>OY728138.1:1612472846-1617472846 GCA_963277665.1 Viscum album | reverse complement strand
CTGTGGTTTCTGGGAAGTTTTGACTTCTCCCTATGGATCATAATGAGACCCGAAAGCTTCCTTGAGGCTGGACATCCTCATTCTCACCTACTTATGTTCTATGTGTGATATTTTCATGCCTTTTCTTACTTTTTATGGAATAGTAAGGGTCGATGTAATGAGATAATTAATTAACATTTCTGAAATTGATGGGAATGAGGAGCTATTGCATGCTTTACTGCTTTGATATTTTTTTGATGTTATTATGCATGCTTATTTCCAATTATGAAAATAACAACTATTGGGAGCCTTTTTTGCTATGTAGTTATTATGCTGTAATGACCCTTTCTGCGTTGTTGTGTGATCGCACCCTAAATAAAAGGTTAAAGAACAAATATTTGGATAAAAATTGGTTGCCCCTAGACATCTAGTTTGTGTGATAATACCCATGATAAATAAAGAAGATATGTGATAATTCCATTGAATAATTGTGGAAGTCGGTTTGTATGAAATTGTGTATGATTGTGCTTGTTGTGTTTTCCATACATGGTTTGGGATATTGTGCAGTGATGTTAGTGATCGTTTGGGTTGTGTAGTATGTAGGGCATTAATATGATGGTTTGTTAGAATGGATTCAATGTAGGAAGTTGTGTGATGTGGTGTGATGAGGTTATGGAACAATGGATTTATTGTGGTGTGTGGTGATAGTGCTACACAATGGTTGTGTTGTGAGATAGATTGGGCGATGTGATGTGATGATGATGGTGGATGTGTGGTATTGTGATAGTGGTTGTGTGATTTGGTCCAGTTGTAGCGTGGCACGGTTAAAATAGTTTCTGAGTTATCCATGGGATGAATTGTGATGATAAATGAAACAAAATAGGATGGTAAATAAATAAGGTGGACCAGAAAGAGATATGTGATAAATGGATTAAATTGAATTGAATGAGTGAATGATCAGTGTAATATGAAATGAAATGATTAACTAACAAATGTGAAAAAACCTATAACTAATAGTGGGAAATTTTTTCTGGATTGTGTGGTGGTTGCATGGTGTTTCATATAGTGGTGGAAGTAGTTGAGACAATTGATGAATGGTATGTGGTGGTGACGTGGTGTGATCTAGTGTTGTTGATGTGAACCCATAGGTTGGGTATTGTGTGCTATCTATATACCATGTATATTAATGTTATTTTATACGCACCCACCCAAGTTGGATAACCTTACCAATGCTCAAAGGTGCTAAGTTCTGGGGTTTTCCCCCAACATCCAGGATGATAGTGATATGGATGACTGGCTACTCCCTCTCCCTCACTCTTCCTTTAGTATTAGTGATATGATTTAGTGTTGGAGATTACCCAATAGTGATATAATGGACTAGGTGTCTTTGAGAGGGATGTGATGTGTTGTCATAGGTGTCTACGAGAGAGAATTGATATGGTATGATGTGATATATGGTGGGGGTTTATGTGTGTTAGGTGGAGGGAACAAGGTTGATGTTTTTCACATTCATGATACCCCACTGCTTTGGTTTCAGATGTGATTTGTGGCCCAGGTGTTTATGGGTGGGATGTGATGTAATGTGTGGCCTAGGTTTCTATGGGTGGGATGTGATGTGATTTGATACTATATGCATGGAAGGTGTGAGATAACAAGACGTTTGATGTTGGGGTGTGAGAGTAGAAAATAAATGGGGAAGTGGAAGTAAGTCTTCTTGCTTTTTTATAATCTTGATGCTCTATTATTATATTGGATGCATAATTTGATGAGCGAGCCATGGTGAGGCTGGGTTTGGTTAGATGATCTGTATAGGTTTTTGTTGGTTCTTGTATTTGTTCATTGGCGCATTAGAATTATCTTTTCACATGTTCACTTGAGGCCTTGGTTATGTCCCTATGAAATATTCCTGTTATGCTCACCATATATGTATATAAACTATTTTTAAAGTTTCTAGGATGATTTTGGGGATCAATCTGGACATTATTAACTATGTTGGAGCTACTGTTGTGTCACTTATGTAGACTTTACTTTTTTTTATTTACTTTGGATACTTTTTCATTGCACCAGTTTTACTTTACTCATGAATTGTGAGATGGTTTTTAGTTTACCTTTATGTTGTCTGCTAGAGTTTTTTGGTGATTGTTTATATTATCTCTTGATCATATTTTATTTATATAGGTTAATATCTCCCATATTATTATATTTTTATACCCTCTTTTCTAGTATCCAACCTGGGGCCTACTAGAGGCGGGACTCGGGGGTCATCATCTCTCTCTCCTCATTGAAATATCTTTGACAGGAGGGGTTCATGATAATGGACACAAGAATTTTTTGCAAGGTTCACCCCCAATGTGGGTGACTAATTTGTGCTATTTTTAGGTCGAGTCAGAGACACAAATATTAACTATATTACTCAAGTGAATACAATAGACGAGAAAATACACCCTTGACATTTGTGAGACCATATTGACGATTATAAGAGGGAATAATTCATCTTTAAATCTTTGTAAAGAAATGATATTTATCCTATGATAGTTTTTAGTATCATATTATACTGATCCCTATAGTCTTTAATGATTATCCTTCCTCTCTTACATGAAAAATATCTTCAACGCACTCACGAATGTCTTCACATCACAAATAATGGATCCCCCCTCAATATCAAGTCTTTGACTTCCAGAATGTAATTAAAAAATCTACCTACATTACAAAATTCTTCTCAATATTTTAGGATGATATTTGTGTGCATGAGAGGAAAAAAACACACATTGTCTTCTTCCTCCTTAATATCAACCTTTCTATTGATGACCCCTTAAATCTACCCACCTCAATATAAATATTACATGCATTTCAAACTTATTCTCAAGCTTTTAGAATGATCACTATGTGCATGAGAGAATACAAAAAACATTTTATTCTTTATACTCAATATAAATCCTTCTATTGATGATCCCTCTAATCTACCTACCTTGATGTAGATGATGAACAGCAGTGGAAGGTACTCACCGGTCTCTCTATTTTTTTCAATAATATCTTATTCTCCTTATTCCATTCTTATACTTAGTATCTCACATGAATATTATTTTCACTTTAATTCTCCATCAATATTGATAATAAAATATCATTTAAAATAATCACATATAATATCTTTTAATCCACCTATAGGCTCAATAAAACATCCTCGAACCAACACTCCTAGATCCAGTGTTAAAACATAATCTTTATATTTCTAGATTTGATACCGATAAACGTGAGCCAATTTTAACCCTTTAAAACATATAGAATCGAAATAAAATACTGGATCACTTACATCACCAATGACCTATTAGGTTTAGAATTTTAGAGAATTAGGAAAAAAATTTACACAACAATACCCATGTCTTCAATTGATAATTTCTCCCACTATACCCAAGTTTTCTTATCCCACATTAAGTCTCCAAACTCTACTATAAAATTATTCACTCATGAAACCTTTCTATACATAATTCATTTAACATTATTCTTCAAACCTATGTAAATGAAAAACATATGAAGGGTGGTCTCAAATGCTCAGTAAGGGTAAAAATAATCATTAACAATTGATTGCCATTAGTGAGCATAAGATGAGTATAAGGGCATGATAACATAATCAAATTGTATGATCATAACTTAAAAAAATTCATAGCCATCAAAACCTGGATCATTAAACATGAGTCTTGGAATAAATATTTATCATATGAAAGAGTCATGAGAATCAATAATCATGATCCATGTGTGGTCATTATTGATCAAAGGATCCATTAAAAAATCATTGAATTCATAAAGAAAATGTGTTGGTATCTTGGAGCATTATCCTCATCACCTATGTTCACTCATATCAGAAAAATCTAGATCTCTGTTAAATCCTTAGGATAAACCTACTCAGTTAACTCCCTCCTCCTTGACTTTAAAGATAAGTAACATTAATCAATGCATTGGAGAGCTATATTGGGATCACCCATCATATAATCTGTATCAAGATCACCCATCGTATAAGCTGTATTAGGATCACCTATCATCATAAATAATTTCCAAGTACCGTAGATGAATATAACACATTAAATCTTTCATTTTAATCACCAATATTTTAATAACAACTTTTATTCCTTTATAAATTGATTTACCCATGGTAAATAAATAGGTTCCATGATAATCTCTTTGAAACAAACATAATCCATCTATAAAAAGAATAAGGATGGATTAAATACAACATATCTCTAATTAAGTATAAGTAAAATTAAGGTTTTTTTTCATCGATGAATAGAAATACCATTAAAAACATTTTTGAGGAAAATACCCTTTTCACTTTGAAAATTACTTTCAAAAACAATGATTTTGTTAACAAATTGTTTCTTAAATAAAATGGAAAAAATCTTAAATGGAATCTTAGATCAGAAATATGAGACCACAGTTGAGTCCATAATGCAATGTTTACCCTAGGCGTGACCTAAAATAGGTCGACATGGGGCGTTCAAATATCAGGACTATTGAAAGGTGTGTTGAGTTAAATAAATAATTAAATTTATTTATTTAATTTAATTAAACTAATTATATTTTCTATATTTAAATGAAATTATGGTGATTTTATTAGGGTTATCTACATAAACTATGGGAGAATTAATAGAGGCTCTTCCTCTCCTCCATTGGTGAATCAAATTAGATGACGACGAGACTCTAGATTGAGACAGATCAAGATGAAGTGAACATAATGACCCCTCTCAATCATTGGTGAGAACATTATTCAAAGAATAATGATCCAATATCTAGTTCAAACTCATCAATTCATGTATTATTTCCTTATTGATTAAATTTATTGAGTAGGATCATCCCTTTATTTGATATACGTCAATTGTAAGTTGTTTCATGCACCCATGTATAGATTTAATTGATTATTAAACTATTTTCTCACCCCATATCATCCAAATTATATTCATTGGATGAGAATACTTGGACAATGATGGTTAAAATCTCGTTCTCATGCATTTATCCCATAAATTATTTCCATTAGTCATCCTTGGACCATGGGGTCACGATTCGACATTACCGGGTAGGACTGAGCCCGTTCGGACCCTCAGATTCGTGATGATTTCGCGTATGAAGAACAAATTGTAAATAAAGTATTTATTTTGGGAAGAATCATGGTAATAGTTATTGAACTCATGTATTTTTGTGATCCAAGACCGAATGTAACAAACGAATTCCTGATGGTGTGAGGTGGTTCGTGTGGCCTTTGAGAAATTAAACGAAAAATAAACTTCTGGCCACCTGATGGATGGAAATGAAGAATGAAGGCAAGATACACTGTTTTCAGGTGGTTAGAGACAAGATATGTATTGGAGGATCCATATCTGGAAATATTGAGCATAGATATGACTTTCTATAAAAAAAGACTACACACCGTGTAGTCCAAATAACACACAACGTGTAGGGCCTTGGCTGCGATGACTAGGGTTTCATGGAATTATAAGTATCATATGCTGTGTGGGACACCCACACAACATGTGACCTTGTGATGTTGACCCACCATGTACTCTATGAGTACACAGGAATGGTCACATCTAGGTACATGTTGTGTGCCAAAGTACATAGACACGATCAAGATACACAAACACAACCAGGGATCACATGAAGGACCCTACGTGGCTCAGAAACATCGTGTAGACCCTATACACATCATGTAAACCTACATGGGAAGTGAGGTATTTACCATCTAGGATATGTCCAAGTAATGGAGTGGGACCACATTCCATGTGGGTCCCCTCACACACCGTGTACCCCTTATTTTCTTCTAAGAAAATATCATTCTCTCGTATCTCTTTTGTTTGGACTCATATTTTAGCCCGTAAGTAGCATATCCTAAGTATTTTTCCACATAGAACATGATGGTGGCCTAATTAGTGTATTTTGAGGTGTTATTCAAATGGTTATAGGTGTGACTCTTATTTGGGTGATGTTCGACGATGATAGTGATCATGCAGGATCACCAGGGGATTTATAGTGGAACCCTCCAGCTAGGACAAGCATGGGTCCTCTACCTATCTATAGATTGGAACCCTCTTGAGGTACATGGAATGGGTCCTCCTTATAATTTTATAGTGGCTCCCTCTTACTAGGATAGGGCATAAGACCACTACCTATTCACCGAGTGGCACCCTCCCGCGGAGTTAGGGTTTGGGTCCTCGACTATGAGAGTTGAACCCTCCAACTAGGCTTGGCATGGGTCCTCTATCTGCTATCTAAGTGGAAACCTCCTATAGTATCAGGGTATGGGTCCTCAAATACTATAGTGGCACCCACTAGCTAGGCTGGGCACGAGTCCTCTAACAACCACTAGAGGGGTACCCTCTAGCTAGACCGAGCATGGGTCCTCTACCATTTACTTGAGTGGAAACCTCCTTCCAGGAAAGAGTATGGGTCCTCTAGATATCTACTCAGTGGCATCATCCTAATGTACCAGATCATGGGTCCTTTTTTCTAGAGATTTTGGACCCTCGACTGTGTGACACAGTGGTGAGGTGTGGTTTGACATGGATGTTTTCTACTGGGAAGATGTGGAAGATACCAGGCATCATTGACGGAGTTCTAGAATTTATGAAACTTTTTTCCTTGTATGGGCTATTAGATGGTGGCCCCCCTTCTCTATCATATGGGTTTCTTTTGTTTGATTACACACACACACACAGACAGATATATATATATATATATCTGTATCCATGTTATTGGATTTTTTTTACTCTTTTTCTTTAGGTTGAGCTGTCTGTCTCTCTATTCCTAACGTGTCTCTTATTGATTCCCCTTCAGATTTTGGGGTATCCTACTGGATATGTATATAATCACCCCAACATGGGATTTATTCGCACGTGTCGTGTCTTATGCAGATTATGGACAAGTCATCGATGAATAAAGAGGAGTTTAGGGATACCTGGTGTATTGGACTGTGTAATGTGGATAAAGCCTATAGATCAGGAGATGGGATGTCTCAACACTTTTACTTTCTAGTTTTGTTAGGTTGGAACATCTTTCTGGTTGGGAAATTATTTCCCCCATTTTCCTTTTAGTTTACAATTTCTTACTCTTGTACACCCTAAGGGTTTTTCATGAATGATTACATTCTAGATATCGCACCCTTTTATTATTAATCCTATGCACTTTTGCATTGAAATGGTTGGGTGTGTGTATACAGGTACATTTGGAAAAGGCCTCCCATACTAGTTATTCCTTTATATGCTTGCTTCCATCCTCTGGCCTATGGAGGCAGGCTTGGGGAAGTTTTACCTCAAGCCCCATTGAGTTGGTTCATGATAGATTGGTTTTAGAATAGTTCATTCCTTGGGATGGTGTTTTGTGTAGTCCCCTTATGAGGATTTGGTTGGGATTTAGGGAAACAATGTCTAAGTGTTTCGAGTGTGGATCTCTATCCATATAACCCAATATTGGTGCGGTTACTGATGTATCCATTCGCTAGGACCTTGACTACCTGCTTGTCAACTCATCATACTAAGGAATTGGTTGTAAGGATTAATGGTACATGCATCAGATATGATTGATTCTTTAACAATCCTTATAGATTCATCTCCCAATGGTATATATATATATATGCTCATCTGACCATGGTACATATTGATTAAATTTTCAAGATGAATCCGCAATGAAATCCATATAGGTTATTAGTTCCAGATTGTGGCGATGATCCAATGAGTGATGAGGCCTTAGTTTAGGGATCATCCCATTAGATCCTTCCTCCATGTGGATAGATAGTATTACCCCCTCCTATTGAGAAATAGATCATACTAGTAAAGTAGGTTCATGATGCATGTAGGCTTAGCGTTCTCTATGAGTTCCAGTGCTAGAGGATCCTGAGGTTCCATGGTGATGCAGATCCCATGGAAATGGAGGATTGAATAGAGTTAGTGGACTATGTTTTTAGGATTATCCAGACACCAAATGATCAGGTGGTTTCCTTGGCTTCTAGCCTTTTACATGGACCAGTTGGGTGCCGGTGGAGTCTTGTTACCCATTTTCAAGATGTTTCAACACTCTCATAGACCTACTTCTAGAAGTTGTTCCATGAGGAGTACTACCCCTCCTATTTATGCTCAATTTGAATTCAGGATCTTTTAGAGATACAAAAAGGAGGGATGATTGTGGTTGAGTATTATATGAGGTTTACATACCTTATGCAGTACTCCCATGACATTATCTTGGATGGATACTTCCACACATGGAAGTTTGATCAGGGAATCTGTAGAGATATTCTTTTCAGTGTAGTGTCCTTGTGAATTCCCACCTATTCTAGGGTGTTGGAGTGGGTGTCGGGGATAGATAACTTCCTTTTAGAGGAATTCAAGGCAGTTGGAGCTAGTAGAGGGCGTCATAGGGATTTTTCATCTGTAGTAGCTAATAGATGCCAGCCAACAGGATCTCGACATAGGAGATATTCCCAAGATCAGGTTTGTGCATATGGTCAAGGTAAGTATAGAGGAATAGGGTATCCCGGGGAAGGGTGAAGCTATGATTATGATGGGTGAGGTCACATGGAATGTGATTTACTGATCAAACATACCGAGGAGTTCAAAAAGATAATGGATGGACCGCCACAGAAGTGGTAGCGCCATGACTAGGGATATTCAAGGAGAGGGAAAGGAGGCGCCCAAGGAGATGGGGATAGTAGAAGAGAAGGTGGAGATCTAGGAGGAATAGATGTGGGTGGTAGATGAAACTCTGAGATCCTTCCACTACCATCACCAGGTGGCTCGGGTCAGGCTCAGGGAGATGGCGGTCGGGGCTGCTGACAGCTGAATGCTATGGAGGCATACAATCCAGAAACACATGAGATGATTATAGGTACGATATGTTTTTATTATACTATTTACTTAATATTAGTATAAAAATGGGTGAGTCATTAATTTATCTATTTAATCCTGGTGTGAGAGATGGAGCTCCCAGTTGACGCTTTATCCCAAATAATTTGTCTTGAAGTTCCTACTAGGAATGATTCTTCTTTATATTTTATCTTCCAACAATGAAAGATATTTCTTGGTGGAGATAGGTTCACATGGGAACTTTTGGTCATAATGATGGAACACTATGATGTTATATTGGGTATGGGTTTGTTTTCTATGGTTCAAGACCAAATTTACTATCACCTCAAACAAGTCAGATGCCATCATACTGATGGGACTAGATTATCTTTTTCATGTGAGAGGGATCTCATGCCAGGATGAGTGGAATCTGCAAGTAGGAGGTTGAAACCCATCACCCATCATTAGGTGAGTGTATCCCTTGGTGTATCAATCTCTTCATACAACTAGATTCCTTTAGTTGTGGAGGAATTTATGGATGTTTTAACCCAGGAAGTTTTGGGACAACCTCCGAGGAGAGAGATGGATTTTTTTATCGACTTGCATCCCAATACCACTATGATATCTTCTTAGGAATATTAGATGGTCCTTATATAAATTTTATATCTATGGTTATAGTTGGAGGATATTTGAGATAAGGGTTTCATCAGGACTAGCGTGTCCCCATAGGCAGCTCCAGTGTTGTTCATGAAAAAGGTGGATGGGTGATTAGGGATTTGTGTGGATTATTATCACCTGAACCAGGACATGATAAAGAAAAATTACCCATTAATGAGGATTAATGAAATCTTTGATCATTTTCAAGGTGTGATATGGTTCTTAAAGATTGATCTCAAGTCTAACTACCACTAGTTGAGGGTTTATGAGCCTGATATTCTGAATTTGGAATTACGATGTCTCTAAAAACACTATGAATTCTTCGTGATTCCCTTTGGCGTAACACCGTGTTTATAGATTTAATGAACTTGATCTTCTATCCATACTTGGGATAGTTTGTGGTTGTATTCATTGATGGAATACTCATATAATCTATGTCATAGGAGAATCATTCATAGGACTTGAGGATGGTCCTAGATTTACTTTTGGAGAACCAACTTTATGGTATGATCTCAATGAGCCAGTTCTGAATTCATGAGGTTTACTTCCCAGGGAATGAAATTTATGAACATGGATTATATATAGACCCAAAAAAGATCTATTCAATGCTTTCTTGGGATATACCTAATAGTTTTTCATAGGTGAGGAGTTTTCATGGCTTATTAGGGTACTATAAGAGGTTTGTGGAAGACTTAAGTTGGGTTGAATCCCATTTGACTACCCTACTGCAGAAAGGGGATCCTTTTACCTAGTCTGACCAGTGCTAGAGATCCTTCAAGGAGTTGAGGATGAGGCTGATGAGTTCTCTTATTTTGAGATTAATGAAGGAGGGTGTAGAGTACATAGTGTATTGAGATACCTCAGGAGCTGGATCAACTACATGTTGATGCAGCAGCTGATAGTTATCACATATGGGTTGAGTTAGTTGAGACCCCACAATCATAACTACTTAAATTATGACCTAGAGCTAACAGTGTTTGTCTTTTATCTGAGGATGTGGAGGAACAATCTTCTAGGAGAACACTTTATTGTTTACTCAAAACATCAGAGTCTCAGGTATGTCTTCACTCAGAGAGACTTGAACCTGAGATAGAGGCACTGGTTGTAGTTCCTATAGGACTATGAACTTGAGATAATATATACTCTAGGGAAGGTAAATGTTGTGGAATATGCCCTTATCAAGAAATCCTAAGATCGGTTGGTGTAGGAGTCTTCTGAGTAGTTGGCTTCCTTGCATTTGACCCTGGTTGAGCAGGAGGGTGAAACTCTTCTTCAATCGATGGCGTTGAATCCTATGCTCATTCAATATGTGAGGGAGTACTATTTGGGATATATCAACTATGAGGTATTGTGAGACTAGATATCCTTGGGATATTCACCCGATGGTTTTTCTGAAGGAGGGAATCACATTATCGTTTTTCAGGGACATACGATGGTCCCAGTCCTAATACGAGAGGAGGTGATGCAAAAGTTAAACACATATCCTTTGGTTGTACATCCCAATGTGGTAAAGATGTAGAAATACCTTTAGTGATAGTTTTGGTGGGATGACATGAGATAGATCATGTCTAAGTTAGTCTCATGATGCCTCACCTGTCAGTAGGTGAGGGCTGAACACTAGGTTTCAGTAGGTTTGTTGTAGCCTCTTTAGATCCCAGAGTTGAAATGGGATGACATATCCATGGAATTTTTGATAGGGGTTATGTAGACAGTGAAGGGACCCAATACCATCTGGGTGACAGTTGACTGACTCACAAAGTCAGAATAATTCCTTGATATCAGGGAGCAAATTTTAGTGTAGAGTTTGGGGTAGATGTATGTACAGGATATTGTTTTCCTTCATGGGGTTCCCTCGAATATTGTCTTAGAATGTGATGCAACATTCATGTCATAGTTGTGGAGAGTCCTACAATAAGAATTTGGGACCTAGATGAGAATGAGTACAACCTTTTAGCCCCATATATATGGGAAGATCGAGCATAATATCTAGGAATCAGAGGATATCCTGAGGACTTTCATGATAGATTTTAACCGAATATGGGAGGATCACTTTCCCATGATATAATTTGCGTACAACAATAACTACCACTCTACTATTGGCATGACACCTTTCTAGACCCTGCACGGGAGACCCTTCAGGTCAACCTTGTGCTATAAATAGATTGGAGAGGCATCTCTTGTGGGTCTAGGGATGGTGAAAACAATGTCAGAAAAGGCCTAGGTCATCCGTGAGTGGATGAGGATAACACATATAAGGAATAAATTGTATGCAGATTGACATTGTAGGACTTTATTTTGAGAAGGGAGACCGTGTTTTCTTGAGATCCTCCCCATGATGAGGATTGTGGATATTCATCCAAGGAGGAAATTTATCCCTGAGGTTTATTGGGATGTTTGAGATATTTCATAGGGTTGGATAGGTATCTTATCACCTCCCCCTATCCCCACAGTTGGAGTGGGTGTAAGGTGTCTTTCATGTGTTTTAGATGGGGAGATACCTGCATAACCCTACGTATGTTACTAATTGGGGAAATCTAAAAATTGAGGATAAAACCAATTTTGTAGAGCACCTGGTAGTGATAGAGGATTTTTAGGAGGGTAACCTATGTAGACAAACCACCCCCTTAGTTCATGTGCTATGGAAGCACAAGAGTGTGCAGGAGAGCTCTTGTGAGTGAGAGAGCCAAATAAGGGCTCAGTATCCTGAGATTTTTGTCTAGTTTTTTTAGGGGATAAAAATATTGAAGGAGGAAATGATATAGAGACCCAATTTTTTCTTTTTAAGACTTTGAAATATTTTTACATATATTTTCATATCTAGGAAATGAGAAAATTGTGATTATGAGGCCCAGTTTTCCCAGAAATAATATTATAAAAATATTAAATATATTTTATATTATGCACGCACTATTTCCTAAATAAAATGAGATAACTCTTGAACAGAATTTCATATCAGAAATTCGAGACCATTTTTGAGTCCATAATGTGATGTTTACCCTATGTGAAACCTAAAATAGGTTGGCACAAGGCATTCAGATATCACAACTATCGGAGGGTGTGTTGAGTTAAATAAATAATTAAATTTATTTATTTAATTTTATTAACCTAATTATAATTCCTTTATTTAAAATCCATTATGGTGATTTGTCTAGGGTTATCCACATATACCCTGATAGAAATGAGAGATGTTCTTCCTCTCCCCCATTGACGAATCGAATCAAACAACGATGAAACTTCAGATCGAGGAAGACCAAGATGCAGTGAACACAACGACCCCTCTCAGTTATTGGAAAGCATGTTCTTAGATGAATAATAATCCAATATCTAGGTAGGACTCATATTTTTTTGTATTTTTTATTTATTGATTAAATTTATTGAGCAGAATCATCTATTCCTTTGATCTGTGCCAATTGTAAGCTGTTACATGTCCCCATATACAGATTTAATTGATTATGCAATTGTTTTCTCACCCAGAATACTTCCAATTGTATCTATTGGCATTGGACATGAACTTTTGGAAAACTATTTTAAACCCTTGTTATTATTCCTTTATCCTACAAATTATTTTCATTAGTCATCATTGGAACACAGGGTCGCAATTTGATATTTTCAGGTGGGACCGAGCCTAATCAGACCCTAGAACTCGTGACAGTTTCACACGTGTTGAATAAATCAAAAATCAAGGATGGATTTTGGGGTTAATGCTATCAATGGGTGCTGATCTTTTGGATTTTGGGGATCTGAGACCGAGTGTCATGAACAGAGGTGCGACTGTGCGAGGTGATTCGTGCGACCTTCAAGTGATTCAACAGAAAACCAATTTCCAACCGTATGATGGAAAAAAATGATGAACGGAGAAAAGATATACCATTTTCAAGTGGAAGGACACAATATACATGGAAAAGGATCTGAATCTGGAATGCCCGAGTGTGTATTTGACTTTTTTTGAAAAACACGACTACACGTCATGTAGTTTGAAGAACACACAACCTGTGGGGCCTTGGTTGGGATGAATATGGTTTCACAGAATTATAGGTATCACACATTGTGTGACACCCACACATGTTATGTAACCTTGTACTAGAAACCCGATATGTACTTTGGGAGTACATGGGAATGGGCACTGTCAGGAACACGTCGTGTTTTGAAGTACATGAACATATGCAGGATACATGGAAACTGCTAGGGAGCACGGATAGGACCCCGAGTGGAATAAACATTCCATTTAGAACCTATACATGCTATGTAAACCTACATAGGTAGAGAGACATGTAATGGAAGGTACATGTCCTAGTTATGTAGTAGGACCACACGTCATGTGGGTTCCCTAACATGTTGTGTACCCTTTCTTTCCTTCTAAGGAAAATCTATCCTATCACATATCCTTTATTTAGACTTGTATTTTGGCCCATGGGTATCCCATCTTGAGTTTTTTTTAACATAAAACATGATAGAATAATCCATAGTTGACTTTGAGGTATAATGAAAGATGTTACGAGTGTGAAGCTTATTTAGGTGATGCTCGATGACGGTAGTGATCAGGAAGGATCACCAGAGGATTTAGAGTGGCACCCTCTAACTTGGATGGGCATGGGTCCTCTACCTATCTATAGAGTGGAACCCTAATATGGGACAAGGAATGAGTCCTCTACCTAATTTCAGAGTTTCACCCTCCTACTGGGATAGGGCATGGGTCCTATACCTATTCAATGAGTGGAACCCTCTTATAGAGTTAGGGTATGGGTCCTCAACTATGAGAGTGAAACCCTCCATCTGGGATGGTCATGGGTTCTCTATCTGCTATCCAAGTAGAACCCTACTGCAGTATTAACGTATGGGTCCTCAACTACTAGAGTGGCACTCTCTAGTTGGGCTGGGTATGAGTCCTTTACCGACCACTAGAGTGGAACCCTCCTGTTGGACTGGGCATAGGTCCTCTACCTTTTACTTGAGTGGAACCCTCCTCCTGGGATAAGGAATTGGTCATATTGTTATCTACTTAGTGTCACCCTCCTGTTGTACCAGGTCATAGGTCCTCTATCTAGATATTATGGCCCCCCGACTGTGCAGTATAGTGGCGAGGTGTGGCTTGACTTGGATGTTTTATTATGGATAGATGCATAAGATGTTGGAAATTGTTGATGGACTTTTGGAACAATTGGCACTCTTTTTCAAGGGTGGTCTATGAGATGAAGATACCCCTTATCTATCATTTTGGTTTCTTTGGTTAGATCATATATATATACATATACATATATATATATATATATATATATATATATATATATATCTATATCCATGTTGTTGGATTCTATTTACTCTCTTTATTTGGGTTGAGCTGTCTGTCTATCTATTACTATCATGTATCTCACTAACCACCTTCAGCTTTCGAGGCATCCAATGAGGTATGTATATACTCACCCCTGCATGGGCTTTTCCCATGTGTGTCATGTATTATGTAGACAACAGACACTTTGTAAGTGACTAAAGAGGAGCTTAAGGATACCTGATGCATTGGACCAGGTATGGTGGTCAAAGCTTAGAGATCAGGATGTGGGATCCCTTAGAACTTTTACTTTCCATTTTTTTTAGTTTGGTACATCTTTCTAGTTGGGAATATATTTTCCCCCCTTTTTCTTTCATTTTACACTATCATACTCTTGTACTCTCTAGGGGTTTTTCATGTATGGTTACATTATATATATTTCATATTTTTAATATTATTCCTTTGTTATTTTGCATTGAGATGGTTGGGTGTGCGTGTATAGGTACATTAGAAAAATGTATCACATACTAGTTATTCCTTTTGATGATTTTTTTCATCCCTTGGCCTATAGAGGCAGGCTTGGGGTAGTTGAATCTCGAGTCCCATTAGGTTGGGTCATGAAAACATTCAAGTAAAATCTAATCAGATGAAACAATTTGAATTATAACTTAAAATACCATGATTTATAAAATATTCAATATATAATATATAAAAAGGAAAATATATACACCATATAAAATAAATTAGGTTCATAACATTAAAATATGCCTCAATAAAGGGAAATTGAGACAAAATCCCTTACCTCCAGTCCAAACTTGATATGTATGTCTTTTAACACCTATATAATAAACTTATTTCAATAATTTTATTTATTAAGAACCCTTTATAGGATTAATCCCTTATATTTAAGATATTTATTTCATTTATTTTAATTATATATTTAATTACATAATTAGTTAAGTCCGCGTCAGGTGTTTTGAGGATGTTCAGTTCATAACTTCAAAATGACTTTGGTATGTTGACTGTAGTCAAAGGGATATTTGTTATATCATATCCAAAAATAATAATCACAACATAAATTTTTATAAAGTAATTATAATTTTAAAACAAACTATGAAATATAGTTATGAAAATTGAATTATATTATAATCATGGAGAAGGTAGGCTGTACGTACGCATGAGTAATGTTTCCATTTTTCAAAAAACATGAGAGAAAGAAGTTCATTATAATTTTATATTTATAAAATTATTATTATATCATAAATATCATATTAACTTTTTAAATACACTTATATATAACAATCAAGTGATTTGGTGATGAAAGATTAATCAGATCACTTTGTGGAGGTGGTAATCCACACGTATGCACAAATGATGTAATCATTTTTCAATGGATATAAAGGTAAGAAAATAGATGATAATTATCTTTAAATAATGATAATTATTTCATTAATATCATATATATACATTAAATTCATCATTATAACATGTCGTGATAGGTGGTGATGAAAAATGAATTACATCGGTTCGTGAGGTGGTAGTGCGCCATATAGACGAATGCCAATTTCATTTCCCATTTGATGGAATAAGGAGATGGATTAATGTTATTACATTAACATAATAACATATGATTATATGATATATAATGATGTTATTATATCATAATTGATAGAATATTTTTGAAGGTGGTGGAAGAATAAATAAAACTAAAACATTCAGTTAAAAGCTATACCTTTTCTTTGGACAACCTTCTTTACTTTATATCTCTATCCTTCTAAGGTTGGTATTATTACCAAACCAAGACCTATAGGACATGGGGAGGTATTTTGGGAAGTTATTTTTTTATGTATTTTATGAACTATAGTGCTTGAAAGGTGTGAGGAAGAGATGAGTGGAGGTGCCCTTTAATAAGTGAAAGAGGGACACTCTTGGAATTACTTAAAATATTAAATTAATATAAATTAATTTTCATGGAAAAGTGAAACCAAATTGACATATTTATAATAAAGGATAATTAAAATTCAAAATAATCTCATAAAATAAAATTTGGACATGTTTAGGTGATTTTTTCACCCTTATCTTCATGTTTTAACCCCTAGTAACCCTTTTGGTGATTACTGTCATATTAAAGTTTTTTTTACTCTTTATGGGTTAAGAAATTTACTATAAAAGGAAAATTATCCCATAAATAGACCACAGTTGATATTTTAAACCATATCCTATTCAATTGGATGAATATAATGTTTTTATGAATTTTAAATCATTTAATAAAATATTGTTTATTATAAAATATCATTAATATCATTTACAGAACTATTCATTTAATTTTACATTAAAGTCATAACGATAATAATTGAATTCGAATATATAATTTTAACACATCCATAATATTTTATATATATTTATTAAATTAGTGAGACACTATAAATCACCCAAACAAAATCACTTTTATAGTTTTTAAAATCATTTACCTATTTTTTCTACTGATTGCACAAACACTATGCTGGCATTGCGTATTCATTTAAGGTGATCATTTCATCCTTAAAAAATTAAATTAAATTACCATCATAATTTTTTTTAATTATGATCAAAATAAAATTTTAATATTCATTCAAAACTTATTTTTATCCCTATATGAATATATAAGATAAATTTAAAAGCAAGAGAGTGACATTTTATATTTTTCTTTATTTAAAATAATACATAATCCATTTTCAAAGAAAAATGGAAAAAATTTCCATAACATCTAGTATTATACGAGTTTGTTTGAAAAACACTCACAAAATAGATTAATTCAAAGTTATAGGATTATTTTAAGTCCTTATCATGTTATTTTTAACCTTAATAACCCGATTTACCCTTACCAAGGTGAAAAATATTTACCACGATTACTATTCATAATGACAAAAAATAAAATGGACTTATTTACTAAATTTTAATAACATCATTCCAAATATATAACTTTTCTTTTTAAAGATTAAATTTATAGAATTTACATAAATTATTTTAAAATTAAATCCAAAAAATGTGATGGAAATCAGTTTTTAGAAAAATGTATTTTTCAAGCCTAAGAAGATCTTACATTAAATTTATGACTATTAATCATCATTATATGAATTTAAATTCAAAAACACACACAAAAACACACATATATATAATATACATTTCATTTAAATCATTCATAATTTGGTATTATTTTAATTAATTTAAATGGAAAAACATTTTGCACTTAATTTTTTTTATGAAAAATGCGTTTTGAATTATAAAAATAAACTTATAAAAAACTCAAGTATAATGATGATTAAATTTTTATTAAATTTATTATATATAATTAAATAATACTTATTTTACTTTGAGATCAAATTAAAAGTATAATGTAACTTTTTAATGAAAATAAATGATAATTTTATAAAAATCGATATTTTTCACTATTAACTGAAAAATTAATATTTTCAGAAAAATTATAAAATTTTACACTATGCCAATTTTGATATTATTATTTGAAAAAGATATAATTTTTATCAAATTTAATTTACAAAATTGACATAAATTAATTATAATATTTTCTCACAAAAAACAATAAAAATAATTTATGAAGAAAATGTATTTTTGACGCATAAAATGACTTTACTAAAAATTGAGTGCTTATTTACAAAGTATTAATCAATAATTTTGTATTAAGTTGGTACCTTATATATATATAATTCATAATTTTGTTCATCTTATTCATATCCACCAATTTAATGACTGTATTATATCATTCATATTTAAATAATAATATTTCATGGTTCGTTTATGCTTGATGTTGCATGTTGTATATACTATCGAATATAATGTTCTTTTAAAATATTTGGGTGTTACACTCAGTATTTTATCTCACTTTCTATTTATAATTATGATTGTTTTCTCTCTTCATAAAACCTAAATGAACTTATTCTCAGTGTTCCTATGAAAATATGAATTAGTATTGTTGTGGTGTGAAGATATTCCACGACAATCTCCTTATAATTCACTACAATGTGGAATTCTCATCACAAAATCATTCCATCTCAAGTCACAAAACTAGATTTGACTTGTAATTTCATTCCCATCTTGCTTCGTGACATGATATTCTTCTCCACAATACAAATTTCATATTATCAACACTCTACTTGAATTATAATATCCATTTAAATCATTATGATGTTTAATTAATTGAATAATATAATTAGTATCTCCTAACTTAACCTTTAGGTATATATTCTAGAATATCTTCAAATTATCATATTTTTCTAACCAAAAGACCCTCACATATTATTTTGTTCACCACTATATAATAAATTACTAATATTACATATCATAATGAGTCACCCCACAATTTATCAATTTTCCTATATAAGTGACTCTTATATACTTGATATTTGTTTTTTACATATATCATTATAGATTCATACTTTTCAAAATTCTCTATTTCAAGGAATCTTACATGTAAAATATTTAACCTTTATGTATCATAGTAATATTCATACTTTTCCAAATTCTCTATATGAATAACTCTTATGCATTAGATATTTGACCTTTACATATCATAGTAGAGTTTTTAATTTTCTAAATTCTTTATCTGAGTGACCTTTACTTATTGTGAAGTTACATTTATGTATTATAGTAGAGTTATATAATTTTTTAAATTTACACTATCTACTTAGGGAGATGTTATCATATCAACAAAATTAACTTTATATATCAGTAATTTTAACTTTACATATTGGGGACATTTCTATTTTTCAATAATCTGATTTAGGCGATCTTAGTGTTTTTGGATGTTACCTTTATATACTATAATAAAAATCTGTACTTTTCCATTTGTTTATATCTACTCACCTCTAGATACTTCATCTTATTAAATCTTCTAAACCTCTAAAATAAGCATAAATCATGAACTGTTCTAAAAATACCATGATGTTTGTTCCTTTGAATGATCTACATTACATCATTAGTTTTATCTTCCAAACTTTAGATTTATTTCAGACCCACCTTCTGAATCTTTATCTTTTGTAAATTTTGGATACCTCATAGAATATCATTTGGATATAGACTTTTTAAATTTATCTTTAGGGCTCCTAACTCAACTCTAAATCATTATAGGACTCTTATATCTAATCAAGATATTCTTAAATCAACTCAAGACTCATTCACATGTCTTAATAAAAAATAAAATATCATCCTCAAGTTAGTTCTAAAAATAGAATACATGTTATGATTTTCCATTAAACATAAATGTATTTTTCACACTTTATAATAGGTATTTTGGTATTTTTTTAACTATATTTTTTTAATTTCCAAACACATTTTTTTAAGTGAACAAAATTGTTATGTTATTTCTTTATTTCTTTCTATTATTATTAATTTTTCATATTTTTTTGAAATTGAAGTTTTTTTAATTTGACATTTGAAGTGAAGGATCCTAGAAAAGTGGATGTGGTGGGGTGTGAATTCCATTTAAAATTTTTGTTTCTAAAATAAATTAAATTGACACAAACCTTTAATAGGATCATCACACATAATTTTTTATTAATTATTTAAACAAAATAAATATATTCTGTAATATATTTTTGGTTTTATTTCTATTCATCATTGACATTTCTGATATGAAAACCAATTGTATTGATGTTGTAATTACTTCTGGAATCCAAAAAGTAATTAACCTAGAGATATCTACATGTGTCCCTTGAAACTTTTAATACAATTATTAATACCTTGGGTACTATAATGAGGGAATCAAGTTATTTACTCCATTTTCTCTTGATTATATATTTTAATATATTAATTTCACTCTCTATAAACTTGAGAGATATGTGTAATATCCTACCTTGGTTCATCCAAATATTGATTGAACTAGAGACATAACATGATATCGAGCCTACCACATGATACATTATTGACTAGTGGTGATGAACTTCCAATGATGTGGGGATACTATACCTTCATTATCAAATAACCATAAATCAAAATATAAGTAACTATAATAAAACACTATAATGAAACAATGAAATTTTTATATTAAATCGTGATCCAACAATAAAAAAGTAACATGGACTATGTTATAATAGATGATACATTTACAGAAAATGAAATTATCAATCCCAATAATGATTGTCTAAATTACTGATCATAAAAAAACAAAATAGATACTGAAATAAATGACTAGGATACCCAATAAAATATCATCAACCTCACTTAGGACCTGTTTCAAAATATCCACTAATATTCATAACTCATCCATGTGTACTATAGACCATAAGGCCTACATGTACACCAAGATTCACATATAGAGTGTGAGTAAAACTCAACAGGCCACCAAAAATAGTTTCTTCAAACAAATATGAAATACATGAGTGCATGTACAATGTTATATACTAATAATATAATAACAAACATAAATCATAAAACTCTTCACATCATCATGATATAAAAAAGATACTTAGTGTCTAACCTTATCTACATCAACCAATGCTAATAATAGACTAAGTATATCACTATATAACACAAAGGGTAAGTATAAATAACTCCTATAAATACACCATCCATAAATTATAGAGTAAGGTTAGAATGATTTTCAATACTAAAAAAATGTGAAGATACTTGTTTGTGTCATACCATACTATAAACAATACAGATTAAAAAAATTCTTGGTTTAAAAATGTTTTAAAAAATAATTTTTGTATAATTTATAAGCTACTTTTTATAAAAATTAAATAATGTTCAATTTAATTTCTACCCTTACATATCAAATATAGAAAATTTAAAGGTATATGTATTCTACCTATATTCAAGAGGGTTTTAAGGTGCTGAGTAAAGGTAACTGAGATTTTTTTTGGGTACATAAGGGAAACCCCCTATTTACTTGAGTTGCATAAGGGTAACACCTAGTTATTAAAGGATTTGTAAGGGTAGATCTATTTTTCTATGAGTTTTTTAAGGGTATCATTAAGTTTAAAAAAGTTATATAAGGGCAACCTATGTGTTGATTAAGGGTATGTTGGAATTTATAAATGATATGAAAGGGTAACTTAAAGGATGCGTAAGGGTAATCCATAGCAATGTAAGGGTAAGTATGAACTTAATACCTATGTAAGGGTAAGAATCCTTACCCTCACATGAAAACCATGAGATGCATAAGGGTAAAATCATGTTACCCTTACACAACACACTTTTTGAAAAAAAATATTTTAAACCCTTTTTTTGCGTTTTCTTCTTCTAGATCATTTCTATAATGTGCTTTAATGACTTTAAAATCTAAAAATTATAGGAATTAACTTCTTATGACTCTTTATGTTCTATAACACCTATTTAAAAGATTTTGAACTCTTTGATTTTAATATCCATATAAATAATGAATTAAATGGTAATTTAATATTTTGGTTTCCAAATGCTGTGAACCAGAATGCTTTGTATTTTATTAAAATACCCAAACCTTTACTGCTTTCAGTTTTTAGATATTATCTTGTGCCTAGAAAGTCATGACTTCCTCTATCTGAGACATTAAAATAATTCCTCAAACAAACCAAGCACTCCTTTATGGTTATAGGTGTGGTATAACCCTCACACTCTCTCCTCTATTCTCTAGTGCAAATTTTAGAAAGATAATTCTGGGCTAGGTTATGTATTATTTATTTTCTCCTCATTTCACGAATAGTTTTTGATTTTATCTTTATATATATTTTTAGATAAATCATAAATAATTCCTAAATGATAATAATCTTGAATTATCAAGAATAATAATAAGGAACTATCATGTTTATCTTAGATTATCCAGGAGGGATAAATTATTATCACATGTGTAGTTTTTATTTACTTTTGGAATAAAATTTTGTAATCGATTATAGGAATCCTTAGAAAGAAAATTTGAACTAACTAATACAAAAACGTGATTTGGGTGATGATTAATTGATGAACCTTGATGTTGATGCTGATAACCTTTAGTTTGGAAGTTCCTTACCATGAAGGTCCATGTATATTAAATTTTTGTGACATGTTTTTTTATGATTGATAACCCATTCTTATTATGTGTCTACATGTGGGTGACTGATTAGACCTTAAGATATTTATTGCTTTGTGATCATGTTTAGACTCTTTAAAACTGTTCTGGATATGAATTATTTTTCCTTGATATAATATATATTCCTTACTGCATTTCATAGCTAATGGAAACTTTATTTAGGTATCTAGATGAACATGTTTCTCTATATCTCTTAGACAACCCCTTGGAGGGGGTTTGTGATGATGTGATGATGACAATGAACTATAGATAATTTGATGGTATGGGTCATATCATTGAAATTATTTTTGATGCTGGAGTAGACCGTGAATGGTATGAGAATCCCTCGACTAATTGATGAAGTGGTAGAATTCCATGCAGGGTTGATGTGTTATCCAACTACGTCAAACATATCAGGTGGGAATTTCCATCATCCGAGGATAATGACCACCATCAGTGTGGGGAACATAGAGTTTTGAATAATTAAAACCATTATAGTGGGTAATGATATGTTCTTGATAACAACCACCATCAAGGTGGGGAATGTGGTGTTTTACTTAACGATGATACTTGGTTTACTGACATTGACATCCTTACTGGCATTGCGTTGAAGCAGGTGGGGATGGGGTTCATGGCAGTTTGGTTAGCATATAATGGCTTGAAACTTGGGTGGTTGTATGTTTATTTGAGAATTTACTTATGTCATGATATAAACTATTATATACTATGTTCACTTATGTTAAGGATGCATTATTGGTGTCATACTAAGTTTATTAATCACACCCGCACAGGAATCTTGGTGCACATGTAGATTTCATGACAAGTGATCCAGTGAAGGGAAAGGGCCCTATGATATGGATTTGAGGAGATGAAGTCATGGATTCATAGGTTATTTTGAGAAATACTCCCTACCATTGCTTCTATATTTACTTTTCATCCATACTTTATATACCTTGGTTTGGATTTCCACATTGGGATCCTTTTTATTCATTTATTATACGATATGTATGCTATTTGATATATTTTTTATTCTAAATTGTTACTCTAATAAGTTATAATTTATTTATATTTTTGGTTCATTGATTGATACTGAGGGTATAGTCTCTACATTGATGGACTTTAGATCCTCACTTCCATTCGGAAGCCTCTTGCATATAGGGAGGTGCACATAAGGTCATGTGGCTCTCTAGTATGGAACCAGTTTAGTTCAGGGCATTAAAAAATGGTATCATATCAAAATTTTATTATTTTATTTTTTACTATCCTAGTAAATGGTAGAAAAGAGATAGGTTATGTGGGAATCTGGTAGGGGAGTTACCGTGTGCTTGTCCAAATCATGTTTAACAGACCTCCAAGTTATATTTATTGGATTTTTGGTGCGTTCATGCATAATGGCTAGGAATGTAGGATCAAATTCCATTAAAAAACCTATTATTATGTTTCATGGTAGTTATTTAATTTAATACCTTGAGTTGTGCTATCTATTCAGGATATAATTGTATTCTCCATTATGTGATATATCTGTTTCCATGTTGCTGTGACATATCTATACTAGAATTAATTATTTGAACGTGGGCATACTGTTGTGATTTTGTATATATATGAACGACACTAACATGTATATATGGATACCTTGATTAGTTCTAGGAGAGTTTTACCTTGGGTTGTGGGTATACTCCTAGGGAAACCTTGGGTGATCCCATAGACTAGTTATAATATATTAAAAGCTAATTACTTTATATATTTAAAACATTTTTTTTGGAATTTCATAAATTCTATTTTCATAAATGTTCTGTACTGGAATTGGTGATTCAAGGTACATTGACCATTCATCTGAGAATATTTTGGATTTTTCTCATTCAAGGTAGAAATATCTTGAATACCATGATCAACCTTGATAAGGATTTCTAGCTCTAGAATCCTTTATCTTTTTAGAGAACTTGTGGCCCACAGGATATAGAGGACTTACTAGATTTTTTCAAGAGTATATTTGAGCTGGTCCATAATCCGGAGGAGGGGAGAGTGCTTTTAGCGATGTTCATGTTTCAAGGATCTTCTAGGATATTGTGGAATACCATGAATCAACCTAGAAGATGTGTGGGTATTACTTGGATGAACTTCAAGGAGATGTTTCTCAAGTAATACTTTCCAAACATGATGAATTTGGATCATTCCTAGGAGTTCATGGGGTTGCAACAAGATTCTGTGACTGTCTATGCATTTTTTTAGTGATTTATAGAGTTACTTTTCTTTGATCGTATATTGGTTAAGAACAAGGCAAAGAAGGATTATAAGTTTGGAATAGGCCTTCAGCTATAGCTAAGATGGTAGGTCATGGGTTTTTACCTGAAAACATATATTCTTGTTCTTTGAACAACCCTGACTTTTGAGATGTGGATAAAGGAGGACACAATAGCAGGCTTACTACTTGTCCACAATTGACCAACGAATGAGTTTCCTCTCACTATTATGAGATCCTATTATGGTAATAGGAAGATGAAGGACGATCAGGGGAAATAGGGTGGTAGGTATATGGGTCGGAGTAGGAATTATTTAGTGTTTTATATGGGAGATGATTCCAACAGGTGCTTTAACTATGGGAAAAGGGGGAATTATAGAAATGTTTGAATGAATTAGTCTCTAAAGTGACGCCATTGTGGAAAGGCTAGTAATATTAAATGTTTTTGATCAAGGGATTTATAGAGGAGTATTGGATGATCAAGGAAATATGGGAGTGGAGGACCTCATTAGAGGATGTAGAATTCCTAGACTATAGTATCTTAGGGGTAGGGATGAGTCTATGTAGTGGATTAGACTCTAGATGATGGTGGTGAGGGTCCATATACTATTATAGGTATGGTCTTGATTGATTATATATTATCTATTTCCTAGTTTGACATGAGTTCCTCCCATTACTTAATTTTTGAACAAGTTATTGATGGACATGAATTACCAGTAAAGTTTTATTTTGAGTAAATTTCCCTAAATACAATATTGGGAACAAAATTAGACTATCTTCAATGATGCCTGAAGTTCCCTATAGTCATTTTTGGATATGGACATTTATGGGACCTCATGATTGTAAATATGATGAGTTTCTATGTGATTATTATCATGAAATATATGACTCGCTTCAAATATTACATTGACTGCTATCAAATAAAAGTATAGTTTTCATCACCCAAGGGAGATAGAGGTATGTGATGACTGAATAATGGGAACTGATAGTATGTAGAGTTTGTCTATAATTGATTCATTTTGCAATGATCATGACATATATTGAAGGCTTGGATATTTTGGCAGGATCAATAGTATCCCCCTTATCTTTTCCACCGCCTGTGGATCTCTATCAGGACATCTTTCCAAATGAATTTACTTAAATCCCCCCTGATAGAGGAGTTGACTTTGATATGGAGCTCATGCTAGGTACATGAACTATTTTGATACCCCCTCACCATATGGCACCACTCAAGTTGAAGGAGATCAAGGCTAATATCAAGGAATTAGAACAAAATGGATTTATTAGGCTGAGTAATTCACTATGGTGTGCACCTGTCTTATTTTACAAGAGGGAATATGATAATATTTGATAGTAGATTATCGAAATATGAAACATGTGATGATGGAGAAAAAATATCCTTTTTGTTGGATTAATGATTGCTTCAATCAGTTATGAGGATCCTAGTGGTTCTCCAAGATTGATCTTCGGTTAGACTATCATGAGTTTTGGGTTAGAGAGGAGTACATCTTGATGATGGTGTTTCAAAGAAGGTATGGTCTATATGAGTACTTGGTGATGCTTTTTGAACTGATGAATGCACCAAAAATGTTCATGGACCTCACAAATAGGATCTTCTACCCATATCTTAACTTTTTATTCATTGTGTTCATTGAAAAAATCCTCATATACTCACCTAACTTAAAGCAACATGCCATACATCTTGAGATAGTCTTGCGTACACTTTGAGCACATCGAATTTACACCAAGCTATTAAAGTGTAACTTTTACATTTTGGAGGTAAAATTATTAGGGAATTTCATTTATGAGATCTATATATCTATAGAACTAGATAAATTGAAGGTATTCATGTCTTGGACATATACTAAAAATGCGTTCAAGATCAAGAGATCTCTAGGTTTAGTTAGATACTATCAGTGTTTTATCCTAGATTTATCCCATATATTTGAAACCATGATAGAGCAGAAAAATAAAAAAGTTAAGTATCAATTGTTGGAGTAGTGTGAAGAGGTTTTTCTTGTGCCAAAGAGGTAGCTGAATACAACTCCAATATTGATTCTTCTTGAGGAATGGATTGGTTATTTTGTTTATTGTAACACATCAAGAGTTTTTTTGGGAGCGGTAATAATGTGTAGGGAGTAGGTAGTTTCTTATAGGTTACATCAGATGTGACCCCATGAGAATATATATACTAATCATGACTTAGATTTGGCATCCATGGTCCAAGTATTGAAGTTTTGGTGGCACTATCTCTTTAGTGTGAGGTTTGTTATATACACTGACCACAAGATCCTTCTCTATATCTTTACACATTGGGACCTCAAATTGAGGTATAGGTTCAGGGTATAGTATCTATATATGTTTTATTTTGATATGTCTTATTCACCGAGTTAAGGTAATGTCACTGCATATTTTTTAGCTATAAGACATTTGTAGCTAAGGACCTTGGTGAATGGCCTTCAAAGGAACTATAGCTCCTGATGATCTTGTTGGATGATTAGAGGATGTATTCTTCTCAATACTAGGGATTGATGAAATTTTCTCCATTTGTGGTCACATATTATTTAGTATACTAGGTAAAGGATGGAAAAAAGACTAACCCAAAGTGTATTGTGATGAGGGAACAACTAGATGGAGGTGATCTAATACCTAAGTGGTCATTGTGTGACGATGATGTGATCCTTGTACGTGGGAGAGTTGTAGTCCTTGATTACATCAAGGAGGAGATTATGAGGTTCTTCCATACCTCTAAGTGGGTGGTACATTCTAATGTGAAAAAGATATACCATGACTTCAGGAGGTAGTTACAGTGACCAGGTATGAAGAGGGACATTGCTAGATTTGTTTCTTGATGCCTTACCTACCAGAGGATAAAGGCCAAACACTAATATATTGGTGGTTTTCTCAAGAAACTTATTTCACCCTTTTGGATGTGGTAGTATGTCATAATGGAATTTTTATGGGGTTACCCAGGATCCTAAGGAGCCGTGATGCTACATGAGTGATTATTGATATTCTAAAAATATGTTCTCATTTATCACTGATATGTGAGACTCACTCAATGCATGAGATAGGAAATCAATATGTTTGTGAGATATTAAACTTATATCTATTTACCTTGATCATTTTATGATATAGAGACACATTTTTACACAATGATTTTGTCATGGATTTTAGAAGGATTTAGGGACTCAACTAAGATTGAGTAGGGTGTTCCATCCTTAAATAGATGGATAGTCAGAGTGCAAAATTCACATATTTGAAGATATTATCCAAGATTATATTATATACTTTGGTGTAGATTGGTTTGATCACATAGACTTGGTAGAGGTTTCTTATAACAATAGTTTATATGATTTTATAAAGACGGAACCCATTTGAGGATCTCTTTGGATGACCATGCTGCTCACTACAGTGTTTTCATGAGGCATGTGAGGTAGTAGTTGTTGGACCTAGTATAGTCTATGAGACCTAAGATAGGGTGTAGTTGATTAATAAGTAGTTAATAACCAATTAGAGAAGGCAATGATCATATTTAGATCAAAGTAGATGAAATTTGGAGTTTATTATTGGAAACTGGGTTTTCTTACGAGTGTCACCTCAGTTGGGGAATTGTAATTTGAAAAAGTATAATAATATCAAATTTTGGTTTATTGGACCCTTTGAGATCAAAAAATATGATGGGATAGTGGCATAAAATCTAAAACTTTCTCCACATTATCAAGGTATTCATGATGTGTTTTACATTTCTCAAATTTGGAGGTATATATCCGATCCTAAACATGTTATAGACTATGAGAAAATTGATTTAGAGTTAGATGCATATTTTGAGGAGAGCCTGGTGTATATTATAGATCGCAGTGAGAAGGTTTTGTGGGGGGAATATGGTTCCACTTGTTTGAGTCTCATGGTGGAATAGACATATCCTAGAGGAGACTTGAGATAAGGAGTATAATTTTTGTGATCAGTGACATGAGTTGTTCGAGAAAGACCAATGGAGACACTTCTTGAGGATGAGAAGGTGTTATAGGATGAGAATTATAATATTCTTGGTTTTAAAATGTTCTAAAACCCTTATTTTAATAATTTAAAGGTTATTTTTTTGAAAATTTTAAAACTTTAAATTTAATTTATACCCTTATGTATGTAATATGGACTACATAAAGGTATATGTCTTCTACCTATACTTAGGAGGGTTTTAATCTTCCATGTAAAGGAAACTAGAAGTTTTTAAGGGTTACATAAGGGTAAACCCTATTTACTTGAGTTGAATAAGGGTAACACCCTATTTTCAAAGGATTAATAAGGGTAGAACTCTTTTTATGGGTTTTGTAAAGGAAACCCTAGTTTCCAATGGTTATATAAGGGTAACCTATGAGCTTTATAAGGGTATGTTGGAATTTATAAATGATATGTAAGGGTAACTCTGGAATTCTAAAGAATGAGTTAAGGGTAATCTAGTGCTGTGTAAGGGTAATTTTGAACTTAGGATGTTCATATGGACAAGTCACCTTTCCCTCATGTGACATATATGAGGTTCATAAGGGTAAAACCATGTTACCCTTACGTAGTTCTATTTAAAAAAAAGTGATTTTAAAATCTTTTTGTACGTTTTTTTCTTCCAACTAATTTCTGTAAAACACTTTTATGGATTTTAAAGACAAATATCATGGGAATTGATTTCTTATGACTCATTAAGGTCTATAACACATGTTTTAAAGATTTTAAACACTCTAATTTCAAGATCCATGTGAATAATAAATTAAATGGTAATTTTGTAGAGACCCGAAGCTTAACGTACATGGACATTACATTACTTTTTTCGGAATACTTAGTACATAACAAAAACACACACAAAAGGACTGTAAGAGTTTAGTGTCTTTGGAAACTCGGAATATAATCTTCTAATCGTGGTGAAAGATCTTCAACATCTCCCATAAATATCTTCCTTTTTTTTACCTAAAACCTTTCATTATATCTTGGGGAAAAGAAAACATAAAAGGGTGAGCTCAAATGCTCAGTAAGGGTAAACAAAAGAAATATCAATCACATCATATTCATAAGAACATAACATTTTGGAAATCTTAACCTGCAAAAGAGATCATAATATCATAACATGGGATAAATCATAGTAGTGAAATGTAATCCCAATAATCATAACTTAAAACATGAAATATTGTGTCATACACACATAATCATAGATAATCATTTCTTATTAGTCAAGACTCATTGCCAAGACTATCTTAGTGGACAAAGTCTATTTCTGAACCGAGTTCACTCCTCGTTTCAGTCCTGTTTCACTGAACCGGTTTAACCTGCCGTTCCAGCCATGTCTATCTCATGAGATATAAAATCTTTACCCAATGCATTGGAGGGAGATATAGGTCCCACCCATCTCATAATGATACCATTCTTATGTGTTCCACAAAATCATAAATCATACATCATTGCATAACCCATGTAATAAAAATGGGATTCTTAAATATCATGACATCATAAAACAATTCATATAAGATAAAGGAATTCATAAAAATAATTCCATCACAACTTAATCAAATAAATGTAATAATAGGGATAGAAATAGAACCCTATATTATCTTATATGGAAAATAATTTTAATAAAACTCTTTAACTCCATTCTTGAGAAAAATATCCTTTCTACTTCAAAAAAACATTTTTTTCCTTTCTTAACATGTCATACAATTTTAAACTAGAAGAAGTTGATTAAAAATAAACTTGAAAACTTGTAAAGGAAGATTCTTGGATTTTTTTTTAAAAATCCATTCATTCCATATAAGTTAAAAAAACATTCTTGTCGTACTTTTGTCGGAAAAGTCAAAAAGTACCTCGTACGAAAAACGACAAAAGATTCCTTTCATATCTTTTACTAAAAACTCACCGAAGGGTAAAATTGGATTTAAAAAATTCTCGGTGGATGGAAATAATATTACATATTGAAGAAACATGGATGTGGATGATAAAATACACCCCATTAAATACCAAAGTATAAACAATCTCGGATAAAAATGAGATTGTGATATTTTCCCTTACCTTATGTCCGATATGCTTCGTATGTATCCGAACCTCCTATATAATGATTTAAATAATGTCATTGACTTATTACAGAATCATATTCACTGTTATGATATCATATATGGTTTACTTATGACTTTATATTAACCGTTCTTTTGTAAATTCCATGTTAAATAGTGTTTTGGGTAAAATCGTTTCATTTGTCGTCCGTGTTTTGACTTGTAATTATTCATATGATTACTTAGATCATGATTACTTAATTCCAGAATATAAAACATCATTTATATATAATATATACTCAGAATTTACATATATATAATAGATCGATAAATGGAAAGAAATACACCGTTCATGGAGACGGTAGGCCGTACGTATGCATGAACGTTGTTTTCGTTTCCTTATTGAGTTGAAGGGAATTAAGTAGATGAAATACACACATATATATATATATACATAATTCCAGTAGCTTTATAATTTCATATATTTCATTATTATTGCCTATATATACTTTATAATCATTCTTAAATGGTTAACATGGAGAATGAATCTCATCGCGTCATGGAGACGGTAGTCCGTACGTACGCACGAGCGATGATATCGTTCCCATAATTATTGAATTGAATTGGATAGGATGATAAAATATATCATAATCAGTATGATGTTATTATAACTATTTATAGTTATTATTTACACCATTATACCCATCCATGTAAGGTGGTGTTGGAAAAACAGATTACACCACAGCGTGGAGACGGTATTCCGTACGTACGCACGCACAGTGATTTCATTTTCTGTAGGATGGATAGATGGTGAAATAGGGTTTTTTCATACTTATAATAACATATCAGTATATTAGTGATACTGATGTTATTACTTCATAATGAAACAACTAAAGAAGAAGAAGTAGAAGAAGAAATAAAGTTGAAAGAATCGGTAACAGACATTACCTCTTCTTTGAAGCGCCTCTTTGAGAACTCCACTTAGGGCACTAAAATTGGTCTTTGAAGAAGACCAAAACCCCTAGTATGTTTCTATGGAAGTGGAGAAGAGAATTTGGAAGGGGTTGGATGAGATTGAAGGCTTAAAGTGGTGTGAGGAAGAGAGGGAGGAGGTGCCCTTTTATAAAGGAGGAGAGAGACACCTTTGGAAAAACTAAAAATAGTATCTTATTATAAAGTCATATTCGGTTTTAAATAGCTCCAAATTGATTTATTTCGATGATAAGGTGGGGATGGGTTGAAATCCTCTCATCCAATAGAATTTAGACAAGTTTATTTTACTATTTTAACCTTATCATTTAGTTTTAACTTTAAGTTAGATAATTTTACTTTTGCCGTGTCTTTTTGTGTTCTTACACTATAAGGTTAATAAACTTACTATAACAAGCAAAATGAACCCCAAGTTGTTTATTATTAATATATATAACCTTATATAAGTAATTTGGCCGAACCTTAGATTTTTAGGAATAAAATAACAATTAATAATATAATATATTTTTTAAAAACTATTTTATGTCAATTTTGACACTATTTAGTAATTGATTTTTATGAAACTCATAAAAGAATGATTATTTCGAAAAAAGTTAATTAAATCAATAATAACATGTCATATTAACCTTGAAAATTAGTTTAATTAATAAAAAGTCTGAAATTACATTTATTTGGGTATTTATAACATCAATTATGTCAATATTTCATTAATAAGATAATTACTGCATCATCTTTGTGTCATAAATAAATTAACTTATTTAAAGTCTAAAAATTACAAATAAAATATCATTATGTAGGAAATATTTTTATCTTTATAATTAATATTTATAGTCGAATTTATCTTATGTATAACCCTATATTAAAAATGATATACTTATTAAACTTTGATTTTAACTATTTTAACCCTTCTTTAAATAAATTAATAATAAATGTCCTAATCTAATCGAAGTGGGACTAAATGGTCATATTTTATTCCTAAGGTTGTTTTTTGTCGACTTACACTTATCAAATAGAATTAGGACATGTGTTAGGGTAATAATAATATCATTTTTACCCTTAATTACCCTATTTACTTTTAACCGTGGTAAAAAAAAGTAAAAAGTTACTATTCACCAAAAATTATTTTCATCTCATTGAACCACATTTTACTTACTGACATCAACCATGTCTCTCGGATTTTTGAAATTCCACTCGCAGAAGCGGTAAAATTAAGTTTTATGAAAAATTCATTTTTTTTAACTACCACTTAGTGGTTTCACTATTAATCAAAAAATGAAAGTTTCCAGAAAAATACCAAAAATTAGGCCTAAGCTATATTTGATATTTTGAACTCAAAAATGATGTCTATTTTAACAAATTAAAAACATATCAGTTGCATTAATTAATTTAAAAATTAATTCCCGTCATCAAAACAAATAGCGTGTTCTTAAGAGATAATAACTATCAAAAGATTGACACTTGTTTATGTCTGGTTTAAATGTGAAATTACATCCAATGACCAACATTGTATTAAATTGTAAAAATATATTCTAAATATACTTTAAAACCACTCAAATTAATAATTTATCACTATTAATTATTTCGATTAAAAAGGTTGTTTTTAATTAAAATTTAGTAATTTTCACTATTCATCAGAAAATGAAAGTTATCTGAAAAGTACCAAAATTTCACCCTATGCTAATTTTGATATTCTAAATCCAAAAATGAAGTCCATTTTGAAAAATAAAATTTACAAAATTTCAAAAAGTGGTTATTACTATTCATAACGGCTAGTTTTAATAATAATTTAATAACATATTGTTGTTTAGTGAAACTCGTTATTGCATACTACACACGCTATCGAGGAAGGTCGTGATTGCGTGTAATGAAAGTCAAGTCAAGGATGCGTGTTGTGCAAGATTCTTTTGGTGTAGCATACAACATAAGACATTAATGAAATTAAAAAGAATATTTTTCATAAAATCTCAGGGTGTTATATTCTACCCCCCTTAAAATGAATTTCGCCCTCAAAAATTGTCGGGGTTATAAATGGTTTACTACTCGAAAGTTTCTTTAATAGAAACCCACATCGTAAAAAGTAATACCAAAACCAATCTTTAAAAACAAAAGTATGAAACGTAATGGTTACCCAAATAAACTAATCACTGGGTTTCCACATAGGTGAAAATATGGATATGGAAGAGAAATCTAACCATCATGTTTTGATGGAGAGTGGTAGAGAAGATGGTTATGGAAAAGCCAGCAATCACAAAGCCATAAATTTGTGACGATCTAAGGTACCATCTGATTCATCATATATAAGAGCACTAGGAAAACATTTTTGGTTTTCAAGATCATTTCCCTAAAGTTGATGAAATTGGAATTAGAAGAAATAATTTTGTGATTTTGGTATAGTCTCACCGTTGGTCGTTATTTGGAAAATTTCCACTTCATCTCTTAAATAAATGAAGTTTAATTTGTCATTCATGATGTGTTAGCAGATCATGTGATAGAATGATGGGTCATTCCATCTGTCTCAAACAAAAGGTTAGAAAAGTTATCAAAACTTACATAAGTCCATCTATAGTGAGATTAATCATATATGGTTCCTAAAATAGACTTATACTTCATATATCATACTTATTAATATAATAAAACTAGTTTCTACTAAATAGGGACTTCCTGTAGGCCAGTGGTAGGCGATAAAGGCCAGTCGCACTTCAGTTGTGGGTTCGATTCCCACAGCCTTGTCCGACGCGATGGGTTGTCGCCCGTCCTGTAGGTTGTCCTTTTTCTAAAACTACATTACTATAACATCACATAAATAATATCAAAAAAAAGTTCTATCCTTAAAAAATACTAGCTTATGTCCAACATAATCCATTCCAATATTTAGGCTTATCTAAAATACTTCGGTCCAAGCTCATAGTATAAAGAAAATGATTACTTGAAATGTCACATAAAAATAACGTGAATGACATCATTTATCCCCTATATATCATAAGATATATCATGTTGGTCAAATTACAAACATGTGAATACCTTAATCATGTATTCTATTGAAGAATGAATACCCATTGAACCTTATTGAAAACATGAATGCTATTAAAAGTTAACTCTTTCCACATACCAAAATCCTCAAAATTCTATATACTCAAACCATGATATCACTTAGTCCTTATATTAATCATGAGCTCATGAATACAATCAAACATCTCATTATATTCTTATCCCTTCATTATGTGCATATCATCTGCTTACCAAAAATATCTCAATCACTCTCCATGGTTACCGGTACCATAAAATTATTGAAAACCACAATAGACCAATACATAAATATTCCAATATTACACGATACTATATACAACATTATTTTGGAATCCCATTACATAGACACTTAATCATTCCACCACATCGTTTTCATATTCAACATCGCCAATAGTCATCTCATGTGACTTCCCTTTGTCCTTTTCCTTAAGTGGTTGCTCATTTCGATCATCACTAACCCTTGGATTAGGGAATTTATTAGCATAATGCCCCATTTCCTTGCACTTGAAGCATTGAAGTGTTGGTGGTGCGTTCTCTGCAGTATTTTATTTATTCACATCATTAGAAACCCTTTTTCCATTACTTCGACACTCAGCTGCTCGATGACCTTCTTTTCCACACTTAAAACATTTTCTAGTCCCTTTAAGACAATCCCCACCATGCTTCTTTCCACACTTTGAGCATAAGGAAACATTCATCTTATTTTCACCATTATTCTGAGATTTCTCCTTGAACTCCATCTTTCGTTTCTTGTCAAAACCATGAGATGGATAAGTAACACCAACTTCCATTTCTACCTTGATAGCACAACGCAAAATTTCTTCATAGCTACTAAAGTCTCTTATAGCTAATGCCCTTCGAAGATTTGGTTTTAAGCCACCGAAGAATCGATCAACTTTACTTTCAGGTTGGATGATAAAGCCAGATGCATACCTTGCGAGCCTTGTAAAATTCACTTCGTATATACCAACAGATTCATCATCCTTTTGCTTTAGTTCAAGAAACTCCTTCTCCATCTTTGTTCGAAGAATACGAGGGAAGTACTTATTGAAAAATAAGTTCTTGAACTCGTCCCATTCCATGGACTCAATTTCATCTCTTGGACTCATATTCTTGATAAGATTTCACCATTGATTAGCATCACCATCCAAACAATACACTGCTAAGATGACTTTATCATGTTAAGAACATTGAAGAACTGAAAATATCTTTTCAGTAGTACTGATCCATTGTTCAGCAACAAGTGGATCAGAAGACCCACTGAAAGAAGGTGGACATTGCCTCATGAAGGACTCAATAGAATATTGTTCCCTTCTCTGCTCATTTGGAAGTCCAGAATGTTTCATATCTTGTGTAAGTATAGCAATAATATTTTGCACTCCATCTCCCATAACATTTGTTTGTTCAGGAGGACAATCATTGCACTGTCCATTACATTGATCAACACGCTAGGGAAAACAATATAATAAAGGGGGAGTAACTTCAATATCTAACATCTTGGGTTACCGTAATTCTAGTACTATAACCTATACTTATACTTAACCTTAGGGACATCCCTAGACATACCTTAGAAATATCTCTAGGGATCTCACTAAAGTTCTCACATCCTAGTTTCCAAAGGTTGACTAAACCTTTCCTCTAATACCAACTATAGAGACCCGAATCTTAACGTACATGGACATTACATTACTTTTGCGGAATACTTAGTACATAACAAAAACACACACACAAGGACCGTAATAGTTCAGTGTCTTTGGAAACTCAGAATATAATCTTCTAATCGTGGTGAAAGATCTTCAACATCTCCCATAAAGATCTTCCTTTTTTTTACCTAAAACCTTTCATTATATCCTGGGGAAAAGAAAACATAAAAGGGTGAGATCAAATGCTCAGTAAGGGTAAACAAAAGAAATATCAATCACATCATATTCATAAGAACATAACATTTTGGAAATCTTAACCTGCAAAAGAGATCATAATATCATAACATGGGATAAATCATAGTAGTGAAATGTAATCCCAATAATAATAACTTAAAACATGAAACTTTGTGTCATACACACATAATCATAGAGAATCATTTCTTATTAGTCAAGACTCACTGCCAAGACTATCTTAGTGGAAAAATTCCATTTCTGAACCGAGTTCACTCCTCGTTTCAGTCCTGTTTCACTGAACCGGTTTAACCTGCCGTTCCATCCATGTATATCTCATGAGATATAAAATCTTTACCCAATGCATTGGAGGGAGATATAGATCCCACCCACCTCATAATGATACCATTCTTATGTGTGCCACAAAATCATAAATCATACATCATTGCATAACCCATGTAATAAAAATGGGATTCTTAAATATCATGACATCATAAAACAATTCATATAAGATAAAGGAATTCATAAAAATAATTCCATCACAACTTAATCAAATCAATGTAATAATAGGGATATAAACATAACCCTATATTATCTTAGATGGAAAATAATTTTAATAAAACTCTTGAACTCCATTCTTGAGGAAAATATCTTTTTTTACTTCAAAAAAACATTTTTTTCCTTTCTTAACATGGAATACAATTTTAAACTAAAAGAAGTTGATTAAAAATAAACTTGAAAACTTGTAAAGGAATATTCTTGGAAATTTTGTTTTAAAAATCCATTCATGCCATATAAGTTAAAAAAACAATCTTCTCGTACTTTTGTCGGAAAAGTCAAAAAGTACCCCGTACGAAAAACGACAAAAGATTCCTTTCATATCTTTTACTAAAAACTCACCGAAGGGTAAAATTGGATTTAAAAAATTGTAGGTGGATTGAAATAATATTACATATTGAGGAAAAATTTATGTGGATGATAAAATACACCCCAGTAAATACCAAAGTATAAACAATCTCGGATAAAAATGAGATTGTGATATTTTCCCTTACCTTATGTCCGATATGCTTCGTATGTTTCCGAACCTCCTATATAATGATTTAAATAATGTCATTGACTTATTATAGAATCATATTCACTGTTATGATATCATATATGGTTTACTTATGACTTAATATTACCCGTTCTTTTGTAAATTCCATGTTAAAGAGTGTTTTGGGTAAAATCATTTCATTTGTCGTCCGTGTTTTGACTTGTAATTATTCATATGATTACTTAGATCATGATTACTTAATTACAGAATATAAAAAATGATTTATATATAATATATATTCAGAATTTACATATATATAATAGATTAATAAATGGAAAGAAATACACCGTTCATGGAGACGGTAGGCCGTACGTATGCATGAACGTTATTTTTGTTTTCTTATTGAGTTGAATGGAATTAAGTAGATAAAATAAATAAATATATATATATATATACATAATTCCAGTAGCTTTATAATGTCATATATTTCATTATTATTGCTTATATATACTTTATAATCATTCTTAAATGGTTAACATGGAGAATGAATCTCATCGCGTCGTGGAGACGGTAGTCCGTACGTACGCACGAGTGATGATATCGTTCCCATAATTATTGAATTGAATTGGTTAGTATGATACAATATATAATAATCAGTATGATTTTATAATAACTGTTTATAGTTATTCTTTACACCATTATACCCATCCAAGTAAGGTGGTGTTGGAAAAACAGATTACACCACGGCGTGGAGACGGTATTCCGTACATACGCATGCGCGGTGATTTCGTTTTCCATAGGATGGATAGATGGTGAAATATGGTTTTTTCATACTTATAATAAAATATCAGTATATGAGTGATACTGATGTTATTACTTCATAATTAAACAACTAAATAAGAAGAAGTAGAAGAAGAAATAAAGTTGAAAGAATCGGTAACGGACATTACCTCTTCTTTGAAGCGCCTCTTTGAGACCTCCACTTAGGGCACTAAAATTGGTCTTTGAAGAAGACCAGAACCCCTAGGATGTTTCTATGGAAGTGGATAAGAGAATTTTGAAGGGGTTTTCCGAGCTTGAAGGCTGAAAGTGGTGTGAGTAAGAGAGGGAGGAGGTGCCCTTTTATAAGGGAGGAGAGAGACACCTTTGGAAAAACTAAAAATAGTATTTTATTATAAAGTCATATTAGGTTTTAAATAGCTCAAAATTGATTTATTTCGATGATAAGGTGGGGATGGGTCTAAATCATCTCATCCAATATAATTTGGACAAGTTTATTTTACTATTTTAACCTTATCATTTAGTTTTAACTTTAAGTTAGATAATTTTACTTTTACCGTGTCTTTTTGTGTTCTTACACTATAAGGTTAATAAACTTACTATAACAAGACAAATGAACCCCAAGTTGTTTATTATTAATATATATAACCTTATATAAGTAATTTGGCCAAACCTTAGTTTTTTAGGAATAAAATAACAATTAATAATATAATATTTGTTTTAAAAACTATTTTATGTCAATTTTGACACTATTTAGTAATTGATTTTTATGAAAATCATAACAAAATTATTAGTTCGAAAAAAGTTAATTAAATAAATACTAACATGTCATAGTAACCTATAAATTTAGTTTAATTCATAAAAAGTCTCAAATTACATTTATTTGGGTATTTATAACATCAATTATGTCAATATTTCATTAATAAGATAATTACTGCATCATCTTTGTGTCATAAATAAATTAACTTATTTAAAGTCTAAAAATTACAAATAAAATATCATTATGTAGGAAATCTTTTTATATTTATAATTAATATTTATTGTCTAATTTATCTTATGTATAACCCTATATTAAAAATGATATACTTATTAAACTTTGATTTTAACTATTTTATCCCTTCTTTAAATAAATTAATAATAAATGTCCTAATCTAATCCAAGTGGGCCTAAATGGTCATATTTTATTCCTAAGGTTGTTTTTGGTCGACTTAAACTTATCCAATAGAATTAGGACATGTGTTAGGGTAATAATAATATCATTTGTACCCTTAATTACCCCATTTACTTTTAACCGTGGTAAAAAAAAGTAAAAAGTTACTATTCACCAAAAATTATTTTCATCTCATTGAACCACATTTTACTTACTGAAATCAACTGTGTCTCTTGGATTTTTGAAATTCCACTCACAAAAGCGGTAAAATTAAGTTTTATGAAAAATTCATTTTTTTAACTTTCACTTAGTGGTTTCACTATTCATCAAAAAATGAAAGTTTCCAGAAAAATACCAAAAATTAGGCCTAATCTATATTTGATATTATGAACTCAAAAATGATGTATATTTTAACAAATTCATAACATATCAGTTGCATTAATTAATTTAAAAATTAATTCCCGTCGTCAAAACAAATAGCGTGTTCTTAAGAGATAATAACTATCAAAAGATTGATACTTGTTTATGTCTGGTTTAAATGTAAAATTACATCCAATGACCAAAATTGTATTAAATTGTAAAAATATATTCTAAATATACTTTAAACCCACTCAAATTAATAATTTATCACTATTAATTATTTCGATTAAAAAGGTTGTTTTTAATTAAAATTTAGTAATTTTCACTATTCATCAGAAAATGAAAGTTATCCGAAAAGTACCAAAATTTCACCCTAAGCTAATTTCGATATTCCGAATCCAAAAATTAAGTCCATTTTGAAAAATAGAATTTACAAAATTTCAAAAAGTGGTTATTACTATTCATAACGGCCTGTTTTAATAATATTTTAATAGCATATTGTTGTTTAGTGAAACTCGTTATTGCGTACTACACACGCTATCGAGGAAGGCCGTGATTGCGTGTAATGAAAGTCAAGTCAAGGATTCGTGTTGTGCAAGCTCCTTTTGGTGTAGCGTACAACACAAGACATTAATGAAATTAAAAATAATATTTTTCATAAAATCTCAGGGTGTTACAAATTTAATATTTGAATTTCCAAATTATTCAAACTATAATGCTTGGGAATTTCTTTAAAATACTCAAAACTTTTCCGCATTAAGTTTTTAGTTATTCCATTGAGTTTGGGAAGTCCAAATTTATTATATATCATATCTGTAGAGTTTTACTTGAAAAAATTAGGCTCCCCTTTAGGGTTAAATTCTTATAATAACCCTCACCCTTTCTCCTCTATTCTTAGATGCAACTTTTAAAAGGATAATTCTAGGTTGGGTTCTATATTATTTCTTCTCTCCTTATTTCATGAATAGTTTGTGAGTTTAGCTTTCCAAATATTTCTAGATAAATGATAAATAACTCTTAAATGATTATAATATAGAATTAATAATAATAATAATAACAAATAATTATCTTGTTTATCTCAGATATTAAGGAGATAAAAATTATTATCACATGTGTATTATTTATTTCCTTTTGGAATAAAAGTTTAGAATTTGTTCTAATAATCCTTATTGAGTGGTTTTAACTGAATAATATACATACATGATTAGGGTGAATATTCCTTGAAGAACCTTGACATTGATTTTGATAACTTTGAGGTAGGAAGTTCCTTACGATGAAGGGCCTTGTATATGAAATTTTCATGACATGTTTGCTTATGATTGATAACCCATTCTTGTTACATTTCTTAATGTGGGTGAGTCAGTGGACCTTGAAATATTTCTTGCTTTATGATCATGCGATTTTGTATAGCCTCTTGAGAACTATTCTTGATATGCCTTATTTTTCCTTATTATAATACATGTTTCTTTTAGTATTGCATATCTAGTGGAACATTACTTTAGGTATCATGATGAATATGTTTCTTTGTATCGGTTAGATGACCCCTTGGAGGGGGAGCATGATGAAATAGAAATGACTATGGACTATGGCTCGTTTGATGTTATGGTTTAGATCATAGATATTCTTATTGACATGGGAGTAGACCATTCATAGGATGAGAATTCACTATACAATGGCCAAAGTGTGATAATTCCATATAGGGGTGATGTTTTATCCAATTAACTCAAAAATTTTGGGTGGTACTTACCATCATCCAAGGATAACAACCACCATCAAGGTGGGGCATGCAGAGTTCTGCATAATGACCACCATCATAGTGGGGCATATGGTGTTCCTAATAACAACCACTATCAAGGTGGGGTATGCATTGTTTTCCTTAAGGGAGAGACTTAGTAGACTGGAATTGACATTGTTATTAGTATCATGCCAATGACGGCGAGGTCGGGGTTCATAGCAGATTGGTTAGCACATGATGACTCAACACTTGTGTGTTTGTATAATTATTTTATAATTTACTTATATCATGTCATACACTATTATATACTATTTGAACTTATGTTAAGGACACATTGGTGGTGTCCTCCTAGATTTATTATTCACTCCCCACCCAGGAATCTTGGTGCACATGAATATTTCATGACCAGAGATCTAGTGAAGGGAAAAGACCCTATGATAAGGAGTTGAGGTGATGGAGTCTTGGAGTCGGAGGTGGTGATGAGGCATACTCTGGGATATTAATGAAACATTTACTTTTCTTCCATACTTTATATACCTTATTTTGGATTACCATGTTGGGAGACTGTTTATTCATTTATTGTATGGAATTTATGCCATTTGAAATTATTTTGCTTCTGTATATTTACTATAAGATTTTATGATTTATTTATATTATTGGTTCAAGTATTGGTATTAAGGGTATAAAATCTCCACTGACATACTTTAGACCCTCATTGCTTATCTGTAGCCACTTGCATATGGGAAGGTTCACATGAGGTTGTGTGGCTCTCCAACATAGACCATGTGGTTCAGGTTGGGGTGTTATATAAATAAGCATGGGAATGTTATCCCAAATCATAAAAATACCAATAAACATATTAATGTCATCCCATATTATAATAATACCAATAAAAATGGTCATATTGTCACACAATATAAAAATATTAATAAACATGGTCATGCCATCCCAAAATATAATAATATCAATAAACATGGGCAGGCTGTTATGTATTCTAATAATATTAATAAACATGGGTTTGTTAAAAATATCAATTAACAAGGTCATATCATCCAGTAACATAACAATATCAATAAATATTGTCATGTCATCCTTCTTTGTATCATTAACTCATCTATCTATATCATCAATGATAAACATATCATCATACTAATCTCACCATATCACCAATGACACACTCATTACTTCATCTTACCATATCAAATGAAATAAGCATGTCACTATCTCATCTCACCATATCACCGATGACAAGAATATTATCACCACATCTCACCATATCACCAGCGATAAGTGTATCCCCATATCATTTCTCCATATCACCGGTGAAAAGCATATTATCACCATATATCTCCACATCACTGGTGTTATGCATATCATCATTGAACATCACAGATCAAAATCATATAATCACATATCCTAGATATATTTTTGGGTTCAAGTAGATCAATATTGTACATAAAAATATCATCCCTTGCCTTTTTCATATCCCAGTATAAAGAGATTATGATTCTAAACACATCACAAAACATATTCCAAGCCATAACATATTACATATCATAACATATTAAGGAATACCAAATACCTATTAAATAATATTTCACAAAATATCATAACAAATATTGGAAATCCATCCAATTCTAATTTTAAATCAATATCTGGTCATGTCTCTATTTCCATCAAATGTGGAGTAAAATTTCCCTATGTGTGAAAACCTATTTTCCTTTGTTACCACTAGTTTCACATCGGGTTTTCCATCTTGGTTTCCGATAAAGTTTTGGTGTATAATACAAAATTGGATTTTGGGGGAGGGAGTTAATGTAGTTACACAATTCGTTCATGTCAAGTTCACTATTATTTATCTCTCATGGAAAATTCCAAAAAACCCACATCTATAACAAGTTATGAGCCTAATTTCTAAAGGCAAGTGATCATTTAGGGTTTCAAACCCAATGATTCTTAGGAATCACATTGGTTTAGAGGATGGGAGGTCAGGATCATCACACTATTTTGGGGGGAATTATTATCTACTTCAGAACTCTATTATAGATTTAAGAGATGTTTTTGAATCCTTCCCGAATCCCAAAATAGAACTGGTTACGCTAAAATAATTAGGCGTTGAATCCATGTGCATGAAAAAGGGTGTTCTATTAATGAAAACATATGTATGTTTAATATGTTCTCTATATATTTCCTATTATTTCTTCACAATGTGTGAATTATTGTGTTTTAAATACCTATGACCAAACACTTTGGATTTTACTACCATCAATGAAAGAGATTGATGATTTTAGAATTAGATTGATCCTCTAATAGGTGTCCAACATATCCCGTGAGAATAGGAATCAAAACCCAAGTAGTTTTTTCACTATATTTTTTGGTCATATGATAGGGATACACCATGTAGTTTAATGTATTAAGACATGGATGCATATGAGGGGATTTAAAAATTAGGTATTGATCTCGGGCCTTAGGAAGGCGTACTTCGTATCCTGCTTATAACAGGAATCAAAGTCTTAATAGTTTAGTTCATCCTCAACTTACTGATGGGTGGGGATGGATATTTAATATATGTTAGTTTTATTTCCCCAGAGTTTATCAATATGGGAATGCCTTAGGGACCGACACCAAGGTGGATGTCCATATAAAGAGTTATTTGTATCGTGTTTTTTGAACATTGATTATACACTGAAGTTTCCCGGCTTGGAAGATTTTTATGACTGAAGTGATATGATCATTGAAAATACCTAATCTTATATGATTCATTCTTGGTGTGAGAAAAAATAGATAGAAATATATTGGGTGAAATTCATATAGATTCAGGTATTAGACATTGAAGAATCATTAATATAACATTTCACATAGATCTTGGGCCTTAAGAAGGTGTCTTAGGTATCCTACTTATAATAAGAATCAGAGTCTTCATAGTTCATTTTATTTTCTCAATGTGCTGATGGATGAGGAAGAATCATATACCCACAGAGGGTGGGTCCTATGAGCTTAAATGAATGTAACACTGAGGGACTTACACCGATGTTGATTCCCATGAGAGATATTCAAACCTTATCCTCTATCAAATTGAGTGGGGACCATCAGGGGTTGACTAATCATGATTCAATGGAATAAAGATCCCATAATACAAATAATATTTCATGAGTGAATGACCCCAATCCATTATTGACACTTTCTATATGAAGGGGGAATTATTGACCAAAGGCTCATGGTCATGGGTTTATAGGATTGAGGGTACTTATCCAAGTACTCATGTTGGACAAGGATAACATGTCTAGGGGTGTCTTAATGACATGTTAATGGATGTATGGATGATAAGGATTACATGTCTAAGGATGTATGACCGACACATCTAAGGTCTCCACATGAACCTAGATAACATGTATGGGGTATGTTGTGTGATCAAAGATGACATGACTAAGGGATGTTGCGTGATCCAAATGACATTACCAAGGATTTTTCATGAACCTATACAACATGTCTGGGGTGTTTAACTAACATGGGTGACATTTCCAAGTATAGCATCCCGCCTTTTTATCACATAAACTTTCATTACATTTTACAAAACTGAGGATCTTTAAGGTTTAGTGTCTTGGAAACCAGGAACTTAAAACATGAAAACATAAAAAATTCTTATTAAACACTTGAAAGGATTATCCTCATGTTAATCCTAGGTTAATTACTGCATCTCATAACCTGGGGATATACATCAAAAGAAAGGGTGAGCAGAAGTCCCAGTAAGGGAAACAAGATAAACATTTTACATGTGAACTTGAGATACTTCAATAAGGTCATGAAAAGAACTTTAAGGCATGAGCAAGAAATCATGAGATATATCATAATAAAAATAACATTTTTCATAACTTTAAGATGTGGCTACAAAATTTAATATTGACAATCATTTCGTTTCACCAAGGTCCATCCCTAAGGTGTCATTAAAAATTACCAAGGTTATTCACCAAGGTATCAGTCTAAAAGGTCATCTCTAGAGATTAAGTCTTTACCCAATGCATTGGAGCGCTATCTGGGCGCACCCTTGACATGTCTTTATTACCATGTGATCCACATGTATCATCATAAATCATTTCATAAACAACCCATATAGCATAAAAGAAATGGGTTTCATTTCATAATCATAACGTTTTAAAAAACTGCATTAAAGACATGATCTTTATGTCACTTTAAACCCACGGAAAGGGAAAGCGGGTTTCATGTATGTAAATCCCAGAATTTAAAATAGAAAATTTTTATATATATGTTAATACCCCTATAGAAATAAGATCTTTGATTATTAACTTAATAACATAAAATAATTTTGAGAAAAAGAGAGAGGCATTTTGAGACGAAAATTCTGCCACACAACGGCTGCGTTACAGGGTTTTAGAAAATGCTGAAAAGAGAGGGGACATGGGTAAAACATTCATAAATGACCCATAAAATAGTATAGGGACAGAATATAAGGGATTTAAGAACATGTAAATTAAATTTGAAAATATAGAATATGAAATGAAGAACATGAAAGGAAGACAAAAATAAGATTTCTCTTATGAAAATTCAGCAGCCTAACGGCATCACATAAACTTCAACCAAAAATGAATTGATGAGATCAAATAGGGTCTCTCATAATATGAACACAAAATATCAGTATTATAGATATATAGATCATACCACATCATAATAAAAAGGTACTTGCAAGACTTGACATGGAATTAGAACTTTGAAAAAGGAGAAAGGTGAAAGAACCACTTAAAAATTCGGCAGCCTAACTGCACCACTTAAAACTTCAAAAAACTGAATTGAAGAGATAAAATGGGGTCTCTCATCATATGATCATAAAATATCAGTATGATAGATATAGAGATCATACCAAAACATAATAAAAAGGAACTTGAAAGACTTTACATGAAGGTAGAACTTGAAAACAAAAATGGTGAAAGAACCACTTAAAAATTCGGCAGCCTAACGACACCACTTAAAACTTCAAAATACTGAATTGAAGAGATCAAATGGGGTCTCTCATCATATGATCATAAAATATCAGTATGATAGATATATATATAATACCCCAACATAATAAAAAGGAACTTGAAAGACTTTACCTGGAATTAGAACGTGGAAACGAGAAGGGTGAAAGAACCACTTAAAAATTCGGCAGCCTAACGACGCGACTTAAAAATTAAAAATACTGAATTGAAGAGATAAAATGGGGTCTATCATCATATGATAATAAAATATCAGTATTATAGATATATAGATCATACCCCAACATAATAAAAATGAAATTGAAAGACTTTACATGAAAATAGATATTGAAAAATGAGAAGGGAGAAAAATCCGTTACAAAAATTTCGGCAGCCTAACGGCGCCACTTAACACTTCATAAAATAAAATAATGAGAGTAAGAGGGGATATCTCATTATATGAACATGAAAAGGGAAGTAATAGGAATATAAAAGAACATACTTTAACATAATAACATGGAGAATAAAAGAAATGACATAAAAGAGATTACTTGAAAAGAAAGAGAGAGGTCAGATCCCTTACCTTAAAACGTAACTCTTAAAACTCAAAGGTTGGGACCTTGAGGGCTTGGGGGAACCTTGGGAGGACTCCTTGGGAGGTAATGAGACCAGAAATTTTTTTGGGGAGAGTGGGGAGTCGAATGGATGAGAGGATTTCTTGGTATTTATAGGGAAAGTGAGGGGACAAGGCATTAATGGCCAAGGGACACCTCATTGGTGGTTTTGGCAAAACCATGGGCTTGCCCATGATATTTGCCCATGGTATTGGCCACTTGGGACACCTCATACAATAATTCATCCCCTTCAGTCTAAAATCCCTTAAAATATCTCATGGCATCATCATGACACAATTATTATGTCATTAAACATACCAAAACCCTAAAACTGTATTTTTACTATTCACTGAAAATTCAACTTTCACAGAAAAATCCCAAAATTTCACATTAACCAAATATCAATGCTCTCATTTCAAAAATCAAATCCATTTTATAAAAATAATTTTATAAATATTTTTAATTTAATTTTTAATTAAAAAACACTGTTCACCTGAAAAAACTAATACTTGAATAATAATTTATGAAACCGTTATTTAACCATTTTATTGAATCACATTACTTAATCAATGTGCATAGATTATATTAATACTTTATTTAAGTAATATTACTAATCCATTTGGCCACATTACTAATCCTAAGCATAAAATAACTATTCATAATTTACTATTCATCAAAAATCAAGTTGATCTTATTAGACTCTAAATTTCATACTAGACATAATTGTAGAAGACCATTTTTTGAATTTCATTACACGTTTTTAATTATTTAAGGTTTACATAAACATTTTTAAAATATCCTTTTTCTAAAATTCATCAAAAATATGCATACTCTATTTATCCGGTCATTTGAAAATTCATAAACTTCAACATAAGAAGAAATCCCAATTTTTTATTTAAAAAAAAGGATTACACAAGGCAGTTATAGTCTCCTTACATAGCCCCTTATCACACCAGCATAAGACCTAAGTGTAAGGTGTGCTAAGGTGAGAGAATCCGAGGGAGGCTTGGCCAACATTGCATGAGTAGTAATTTCTATCAGTTTGAACTTCTCACAAAGGCGATCCCGTTCTAGCTTCACACGATGAAGTTCAGCTTGGGTTTGATCCAGAGCAAAGCCCAGTAGTGCTACCTCCTTCCCAAGTTCTGTTAGATGGGATTTGATCGGTCTAAGACTACTGGGTGAGGCCATCGAATCTTTTTTCTATATTAATTAACCAAGATTACTTGTATTTAGAGACAATAATAAAAAAGTTTAGTTTCCAACGGTCATATTTACCAATGGTCATATAACAGTCAAAACCCAACTGTCTCATTTTAATTATACTCATGTTATCAAATGAAACATTTTTGTTGAGTATAAAAATAAAATAAAATAACACAAAAAATCAAGAAACAAGATTTATTCAAAATTTTGGGTCGTTACAATCTTCCCCCCTTAAGAAATTGCGTCCTTGCATTTTTTAAAATTGGGTTTTCAAATTTCATTGAAAGTCCCACATTGGAAAAGGATTCAGTGAAACTATTAATTTAAAAGAAATAAAGGGGAGTACAAAGGTCACCCGAGTTAACCCACACTAGGATTCCATGTAGGAAAACATGGACATGGAGGAGAAAACAAAGGGTCAAGTTCTGAGGGAGAGTGATAGAAAACATGATTAAGAGAAAGTTAACCACAAGAAAATCCCAAACTTATGATGTGTGTAAACGTTATTTGATTACCTAGTAGGAAACGTAAACCAAAAACGTTTTTGTTTTACGTTCCTTTTCATAATTTTGAGGAATTCATTTACTACATAGAAAAAAAATATAAGGAAATATACCTACCTTCATGTATAGTTTCATCCTTTAATAAGTTTCTACCAAAACTAATCTTTTCTCCAAACGATGAGCATTCAAAACTACTTGGTCTCATCAAAACACAAGAATCATCTTCTAGAGAATCACATAATCCACAAAAGATTAACTATCTATTTCTTATATCTTTAAACATTATCCCAAAAACAGAAAGGTTAATGTAAAACAACTCTTTAAAAAGAAAGAATCCCATAGGAATGGAAACTACTTTTAAATCTTCAAAGTTCCATGGTACTACCCAAAGTTCATCATAGACCATTCCATAAATAACAGTCCTTAAATTTCCTCAAAATAAACCAAACTAAGATTGAAACCCAAATACAAGAAGGATTTGATAACATAGTCTTCCAAAATAAACTTCATTGTTCATCTCCAAACAACATCAACCACTCCTAACATCTTATAACAAAAGTAGATAACCTAAACATATTTTACCCAAGATAGGTTAATCATTCCCATAAGTAACCTAAATTACTATAAGTCCACCTTAAATTCATCGATTATTCAAAATATAAGTCAACCTTACTCCTCAATGAAAATACCGTAGTAATCTATTTACCTCGATCATATAGAGTCCCCAAAATAGTGAACGTCTTACAAAATAATAATCATATTTTAATCCCCTAATCATCTCTGTTATATTAATACGGCAATCGTCTCATTTCCTATCACATTGGTTGTTGGGACATGTTCTTCGATTTACCACCATTAACTAAGAAGAGAAAGTATAATTAGGGGCTTAAATACTTAGCCAATAATCATGAAAAGGAACTTAAAGCATATAAGGATAACTTGTAGAAGAAAAGTATACCCTAACATGTGATACCCTAGGTTCCCATCTAGGTTATACATGATCATATATTCTTATGTGAATCTTTATTTTATTTTATCTTTGTTCCTTTAACAATGGTTCATACTAAGCTTATGAATTTACCAAAGCATATCCCCCGGGAGTGTCATAACCAAGAGTGCAGCATGGCCCGTTGTCATGTACCAGTTCCCATTTGAGTCTAGCTCAAAGCGGTGTTTTCGGGTTTTACCCCTATGTACATCTGTTCCAGAGCCACCTCTACCTGCTCATATCCAGACATGGATGTATTTTCTTGACAACCCATTACTCAATACTCACCAAAATACTAGGAAGATTTCCTATATATAAACTTTTCTATAGGATTCTTCCTAAAGTTTTCATATCCTATTTTCCACAAATAAATAAACCATCCTTTGATACCAACTATAACATCCCGACTTTTTATCACATAAACTTTCATTACATTTTACAAAACCAATGATCTTTAAGGTTTAGTGTATTGGAAACCAGGAACTTAAAACATGAAAACATAAAACATGCTTCTTAAACACTTAAAAGGCTTATCCTCATATTCATACTAGGTTCATTATTGCATCTCATAACCTAGGGACATACATCAAAAGAAAGGGTGAGCAGAAGGCCCAGTAAGGGAAACAAGAGAAACATTTTACATGTGAACTTGAGATACTTCAATAAGGTCATGAAAAGAACTTTAAGGCATGAGAAAGAAATCATGAGATATATCATAATAAAAATAACATTTTTCATAACTTGAAGATGTGGCTACAACATTTAATATTGACAATCATTTCGTTTCACCAAGGTCCATCCCCAAGGTGTCATTAAAAATTACCAAGGTTATTCACCAAGGTATCAGTCTAAAAGGTCATCTCCAGAGATTAAGTCTTTACCCAATGCATGGGAGCGCTATCTGGGTGCACCCTTGACATGTATTTATTATCATGTGAGCCACATGTATCATCATCAATCATTTCATAAACAACCCATATAGCATAAAATAAATGTGTTTCATTTCATAATCATAACGTTTTTAAAAACTGCATTAAAGACATGATCTTTATGTCACTTTAAACCCACAGAAAGGGAAAGCGGGTTTCATGTATGTAAATCCCAGAATTTAAAATATAAAATTTTGATATATATGTGAATAACCCTGTAGAAATAAGAGATTTAAGTATTCACTTAATAACATAAAATAATTTTTAGAAAAATAGAGAGGCATTTTGAGACGAAAATTCTGCAGCACAACGGCTACATTACAGGGTTTTAGAAAATGTTGAAAAGAGAGGGGACATGGGTCAAACATTAATAAATGACCCATAAAACAGTATAGGGACAGAATATAAGGGATTTAAGAACATGTTAATGAAATTTTAAAATATACCATATGAAATGAAGAACATGAAAGGAAGACAAAAATAAGATTTCTCTTATGAAAATTTGGCAGCCTAACGACGTCACATAAACTTCAACCAAAAATGAATTGATGAGATCAAATAGGGTATCTCATAATATGAACATAGAAGATCAGTATTATAGATATAGATATCATACCCCAACATAATAAAAATTGACTTTCAATACTTGACATGGAATTAGAACTTTGAAAAAGGAGAAAGGTGAAAGAACCACTTAAAAATTTGGCAGCCTAACGGTGCCACTTAAAACTTCAAAATACTGAATTGAAGAGATCAAATGGGGTATCTCATCATATGATAATAAAAGATCAGTATGATATATATAGAGATCATACCCAAACATAATAAAAAGGAACTTTAAAGACTTGACATGAAGGTAGAACTTGAAAATGAGAAGGGTGAAAGAACCACTTAAAAATTCGGCAGCCTAACGACGCCACTTAAAACTTCAAAATACTGAATTGAAGAGATAAAATGGGGTCTCTAATCATATGATAATAAAAGATAAGTATTATAGATATATATATCATACCCAAACATAATAAAAATGAAATTGAAAGACTTTACATGAAAATAGATCTTGAAAAATGAGAAGGGATAAAAATCTGTTACAAAAATTTCGACAGCCTAACGGCGCCACTTAAAACTTCATAAAACGAAATAATGAGAGTAAGAGGGGATATATAATTATATGAACATGAAAAGGGAAGTAAGAAGAATATAAAAGAACATCCTTTAACATAAGAACATGGAGCATAAAAGAAATGACATAAAAGAGATTATTTGAAAAGAAAGAGAGAGGTCAGATCCCTTACCTTAAAACGTAACTCTTAAAACTCAAAGCTTGGGAGCTTGAGGGATTGGGGGAACCTTGGGAGGATTCATTGGGAGGTAATGAGACCAGAACTTCGTTGGGGGAGAGTGGGGAGTCGAATGGATGAGAGGATTTCTTGGTATTTATAGGGAAAGTGAGGGGACGAAGCATTAATGGCCAAGGGACACCTCATTGGTGGTTTTGGCAAAACCATGTGATTGCCCATGGTATTTGCCCATGGCATTGGCCACTTGGGACAGCTCAGACAATAATTCATACCCTTTAGTCTAAAATCCCTTAAAATATCTCATGGCATCATCATGACACAGTTATGATGTCATTAAACATACAGAAACCCTAAAACTGTATTTTTACTATTCACTGAAAATTCAACTTTCTCAGAAAAATCCCAAAATTTCACATTAACCAAATATCAATGCTCTGATTTCAAAAATGAACTCCATTTTATAAAAATAATTTTCTAAATATTTTTAATTTAATTTTTAATTAAAAAACACTATTCACCCGAAAAAACTAATACTTGAATAATAATTTATGAAACCATTATTTAACCATTTTATTGAATCGCATTACTTAATCAAGGTGCCTAGATTATATTAATACTTTATTTAAGTGAGATTAATAATAAATTTGATCACATTACTGATCCTAAGCATAAAATAACTATTCATAATTTACTATTCATCAAAAATCAAGTTGATCTTATTAGACTCTAAATTTCGTACTGGACATAATTGTAGAAGACCATTTTTTGAATATCATTACACATTTTTAATTATTTAAGGTTTACATAAACATTTTTAAAATATCCTTTTTCTAAAATTCATCAAAAATATGCATACTCTATTTATCCGGTCATTTGAAAATTCATAAACTTCATCATAAGAAGAAATCCCAATTTTTTTATTTAAAACAAAGGATTACACAAGGCAGTTACGGTCTCCTTACATAGCCCCTTATCACACCAGCATAGGACCTAAGTGTAAGGTGTGCTAAGGTGAGAGAATCCGAGGGAGGCTCGGCCAACATCGCATGAGTAGTAATTTATATCAGTTTGAACTTCTCGCAAAGGAAATCCCGTTCTAGCTTCACACGATGAAGTTCAGCTTGGGTTTGGTCCAGAGCAAAGCCCAGTGGTGCTACCTCCTTCCCAAGTTCTGTTAGATGGGCTTCGATCGGTCCAAGACTACTGGGTGAGGCCATCGAATCTTCTTTCTATATTAATTAACCAAGATTACTTGTATTTAGAGACAATAATCAAAACGTTTAGTTTCCAGCGGTCATATTGACCAATGGTCATATAACAGTCAAAACCCAATGGTCTCATTTTAATTATACTCATGTTATCAAATGAAACATTTTTGTTGAGAATAAAAATAAAATAAAATAACACAAAAAATCAGGAAACAAGATTTATTCAAAATTTCGGGTCGTTACACCAAGGGTCTTCAAAGTTGACATGTTTAAGGGACTTCTCATGATCAATGATGACATGTCAGGGGGACTTCACGTGACAAGGACAGCATGTCCAAGATACTTCACATGATCAAAGCCGACATGTCCAAGTTATTTTATGTGAACCTTATTGACATAATAGAAGGATGTCATATGATCAATCTAACCTAAATGGGGTGTTCTGTATGATCTAACTGACATGACTAGGGGCCTCTTATAATCCTGTTTACATGTCTAAGGGTTATCTCTTGAATCTTATTGACATTTCTGGGGTGTGTTGTGTGATCCAAGAAAACATGTTCAACGTGTCTTCACATGATCAAGGAACTGATCATGAAAAGCATATAAGTCCTTCATGTGAAGAACATCATATCTTTCTAAACATGAATATTTTTTCATTTTAATTCTTCTTCATGTAAATTTCCTGATTTTTTAGTCTTTTTTCTATTGAGGCATCACATGATCAATATGACATGAAAAGGCCCTTCGTGTGACCCGGTTGACTTTCCCATGATCAATGAAATGATCTTGTGAAGTGCATACACATATCATTTAAGTTACTCATTATAATTTTTTAGGTGGAAGACTCTTGATATGGAATTATCCTTAACTTTGGAAAGTTCATCCTAGCCTCTTTCATCATTTAATTTGATGTGTTGAGGGGGTATTCAATATGAATCACCATCTTGAATCTATTCCAATTTCTATGACACTTAACTTTCATATCTTGGCTTGATTCAGTAGAGATATTTAAATAATAAAACCACATATCATCGATGATGTCATCCTTGTGTCACTTGATAAATAATGACTGCATGATTACTCTATCATTACCATATTTCTTATTTCCATGGATTGAAAAAGGGATTTCGCATTATTGATTTGGGATTCCAAAATGAATTTCATGTAATCAAATCCATATATTCGAAATCCTTCACATGATTGTGTTTACATGATAAAGGGACTTTAAAAGACTAGGAAAATATGTAAGATGTCCTTAATAAGATAAAGTTAGTGTGTCTAATGTCTTTCATGAGATCAAGATGGAATTTTTAAGGTCCTTCATGTGATCGATAATCTGATCATGCGAAGCACATAATCCCTTCACATGAAAAAATAGTGTAACTCCCTTTGCATGAAGTTTTCATATTTCTTAGATTTTATTTTATGAATGGATTGAGATATTTTCATCTATCATATCGTATGATCAAAAAGACTCATATAAGGGACTTTTCATGATCAAGAAGGCTATTTTTTGGGGATTTTCATGATCAGAAGGAATTTTCATAGGGGCTTCACATGATCATGAATAGATCACGAGAATTGCATATTCCCTAAGTGTGATATTTCCAGGGTCATGAGATTATGATTATCTTTAAAGGTCACACGATTCATGTAAACAAGGTTATTAATCCACATTTAACCATGCTTCTCCTTTTATTCCTTTTCAGTTAAAATAATACATATTATTTGGGTATTTCTCCAATACTAAAATTGTTAATGCTCATTTGAAGGGTGTTAATAAATTCACTATAAAAAGAAAATCCCAAAGGAACAAAGTCTTAGTTCCAAGGAAGTCAATACATGAATGAGTCTCTTAATATTCCATTGATTGGTATACTAAGAGTCTATTGGAATTATGGGAGGCCATTCATATTTTTTGAGGTTAACTATAAATAGGGGAGCGAGAGGCTGGTGATTTCATTGGTAACCTAAAACTTTATAGCTCTCATGATTTTATCTCTCACATTATTTATTTGCATGACTTCTTCATATAACCCTATCATGAGAATCATTCATGAGACCCGTTCACATGATTTCATTGATTGAACTCTTTGTGTGATCACCTTGTCTTAACAACTCACTTAATTAATCCACGAACTAATCCATGGTAATTTATTTGAGCTATGATGCACACCCTTGGCTATAGGTCTATCTTGCGTGCTTCATGCATCTCATGGGAGCTATTGTGTGATATCTTAACCTTTATTAGATTTGTGTGAACTTCACATGGTCATGTGATAATGATATTTAAGGCGAATTAGGAGAACATATGACTCAAAGGGATCATGCAATCAAGAGACTCAGAATAGGTCATGCGATCTACATGATGATTCCTAAGCCATAGTATTTCCCATCCTATCCACCCTATTTTGATAAGGTTCCTTACTCACCCAACATATATTTCTTATGTATTAATCTAGATGGTTTCAAAAATGATGTTGCAGTAGTAGTGGCTCATCGGGATTATATGGTTTCAAATATGGACGCTAATCAACATCTGGTCATCTAGTCATCTTAGATAAGACTTTTGAACTTAATAGGGAAAAGTATTGTGAAATATCCTTAATTATACTTGTTAAATATATATGGTTTTGGAATAAAAAATTATTCTCCAATCCTGGAACCCCAGTTTAAGATTTTTCACACCTCTTGAATTTTGAAGACCCATAACACCTTCAGAGAAAATATTTCCTATGTGGGACACCTAATTTTTGAGGAAAAATAATTTAATGGTTATATTATAAATTTTATTCCAATAAAATTAAAATAGGAACATTATAAATATGATCCTGAAATTCATATGCACCGATAAATAATGTGGAAATCTGCCACTAATTAGAATTTCAAATGGTTTCCCAACTGGGACCTTAGATTCGAAGGGTGCTTTGGGATGGACTGGGGACGACCTTTCTCAGTGTATCATACTGCCACACAATTCACTGATGAGTTAAATAAAATTTTTATGTATGATGCCACATGTATTTCTCAAACCCTGGATTACTATAATAAGAGCTTAATGGTTGAATTATTTAGTCGATGGAGTCTGGACCTAAATACATTTCATTTGATGTATGGTGAAGTCGACATCAGTTTATCAAATGTTGAGAAAATATATGGAACACCAATTTTAGGAGATATGTATAATGAGTTTCTTCCTCTTTCATCCAAATGGGACAATGTGAAGAAGACCCCTTTAATTTCCAGGGAGTTAATTAAATTGGCTGGAAAGGCTCTCGACAAGGTCCTATCACCAGGGGAAGATATGCTTGTTAAGGAATGAGATGAATTATTTATCAAGAAGGCCTATTATGAACTTTTTGTTAAGAATAATAAATCTTGGAAAACATGGGAATCACTTATAACAGAGGGGGTGTATTGACCAACAATTTAGGAAGGTTCATTCAAAAGATGGGGATGGGATGTTATCACTGAAATCAACCAATACATTCTATTGGCTAACTTTATGTCCATGTACCTGAGTGGGTAATTACTCTCAACTTGAGAAAAGGATGGAGTTAGGGTAACCAATTTAATGATGGAGACATTCATGGTAAGATGAAGGCAAATTGATTTTTTCCATTCTTATGTTGGAAAAACTATATCACCCCTATACCATATTTATAGGGGAATATCCCTATAAAGAGTCTCTGGTCCCTTCCAAGTGTTGTGGGGTTGGATTGGGGCTCACCTAGGTGGATACAATTATTTGAATGATCATAATATTCATGGTGTATAATTCAGTCCCTTTTTACAATGAATTATTGGAGTGAGATCCATCATACTAAAGAGTTGGGAAATCAGAAGCCACCAAAGTCACTATGATCGCTTCTCTTTCATTCCTTACGAGGCACACATAGGAGGTATAACTAACAATGGTGAGGTAATCCAAAAGGATAAAGATTAATTTATTATGATTCACGAGGGGGTCCTCTCTAACCAGATTGATGTTAAAATTCTATACCGGTTCTATGCATCTTGCTGGTTTGGGCATCAATTTTAGTACATTTAAATGAGGTGTCCTGCTCCTATCCATGTATGATCTGAAAGGAACCCAATAGTGGATTTTCATTTTTTGTGGATGTTTACTAGGGAGGAGACTCAAACTCTGGTATAATTCCCTCTAACCAACACTGATATTGGTTTTTCTAATACTTATAATAATAACTAGATCTGTTCATACCCGAATGGTCAGTTATCCACATTGGTACCTAAGGACACATATCTATTGCCAAAAATTAAGACCAATATTTAACATGGAAAATAGATATCTTATAGAAAATCCTTGTCTTTATAGATGCCTTGAAAGGTGGTGAGATGTCTCATATAATTTTTTTATCAGTCAATGTGATAAATGATGCATCTACAACAAGTAAGGAACTTGTGAGAAAAGCCTCAAATGTGCTGGAATTTCCCATTGCATGTTGCGAATGATAAATTTGGAGTAAATAGAACATGATTACTAAAATATGGGGTTTGTTACATTAGAAAATAATAGACTTGGTGAGCTCTGTATACATTATGAATCTCATGGGAATTGCCTTTAAATATTGGTATACTGAGGTTGAGGCATTCCTTTAAGACTTTGATGCGATACTTCATAGTTTGAAAGGAAAAATCCACTATTCACCTACGGTAGAATATATGATGGTTCCTAACATGATAGTGGTTGCTTTGGATGAGGTGAATCAGCCTATATCTAAATAATAGGTAAGTCTAACTTTATTACCACCTTTAAATGACTGCATTACCATAAACATCACATTGATGTATGTATATTTTTAATTTTCTTTCATATGGAAGGAAGTTAAAGGGGCCTGATCACCCTTTAAATCTTTAGTGTATTCTCCCAGGGGTATGGCTTCTAGGGTTGAACCTAATGATGACTGTGATATCAAGGATGAGGGATATCCTAATTAGAAGGATCTAATAAAGGTGATGGTTCTGATCCTGATGTGTCACCATCCACACCTCTATCAGTGCCATATTCAGTGCCTTTTGTATCATACTAGTCCAAGGTTCCTTCCTCAGAGAGGATAAGAAAAAGGAAGCACTCCAAGATGTTGAATATTTATTACCCATAATTCTATAATAAGTGTTAAAAAATACTTATTCTCCTTCCTAATCTATTTCAATAACTCATTATGATCTACCAAAGGGTGAAGGTCCTCACTGAGATCATGTGGATGAACAATCATCTATTCATGAGAATATTTGTGGGATTTTTGCTACTCTAGAAGAAACTTCAACACTGGGATCAGTCCATCAAGGAGTGGAAATGGTCTAGGTGCCAACATTATTGGACTTGGCACCTTCCATTGATTCTTTAGAAATTGTAAACTTTGACCCAGCATAGGAAAATGCACTTTTGGAGGAGGTTGATGCTGGTAGCTATTATGCCACTAATTTAGCCCTGATGAAGGTATATCTAGGTTAGGTAACGTTATTATTTAAATACCAAACATATTTTCCCATTTTTATTATATTTCTCAATATTTATCTACCCTTATAGTTCTTAAAATTGACACAAAGACTATACTAATAGATAAAACATTAGTGGTGCTACCAAGTTACTCATCACAAGAGGGTGTCACTTTTTCAATTTAATATAGAATTAGGGTGAAAAATGTTTCTAGTGATGAAAATAATAAAGTTATATTCACAAAATTGATCTTTACCATTGACTATATGAAAAAATTATATTATTAATCTATTGATTGATAATCCTTTGTACCTATCATTACAATGTCTCCACCTTAGAGCATAGAGGACCCACTTCCTTCTTCTTTAGGATCCCCCAACTAGTTTTTATAACATGGAAGTCATCTCTGTACCAAGTTCATAAAAGGATGAAGGCACAAGTACCTCACTCAGTGACTTTTTCCTAGAATATATCCTTGTTCTTAGATTAGGCTTGAGTTAGGGCTCAGAGTATGCATCACTTCATCAATGGATTCAATGATAGGTGTGGGGGGATATTTGGAGCTTAATATCATAAGGCCCTTTAGAGGATATTAAATACTATATGGTTCATCTCAAATATATGTTTACCACCCTCAACTATGGGGGATTTTACTATAAGGTTTTCCATGCCTGAGTGAAAGAATTTATTTATCTGAGAGAACAGAGGAGGGACCTTGAACTAAGGATAATAGTGGTGGAGGCCTCATCTTTAGTCAAACAAAATTAGGATGAGTACTTTAATGAGTATTAATAGTGTGCGATAGTGGTCACAACTCACCAAAACATGATCAATTCTAGGAAGTTTTAAATTGGAAGACTACAATCCAAAATTGAATAACTTTAGCCGAAGCTGTCCTAGTTTCATTATATACTGAAAACCTCAGAGAAAACTATGTCAGAGAAATATGGGATCCTTGACCTTGTGGAGAATTATATAATTGATGCTGTTATTAGGGAGAAATCATTATAGAGGGTTGCAGAGGAGAAAACTAAATCAATTGATCAATTGTGCCATTTTATAGCCTCCCTGGAATAAAAGTTAGTATATCTCAAGGAATTCTCTAAGAAAATATTATAATGGGATTGTATTTTTAAGAGACTCATTTTTTTGGGAATTCATGGGAGAGACTTCAAGATGTGGATATTCCTACCTTTTTCATAATTTATCATCAATGATTTTTTTATAACTTTATATATCGATGTTATGATTTCTTTCATTCATCATGTGCAAGGAATTTCATCAACATGCTATCATATAGAATGTCAAGGACATCAATTGTTTTTATATTACCAAACAAACCCAAATTTTGAACTAAAATGTTCGAGACTTAATATACCTTCCATGAGAACCACACATAAATTATTAACAACATAATCATCCTCAATGATGTATATGTTTAGTCATTCTAAGATCATCTGGTTCAAAAGATAATTTGGGTAAATATTTCCCAAAGGGAAATTTATCTAAATTTTTCCTAATATAATTAACTTATAGAGCATAGATTTATTTCTTATAGGGATAGATAATAACCCCTAAAAGATTTTTATCTCTCATTTTTTTATATTTCACTAAATTTTACCTTAGTTTCATATGTGAAAATATTAGCGGGCCTGGACTTGGATCTTTATGAGGCTTCCCTTTATGAGTTTTTAACCTAACATTTTTTGTGCCTTTTCTACTTTATAAGTTATCAATATTAACTAAATCACATAAAGTGTGTCTCTATAAAGTAGAGACTCAACCTTTTCCTAGGTTTCCCTTTTTGGGTTCTTAACCTAGTGTGAATTGTGTCTCTTTAAAATATATTCTTGAGGTCATGCAATAAAAAATTATGAGTTTCTATAGTTTAGGTTATTCTAACTTAGATCATATATTTCTATTATTTAGGGTCTTCTAGCTTGGATTATGTGTTACAATAGTTTAGGGTCTTCTAGATTGAACATGTTAAATCATTGTACACCTAAAAAATTGAATGGGTATTCATGAAGGGTTTGAGTACCCTGAATCCTTGATTTAGTTATAAAGGATGGGTATTTATGAATGGTTTGGACCACATACCCGATGAAATAATGAAGGATGGTTATTCATAAAGGGTTCAAACACCCTATATCCTTATTGAAATATGGTTCAAAATATGGTGGTGTAATGTTAGGGATTCCAAATCCACTTGGATTATAGGAATATGGGTTTTGTAAATCATGTCTCCTAGTGTTTGAATCAAGGGTGATAAAATGGGGAAGACACATCAGGGATGATCACAAAACACTATAAGGTGAAAATTACACTATAATGTTGCTGGGGATCATGAGGATTAGTGTTCCTTCCTTTCAAGGAGGAGATGCTTCTAGTTGATGGTTCTAAGGCACTTATACACATCCGACTCGTATATGGATAAATAAAGAAGTCCCCACTCCTTTATAAGGGTTGTGGGAGATTTATTAAGATTCAAACACTTGGATCATGAATTAGAGTTTAGAGGAAAGACTATCCAAGGAGGGTTATACCACCCTAGGGTTAGTTCTTTTTATGGATGTGAAGCCGAGTCCTTACATCATGTAGTTTAGGATCACACGGTGTGGGCCATCATGTTGGAGTTAGTTACCTAGAACCAACTTGTGTGTACTTTATGATAACCTTTACTCATATTTTTGAATATTAATAAACTTCTTATCACATCATGATTTTTCATCTATGTAACACAGTATGCAATAATGTCTTAAGAGTATATATCACACTAAAAGGTCACAACAGTTCCCCGCTATTATGAGAACCCAAAAGTGTTATGAAACTATTCTTAAATATATGTTCTATTACTAGATGATTTTATTTTAGGGACACAATTGATACAAGATATCAGGGATGGATACTTATAGGACATTGAGGCACCTTCTCATGGTGTACCCCTTGGTAATATCTAGTATAGTATATTATGAGAACGAGACCTGCAAGTAGGAGATCCACATTCATATGTGTCATTGGATGTTCCTATCTGCAGACATGTGTATTGATACATTGACTTTAATATTATTATTAATGAATATTATAAGTCATGTACTCTGATATATTTATGAAAATCATGATAACATATGTTCACAGTGAGGTAGGATACATTGGGTACATCATAAGTTATATTGTATTAATGAATAATGTAAGAAAGGATTTATCCCTTCCATTATTTAACAAAAGATGATATCTCGAGCCCTTTGATGGAAATGATATAGCCTAAATAAATCCATGTCCATGGTGTTCTATGGGAAAGTTTTATTTTCAAAAAGTCAAAGAGAGGTACATCGAGCACATAGATTTATGGAACTATAATGAAACATGATTGATTAGAGATATCATGATAAAATTATTATATTACAGAGTAAGCATCTGTATGAATTATCATGTCATTGAGGCATTAAATTATTTCTTTATGGGTGCCTTGGAATATTACTAGACGATAACCTTGGAATTTAGGATTCTTCACCTAATGCCACTGAGAAAGATTCCTAGAGGGTCACACACTAAGTGTATCCAGAATCTCAGTTAAATAATATATTATTTAACAAGTTGAATAAATATTACTCCCACACATGGTTTAATAATTATTCATATTTTCTTGATTGCATATATTCTATCACCAATCATTTGAGAGAATATTATGTGAGTGGAGTATTTAATAAATATTTATTTTCTATTTAGTGAATATAATATTTATTTATTTATTAGAGAATAATGAAGTGATATTTATTTAATAAATAAATAAACATTATTTGGGTCCTGATAAATATCTTGGTGGGATGGAAGACCTATTTTAATAGTTTGGTGAGAAATAATATATATTGAATATTATTTGAATAAATAATATTTAATTTTAATACACAAGTTAAGAGCACATCGATAAATAATAATAATAATATTATTATTATAGATATGGGGTTTCACAAGGGATTAAATAAATAATGAAGATTTTTTTTTCAATTATTTATTTCTAACCATAGTGATAAATAAATCCAATAATATTATTTTTCAATAGATTCAATTCATTTGTTTTGTTATGCACAATGATACCAAATAATCCTCTCAAACTCTAGAGAGCTCCCTTCCCCAAGAATGTTCCCAAGAATGGAGAGAAATCTTCCTCATCCATCCACTCTCGATTAAAGAGAGATCAAATAAAAGAATTTGGAATCTATTCTCATGGTGATCAAAAGAGAATGATGCAAACATTAGGATTTGACACACTATCACCTGTAGATTCCTACAATGAAGTTCAGATATTTGTGGAACACGTATGAATCACCGCTATAAAAAATATTCTCATGATTCCTATGCCGAAACAATAGTAAAATGTATATATATTTTTGGATACATCAATGAAGAAATAATTCACATAAGGTAATTATTTAATTTATTAAATTAATTATAAATAATATGTGGTGATCTTGTGCTTGGTTCTGATGTTCTATCCCTCTTCTATTTTATTTGATTCAATTACATTGATCACTACATTTATCTTCTTGTAAATCATAGATTGATCATCGATCATGAAAAAAAGAAAAGTTGGGAATGAAACATCACACACTTCTATTGTGCCCAAAACCTTCAAGTGCTATCATTGGGGTCACATAATTATTTATAATGATTTAAAGATCTTTGATTGTTTTACGTATTTATCATTTAGTTTTTAATTCAATATTTTATTGTTCTTTAAAAATTTTTTCTAGATATGATTCTTCCTCTTTAATTTCTCATAGATATAATCAAAATGATTAATTTTATGAATTAAATAAAATATAAAATATCATTTGGAGGTGCTAAGAATTCTGACCAAATAACACAAGAGTACACGACATGTAACTGGAGTTACATGCCGTGTACTAGTGTTTAATAAACCTTGATTTAATTTGGAGTTAATTCAAGGTGTGTGAATTTATTACACATTGTGAATTTAATTATACACCGCATGTTTAATGGGACAACTTCATGTGCGGTCAATTGTAGTAGACACAGTGTATCCCACATACATGGCATATAGTCCCGTAGTCAGAGACATGCCGTGTATCTTCTTACACGACCCACCCGACTCGTGACCATGTAACTAGGAGACCTCATGACTTGTATCCCATATAAACATCATGTAATCCAATATTTTTAATGGCAAAATTTACATAAGGAGTCCCTAGGCAAGTTCCATAGATAGATTCTAAGAAGGGTACATGCCATTTAGCTATATTGTACACATTATGTACTTATACCAAATTATGAAGAATTAAAATTAATTTATTATACTGTGTAAACCTTATCAACATGTTCTTGAGTGTGGTCATTAAGTTGACAGGACATTCCATGTGATGGGTTTTTAATATATATATATATATATGTTTAATTAATTTATGTGTAATGTTTGGATCTGTATATCATGTATGAGTTGTATTACATTTATTACTCTACATTAATTTAAGCATAACACATGAAAGAAAAGCCATGTAATCCATGTAATCATTAAGTTGATAGTACACATCATGAAAGTATGTGATAAGTCATGTATTCCACATATCACAAGAGTAAATAGTATATGAGTATAATATATGTTGGGTAGATTTGGAAAAGCTTCACCATGTTTTCTCTAAGGTAAATTTATGTACATAGTTAATTTTAAATAAATTTATTTAATTTTTTAAAAATTATGATCAATGATAATGACAAGGAAATTCATATGATAATTAAGATAAAAGAATTTGTTAACTAAAGAAGATAATTAATTGATTCGAGTGTGATTTATATTAAATAATAACGATTAAGAATTGAATGATAGTTTTATTAAATTCATAATTCATTACATGCATATGGATTATCATGATCTTAGACAAGACCTTTGTATGTGATTGGATTCCTTTTAACTTATTATTAAATGAAATTGTTTTCATGTGTGCCATCTCTCCTATTATTATATAAGTCCCCACATGCCCATGGTTTCTTTTATATAAACCCATGCCCTTCACCTGCATGTGCGTAAAATCATATGTAAAGGATAGATCTACAAATCTAGTGGAGGTGGTTCAAGTTTGGAGCTGAGGAGAAACCAATCCAATAGAGATACATAGATGAATAAGTGGAAAGATATAACACAAACCTTAATTGGTTCAAGTTGTATCCCCCAAGGTTGATGGATAGTTTATCATTCTCTAGATAAATTAACCATTAGTAAAAGCTCATGACCATACCTATTTATTATTTTATTTTTGTCAAGTTGCATAGTTATTTCATTATGGATGTTTTTTCGTGATCACACAAATTAATAAATTTACAAGCATGGAAGATAAAACTAAAATAAATTGGATTATGCATAAATAATATCTAATACATGGTTAATCATTTAATTAAATCCAATTAATATTAACAATAATGTAATAAAGATAATAATTGCAAATTTATTCATAAAAGATAAAATCCTTGAAATATATATATTATGTCAGTATAGCCTCCCACTAATTCGGTCCAAATCGAACTATAGTTCAAATTTCTTGACTAGTCAAAGTTAGGGTGCTTTAAATTATTGGATAATTATAACACAAAATTTTGGTATGACTTAACTTAATTTACATTAAAGGCTGATTTCTAAAGCAAGAATTGATCTATGTGAGAGGCAATAGTTGAGGAAATCCAATTTAAGGATTTCAGGATTGTGTGTGTGTGGGGTTGGGGGGGGGGGGTCCACTCAACATATCAAGGAACTGTGAGTTAATGTAGTTGGAATTTGTAATTCCTACCTAAAACAATTCAAGTTTCTTAACCAACCAAATTTGTGGTAATGAGAAGGGGAATATGGATCCTTCCCACTAGAATATCCAAGAAACAATATATGATGAAGCCAATGGTGAGGAATATTGGGTTTCAATAAAATAGTGGGAGATTAATAAATAAATTATTTATTTATTTGTATAAATTTTATCAGATAAAGTATTAAATATATTATCATATTATATTTATAAAAAATAATAAAAATGACACCAAACATATCATTGTGATCCATACTTGAGAAGAATAACCTTCTCACAGGAAAATGTTTAAAAGAGTGGAAAAGGCGCTTGCACGTTATCCTATGCCATGAAAGGAAATTATATGTGTTGGAAGAACCTATTCCTAATGTGCTTGGAAATGAGGCTAGTGATAAAGAGTTAACCATATCTGAGAAAAATTTGAATGATTCCACAAATGTTTAGTGCTTCATGCTTTCATTCTCGACCAATGTTCTTTTGAAGAAACATAAGGACATAGATGCATATAGAATGATGTCTCACCTTCAAGATCTTTATCCAGAGAAGGTGAGACAAGAGAGATATGAAATATCTAATACTTTTTTTATAACTAATCTTGGAGAGTCTGTGCCATCTAGGCCTCATATAGTCAATATTATTGGCTACATTTAATTCTTATACATATTAGGGATTAAATTCCAAGATGATTTTTTACATATACCATACTTTCATCACTTCCCAAGACCTTATTTAGTTTTACTTTTAATTACAATATGAGAAATAATGAGAAGAGTCTTTTAGAACATCTTACTTTGAGTTTCCAAGTGGATGAGGAAAATGAGGTTGTATTCTTTACATGAGGAAAAAAGACCACTAGAAGAAGAACTACACCCAGATGTAAGGGGGAGCTAAAGGTGTATTCGTTATTGAATGTAATATTTAAATATCTACAAATTGGGTATTATATATAGCTTTTGGTTCTCAAATCCATATCCAAATGCAGGAACCAAGTAGATTCTGAAATATTTCTAGAGGAGAGGTGGATTTGAGAGCTGCTAACGGTGTGAGGCTGGCTGTTCTATCCATTGAAGACTACTACCTTTCATTGAAAATAATAATGATTTTGGTTTTAAAATATTGTTATTATGTACCAAATGTTACCAAGAACATAATTTCTATATCATTCCTAGATACATATGGGTTTATTTTCAAGTTTGGAAATAAAAGTTGTTTCTTTTATAAAGACAACATATGTTATGATATGGAAAATTTAAATAATGTTATTTATGTATTAAATTACAAAAAACAAGTATTGGAAATTGATAAGGAATAATATTCACATGACTCATATAACACCCAGATATGGAATCATCATCTTGGTCATGTAAACAAGAATAATTTGACAAAGCTCTATCAAGATGGTTATTTAAACTCTTCTAATATATAACTACTTGAAAGATGTCATGTTTTTTTACAAAGAAAAATGACCAAACTACCATTTAGTGGAAAAGGTGAAAGGGACGTACAATTTCTAGGAGTGGTATACACTGATGTGTGTGGACCATTTCTAGTAGAATATGGAGGTGGGTATTCTTACTTAATAACATTTACTGATGACTTGAGTATATATGGTTATGTCTAATTGATGAGGTATAAGTCTAATACCTTTGAGAAATTCAAGGAATCCAAGAAAGAAGTATATAATCAAATTGGAAAGAATATTTAGAAGATTTGATTGAATTTAAGTGGTGAATATCTTGACCAAGAGTTTATCATATTCCAATGAGATTTTGAGATTCTATCTAAACTCACTCCACCTTACACAACACAGTAAAATGGTGTGAGTAAGGAGGAACCGTACCTTTCTTGACATGGTGAGGTCGGTGATGAGTCATGAAGATCTTCCATTATTTTTTTGGGGATATGCATTATAAACTATGGAATACATATTAAACTGAGTACCAACTAAAGAGGTAAACAAAATTATCTTTGAGTTATAGAGTAGAAATAAACTCATTTTGTCACATACTCATGTATGAGATTGTGAGGAATTTATTAAGACCTTCTCAGGAAACAAACTAGCACCTTGGGGAACATAGTGTATCTTTATGGGGTATCCCAAGGAAATAATGGGATACTGCCTATATAAACCCTCATAAAATAAAGTGACTATCACAAAAAAATACATATTTATTAAGAGGGATCACATCCTTAAAAAGGATAGTTTGATAAATATTGAATTTGATTTTGTTGATGCTCAAGATACCCAAGAGTTGGTACAAGAAGAGATTCCATAGGAAAAATTAGTTTCTAAAACACAAGTACTATGTAGGAGTACAAGAGAGGTAAGAGAATTAGAGAGATAAGTTTTTCTAGTCACCGAAGATGGTGAATAATTATTACTTGACAATGATGAATCTATCTCCTAAAAATAGTAAGTAGAGATCTTAGAAGTTGCAAGATGGAAAGAACCCATTAATTTTTAAATGGATTCCATGTATCATAACCATGTTTTTTTTCTAGTTTATGCACTAGTTGATGTAAATACCATAGTTTTCAAATTGGTATTCATGCGAAAACTGGTCATGGAAGGTAAATTAAATACATATAAAGAATGTTTAGTGGATAAAGAGTTTAAACATGGCCAAGGAATTAACTAAGATGAAACCTTTTTACCATTTTCCATGATTTAGTCCATCCGAATTCTACTTACTATAATAGCTTACCATCACTATGAAATTTTTAAGATGGATGTCAAAAATGCATTACTTAATGGGAATCCTTAGGAAAATTTCTATATGAAACAACCAGAAAGGTTTGTGAATCCAGGTGATTCCAAAAATATTTTCATATTGTAGAGATCCATTTATGGATTGAAGCATGCATCCAAGTCCTGGAACATTTGATTCAATGGGGATATAAAAGAATTTGGTTTCATTAATGATGAATGTGAGCCATGTATTTGTAAGAGGTTTCCTGAGAATACAGTTGTAATCCTAGTATTATATTTTAATCACATATTAATTAATGGAAATGTTATACTAGTATTACAGTCTGTTCAGGAATGGTTAAACAAGTGTTTCTCTATGAAGGAATTAGGTGAAGCAACCTATATTTTGGGGTGAATATCATTCATGATAGATCAAAGAGATTTCTTAGACTAAGTCAAAGTGCATACATTGACCAAATACTAAATAGATTTAGTATGGAAAAATCTAAGAGGAGATTTAATCAAGTGTCACATTGTTTACATCTTTCTAAGAAAATGTTTCCTCATACACAATAGGAGAAAGAAAGAATGAGAAAAAATACCATACACTTCAGAGATAGAATCAATCTTGTATGTCATTTTTTGTACTAGAATCAATGTTTCATATGAATTTAGAATGGTAGGTAGATATAAACAAGATCTAGGATAACAACATTGGTTTGCTATTAAGGCTATCCTAAAGTATCTGAGAAGAACTAAGGATATGTTCTTGGTGTATGGAGGAGATGAGGAGATGCACATCAGGGTTTATACTGATGCGAGTTTTCAAATAAATCAGAATGATCTGAATTCATTGTCGGGATATGTTTTATATCTCAACGAAGGATCTGTGATCTAGAATATTTTAAAGAATTCAATTTTCACTGATTCTAAAGTGGATTCTGAGTATATATCAGCTTTTTATGCAGATAAGGAATCCATTTGGATACAATTTTTTTTCCAAGATCTTGATGTGGTGCCTAATAGTAAAGACACTATCACATTGTATTGTAATAATACTACAGTGGTGCCTCATACAAAATATCCATAGTCACACCAACAGAAAATGTATATAATATGGAAGTATCACCTATTGAGGGATTTTTATCAAAGGGGCGAAGTTGCAGTATGTAGAGTACCCACATAAGAGAACACTCCATAACTCTTGACTAAAGGCCTATCTCAATAGAAGCATGGGTATCATGTCAGAGCTAGTGTACTTAAGGCAATTAGTAGTTGGATATAGTGAAAGTGGAATTCTGTTTAAGTTTGTGACATCGAACTAACTTTTGTGTACTTTATGATAACCTAAATTCATATTTTTGAATATTAATAAACTCCTTACCACATCATGATTTTTCATCTATGTAACATAGTATGTAATAATTTATTAAGAGTAGATATCACACTAAAAGGTCATATAATTTTTATGCTACGATGAGAAACCAGAAGTGTTATGAAACTATTCTTAAATATATGTTATATAGTTGGATGATGTCATTTGAGGGAAAAAAATGATATAGGCTATCATGGGTGGATGCTCATAGGAATTTAAGGAACCCTATCATAGTGGATTCCCTTAGTAATATCTAGTGTAGGATATTGTGAGAATTAGACCCACAAGTTGGAAATCCACATTCATATGTGTAATTGGATATTCCTATCTATAGACATGTGTATTGATCCTTAGACTTTAAGATTATTATTAATGAATATTATAAGTCTCATACTTTTATGTATTAATAAAAACTAAGATAAAATATGTTCATGGTGAGGTAGGATATGTTGGGTGCATCACAAGTAATACTGTATTAATGAATAATGCAAGAAATGATTTATCTCTTCTGTTCTTTAATAAAAGTTGATATCTTAGGAAATTTGATGAAAATGATATAGCTTAAATAAATCCATGTCCATGGTGTTCTATGGTAAAGTTTGATTTAGGAAAATTCAAAGATAGAGATATCAAGCACATAGGTTGATGGAACTGACATGAAACCTATTTGATTAGTGATATTATGATAAAAGGATTATATTACCCAGTAAGAATCTGTTTGAAGTATTATGTCATTTTGATATTAAATTATTTCATTATAGGTTCCTTGTAATATTTCTAGATATCAACCTTATAATTTAGGCTACTTCTCTTAATGCCACCAGGAAAGAGACCTAGAGGGTCAGACACTAAGTGTATCCAGAATCTCAGTTAAATAATATATTATTTATTTATTATTTAACAAGTTGAATAAATATTATTTCAGAAAATGGTTTAATAATTATTCATGTTTACTTTATTGCATATATTATATCACCAATTATTTGAGAAAATTTTATGTGAGTGGAATATTTAATAATATTTATTTTATATTCAGTGAATATAATATTTATTTATTTTTAGTGAATAATGCAATGATATTTATTTAATAAATAAATGGACATTATTCAAGGGTTGATAAACATTTTAGAGGAATGTTGGACTGAGTTTAATGGTCTAGTTATAAATAATATATATTGAATATTATTTGAATAAATATTATTTAATTTTAATTCACAAGTTAAGAGAATATTGAGAAATAATAATAATAATATTATTATAGACATGGGTTCTACAAGGGATTAAATAAATAATAAAGAGAACTTGTTAAATTATTTATTTCTAACCCTAGTGATATATAAACCCAATTATATTATTTTTTAATATATCTAATTCATTTTTTTTATGCACAACAAATCTAGAGAATCCTCTAAATCCCTAGAGAGCTCCCTCATTTAAGAACTCTCTAAAAAATAGAGAGAGATCTTCCTCCACAATCCACCCTTGAGTCAAGAGAGATCAAATAGAAATATTTGGAAGATATTATAATGGAGATCAAAAGAGAATGATGCAAGCGTTAGGATTTTCTGCAATAGCACCTAGATATTCCTACAATGATGTTTATATATTTTTGGAATACATGTGGATCACAACTAGAGGGAATCTTCTCTAGATTCCTATAATGAAATAAAGGTATAATGTAGATGTATTTTCATATCCATCAATGAAGAAATAATTCATGAAACTTAATTTTTTAATTGATTAAATTAATTATAAATAACATGTCATGATCCCATGCTTGGATTCAACATTCTATCCCCTATCTATTTTCGTTTATTCAATTTCATTGATCACAATGTTCATCATCGTATAAATCATGGATTGATAATCGATCATAAAAAAATAAAATTTGTGCACAACCCATTTCATGCTCCCACTCCACCCAAAACCTTCATATCAGAAGGTTTGAGAATGAAGTACTGCATTCCTACTTTGATAAGGGATACAATATATGATGATGTAACATTGGGGATGTCGAATTCACTTTAATAGTTTGGATATGGTAATTGTAAATCATGATCACTTAATATATGAGTCAAATGTAATAGAGGATAGTGGTTATAGGTCTACCATTAGTAATAAATAAAAACAGTATCACACATAGTTAGGATAATATATCATATATTTAAGGGGGACCCTTACTATAGGGGCTAAAACATACTCTAAGAACAAGATTTGAGGTGTTGCGTTATTCACCAGTGAATCTTAGTGGGGTCCCTTTTGAGCATCTAGTTCCAATTACTAATATAGTATAGGGAATAACTAATAAAAATGACTCAAGGCTATGAGTATATAGGATAAGTGCATCAACTCAATGAATTGATTGCGTCTTATCATAATTTAAAGATATAAAAATGGTTTGTGAAAAACATAATATTAAAGAAGGGTTAGAGAACCCGAAAAGTTTTGTCACCATCTAGTGAACACATTATCATGGAAAAGAGATGTGTTGAACCATTACTTTAACTTTTTCCTAGTTCAGGGTGTCCAGTGGTCGTAAATTGACTTTTACTAGGGACAAAAGATAGGCCTTAAGATATTTACTTCTTTTTTATTTATACTCTAACGTTTTCTTAAACTCTAAAGATACATATCTTCGTTAGTGGATACTAGATTTTTTGATCAGACCACCCATTATGGGTTTTTATCCTAACAAGTTTTATGTCTCACTTTCACGTGTAGTTTAGGGTCTTATTATTTGGACCATCGTAGACTAAATTTTAAGGTTGTACAAATTTGACCAAAGTAGACATGGTTTAAGGTTATGATGAACATGGTATTAGTAGAAATAGTGTTATAAAACAACCTAATCTGTAATCCCATGGTCAAGATTACTCTAACCTACTTTTGGGAAGGATATGGGAGTGTTGTAAATTAGGGATCATGGTTCTCTGATCAGGAATAATCATATGGGGAATTCGTTTTGAGGATTATCCTAAATCACACTATGGTGATGAGTTACACTAAAATGATGAAAGGGATCACAAGGATAATAATTCTATCATTGTAAGGTAAAGACTCATCTAGTTGATAGGATGGGGGCTAATATGCAGGAGCTAGGGGAAGACATGCATAATCAAAAAAGGGTATCTTGAAGTTGGGTGTTATTTTTCAAGGTCCAAGGAAGATTTGTGGAAATATGAGTTCCAAAGGGACAATGTGTGATTTATGTATGGAGGTTCTCAAAAATATGATAGAAGCCCCCAAAACATTGGTTTTCCAAGATCAGGCACTTGCGGTCCTTTGATAAGAAGTGATGATGGAAGATGGTATACATGGTTTAGAGTCATGTAGTAGGGATACATATATCGTTCCATTTAACATTACATGATGAGGATATATTCCTTTCAGTTTACCATCATATAGTAAGGATGAAGTAACTGATGTGAAATTGTGCAATATATCCTTAAGGACACTTTGCACTGGTTGGGGAAATTTAGATGTGGAAGGAGTCTTTTATCCTTGCACAAGATTACTAGTGGGTAGCTATGTATTTAAGCCTATCTTGTAAAAATCTATCTAATTTTAAAGAAATTCATAAGAAGATATGACTCATAAATTGGATAAGTGAGTTTGTATGATTCGACTACCCTATGGTCTTTCAAGGTAGACCAGAGCTTATGGGCATACACAATTTATATGGATAAGCTTCCCTAGGTTCCCCTTTGATTTTTTAAAGGGTAATAATTATGCCCCAATCTTCTTTACCATATGGTTCTCCATAGGTATTAAACACTTATGTAGGGAGGGTTATTCTTATAAGATCATACAAAATACTTGTGAGTCTTCCTCTACATGGATTTATCCCACATGTAGGCAAGGATGATTAAGTATTTTTTTAGTGTAAGGTCATTGAAGAGATGAAGTATTACTAAAAGGTTTGGACACTAAGGTAGGAGGGTATAGTTTTTTTTGAAATTAATGGATGGGATTGGTTAAAAGTGATCCAAGAATCACTACATATCCCATATGTATAGGAATCAATACACACATAGTTTTGTAGAATATAGTAGTCCCCTTACACAAATCTGATTTATATACAGGGGAGATGGGTATGTTTTCAATGAAAGGAAGATCATACACTATAGTTTGGGTGTATGATACCTTAATGTCAATGGTTCCTTTTAGGGGAAGGGTTATCATATTGGGAGAGGCTTTCATTAGTAGGGGAATTTCTATAGTCCCATAACCAAACAATGTTGTCAACTTTCAATATGGATTGAATCCTACAAATAGACCTAAAACACTATACCTACGCATCACTACATATCCTTATAGGTAAATAATAAATCGATACATAATTCTTACAAAAAGAGACCCTTTTCTTAGATCTAACTCATATTTAGGGAGAGAGAATTTTCTATATTTCATTTTGACATGGAGATGAAATATTCTTCTCTAGTGAAAATTTAGGGATTGGATGGTCCTTTCTAAGAAATTTTATGTCTTGAAGGATGGATAATATGTTATGAAGTTTAATTTTGTGTGACAAGGATTTTGTTTTGTATTTTAACAGCATTTAACTATGACATTATTGTGAAGTTAAACATAATGCGACTAGGATGTTGTTGTTTAGTTTAACATCATATGACTAGGAAATTATTTTACATTTTAATGTCATGTGACTAGGATGTTTTTGTATAGTTTAATGTCATGCAACTAGGACATATAGATGAAGGGAACTACCTACTCATGGCATTTGGGTCTTCACAGAAGTTTCATAACTTGGAATGGAGGGGTAAAAAAATAAAATATTATAATACTTCTTTGAAAATGGATATGATTCATAGATGTGTAACATTGAGGGTATCTGAATCTACTTGAATAGTTGGGTTATGGGAAGTGTAAATCATAACCTAAGAATATTTGAGTCAATGAGAAGTGGAGACTAGTGGGTATAGGTCAACCATTAATAATGGAGGAAAAAATATATCCCATGTAGTGAGGATAATATATCATGGATTTAAGCGGGACCTCTCCTCTGGGATAAGAAAATTCACTAGGATCGAGCTCTAAGGCGTTGCATTATTCACCAAAAAATCCTTGTGGGGTCCCTTTGGATTAACCAGTCCCTAATATCGTTTTACTACATAGATAACTAAGAGTAGGGGGGCCCATTGTCTATGGGGTTCTAGGAGAAGGATATAAACCGAAGGAATTGGTTAGCATCAACTCAGATATCAAATATATGAAGTTGGTTCATGGGTAGTGTAAAATTCAAGAAAGGTTTAGGCACCAAAAAGGATACACCAATGTGTATTGAACACATTTCAAGGTGTAGGGATAAAACATGTGATTCTAGAGTATATAGTGATCAAAGGAGATGATATGTTCAATGTGTTTACCTTTTATCATGCAGTTTAACATCATGAGATAAGGATGTGGTTCCCAATATTTGGGTAGATCACACCTTGATTATGTTGGTTAGAGAGAATTTCTAGGTTCCTTAAGCTCACATGAGACATTATCCACTTGAGAAACAAGAGACAAATAGACAATCATTTTATCCATGCAAGAGTGCATGATAGGGAATATGTGGGGGTATTTACATTTTGGTATGACTGAGAATACACAATTTGTTTTTGTTCTCATTAAGGGAAATAACCTGGAGTGATAAGAATTCATAGCTGGGAATGAAATGGAGGATCCATGCATCACTACATATCCTATAGCATGGTAATCAAGCCACATGAAATTCTTCAAAATAAAGTTCACTATAGAGATTGGGATCATGCATAGGGAAGGGAGGAATTGTTACTCTTAGATATAGGCCAATCATGTTTCATAGGATACTACATGGATCTAGTTCTCATGTAGGGAATAATTCATTGTTTATCCCAACAACGATATCTAGGAGTCACTACATATCTCAAGGGTATGATATTTAGGCCACATGTAGTTATGATATATGCTCTATATGTAGATTGGATTCTTATATAGGAATGAAGTTTTTTATTTTATATTTATATTTTAGGATTACATCTAATCCCAAGATTAGAGGATCCAGATGTCTCTATGTATCCTATAACAATAGGAATTAGGCCACACATAATTCTTATATGAAAAATTCCCTATATAGGTCTAACCCATATGCAAGGAGGGTACATTTTTCCTTTTATATTATAGTTGGGCCTATGATTTGAGATTCGAGCATCACTATATATACCATGATTATAGGAATCAAGACACACATATTTATTAGAAAGGCTCCACACATATATTGAACTTGCACATGAGGAAGGGGTATTTTATCCTTGCATCATGGCTAGACCTAGGATTAGATACCCATAAATCAATATATATATATCCTATGGTAATAAGAATCAAGACACATGTAGTTATGATATAAATTCTATGCAGTCTACAATCTTTCTTACAAGACTCTTGAATATAAAGGCATAAAACATTGGGGTATTTTTAATCCATACTGGATATAGGGGAAAAATGAAAGAAATCATATATTTAAATTTCTATATCCAGAATGATTGTTTGACAATTGATGTGACCAACATCACACCATTAGGGTAATTTATCATGGGATTAAGGGGTACCTTTCCTCTAGGACCATAATATCCCCTAGGAACAATCTCTTAGATATTGTGTTATTCACTAGTGAATCCTAACAGGACCCCTTTAGGAACCAAATCATCCCCTAGGAACAAGCTATTCGATATTGCATTATTCACTAGAGAATCCCAATGGGGTTCATTCTGTTTTTTTCAGTCCCTATTATTAATGTGCAATAATGGATAACTAGGAGGATGTAGGCTTAAAGTCCATGAAATTACAATAGAATATGCACTTAAGGTATCTATATATTTAGAAATGAAAAGGGATTATGAAGTTTGTATGGTAGAAAAAAGGGGTATCGAAAGGGATTTAAAATGTAATGGGATTTAGGCCTTGATAGGGGATACATACCCCAAAAAAATATGAATGAATTTTCAATGAATTTGGTTTAATACTGGATTGATTGACCAAGAACTTCCTCGAGTTAGTTACTCATGATCATGAGTATTAAGGATTATAGTATATAAGAATGGGATGGAAAAACAAAAGATAAAAAATATGAGAATGAGAGAAACAAGAAGAGTAAAATATATTAAAATTTCGTAATACTATTATAGAATAAAATAAAATACAAAACTAGTGAAAATGGACACATATATTTATAATCCTTTGGAATGAAGATGAAGTAAATTTTTATAGGCAAAAGGGGTGAAATTGTTTTCTCTAAATATGCCAACCAAAGTTATATGCATGTTAGAAAAAATAAATTACAGAATTGGGAAAAGTTGTATTCTTAAAAGTTGTTACTTTATTTCTCATGCATGCAGCCAAAATATTTTAGCTTGATAGAAAATAAGATAAATGAGGTATGTATAATTTATTCTGGAACATTAATCTATATAGACAGTGTAAAGACCCGTAAAATTCAAGGGAATTTTTTTCTTAATTTTCTTTAGAATTTTACAAGAGCGCGGTTTCAGACGGCACCTGATTCCGAGGCCCGGAGTGCCCGGAATTAATTTCCGAAGTTTGGCTCGGATACGTTCAGTGAACGAACGAGCGGGAATTCCTAACTTTTGATCCGGTGCTCGGAATTGAAATCCGAGGGCACCGATGAACTCGCAGCGCCGATATTCGCTTAAAGAGACCTTTTCGGGAGTTGCGTTTGTTGCGGGTTGAAAGTTAGTTTTAGGGGTTTTTAGTTTGAGTTAAATAAAATTGTGTAGAACAATTTTATTTTTAACTTGTTAAAACCTATCAAAGGAGGTCGGGAGTGGGACCCACACCCACTTAACCTCCCTTGGGAGGATTAAGTGTGGTGGGGCCCACACGAACCCCTAAACCTTTCAAATTCTCCCAACTCCCTTAACGCCTCATTTATTGGCTTAAGTTACCTTTTTAATTATGGGAGTTTAACCTTTTGAATTTCAAACTTTTGAAATTCTTTTGTGTTATGTGATAATAAAATAAGATGTTGTCTTATTTTATTTTGGGTTCTTTGTTTGTCTACTTGAGAGGTGGAGAGCTCTTCTTCTTCTTCAACTCTGACGAAGAACTCGAAGAACGTTCAAGCTCCGACGAAGAACGCCGCACCTCCATTCTTCGTTTCCCGTGTCAACGAAAGGGGACACCACTTCTTCCTCGGACAACCTTCGTCGGCGTACAAGTTTCGCCAATGACGTGTCTCTTCGAATGCATTCCTTCGTCATCGGATTTGACGAACGGCTACCGCGACGCCCGACCTCCGCGACGTCATCTTCCGCGGAACGTTCACAATCTTCGAACCTTATACCCGAGGTAGGGGTTGTCGAATTCTTTTTGGTTTCCTTATTTTATTCTTGATCGTGATTTTAGCAAGATTAACGTGAGGCTTGATTTATTTTAAGTTGCGTTATTATTTTAACGTGAGGGGGGCCGGACTGCACGAACACGGCCGAACCCCCCTCCATCGTTCTTGTTTATTCTTGCGGGTGGAAGCAAGTGGCGTGGTGCCGTCGCACCACGCGGTTGATCGTGCAAATATTTTACGCGGCGCCGTCGCGCTACGCCAAGGAAAAATCTTCAAGAACGCGACGCCGTCGCGCCGCGTTGAAAGGAATCATGGCACGGCGAAAGGGACGCGGTGCCGTCGCACCGCGCCGGACGACGAACACCGCGGCCGGTTCCGGGCCGCGGCGGGACGAGAAGACCGCGGCCGGTTCCGGGCCGCGGCGGAAGAGAAGACCGGCGGCCGGGCCGCCGGCGTCGGAAGCCGAAGAGGGGACCGGAATTTCCGGTCCCGTTGGAGAAAAACCGGCCGGCCAGCTGGCCGGCCGGATGCCGTTAAAACCGGGGGAATTAATCCCCCGGCCCTCATAAAACCCCCCTCATTATGAGGGGGGGCGGTACTTTGAAGGAGGGGGGGCAGCCGCCCCCCCGGTTCCGCTCAATTCAGGCCCCCCACGTGGGGGGGGGGGGCGTGTTTTAAAAAAAAAACGGCGCGGCACAAAGGCCGCGCCGCCCCTCAAAAACCGCGAGGCTTAGCCCCCGCGTGCGGCCCCTCGCGGCGCCAGGCCGCTGCGGCCCGCCGCGCCGCCGCCGCCCCAGGGGGGGGGGGGGGGGTCGGGCCGGGTCGGCCCGGACCCGGACCCCCCCGTTTCGAACCAGATTTGGTTTTTGGCCCATAACTTGAGCCTCGGACCTCCGAATGACGAACCGTCTGCGGCAACGCGATCCTTGGATCGAGACGGTCGTTTCGATATATTGCACTCAAGGATTCGGTTAACTTTGAGTTCGGCCGGGTTGGTTCGTTCACGAAACCAACCGGGCCTTCGGAGCGGAAACGCTCATATCTTGAGCTACGAACGTCCGATTGACGCGCCGTCAGTCGCGTTGTGTTCCTCTTAGTGAGACGGATCTTTTGGAATACTCCGCCCGAGGTTTGGACGCAGGTGGAGTACGGTAGGGTTGGTTTTGCCTTAAAAACCAACCGGGCCCCGGAGACGAAAATGCCAATAACTCTCAGACCGTGCGTCCGATCGACGCGCCGTCTGTTGCGTTGAGTTCCTGTTGACGATACGGAAGTTTTGGATACATCAACTCTGGTCTTTGTGACAGTTGATGTATCAGCCTCTCGGCTCGTGGAGCGGACCCTCCGAACGAGCTTGCTATGTGCGGGAACCCTAGTGCTGGCTGCGACTGCTACTACTGCTACGACTGCTACTGTGACTGCGACGACGACAGTACAGAGATCCTGTGTGGATTCGACGACGACGACTACAGCACTCAGCGATCCTACGTGGATCAGTGCTACAGGTCCTGTGTGGGCCCGATCCTGTGTGGGTCCTTGCGCTCAGCGGTTCTGTGTGAGCCAGCGCCTACAGGTCCTGTGTGGGCCCGATCCTGTGTGGGTCATTGCGGGGGTTAGTTACCTATCGATCCTTCGTGGGTCCGACGACTTAGATGGATCAGTGATCATCTTTATCGTCCTTGAAGAAGTATACCTGTGTGAGCTGAATCCTGTTGCTTTCCTGTGTGGATTGTGTTGTGCAATCCTGTGTGGATTATGTTTTGCTTTCCTATGTGGAATACGTATACTTTCCTGCGTGGACTGAGTTGTACTTGGGCTCGGAGATTGGAGCGTATTTTAATTGATGACTTAGGTGTATGTATGGGCATATACCTAAGCAGTGTCGGTTGTTACTTCGTGATTGTACTTTTCTTCGTGGTTTATCCTTTGTGGATTTGAGAGACCTTCAGGGGTGTCGGGGTCCCTACTGAGTAGCTTATACTCACCCCTGCACGGGCTTTGCCCGCACTACGTTGTGTTGGTTGCAGACGACGGACAGCGTTGACCTGAGCTGAGGCCTACAGAGCGGGACGGTACCCGGAGGTGGACCACTGGGCGGGACGTGCACGGAGCGGACGGCGGGACCCGTGGAGCAGAGGAGCTATCTGTACCCACCCTTCAGGTGGGATTTCCAGTGGACAGCTCGGTGTAGCGGCTTTTACTTTTCAGTTGCTGTTTTCCCTTTCGAGTTGTACTTTACTTTCAGTTTGGGTTTGTATTCTGGCCCATTTACCTTTCCGCACTTTCAGTCGTACTCTGCTTTGTTTAGTATTTACTTTCCGCTTGTTTACTCTGTGGTGTGTGTTTACTTTTCAAAGGCAATGCCTTCCCTTTTTACCGGGATTTACGCCTTGGTGCTAGTCGCCAGCCCCTGGCCTATGGAAGGCGGGCTTGGGGTAGTCACGGCACGGACCCCGAGGGCGGGTCGTGACAAATTGGTATCAGAGGAGTTCGGTTCTACCGCGAACTCTAATCTTTTCTATGTGAAGCAATAATGTTTACCGTATTGAGTGTGGATATCAGTCCAGGGAGTCCAGTGTTGGTGCGGCGGCCGACGTATCCGTACACCAGGACCCTGATTTCTGATTTCCGACTTAATGCAGGAAAACATTGATTGCGTGTGTGTTTTAAAGTTTTCTTTGTGATTACTTATATCAGCTCACCAGGTATACTGTTCTAACCGTGGTGCACCTGTTTCCTTTTCAGGATGGCCCCACGACGGCAACCAACTAGGGTTCCGAGAGTCGAGCGAGACGACAGCCCACCGAGCGACGAGGCCTCGGTGCAGGGCCCTTTTCCAGTAGTGGCACCGGCGGTAGCATTACCCGCCGAGCCCCCGATGCTTCCAGCAGCAGCCGCTGACGATGCACGTCGCCTCAGCGCACTGCATGAGTTTCAGCGCCAGCGTCCGACCAGGTTTCGCGGGGAGACGGATCCCCAGGCAGCAGAGGACTGGCTGGAGGCAGTAGTTCGAGTGTTTAGGCTAGTGAGGACACCAGCAGACCTCATGGTGATCCTCGCTGCGAGCCTACTACACGCAGCAGCAGGACGATGGTGGAGCTTGATGCTCCAGGTGCACGATGAGGCATCTCTACTTTGGACGGACTTTGAGAGCCTCTTCCGCTCGGAGTTCGTCCCAGCCACCCTTCGTGCGGTGCGTATCCAGGAGCTTCTACAGCTGCGGCAGGGCAGCATGACGGTCGCTCAGTACTCGGCGAGATTTACCGATCTCTCGCGCTACTCGACCGACATGGTACGGGACCCATTCTTCCGGGCCCGGACCTTCGAGCGGGGTTTGAGACACGAGATCAGGGCATCGCTGATCTCCCTCAGCATACCGACTCAGACAGGAGTACTGGAGCGGGCCCTTCTGATCGAGAGCTTCCTTGCTGAGTCTACACCAGCACAGCGACCCACCGCAGGGCGGCACGTGGCAGAGTCATCCGCAGCAGGCAGTCGACGGATGACTCAGGGGTCCAGACCGACCAAACCTTTGGGCAGACGATCTCAGGGCACTGGCTCAGCAGTGCGGGGCACACAGCGCAGGGCCAGTCTTCTGAGAGGCAGACAGTGCTACTCGTGCGGCGGGCAGGGCCACATGGCTCGTGACTGCCCGACCCGCCGTGCCGAGGAGCAGCAGACGGTTGAGGGACCACCGAGGCAGAGGCAGAGGATCGACCGTGGCGGTCCGCAGGGAGGAGGCGGACGAGGCAGAGGAGCTGGACGAGCAGCTGGTAGTGGCCGACGCTTTGAGGCTCTACCACCACCACCACCAGGAGGTCTACCCCGACCACAGGGAGCTGGCGGGCAGCGACAGGCACAGCTTCAGGCAGCAGAGGCCTATGACCACGTCGCACCCGAGATGATTCGAGGTACTATCTGTGTCTATTCCACCCTTGCTGCAGTTCTTTTAGACACATGAGCGAGTCATTCTTTCATAGCCGCTGCCCTTGTTCGGAGCTCGGAGATTCCGACAGAGCCGTTGGCTCGATCCTTACGGCTAGAGACTCCTACGGGAGCAGACTCGACGATTACGCACTGGTGCCGGCAGTGTGAGCTTACTCTAGGAGGCGAGAGCTTCGGCTGGGATCTTCTTGTAGCAGCGTCGAGGCCTTACGACGTCATCTTGGGCATGGATTGGCTATCTACGGTCCATGCACAGATTGACTGTTTTAGGCGCAAGGTGCGATGTGTACGCACCGACGGGAGCAGGTTCACCTTCACCGGCGAGAAGGGAGCCTTAGCAGCATAGGATGGACTTCCGCGGAGGAGAGGACAACCCATCACTCATCAGTTGGCTAGCCTTATCCTTGGAGCAGTTGACGTGCGGAGTCCTAGTTTTCCTGCAGTGGTGGATCAGTTTGCGGACGTTTTTCCCGACGACGTTCCAGGGCTACCTCCTCGCAGAGAGGTAGACTTTTATATTGACTTGTACCCCGGGACAGCCCCGATATCCACTCCAGCATATCGGATGGCCCCCGCTGAGCTTCGAGAGCTACGGGTACAGTTGGAGGACTTGCAGGGCAAGGGGTTCATCCGACCCAGTGTTTCACCCTGGGCTTCACCGATATTGTTCGCCAAGAAGGCGGACGGGAGCTTGCGACTTTGTGTTGACTATCGTCGCCTGAACCAGGTGACAGTGAGGAACAAGTATCCGCTACCGAGGATTGATGACCTCTTTGATCAGCTCAAGGGAGCACGGTGGTTCTCGAAGATAGACCTCAGGTCAGGCTATCATCAGCTCAGAGTCAGAGACGAGGATGTGCAGAAGACAGCCTTCAGATGTCGGTATGGCCACTATGAGTTCTTGGTTATGCCTTTCGGTGTAACCAATGCCCCAGCAGTGTTCATGGCTCTCATGAACAGGATCTTTCAGCCATACCTCGACCGGTTTGTCGTAGTCTTCATCGACGACATTCTGATTTACTCTACGACAGAGGAGGAGCACGCCTATCACTTGCGAGTTGTTCTTGACACACTCCGAGAGCACCAGCTTTAGGGTAAGCTCTCGAAGTGCCAGTTCTGGATACGTGAGGTCCACGTTTTGGGACACGTTATCTCTGAGGCGGGAGTTGCAGTAGATCCCGTGAAGATTGAGGCTGTGTTAGCATGGGAGCCACCCAGGAGCGTGACTGAGGTTCGGAGTTTCTTGGGACTAGCTGGATACTATCGGAGATTTGTGCCGAACTTATCCAGAGTTGAGGCATCACTCACAGCTTTGAAGAAGAAGGGGAAACCCTTCGTGTGGTCAGACAGATGTCAGCAGAGCTTCCAGGAGCTGAGACAGAGATTGACTAGCGCACCTATCTTGAGGTTGCCTGAGGAGGGAGTAGGGTACGTAGTCTACTGCGATGCATCAGGGACCGGACTCAGATGTGTTCTGATGCAGGAGCGGGCAGTGATCGCCTATGGATCACGTCAGTTGAGGCCGCATGAGCAGAACTACGCTACCCATGACCTGGAGTTAGCAACAGTGGTCTTTGCTCTGAAGACATGGCGACCCTATCTGATGGGCGAGCGCTTTACAGTCTTTTCCGATCATCAGAGTCTCAGGTATATCTTCTCGCAGAAGGACCTGAACCTGAGACAGCGGCGATGGCTCGAGTTCCTCCAGGACTATGACTTTGAGATAGTCTATACTCCTGGGAAGGGAAACGTAGTATCCGATGCCCTCAGCAGGAGGACGGGCATTCAGCTACTAGAGGAGGCGACGGAGCAGCTAGCCTCTTTGCAGATATCCTTCGTGGATAGAGATGGAGCAGCCTTTCTTCAGTCTCTCACAGTCACTCCTCCACTACTGCAGCGAGTCAGGGAGGCACAGCATGGGGACGCTGACTGTGAGACACGGCGTGCACAGATATCCTCGGGACAGGCACCTGATGGTTTTTCCCTTGGAGCAGAGCACGACATCCTTTTCAGAGGACGTACCATGGTACCAGACACTTTGCGAGAGGAAGTGCTGAGGGAGTTTCACACTTCTCCTTTAGCGGTACATCCTGGAGTGGCGAATATGTACCAGGACCTCAGACGACAGCATTGGTGGCCGGGTATGAAGAAGGCTGTAGCAGAGTTCGTTTCTCGATGCCTCACCTGTCAGTAGGTGAAGGCAGAGCATCAGGTACCAGCAGGCTTGGTACAGCCCTTGGAGGTTCCGGAGTGGAAGTGGGACGGCATATCTATGGACTTCGTGACTGGACTTCCACGCACTTCCAGAGGTCACGACTCCATCTGGGTGATAGTTGACCGACTCACCAAGTCGGCACACTTCTTACCCATCAGAGAGCAGGGCTCAGTGGAGAGCTTGGGACATCTATACGTTCAGGAGATTGTGAGGCTCCACGGCGTGCCATCATCTATCGTTTCTGATCGAGATGCCCGATTTACTTCCCGGCTTTGGAAGGGGTTACATGAGGCATTCGGGACACAGCTACGTCTTAGCACAGCTTTTCACCCTCAGACGGATGGTCAGACGGAGAGGACCATTCAGACTCTCGAGGACATGCTCCGCGCATGTGTCCTCGACTTTGGTCGTAGCTGGGAGGACCACCTACCCTTGGTGGAGTTCGCATACAACAACAGCTACCACTCCACCATCGGGATGGCACCGTACGAGGCGTTGTACGGCCGACCATGTAGATCTCCTTTGTGCTGGACAGACCCTGGGGAGTCAGCACTGGTGGGACCGGAGATGGTCCAGGCCACGACAGAGAAGGTCCAGGTCATCCAGGAGCGGATGAGGACAGCTCAGAGCCGGCAAAAGTCATATGCTGACAGGAGGCGGAGGCCACTGGAGTTCGAGGATGGCGACCACGTCTTCTTGCGGGTCTCACCTCGACGTGGTATTCAGAGATTTGGCCGAGGCGGCAAGTTATCTCCGCGCTTCATCGGACCCTTCCAGATTCTCAGCAGGATTGGCGAGGTGGCTTATCGCCTGGCTCTACCACCTCAGTTGCACCGGGTGCACGACGTCTTCCACGTATCTCAGCTGAGGAGATACGTGCACGACCCGACGCACATCATTGACCATGGGGAGCTTGACGTTGACAATGGAGAGACCTTTACGGAGGTCCCGGTGGAGATAGAGGATCGACAGGAGCGGGTCCTGCGTGGGCGATCGATTCCTCTTGTGCGCATCAGATGGAAGCACGGGAATCTCCGGGAGAGCACATGGGAGCGGGAGGCTCAAATGCGTGCTCAGTACCCTCATATGTTTCCCTAGTTTTTGATGTATCTTTACGGGGACGTAAAGCCCTGAGGTGGGAGTAATGTAAAGACCCGTAAAATTCAAGGGAATTTTTTTCTTAATTTTCTTTAGAATTTTACAAGAGCGTGGTTTCAGACGGCACCTGATTCTGAGGCCCGGAGTGCCCGGAATTAATTTCCGAAGTTTGGCTCAGATACTTTCAGTGAACGAACGAGCGGGAATTCCTAACTTTTGATCCGGTGCTCGGAATTGAAATCCGAGGGCACCGATGAACTCGCAGCGCCGATATTTGCTTAAAGAGACCTTTTCGGGAGTTGCGTTTGTTGCGGGTTGAAAGTTAGTTTTAGGGGTTTTTAGTTTGAGTTAAATAAAATTGTGTAGAACAATTTTATTTTTAACTTGTTAAAACCTATCAAAGGAGGTCGGGAGTGGGACCCACACCCACTTAACCTCCCTTGGGAGGATTAAGTGTGGTGGGGCCCACACGAACCCATAAACCTTTTAAATTCTCCCAACTCCCTTAACGCCTCATTTATTGGCTTAAGTTACCTTTTTAATTATGGGAGTTTAACCTTTTGAATTTCAAACTTTTGAAATTCTTTTGTGTTATGTGATAATAAAATAAGATGTTGTCTTATTTTATTTTGGGTTCTTTGTTTGTCTACTTGAGAGGTGGAGAGCTCTTCTTCTTCTTCAACTCTGACGTAGAACTCGAAGAACGTTCAAGCTCCGACGAAGAACGCCGCACCTCCATTCTTCGTTTCCCGTGTCAACGAAAGGGGACGCCACTTCTTCCTCGGACAACCTTCGTCGGCGTACAAGTTTCTCCAACGACATGTCTCTTCGAACGCATTCCTTCGTCATCGGATTTGACGAACGGCTACCGCGACGCCCGACCTCCGCGACGTCGTCTTCCGCGGAACGTTCACAATCTTCGAACCTTATACCCGAGGTAGGGGTTGTCGAATTATTTTTGGTTTCCTTATTTTATTCTTGATCGTGATTTTAGCAAGATTAACGTGAGGCTTGATTTATTTTAAGTTGTGTTATTATTTTAACGTGAGGGGGGCCGGACCGCACGAACACGGCCGAACCCCCCTCCATCGTTCTTGTTTATTCTTGCGGGTGGAAGCAAGTGGCGTGGTGCCGTCGCACCACGCGGTTGATCGTGCAAATATTTTACGCGGCGCCGTCGCGCTACGCCAAGGAAAAATCTTCAAGAACGCGACGCCGTCGCGCCGCGTTGAAAGGAATCATGGCACGGCGAAAGGGGCGCGGTGCCGTCGCACCGCGCCGGACGACGAACACCGCGGCCGGTTCCGGGCCGCGGCGGGACGAGAAGACCGCGGCCGGTTCCGGGCCGCGGCGGAAGAGAAGACCGGCGGCCGGGCCTCCGGCGTCGGAAGCCGAAGAGGGGACCGGAATTTCCGGTCCCGTTGGAGAAAAACCGGCCGGCCAGCTGGCCGGCCGGATGCCGTTAAAACCGGGGGAATTAATCCCCCGACCCTCATAAAAACCCCCCTCATTATGAGGGGGGCGGTACTTTGAAGGAGGGGGGGCAGCCGGCCCCCCCAGTTCCGCTCAATTCAGGCCCCCCACATGGGGGGGGGGGGGGGGGCGGCGTGTTTAAAAAAAAAACAGCGCTGCACAAAGGCCACGCCGCCCCTCAAAAACCGCGGGGCTTAGCCCCCACGTGCGGCCCCTCGCGGAGCCCGGCCGCCGCGGCCCGCCGCGCCGCCGCGCCGCCAGGCCGCCGCGCCGCCGCCGGCCGCCCCAGGGGGGGGGGGGGTCGGGCCGGGTCGGCCCGGACCTGGACCCCCCCGTTTCGAACCAGATTTGGTTTTTGGCCCATAACTTGAGCCTCGGACCTCCGAATGCCGAACCGTCTGCGGCAACGCGATCCTTGGATCGAGACGGTCGTTTCGATATATTTCACTCAAGGATTCGGTTAACTTTGAGTTCGGCCGGGTTGGTTCGTTCACGAAACCAACCGGGCCTTCGGAGCGGAAACGCTCATATCTTGAGCTACGAACGTCCGATTGACGCGCCGTCAGTCGCGTTGTGTTCCTCTTAGTGAGACGGATCTTTTGGAATACTCCGCCCGAGGTTTGGACGCAGGTGGAGTACGGTAGGGTTGGTTTTGCCTTAAAAACCAACCGGGCCCCGGAGACGAAAATGCCAATAACTCTCAGACCGGGCGTCCGATCGACGCGCCGTCTGTTGCGTTGAGTTCCTGTTGACGATACGGAAGTTTTGGATACATCAACTCTGGTCTTTGTGACAGTTGATGTATCAGCCTCTCGGCTCGTGGAGCGGACCCTCCGAACGAGCTTGCTATGTGCGGGAACCCTAGTGCTGGCTGCGACTGCTACTACTACTACGACTGCTACTGTGACTGCGACGACGACAGTACAGAGATCCTGTGTGGATTCGACGACGACGACTACAGCACTCAGCGATCCTACGTGGATCAGTGCTACAGGTCCTGTGTGGGCCCGATCCTGTGTGGGTCCTTGCGCTCAGCGGTTCTGTGTGAGCCAGCGCCTACAGGTCCTGTGTGGGCCCGATCCTGTGTGGGTCATTGCGGGGGTTAGTTACCTATCGATCCTTCGTGGGTCCGACGACTTAGATGGATCAGTGATCATCTTTATCGTCCTTGAAGAAGTATACCTGTGTGAGCTGAATCCTGTTGCTTTCCTGTGTGGATTGTGTTGTGCAATCCTGTGTGGATTATGTTTTGCTTTCCTATGTGGAATACGTATACTTTCCTGCGTGGACTGAGTTGTACTTGGGCTCGGAGATTGGAGCGTATTTTAATTGATGACTTAGGTGTATGTATGGGCATATACCTAAGCAGTGTCGGTTGTTACTTCGTGATTGTACTTTTCTTCGTGGTTTATCCTTTGTGGATTTGAGAGACCTTCAGGGGTGTCGGGGTCCCTACTGAGTAGCTTATACTCACCCCTGCACGGGCTTTGCCCGCACTACGTTGTGTTGGTTGCAGACGACGGACAGCGTTGACCTGAGCTGAGGCCTACAGAGCGGGACGGTACCCGGAGGTGGACCACTGGGCGGGACGTGCACGGAGCGGACGGCGGGACCCGTGGAGCAGAGGAGCTATCTGTACCCACCCTTCAGGTGGGATTTCCAGTGGACAGCTCGGTGTAGCGGCTTTTACTTTTCAGTTGCTGTTTTCCCTTTCGAGTTGTACTTTACTTTCAGTTTGGGTTTGTATTCTGGCCCATTTACCTTTCCGCACTTTCAGTCGTACTCTGCTTTGTTTAGTATTTACTTTCCGCTTGTTTACTCTGTGGTGTGTGTTTACTTTTCAAAGGCAATGCCTTCCCTTTTTACCGGGATTTACGCCTTGGTGCTAGTCGCCAGCCCCTGGCCTATGGAAGGCGGGCTTGGGGTAGTCACGGCACGGACCCCGAGGGCGGGTCGTGACAGACAGACTCTCTGTATTCCCCAAATCTAGATTCTCTTGCATTTATGGCCTTGATTGATGCATAATTAGGAATGGAAACCTTTATGAAAATTGACCATTACTATCTTCTCTATCTCTAGGTAGAATTTCAGCACTAATGGACTAACGATCTTTGAGATATAGTCCTAAAGGTGTTAATGAGGTGGGGTGGGTCAGTCCACAGGGTGGATCATACATGCATTGACTTTTATTGAGCGGTCTAGATCAATCCACAAAGAATATAGAATTAAAAAATAAAAGTACGACCCTATCCATGTTAGACTCATAGACTAACGATCCACCCCACGAGCTTAAAGGAAACAATATATAAAAATATTTTTTTTGCTGATCCATGATAAAGTGGATCTGGAAAATAAAAATTCTTGAGATTGAGTGAAAATATTTAGTTTTCAATTAACAATAACCTTAATAAAAAAATAAAAAAATTATATATTTGATAGTTTATGGTGTTAATATCATCTCAGGTGGGCCATTTAACCAAACTATCCAAACCAATTTATGGAAAACAATAACCTTGAACCTCTTATTAATACTGCAAATAATATATATAATATTTATTACATATACATATAATATATATTATTTGTTATATGTACATAGGAAAATTTCCACTAGAAAATTATTGTGCAAATATCTAATAGAAATTTCATGTGTAAATTTCCACATAAAATTTAAACTTCAAATTTTAACATAAAATTAAAAAGAAAATAAATTAATTCATGAATAATAAATTAAAATTTTCATTTAAAATTTCCATTTAAAATTTTCACAGAAAAACTTTTATTTCAAACTTACACTAAAAAATTAATTTGAATATCCACTTAAATTTCTAGTGAAAAATTCCACTTGATTTTTATTATAATTATATTGAAACTTTGATTAATTTTTTTAAAATAAATAGATGATTCAATTTTCAATTTAAATATATTAACACATAAATAAATAAATAATTTTTTATTTAAAATTTTAACTATAAATTTTATATAGAAAATTTTAATGCAAACATCCACTAGAAATTTGCAGTACAAATTTTCATTAGATATTTGTAGCTCAATTTTTCACTTAAAATTACAATGTAGATATATTAAAACATAAATAAAAAACTTAAACTTTAAAAAATTAAAACTAAAATATAAATATATTAATACATATATAAAAAATGTAAATTTTAACAGGAAACTTTCCAAGAAAATTTTCAGGAAAAACTATTCATATAGATTTCCACTATAAAAGTTTAGTTCAAATTACCACGTAAATGTCAAGTGATAATTTACATTTTATTTTTATTATAAATATACTAAAAATTAAATTAAAAAAATTATAAAATAAATGCATTATCAAATTTTCAGTTTAAATATATTAACATATAAACAATGTAACTTTACATTGAAAGTTTGAATCATAAATTTCCTATGTAATTTTCTAGTGAAAACTCCAACAATAAATTATCAGGGAAAATTTACATTAAAGATCTGGAATTCAATTTTTAACTTAAAATTTAAATGTTGATACGTTAAAACATAAATGAAAAATGTAAATTTCCACTGTAAAATTACATTTAAAATTTTCATTAGAAACTTTTATTGTAAACTTCAACTAGAAGTGTCCACTTAAAACTACAATAAAAATATATTTATATAAAAATAAAAAATGTAAAATTTAATTAGAAAATTATATTGAAAATTTACATCAGAAACTATTAGTGTAAATTTCTATTGGTATATTGTAGTTAAAATTTACATTTTAATGTATAATGTAAATCACCAAATTATATTTTCTATGTACTGCAATTTTACTGTTATCAGTGTAAATCTATACTCAAAATTTTTACTGAAATTTTACACTAAAAATTCATATTGAAGACTTGATTATCAAAATTTTAAAATAAATACCTATTTATAATTTCAATGGAAATATATTAATACATAATATTATCAAAAATTTATTATTATTATTATTAATTTCATTTATCATATTTATTAACTTTTTCAAAGTTACTTTTAAAAACTCATTTTAATATATATATTTTTATTAAAATAAAATAATTGATGTTATAATTTTTTAAATTTTAAGTTGTTATCAAAAATTATAAAAAATAAAAACATATGTTAACATATATTCTATTTTAAAATAAAATGGTAGAAATTATTTTATATTTTAAAACACTGTAAAAAATATATAAATATTAATATATAAAAAAATATAATAATAAATTTGAAATAAACAAATCAGAATATCAGTAAAGTTTGTATTAGTAACCAAAGGGTAGTATTGTACATCTGTTTTTAGAATTATTACATTAAATTTTTAATACTTCAATCCTACCTATTAAACTAGTGCCACACTCCAAATAAACACACGTGTCATCCATCCCGTGGCCAACATAACAGTCATGTTCAAAACCCAGCATGAGGCAATATTTTTCTTAATTTATGTATAGTTTTATTATAATTGAACTACTTTTCCCACACTCATGTTAATTTATTTTATTACAATGTTTTATTTTATTTTTCAAACACAACTTTTTGGAATACCACTTATAATTATGGGTTAAATGGGACCCTCAAACACTCGATTGGATAGTCCACACGGGATGTGGATTTTGTGGGTTAGATAAAATGTGTTTTGAAATTTTAGAAGACTAAATATTCAAATCCTTAACCCACATAAATCCATGTGCTAAGGAATTGGCCTGTGGTATTGAAATTTTTTTGACAGGACATCTTTAAAAGTATCCATATTCATGCATAAATATTGAGGCCAAACTTATGAGATGATTTGGGCCTTCAAATGATGGATTGAGCTTTGGGTCCAAAATAGTGAAATAAAGACTCACATGTTTTTAAGACTAAAAAAAGTAATTTCAAAATTAAAATAATTTTAGGAAAATTTATGGCAAAAATATAGAATTAAAATAAAATAGTTAAAATCCAAAATTAGGCCATTTTAGAAATTAAGCTCAAAATTCCACAAAAACCTAAAAATGCGACAACTGCCCATAAAATAACTTTTGGTGGTATTGAAAAAATTGAAATTAAAATTAAAATAGTTTAAAATATTTTCTCTGTCAATTCTTCCATACTCAAACATTTAACTCCTTAGAAATCATCTTATACTAAGGTTAAAAAAACTTCCCAAATCATAAATAACATCACAACTGAATTATCATATAAAAGAATATATAATGACTACTATATGGATAAAAAATCCCTAAATCATCAAGAATCATAAAAATACATTAAATCTTATGTTAATACTCATGTGTATGCTATAATAACCTCTCGGGAAAATTATTTTTCTCTTCACTCAAGGATTTTTGTGGAGTTCTTCCCATTCTCAGGAACATGTGTGATATTCATAGGCTTCCTTTCCTCCTAGTATCTCAAATTCATAGATTCATAAATCTTTTAATCACAAGGTATTTTTCATGGGTTGCTCTGGAATGAGGGTTGTCAGGTTTTAAATGTAAAAACATATGAGGTGGAATGAGGAGGGTTAAGATCTAATGTAAAGTAAATTCATGAAAATAGTGTTACTTAAGAATGGATCACTCCTCAATCAGATCGAAAATGAATGAACTCTAAACACATATTTGTTTTATTGGGAAGTTTACACTTGGAATTTCAGAAATAATAATAAATTTCTTCCCTATTTTCCACAATTTATAACATTATTTCATCTTGAATTCAGATATGCATTTCTCTTTAGAATCATGTTTTTAAGGAAAAGAGTGGCATATATTGATATTAAAATATTTGTGAACACTCGACCCATATTTGTAATGATATTTTGGGACACCCATCCATGTTTCCATCATGAAATTTCTTCTACCAAAGTAATAATAAATACAGAAACTCTTTTTTCATTTTATCTCAAACAAATTCTTTAGGAAAGAAAAATACAACTCATATTCTCCCTCCCCCACACATGGGTTCAATAATAACCATTCATTTAACTTCTAGAGAAGGTTGGAAAGGTATAAATGAATTATAACATGGATTCGTAAAAAGTTATTTAACAGCTACAAGTGTATTAATAATGTTTAGATGAAAAGTTATCCCAAAATTAGAGTTTAATGTAAAAAAGGCTTTCAAAGTGGTTCTTCAATCATAATTGACACATTCCATGAACTATAAAATCTTTAAAAAATAGGAAAAAATAGTTTTTGGGTTAAACAAAATGTATCAAGACTCTTAATAAAAAGATAAACATAATGAATATGTCAAAAATGTTTAAAAACATCTTGGGTTGGGCATGATTTTCAATTTGGATAGTACTTGTGCACATGAGTTTCACAATTAATCAAACATCATCAAATGAAAAGATCAAAAATCAAGAAACAAAATATATTAATAAATCATTTAAATCCTCAAATATTCAAATCAATAAATGTTATAAAAACACCAAGATGGTTTTAATTTTCCAAATTATTCAATTTAGCTTAAGAGTCATAAAAATAAACCAAAAATGAGGAAGGAAAACATGAAAGATTTATAAAAAGACACAAAAAATAAAATATAAGAACACAAAAAATTACTAACAACATATTAAAATCCCTACCCCATAATTATTCAATTTTCTACCCTATTTTTATCTCAAATCAGATAAATAATGGTTTTCATAAAAAACATTAATTGGGAAATAAAAAAATAAATAAAATTAAATACACAACCAGATTTATTTTTCAGTAGCATCCTTGAGTTAAGATCCAAGCTACTGCCACTTTAAAACTATAAAAAATCAAAGAGAAAAATAGAAGAAAATTAAAGAGAAATAAAGAGAAAGGGGAAATAAATGGGATAATGCTTGGTTTAGACCTCCAAATGGGTACCAGTTTTTTACCACTGCCAGTCAGGAAGTTGTAGTAAATTATCCCCAATCAAAAGGTGGGTTTGGTTTATTTGAGTTCAACCACCACAAGTGAATTTTCCTAGTGTCCATGAGTAAACACCATTAATGTAGAGTTGAAAAGAAGATAAGAAAATTATTAACCCCAAATAAATAATAAATAGATAATTTTAGGTCTAGAGTGGGAGGGAAAAGAATATATGTTGTTGGTCGGAGTGGTTTACTCAAGAGGGGGGGGGGGTGAATTGAGTACCAATTAAAATTTATGTATTTAAAAAAAACTGTCTTAAAGACCCCCAAATAAAATAATAAATTAAACTGTAGTGAATTTATATTAAAGTAGAGGTTCTGTTAGATTCTCAAGGGATTGATTAATTCCCAGTTAATCAATACAGGAGTGTATGATTATCTTTTGAAACTAACTTACTAATCTACACTTAACATAAACACTTGCTAATTTAATTATCAAAGTAACTTTAAAAACAATATTAGTTTTAAAGTGATTAGCAGCGGAATAAAACATTGAAAGAGATGGCACAACAAATGTAACCAAGAGGTTCAGTCTCAAGCCGAGACTTAGTCCTCTCAAAAGTTTATATAAAAATGATCCACACCCTGGATCGGGGTTCAACAGTTTACAACTGTCCAGGTCCAAGACCTCTACCACTGTTATTCGTGGGAAACAGTACAACAGCAACCAGCTGTCCAGGTCACACACGACCTCTACCACTGTTATTCGTGGGAAAGAATAGAATGCAAGAATTTGGTAAGGATTTACAAATCCTCCAGTTTAAGTACAGGAGACAGTGTATGTGTTAGATACAGCAGATAACACACACTGCTTGAAAAGTATAATAATAAATCACAGAACAAGAGATGTAGAGTTTCGAGATGGTTCTGGTGATTTCAGTGTAGCTCTGAACTCCTTTGGATTCGATCAGAAGTGAGTTTGAGTCCTCTTCTCGTTTCTGTTTGAGAAACAGAGTGTCGTATGCTCCAAGTTCACAGACAGTGAAAATGTAGTGGTTGAAGTTCTTCAGTGTTCTTCTTATATGCACATAACACTTCTCGAGTATGCTTGATTGTCTATGAGCTTCTCTGTGTTCTTGATGGAACTGGTTTTGCTCTTGATTCTTCTTGTACTTGTGTTTCTGGTATATTTCATCCACCACACACTTCTCTAGTTGGGCAGTGTAATCTTCTCGTATTTATCTCACGGGCAACAGGGGATAGAAAAGATTTCCTTTCTGCAGGTACGAGGTACGAGTTCCTGACATCCGACAACCTTTATCAGATATTTGACAAATCATTAAAATGTACATGATATGACCGTTAGATAGATTAAATATAGGAAATAAAGAAATTCAAACAGTGAGTTGAGTGATCGGTAGGTAATCAACATCGGTAGCTTGGACATCGGTAGCTCAATGTCATTAGTTGCTTTGACTCTATCGGTGGCTCTATGCGTCGGTTGGTATATGCTTGTATCGGTGACTTTGTTTATCGGTATCTCCATGCGTCGGTAGCTTCATGCGTCGGTAGCTCCATGCGTCGGTAGCTCCATGCATCGGTAGCTCCATGCGTCGGTAGCTCCATGCGTCGGTAGCTGTGAGTCTGTCAGTAGCTTCGTCTATCGGTGACTCTTATTCCATCAGTAGCTATTTATACTTACACCGGTAGCTCTATGTTTGTATCGGTAGCTGTCTGTAAGTCAGTAGCTTACATTTATAAGCACATCGGTAGCTCTGTGTTAAGTATATCGGTAGCTCTGTGTTAAGTATATCGGTGACTCTGTCTATCGGTAGACTAAGTCTATCGGTAGACTGGGTACCGGTAGCTTTTTATCAGTAGCTATAGGAAGATTACTTATCTGTTTTATGCAGAACACATCCGATTGTGTTAGAATTAATTTATAACTTGTATCAACATGGATAAATGAGGATTAACATATTCCAAAGACTATTTTAAAAATTATTATTGGTTTGATCACAGATTTGAAAGAATTAAAGTATAGATCAATGATACTTAAAAATATTATAGAGAATGAAAACATAATTTGGGATTTTCAACACATATGAATACATGATTGAGATTATCAAAACAGGTGAGGTCAACAATCTCCCCCTTTTTGATAATCACAATTTATGATATGGGCATTTAACATAGTGAAAATATAATAGTAAAGAGTATAATATTGAATTCAATTTTCTCAGAGAAAACAACATCAGAGATAATAGAAATAGTATGATATAGACTTAAGTTATCAGAGGTAAAAATCATAAGGTACCGAAGGTAAAAAGAAACACAATAGTATCAGAGATAAAATTGAAAAGAATGTAATTTTTCTCCATTGAAAATATTTCTCATTCTCTCATTTTGTTCTCCCCCTTTGTGATAATCAAAAAGTGGGAAAGCATATATAGGAGACAAATAAAACATGAGAAGTAAAAAGAGTTCTTATTTATTAGAGCAGTCAGAAAGTATAGAAACAGAATACAAATGAATTCCTATCAAAAATCCTGGCCACTGGATCAATCCACATCTTTCACGAGAGATTTTCCTTTGGGATCAGAAGAAGGTTCGGGTGGTGAGGATGTAGGTGAAGGTGTTGGAATGCCAGAAAAGATCAAAGGAGGCTGAGCCACTGACACAGAGTCAGGCCTATAGGTTGAAGATCTTTGGGTGATCATTGGTGTGAGGCTTCGAATATCTTGAGCAGGAGTCAGCTGGACTGTGGAAGCAGCTGAGGCAGAAGCAGGCAAAGCAGGAGGTATGATGACTGGTCTGGCATCAACATGCAAGAAGGGCAGCAACAAATTTCTAAAATCCATAATAATTCCTCATCCTCTTTCCATAGCAGAGATGAAGTCATCTTTGTTCTCCATGAATTTCTCCAAGGCAGGAGTCAATTGTCTTAGTTTGCTCACTTGTTCTCTAAAAGCTTGAGTTACTGGAGGGAGCTTCATGTTTTCCAACATCAGCTTGAAGTGGTGATTGAGTTGATGCTTGGTGAAAATTCTGGTGAAGTAGTAGTCCACTTTGCTCTTTATGGCTTCCTGAGAGGCAGAGGCTTCTCTCATATAGTCTTGAACAATCTTCATTATTTCTCTAGCAGAATCTCTTGTAGAAAGCACCACTCGGATCAACTCTGATGAGTCCACAGAGCCACTGGTTGAAATAGAACCAATCTCCTCCTTCATCATTGCTCAAACTTGATTCAGGTCAACTAATAGTTTGGATGTGAGAGGGCCAAGAGAGAAGGAAACAGTTTCTTTGAAACTCTTAGACAAACCACTGATTAGGCTTTGAATTTGAGAGTCCTGTAATTGAACGTGATCCTTCACTGAGGTTTTGAAACTTTCAAACACCGAGACAAACTGGCTTACTACACTCTTCACATAAGCTAGGTCCTTGTCAGCTTGAGACTTGGAGCTCATATAAGAATCCAAAGCAGCAACTGATGTCTTGAGAGCTTCAAGATCTGCTTCGATTCTAGAAGACTGAGTCTGGCACTCTTTCACTTCTTCCATAAGCTCAGACACAAAAGAAGATAAATTACAAGCCAGAGATAGCTCGAAGGATCTCTCTAACATTTTCATTTCTTCATTAAATCTTTGCTTCATCTCAGCAACTGATACACTAAAAGATTCTTTCAACTCATTCTTCATGGATTCAAGATCAGATTTAGAGACAAAATCATTAGGGACAACTGCAGCAGATCCCCTTGCTGAGGCCAAACTAACTACAGAACCAGTCATTATTTATTGAATTGAGGATGAAAGGGAGGTTTCCATTAACTTCACTTCTTCAACAAAACTGGTTTTGAGGTCCTCTTTCAGCTTATTCAGATCATGAAATCTGACCACATTATCTGGAAACAATTCAGAAGCAAGATCATAATTGGTCTTCGGTCTATTCACAGACATCTCATTATCAGAATCCGGATAATCCAATCCACAGACTATAAACCCTGGGTCTTCTACCCAGTCTCCAAACTCAACAGCTACTGTAACATTTCCAAGAGCAGATTGATGCTCCCCCTCAATGGATGCATTCCCATGTATCACAACAGCATTCAGTGCTGGATTCTCTTCATCAGAATCTTCTACTACAAGTTCCATCAGTGCAGCATCTAGAAGATCTTCTGATACAGGTACAACTTCTTCTGTATCTATTTCTACTTCAGCAGTCGGCATAGCTGAGTTTCCAATCAAAGGACTCATACTTAAACTACCAGAAGCAGACGATTCAGATACATTCTCCTTTTCCTCTTCTTCTTGGTGAGGCACAGACTGGTCTTCCTCATAAGTAGACAAAATTTCCTCTACCTTTCCTTTCCTAGAATAAACCAATTCTGCAACAGGACTTGGGGGCAAGTCTGGATCTCCTCTAACATCCATGGGAGTTTCTTCTTCTTCTTCTGTTTCATTACTATAAACAGGTTCCTCTTCATCAGGTCTCAGACTCGGATATCTCATATCCTTTGGTCTTGAGGGATGATCCACAAGATTAAACTTATCATATATATTCTGATCATCACTGACCCATTCTCCCTTCCATGGGTTCCAGTTAATTTTCATGTACTTACAAACAGTCGAGGTGATGCAGAAATTATTCTTGACTACAACTGTCTCATCCTGAGACTTAGCTATTCCTTTCACTTTTATCATTACTGAAATCAGCTTGACAAAGAATAAAGCATTAGTCTTTGACTTTGGTCTAATCATGTCTTCCATTTGAAACATTAACAATCTGCACAGATTTATTTTCACACCATGTCTTAGCAGATGAAGAAGATACATATCTTGATATCTCAGATTTGCAAAATCTCCTCGCCTCGGTATCAACACATGCTGAACAAACTTGAAGAGCAGTCGATTCTCTCCATCCATTTCAGTAGCAACCACTTGCCTTTGATTCCCATTACCGGTCAGTTCTTTTAAGGCGGTTTCATAATCAAAGATGTCACTGCTAGGTGGCATTTCTCTTGATACATACCCAGAGACACCTTCATGTGGTACTTTCAAACACTCAGTCCACTCTATTGAAGAAAAAGACATCTCTTTTCCATTTAAAAAAGAGCTTACCCGATTCTCATTTTCAGATTTATCGAAGGTTGCAAACTCGTAGAACTGTTTTACCAACTTCGGGTAGTATGGGCCATTGTTATTTGAGAAACAATCCACCCATTTCTGGTCCTCCAGAATATCGAGTACTAACGATTTGCTAGGCAGTAGCCATTCCACGCACAGTTCCTTCTCGATTACTGTGTCTCTATTCTGCAAGTGAGGATTCACTGGTCGCCTTCCCGATCTAGTTCTGACTTCACTAACACTGGCTTTATGCTGTGTCTTCTGCTTCTTAGCATTTGGTTCTACTCTTTCATCTCTGACGGTAGGAAGCTTAGTTTTTTCCATCGCGGGTTTAGGGTTCTTGGCCGATTTGGGAGCTAAGGTTCGAAGGTGAGAGATTTTGAGCTCGGTGAGGTAGGAAGTGGCTTAGACTTAGTTTTATCATTTAGGAATTCCAAATAAACGACTAAAATAGAGTAAGATAAAATAAAATAAAACGATTCGTATTCTTGGCGGTAGATAGAAGTTTTAAAATATATCATCGGTGAGGATTTTCACATCGGTGAGAATTTCACATCAGTGAGAATTTCACATCAGTGAGAATTTCACATCAGTGAGGATTTTCACATCAGTGAGGATTTTCACATCGGTTGTGATTAAACATTCCCAATTCGTGTCTTATGTAACTTAGCCTATCCGAACTTAAAGGTTTAGTGAAAATATCAGCCAATTGATGTTCAGTGCCAATAAATTCAAGAGAAATATCACCTTTTTGATAGTGATCTCTTAGGAAATGGTGTCTTACATCTATGTGTTTGGTTCTAGAGTGAGATACAGGATTCTTAGAGATGTTTATTGCACTGGTGTTATCACAGTTGATTGAAACATGTTTAAAAACATATCCATAGTCCAAAAGAGTGTGTTTCATCCACAGAATTTGTGCACAGCAACTACCAGCAGCTATATATTCTGCTTCGGCAGTAGATAATGCAACTGAGTTCTGTTTCTTACTACACCAAGAAACTAAGGATTTTCCAAGCAAATGACATGTTCCTGATGTTCTTTTTATATCTAACTTACAACCAGCAAAGTCAGCATCTGAATAACTCATTAACTCAAAGGATTGTCCTTTTGGGTAAAACAAACCTAAGTTAACCGTGTGTTTGAGATATTTAAAAATTCTTTTAACAGCAAGAAAATGAGATTCTTTTGGATTAGCTTGAAATCTAGCACACATACACACACTAAACATAATATCTGGTCGACTAGCAGTAAGATAAAGTAAACTACCAATCATACCTCTGTAATTTGTTTGATCAACTGGTTTCCCAGTTTCATCTGCGTCCAATTTATAGGTAGTACTCATAGGAGTTTCACTTTCCTTGATACTATCCAGACCAAAACGTTTTAAAAGATCCTTTGTATATTTACTTTGATTCAAAATAATACCATTTTCATTTTGAAATACTTGAAATCCAAGAAAGTACTTAAGCTCTCCCATTAAGCTCATTTCAAATTCATTTTGCATATTTTTTGAAAAATCAGTACATAAAGAGTGTTTAGAAGATCCAAAAATAATATCATCAACATATATTTGTACAACTAAAACATCTTTAGAAATTATTTTAATGAAAAGTGTTGGATCAAAAATCCCTTTAGTAAAACCTTTTGAAATAAGGAAATTTCTAAGTCTATCATACCAAGCTCTTGGAGCTTGTTTTAAACCATACAAAGATTTAGAAAGTTTAAAAACTTGATTTGGAAAATGGGGGTTAGTAAATCCAGGTGGTTGTTCTACAAAAACATCTTCAATTATAAAACCATTTAGAAATGCACTTTTCACATCCATTTGATATAACTTGAAATCCATATGTGCAGCATATGAAAGTAAGATCCTAATGGCTTCTAGTCTAGCTACAGGTGAAAAAGTTTCCTCATAGTCTATACCTTCTTCTTGACTATATCCTTGTGCAACTAGTCTAGCTTTGTTTCTAACTATATTTCCAGATTCATCTACTTTATTTCTAAAAACCCATTTTGTGCCTATTGTCAAGGTGTCCTTAGGTCTGTCAACTAATTCCCAGACTTTGTTTCTTTCAAACTGATTTAATTCTTCCTGCATAGCCATTACCCAGAATTCATCATTGATAGCATCATTGATATTTTTGGGTTTTAGCTGTGAAAGAAAAGCTTGATGTTCAACCTGGTTTCCTAGAGAAGCTCTAGTTTGTGTTCCTCTATCAAGATTACCAACAACAGCTTCTAAAGGATGATTCTTTATAATCCTTTTTGATCTGGTAAAGGTTGGACTAGAAATTTCAGGTTCATCTATAGGTTCGGGTTCAACAGAAGCAGATTCTGGAGAAAGTCCAGAACTGGATGCTTTTATAACAGGTTCTTTAGATTTATCATTAAGGTCCAGAACAGATAAGTCTTCTTCAATATTTTCAAGAGAGGTTTTAGACTCATGTGGATCAGTTTCATCGAATTTGATGTGAACAGATTCTTCCACACATTTGGTTTTCTTATTGAATACTCTATAGGCTTTACTTGAAATAGAGTAACCCAGAAAAATTCCTTCATCACTTTTGGAAGCAAACTTATCCAGATTATCTTTAGTATTCAGAATAAATACTTTGCAACCAAAAACTTTAAAGTAATTAACCTTAGGCTTTCTATTGTTCCACAATTCATAAGGGGTTTTCTTAAGAACAGGTCTGATTAAGACTCTATTAATAACATAGCAAGCTGTATTAACAGCTTCAGCCCAAAAATAAATAGGCAGGTCATATTCATTGAGCATGGTTCTAGCAATTTCTTGAAGGGTTCGGTTTCTTCTTTCTACTACACCATTCTGTTGGGGTGTTCTAGGGGCAGAAAAGTTATGAGTATAGCCATTGTGTGAGCAATAAGATTCAAAATCTTGATTTTCAAACTCACGACCATGATCACTTCTCAAAGTTTTAATCTTAAGTACACTAAGTTTCTCTACATATTTAGAGTATTTAACAAAAGAAGAACAATCTTCACTTTTGTGAGCTAGAAAATATACCCAAGTATATCTAGAAAAATCATCTACAAGAACATAAACATAGTGCTTCCCATTTAAACTAGAAACTCTTGATGGTCCAAACAAATCCATGTGAACCAATTCAAGTGGTTGAGAAGTCAAAACTTCTTTCTTTGATTTAAAAGAAACTTTGTGTTGTTTTCCCTTTTGACAGGGGTTACACACTCTATCATTTGGGAATTCTAATTTAGGTAGGTCTCTAACTAGGTTTTTTCTAGAGAGTTTTCTAAGTGAGTGAATGTTGCAATGTCCCAATATTCTGTGCCATAGCCAAGATTCTTTATGGAAAGCATTCAAACAAGTAATATTCTGCTTAGCTAAAGAATTCAGATTAACAGCATAAACATTTTCATTTCTTATGGCAGAAAATACCAAAACATTCTTAGAATTAAAAACTTTGCAGGAATCATTTTCAAATTTAACATGAAAACCATCACCACATAACTGAGAAATACTTAATAAATTGTATTTAAGGCCATCAACAAATAAAACTTTAGAAATCAAAATTGAATCAGTGTTACCAATCTGGCCTAGGCCGATGATTTTTCCTCTTGAATTATCACCAAAGGTGACAAAGCCTCCATCAACTTTTATTAAACTCTTAAAACAAGAGAAGTCTCCTGACATATGTCTTGAACATCCACTGTCCAAATACTAGGTCTCTTTACAGGAGCTCTTTAAGCAAGTTCCCTACAAAACAGATTCAGATGGGAGATGATTTTGGTACCCAGATTTTCCTGGGTCCAGACAGGTTAGCCAATAACACTTTAGGTACCCATATTTGTCTAATGGGTCTCATATAATTTGTAGAATTTACATGCTTTGAAATATAAACTTTATTAGATCCATAGCTATATATATAACTGGTTGAAGCATATGAAGTTCCAGAATTACCTTCATTCTGTCCAGATTTAGAAATGAATCTAGTTTTCGCAATTTTCCTTTGTCCAGGTTGGTATCCTATACCAGTAGTATATTTAGGTGCTATTTGCTTTCCTAGCATCTGTGTTAGTGTATTTTTGCCATTGGTGAACTTCTCTAAGTCTTTATTGAGTTTCTCATTATATAGTTTCAGTTCAGTGTTTTCTTTTAACAATTGAGCATTTTTCTCTTTTTCAATAGTGAGTTCGGTTTTAACTGTAGTGGTGAGAGCATGCTGTTTCTTTAATGACTTGTATTTATCCTTAAGTTCATTACATGTCTCTTCCAGCATATCACAGTACTCAAACAATTCATTTTTAGACATTGTTCCCGAATCAGAATCAGATTCTGCATTATCTCCAGAGTAATAATTTAAAGCAGGAGTTTTAGCAGTTACCTAAGAAGTGTTTGTCATAAAGCACATATTTGCCTTATTTTTGTGTTCAGTTTCAGAGCTTTCAGATTCAGTAGAGCTATCCTCAGAAGCACTCCAAGTAGCCTTCATGGCTTTCTTAAACTTATTGTCCTTATATTTATATTTCTTTTTATAATTCAGCTTTGGACAGTCGGCTTTAATGTGTCCTTTTCTCTTGCACTCATAGAAGACAACATCATCTGATTTGTCATTCTTCTTCCAATCCTTTTTCCATTTACCTTGGTGATCATACTTACCCTTATAATTTGTTTTTCTGAAGGACTTCTTTTTCCTATAAAATTTCTTAAATCTTCTAGCAATGTGAGCTATCTCAGCATCACTGTCAGAATCACTTTCACTGTCTTCACAGCTTGAACTTTCAACTACAGCTTGAAGCTTTTCTTTGTCCTTATTCTTTGAAGTTGAAGATCTGAAAGCGACAGACTTTCTTGGAGGTTCATTTTCTTCCTCTTTATTCACTTTAAGCTCTTCTTCATACATCATCAGCTTTCCAATTAGTTCCTTGATAGGTAGAGCAGCAATGTCACATGATTCTATGATTGAGACAGATGTGCCTCTCCATCTATCAGGTAGACATCTCAAAATTCTCATAATTTGTTCCTTCGATGAGACATCTTTTCCCAGCGAGATCATTGTATTGACAATTTCATTGAACCTGAGATACATGTCAGAAATGGGTTCGTCAGGATTCATTTTAAAATTATCATACTTGATAGTATAAGTGTTCAATCTCATTTCTTTAACATTCGTTGTTCCTTCATGAGAAACAGCTAAGGTATCCCAAATTTCATATGCAGTTTTACCAGAAGAAATTCTATTAAACTCTTCATCTCCAAGAGCACAGTACAAGGCATTCATAGCTTTACAGTTGTTATTGTAAGCATTCTTTATAGGTTCATCCCAAGTAGATCTAGCAGTAGTAGGAATTTTGTATTCTGATTTAATAGCAGTCCAAATATCAAAACCTATGCTTTCTAGATGAATTTTCATTTTCAGTTTCCACTGAGCATAATTAGTTCCATTGAAGAAAGGTGGCCAGTTAGTAGCAGCACCCTCAAGTCTATTGTCCATGATGAGAAAATTTTAAAGAGATAAAAATTTAGATATAACAGAAATTTTAAGAACTTTAAAATACAACTAAAATCACAGTTCAAAAGCAGAGTACTTTTAGAGAGTATTTTCAATGCTCTGATACCAAGTGTTGGTCGGAGTGGTTTACTCAAGAGGGGGGGGGGGGGGGGTGAATTGAGTACCAATTAAAATTTATGTATTTAAAAAACACTGTCTTAAAGACCCCCAAATAAAATAATAAATTAAACTGTAGTGAATTTATATTAAAGTAGAGGTTCTGTTAGATTCTCAAGGGATTGATTAATTCCCAGTTAATCAATACAGGAGTGTATGATTATCTTTTGAAACTAACTTACTAATCTACACTTAACATAAACACTTGCTAATTTAATTATCAAAGTAACTTTAAAAACAATATTAGTTTTAAAGTGATTAGCAGCGGAATAAAACTTTGAAAGAGATGGCACAACAAATGTAACCAAGAGGTTCAGTCTCAAGCCGAGACTTAGTCCTCTCAAAAGTTTATATAAAAATGATCCACACCCTGGATCGGGGTTCAACAGTTTACAACTGTCCATGTCCAAGACCTCTACCACTGTTATTCGTGGGAAACAGTACAACAACAACCAGCTGTCCAGGTCACACACGACCTCTACCACTGTTATTCGTGGGAAAGAATAGAATGCAAGAATTTGGTAAGGATTTACAAATCCTCCAGTTTAAGTACAGGAGACAGTGTATGTGTTAGATACAGCAGATAACACACACTACTCGAAAAGTATAATAATAAATCACAGAATAAGAGATGTAGAGTTTCGAGATGGTTCTGGTGATTTCAGTGTAGCTCTGAACTCCTTTGGATTCGATCAGAAGTGAGTCTGAGTCCTCTTCTCATTTCTGTTTGAGAAACAGAGTGTCGTATGCTCCAGGTTCACAGACAGTGAAAATGTAGTGGTTGAAGTTCTTCAGTGTTCTTCTTATATGCACAGAACACTTCTTGAGTATGCTTGATTGTCTATGAGCTTCTCTGTGTTCTTGATGGAACTGGTTTTTCTCTTGATTCTTCTTGTACTTGTGTTTCTGGTATATTTCATCCACCACACGCTTCTCTAGTTGGGCAGCGTAATCTTCTCGTATTTATCTCACGGGCAACAGGGGACAGAAAAGATTTCCTTTCTGCAGGTACGAGGTACGGGTTCCTGACATCCGACAACCTTTATCAGATATTTGACAAATCATTAAAATGTACATGATATGACCGTTAGATAGATTATATATTGGAAATAAAGAAATTCAAACAGTGAGTTGAGTGATCGGTAGGTAATCAGCATCAGTAGCTTGGACATCGGTAGCTCAATGTCATTAGTTGCTTTGACTCTATCGGTGGCTCTATGAGTCGGTTGGTATATGCTTGTATCGGTGACTTTGTTTATCAGTAGCTCCATGCGTCGGTAGCTTCATGCGTCGGTAGCTCCATGCGTCGGTAGCTCCATGCGTCGGTAGCTCCATGCGTCGGTAGCTCCATGCGTCGGTAGCTGTGAGTCTGTCAGTAGATTCGTCTATCAGTGACTCTTATTCCATAGGTAGCTATTTATACTTACACCGGTAGCTCTATGTTTGTATCGGTAGCTGTCTGTAAGTCAGTAGTTTACACTTATAATCACATCGGTAGCTCTGTGTTAAGTATATCGGTAGCTCTATGTTAAGTATATCGGTGACTCTGTCTGTCGGTAGACTAAGTCTATCGGTAGACTGGGTACCAGTAGCTTTTTATCAGTAGCTATAGGTAGATTACTTATCTGTTTTATGCAGAACACATCCGATGGTGTTAGAATTAATTTATAACTTGTATGAACATGGATAAATGAGGATTAACATATTCCAAAGACTATTTTAAAAATTATTATTGGTTTGATCACAGATTTGAAAGAATTAAAGTATAGATCAATGATACTTAAAAATATCATAGAGAATGAAAACATAATTTGGGATTTTCAACACATATGAATACATGATTGAGATTATCAAAACAGGTGAGGTCAACATATGTGTTCTACCTATTGACTTTTGTGGTGTCCTCCTCCATATGGTATACAAGTTGTTGTAGAGGTGGTAGTAACACCACCAAATTCTTCTCCAATTATTATTATTTATCCAATGATTGTGTAACTTCTTCCATAACATCCAAGGACTGCTCTATTTGGGCTTTTTCTGAAATTTTAGAAAAAGATAAGATATAAAACAATTCAACTTGAATAAGATTAAAATGTGAAGAATTAATAAAGGAATCCTCCCATTCATGTAAGAAATATTTAAAATTGATCTCTTATAGAAGGATCATTAACATCTCAATCTCATTAGTTTCATCTTCATCATTGTCTTCCAAATTAAGATATAGGTAGATAGGTGACAATTTTTCATTATCAAGGATAGGTAGATCATGTTTCAGGTTATCTTCAACAAATTTATTCTATGATTCTTCCAAAAAATTTCAATCTCTCATTAGTGCATCAACTTGAATGTGTTCTTCATGAACCTCCTAGAGTAATGGTTGAGTGCTGGATGATGTCATTAATTACTTTGGTATCTCATTCACATCCTCCATAGGTTCTTTAACATAAAAAATTATTAGTGAAATCTATTCCACTACTAGTTTTGGTTAGGTTTTGGTTCAGGTTTGGATTTCTCTTGACATGGATGTACATATTCAGCTATCCAATCTATTTTTCTCTTCAGGTTTTTCATTGAATCACTAATACTTTCTATTCTGGATTCAAGATAATTTTGAAATTCTTCTTTAACATAATAATGGTTAGTCCATGTATAATAATTTGAATTGAAATACATCATGAAAAAATATATTATTATTATTTTTGAAAATTTTATTTTTTTGAAAAAATGATGAGTGAAAGTATTGTGACTCCATAAAAATGGTTCTAAATTGATATTAAAGTATTTTTTGTACATCCCCATCCAATATTTTATTTACCTAAGAATGCACTATAGTGCATACCTAGGGTCAGCCTCGAGGAGACAACTCACACAACACCAAAATTCTTTTGTCACTATTTACATTCTAACTAATATAAAAATAAATAATATAAATACATATGAGATTAAAATATGCCTAGAATATTGATATATATATATATAATACAATGTGGACAAAATTAATGTATACATAATGATGTTAGATAGAAAGGAGATCCTCCTAGGAGAACACTAAGAGTGAACCTTTATCGCCTCTTTATTAGTTACAAATAATCTAAATGAACATGATAAATTATATGAATTATCATACTCTTATTACCATGTTTTAAATATATTATTTACTTAATGATCACCAAGAGACTACACATCCACCTTCTTGATTGAGGGAGAATACTGCAAAATATAAATTTAAGCCTCGGGTGGAAAGTGGAGACACAAATGTGCTTTTACCACCAAGATCCCCATCGAACCAACTCTAAGAAAATAATAAACAATATTAATTATTATTCAATTAATTGGTTTTGACATTGGATTTCTCCCATGAGGACTTCCTTGGGTTAGTTTCTCATGATCATGAGTATTAGAGATTATAGTGGAGAAGAATGGGGTAGAAACACAAAAGATAAAAATATGAGAATGAGAGGAAGAAGAAGAGTAAAATATATTAAAATTGAATAAGAATATTAAAGAAGAAAATAAACTATAAAACCAATCAAAATGGCCACCTAGATTTTCATCCCTTTGTAATGAAGATGATGTACATTTTTATAGGCGAAGAGGTGAAAAATTTCTCTCCAAATATTTCCATCGAAAGTATGCACGTGGTATACATTTTACATGGAAGAATAGGGAAGAGTCTTATTATTTAAAGTTTTTACTTTATTCATTTTTATTTAACTCACTAAATTTAATCTTTATTGGCTATAGGATGAAGGAGGTATAACCAATTTTCTAAAGGAAATGAATCTTTCATGGAATACTCTTCATATTCTCCAAATTCGAGTTATCATGTATTTATGGTCTTTAAAGTTACATAATAAAGCATGTAAAACTTTATTAAAGTTTTTAATTAATATCATTTCCAAATATATATTGAATTTATTATCCATTTTACTGTCCTTCTTCGAGATATAAGCCCATATTTAAAAGTATCCAGATCTATGCATACATTTTGTGGCCTAATTTGTAAGATGATTTTGGGCCTTCATATAATGTATTGATATTTGGGTCTGAAAAATGAAATTAAGACCAACATATTTTAAGTACTAAAAAAATTATTTTCACAATTTAAACATGTGTAAAAAATTTATGGCCAAAATACACAATAAAAATAAAATAGTTAAAATCCAAAATTTGGCCATTTTAGAAATTAAGCTCAAAATACCACTAAAACATAAAAATGTTCCAAATTCCCATGAAATAACAATTTTTGGGATTAGAAACGTTTAAATTAAAATTAAAATAGTTCAAAATATTTTATTAATCAATTCCCTCACACTTAAACACTGCACTCCCAAACAATCATCTTATATTAAGGTCAAAACAAACTTGCGAAAGCCTAAATGACAACACAACTCAATTACCATATGAAAGAAAATTTCAAGCCTGATAAATGAATAAAAATTCCTTAAATCCTCAAAAATAATAAAAACATATTCAATATCTTTTTAATCCTCATGTACATGTCTGAATTACCTCCCTAAAAAATATTTCTCTCTTCACTAAAGGATTTTTGTGCGGAGATTTTCTCATTCTCAAGAACACATTTGATCTCCATAATATTTATATCATCATAATATATTAAATTAATATATTCATAAATGTGTCAAAAATTATTTATTTTTCATGGGTTGATATTATGTTAAGGGTTGTCAGGTTTTAAGTGTAAAACCATCTGAGGTAGAATGAGGAGGGTTAAACTCTAAAGTGAAGTAAATGCATGCAAATGGTTTTTCTCAAGAATGGTGTGATCCTCAATAATCTCAAAAATTAATCACCTATAAACACCTATTTGTTTTATTGGGAAGTTTACACTTTGAATTTCATAATCAATGATAAATTTATTCTATATTTTCCCCAATTTTTAACATTGTTTCAACTTGAATTCAGATCTAGATTTCTCTTCAGAATCATGTTTTTGAATAAATGAGAGGTATATTTTGATATTTAAATATTGGTGAACACTTATTACATATTTTTAAGGATATTTTGTGATATCCATCTATATTTACAATATAAAATTTCTTCAACCAAATAATCAATAAATATGGTAATACTTTTTTTTTCATTTCAACTCAAACAGATTCTTCAAGAAAGAAAAATACAGCTCATCTTCTCCCTCCCCCACACTTGAGTTAAATAATAATCATGAATTTAACTTCTAGGGAAGGTTGTAAAGGGATAAATGGATTTTAATATGGATACAAAAAAAGGTATTTTATGGCTACTATGGTATTAATAAAGGTTATATTAAAAGGTAATCCAAAATTAGATTTTAATGTAAAAAGGGATTTCAAAGTGGTGCCTCAATCATACTTGAAACATTCCATGAAAAATAATAGCTCTGAAAAAGAGAAAAAAACAAGTTCTGGATCATAAGACATGTACCAAGACTCTGAATAAAAGTTAAATGTATAGAAGATTTCAAAAAGGTTTATAAACCTCTCAGGTTGGGCATTGTTTTCAATTTAGATAGTACATGTGCACATGAGTTTCACAATCAACAAAAATTCATCAAATGAAAAGATCAAAAATCAAGAAACAAAATCCATTTAGAAATCATTTAAATCCTCAAATATTCAAATCAAGTAATGCGCCAAAATACCAATATGGTTTTAATTTTACAAAGTATTCGATTTATAATAAGAATCCTAAAAATAAACCTTAAATGAAAAAGGAAAACAAAAAAAATTCAGAAAGGGACACAAAAAAAATAGAAGAAACAAAAATTCATAACAATAGATTGATATACCTACCCCATAATTATTCTATTTCATACCCTATTTTTAGCTCAAATTAGATCAAGAAAGTTTTTCATATATAATTTTAATTGGGTAGAATATAAAATAAAGAAAAATAAAGGCACAACCTGATTTATTTTTCAGTGGAAGCCTTGATTTAAGATCCTAGATTCTACTAATTTAAAACTACAAAAAAAAAACAAGAGAAAAGATAATAAAAATGAATAAAAATAACTATAAATGTGAAATAAAGTGGATAGTTATTGGTTTAGATCCCCAAGCAGGTGCTAGGGTTTTACCACCCTTAGTCAGACAATTGCAGTGGATTATCATCAATCAGAAGGTGGGTGTGGTTTCTTTTAGATGAACCACTACATGTGACTTTTCCTGGTGTCCTTGAGTAAACACCATGAATGGAAAACCCCAAATAATATAATAAAATTACCAACCCCAAATAAAGAATAAATATAGATTTTTAGGTCTATATTTGGAGGGAAAAGAAGATAGGGGTGTTCCCTATTGTCTTTTATGGTTTCCTCCTCCATATGATATATAAATTTTTATAGAGGAGGTAGTTACACCCACAAATTATTATATATATAATATTCTTTAGCCACTAATTGTGTGAATTCTTCCATAAAATCCAAGGCCTACTTCATTTGTTCTCTGTTATAAATTTTGTAAATAGAGAAGTTGGAAAACAATTATTCTAGATTAATATTAAAACATGGAGAATTAATAAAGAAATATTCCCATTAAATTAATTAATCTTGGAAATTCACCTCTTATGATAGGAACATTGGAAACTCAATCTCAACAGGTGCATCTTCATCATTTTTTCCAAAGTATGAGAGAGGTTGATAGGTGTCAATTTTTCATTATCAAGGATGAGAAGATAATGTTGTATGATATATTTAATAAATTTATTCTAGGATTCTTCCAAAAAATGTTGATCTCCCATAAGTTCATAAACTTGAATGTGTTCTTCAAGGACCTCCTCAAGTAATAGTTGAGTAAGTGATGATGTTATTAATTACTTTAGTAGATCCTTCTTAAAAACCTCAGGTTATTTAACAAAAAAATTATTGGGGAAATATCTTCCACCACCTTTTTTGGTTCAGGTTTAGGTCCAGGTTCTGGTTTCTCTTGACATGCACCTACATATTCATATATCCACTCTATTTTTATCTCCAAGTTTTTCATTGAATCAATAATCCTTTCCAAAAAATATCTAAGATCAATTTGAAATTATTATTTCTCCTAATATTGGTCACTACATACATAATAATTTGAATTGAATTAAATCATGAATGAAGTTATTTTTTAATTTTTTTTTGGAAATTTCTTATTTTTTTAGTTTTTTTGAAAAACAACGTGTGAAAGTGTTTTGAATCCACATATACAATGATAAATTGATGCATCATGATTTTTTTGGATCCCCGATTAATATTTTATTTACCTAATGGTATCTCACACAACACCAAAATTCTAATATCACTATTTATATTCTAACTAATATAAAACTAAATAATATAAAGATGTATTATTTTTAAATATTCATGAAAAATTAACACACACACACACACATATATATAATGAAATGTGGACAAAATGAATGTAGTAATAATGATTCCAGAAAAAAGGGGATCCTTCCAGGAGAACACCCAGAGTGAACCTTCGTTGTATATTTATTAGTTCCAAATAAACTTAATGAATATGCTCCATCATATGCATGGACATAATATTATAAAAATTCTATGAATATACGGTACACTCAAATATCACCGAGAGACCACACATCCACCTCCTCGATTGAGGAAGAATATTACAGAAGAGAAAGCTAACCTTGGGTGGAAAGTGGAGACACAAAGGTTTCTTTCCCACTAGGAACCCAAATGATCTAACTCTAAGTAAATAAGAAAAATTATGAATTATTTTTAAATCACATGGGTTCAACAATGTATTTCTCCCCCTATATTTTCCTCTAGTTAGTTACTCATGATCATGAGTATTAGAGATCACAGTAGAGAAAAACGGGGTGGAAATAGAAAAGATAACGAATATGAGAATGAGAGGAAGAAGAAGATTAAAATATATGAAAATTTCATAATACTATTACAATATAAAATAAAATTAAAAACTAATGAAAATATCCACCTTGAGTGTTAACCCTTTAGAATGAATATGAAGTACATATTTATAGGCAAAAGGGGTGAATTTTTTGATTCAAATATGTCAACTAAAAGTATGCCCATGGTAGAAATATTAAATAGTAGAATTGGAAAGAGTTGTATTATTAAGAGATTTTTCCATTATGTCTCCTGTGTGTGTTGAGTCAATAAGATTTCCTAATGAATTTTACATTCCTTCATATTTGGGGTATATTTTTGAGTCAATAAGATTTCCTTATGACTTTTCCATTCCTTCTTGTTTTGAAAATCACAAACACCTTATCTTAAGGAAAATCTCTTTTAACCTATGATTTACTCTCATAAGGAAAATTTTCCTTCTCCAAGGAAATTTATCCTTACCATGATTCATATCTTAATAAATTTCATTTTATGTCTAAGTATAAAATTCGATTTCATATCCAAAACCTAGAAATTTAAAATACTTAGATATAGAGCATTCTGTTTTCAGGAAGCGAATTCAGGTTCTGAGTTTTCTGAATTCAGAATCTAAAATTTTATGAGTTCTAACCCCGAGTTCTCTGAATTTAGACTCCGAAATTTTATGAGTTCTGACTCCAAGTTCTCTAAATTCAGACTCGGAAATTTCTGAGTTCAGACTCCTAGTTCTCTGAATTCAGAATTCGAACTTTCTAAGTTTAGACTCCGAGTTCTCTGAATTTAGACTCTGAACTTTGTATGTTCGGGTTCTGAACTCTTATGAATTCGGACTCCGATTTTCCTTGAAGTCCAAACTCCATAATTCTATATAATTCAGGTTATGAATTCCTTTGAAGACAGAATATGAATATCCATGTTTTATAGACACTGAATAGTTTTCTGGTTAGACTTCGAACTTTCATTTTTTTCTTACACTATGAAAAATGAATTTTCTTAAGTAACCATGTTTTTCTTACTTATGTTTCAGTTATAAAATGATTTCATGCATTCAATTACTAACTAACTGTTGTTTGAATGAAATGTGTGCAGGTCCCTATGAAATTCAAGGAAAAATATGACCGTTGGAGGAGGGAGCCGACCGTTGAGAATGTGCCTATAAATAGGAGCTCATTTGAATGAGCTCACAACAAGTTGATTAATCTAGAGATTACATGACGATGAAGTGATTTCTAGAGAGAGAGAGAATTTATTACTTAGAGCGTACTAAAAACCTTGTTCAGAATTGCTTCATGTGACTCTGAATGTTGCTGAGTATATTCGAGGGCTTCTGAGGATAAGAAGACAGAGGTGCTGACTACCTTGAAGTTGAGGGTTTTCGGGGATAGAAAGACAGAATCCGATCTTCATATTGAGGGTTTACCCTGGTGTGGGTAAGAGAGATTTTTTTGAAAGTATAAATCAAAGGACCTTTATCCAAGGTTGTTAGATACCCTTATCTTTGGTTTAAAAGATTTACTATTTGTTACTTGTATTGGTTCAATTTTTTCACTATATTTTGACTATTGAGGAAAGTACAATTATCTTATACTTCCTTACACTTGTATACTCTGATTTTGTGAGATTCTATATGCTTTAAGGTAGAATCTTTATGTTTGTAAACTTTTGTTAAGTATCATTCTCAGAATCACTTTTCTGGAATCAAGCAAGTTTGTAGAACTTAGAGGTTTTGTGAATTTACCTTTTTTAACCTTGTTAAACAATAGGAAGGTTTCTAACCAACTTTAAAAGTTACCAGAGAGTTTTTAAAGTATACTATTCACCCCCCTCTTGTATATTTAGTATCTACAAAATTATACTAATACTAAAATTAGTATCATTTCGATCCTTCAGTAGGTATCAAGGAGATTATCATACTCCATACCAACCTAACAATTGGTATCAAAGGATTGGTTCAATTTGAATTAATATCACGATTTGATTCAGAAGAGAATTCTTCTTCTTCTTATTTTCGGAATCAGATTTTTGGACTTACAAGTCCTAACTCATATTATTTTTAGAGATACACATGTTCTTTATTTTCCTTTCTTAGGATATTTTTATACTTGTTTAAAATTTGTTGTTACTAACAAGTTTTGCGTGGAGAGATTTTCTTTAAGATGGAAGGAGTCAATGTTAGGTCCATAGACAACTTAAATATTACTCGACCACATATTTTTGATGGGAATGATTACAAATATTGGAGAGATCGTATGAAGATATTCATTATCAATACTGGAGTAGATAGCTTTGTTATGTTTATTGGAGGATATAAAATCCCCGACAAGGAAGTTAGTACCTTCACCAAACATGAAAATCATGAATATCAACTGAATTATAAGGTAAAAAATACTTTTCTTTGTTATATGACTAGAAATATATATATCCAAATTTCATCTTGTGAAGCAGCAAATTGTATTTGGAAGAAACTTAAAGTTACACACTTTGGAACTTCCAAAGTTATTGAAACTAGGAGGGCAATGCTCAGAGCTGAATATCATGGTTTCTACTTTCCTTATGGAGAACCCATATGTAATGTGCAATAGATATTCATGAATGTTGTTAATATTTTACAATCTATGGGAGAGAAAGGATTATATGGTGAAGCTATTGTGGACAAAATCATAGACATCATGCCCAATGAGTGGGAATCCAAGAGAACTACTATTGATGAGAATAGAAAGGTTACTCAGATTTCTCTTGATGAAATTTTTGGAACTATTCTTCAATATGAGACTAGAATGAAGAGAGATGTTGATAATATTAAGAAAAAAAATGGGAATGGAAGTGTTGCTTTTACAACAACTTCAAATCATATGAAAGCAAAGAATCCTGAGAGAGTAACAAGATATAAATCTAATAAGGTTGTCACTCAATCCGAATCTAGTGGAAGTGAATCTTTAGAAAATGAGTTATCCAATCTTGCTCGAAGGATGAAAAAAAATTTTGGACAGAAGAAATTTCAATCCAAATACAAGAAGAAAGAAAGGAAAGATAAGAGAGATTCAGAATTCACATGTTATTAATGAAAAAGAGCTAGACATATAAGACCAGATTGTCCTATTATTAAGAGAAAGGAAAGGAAGTAAAGGCATTCTGAGATAAACAGAAAGAAGTAATACAAAGAAAATGCTAAGAAAGTCTTGAAAGATAATGACACCTGGAGTGCCAGTGGTAGAGACTCTTCAGATGAATCATCAGATTCCAAATCTTCTGGTCAGAAGAATCTTGTTTTAATAGCTAAAATACCTTTTTAGAATCATTGTCTAATGGCTATGGTACACAATGATGAATCCATGACCAAATTATCTTTTAATTATAATTATAGTAATGATAAATATTATAACTCTTCTGATGAAGAATCTTCTTTTGATGAAGATAATACTTTACCTACCTATGAAGAATTTTCTAGGTTTACTAAGCTTCTTGAGAATGAGAATTCAAAACTCAAGAAAAATATTGATAAAGCAAATTCTAGCAATACTATTCTTATTAATGAAATATCATATCATTCTAAAGATATTGATAAAAAAACCCTTGATTTAGAATGTATTTAAAAAAATCTTGAGGAAGTAAATTCCGAGAAGGATAAACTTTCTAAGGATCTAAAAAATGTAATTTCTAAGAAAAATGTTTTCGAGCCTAACTCTAGTGCTAAAACTAATATTTTAGAAGACAAGAACTTAGTTATTAGACTAAAGTCAGAAATATTTTCCTTGATGAAGTGTTTTTCAAACTTTACCTTAGGTAAGGAAAATTTTGATAAGATGTATTTCTAAATCCTACCTTTAAGGAATAATTATGGTTTTAGTTATACTAGTTCAAAACTTATTTTTAGTAACAATTATTTTGTTCCCCAAAGTGCTCCATTTTGCACCAAGTTTCAGTGTGGTGGACACTGGGAAAAATTTGTTCCTTAAAAAAAACCCAGTCTTTAGGTTTTCATAAATCTTACTTCTCTAAGAAAATGTGGATACCTAATATTTTGCTTTCTCAAGTTTCTGGATCCATGAAAGTTTGGATTCCGAAAGTCTAACACTCTTATTTTCAGGAAAATAAATAATGTACCAACAACAATACTTGGTACATGGATATGGGATGTTCCCGACATATGACTGGTAACAAAAACTTCTTTGAAAAGATTATCAAGTCTAAAGGAGGAAAAGTAACTTTTAGAGATAATGCTAAGGGAGAAATTGTTGGTATTGGTAACATCGTTCTTCTTGGAAAAACTTTGATTTCAAATGTTTTATTTGTTAAGGGTCTTAAGCACAACCTCATTAACATAAGTCAATTATGTGATGATGATTACCTTCTGAATTTTAGGAATGACAATTGCTTAGTACATAATTCCAAAGAAGAGTTTATTCTTTCTACTAGTTGGGATGAGAATGTATACAAAATGAACTTAGAAGACCTTAGGAGCCAAGATCTACCTTGTCTTAGTGCAATGGAATATAATTCTTGTTTATGGAATAGAAGGTTAAGACACTATAACCTTAGGAACCTATGCAAACTCTCTAATAAAAGACTAGTTAAGGATCTACTGAAGCTTAGATATGATTCTTCAAAAGTTTGTGATCCTTGTCAATATGGAAAGAAACATAAATTAAGTTTTAAATTAGTCGGTGAAGTCTCAACCACTGATGCATTATAGTTGGTGCATATGGATATTTTTTGTCAAACACAAACTAGAAGCATTAGAGGAAAATATTATGTATTTTTCTTAGTTGATGATCACACTTGATTTAAATGGGTCTATTTTATAGAAAAGAAATCTGAAGCTTTTTTCTATTTCAAAAGTTTTAGAGCCCAAGTTAAAAATGATAAAAACCTTCCTTTGATAAATATTCATAGTGATTATGGAGGAGAATTTCAAAATTCGGATTTTGAAACTTTTTGTAGTAGAAAAATAATTACTCATAACTTCTCAGCACCCAGAACCCCTCAACAAAATGGTGTTGTTGAAAGAAGAAATAGAATTCTTCAAGAGATAACAAGAACCATGTTGAGTGAGTATTCTGTAGACAAATTGTTTTTGGCTGAATCTGTAAGTACTACTTGTTATACTATAAATTGAGTTTTGATTAGACCTTTTCTTAATAAAACTCCTTATGAGTTATGGAATGGTAGAAAACCTAGACTTTACTACTTTAAGGTTTTTGGTTTCAAGGTATTCATTTTAAATACTAAAGATAATCTACACAAATTTGCACCAAAATCAAATGAAAATTTTTTCTTAGGCTACTCCACAACTTCTAAGGCCTATAGAGTTTTCAATAAAAATACTTGTACTGTTGAAAAAACAGTGCATGTCAAATTTGATGAAACTGATACTTTTGTTTTTAAACAACCTCAACCTACATCATCGGATGTGTTTTCAAAAACAGATTATCAACCTTTATTAGAAGATATTTATGATAAGGAAAATGTTCAAGAAAATATCTCTAAACAATTTACCCCAGAAGACTTCCTACCCTATGTTGATGAACATGTTTTACAAAACCCAAACCAGTTTTTTCTTAAGAATCATCCCGGTGATAGTATCATTGGTGATGTAAATCAACCTATAAGGACAAGAAGTTCCTTAAGAAATGTAGTAGAACATCTAGCATTTCTTTCCCAATTAGAACCAAAAAGCACTGATGAAGCTTTAGGAGACGATGATTAGATAAAAGCTATGCAAGATAAACTAAATGAATTTGAAAGGAATAAAGTCTAGACCTTGGTTGAAAGTCCTAAGGAAACTTCTATTATTGGAGTAAAATGGGTCTTTAGAAATAAGTGTGATTAAAATGGAATCATTGTTATAAATAAATCTAGACAGGTTTCTAAAGGCTATAATCGACAAGAAGGAATAGACTATGAAGAAACCTATGCTCCAGTAGCTAGAATTGAATCTATTCATATTCTACTTGCCTTTATAACATTATTCAATTTCAAACTTTTTCAAATGGATGTTAAATGTTATTTACTTAATGGTTATGTTCAAGAAGAAGTTTTTTTGAACAACCTCCTGGTTTTGAAGATACAAAACATCCTGAACATGTTTTTAAACTTACCAAAGCTTTGTATGGACTTAAGAAAGCCCCTCGAGCTTGGTTGATAGGATTACAAGATTTTTACTTCAAAATAACTATATTAAGGGAAATGATGATCCATCCCTTTTTATAAAGTGAGATAAGAAAAATGTTTTTATTGTTCCAATTTATGTTGATGACATTATATTTGGTTCAACTCATCAATATTTAACTGATTCCTTTGTGGATCTAATGAAATCTGAGTTTGAAATGAGTATGATAGGTGAGTTAAAATTTTTCCTTGGTTTTCAAATTTCTCAAAAACTAGAAGGAATTTATATATCCCAACATAAGTATTTTAAGATATTATTAAAAAGTATGGTTATGACAACACTAAGAGTATATGTACTCCCATTGGTACCTCAAATTCACTTGATCTAGATGAAGCTGGGAAACCAGTAGATCAAACATCTTTTAGAGGTATGATAGGAAGACTACTTTACTTGATAGCTAGTTGACCAGTCATAAATTTTTCATTATGCTTATGTGAAAGATATCAATCTAATCCTAAGGAATATCATTTAAAGGCCGTGAAAAGAATTTTTCGCTACTTAAAGGGAACCATGGATCTAGGACTCTTTTATACTTCTGGAAATGATTTTGTTTTAAAAAGTTTTTCTAATGCTGACTTTGGTGGATATAGAATGGATAGGAAAAGTACATCTGGAACTTGTCATTTCTTAGGAGATTCATTAGTTTCTTGGTCATGAAAAAAACAACACTCAGTATCACTTTCCACTGTTGAAGCTAAATATATAGCAGCTAGATGTTGTTGTGCTCAAGTGTTGTGGATGAAACACACACTCACAGACTATGGTATGATTTTTACCAAAACACAAATCTTGTGTGATAAAATTAGTTCCATTTCCTTAAGTAAAAACCCTACACATCACTCTCATGAAAAACACATAGATATTAGACATTACTTTCTTAGATATCACACACTAAAAGGGGATATCATTCTTCAATTTATCAGAACAAAAGATCAAATTACTGATATTTTCACAAAATATTTACCTTCCGATATATTTTAATACATTAAACAGAAGTTAGGAATGATAACCATAAGGTAATAATCCTTATTAACTTCTTATTGAAACCAATCTCCTTACATTAACAAACTCCTTTTCATATGGGGAGTACATTTGTTTGCTAGATTTTCTAAATTTTCGTAATAATTTTTTTTAAAATTTTCTTAATGAAAATTTTCTAAATTTTCATAATGAAGAATTTCTTAAATTTGTGTAATGAAGATTTTCTAAATTTTCGTAATGAAGATTTTCTAAATTTTCTTAATGAAGATTTTCTAAATTTTCATAATGAAGATTTTCTAAGTTTTTCGGAATGGATATTTTTCTAAAATTTTCATAGTTAGTCTTTCAAAATTTTTCGTAATCGAATTTTAGGAATCTAAAGTTTTTCAAGAAGAATTTTCCTCAATATGAATAATCTCTTTCGCAATCCGAAAGGTATGTTTCCTTTATTAAATTTTCATAACCATCCTTTACTTGTTGTCATTTTCATCTATTTTTAATTTTTCATATTCACATTTCCCTAAATCCGAATGTTTTTATTAAAAAACCTCAAAATATCGGATTCTATCAAAAGTTTCTTCTAGATATCATATCAACCCTCAGATTAGATCAGTTTTTTTAACCGTTGGATTAAGTTTGGAAGATAAAACATCACCACAAATTCCTATATAAAAGACCCCAAATAGTTGTCCCACATCAATTTAAAGATTTCACGTGATGAATCCCTGCCCTTCCTACTTAAGCCCATTCCGAACTTCTCAGATCTTGCTCAAATCTGAATGTCTGTCAAGGAATCTTCTCAGAAATTTATTTTAACTGTCAAGCCAATATCAGAGTGGAAGGTGTATAGAAAAAGGTTGGTGCATCCAAAATTCATTACTAAGTATGATTCCATCATCTCTAAGAACGTCTAGCTGAATAAATGGGAGAGTGTTTGTGTATCGAATCTAGGAGCCCAAGATTTAGTGTAGCCAAATTTTCTAGTTGAATTTTATGAAATAGTGAGTTTTTTCAAGGAAGGAGGAAGAGACAATTTTTTTTAAGTGCTATGGGAAGACATATTCCTTATCTTATACCAAGGATGGTAGCTTGATTGGAGTTCCCTATGAAGGTAAGGAAGAGTTTTGTTCACATAAACTACCGGATGTCCAAGGAAGTTTTGTTAAGGTGAAGGATATAGATTGCCTTGGTCTTATAGATGTTAAGACTCCAAAAATTGTTTACTTAACTACAAATTTCTGGATTTTTGAATTGTGGGTTCAAGGATTCATCATTCTGAGGAAAGGGTACAAGGATACGTTGAACAAGAGTGACATATATATCCTGGATTTCTTGGTGAATCTATGAAAAATTAACCTGGTCAAGCATATTCTAATTATGATTGAGAATATAAAGAATGGAAATTTGAAGGCTCAGATCATTATGTATCCAACCATTCTTTCCAAGCTGATTATTAGGTGCTTAGAGTATTTCAAAATTCTTTATAGTTCAAAGCCAAGGAATTGCAAAGTCATGCTGGTTAGTGATGATACTATAAGAAGGATGAATGTTGTATTTTCTACAGAATTCGAAGAGTTTTATGATTTACCTAAGGAAGAAGATGAAGCCATATATAAGAAACAGGAGGCCGCTGAGACCTCTAAGAAGGCAAGAAGGAAGAGGAAGCTCAAGGAAGTAGAAGAGGAAGGAAAAACCCCAGATCCTAAACAAATACAATCCACACCTCTAAAAACATAGAAGAAAAAATCTTATCTGAATGTGGTAGTAGAAAAGTGGAGGGAAGACAAGAAGAATAAAAAAACAGGGGAGCCTAGTTTTGGTTTGGATCCTGTTGAAGCAAAATTCTTAAAAGAGAAGAATTCTGATGAGCTTGAGAAAAAAGCAAAAGAAAAGAAACAAAAGAAGAGGATGACTGAAGAATAGGTAGTGAAATCACTCCTGAAGGCCGTAGAGAAAGCATCTGAAAATATTCCAGTACCAAAATCTTTCTTCGTAGAAGCTTTACTTGAGACTCTAGGGAAGAAATATCTGACTTCGGAAAAATTCCAAGAGAAAGTAGTGTAGGAAGAAAAAGAAGAATAAGAAGCTAGTGATGATACTGAAGACCTCATTAAGCAAGTAGAATATTTTCATGAGAAGGAAAGTCCATCTGAGAAGCTATCAATCCTAACTTCTCAAGATGAATCATTAAAGCTTGATACTCCTGGAAAGTATGAAGATAAGGATGAAGAATAAGTCAATAAGATATCTGAAGAAGAAATTTCTAATCATGATTTTATTCATCCATAATATGCTAAGGCAAGAGCTGAGAAGGAAGAGATAGAGGAGGACAAAATTGTTCAGCTATCTGATAGTGAACATATATCCCCTAACAAAGAATAATCCATTCCGAAACATGACAAGGGAAAACAAGTCATTGTTCATACTCCTAGCAGAGTAGTAATGAAGAAGAAATAAGTGGGTTCTTCATCAAAGAGAAAAGTAGTTTAAATAGAGAAAGATCTCTCACCAACTAAAGTCTCAGATTCAGAATCATCATCCCTAGGACACGATTTCTTGGTTCAGTCCTTGAAGAAGCTTATTGAGACTATTCCGATATTTCCAAGTATTGACTCGAGATGCCAGATGCTCCATCACACCCTAAATCAAAAATAGGATTCAGTATCCATGGTGATGGATAAGTGTGTCAAGATGAGGGCTGATTTAAAATATTTTTTTTATAAACTATGAAGCCCACAAGAGATCCTACAAGAATATGACAAGTTGGTCTAGGAAAAATAAAGAAGATATGCAGATTCTTGATGAATTTCAAGAATTTTTCGAGGATTCATTTGACACTGAAGATATGATGATCAAGGATCTCACAAACAGTTTTGAGGAGAAGCTATCTCTGGAGAAAAATTCTCGGATTCAAGAAGTAAAGGACTTAAATGGGAAGTTTTATTCCCTTGCTAAAAATTAGAAAAGAGAAAGGGATCTCAGGGTTGATATTGAAGAAAGGTTGGTTAAGTAGGAAGAAATCTTGAAGGGACAGGAAGAATCTCTCAAGGTTCAGGAAGATAAGATCAAAGCCTTAGAGAAGAAAGTAGAGGATCATGATCAACTTCTAAAGTGAGCAGAAGAAGATCACAAAGAGCACAAAAAGCTGAAAACTATTGTAAAGAAGTTGATGTCAAAGGAAAAGGAAGGATAAAATTGTTAAATTCCGATCTTTTATTGTATTCATTCCTTGTATAAATTTTTTGAATCATAATAGAATTTTTGGTTTCTCTTCATATATTTTGTTGTCTAGTACTAATATTTTAGGCACCATATATTTTTTCCATTCCCTATATTTCTTTTTAAAAATCACAAAGGGGGAGAAAGGAAAAAGAATACTAAGAAAAGAAGAAATCTACAAAAAATTAAGGGGGAGTTCATCTAAGGGGGAGTTAATATTCAAGAAGATTTCCGTAAGCAATAAAATGACTAAGTCTCATTCCGGAAATCTATAATACAATCCTTAGTGTGTCTAAAGCCTAAGGGGGAGTTAGTTGTATTAATATATGCCCATGTGTTAAGGGAGATAATTTTTACTTTCAGAGTTCAGAAAAATATTTTCTAAAGTCCTTATATTCTTTTCCATAAGGATGTTTGTGCTTTCCAAAAAGGGGTATATTGTTGAGTCAATAAGGTTTCCTTATGAATTTTCCATTCTTTCATGTTTGGGGGATATTGTTGAGTCAATAACATTTCTTTATGACTTTTCCATTCATTCTTGTTTTGAAAATCACAAGCACCTTATCTTAAGGAAAATCTCTTTTACCCTATGCTTTACTCTCATAAGGAAAATTTTCCTTCTCCAAGGAAATTTTACCTTACCATGATTCATATCTTAATAAAGTTCATTTTATGTCTTAGTATAAAATTCAGTGTCATATCCAAAACCTCAGAATCTAAAATACTTAGATATAGAGAATTCTATTTTTAGGATCTGAATTCAGGTTCCGAGTTTTCAGAATTCAGACTCTGAACTTTTATGAGTTCTGAATCCGAGTTCTCTGAATTCCGACTCTGAACTTTTATGAGTTTTGACTCCGAGTTCTCTAAATTCAAACTCCAAAATTTCTGATTTCAGACTCCGAGTTCTATAAATTTAGACTCCAAACTTTCTAAGTTCAGACTCCGAGTTCTCTACATTTAGACTCCAAACTTTGTAAGTTTAGGTTCTGAACTCTTATGAATTAGGACTTTGATTTTACATGAAATCCAGACTTCTAAATTCTATAGAATTTAGGTTATGAATTCCTTTGAAGACAGAATCTGAATATCCATGTTTTATAGACACCGAATAGTTTTCTAGTTAGACTCTGATCTTTTCTTACACTCTGAAAAATGAATTTTCTTAAGTAAACATGTTTTGCTTACTTATGTTTTGGTTATAAAATGATTTCATTCATTCAGTTACTAACTAAACATTGTTTGAGTGAAATGTGTATAGTTCCCTTCGAAATTCAAGGAAAAATATGACCGTTGGAGGAGTGAGCCGACCGTTAAGATTGTGCCTATAAATAGGAGCTCATTTGAACGAGCTCACAACAAGTTGATCAATCTATAGATTACATGTTTCTGAAGCGATTTCTATATAGAGAGACTTTATTTCTTAGTGAATACTGAAAACCTTGTTTAGAATTGCTTTGTGCGACTCTGAATGTTGTCGAGTACATTCGAGGGCTTCCGGGGATAGGAAGACAGAGGTGCCGACTACCTTGAAGTTGAGGGCTTGAGGGGATAGCAAGATAGACTCTGATATTTGTATCGAGGGCTTACCCTGGTGTAGGTAAGATAGACTTTCTTAAAAGTATAAATCAAGGGACCTTTATCCAAGGTTGTTGGATACCCTTCTCTTTGGGTTAAAAGATTTACTACTTGTTACTTGTATTGGTTCAAGTTTTCTGTTGTATTTTGATTGTTGAGGAATGTATAACTATCTTATACTTCCTTACACTTGTATACTCTGATTTTTTAAGATTATATATTCTTTAAGGTAGAATATTTATCTTTGTAAACTTTTTTTAAGTTTCATTCTTGGAATCACTTTTCTGGAATCAAGCAAGTTTGTAGAACTTAAAGGTTTTGTGAAGTTACCTTGTTTAACCTTGTTAAACAATAGAAAGGTTTCTAACCAACTTTAAAAGTTCCCAGATAATTTTTAAAGTATAAAATTCACCCCCCTCTTGTATATTGAGTATCTACATCATTATACTGATACTAAAATTAGTATAATTTCAATCCTTCAATTGGTATCATAGGAGATTATCATACTCCATACCAACCTAATAGTGTGAACACACAAAATTTCAGCTTTATTGGCCACCAGATGGAGGGGTTATAACTGATTTAATCTAGAAAATTAAACTATCCAGACAAACTCTTTGTATTCCCCCATTCCAGTTTCCCATGCATTTATGGTCTTGAAAGATGTAGAATCAAGAATAGAAACCTTTATGAAAGTTTTTCATTAATATATTTTCCAGATCTATGTTGAATTTCATCTCCATTTGACCAACCTTTGAGATATAGACCCATCTTTAAAAGTATCTATATTTATGAAAAAATTTTGAGGTTTGACATGTGAGATGATTTAGGGCCTTCAAATAATAGATTGATATTTTGGTATAGAATAATGAAACAAATAGAAACATGTTTTTAATACAAAAAAAGAAATTTCATAATTTCAATCAGTGTAGAAGATGTTATGGATGAAATACAGAATAAAAATAAAATGGTTAAAATCCAAAATTAGTCCATTTTAGAAATTAAGCTCAAAATACCAAAAAAACCTGAAAATATGATAAATTCCCATAAAATAACATTTTAGTGGGATTAAAAACACTAAGATTATAAATAAAAGAGTTGAAAGCATTTTCTTTTTCATTAGGCCCAATATTTGAGATCTGGTCATTACTACATATGTTGTGGTATCATGAATCAAGTGAAACGTTATTATTAAGAATTTTCACTGCATAGGATCATCCCATATATAGGGAGGGGTGAATTTTTATATATATTTCATCTAATCCCATTATTTGATATCTGTGAATCACTATATATCTTATGATAACAAGAATAAATCCACCCATAGTTCTTATATGGGGAATTCCCTACATAGCTCTGATCCATACACAAGGAAGGGGAAATTTTCTATTTACATTGTGACTGGACCTAGTATTTGAGATTAGGACATCACTATGTATCCTGTGATAAGAGGAATTAAGAACCATGTAGTAATTAGATGGAAAATTCCCCGCACTACTCAATTTCCTGTGTAAGTAGAGGTCTTTTTTATCATATTATGGCTGGGTTTGGATATAGGATCTGAGAATCACTACGTATCTTGTCTGAGAGATTATCAACCCACAAATATTTCTTGAGAAAATTCCTTGAATAGGTCAGACCCATATGCAGGGAGTTGATATTTTTATATATATTGTGGCTAGGACCATGATTTAAGATCTGGGTGTCACTACATATCCTATGATAGAAGGCATTAGGCTAAATGTAGTTCTTAGATTGAAAATTTTATATATAGGTATAGCCCATACACTTGGAGGGGATATTTCTCCATTTATATGATGACCAAACCCAGGATTTGTGATCTGAGCATCACTACATATCCTATGATAATAAGAATCAAGATGCACATAGTTCTTCAAATATATCCTTATGTAGATCTGATTCACACATAGGGATGGAGGTGCTTAATTTTCCCTTCTTCACATATCTAGCTCATGTATAATGAATCATTCATGAAGTTACATCCCTAATCAAGAAATAAGGAAACTTTTCATGTATGATATTTTTGATTCTAAAAACCAAGCGGGACAACTTTTCTCCTATGTGAGGTCATTGGAGGAAACCCAACTTTAGTTGGTAGGACCCTACACTAAAACCCATTTTACATATATCTCAATCATACATAAGAAGAAGAGGTAGGTCTCGCAAGTTGAACTAATGTTGCACAACTTTAAAGTCTTACAATTGGGACCATGTTTCGTGTTTTTTAACATCATGTGGTAAGGATACCTTCCATGTAGTTTAATGTCATGCAGTAAATACATAAAATTCTATGCAATTTAACTTATTTATTCCAGTACTTTGATTTTATGATGGCATTTATGAAAAGTAATTCTTAAGAAAAATCACATTGGTAGGGGTGGCAATGTGTTCCCCATCCATCCTGAATAATGAATAAGATCCATTGGAATAGACCTTATATATGATGTAAGGCCCTTCCCACCTGGCTTCTAGATTTGGAGGTTTCTTCCTTCATATCATTAGGGTTTTGATAACCAATACCAATTCTCCTTAGAGGAATGAATAGAGGCAACCCTTTTTATTGAAGGTTCACATGATTTGATTTTGATGAAATTTGAGGATGTAGAGGATACACAAAATTTTCGCATTAATTCATTATAGCCTATCTATCTACTTATGTGATTGTTCATTATCTAAGAGTTTTCCATAGATAGCTCTTCAAAGAGAGGGAAATTGGAATTTGATGGGAAACACTGAATCTATCCCACAAACCAATGAATTTGGGGTCACTTGTGTGGAAGTGTACATGGTAGTATGTTAGGACCATAAATCATGAAAGAGATTTTCTGACCAAGGCCTATTATCCCTATCCACCATTTTATAGATTATATTTGTTAGAGTCTTATTAAAGGCCTATATTTGGCCATTTTCTACTATAAGATAGTAGGATGAATGGTTGGAATTGATGTTATATTCATAATACAATCTCTTCAAATCAAAAGAAAACAATTTTTTACCATTTTACATCAATATCATGTGAGGGAAAACCAAACTAGTGATAATATCAGACTTTATGAAGTTGATGATATTCTTCTTCCCAAATTACTTGAGGGGTATGGCCTCATACTATTTGAAAAGGAAGTCAATAGAAGTAAGGATGTAATTATACTTCTTAGATGTAGATAGGGGATATAGAACAACAATTTTTATTCCCCATATAAAAAATGACCAAGAATACTTAGCTGTATGTAGAAAATCTAAGTGGGGGGGGGGGGTGGTGGTGGTGGATGAAGTTTTCATGAATTTTAAATGTGTGAGACTTCTTGGTGAATTAAATACAATCCTACATCATTGTTTTCTAGTAGTAACCAAGACTCATAATTTTGTGGGAGAGTTAAGTTCTAGATTGGTGAGTGTTGTAGGAGTCCACATGGACTTATTCCATGATTACATGAATCTATCCTTCTATAATTCATATGCGGAGGACTCCATCAAAGTTGTGTTTATAGAGGGATATCTACTTATTTGGCCCATATTGAAGGGTGAAGTTTGCTACTCAACACCATATCTGTTTCCTTTTGGCTCAATATAATAAGAGGGTCCCATTTTATAGGGAATATATTATGGGATCTGTAACACCCCAATATTTCATAGTACGTTATATCTTCAAAGTAATTCAATAACTTGCACTACATGCAACACCAAGTTCGAGCGCACCATGACTTACCAAACTAGATGTTCAAAAAGTGGTTATAAATGTTATTAACTGAATTTTGAATTTTATATACTCCAAATAGTTTTATAATTCATATTATGTGATTCTTAGACATAATATAAGAACAAATTCATTTTTTTCTAGATAAAAGAAGTATTTTTCAAAAAAATGAAAATTTACCTCCTTTTAATGGCGAACCTTTTTTTAAAACCATTATTTGACAATTTTATATTTTCAATTTAATGAAATTAAATTCTTCTTTATAAGTGGGACATACAAATTTAGTTTGGATAAATTTTTGGTACTTTTCTGATAACTTTAATATTTTGATGAATAGTGAAAAATACTAAGTTTTAATTGAAAACAACTTTTTTAATCGAAATAATTTATAGTGTTAAATTATGAATTTGAATGGTTTGGAACTATAATTAGGTTATATTTTTATCATTTAATACAATTTAGGTCACTATAATTAATTTCACATTTAAATTTAACATAAATACATGTCAATCTTTTGATAATTTTTACTTTTTTAAAACCCGCTTTTTGGTTTTGACAAGGGGAATTAATTTTAAATTAGTTAATGAAGCTTTTATGTTTTAAATTTGGTAAAATAGAATTAATTTTTGAATTTATAATATCAAAATTATCTTAGGGTGAATTTTTGGAATTTTTTAGAAAACTTTCAATTTTTTATGAATAGTGAAAAACACTACGTTGTTGTTTAAAACTGACTTTTTATTTAAATAATTATTTATTTTACTTAAATTTATTTTAAGTAAAAATAGATATATAATACCTATATAAGTTCAATGTAATTCATTGGAGTCATTTTATAATAAAATTAGATGTATAAATTTTTTTTGTAATTTTTAACGTCTTTTACCCACCTTCCAGGCACATTTGAAAATTTGCATAAAACGTAATTTTACCACTTCTAGGAATAAAATTTCAAAAATATGAAAGACATGGTTGACATAAGTAAGTAAAATGTGGTTAAATATGATGAAAATAATTTTTTGTGAATAGTAACTTTTGACTTTTATTTACCATGGTTAAAAGTAAATAGGGTAATTAAAGGTAAAAATAATATTATAATTACCCTAAAAAATGTCCTAATTCTATTGGATAAGTGTATTTAGACCAAAAACAACCATAAGAATAAAATATGATCCTTTTGGTCCACTTGGATTATATTAGAACATTTATTATTATTTTATTTAAAGAAGAGTTAAAAGTATTAAATTCAAAGTTTAATAACTAAACCATTTTTAATATAGGATTATACATAAGATAAATTCTACTATAAATATTCATTATAAATATAAAAATATTTTCTACATAATGGTATTTTATTTATAATTTTTAGATATTAAATATGTAAATTTATTTATGACACAATGATGATGCAGTAATTACTTTATCAATGAAAGATTAAAATAATTGATATTATAAATATAAAAATCAATGTAAATTGAGTATTTTGATTCCATACACGAATTTTATAGGTTAATATGACATGTTAGGGGTGATTAAATAAATTTTTTTGAAGTGATAATGTTGTTATGACTTTAACAAAAACAAAATACCAAATAGTGTCAAACTTGACGTAAATGTGTTTTTAAAACAGATACTATATTATTAATTGATATAATAATCATAAAAATATAAGGTTCTACCAAAGGACTTATATAATTATAGATATGTCATTAATTAACCACTTTTGGTTCTCTTGGCAGTTTATAGTAAGTTTATTAACCATATAATATAAAAATACAAGGAGACGTGGTAAATGTTAAACTATTTAACTAAGAGTTAAATCTAAAAGATAAGGTTAATATAGTGACCTAAAATTATCTAAAAGCTATTTTTTGGGAAGATTTAGACCCATACTAACCTTATCCTTGAAATAAATCCATTTTGATCCATTATAAACCGAGAATTATTTTATAATAAAATAATATTTCAAGATCTTCCTAAAGTGACCCTAGACTCTGTTATTAATGGGTACTACCCCTTCTCTCAAAATAACATATCCAATTCCATTTGGCTTGGCCAAAACCTACTCAAATATACTCCCAAATTCCCTCACTTCAACCTATAGGCCTTCCCTTGAGCATAAAGCCAATCTAAGTATCCCTTTTGTTCAAATCAAAAGGTAACACCCAAATAAGAGGTAATTATTTTATCACCTATTTCAAAGTTCTTTTCTTTTACCACTTTCTCTTTCTTTGTTATTTCCATACCAAAATAATAACTCCAGTAAATTATACATAATTTTATTTAATTATAAATATGGTACAACCATACTCATTATTCTATCCATCCTATGAATGATAATGTCACCATGTGTGTGTACGTACATCTTATTGTCTCCACGCTGTGGTGTAATTTGTTATTCAACACTATGTTATTTAGATAGATATAATGATGAGTAATATGTATATAAATAATTAAAATAAAATTATAATTTATCTTTAAAATTAATATACTATCCAATTACACACCTTTTAATCATTAATAAAATGATATCATCGCTCGTGTGTATGTACGACTTACCTTCTCCACAATGCAATGAGATTCATTTCTAGGTTCACCATTCAATGATGATTATAAAATATAAATTATTAATAAGTATGTAATATATTACATAATAATGCTACTATTTATATATATATTTATTTATGTATGTACTTACATATATCTTATTCACTTACTTCCGTTCAATACAATATGAAAACGGAAACATCGTTTATGCGTATGTACGGCCTACTGCCTCCATAAATAGTGTTTTCCATTTCATATATCCATCTATTATACATATTTATATTCTAAGAATATATTATATATAAATTATGTTTTATATTCTGGAATTATTTAAATCATGATCGAAATGATACGATCAATAATAACATGTTAAACCACGTACGATAAAGAAAGCGATTATTACCCGAAATGTTAATTTAACATGGAAATCATTATTAAATGGGTAGTATAAAGTCTTAAATAAATCATGTATGATATAATAAATATGAATATGGTTCTTTTATAATTTAATAACATACTATGTTCATTATACAAGAGGTTAAACGTACCCTCAACCAAAGGGAAGTACAAGGTAAGGGTCAATTCCTCAATCTCATTATTATCCGAGATTGTTTATGTGAATGTATTTTATAGGAAATATTTATTATACATGTCCATGTTTCATAAAATACTTTTCAAAAATGATTATTTTAAGATACTCTTTAACTAAAACATCATTTTAAATGTTTTGAATATTTATTTTTCTAAACCATTCTCATTAATGTCCATGTTTTCAAAATAGTTTTAAGGATTTATTTATATGGACATGATTATTTTAAAATGTTAATTCCTTTAAAAAGTTTCAAAGTGGTATGGGAAACTTTGATTAAAAAAATGTATTTTAAATTACTTACTTTATAAATGTGTGACTTTTAAATGATTTCACAAAAATGGATATTTCTCTCAAAAAGTTTTACTGATCATTTTCAACTATGTCAACATCCTTTAATGGATATTATTATTGATTGAGGTTGATTTATTATAATAAAATCTTACATATTGTATTGAATAAGTTATGATATGTTTGACCGTGGATGTTCTATTTTTATACCCTTCATGGCTTATGTATGAAGTATTGAAATTTAATATGCTAGTTTAATATGAATGTTTATGTTATGTTTCCATATTTTCATATGAGGAATGCAATGGACTCAGTAAGTGACGGGTAGAGCCCGATATAGCTTCTCGATGCATCAATAGGTCTCATGAGACAAATTAGTGTCTTGAAATAAGGCATTTACAAAATTTTTAATTGTAGTCTTGGCACGAGGCCTTGACTATGTGGTAATTTTGTCCAACATTAGGCACTCCCTCAATATGAAATTAGTTATTACATGTGATTATTCAACTATTAGAATATCCATATACATGTTTATATGACGATGTTTGATTTATTTTTTCCATATTATGTTTAAGATTATGTTTAATAAGGCTGTTGTTTTTTATTAAACACCTTTCCTTAAAATTTTATAGCTTCCGCTAAATTATTTACCCTTACTGATCATGTAAGATCACCCCTTTATTATGTTTTATATTCCTAAGATTACAAGAAGTGTATTATGATTGATATGTAGGGTTAAGATAAGGGAATAATGTCATTTTAAAGGATTATTTATGCTGTGTTATATGTTATAAAGTGTAATGTAACATTCTTGTATGTAATCTATTTTCCAAGACTGATAAACTGGCCGGTCCTTCAGGACATGATTCCATATAATCATGCCAATGTATTAAAATAATGCACCGAATCTGGGCTTCTAGGGTCGAGGCGTTACATGATCCTTCTATCTAAGGGTGGATGTTAACTCATCATACTCTGGGGTATCATTTAACTAATTAATTTCCTCCATATCATAGATGATGATAGGTGAAACCACCTTTCAGTGTGTGATTCAGAAAACCACTTCATCCTGATCAGGATCCTCCAAGAACATGGTTTCATTGGCTAGTGCATCTGTGTAAGTGTTTTGTGATTGGGGGACATGATGTAATGTTGGTTCAAAAGGAAATTCTTCAATAAATCCTCTAACATAATCAATAATGGGGGATAATTATTCATTCTTGATGGTATAATAACCATTTATTTGTTTTATTACTAGCTTCAATTCCCATATGATATTCAGGTAGGATATCTATAGCTGCAAGGCCAACTCCAAAACAATTATAAGGCTTGGTATTCTGCCTCATTATTTGTGCAACTTTTGAATAGTGGGAAAGAATAGGAAACGACAACTTTGTTTGGAGAAACAAATACAATACCTAGACCAACTCGGTTGAGATTTTGGTTTTCAATTCTATTTCCAACATGACTTCAGGAGGGACCATAAAAATTTAACTCCCACACTTATGGAGTGTCATGGGTTTATAAAATTTTTTCATCTCTATGTTCAGTGTTCACTGGCATGTTTTTCAGGGATGGATGTTCCCCAAGGAAAATTTTTAGGGGTTGCACTTTAACTACCATCCATGAAATGAATTTAATGTCATACTACTATAGAATAACTGACCATTGGGCCAAAACCCAATTAACATGGGTATCTAAGAATTTACTTAAGTGGTTTGACATGAGAGACCAGATGGACTTTGTGATGCTACAAGTAACGCCTCAAAATTTTCACTACAAATATGAGTGTGAGGAAATTATTTTCAATATCTAAACATCGAGTTTCAGTATATAGCATCATTTTACTGAGATATTATAGGTTTTTTTCATTCCCAACATCATTTTTCTATGTAATTAGAGAACCAAGAGATCATTTCATGGCTTCCACATGCAGCATAAGTGACTTTCCTTCTACCGATGAAATCAAGACTGGTAAAAGCAACAAGAACTACTTAAGATTCTCAAAATATTCTTGATAGTACTCATCCCATCAGTAGGGGGATCCCTTCTTCATTAACTTATTAAAAGAGAGACATTTTCAATCCAAGTTGGATATTAAAAGATGAATATATGAATTGTTCTCTTGGATCCCCCTCAGTTATTTAACATTTATAGGTGGGGGAATTTATAGTATTGTACCAGTATTTTATAGATCAAACTCAATGTTGTGGTGGAATACCAAAAATCCAAGGAATTTCCATCAAATTACTTTAAAATCACATTTAATAGGATTCATCTTCAAATTGTATTGCGGTAATTTGATAAATATTGTTTGAATATCGGGGAGGTGATTACAAATCAATTGATAATTAATCACCAGGTCATCAACATAAAATTACAAGATTCTTTCCAAAAAGGGTTTAATGGTATGATGCATGAAATGTTGATAATTAGTACTGAAATAAATTAATACAAAGGGAATGTCTTGGTATAAAAGGATAACCTAAGGCACTTTGATGGCAGTGGCTTCCTCATCTTTGGGGTCCATATTTATCTGATTATATCCTGAATACCCATGCATAAAGGAAAGGTCATGGAATTCAATAGTTTTATAGATCAAAGGTTTTGTGATCGGTAATGAAAAATAATCCTTAAAAAAGTGTCAATTAAGTTATATGAAATCAATATAGAACCTGATCTTTGTTTTCTTTTTCTTGATGAGGACTATTTTAGAAAGGCATTTTGGGTACTACACCACTATGAAAAAGAAACCTTTGATCAAATTTTTAACTTTTGATTCAAAATTAGTATCTTGAGGGGGGTACATTATCTAGGATTCCTTCCCAAAACCTAGATGGTCATTGGGAAATCCTAGGTGATGAGTATTCACACCAAGGTTTATCCTAATCATTTCTGTATAATTATAAACAAACAAGTACTGATGCTGCTTTAGAAATGAAGTTTACAACTCCTTCACCTTGAGATGCATGGAAGTACTAACCAATGTTGGTCGCAGGTCTTCTTTTGTTCCCAAATTTTATCTGCTTGATATAATCAATGGTTATGGAGACACCTTCCTCAAATAAAAGAGAATCATTCCTTTAGTCATCCTATTATTCTTATACTTATATGTTCGTGGGTGGATTTTTAGACATGGTGTGTAATTCAGGGGAATATCTAACTCTATTGAGATACGAGAGGTCATGGAAAGATACATTGACATCCTGAACTTCAAGAGTCGCTATGTAGAGATTATGGGGATTTTTTTCTTCCCTTAATCTACTATTAGGGGTAGGTGAGACATGGACATCCTAAGTTGTAAATAATTTCATAGGATTATTTTCAATTTTTTCTAATGGAACAAGGGAATTATTGGATCCTAATAGAGAATTAGTCAGACTTCCCTTTAAAAATTCCAATTCAACTGATACAATTACTGTAACATGGACATTGTCTAGTGAAGTTTGTGGTTTGAAACAGCTTTCTAGAACTGAGTCTATTACTTCGATCAGTTTTATTGGAATCACATAATCCCAATCGATCATTCTATAGGGATTTTCTAGGGTGGTTCCAAATCCATTAGGTGCATAAACCTATATATCACCATCCACCACCAGTTGTTTTCCTTCCCACTTATAGAAACTTTACTCAACATATACAGATTATCAAGACTGAAAGGGGAGGATGTCACCATGTGGTATACCAACCTTTCCATTGGTAGGGTATTTAAAGCAATAATGAAATGTTAAAGGTACCACCACATGGATATAAATACAAGATTTTTTATATAGGACATTATATGATATGTCTTTATAGATAACCATGAAATCAAAATAAGATGAAAGATGCAAAAATTGAGCCTTAAGATTGATCTTTCTGAGGGGAATTTTCTTACTCTTTTCATATCCTTGAATGGTTAGTTTTTTAGGATACAAACCCCTCACTATATCCTAAGATCCGGAGAGTCCTGACTGATATAATTCTAAACACAAAAATATTTTCAACCATATCCCTTTGTATATCAACATTATTTAGTTCTACAGACACATATAGGGGTATGATGTGTCCCTGAATAACTTCTTCCTAGTTCTACTCTATGAACAAAATGGTGGTATGAAATTATGCTAGTATAGTTTCCACTCAGTAAACCTCAGCTATAATGAATTATATCACAAAATCATGTGGGGTCTAGAGGGCCTCAATGAGTTCCTCTCTACGTTATTTTGAAAGTTGGAGAGCATCCAGGATTGAGGGTTTGGCTGGGAAAGCCGCCAACTATTTTAGAATGTCATATTTTTATGCCAACGGCATGGGCTTCCCAAGGTGGGGTTTCTCCTTATCATGTGAATTAGGATATGTGGTATTTGAGTTATATGGGATTGGTTCTTGGGAATAGGTTAAGGGAGAATCTATTTCAAATGGAATAGGTCTCACTGACCTACCACTTTGTTTGGGCTGATTAGATAATTGCACCCCCTCCAGTCGATCATTTAAAATGACTGGGTTTGAACGAAAATTGAAGTGATATTAGGAACCTCCATGATTATTTTGAGATTTTTAAAACATTAATACATGGTTCTTGGTCGTTCATATGGATTACTTAGTCATGTGACTATAATATTAGGTTTAGACACACCCATACTATCTCCTATACACTCAGCTCCCGCATCCTCAGCCTTCGGCTCCTCGGTCAGGTATGGGGAATTCATACTCAGGGACATATTCATTATTATAGATGATATATTTTTAGTGAAATAAATTAATAGAAAAAAATGATCTATTCATCCAATGAGAGTTATAGTTGGTTGGGTAGTATCCATTCTCCGAATACTGAAGGGAAGAAATCTGCAAGAGTCAGAGTTTGTGTGGGAGTTGGATATAACTCTTACTTCTTTATATTTTCATGTGTTTGATGATTATTTACACCTCTATGAGGTGTAAAAAAATACCTCTAGTTTATTTGTTTGTTACTTGTTTGAAAATATATTCTCTTAGGGTGGCATGAGCTCATTCAACTATTTTCCGAGTCATCCAGTTATCTAACTTCTGTTCATGCCTAGTCAAAACTTCTTACAAGTTACCATATCCATCCAATTGAGTGATGTTAATATAGGTCGCATATTCTAGGGTCTTTCCTAGTATCACTTATCCAGAATAAACCATGATTTTTAGGATTTCATTGAAAACAATGCATTCCTAGATGGTGTGACCTATCCTCTAATGAAAAGGGAAGTAGTCAGGGTGGTCTTGGTGGTTGAACTCATTGGGTTTCATGGGATTTGATATCTTGATGAGGTTATTTTATATAGATTGAAGGAAATAAATAGGTCATTTGGGAAGGAATAATTTTTTTTCATCCACTCCCCAAATCACCGGTGACCCTGATCTCTATTAACCTCCAGTTGAGGGTGGTTTTTCTACTAATACCACTCAACATGAGGTTCTAGGAGATTCGAGGCCTTCCTAGGTGCTCCGATGGGCACTGTTACTAGTTTGAGGGTAATAGAATCAGTCTCTACCTTATAAGACATTTTTACCTACATCATGGATATGGGATAGGATTTGGCCTGAGCTTGCTGAATGAAATCCTCCCAACACTGTGCTATTTTTAAAATCTCATAGAATCTTCCTAGATATTTCATCAAGATCAAAGGTGTTTGAAACTTATCTCAAATAATATTAGTAAAAAGGTCAATAAATTTCTCTTGTGAGAGTGGGATAATGAGTGAATATATTAAACCTTTCCATCTAGAGATAAAGCCATAAACCCTCTCATTTTCACATTGTTTAAAATTTTTGAGGTAGAAAATCATTATTTTCCATAACATGGAACTAAATTGATAATGGAATTGATGATAAAGGTCTTAAAAAACCATGAAATATCCTGCTGGAAGGTTTCTATACCAACAATGGATGAACCCACCAGAGTCTGTATAGAACATCTTAGTTTTGTAACCTCCTTTTAGCCTTGAGGGCCCATCATCAGGTCGCATCAGGACACAAAGAGCTTGAGATACTATTTTGGATGTCCATTTCCATTGAAGGTTAAAAAGATATGATTTCTAAAATTCGGCATGTTCAAAGTGTCATCTACCCATTCTAGATAAGGTGTAACGAATCGGCCTAGATGCCATCCTATCCAGCCCATCATAAGGCCCGAAGGGAATTCTAGATCCCATGGGTTAGCAGAAATCACTTGGGAATCACAAAAAATCCTTTATAAATGATTTTTACCAAACTAGAGATAAAGACAACATAATAAAAAAAACAGGAGCCAATATAAAAAAATTACATGCCAAATAGGTCATAACCAACTACCACGATCCAACCCATTTTCATATATATAAATAAATCATACAAAACCAAGGGTAACTATAAAGAAATATAACTAAATAAAATAACTAAAAAAACAACCAAACAACATAACCTAGGTCCAAAACACTACCATGAAACCTATGGTTGTGAACCACCACCCTACTCACTCCACATTATCCCTGACGAGCAAGAAGAATCCAACTAATAACCTATAACCTGAAATTTTATAGGCATGATCTAAAAATCCTATCAGGTCACCATAACCCTCTGAAACTATACTATATGTTTCATAAGGAAATTCATCAATGCTACTTTCAAAAAAAATCTATAAAGTAATATTTCATACATATAACATTATGGAAATCAACAAAAATTCATAAACCATTTACAAAACATGCCTCCTTGTTTTAAAAAAACTGAACATGCTGGGTTTTAAAACAAAGACACAATAAAAAACCATTTTTAAACCACACACACCATTAAAATTTCTCAAAACAACACATTTATTTTATTTATATGAAATAATCACTCCAATTCACTTAATTGACTTAATCCATATTTAAAATAAACACCTATTTTGAAATCCACCTTAAAGAAACCAACCAAGAGTATTTAAATTTCAAAATAGGTTTTCCACAATCAACTTTGAAAAATCATCTTCAAAGGAAACATATTAACTCACATGGGTCAAAACATCACAAGCAGGTACCACACGATATAAAATAGAATATAAAATGAAACATAAACAAGGAAGAGTGATATATCCATGAAATAATGGGAAATAATACAAACAATCACTATTTTAATATCCCTTTAATAAATAACTCACCAAGAAAATTAATGTGTTGCGGTCCTACCCAATGTCACTAACATGATAAGAATTTAACCATATAAGGGTATAACCACCCATAACCAACTATCTACATGCACTGAATTCTACTAACCAGTTTTCCAATTATCCCACACAAGCATCATTATGATGACCAACCCCCACCTAGACCTTGTGCTTAGCATGAATGGTGGGAAACTAGTAGTGTGTGAACCAACTAGAGGAAGAAGCTTGATCTACCACTTAGTACCCAATTTCCCATGACCAATAAAGGAAGTGAGGCATGGTGAAAATGAGAATGTATAAAACACAATTCATAACCATAGATACCCTCACCCTTAACACCCAATTATGAAAATCCCCATCCACAGAACATGAATTGAATGCATAATAAGGACATTCATACACAAGGGGAACAAACAAGTATCATTTGGTGATAAAAACCGACACAATGTGTAAACAAGAAAGAGGCAATCAAGGGTTACATCCATATAGAACATTTAAAACCAAAGTTCCAAACTAGTCTTTAACACCAAAACATGGATTTTAATTCTAATCCATTTCACATTTCATAAAATACTTTCCAAACACTATTTAGAAAATGATGGAAAACACCAAAGCATTTAAAACATTTCAAAGTCACCCTTACACAAGGGGACTCTTCTTTTAAAATAATAAACAAGGAAAAATCCCTTTATTTCCATTACAATTTCCAAAAAACACCACTAAAAACATTTTAAAAGGTCCAAATAAATCACCCATTTATTTTAAAATGTTTCAAAGATACCATTCAACAAGGTTATTCCTCTTTGAAAACCAAAACAAGGAAAAGGGACAACCATATCCACCAAACCAACTAAATCAATCTAACAAGCCATTACATAAGGGTCAAACCACACACAAATTTCATATCACCATTTTAAATACATTTAAGAACCACTTTAGAACCCATTTAGAGGTCAAAACCTGAATTTAAAACCAAATTCCCTTTAAAAACTTGTTTTTCACTTATTAAAAACTAAAACTAGGTCAAATCCCATTACATAACATGAAAAACATTTCAAAAATTCATAAGGAATTTCACAAGAATCTTATTATAACAAAACATTCCATTTTAAGCCTAAAAACACGAAATTTTCATGAAAAGCCAATTGTGATAAGCTCAAAATATTAGGAATTGGTTTCAAAACACCACAAAGCTATCACATATAATCAAAATTTTATAAAAATTGAATTTATAAAGTGAAATCATGATTATAAATCCAAAATAAAACAATTTAATAGTAAATCCAACCTAAAATAGAGTAAAACCAAGACAAAACACATTGAAACATATTTCCTTCGATAGTGACCACACCCATAGTATAAAAAATAGTTTCTAAAACCAATAGAAAAAAATCCCTATCATTATTTCCACCTGAAACCCTAAAATTAATCCACATGATAACTAGGGTTCATGGGGGAAGCCAAATCCTAAAGGGATGAGAGGATGAAGAAAGGGGGGGAGAGAGTAAGAAATCACCTCAAATATATTGTAAATCATCAAAGGTATAGAATCCATGTGAAGAAGGTGGTGGAGATCCTCCAAGGATCCCATGGGTTTCCCAATGCATGTGGGGGAGAAGAGAGGTGAAAACCCCTTAAAATTGAGGAGGAAAATTTGGGAAATTGAAAATTTTTAGACACCTTGACAACTCACGCGGTTCGACTCCATGGTTAGGCAATACTTGCACCAAATATATGGGTTCCACTACCTCTCAAAAATTTTAGTCCACACGATTACTACCAAGAGGATGCACAGTTAAAAAAATCATGTGCCTCACTCCAGAACCACCCTAAGCCTCGCAAAATCTATTGGGGTGCCCCACATAGTTTTTCAAACTATGCATAATCCATGTAAATAGATATTCAAAAAATCACAAAGCCTATTGAATTATTTCCTCATGGTTTAATAAACTATGTTCAAGTCATGCACTACACCACAGACACACCAAGGAACCTGTACGATTTCTCCTAGGGGTCACATGATTTTTGAATTAACTGTGCATACCCCATGCCGAAAAACCATGAATAGTTAAAAAAGAATTAAAAATGATTTTCACAAAGGAAGGATGCACTGTTTCCCTATAACCATGAACCTTAACTATTATTATACATAAAACACTCAAAAAGGTACAGGATCCGATCCAAAACTCTATGGAAACTCAAATTGGGCCTCTACTTCACCAAAGAAAACCATAAGGTCAACACCATTACATGGGGTGGGGGGTGTCACACACTCCACACCATACTGATTTCTACCCTTATAAAGTCCCAATTGAAATTACAGAAAAAGGAAATAGAAGATCCAAAAAATACATAACCAAAAGAGATACTCAACATGGATCCACATCGAGACCAATAACTGGGATCCTCAAAATGGTCAAACCAATCAACAATTAAATACCAAATTTATCTATGAAAAAAAAAGATGAGAACCTCTAACAAGAAGCACTATCAAGAAAAAGAGACCTAGAATTGTCTCTGCACCATTTATAATTATAATAAAATAGTCTCCCCAACATTTAGTGTTCATCAAATAGGGTGGAACTAAAGAACCACTACCAAGAACACATCCTCGAACAATCAATAAATCATGATAGAAACACACTCTCAACCCCAAGTTCTTCCAAAACCAATATAAGGAAGAATAACCACAAAGATCCTTAAAATAACAATAACCGGTTAGAGGCTTGTATCCAAACAACAGTTAGAATAACACACTCAAATAGTGTATCAAACATCATAGTTAACTAATCGTGAACCAAAAGGTCTCTCTTAAGTCCAAATAACAATCACCACAAGGCTAAAAAAGCAATATGTTCACCCCACTAATATCGAGAGTGGTTTTCCTAAATATTGAGGCTAAAAGAAATGACACTCATATCATAACCACAAAACCCCCCAAGAGGGTGGGAGAGGAATTAAACATTCTTCAATGGAACACCACATTACACAAACTAGAATTCAAACCATCGATCAAAATATTTTGAAATGGAAAAATTCTCCAGGAACATCCAAAAAATGGAAAACATCCAAAAAATCCAACCACCAAGTCAAAGCTCGAAGGATAAGATCACAACCATCAATAAAAAATGGCCACTAATACAAACCACATGACCCATCCTCAATAGTTAAAACCTAATACCTCTTCCCAAAAACCAAGCTTACGAAACTTATAAAGATATCCCAATGGATATAATGGAGGAAAAATTAAAGAAACTCAAGAAATTTACCCCCTTTCACCCTCCTAGGTAATCACAACTAGATGAACCCTCATACAGAAAAGGAGAAAAAAAAACCTCCCACTAACTCAATAAATCCATTGTAATTACTTATATTTTCTCGATTTTATATTTAGAAAATTTCTGGGAAAATTCCGAGACCAATTGCTGAGATGACGTGCGATTCTAAGACCTAGTATTACCAAAATGGTTCAACAAATTTTTTTTTTATGTTTTTAATATAACTCCTAAGTGGTTTTCTTAAAAAAGTGTAATAAATCTTAAATGGTTCTTGGATAAAAAATATGAGGGCATCGTTGTATTCAGAGTAGTGAGTTTACTATAGGCGTGACTTATGTTTAGTCAGCGCATAACCACTATGGAAAAACCTAAAAAGGATGTACCATAAATAAAATAATTAAATAAAATTATTTTATTGTTCAAATCCTTATAACTCATGAATGGTAACTCAGATTAAAAATCTAAGACCACTGTTGAGTTCGTAATGGGGTTTTTTCCTTAGGCGGAGCCCAAGATCAACTAATGCGGGTCGAGGGTGAAGGTTAATTTTTAGACATGAATGTCATTAAAATATTTAATAAAAATATTTTAATTGAAATAAAATGGAATGTAACATTGTTTTTATTTTTAGTAGATCCTTTTTAGGAAATTCAGTGTTGTCGTCATAACCCTGGAGTTTTCTTAAGGCAAGGAAGAGGAACCCTCTCGTTGGTGAACGAAGAAAAATGAAAAATCAAGATCGCTCATGTAAGGATCACCATAAATGAAGAATCCTCTTCAATGACTAATCCAAACTCTAGGAAGGGTGTTGTGTTTTGTTTCTCCTTTCCCCCATTCTTGATATTACATGATGAACACAGACCAATTAACAAATAGATTGGCCCATGGATCGATCGCCGTTGTGGGATAGATTTTACATTGTGAGGTTTTTTATGGGAGAAAACCTTGTAATTATTATGTTGTATTATTTATATCATTCTAATGGTGAAGAACCATGATAAAAAATAACATCAATCGAGGTCCATCCCTTTTGGTTGATTCATGATTTTCTTCCTCTATTATTTGTTCTTTGTGAGCGTTCTTGTTTGGCCCACGACTCAATAATTCATGATCGATCAAAAATTACGCACCTGATGCTTGGCATAATGATCTGATATCGCAGGATTGGGATGGAAATACCACGAAAGAGGTGATATGATGATGGTGGTGATTGGATCAAATCAATACCGGAGATATTTACTCTTGAACAACCTTACACTAGGATGGATCATGGTATGGATCCAATCCCACGACAATGAAGGTGGTGACCTGAGGATTCCAGAACATCTTTCGGATAAAAAATTAGAGTACCGGAGGAGACAAGGTTGTCCACGGAGTAAAGGCCACCGACGGTCGGTGCCAGTGGCAGAGTGACCATGGGCGGTGACCAGGGATGCTAGTAGGATGGCTGGTGGAAAACACGATCGAGACGTGGCGGAAGGCCATGCCACATAGCTAGAAAACCGCGGTCCAGTAGGAATATGGCAGGACCCCGCATCAACTACCCCAGGGAGTTCACATGGTAGCTGACCACATTGAAGATGAAGGTCAGCCGTGTTAAAGGCAGTGGTCAGCCACATTGACTAGGCAGGGACGCGGTGTTGGCCACATTCGATAGAATAACCCGGTCCGCTCCATGTGTACTGGGAGATCTAGCTCAGCTAGGTGGGCCAGAAGAATGGTTTGGCCTTATCCAGGGTGGGCCAGGCCCTGTGGGTCAGGTCGGATAGGACTTGGGTTAGTCTGACTAGGTCGGGCCAGACCTAGACTCAACCTGCCCCTTTTTACTTAAAAGTTCATAACTCTTAAACCCTATGCCCATTTGACAGGATGTTTTCGGTGTTTTGACCCTCACGATTGGCGGTACTTTTGAGATACTCTAAGTTAGTTTCTATAAAATTTATCATATAACCTATTGTCTCGAGGGGGAGGTTCTCTTAGAATGAGTGTGGTAAGGATAGAGTCCTGCATCTGGCTACGACCTAGAAGCTATGTGATTACCTAGACTACATGTCTTACCTAGACTACAAGTATTACCTAGACAGTGTATCTTACATAGACTATGTGTCTTATCTATACTTTGTGTCTTACCAAGACTAAGTCGGTACTCCCCTGTCCCACTAGGGTGCATGTCCTCTAGTCTTTGACGACACTCCATGTGTTATCTACACTCCTTGTGTTATCTACATTCTGTGCGTTACTCACACTCCGTATGTTAACTACACTCCATGTATTACCAACACTTTGTTTGTTACCTACACTCCGTTTGTTACCAGCGCTATGTGTGTTACTACTTAAGGGTGATGTGGTTTTTTAAGACAATCTTATTTATGTACCATAGACCCATACTTGGTGTGAGGTGACTCTAGTGACTCTGATGGATGTGATATTGAGACTCATTGTCTTATAGAGACTGGATGTCTCAAGGAAACTTCATGAAATATCCAGAATAGGTGTTCTCTCAGATACTTTTGGTAGACCTGTTCTACGTGATTACTTTCTGATAGCTCGAGGAGTGAGATCTCCCAGAAACAAGCATGATACGAGTGGAACCATATGGTTGGTATTGGATGATACCTTGAGTCTTAGAATCCTTTATGAGTATACCTATATGTTCTTATCATATGTGATTTGGACATATACCTGTGTTGAGCAGACTATTTCTTCTTAGTAGTTCTTCCATTGTGGTCTTTTACTTTTTGTTTCGGTGTGCCCTACTGATTATTGTTTTACTCACCCATGTACGGACTTTTCCCTCATGTGTCATGTCTTGTGTAGACGATCAACGATTTAGTGGAGTCCTTCATAAACTAGGTCCATGTGGTGATTATAGTGACTTGAAAAACAAGGTGTTCTTTTGTGGCTCTAGACAGCTATTTCTGTACCTACCCTTTAGGTAGGGTTTTCTATGAAAGAGTTCTAGAGACTTTTAATTTTACTTTTCCTTTTTGTTGGGCTTGTATTCTGGCCCCATTTACTTTTAGTTTTCTACTACCGTACCATGTGATTGTTTACTTAGTGTTTTCACTTTCCAACATATGTGGCTTGGAGTTGTGTGCATGTGTACAAGTACTTAGGAAAATGACTCCCATTTTTTTGGGATAAGCCTACTCAGAACTAGTTTCAAGTGCTTGGCCTATGGGAGGCAGCCTTGGGGTATTCATGGAGTGGGGCCTATGGGACTGGTCGTGACAGAGTAGTATCATAGGAGGTCTCTTCTTCCTTAATAACCCATAGTCTATGAGTTTGGTTTGGGGAAACCATGTTAAGTATTTTGAGTTTGGATTTTAGGATAAGGAATCTAGTTTTGGTGTATTGGCCAATGTATCCATACACTAGGACCCTGAATTCTTCTTTTTGTCTCAGTACATGAAAACACTAGTTTCAAGAAAAAATGATGGTAAATAGATCACATGGGAATGTGTTTTGTTTTCTATTTCCTTCTTGAGTTATCTCACCAGGTATACTCTATTGATCATGGAACATCTTGTTTTGTTTTGAGATGATTCGATGTAGAATTCTAGCCAAGATTATACCACATGATCATAAGGATGATCCACAGAGTGATGATATCGATACAAATATTTGTACCAGAGAAAACACCTCTAGGTGGCATGCCAGTTATACCCCCGCCTGTGGAGTATAACATGGTACTCATATTACTAGTGAATTATATGCATGATTTTAGTGCACTTTATGAGTTTTAGTGATAGAGACCTCTGAGTTTCCAAGGAGATTCTGAATCTCAGGTGTATGAGTACTAGTTTGAGGTGGTGAACATGTTTTCTTCCCAATCAAGACACCACTAGATCAGATGGTGGTCCTAGAAGTAATTATTCTATGTGGCTCAATAGGGAAACAATGGGGTTTAGATTACCCAACCTTACAATGAGGTGACTCTTCCATGGACATAGTTTGAGAACCATTTTTAGAGAAGGTTCTCTCACCATAAAAGATAAGGGCTATTAGTGCCCAAGGGATTCTATAAATTTGACAGGATGACATGTCAGTAACGAGTATTTATTTTGGAATACTGACCTTTCTAGGTACTTGATGAATATGATACGAACAATGATTTAGGGCTCAGACCTCTGAGTGAGGTATGTTTTGGGACATCCGAGCCATAATTGTTCCTCTGAGAATTCCTACTTATTCTAGGGTTCTAGATCGAAACTTTATGGTTGAAAGTCCTTTGACTGAGTGGAAGTGGATGTCAGCAGTGGGAAAGCAGGAGAAAAGAACTTGGGAGATGGAAGCTGACATCAGTCTTAGAGACTTGGATGTGTGAGACGTTCCAAGAGGAGGTCCCAAGATAGGGGATCTACAACTCAGGGATCATAGGGTGAGTCCAGTCATCCTAGTGAGAGGTAATGATTTTCATAAGATAGTAGGGGACATATCGCTAGAGATTGTCTAGCCTGTCGTGCTGCTGATAGTGAAATGGGGGATGACCCCCTGATGAAGAGATAGTGATAGGAACAGATTGATCTATAGGGCGATAGACATGGAAGAGGAGCTGGTAGAGAATCAGGAGGTGGTATACATTTCTACATGTTACCACCACCACCCCCATGTGGTCCATACCAGGCTCAGAGAGTTAGAGGATAGAGGAATGGGTAGTTGCATGCTATTAAGGCATATGACCCAAGGGATCCAGAAATTATTCTAGGTACAATATGTGTCTATTCTTAGCTATCATATTAATAGACACATGTTCTAATCATCCTTCCTTGTCACGAATCTTATTCGATACCTAGAGTTTCTAGTTAAACAATTAACTTTACCCTTACATCTGGAGATACCTATGGGAGGAGACTTGATAATCACACTTATGATGACAGTCTGATCTGACCCTTGAGGTGAAAGTTTCAATTGTAAACACCTGGTGGAAGTATCATGACCTTACGACATCATTCTTGGTCTGTATTGGTTATCAACAATCCTTGTCCATATTTACTATTTTAAGAAAAAAAGGGTGTGTTATGTCTACAATGATGGAATGAGGTTTTCTCTAGTCTATGAGAAAGGAAAACCAAGTATCACAGGGTAGACTCATGCATAGGAGGGTGCAGCTGATCAATCTTGAGTCAGCTAGCCTTACCCTCAGGGTAGTGGATGTTATGAGTTTTTAGTTCCTAGAAGTAGTGGCGGACTATGAGGATGTCTTTACAAACATTTTCTAGGTTTACCACCCCTTAGGGAGATAAAACATTTTATTGTTCCACACCCCAAGATGGAACTAGTATTAGCATCAGTATATCAGAGGGATTTTGCAGAGCTTTGTGAGTTGTGGGTGAAGGTGGAGGACTTTCAAAGGAAGTACTTTGAAAGACACAATGTTCGAGGTTATGTGTGGATTGCCGGTACTTTAACAAAGTGACCATGGAGAATGAGTATCCACCGACAAAGGGTCAATGAATACTTCAATCAGTGGAAAGGGGTATCCTTTCGCGTGGATAAAAAGGGTCCCTCAGGATTTTTAGTAGTTAAGACATAGTTTGACAAGCGCCCTGATATTGAGTTTTCCAGAGAATAGAGTCGGGTATGTAGTGTTCTGAAATGCTTCAGGGACCAAACTTTTTTGTATCCTGATGTAGAGGAATTTAGTGATTGCCTATGATTATTAGTAGTTGAGACCACATGATAAGAACTATGCGACCCACGAACTTGAGTTGGTAGTGGTAGTACTGTCATTAAATATGTGGCGACACTACCTTATGGGCAAACATTTTATCATCTACTCTAACCACAAGTGTATCAAGAATATCTTCTCTCAACAGGATTTGAACTTGAGACAGAGATTATGGTTAGAGTTTCTCTATAACTATGAATTTCAAATAGTCTATACTCTTGGGAAGGGGAACATAGTGGTAGATGCGCTAAAAAATAAATAAAGTTCATAGCTACTGAATGAGGCATTAGAATAATTATCCTCATTTCATATATAATTCATGGATAGAGATAGATAATCAGACTTCCAGTCAATGGTTTTTACCCCTTCACTCTTATAATGATTCAAGGAGGCACATCTCAGAGATATCGACTGTGAGGCCGTACATTCTCAAATGTACACAGGGCATGCTCTTGATGGATATTAGAAAGGTGGGGAGCACGTCGTTCCTTTCAGAGGATGCACAATAGTATCAGTGGATCACTAGTGTGGCGTGATGCATCATGATATTCATGTGGGTGTCAAAGAGGGCACTAATTATGACAGAACAAGTTGAAGATGTGCTTACCTATTGATATAAAATATCAGCGCTTGTTTGAATCAGTTTCATTGTTTTTCAAGACACCATGTTGAGTCCCAATGCTTGGAAGGGGTTTCTATTTTCTTCCTTGGGGTGCTAGAAAGGGAGTGAGAAAGGATATCAATGGAATTCATGACAGGTTTACTACATATTTCCAGGGGACATGATACCATCTTGGTGATTATTGATCGACTCACCAAGTCAGCCACTTCTTAGATTTTCAGGAGCAAAGTTTAGTAGAGATATTGGGATGAATCTATATACAGGAGATAAATTTACTCTCTGGGATCCCATATATGATAGATTCTGATCAGGATGCTCACTTTTTATCTTAGTCGTGGATATTGAGGATTGGTAGGAGATGACCCTTCGTGAGAAGTAGATTCCTTTAGTGCATGCCTAGTGGCAGCATAAGAATCTCTGGAACATCACATGGGGGCGGGGGGATCATGTTAGTGCTCATACCCTCATCCTTTTGGGTATCCCTTGGTTTGGATTTCAAAGACGTAAATCCTTAAGGTGGGTAGAATTTAATTACTTTGATTTTCCTAATTTTATATTTATAAACTTTTTTGGGAAAATTCTAAGACCAGGCACTGAGACAACGTGTGAGTCCAAGGCCCAGTGTGCCTGGAATGGTTCAATGAAAAATGTTAAGTTTTTAATAGCATGATTGAGTGGGTTTCCTGAAAAAGTGGAATAAATCTAAAATGAGCACCTGAATCTAAAATCTGAGGGAACTATTGCATTTAGAGTAGTGGGTTTACCCTAGTTGCGACTTAAGTTTAGTCGGTGTAGGGCTATTGTGGAAAAACCCAAAAGGGCATAACTGTAAGTAAAATAATAAAATAATTTTATTTTATTTTTCAAATCCTTATAAATCATGAATAGTAATTCAAATTAAAAATCTGATTCCACTGTTGAGTTTTTAATGGGGTGTTTTTCTTAGGTAGAGCCTAAGATTGACCGATGTGGGTTGAGGGTGAAAGTTAATTTTTGGACATGAACGTCATTAAAATATTTAATAAAAATATTTTAATTGATGTAATGTGGAAGGAAATGTTGGTTTTATTTTTAATTGAGCCTTGTCAGGAAATATAGGGTTATCTTCATAACCTTGGAGTTTTCTTGACGCAAGGAGGAGGAACCCTCTCATTGGCGACTGATGAAAAATGACGGATTGAGATCGATCTTGGAAATATCGCCATTGACAAAGAATCCTCTCCTTCAACTAATCCAAAATCCAGGTAGGGTTTTTTATTTTGTTTCTTCTTTCCCCCATTATTTATATTCTATGATGAACACATACCAATTAACAAATAGATTGGCCTGTGGATCGATCACCGTTGCGGGATGGGTTTTACCTTGCAGAGTTTTTATGGGAGAAAAACCTTGTAATTATTATGTTGGATTATGACTGTTGTTATAATGGTGAAGAACCACAGTTGACACTAAGATCAATTGAGGTCCATCCATTTTGGTTGATTCATGATTTTCTTCCTCCATTCTTCATTCGTCGTAGGCATTCTCATTCATCCCATGACTCAACAATTCATAGCCAATTGATCATTGCACACATGATTCTTGGCACAACAATACAATATCATGAAATTGGGATGGAAATAGAATGATGAAGGTGCAATGATGACAGTGGTGGTTGGATCAATGTAGTACAAGATATATTGTCGTTCAAAATGTCTTGCATCGGGTTGGAGCGTGGCATTGATCCGATCCCATGATATTGAAGGTGGAAACTCAAGGATTCCAAAACATCTTCTGGATTGAAAATTGGAGCACAAAAAAAGACAAGGTGGTCAGCAGAGTAGAGGCCACCAGTGGCCAGCGCAGACGGTAATGCATGGCAGCGTGACTTACTAGCAGGGAGACAATGGATGGGGCCCACAGGCGGCCACCAGGGCCACCGGTAGGGCGTTCGGTAGTGGTCTCATCACATGGTCAGAAAACCATGGTCCAGCAGGACTACACAAGACCCTATGGAAACCACCGTGGGGCAGTTCCTACAGCAACCTACTATATTGCACATGGAGGCTGATTGCGTTGAACGCAGTGGTCGATTGTGTTAACCAGGTTGCGATGCAACACTGGACATGTTTGGTGGACCAAGACAGTCCGCTCCATGTGGAATGGGTGGACTAGCTCAGCTAGACTGGACAGGATGGGCCCAGCGGGTCTGGTTGGTTCGATCGGGTTAGGCTGGACATGGACCTAACCAACCCCTTTTTACTTAAATGCCCATAACTCTCAAACCATGTCTCTGTTTGATGAGACATTTACAGCATTGGGACTCTCATGATGAGGTGGTAATTTTGAGATACTTTAATCAAGTTTCTGTATAAGTTGGTGTATGGCCTATTGGCTCAAGGAGTAGGTGCTCCTGGAACAAGCATGCTAAGGACAGAATCGTGCAGCTGGCTACAACCTAGAAGCTATATGATTACCTGGACTTCATGTCTTAACTAGAATGTGTGTCTTACCTAGAATATGTGTCTTATCTAAACTTTGTGTCTTATCAAGACTGAGTCGATACTCCCATTTCCCACCAGGATACGAGTCCTCTAGACTTTAATGACACTCCATGTGTTATCTACACTCCGTGTGTTATCTATACTTCATGTGTTACCGATACTCTATGTGTGACCTACACTCCATGTGTTACCTACACTCTGTATGTTACCTACACTCCGCGTGTTACCTACACTCTGTATGTTACCCATACTCCTTGTGTTATCAATGTTCCACGTGTTACTACTTGAGGGTACTGTGGATTCTTATGACAATCCTGTTTATGTACCATAGACCTATACTTAGTGTGAGTTTAATCTAGTGACTCTAATGATTGTGATATTAAGAATCCGTGTCTTAGAGAGATTAGATGTCTCAGGGAAACTTCATGACATATCGAGAACATGTTTTCTATTAGATACTTTTAGTATACATATTCTACGTGCATAATTTCAAATAGCTCTAGGAGTGAGATCTCTTAGAATCGAGCATGCTATGAGCGGAACCATATGGATGGAAATGGATGAGACCTTGAGTCTTGAAATCATTTATGATTATACCTGAATGTTCTTGTCATATGTTCTGTTGACATATACCGATGTTGAGTTGAATTTTTCTTCTTAGTGGTGTTTCCTTTGTGTCATTTTACTTTGTATTTTAGGGTTACCTATTGAGTATTGTTTTACTCACCCATTCATGGGTTTTTCCTGCATGTATCACGTCTTGTGTAGACAGCTTACGCTTTAATGGAGTCCTTGGTGGACTGAGTCCAGGTGGTGCTTAGAGTGAAATGACAGACAAGGTGTGCTTCTGTGGCTCTAGACAATTGTTTCTGTACCTACCCTTCAGGTAGGGTTTTTTGCGAAGGAGTTCCAGAGAATTTTTACTTTTACTTTTCCTTTTTGTTGGGCTTGTATTCTTTCCCAATTTACCTTCAATTTTCTACTATCATACCTTGTGTTTGTTTACTTAGTATTTTCACTTTACAACATATGTGGATTGTATTTTCTTATGTGTGTACATGTACTTAGGAAAATTCCTCCCATTTGTTTGGGATATGCCTACTAGGTGCAAATCTACAGTCCCTGGACTATGGGAGGCAGGTTTGGGGTAGTCACAAAATAGGACCTGGGAGACTGGTCATGACATCCCTATATAATTTAGGATTAGCTCCATCTCTTCTGGACACTTTTTTCTTCCAAGATCGATGAAGGTTCCACGTCCACCAATCCACATGGAGTTTGGGTAGGCACCAAAACCAGATAAACCTTTTCAATCATTATAGATAACATCAAAAATTAAGACATGAAATATCTAGAGTCATGTGCCAAAGAAGAAAATAGAATGAATCCTCCACAAGAAAAGAATAAAAATTACAACAAAAATCCCTTAATCTAGGCACAACACAACCAAACAAAAGAATCATTACTTTTGAAAAACACCATTTTACCAAGGAACTTTTAATTAACCCTCCAATAAGGTTCACACCAAATGGAAAAACTACCACAAGTTTTAAAATAAAACAACCTTAGTGGAACACACACACTTCCCAGAAAATGATAGCCACAAAATTCTTTTAAAAATATAATTTTATTTTGAAATCCAAGCATTCCAATAAATGCTTATAAAATCCCGTTTCCATTTTCCCAAACACTTTCCAAACTTGTTTAAAAAACTTCCTCTTGTAAAATTTTATATACTATAAGGGAAAACAATAATTTATAAAACACACCAAAAACCATGGGAATTCACTCTTCCCACCCATTTTCAAATCTTGTTCGAAAATTCAAATTTTCACTAACACCTTTTTATTTCTCAATCCAGGTTTTTAAAATCCAAGTACACTCAAAGAACTACAAACATATCCAAATAAGGATCACAAAAACAACATCCCAAAAGGAAAAAACACTCCTCATTCCACACCCAACAATTGATAATCACCTTTGGAGATATCCAGAATTAAGAGGATACCAAACAAGCTAACCAAGGATAAACTATGTTATGCATACCTTAACCACCAAGGGTTGGGAAACCAAACATCAACTGGGAAACAAACTGTAAAAAAATACTAACTCAACCACATGAGCACCAAATAGTTTCCTAAGACATGTGACCTAATTTTGTAGCCCAAGTTGCCTTCTACTTCACCCCATAACCAAAAAAGAGATTCTTAATATCACATAATCAATAAAAGGGGATATAAAAAATGATGATAAAATCCAAGAAGCTAAAAAAATATTGAATTCATAATTCAAAACCCAACATCCCCTGCCAGCTTAAATTTTGAAGTGTGCAATATATATCTATTCTCTTCCCACCATTACCTATCAATCTCCAGAAACCTTAATCTTCATTCTACCAAAACATTTCCAAATAACAAGGGAAGCTCAAGAATCTTAGATTCCCACTAAAGGAAAACCCAAAAGGCTATAATTATATTTTGTAATGAACCGGAATGACTTCCATTTGACCTAAAACCTAACCCATACCATCATCGGGATTGAAGGGTGTTCCAAATCTCCATGGGATGGAGAAAAGAACCTTGATATCACAGAAACTCCTTTAGGAAAGATTTTTTCTAAACTAGAGATAAATAAAACGAAATAAAAAATGCAGAAGCTAAAAGAAAAAAATTTCATGCCAAACATGTCATAACAAACTACCATGATCTAACAAAATTGTATATACAGAAATAGAGCATCCCAAAAAAAGGAGAACTACAAGTAAAAATAACTAAATAAAATAACTAAATAGAAAAACAATTAACCAACTTGAGATAATCCCAAACCAATTCCATGTAATCTACGATTTCTCACCACAACCCTACTCACCCCACATCAGCCATGATGAATAAGAAGGATCCAACTAAAAACCCAGAACTTGAATTTTTTTATGTGTGAGCTAAAAATCCCAGTCGGTCACCACAAACCTTCGAAACTGTGAAATATGTTTCATAAGAAAATTCATAAATGTTAGTTTCAATATAAAACTTGAAAGTAAGATTTCATACATATAACTTTATATAAATCAAAGAAATCCATAAATAACTTACTAAACATTTCTATTTATTTTCAAAAACTAAACACATGCAGTTTGGAAACAAATCCATCGGCAAAATCCATTTTGAAACCACACAGACTATTAAAATTTCTCAAAACAACACATTTCATTTATTTAAAGAAAATAGTCACTTAAAAAAATTAACCAGCTGAATACATATTTAAAATAAACACCAATTTTGAAATCCACCTTAAATCATGCACAAAAGAGTCTTTAAATTTAAAAATAGGTTTTTGAAAACCAACATTAAAGACTCATTTTCAAAGGAAGAAACCCAACTCATATGCATTACTAGAAGGAACCACACAATATCACAAGGAATATAAAAATAAAACATAAACAAAAAAGGGTGAAATATCCCTAATAATAGGGGAAATGATACAAATAAACACTAGTTCAATATCACCTCAATAAATAACTCACCAAGAAAATAGATGTGTCATGGTCCTACCCAAAGTCACTAATGTTCCAAGAATCCAACCATATAAGTTTATAACCACCAAGAATAAGCTTATAACATGTGATGAATTCCACTAACCGGCCTTCCAATTATCCCACACAAGTATCATTATGATTACCAACCCCCACTTATCCCTTGTGCATAACATAACTATCAAGAAAATAGAGGTGTGTGAATTAACTAGAGGAATGATCCAAATCTTCCACTTAGTACCCAGTTTCCCATGAACAACAAAGGAAGCGAGACATAGAACAAATGAACCAAGTCTAAAACAAAATTAATAACCATATCTACCTACACCCCTAACACAAAATGATGAAAATACCCATCCACATAACATTCACTCAAGGAATAATAAACACATTACCAAATAAGGGAAAAAACAAGAATCACATGCTGACCAAAAACCCACACAAGGGGTAAATAAGAAATATGAAATTAGGGGTTCCATACACATACACCATTTAATACCAATATTAAAAAAGGGAATTTAATATAAAAACATGAATTTGAATGTAATTCCCTTTCACATTTCATAAAATACATTCAAAAAACTATTTGTAAAATGATGGAAAACACCCAAGAATTTAAGACATTTCAAAGTCACCCTTACACAAGGGATATATTCTTTGAAAATACAAAACATTGAAAAATTATAGTATTTATATCACAATTTTCAAAAATCACTACTTAAAACATTTTAAGAGGTCCAACTAAATCAACCATTTCTTTTAAAACGTTTCAAATCCACCCTTCAACAAGGGTCTTCTTATTTGAAAACCAAAAAAGGCCAAAGGGACAACTATTTATAACAAACCAATTAAAAAATCCATCAAGGAATTCCATAAGGGAAAAACCACACATGCATTTCAAATCAGAATTTGAAATACATTTAATCTCCCCTTTACAATCAATTTAGAGGTCAACACCTCGTTTTAAAACCAAATTCCCATTAATTTTTTTTCAATAATTGAAAAGAAAAACTAAGTCAAAGACCATTTTAAAACAAGAAAAAAAATTCAAAAATTTATAAGGAATTTAAAAATAATCTTATCGTAATAAAACATTCCATTTTATGCATGAAAAAATGGAATTTTCATGAAAAACCTATTATTCCAAGCTGAAAACACTAAGAAATGGTTTCAAAACACTAAAAAGAAATCACATATAATCAAAATTTCATAAAAATATAATTTATAAAGTTAAATAATTTTTAGAATTTTAAAATTTAACAATTCCATAGTAACTCATTCCTCAAAGAGAGGAAAACTAATCCTAAGTACCTTGAAACATGTTGCCTTTTATGGAGACCACACCCACAAGATAAAAAATGGTTTCTAAAACCCCTATATACTAAAATAACTATCATTAAACCCTAAAGGAACCCTAAAATCAATCGAAATGATAAATAGGGTTCATAGGGGAATCCAAATCCGAAAGAGAAGAGAGAAAGATGAAAGAAAGAGGAAAAGAGAGAAAGAACTCACCTCAAATATCTTGGAAATTATCTAAAGGAAATAATTCAAGGGATGAAAGTGGTGGAACTCCTTCAAGGCTCCCAAGGGACAGATGAATCACATGGTGGAGAAGATAGGTGAAAACCCCTTAAAACTAAGGAGGAAAATTTGGGAAATCCTAAATTTTTAAACACCTAGAAAAATCACATGGTTTAGACACATAGTTAGGAAAACCATAAACCAACCGTACAGGATCCAATACCTCCAAAAAAGTTTAAACCACACGATTACTCCTGAGAGGCCTCACAGTTATAAAAAGCCATGTTCCTCTCTCTAGAACCAACCCAAGCCTTTCATGACATCCTAGGGTGCTCACATTATTTTTAAAACTATGTGATGCCATGAAAATGGCTCTCTCAAAACTCCCAAAGGCTACTGCACACTTTTTGACCATTTTAACAACCTATGAACAATTCATGCACTACACCACTTATATATTAAGGACCCACAAAATTTTTCTTTGGGGCCACATTGTTTGGACTTAACCATGCACAATCTATACTAAAAAACCATGTGCAATTAAAAATGAACTAAAAAGGATCCTCATGAAGGGAGGCTACACAGTTTCCATCTAACTATGCACCTTAACCATACACAAAATAAAAAACCTCAAAATTTACCATGTTACAAGCCATAACTCAGTGTAAAATAAAACCAGGCCTCTAATTCTCCAAATAACTCCAAAAGATCAACACTATGACATAAGGGGGTGTCACATACGACTTCTTTTCCGGATATATGAGGGTGTTCTTCCCCTATATGTATTCTATTCGAGTAGATAGAGATTTTATGGTGTTGATTTATTCAATAGGTATATATATATAGACCACCTACCATATACAAGGATTAGGTGAGGTGTGATGTGATGGCCCCACTTTCACATCATGCTGATTCTTGATCTGTGCTAAGACTGGATGGCCACTCTGATAGAGGGATTCTATCACCATAATGGAGTAAATTCACAATGATCCTCAATTTAATCATGTATATAGACTGATTTCTTGGATCCATAGCCATATTGATGTTCAAATTCTACTATTTTAGGTATATTATATATCTCTTTATGGGTGTGAGGAGGGATATATATTTTTTGTTTGAAGGCGATACCAAGTGGGAATATTTCTATTGAGTAGTTCCTCATTGAGTTGTATAAGGTTTTATATATAATTCTAATATTGTTCCAATTTCTTCTTTTTGATGGGATTTCATCTCATATAGGTGTCGAGTGGGATGTAGACACACCTTTCCATTTATCCTTGATAGATTTCTATCGAGGAGGTGGAAACTCATTGTTTAGAGGTACTAGGTTCTGGGTCCTTCTATGATTTCATGTACATGTAGGCTCAGTTTTGGAATCTATATTATCTACCTCTCAAAGTACTATTTTACACATTTTATAAATATATATTTGTGTCTTGGTCTAAATCACTTACAATATTGATTATTTCAATGTTTACTGAGGTATACCATGCTATAATAGTTACCACATAACCCTCCACTTAATAGGGTGGTAATTTATCAATTTCTCCTCCTTAAAGGGTCACATCAAGGCCATTTCTCTAACTATAAGTATTATTGGACCATAGTTTCTTATTAAATTCATGGTGTTTGATATTCTTTTCCAGACACCCCCTGTATCGATCTGTCAATAACGGTTTTAAGGGATTTCTTGGTCTTACTTTCCGAGAGAACCCTAAATGAAATAGCTGTGTCTCATGGTGGGTGGAATGGATGGGATAACAGTCATTGGTATTTACCTCCTATAATATAAAATACTAATTCATCTTGGGGTGATGATAATGATAACGCTCCCCATCCCTACGGGATGGGGTTGATTTGGGGCCATTATTGGCACTTTTTGATTTTGTTGTTGAGGATCTAATGACTCCTAGGATGATTAATGTGATAAAAATATCCCCATACATGTGATATTGGGTTGATTTGAAACCAAATTTTATTTCTTCAGGGCCATCTTGGGGTGTGAATTTCTTGATGGTGGTGATTAAGATAAAAATTCCACCAACACTGTGGGATAGGCTTTCTCATGGATGGATTTCATGGCACCTTGACATAAGATTTTATATGATTATGAGTATGCCAAAATTCTATGTCTTATTACTATTCTATAATCTCTTGGATTATTATATTGATTCCCTTTTTATTCATGTGTTATGAACAACCAATATTTATGTCACAACTCATGATTATGATCCCTAATATGTAGGTTATGGTTTTCAAATGTTATGATTATGTTCTCATACCATTATGTTCATGTTATGTTTATGTATCTACCTTGTTTACCATTAATGAGAATTTAAGATCACACCTTTCTTATGTTTCCTTCCCCTAGATTATGAATAAAGGTTTTAAGTAGGAGTTATAAAGGGTAATATCTTTGTGGGAAAATTAAAGAACTTTCACCAGACAAGAATATCGTGTTCCAAGTTTCCAAAGGCACTAAAATATTATAGTCCTTGGGAATGTATTTCTATAATGTAATTAATATTCATATAAAAATAGGTAATATCTATGTATGTTAATCCTGGGTCTTTATAACATCAGCATGTCTCATTTCTTTTCCACCAAATTAAGATTTTTCACGAGCTAATAATCTTCAGGCCTTCATCATTTTAAATTTTGACAATATATTCTATGTCATATTTGATTATTGTAACAAAATCTATATTTCCCATTATATGGGATGTGAATCCACTATCAAGGATCCATACACCAACATGGACTGATGATTTTAGGGAAATATCTTTAACCAATATATTCTCAGATATTTTACTTTTGATCCACATAATTGGATTTATACCTGTTATAGATTTATATTATTGATAATAATTAGAATATGATGTAACAAATTCATCTTATAGAGATTAAAATAAATATTTTATTTTAATCTCATTCAATGATTCTTTAGGTTGCTTCTTATGACCAATTTTGGTCCGCTTCATCGTATTCCTCTATATTTTTTATGATTAATATCTGGCCATGGGTCCGAATCCTCCACACAAAAAACAATGAACATCAAAATCATTATTGTAATATTGAACTCTATGTGTCCACATTTTATTATCGTATTATCTTCAGTACCTTTTGGATATGGAACATACAATTTGGGAACGTCCCATATTTCCAAAATCTAAAACTTAATGCGAGGTGATTTCCTACAATTCATTGTGGTAGAACAACTCGTTCTTTATCTTCTCTAACATTTTGATTATGATTTTTACCTAAATAAATTTTCATCCTTGAAGTGGGTGATTATGGTCTGGAATAAATCATCATAGATTTTTTTTTGTGATCAATAACCCTGCCATCCTTTTCATTTGGATATGAATATTTCTTATGTTTTACTGGACCTCTATGATCCACTTCCATATTTTCTATTGCTTAACTGATCTAACTTCCCGATTTCATACTTGGAGTTAATATTCTCTCCCTATTTTATAATTTTATTCACAAATCAACAACTTCCACATCAATATCTTGAATACATTTGATTTGATCATTTTACGTGTTAGTCAAACCATCAATCAGTATTTTCTATTCTTCAAATTTGATCTTGTACTCAATGACATTTTCTAAGTTCTCTGGCATAGAAGATATAACCTTTTAAATTTCTTCCTTCATCTCAGAATTCTCTTATTCCTTCTGCTATATATAGAGTTTGGAATCATGAAACACTATGTTAGATTTGTTTTTTTTGGATCTTCAAACATCTATCTCCTCAATATTGGATTCTAATTTAGCCTATATATCAACACTTCCTTTGAATTATTCATCATTTTTGTTTACCTCCCTTACTAAGAGTTACATAAAATTACCGCCATAGAATTTTCTCTATGATCCTTTCATTTTAAATCTCTTCAACCTTATATTCTTCTGAACAATCATTTTATTTTGAAAGAATATTCTTCTTTTTAAAGAATTTTATCTTAAAATTTTTCTTACCTTTCACACAGGTTGAAGAATTATTCCTGGGAATTTTGAATTCATCTTCATAATGATCTTGATACTTCTTAGGGAACCTTTCTACAAGATTTACAACCTTTACAAATCAAAATCATGTAAGAAGAACTTTCCCTTTGAACTTTCCTTTTCCTCTTTGTAGATTTTAGGAAATGAATGACATGGATTCATCCATCTCTTATTCTTCCTAGATATCTTCAATAGCGAAAATATTCTTGTAATTTCATGAAACCTATATGGACTTTAATTTTTCCACAAAATCATTATCATTATTTCTCATATCATATGCAATAAGAGTACTATGAAAACTATCCAATGTCCACTCATTTGGATATTTATCTTCCAGTATAGAAACTTTCATATTGAATGAGGTGGAAGTCTTCCCAAGACATGATTAATGATATATACATATTTAATAATTTCTTAAAGACCGTTCATTTATTCCATAAAAACATTCACTCAGTCAAACAATGTATCTATAAACTCATTGGGTTATATTCTCGGGTCCTCATATTTGTTCCACAAAACTTGTAATTTTGCTTCACTAAATTTTAAATTACTTTAAAAGAAATATTATTGATTTTCCCACATGTCATGCATAAAATTAAATGAAATCATATTTATGTATATTGTTTTAGATAAATCTCATCATAAGGCATTAATTACTTTAGAATTACTATCCAATTACCTTAAGTCTTCTTCTAATAGAACTTAACTCTCTACACTTGTAGAAATAACATGCATCATAGCTGTAAAGACATCCTAGACTAATTATATGAAGTAGTAAAGTATCCAATTCATCACAGTTGTGAAATCCCTTATGATTCATATAAAATTCACTTTCTTGAAACCCATTTATCAAATTTTGTGAAACTACCAAATTCTTCATAAAAATTTATACTTTCACAAAACCCACAACTTTCATGAATCTCCAAACTTCCACAAAACTCACAACTTTTATAAAGCTCAAAACATTTATAAATATTAAAAAATGTTAATGAAATATCATTTCTTCAAGAAACTTATGGTCTTATGAAAACCTTCACTCAATAAAAATCCTTCACGAAACACTTTAAAAAATTTAGTGCCTTTGGATTTTAATTAAGTATTCCTCTCTTCAAATGAGGGGGTAACTACCTATTTATATATTTTTCCTCCCATTCATGGATCTTTTAAGCTCACCATTAAATGTTTGTGAAACTATTAATTATTTTTCATTAAAATAACTATCTTTACAAAACTTTAGGGAACATTTTCATTCACAATACTTCTCATAAACACATAACTTACTATATTTCCTTCATACCTCAACCATATTTTACAAAATATTCTTTCAATAATCTCCTAAACTTTATGACACAAACTTTTTAGAAACACTAAAATTTTGAAGAAAACAAAACTTTTAAAAATTCCATTCATTTTCCATATTTTCATGAGGCATCCCCAGAAATAAAACATTCTAAAAAATTGTTCCATCCTCCAAATTTTGGACCCCAAAAATTAGGAAGCCACTAAGAAATTACACCACCTTGTACACATAATTTATATACCACTTATAGAGATTAAAAAAATCATTCTTGAATATTTTTCAACATAATTAGTCAATAATCATGTTGAAATTTCACAACTGACCTTTCCATCCTACTTTTTCAAAAAACATAATCAAACCAAAAACACTGTGAAGATACCTTGAGGTATTTTTTCCCAACATGTGGTTTCACCGATCCTAGTGGAACAACAATGTAAATTTTATTAGTGTTCATTGGTTTGTGATCAAATATTAATATACACTATGTGATAGTTATGTCATCAATGTGTGTGTGAGTTTGGTGATGGCCTTGGTAAGGTGTCTTAGGAGAATGGGTATCCCTTGATGTGGGTCAAAGATATCTAAGAGGAGAACAATGGAAAATGATCTATCTTGAGTTATTTAAGATTGAATTATTGGAGTTGATTCATGTGTAGTTGACCTTTTGGTGTAAACTATATATACTATGATATAAAGTATAATGATGATAAGTTAATTCTCATGATAGTGTTGAGCTGAGTATTAATGGTGTTGTGAGTATCTTTTTATACTTATAACTTGGATAGTTTATGATATATGAGGGTAACTCCAGAGAGAAATATGATATTAGTCAAATTAATGAATTATTGATGGCGATAATGGGTAGATTATTTGAGTTATAATGATGAAATGTAAGTTTAATTTGATCATGTAATGAACTATAATTTTAAATTCCTAAATAATTATGGATATGAAATCCTATATAGTGATTATTTTGGAAGTTTTTTACATGAACAAGAGGAATGGTTAGTTGTTAATTTAGCATGTGATACTAGTATTGATGGGATTCAATTCATAATATTTTAAATAAAGCAATATAGATGGGTAGTTTAAAGATTTATTCCCTCTCATGATTGAGTTTTTGAAGGAAAATGGTTGAAGTTTCATACCATTGTGAGTATAATTTTAAGTACTCACTGACCTAAGAAACCAGAGGGTGGGTTTTTAATATTATATACATAGTGGGTGAGATATTATAACATATTCTTGAAAATGGTTAGTTATAAATGATCAATTATTAAAGATCATCCATGGATAAAAGGCATAATATGTTGATTTATTAATTTTAAAAAAATCTATTAGATATAGAGACATTCATATGAGAGATTCATGAATTCGAGGAGAAGGTCATGATGAATACTATAAATTCATATTGGTGAAATTTTAACCTTCCTAGTGGGTAATTTAGGCTAATATAGGATGAAAGTTTGGTATCCCTATGAATCAAACCAGTATAGGACCATGATAGATGATTATATGTATTGATGGAGTATAGATATCCTTATACTCCTTCTTTGCTTAGATCTAAGTAATGTTATTTTTAAGAGACTTGAGAAATTATATAGTTAATGGGAAATTCATGTGGGGTTTATAATGAATAAAACTGAATGTATCTATATAATTATTGGGTTATATTCTTAGTTCCTCATATTTGTTCCACAAAACCTGTAATTTCGCTTCAATGACTTTTAAATTACATTCAAAGAAATTTTATAGATTTTCCCACATGTCATTCATGGAATTAAATGAAATAATATTTATGTATATTGTTTTAGATAAATCTCATCCTAAGACATTGATTACTTTAGAATTACTGTCCAATTACCTTAAGTCTTCTTCTAATAGAACTTAAATCTCTACACTTGTAGAAATAACACACATCGTAGATGTAAAGACATCTTTGACTAATTATATGAAGTAGTAAAGTATCCAATTCATCACAATTGGGAAATCCCTTCTGATTCATATAAGATTCACTTTCTTGAAACCCATTTATCAAATTTTATGAAACTACCAAATTCTTTATAAAAATCTATACTTCCACAAAACCCACAACTTTCATGAATCTCAAAACTTTCATGAAGCTCACAACTTTCATGAAGCTCAAAAAATTCATGAAGATTAAATAACTTTAATGAAATATCATTTCTTCAGAAAACTTATGGTCTTATGAAAACCTTTTCTCAAGAAAAATCCTTCATGAAACACTTTAACAAATTTAGAGCCTTTGGATTTTCATTAAGTATTCCTCTCTTCAAATGAGGGTTAACTACCTATTTATAGATGTTTCCTCCCATTCATGGAACTTTAGAGCTCACCATTACCTTTTAATAAAACTATTCATTATTTTTCAATAAAATAACTATCTTCACAAAACTTTAGGGAACATTTTCATTCACAATACTTCTTGTAAACATGTAACTTACTATCTTTCCTTCATACCTCATCCATCTTTCACAAAACATTATTTCAAGAATCTCTTAAACTTCATGACCCAAAATTTTTCTAAACACTACAATTTTGAAAAAAACATAACTTTTAAAAATTCCATTCATTTTCTATATTTTCATGAGGCATCCCTAGAAATGAAACTTTCTAAAAAATTGTTCCATCCTCCAAATTTTGGACTCCAAAATTTTTGAAGCCACTAGGAAATGGCGCCACCTTGTACACATAATTTTATATACCACTTATAGATATTCCACACCTCTTTCTTGAATCTTTGTCAACATAATTATTCAATAATCATGTTGAAATTTCACAACTGACCTTTCCATCCTACTTTTTCAAAAAACACAATCAAACCAAAAACAATGTGAACATACCTTGAGGTATTTTTTTACAACATGTGGTTTCGACGATCCTAGTAGAACAAAAATATAACTTGTATTAGTTTTCGTTAGTTTGTGATCACATATTAATATTCACTATGTGATAGTTATGTCATCAATGTGTGTGTGAGTTTGGTGATGACCTTGGTAATGTGTCTTAAGAGCATGGGTATCCCTTGATGTGGGTCAAAGATCTCTAAGAGGAAAAAAATGGAACATGATTTATCTTGAGTTATTTAAGATTGAATTATGGGAGTTGATTCATGTGTAGTGGCCCATTTAGTGTATAGTATATATACTATGTTAGAGAGTCTAGTGATGATAAGTTACTTCTCATGATAGTGTTGAGATGAGTATTAGTGGTATTGTGAGTAGCTTTTTATACTTATACCTTGGATTGGTTGTGATATATGAGGGTAACTCTAGAGAGAAATATGATATCAGTCACATGAATGACTTATTGATGGTAATAATGGGTAGATTATTTGAGTTATGATGAGGAAATGTATGTTCTATTTGAACATGTAATGAAATATACTTTTAAATTCCTAAATAGTTATGGATATGAAATCATATGTAGTGCTTATTTGGGGAGTTTTTTACATGAATGAGAGGAATGGTTAGTTGTTAATTTAGCATGTGAGACTAGATGGGATTCAACTCATACTAGTTTAAATCAAGCTATATAGCAGGGTAGGTTAAAGATTTATTCCTTCTTATGATTGTGTTTTTGATGGAAAATGGTTGTAGTTTCATGCCATTGTGAGTATAGATTTAAGTACTCACTGACATAGGAAACTAAAGGGTGGGTTTTTAATATTGTATACATAGTGGGTGAGATATTATAACCTATTATTGAAAAAGGTTAGTGAGAAATGATCAATTAGTAAAGATCATCCATGGATATAAGGCATAACATGTTGATTTATTCATTTTAAAAAAATATATTATATATAAAGACTTTCATACAAGAGATTCATGAATTTGAGGAGAAGGTCATGATGCATACTATAAATTCATATTGGTGAAATGTTAACCTTCATAGTGCGTAATTTAGGCTAATATAGGATGAAAGTTTGGTCTACCTATGAATCATACCGGTATAAGACCATGATAGATGCTTATATGTCATGATGAAGTATAGATATCCTTATACTCCTTCATTGTTTAGATCTAAGTAATGTGATTTTTAAGATACTTGAGAAATGATACAGTTAATGGGAAATTCATGTGGGGTTTATAATGAATAACACTGATATGTAATGTCAATGTCAAAGGAAAGTTATTTTTAAATAAGAGTGGAACTGCGATCATTTTAATTTTTTCAATATAGTATGGGATTTGGAGATTATGATTTGGTTTTAAATGATTAATAAGATATTTTTATGATGTAATTTTGGTTGGAAGATATCCATAATAATTTTTGATGTGTTTGGTTGGAGAAACGTGTTGGGTTATGGATATAGTGAGTGACTGGGTACCCAATCTCGTGGAACTAAGTACCTGATAAAGTAATCAAGGGGTTATCTCTAGTTTGATCCACCAAGTAGAAAATGACCCAACACTAGGTACCTGATGGGAAACATGATGATCGATATAGGTGTGTTGTAACACCCTCAACCTGAATCACTCTATTGAAACTGAATTAGAGTGTTTCATGACCTTTGGTATGCCTCCTTATATGTCAGAAGCTACCGACTATTAGTGATGGTATATGTCATGAACCATCCTTGGGGCCCATGCCAAGACTACCCCAAGCCCGACTTCCATAGGCCATGGGCTGGCGACTAGAACCAAAGGTGAATTCCTGATAAAAAGGGAAGGAATTGCATTTAAACTTGTAACACACACAGTCTATACATAGGCAGTAGAAGCAACCAATACTAATATAGAAAATAAAGGTGTGCTGAAAGTAAGTGGGCCAGTATACAAACCCAACTGAACAACAAGTACAAGTACAAGTAAAAAGGGAAAAACAGCTCCTGGATCATCCACCGGGGAAATCATACATGAAGGGTAGGTACAGATCTCAAACAAATCATCCCTAAGGTACATCCTGTCTAGTCCAGCTCCGAGCAGCCTCTCATTCGTCACCCTCAGCCTCGATCACTACTGACCGTCGTTTGCACAGAACACAACATGGTGCTGGCGAAGCCCGTGCAGGGGTGAGTATAACAATAATCAGTAGGGGACCCTGATAACCTTGAAGGTATACCAGAATCCACTAAGGATAAACCACATAAGTAAGATACAATCACGAAGTATCAACTATACCTACATAAGTATATTCCCATACATATACCTAAGTTACCAATCATAGTCCGACTCCAACACTCGAGACCAAGCACAACCCATTCCACAAAGGAAATAAAGTCAATCATCTCGATGATATCAAATGAACGTCAAGACTCAGCTCACACAGGTATACAACTCATGTAGAGGGGTAGAGATGATTATATGTAAAAATTGAATCATCTCTTCTGTCGAAACCACGTAGGATCCTGGAACAATATCAACACTGTCGAACCCACGAAGGATCCCAGTACTAAAGTCATCGCTGTCGAAACCATGGAGGATCCCGATACATATGTCATCACTGTTGAACCCATTGAGGATCCTGGTATAGTATCGTCACTTTCAAACCCACGGAGGATCCTGGTACAGAAGTTGGTCCATGTAGGATCCCATCATCTCAGTCGTAGCCAACCATAGGGTTCCCGCACACAGCACGCTCAATTCCGGGAGGGTCTGCTCCTTGATCCTAGTGTCAATACATCAACTACCATGAATTCTCAAGTTGATGTATCCTGTATTTCCATCTCATCATAAGGAACCCAACGCGATGGACAGCGTGTCAATTGGACGCCTGGTCTATGAGTTATTGGAAAGTCCGTTCTAGGGGACCGATTGGTTTTTAGGTTCAAAACAACCTGGTTGTACACCAACTGCGTCCAAAACTCAAGTAGGGTATGCCAAAGGAACTGTCTTGCTCTAATATTTTCGTCGCCGAAGACGGTTCGTCGATCGGACACCCGAAGCCCAAGATATGGGTGAAAAGGTGTAAACTGGCCAAACGGGTCCAAGTCCGGTCTGACCTAGTCAGACTGACCCGGCCCATCCCGGTCCATACCGGGGTCTGACCCGTTCCACGGATCCGACCTGGTCCGAGGATATGGCCTGACCTCGAGGGGGCGGCTCAGCCTGAAGGGGGCGGCCAGACCCGAGGGCAGCCCGGCGGAGAGCGTCTCGGCTGGCTGGCCCATGCAGCTGGCAGATGGCCCGTGTGGCTGGAGGCTGGCCCGCGTGGCTGGTGGATGGCCCGCATGGCTGGAGGCTGGCCCGTGTGGCTATCGGCGATCCCGCGTGGCTGGAGACTGGATGACCCACGTGGCTGGTGGCTGGCCCATGTGGCCGGTGGCTGGCCGACCCGCGTTGCTGGCGGCTGGCCGGCTCGCATGGCCTGGCGGGCCACGTCTTAGGGGGGGGGGGGGGGGTGCCACACCCCTAGATTCCAAAAGGACCGGCACATGGCGCGCTGACCTGGTTACTGTGGGACCTGAAGGGTCTCTCTTGTAGCGCGTTCCAACGGCCAGATCAGCCGGCCGCCCTCCCCTATCCACCGCGGCCTTAGGCCGCGGGTCTTCTCCGGCGCAGCGCGACTGTGCCGGGTCCCTACTCTCCCACCGCGGCCCGCCCTGGCCGCGGTCCTGCACCACCGGCGCGACGCGATGGCGCCATGCCCCTCCGCTGTGGCACACCTTGGTCATAGCCTCCTGCTGCCGTCATCATGGCGTGACGGTGCCGCGCGCCTCCGCCATGACCCGTCGTGGCCGCGACCCTCCTCCGCATAGAGAGGTGGTTCCACACCCTCTTGGAAACCTAGCGGCCTTTGTGCCGCCAGTTTCTTTCACGGACGGCCCATCACCGGCCGCTATTGTTCTCTGCGGTCCGTATCTCCATCGTCAATAAACAAGATCAACCAAAGGAGGAGTGTCGGGCCGTGTTCGTTCGGACCGAGTCCTCCTCGTTACGTTGATATGAATCGGCATCAAATAATCTGAGGTTTGAATGACAAAGAACAAGAAAATAATTCAACTCAAACCCCTACCTCGAGTTCGGTGATTGATGACGAAGTCGCGGAAAAAGGGCGAACGTCGATTCGTTGACGTCGGAAAGCGTCCAAGGATAAAGCATCATCGGCGTTCTTCACGGGCTACTCCTTCTCTTTTGGCTTGGTTGAAGATTGAAGGAGAAGTTATTCATCCTTCGGTGGTTCTTCGTTGGAAGGATAAAGCTCTTCCAAGAGTTCTCCAAAGCTCCACCAAAAAGAATCGCCAACCAAAATAATGGGTTAAGCCAACCCATTATTTTATTGTTGGCAAAAGAATTCAAAGGAATTAAAATGGGTTTTAATTAATTAATTTAAGGATATAAATTAATTAATTAAAGGGGTTTGGCACTTTAATGAGGGAAGTTAAAAAGCCTTTACCCACTTAAAGCGAGTTACATGGGGGTTTAAGCTCATGTGGGCCCCACCTAATAATATCCTTCCAAGGGAGGTTATGTGCGGGTGGGTCCCAAATCCAACCTCTACTTAGAGGTTTTAACCACTAACAAAATAAAAAAAAGAACACCTTATCTTTATTTAATTTTTATTTTAAAACCCCAAAAATTAACTTTCTTTATCTTTTGAACGCAACAGCAGTGAAGGTCTCCTTAAGCGAATACCAGTGCTGCGAGTTCAACGGTTCCTTCAAATTTCAATTTTGAGCACCAATTCAAAAGATATAAAATCTCGCTCGTACCTTTACTGAATGTACCCGTACAAAACTTCACATATTGATTCCGGGCACACCGACCCTTAGAATCAAGCGCCGCCAGAAACAGCGGACTCGTAAAAATCCCATGTATTTAAAAAAAATTCCACAAAAATTCCAGATCTTTACATTATCCCCACATCAGGGCTTTACGTCCCCATAAGCTACAACTCACACTAAGGAAAACAAATGGGGGTACTGAGCACGCATTTGAGCCACCCACTTCCATATTCTCTCTTGGAGGTTCTCGTACTCCCAACGAACGTGCACCAGAGGTATCAACCATCCACACATGAACCACTCCTATCGATCCTCAATATCTACTGGAACCTCTGTGAAAGTCATCCCGTCATCGATGTCAATCTCCCCATGGTTGATGATGTGAGAAGGGTCATGCACGTATCTCCTTAGTTGAGATACGTGGAAGACGTCGTGCATCCGGTGCAACTGAGGTGGAAGAGCCAGGTGATAAGCCACATCGCCTACCCTATTGAGGACCTAAAATGGTCCGATAAATCACAGAGATAACTTGACACCTCAGCCAAATATTTATAGACCTCATCGAGGTGAGACCCTTAGAAAGACGTGGTCGCCATCCTCGAACTCCAGTGGTCTCCGTCTTCTATCAGCATAGGACTTCTACCTCCTCTATGTAGTCATCATCCACTCCTAGATAATCTGTACCTTCTCCATCGTAGCCTGCACCATCTATGGTCCTATAAGTGCTGACTCCCCTGGGTCAGTCCAGCACAGAGGTGATCTGGAAGGTCACCCGTAAAGTGCCTCGAAAGGTTCCATCCTAATGGAGTAGTGGTAGATTTTGTTGTACGAAAACTCTACCAAGGGTAAATGATCCTCCTAGCTATGACCGAAGTCATGGATGCATTCATGGAGCACGTCCTCAAGAGTCTGAATGGTCCTCTCAGTCTGACCATCTGTCCTAAGATGGAAGGCGCTGCTCAAGAGAAGTTGTGTACCGAAAGCCTCCTACAACCCCTTCCATCGCCTGGAAGTGAAACAAGAATCTCGATCGGAGACAATCGTCGATGGCACACCATAAAGCCGTATGATCTTCTGTACATAGAGGCGTCCCAGGATCTCTATTAAACCCTACTCTCTGATCAGTAGGAAGTGGGCTAACTTGGTGAGTCGGTCTACAATCACCCAGATAGAGTCATGTCCTCTGGATGTTCGTGGAAGTCCCATCACGAAATCCATGAATATCTCGTCCCACTTCCACTCTGGGACCTCTAAGGGCTGAACCAAACCTGCTGGAACCTGGTGCTCTACCTTCACTTGCTGAAAATTGAGGCATTGAGAGACAAACTCTGCTACTGCCTTCTTCATACCTGGTCACTAGTGCTGTCGTTGGAGGTCCTGATACATCTTCACTACTCCTAGATGTACCGCTAAAGGAGATGTGTGGAACTCTCTAAACACTTCCTCCTGAAGTGAAACTGGTACCATGGTATGTCCTTTGAAGAGAATGACGTGCTCCCCACCTTTAGAAAATCCATCAGGTGCCTACCCTGTGGATATCTGAGCACGTTGTATCTCACAGTCAACATCCCCATGATGTGCCTCCCTGACTCGCTGAAGAAGTGGAGGAGTGACTATGAGAGACTATAGAAAGGCTGATCCATCTCTATCCACAAAGGATATCTGCAACGTGGCTAGCTGCTCTGTCGCCTATCCTAGAAGCTGAATGCCTGATCTCCTACTGAGAGTATCAGCTACTACATTCCCCTTCCCAGGAGTATAGACTATCTCAAAGCCGTAGTCCTGGAGGAACTTTAGCCAGCTCCACTGTCTTAGGTTCAGTTCCTTTTGTGAGAAGATGTACCTGAGACTCTGGTGGTCAGAGTAGACTGTAAAATACTCGCCATCCTGTAGTGCCGCCACATCTTCAAGGCGAAGACCACTGCTGCTAACTGTAGGTCATGGGTAGCATATTGTTTCTCATGCTGTCTTAACTGCTGAGAACCATACGTGATCACAACTTCCTCCTACATCAGTACACACCCGAGTCCGGTCCCTGATGCATCACATTAAACTACATACCCTACGCCCTCCTCCAGTAGCCTCAAAATGGGCTCACTAGTCAACCTCTGCCTCAGCTCCTGAAAGCTCTGCTGGAATCTCTCTGACCACACAAAGGGTTTCCACTTCTTCGTCAATGCTGAAAGTGGTGCTGCAACTCTTGAGAAGTCTGGCACAAATCTCCGATAGTAACCAGCTAGTCCCATAAAACTCTGTACCTCTGCCACACTCCTAGGTGGCTCCCAAGCATGTACTGCCTCGATCTTCACTGGATCCACTGCAAATACAGCCTCTAAGATGACATGTCCCAGAAAGTGTACCTCTCGGATCCAGAACTAGTACTTCGAGAGCTTACCATAAAGATGGTGCTCTCGGAGTGTGTCCAGTACTACCCGAAAATGGTAGGCGTGCTCCTCCTCAGTAGCTGAGCAGATCAGAATGTCATCGATGAAGACTACCACAAAGCGATCAAGGTATGGCTGAAAGATCCTGTTTATGAGTCCCATGTACACTTCTGGTTCATTGGTTATGACGAATGGCATAACCAAGAACTCATAGTGTCCATACCAGCATCTGAAGGCCATTTTCTGCACATCCTCATCCCGTACTCTGAGCTAGTCATAGCCCGACTGAAGATCTATCTTCCAGAACCAACGTTCTCCCTTCAGCTGATCACAGAGGTTGTTAATCCTCGAGAGTGGGTACTTGTTCTTCACAGTCACCTTGTTTAGGATATAGTAATCAATACACAGTTGCAAGCTCTCATAAACCTTCTTGGCGAACAAAATCGGGGATGCCCAGGGTGAAACACTGGGTCAGATAAATTCCTTCCCCTGCAAGTCCTCCAGCTATACCCACAGCTCACGAAGCTCGGCGTGATCCATCCAATATTCTATAGTAGATATCGGTGCCATCCTGGGGTACAGGTCAATAGAGAAATCCACATCTCTGCGAGGAGGTAGTCCTGGAACATCGTTAGGGAAAACATCCGCGTACTGATCCACCACAATAGGAAAACTCAGACTCCGCACATCAACCGCTCTGAGGATGAGACTAGCCAATTGATTAGTGATCGAATTCCCCCTTCTCTGTGTAAGTCCATCCTACTCTGCAAGGGATCCCTTCTCGCCGGTGAAGGTAAACCTTGTCCCATCCGCGTGGACACACCACACTTTGCGCCTAATACAGTCAATCTGAGCATGGAATGTAGATAACAAGTCCATACCCAAGATGATGTCGTAAGGCCTCGACACTGCTATGAGGAGATCCCAGCCTAAGCTCTTGCCTCCTAGAGTAATCTCACACTACCGGTACCAGTGTGTAATCATCGATCTTGCTCCCGTAGAAGTATCTAGCTGTAAGGATCGAGCCAACGACTTCGTCAGAATCTCCGAGATCCGAACGATGGTAGTGGAAATGAAAGAATGACTCACACATGTGTCTATAAGTACTACAGAAAGGCTGGATTAGACACATATAGTACCTTGAATCATCTCAGGTGCGCCATGGTCATAGGCCTCGACTTCCTGGAGTTGAACCCGCCTCTGTCCGCCAGCTCCCTATGGTCGGGGTGGACCTCCTAGTGGAGGTGGTGGTAGGACCTCAGAATGTCGTCCAGCACCTGTTGTTCGGCCAGCTCCTCTGCAACGTCTGCTTGCTCCCGATAGACCTCGACGGTCGAACCTCTGCCTCTGCCTGGGAGGTCGCTCTACTGTCTGCTACTCATCTGCATGGCGGGTCGGGCAGTCACGAGACATATGACCCTGCCTGCCGCATGCATAGCACTTCCTGCTCCTTGTATGGATGGATCTATGTCGTCTACCCCGCAAAACCGAAACTGTATCCTGGGGTCTCCCACCTCATGGCCTGGTCTGATTGGACCTCTATAACATCTGTCTACTACTGGCTACAAAAGACTTTGCTACATGTCGCCTTGTGGTGGGTCTCGCTGTTGGTGACTGCTCAGCAAGAAAACTCTCCACTAGAAGGGCTCACTCTAGCACCCTCGACTGCATCGGGATGCTGAGGGAGATCGTCGAAGCCCTGATCTCATGTCTGAGTCCCTTCTTGAAAGTTCGAGTCCTGAAGAATGGGTCCCGTACCATATCTGTGGAGTAGCACGAGAGGTCGGTGAACCTCACTAAGTACTGAACAACAATCATGCTGCCCTGCTACAGATGAAGTAACTCCTGAATCCACACTGTATGAAGGGTGGATGGAACAAACTATGACCGGAAGAGACTCTCGAAGTCTACCTAGAGTAGTGATGCCTCATCATGCACCTGGAGCATCAGGCTCCACCATATGCTTTCTACTGCATGAAGAAGACTCATGACAAGGATCACCATGAGGTCAGCTGGTGTCCCTACCAATATTAAAACTCTCACAATAGCCTCCAGCAAATCCTCAGCTACTTATGGGTCCATCTCTCCCCTGAATCTGGGTGGCCTCTGGCACTAGAACTCGTGAAACACACTCAGACGACGTGCATTATCTACTGCTGGAGCTGGTGGTATCGGTGGTCCAGTGGGTAGTGGTATCGCTGGTACCTCTGCTGTGATGGGGCCCTGTACTGAGGCATCGTCGCTCGGTGGGCTACCATCTCATACGAAACTCCGAACCCTAGCTGGCTGCCTATGTGGCGCCATCCTAAAAATAAACAGGTGCACCATGGCCAAAACAATATACATGGTGAGATGACACAAATTAATCATGAAGAAAACTTTTCAAAGGAAATACACACACAATCAATGTTTTCATGCACTGAGTCGGAAATCAGAAGTTATAGTCCAAGTGTATGGATATGTCGGCCGCTGCACCAACACCGGTTTCCCTAAACTGATAACCATACTCAAAACACTTAACACTATTTCCATTAAAAGAATAAGAGTCCAAGTTCTACGGTAGAACCGACTCCTATGATACCAATTTGTCACGACCTGTCCTTGGGGCCCATGCCGTGACTACCCCAAGCCCACCTTCCATAGGCCAGGGGCTAGCGACTAGCACCAAAGATGAATTCCCGATAAAAAGGGAAAGAATTTCCTTTAAACCTGTAACACACACAGTATGTACACAAGTATTTGAAGCAACCGGTACTAATATAGAAAAGAAAGGTGTGTTGAAAGTAAGTGGTCCAGTATACAAACCCAACTGAACAACAAGTACAAGTACAAGTAAAAAGGAAAAAATAGCTCTTGGATCGTCCATCGGGGAAATCCTACCTGAAGGGTAGGTACAGATCTCAAACAAATCATCCCTGAGGTACATCCTGTCTAGTCCATCTCCAAGCAGTCTTTCGTCCATCACCCTTAGCCTTGATCACTACTGACTGTCCTCTACACAAAACACAACAAGGTGCGGGCAAAGCCCGTGCAGGGGTGAGTATAACAATACTCAGTAGGGGACCCCGAGACCCCCGAAGGTCTCCCAGAATCCACTAAGGATAAAACATATAAGTAAGCTACAATCATGAAGTATCAACTATCCCTACTTAGGTATATGCCCAAACATATACCTAAGTTACCAATCACAGTCCGGCTCCAACACTCAAGCCCAAGCACAACCAATTCCACAAAGGAAATAAAGTCAATCATCTCGATGGTATCAACTAAAAGTCAAGATTTAGCTCACACAGGTATACAAATCATGTAGAGGGGTAGAGATTATTAGATGTAAACACTGAATCATCTCTTCTGTCAATCCCACGTAGGATCCTGGAACAGTATAAGCACTGTCGAACCCTTGGAGGATCCCAGTATATAAGTCATCGCTGTCGAACCCACAGAGGATCCCGGTATAGAACTCATAACTGTGGAACCCATGGAGGATCCTGGTACCAAAGTCATCATTGTCGAACCCATGGAGGATCCTGGTATAGTATCGTCGCTGTCGAACCTACGGAGGATCCTGGTACAGTATCGTCGATGTCGAACCCACGGAGGATCCTGGTACAGAAGTAGGTCCACGTAGGATCCTATCATCTCAGTCACAGCCAGCCATATGGTTCCCACACACAACATGCTCAATTCCAGGAGGGTACTCTCCTCGATCCAAGTGTCAATACATCAACTAACACGAAGTCTCGAGTTGATGTATCCTGTAGTTTCGTCTCATCATAAGGAACCCAACGCGACAGACGACACATCAATCGGATGCCCGGTTTGTGAGTTATAGACATTTCCGTTCTAGGGGCCCGATTGTTTTTTAGGTTCAAACCAAGATGACCATACCCCAACTACATCCAAACCTCAAGTGGGTTATGCCAAAGAAACCATTTTTCTCTAAGATTTCCATCACCGCATACAGTTCATCGATCGGACACCCAAAACCCAAGATATGGGCGAAAAGGTGTAAACATGCCAAATGGGTATGCGTCTGGTCCGACCCAATCGGACCGACCCGACCCGACCCGGTCATACCGGGGTCCAACCTAGTCTGTGGATCCGATTTGATCCGAGGATACGGCCTGAGCCCGAGGGGGCGGCTCGGCCCGAGGGCGGCGCGACCCGAGGGCCGCCCGGCCGAGGGTGGCCCGACTGAGGGCGGCCCAGCCGGCTGGCCCGCGAGGCTGGCGGCTGGCCGACCGCGATGCGAGACCTGAAGGGTCCCTCTTGTAGTGTGCTCTGGCGGCCGGCTCAGCCGGCCGCCATCCCCTTTCCACTGCGACCTTAGGTCGCGGGTCTTCTTCGGCGCGGCGTGACGGTGCCACACCCCTGCTCTCCTACCGCGACCTACCTTGGCTGCGGTCCTACACCACCGGCATGGCGTGACGGTGTCGTGCCCCTCTGACACGGCCCGCCTTGGTCGCGAGCGAGGGTGGCCCAACCGAGGGCAGCCCGGCTGGCTGGACCGCGGGGCTGGTGGCTAGCCCGCATGTGTGGCGGCTAGCCCACGTGGCTGCCAGCTGGCCCGCGAGGCTGGCGGCTGGCCAACCCGTGTGGCTAGCGGCTGGCCGGACCGCGTGGCTCACAGCTGGCTGGCCTGCGAGGCGAGGCTAGCCATGCCGTGTGGTGGTGGTGGTGGGGGGGGGGGGGGGGTGGGTGTCGCGCCCCCCAGCTTCCGGAACGGCCGACGCATGCTGGGACGACCTGGTAACCGCGAGACCCGAAGGGTCCCTCTTGTAGCGCACTCCGGTGGCTAGCTCAGCCGGCCACCCTCCCATGTCCACCACGACTTTAGGCCACAGGTCTTCTTCGGTGCGGTGCGACAATGCCGCGCCCATGCTCTCCCGCCGCGGCCCGCCCTGGCCACTGCCCTGTACCACCGGCGCGGCGCGACGGCGCCACGACCCGCCTTGGTCGCAGTCTCCTACTGCCCTCCGCGCGGCGCGACGACGCCGCATGCCTCCCCCATGGCCCATCATGGCCATGACCCTCCTCCACGTAGCGAGGTGGTGTCGCGTCCTCTCAGTGACCTGGCGGCCTTTGCGCCGCCGGTTTCTTTCACGGCCGGCCCGTCGCTGACCGCCGTTGTTCACTGCGGTCCGTCCCTCCGTCGTCAACAAACAAGATCAACCAAAGGGGGAGGTCTGGGCTGTGTTCGTATGGATTGATCCCTCCTCATATCAAATAATCAGAGGTTTGAACGATGAAGAACAAGAAAAGAATTCAACTCAAACCCCTACCTCGAGTTCGATGATCGACGATGGAGTTGCGGAAAAAGGGAGAACGTCGATTCGTTGATGTCAGAAAGCATCTGAGGATGAAGCATCATCGGCGTTCTTCACGGGAAACTCCTTCTCTTTTCACTTGGTCAAAGATCGAAGGAGAAGTTCGTCATCCTTCGGTGGTTCTTCGTTGGAAGGATGAAGCTCTTCCAAGAGTTCTCCAAAGCTCCACCAAAAAGAATCGCCAACCAAAATAATGGGTTAAGCCAACCCATTATTTTATTGTTGGAAAAATAATTCAAAGGAATTCAAATGGGTTTTAATTAATTAATTGAAGGAGATAAATTAATTAATTAAAGGGGGTTGGCACTTTAATGAGGGAAGTTCAAAATCCTTTCCCCACATAAAGAGAGTTACATGGGGGTTTAATCTCATGTGGGCCCCACCTAATAATATCCTCCCAAGGGAGGTTATGTGTGGGTGGGTCCCACCTCCAACCTCCACTTGGAGGTTTTAACCACCAACGAAATAAAAATAATCACACATTATTTTTATTTAATTTTTATTTTAAAGCCCCCAAAATTAACTTCCTTTCTCGTTAGAACGCAACTACGGTGAAGGTCTCCTTAAGCAAATACCAGTGATACGAGTTCAAAAGTGCCCTCAGATTTCAATTCCGAGCACCGGTTCATAAGATATAAAATCCCGATCATACGTTTACAAAACATAACCAAACAAAACTTCAAAAATTGATTCTGGGCACACCGGGCCTCGGAATCAAGTGCCGTCAGAAACTTCGGACTCGTAAAAATTCCATGTATTTAAAAAAATTTCCATGGAATTTCTAGGTATTTACAGTATATGGTGTTAACACGGACATCCTATACCCACATATTATAGTAACAAAAATATATACAATAATGTGCAACCAGTCATCACAATACCTAAAAGAATATATATAACAACATAGCCAAGGACACCCAAAATAAATAATACATCACATGCTATAAAAAAACGAACAATCTAAATGGATAATGAGTTAGGAAGAAATCAACAGGACCCCTCATGATGGATCATATAAAACATAAATAAAAAAAATAAATACATTGAAAATAACCACCACCAAGTCACAAGTTCCACACCCAGTCCCATTTATAAACTTCACCAAGCTATCCATCTTAACAATCCATATTTGGGCCTCTACTCTACCTATACCTACAATAATGAGGTTAGATTGTATATCAATGTGCCAGGGTCACCTGAGTAGGGTGTGAGTACAACACATTAAGCTATCACTAATGGAGTCCCTAACATAACCATTATATATAGTGTATGTAAAAAAGTGATATTCTCTAAATAATCAAATAAAGGATAAAAGTGAAATAAAATAAACATTATTGATCCTCAGGTTCTAAGGTGACAATTGAGATCAACCTTACCTGATTTGGCCAGTGTAAGAGTATATTTGAGAAAGTTGTATAACTATATGACATCGAGGGGAATGGTTCCCCACCTAGAAATACCATCATATATCATATTGAGGGAAAGGGTCCCCACCCAAATATCATATATACTATATTGTGGGTGGTGCTCAACCTGTACATCTTATATACCATATCAGAGGGAATGAAGACCCAACCGTATATCTTTTATATATTATTTTATGGAATGAAACATACCCTATATATCTCATATATCATATCATAGGGAATGGTTCTACACCCATATATCACATATATCATATTGGAGGGAATGACACCCCACCCGTATATCTCATATCGCAATAAGGGGAGTAGATCGACACCTATATATATTATATAGAACATTAGGGGAAATGGTTTCCTATATGTATATCTCATATCATCATGAGGAATAACACCCCTCACTAGAAACATATATCATATCATAAACCCATAGGGGGTCTCATCCTCTACCTTTCAACTCCATGTCACATACACCTAGGTTAACTATCTTTATAAACTATAAACATAATACCTAGGCTATCTTATCAAGAGAATAAATTATCCACCATACACCATTAATACTAGGTTTCACTGTACTATCCTAAAAAACTAACCCTATCTTGAGTCCACATAAAACCTGGGTACCCACAGTGGTCCCCTAAGTCACATCATAGTTCAGAAACCCCACAGGGGTTCCTATGTTTCATTCCCAACTCTAGAATCAATAATACCAATCAAAAGAAATATTTTTCCTCAATATGACCATGATAAAATTGTGGTATAATCAGCTACCCTAAAGGTATACTACATGCATCATACAAAAGGGATGGTGTGCCACCCACATCTCTTCCAAATTTGATCTTGGTCATTCCTCTCATACTCAACCTACACATTTGTCTTCTCCACGGTTTCCTAAGTTAGATACCCACATACACTAGTGGATGAGGAAATACTCACCCCATAGACTAATAAATTACCCCATAGGATATAATAAAACTCAAAATTTATTATGGTCTAACCTTAGTCTAACCATTTCCACTCAATCACCCTCCATTACTTATAAAATACCAAACGAACCCATATCAAGATCCACTAAGTTCATTTTTTTCAATTATACATTATTTTGATCCTTATATCTCATGACACATATTAATAGTTTAACCCTAATATATTAGTGAATGAGTCATAAAACTAGTTCCTAGGGGTCCATTATGGCCCAAGAAACTTCCATTAATTTCATAGAAATTTAAAAGAAATAATTCATTTATATTTCATGGTCAGTCACACACAAGTGGTGAGACCACATATCAAATGATAAATAAAAAAATTTATTAACAATAGGTATATTTTTATGTACCACCAAACTTATTTAGTGTTAGTTCCTTAAAATTTATCTCTTTCACTCCCGTCCAAGATCATCCAAGCCTCACCAACCATTACACATCATCATAAGCCCTATTTCCATCAATAATCAATTAATGAATAAAAAAATTATAATTATTATAAAAATTTATTCCATGATTAATTATATAGAATAATCAATGATTTACTCACCATAAATCTCCCATGACTGTATCCTTAGGAAAAGGTGTGTTCATCACCCCCAAAATCAACTCAAAACTTTAGCATACAAATTCCCTAACCCCTCAATTCAATCTATCCATCCATTCCACCTAAACCAATGAAAAAATTCAAATAAATAAAATTAGAGACATATCTAAATAAATATACACAAAAAATAAAATGATCAAACTTTTAGGATCCCCTTTATTCAATGAAAATAAAATCCCCATGATATCAAAAAAATTATACCATGCTTTAGTGGAATCATACCCAAAACCCTAGCCTGGGTTCAACAAATCAATTGGAATAAAAAAGTAGAAGAAACCATAGAATAATAAAAAAATATTAGATTTACCTCATGCTATCCATTTAATCAAAATACACTTGAATCAATTATGTATAAAGTTATAAACTATCATCAAAGGGGTTACTCAAAAGGGGAATGAGATATAAAGAAAATAGATTCACTGTAAACACAAGAAGAACCCCACTTCATGTTTTTCTATAAATCCAAATATTAATTTTTAATCAGTTCATATAATTTTTCCATATGTATGGTTTTATAATTAGAAAGAATTTATATGTGAGAATTTTCTTCATTTATATGGTTTTTCCTTTATAAAAATCTCCACACATAATATTTTTTCAATGCGCAACATATTTTATAATACATAATATAATTTTCTCCGTATGTAATATTATTACTTCTTATGAAACATATTTTGTTCTTATGTAATATATTTTTTAATATATTAGGTACTTTCATTGGGAAAATTTATATACATAATATGATTAGTCCATACATAATATATTTATATACACACATAATTTTTCCCCTTAGATGAATAATTTTACATAATATAATAAGCTCATATGTAATATTTTTATCAATGTATATAATATATAATTTACATATGTAATATATTTTAAATTCATACATAATACAAATATACCCCCCCTGAGGTGTGCAATATTTTAGACTTTGTAAATTTTTCAGGTGGAAGGTGTTATACTATCCGATTTTTCAAAATTTTTGATAAAACTCAAAAATAACCAAATTTACTCCAAACTCTACCAATTAATTTAATAACTTATAGAACCTTCCCAAACCTATACTAAAAAAAATATTAAAAAAAAATATCACATATCATGGATAATTCTTAAGACTCAATTCCCAATAAATTCTGACATTCTCGGCCCATTCAACCAAATAATCTCCAACATTCACCCAAGAACCTAAGGCACCTCCCTGGCCTCTAAGCACATCCAAAAACTCATATTGAATATGTTCCAACTATTATATTCCCAATCTTAATCATGATTCTCAATATTCCCCTCACCTTGGGATTAAAAATTCAAATTTCCCTTGACTTTATAAACCTATAATGGCATAGGTTTTCACAAACTCCCCACTATAAAGCTTATATTACTTAAGAAGTATCTACATGAATATTCCATAAACCATATAGATTACCAAATCAAATGAATAAATAAAAATCCTATATTTCCCACTAGTTATGGTTTTCTAGTATTGTACCCAAACTGGTTCCACCACCCAAAACCTCATAAGATCATGCATTAAAGTACCAGTTATTTCCATCAATTACATAATGATTCCCCACTATAAGTGTCACTAATGAATTATTGATTCAACAACATCACAACCCATTTGTTGATGTTACAATTATAAACCAGTTCATCACCTAATCAGTGTCACAATCAAGCATCACTCAACCACTCTAATCATAATCTATCACCTCACTCTCTAGAATAGATCTAAAAAACTGCCCCACCATATTTTGAAAATTGGAATGCTACCTATGAGAATTAATATTCCAAGAAATCTATTACTCCTCAATCATTTTTTGAAACAAATATCTAGTCATATCACTTAACCATTATCCCACATATAGTGGATATAAATTACAAAATATACTAACTTAACATGATTTCCTTTAATCAATACCCATATATGGGTAATCCTCATTTACCAAACATAACCCAGCTACTCTAAAACTACTCATAATAAGAACTGTGTGCCTAAAAATCCATGGTGTGCTACCCACCATAATACACCACTCATAAAGACTAATTATGAGTTATAGTGCTCCCCACCGTAGGAATCACCCATCAAAAACACAATTTAAGAAGTTTAAACAGTAAAAAAATTAAAATTATATCTGGATACTTAATCACAACATTAAAAATATATTACACAATCCTAAAATTTGTGTCTCTCTACAATCAACCTCAACATACCCGTTGAATTTAAAAATCAACCACCTACTTCATTCTTGATCAATTTTGGAAAATTAATCTGACCCAATCTATATAGGAACCAAATTATTTCTCAAAACATTTCAAAATCACTGACTCCAAAAATTCATTTAAAGTGAAATAAAATTTTATAACAATTTTACACCCACACCTGGAAGGTATCAAATGCATCTATTAATAATATTCATCTATTATCATGATAATAATCTAGGAGTCATGTAACTCACCCAAATCAATATATATCGTTTATATTTCCCAAAATATACCCATTGATATTCCCCATATGTAGTCTAAGGTTAATCATGACTAATAAAACACAAAAATCATCTTATTGAGACTAATATTAGGTCACACCAATCCACCTACTACATAGGTTATAAAAGGTCACCCAATTTACTCGTGGAAAAGGAGTATCTGTCAAAAATATCCCATAATGGTGGTTAATAGTCATCATCAAAAAAACAAAGCATAACCGCACATAAGTACACCCTGATGATATTATAACATAATATCTAATTAACACCACCTTGAGTTATATATTACCAATAATAGGCTCACATTCTTTATTAACTAGAAAACGAATCCTCCCGTGCATGTCAGAATTATCACAACATAACCATTACCTATGTTTTAACATTTTCAATACCTAAGTAATATCCATGCCTTTTTCTCATACTTGAGATCACCTACCATGAATAAATATCCCACAAAAATCTACCCATGGTATCCATTCTATAATGTCACTTAAAATCCTAGGCTAACCCCTCTCTAGGTTACCCTCTTACATGACAACTCATCTAAAAAATAACAGGAAAAAACCTTATTAAACAATTACAACACCCATCTCACCAATATCTTGAGCCACATATCAACATTACTAGTCTCTCCCACTAATTCCATTACTCATATGTCACCTAAGTCATATCTCATAGAGTATCATCCATGTTCCCATATCAGATTCCACAAGGAAACTCAAGTGTATATACACCCCTTTAGTTTTGATATATATATATATATAAATAAATAAATAATATCATAACAAAATCAACTACCCACTCTAGGGTACTAATCCCCACTAGGTATCCATATACAAGACTACCCCCTCAATGATCAAAGTCATATACATGTTCACAAAAATGGAATCATCCAATAACAATCTTTATCGAGTAATATCATAGTCATATAGATTGACTAATTATAACGCCACCATGATTTATTTGGGAAAATACCAAATAAATTATTTTTGTTAATTTAAATAATAGAAACCCATTTTTTAAAAAAAATTAGAACCTATGTGGTTTGATTATATATAATTCCACCAAGAATATATATGTGAAAAATACCATATAGTATGTTATTGAAACTTTATATAACTGAACCATTTTTATCATTATCATTATTCTTCTTCTTCCATTACTGATATCACAATAACATGTAAGAATGAACATGTCATGTGAAACTATGTGATTGATATAATACATGAGCTCACACTTATTTCTACCCTGATATAAGAGAAAAAAATAATAAACCAATAAATCCAAAATATGATTTTGAATAAGAATAAACTCTACTACAACATCAAAAAGTAGGAACAGAAATCCCAAATCTTTGGAAACTTTGGCTATAACCCATGAAAATGCTATTCAGGCACATGCCATAGTGTCCATCCCATGTTTCAACTAGACTTATCTCCTATCTACCACATCCTAAATAATAAGACCCTTAAAATAAGTCTTTGATACCACTTTATAAGGTATATGTACCATCAAACTCTACCATAATTGTACTAGAGTGTTATGTGACCTTAGGTATGCCTTCACATATTCTAGAGGTTGTTGAATAATAGTAAGGATCTAAGGTTTTTCCATGGGGATACTATACCCTCCTATTAGAGTAAGAAAAATAACAGCAATAATGTGAAACTAGTCATCACAATACCCAAAATAATAGATAAAAAACTTAGACAAGTGAACTAAAAATAAATATTTCATCAAATTATATAACAAAATGAACCATCTAAATGTAAAATGATTCAACAATACATAAAAAAAATATTCCCTAGGGAAGATTATATAAAACACAGACCAAAAGTAAATACAATCAAAATAACCACCGCTTGGTTCTACGCCCCACACGTAGTACTATCCACAGACTCCACCAAGCTATCTAACTCAATTATCTAACTCTAAACCTTTTCACTACATATAAATGTGATCATGAGGTATACTCACGTACTAATGAGCTAGGTTCATCCAATTAGGGTGTGATTAAAACTCATAAGGCCACCACTAATAGTTTCATTAACATAATTGATATATAAAGTGTATTCCCTATGTGATATGATTAGAATAATAAAATAAGATATGAAGGTGAAATAAAATAAACATTGTCAATACTCAGGTTCTAAAGTGACACCTGATATCTATCATACCTCCTCCATCCAATGTTGTAGTGTTTCTAATAAATAAAGATAACCAAATTTCATTGGGGGGAATGGAATATCACTCAGAAATACCATCATATATCATATTAGGGTAAAGGTTCCCCATATGTATATCTCCTATTATATATCAAATGGGATGGAAATCACCCAAAATATCTCATATATCATATTGGGGGGGTGTGAAATGTTTCCCCACCTGTATATCTCATATATCATATCAGAGGGAATGTATCTTTTCCCATATATCTCATATATCATATTGGACGGAATGGTACCCCACTTCTATATCTCATATACCATATCATGGGGAATGAAACCCCACCCATATATCTCATATCACATCATAAAGAATGATACCTCACATGTATATATAATATATCACATTAGGGTGAATAAAATATCTCCCTAGGAGCATATAACATATCAGAAAACCAAGGGGGATCATATCCTTTAACTATAACCTCCATGGCACATACACATGGGCTGACTATTTTCCAAAAACCTAAACATAACACATAGGTTAGATTATCAAGTGAACAACTTATCTCCATAAAATATTCATAGTAGGTTGCACCATACTAGCCTCCATGCACTAACCCACTCTTGATTCAACATAACAATGGGGAACCCATTGTGGTCCCCTAAGTCACATCACAGTCTGAACACTCCACATGGGTTCTTATGTCACATTCCCAAATCTAGGTTCAAGATTATCTATTATAGGGAATAGTGTCCCTAAATATGACTACGATAACATCATTGTATAATCATATACCTTGGGAATATACTATCGTAATCATATAAAAGGGATGGCATACCACTCATCTCTCATCCAATGTCAATCTAGGTCATTCATATTATACCCAACATCTATAGTATCATCACATAGATATACACACAAGTGCTATTGGTCATGGAAACACTCACCCAACACACTAATAAACTCACCCAAAGGCTATAATAAAACTCAATATTTCTTATGGACTACCCTTCGGCCAAACAATTCTACTCTATCTACCTCCATTTCAATGAGGGGACTAGAGGCACCTATCTCATGGTACACTATGATCATTATTTACATTTATACCCCATTTTGATCCTTATTTATCTTGAAACATATTTATAGTTCAACAATTATCCATCAGTGAATGATTAATAAAACTAGTTCCCAATGGTCCATCACGGCCTAAGACACTTCCATTCATTTCATAGAAATTTAAAATAAAAAATTCATTTATATTCCATGGTCCATCGAACACAAGTGGTGAGGCCATTTATTACATTCTATATAAAACAATTCATAAACCTTAGGGATATTGTTAGTGAAAAAACCTCATTTAGTGTTAGTCCCTTTAAATTTATCTAATCCACTCATAATGAAGCCCTTCCAAGACTGAACGACCATCACCCATCAGCACAAAACATTATTTCTATCAATAATAATTTAATAAATCACATAATAATTTACAATCATTCTAAAAATTTATACAATAATTAATTCAAGGTAATAATTAATGAATTACCAACCATGGAGCCCCCATAGCATAATCCTTGATCAAAGGGGATTGTATCACCCCCAAAATCAACCTAGACCTTTAGATTAAAAAATCCCAAACCTCTCATTTCAATCTATCAATCTATTTCACTATAATAAATGGAAAAATAAAAATTAAAAAGGCACTGACATACCTAAATAAATTTTCACAAAACCTCGGGATTGTAGGTTCTGGGCGCAGCGGAAGCCCGTTGGTGGGAGTTGCCAACTTTTATTTTAGTGTTAAACAACGTTCAAACCGAGATCTGTCACAATATAAAATGCCAGATTTTCGGAATAGAACGAAGAACAAAAAACAAAAGAGGGAGTCCCGGAACCAGAGAGATAGGATAATCATATGTTGGTTATAATTAATTTAATTCACAAAAATTACCTTGGTGGAATTCTTACTTAGTTGATGTCTCCAGTCACGATCCGATGTGATCAGTCGTTGCGTCATATAATCCAAGTGTAGGATTCCTCTAGCAGTGATCCACACGTGCTCTACATATATCTGGATGTCACCGAAGGGATCTCCGGGTGCTAGAATGGAAGAACCTTTGCTTGAGATGTCCGCCTTTGATCACCTTGATTCGATGGAGGAGGATCTCTCTCGGTCTTGAGAGTGTTCTTGGAGGAAGTAGTTCTTTTAGCCTTGAAAGAATTCTACAAAATTTTTGTTCACCACAATTGGTAAAACTGTTGTGGTTTTGAGGATATTTATAATCGGGTTTGAGGTTATAGAGTTATGATAATAAATAAACGAGTTACACGTTTTATTTATTTCATTAAATCTTATTGAAAACCCCCATGTCGAATTATTAATACCTTGACATGCACCCATGCTGATTATAATAAATAAAATTTATTATTACATCCTCAAAATCCCGACTAGAAAAAATAAATGGTGTGTAATCATTAATACATGGTGTGTACTCATTTTCCATAAAACTACACAATGTGTATATTTAATATACTCAGCGTGTACTTTTATTTTTCATTTTCCTTTATTTCCTCCACCACATTTATTAGTCCTTGAGTAATGGATATTCATTTGTTAAATAAATGTAACTGCATTACTTGTTAATAAATATATATTATTTCACCCACAATATATTCTCTCAAATAACTAGTGTTGAAATAAATGTGATCAGGCATTCTTAAATAATTATTAAACCACAGTCGGGAATAATATTTATTTAACTTGTTAAATTAATATTTAACTGAGATACATGGTCACACTTAGTGTGTGACCCTCTAAGCCCCTTTCTCAGTGGCATTAGGCGGAGCCTGCCTAAAGTCCAAGGTTAGCGTCTAGCAACACGCCAAGGCACCCATAGAGAACGAAGTTAACTCTGAAATGACATGTCACCTCCTATGAATGTTTACCATGTAATATAATCCCTTTGTCATAATATCTCAAATCAAGTGGGTTGTGTGCTAGTGTCATCAACCCATGTGCTCGATTTTTCTTTATTTGACTTTCCTGAATTAAACTTGCCCATACCTTACCATGGCCATGGATTTATTTAGGCTATATCAATTCCATCAAAGGGCCTGAGATATCTACTTCCGTTATGGAACAGAAGGGAAAAATCCTTTTTCTCATTATCTATTAATGCATTATTACTTGGGACGCACCCAACGTATCCTACCTCGCTATGAATAGTGTGTCGTCACAGTTTTTGTCAATACATCTATGTGCGCGAGTTGTAATACCCATTAATAATAATCTTAAAGTTTAAGGACCAATACACATTTCCACAGATAGGAACATCCAATGACACTATGAAATGTGGATTTCCTACTGGCGGGTCTCATTCTCATAATATCCTCTTGGATATTACCAAGGGCGCACACCATGAGAAGGTTCCTCAAAGTTTTATGAGTCCTCACCCCTAATGGCCTGTATTATTTTTGTCCCTAAAATAAAATCATTCGGCCATAGAACATATATTCAAGAATAATGTTATGGCACTTCCGGGTTCTCATCATAGCAGGGATCCGCTATGACCCACTAATGCAACAACTGTCCTTAGGAAATTATCAAATGCATTGTCATGCAGAAGAATAATCAAGATGTGATAAGGTATTTATTAATGAATAAAGTACAAAGTAGTTGGTTCTAGGACACCAACTCTAACATAATCCCACTTGGACTAGAGACAACTACTAACAAACTTTAACCCACTAGATCTCACATGATATTCATGCTTCTGCTGAGATAGGCCTTTAGTCATGGGGTCCGCCATGTTCTCTTCTATTGACGCTTTGCTCACTGCAACTTCACCCATCTGATAGAAATCCCTCAAGAGGTGATACTTCCGGATTATGTGCTTTGTCCGTTGATGTGACCTTGGTTCTTTTGAAAGATCCACCGCTGTAGTATTATCACAATACAATGTGACTGGGTATTTACTGCTAGGCACCACATCAAGCTCCTAGACAAAGTTCCGAATCTAGACAGCTTCCTTGGCTGCATTAGAAAATGCTATATATTTAGACTCCACTGTATAATCAGCGACAACTGGCTGCTTTGAACTCTTCCAGCTCACAGCTCCTCCATTGAGACAGAAAACATATCCATATTGGGACTTCAGATCATTCTGATCTGTTTGAAAACCAGCATCATCATACCCTCTGGTGACAAGCTCCTCGTCTCCACCATAAACCAGGAACATATCCTTAGTTCTTCTCAGATACTTAAGGATAGTCTTAACAACAGTCCAATGATGTTTTTCTAGATCTTCTTGATATCTGCCTACCATGCTCAGTGCATAGGCAACATCAATCCTGGTACATAACATGACATACATGATGGATCCTATAACCGAAGCATATGAGATCTTACTCATTCTATCTTTCTCCTATTATGTCTATGGACACATTTTCTTAGAAATATATAGGCCATGTGACACTGGAACTAATCCCATCTTTGATTGTTCCATACTAAATCTCTTTAGTATCTGGTCAATGTATGTACCCTAACATAGTCCAAGCAGCCTTTTGGATCTATCACGAATGATCTTGATCCCTAGAATGTAAGCTGCTTCACCCAAGTCCTTCATGGAGAAACACTTGTTCAATTATTCCTTAACTGAGCATAATACTGGTACATCGTTTCCAATAAGCAATATGTTGTCAACATATACTAATAGGATAACGATCGTATTCCCATTATACTGCTTATAAACACATGACTCACATTCGTTCTTAATGAACCCGAATTCCTTTATGGCTTCATCAAATCGAATTTTCCATGACCTGGATGCTTGATTTAATCCATAAATGGATTTCTGAAACTTGAAAACCCATTTTTCTTCACCTGGTGTCACAAACCCTTCTATTTGTGTCATATAGACATATTCCTGAAGGTTCCCATTAAGGAATGCTGTTTTGAAATCTATTTTCCAAATCTCATTGTCATGGTAATCTGCTATGGAAAGTATGATTCTTATGGATTTAAACATAGAAACTAGCGAGAAGGTTTCATCATAGTCAATTCCTTGATGCTGTCTAAATCCTTTAGCCACTAGCCTTGCTTTATAGGTTCTAAATTGACCTTCCATGTTCAGTTTTCTCTTGAATACCCATTTGCATCCAATAGGTTTTACATCAACTGGCTCATCGACCAGAACCCAGACTTGGTTCTAATACATGGAATCCATCTCAGAATTCATAGCTTCTAGCCATCTTGCATCTTCTGATATTTTTAATGCTTCCTTATAGGAGAGAGGTTCATCATTGTCCAAGGATAATGATTCACCATCCTCAGTGACTAGGAAAACAAATCTCTTTTGTTCCCTTACCTCTCTTGATCTCCTACGCAGTACTTGTGTTTCAGGAACCTCTTCCCTAGGGACCTGTGGAACTTGTTCCTATATCAACTCCTATGTATCTTGAGCATCAACTTCGTCGAAGTCAATCTTGCTCCCACTATCCTTTTTGAAGATGTGCTCCCTCTAGGTAAATAAGGATTGTCTGGAGATAGTCACTTTCTTGTCTGAAGGGTTATATAGGTAATATCCTTTCATTTCCTTGGGATATCCTATAAAGATACACTTCGTGCCCCGAGGTGCTAGTTTGTTGACTGAGAAGGCCTTAAAAAATTCCTCACATCCCTATACACATGTGTGCAACAAAATGGGTTTCTTTCCATTCCATAACTTGGATGTAATTCCATTTGCTGCCTTAGTTGGTACTCGGTTTAATGTGTATGCTACAGTTTGTAATGCATATCCCCAAAAGGATAATTAAAGATCTGCATGACTCATCATAGACCTCACCATGTCCAATAATGTGTGGTTCCTCCTTTCACTAACACCATTCCACTATGGTGTATAAGGAGGAGTGAGATGAGATAGAATCCTAGACTCCCGTAGAAGATCGATGAACTCTTGGTTCAGATATTCTCTCCCTCGATCTGATCGAAGTTTTTTATCTTCTTACCAAGCTGATTCTCCACTTCATTCTTGAATTCCTTAAATTTATCTAAGGACTCTGACTTATACCTCATTAAGTAGACATAGCCATATCTACTTAAATCATCAGTAAAAGTAATGAAGTAAGAATATCCACCTCTAGATTCTAAAAAAAATGGTCCGCATACATCCGTGTGCACCAATCATAGAAGCTCTTTGGCCCTTTCACCCTGTCCACCAAAAGGCAGCTTAGTCATTTTACCTTGTAAACAAGCGTGACATCTATCAAGAGTTTTTAGCTCAATAGAGTCTAAATAGCCATTTTGGCAGAGCTTTGTGAAGTGCTTCTCATTTACATGACCAAGACGGTGATGCCACAACTGGGTGATGTATGAGTCATGTGAGTTTGTTTTGTTATTGATTGCCAACACATTGTTTTCATAATTTAATACATACAAACCATTATTTAAATGTGCCATACCATAACATATGTTGTTCTTATAAAAGAGAAAACCCTTATTTCCATCCTTGAAAATAAATCCATCCATATCCAAACAAGATACATAAATTATGTTCTTGGTAACAATAGGAACATAATAACAGTTACACAAAACCAAAATCATCCCAGTAGGCAATGAGAGGTGGTAATCGCCAATAGCCAACGCAGCTAGCTTTGCGCCATTGGTAGCTCGAAGATCCACCTCTCCTCTGGAAATATTTCTCAATCTACTTGGTTCCTGCATTTGAATATATATTTGAGCCCCACAAGCTATATCTAATACCCAATGTGTAGAAATATAAAGATTACGCTCGATAACGAATGTACCTTTAGCGTCCCCACGCTTCTGGGTGCAGTTCCTCTTCCAGTGGCCTTGCTTTCCACATGCAAAACATACTGCATCCCATTCCTTTCCCTACCTATGGATCTTCCCCTTCTTGGAAGGACGAAACTCGGGGGCTTCAGACCGTTTATAAGTCTTTGGCCCCTTTTCCTTGTCCTTACTTTTCTTATTCACTATAAGGACTACGGGTTTGTCACGCCCCATGTCATTATCTACCCGGAGAATTAAGGTCAGAAGTTATGATAGACTCTTCTAATTATTTATCATGTTGTAGTTGATAATAAAGCTTGAGAAGGCCTTGGACAGTGATGATATGATGAGATCTATACACAACTCATCCAGGAACTTAATCCCTAAGATGTCCAGGCGTTCAATGTAGCAAATGATCTTGACTACATGAGGCCTAGCTGGCGCAGACTCTCCAAGATTAGTTGTAAACAAATCATTGGAGATCTCATATCTCTCCTATCTTGCCTTCTTTTGGTAAATATCCTTAAGGTGAGACATCATGCTATACGCGTCCATGTTTTCATGTTGCTTCAATACTTCTTTAGACATGGACGATAGAATGAAACACTAGACATCTATGGCATCATCCATGTGTTTCATGTAGAGAGATAGTTTCTCATCACTGGCCTCCTTTCTAGGTGCAACCAGAATAGGCTCTTCCAGCACATATAATTTTTTTTCATGGCAAAGGATGACACATAAACGCCTCTGCCACTCTTGGAAATTGGTGCCAGTGAGAAGTTTTTTATTCTCATGTATGGTTTGCAATGATATGTTTGAAGTCATTTTTCTTTCTGTTTCTACAAATTAAGATGAGCAAAGGTTTAATACTATATCATAAAATTGAGACAAATAAATAAATTAATATTTATTAGTCTCCCACTATTTTATCGAAATCCAATAGCCCTCACCATTGACTGCGGAATATTCTGTTGCCTAATTATTCTAGTGGTAAGGATCCATATTGCCCTTTGCATTACCCCAACTAGGGTTGGTCAATAAACTTGAAGGCTTTTAGGTAGGCATTCCAAATTCGAACTACATTAACTCGCATCTCCTTGATCCGCTGAGTGAACTCCCCGATCCTTAAATCCTTTTGTTTTGGATTTCCTTAACCTTTTCCTCTTGGTCACACCAAGTCCTGCTATGGCAGTCAACCCTTGATGTGAACCATGTCAAGTAAACCCAAAACCTTGAATTAGAATTCCCCGATAAATGAAATCACCCCAACTAGGGTTGGTCAAGCACTTTGAACTATGGTTCGATTCTAACCAAGATTATGGAAGGTTATACCGACTTAATATTTCTTTGAGGGATTTTATCCTTATACGTAAATTTCTAATTTATTACCTTTTATTACATTTTTTTTAATATTAAGTGGTATATACTTAAGTGATTAACCATGTCTAAGATAATATTTACGTATAAGCCAGTTTTATTTTAGTTCCATCTTGCAAGCTCGTTTAATTCATTAATTGTGTGATTGTGCCAACACACCCACAATAAAAAAACCATTCAACTGACAGAAATAAAATAAATGGTATGATCATGAGATTTTTCTATTGGTTATATTATCTAGCGGTTGATAAACTAACCCAAGACCAAGGGGAGAAACACCTTGAACCTTTTGGGTTCGTGTTTACAGCTTTCCACCTGTCCACCTTTGTATCTCCTTGGATTGGTTTCACCTTGGCTCCTGACTTGAGCTGCCTCCACTAGCTTGGGAGATCCATCCATTACATATGCATTTATCTCACATATAGGTGAGGGGTAAAAAAGGGGTTTTACATAAAAAAAATCCTTGGGCACGCATGCCCTACATATTAATGAGGAGAAGGATCGCAGGCCAACAAATTTAATTTAAATAAATTAAAGAAACTATTCACATACAAAGGTCTTGGTCTAGCTCATGATCATCCATAAATGCAATGATATTTACGCATAAATAAAACTAGAATTCAATTATTTAATCATTATTGTTTAAGATAAATCACGCTCGAATCAATTAATTATATTTAATTAATCAATCCTTTTATCTTAAACCCTTTTATGAATTTCTTTGATATTCTCATCCATCATAATTTTAAACAAATAAATTCAATTAAAATTATCTTTGTACGTAACTTGTACCTTGGAGGAAACCTGGTGAATTCCCGTTCATTATGCAGACGTTAAATTAAACACATATATATAAAACACCTATCACGTGTTGTGCCTCATATTTACGCCTGCACCATGGTACACGTCTCAAGGGTTTGTATAATATAATAATAAATGTTAATAAATCTACATAATTTGGGTGAGTACACGACGTGTAGTTTCGACTACACGATGTGTACTTTTCTTCACCGTCCATTAGAAGTACACGCCCGAGGACATGGTGTGTTAATGTACTTCAGAAATTTTCGGAGTACACGGCGTGTTCAGTGGGACACACGCCGTGTAGTTTCCGTGTTAGACGGTTTTCAGTCGGGAAAGCCATGTACAAGGTACATGGTCCAACCCTAACCCAAACGGACTACACATCGTGTTCTGTTGGACCACACGACGTGAAATCTGGAAACCATGTGCCACCTATTCCTAGTCAACACACGGTGTCATAAATGACTTAGATAGGATCAATACACGACCTAATTTGGTAGAACAGTCTGATGCATGAACCTAGAATACACGACATGTACTTCCGAATACACGCCGTGTATTCTCGTGTTGTATGGCCAGGAACATTTGGCTCCTCCGGATGAGATCCTCTATTTTATTTTAATCAAAAATTAAAAGAAAAAGGTTGTTTTTGTATAGTGAACAAGAAACGATAGAGGAGTAACAGATCTCGAGATTCAGATTTAAAGAATTATTAACTTGAATTGAAACAACTAAATTATTAAATTCATAAATCACCAACGAAAAACTAAATAATTATAATCAACAATATGAACACTCTGATACCACTTGTAGGTTTCGGGAAAGCGGAAGCGCATTGGTGGGAGTTCCCAACTTTGATTTTAGCGTTAAACAACATTCAAACCGAGATCTATGATGATATAAAATGACGGATCTTTGGAAAAGAATGAAGAACGAAAAAAAGAGGGAGTCTCAGAACCATAGAGATAAGATCATCATATGTTGGTTATAATTAATTTAATTAATTCATAAGAATTACCTTGGTGGAATTCTTACTTCGTTGATGTCTCCGGTCACGATCCGATGTGATCAGTAGTTGCATCATACAATCCAAGTGTAGGATTCCTCTAGCGGTGATCCACACATGCTCCACGCATCTCTGGATGTCGCTGAAGGGATCTCCAGGTGCTAGCACGGAAGAACCTTCACTTGTGATGTCCTCCTTCGATCGCATTGATCTGATGGAGGAGGATCTCTCTTGGTCTTGAGAGCGTTCTTAAAGGAATTAGTTCTTTCAGCCTTGAAATAATTCTCTAGAATTTTTTTACACAACGATTGGGAAAAGTGTTGGGGTTGTGAGGATATTTATAATCGGGTTTGAGGTTATAGAGTTATGACAATAAATAAATGCATTACACATTTTATTTATTTCATTAACTCTTATTGAAAACCCCCATGCCAAACTATTAATTCCTTGACATGAGCCCACGCTGATTATAATAAATATCATTTAATATTACATCCTCAAAATCCTGACTGGAAAAACTACATGGCGTGTAATCATTAATACACAGTGTGTACTTGTCTTCCATAAAACTACATGGCGTGTATATTTAATATACACAACGTGTACTTTTATTTTACATTTTCCTTTATTTCCTCCACCACATTTATTAGTCCTTGAGTAATGGCTATTCATTTTTCAAATAAATGTAACTGCATTACTCACTAATAAATATATATTATTTCACCCACAATATATTCTATCAAATAACTAGTGTCGAAATAAATGAGATCAGGCATTCCTAAATAATTATTAAACCACAGCCAGGAATAATATTTATTTAACTTGTTAAATTAATATTTAACTGAGATACATGGACACACTTAGTGTGTGACCCTCTAGGACCCTTTCTTAGTGGCATTAGGTAGAGCCTGCCTAAATTCCAAGCTTAGTGTCTAGCAACATGCCAAGGAACCCATAGAGAAAGAAGTTAACGCCACAATGACATGTCACCTCCTACGAACATTTACCGTGTAATATAATCTATTTTTCATGATATCTCAAATCAAGCGGGTTGCATGCTAGTGTCATCAACCCATGTGATCGATTATCCTTTCTTTGACTTTCCAGAATTGAACTTGCCCATACCTTACCATGGCCATGGATTTATTTAGGCTATATCTGTAATGACCTGAAATTTTGAATAAATATTGTTTCCTAATTTTATGTGTTATTTTATTTTATTTTTATACTCAACAAACAATGTTTCATTTGATAACATGAGTATAATTAAAATGAGACCGTTGGGTTTTGACTGTTATATGACCACTGGTCAATATGACCCCTGGAAACTAAACGTTTTGATTATTGTCTCTAAATACAAGTAATCTTGGTTAATTATTATAGAAAGAAGATTTGATGGCCTCACCCAGTAGTCTTGGACTGATCAAAGCCCATCTAACAGAACTTGGGAAGGAGGTAGCACCACTGGGCTTTTCTCTGGACCAAACCCAATCCGAACTTCATCGTGTGAAGCTAGAACGGAATCGCCATTGAGAGAAGTTCAAACTGATAGAAATTACTACTCATGCGATGTTAGCCGAGCCTCCCTCAGATTCTCTCACCTTAGCACACCTTACACTTAGGTCCTATGCTGGTGTGATAAGGGGCTATGTAAGGAGACCGTAACTACCTTGTGTAATCCTTTGTTTTAATTAAAAATTGGGATTTCTTCTTATGATGAAGTTTATGAATTTTCAAATGACCGAATAAATATATTATGCATATTTTTTATGAATTTTAGAAAAAGGATATTTTAAAAATGTTTATTTAAACCTTAAATAATTAAAAATGTGTAATGATATTCAAAAAATGGTCTTCTACAATTATGTTCAGTACGAACGTTTGAGTCTAATAAGATCAACTTTATTTTTGATGAATAGTAAATTATGAATAGTGATTTTATGCTTAGGATTAGTAATGTGACCAAATGGATTAGTAATCTCACTTAAATAAAGTATTAATATAATCTAGGCACCTTGATTAAGTAACGTGATTCAATAAAATGGTTAAATAACAGTTTCATAAATTATTATTCAAGTATTAGTTTTTTCAGGTGAATAGTGTTTTTTAATTAAAAATTAAATTAAAAATATTTCGAAAAATATTTTTATAAAATGGATTTCATTTTTGAACCCAGATAATTGATATTATGTTAAGGCAATTTTTGGGGTTTTTTATGAAAAAATGAATTTTCAGTGAATAGTAAAAATACAGTTTTAGGGTTTTGGTATGTTTAATGACATCAAAACTGTGTCATGATGACTCCATGAGATATTTTAAGAGATGGTCGACCAAAGGTGATGAATTATTGTATGGGGGACCCCATGTGGCCTAACTCCATGGGAAATACCATGGGAGAGCATATGGTTTTGAGAAAACCACTTTTGAGGTGTCCCTTGGCCATTAATGCCTTGTCCCTTCACTTTCCCTATAAATACCAAGCCATCCTATCATCAATTTCCACTCCCCACCCTCCCCCAACGAATTTACAGTCTCATTACCTCCCAAGGAGTCCTCCCAAGGTGCCCCCAATCCCTCAAGGTCCCAACCTTTGAGTTTTAAGAGTTACGTTTTAAGGTAAGGGATCCGACCTCTCTCTTTCTTTTCAAGTAATCTATTTTATGTCATTCCTTTTATTCTCCATGTTATTATGTGGGAGGACGTTCTTTTATATTCCTATTACTTCCATTTTATTGTTTATATGATTATAGATCCCCTCTTACTCTCATCATTTCATTTTATGAAGTTTTAAGTGGCGCCGTTAGGCTGCCGAAATTTTTGTAACAGATTCTTTCTCCCTTCTCATTTTTCAAGATCTATTTTCATGTAAAGTATTTCAAGTTCCTTTTTATTATGTTGGGGTATGATCTCTAAATTTATCATACTTATATTTTATGATCATATTATGAGATACCCCATTTGATCTCTTTAATTCAGTATTTTGAAGTTTTAAGTGGCATTGTTAGGCTGCCAAATTTTGATGTGGTTCTTTCACCTTTCTCCTTTTTCAAAGTTCTAATTCCATGTCAAGTCTTGAAAGTTCCTTTTTATTATGTTGGGGTATGATCTCTAAATCTATCATACTGATATTTTATGTTCATATGATTAGAGACCCTATTTGATCTCATCAATTCATTTTTGTTGAAGTTTAAGTGGCGCCGTTAGGCTGCCGAATTTCTAAGGGGTTCTTTCACCCTTCTCGTTTTCAAGATCTACTTTCATGTCAAGTCTTTCAAGTTCCTTTTTTTATGTTGGGGTGTGATATATATATCTATCATACTGATCTTTTATGTTCATATGATGGTAGATACTATTTGATCTCATTAATTCATTTTTCTTGAAGTTTAAGTGGCGCCATTAGGAAGCCAAATTTCTAAGGGGTTCTTTCACCCTTCTCGTTTTCAAGATCTACTTTCATGTCAAGTCTTTCAAGTTACTTTTTATTATGTTGGGGTATCATATATATATATATCTATCATAATGATATTTTATTTTCATATGATGAGAGACCCTATTTGAACTCATTAATTCATTTTTGTTGAAGTTTAAGTGGCGCCGTTAGGCTGCCGAATTTCTAAGGGGTTCTTTCACCCTTATCGTTTTCAAGATCTACTTTCATGTCAAGTATTTCAAGTTATTTTTTATTATGTTGGGGTATGGTATCTATATATATCATACTGATCATTTATGTTCATATTATGAGAGAACCTATTTGATCTCGTCAATCCATTTTTGGAAGTTTTAAGTGACGCCGTTAGGCTGCCGAATTCTCATAAGAGAAATCTTATTTTTGTGTTCCTTTCAAGTTATTCATTTCATATGGTATATCATTCAAATTTCATTACCATTTTCTTAAATACTATATATTCTGTTCCCGTACTGTTTTATGTTTCATTTTTGAGTGGGTGACCCATGTCCCCTCTCTTTTCAATGTTTTCTAAAACCATGTATCGTAGACGTTATGCTGCATAGTTTTCGTCTCAAAATGCCTCCCTCTTTATCTCAAAATTACTGTATGTTATTAAGTGAATAATCAAAGCTCTTATTTCTATAGGGGTATTCAAATATATATCAAAATGTTCTATTTTAAATTCTTTTATTTACATACATGAAACCCGCTTTCCCTTTTCCGTGGGTGTAAAGTGACATAAAGATCATGTCTTTAAAGCAGTTTTTAAAACGTTATGATTATGAAATGAAACCCATTTCTTTTATGCTATATGGGTTGTTTATGAAATGATTGATGATGATATATGTGGCTCACATGATAATAAAGACATGTCAAGGGTTCCCCCAGATAGCGCTCCAATGCATTGGGTAAAGACTTAATCTCTAGAGATGACTTTTTAGACTGATACCTTGGTGAATAACCTTGGTAATTTTTAATGACACCTTGGGGATGGACCTTGGTGAAACGAAATGATTTTCAAAATTAAATGTTGCAGCCACATCTTCAAGTTATGAAAAATGTTATTTTTATTATGATATATCTCATGATTTATTTCTCATGCCTTAAAGTTCTTTTCATGACCTTATTGAAGTATCTCAAGTTCACATGCAAAAATGTTTCTCTTGTTTCTATTACTGGGCCTTCTGCTCACCCTTTCTTTTGATGTATGTCCCCAGTTTATGAGATGCAATAATGAACCTAGGATGAACATGAGGAGAAGACTTTCAAGTGTTTAAGAAGAATTTTTTATGTTTTCATGTTTTAAGTTCCCTGTTTCCAAGACACTAAACCTTAAAGATCACCGGTTTTGTAAAATGTAATGAAAGTTTATGTGATAAAAAAGCGGGATTCTATAGTTGGTATCAAAGGATGGTTTAGTTATTTGTGGAAATTAGGATATGAAAACATTAGGAAGAATACTATAGAAAAGTTTATATATAAGAAATCTTCCTGGTATTTTGGTGAGTATTGAGGAATGGGTTGCCAAGAAAATACATCCCTGTCTGGATACGAGCAGGTAGACGTGGCTCTGGAACAGATGTACATAGGGGTAAAACCCGAAAACACCGCTTTGAGCTAGACTCAAATAGGAACTGGTACACAAAAACGGGCCTTGCTGCACTCTTGGTTACAACAATCCCGAGGGATATGATTTGGTAAATTCATAAGCTTAGTATGAACCATTATTAAAGGAACAAAGATAAAATAAAATAAAGATTCACATAAGAATATATAATCATGGATAACCTAGATTGGAACCTAGGGGATCACAAGTTAGGATATAATTTTATTCTATAAGTTTATCCTTTTATGCTTAAAGTATCCTTTTCATGATTATTGGCTAAGTATTTAAGCCCCTAATTATAGTTTCTTTTCTTAGTTAATGGCGGGGAATGGAAGAACATGTACCAACAAACAAAGTGATAGGAAATGCGACGATTGTTGTATTAATATGACAAAGATGATTAGGGGATTAAAAGATGATTATTATTTTGGAAGACGTTCACTATTTTGGGGACTCTATATGATCGACGTAAATAGATTACTACGGTATTTTCATTGAGGAGTAAGGTTGAATTATAGAATTAATGAATTTAAGGTGGACTTATAGTAATTTAGGTTACTTATGGGAATGATTAACCTATCTTGGGTAAAATATGTTTAGGTTAGCTACTTTTTTTATAAGATGTTAGGAGTGGTTGATGTTATTTGGAGATGAAAAATGAAGTTTATTTTGGAAGACTATGTTATCAAATCCCTCTTGTATTTGGGTTTCAATCTTAGTTTGGTTTATTTTGAGTAATTTTAAGGACCATTATTTATGGAATGGTCTATGATGAAATTTGGGTAGTACCATGGAACTTTGAAGATTTAAAAGTAGTTTCCATTCCTATGAGATTATTTCTTTTTGAAGAGTTGTTTTACCTTACCCTTTCTATTTTTGGGATAATGTTTAAAGATAGAAGAAATAGATAGTTAATCTTTTTTGGATTATGTAATTCTCTAGAAGATGATTCTTGTGTTTTGATGAGACCAAGTAGTTTTGAATGCTCATCGTTTGGAGAAAAGATTAGTTTTGGTAGAAACTTATTAAAGGATGAAACTCTACATGAAGGTGGGTATATTTTCTTATGTTTTTGTTCTATGTAGTAAATGAATTCCTCAAAATTATGAAATGTAATGTAAAATGAAAATGTTGTTGGTTTATGTTTCCTACTAGGTAATCAAAGACCGTTTACACACATCATAAGTTTGCGATTTTCTTATAGTTAACTTTCTGCTAATCATGTTTTCAATCACTCTCCCTCAGAACTTGACCCTTTGTTTTCTCCTCCATGTCCATGTTTTCCTACATGGAATCCTAGTGTGGGATAACTCGGGTGACCTTTGTACTTCCCTTTCTTTCATTTAAAGTAATAGTTTTACTGACTCTTTTTCCGATGTGTGACTTTCAATGAAATTTCAAAACCCAATTTTAAAAATTGTGAGGACGCAATTTCTTAAGGGGGGAAGATTGTAATAACCCGAAATTTTGAATAAATCTTGTTTCCTAATTTTATGTGTTATTTTATTTTATTTTTATACTCAACAAAAATGTTTCATTTGATAATATGAGTATAATTAAAATGAGACCATTGGGTTTTGACTGTTATATGACCATTGGTCAATATGACCCCTGGAAACTAAACGTTTTGATTATTGTCTCTAAATACAAGTAATCTTGGTTAATTATTATAGAAAGAAGATTTGATGGCCTCACCCAGTAGTATTGGACCGATCGAAGCCCATCAATTAGAACTTGGGAAGGAGGTAGCACCACTGGGCTTTGCTCTAGACCAAACCCAAGCCGAACCTCATCGTGTGAAGCTAGAGAGGAATCGCCTTTGCGAGAAGTTCAAACTGATAGAAATTACTACTCGTGCGATGTTAGCCGAGCCTCCCTCAGATTCTCTCACCTTATTACACATTACACTTAGGTTCTATGCTGGTGTGATAAGGGGCTATGTAAGGAGACCGTAACTGCCTTGTGTAATCCTTTGTTTTAAGTAAAAATTGGGATTTCTTCTTATGATGAAGTTTATAAATTTTCAAATGACCGGATAAATATAGTATGCATATTTTTGATGAATTTTAGAAAAATGATATTTTAAAAATGTTTATGTAAACCTTAAATAATTAAAAATGTGTAATGATATTCAAAAAATGGTCTTCTACAATTATGTTCAGTACGAAATTTAGAGTCTAATAAGATCAACTTGATTTTTGATGAATAATAAATTATGAATAGTGATTTTATGCTTAGGATTATTAATGTGACCAAATGTATTAGTAATCTCACTTAAAGAAAGTATTAATATAATCTAGGCACCTTGATTAAGTAATATGATTCAATAAAATGGTTAAATAACGGTTTCATAAATTATTATTCAAGTATTAGTTTTTTCAGGTGAATAGTGTTTTTTAATTAAAAATTAAATTAAAAATATTTAGAAAATTATTTTTATAAAATGGATTTCATTTTTGAACTCAGATCATCGATATTATGTTAAGGTAATTTTTGGGGTTTTTTTCTGAAAAAATGAATTTTCAGTGAATAGTAAAAATACAGTTTTAGGGTTTCGGTATGTTTAATGACAACATAACTGTGTCATGATGACTCAATGATATATTTTAATGGATGGTAGACCCAAGGTGATTCATTATTTTATGGGGGGACCCATGTGGCCTAACTCCATGGGAAATACCATGGGAGAGCACATGGTTTTGAGAAAACCACTTTTGAGGTGTCCCTTTGCCATTAATGCCTTATCCCCTCACTTTCCCTATAAATACCAAGCCATACTCTCATCAATTTCGACTCCCCACACTACCCCAACGAATTTCTGGTCTCATTACCTCCCAAGGAGTCCTCCAAAGGTTCCCCCAATCCCTCAAGGTCCCAACCTTTGAGTTTTAAGAGTTACGTTTTAAGGTAAGGGATCCGACCTCTCTCTTTCTTTTCAAGTAATCTATTTTATGTCATTATTTTATGCTCCATGTTCTTATGTGGGAGGATGTTATTATATATTTCTCTTACTGACCTTTTCATGTTTATATGATGAGAGATCCCCTCTTACTCTCATCATTTTATTTTATGAAGTTTTAAGTGGCGCCGTTAGGCTGCCGAATTTTTTTGTAACGGATTCTTTCTCCCTTCTCATTTTTCAAGATCTATTTTCATGTAAAGTATTTCAAGTTCCTTTTTATTATGTTGTGGTATGATATCTAAATTTATAATACTGATCTTTTATGATCATAGGATGAGAGACCCCATTTGATCTCTTTAATTCGGTGTTTTGAAGTTTTAAGTGGCGTCGTTAGGCTGCCGAATTTTTAAGTGGTTCTTTCACCTTTCTCCTTTTTCAAAGTTCTAATTCCATGTCAAGTCTTGAAAGTTACTTTTTATAATGTTGGGGTATTATCTCTAAATCTATCATACTGATATTTTATGTTCATATGATTAGAGACCCTATTTGATCTCATCAATTCATTTTTGTTGAAGTTTAAGTGGCGCCGTTAGGCTGCCAAATTTCTAAGGGGGGTTTTTCACCCTTCTCGTTTTCAAGATCTACTTTCATGTCAAGTCTTTCAAGTTCCTTTTTATTATGTTGGGGTATGATATATATATCTATCATACTGATCTTTTATGTTCATATTATGAGAGACCCTATTTTATCTCATCAATTCATTTTTGTTGAAGTTTAAGTGGCGTTGTTAGGTTGCCGAATTTCTAAGGGGTTCTTTCACCCTTCTTGTTTTCAAGATCTACTTTAATGTAAAGTCTTTCAAGTTCCTTTTTATGTTCATATTATTATAGACCCTATTTTATCTCATCAATTCATTTTTGCTGAAGTTTAAGTGGCACCGTTAGGCTGCCGAATTTCTAATGGTTTCTTTCACCCTTCTTGTTTTGAAGATCTACTTTCATGTCAAGTATTTAAAGTTCCTTTTTATTATCTTGGGGTATGATCTCTATATCTATCATACTTATCATTTATTTTCATATTATTAGAGACCCTATTTGATCTCATCAATCCATTTTTGGAAGTTTTAAGTGACGCCGTTAGGCTGCCGAATTCTCATAAGAGAAATCTTATTTTTATCTTCCTTTAAAGTTCTTCGTTTCATATGGTATATCTTTCAAATTTTGTTACCATGTTCTTAAATACTATATATTCTATTCCCCTAATGTTTTATGTATCATTTTTTAGTTGGTGACCCATGTCCCCTCTCTTTTCAATGTTTTCTAAAACCATGTATCGTAGACGTTATGCTGCATAGTTTTCGTCTCAAAATGCCTCCCTCTTTATCTCAAAATTATTGTATGTTATTAAGTGAATAATCAAAGCTCTTATTTCTACAGGGGTATTCACATATATATCAAATTTTTCTATTTTAAATTCTTGGATTTACATACATGAAACCCGCTTTCCCTTTTCCGTGGGTGTAAAGTGACATAAAGATCATGTCTTTAAAGCAGTTTTTAAAACGTTATGATTATGAAATGAAACCCATTTATTTTATTCTCTATGGGTTGTTTATGAAATTATTGATGATGATATATGTGGATCACATGATAATAAAGACATGTCAAGGGTGAACCCAGATAGCGCTCCAATGCATTGGGTAAAGACTTAATCTCTAGAGATGACTTTTTAGACTGATACCTTTGTGAATAACCTTGGTAATTTTTAATGACACCTTGGGGATGGATCTTGGTGAAACGAAATGATTGCCAATATTAAATGTTGCAGCCACATCTTCAGGTTATGAAAAATGTTATTTTTATTATGATATATCTCATGATTTATTTCTCATGCCTTAAAGTTCTTTTCATGACCTTATTGAAGTATCTCAAGTTCACATGCAAAAATGTTTCTCTTGTTTCCCTTACTGGGCCTTCTGCTCACCCTTTATTTTGATGTATGTCCCCAGGTTATGAGATGCAGTAATGAACCTAGTATGAACATGTGTATAAGACTTTCAAGTGTTTAAGAAGAATGTTTTATGTTTTCATGTTTTAAGTTCCCAGTTTCCATGACACTAAACCTTAAAGATCCTCAGTTTTGTAAAATGTAATGAAAGTTTATGTGATAAAAATGCGGGATGCTATAATATCAATTCCATAAAAGGGCCTGAGTTATCTACTTCCATTATAGAACAAAAGGGACAAATCCTTTCTCGCATTATCTATTAATGCAGTATTACTCATGACGCACCCAACGTATCCTACCTCGCTACGAAAGTGTGTCGTCATAGTTTTCATCAATACATCTAAGTGCACAAGTTGTAATACCCATTAATAATAATATTAAAGTATGAGGACCAATACACACATCCTTAGATAGGAACATCCAATGACACTATGAAATGTGGATTTCCAACTGATGGGTCTCGTTCTCATAATATCCTCCTGGAATTTACCAAGGGCGCACACCATGAGAAGGTGCCTCAAAGTTTTATGAGTCCTAACCCCTAATGGCCTGTATTATTTGTGTCCCTAAAATAACATCATTCAGCCATAGAATATATATTCAAGAATAGTGTTATGGCACCTCCGGGTTCTCATCATAGCAGGGATCCGCTATGACCCTTTAATGCAATATTTGTCCTTAGGACATTATCACATGCATTGTCACGCAGAAGAACAATCAAGATGTGATAAGGTATTTATTAATGAATAAAGTAAAAATTAGTTGGTTCTAGGCCACCAACTCCAATAGGGAGGTCAACCTCATGGGATCCCATTTAGTCATTACATTCAAAATCCTTATCATATCAAGAAAATTCCCCCATTAACAAGTGGAATCATCCCTAAAACCCTACCTTATGATGATAATTGGTTTTTTTCCTTTATTATCTGAATAGTGAGGGTACCCCATTCCCATAATACATGCACTCAAGGAGGACCATAGTGATGAATCCCATGAGCGTACCTATGAACAAAACCCTTAAATTCCTAGGGTAGCAACCCAAAATTAAAAAAATACCAGTAGGTGTTCCTCAAGATGCCCCCCCTAGACAGAGCATCCACTGCAAAGTTACCCTCTTTATGAATATGCTAAACTGAGCATCCTCTAGCAATATCCAAGGTGCAAATACGAATGAGGTATTTCACACTCCACCATAGCTCGACATTCCCCTGTAAGGCCCTTATCAATACCCCAGAGTTTGATTCCACTTCCAATAACCCCAATGAGAACCTTTTTCAAAACATTATACCCATGTGCAGGGCTCTTACTTCCACACCCAACAAACTACCTAGCCCATAAAAGCTGCGGAAAGCCCCCTAAAACCCTACCTTAGTTTCAACAAATCATAAAGAATAAAAGGGGAATAAACCATGGAATAATAAAAACAAAAAATTAAATTTACCTTATACTATCTCCCAGATCAAATAATACCTGAATATATTAATTATTAAGGTATAAACCATATTCAAAGAGGTTGGTTGAAAGGGGAATGAGAGAGCAAGAAAATAAAATTTCTATTAAAAGAGGAAGAACCCCCTTCACGTTTTCTATATATATTGAAATTCACTTTTAATCAATTCACATTATTTTCTTATTATAAAAGTTTCATACATATGGTTTTTTAATAAGATAGAATTCATATTTGTCACATACATGATTTTTTTGAGAGAAATTACTTTCTTTTCTTTTCAGTATTATATTTTACACTTAATTCGACCATGTGTTTTTGGAGAAAAATGAAAATTTTGGGCTTGGTAGTAGGTGGTTCATGGTTAGGGGAAACCATGAACCCTTTAACAGGAAACCATGCAACAAATGTTGGTTTTTATTAGTGGTGATTACATGGTTGGAACACGAGTTGTCAAACCATGCAGGCTAACCATGCATCTTTCTCCTCTTGGATAGTTATGGGTGCTCAATTTCCGCACAGTTTGGAAAACCTTGAAACTTGCCCACGTCATTAAAAATATGGATTTTACCTTTTTACCCCAAAATATTTAATCCCCAAATCACCCATAATCTATCCAATTTTGGATTTTATCCCTAGTATCTCTCTCTTCTCCTCATTGGACCTCTTTAGCTTCAATCTTTGGGTGGTTTTGGTGTAAGAACTTCAAGGAATCTCCATGTAAGTCTCATTTCTCATGATTTCTCCCCTCTTCTAGGGTTTATCTTCCCTCTTTCTTAAGTTCTTGTTTTACAGTGGGTTTCATGACCTAAAGTGGTTTTTATATTATTTTTTGGGTGAGATCATGATGTTTATTATTGGATCTTGCCTTTATAGGGTCTTATTGAGGTGTAGTTGTGGTTTTTCACCAATTTCTGGAAGTTTCCAAGTGTGAGGTAGGTGGTTACATGCTTCTACATTATTATAGGATTTTGATATAATTTCTTTATTGTTTAAATGTGTTATATGGATTATTAGTGTGGTGCGAAACATGTTTTGGAAATATTTTCAGATGCACATGTGGTGAAAATGTGTTTTCTAAAGGAATACGATTATGCTTCATGTGTGTTTCATTATGGTGCTTCTTGAAAGTGTTTTATGCCTCATGTAAAGGTAAAAAATGTATTTTAAAAGAGATTAAAAGGTGATATTGTGTTGAAATTGGAATTTATAATAGAAATGAGTTTTTTTGCATGTTCACCTTTTTGTTACACACATTTAATGTGTCTGTGAATTGTGAAAGTGATGTGAAGAATGTTATTACATGGTTTTGATGTGAGTATGAATTTCAAATAGGATTTGACCATGTAAATGGATAGAATTCATATGTTTTATTCTTTTTGTGTTTCTAAATGGGGTTTATAAATTGCGAAAGTGGTGAGAAATGTATTTCCAAATGGGTTTGGTGTTCATGTGAAATGGAAAGTGGTTTTGTTTATAGAAAATGGTGGTTTCCATGTGAGGTTTTTATCATTGGATCAACATGAAAATGTGAAAGTGGTGATTTACTTGTGGGATTTTAATGGTTTTCATTTGTATGTGAATGTGATGATTTATGTGATATGTGAAATGGAATTTGAGAAAAAAGGGAATCATAGGTATATAGGTGGGAGAACTAGAACTAGTACTCTATTTGATTTAGAAGTTACTGAGGCCTAGATTCATCTAGTCAGACTGAAAATTGTAACACTTACTAAACATGTGGTAATATTAGTGACCAATGGACCTTGGGATAGGATCTCCTCCAGTGGATCCTACACAAGAATGATATTAGTAATGGATTATGATTTGGATACCACTAGACCTTGGGATGTTATCCCCTCTAGTGGATCTTGCATGGAAAAAATGTTGGTAGTTTAGTTGGATGATTTTGATCACCAAGGTATGAGGTTCATAAATTTACACTTATGCTAGTTACCTAAAAGTATTATCCCATGGTTCTCTCTTATGACACAATTCTTATGTGACGTGGTGCTATCCTCCAACATACAGTAGACCTTGGGTACATTTTTATTTTAAGAAATATTATTTGTAAAAATGTTTTTTCCTTAAAAAGTGTTCCTTGAGAATGTTTTCCTTAAAATGATTTCCAAGAAATGTTTCAAATATTCTTATGGAAATGGTAATTTTGATTTTTATTCTAATGTTATAGCATGGAACCTTTTAATTTTGGTGGTATCCTACTAGGCATTGGCTCACACCCTATATACACCTTTGGGAGTATGTATACATTGTTATGTATAACCTAGGTAAAGGAAAGATGTATCGTGGTGGTGATGGTGGATTTGGTTGAAGTGTTAAAATTATTATAGGTTTTGGTGGTGGTGGATTGATGGTGATTCCCCTATTATTTCATGAAAGTTTTATGGGATGGTTTTTTGTTTCCCATTCCATTGTTTTACTTTTTGTTTTGCTTAAAGTTGTAATTTTTTAATCAGAAAAATTTTTGTACCTTGTTTTGTTATGTTTACCAGTTATTGAGATGTTTATTTTTGTTGGGTTTTTATGGATATTTAAATGGGTGGAATCATTCCCAAAGAATATTATTGATGCAAAAGGACTAGTTACCTACCCATGGGGATCAAGAACACCCTTAGGTCCATGCCATGGATCATGATGGGTGTTGGGTTTGATGAATTCCCGACTTGGTTCATGACAAGATGGTATCAGAGCAGGTCACACTCTTTTTGAGTTAAGTTATTTGGGATGAGTCTTGAGATACTAGATATAGGATTTTTGGGGATTGATGATCTAGTTGGGAGTGGGGTGTCTGGCCAACACATATCGTGACAGGACTCGAGTCGCCATGGGATGTTGGTATTTTTTTGAATTCTCAACCAGGTGAGATGTACATGCTGCAGGCTGTATAATGACATTGGGTGGGTGTGGAGTGGTATAATTTTTTTTTTATTGTTATGGATTTGTTTATGTTTTTATTTATGGAAGTATTTGAGATTTTTTTGTTTGTAAATTTTCATAATGGTTGTGTTTATTATTTTTCTTTTCGTTATTGCTTATTGTAGTGAAATTCCTCCACATAGATTTTTTTTGCAACAATAGGATGTAAAAGGAGAGATATATCCCTCACCAATTTATTAGAGGTTAGTGGAAGTAGTGTTTTGGGCTTTCCAAGCATTGGTTCAAGGAGCGGTGTCCGGTCCTACTCAGTTTATAGAATCCAAACTTGGTCTTGGGAAGGACAAATATTTTGAGTTCCTCAATAATATAACACCTTCTTTCTAGGGTATCACAGAACCCCAAGAAGTGGAGGAGTGTATTGAGAAGATAGAAAGTATGTTCGAGTTTCTCGATACACCTAAGAGAGTTAGAGTAAAATGTTCTTCATTCATTTTGGAAGGACCCGATCGAAAGTGGTGGGACTCAGTGGTGCAAGGTGGAAAGCATGAGAAGATGGGATGGAAATAATTCAAGGCCATATTAAATGAGAAGTATTATCCTATGATTTTGGATTTATCCAAGTCTTGAGATTTTTTGGATCTTATCCAGAGATACTAGACCATGATACATTATTCTAACTGCTTTATAGAGCTAGTTTGGTATGCACTTAAGGTCATTTCTAATGAGAAGATGAAGGCTTAGAAGTTCGAGATAGGGTTGTAACCAGAAATCTAATATTAGGTATTCTTGTTCAGGATGAAGACTTATGATAAGGTGGTCTATCATGATATGATGGTAGAGATTTATCATGGGAGAAATACTAGTTTCTATGAATCTATGTTAGCAGTGGGTAGTGGCAGTTTGTCTGAGAAGAAGAGGAAGCTAGATGAGCAGGGGAAGAAGGGGTGGGGGGTAGTTCATGCCATCCTCCCCATATGGATTCGTCTCTAGTTTCCGATGATGGGTCAGTGGTGTTCCATCGGTGTGGGAAAGTGTGGAACATGTGATTAACATGTTCATCTCCACCCAAGCCTTGCCATAGGTTCAGAGCTATGGTTCAGTTGCAACAATTCTGAAAGGTGGAACTCCCATATTAGAGTGGCACAAGATCTATATATTTTAAGAGGATGTCATCCCAATTACAACCATCCAAGATAATGGATTATTGGTCCATAGGTCACAGTGGTAGGTATGGATCATCTTTATGGATGTGTAAGTTCATGGAAGAGCCATAGGGTTGTGGTTATTCTTCAAAACAGTCTGAGATGAGGAAACTTCATGTTGTGGAGTGAGTGCTAGTAGAATCAAATGAAGGGCCTATGATAGTTTGAGGTACCATTCTTATTACATCATCTTTATCTATTGTTCTTTTCGATACTGGTGCATCCGTTTTTTTATTTCATCGCATCTTGTCGATATGTCAAAGTCACAAAATGATCTTATGCCGTATGTGATGGAGTTGGTAATGCCACTTGGTAATAAGCGAGAGAAGGATTTCAGGTGTCCATATTTTTCACTCACTGTTGTTGGGTCATTATGGACCTCCACTTCAAGAATTTGGAAACCTTGTTTACCAGGTCTCTTCACTCATGTTAGAGGACAATGATGGGGATCTTGAGGGTGGATCACCTCCTATTGTGGATGAGTTCCCAAATGGGTTTACAGAGGATTTATCGAGTTTTCCTTTAGAGTAGGATGTGGAGTTCACTATTTATTTGGGCCAGGAACACAACTAATATCTCTTCCCTCATATCATATGGCCCCCCTAGAGTTGAGGTAATTAAAGGCACAAATTTATGATTTTGAATCCAATGGATTCATTCACTCAATCATATCACATTGGGCCTTCCCAGTTCTATTTTTGAAGATGGCCAATGGATCTCCCTGGTTGGGAATTAATTACAGGAAGCTAAATAAGGTAACTATTGAGAATAAATACCCTTTTACCCATATTTATGACCTTTTCAATTAGATTAAGTGGGAAATGTGGTTTTTTGATATTGATTCGAGTTCTGGGTATCACCAAGTCAGAGTTAGAGGGATAGATGTTTTGAAAACATCCTTTTGAATAAGTTACGACCATTTTGAGTACTTGGTCACGCCATTAGAGTTAAAAAATGCTCCAAAAATATTTATGGAACTCATGAACAGTGTGTTATATCAGTATCTTGACTCATTTGACATGGTATTTGTAGAAAAAATCCTGGTCTATTTGGGGACTGAAGAGGAGTATGAACGGAATTTTAGGATTGTTATAGGCACCATCCTAGATCATTATATCTATGAAAAGCTTTAAAAGTGCACCTTATGGATTAAGGAGGTGAAGTTTCTGGATCATGTGATCTCAGAATGAGGGGTTTTTGTGGACCCCGAGAAGATCAATGTAGTTATTCCATGTGAGAATTTGAAGAATGTGATTGAAATCAGAAGTCTTTTGTGTTAGGTAGGGTATTATAGGAGGGTTTTTTGAGATTTATCACAGCTTGTTTCATCCATGGAAGTGATTACCTGAAAAGGGGTAAAGCTTGAATGTTGTCCAATGTGTTAGGTGTCCATTGAGGATCTTAAGTGGTGGTTTACCATAAACCATATTTTGATCTTGCTAGATTCTGGAAAGGGATATGTGATCTATTGTGATGCCTCAGTATGGGTTTTGGGTGTGTGATAATGTAGGATGACATGCGGTGGTGTAGGGTTTGTGCCAACTCCTACCACATGAAAAAAACAAACCAACCCATGACCTAGAGTTAACAATAGTGATTCATGACCTGAATCCCCGAATACATTGAACCATTATCTTTTTGGGGAGAAGTTTGTAGTTTATTTGGATAACAAGAGCTTGACCTACATTTTCTCCCATAAAGATTTGAATTTGATCCAATTTCATTGAGTTGAGTACCTTTAGGGGTATAATTTTGATATTGTCTATACCCTAGGTAAAGGTAATGTGGTGGAAGATGATTTGAGCAAGAAAGTTCCAGTGAAATATTTGAAAGAGTCCTGTGATGAGTGGATGTTGATGAGGCTCTTTTCTCAGATGCACTTGGAGACTAAGGAGCATAATAGAGGTGTGATTTTGGCCAGTGGTCAGATGGTAACTTCTCTCATGGAATTGATTCGGAAAGTGAAGACAAGTAATGAGTTATGCCAGTGTTATATGCAATTTATAAATGGTATGGAGGCACCTTTAAGTAGTCGTTGTCTCCCAAGGGAGTTTTGTGCTTCAGGGGTCTCTTTGTGGTTCTGTTATCTTTGCGGAAGGTGGTGAAGAAGGATAAACACCATTCTCAGTGATCCATTCATCTTGGTGATACTAAGATGTAATATGATGTGAATCAATAGTTTTGGTGGCCAGGTATGAGGCATGATGTATCTAACTTTTTATCACAGTGTTATAAATGCCAATAGGTTAAAGAAGATAATCAAAGGACCTTCAGTTTACTTTAGCCGATACCCATTCCTACCTGGAAGTGGGAAGATATTTCAATGTATTTCATTATTATATTACCTCATACACCCTAGGGGGGATTACATTTGGGTATTGATTGACTATTTGACAAAAATTAGAGAATTTCATTCTAATCAGGGATTCATCCAAAGTGGATGAGTTGGGTTGGTTGTATATTACAGAAGTTGTGAGACTTCATGGTGTTCCATTTGAAATTGTTTCATATAGGGACCCTGATTTTACCTCAATGTTTTGGGAATGCATTCAGAAGGTGATGGGGTCATAGGTCAAGTTGAGTACGACATACCATCCTCAAATGGATAGTCAGACAGAGTGAGTGAGTCAAATTTTAGAGGATATGCTTCAGGCATGTGTTTTGAATTTTAGAGGTTTATGGGATATATATTGGGGATTGGTTGAGTTTGTGTATAAAAATAGTTAGAAATACTAGATTCAAATGGATCCTTTTTAGTCGGTTTATGGTTGAACGTGTCGGTCTCTCATGTGTTGAGATGAGGTGGGTGAGACCTCATTGTTTGGGCCATGCCTTGTTAAGGAAACATCTAATAAGGTTAAGTAGATTAGGCAGTGTTTTTTGATGGATCATAGTTTTCAGAAGTCCCATACTGGCCAAAGGTTCCATGCTTTAGAGTTTTTTTGTGGATGACCGGGTGTTCCTAAAAGTGAAACCTCGCTTGGGTCATCATCATTTTGGTAAGAAAGGGAAGACAACGTTGAGGTATGGTGGAATTTTGATATTACTGAGTGGATTGGTATTATGGAATACATGTTAATTTTCCTTCATAGTTGATATCAATTCATGACTTGTTCCATATCAATCAGTTGAAAAATTATAATATAGATCCATCCCATGTGTTGAAATGGGGAGGGGGGATTTGGAGTTAGAGCCTGATCAATCTATGTGTGAGTGGACAGTACAGATTTTAGATTCATAGAAGAAAGTGTTACATGGGAAGTCTATTCATTTGATACAAGTTATTTGGATGCATGGTAGTGATGAGCATGAGACATGGGAGTGAAGGTCTTGGGCAGAGAAGGAGTATTTGTTTTTGTTCTCCGAGCAAGCCTCGAGATGACTTTTTGAGAGCATAAAGTTTTCATGGTGGGAATAATTTTCACATCCTTGATATTTTTGTGAGGTATTACTTTGTTTATTTTTAGAATTATATTTTTACCTTGATTAACCCATGTGTTTTTGGAGAAAAATGGAGATTTTTTTCTTGGAAGTTGGTAGCACAAGGTAAGGGGAAACCGTGCACCCTTTCATAAGAAACCATGCTATAGATAATGGTTTTGGTTAGTGGAGACCACACGACTAGCACATGAATTTTCAAACCATGTGGGATAACCATATGAATTGATCCTCTTGGATAGTAAAAGGCACATTATTTCCATACAGTCTTGAAAAGCATGTAGTAAAACTGTGCAAATTTTCTAAGTTATAAAAAATGTGGATTTTACCTTTTTCCCCTCTATGGATTTAACCCCCAAATCACCCATAATATACCCCATTAGGGATTTTTTGTTAGAACCACAACCATTCTATGAAAGAAATGGAGTTTGTTTTGTGTTTTCTATCAATCCACATTGGATGTTCAGAATGTTTTCCACGAAAGGGATCATACAGTTCAAGTAGACAATAGTATTGAAGGTGGTGTCATTTCCCAGTGTTTTCCAAATTTTTGGGCCTGAAAATTGGAAAATGGATAATTTTTTTTTGGAAAAGTAATTTTCATGGAAGATTGTAGTTTTTTTGGAAACTTGAGCTCAAGGAATGTTTCAGGATCAGATCATCAAAAAATGGCAAATACATGAGTTGTATGAAAAATATGGAGTTGTGCACGGAAAATGATTCCTACTTGAAAATAATTGCACACAAAATGGGAGGTTTTTTCGTGACAAAATGGTTTTTTCATGCGGGGTTGGCGATGCCTATAAATAAGAGGTGACCCCCTCATTCAGGAAGGTTGAAGACTTAGAGAAGGTACGAGTTCTGATGTGTGTAAAAGTTGCACAGAAAGGTTGAAGTTGTGCAGAAAAGATGAAGTTGCGTAGAAAAGTTAAATTTGCATGAAAAAGTTCAAGTTGTGTGAAAAAGATAAATTTTTTCATAAAGGGTGTATTTACATGAAATATTTTACATGAAAAATAAATATTTCACGCAAAAGTCAGATCTTTCAGGCATAGGGTAGGTGCTGCGCACAATTGTCAGTGTAGGCTAAATACTTGTTCTGAATATCGGGATCAGTGGTTTAGTGCTTTCAAGAGAATAAATTCAGGACTTCAAAGAAAGCAATGTCTCATGCTGAATACAGACAAATAATTCAATGAAAATCTATTGAAGCAACCTTCAAGTAGATAAACAGAGTTTGAATTCTCTCAAGGTAGTGAGATAGGGGGAGTCAAGGGAAGTGATCCGAGGGACGCAGTGAGATATCCTTGAACCTTTGTAAAGGTAGTTTTCCTAGTACATATTGACTATGATCGAATATTGTAATCCTCAAACTAGTAAAGATTAGTGGATTTAAGTATGACCGACACACTGTCAGCATATACTCCTTGGACGTAGCCCTTTGCGGTGAACCATGTAAAAGTGTTGTGTCATCTCCCTACTTACATTTTTTTAATAGATTTAACAAGTTCCTACCAACATGGGAATAATATAAAATTTTTTTAAAAGAAACATTTGACACCCTAATTCACCCCTCACCTCTCAGGGTGTTCTAGGGTCCTTCAAGTGGTATTAGAGGGAGGTTTCTGGTGTTTGATCTGTCTTATACCATCATGGAGAATTTAGCCAGTGTCAAGGGAGTCCCCCACTTTGATGGAATTAATTTTCATATTTGGAAGAACATAATGAGATCTCATCTAAGATACCTTAGAATGGAAATCCTATTTTCCACTGTGTAAGGTATAAAGTGTTACTGATCCAATATGGTTGGCTATGACTGATGGAGATAGGAAAATTCTTGATGCAGATGCTAAAGCACCGAATTCTCTCACCGCAACCCTTTTTGATCAAATATATCTAAAGGTGATGAGTTTCACCTCAAAAAATTCCATGTGGGATAAACTCGAAAATATTTATGAAGGATATAGAAAAGTGAAGGAGGAAAAACTACAAGTCCTGCACAATAGGTTTGATGATCGAAGATGCATCCTGATGAGAATACATACTCCTTAAATAGAATTACTGAAGTGGTTGGAGAAATTAGGGTTTTTGGCGAAGAAATCGAAGACATTGACATTATAAAGAAAATATTGAGAAGACTTCCACCCCTGTACAAAGCAAAGGTGTCAGCCCTTGAGGAAAGAGATCCTTCCAAACTTTCTATGGATAATCTGTTGTGCAGCCTGGTGGCATATGAAATGAGAGTCAAACTAGAACATTCTAAAAATTTCATGGGAAAGGAAATGGCGTTAAAATCCATGGAGAAACTGAAAATTTAAAAAGATAGTAGTGGTGAAGATGACGAGGAAAAATAAATTCTTTCTCTCATTTCCAAGTAGTTCTAGAAGGAAAAAGGTTAATTCAAAGGGAATTTACCTCTAACTTTATTTCATTGTGGAAAAATTGGGCACATTGCCTCTCAATGCTTAAGAAAGATCAATGATGAAGATAGAGAAGTTGAAAACATTGATAAGCCTCAGAAAATGTTTTTCAAAAACGGAGACTTCAAATCTAGAAAGAAAGTACCGAATAAGAGTTTTGTCTCCAAAGAGGAATATGATGATAATGAATTATGTGAAGAAGAAGAACTAGAATTTAAACTGGAAACCATGATTTCATGGTGGCCACTATTGAAAAATAAAAACCTTAAGAAGATAATGGTAGAGAAAATCAGTTGAAAACTAGTGCTAATCCTGAGTTTCAACTTAAGGATGTTGTTAGTAAGGTTAAGATTAAATGTAAGAGTTGCAATAAGTGTAAATCAATTGTAGAAGAATCAACTGAATATGTTGATCAGATCCAAGCTAAAATTGAATAAATAGAAGAATTTGTGAAAGTACAGTCTAAATTACTTAAAAAAATGATGATGTAGTGGATCTGATGCTGAGAATTGAAGAGCAGGAAAAGGTCATTAATGAACTCACCTCTAGACTAGAAGAAAATTCCAAGAATGCTGAGGCTCTTGATGAGGAAGTTATTACTCTTAGGAGTAAACTTGAGACTGAATCAATTTCAAAAGAATCCAAAAAGAAAATACAATTTGTAAGGTTCTCATATGCTGAGCTGTTGGAGAGAGAAAAATGAGACTCTAATAGAGTTGAAAATATTTTTAATGATTAAAGACCTGCTTACATGGGAAATAATGGAATTGGTTATGAGGCTAAATCGTCAAATGCTGCAAATAAAGGTGACCAAAATAAAGTCAAACTGAAAGTGGGTCATGTGGAAAAGTCACTTGAAGTGCTGAAAAAGAAACACCCAATTTAATCTAAAAGAAGAACAAAAGACTATCCTAGATCATCTAGTAATAAGTTTCCATCAAACTATTATCCCATGGAAGAAAAAATTAGGATAAACATAAGTGAGAAGACATTTACTCTTATAAAGTGTCAGTTCTATGGATATTTGGGCCATACCATGTCTTATTGCAAAGAGGCAAGAAGCTATTTGAATGGAAAAGATATGAGAGTTCAACAAAGGAGAACAAATTCATATCCTAATTCTACTGGAAGAAACAATTTCTATGGATATTGTTTTCATTGTTCTAACTTTGTTCATAAGGCTGTTGATTGCAGGCAGAGTAGTGACATGTACACCTTATACCGGAGTCCGAGATAAGTCAAAGCTCATCAACAAGACAATGTTGCTCTTACAAATAGGTTGGATCCTCTGGAAGAATATTTCAACTATGAAGAACCCAAGTACATGAAAGAGATAATTTAAAGGCCATCAGTGTTCTACACTCAATCTAATGTCTCATAGAATGAAAATAAGAAAATTGAGAAATCTAACCTTGAAGAGGTAGCCTTAAAATCTAAAAAAGTAACAGCACCTGGATTCTGGATAGAGGTTGTTCATCTCAGATGATGGATAATGTAGGCCTATTAATGGATGTCAAGAGGAGGGTTAATGGAATAGTACAGTTTGGTAATGATGAAGCAATGAAAATAAAAGGCAGTGGAAGTACTGAACTAGCTAATAGAGAGCTAAATAAAACTAAAGTCCTTTATGTAGATGGCCTATGTCATAATCTCCATAGAGTGACTCAAATCTCTGACTCAGGACTTATAGTTACTTTTAATAAAAAAGGATTCACTATCAATGTAAATATAGGAAATTCAATTTTAAAGGGATGCAGAATAGAAGGAAACCTATATCAGGTTGTTAGTAATGAAATTTTTTTCTACATGACTATCGAGGAAGAAAATAACCCGTGGCATCAGAGATTGGGGCACATCAATCAACAAGACATGGAAAAATATCAAAACTGAAGATTTTCATAGACATTCCCAACTTGAATCGTGAACATGAAAAGTCTTGTGATGCTTGCATTCAGGGGAAGCTGGTCTGTAGTTCATATCATCTAAAGAAGAAAAGGGAATATCATCTTCTTGATCTCATTCATACAAATTTATGTGGCCTGATAAATGTTTCCAGAACTCATGGATAAAGTTACTCCATCTTTTTCATAGATTATTACAGTATAATGGCATGTGTAATGGTTATACAGAGGAAACGACAAGTGCTTGAACGCATGAAAACATATCGGTGAATCACCAAGAATGATACTGGACGAACAATCAAAGTGCTGTAATCTGGAAATGGAGGGGAATACATGTCCATTGAATTTAAAAATTACATGGAGAAGCATGGGATACAACATGAGGTAGCTGCTATGAGAACTCCACATCAAAATGGAGTTGTTGAGAACAAAAATTGATAGGTGAAAAACATGGAAAGAACTATGCTGATTGAGATTCGTATTCCATGATATTACTAGAAAGAGGACATTCAAGATGCAGTGTATATTCAAAATCGAACAGGGCTTTATATGGTTGAGACAAAGACACCATATCAATTGTGTCATGGAAGGAATCCATATTTGAAGTAATTTTGTGTTTTTGGAAGTAAATTCTTCATCAGAAAAAAAAAAAGAAAATCAAGGGAAGTATGGTGACAATGCGGATGAAAGAATTTTCCTTGGATAATTAATGAACAACAAAGCCTAAAAGTGTTTCAACAAGCACTTAGGAAGGATTGTGGAAAGTAGTGATGTTAAGATCATTGAAGGGAAAACCAAAAATGAATCAAGTATTTCATATGCTATTGTGATATAAAATGAATAAGAAAGTGAACATGGAGTAAATGAAAATACAGAAATAGGGGAAGGTGTACAAAACACTCAGGTTTCACATCATGATGTTGACTCAGAAGAATAATCTAAAGAGGAAACCTTGGATGGAGAGAATGCGGTTGAATATCAAAGGAGGAATCAAAGAGAAGAAATTGATCAATACAACATTATTGGGGATTAGACTGCACCCACACAAACCAGGAGAATGAGGAATAACACACAATCTATATTTCTTTCATTTGTGGAACCATCCTCATTTGAAGAAGCTACAAAGGATGAATCATGGGTGAAATCCATGAATGAAGATTTAGATCAGATTGACAAGAATCAGACATGGGATCTAGTCAAGAGACCCAAAGGTCACAATGTGATTAGTACAAAGTGGATTTTCAAGAACAAGTTTGATGAGCATTGAAGTGTTATGAGAAACAAGGCATGACTAGTATGTAAAGGATATTCATAGATATAAGGGGTCGATGTTGAAAAAACCTTTGCTCTAGTGTGTATACAGGATTCAATCAGGATTTTTCTTTCCATGGAAATCTAGAGAGGATATAAATTTTATCAAAGGGATTTCAAAACATCATTCTTGAATGGTGTTCTCGAAGAAGAAGTCTACATCGAACAACCGATGGGTTTTCTTCTTGGTACTGATGAAAGAAAGGTTTGTAAACTAAATAAGGCTCTATATGGTTTGAAGTAGGCACCTTGAGCATGGTATTCTCGACTGAATTATTATCTTAATAATATGGAATTCAAAAGAGGTGGAGTAGATCACAATCTCAATTTGAAAAATTCTCCAAAAGATAAATTCATGGTTTTATTTTACTTTGATGACATTATATTTAGTGGTAGCAGGTAGAAATCAGTTGATGAATTTTCTAATCACATGAAATAAAAATTTGAAATGTCTATGATTGGGGAGATCACATATTTCTTGGGACTGCAGGTGACTCAAAATAAGGATTTTACTTTCATTTTTTAGGAAAAGTATAGAAGAGAGCTACTGAATAGATTTAATATGCATGAATCCAAACCAATTTCAACTCTGATTGCAGTTAGAACCAAACTTAGAAATAATAAGGACGAGACCTCTGTAGATCCCACCATGTATAGGAGAATTATTGGAATCTAACTATACCTAATAGAAATAAGACCTGATATTATCTTTTAAACTTTCTTAGCGGCCCGATTTCTGAGTAATTCGAAGGAAGAACATATGACAACAGTAAAAATAATCATGAGGTATATTCAAGGTACTCATAATTATGGGTTATACTTTGCTTAAGGAAGGGATAGTGAATTATCAGTGTTTTTTGATGCTGAATGGGCTGGAGATGTAGTGGACAGAAATTCCACCAGTGGTGGAGCATTCTATATTGGGCATAAATGTGTTGGCTAGTTGAGCAAGAAATAAGAAAGTACTTCTCTTAGTACTACTGAAGTTGAGTATATCACTGCTACAAAGGCATGAACTCAAATACTATGGATGAACCAACAAATGATAGATATTTGTGATGAGGTGAAAAACCCAATGGTGATTTATTGTGATAATAAGAGCACAATTGATCTTACGAAGAATCCTGATTATCATTCTCATACAAAACATATTGAAATAAGATATCACTTTATCAAGGAAAAAGTCAAACAAGGCGTGATTAAAATGGATAATGTGGGAACTGATGAACAAGTGGCTGATATACTGACCAAGACACTATCAACGACTGTGTTTGAGAAACATAGGTTGAACCTCCATGTTCAGCCACCTCCAAGTTCATAATGAGGTTACAAAAATCTCCTCTCCCCAGTTATATTAATTGTTTTTAATTTGTTTGTGGATGTGATGCATGTTTATGGGGGAGACAATATCCAGGGGTGTTTTAAGCTATTCAATGAACATTTACCGGTCTTTGGGTTTATTTTCAATGGGGGGAGAAAGGAATACATTTAAGATTTAGGATATGAACATGTAATGAACATGTAATGCTTCTGTGAAATGATAAGAATTTGGTGTTAGGAGAAGAAAGAATACATTCTGGATATTTAATGCTTCTGTGGCATAGTAAGAGAATAGATTGGGTGGTGTCTTTAAGAATTCCAAAACATGGGATCCCAATTCATGATTCCCCTCTTGTTTTCTACACCGAGCATTTCTTATATAGACTTAGAGTGTTGGATGAGTTGATTCTTGCGTTTTAGGTTTGCTTGTGGCTGGTGCTCTATTGAATTTATCTGGTGATTACCAAAAAACCCAAAGGGAGAGATTATTGTAACCATGAACGTTCTATATAAGAAATTGAGTTTGGTTTGTGTTTTTTTTCAATCCACATCTGAAGTTCAGAATGTTTTCTAGGAAAGGGATCATACAGTTCGAGCAGACAATATTATTGAAGTTGGCATCATTTCCTAGTGTTTGACAAATTTTAGAGCCTAAAAATTAGAAAATGGGGAATTTAATTTTTGGAAAAGAAGTTGCACACAAGATTGTAGGTGTTTTGAAAACTTGAGTGCAAGGCATGTTTTGGGATCAGATCGTCGAAACATGGAAAAGGCATGAGCTGCGTGAAAAATTTGGAGCTGTGTGCGGAAAACTGTCCCTGCGTGAAAAGCATTTCATGAAGAATGGGAGGTTTTGCGAGATACGATGGGTTTTTCGCACATGGGTTGGTGACACCTATAAATAATAGGTGACCCCCTCATTAGGTATAACTGAAGAATTATAGAAGATATTAGTTCTGATGTGCATAAAAGTTTCACGTAAAGGGTGAAGTTGCGTGGAAAAGTTGAAGTTGTGTGGAAAAGTTAAAGTTGCACAAAAAAGTTCATGTTGCATAAAAAAGATAAATTTTCTTGTAAATGGTGTTTTTGAATGGAATATTTTATGCGTGAAATGTAAATATTTCATGTAAAAGTCAAATCTTTCATGCATAGGGTAGGTGTTGAGTGCAATTATCAGTATAGGCTGAATACTTGTTCTAAATATCTGGTTTAGTGGTTCTGTGATTTCAAGTGCATCACTTCAAGACTTCGATGTAAGAAATGTCTCATGCTAAATAGAGATAAATAATTCAATGAAAATCTATTGAAGAGGCCTTCCAGTCGATAAACCGAGTTTGACTTCTCTCAAGGCAGTGAGATAGGGGGATTCGAGGGAAGTGATCCGAGGGATGCAATGAGCTATCCTTGAACCTTTGTAAAGGTAGTGTGCTTGGAACAGAGTGACTTTGACTGAATCTTGTAATCCTAAAACTAGTAAGAATTAGTGTATTTAGGTACGAACGACACACTGTTGGCGTATTCTCCTTGGGCGTATCCCTTTTCAGTGAACCAAGTAAAAGTGTTGTGTCATCTCCCTACTTACATTTGTTTGAAAGATTTAACAAGTTCCTATAAATGTGGGAATAAGGTCCACAACTTTAAAAAGAAAAATTTTACACCCTGATTCACCCCTTCCCTCTTAGGGTTTTTTGGGTTCCTTCATATTTATCCATTGGAGCTCCCTCTTATCCTACTTGGACCTCTTGGTCTTAAATATTTGGGTGGTTTTGGTGTGCGGAATTTAAGGAATCTCCAAGTAAGTCTCATTTCTCATGATTTCTCCCATATTATAGGGTTTCTCTTCCCTCTTTCTTGATTTCTTGTTTTCTAGTGGGTTTCTTGACATAAATAGGGTTTTATCTTATGTTATTGGGTGAAATCATTATGGTTATTTTTGTATCTTGCCTTTATAGGGTCTTATTGAGGTTCATTTGCGTTTCCTCACCTATTTCTAGAAGTTTCCAAGTGTGAGGCATGTGATTCCATGCTTCTACATTATTATATGATTTTGATATGCGTTTTTGTGATTAAATGTATTTTTGGATTATTTTTGTGGTGAAAAATATATTTTGGAAAGATTTTGGGATGAACATGTGGTTAAAATGGGGTTTCTATTGGAAAATGATTATGTTTCATGTTTGTTTGATTGTGATTCTTCTTTAAAGTGTTTTATGCCTTGTGTGAAGGGTATGAAATGTATATTAAAGGAGATTTAAAGGTGTGAATGTTTTGAAAGTGGACTTTCTAAGAGAAATGGGGTTTTGGTGCATGTAATCTTATTTATTATGCACCTTTAATGTGTATTGGAATTATGAAAGTGATGTGAATCATGTTATTAAATGGTTTTGATGTGAGTATTAATCTGAAAGGGTATTTACCCATGTAAATGGTTGGAATCCATATGCGTTCTTATTGTTCTATTTCCAAATGGGTTTCATAAATTGTGAAAGTTGAGAGAAATATATTTCCAAATGATTTTTGTGTGTGTGTAAACTAGAAAGTGCTTTTATGGAATATGGGGGTTTTTATGTAGCCTCTTGATTATTGGATAAATGTGAAAAATGTTCAAGTGTGATTTTATTGTGACCTTGTAATGATTGGAATGTTTATGTTAAAGTTATTATTTATGTGACATGTGAAATGGAATTTGAGTACAATGGGAATCTCGAGTATCTAGGTGAAAAAACTAGAACTAATATGCATGTTGATTTGTAAGTGGTTGAGGCCCAGATTCATCTACCATGATTGTAAATTGAAACACTAACTAAACATGTGATATTATTAGATATCACTAGACCTTGGTATGGGATACCCTATAGTGACTCATGCATGTGAACATTGTTAGTATTGGATTATGATTTGGAGACCACTAGACCATGGGATGCATTCCCCTATAGTGGCTCGTGCACGAGAAAACTTTTGATAGTTGAGTTACAGGATTTTGATAACCTAGGTATGAGGTTCATAGAGTTCCACTTGTGTTAGTTACCTATAGGTATTTCCCCATGGTTCCATCTTATGACATGATGATTATGTGATGTGGTGCTAACCTTAGACATATGGTAGACCTTGTTTACATTTTTATTTCAAGAAATATTATTTGTAAAAAGGTTTTTCTCTTAAAAGTGTTCATTGAGATAGTTTCACTTAATATGTTTTCTTAGAAATTTTTCAAATATTTTTATGGAAATGTTCATGTTAACTTTTCTTCTAATGTTATAGCATATAATTGTTTCCTTCGGGTAACATCCTATTGGGATTTGGATCACACCATATATACACCTTTATGTGTATGTATAATTTGTTATGTATGAACTAGGTAAAGGAAACATGTATCTTGGTGGTGATGGTGGATCCAATTTCTAGTGTTCCACTTCTTGGAGGTGTTGGTGGAGGTTCTTGAGGGTGATGCCCCTCTTGTTTCATAGAGGTTTTTGGGATGGTCTTTTGTTTCCGATTCCATTATTATAGTTTTGGTTTTGTTTAAAGTTGTAAAAATTGAATTTAAAAAATTATTTTTCCTTGTTTGGCTATGTTTACCTATTTTTGTGATGTTTTTTATTTTTGGTTGTTTAAGGATATTTAAATGGGTATAATCATTCCCAAAGAATATTTTTGATACTTAGGCACTAGTTTCTATCCCATGGGTATCAGGAATGCCCTTTGGGCCATGCCATGGATTTGGTTGGATGTTAGGTTGGATGGAATCTCCACTTGGTTCGTGACAATATATTTTATTTTTCCTCTTGTGTAAGGTTTTTTCCTTAGAAATACCTTCACACATAATATTTTGTCAATGCATAACTTATTTTATAATGAATAATATAATTTTCTCTCATGTGTAATACTATTACTTCATGTGAAATATATTTATTTCCATATATAATATATTATTTAATATATAATATATTTCCTTGGAAAAAATTTAATACATAATATGATTAGACAATATATCATATATTTTTATCCATATTTAATGTTTTCCCTCTAGATTAAAATTATAACTTAATATACACATATCATATGTAATATATATTTCTCATATGTAATGTTTTTAATCATGTAAATAATATATATTTTCCATATGTAATATATTTTAATTTTATATATAACACATTTATATTCCCCCTTATAATGTGTAATATTTTAGAATTAAGAAAATTTTTTTGTGGAAGGTTTTATACTAAGATGATTTTTCAAAAGTTTTCTAAAAATAAAAAAATACCCAAATTTACTCCAAACTCTAAAAATTAATTTCATAAATTATATACCTTTCCAAAAACTATACAAAATTGAGAATTAAATTAAAATATATCCCCTATCCTGGCCAATTCTCAAGACTCGATTCCCAATCAATTTTAACATACTCAGGCCATTCCATCGACCATTTTCCAATATTCACCCAAGCACCCAAGGTACATCCCAAGCCTTTAACCAAGTTTAATAAAGCAACTTAAATATTTTACAACTATATAAATCATAATCTAAACGCTAATTTTTAATATAATCATCTCCATGGGTCCAAAAATTCAAATTTCCCCTAAGTTTATCAACCCATAATGGAGTGTATCATTATAACCTCTTCACCAAAACACTTATCATCCTTGAGAAGTATCCACATGCATCTTCTATGAACCATCCTGATTAGAAACTCTAATTAATGGTTTTAAATCTTATATTTTTCCACCATTTATGTTTGTTCCATTACCACACCCAAAATGGATCCACCACTCAAAACCCCATCGACCCTTGAATTATGGTTCTAGTTATTTCAACCAATTACATGATGATACACAACTTTTGGAGACATCCATGAATTCTAAATCTACTAAAGTCACACCCCATTAGTTGATATTATAGGTCTACACTACTCCATATCCCACTTAGTGTCACACCTAAGAATTACCTAAACTCTCCTCAATTTTTTGTCTTAGCCCTGAAACTATATTTGAAACATAGGGACTCAACTTATTAAATAGGTTGGCATGATACCCATAAGCACTTACATTCCAAAAACTTGGCTACTCAGACAAACTATTTTTGAAACATGTATTGAGGTGACTCAAGCATAACATACATAAATATTACATTATTTTAGATGAATGTTCAAAACATTTCATAATAACACACACCCGAGGACTATAAATGTTTAGTGTTTTGGGGGACTAGACACATAATCATTTAATTTCATAAAATATCTTCAAAATATCCCATAAAGTTATTATCACAGATTTCACTTCTTAAACATACCATGGTTAAAACAATTCTTCATAACCTAGGGAAAGGAAACACAAGAAAGGGTGGGCTCAGATTCTCAGTAATGATAAACATAGGACATATCAATCAATTATCATAAGTGATCATAAGCATAAGGGACGAGAACATGATCATAAATTAAGAAATTCATTGCCAATAAGTCAAATATCCTTATTCATCAATCATGGAATAAGGTTTTTCATGATAAAATTCAAAATAAAAAAGAGTTTGGAATAATTTATAATCAATCATGAGCCATGGGAACATATCATAATCATAATACATAATTTTGTGTCATAAAAATTAGTATATAAATTCATTTCCTTAGTCAAGGCTCACTAATAAGGTTATCATATTGGATTGGGTTGAGTCCAAATTCCATAATTTACTTAATTAAGGTTCAATCAAAAGACTATCATCGTAGACATATTTCTTTACTAAACTAGGTTCAATACCCATTAAGGTACTTATTATCCCAAGAGGTCATTCTTTACCCATTTCATCGGAGGGTTATACAATTTCATTTCCAAACACCACATAATAAAAAACATACATATGTATTTTACATGAACATAAAACATTCATGAATTAATCATAGCATAACCCATGTAAACTAAATAAGTTTAATCGACATATTATCATCACATAATCATAATACATCTATAAAAAATGAAGAGGATGGTATCATGAGAGCATTAATTATCTCATTATAGCTTAATTAACCTACTGTAAATATATGAGTTTCTTATAATCATCCTAAGATCATCATCATCATAATTCATCCATACAATTGGATGGAATCATAAGATTATATCACTAGTAAAATATAAGAATCCTAATGTATGTTTAAATAAATGAAAAATACATTTAAAAGAACATTTGAACCATTCTTTGAAAACATGATAAAAATATCCATTTATTTTGATATCATTTTAACTAAAAATTCACATAATTTTAATAAAATCCTTTTATTTGAAAATAAACATGGTAAATTTTAGATTAATCTTCAAATAAAATAATTACCATGAATGTAGGAAAACCTATTTCTACTATATACATTAAAAGAGAACATTCTTTTCACACATTTGTAAAATATTCAAAAAACACTTGTTCAGAAAACATTTATTTAAAAATATTCATTTAATTTTTTTAAAAAAATTAAAATGTAAAGAAAATTATCTTTTTAAAAAATATCTTTTATAGGTAAAAAATTTTATAAAACAATTTTTAAGAGCATGGACATCAAAGAAAAAGTTCATCAGCCTAAGAGAAAATAAGGTCATCTTTTCCTTAAACAAATTTCTCTATAATTTTAAGTAATAAAGTGAGAAAATGGTAATAATACATAATTTTTTTAAGAATAACTATTTTATAATGAAATAATTTTTTTAAAGGATAATATCAATCTAATTTCCCTCATTTGAAATTTGACAATGACAATCCCTAAAAAAAGAGATTGTAACATAAACCCTTAACTCAAGTACCATATTTCTTCATAAAAGTTTAAAAAGTATTTATAATAAATATATATTTATTAGAAATATATTTCAGAACCATATTAATATATAAAAAACTATTTATCATTCTTTATAATTTTCGATTACCCTTTTATTAACAACTTCTTTTCCAACTGATCATTCTGGTGAAAACTGGTTCATTTTCCATACACATTTTGGTTCGATGGTTCTAGAACATGTACCTTGGTCATGGTTTCATAATATACATAATATTAATCATGAATTAATACTTATATTTAATTATTAAACATAATTTCATAACCATTTATATAAACTAATGAAGAAAAATAAATTGCATTACTTCTTGGAGATAATAGTTCTTACGCATACACGGATGATGTTTTCACTTTTCAATGGATGGAAAAAAAAGAAATGTATATAATAATTAAAATTTAAAGAATCATAATTATATCAAAAATATCATATATATTCATTAAATCTCTCCTTATTACCATCCATATAAAACATAAATGAATAACTTATCATATCACTTCTTGCAGGTGGATTTCCACACATATGCAGGAACGACACTATCATTTTTCAAAAAAAGGGAATGTAAGAAGGTTGATAAGTTATTATAATTATAAAATATTAATAATTTAATAAATATAATATATAAACATTAAATATATTATAATACACAACCATAAAATATGGTTATAGAAAGTAAATCATATCGCTACTTGGAGGCAGTAGTTCACATGTACGCATGAGTGATACTTTCATTTACCATTTGATGGAAAGGGAGTAAAAATGGTTGTAAAATAATAATAATAACATATTATTATATCTATTATAGTAAATTTATCATGTTATTATGTATAAAATATATTTATAGGAAGTAAAAGAAGAAATAAACTTTAATTATTTAGGTAAGATGATTACCTCTTCTTTGATAAACCACCTTTGGCTTACACCTTAATACTTATTTGTATGGTCCTAGGGAAAAACAATAAGATATATAAAATTATTAAGGTATTAGTGTAGTTTATTTCTAATATATAGTGATAATGCTTTTTGAAAAAGGATAATAGGAGGTTCCCTTTTACAAGTGAGGGAAATGGCACACTTGGAATTACATAAAAGATTTAAATATAATATATATCATAATCATCTCAAGTGGAACCAAGACACCCGAAATAAAAATATAAGATGTGATAGGGTCTAAATAAACTCACCAATAAAATTTAGACATGTTTTTGAGACATTTTAATCCTCATATCCTAGTAATACAATTTTAAATCCATTTTAACCACAATCACGATAACTTTACTTTTTACCATGATAACTTAATTTTATGACCAAAAATAAATGGGGACTTAGATTTTTTTTTTGAAATGGTGATTCCAAATTTTTAATCCATATCATCATATTAAATTTTAAAATTTTTATAAATAAAATTTAACATATGAATACAACAAGAATGAAAAATAATTTTTAGGAAAATACCAGTTTTAAGCGTAAAAATCATTTCACATTGAAATCAAGAAAACAAGTTGATTTCTAAAAAAACTTTTATTTTAAAAAATAAAGGTTTATATACTTTTGTATCAAAAGAAATTAATTAAACCTTTCTACTATAATATTAAATGAAAATACTCAAAAATAGTTTTTAATTTGAATAAAATAAAACTTATGTTCATAAAAGTAAAGGTTTGGTTCCCAATTTAAAAATAATAATTAAAAAGAATTAGTTTAATATATAAATATATATTAGGTCAAGAAAAATATTTTAAAATTTATTAATTCATTCTTTCATCATAATAATTTCATAAATGTTAGAGTATTTTAAAAACAATGTTTTTCACTATTTACTAAAAAATCAATATTTTCATAAAATTCCAAAAAATTCATCTTGAGCCTATTATGACATGATGATTTCAAAAACGATATCCATTTTTTCAAATAAAATTTATAATAGTTTTTAAAATTAATTGTAATGTCCGCACACAAAATTCAATAAAAATATTTTTTGAAGAAAATATGTTTTTGAAGTATAAAAAGACTTTACTAAAAGTTGAGTACTTATTTATTATGAATTCATAAATTCATTTACATTATATAAAACTATTATATATTTATATATTCCATAATTTTTTTATTTCTATTCAAGCCTCCAATTTAATGGATAGGTTATAATGGTCGAATTTAAATAATACTTTATTATTATATATATGAATTCGCTTAAAGCTCGGTGTTGCATGTTAAGAAACATATAAAAGATATTAAATTAATAAATATAAAATATATTATAAAATATTAGGGTGATATATTCTACCCCCCTATACCACATAATAATTTCACCCTTGATTTTTTTACTACGGTAAAACAATTGAGGATACTTTTTCCAAATTACATCCATGGGTTCTCACATAGATCCCTCAAATGTATGGTTTCTCAAAAAAATTGACCAGGTGAGTGGTCTTATTTTGTATAGATTTCTCTCTATGATCCAAAATCACTACTGGACCTTCCTCATAAGAAATATCATTCTCTAGCAGCACAACCTATGAATTAAAAACATGTGAAAGACCTGGTAGGTACTTCCTAAAAAGAGATACAAGGAACACATTATGAACTTGAGAGAGATTTGGTGAAAGCATCAAGAAATAAGGTATTATGCAAGCCTGAACAAGAATCTTGAAATGGATAATATATCTAGGGATCAAATTTCCATTATTTATAAATCTCATAATATTTTCCATGGAGATATCTGTAGAAACACCTTATCACTAATTTAGAAATCTAGGTCTCACTGATTATTGTTAGCACAAGTCTTATGTTGACTCTAAGCTATCCTGATGTGTTTTTCAATGGTTCTAACCTTATCTTAAATTTAATTAGCTAAATTAGGCCCCAATAGCTTTATTTATCCAACTTTAAACCAACATGTTGGAGTTTTGTACATTTTTCCATAAGAGGATTCATAAGTATCCATCTAAATTCTTGAGTGAAAGATATTATTATAAGAAAACTCTATAACACCCTGAAAATATAAAATAAGAACATTGTATTTGATAGCGTGTATGAAATGCAAAACCAAGAACATAAGGGAATATAATATCCCAAGACTTTAAAATATAACTACTATTTTAAATAAAATTATTATATTCTATATCTTGAAATTAAATCAATACTGAGTTAGCTTGCATCGCACACAAAAATGAATTTCTTTTATAACCTGCGTTACATGAAAGACTGAGTTTTACCGAACAATAATATATTATTAAATCATTATTATTTTATAGAATATGATATAACCTAGCCATTAAATCCGAGATTATGTATAATATTAACAAAATTTTAAGAATATATGTTTTATAAAAGTCAAATATAAATTAATTGTTCATAAATTAATTTGGAATGAAAATATAAACCAATTGAATATAAAGAATATATTTTTTATTTTTATGCCCCCAAAGGCATTTTGTGTCAATAAATTAAAATAATTTTTTTTTAATAATATTAATGAAATATATATTTAATATTTTAAATAAAATATTTTTTATATTCATCCAATTGTTTTTATAGGCCTAAGACGAGAATAAACCCAATTTTATGCATAAAAAGCTATATTTTTTTAATGATAGTTTTACCACATTTTAATAGAGAATCAATTTTAAATAAATTTTTTGGAACATTTATAAATTTTATATGTAAAAATAACCTTAATTTTTTTAAATTGGAATATAAAAATTATCTTAGGGTGATTTTTGGTATTTTTATATGAAGTTTCATTTTTTGATGAATAGTAAAACATAATGAATTTTAATCGAAAACTAACTTTCTGCCACAATAATTTTTAAGGATAAATTATATTTAAAATTAGTTTTAAAATCACATTATATAAATTAAATATCCGTTAATCCAATTTAGTTCATTTTATTCAATTTAAAATTTAAATTAGATATAAAAACAAAGCAAACTTTTGAACATTTTTACTTTAAAAACCTACTTTGTCGCCCCGTCCTTGAGATTAAATTAAAATTAATTTATACCAACTATATGATTGGAATATGAAAAAATGGATTAAATATTTTTAATCAGAATAATTTATAATTTATAATAAGTTAAACTTATTTTTTTAGCAGAAAAATTAGTGAAAGTAATTAAAATTAATTACAACGATTAAGTGAAAAATTAGCATAACAAAGGACTAACCCTTAAACGTAAGGGACAAAATGACCTATAAAATTGTCCAAAATCCATCATATGTTCATAATTCTAACATATCCTCTATTTTACTAAATGTTTATCATTATTTTATCCAATTTATATGAAAACAACGTGGTTGTAATTCCCTTTTCAAAAATTTACAAGAGTACCACTCCTCTTCAAAAATAAAAAGGCACTCACCCCTCCAATTTATTGACACCCATAAATACCTTTGAATAAAAAAAATATACAAAAAAAATATCCAAAAATACCTCCACGTATCTTATAATTCTCCATTTTTAAGAAATACAACCAAGGATGTCTTTTGGTATTAACTAAAAGGAGTTACCCGAAAAGGAGGTAACATTATTCAACGATCACTTCCATTTTATTTCTTTCCCAACCATTAATTTATTATTTTAAATGATTATATACTAACCTTAGTAACCTATATATACTTATATTTTTTATTCTATGGTTTATACCTTCACTTACACATAATTAAATCTAATGGGAAATGAATTTACTAATTCGTGTACTCTGAATCACCCGCCTCACGAAACGATATTGTTCGTTTCCTTTACCACCTATCATGGTTGAGAATTATGATGGAGAAACTATTTATATTTGATATATATTATATTTATAATTTATTTATTCTTATTTAGTTTTTATATGACACAAAACTTCATTCTTTCCATTTTTGGGGAATACGATAACATCGTTTGGGGAAGTGTGGACTACCGTCTCCTCAAAGCGATGTGATTCGTTCACTCTATACCTAGAATATATAAAAGTTGATTTTAATTAAAATATGTGATATATATTATAAAATTATTATAATATAAAATATAATATAATTATACTAGTATATAATTTTATTTTCATTCTTTAAAATATGACAAAGAAATGGAAGTAGTGTTCATGCATATGTACAACCTATCGTCTCCATGAACGATACATTTGATTTACTATCTACAAATATTTTTTATTATTATAAATACATATATAATGAATATATAATATAATTAAATCATGTATTACATTATTAAATTTATGAAATAATTATCTAATTAATGGGAACAACAAGTAACAAGTCAAAGCATACTTTTAAAAACAAGGCAATTAAGACTCAAAACAGTAAAAATAAGAAATAATTATTAACAAATGGGTAATAAGCTATTATAAAACGATCATATATGATATTATAAATATAGTTATGGTTTTGGAATAATTTAGTGACTTGTTTAAAACCATTATATATGAAGTTTAAGGACATTAACCAAAAAAGAAACACAAAGTAAGGGATTTTCCTCTTACATTTTACATTTATGAGATAAATATCATATTCAACACTTAATTATTTTGAGTGGTGTATATAATAACCATTTTTATAAATAATATCATTAATTATTTTATCTTAATGGTATTTTTAGTTTAAATTTGAATTATTTCTTCCAAGGTTATTTTAATTAAAAGTTACCAAGTGGTAAATAATTTCATTACTCAATTTCTTTTCATTGGGTTATATTACTTCCTAATTGTCATTAATATTCTATGATTATGTGTGAAATAATTTTATAATATATATTATTGTATTTTAACTTGATTTATATGGATTTATATTTTAAAAACATAATATATTATTTGATTGATTCTCACTTAAATTTTGGGGTCTTTTTAAGGGTTTACTTCACAATATCATTTTGTTCATAATTGTTTACACTTGAATTTACAATAAAGTAAATTATTTTATAATTATTTAATAAAACATTTAATTTTATCCTCCTATATTTATTCATGACCCTTTTCAAGTAATAGTTCCATTTTTACACTCTTTGGTAGAAATTGTTTTTATGAAAACCCGACTTCTTTTCTCTCTTTAGTTGGAGAACCTGTTTTTTTCTAAATACCTTTTTATAAAATGGATTTAAAAAATGTTTCTAACCTTTATAAAATTATTTTTTTAAATTAATTTTTACCCATTTTGTAGTTTAAAAATGTTTTTAATTTAATATTATTTTCTCTTTTCTAACAAGAAACTTTTCTAATCTTTTACCTTACAAAAGGAATGTTATTTTTTACCTTGTACAACCTGTATAGAATTTCCCACTAATTTCTTTGAAGTTTATTTTTCAATTTTAAAAAGTTATTTTTTAAATAAAATACTTTTAAAATTGGTTTTCAATGAAAAGTATTTTCAAAATGTTTTTCAAAATGAAAAGGATATTTTCCTCAAGAATGTTTTTAAAAGACCTTTTTATAGTATTTGTATTCATCAATGACAACAAACCTTTATCCTTAATCCACATGGGATATTTTTTATTGATAAAATCAATCTTCTTCCTTTGGATGGTTTATGATTGATTCGGATAAGGATATTATTTAAATTCACTTCCCTAATTACTTTTTTAGTACCCTTGAAACATTTAATTTCCTATGATCATTGAACATTGAATTTCCTCCAAATATATATATCATTTAACATGGATATGATTATTACCAAAACTATATACCATTTTTTACATATAGTTTTTGCTTTAAAAGTTATTTTATATATAGGGAAATATTGATAAATCATCATATTATACTCAATGCATATATTTGATAAGGAACATTGTTCATGAATTATAATGATTATTTGTTATACGAGGAATGATTTAGATAGGTAAGACATGGGTGGGTCCTGATTATAGATAGCCCCAAGATTTATTGGTAGTCTCATGGGACGAAATCAGTTGACTATCCTAAGATAATGAGTTTTTAAACAGTTTTTTATAAACTTTATTGTGAAAGGTCTTAATGGTAAAGGTACAATGTACCTAGGAAACATGGAGTCCAATAATTAAGCATTTCCTTTATTTTGATTCAGTATTTATTATCAAGAGATTTTCACTATGAAAAAGTCCATGGATGCATTTAATTCTTATTATTTTGATTAAATTGTATGTGTTTTTAGTTTCTTACCATTTCATTTTGATTATACCTTATCTAGTTATTCAAATGGCATGTGTTTTAAATTATTTACCTTGTCATATTGTTTATGCCCTTTCTCCTAATTTTATTGATTACATGGAATGCGTGTTCATATATTTACCATGACATAATGATTATTCTAATTTATTCATTACTACTTCCATTTTAAATACCGTTACTAATAATTTTTGCTCACCATTATTTTATTTCCCTTCCCCATGATTCCCTGAAGTGTAATAATAAAGTTATGTAAGGATAGGCTATATGGAATAAAGTTATTATCCTCAAGAAAAATTAGGTTGTAATTTGTGTATTCATTTATAATACAAGACATGTGTATGTATCTAGTTTACCAAGACTACTAATTTTTTTGGTCCTTTGGGACTTGATTTACTTTTATCTTATACCAATGTAATGGTAGCATGACACCGACTCCATGATTTTTGGGGTCAGTTCACTATAGTTGGTATTAGAAAAGGATTTGTAGAAACCTTGGGAATTAGATTTAGAAGAAAAATATTAGAGAATATAACCCTAAGGTAGAATTTGAGTATAATTAGAGAATAATATCCTAAAGTTTTAGTTAGATAGAGATTATGTGGTTTTCCTTACAATACATCCCTGTCTGGATTCTATGAGTGGACGCTGTTCTGGTAGAGATGTACCTAGTGGTAATAACTTTGAAAAGGTAAATTAGGCCTAGCTTGAGCATAACCTGGTACATGACAACTTTATTTACTACACACATGGTTTGACACTCATTGGGGATACACTTAGGAAAATTCAAATTTTCTTTACAAAACATTATGATGGATTTGAATAGATAATGATAATGAATGACCTAGGATAAAATGTAGGGAAAGGAAGAATCTATGTGGAAATAGAATGGTTTAAGTATTTATGTATTGATATCGTATTGAAAACCTTAGTTTAAATGATATTTAATTATTAATATTATTTTAAGGTTGTACATCATATTTATTTTGGAAATTATATCAATTTAGTTTTAGAAAACAACAACCTGTATGTTGAGTGATAACCCATCAATTTTTTAAAGGGCATAGGGCTTGAACCCATGACTAAAAGACAACAAGGATTTAATTCTATCCACTGAACTACATAATTTCCTAGTTAATATGTCATTGTTTTTAGTTAAAAAATTTGATGAATTAATATTAATTACAAACCAATAGTTCTACTTTATAGGTTTAGAGAATAATGTATTAACCATATTTAATTTGAATAATAGTTAGAGACAAATAGTTAGAGATAAATATTTAGAATTTCAACTATTTTATAGGACTTAAAATCCATTAAAAGTGTATTTTAGTGCTTCAAGCATCAAAGTTATTTTTTGGATATACATTTATTAAAGTAATGGATGAAAGCCCAGCCAAAGGATGAAATTATGTTTATAGATATCAAGTTAGTATATTTCCTTATATAATGAGGAATTAAAAGAGTTACTTAGCATTAGGAAAATCTTCAAAAACGTGTTTTCCTAATACCTTAATTTTTATTGAACTGACGGTCTTTTAAATCATAAAAGATTTAGGGATTTTAGGACCTAAAAATTACATTTATCATTAAATTATTTATGATTTATGACCTCAATAAATCACTATAAATATTTATTATTTTCCTCCAATTCCATATTTTCACTTTTCACTAATTTTCTCTTACTTAGAGACCTAGTTATATGTTTTTCCATGTGATCTTTACACTTCAAATTCTTTATTATTAAGAGGGTATTTTATTAACTCTTCTCACAATGTGGGATTTCAAAAAATGAATATTCAAATATCAAAAAATTTATTTCCAAGATCAAGTTTAAATTGTGAGGATGTAAATTAATTAAGTTGTGAATAATGTAACAACTCAAAATTATAAAATAAGAACACTATATTCAATAGCATGTATGAAACCCAATACCAAGAACATAAGGAATTTTAATATATTGATATTTTAAAATATAATTACCATTTAAAATATATTTTTTATATTATATATCTTTCAATGCACAAAAAACTGAGTTATCTTAGGTTGCACACAACAACAACTTTCTTTGATGACTTTTATTACACGCAAGACTGAGTTTTATCAAAGAATCAATATATTGTTAAAACATTATTGTTTAATATAATATTATATAACCTAGATGTTAAATTAGAGTTTATGAATTGTATTAAAAAACTTATGGAAATAATTGTTTTATAAAAATCAATGATAAATTCATTGGTTACCAATTAATTAGAAATGGAAATCTAATCCAATTGAATGCAAAGGATATTTTTTTTTATTTTGATGAACTCAAAGGTGTTTTTAATTAATAAATTAAATTAATTATAATTATTGATGAATATTAATGAAATATATATGTTATATATCAAATAAAATTTTTTTTATATTCATCTAATTGATTTTATAGGCATAAGATGAGAAAAACCCCATTTTTATGTATAAAAACCTATATTTCTCTAAAGATAGTTTTATCAACTTGTAATAAAGAACCTATTTTAAATCCAATTTTTTGAACTTTTGTAAATTTTATATGTAAAAATAAAATTCATTTTTTAAATAGGAACCTAAAAATTATCTTAGGGTAAATTTTTGGTATTTTTTATATGAAGTTTCATTTTTTGATGAATAGTGAAAACATTATAGGGTTTTAATTGAAAACTGATTTTTTGCCTCAATAATTTATTAGATGTAAATATATTTTAAGTTATTTTTAACGAAAAATTATATAAATTACATATAAATTTATATAATTTAATTCATTAGAATAAATTTTACTCTGAAATTCGATATAAAAACTTAGCAAACTTTTGAACAATTTTACTTTAAAAACCCACCTTGTTGTCCCGTCCGTAGGGTTAAATTCAAATTAATTTATCCCAATTATGTGATTTTAATATAAAAAAATGGATTAAATTTTTTTAATAATAAAAATTTGTAATTTGTAATAATTTAATTTTTTTGGTCAAAATTTTTAGTGAAAGTAATTAAAATTGAATATAGCGATTAGGAAAACAATTACCTTAACACAAGACTACAACTTATAATTAAGGGCCAAAATGACCTATAAATGTTTTCAAAATCCAATGGATGTTCATATTTATACCCTATACTCCCTTTTATTTAAGTTTTACCATTATTGGAGCCACAATTTTACAAGAATGTGACTCCTCCTCCACTATAAAAGGACACTCACCCATACCCTTTATTAACTCCTATCAAATCCATTAACTCACCCAAAATATGATCAAATAATCTCACAAAATCCATCCCCTCATCCTATAATCCTAAATTAGAGAATAAATCCAACCAAGGAAGTCTTTTGGTATTAACCAAAATAAGTTACTTGAAAATGAGGTAACATTTTTCAATGGTAACATTCGTTTTATTTCTTTCTAAAACCATTAATTTATTATTATTTAATTTTTATATGATAAAATAAGTATAATAAATATAATAATATGTTTTTATTATAAGTTTTATACCTATAATTACCCATAATTCCATCTAATGGGTAACAAACTTACCGATTCATGTATGGTGAACTACCACCTCATGAAATGATGTCGTTTGTTTTTACTTTACCACCTCTCATAGATGGGAATTATGATGGACATGATGTTTATATATGATATATATGGTATTTATAGTTCCTTTATTCTTATATATTTTTTATATAACACACACATTTATTATTTCCTTTGTGTGTGAATACGATAACATCATTTGTGGAAACGTGGATTACCTCCTCCTCAAAGCGATGTGATTCATTCACGCTATACATAGAATGTATAAATAATGATTTTAATAAAAATATGTGATATATATGTTAAAATTATAATAATTTAATTATAATTTACTTATAAATATATATAATTTTATTTTCAATGTTTTAAATACGATAAAGAAAAGGAAGTAGCGTCCATGCATATATACGACCTACCGTCTCCATGAACAGTACATTTCATTTCCTATCTCAAAAATATTATGAATTATTATAAATAAATATATACTGAATATATATGATAATAAAATAATTTATTAAATAATTTATATTATGATTTCATGATCTAATTAATAGGGATGGCAAGTAACAAGTCAAAACATACTCGAAAACTAGGCAATTAACACATAAAATAGTAAAAATAATGAATGATTATTTAAAAAGGGTAATAAGATATTATAAAGAGATAATATGTGATATTATAAATATAATCATGGTTATTTTATTATTTAATTACATGTTGAAAACCATTATACAGAAATTTAAATGATGTTCACCGGAAAGGAAATGCCAGGTAAAATATTTTCATCTCAATTTTTATATCGATGAGATAAATGTCATATTTGTCACTTACTTATTTTGTATGGTGTATATAATTACCATTTTGAAATATTATATAATGAATTATTTTATATTAATGGTATTTTTATTTTCAATTTGAATTATTTTTTAAGGGTATTTAAATTAAAATTTACCAAGTGGTAATGAATTTCATAAACTGATTCCTTTTTATTGGCTTATATTACTTCCTCATTATTGTTAATATTATAAGATTATGTGTGTAATAAATTTTTACTATCTATTTTTTTTATTTTAAATTATTTTATATGGATTTATAGTTGAAACACCTAATCTATTCATTTATTTATTCTCACTTCAACGTTAGGGTCTTTTCAAGTGTTTACTTCACAATCTTATTTTTCTCAGGATTGTTTACACTTGAATTTCAATTAATAAAAATTATTTGATTATTATTTAATAAAAAATTCCATTTTTCCTCCTATGGTTATTAATGACCCTTTTCAAGTAATATTAATATTTTACCACTCTTTGGTATTGAAAATGTTTTTTTATTTTTTAAGAAAACCCGGCTTGATTTCCCCCTTTAGTGAGAGAACTTATTTTCTTATAAAAAACTATTTATAAAAAGGTTTTAATTTTTTTAACAATTAAAAAATGATATATTAAATACATATTTACCCTATTTTTATTTTATAAATGTTTTTAGGGGAAGATTATTGTCACTTTCCAAAAAAGACACTTTTCTAAACTTTTACCTTATAAAAGGAATGTTCCTTGTTACCTTGTACGACATGTACAAAATTTCCCACAATCATTTCTTTGAATTTTTCTTTTAAATTATAAAAGGTTAATTTTTAAAGGTTATTTTAAAGTTTTTTTCAATGAAAATTATTTTCAAAATGTTTTCCAAAATGAAAAGGATATTTTTCTGAATAATTTTCATAAAAGACATTTTTATAGTATTTCTATTGATCAAGGAGAACAACCCTTTATTCTTACTCCACTTGGGATATTTTGTATCAATACAATCCTTATTCTTATTATATATTTTTTATGATTTCTTTGGATGAGGATAATATTAACATTCTATTCCTTGATTCCTTTGTTAGTCCCCTTGAAATATTCAATTACCTATGATCATTGAAAATTTAATTTATACTAAATATACATATCATTTACCATGGATAATATTATTTCCTAAACCACATACCATTTTTACATATGGTGTTTAATTTGAAATTTATTTGATATATTTTAAAATATTGATAAATCCATATCTTTTACTCAATTCAGATATTTGATAAGGATTATTGTTCATGTATTAAATTGATTATTCGATATATGAGGAATGATTTGGAGAAGTAAGACATGGGTGGGGCTTGGTTATGGATATCCCCTTGATGCATTACTATTCTCATGGGACAAAATCAGTTGGATAGCCTAAGATAATGTGTTTTTACCCAGTATATTATAAACTATCTTGTGAAAGGTATTGACGGTAAATGTACCATGTACCTAGGAAACATGTCATCCAATAATTAAGCATTGCCTTCATTTTGATTTAGTATTTATTATCCATGATATTATCACTATGAAAAAGTATATGGATGCATTTAATTCTAATTTTATTGATTAAATGGAATGTTTTTTTGTTTCTTAACTTTTCATACTGATTATGCCTTATCCAGTTATTTAAATGGAATGTGTTTTCAGTTATTTACCTTGCCATATTATTTATGCACTTCCTCATCAGTTTATTTATTACATGGAATGTGCGTTAGGATATTTACCTTTACATAATTATTATTCTCACTGATTCATTATTGGTTACACTATAATTACCCTTATTGAGAATTTGAGATCACCCTTATTTTATTTCCCTTCCCCAGGATTCCCTGTAGTGTAATAAGAATGATTTGAAAGGATGCACTAGATAGAATAATTATATTACCCTACAAAAAAATAATGTTGTATTTTTTGTTTTCATTTGTAATACAAGACTCATGTATGTATCTAGTTTACCAATACTGCTAAACTGTTTTCTCCTTTGGGACATGATTTACTTGTATCTTATGATAGTGTAATGGTAGCATGACATTGAATATAGGATTTATGGTGTCAGGTCACTACTAACTCAATCAAAGAAAGTTGTTGATTCTAAACAACTTTTAAATCAATATAACTAAATTTCAACATATCCTCTAGGGTTTGAGTGGTTCTCTCAAACTAACTATTTGTTTAAGTATGATTATTTGTACTTAATCTCATCTCGATATCCAGATATTACTAAATAATATTACATAACATTGAGGTGAACCTCGAATCCAAATCAGAGATGATAAATCATGGTACTACATTAAATCTTACCACTTTTTAAATTTATATCCTAGAAAGTTGATCAAGAGATAAATATTATCTAATGGTAAAAAAATGTGTTGATGTCTTAAGTTTTTTGAATACAACCAAGATATTATTAGGTATTTTTTATGCTTTGGGGATTGTAATGATGAAATACATGGTGATGTTTTCCCTATTAAATTATGGTATGGGTAATTTTTGTAATTTACCCATAGAGTTATATCTATCATCCTTTACATGATGATATACTAGGCATTGAGATTCATACTCTGAAATATCCCTCTTCATGTTGTCCCACTATAAATACTATTTCTGATCTCTATACATTTTCATAATTATGGGATGAATAGATAATTATGTACTATGAGATTCATATAATATCTCATTTTTAAAGTCTGATATTAATGATACACATAATCGATTCTTGAACCTTATCATTCCATCAAGATCATAGTTGATGTCAGGAAAATTTCTCACCTTATTCTATAGTTCCACATCCTCTTTATGAACCTCTTTAATACTCATATGGATGCACGATTGAACATTCATCTAGTTAAGACCTTATTTGACCCATTTTCTATTTATTTTAATATATATCTTTTAAAAATGAATAAATATCGAATCTCTTTCAATCCAAATCATGTAAAAACTCACATGGTCTTTCTGACTTAGAGTATAAACCACCTTGTTTGCCTTCCCAAGGTGGTAGTGTATTGAGAAGCCCTAATATTTAATCAAATACAACCACATCCTTTAGTACATATTTAACTATTTATGTTTGAATATATACATTATGATTTTATTATTGGTATATATATTACACATTTCACCATATAGATAATGTCTCTAAATCTTCAACGTAAAAATTACCATTCCTAGCACTAAATCATGAGTTGGGTAACTTTTCTCAATAATTTCTAATTGGATAGAGGCATATGATATCACCATATCATTATTCATGTGAATGTGTCTCACTACCTTCTTCAATGCATCAAAGTAGATCTCAACCCCTTCTCCACTGCATAGTAGTGTGAGTACAGGTACACTAACCAACATTCTCTTTAGTTCTTCAAAATTTTCCTCACATTAATTTATCCACAAGACCTTGGATCCACTCCATGTCAACATTATTAGTGGATATGATTTATATTATAAATTTATCACAAATATTTGGATGTATCTAGAAAATCAAATAAAATTATAGTTCTTGGATACTGTGGTTGGTCTGGGACATTGTTCAATAACTTATTTCTTTAAAGGGTCCACCAAAATACACTCACTTGAGATTATATGTCCCAAGAATGAATTTTTTTTAATCCAAAATTCATAATTGGTAAATTTATCATATAGTTTCTCCTTTATCAGAGTCTTAAGCACAATCCTCATATATTCTTAATGATCTTTCTTGCACTTTGAATATATAAATATATAATCTGTAAAGACTTACAAAAACTAATAAAAATAATCTCTAAAGAATCTATTCATTAAATCCATGAAGAGAGTAGGGGAATTGGTAATTATAATTTTCATTACTATAAATTCATAATGTCCATACCTCATATAGATGGTTTCCTTGTGTGTATCCTCCTTTTTAACCTTAACTGATGATATCCAGATCAAAGATCAATCTTGAAAAAATATTTATCTCCTCATAATTGATCAAATAAATCATCAATACATGGTAGAGGATACTTGTTCTTAAAAGTTATTTTGTTAAGTTTGTGGTATTCAATGAAAATGAACATTAACCCAACTTTATTATTAACAAAAAGATCAGTTTCACCCCTTGGTGACACACAAGATTGAATGGATATATTATCTAGATTCTATTGGAGTTTCTTCTTCAATTCATACAACACAATCAGGGCCATTATATATAGAGAATTTTAAATAGGTGTAGAACTAGGTATGATTTCTATTGAAAATTCAACTTCAAGAATCAAAGGAAGATTAGTAAAGTCCTTAAGAAATACATTATCACATCCCCTAAATTTTTTCAAATTTTCAATATTGATTTTATACCCCAAACATTTGAGATAAATATTCCTTGGGAATAGTTAGTAAACCCCATATAATGTAAGTAATTTCCAATGGAAGTTCATATCCATCCTTGCACTAAAAGAAGATCATCAGTTGATTCAGAATATCACCTATGAATTTTGTTCCTTAGCAATTATTATGGGATATTTATAAATTAATCCAATCCATTCCCAAAATAACATCAAATTAAACTATAGGGAGAATAATAAGATTTAAAGTAATCACATTCCCATAAACTTATATCTGAGTCCTAATGTGAGTATCAAACATCAATAATCAGAATAAACAATCATATGATTTTGAAAATCATTCTTATGATTTCTTAAATTATTAAACCTTCTTTCAACCCATGAAACTTTAAGTTCATCTCATATCACTATGGATTGTCATTGGTTTTCATAGAATCAACCCTCCTATAAATCATAATTGTTTATAATGAAAATGTGAATTTACCTAAGAATATATTCCATTAGTTTATAGCCATATGTATAGTCTAATAACTGCTCAACATGAATCAATGATGATTGAGTTAATACCCAATCTTTCCCTTTCAAAGTTCTCAACCCTAGGTGCATATATAACACAGTCACATCCACTTTCAAGTATCTATAAAGGGATTTATTTTCTAGGAAACCAAACTATTTTCTTTACCACAACATAGAATATTATCTTATACATAGGTTTATCCTAAGGGTTCTCACTAAAGTTTTCTAATCCCAATCTGTAAAAGTTATTAAACAATTCCCTAATACCAACTAAGGTTACTCAAGTATAACATACATAAATAATACATCATTTTAGATGAATGTTAAACACATTTCAGAATAATACATATATAAGGACTGCAAATGTTTAGTGTCTTTGTAGACTTGATACATAATAATCTTATTTCATGAAAGGTCTTAAATATCTCCCAAAACCTTCTTCACACATAGTACACTTCTTATAAATTCCCTACTTAAGACCTTTATTCATAACCTAGGGAAAATAAACAAAAGAAAGGGTGAGATTTGATTCTCAGTAAAGGTAAACATAGGAGACATCAATCATGAATCATGGAATATAGTTTTTTCATAAAAAATAAATAAATAATATTATGGAATCATTAATATTAAATCATGAGTTGTGGGGGCATATTATAAACATAGGACATAAGTTTGTGTCATACACATAAGCATAGAAAATAATTTCCTTAGTCATAGTTCACTTCTAAGGGTATCATAATGGATTTTGTTCACTTCTTATCCCCTTATTTCCATAGTAAAGGTTCATTCCCAAGATTATTACAGTGGATAGATTCCTTTACTAAACTATTTTACTCCATATTCCAGTCCTTATTATCTCATGAGATATCATTATTTACCCAATGCATTAGAGAGATATATAATTTCAGTCCCACCTATCACATAATCAAAACCATACATAAAATTTACAAAATATCATAAAACATTAACCAATTCATCATAGCATAACCTATAAAAAATAAATGGGTTTTTTAAACATATCATTATCACATAATAATAAGCTATCTATAGGAAAAAAGTAGATGATTTCATAAGATCATTAATTGGTGAATAATAGCTTAATTAACCCATGGGAATGAAATGGGTTGAATGTAATCATCCTACAATAATTATCATCATAATTATTATAGAATAGTGGATGGGATAATAAGATCATCTCCCCAATGAAACATAATAATCCTCAAAGTATACTGACATAGATAAAAATCACCTTTAAAAGAATATTCAAACCATTATTTGAAAACATGAGAAAATATCTGTTTCTTTTGATAAAATTTTAAATAAAAATTCCCATAATATTGAGAAAATTATTTTCTCTGAAAATAACTATGGAAATTTATAAATGAATCTTTAATGAAAATAATTTTCACAATGGTGGAAAAACCTGTTTACACCATATAGGTTAAAAGAGAACATTTTTTCACAATTTTTTAAAAATTTCAGAAATGAATTTTTTGGAAAATATTTCTTTAAAAATGATCCTTTTAATTTTTTTTAATAAATTAAAAGTTAATGAAAACTACTTTTTTATATCTTTTCATGTAGACATGGAAGAAAAAGTTCATCGACTAAGGAGGTAATAAGGGTAGTTTTTCTTTAAAATCATTTTAAGTATTTAAGAGAGGAAAATGGAACTAATACCTAAAATTTCTTAGAATAAATAGTAGAGAACAAAATAGATGGGTTTTAAAGGATAATTTACATAAAATGACCTTCATTATAAATTTAACTTAAATAATTCTAAAAAGAAATCAGATTACAACATAAACCCTTATCTCAAGTCCTATCTTGGATATTACCCATTGAAACCTCATGTATAATAAATATATATTTATTATAAATATATTATAGAACCATATTAATACATAAAATTCTATGTATTATTCCATTATAAATTCTAATTATCCATTAATTAACAATTTATTCCTTAAAATGAACATTCAAGTGAAAATAGGTTCATTTTCCATGCATGGTTCAGTTTGATGGTTCCGATACTTTCATCTTGGTCTTGGATTCATCATATCCATAATATTAATCATTAAATACGTATCATATATATTAATTAAATAAAATTTCATAATCATTTATATAAATTGGTAATGTGAAATTAATTACATCCCTTTGTGGAGACAATAGTTAGTACGTACGCACAGGTGATGTTTTCAATTTTTGATGGATGGAATGAAAGAAACGTATATAATAATAAACCTTGATATAATAATAATTATATAAAAGGTATTATATATTTTTCTTGAATGTATCCTTTTACCAACCATGTAAAACCAAAATTAAAAATGAATTACATCGCTTCGTGGAGGTGGTAGTCTACATATACGTACGAGTGACATTATCGTTTTCTAATGGATAGTGAGGTAATAAGGTAGGCAAGATATTATAATTAAAAGAGAATAATAATATAATAAATATAATATATAAATATTAAACCCAACATAATAACCCAAAATAAAATATAGTGATGAAAAATGAATCATATTACTACATGAAGGTAGTAATCCACGTGTATGCATGATCAATACATTCATTTCCCATTTGATATAAAGGAGGTGAAAAATGATTGTACCATAATAAAAATACAATAAAATTATATTTATTCTACTTTATTAATCATTTTATTTTGGATATGATAGATTTATATCCAATAAAATAAGAAATAAACTCTAAAAGATTCGGGCGAGATGATTATCTCTTGTTTGAGAGACCTTCTTTGGATTACACCATAAGACTTCATAGGATAGTCTTAAGGGAATAAAATAATATCTATAATTAAGGGAAGGAATATATAAAGGTATTAGGGTTGGTCTTGGATAATAAAGAGTGATCGAACATTGTTAATATGGGATAATAGTAGTTGTCCTTTTATAAGTGGGGGAAAGGACACACATAGAATTAAATAAAATATTTAAATATAAAATATATCATAATAATGTCAAGTGGAACTAATTAACCCAAAATTAAAATATAAAATGTGATAGGGTCTAAATAAACCAAAAAAATCACATTTAGAAAAGTTTTGGAGACATTTTAAGCCTTATATCCATGTTAAACCACTTTAAACCCATTTTTACCATAATCGTGATAACATAACTTTTTATCATGATGAGATAATTATATGAACAAAAATAAAAAGGGCTTTAATTTTTTTGTAAATAACGATTCCAAATTTAGAATCCATTTTATAATATTTAATTTATATAGGTGGAGGTAATTACTTTTAATATAAGAACATAAAACACATGAAAAATATTTTTTAGAAAAATATATATTTTATGCGTAAAAAATAATTTTACATTGAAATATAGTAAACATTTTACTTAATTTTTTTTGTTTACTTAATAAAAAATAATTTTTTTATACTTTTGGATCAATTCAAAACCAAATGGAACCTTCCCAAAGTACCATCAAATGCAAACACTCAAAAATGGTTTCTAATTTCAATAAAATATAACTTATGATAGAAAAAGTCAAGCTTGGGTTCCCAAATTCAAAACAATTATTTAAAATAATTATTTTACTCCATAAAAATATTTTTTTTAAGGAAATTATTTTACATTTTATTATTTCATGCTTACATCAATATAATGACATTAAAGTTACAGTATTTATAAAATAAGTATTATTCACTATTCACTTAATTTTTTTCCAGAAAATTCCCAAAAAATCATCCTAATACTATTATTAAATGATGAATTCAAAAATGATATCCAATTTTTAAAATAAAATTCATATTATTGTAAGAAATTAATTATAACATTCATGCATAGAATTCAATGAAAATCATTTTTGAAGAAAATCTGTTTTGGAAGAATAATATGGCTATAAAAAATGAATACTTATTTATTATGCATTAATTAATAAATTTTAATTATATAACAACTTTATATGTATTTTTCATAATGTTGTTAATCCTATTCACACTTGAAATTTAATGGTTAGGTTATAATGGTCTCATTTAAATAATAATATTTTATAGTATATCACTATTCATATAAAGCTTGGTCTTACATGGTAAGAAAGATATCAAATAGATAAAATTAATAAAGAGAAATTATATCATAAAATATAGGTATCACAAAAATATAGTCATAAAACTCAACCATCATCCAACATGTAGTGATTATCAGTCACCAAATATACTAACTTAACCCGATTTCCATCAATCAATGCCCGTATCTGAGTATTTTTTATTTACCACATATAAATCAGCTACCCCCATCTATATCTAGGTATTTTTTTATTGGTTCTATTAACACACCACCCTCAATGTCTATTGAAAACTATTTATAATGAACACATCATGATTAGAAGATCCATGGGGGGATTCCCTCCATAAGACTCCACTAAAAAAGGTTGATTCTAAGTAACAATGTTCTCTATTATAGGAATCGCCTATAAAAAATGCACCCTAAGTAGTTCTAACTAAAAAAGAACTAAAATTAAATCTATATAATTGAGATCCACATTGAATTTCAATTCAATGATTCTAAAATGCATGTCTCTCTCTAATACAATTTAGCATACTTGTTAAATGAACCAATTAACTACCCATGTCATTCTCAATAAATCTATAAAAATTAAATCAACTGGATCTACATAGGTACCGATTTCATTATAAACCCATTTTAAAATATCATACTCCACAAGCTATTTCAAGTGAAATAAACTTGTAAAACCATTTTTGACCCACTCATGGAAGTATTCAAGTACATCTACCATACATATTCATTCATTATCAATACTGCACCCTAGGAGTCACATAACTCACCCAACTCAATCTCCCTATCCTATAGATTTACAAACATCCACCCAAGGACATTCCCCACATGTCATATTAGGTTAACCATGCTTAATCAACCACTAAGATCACTTTACACAGACCCAGGTTAGGTCAAACCAATCTACCTACTTCATAGGTTAAAAAATATATCACTCTCTTCACTCATGGAAAGAGAGTATTTGTCAAACCAACCCTCTAAGGGTGATCAATAACCCACATTACCAAAATAAAGTATAACCATACATTAGTAAACCCTAGTTCTACCCTAATATACTATATGAATAACAACACCTCAATTCATACCTTACCAATCCTAGGATCACATTCCTATTTAACTAGCTAACCATGTCTCATGTGCATGCCAAAACTAACACAATACAAGAACTATGCATATTTATATATTTTCAATACCTAAGGAATATCCATGCCCTTTTCTCATACTTAATAGCACCTCCCATTAATTAATCTACTAAAAATATATACCAATTATTTTTATTCTCTAAAGTATCTCAAAATACTATGCTAACCCCTCACCAGGATACCCTCAAACATCACAACTCATATTGTAAATAAAATGAAAACACCCTATTATTCAATTATAACACCTGAATCACAAACATACAGATCCATATCTTAATACCCCAAGTCTCTCCCTCTTATCCTATTATTCATATATCACCTTATTCATAGATCATAAAACTTCATTCATGATCATATATAATATTTCATAAGGAAACTCACATGTATATACACCCTCTTTTGGATTCTATTATACATATAAATCAAGAATCACATACTTGAATAAACTACCCACTCTATGGTACTAATCCTCACTAGGAATATTCTTACTAGAATAAACCCTTAAGGATCAAAGTCACATCCATGATTAAACAATTTGACTCATCCTATAATGATTTTTATCAAGTAACAACATAGTCATATGGTTCAAATAACTATAATTCCACTATTGATTTATTTGAAAAAACACCAAATATTTTATTTTTGTAAATTTAAATAATTAAAGCCCATTATTTTTTAAAAACTAGTAGTACCATTGTGGTTCAATTAAGTATAATTCCACCAATAATATATACATAAAAATACCATATAGGTTGTTTTTGACGCTTTATGTAACCGAGCCAATTTTCTCATTACAATTTTTTCTAGTATTGTTCTCAGAATCACATGAAAACATGCACATGTCATGTGAAAATATATTCCTGACATGATGCATGAACTCAAACTTCATTCCACCTATATCTAAGAGAGAAAAATAATAAATCAATAAATCCAAAATATGATTTTGAATAAGAATCAACTCAAATATAACATCAAAAATTCAGAGAAACAATCCCAAATATCTGCAAACATGGATTTTAACTCATGAAAGTGATGTTCAAACACACAAAATAACATCTATACCAAGTTTGAATACCATACCCCCAAAAGTAAGAAAATTAAAGAAAGTCTTTGATACAACTTTATAAAGAACTCAACCCATATCACTCTACCCTAACTATACTAGATTGTTTCCTGAACTCAGTCATGCCTCCTTATAAAATACATAGCCAAGTTCCCCCTTATGTTTCTGGAAGTGGTCACCACAAAACCTCAGGCATGCCTCCTCATATGCCAGAGGCTTCTGACTAGTAGTGAGGATCTAGTATGTATAGTGGAGAGACTATAATCTTGGGTACATAATGATAATCATAGTAGAAACATGATAAACAAATAAATACAATCAACTCTAGAAGTTAAATAGTCAATTTCTAAAATAACCCAATTTCTTCAATCTAAGTAGTCTTATACTAAATGTTGTATTAATGTCATAAAATAAACCAATTAAATTAAATAATCAAAATATAGACTCCCAAAGCTGGTCCTGATCCCATGCTTGGTTCTATATCTAAGCTCTAATCCTGATAAGAAAAGTTAACCAATCAAGCATATGACCTCTTTCCTTTGTTCGGAACTACATCTATGAAGTATGATTAAGTTTCAAATGAAAGTCCAGAAAAGGTGTGAGTAAAATATAGACAGTCAGCACCAACATTGTCTAAAAAAATCCAATCTGAGTAATAGTGAATGAAACAGTATGAAAATTAAAGGAATTAATTATAAATTAAATTCAGGACATCTAATTAAACCTTTCAACCCTCAATCTTATGGTTGAAATACATGGTCATCCATACATTCTTCCATGTGAGGTAAATGTATTTTACCATAACAAAAAATTATTCCATTATTAATAACCAATGGATCTATATATAAACAGTAAAAATATTAAATTTTCCACAAACGTGAGGCAAATTCCCATTTTAGGGTCTAATTACACATTTAGTTATCAAAACCCCAAAGTGATTTCCCAATTCAGGGTCCAATTACATATTCAGTTCAGAATCAACCCAATTTAAATTCTAATTCATGGGGATAATTACATATTTAGTTAAAAATACTTCCAAAGTGAATTCCCATGACTTGGAGTAATTAAAATCCAAGGTGATAAATATACTAATTTTTATGATAACACACCAAATTACCAATTTACATGTCAATTATACCCAACTTTCAATTCACATGTCAATTATGCCTAATTAAAAATTACATGCCAATTATTCCCAATTACTAATTTAGGTATCAATTATGAATAATTAGTAATTTATATGATAATTATGACCAATTACTAATTCATATATCAAGACAATTCCATATATCCAATTTTAAACCTCAATGGTGATAATATTTATAAGGTTTGAACCAATAACCAACCCATAATTCCAAAATTTAGTTTCAAGAACAATAGATTCATTAAATTTTGATTTCCAACTAAGGGACAAAGATAGGTACACCTAGAGGGTGAATGAAAGTCCATGTTTTCAATAATCAAAGAACACAACAGGACCCATGAAAGGTATATGTAAATAAATGTAGGGCATATAAGTGATTACAAATTAAATTTGTTCATACACATGGCATGAAAACACAATTGTGCTTGCTTCGTATACTAGAAACCAAAAGCAGGCCATAGGTAGATTCTTTATACCACCTACCTTTGGAACAAATAATAAGAATCCCAAAAATCAACAATTTGGATCACGTGAAACACCAAAATTTTCTATGAATAGTGATATAATCATTCTACTAGGGCTAGGAGAAGAATAAACCAGAATAAAATTAGAGGAATTCATCAATTCCGAGAAAGACTTACCAAAACTAGATCAAATGATTAAAAGCTAGTGTTGGAGAAGTCAAGGAAACCTTAGATAACCCTTCAAGTCCATTAATCCAAAACTAATTTCCAAATGGAGGATTATAAAACATTAAAAATGACAGAGGAGGAAATTATGGGGCTTCCCCACTTAAAATTATCATAAGACACCCACTGATGAACCCTATGATCTCACTAGATAGCTGGTGCTTCAACACCATATAGATAGGTCATTCCAATAGCCTTACTCAGATTCTGACCCATCCAATGGCTATCTATAATCACTATAATAGTTCCTATGTTTCTTTAAACTAGTTTACTTCATCAATTTCCCCCTTCAATCCCCCTAAGAATATCTAAGGCACATTTTAGACCAATAATGATTCTCATCCATAGAATCTATGTGGATCAATTGAAAATTAAAAGAGGAAATTATCTAGATAAAGGATGAGGTCATATAGCCTCCACACTATATAACAAATCATACATGATATATGATCCCATAAATCATTGAGAGATATTCAAAAATAACCTGGGCCACAACACTTGAAAATTTTACTACCCCTCCCATGTCTCCTCTGGAACATGCCTATGATGCCACTATACTTGTACTAGGTTTATAGTATTTCCAAAAAGAATCTTCTCACTATAGTCTATGACATGGATTGAATGCTCATCAAAGGATGCATCAACATCAATATCAACATCATCAACATCATCAACATCAATAATGTGAGAAGTATTAGGGTGATATATTTGAAGCTACGAAACATGAAACGCATTATGCATAGAACTGTATCACTATAAAAGATCAAATCAATATTCCACTAGGCCAATTATCTCTACTATTTCAAATGATATGAAAAATTGGGTGATAAATTCCCCTAATTATGAATATGGTGTTTCCATAGCCTCAATGAAACTTGTAAAAAGACATGGTGACCAATCTTGAATTATATAGGTCACCTATGATGTTATTTATAGGATTTATACTTACTCTGTATAGTTTCTAACTGCTTCATGTTCAACTAAACCTATTTAGATGTCTCCTACATGAGACTTATTCCAACAAGTGATGAATCACCTACCTCTAACCAACATAGAGATGGACAACATATCCTTCAGTATAAAGCCTTGCAAGGATCCATTTGGATCGATTCTTGGAATTTATTATTATAGGAATACTCCACGAGAGCTAGATAGTACTTCTTAGAACCATTGGTGTACATAAAATATTCTCACACCATGTCCTCCATAATCTAAATCATCTATTCAAATTGTTAATTAGTATGAGGAAGATAGTTTGTGGTTATAATAACCTATGAACCCAACACCTTCTGAATACCCTTCCAAAAAATGATGTAAAAAGTGGATTTCAAAATGATATGATGCACCATATAACTCCCTAAAACTAAACTACCTTCTACACATATAGGTTAACTAATCCATAAATGGTGAAGTTCTCACTAATAGGTAAACAATAGTCTACCTTCATCAGCCATCCTATGATAACCCAGACTGAATTATTCTATCAGGGTGTCCTAAGTAAACTTATCATTGTAACACCCCAAACTTCCACTGTACGTTTCCCTTCGAATAATGCAATAGCGTGTGTTGTACGCAACCTCGAGCTCTAACACACACCACAACTAATTAAACTAGCCGTTGTGAATAGTAATACATACTTTTTGAAATTTTATAAATTTTATTTATCAAAATGGACTTCATTTTTGGATTCGGAATATTGAAATTAGCCTATGGTGAATTTTTGGTATTTTTCTGAGAACTTCTAAATTTTTATGAATAGTGAAAAATACTTAAAACAACTTTTTTAATCAAAATAATTTATAGTGATAAATTATAATATTTAGTGGTTTTAAAGTATAATTAGAATATATTTTTACAATTTTATCCAATGGTGGTCATTATAATTAATTTAACATTGAAATTGGACATAAACAATTGCCAAACTTTTGATATAAATTGTTTCTTAAAAACACGCTATTTGTTGTAACAGCGGGAATTAATTATAAAATTAATTAATACAACTTATATGTTTTGAATTTTTTAAAATAGGCATCATTTTTGAATTCGGAATATCAATTATAGCTTAGGGTGAAATTTAGGCCTTATTCTGAAAAACTTCAATTTTTGATGAATAGTGAAACCACTAAGTGGTTGTTAAAAACTGATTTTTCGTTAAAATGAAATATTACCACTTCTGTGTTTTGATTTTCAAAAATCCGACATACATGGTTGTCATTAAGAAGTGAAATGTGGTTCAATGAGATTAAAATAATTTTTTGGTGAATAGTAACTTTTAAGTTCTTAATCGCGATTAGAGGTAATTAGTGAAGTTTAAGGTACAAATAATGTTTTAATAATATGAGATGAGCATGACACTTGTCCTACTCCTATTGGATGAGTCATGGACGACCAAGACAACCCATGGGTCAACATGGGGACCCCATGGAGCCACTTTAGTTGGAAAATGACATTAATATATATTTATTTAATGTTAAAATTAAATTGACACAAACATGAGTTCTTTTACTAAAACAGTTTTTAAGTGGGGTTACACAAGTCCAAATTTTGACTATAAATATTCATTAGAAAGATAAAAATATTTCCTAAATCATAGTATTTGTTTTATAATTTTTAGACATTAAATAAATTAAATTATTTATGACATCATTATGATGCAGCGATGACCTCATTATTTAACGATTTAAATAAAATGAGAAGATAATGCAAAATCCAAGGCTTACACTTGTCCAAAGCCTATTGGATGAGGAGATTTAGAAACCTTATCACCTTATCCTCGAATTATATAAGCGTGGGACCTTTGGAATCCGAAAAGCATTGTGAAATAATGTAACATTTCAATCTTTCCAAAAGTGCCCCTCCTCTCCTCTTATAAAAGGCCCCCACCTCTACCACCTTATTCACACTTCCAAGCCTTTTGGTTCGGCCAACCCCTGCCCAAATACTCTCCCAACTTTTCTCCCTTCATCCTAGAAGCTTTACTTTATTCAGAAAGCCATCCTAAGGAGTCCTTTTGATCAAATCAAAAGGAAGAACCCGAAGAAGAGGTAACATTTTCATCACCCTCTTTCAAGTTTCTTTCTTCTTCCACTCCCTCTTTGTTTATTATTTCAATTCTAAAATTATAACTCCAGTATCTTCTATATACTGTGATGTTATTATAAATATGGAACAACCATATTCAGTATTCTACCCATCATTTGAGTGACATGTCACCATACGTGCGTACGTACGGCTTACCGTCTCCACGTCGTGGTGTAATTGTTATTCAATATATTATTATTTAGATGGGTATAATAATGATATGTAATTCATGTAAATAATAAATATAACATGATAATGATTCTGTATATATGATATACTATCCAATTATATATTATTTTAATATCAAAATAATGATATTGTCGCTCGTGCATACGTACGGACTACCGTCTCCACGAACGCGATAAGATTCATTCTCCGTCGTATCCATTAAAGTATAATTATCATTTGATGATTTAAAAATAATGTTTAAGGACATGATATCATTCTGGATATGAATAAGATACAACCTCTCCATGAAAAACACGACTCACGTAACAAAACATATAAAAGAAAACGAGTAAGTTAACACCCGAAACAACGATAAATCTAAGATATTGTTAACAAAGCAATGTTAAAAGATCATATATGATATCATATGAATGTATATGATTCTTGTATAATTTAATAACAATTATTTCACCATTATACAGGAGGTTAACCTACCCCAACCAAGTAAAAGTACAAGGTAAGGGTTTACTTTACAACCTCTTCATTATCCAAGGTTGTTTATACATAATTATCTACTGGGACCTCGTTATCATCCACATCCATGTTTCTTCAAAATGTATTACAAAACATTTTTATTATTTACAAGAATATGGGTTAAAGTCATTTATACCCTTTTTTACTTTTTATAAGAGGAATCTTTCCGCCGTTATAAAATCTTCAAAGCTTTCCTTACAAGCTTATAAGAATATTTTCAAGAAAATGTTTTGTTTTATATGGCTCTTAAATGATTTCAAAAATAGAAAGAGATATTTCTCTAAAAAGTGTTTTTATTTCATCTATGTCAACATCCTTTGATGGATTTTACGCTTATTTGAAGTTGATTTATTATAATACAAAACTTCTATATTGTATTGAAGGTTTTGTGATATGTTTGACTGTGGATGTGCTATTTTATACCATTCATAGTTTATGGTGAAATTATTGACATTTTGTATGCTAGTTTTAATACGAATGTTTATGTTATGTTTAAACCTTTTCATATGGGAATGCATTGGACTTAATATGTGACGGGTGGAGCCCGCTATAGCTCCTCGATGCATCGGTAGGTCTCATGAGACAAACTAGTGTCTTGGCACAAGGCCTTGACAAAATCTTATTTGTGGTCTTGGCACGAGGCCTTGGCTACGTGGTTATGATAGTCTGGCATTATGCATTCCAACATTATGAAAGTGGTTAGTGATTTTGCATGTGATTATTCGATTAGTAGAATATCCATGTGAATGAGTATATGGAATTATTTCATTTTACTTTTTCCATATTATGTTGATGTTCAAGTTTAAAAGGCTTTTGTTTTAGTTATACATTGCCTTAAATGATTATGTTTTCTTATAAAAGCTTCCGCAATATTGTTATCCTTACTGAGCATCTGAGCTCACCCCTTTCAATGTTTTAATATTTTCCAGGATGTGAAGAAGTGTATTATGACTGACTTGCAAGAATAGTCAGTGAGGATATGAGTGTGGACTATGAAGACCATGTTATTGTAGTTTGTTTAATTTTTGAGATAATGAAAGAATTATGAATGTATCTAGTGTTTCCAAGGCTACTAAACTAATCAGTCTTTCGAGACTTGATCTTTTGTGATCATGCCAATGTTACGAAGTAATGCACCGACTCTGGGTAGCTGGGGTCGGGGCGTTACAGTTGGTATCAGAGGAAGTTTAGTACAAACCTTGGAAGCTAGATTTAGATAAACTCTGATTAGAGCACATAGACCTAAGATGAACTTTGAGGATTAGTATAGAAGAACTTCCTAGAATTTTGGTATTGTAGAGATTTTGTGAGTTTTCCGAGCAATACATCCCTGTCTGGATACGAGCAGGTAGAGGCGGCTTTGGCACAGATGTTCCTAGGGGTAAAACCCGAAAACACCGCTTTGAGCTAGACTCGAATGGGAACTGGTGCACGACAACGGGCCTTGCTGCACTCTTGGTTACGACACTCCCGAGGGATATGCTTAGGATAACTCTCATTTTCTTTACAAATCATTATGAAGGGTTTACGAGTATATACTTCCTCAAAGAAAACATTTTTATGATTATGGATTATATCCATAAATAGTTCAATTTATGTTAAGTGTTTTATAAGTATGAGATTATGTATTTTGATTCATAAACTAATCTAGTTTATGCCATTGTTTAGAAATGGCGCCTAGTGGAAGAAATGGAAACCGTATCAATGCACACACTCCATGTAGGGATTTCCATCCTGCTCAAGATAATTATAGTGGGACTGGTGATGCAACTGGTGCCGATCAGCTAATCACCATACTGGGACAACTTAATCAGGTTATGAATAATAACCTTACCCGTATGGAGCACCCTGATCCACAGCGTGGAGGATCAATGTTAGATCGATTCATGAGGCAACAACCACCAACGTTCAATGGGAGTACAAATCCCTTAGTAGCCGAGCAATGGATAAATTCCCTAGAGAAAATATTTCAGGCTTTGGGGAGCAGTGAAAGGGAAAAAGTTATCATGGTAGTTTACCACCTCACTGGAGATGCCGATCAATGGTGGTCACTAATTCAAAACACAAAGGAAGATGATGAATTAACAAACATGGAATGGCAGGAGTTCAAAGAGCTGTTATTAGAAAAATACTTTCCTCGAGACCATCGAGCGGATATGGAAAGGCAATTTCTGAGTCTGAGGCAGAAGGAGGATGAGAATGTCGCAAAGTATGAGGCTAACTTTACAAGGTTAGCAAGGTATGCTGCAGATTACATACGTAACCCAAGAAGTAAGACTGATCGTTTCTTTGATGGGTTGAAACCATTTCTCCGTCGAGCTTTAGTATCACAAACCTTCTCTTCATACGAAGGTATTGTCTCGTGCGCTATTAAGACGGAAAAGGAATTCTCTAAGTCTTATGACTTTAAAGCAAAGCAAGAGAAGAAGAGACCTGCTGATCAATCTGGGAATGGAAATAAATGGAAGAAGGGAAAGGTTGAATATCCATCTTGTGGAAAATGAGGGAAGAAACATCCTGGTACTTGCTTGAAGGGAATGGGAGTCTGTTACATGTGTGGTGAAAAAGGCCACCAAGCTCATGATTGCAAGGGGAAGAAGGAAGCTACCAACGTTCGGTGCTATAATTGCAGGGAGATGGGGCATTATGCAAATGAATGTCCTAAGCGTCAGGAGAACTTACCTCAGAAAAGGCCAAGGGATCAAGGCCAGGCTTATGCTATCACTACTGCTGAGGTAGAAGCTCCGAAAGACGTGGTGGCAGGTAATTTAATGGTTTCCTCAAGTTTAGAAAATGCATTATTTGATTCTGGATCATCGCATTGCTTCATATCTTCCCAGTTTGCTAAGAAAATTAGATATTTCCAATTTGATTTAACAAGGGAGTTGTCGGTCAAAACCCCTAAGGGAAGTATTGTTGCAACAAAGTTTTGTCGATTAGTTCCCATTAGAGCACCTAAATGTTCTTTACCTGCTGATCTCATCGTCATACCCATGATTAAATTTGATATAATCCTCGGTATGGATTGGCTTTCGGACCATGATGCAAAAATTTATTGTAAGAGGAAAGAGGTTACGATTCGTGATGATGATGATAAGGAACACCTTATCTTTAGAGCCGAATCGTCGCCACATAGTTCTTATCTAGATCCACCCCCAGTATCTCAACTAAATTCAATTATTGGGGAGGAAGAGAAGGAAATTACTGAGGATGAGGAAAGGAATATTCAAATAGAGGATGTACCTATTGTGAGAGAATATGTTGATGTGTTTCCGGAAGATTTACCTGGACATCCTCCAGAACGAGAAGTTGAGTTTTCCATTGATTTAATTCCTGGATCAAGGCCCATATCGAAGACCCCTTATAGAATGGACACTGTGGAATTAGTTGAACTAAAGAAACAACTAGAGGAATTGAGTAATAAGGGATTTATTCGCCCTAGTGTTTCTCCTTGGGGAGCCCCTGTTCTTTTTGTTAAGAAGAAAGATGGATCTATGAGGTTGTGCATTGATTATAGGGAGATCAATGCTATAACAATAAAGAATAAGTATCCCCTACCTCGCATTGATGATTTGTTTGACAAACTGCATGGATCTCAATACTTTTCAAAGATTTACCTTCGGTCTGGATACCATCAGTTGTGTGTGAAGAAGGAAGACGTTCCAAAGACAGCATTTCGAACAAGGTACGGGCATTACGAGTTTACAGTAATGCCTTTTGGATTAACTAATGCACCCTCTGTTTTCATGGATCTAATGAATAGAGTTTTCAAGGAATATCTTGATGACTTTGTAGTGGTATTTATTGATGATATCTTGGTATACTCCAAAAGCCACGAAGATCATGAAAATCACTTACGCATTATCCTGAAGACTCTTAGAAGACATGAATTATATGGGAAATTTAGCAAGTGTGAATTCTGGCTTCATGAGATTTCTTTTCTTGTCCATATTGTCTCTAAGGATGGAATTTCTGTTGATCCTTCTAAAACCAAGGCAATCCAAGAATGGCCAGCACCGACAAGTATAACTGAGGTACGCAGTTTTATTGGTTTAGCAGGTTATTATCGACGTTTCGTCCAGAATTTTGCCAGATTGGCTAACCCATTGACAAATCTCACACGTAAAGGGATTAAATTTGTCTGGACAAAAGAGTGTGAAGAATGTTTTGAAGAACTAAAGAGAAGATTAGTCAATTCCCCTGTATTGACTCTACCATCGGGGAATGATGGGTTTGTTATTTATAGTGATGCATCGAAGAAAGGACTCGGTTGTTTCCTTATGCAGAATGATAAGGTCATTGCCTATGCATCACGACAGCTAAAAATTCACGAGCAAAACTATCCTACTCATGATCTTGAGTTAGCAGCTGTGATATTTGCTTTAAAGATATGGATACATTACCTCTATGGTGAAAAATGTGAGATTTATACTGATCACAAGAGTTTGAAGTATATTTTCACACAAAAAGAACTCAACATGAGGCAAAGGCGATGGATTGAACTACTCAAGGATTATGATTACACGATACATTACTACCCGGGGAAGGCAAACAAGGTAGCAGATGCTTTGAGTAGAAAAGACCATAGAGTTTTGAATGTGATGAGAATTGAAAGAGATCCAATTTTCTTGGATCTAGTGAAGATGGACATGGGAATAACTAGGGAAGGTGAAACATCAATGCTTTTTCAGATGGTTGCCAAACCATCATTACTAGAAAGGATTAAGAGTTCTCAGACCAATGATGAAGAATTTCAGAAGAAGATTAAAGGTGTGAATGATGGAAGATTGAGGGACTTTGTGTATAAGGATGGAATTTTGAAATTCGGGAAGAGACTTTGTGTTCCCGATATACCTGATCTAAAAAGGGAATTGCTGGATGATGCTCATAGTTCCAACTTCTCTATACACCCTGGGAGCACCAAAATGTATAGAGATTTGAAGGAACATTTTTGGTGGGACAATATGAAGAGGGAGATTGCTGATTTTGTGTCGAGGTGTATGGTTTGTCAACAAGTGAAAGCTGGAAGGCAACATCCTGGTGGAGTATTGCAACCTCTTCCCGTACCTGAGTGGAAATGGGATAATATTATGATGGACTTTGTCATGGGACTACCAAAGACTCCTAGAAGTAATGATGCAATATGGGTCATTTTTGATCGACTTACTAAGTCAGCACATTTTCTGGCTATACGGGAGGATCTACCACTTGAACGTCTAGCAAGACTATATATTAATGAAGTTGTAAGACTTCATGGAGTACCCCTATCGATTGTTTCTGATCGTGATCCTCGTTTTACTTCAAGATTCTGGAAAAGTATTCAAAAGGCCTTGGATACTGAACTTCGTTTGAGCACTGCCTATCACCCTCAAACAGATGGACAATCAGAACGGACTATTCAAACCTTAGAAGACATGTTGAGATCATGCTCTCTTGACTTTCAGGGTATGTGGGATCAATATTTACCACTGGTAGAATTTTCCTATAACAATAGATTCCATTCAAGCATTCATATGGCACCTTATGAAGCGTTATACGGAATGAGATGTCGTACACCAACCTGTTGGGATGACGTTGGTGAAAGAAAACTTGTGGGACCAGAACTGGTGGAAGAAACAATGGAAAAGGTGAAGGTAATCCAAAACCACATCAAATCAGCTCAAAGTAGGCAGAAGAGCTATGCCGATAACAGAAGAAAGGTTTTGGAATTTCAGGTGGGAGATCATGTTTTCCTAAAGGTATCTCCATGGAGGGGAGTTATACGTTTTGGTAAGAAGGGTAAGTTGAGTCCCAGATACATCGGACCTTTCGAAATTCTAGATTGTATTGGGGCTGTAGCTTATCGTTTGGCGATGCCGCCAAATCTCTCCAAAGTTCACGATGTTTTCCACGTATCTCTATTGAGGAAATACATGCCTGACCCAACTCATGTACTCACCTATGAGGAATTAGAACTGGAACCTGATCTTTCCTATTGTGTAGAGCCCGTCAGGATTCTTGATGTGAGGGAGCAGGTGCTGAGAAACCGGATGACTCGTCTGGTGAAGGTTTTGTGGAGAAATCATAAAATGGAAGAGGCAACGTGGGAACCTGAGGAATTTATGATGAAAAACCACCCGAGTCTTTTTATGCAGTAATACCCTAGAAATTGTGAGGATGCAATTATTTGAAGGAGGGGATAATGTAACACCCCAAGCTTCCACTGTACGTTTCCCTTCGAATAATGCAATAGCGTGTGTTGTACGCAACCTCGAGCTCTAACACACACCACAACTAATTAAACTAGCCGTTGTGAATAGTAATACCTACTTTTTGAAATTTTATAAATTTTATTTATCAAAATGGACTTCATTTTTGGATTCAGAATATTGAAATTAGCCTATGGTGAATTTTTGGCATTTTTCTGAGAACTTCTAAATTTTTATGAATAGTGAAAAATACTTAAAAACAACTTTTTTAATAAAAATAATTTATAGTGATAAATTATAATATTTAGTGGTTTTAAAGTATAATTAGAATATATTTTTACAATTTTATCCAATGGTGGTCATTAGAATTAATTTAACATTGAAATTGGACATAAACAATTGCCAAACTTTTGATATAAATTGTTTCTTAAAAACACGCTATTTGTTGTAACAGCGGGAATTAATTATAAAATTAATTAATACAACTTATATTTTTTTAATTTTGTAAAATAGACATCATTTTTGAATTCGGAATATCAATTATAGCTTAGGGTGAAATTTTGGCCTTATTTTGAAAAACTTCAATTTTTGATGAATAGTGAAACCACTAAGTGGTTGTTAAAAACTGATTTTTCGTTAAAATGAAATATTACCACTTTTGTGTTTTGATTTTAAAAAATCCGACATAAATGGTTGTCATTAAGAAGTGAAACGTGGTTCAATGAGATTAAAATATTTTTTTGGTGAATAGTAACTTTTAAGTTCTTAATCGCGATTAGAGGTAATTAGTGAAGTTTAAGGTACAAATAATGTTTTAATAATATGAGATGAGCATGACACTTGTCCTAATCCTATTGGATGAGTCATGGCCGACCAAGACAACCCATGGGTCAACATGGGGACCCCATGGAGCCACTTTAGTTGGAAAATGACATTAATATATATTTATTTAATGTTAAAATTAAATTGACACAAACATGAGTTCTTTTACTAAAACAGTTTTTAAGTGGGGTTACACAAGTCCAAATTTTGACTATAAATATTAATTAGAAAGAAAAAAAGATTTCCTACATCATAGTATTTTTTTTATAATTTTTAGACATTAAATAAATTAAATTATTTATGACATCATTATGATGCAGCGATGACCTCATTATTTAACGATTTAAATAAAATGAGAAGATAATGCAAAATCAAAGGCTTACACATGTCCAAAGCCTATTGGATGAGAAGATTTAGAAACCTTATCACCTTAGCCTCGAATTATATAAGTGTGGGACCTTTGGAATCCGAAAAGCATTGTGAAATAATGTAACATTTCAATCTTTCCAAAAGTGCCCCTCCTCTCCTCTTATAAAAGGCCCCCACCTCTACCACCTTATTCACACTTCCAAGCCTTTTGGTTCGGCCAACCCCTGCCCAAATACTCTCCCAACTTCTCTCCCTTCATCCTAGAAGCTTTACTTTATTCAGAAAGCCATCCTAAGGAGTCCTTTTGATCAAATCAAAAGGAAGAACCCGAAGAAGAGGTAACATTTTCATCACCCTCTTTCAAGTTTCTTTCTTCTTCCACTCCCTCTTTGTTTGTTATTTCAATTATAAAATTATAACTCCAGTATCTTCTATATACTGTGATGTTATTATAAATATGGAACAACCATATTCAGTATTCTACCCATCATTTGAGTGACATGTCACCATACGTGCGTACGTACGACTTACCGTCTCCACGTCGTGGTGTAATTGTTATTCAATATATTATTATTTAGATGGGTATAATAATAATATGTAATTCATGTAAATAATAAATATAACATGATAATGATTCTGTATATATGATATACTATCCAATTATATATTATTTTAATATCAAAATAATGATATTGTCGCTCGTGCGTACGTACGGACTACCGTCTCCACGAACGCGATAAGATTCATTCTCCGTCGTATCCATTCAAGTATAATTATCATTTGATGATTTAAAAATAATGTTTAAGGACATGATATCATTCTGGATATGAATAAGATACAACCTATCCATGAAAAACACGACCTACGTAACAAAACATATAAAAGAAAACGAGTAAGTTAACACCCGAAACAACGATAAATCTAAGATATTGTTAACAAAGCAATGTTAAAAGATCATATATGATATCATATGAATGTATATGATTCTTGTATAATTTAATAACAATTATTTCAACATTATATAGGAGGTTAACCTACCCCAACCAAGGAAAAGTACAAGGTAAGGGTTTACTTCACAACCTCTTCATTATCCAAGGTTGTTTATACATAATTATCTACTGGGACCTCGTTATCATCCACATCCATGTTTCTTCAAAATGTATTACAAAACATTTTTATTATTTACAAGAATATGGGTTAAAGTCATTTATACCCTTTTTTACTTTTTATAAGAGGAATCTTTCCGCCGTTATAAAATCTTCAAAGCTTTCCTTACAAGCTTATAAGAATATTTTCAAGAAAATGTTTTGTTTTATATGGCTCTTAAATGATTTCAAAAATAGAAAGAGATATTTCTCTAAAAAGTGTTTTTATTTCATCTATGTCAACATCCTTTGATGGATTTTACGCTTATTTGAAGTTGATTTATTATAATACAAAACTTCTATATTGTATTGAAGGTTTTGTGATATGTTTGACTGTGGATGTGCTATTTTATACCATTCATAGTTTATGGTGAAATTATTGACATTTTGTATGCTAGTTTTAATACGAATGTTTATGTTATGTTTAAACCTTTTCATATGGGAATGCATTGGACTTAATATGTGACGGGTGGAGCCCGCTATAGCTCCTCGATGCATCGGTAGGTCTCCTGAGACAAACTAGTGTCTTGGCACAAGGCCTTGACAAAATATTATTTGTGGTCTTGGCACGAGGCCTTGGCTACGTGGTTATGATAGTCTGGAATTATGCATTCCAAAATTATGAAAGTGGTTAGTGATTTTGCATGTGATTATTCGATTAGTAGAATATCCATGTGAATGAGTATATGGCATTATTTCATTTTACTTTTTCTATATTATGTTGATGTTCAAGTTTAAAAGGCTTTTGTTTTAGTTATACATTGCCTTAAATGATTATGTTTTCTTATAAATGCTTCCACAATATTGTTATCCTTACTGAGCATTTGATCTCACCCCTTTCAATGTTTTAATATTTTCCAGGATGTGAAGAAGTGTATTATGACTGACTTGCATGAATAGTCAGTGAGGATATGAGTGTGGACTATGAAGACCATGTTATTGTAGTTTGTTTTATTTTTGATGTAATGAAAGAATTATGAATGTATCTAGTGTTTCCAAGGCTACTAAACTAATCGGTCTTTCGAGACTTGATCTTTTGTGATCATGCCAATGTTACGAAGTAATGCACCGACTCTGGGTAGCTGGGGTCGGGGCGTTACAATCATAATGTCCATGATGATATCATCCCACTTATATTCTGAAATGAGTAAAAGCTACAATAATCCTATAGGTCCCTAATGCTTTCCCTTCACCAAGCGATAGGTATAGCATCGCTCCATAAATACAATTATCTTTATCTTCATCCTTGGACACCAATACTACCAATGGAGGTAATGATACATATTTTTCAACCTAGGATGTACCTACCATTTATAAGAATATAATTCCCTTATCAGCTCCTCACGTATTCTTGTAGGAACCCAGATATGACCATGAACATGATGAATCTCATTATCATCAAATATCTAGCTAAATGGTGGCCCCACACTATATATTATATCCCTTAGGAATAAACCCTATGAATCAGATAACTTCCCCTTCTTGATCGGATTCAAAATCAAGGAAACAATAGAGGTTTATATCAAAGTTTCTCACCTCGGTGACTGATGAAAATATAAGGGAATATCCTCAAAAAGCTCTATCACCCACTACTCACAACATAACTCCTAAAATTATTGAGTCTACATATTGATGTTTATCACATTAGAAACTATTTTACCCTTTCAAGGGTAAAATCCAACTCCAATTCAAAATAATTTAAGTACCTAACCCATTCCTGTACTGAAGGTTCAAATCCCTCTATGAAAAGATTTACTTCCAGATCTTATGATATGTGTACAATAAGAACCCCATTAATAATAGTTAATGTCTCCAACATCACAAAGTGTGCACCACCAAAACTAAATATAGGTCATGGTTAGGACAATTTTTCTCATACAATCTCAACTATCTAGATCTACAAGCAACAACTTCATCCTCCTACATTAAAACTACTCTAAGACTGAATTATGATGTGCCAAAATATATTTTAACCTATTTAGACAGCCCAGGTAAGGTCAATATTAGTGGTAAGGTTATCATGTTCTTCAATTCTTAGAAATCCTCCTCAAAATAATTTGGCCAAACAAACCTCACCCCTTTCTTGGCTAGACCATACATTATAAATTTTGTACATTAGAAGTCCTAAATTAATTGATGATAATATCCTGCCAAAACTAGAAATCTATGAATCTCAAAGATGTTCTTGGGTAGATCCCAAGAAACCACAACTACTATCTTATTTTGGTCCACTAACACTCCGACCTTTGAGATAACATATACCAAAAAGTGAACTTGGTTAGTCCAAAAATGAAATTAAAAAAGTTCAATGTATAGATGATTTTCTCTCAGCATATTCATGGTGATTTAATGATATTGGGAATTATATATATCTAGTCTGAGAGTACACCAAGATTTCATCTATGAACATAACCAGAAACTAATATATAAATTGATGGAAGATATGGTTCCTCAAGGCCATGAATATAATTGGAATTTTTTTTCAAACCAAATAGAATTACCATGAACTCATACAACATGTGGCCATCTCAAAATTGGTTTATTCTTTTATGGTGTACTCCTGGCATGCCTCAGTGATCAAGAATTTGAATTCCATCATGAGAAACTTTGTGTGGAGTGGTAGTATCCTTGAATGTAAAGTTATTACTGCCTCTTGAAAAATATGTTGTATGCCACATGGAAAAGGAGGTCTTGGGGTTGCGAACCTGGAGATCTTTAACCACTCCTTGCTGGAAAAATTCATTTGGAGGATTATTAATAATAAGGAACAGTCTCTAGACTTCCTCAGATCTAAACTCCTTAAAAGGCTCATTGAAGGGAATATGTCCTATCTTCACTCTTCTATTTGTCCTGGTCTGAAAAAAATCTTCCAAAATATTAGTTACCACTCTCATGGAATGGTTAGTTCTCACTCCTCTCTCAAATTTTGGAAACATAACTAGAATGAGGATCCCCTTATAGATAGCCTTAGAACTTATAATCAGAACACTGACTTTGATTCCTCTATTAAGAGTGATATTGAGAATCGTAATGACCTTCCATTTTCTATTGCTCACATCATTGATAACTATGATTTTTTGGACAACCATGATCTCCTCTTGTGGGAGCCTAGGTCCCATGGAATTATGGACTCGAAGGGCTACTGTAATCATATTATACATGGTGAAAGTACAGGGCTAGAGGAATTTAACAAAAAATGGCTGGTTCCATCCAGATTTACTTTGCTTTGGCGCCTTCATCTCAAAAAACTCCCGATTGATGTGAATGTGCAACAGGTGGTAATTTCTCTTTAATCCAGGTGCGTTCTCTTCCAGCAACACTGAGAAGACGTCGACCGGCTCTTCCTCTCCTGTAATACATCATCATCCCTCTAGAATGCAGTATTTGATATCTTTGATCTCTACTTCCCACAAGCCAGATCTGTCCCTCAATTTCTGCTTGCACTGCTTTCTGTCCAGTTTTCCAAGAAGGTTCGTATCCTCTTTATGGTGGCATGCGCTGAGGTTTTTCATATTATCTGGAATAGAAGAAATCAATGTCAGCATTGTGCTCCTATGACCAATCACAAAAATTCCCTCTCTACTATCTTGTTTGTGGCTCAACAAGCCAATTCTCTGCATAAAGATTGCTTCCATAATTCGGTTAGGGACTTTGCAGTTCTATGGAAGCTTCATCTTCAAGGTAATTACCCTAAACCTCTTGGAACCATTGAAGTTTTTTGGTTGCCTCTGTTTGTAGGCTGGATAAAATACAACACGGATGGCACCTCGAGGGGAAATCCTAGAACATCTAGTTATGGTTTAACTTTCAGAGATCACAATGGTGATTTCTTGGAGGGGGAACATGGATCATGTACTAATTATACGACACTTGAAGCTGAAATGCAGGGCCTGATTAGAATAGTTGAGTTTACTCGACAAAGAGGCTGGAATCATGTTTGGTTTGAAAGTGACTCAACCACAATTGTTCAAGTGGTGAGTCTTGGACAACTACATCTTTCCTGGAAGCTCACTACCAAATGGAATAGATGCCTAACTTCACTATCTTGAATGATCTATATTATTATGCATATCTATCATGAGGAAAATCAACTTGCTGATTCTCTTGCTAATAAAGAAGCTTTGGAAGGGACCTGCAAACACTACTTCAACATTCCAGGTGATCAGATGAACACATTTCAACATGATAAATGTAAATTTTCTTCATACTGACTTTTGTAGCTTTTTATTTTTAATAATATTAATCTTTTTGGTTTTCTTTAAAAAAATAAATGAACACATACAATCCATACCTCATCCTAAATGAATTATGGGGTATATAATATGCTCTCACCATCAAATAATGGGTCCCTAGCCTCAAGTAAATCTTGTAAAATATTTGGGTACCTCTCAAGTGATCAAAGATATTGTCAATGTGTGGAAGGGGATATCGGTTCTTGACTCTCATCAGGTTTAGCCTTAGATAATCTAAATATAAATTCACAGTTTTGTATGTATTATTGAAAAAAACATAAGAGAAACCTAAAGTGATGTACTTGGTTATATGAATCCCTTAGACTATATATCCTCTAACTATACTTTAAACTCTAAAATCTCTTTTGGTTCCATATTGTAGAGTTGGATGGACATAAGTTCAGATCCTAAAACTAGCTCGATGATGAAATCATTCTCACTTTCGGGTGGAAGGTAGGAGAAATATACTTGAAATATGTTATGAAATTAATCCACCATAGGAAAAAAATTATTTTGAAATTAATCATCATCATCAGGAATAAGGCTTTCTACTTGGGTTGTGATCCAATCCAATTTCCACTGAATTGGTCATAACCCCATCCAATATTTCTACCACAAAACCCAATACATTGATTAATTGAGAAGATATAAAGGAATGTGATTATCATGTATCAAAAAAAAATTAAATTTTATATTCTACAAGAATAATACCTATAACAGTGGGATAACCTATATCCATACTGGTAGGAGTAGACTATATTGCATGTAACTGACTCTCCCCTCCGCCCTAGGCTCCAGCCAGACTCCCCTGAAATACTCCTTCTTACTGATACTTCCACTATGGTGTCAGAGTACCATGCCCCCTATCTCTTCCCATGTCACTTTTGGAAATTTAAATACATTTCTTCTGAGGGGTAGTTGAGTTCCTCCTAGACTCTAGTGTTTTCCATGATCCTCCTCCACCACCAAGTTTCTCAGTGCCTCTATAAAACTTTTAAAGGTGGACCATCATAACACAATATGAATAATATACTGGAGGAAATGGATAATGATATTTTTTAGCAAACCTTGACATAATGATATAACTATACCTATCTATGGTCCTGATATGGTGATCCACTCCCTTAATATATATTCCCATCACTTTCTTAGTGAAAACACTCAAAGTGGTGCTTCTTGATACTTGAAGAGGAACTCCCCTATCACCCCACTAAAACTAACTACTTGCTACTTAGGTCCTCCATTAGGTTTACATCAGTGATAAGATCCCGATTCACTACATCAAAGAAGTTGTTCAAGTGAAATATGTTCACATGCTACTTGATTTCATACCAAAGTCTAGTCAGGAAGTTCTTCACCCTGGCTATCCCACCTCATTCCAATGATAGATAAAAACATTATAGGTTTATAAAACAACTATATTAGCTCATCATATACATGATTATGTGCATGAGTTTCATGAACTACTGATTCATTTCATCCCTCCACGTCTATGGGTAAATGTGACTTAGGAACTTCTCTTGGAAGTATTTCTAAGTCACCTCCTCATGTTGTCCAACCTACACTATATTGTCCTTCCAACGCTTGGCTGGTACCCATAGAATATAGGTAGAAAGATTCACCCTTCTCTACATGGGTGTCTCTAGGTTACCAAAGATCATCTGAAAAAAATCAATCAATAAATAAACTACCTAAGGGCCTCCCTCACTAGAAAAAATAGGTGGGTGTTATAGCTATAATTCCCTCTTCATATCAAAAATAAAAGAAACAACATGATTAGTCTCTCTATCAATGGATGAAATGTACCATATGAAACTATCATAGACCTAATCATACATATAATTTATTAGAGTCATATAATGTTACATTTCCACTTCACGAGGTGTTTTCTCATTACCACTCTCTTGACATTCAACCATAGGATGATGCAAAAGAATTTACGTACATTGATTCACACACTTCTCGAATCATAAGGAACATAAAATATTCAAACTCAAAAGGGAAAATAAGGGAAAATAGATAACCATAGTTACATGGTTACTTAAAATATTATCTTAACAAGTAAATTAAAATGTTATAAAATATTAATTTTATTCTTTTTATCGTTCATTTCATAGAGTTTAATGAAAAATTTAGATAGGAATATATTTCATATGCATTAATGATATCAATATATGAGTGATTCACATTAACATGTTTCCCTATGTTCTTACTTTGATGTATAAATAAACACCTCATTCCATACTAGACCATGAGTGAAATATAAAAAATCAATAATGTTATACAAAAAGTGTATCACACAAGGTGAAATAACATTAAAAATGTAACAAGAAAATCCTTAAGAACATCAATATCTTCCCTAGGAACATGGGGTTTACCCAACACATGAGTTAGAAAATCCCATGAACAAGCTCATTAACAATACCAAAATCATCATATTCTATTATCTACATTTCCCAAATAGTAAAGAAAAAGAAAAAACCTCCTCAGATACCACTTTGTAACATCCCCAGATCAGTTCTCCCACATTTGATAGGAATAGATCGCTAAGTGAGCTTAGGCACACCTCTCCATATGCTAGAAGTTTCTAATTAGTAGTGAGGGTCCAATAAGTACTATAGTGATACTATAGCCTCTATTATAGAATGAAAATAATAATGGAAACATGATAAAAAAAATCAATACATTCATATCTTTTAGATAAATAGGCAATTTATAAAATAACCTGATATCCTCAATCCATGCAATGCCATTCTGAATTTCATACTAATGTCATACAAACAAAAAATTAAATGAAAGAATCAAAATAAATACTTCTAAAACTAATCATGAATCCCATGCTTGGTCACATATCCAAGATTCTATCCCAACAAGAAAAGTCTACCAATCAAGCATAGGGCCCCTTTCCCTGGTTCTAACCTATATCCATGAAGTCTTCTCAGATACCAAATGGTGTCCGGAATAGAGTGTGAGTAAAACCCAATAGGCCACCTCTAATGATGTTTAAAAAAATCCAGTCCGAGTAATAGTTCTTACAATAATGAGACAAACAAAGGAATTAATTATAAAGTAAATGTAGAACATCTAATTAAAATTTACAACCATTAAGCTCTAGGTTGACACCTAGGGTCATCCATACCCACTTCCACATGATGATGGATGTCTCTATCCACACCCATAAATGAGTCCAAGGTTATTAAATAGGGGATCCATATATAAATAATATAAATATTCAATTTTACATAGAACCAAGATGAATTCCTATTATAGGGGCCAATTAAACATTCATTTTTCAATGGACCCAAAGAGAATTATCATGCCATGGTCAAACTAAATATTTAGTTAATAATAAAACCAAAGTGAATTACCATTCTAAGGGGTAATTACATATTCAGTTCACAATAGTCCCAAAGAGAGTTCCCATTCCATGGGATAATTACAATCCAAAGTTCTAAATATATCAATTTCCATGATATTATTCCAAATTACCAATTTAAATGTTAATTATTCCCAATTATCATCATCACCATATTTTTTAAATTTTGTGCAAGAGTCCAAAATAAAAACTACACAAGGAAAAAACAAATTGGAATAGAAAAGAAAAATATTAAGGGGGTTTGAAATAGTGAAGGCCAATAGCATCCCCTCTCACAATGATGAACCCCTCTGGAGGCATGTCATGCATGTTGGTAAAGCAAGTAATCTTAGTACACTGATATTCATTATAAGTGAAAAAGTCCTCTACTTTTTACCCTCACACAAGGTATGAAGTATACTCATTTTACTATTAATTAAACCCATGCATCATCGAATGATGTATGAAATAGAATAGGGAGTAATTCCTGAACCAAGAAAGGACTTTTATAGCATCATAGAGTCCGTTTCAACTACCAACAGGTTAATATTAGCATCTTCACAAAGTATAAGACCTATATTCAGATATCTGGATTTTTGCCTGAAGTGATTCCCCTCTGCTAAAGAGAGTAGAGAAAGAAAAAATTATAGAACCCTGAGAGTCCCTAAATACCCCACCTCCCCTTATAACATCAAATGAGTAAGATCCATCCATATTCAATTTGAGGCCTGATATGTGAGGGTACAATCTTACCTAGTGGCCTTGATTAATAGGAGAGATCATATGTGTGTGGGAAAATCAGACAACAAGAGGTTTGAGGGAAGGCACATCTATCCAATTTTTTAATAGATGAACTAGGTCCTCTAGGAGGTTACGAGTTCTAGAAACAATCATCCTCCCAAAGAAGGAAATAACTTCGAATCAGGATTTTTTTCTGAGCATACCAGATACACCATCAGCTATAAGAGAGAACCACTTCCCTTTCTTTTGATTCTGGACCATCATCACCAGCACCATGAAACCATTTATCAAGTAAAGTAGACTCCCACAACTCTAGAGAATAAAAACCAGTAAAATCCCTAAATGTTGACCAAAGGTCACAACCCCTACTCTCTTTAAAGAAAATATGATCCAAACTCTCCTCCTAGTAATCAACACAACACACACACACACTAAGAAACCAAATAGATATATGTGCACTTAATAATATCATCCGTAGGAGGTTTTTTATTGAGAATCCTCCAGACAAGAAAATTGTGATTTGCAGGGAGATCCTTACACCACACCATCTTTCCCCAGTTGTCTATATGCTTGGCTGAAGGCATAATTTAGTAAAAATCCTTCACATAAGAGATTTCCGATGATGAACCAGTAAGGAAACATTTATCAGGATCTCTTTTGAGATCAATGCAATAAAAAATAACATGTTTCTTCTCATCCAAAACTATATTAATGAAACCCATTTGCCTTCTTTCTTGGTTGATGGATATTTCTAGGACAAGACATCTAGGAAATCAGAGACAAGAGCCTTCCCAATTACGATTCTAGAAAGAGATCCCACCTTTACCCAAAATCAAATGAGAATGATTCTGAAGGGTGGGAAAGTGAGGGTCAATGATAGACCATAGGGAATAAGTAATGCCACTATCTAGATCTGAAATAGTATCAATTTTTTCTCCATGGATCTACCACATACATTCCTCTCCCCAAGATCCTCCCATGCCATTTTTTCCTACATACACTGAAGATTATCCTAGAGATTTCTGACATTAATACCACCCTCCTCAATCAGTCGGGCCATTCTAGACCAGGATGCCTAGTGGTGCTTACCTTCCATATTAGGATCCCATATAAATGTGGTTGTCAATTTGAGAGACCACCCCCTTCATCACCCAAGTATCTGAGAGAGCATTCACTGGGATAAAGGACAATACACTATTAACCAGAGTAATTATACCTCCAAGAGATAGAAACCAATTATTCCAATTCAATATTCTTCATATAATTATTCCCATAATTTTATTGAAATGGTAGATACATGTCCTAGTGGGAGAAATGGAAGCTCCCAAATAATCTATAGGAAAAGTTCTTCTTTGCATGTCAACATTATTGGACAAGGAAGAAGCACACCTGTCCAGACATCTATTTGAGATCTAAAATCTACTTTTCATCTAGTTGATAACCTGGATGCTCTATTTGAAGTAAACATCAAGGACATTGTTGATACCTCATATAGAAATCTTTATGAAATCCTGGAAAATTAAGGTATCATTAGCAAAAATAAGGTGAGAAATAGAACAAGAGTACCTCTTGATTTTTAAGGAAGAACATTCCCCTAAAAGATACTCCTATTCATGAGATGACTAAGAAAATCCTGGATCAAGATAAAAATGGTTTGGGATAATTGATCTCCTTGGATAATCCCATGGGTCACCTTAAAAAACCACAATTTTTTCCCATGAAAGAAATAGAAAGCCAGGAGGAACTATAGAACCTAAACAAGAGATCAGAAACCCAAAAGGAGAATCCCATCTTTCCAAAGACATCAATAATAAAGTTCCATTTCACTCGGTCATAGGCCTCATGCATATCCAATTTTATAGACATGTTGGAACCTATGAACTTCTTGTGGATATCAATGATCATTTCTTGGGCTAGAGATATTGTCCCTTGGATTTTCCTTCCTTAAAAAAATTTTGTTTCTCATTCGAAAGATAGATGGGGAGGTAAAAGTATAGTCTTCTATTAAGCACAATAGAAATCAACTCATAAGGAAAATTACACATACTGGTTGGGTAATAATGCTAAAGAAAGGAAGGATATTCAATTTTGTTGATTAATACCAGAGTTGTCACACTAGCCACATGGGGAAGAACACCTCCCCTCAAAAAGTCTTGTATCGCACCCACCATATCACTCTTGATGGTGTCCCCAGAGCCCCTATGAAAATCCCATGGGAAACCATCCAGGCCTAGGGCACTCTTAGGTTTGAGGCCACACATCACCCCATAAATATCCTTCTCAACAGGTAAGGCTCCAAACATATCATTGACATAGGTTGAAACCATATGAGGGACTACCTCAAGGAGATCCTCAACACCATTTGGGTAGGTGCCTTGCATATTGGGATTGGGATCTGCAAGAATAGATATAAATTAGGATTAAACTATGCCTTTGATCAGTTACCTATCATCTTAATAGGTCCCATCCTCTATCAGAATGTTGGGTCTGGTAAAGTATCTTTTTTCTTTATTTCAGGCATGAAAAAATTCAGAATTCTGATCGCCTTATTACAACCACTTAATTATCACCTGTTCATGTAGTAGGTGCTCCTACCTCAACACCATGTCAACCAGATCATTCTTCTTTTGGTGGAGAGCAGAGAACATTGAGTCATTCCATCCATTCTCAAGGATAATTTCAAACCGATCAATAACCTTCTTCATTGTTTCGATGTCCTAAGAGGTAGGTGGATAGTTCTTGGCCCATGCTATAAGATCGCCTTTCAACCTGCGCAGTTTTTGATGCAGGATAATACAATAATTCCTATGAGAGGGTTTGTTCCATGAGATCCTGACTGCATTCTGGTAACCCACTGAAGAAACCAACGAATGGGAGAATGAAAACTGCCTGTATCTTTTTTTCTTGGAAGAAAAAACTACCTGAAGTAGGGAGTGATCAGAGATGCTCCTCATAATATGGTTCACATTCAAATTAGGGATAGTAGAGATATCTTGGAAATTTTCTAGGAATCTGTCAAGACGACACCAGGTATGAAGAGATCCATTCATATTATTACACCATTTAAATGGGTTTTGAGAGTACCCAAAATCCATAAACCCATGTGTGCCATGAACCCAACAAAGTCCTATCTAGACTTATAGGGAATGTCTTCTCTCCCATTTTTCTCCTTTGGGTCAACAACAATATTAAAATCCCCACCCACAAGCCATTCTATCTACTCTAGATCGAAAGAACTAATGACGTGCAATAAGACTCCCTCTATTTGAACATCACAACTTCCATATACAATCATGAGTAAAAGAAACTGAGTACCTTTAGTAATTTTGTGGTGATATACTGATAATAATCCCTTATTAGTTCCACTGAGAGATTAAATTTCCATAAAATCCATACGTGGTCATTTTGGGGGATATAATACATACATCCATGCATTTTAATTATATTCGCAAATTCTGCTGTTTTGGAGGAACACTGTTTGGGATCAAGCACCAAGACTAAGGAGGAATCATTGTTTTGAAGATCATTGGAAATATAATCCATTTTTACCTGAGCACTCATACCTCGATCATTCCAAAGCATGAATGTAGTAATTGGAACAAAGTTTTTTCTGGATTTGGACCCAGAAGACTTGGCACTTTTATCCTAAAGAGTCATTCTGTCCATCAGAAGCTTGGACTATGGATGGGTATAAATTCCCTTGGATAGTACACATGTGGATAAGGTGGTTGGAGAGTCTAAATCCTAAGTACCTGAAAAAACCCTCTTTAGAACTCTCGAGGGACATGGAGAGGAATAACATAATGCCACAGTCTTCGGTAGGGATCTTGAATAGCTGATACTAGGTGGAGATAGACAAAGAGTTCTATTTTAGGTGAGAAACACCTGCATTGCCTTAAAAGGAACTGAAATTGATGGTGGGAGGGATGGAATGGATTCTACCATTGTGGATACCTCAATCATAAACTCATCAGAAACACTTCTTGGGGGATCAGTGAAAACAAGCACTGCGAGGGGATCTTTAGAGGGAGGGGACCTTGATCCAGACGGCCCTGGAATGGAGGTGGGGAACACAAAGGGCCCGCCAAACAAAAAATTCCCTTTAAGGATTTGAAGAATATTTTTAGGAGAGTAGGATAAATCCAAAGGAGTAGATACGACTAGGTCCTTGAAGGGAACCGAGGCTAGGAATGGGTCCTCAGAACTGGAAAGGTCATTGATAATAGGGTCTACTAGTATAAAAGGCATTAGGACACCATCTAAAAGATGGTTCCAAGGTTTCTGGATACGATATCTAGGATCTCCCTTGTTAGACTTCCTGCATACAAGAAAAGAATGTCCCTAGAGGTGAAAAAACTAACAATACCTGTGAACTACTAGATAAAAAAGGGGTTGACTCCATTCATGGGCATCTTGCACACACAAAAGGATATGATCCATAAGAGGAAGAAAAATATCCATATCCACACAGATTCTGGAAATCGAAGATTATTCCATGTTTCGGGTCTGATCATCCACACAGAGAAAATTTCCAAGATATTTTCCAATCACCCGTAGAAAATAAACATTCATAAACAGCAGAGGAAGAACTGGTAGGTTAACCCATACTGCTGCAGACGAGGAATCCCACCCCTGAGGAACTTCCCAAACCCACCTGTAGAAATTAAAATGCCAACACCCCATGGATCTAGGATATTTTCACCAAGCTTAGATAAATTTCTTCTCTGACTCCAAGACCACACAAAATGATTTTCGATTCAAGGTAGAGACTTGAACTGGTGCTAGAAAACCCCGAAAGTCAACAAACCTTCAAAACAGTGGTTGAGGCGGCCAATCAACACCAAACCAAACCACAAGATTCCACTTGTGATAATCCAAAGCTTCATTGAAGGCAACAAAGGCAATGAACAAAGACAAGAAAATCCCTCCCCTCACCGCAACCGGAAGATCTAGAGGCACCTTTGGGAAGCAAGGAGCATGAGATCCCAAAGAAGAACACCAGAGTGCATCCTTGTTAGAGAATCCAGAATGAAGACCAGAGTCACGAGGCCATTCTGCACTGTGATCCCTAAAAACCTTCACAACTTATGGCAAAGGGATAGGATCAAAATCCACTAGAGAATGGATCACCGACTGAGAGACACCTACCATTGTAGAAGAAATGGGTGATAATGATCATAAGGGATGATCCAAAAACCAACCCAAAATTCCACAATTCTATTTCAAGAACACTATATTCATAAAATTAGGGTTTCTAAACTGAGGTCAAATATAGACACACCTCACGGGTATAAAAAATTATAGGTTTTCAATCACTAAAGGACCTGATAGAACTTTCAAAAGATCTAGGTAAAGGGATTTAGGTCATACAAGTTGTAACGCCCCAAGATTGATGAACTTGAATAATATTATATTTCACCTTGTATTCCATTGTTTTAAGATGGTTTAATTATAGTGAGAACAAAAGAGTTCGTTTTAAGTGAATGAGAAAACAAAAAGGATAAAGAAGGTCTTGCACTCATTGAAATATTAAATTACAACAGATAAAACATTACAATGAAATGAGAGATCACAACTAACCTAAAATACCCACCAACAACCCTATTAAGATTACTCGGAGGCCGCTTAAAAGAACAATAACCTCGAGTAATTGATAGGGGTATTTAGCATCCGCCATAACAAACATAAGAACGGCCAAGGCCACTGTGGCCACACAGAACATTAAAGGTATGATGTGCACCATATTCTTCTCCTCCTTCTCCTTCAATCACCTTGGGTTTAAGACACCCCGAGACCAGGTTTTTTATGGCACAAATCTGACCATTACCTAGTGTAACTGTTGGAAACTCAACGACTATAATTATAGTCGTTATCCATATGATGTTTAATTAAATAAGAATAAAGTACTTGTCGACGTGGTAAAATTAATTAAATATATTTAGTAATAATAATAAGTGATTTATTTTATATATGTACTTGTTATATATATATATATAGATATTGAAATTATTAGATTATAAGTTGGATTAATACCTCATTATATTATTAGCATTCTTAATATATAATAAAATTATTTTAATAGAATGATTAAAAATGTACCAATATGAATGATGTGTTGATAAAAAATTATTATTATAATGAATTATATAATACATATGTGTAATACTACATTTCAAAATTTCAAATTATGATAATACATATCCGTTTATCAATCTATCTTATAACATTATAAGTATGTATCATGTAATAAATGAATATATATAAATTTAAAAATAATAACTTTTTTTAAAAGTATTGAATAATTTTAATATATATTTAATTATGTTTCACTTTTGACTTTTTAATGTTATTAATAATATAAGATAATAGAATAAAAGATAAAGTAGGAATAATGTTAACAATATTATACTAATATAATAGATTGATTGAAGAAAAACATGAAACCCGATTTGGGTTGGGCACCCAACAGATAAGATAAAAAAATAATAATAATATAAAATATAAAAAAATAAAGGAGGGAACAAATGAAAAAAAACAAGTAATAAAAAAAGAGGAAGGAATCCCATGAAGGGATCGGTGTTTCCCGCATGAACCGCCTCGGTGTGGCAGGTACATCTCGTCGCACTCTAGTGCTGGCCGCAGATAGAAGTCCGCATGTGTCTTCATGGTGAGGGTGGTCAGCCGTGCAAAGGGATTCGAGCAGGGCAGGCCATGTGCGTCTTTACGGTGAGGGTTTGGATGAAGACCTCACATCGTACAGTGGGGTTCTCCGTTTCGGGTCGAAGGAACCAAGATCATGGCCATCCGCTCCCCTCGTCGTTTTCTTCTCCGCGACGTGTCTCAGACCAGTAGTTGTCACCTTCATCTCCACACCCTTTCCACTGTTTCTCTTCGACCGTGCTCACCCGTGACCGTCGAAGGGTCCCTTTGTCCTCACCTTTCCATGATCATACAACCCTTCTATCTCACCCCTTATCCTACGAATCAACGTTTTAGGGTAAGGATATATAATATATATATATATATATATATATGTATGTATTATTGTGTCACTGGATTTCTTTTCTCCAACTCAAGAACATGTCTTCACCCTCTGTAGTCAAGCTATAGGGTCCTCGTGGGGTTTGAGCAGAGGCTTGTTGGCCTTTTAAACCCTACTTCCATGCAAATGAACCCTACAGGTTAATATCCTCAAGTTCTTTACCTCAGACTCTAAAGCTTCTCAAGATCTCCAGCAAACTCTCCTCTGCCAATATGACCCACCTCCTCAGTCTAAGTAAGGGATTATTTTCAATTAGTTTTATTATACGAAACCACTAATGTATATATATTTCTGTATATACAGTTTGAATATATATATATATATATATCCCTTCAGTTTTGAATGTTTTTAAGAGGATCTTGATGTTTTATTAAGGTACACATTTTGGAAGTCTGTGTAAGTGATTATGGTGTAATGTTTTCAATTTACTAAATTATTCTTATGAGGTATTGATCATATATAGTTTATATATATATGTAAATATGCACATGTGTTTTCAATCCATTCCAATTTTTAATAATTTCAAAGAAGAAAAAATATGTCTTACTAATAATCTCATATAGGTAAGGGGATATTATCATTTATTTTATAGTGAAAAATGGATTTTGACATACACCGTGTTTAACGAGTTATACTATATGAATATATATATGGATTTTTCAGTATTGGAATCATCACCCTTCCTCTTTTAAGACAGAGTGTATGGTCTTCTTTAAATGGAGTAAAGTCTTAGTTTTCAATTTACTAAACCCATGTATATATATATATATATATATATATATATATATATTCTGTATATACGGTATTATGTATATATATATCACCCTTCTTTATGTAATTCCAGAAATAATTAAAAAGTTTCACAAAGAATGTTGCATATATATATATATGGGTTGTTTTGAATATGTCGTGATCCTTAAAAACATCTTTTTAATATATACTTTGTGTATGTAGTTGTTTATATATGTAAGTATATAGTTCAAAACAAGTCCGTTTATAGTTTTTAAAAGATTATTTACAAATCTTACATAACAGACTAGATGCGAATTATATTTTTGGTTCAATTAGAATTTTTCTTCTTACGCAAAACCAAATATATACTTATTTTCATATTCGAGTATGTACATGTATACCCTAGACTCAATCTAAACCGGAATTATAAATTTTAAAGGATGATTTCCAATCTTCAAATAATGTTTTAGTTGCGAATTAAGTTTTGGATGACATTATATTTGTACTTTTTATAGAATCCAATAAATACATAAGTGTATATTTGGGTATATATATATATATACATTTACATGTGGTTCAAATCCAAACTAATCTATATATTCAAAGGTTAAAAGTTGTGTTTAAAATGATTCCAGGGTTTTATTTTGAATTGTTTTACTAAATCAAAACCAAATATACAATTTCGTACATTCGGGTATACATGAGTAATTTATTAAAAATATGGTTATTATTCTTAAAAAAAGGATTAATACCACTCTTTAAATAATGAATTGGATGTGAAATATGTTTTTAATTCAATCGGATTTATACTTGGTATGCAAAACCCTAATTTTTATACATGTAAATACATTTGGTAGTATATGTTATAAACCTAACATGTTTTGGTTTACAATAAAGTAGAGTTAATAAATAAAAATTTTCTGGTAACATTTATTACACGTAGGAAGTAATTAAACATTATTTGGTTATGAATATTTAAATACATAAACCTTGTGTATACACGGTATTATTTCTATATAGCTTCTAAAACCCTAATTTCCAGTACTAAATATTAGAATTAGTTAATGGTTTTATGCAATTAATGTTTGAAGGGTTTCTAGTAAATTTTAATTGGTGTTCGCTAAACTAATATGCACTTATGTGTATGTGTATACAATAATACGTTTAACATGTCAGGTTTAATTTAATTAAAGCAGATTTAATAATATTATCCACGTATTAATTAAAATAATATATTTAGACTTAACCCAAAATATATTAGAGAATAAATGGATTTTTTTAAATCATGTTATGTTACATATCATGTTGTGCTCGTATATAGTCTTATTACTTAATGAACCCCCCTGCAGATATGGTCATTGGTTAATCAAGTTGTGATTTGTTCTAAATGCATGCACACTAGAACTTTTATGAGCATGAGTGTAATTAAATGTGCATGAAATAGGAGATTTAAACTAAGAAGTTATCATTTAATGTGGAGAACCCCATTCATTCATAATTTTAAGTACTTTTATTATTATTACATGTGAAAAAGATATTTCACTTATCCATGCCTGCCTTGGGAAATGGTTATCATCAAAATTTATATGTTCATTGTCATGTCATGTATTTCTACCATAAATTTACAATAGTTTCATTATCCATTTTATTTATTGTTATATTTTATAATTCATGCATATGAAAAATAATGAGAAATTAAATTAAATTACCCAAAGTAGTATGAGACACCTTGGGTAATATCTAATAAAATTAAATTAAATAAATAAAAGTGGTATGTGCACTTTGATTTATGAGGTATGAGGAATTAATTGGACTTATTATGTGACGGGTGGGGCCCTCTATAGCCCCTCGATGCATCGGTAGGTCTCATGAGAAAAAAAGAGTCACGACAGAAGGCCTGACAACAGTTACAGTTCAGGTGAAATTCTTGGACATAGACGGTTCAGGTGAAATTCCTGGACATAGAATGTTCAAGAGAAATTACTGGACATAGATGATTATGGTCTTGGAATGAGGCCTTGACATAGTCCGCCATATGCATTTTCCTCATTATGAATATGTAATTTAATTAACTAGAAAAATATTTGATTAGTAGAATATTGGTTAAAGAGCTTATGTATTAAGGCCGAGACCTTAATCAATAGATGTCTTGGCCGAGGCCTCGAAAATATGTTTACAAAAGGTTCTTCTTTAAAATCAAGAACCATTACTTATAATTATGAGTTTAAGTGCATATGAGATATAATGCATGATCAGTTTTCATTTCCATATTATTAATGCAAATTCTAGCATTACATTTATTATGTCATCATGTGCATTTAGATAAGTTGTAGTGAGATTAATTATGATCAACTCTGATAATATTCTTATCTAGTAGTATTGGCACGCCTTGCATGATATATTGTTCTTACTTAGTAGTTTTTATGTACATCCATGCAAGCATGCTTATTTTGATAGTTCAGTAACTTTCGGTGGTATGTTCAAATACTTGTGCATGTCTTGCTCTAAATGTTTTATAGCTACCACTGAGGTGTTGTGATGTTTTCTTAAAAGGAATTATTTTTATGTATGTTAAAGTATTTTCCAAGGTAAGTTTTCATAAACTGTATTAAGTATTTTAAAAACCCTTTACTGAGTATTTCAATGCTCACCCTATGTTTTTGATTAAAATTTTTCAGGTTACAGTTTTTAACAGATGGAACATTTCAGAATGCAATTGGTTTTCCCCGAACCAGAACCTCGCAATCTTCTGTAATTTTTTGGACATGATGTATTATTTTTCAATGTTTGTAATATAATTTTTAGTACATCATGTCTCATGGGCACCGATTCCGGGCACTCGGAGGCCGATTCCTTACAGTTGGTATTAGAGGATAGGTTCAGATAACTTTGAAAAACCAGGTAGTATAAATATATATGACTGAGCATCACTATGTAATTATTTTGTAAATTTCAGATGGAAGATGGAAACTTACCTAAAAATCTTCTATCACTTCCCACTGAGACCCTAGAGACTATTGTGTCTCTATCTAGCTGATGGAACTTCCTTAATTATTCCCATTTTCGCATGTCATGCAAGCACCTGTACGATGTGTCAAACTCACCTCGGGTTCTTAGTCTACACCGATGTTTGGGAATAGATTACCTCCTTATGATGATGACCCAATTATCCTCATATGCACATCGTGGAAGGTACTATGAGGGACATTTTTGAGTATTCACAGTAGGTGAAGAATTTGGCACTATGATCCTTAACCCTTTTCAAGAAGCTGATGCTTCCGGAGACCTCCGAGCGACATACCTTTGTCAGATTTTAAAATACGGCTTCTGGGGCCAATTATTGGACTTCGGGATGTTAGAAGATGAGTCCACCTGACTTTCTTATAGGTAACAAGTGTATGTCGATGTTTCCCAACTTCATACCCCATGCTACACTCAGGAGACATCACAGGTGTCTCCATGAATTTAACCCAAATTCTCAGCCTGTGTTTGGTTTGAGGAATTAGGGAGTTTTGTTTCTCTATGTGGAGTTCGTATAGTAAATCATTAAGGAAACTCAGGCACTGTTATGTAAACTTTTGTGTATTAAAATATTACCCATTCTCTTTAATGTCTCTACCTTATCTGTATTGTTATGTGAATTCTCATGAATGTTTTTTTTCAGATGGCTGGTCAAGAAAACATCTCGTCTCTACCTGATGAGATAGTAGAGGATATTTTGATCAGAACATGCACTGTGGACTATCCATCTTTCCTCAACCTGCGAGGATCTTGTCAACTCCTGTTGGACTTGTCGAACAACCCTGAAATCCTCCGATCATGTCAGGGGAATGACCACATATTCCATCTCATTGCCACTACCCAACTCCCCTGCTATAGGCGAAGGGGGAGATACTATGAAGGCTTTTTTAAGTGTTTTACTCTGGCGCAAAACATTTCTGGTAGAGCATTCTTCCTTATAGATGACCAAGATGGCCACCTTAGGGTTGCCTTTATGTTCCAGAACTTAAATCTTAGTCTATTCAATCACATCATCCCCCTTGAATATCTCAAGCGTGATGCAGTCCGGCGGGTCATCAGGGAATTTGTCCACTTGGACATTTTTGATCTTTTTACTGCACGAGACTCCCTATGGAAGCCTGTGTGTAGAACACATGAGCAGGGGTTCAAGACATACTTCTGAAGGTGTATCTGGGCTAGTGAAACGGAGTAACTAAGTACGAACTTGGGTATTCCATTAAATGAACCAAATCTTCCATTTTGGTAATGTTGACCGTCTGAGGATTTTTCTTTTCCAGTTTACGAGTGTAATTGCGAGGACACAATTCTTTGTTGGGGGAATAATGTAACACCCCAAGCTTGATGAACTTGAATAATATTATATTTCACCTTGTATTCCCTTGTTTTAAGATTGTTTAATTACAGTGCGAATAAAAGAGTTTAAATTAAGTGAATGAGAAAACAAAAAGGGTAAAGAAGGTCTTGCACTCATTGAAATATTACATTACAATAGATAAAACCTTACAATGAAATGAGAGATCACAACTAACCTAAAATACCCACCAACAACCCTATTAAGATTACTGGGATACCACTCAAAACAACGATAACCCCGAGTAAACAATAGGGGTCTTTAGCATCCGCCATAACAAACATAAGAACAACCAAGGCCACTACGGCCACACTGAGCATCAAAGGTATGACGCGCACCATCTTCTCATCCTCCTTCTCCTTCAATCACCTTGGGTTTAAGACAGCCTGAGACCAGGTATTATATGGAACCAATTTGACCGTTACCTAGTGTAACCATTGGAAACTCAACGACTATAATTATAGTCATTAGCCATATGATGTTTAATTAAAGAACAATTAAGTACTCGTCGACGTGGTAAAATTAATTAAATATATTTAGTAGTAATAATAAGAGATGTATTTTATATATGTAATTTTTATATATATATATATAGATATTACAATTATTAGATTATAAGTTGGATTAATACCTCATTATATTATTAACATTCTTAATATATAATGAAATTATTTTAATATAATGATTAAAAATGTACCAATATAAATGACGTGTTGATAAAAAAGTATTGTTATAATGAATTATATAATACATATGTGTAATATTACATTTTAAAATTTCAAATTAAGATAATACATATCCGTTTATCAATCTACCTTATAAAATTATAAGTATGTAGCATGTAATAAATGAATATATATAAAATTAAAAATAATAATCTTTTTTAAAAGTATTGAATAAGTTTAATATATATTTAATTATGTTTCACTTTTGACTTTTTAATGTTATCAATAATATAAGATAATAGAATAAAAGATAAAGTAGGAATAATGTTAACAATATTATACTAATATAATAGATTGATTGAAGAAATACATGAAACCAAGTTTGGGTTGGGTGCCCAACGGATAAGATAAAACAATAATAATAATATAAAATATAAAACAACAAAGGAGGGGAAAAATAGACAAAAATAAGTAATAAAAAAAGAGAAAGGAATCTCGTGAAGGGATTGGTGTTTCCCGCATGAACCACCTCGGTGTGACAGTTACGTCGCGTTGCACTCTGGTCAGGCTGTGGATAGAAGTCCACATGTGTCTTCACGGTGAGGGTGGTCGGCCGTGCGAAGGGATTCTAGTAGGGCAGGCCGCGTGCATCTTCACAGTGAGGGTTTGGAAGAAGACCTCACATCGTGCAGCTGGGTGCTCCGTTTCGGGTCAAAGGAACTGAGATTGTAACACCCCAAGCTTCTACAGTATGCTTCTCTTTGAATAATACAATAGTGTGTGTTGTACGCAACTTCAAGTTCTAACACACACCACAACGAATCAAAGTAGCCATTATGAATAGTAATACCCACTTTCTGAAATTTTATAAATTTTATCTTTCAAAATGGACTTCATTTTTGGATTATGAATATCAAAATTAGGCTAGGGTGAAATTTTGGTACTTTTCGGATAACTTTTATATTTTGATAAATAGTGAAAATTACTAAATTTTAATTAAAAGAAAATTTTTAATCAAAATAATTAATAGTGATAAATTATTAATTTGCATAGTTTTAAAGTATATTTAGAATATATTTTTACCATTTAATACAATTTTGGTCATTGGACATAATTTCACAGATAAACCGGACATAAACAAGTGTCAATCTTTTGATAGTTATTATCTCTTAAAAGCACGCTTTTTGTTTTAACAACGAGAATTAATTTTAAATTAATTTCTGCCACATCTATGTTTTGAATTTGGAAAAATGGGTTCCATATTTGGAATTAGGATGTCCAAATTTTGTAAATAAGTAACTCTTATTTTTAGACATTTTGAATAATTACTTCAGTAAGTATTTTATTTACCATGATTAAAGGGTAAATCCTGTAAATAAGGGTAAAACATAATATTACAATAATAATAATTTACCCTAAAACGTGTCCTAACCCTATTGGTTGACACATGTCCAACCATGGGCATATTTGGGGCGATTTTGGGACCCCATGGATCCACTTGTATGTGATAATGTCACTTTATATTAGTTAAGCTAATGTAAATACAAAAATGACATAGGCATATATCTTTAAAAAAACAAATTTTACATAGGTTTATATATATTATATTTTCAACTATAAATATTCATTAAAAATATAAAAATATTTCCTACATAATGGTATTTTATTTATAATTTTTAGACATTGAAAAGCTAAAAATATATATAACACAATAATGATGCAATATTTTCCTTATTAATGAAAGAATCAAATAATTGGTATTATAAATGTTAAAATAAATATAATTTGAAAGTTTTGATGACATCCATGAATTTTATTTGTTAATATTACATTTTATGATTTCTTAAATGAATTTGGTTCGAATTAATAAAGTTGTTAAGATTTTAACTAAAACCAATTAATTAATAGTGTCAAAATTGACATAAATGAGTTTTTAAAACAAATATTATATTATTAATTGATATTCTATTTCTAAAAATCTAAGGTTCAGCCAAAAGACTTATATAATTATAGGTGTATTATTAATGGACCACTTGGGGGTCTCTTGCATTTATATAGTATGTTTATTAACTATATAATATAAAAACACAAAGTGACATGGTAAATGTCAAACTAATTAACTAAGAATTAAAACTAAACGATAATGTTAATATAATGACGCAAACCTATCTAAAATATATTTGTGGAAAGTATTTAGACCCATAACCACCTTATACTTTGAATAATCCACTTTGGAGCCATTATAAACCGAATATCACTTTATTATAAATTAATACTTTAAGTTTTCCCTAAAGAGACCCCCTCCCCCTTATAAAAGGACACCAATTCTAACCAATTCTTCACACCTTAAAAGCCTTTTGGTTGGGCCAAACCATTTAAAAATATCCCCCCAACTTCCCTCACTTCAACCTTGATGCCTTAGATTGATCATAAATCCAACCTAAGGAGCCCTTTTGATCAAATCAAAAGGAAGAACCCAAAGAAGAGGTAATGTTTTCACCACCCTCTATCAAGTTCCTTTCTTCTTCATCTTCTTCTTTCTTTGTTATTTATATTATAAAATAATAAATCCAGTATATTATATATACTGTGATGTTATTATAAATATGGTTCCACCATATTCAGTATTCTATCCATCTTTTGAATGACATGTCACCTTACGCGCGTACGTACAGCCTACCGTCTCCACGTCATGGTGTAATTGTTATTCAATACACTATTATTTGGATGGGTATAATAATGATGTGTAATTCACATAAATAAAAAATATAACATGACAATGATTTTGTATATATGATATACCATTCAATTATATATTATTTTAATATCAAAATAATGATATTGTCGCTCGTGCGTACATACGAACTACCGTCTCCACGAACGTGATGAGATTAATTCTCCATCGTATCAATTCAAGTATAATTCTCATTTGATGATTAAAAATAATGTTTAAGGATGGGATATAATTCTGGATATGAGTAAGATACAACCTATACATAACAAACATGGCTTATGTAACAAAACATATAAAATAAAACGAGTAAGTTAACACCCGAAACAACAAAAATAATAAGATATTATTAACAAAGCAATGTTAAAAGATCATATATGATATCATATTAATGTATATGATTATTGTATAATTTAATAACTACTAATTCACCATTATACAGAATGTTAAACTACCCTCAACCAAGGAAAAGTACAAGGTAAGGGTTTATTTCACAATCTCTTCATTATCCGAGGTTGTTTATACATAATTATCTATTGTGACCTCTTTATCATCCACATCCATGTTTCTTAAAAATGTTTTTCAAATCATTCTTACTATTTTATAGACTATTGGTTAAAGTCATTTATACCCTTGTGTAATTTTATAATATTTTTATAAAGGAATATTTCCGTCGTTTTCCAAACAAGTTCCTTTTTAACCTTTTCGACAAAATTATGGTAAGAATGAATTTTTTAACTTATACGGAGGGTGCGGTTATTTTCCATTGTTATAAAATCATCGAAGCTTCCCTTACAATATTATAAGAATATTTTGTAAGTAAATGTTTTATTTTATAATTTTGTGACTTTTAAATTATTTCAAAATGAATATTTTAAAAATTTGTGAAAGGTACTCTTTATCAAGATCCGAATTTTAAATGTTTTAAAGATTTATCTTTCTAAATCTTTTTAATTATTGTCCATGTTTTCAAAATTATTTTAAGGATTTATTTATATGGACATGAATGTTTTCAAATGATATTTATCTTCAAAAGTTTCAGTGTGGTATGAGACACTTTTATTCAGAATCTCTTTTAAATTGATTCCTTTATAAATGTGTGACTTTTCTATGATTTCAAAAAAAATAAAATAAATATTTCTCTAAAATAGTTTTGATTTCATCTATGTCAACATCCTTTGATGGATCTTAAGCTTATTTTAAGTTGATCTATTATGATACAAAACTTCCATATTGTATTGATGTTTTTGTGATATGTTTGACTGTGGATGTGTTATTTTTATACCATTCATGGTTTATGGAGAAATTATTGACATTTCGTATGCTAGTTTTAATACGAATATTTATGTTATGTTTAAACTTGTTCATATGAGGAATGCATTGAACTTAGTAAGTGACGGGTGGAGCTCGCTATAGCTCCTCGATGCATCGGTAGGTCTCATGAGACAAACTAGTGTCTTGGCACGAGGCCTTTACAAAATCTTATTTGTAGTATTGGAACGAGGCCTTGGCTACGTGGTTATGATAGTCTGGCATTATGCATTCCATAATTATGAAAGTGGTTATTGATATTGCATGTGATTATTCGACTAGTAGAATATCCATGTGAATAAGTAAATGGAATTATTTCATTTCATTTTTTCCATATTATGCTAAAGTTCAAGTTTAAAAGGATTTTGTTTTAGTTATACATTGTCTTACATGTTTAGGCTCATTTATGAAAGTTTCCGCTCTATTGTTACCCTTACTGAGCATTTGAGCTCACACCTTTCAATGTTTTATTTTTCCCCGAATGTGAATAAGTATTTTACGAATGACCTGCAGGGGGATATGAATACAAGATGTTGTTTTAGTTTTTTTTCACTTTATGATGTAATGTAAGACTTATGAATATATCTAGTGATTCCAAGGCTACTAAACTAATCGGTATTTCGAAGACTTGATCTTTTTTTATCATGCCAATGTTATGTAATAATGCAACGACTCTGGTAACTGGGGTCGGGGTGTTACAGTTGGTATCAGAAGAAGTTTAGTACAAACCTCGGAAGCTAGATTTAGTTAAACTCTGATTAGAGCACATAGAACTAAGATGGACTTTGAGGATTAGTATAGAAGAACTTCCTATAATTTTGTTATTGTAGAGATTTTGTGAGTTTTCCAAGAAATACATCCCTTTCTGGATACGAGTAGGTAGAGGCAGCTCTAGAACAGATGTACCTAAGGGTAAAACCTGAAAACACCGCTTTGAGCTAGACTCGAATGAGGACTAGTGCACGACAATGGGCTTTTCTGCACTCTTGGTTACAACACTCCCGGGGGATATTCTTAGGATAATTCTCATTTTCTTTAAAAACCATTATGAAGGGTTTATTAGTATATACTTTCTCAAAGAAAATATTTTTATGATTATGGATTATATCCATAAACTGTTCAAGTTACGTTAGGTATTTTACAAGTTTTGAATTATGTATTTTGATTCATAAACTAATCTAGTTTATGCCATTGTTTAGAAATGGCACCTAGTGGAAGGAATGAAAATCATATCAACGCACATAATCCATGTAGGGATTTCCCTCCTACTCAAGAAAATTATAATGGAGCTGGTGATACTACTGGTGCTGATCAGCTTATCACCATACTGGGACAACTCACTCAGGTTATGAATACTAACCTTACCCGTATGGAGCACCCAGATCTACAACGTGGATGATCAATGTCAGATCGCTTCATGAGGCAAAAACACAAACATTCAATGGGAGTAAAAATACCTTAGTATATGATCAATGGATAAATTCCTTAGAGAAAATATTCCATGCTTTGGGGAGTAGCAAAAGGGAAAAATTTATCATGGAAAATTATCACCTCACTGGAGATGATGATCAATGGTGGTCCTTGATTCAAAACAAAAAGGATGACGAGGAAGTATCAAGTATGTAATAGAGGGAATTAAAAGAGATTTTATTAGAAAAATACTTTCCTCGTGACCATCCAACAGATATGGAAAGGCAATTTCTGAGTCTAAGAAAAAAGGATGATGAGAATGTCGCAATGTATGAGGCTAACTTTACATGGTTAGTGAGGTATGATGCAGATTATATACGTAACAAAAGAAGTAATATTGATCATTTATTTTATGGGTTAAAACCATTTCTCCGTCGAGCATTAGTCTCACAAACCTTCTCATCGTACGGAGATATTGTCTCGTGTGCTATCAAGATGGAAAAGGAATTCTCTAAATCTTATGACAATAAAGTAAAGTAAGAAAAGAAGAGAACGGTGGAGAAAGAGACAGGTAATGGGAAAAAGGGGAAAAAGGATTTTCTATTATGTGATAATTTTGGGAAGAAACACCCTGGTACTTGCCTAAAAAAATGGGAGTCTGTTACAAGTGTGGTGAAAAGGGACACCAAGCTCATGATTGCAAGGGAAAGAAAGTTTTTGACAACATTGAATGCTATAATTGTAGAGAAATGGGGCATTATGAAAATGAATGTCCTAAGCACCAAGGAAACTTACCTTAGAAAAGGCCAAGAGAACAAGGTCACGATTATGTTGTTACTACAGTTGAAGTTGAATAATTATTTTATTTGTGCTTTTAGATTCAAGAACTATATTCTAGTCATAAGAATAATGTGATATATATAAGGATTGTACTGTAGTACTATTTTATTAAGGACTTGAGATTATATGGTTCTAAGAAAAGTCACTTAATAGTAAGCTACAATTTTTGTAAAATACATGGTTTAAGGAAAGGTAATCCTTAATATGGTCCTGATAATGAGGTAGTGATTTTGGAATAATACATGACTGATTTGGATAAATTATATTGGATATCCTTGAATACCTTGAAACTGATTAATGATTTTCATATTCCATCTTTGTTGGAGTTTACAAAATTTTTGGATAGAAGGAGTATATCCAGTATTCTATAAGGAATAAGGGATCATGAATGTAGTCAATAAGGTTTTAGGGTAATTTAGGATGTTGCAGTGTTTTAAAAGAATAAAAGATGAAGGTGTTCACATATTATTATGCGGCAAAAAGGATCTTCATTGTGTTTACCTTCCTTATAAATTTTGGACTTGGACATAAGTATTTTGGATTATTCTAGTTTGAGATTATTTTTGGATATTTATAAAAAGGACAACACGTAGACCGTGTGACAACCCGTCGCGTTAGACAAAGCTGCGGGAATCAAACCCACAACCATAGTACGATTAGGATTTATCACCTACCACTGGACTACGTGAAGTCCCTAGAGTATATAATGTAGTTTTTTTAAGTTCTGATACATGAATTATAAATTAATGTTTGTATCCTTATACTATTAGGATAAATATAATATTTTTGAGTTCTATTATCTTTTAGAGTGAAAGATGAGTTTGTGGTAGAAATTAGTTAAAGGATGAAACTCTACTTGTCAAGTATATATATATATATATATATATATATATATATATATTTCTCTTATTCTATGAAGAAATTAATTCTTATAATTTATTGAAGGGATCTTAAAACCAAAAATGTGTTATCCTAATACCTTATGTTTTGTTGAACCGATGGTATTTTAAATCATTATAGATTGATGAATTTAAGGACCTCAATTTTACACTTGTTTGTGATTGATGACCTCAATCACTACCTATAAATATTTAAATTTTCCCTCCAATTATATGTCTCTAATTTCCACCAATGTTCTCCTAATAGAGATCATAATTTTTTGGTGACCCTTTCATTTCTCTTTTCCTCTTATTAAGACAAAATTTTATTAACCCAATTTCTGATGTGGGTTTTCCCACAAAGATATTTTCTATTTTCAACCTTTTATTTTCAAAAAACAATTTCAAATTACGAGGATGAAATTTATTAAAGGAGGGGAGAATGTAACACCCCAAGATTATATGGTACGGTTCTCTTTGAATAATATAGTAGCGTGTGTTGTACGCAACTTCGAGTTCTAACACACACCACAACCAATCAAAGTAGCAGTTATGAATAGTAATACCCACTTTTTGAAATTTTATAAATTTTATCTCTCAAAATGGACTTCATTTTTGGATTCGGAATATCGAAATTAGCCTAGGGTGAAATTTTGGTACTTTTCAGATAACTTTTATATTTTGATAAATAGTGAAAATTACTAAATTTTAATCAAAAACAACTTTTTTGATCAAAATAATTAATAGTGATAAATTATAAAATAGATTAGTTTTAAACTATATTTAGAATATATTTTTACCATTTAATACAATTTTGGTAATTGGACATAATTTCACATTTAAACTGGACATAAACAAGTGTCAATCTTTTGATAGTTATTATCTCTTAAAAACATGCTTTTTTTTACAACGAGAATTAATTTTAAATTAATTTCTGTCACTTCTGTGTTTTGAATTTGGAAAAATGGGTTTTGTATTTGTAATCAGGATTTCCAAATTGTGTAAATAAGTAACTCTTATTTTTAGACATTTTGAATAATTATTTCGGTAAATATTTTATTTACCATGATTAAAGGGTAAATCCGGTAAATAAGGGTAAAACATAATATTATAATAATATTAATTTACCCTAAAACGTGCCCTAACCCTATTGGTTTATACATTTCCGACCATGTACATATTTTGGTCTATTTTTGGACCCCATGGATCCACTTGTATGTGATAATGACACTTTATATTAATTAAGTTAAAGTAAATACAAAAATGATATAAGCATATATCTTTTAGAAAAAATTTTTTTACATAGGGTTATATATATTATATTTTTGACTATAAATATTCATTATAAATCTAAAAATATTTCCTACATAATGGTATTTTATTTATAATTTTCGTACATTGAAAAAATAAAAATATATATAACACAATAATGATGAAATATTTTCCTTATTAATGAAATAATCAAATACTTGGTATTATAAATGTTAAAATAAATATAATTTGAAAGTTTTGATGACATAAAAAATATTTATTGGTTAATATAATATGTTATTATTGCTTAAATGATTTTTTTTGAATTAATAAAGTTGTTAAGACTTTAAAAAAAATTAATTATTGAATAGTGTCAAAATTGACATAAATGAGTTTTTAAAACAAATATTATATTATTAATTGATATTCTGTTCCTAAAAATCTACGGTTCGGCCAAAGGACTTATATAATGATAGGTATATTATTAATGGATCACTTGGGGGTCTCTTATATGTATATAGTATGTTTATTAACTATATAATATAAAAAGACAAAGTGACATGGTAAATGTCAGACTAATTAACTAAGAATTAAAACTAAAAGATAAGGTTAATATAATGACCCAAATCTATATAAAATCTATTGGTTGAAATGATTTAGACCCATAACCACATTATAATTTTCATAATCCACATTGGATCCATTAGAAACTGAATGTGACTTTATTATAAATTAATACTTTAAGTTTTCCCTAAAGAGCTCCTCCTCCCCCTTATAAAAGGACACCACTTCTAACCAATTCTTCACACCTTCAAAGCCTTTTGGTTCGGCCAAACCCTGAACAAATATCCCCCCCAACTTTCCTTACTTCAACCTAAAGGCCTTATTTTGATCATAAATCCAACCTAAGGATCCCTTTTGATCAAATCAAAAGGAAGAACCCGAAGAAGATGTAATGTTTTCACCACCCTCTATCAAGTTCCTTTCTTCTTCATCTTCTTATTTCTTTGTTATTTCTATTATAAAATAATAAATCCAGAATCTTATATATACTTTGATGTTATTATAAATATGGTTCTACCATATTCAGTATTATATCCATCCTTTGAATGACATGTCACCATACGTGCGTATGTACGACCTACCGTCTCCACGTCGTGGTGTAATTGTTATTCAATACACTATTATTTGGATGGGTATAATAATGATGTGTAATTCATGTAAATAATAAATATAAAATGACAATTATTATGTATATATTATATACCATTCAATTATATATTATTTTAATATCAAAAGAATGATATTGTCGCTCGTGCATATGTACGGACTACCGTCTCCACGAACGCGATGAGATTCATTCTCCATCGTATCCATTCAAGTCTAATTCTCATTTTATGATTAAAAATAATTTTTAAGGACTGGATATCATTTTGGATATGAATAAGATAAAACCTATCCATAAAAAACATGGCTTATGTAACAAAACATATAAAAGAAAATGAGTAAATTAACACCCGAAACGATGATAATAATAAGATATTATTAACAAAGCAATGTTAAAAGATCATATATGATATCATATTAATGTATATGATTCTTGTATAATTTAATGACAACTATTTCACCATTATACAAGAGGTTAAACTACCCTCAACCCAGGAAAAGTACAAGACAAGAGTTTATTTCACAATCTCTTCATTATCCGAGGTTGTTTATACGTAATTATCTATTGGGACCTCTTTATCATCCACATCCATATTTCTTAAAAATGTATTTCAAATAATTCTTTAAATTTTATAGACTATGGGATGAAGTCATTTATACCCTTTTTGACTTTTATAATATTTTTATAAAGGAATCTTTCTGTCGTTTTCCAAACAAGGTCATTTTAAACCTTTTTTGATAGAATTATGGTAAGAATGTATTTTTTTAACTTATATGGCGAGTGAAGTTATTTTCCGCCGTTATAAAATCGTCAAAGATTACCTTACAAGCAGATAAGAATATTTTGAAAGTAAATGTTTTATTTTATAATTATTTGACTTTTAAATGATTTTAAATGAATATTTTAAAAATTTGTGAAAGGTACTCGTTATCAAGATCCAAATTTTAAATGTTTTAAAGATTTATCTTTATAAATATTTTTAATTAATGTCCATGTTTTCAAAATGATTTTAAGGATTTATTTATATGGAAATGAATGTTTTGAAATGATATTTCTCTTCAAAATTTTCAAACTGGTATGGGACAATTTGATTCAAAAATCTCTTTTAAATTACTTTTTTTATAAATGTGTGACTTTTCATTGATTTAAAAAAAGAGATATTTCTATAAAATAGTTTCTGATTTAATCTATGTCAACTTCCATTGATGGATTTTAAGATTATTTGAAGTTTATTGATTATGATACAAAACTTCCATATTGAATTGAAGTTTTTGTGATATGTTTGACTATGGATGTGTTATTTTTATACCATTCATGGTTTATAGAGAATGTATTGACATTTCGTATGCTAGTTTTAATACGAATGTTTATGTTATGTTTAAACCTATTCATATGAGGAATGCATTGGACTTAGTAAGTGACAGGTGGATCTCGCTATAGTTCCTCGATTCATTGGTAGGTCTCATGAGACAAACTAGTGTCTTGGCACAAGGGCTTGACAAAATCATATTTGTAGTCTTAGAACGAGGCCATGGCTACGTGGTTATGATAGTATGGAATTATGCATTCCATCATTATGAAAGTGATTATTGATATTTCATGTGATTATTCAACTAGTATAATATCCATGTGAATAAGTAAATGACATTATTTCATTTCATTTTTTCCATATTATGTTGAAGTTAAAGTTTAAAAGGCTTTTTTTAGTTATACATTGCCTTAAATGTTTATACTCATTTATGAAAGTTTCTGCTATATTGTTACCCTTACTTAGAATTTGAGCTCACCCATTTCAATGTTTTATTTTTCCCAGGATGAGAAGAAGTATTTTATGAATGAACTGCAGGGGGATATGAATAAAAGATGTTGTTTTAGTTTTTTTCACTTTATGATGTAATGTAAGACTTATGAATATATATAGTGATTACAAGGCTACTAAACTAATCGGTCTTTCGGAGACTTGATCTTTTGTGATCATGACAATGTTATGTAATAATGGACCGACTCTGGGTAACTGAGTTCTGGGCATTATAGAGATCATGGTCGTCCACTCCCCTCATCATTTTCTTCTCCGTTGCGTGTCTCAGACCAATAGCTGTCACCTTCATCTCCACTCCCTTTACACTGCTCCTCTTCGTCGGTGCTCACCCGTGACCCTCTGAGGGTCCCTTTGTCCTCACCTTTCCACGATCCTACATCCCTTCCATCTCACCCCTTATCCTCCGAATCAACTTTTTTAGGTTAAGGATATATATATATATATATATATATATATATATATATATATATGTATGTATGTATTATTGTGTCATTGGATTTATTTTCTCCAACATAGCTGCCTGTCTTCACCTTCTGTAGTCAAGATAGAGGGTCCTCGTGGGGTTTGAGCAAAGGATTGTAGGCCTTTTAAACCCTCTTTCCATGCAAATGAACCCTATGGGTTCATCTCCTCAAGTTCTTTCCCCCAGACTCTGAAGTTTCTCATGATCTCTAGCAAACTCTCCTCTGCCAATCCGACCCACCTCAGTCTAAGTAAGGGATTATTTTCAATTTGTTTTATTATACGAAACCAATAATGTATATATATTTCTGTATATACGGTTTTCATATATATATATATATATACATCCCTTTGATTTTGAATGTTTTAAGAGGATCTTGATGTTTTATTAAGGTACACATATTGGCAGTCTGTGTATGTGATTATTGTGTAATGTTTTCAATTTAACAAATTCTTCTTATGAGGTATTGATCGTATATCGTTTACATATATATTTAAATATTCACATGTGTTTTCGATCCCTTCTGATTCTTAATAATTTCAAAGAAGAAAAAATATGTGTTACTAAGAATCTCATATAGTTAAGGGGATATTATCATTTATTTTATAGTGAAAAACTGATTTTTACATACACCATGTTTAACAGGTTATACTATATGAATATATATATATATATGGATTTTTCAGTATTGTAATTGTCGCCCTTCCTCTTTTAAAACAGAGTGTATGATCTTCTTTAAATGGCGTAAGGGCTTAGTTTTCAATTTACTAAACCCCTGTATATGTATATATATATATTCTGTATAAATGGTTATATATATATATCAACCTTCTTTATGTAATTCCAGACATAATTAACAAGTTTCACAAAGAATGTTTCATATATATATATATGGGTTGTTTTGAATATGTCGTGATCCTGCAAAACCTCTTTTTAATATATACTTTGTGTATGCAGTTGTTTATATATGTAAGTAGGTAGTTCAAAACAAGTCCGTTTATAGTTTTTGTAAGATTATTTACAAATATTACATAACAGACTAGATGCGAATTATATTTTGGGTTCAATTAGAATTTTTATTCTTACACAAAACCAAATATATACTTATATGCATATTCAAGTATGTACATGTATACCCTAGACTCAATCTAAACTAGAATTATAAATTTTAAAGGATGATTTCCAATCTTCAAATAATTTTTTAGTTGCGAATTAAGTTTCAGATGACATTATATTTGTACTTTTTATAGAACCCAATAAATACCTAAGTTTATATTTGGGTATATATATATACACATTTACATGTGTTTAAAATCCAAACTAATCTATATATTCAAAGGTTGAAAGTTGTGTTTACAATGATGACAGGGTTTTATTTTGAATTGTTTTACTAAATCAAAACGAAATATACACTTTCTTACATTCGGGTATACATGAGTAATTAATTAAAAATTTGGTTATTATTATTTTTTTAAAAAGGATGAATACCACTCTTTAAATAATGGATTGGATGTGAAATATGTTTTGAATTCAATCAGATTTATACTTGGTACGAAAAACCCTAATTTTTATACATGTAAATACATCTGGTAGTATATGTTATAAACCTAACATGTTTTGGTTTACAGTCAAGTAGAGTTAATAAATAATTTTTTTTTGGTAACATTTATTACATGTAAGAATTAATTAAACCTTATTTGGTTATGAAGATTTAAATACATAAACCTTGTGTATACACGGTATTATTTCTATATAGCTTCCAAAACCCTAATTTCTAGTATTAAATATTAGAATTAGTTAATGGTTTGATTCAATTAATGTTTGAAGGGTTGATAGTAAATGTTAATTTGGTGTTCGCTAAAATAATATGCACTTATGTGTATGGGTATACAATAATACATTTAACATGTCATGTTTAATTTAATTAAAGTAGATTTAATAATATTATCCATGTATTAATTAAAAGAATATATTTTGACTTAACCCAAAATATATTAGAGAATAAATGGATTTTTTTAAATCATGTTATGTTACATATTATTTTGTGCTCGTATATAGTCTTATTACTTAATGAACCCCCTACAGATATGGTCATTGGTTAATAAAGTTGTGATTTGGTCTAAATGCATGCTCACTAGAACTTTTATCAGCATGTGCATAATTAAATGTGCATGAAATAGGGAATTTAAACTAATAAGTTATCATTTCATGTGGCAAACCCCATTCATTCATCATTTTATGCACTTTTATTATTATTACATGTGAAAAATATATTTCACTTATCCATTCCTGCCTTGGGAAATGGTTATCATCAAACTTTTTATGTTCATTGTCATTTCATGTATTTCTACCGTAAATGTACAATAGTTTCATTATCCAATTTATTTATTGTTATATTTGATAATGCATTAATATGAAAAAAATGAGAAATTAAATTAAATTACCCAAAGTAGTATGGGACACCTTGGGTAATATCTAATAAAATTAAATTAAATAAATAAAAGTGGTATGTGCACTTTGATTTATGAGGTATGAGGAATTCATTGGACTTATTATGTAATGGGTGGTCCCTGTTATAGCCCCTCGATGCATCGGTAGGTCTCATGAGACAAAACAGAGTCACGACAGAAGGCCTGACAACAGTTATGGTTCAGGTGAAATTCTTGGACATAGACGGTTCTGGTGAAATTCCCAGACATAGACGGTTTAAGTGAAATTTCTGGACATAGATGATTATGGTCTTGGCATGAGGCCTTGACATAGTCCGGCATATGCATTTTCCTCATTATGACTGTGTAATTTAATTAACCAGAAAAATATTTTATTTTTATAATATTGGTTAAAGAGCTTAGGGATTATTGACGAGGCCTTAATCAATTTATGTCTTGGTCGAGGCCTCAACAATATGTTTATAGAAGGTTCTTCATTATAATCAGGAACCATTACTTATGAGTACGAGTTTAAGTGCATATGACATATAATACATGATCAGTTTTCCTTTCCAGATTATTAATGCAAATTCTAGCATTACATTTATTATGTCATCATGTGAATTTAGATAAGTTGTAGTGAGATTAATTATGCGCAACTCTGATAATATTCTTGTCTAGTAGTATGGGAACACCTTGCATGCTATGTTGTTCTTACTTAATAGTTTTTATATACCTCCATGAAAGCATGCTTATTTTGATAGTTCAGTAACTTTTGGTGGTATGTTCAAATAATTATGCATGTCTTCTCTAAATGTTTTATAGCTACCATGAAGGTGTTGTGATGTTTTCTTAAAAGGAATTATTTTTATGTATGTGAAATTATTTTCCAAGGGTAGTTTTCATAAACTGTATTAAGTATTTTCAAAACCCCTTACTGAGTATTTCAATGCTCACCCTACATTTTTTATTAAAATTTTTCAGGTTACAATTTTTAACAGATGGAACTTTTTAGAATACAGCTGGTTTTCCTAGAACCTGAACCTCACGATCCTATGTAATTTTGGGACATGATGTATTATTTCTAAATGTTTATAATGTAATTTTTATTACATCATGTCTCATGGGAACTGGTTCCGGGCACTTGAAGGCGGGGTCCTTACACAAGTGATTACCAATTGAATGAATTCATGCACAAAACATGTTGGTGAAATCGCATATGTGACATATACTATAAACCAAAAGTAAACCATAATAAGATACTTTAGAACAACTATTTTGGGATAATATAAGAATAATCCCAAGAATAAGGAATCTAGATCATGAAAAACAATAAAATTATCTATGGAAAACTATAGAATCATCCCATTAGGGATAAAAGAAGAAAAACCAGGATGAAAATTAGAGAAATTCAACAATTCTAGGAAAACCTTACCAAAACTAGATATCCAGATCGAGCAATGAATCAAAGGATCAAAATATATAATTAGAGAAGTAAAGGAATCCCAATAGAACCTATAGTGTTAATTAATCCCAAATTAAGGTTGAAAGAGGGGATTATAAAACATTAAAAGTCTATAGGATTAAATTATGGGAATTCCCTCACTTAAAATTCCTAGTCAACCCCCACTAGGTAGTCAGGGAATTATTTAAGACGTACTAGTATTTTTCCTCATCCACTAGAAAGATAGTGCACTCCACAAGCTAGCCAGTGACACTAAAATACCTCCTCTAATGATTTCCATAACTATCGCACAAACATTCATCCCCTTAAAGCCCCTCGAGCATCTATGAGGAACCTTTTAGATGAGGAATGATGCTTAGTCACAAAATATATATAGATAAACAGAAAATTAAAAGAGTAAAGTACCTAGATAAATGGTGGGATCTTACACTCCTTGTATTCTAGAGGTTTCCAACTGGTTGTGAGGGTATGCAGTGTAAACATGGGCCAACTATATCATCATATCTAAATAAGAAAACGAGAAATTTTGACATGAAACCAATCATGATAATACCAAAAATAATAGATAAATAACATATACATGGCTACCAATAATAAATATTACATTACATTATATAAAAAATTAACTATATAAATGGAAAATGAATCAAGCATACATAAAAAATATCCCCCATGACTGATCATATACAACTACGACCAAAAATAAATACAAAGAATATAACCACCACCTAGTCTTGCATCTCACACCCAGTCCAATCTATAGGCTCCACCAAGTTATCCAATTCAAACATCCAACTCTAGGACTTTTACATACTTGTACCTATGATCATGACGTTTTCTCAAGTACTAATGTACCAAGGCCACCTAAGTATGGTGAGGGTAAAACTTAGTAAGCTTCCACGAATGGTATCCCTAACAGAACTTGTATATACACTGTATGAACAATGTGACATGATCAAAAAAATAAAATATAAGGAAAAGGTTCAATAAAATAAATATCATTAACCCTCAAGTTCTAAATTTAAACTTAATATTGATCATACCTACTTCATCCAGTGCTGGAATGTCTATGAGAAAAATCCCATAACCATTTTTTATTAGTGGTAATGGCATCTCACTTGACAATAGCATAGTATATCTTATTAGGGGGAATGTTCCCCAAATGTATATCTCATATACCATATTGAAGGGGATGGAGCCCAACCAATATATCTCATATATCATATTAAAGGGAATTTAAACCCATCAGTATATATCATATATAATATTATAGGGAATTGAACTTTCCCTATATATATCATATATCATATCATAGAGAATTTTACCCCACCCATATATCTCATATATCATATCTGGGGGAATTCTTCCCCACCCATATATCTCATATCACATCATGATGAATGGAGTCCCCCCTATACATCTCATATATCACATTGGGGGAAATCCCACCCCACCCTTATATCTCATATTATCAAGAGGAATAGCTCCCCTCCCTATAAAATTATATCATATCGTACATTCTGGTGGTTTTATCCCCTACGTGGAACCATCATGTTACATAGACTTGGGGTAACTATTTTTCCAAACTAGGAATGAAATATGTAGGTTGAAATCTCAAGCCCAAAACTTATCCCCAATAGTGAATTCATATTAGGTTGCACCATACTATCCTCTATGAACTAAAAATCTTCAGAGTCATCATAAAAATAGGGAACCTACAGTGGTCCCCTATGATACATCATTTTTTGGACACACCACATGGGTTCCTCTATCACATTATATACTCTAAAGTCCATACCATCACTTAGAGGTCATAGTGTCCCTCAACATGACCATGATCACACCATGGAATAATCATTCACCCTGAAAATTTACTATTGGAATACTGTAAAAGGGATGATATACCACCCATCTCTCTTCAAATAAAGATTTCATTTGGCTTACCCTTAGGCTAACCATTTCCATTCCCTCACCCTTCCTTACATAGAGGTGACCAAAGGCACCTATCTCAAGGTCCACTATGTTTATTATTTGAATTTATACCCCCTTAATATCCATATATCTCATAAACATATATATATTTTTACCCCCATATATATGATATTATTTTTCTATTGAGGTAAAAAAAAATTAAATTATGTAAAGCCTCTCACTTTTATTTAAATGTATTTTCCCAATGGATTAGTGGAGGATTAGAGATTGTTCAAAAATGTTCAGGTCTTGAAATTAAGGTTTTATGGGAAATATAGTGAGGTATACAATTAAAAAATGGGTTGGTTAACTGTTCACCTCAACCATGCGGTCCTATAAAGAAGGATCATGCTTTGTTCAACCATGTGAAGGGGGCTTGTAAACCGTGAAAACTCTATAATTTATTATAGGTCCATCACACATGGTTTTCACATGGGGTTTCTAATCATGTTCCTAAAATATGTGAGGCGTAATTCACTAAGATAGTATCTACACATGGTTGGTTGATGGATCAACAGACGGTGTGACCACACCATGCGACCCTTTAGAAATATGGAAATTACAATTTTTACCTCTTTGTCTAAAAGACTAATTTCTCCCCTTTCTTATGCCCACTTGTGAACAACATTCTCCCATACCTCTCACCTCTCCCTATTTAAGTTTTTCTATAATATATCACATATGGACTCAATTTTGATCATAGTTTGTCTTGTTGTATCACCCTATATATGTCCAACACTTCTTTACCTTCCTTTCTCAGTTTTCTTCATCGTCTTTAGTGTTCTCTCCATGAAAACTTATATAACTTATTTTTAGATATTTTTTCTATTTTCTAAATTTCTCTCATTCCAACCCAAATATGAGGTTTATACTAGATGTTGAGTTCTCAATATAGATAAGGTATGTGTTCTATTACTTTTCTCTAATATTCTAAATTTTTATGACATGTTCCATAGTGTCGCATGTGGGACTTCCTCTGTGTTGGCCTTAAAATGTGTAAATACTTTAATTAATTACCTAAACCTTAACCTTGATGTTCCATGAGACCCCTTTTCATTGTTTCAAGAAGATGAAATCAACTTCATCCAACCCATAGGGTGTGTCTGATTAAATGTCCTTGAAAATATTTCCTTGCTTATAACCAAAACTACCATAAGGTGTGTCTGGCTTGTCACTTATGAATGGATTGACTAAATTTATTTTAATAAATTTTTGAATGGTACGTAAACTTAAATTTGAATTTTATTTATTAAATTACATAGATAATCATATTATTCTTGATTAATGTTATGAACATAGATCATTATAATATAATTTCATGCACTGAGTAATACTTGGATTCCCGACCTGGAATGCCATTGGAAAACTCATAGGATACCATATGATTTTTTGATACTTTTACCAAATTAAAATTACAAACTTGGATTTGTTAAATATCTTAGATACGTGAATTACACTTCTAGACACTAGTGATTCACCTGAATACTTTGAAAAATATGAATGTATGGGAAGAGCTTCTATGATTCTTATTGATGTCCTCGGAAACAAACTATCTTAGATGATCTCATTAGAATCCAATCATGTCCATACTAATATTACCTTATACTTTTTCTTGGGGTTATTTAGAAAATTTTAATGTGGAATTCCAAGGGTCCACCCATTGGATTAGACTCATACCCTATAGCCTAAAACCTTAGTTAATCAGTGTGAGTGGAATTGATATTCTAAAGTCATAGATTTCATGGGTCACCCATGGATCCCTTGGGTTTATTTCTTGGACGACTTACCTATGTTCAATGAATCCCTGGATAATTAATGTTCATATGTTTAGAGACATCTAGCTTAGACCAAAATAGGTAGGGTCATCCAGGTATCCCATAAATATCCTAATCTCTACATGGTTTATACTTACTTTTATTATTTATATTTATTATACATGCACATTGTACATTTTGTATTTAGAGGTTGGATTTTTATTAGACACCATTGGTGGTGGCATACTCAGTTTTACTCATACCTTGTTTGGGATGATGTTTGGTACCCAGAAAGACTTCATGGATGAAAGTAAGGATAAAGGAAAGAACCCCACTATGGATGCTTGATTTTATATTAGGATAGGATCTTGGGAGTAAATGACTAATTTAATGTTCAGGATTCCCATGTGGATAACTGTTTGGGTATTTTTGTTTTCTTTTTTTGTATATTTTGGTATTATTGTATTCCTTATCTCATGTCTTCCTATTTCATATTTTCATAGTCATGAAATTGTCCATATATATTATTGATTATTGATTTATGTTGTTATTATTATCTAGATTAACTGCTACCTCATTATTTCCTCTATTTTTATATACTATTACCATTTACTTTATTTATTTTTACCATTGTATTTTACTCTGATAAAGAGGGTATAGTATCCCCACCTTACCAATATACACCCCAGCTGCTAGTCAGCAACCTCTAGCATACAAGGAGGAATGCTTAAGGTAATGTGACCTTCAGATTTTGTTACTTATGAGTGAACAAGGACCATGACATCACAAAGTAGTATTAGAGGTTTCTTTTCCTTTATCTTTCTATTTTGGGTTAGTAGACAGGATACTATGAAGTTCCAGGACATAGTAATAATTCATGCCTAGGAGTAGCTAACCTAAGTGTAGGGGGTTAACCCGTATTACCAGGAATATGATTTTTTGTTCTAAGTTTCACTTATTATAGTGGTACTAGTTTCACTATTGGGTGATTCACAAGACATTTGATGTTTTGTTTTATAGATTTCTACCCTGGTCTAGTATATAAAGGAAGCATTAGCTCATGCATCATAATAGGCCCATCAGGATTTATATTCCATGAATATTCCAATACATGAATATCACATTTATTGATTTATTGTTGCTTCTTTTATGTGAATTGGTTGTTATACATGTGATCTATAATGTTTCTTGTAGGAAAAGATGAAAAATAATAGGTTATTGAAAGTTTTTTCATCAACTAAATGGTTTTTACCACATAGATTGATGATAGAACCTTACCCAACATTTATTACATGGTTAAATCTATTGAACCTTGGTTTCATAGATGAAATATTTATGTGGATAAAGTTTAATGAATTACCAATTAAAATTTAAATTATTATGTTCTAAAAAATTGGGAAGGAAAATTTATACAACTGAACCATCATATACAAACTTGTTATATTCTGAGATTGAATATATATGGATATTTTTAGTTAAATTTAATTCCAATGATAAAATTAAAGTATTTATATTTATAACTTGGGAAAGTAAATTCTATATAACTGAACAATTACATATAGAATTGAAAAAATTTAAATTACTAATGTTGAAAAATGGTTATCATTAAATAGGGTTCAAAATTTCAACTTAAATGATTTTTCCTCAATAACTTGTAATCTACACCCCATATAATAGAACCCTTATGATTAAATCTTGAAATATTACCTTTTAGACCTGAATTTAGAAATGGGTATTTTATATAGTGTATCCCTTATAGAAAGGCCTTGTACTTATCTATTTTTCCTATCTTAATCTCTTCTGACTTGCACCTTGTTTTGAGGCATTGTCTTGGAACAATAGATTTATGCCTCTATAATGGCCTCATATCGAACATCGAGAAGGTAGTTAAGACCATGATCCTGAGGTGGTGAGCCCTAAACCACCTATATTTCCATCAATGACATAACCCATAGCACTACATAATTTTCCTTTACCAGTAATTGATTTTAATCTTTGAGAGGGGTTTCTACATCTAGTGCAATCTATAGAGGGAGCTCCATGACCTGCACTGATTATGTCAGAGTCGACTGGGGAATTCTAGAAGCATCGGCCACTGAATTTTTCTAGTGAAGGTGGACCCCAAGTTATGTAATCTTGGTTATAGGATATGCTTATGATATTTGAGAATTTGGATATTCCTAAAAAAAGGATATTTTATCTCATAGTGTAAATGCTTCATAGATCTTCCAAATGATGGTGTGATGTCCTTCCACTGGTAAATCAACATCGAATCATGGTCTGGAAGGACTTCTAGGATACCTTCTATGAATATTTGTTTCCCAAAAATGATGAGATCTGATCAAGAAATGTATTTCATGCATATAGAGTAGAGAAATATATCTTTTATGGATTATTTATCTTGTTTTATGAAGTTCTAGTGTTTTGTGCCCACTTTTTCTAGTGATGAGTTTTCCAATACAAGATGTTTTGAAGACGGTATTTTCTATGCCATATAATCTTGGGTAAACATATTCAGACTGACTATTGTCTCTAAAATGGTGAACTATGACCTTATCTCCAAGTGTAATCTAAGGGAAGCTGATGGTATGGGGAATAATAGTTAAACACCTAAATAGGGAAGAGGTCCGTCCAATGGTAGGAAGTGTCACTTAGAGACTTCTTATGAGATAAGTAGAAGTAAAAGTGTACATAATGGAAGTTATATAGTATTCCATCAGTATGGAAGGATAGGTTACATGAATCCCCAATGTAGTAGAGACCTAGTAGGGTGTTGTTTTATAGAAGAATGGGCCATATCTAGAGATTTTATAAAACCTTTTCTAAATACCAATGAGAGAGGATCTGTACTAGCTTTATATTATAGAATGGGATATATAGAACAACGTTAGGAAGGAATATGGAGTACTGGATTTCATTACAACTAAGGAAGTGGTTGAGGTCATGGAAGTTGGATATACATTTTGCTACACTTGTAGAGAGGTCCTACTTAGGGAGTTCTAGTAGTAACTTAGGGATATGGACCTAGAAAGTTATATGTAGTACAAACTACACCTTGGGAGTAGAGTGTTGGACCATATACAATAGAAGTTAAGATATCAATATCCACAAGTTTAGTATCTCCTTTGTTTGATATAGGTTCTTCACAATCGTTCATTTATGTGGCTTTAATGAGTAGTCTTGGTCTTGACATAGAATAATTCTATGGGGAGATACATCTTGAAACATTGTTGGGAATATGATCATAGAGTTCTCAGAAATACAAGGATTTTCCTCTTGAGATAGATAACTACCATTTCTTGATGAATTTATTCATCCTATAGATTATAGGCATTGACATAATTCTCAGGATGGACTAGTTAGTAACTTTTAGATCCCATATTGATTTTTATCATTAAAGGGTGTCTATCACATCACATAAAGGTAGTATTTGTGATTATAAATGTGAATGGGATGTCCATGAATCTCGATCTAGACCTGAGTATCATGATTTGGATGTAGTGTTAACATAAATTTTCAGCCTTTATATAAATGATTAGAAATTATGGAAGACTGTCTTTCCTCTAGTGGTGGACTGATTCAAAGATGTCTTTCCTGATTAATTTTCTAGGATACCTCATACAAAAGAGGTAGAGTTCTCCATTGAACTTTTTCGAAGAGTATAACAGGTTTCTATTCCTCTACACATGATAGAACCTATTGAGCTTCAATAACTAAAAAAGTAGATTGAGGACCTGGAAGCCAAAGGGTTTATAAGATCTAATACTTATAATTGGGGTTAACCAGTCATTTTATGTAAGAAGTAAGATGGTAACCTGAGGATATATGTGGATTACTCAGTAGTTGAATTAGCTAACATATAAGAACTAATATCCACATACTTTTATAGAAATTATCTTTGACTAGATTCAAGGAGTTATGGTATTCTCAAAGATTGACTTGATATTGTGCTATAACCAGGTTTGAGTTAGTCCCTATGATATAACTCATAAATATTTTTCAAAAAGATATGTATTATAAGAGTAAATGGTTATGTTTTTTGGTCTGACCAACATAATGCTACTTTTATGATCTTGATGAATCATGTTTTCCACCCACATCTAGATTCCTATGCCATCGTTTTTGTGGATGATATCATATTGTACAATAAGACTCAACATGATCATGCCAAAAACCTTGACATCATTTTGAGTACACTAAGAGAGAACTAGATATATGATGATATCACAAAGTGACACTTTTTGATTGAAAAAGATTCACTTCCTAGGTTACATTATCTCTTAAGTAGGGGTATTTATGGATGAAGATAATGTGAGATACTTTTTTTATTAGGAGCATCCCAAGAATGTTTTTGATATTAAATTCTTCTTGGGAATATCTAGTTACTATAAGAATTTCATTTAAAAAAATTATGCCTTTAATCACCTCTAAAAATCTTGACCAAGAAGGGTATAATGTTCACATGGTCTAAATCTGGTGAGAAGTTATTTTAGGAGTTGAAATAAAGGTTTACCTCAGAACTAATCCTGATTATTCTAATGCTAGTAGAGGTTATATTGTTTATTGTGACATGTCAAGAATTTGGTTGAGAGCTATTTTGATGAAAGGGGAATGATTTATGAAATATTATTCTCATCAATTGAATCATCACAAGTGTAATTACCCAACACACAATCTCGATTTAGAATTTTTTGTTCATGGATTGCATTGTTGTAGACATTACTTATTGGGAGAATAGTTTTTGGTGTAAAAAGAAAACATAATCCTCAAATATAGATTTTATAGACATGAATTAAACCTATGGAAAAGGATATGGGTTGAATATCTTAAGTCTTTGGACATTGATCTTACTTACATTCTAGGGAAAGTCAATATAGTTACTAACTCTATGAGCCGAAAGACTCAACATCAAGATATTGAGGAAGCTAGTAGTGAATAAAAGTTAATGGATATTCTTTTTAAATGTATTTGGGAGTTTAGGAAGGTCACAACTAGTCTTTTATCATGAATTTATCATTATCTTCATCACTTATGGATCAAGTAAAGAAGAGACGATTTTAGTATCCAAAAGACTTGGTCTTAAGGGAATGTTTTTTAGGTGAGGACCCACAACCTAGTTGGGTTTTCAATGTGGATGAAATGATGAATATCACTATTCGTTTCTGGGTTCCTAGAGATATGTGAGAGGGTTTTATGTGATAATATCATGCTTCTAATTTTTTTGTACATAATATAATTAAAAAGATTTATCGTGATATGTTCCAATTGTATTGGTGGACATGGATAAAAAATTATATTATAGGATTTGACACTCAGTGTTGCACCTATCATCAAGTGAAATAGGAACACTAGTGGTTTTAGTGTCTTTTACAGCCACTACCCATTCAAGAGTTGAAATGGGAGGAAATTACCATAGATTTATTGATGGGGTTACTGAAGTCAGCTCGAGGTAGTGACATTTTACGGGTAATCATAGATTGGCTGATGAAGTTAATTTACTTATTTCCAATTTGATATAGCTTCTCAGTGGATGATCTTGGGAGACTCTCTCTATACAAGATATAATATGTCTTTATATGATTCCACATACCAATGTATTAGATAGGGACACCCATTTAACTTCTCTATTATGGAAAGGGTTGCTGAGGGAACTTGGTTCATAGGAACTTTTAAGTATAATATACATCCGTTAGATCGATGGTCTGTCCAATCACACTATAAAGGTACTAGAGGACATACTCTATAAACAAGTACTTAATTTAAGATTATCTTGGGAAAAGAACTTGTATCTTGATGTGTTTTGTTATACTAATAGTTTCCAAGAGACTCTCCAAATGGATCCTTTCTAGACAATCTACGATAGGCCATACTGATCACCCCTGTGATGGTTAGAGGAAGGAGAGGCAATTATACTAGGATTGTGTCTTTTTTAAGAAACATCAAAACAAGTATAGTTGACCAAGAAACATATAGATACATATTAGTCTAGGAATAGTTCATATGTCGATTTTCATCATTGACCTATGGAGTTTGAGGTAGGGGATCAATTCCTCTTACAATTTTCATCTATATTAGGTTATCAACATATTTAGAGTCAGTTTAAGTCATCACATAGATTCATAGATCCTTTTGGGATCTTGGATAGAGGTAGAAAAATAACATATCAGACAGCTCCTCCTTAATGGTATATATATATGAATGATTTTTTCCATTTTCTCAAATCTAACAATATTACTTTGACCCCTATATTGTCTTAGGTTATGAGGATGTTTAGTTGGAGGTAGATTCTTATTTTGAGGAGTATCGAGTTCATATATTTGATCATATTACAAAGGATGTCTGATGTAGGATGGTTCCTCTAGTTCGGGTTCTATAGAAGCATGAATGTGTATAAGAGGAGATGTGGTAACAATAGTCTGACACACATGCTCAGTGCCTGGAATTTTTCTCAAATATAGCTCAAACACACTCTAAAGGGAATCTGATGGATGTATTTCCTTTAAGAGGGGGGGTTTTAAGATGTTAAATTTTCATTGAGGTATAGATCCTTTTAAAGTATATCAAACCTCTCAAATTTCATTTAATGGAATTTCCCAAGAAATCAGGGTAGTTTTCAAGATCATTTGAAAGGGTTTAGGGGCACATAGTTAAGGTTTTTAGAGAAATATAATGAGGTTCATGGTTATCATATGACTTGGATAATCATTCACCATAACCATAAGGCATTTGGAAGTAGGAGCATAGTATTTTAACCATGAAAAGGGGTATTATAATCCATGTAACTTCTTTAATTTATTATAGGTGTTTCTCACAAGGTTTGTGCATAGTTTTTCTAATCGTTCACCTAAACCAAGTGGACCAAAGAGGGTCATATTTTATTCCCAAGGTTGTTCTTGTTTGAATTATACTTATCCAATATAATTAGGACACGTGTTAAGGTAATTATGATATCGTTTTTACCCTTAATTACCATATTTACTTTTAACCGTGGTAAATAAAAGTCAAAAGTTACTATTTACCAAAAATTATTTTCATCTTATTGAACCAAATTTTACTTACTGATATTAACTATGTCTCTCGGATTATTTAAATTCAACTCACAGAAGCAGTAAAGTTATGTTTTATGCAAATTTGTAAATGCTCCTAAGAGGTGGGTAAAAGACGGTAAAAAGTTCAAGAAAATTTTTATATATCTAAAATTATTATAAAATGACTCCAATGAATTAAATTGAACTTATATAGGTATTATTTATCTATTTTTATCTAAAATAAATTTAAATAAAATAATAAATATTTAAATAAAAATTCGGTTTTAACCAATAACACAGTGTTTTTCACTATTCATCAAAAATTGTATGTTTTCAGAAAAATACAAAAAATTCACCCTAAGATAATTTCGATATTCTGAATTCAAAAATGAATTCTATTTTTAAAAATAAAGTTTATAAAATTTCAAAAATTGGGTATTACTTTTCATAATGGCTAGTTTTATTGGTCGTAGTGTCTTAGAACCTCGAAGTTGCGTACAATACAAGCTATTTCATTATTCAAAGGGAAACATACCGTGGAAACTTGGGGTGTTACACAGTGACATAGTATATTTTTTTTCATTAAAATGAAAAATCTGAACAAGGGTTATTGTTTTATACAAATGTATATTGGTCCAGTTCAACAGATTAAAAATAAACATCAAGTGGTGAATTATATCTTAGCAGATTGTGTATTTATTGGATAATTAAGAAATTAGATTTCATTTTTTTAGAACCAAAAAAGCTGAATATATTTTAGCTACTCAATCTTGAATATATTTATTTTTGATAAAGAATAATCATTATGTTATTGGATTTGAAGTAAAGTCTCCGATTAGAATCCATTATGATAATTCAAGTGCTATAAATCTTAGAAAAAATATAGTCCAACACTCAAATATAAAACATATTGAAATCAAGTATCATTTTATAAAGTATAAGGGCGAGAATGGTCTTGTGAAGTTGGAATATGTTCCTATATAACTACAAATTATAGATATTCTAATGAATTCCTTACCTAAAGAAGAATTTGATTGATATCAATCGGATATTGGAGTTTAGTTGAGTCCCCACACTTGAAAAAGTGTGGATGTGCAACCCCCTCTCCTCGAGGTATGATATGTTTTCCACTCATTTGCTATGTGTTCTTTACAATGTTTTATCTATAAAGTATCTACTTTTGGTTAATTGAAAATGGTGGGGAGAATATGTTAATCAAGACGGGGGGAGAAGCTGGTAGGGGGAGTAGAGAAGTAGAGGGAGTTTTAAATATGATAATGCTAAAGATTATCTATCAAAGGTTATATATCATGAGAGAGGGGGTTCCATAAGAAATCAATTGACTGTTTTGGGAAATGAAGTGATTCATTGATGAAATTTACATACCACTCTTGTTTATCACACTGAGTATGGATCATGTGGTCTTAGAGTGTGTGTTGAGTAAAACTTTGATTACTATCTGAAATCGAAAGAAGAAAATTTTGGTACATGGTAGAAGAAGATATAAAGTTGTACTAATGAGTAAAGTGTTGTCAACAAAACCAATAGGAGATAGTTGTGGAAAAAATCCCTTAAGGTAATATTGTAGTGTTTTGGGGTTTATTTTGTTTATTGACAAATTAGGATAGCATGATCATTTGTGGAGTTCCAGTGTGATTATTGACCAATTATGTTGACAAAGATTCAAGAAGATGGTCTGAAATATTTGTATGTGTTACATAATTTTTTTTTGTACAAGGTGGTTTTGTTTCCCAATGCTTACCAAATTGGTGGGGTCTACAAGTTGGAGGATGAGATACATTACATGAAAGATTCATTTCTATGGATACATCATGAAAATATGGTAGAGGCACGAAATTTGAAAAAATAGTGTTTCTTGAAGTCTGGTGTTTCATGAAAGTCTATTATTTCATGAAAGTTTGGTGTTAAAGTTTTGGATATTTGAAAAAGAAAGTTTCATGAAATATGGATGTGTAATGATAGAAATATTGTAAGCTACGTGATTATGAGAAGTTTCATGAATGGAAAATTTCACTAATGTTTAATGAAGACTGGGAGTTAAAAAAAAGAATGAAGAGTTTCACAAAAATGTTATGGCATGATTGAAATTTTCATGAAGGGGAGGAAACATAAATAAATATAAAGTGGACACCTCATTTCAATATATAAATCCATAATTAAAATCCAATGGCTCTAAATTTACAAAAGTGTTTCGGGAATTATTTTTGTTCCATGAATGTTTTCATAAGACCCTTAGTTTCATGAATGAAGGAAGTTTCATGAATGTTATTTAAGCTGAAAAAAGTTTGTAAGTTTCAAAAAAGTTGTGAGATTTGTGAGAGATGTGGGTTTTGAGAAAACAAAATGTTTTTCCAAGAATTTGGTATTTTCAAGAAAGTTGAGAGAGGGGATTAAAGAAAGTGGTTCTTATACAAATGAGAAGGTATTTTCTTGTAATTCTATGGTGAATAGGTATTAATAAAGTTAATGAAAGTTGAGCTTCATGGTGCCCCAAATGTAGTGTAAACTATACTAATTCAAGTGATCAATGAAAGAATCTAATGAAGGTTTAGTGAAAACACAGCAATTGTTAGAGTTGTGATCCATTAAATTGAGCATTGTAGTGAACCAATAAGAATAATGAGGTCACTCTAAATTTTTTAACAGCAATGTGACTTAGTGGATTTAGTACATAGGAATATTGTCTATGTATTCTCCTGGTACATATCCTAGTTTATGTGAACCATGCAAAGGTTTTGTGTCTCATTAATGATTTTATTTCTTCTTATAATTTTCTATGAGAAAGGGAGATAATAGTGTTTTGTTTAATGATGAAACAAGATCTAAATGGGAAACTATTTTATTCTATCATACCCTGATTCACCCTGCACTCAAGGTATTTAACCTCTCTGGGATAACACCATGCCATGGGGGAGGGGTTGAATCAGTGTGAATGAATTATAACAAATACCAGTTTATCATTTCTTACCTCAACACCTATTCAGTTAATGGATATCTCATTCTTACCCTACATTTAATTTTCAGGCTTGTATTTTAAGCAAGAAAGAAAAAAATATACCCCAGAATTTTATAATATAATTTTCCTCCAATGTTAATGATTACACCCATAGTGTATTGTGGTTTTTATCCCATTCAAACAAATATTATATTATATTATAAGAAGAATATTAGGAAATGGTAATACCATTATCCTATACTCCTAACACTAACCAAGTATAATACAGTCCCCAAATTATAGTTATCAAGATATAGAACCAACTAGTCCTTCCTTTATAAATACTAGTTTCATTTGGATCCTATATGATAGTGATTATTGAAGTAACAAAAGTATCTATTGACATAAAGAATATTATATCATTCCTTATCTTAAAAAAATCTCAAGATTTTCCTCACAATTATTCAGAACTTATGATATAAGGATATCGTATGATGATACTCTTAGTAAAACCTTATTATATAAGGAAATTTGTGCTTCAATACGTATGATAAAAGGACATAATATCCTAGGATCTCAAGTTCCACTTCTATGAATTTTAATATCTTCAATAAAAGTAAGGATGATCACTCTATCATTTCTTTCTATTATTCATCAATGTACAAAATCGGCCCTCATTGTTGTGTCTATTTTCTCAATTCATTGACACACAGAATATAAAGAATAATCACAATTTTTCTTCTCTATTTTTAATGCACATGATCTTTTGCAGGATGCAGTATTGTCTCTATTATCACCCTTTTTCATTGTCTCCTTATAATTCTATTTGTCTCCTCAACATATCTCTTAAATATTTTTTTCACACATTGAATATATAAACACATTAATCTCACCCCATAAATACTACATTATTTTCAGCCATCAAAACTCACATAAGTCATTTAATCTCCATGAGATATTCTGAATTATCATGATTTTCTCTCTCAATGATACTTATATAATTCACTCCACTTCTGCATGATAACATGCGATAACATTTTTCATGGTTGTGAAAAACATCCTCATGAAATGGGATTATTTAGATATTTTCCTAGTTGTTTCATGAAATATAATGTCATGGCTTGATATATTCCATAATATAATTCCAATATAGTTCCAAATATTCAAGATATAGTATCATAATGTAAATATCTCCGCAATTCACTATGGAATGTCCTTCTCCTCACATCATGACCATGCTATTCATATAAAAACCCTCATATTTTCACGAATCAAAACTAATAAAAATTATAATCATTATATTCAAGAGAAACAATATTAAACAAAAATCACCAAAATTTCATCTCTATTAATCTTGGGATGAATCATGATTATATCCATAATCATGATTTTTATCTCACTAAATAATAGGTCAATAATTATCTAAAAAAATATATCTTTTGAAAATTTCATTATATAAATTTCCCATTTTTGGAAAAGGAAATGAATTTTACAAATTTTCTTTAACACTATGATGAAATTTATATATTGGGCATCTTACCATTACTTATTACAGTGAGAATCAACACTTTTCCAAATTTTATATGAGTAACTCTTATGTATCTATTTTTTTTGGAATTTATGTATCACAATGTAATGGATAAAACTTAAATAATTCATGTGTTTTGAAAATATTCAACATAAGGAAATTAATGTGTGAGTTAGTAACTATTATATATCACAATTTAGCTTCAATAATTTTTAAATTTTAGCTCCTAATTAAAAAATTACTCTGACATATCACAAGGATTTTCCATGGATATTTCCAAATTTTCAATCATGAGAAATATATTTTATATTGACTATGATAACCTTTATGTATTAAAAATTTGTTTTTTTCCTTTTAATTTTTTCAGATATATTTTATATATACTTTTCTTATATAATTATTTTACTATAATCTTATGAATTATGAATTATAGACTACTAAAATTATTCAACTTCCATTCTCCTCTAGTTATAATATTTTTTATTATATTTAATAAATACTTATTATATAAATAATGCTTCTAGATCTATCTATAGATATGGTTAACTTCCAAACATTCAACAAATTTACTTTTGGACCATTAAACTTCTTTAACACATCTAAAACACAAATCAACCTCAATAATAATTAGATTAATTACAAATATTTATGAAAAATATATATACAATGTAATGTATTTAAATATATATTCACTGTCTCAACAAACTCCAACACTTCTTTAAGAATCATCAACATATGTTCCCTTGTGACATATCACTCTTCAAGATTTTATAATTAAAAAGATATAATTTAATAGATAAATTTCACATTTTCTTTATAGAGATAAAATATTTATTATTGTTTAAACTACATGGGTAAAATAATCAACTACTTAAATAGTTCATTCACATGGAATATGTAATGGCTCGGACCTCTCCGGCCCATTCCTTTGTCAAAAGAAGGTCAAGAAGTGTTCTGGAGGGTAAAATGGACTTTTCCCACGGTTTCTAGAATTTTTTGAAACTACACGCCGTGTAGTTTGAGTACATGCCGTGTACCCCCTTTTCGGGTATACCTCGTGTTGAAGGCCGTGTCCTTGCTGTGTGGAATAATGGGTGCACGCCGTGTGTGCAGTACTACATGCCGTGTAGTCCTTCCCTGCGTACGCGTTGCCAGTCAACGACCTTGTGCCGTGTTGAAGCCGTGTCCCTACAGTGTGCAATAAATGGGTACACACCCTGTGTCCAAACTACACGCCGTGTAGTCCCTCCCCGCGTATGCATTACCCTCAAACCGTGTGTTGACCAGTCAACGGCCGTAGAGCCGTGTTGGAAGCCGCGTGGAGACAATGTGAAATAACGGAGTACATGCCATGTGCCATAAAGTACACGTCGTGTACTTTTTCTTTTCTCACCTATAAAAGGAGGGGTCCCCTCCTCCTTTTCAACTCACCCATCTCCTCCCCTTTCCTCTTAACAGAGTTCTCCCAAGAGACTCGAAGGCTCTTTCTTCCATAACTTCTTCGTCCGAGCTCCGATTTACGATCCGTAAGCGGCCATTGGATCGTAACGATGAGGCAGAACTTCCGAGCTTGGATCAGTTGTCTTTACTTTGGGATTTCCTTTCCTAATTCCACCTGAGGAGGTTTTTCCGGGACCCGAAAGATGTTGATCTGGTGGAGCGTTGCGATCGAAACCTATTGAGGTAGAGATCTTACCTTTGTCTCTATAATTTGTGAAACATGCGGGGGGGGGGGGGGTGTTCTCTTGTTTACGTGAAACACTTTTGAACCGGTTAAATAAATATAATAACTGGTTAATGAATGGGGATGGGAGAGTTGTTATGATTATCCTTGTTTATCTTATTGATATGTTGTGAATTGAATAGGCTTATGCCTACTGAAAATCACGGTCGTTGGGGGCCTTTTCTTGCGCAATTAAATGTTGCCTTATCTTTATGAACCTTTTTTGTGGATGGAAACTTTGTGGAATGTGGAAATTGGTTAATCACGTAAAGTTGGCTATTTAAAATCTGTAACCCTTGTGTTATCAACCCGGTTGAACAAAATAGAATAATGAACATGTGGGTGTTGTCTTGGTTACGGGGCATGTGATGGGGATGTTTTGTGGGTTGTTGTGGATAGGGTGAGCAGTGGGGATGCAGTTGGCTTGGTTGTGAGTTGGTGTAAATGTTATGTTAGTAACGGGCAGTGGGGCTGCGATAAATGGTATTAAAGGGATAATGATGTACGGTGCGGTTGTAGTTATGACGGTTGGAAGCAGGGCTGCAGGGATGGGTTGGAATGTGAATGGACTATGGGTTGTGATTAATAAATAAAAGAGGAAGAGTTAATGAATGGTGAGGCATGGTAACGGAACGTGATTAATAATCAATGGGGTTGGTTGGTTCATAAGAAGGACTTAGTTGTGTTTCTTGTGTTTTCCTAACTTGTTATGTGGATGGTAGGGATATGTTTTACGAACGATCGATGTGGTTAGTTGTGGATAGTTTCCCAGTAGTTAAGGAACTAAATAAACTAATTCTGCTGAAATGTGAAAACCTAAATGGGGTTGGGGTTGTTTGTTGTATGCATGCTTCGTAGTAGCAGTGCTGAGGCACGTTCTCAGTTTCTCTATTTAGAAGCCATAGGTTGGGATGTGTGGTTGGTATATATATATATATATCTGTATCTTTTGTGTTTTATCGCACCCCATACATGTTGAGAACTTAGTTCCGAACACTCCTATTTCATGGGAGAGGGTGTTTTACCTTAGTTACTAGCTTCTTCCTGCTTCTTCTCCCCTAAGATGTGATGGATTGAGGCGACCTTACACCTAAGACTCTTCGAGTAGGTTTCTATTGAGGTGGTTTTAGCCCAAGAATATTCGGACAGGTTCTTCTGTTTCCCAAGAATATTCAGGATATGGCCCAGGTGTGTGCGGGCGAGATACGTGGTTGTGAGGCCCAGGTGTGTGCGGGCGGGATACGTGGTTTTGAGGCCCAGGTGTGTGCGGGTGGGATGTGTGGTTTGTGAGGCCCAGGTGTGTGCGGGCAGGGAGAGTGTGGCAGTGTCAGGACGTTCACCGTTAGGAAGAGCAGCTAACTAAAGAGAAATGGTGCGGGGTACCCAATACTCTTGTTTCTTATATACTACTACCTGTTGTGATTGTGTTTTTGTGAGTGTGGCTAGTGAGGTTGGGTGGATAGAATTCCTTGCTAGGTTTCTTCTGTTGTTCTCACGGGACATTAGGATGCGTCCCCACTTGTGCACGAGAGCTTTAGGTTTCCCTACTAAGTATACTTGTATGCTCACCCTACGTTTACTTTCAGGTTTGCAGGAGGACTACCAGGGCCGTGCGGGACCCTACTAGTCGGAGATTTGGAGTTGTTGATGTTGCTGTAATTTTTCTTTTGGTATTTTACTTTGAGATTTCTTGTACTTGTACCTTGTTATAAAATTGTTTAAACATGCATGTGGGCTTGGTTTGGGTTTATATCTATACACTTGTTCTTTTCCTTTTTTGGTGATTGACTTGTCCTATTTCCCGATCTTAAAATAATAAAAGGGTAATGCCTCCCATATTTGTGAAAACTCATACCCTTGGTGCTAGTCGCCACCCCGGGGCCTACTGGAGGCAGGACTCGGGGGTCATTATCTCCCTTTCACCATTTCCAGCTCAGGAGGGGCATCTTTGGTGGGAGGGGGTCGTGACAGAATGGTATTAGAGGTGATGGTTGAGAGATAAGATGGAGTTTGGAGTTAGGAACTATGAGGATTTCATGGGATGGTAGGGAGACAATGTTAGTTAATCTTGGTGTGTGACATAGGCCAGGGAAGACTGGCTAGGACACAGGATTTTAGGGCCCCCCGTGATCCGATGCAAGGACTCTGAGCCTACCGAACGACCAAGTGAGACTACATTCATTGCAGGGTAGAGACCCTAGGGAAGGTACATGCATCATCATGATTGTTTTTTACTTGATTTGGGTGTTCTGGGAAAGAAATTGAAATAAAATGATAAAATAAAACCTTGAGTTTTCTTTACTACTTGGTCTTAGGCGATCCTTTTTTACTGTACAACTATAGCACCTGGACGTCGTCCCTAGGTGGATCAGATGGCTGAGGCCCAGCAGATTCAGGCGGTCGATCAGTTGAGGATTGACCGAGATGAAGAAGATAGCCAGTGGTAGAAAAGTCTCCATTCTTTCCAGCGGAATACCCTCAAGAAGTACGAGGGTAGTACTTCAGATATGGAGATAGAGGGGTGTCTTGGGGAGCTAGGGATCACTTTTACCTTGATCCGTGCTCCAAGGGAGTATTGGGTTCCCCTAGCGGTAAGTCAGCTGAGAGGTGCAGCATGATAGTGGTGGACGCTCTACCTCGGAGAGAGGATAGAGGAAGAGGTTCTGTGGGATAACTTTGAGAAGGAATTACGAGAGGAATTACTTTCTTCCATGATCAAGGTGGAGAAGCGGCAGGAGTTACTCTCCCTTCAGCAGGGTATTATGTCAGTAGGAGAGTTGGGGATCAAGTTCAAGGATCTCCTGCGCTTTACTCTGGATCTCTTTCTGGATGAGGAGTCTCGAGCGAGACGTTTGGAGGAGGTGCTTTGTCCTTCGCTCCAGTATTCTTTCACCCCCTTCACCCTTCCGACGTACTTGGCGGTACAGAAGAAGGAAAAGGTTGTAGAGAGGATGCACTCGCTGGGAGGTGCACCCCGAGAGGAGGTCCATCCGGGCTCGTCGAAGGGTAAGGCAGTCAGTAGCAGGTCTCCTGCGACGGGACCTTCCAGGTTCAGGCTAGTGGGGAGCAAGCCCCAGCAGTTCCAGTTCAGATCTTCGGGTCCTCGTCCCTTTTTCACGGGCCCAGGACCAAGGTGTTTTTCTTGTGGAGATTCCAGGCACGTTCAGAGTCAGTGCCCGACCCGAGCTCACTACAGTGGAGGTGGGAAATTTCAACGCCCACCTCAGTAGCACCCGTTTCCAGTGAGGCCCTTCCAGCAGCAGTAGGACCATGATCCTCTGAGGGAAGACTTTGCAGGAGGAGGCCGACCTCAGGGTGCCCCTCAGGGACCTCGACCAGGGCGTGGTCGGGGAGGTGGAAAACATCAGAGAGGCAGAAGAGCTGGGCGTGGACAGTTGCACGCAGCAGAGTTGACAGCTCCGACAGTACCATAGGTGGTGTGAGGTACGATTTGTTTGTTCAGCACTCTTGTTTTTGCTTTGTTCAATTCGGGAGCTTCGCACACTTTTGTTGCACCTGGTCTAGCCCATGCTTTGGGACTAGACGTAGAGAGACTTTCCATACCACTGGTACTGAGTACACCAGTTGGAGGCCAGACCATCGTATCTTGTGTTTGCCGGGGATGTGGGCTGACTTTGGGACCACATCGATCTAGTGGAGACCTTCTTCTGTTACAGATGTAGCCATACGATGTCATCCTAGGCATCGACTGGTTGTTTTCTGTTAGTGCCGTTATCGACTACTTCTGGAGAAGAGCCGTGTTCTCTGACGTGGACGAGCAGCATGTAGCTTTTGTTGGCGAGAGGAGCTATCAGGTGGGAAGCCGGCGTGTGGAGCCTCTCCTTTCCTTGTTAGGTGGGCTATCAGTGGTTCCACCTAATACAGAGATGATAGATGTCCCAGAGGTTGTTTGGGAGTTCCTCGATGTTTTTCCTGAGGAGGTTGTGACTCTACCCCCCCCCCCCCCCGACATGATGTTGAGTTCGGGATAGACTTACAGCCTGGTGCTCGTCTGATTTCGATGGCCCCTTATTAGATGGCACCTTCAGAGTTGCGGGAGTTGTGGATTCAGATTGACGATCTGATGGAGAAGGGTTTTGTTCGACCCAGCGTATCGCCATAGGGTGCTTCAGTTTTGTTCATGAAGAAGGAAGATGGTGGTCTCAAGCTATGCATAGACTACCAAAGGTTGAACTAGGCAATGGTCAAGAACCGTTACCCCCTTCTAAGGATAGATGATCTCTTCGACCAACTGAGGGGAGCTGGTTGGTTTTCCAAGATTGATCTACGATCTGGATATCATCAGTTGAGGGTAAAAGACAGTGAAATCTCGAAGACGGATTTCAGGTGCAGGTATGGGCCCTTAGAGTTTGTGGTGATACCGTTTGGAGTTATGAATGCACCGGCTGTGTTCATGGGACTTATGAACTTTGTCTTTTGGGAGTTTCTGGACCGGTTCTTCATTGTGTTTATCGATGACATCCTGATCTACTCAAGGTCAGAGGAGGAGCACGTTGAGCATCTCAGGGCAGTCTTGGGAGTCCTTCGACACCACCAGCTTTACAGAAAATTGTTGAAGTGTAAGTTCTTGACACAAGAAGAACACTTCCTTGGGAACGTAGTGTCTCAGCAAGGAGTGTCAGTGGACCCATCAAAGGTGGAGGCAGTTGTTTCTTGCGAAGCACCCAAGAGCATGGCAGATGTTCGTAGTTTCATGGGGTCAGCAGGTTACTATCGGAGGTTCGTTTCGGACTTCTCTCGAGTTGCTGCTTCATTGACAGCTTTGAATAGGAAGAACCAAATCTTCTTATGGAGCGAGCAGTGCCAGAAATCTTTTGACTTCCTGAAGGAGAAGTTGGTTAGTTCTCTCGTACTCAGGTTTCCAGAGTAAGGGTTGTTGTATGAGGTGTTTTGTGATGCTTCTGGCCTTGGTCTAGGGTGCGTGCTGATGCAGAAGAAGGGAGTGATCTGTTATGGGTCTAGGCAGTTATGCCCTCACGAGCATAACTATTCCACCCATGACCTAGAGCTTGCAGTAGTAGTGTTCACACTGAAGTTGTGGCGACATTACCTCTTTGGGGAGCGCTTTGTGGTCTTCTCAGATCCCAATAGCCTGCGTTATATCATCTCCCAGCGTGACCTGAACCTGCGGCAGCGGAGATGGGTCGAGTTTCTCCAAGACTATGACTTTGAGATATCTTACACTGAAGGTAAGGGCAACTTTGTGGCTGATTCCCTGAGCAGGAAGTCGCATCAGGAAGTGGTTCAGGAATCTGCTGATTCTTGGAAGGTGATGGGAGAGTTGGCTGCCTTGCACTTGGATGCTAAGGTAGAAGGTTTTAGAGGCTGTTTGTTTCAGATGACGGTGCAGTCCTCCTTTTTGCAGCAGGTGGAAGAGTCCCAGTGGGGGGACTCTGAGGTAGAAGTGATGCGGGATCGTGTCGATCAGGGGAACACTCCAGAAGGATGGTCAGAGGACAGCCGACATCAAATGCTTTTCCATGTAAGGTTGTTTGTCCCGGAGACAATGAGTGAGGGATTTCTCCGTGAGTTCCATAGCTCAGCCTTGGAGGTACATACAAATGTTTCAAAAATGTACCAAGGCCTGAGAGAATAGTTTTGGTGGCCCGGGGTGAAACGGGCAGTGGCAGAGTTTGTGGCTAAATGCCTAGTGTGTCAGCAAGTGAAAGCTGAACACCGCGTTCCCAGTGGTTTGTTGCATCCTTTAGATGTCCCCGAGTGGAATTGGGATGACATCTCAATGGACTTCATCACAGGACTACCCAGACCTTAGGGTGGTTATGATGATATTTGGGTAGTGGTGGATCGACTGACGAAATCAGCTCACTTCTTAGCAATTAAGGAGTCAGGTCCAGTGAGTACCTTAGCACAGAGGTACGTAGACGAGGTGGTACGTTTACATGGAGTTCCAAAGACTATCGTCTCATATCGGGACACTCGGTTTACCTCATGAGTATGGAGGGGGCTACAACATTCTTTTGGCACCCAGCTACGCCTTAGCACAGCTTTCCACCCCTAGACCGACGGGCAGACAGAGCGGACTATCCAGACGTTGGAAGACAAGCTGCGAGCATGCGTTCTGGATTTCAGAGGATCATGGGTACGACACTTGCCTTTATTAGAGTTCGCCTACAACAACAGCTTCCACTCTACTATTGACATGGCACAGTTTGAGGCTTTATATGGAAGACCATGTCGTTCACCCATTTTCTGGGCAAAGGTTGGTGAGACAGGTGCTCTTGGGCCAGAGGTAGTGTAGAGAACCACAGAGAAAGTCCAACTTGTATGTGAGAGGATGAAAGCGGCTCAGGACCGACAGAAGTATTATGATGATCGTCGGAGGAGGCCCTTGGAGTTCGAGGTGGGAGATCATGTGTTCTTGAAGGTTTTCCCTCGACGGGGGTAGTAGAGGTTTGGGAAAGGGATAAAGCTCTCACCTAGGTTTATCGGACCCTTTGAGGTGCTGAGGCGAGTTGGCGAGGTGGCATATCAGCTGGCCCTATCACCTCAATTGGAGAAGGTTCATGACGTCTTCCATGTCTCCGATCTTCGTCGGTACTTACACGACGACTCTCACGTTATCGACTGGGGAGAGTTTGATATGGGAGAAGACGCGACCTTTGAGGAATGACCAGTCATAATCGAGGATCTTAAGGAGAAGGTGATCTTTGAACGAACCGTTCCCTTGGTTCGTGTGTTGTGGAGGCATGGCGGCCTCGAGGAGAGCACTTGGGAGTGGGAGACCCAGATGCACGCTCAGTACCCAGAGTTGTTTTGACTTGTGTTTTTCCCTGTTCTTCTGAGTTTTGTTTTTGTAATCTGTACCTTTGATATATGGAATGCTTGGCTTGTCAGTTGTGAGACCTTTTGTTTCCTTGTTCCCTGGTAATGTGTAACATGTCCAGATGTGTGGGAAAAGAAAAAACCTGACTCTTAATCGAGAAACATTAATGCGGATGTGATTGAACCCATACGGGCGAGTCAGTGCTGCCTAAAGCAGATAATATCTCGACATAGGAGAAGGAATTTCCCAAACCCACGTGTTCAGGCAGTGTGTTGGTTGTGTGGTGTTGGGGGTAGTACGAGTTGAAAAATCATAATCTATGAAAGTGGGAAGACCCAATTCTTAATCGAGATGCATTAATGAGGATGCGATTAAACCCGTTCAGGTGAGTCAGTGCCGCCTAAAGCGAATAATATCTCAACATAGGAGAAGGAATTCCTAACGCATATGATTAGGGTTGTTGGTTGGGTTCTTGTTATAACAAGAACCCTAAGAGGTATCTTGTTGGGTTTCTTCTGGGTTGGTTTTTAAATTCTCGTGGATGAGAATGTTTTAAGAAGTATCTGATGTAATGGCCCGGACCTCTCCGGCACATTCCTTTGTCAAAATAAGGTCAAGAAGTGTTCTGGAGGGTAAAATGGACATTTCCCACGCTTTCTAGAATTTTTTGAAACTACACGCCGTGTAGTTTGAGTACACGCCATGTACCCCCTTTCCAAGTATACCCCGTGTTGAAGGTCGTGTCCTTGCTGTGTGGAATAATAGGTGCACGCCGTGTGTCCAGTACTACACACCGTGTAGTCCTTCCCCGCGTATGCGTTGCCAGTCAACGACTGTGTGCCATGTTGAAGTCGTGTCCTTGCCGTGTGCAATAAATGGGTACATTCCATGTGTCCAAACTACTTGCCGTGTAGTCCCTCCCCGCGTATGTGTTACCCTTAAACTGTGTGTTGACCAGTCAACGACCGCAGAGCTGTGTTGGAAGCCGCGTGGAGACCGTGTGAAATAACCAAGTACACGCCGTGTACTATAAAGTACACGCCGTGTACTTTTTCATTTCTTTCCTATAAAAGGAGGGGTCCCCTTTTCCTTTTCAACTCACCCCTCTCCTCCCCTTTCCTCTGAGCAGAGTTCTCCCAAGAGACTCGAAGGCTCTTTCTTCCATAATTTCTTCGTCCGAGCTTCGATTTATGATCCGTTAGGGGCCACAGGATTGTAACGATGAGGCGGAACTTCTGAGCTTGGATCCGTTGTCTTTCCTTTGGCCTTTACTTTCCGACTTCCACCCAAGTAGGTTTTTCCAGGACCTGACAGAAGTGATGGATGCCGACGGACGTCTTCTAAGGTTGATCCAGGGGAGCGTTGCGATCAGAACCTGTTGAGGTAGGGATCTTACCTTCGTCTCTCTAATTTGTGCAACATGCGGGGTGGGTGTTCTCTTGTTTACGTGAAACACTTTTGAACCAGTTAAATAAAGATAATAACTGGTTAAAGAATGGGGATGGGAGAGTTGTTATGTTTATCTTTGTTTATCCTATTGATATGTTGTGAATTGAATAGGCTTATGCCTACTGAAAATCACGGTCGTTGGGGGCCTTTGCTTGCACAATTAAATTTTTCCCTATATTTATGAACCGTTTTTGTGGATGGAAACTTTGTGGAATGTGGAAATTTTTTAATCACGTAAAGTTGGTTGTTTAAAATCTGGAACCCTTGTGTGATCACCCTGGTTGAACAAAATGGAATAATGAACATTTGGGTGTTGTCTTGGTTACGTGGCATGTGATGGGGATGTTTTGTGGGTTGTTGTGGATAGGGTGATCAGCAGGGCTGCGGTTGGCTTGGTTGTGAGTTGGTTTAAATGTTATGTTAGTAATGGTAAACGGGGCTGCGATAAATGGTATTAAAGGGATAATGATTTACGGTGTGGTTGTGGTTTTGACGATTGGAAGCAGGGCTACAGGGATGGGTTGGAATGTGAACGGACTATGGGTTGTGATTAATAAATAAAAGTGAAAGATTTAATGAATGGTGAGGCGTGGTAACGGAACAAGATTAATAATCAATGGGGTTGGTTGGTTGATAAGAAGGACTTGGTTGTGTTGCTTGTGTTTTCCTAACTTGTTTTGTGGATGGCAGGGATATGTTTTACAAACGATCGATGTGGTTGGTTGTGGATAGTTGCCCAGTAGTTAAGGAACTAAATAAAATAATTCTGCTGAAACGTGAAAACCTAAATTGGGTTGGGGTTGTTTGTTGTATACATGCTTCATAGTAGCAGCGCCGAGGCACGTGCTCAGTTTCTCTATTTAGAATCCATAGGTTGGGCTGTGTGGTTGGTATATATATATATATATATATATATATCTGTATCTTTTGTGTTTTATCACACCCCACTCATATTGAGCACTTAGTTCCGAACACTCCCATTTCATGGGAGAGGGTGTTTTCCCTTAGTTACTAGCTCCTTCATGCTCCTTCTCCCCTAGGATGTGATGGCTTGAGGCGACCTTTCACCTAAGAATCTTCGGGTAGGTTTTGATTGGGGTGGTTTTAGCCCAATAATCTTCGAGCAGGTTCTTCTGTTTCCCAAGAATCTTCGGGATAAGGCCCAGGTGTGTGCGGGCGGGATACGTGGTTGTGAGGCCCAGGTGTGTGCGGGCGGGATGTGTGGTTTGTGAGGCCCAGGTGTGTGCAGGCGGGGAGAGTGTGGCAGCGTCAGGACGTTCGCCGTTAAGAAGACCAGCTAACTAAAGGGAAATGGTGCGGGGTACCCAATAATCTTGTTTCTTATATACTACTACCTGTTGTGATTGTGTTTTGGTGAGTGAGGCTGGTGAGGTTGGGTGGATAGAATTCCTTGCGAGGTTTCTTCTGTTGTCCTCACAGGACATTAGGATGCCTCCCCACTTGTGAATGAGAGAATTAGGTTTCCCTACTGAGTATACTTGTATGCTCACCCTACATTTACTTTCAGGTTTCCAGGAGGACTACCAGGGCCGCACGTGACCCTACTAGTTGGACAGTTGGAGTTTTTGTTGTTGCTGTACTTTTTCTTTTGGTATTGTACTTTGAGATTTCTTGTACTTGTACCTTGTTATAAAATTGTTTAAAAATGCATGTGGGCTTAGTTTGGGTTTATTTCTATACACTTGTTCTTTTCCTTTTTTGGTGGTTGACTTGTCCTATTTCTCGATCTTAAAATAATAAAAGGGTAATGCCTCCCATATTTGTGAAAACTCATACCCTTGGTGCTATTATCCACCCTGGGGCCTACTGGAGGCGGGACTCGGGGGTTATTGTCTCCCTTTCACCATTTCCAGCTCAAGAGGGGCATCTTTGGTGGGAGGGGTCGTGACAGAATATCAAGTAGTAATAAGCTCAAACTATAACAGAATTTTCAAAACAAATATTCTTCATGCAATATTATTATGGGTAGAAACTAAAAAAACACATTTTATCTATGAATGTATATCTAAAAGTATCTCCAAAGGAAGTATCTCAATTTCACATAAGAATAATGATAGCCACCTACTTTCAAACTTCAAGGTTTTTCTCAAATACTTTTTAAGTGTTAATAATTGAAAATATAATTACACCATTCTTGAGCACCTACAACTTATTCTCACCTATATGTTTAGGTAATAAAAACACCTTCCAATTTATTATTTTTTAACATATTTTGATATCATGCTAGTTTCCTCCATGATTATTGAAAAAAAGCAGAACTCAACACCATGTGGGTTCTATTATTCCAACTTTATATATTTTTCAATACTGATACATAAAATACATGCCAATATTTTTTTATCCATTTTCTTATCTCTCACCTCATTGAAAATAAATACAAATAAAGTTTATAGGGGATATTATAAATTCACATAAAGAATAATGTTATAAAATATTCTAATATAAGACTATATGAGAAATTATTAGTGTAGAAAAAAGAGAGACTAATATAGAAAATAAATATACCTATAAAAAATATGACACTAACAAAATTTATTTTATTAGGATAAGTTCCAATATTTTTAGGATGATACCAATTACAGAAAATATTTTCATGGGATTTTTTAACTTGAATTCCTAAAATCATATTAATAAATAGAAAAAAGCCTTTTAAAATAACAAGTAGGTTTAGATCCAAAATAATCCCTTGAACTTATATATTTTTTATTCCATTGATAAATTCAGCCCCCCCCTTAGTATCTGAGTTTATTCTTCAAAAAAGGATGAGATAATCTATATACATCCCTATTCAATGTAACATTCCATGAATTATTCCAAAATTCCCAATTAACATAAAATAAAATATTCTGGTAGCTAATCAAACTTCTACCCTTCAAGGGATACATTTTAACTTCACTTCATCAAGGATTATATCTTCACTAAATATACCTCAAGATACCAAATAGGGGATAATTTCCACAATTATAACATCTAATCATCATCTAGTTTTGAAAATATCCTTCATCTTGTCAGTTATTTCCTTAAATACATTCATCACCTTCAATTAACTATATAAAATAAAACATACACAATGTGTATGGTAATAAGGTGTAACACCTTTTCTCTTTAGTTAGGGAAATAAGAATGGGATTTGGTTCTCAAAAAATCTTTTATTTCAACTCCATGTTTGTGTGAACTCTTCATGATTTATACCATATATTTCAAGGTGGTAAACTCCATGGACAAAAAAATCATCTTGATTGGCTCAATAAATTATTTATTTTGAATTATATTGTTAAATTTGGATAGTAATGAATAATAATTTTTTGTTTCTAGATTTTTCTTCTTTATCATTTTTTTGATCTAAATGGATGATCAAACAATTCACTATGACATGAACAACTTGATCACACCACCCACATAAGTTCTCAAGCTCTCTTTAATCATCATTTTTAGAACCTCTTATAAAAATAAGTTTTTCTTATGAAACTAGTTCTTTCCTATTAATACATTCCTCTTATTACGATTCATTCAATTTATTTTCCATTTCTCATTAATCTGTCCAAATAATCATACACTCTTTTGGAATATTCTCATCTTGCTTTGATATTTAACATGGTTTCTAATGAATATCTTCCACCAAACCATTACACATGCCCCTTTCATTTATTGATTATTTATTTTTCATCAACTTTTATACATGAACACTAAAGATTTATGTTTTTTTATCAAAATTATATAGTGCATCCTTTCATTCTAAAATAAAATCATTACATTATTTTTAGTTATTCATCATTCTTAGTAGTTTTTAGGTTTTTTCCCAATATATATCTTTTACTTATTTCAAAATGGAGAAACTTATTATTTAATATTTTATGGTATTTTCTTATCTATTGTTTTTATAACATTATTAGTATATTTAAATAGGAATAAATAACTAATGTTACCACTTTGATTTTAAGTTCTATAAGGATCTTCAGAAATTTTGAATCACTTTGAGACTGAAAGATCATTAGAATCCATATGAAAAAATTAAATCATCTTAGAATTTACCCACTTATATAGGTTTTATTTCTATCCCATATGTTGAAATATTATTCCAATAATTAAGTTTCTTGTTTCCAAACCTTTTATAGGACAAATAATATCCAACAAATCTCGACCTCTTGTTTTTTGTCAAAATCTATCCATATATTGTTCATTTCCATTTTTTTGATATTTTATTCTCTAGCTAGGTTCACTTTGTGGAAAAATGATATAAAATTTTATTACATCCACCACAGATGAAGTGGTGTTTTCTTTAATATTTTTATTCATGCATATTTATCTTGATTTAGAATCTAGACCTACGCTTTTTAATAGATATTTCATAATCCTAAATGATATTTTCTAGAATAAATGATACATTTTTAGTTATTCTTATCATGGGTTTATAATAGAATTACTTCAGTCCTTTCTTTTTTGTGGTTGGATATATTTTGATCTAAATATCCCCCTTATAACTTTTAATTATAATAAGGCTATTTTTTGTAACTAGAGAATAATTTACTCGTGTTACTTATATGTTTTATAATTTGACCTTCAACTCTAGAAACATCATGTTGAGGATATTTTTGACATCCTTATATCATAAAACAATTTCCTAAACCTCTCTTATTACTTTCTCAATATTATCCTCATACATCTTGTGTTTTTAAGGATTCATATTGTCAAAGAAAAATAATCACTGTATCTTGGAAGAAATACTATCAACTCTTTGATCAGGGTGGTCTTGGTATAAAAAATATTTATAATTTTAATCAATAAATATAGTAACATTTTATGTGGGGGATTATAAATGCTAAATCAGAGGTCCTTGGTTTTCTTAGATCCAAATTTCTTTACAGGCTCAAACCTAGGAATTTTAATTATGTTGATTCCTCTATTTGGCAGCCGTTAAAGATTCATTATCCAATATCTTAGTATGTTAACATTTATTTGTCATCACAACTCTTCTCTAAAATTATGGATGTAAAATTGGACATGTATTCCATTTATGGTTCTCCTTAATACTCCAAATTATTTTATAAATTTAGATATTACTATCAAATAGAAATTGGATAAATCACTGGATGTTCTCACCAAAGATATTAAGGATTTCATCTGTAACTATAATTTTATTAGTGGCGATGACTTGGTTATACAAGGAACTATTATAAGTTTAATTTTAACCACTCTAATATATTATCACAACAAAAATACTGGAAAACAGAACTCTTAGATTGGAAGGATGAATATAGGTTGGATCTCCTCTGCCTGATTCTTTCTAATGTGGAGGTTGGTTCACTCCAAGATACCAACTTAAGTATGTATTTAGTCTGTTAGAATCCCACTTTATTCTAGATTTGTGTTATGAAATCATCAAAAAGAAGAAATCAATCACTTTTGATTGAGTTGTGACACATCTTCATCACTATGACATATTTTATATTATATTTTTGAAGTGAAGTTACCTCAAAAAACATATATAACGAAGTATCTCAAACCCTATATTGGAATTACTCTATATCAACAACTTTATAATCTCATGTAAATGGAATGTGATGAATTTATTAATCTTATTTGGTATAGTTAAAATAAATTTATCCATTATCATACATATTTCAACATCCAATTAGACATTGTTCAAATCATTTTTGTGATGAAAAATGTGAATTACATTCAAAATATTCACTAAAATAATTCCATTCATGATTTTATTATGCTTAATCATCTTGGGATTGTAGGAAACTTACAACCACATACTAGAACCACTAAACTCATGTGTATTCCCCACATTAATGTATATAAGAAATGAAATATGGATGGGGCATCAAGAGGGAATCTAGGACCTTTAATCTTTGGAGATGTCTTAAGAAATTATTATGGTGTTTTTATGGGATGTCATTAGAGGCCATATGGAGTCGGTCCATCTATTTATGTGAACATTATTGGTATAAAAATGTGGTAGAAATTAAAAGGAAATGATTTTATAAAAAATTGTTATTGGAATATGATTCTAATACCATTTTTCATGTGATCAAAAATGGTAATTTTCACCTCTCATGAAAGTTAACTTCTAGATTGATCAATTGTATAGAATATATTTATTAAATGAATTATATTATGACACATTTATATGGGGAATAAAATTATTTTTTTGATGGGTTGGTGAAAAAATAGGGTATCATTACTGATATGATTTGGTTCAATGAGTTACCAGATGATTTTTTTCTTTACTAAAAAGATATTTTTGTAAGACTTAATCCAGACTCATGTAACATTGGTTTTTTCTAAATAAAAGAGAATTTTAAATCAAGGAATGATCTAATAATTCTCTAAAAGTTATATCATTTTGTAAATAAATTAAATCATTTTGGTTTTACTATAATACATTATAATTTTCTTCTAGCATTTTCAATAATTCTTCTTTTCACTAGATTGCTTTTTGTAAATACTTCTTAGTTTTAGAGTAAATATCCACAACCATTTCATTTGAATAACTTTAGGAATAAAATTTTATGGTGATTTTAATACATTCCATTTTCATTTTATATTATGCTTCCTCCTTTATTTTAATGTTTTCTTCAAGTTGGTGATATCCTCATGCAAGTTTCTAAAAGATATAAAAAAAAAGTAACTACATATTTGGAAATTTCATTTATGGTATTCCTCAAATAAACACATGAATCATCATATGATTTATCACATGAATATTTAAGGATGTGATCTTCCCCACTTATAAATGGTCCTTCTAGAGGATAGACTTGAAAATAATCTTTAGTTACCTCATCATCAAGTAAAGATTATGAAATACTTGAGGAACCATTTTTATAAAAATTATCACCTATGGATTCAACCACTTGTTATTATTTATCTATACAAGATCTATCTTATATTGGATTACAACATGTGGTAACTCTATTTCCTTCCTCTTTACAAAATATTGATACCTTATTCATATTTCTCATTTCCATTTTCTTCAAGTTATTTTGTGTCATGAAAGAGATAAAATTATGATTAGAAAGAGATACATATTCTCTAAGTATACACTTAATGATTAAATTTTAAGAGAAATAAAAGCATATATGATCATTAAATATAGAAATTTTTGGGAATCTAATTATATATAAAGCCCAATCTGATACTAATTTTTGTTCCACCAGGATAAGTGCTACCAAACTGAGTGGGGGGGGGGGGGGGGGGTCATTGTGAGTAAATTATGCCAATTAAAACTTTTCCCCTATCTTAACTATGCACATATTTGGTAAATTTATCTCTAACACTCTCCACCTTTAATTTTCATTCATGTATTTTAAGAATAAAAGAAAATGCAACAAGGCACACCAAATTTTGATAATGAGGTTCACCTATAATGTATATGATTACATTACTATTGTATAGTGGTTTTTATCCCCTCAGAACAACTCCTCCTTTATTATCAATAAGAATATTTAGAAGGGGTTTGACCTTGAACCTATACTCATTTTAAAAACTAGGTACAATGAAATAAATAAATTACTGTTATCAAGATTTGGAACCAAAAAGGTATTTCATTTCAAATCACATTTTTGGATGGATCCTCTATGATGTTTGATCTGTAATATCACACAAGTCTCTATTGACACAAATATTTTGATATCCTTCCCCATTCTACAATAATCTAAAGTGCTTGCATGAAATTATTTAGACCTTATAGTAAAAGGGTATCTTAGGCCATACCTCTCAATCATACCTTATGGTATAAGCAATAAATACCTTCAATCCTTATTATTAAAAGATATCATGGGCTAGGATACTTAGTTCCTATTCTTCATCTTAAAATATTTTAAGTAAACTAAAGGTCTATCTCTTTTGCTTCTCCTTTTATTTTTATTCAATAAACAATATCAACCCTTATAAAAATGTTAGTTTTTTCAATTATTAGAAACATAAAATATATAGAATAATCAGAGTGTCAGTTCTCTCTCTTTAATACACAATATTAGAAATATGATGTAGCATCAAATCTATTAACAATTGTTTCCTTTATCCTTTACTACTGCTATTTATCTTCTCGTCATAACTCAGGAATAGTTTTTATACATTGAATATCAAAACCCTTTAACCTTTTACCTTAACTAACCCACTATTATTTTACCCTAAAACTCATTGAAACTCACATAATATCTATTCTATATCCAAAATTATGATTTATTTATCTATAAAGGATACTTTAATAATTCTATCCATGTCTGATCATAACAAGTCAAAAACATTTATTGTGATTGGGACAAAATTCTTCATTACATTGTTTTCTATAGAAATTTTAATGGTTGTGTCAAGACATCTCATACTTTAGCATGACATGGTCTATAATATCATTTTATCACAATAGAAAATGTTCCAATATATTATAATAACGTGAAGCTATCTCGTAACATTATTTTCATAACACACCATGATTTTGACTTATCCTCATGACTTGATCACCTTATTCCTATTAAAAAACTAATTTATAATTGAATCATAGCTAATCACCATTATCATAAGGATATTTAAGACAAAAAATATTATCAAAAAATCATCACAATTCCATATCTATTAATCTTAGATCTAATCATTGTTATAATCATAATCATGATATATAAGTCACTAAAGAATAGATTAGGCATCAACTGGATAAAATATTCCTTCATAATATGTTATTCAAGAAATATTATATTTTTGGAAAAGGTAATAATTTTTTTATATTAACATTGAAATTATAATGACCATTACATATCAAGCACCATATCTTTACATATCATAGTGAGACTCAACACTTTTAAAATTCAATTTAAGTGAATCTTATGTAATGGTTGTTTTACCTTTATGTATCACATGTTGATGCTCAATATTTTTTTAAATTTATTATGTTTTTCTTGATTACCTTTACATATTATTTTTTAGGACCCTTAAATTTATCTGGGAAACTTCTATTTTTTTATCCTTTCTACAAACTAACAACCCTTACATATGGTTTTTTTACCTTTAAAAATAAAATATGGTTTTTAAATTTCTCTAATTCAGAAATTTACAACACAAAAACCCTTATGTATTAATTAATAAATCTTATTTATCATAACAAAATTTTAATACCTTTTTAGTTTAATCTATAAATCAAAAATCTAATCTTATGTATCATAGGCTGTCACAAACTAACTTGGGATATCCCTGAACTGGGAATCTGACCTAGTTACTGGAAAGGCCTGAAGCATGCTCCCAATCCACAAAGGCTCGAAACTAGTGGCTGGGTAATAAGAATATACCTTGGTAATGGTTTCAGACAATAAAACTAATAATTATATTTATACCAAGGACCCTATATTTCCTTTACAAATCTTGGAAAGTAACTTATCTAATCAAATGGAACTAAAACATGACATATATGTTAAACATAAACATGGATAAAATCTCAAGGAAGTAGTAAAAAAATAAATGATATCCAAAGGTAACATCCATATCAGAATCAGAAGAGGGAGACCAAGCATACCCATATAGAAAAAAAGAGTGGATGAGGATCCAGATATGGGATATATGAATACTATTCAAAAACCAAAACCGAAATGAAATAAAAACCACTACCCAATACTGTGTCATATGAGGGCTTAGTTCCAAATTTCACCACCGTCGAACAAAACACCACTAGTAAGAAGATCCCCCCACCACCAAGGGGTCTATTTTCATGCATTTATTTATAAAAAAAGTATACACACACCCATTGGGTGTATGTAGGGTGTGAAAGTAGGATTATAAAAATTTAAGAAAATATAGTTTGATAATAGTTTTATAGAAGTTTAAAATCTGAAATAAAATCTATTTAAACAATCAAAATGTAAATTAGCACTATGGGGAAGCTGTAAGGTATATAAGGTCCAATTAATATAGGTTTATCATAAGAATTAGTGATTGGAAAAAAATACATTACACTGCTAGGTAATGTAATATTAATGCCTAGAAGTTGGGGGTTTCCCCAACAAGTGAATCCAAAATATATATCATCATTGTGTTTATTTAGTGTTGTAGTGTCAACACAATTCTTAGGAGGGAATACCATGACTAGTCATTATTGTCCTAGTCCTCCCACACTAATACCCAATATCACATATAATATCCCTTATCAAAGATTCTAATTTCATCAATTAAATAATTTTTCATTACAAAAGGTGATTAAAAAAACACAAGAAGCCCCTAAACCAATGATTTTTAAGACACTTTTAACACCCATACAGAAGGGAAATAATTTCCAAACATTTATAACATATATATTAATTTTCAGGGATTATAAAACATGATTAAAAAAATTTAAATCATTATTTGGAAATAATAAATCAATTAAGATTCATTAAATAATCCCAACTTTTGAAACCAACTACCTTTATCAGTGAACCCACTTGTAATCATGTGAAATCCATATAGAAGAAAAGAAAATACCTAAATAAGGAAAGATAATACCCTAAAAATAAAAATCCCTTTCATAAGATTCAAAAAACAAACACCCTAGGTCTCTATGACCTTAAGGGAGAAGACAAAAACATAATATAAGAGAGGAAGGGATCATGAAGAAACATATAAAAGAGATTTCTCAAAAAATAAAAAAAAAACTCACTTGAAATCAATCCAAAAGGTAGGAGGAGAGGAGTATTGTGTATTAGTGAGATCTGATGGAAAAGTGAGGAAGAAATGTGAGTTTTAGTGGGTTAAGAACATATAGGGTCACTTTGGTCATTTCATATTTTTATGTTTCTTGGTTGACAACATGGTTTGGACACACAATTAAGAAAACCATGTTCTAAATATGCAAGTCACCTCTAAGACAATACCACAATATTTTCATGTTTTTTCAGACAATTAATACTAACCATGTAGCAACTTCTTGATAGTGACTATTCCCTATCTTCATTTATTTAAAATAGAAAGTTATGGAATGAAAATATAATAATAAAATCTAATAAATACTACATTTCATACTTGAAAATAGTACAGTGGGTGTGAAAAATCTCCATATCAGTCCTTTTTATACCAATAAAAAGTCATCTCAGATATGGTAGACCAACAAAGAGGTGAGAAAACTACTTAAATATGAAGGATTACCACTTATAAGTTTCTTGAAATTCATTCCTGTCCTTTTTTAAAAATCAGACCAACGAGATATGTTTCCCATAAAGAAATTTTTCTTTGGTGTAAATGATATAAACTGGTTATTCAATCACTAAGAAAACAAACTCTAACTTTATCTCCTCCCAATTAAATACATGTTAAGGGACCAAATTATATTTATTCAATTGAGAAATGTGGAAGAAATTATAGATCATTGTTGATTTAGGAGGTAATTTCAATAGATAAGAAAACATTCTGATCCTCCCAATGATCTCGAATGATCCCACATACCTCAAAGAAATATTTTCTTAATTTCATATCCAGTAGTGACCCAATCAAGGGGATTTGATTTATAATTCCTGATTGTCCACTGAAAACTATAAATAGTTTCACTGATGACCAACATAAGACTTATGATCATTATGGTCCATTACTAAACACCACTAAATAGTATGAATCTTCATCATCATCTTCTGAATGATACTCGAAACCACAAAGGAAGTTTCACCCACCCGAGTCCAATAGAGGGGAGACCGACAAGGCCGACCATACAATGCCTCAAAATGATGCATCCATATTGATGACTGGTGATTGTTATTATAATCAAACACAAATATTCACAAATTTATTTCTCATGAATCTATAAGGTCTATAATGTAGGCATAATGTAAATCCACTAGAATCTAGATCATTGCCTCTATCTTGAAATATTTATATGAATAGTAGGTTGTGATCAGCCTCACATGAGATCCTATTACCCCATGGATAAATTTAAAATAACTAGTGTTGAACTGAGGGTACCTATCTAAAAAATATCATACAAAATCCCATGCAATCTCATGATCTCCAACATGTACAACCTACCAAGTTCCTCTACTTTCATGGAATATCTAATTGGAATAAATTTTGTGGATTTCACTAGATAAAAAATCACAACCTAGATAAAATTCTTACCCCAAGGGGTATGAGGAAAACTGATAATAAAATCCATATATTTCTCATCCCAGTTCTTGGTAGTAACCGTAAGAGGCTGTAATAGAGCATAATATTTCTAGTGTTTGGACATAACCTGATGAAAGGTGAGGCATCGTGACAAAAATTCTGCTAAATCCCATCTTATAACCAGACACAAGTTTCTCTATTTTATGTCGTAATACATCTTATTGGTAGTGGGGTGGATGAACCACTTTCAATAGTGATAATTCTACTCCACAACCTTCTCCATTGAAAATGGAACCATATAACCACTTCTAAAAAAGAGATCCTTTGGAAGATTGAGACCCCTCAACTATGGTATCCCAACCATTTAAGATAAGTTTAACATACATGCATTCCATATCTCTTGAATAATCCTTCCAGAAGATAATAAGAAGATATGGATTCAACTGAAGGCTAAGAAGAAACAAATGCTATTTCTCCTCACTTTCCTCTACATTTATTCGACAAATAGACCCACAAGGTTTCATTTATCACTAGAATCTGATAAATATTGAGAAGGAAACTTATGAATGAGATATTCCCTAAACCCATTTCTATAAATTATATATTTATCAATTTTATATCTTCTTCCATGAAAATTATGATTTTCCTACATTGGGTATATTATTTCATGTGTGTTGGACACCCGACCATTCTCCACATTGGCTATCATATGTTACAAGATTTGTAATGTAAATGGAGAAAATAGTAATGGGTCTGAATTTTCCATGTTATCTTGGCCAAACTTCCCTAGATCTCGAAGTTATCTTTCATCTCCCTCCCTTGAATATGAGGTACTAGTATATTATAAGAACATGGGTTTTCATATGAGGTACATATCCTTTTCTTTTGGTTTAAATGTTTAAATATGGCCTAATTTGAGTACCCAATTTGATCATGGGTGTTTAGAAGGTGTGTAAGGTTTTTTAAATCCCAAAACCCATATTTTGGGTTGAATTAAGCTTGGAACATATTTATTTAAAACCATGCAGTATAGGATGGATGGTTAGAAAAAAATGTGCAAGGTTGAAAAATGGGGATCTACATGCCACATAGTTGGATCAAACCTTGCTATTTGGGGTTCATGGACATGTGGCTATGTCTGAAATTTTGACAATGGAGTTTTACACAATTTGTGAATGGTTAGTCAAATTGTGTGGGAAAACCATGTGATGTACCCTTCCCTATAGCTATGAATTCACAATTTTCACATGGTTTGGACAAACCATGTCGCCAAACCCTACAACCCTATTATTTAGGGGAAAATTAAAACTTTTTCCTTAATTAATCTATTAAGTCAACCCTAATTTTTCATTTTATTCAATGGACATAACCTTCACATTTTGAGAGTCCTCTTTTAATACTATTCTAGGAATCATGGTAACTACTCTATCCAATCTCTGATTGAAGAGCTTCTTGTCTCATCAGATCCTCATTGGAAAGTTCTCAATTCCTTTTTAGTCATTATTTGTTTATCTTGGTATTTATGATTCTATTTAGTATCAAGTTAATTTTCCATAATTATAGGTTCTTCATCCGTTCTTTATTTTTCTCTTAACTTGAGTCAAATACAGAGTTGATACTATACGAGAACTCTACTATCATGATACAGTAGGCAGTTTATACTTTTCCAATTGTTTTTTGTTATTTATATACTTATATCATATTGTTATTATCATTGTACTTCCCAACATTGACCAAAAATTAAAATGATAAATTAAACTAATGAGTTGGGACCTATTAGGGAAGACCTTAGGTACCCTTGAGATGTGTTGGTGGTTGTTTCAACACACAAGGAAACACTTGGGCTGTTCACTTTGCCTATTCCATGTACTGAAGCACCCATGGGGTGTGATTATGACTTTCCTTGTTGAAGGAAGATAAATTATATTGAAATGATATTTAATTTATTAATTAAGATTTGTATTTCCTCTTTTTCATGTTTATGATCTAGAATTGAATGGCCATATAGAACTTGAACTGCTTAATGGTTTTTTTGGAAATTGTGGTAAGGGTGGGTATACTCTATGGCTGCCTTTAATTATGAAATTTGGAAAATGAGTGGGTATACTCATGGTATTAATTGGTAATGGTAGTTATTTATGAAATAAATGAGATATATTTGAAATGGTAGTGCATTCCTCAGTTGGTATATTAAGAGTATTGATTCCATTTATATGCATTGGATGTTACTCCTTGGATCTTGACACGACAGTGGATGCCTTGGATTGAAATTTATCCTTGGGTATTGATTATGTGGGATGCCTTAGGCCCTACTACCCAATTGATCTAGTTTTCCTTGGGCTCTTAATGGACATGGTTATTATAAATGATCCTTGTAATTTATCTCATGCCTAATTGAGTTTCCACCGAGATGCTCATAGGACTCAAAAAGGAGTCCTTGATCTTCTACACCTTGGTTTCAGGCATTAGTGGTATGAAACATTGAATATATGGCATGACCATGGTAATTTTTATACAATTGATTATATGTCTTTACTGTGGATGTTATGAATCTTTTGGTTATATGAAAAGGTCATGGATGACTTGATATATATGGATGTATGACGAGGCTATGTTAATTATTTCTATTTTTTATAGCTACCTTGTTATAGGAGATGAATATTGTTTTATAAGGAGACATGTATGACTATAAAATATCACTTTCTTATTAAAAATGTGCCATAGGAACATTAAATTTATTTACTACTTTGCTGTTTACCTTCACACTGCCTAGATTGTTATATTACACAACCTTGACTTGTATAGATCTTTGGGTTGTTACCTATTGTGATTGTATCTAAAACCCTATTTGATCCACCATTAGATTCCCAAAAAGACTAATTGGATTCAGGTAGGGACCCTAGAAAGTGCCCACAATTCGATGTTTAACTTTGATCCATTCTTTAGAGTAGTAGATCATGAGACCATGATGAGGCTCGTGATGCTATCCAACGATGGCACTTTTGTAATTATTGATATTTTAGGGCATATATTGTATTTTAATACTATGTACCTATTTTTTCTATTTTTTAGACTCTTTAAATTTTCATTATTGTATATGAGATACTTATGGAATTGTTATATATTCCTATCTTACTCATTTACCTTTTGTCTAATTATTATACTACTTCTTCTATTGAATATTATTGTTATTTCGCTGTGTTACACTATGATAATGAGGCCATAATCTACCCATAGACACACCTAATGCCATCAATGCTAGTTGAAGGCCTCTGAAATTTTGGGTGATGCACTTGAGGCCATGTGGCCAACTAGGATCAGAGAACTATTGAGTGGGAATTAGGTTCAGGATGTCACAAAGTGGTATTAGAGTAGTTTCTTTTTCTAGTTTATTATTTGAAGACAATAGATAGGGATATAAAGGAATTTAAATTTGGTAACAAACTATTTCTGGGCATAACTAACCCATGTACAAGGGAAATCCAAATTTTCTCTAATGGAAATTTTTATTTCTAGATTTTGATTGTTATAATTGATTCGATTCCTCCACTAGGTGATGAACATGGATTTTGATATTATTATTGATGTGACTATGAGTTATATTTTGTTGCAACCTGATAAGATGAGGGTATACCATATCATTCATCATTTTATGCACTTGATATAAATCACATGCCAAGAATTATGCCATGTCATTTAGGATGAATTACTTATTTCATGTTGTTGTGGTAGGTTCAGTGATATATTTTTGTATAGTGTATAGAGAAAGGGATTCTATATTTCAGTTCATAAGGATAATGGACCCTTATGAAATAGAAAGTGATGAAACTTTTGATTCATTCATTTCAAGTGAATGTGATATATTGTGAATTATATGGGCACCACATTTTGATTCAGAGGTGTATGGGCCCTTATGTATCAAAAATTGGTGAACCATTAGTTCAACCATTTAAAATGAATTTTGAAATATAATTAAATGAATATGAATTAAAATGGAAAATTTAAATGATAAATAGATACTTGACTTAGGCCCAACTTTTGAGTGGAAAGTGTCAGTGTGTCAAGTGAATTGTATGACTATTTTTCTTTATATTCTTGGATTTAGGAGAAGGCTATGTGGTATGACATAGTTTTAGTATAGTTTTGACATTTTCAATGCTTTTGAGCTGTAAAAATTGATATCATTATTTTCGAGGCATGTGTTTTTCATTGTAGAGGTATTCCACCATGAAGAACTCAAGTCGAAATCTAGGAGGGAGGTGATGACGATGCTATAAAGGAAGTGAGCCATGGGATATCGGTGGATCCTCCTTTAATGCTAGATATACAACCTGCTGTTGATCCAGACATAGGTTCTAAGGCATAGTTCTAAGAGTGGTTTTATGGATTCATATAGACTTTTTAGGGAGCAGCAAAATATTCCTTTTCTATTGCCAATGCTTTCACCAGGGCACATATTCGTATCTTAGAGGACGCACTGTTTGTTTCCCCAGATTAACGTTTTCTAAAGGCGGGAGACATCCTTTGCCTATTTGGGGACATTTTCTCTTTGATCGAAATAGGATGATGGGATGTCCGTTCCTCCTTCCATGGATTCCTCCTCGGAACTCGTTACCTAGTCTAGGTCTCCCTCATAGACTTAAGGCATTATTTTTGAAATTATTCCTAGTTCCATGTCTTCATGGACGCTGGTTAATTACGCTACTTCTATCAGGACATTCTAAGGGGTCCAGTTAGGGTAGAAACCTTCGGTTGGGGTAGTAGTCATGTTGGACATCACTGGAATGTTTGGATGCTAGAACACTTATGCGTCTAGGTTTCTTCCCATTACGATAGGGCTTCTCGAGGGTGCATAATCCCGATGCATCCCATGTTGAATGCAACGAATTTTATGCCATAGGCATGTCTTTGAGGTTTTCCTCAGCTTTCTATATTTAACACAGGGTACACCGTGAGTTTAACATCTATCAGAGATAGAATGGACTAATCATAACACTGATAAGAGTAGATCAGATGGGTGCATCCCCATGAGGGAATAATGATGCTAGGGATAACACATAGTTAGATACCTGATTGCTGTTACGAGTAGTGAAAAAGTGGGTGACATTATCTCACTTGGATGCGGCGACCCGGGTAAGAATCAAGATAGATATGGATTTTTGAGAGTTGATGGGAAATGGGATGGAACTGATGTGAGGATGACAGTGATGTTGGGATTGAGCCTCAAAGAGACTTCCTACATATCCTAGTGACGTGGAATCAATGTCCACATAGTTCAGTGAGTGATGGGACACCTTAGGAGATGAACCATGAGAATGGATGCATGGATGGGACCCATAGGAAGTGGAACCTCCAGGTTGGGGAATGTCCTTCCTAAAACACATAGGCTCGAGGGAGAGATAAGGATGGGACATGGGTCATGGGCTTGAGCCTCAAAGAGGCTTCCTACGTAACCCCATTGTAGGGAATCAATGTCCACGTAGTTTATGATGGGGGTATTGAATCAGGGTGTAAACATGGGACAATGACCCAACGATATACTAGGGCTTACATGTGGTTATCAGTCCAGGTTGGTCTGATGCCACAGGGTCGGACCAAATATATTGGTCCCAATGAAGGGGGCTACAATGGATTGCTGTCAATTGCGGACTACAATGGCTTACTTCTAGATGGGGATACAATGAATTACCTCTAATTGGGGTAAAATTGCTTACCACTGGTTGGGATACAACAACTTACCGCTCATTCGGATTGAACCTCAAGAAGGCTTCCTATATACCCTACCTAGGATATAGGGATCAAACCAATGTAGTTCAAAAGTATATAGTTTAGAGTCATGCTGGATGAAAAGGGGTCATACAGTTTAATGTCGTTGGGATGAGTGAACCGACGTGGAGTGGTCAGGACCTATGGGTGTTAGGCCTGAACATTAGGGAGGCTTTCTACATACCTTTCCTAGGCTTCCTATGTACCTTTTCTAGGAGACAAGGATCAAATTCCACATAGTTTGGGATGGTGGATACATTTTAACATTATGCGGGATGAATTTGAACCGATGTGAAGGGGTCAGGCCAAGTAGGTATTGTGATTTAACCTCAAGGAGGCTTCCTATGTACCTTGCCTAGGAGGCAAGGATCAAAGTACACGTAGTTTGGTATGGTGGATATAGTTTAATGTCATACGGGATGAAGGTAAACCGATGTGAATGGTTCAGGACAAGTATGTGTTGGGATTGAACCTATGAGAGGATTCCTATGTACCTTTCCAAGAAGACAAGGATCAATGTCCATGTAGTTCAGGATGTGGCATAGAATCAGGGTCTACACAGAGGACAGTGAACTAATGACATGCTGGGGATTACGCATGGTCAGAATCTCAGATATTTGTCAGAACCTCGGGGGGGGGGGGGGGCATATGTGGGTCCCAATGAAGGGGACTAAAAAAGCTTATCATCAATTGTGGTTCCAACATCTTACTACTAGATGGGGTTACAACGTCTCAATATTGGCCGAGGATTACAATGGATTACCATCGACTGGGGAACACAATGACTTACTGTCAACTGGGGGACACAAAGAATTACCATCGATTGGTATTGGAACTCAGAGAGGCATCTTATGTACCCTGTTTAGGATAAAAGGATCAAACCCCATGTTGTTTGAATGGGTACAGTTTAACATCATACAGGATGAAGGTGAACCAATGTGAAGGGGTTGGGACAAGTAGGTGTTGGTCTTGAACCTCAGCGAGGCTTCCTACATACCATGAATAGGATACTAGGATCAAATTCCATGTAGTTCAGTATGGTGGATATAGTTTAATGTCATACAGAATGAAGGTGAACCGACGTGAAGGGGTTCGAACCATTAGGTGTTGGGCTTGAACCTTAGGGATGCTTCCTATGTACCCTACCTATGAGGCACGGATCAAAGTCTACATAGTTTGGAAGGGAGGATAGAATTTAACGTCTTTAGGGAAAAATGTGAACCTATGTGAAGGGGTTGGAACAAGTAGGCGTTGGGATTCAACCTCAGGAAGGATTCCTACATGACCTATCTAAGATATAAGGATCAAACCCACGTAGTTTGAAAGAATTCAGTTTAACGTCATGCGGGATAGAGGTGAACTGACGTGAAGGGGTCGGAACAAGTAGGTGTTGGGATTGAAACTCTGGGAGGCTTCCTACATGCCCTGTCTAGAAGACAAGGATAAAACCCACCTAGTTTAAAAGCATACAGTTTAACTTCATGAGATATGGAGGTGAAGAAACATGAAGTGGTGTGGACCGATGGGTGTTGGGCTCGAACCTCAGGAAGGCTTCTTACATACCTTTCTTGGAAAGGGTCAAGGATCAAAGTCCACCTAGTTTGTAAGGGGGGATACAATTTAACATCATGCGAGATGAAGGTGAACCGACATGTAGGGGTCATAACAAGTAGGTGTTGGGCATGAACCTTAGGGAGGCTTCTTACGTACCCTTCATAGGAGGCAATGATCAAATTTCACATAGTTTGGAAGGGAGTATATAGTTTAATGTCATGATGGAAAAAGTTGAACCAATGTGAAGGGGTTGGAACATGTAGGAATTGGGCTTGAACCTCAGAGAGGATTCTTATGTACCCTACCTAGGGGGAAAGGATCAAATTCCACGTAGTTCAGAAGGAATTTCTTGGGGATCACTCTCTAGGGTGGGCCAGGAAGGATGCCATGGTCAATGATTACTCTAAGAACCTGTGAGTCATGATCGGTGTGAGAAACAAGAGGCAAAAAAGACCTGGAGATCATGTCGTAAAAGGTGCATATGTGAAAAGTGGAGTGGGGCTTACACATGGTTAGCAGACCAAAGAGGAAACACATGATTATGCGTGGTTAGTATCCCAATAAAAGAAATTAGGGTGTACACATGGGACAATTACCTGATGATATACTAGGGCTTACACATGGTTAGTAGACTAGGGATATTGATATTGGGACTTACTCCAGGATGGAGGCCCGATGGCGACAAATCCAATAGGGAGAGGGATGGGGTAATGAAGGTCCTTGTGCCCATCTCTCTTCTGGTCTTTTGAATAGAAGATAAGAGGAGAAGCAGGGGTGCTACCTCCTAAAAGAAAGTCTAGGGGCTTATAAAAGGATGGTTTCACATCCCCACAGACAGGCGCTACACCAACAAAGAGGATATCATTACATGTGAGGAAGATCTCACTCTTGTGGAGATGAGTGGGCATGGGGAATGTCTAAGATGGGGTTCCCCACATGTATTTCATGGGGAGAGGCTACATTTTAATGTCATGTGCTGAGGAAGATGTTGTTTGGTAGTTTAACGTCCTATATCTTGGACGATGTGGGTTCACTCCGCACCCCCTAGGACTTACATAATGGATACCCACCCACCCTTGGGGTAGGGAAGGCATCAACAAAGTCATGGTGAGGGGGTGTTGTGGAGTGATCCACTGAGGGGCATAAATTAGCATGGATATGAGAAGAAGGAATATTCATTAGTGTGACTATGAGAAGAAGCATGATGCTAAGAAATAGAATGTGAAACACCACCCATGGGACCTTGAAATCACTTCATAAAAACCTGATGGGTCTTATGGGATAAGGTTTTTCAAAGAAAATGGGTTCACAAGAAAGGAACTTGTGAAGCTCTGGTGCTCCATATTGTAGAGGGGATTCGTAAAGGGGTATTCTTCGTGAAGTGGGGTGGCCTAGACTTGGAATATGGTATAGGTTCATATTAAGGGTGCTTCGTGAAGTAGAAGGTCTTTAGCAGAGAAGGGATTTGCGGAACAAGGGTACCTTTCAAATGGTAACAATGTGAATTAATGTGATTCACAAAGAACAATGATCCCACCTTAGTATATGGTTTACATGTGCATGGATGGTACTTTGAGAAGCATGAGTGCATTGTGAATACCCGAGTCCCATTAGGGATCCACTTCCTTTGCAATGGCCCATGGGCTCTGCGAAGGGCATCCCTGCTTGAAGAGGGGTTTTATTTGAGCTATGGGAAGGGTACTTCACAATGATCAAGTACATGGAAGGGCTCATTTCTCTTAAGGTTTCGCAAAGAAGAAGGTGCTTCATGATTTGAGAGTGAAGAAACATAAAGGTCGGGGTATCTGTCCTTTAAGATCGAGGGGAACCCGGTATTTATAGATTAGGGGTGGCGAAAAGCAGAGACATCTTGTAGAAAATCCACGTGGTTCTCCACAATCAGTTGTAGACTAAGTCAAGTTCTTTATTACTGTAGAGTCAACTATCATCCCCTCCTTGGTGTGGAGCTCTCTTGGGTGCTCTGTGTGGCACTCACGGTGGTCTATTTGGCTCCCTTTGTGGTGTGAATCTAGTTTTCCATTGAGTTATAATGGTGGATCCTCCTACCTCTTTACTCCGTGGTGACCATAGAGGGGGATTAGGCTTTACTTCAACCATAGTGCTGGGAAGGGCTATGTGAATGAGATTCGCAAGGAAGCCCCTTTAGGATGGGTTTCTTATTTGCATCCTTTCGTTCTACAAATATTTTGGTGCCAAAAAATTCCCCCCTTAGACTTAGATCTAAGGAGGAAACTATGGTATAATTCTGAGGGTAAATTACCAAAAATTTTAGGCCAATCGCAAAGCACGATCGCAAAGCAGGGTCATCGTGCCGAGTAGTGATGCATGAGTTGGGAGCGCTATGAAGATCACTGTATCTAGATGAACCGTGAAGCAAAGGGCATTGTCACCTATAAATATAGGAGGCTAACCTCTCTTTCTTCCTTTCTAATCTTCGAATTTTCATGCCTAAGATCTCTATTCAAAAATATCTGCATGCTCTACAATCTCTCTTTGTGAATAGATCCTTTCTTCTTCATGGTGCACAATGAGTCCTTCGAATCCATGAGTGTGCGATCTACGACATTCGTCTGCAAGGCCTATGGCAGGGCTTTGTGACCTCTTTCTATGATAGAGATATATGAACACGCTTCAAAAAATAAATTTTCAAACAAGATCTATAAACCAAACAAAAAAAACAAAAAAAATTTAAGACTGAATGGCTCACCAGGAAGCTACTAGGGGAGTCCTTAAAGATACTGCCCAGATGGAAGAAATGGAAAATAACTTGGGTATTGGGGAATATGTACGGAGCCATTTGAAGCATGAGTTATAGTGGAGATGCTGTCAGAGGGTCAGAAGAACTACCCATTGTGAAAAAGGATGTATTTTTATGGCTTCGGTCTAAGGGATGATGTTTTCATTCCTGAATCGAGCAAATATGAACCGACCTACTGGTTCAGAAGTACGTTGTACCAATGCTTGCGGTTCAGGGTAGCCGATGGTCATACTTGAGAGGATTTCACATCCTTCAACACCAATTGCCTATATAACCACATGAATAATGTTGACAGGAGGGAATTACAGTCGGAGACATACCCCCCTTTGTACCACACCATTCTGAAGTCATCCCCAGGGAACCCGAATAAGGGGTGGAATGATGAGTGGGATTTGCCCCAGGGTGGCAATTTCATGGATGACTGGGCATGGGCCTACTGGGTAGGCACCTCATGTGAGGAGTTTGGGGTGGAGATGAGGCAAGTGGGCCTATATGAGGTGGCATAGGATTCCCAATTTCACATCTACCAGCTAAAGAAATTGACGCTAGAGTTATTAAGTAGGTGGTTCTTGAGGACTAATACCTTCTATCTTCACCATGGGGAGGTTGGTATCAGCCTTTGGGACTTGCACCAAATCTCAGGGGTCTCAATACTGGGGAAAATGTATGAAAAGTTCCTCCTTTATACAAATACATGGGAGGACCTAGAACAGATACCGTCGCTAGCAAAGGTATTGATAGACCTAGTGTTGGGGGAGGATAAGCAGTCGTTGAGGGATGTACACTTTAATCGGTGGTTCAAGCAATTACGGAATTCCCTTAAAGATAGACAGTTTCTCGTGAGCCCTCAGACCTACCCAAAGGGGGTTCAACATGGAAAGGAGCACTCATATTGGTGACTCTTGGAGGATATCCAGTGGAAGACATGGAGATTCAGTGTCCGTACTGAATAGAAACTAGTGGTTAGGTTGGATGCATTCATATTAGTGCTTATCTGTGGCCAGATTCTTCCAGTGAGGGACACAAATATGGGCTTATGACTGAGCATGTTCAACATGGTGTCTAGTTTTGTGATAGGGGACTTCTTCAACCTAGGAATCCTGATGCTCACCAAGCTGTATAAGGTTATATGGAACAGTAGCAAAGGGAATAAGCCGTAGAGGATATGCAGGCCATTCCATCTTATGTATGGGTGGATAGCGGTGCATTTTTGGGGAATCTATGAATATATAATCCCTATTTCCCCTCCTGTATTGGACTTCCTACCAGCCATTCTGTACATGGTGGGGGAGTTTTCCGACCAAGCTTATCCTACAGTTGGTGCTGAACCAGATCGAAAAGGAGGATGAGTTCAAATTCCACCCGTTCCCATTTCTAACAAGTGTGTTCACAGATGATGACCATAGAATAGAAGATCATCGGTCCTACCTCCTAGACTTTTAGGTTTTAGTCCTTGTGGTGAGGGTTTACCATAACCTCTTTGTGAGACATACACCCCACACTACTTCACGAGGCAGTTCTGGTGCATGCAGAGGTTGACCCCCCAATTTTACTTGGGAGTGCGCCATGAGGACCATCCATGCGTGATGTGGAAAATGTGGTTCATGTTAACATGGGTATATGTGAAGATTTGAAATGAGATTTCTCCACCCATAGCTGTCTACGGTCTAATGAAGGAGTATTCTAAGAGATGGGAGGTAGCCTATCTGGGGGAGATGTTGAAGCAGCAGACCATTCACGCCACTAATAGGGTCCCCCCTCAACCTCGAGGTCATGGCTGGAAGGCGGTCAGGAAATCCCACGATGGTGGGGCTACAGTGGCGATGAGACCCAAGCCGATTGAGAGGCAAGTGGCATAAACAGACCCAATGATCCTAGAGAATTAAAGATATTTAGAGGGGAGTCCACCCAGAGGGTTTCGTAGGATACCCACCCAGAATTTGGGGAAGCGGTTATGCCACACAAACATGATTTAGAACTCTATCTTCTTGGAGGATTGGGACATATAGGATGTCAACATACAATTACTAAAGCTATCTGAGATTTGGAAACATCTGAATCATATCTGGATGGATTTGTTGGGGATCAGTCCTATCAGGGCCGACTTTGTGGTATCCCAGGAAGAGGGGGAGAGATATCTTGCCATGATGGAGAATTTTGTGCACTCTTAGGGTGATCTGTGCCCAATGAAAGATTGAGTGAAGCTGCTAATTGATTGAAAAACCCCTCCTCAGCTGTCAGCCATTGAATTGAGAGAGATCTTCCCTCTACCGGATGAATCAGACGAGTCCTCCTGGGGGGAGGAGGCTGGTGGAGGGAGCCCTCTGGAGGAGGGTGGGGTCGGAAACTCAGACCCAGAGTTGGAAGAGTTTGCAGAGGTCCTTGAGATAAACCCTTATCCACTTCCCTGTATTCTCCATTTGGGTCATTTAGGACTTCTCAACTAATGTCTGACCTATGTAGGATGGCCTCATACAAAAAACCTGCTCCCTCCCAATAGTGGATGCAGCTGCGGGAACTTCGAGATCTGTGCCCAAGGCTATGCCAATTATCATGCCCAACAGGTCCACGACAACCTAGGTGGTCCTCTTAGAACCTTCATACTTTCCGACCATATACAGGGGGACACTCCTCAGAGTCCCAATGGTAATAAATTTGGAGCGAGACCTACTATTCCACCTCTATAAGTCTCCTTTATGGAATTCATAACTATCTTTCATTGATTAGGTTGAATGATGTCCATGTAATTTTTCATGCACAGTTCTTCAAATGGTGTGGGATGCCTTGGAGATATTGGTTGGATATCCTAGTGCGGCCTTTCCCAGGGGAACACCGGTGGTCATGGAATCAGATGCCCAAGCTGAAAAACTACAGTGATCTCGATCAAAGGTGGGACCATCAGTAGGAATGATCCTGAAATCATTGAGGTGGAGTCCAAAAATGAGGATCAAACGGACAACATGGGTCTTGAACTAACCAACCAGACGCTGGATGAAGATCCTACTGATGAGTTCTTGGAGGCGTTCCCTTCCTATGAACCCGTTGACCTGACGGACTAGGACAAGACAAATTCTATTGAAGAAGATAGAAAAATCATCCATCGCTGATCATTGAAGCTGATCAAGTGCTTCATTGGGGAGACCCCTCAAGAGAAATTGATAGAATCGATGGGTAGGATTCATTACCACCTTCGCGAACTATGTGCTATAGGATTGGATTCCCAACGTCCCTATATGCTCATCCAGGACTTCATGGCGGAGAATATCCGGGAGCATGATCGTAGCCTTGTCATGGGATGGAAAAGGAGGAAACTGGTGAACATCAAGTGGCTCCAGGAGGCCAAAAGCGAGGTTCAATGGTTACAGGAATGAGTGAACAAGAACTCTACTTTCCTCAATTCACAATCAGAGCTCATGTCATACTTAAAGGCCCAGCTGACAGAGGATGAAAAAAGGATAAAGCGGGCCTTTGAGGAGATGGATATCATCCAAACCGATGAAGAGCGGGCCCTGATCGTTGTTAATGAACTATTCCCCATCACTGATGAGGAGAAGCGGGAGCTAAACGGGTGAAAGTGGATCCTATATGACACACGGCTAAGACTGTAAGAGCTAGAACACTCTATTGAAGAGGCTAACCATTCCATGGGAGGGGCTAATCCTTGGGTGTTGTAATGCGTGTAAATTTTCAAATGTACTTTCATGATTTGATAATTTATGATGGCTACATTCATGAGTTCCGTTATTGGTTTTAGTTAAATTCATTTTCATCACATTTTTAAAATATTGAATGATCAATCCCTAAGCTCACGTGGGTCGTGCCCAATGTGAGAAACAAAGGATGACTGCATCATTATTACATCTGAATATGAGAGTGACAACCAATATTTGGGAATCTAGGGTTCGAAAAACCAATATGGATTTCTGGGAAGAAAGTGGGAGGCCTGACTGGAGGATGAGGTTATCAGAACAGTCGAATTTCCATTTTCCCAATGTGGTTTGGTGCATGAGAGGGGTAATTCTAGTGGCATTAGAATCAATCCGAACATAGGAGAGTGGGAAGTGTGAATCCCGATATCCAAAATTTGTAACACTGTATGGATGGGGTGACAATGAAGGTTGAGTATTGATAGTGTTAGAAACACAGTATCCCTATTACGTTATCCTAAAATGGAGATAACAAATGAGGGCCGACCGCTAACCATGTTTGAAACACAAGGCCTAACTTAAAATGTCATCCATTAGTATTCTAGAATGTTAGACCAGGATAGTAAGTGAGCCATAGGCTAAGAATCTGTACTGTTAGGGGGTTCCATCAGGCTTGAAAGAGGATGCGGGTCCAAATAAAGGGCACACAAAGTGTGTAGGGTGTAGTGATGGGTTGTTTGAATATATTCCAACAATCTTGAAATTATGCCACCATGGTGGAAACACATTAGGTGGGTGCATCTGTATGGTCAGGGATAAAAATTACTTCCGAATAGGACCTCTCTGGTAAGGACCTCTAATGATATATAGATTTACGTCATACCTATAAGTATGATAAACACATAGTTTAAACATTGTTTGGTGAGGATGGTGCACATAGTTTAAAGGACCTAGGGATGGGCCCAAGGTAAATTTCCTGGACATCGCTACGTATCCCATGAGGATGGGAATGAATCCAAACATAGTTATTGAGAATAATGTGGTCAGAGATAAATTTTGGTAGGGGGAATCCTCTTTGGCAAGGAAGATGACACATCCCATAGTTAACAGGGGGCATCCTGAACTAGTTCAAGGTAGAACCATAGTTTAATGTCATGTGTCAAGGACATAAAGAATTGTGTAGTTTAACGTCATATGGTAGGATGGGGAGTGAAACGGGAGATCCCAAAAGGGAGTATGTGATGCGGTAGCTATAAACCTAAGGTGAATGAGGACATAAGGAGTCTTCACGACACCACATATCCTTGAAGGAAGTTTTTTAGGTCAAGGGACCAAAAGTGAAAGTTAGGCTGGGCCCAAGGAAAAGTGGTCGGAAGTTCCTACATATCCCATTTGGATTGGAATCAAGCCGCATGTAGTTCTGGGATCACAGTTTAACTTCATGCGGGATGAGGAGGCCTGCGAGATACAACTACACCCATACACATCCTGCCAAAACAACTAATCCCACATGAGTCATGCTCGATGTGAGAAACAAGGAGTAGTGGTGGGGATTTTCTGGTATAGGGTGTCACACATTAGGGGAAATGGAACGCTAGGTGAATGAAATCCTAGAATCATTGACTCTCTTACTTGATGCACATAGATGTGTGGTGGTGTAAAGTAGAGTGTGTTCGAATTCCACTTGAACGTAAGGAAGGGGAAAGATGTGAATCATGACACACAAGATCTGTATTGCAATAAAAGTGGTGTAAATATAAAGGATAACTGTTGACCATGTTCAAAACATAGCATCTGTTTCGTATTAGCCTAGAATGGGGGAAGACAAATGAGGGTCGACCACTATCCAAGTTCGAAACACGGGACCTGTCACTAATGTTTCCTAAGGTCTTCTCTGGCATTGGCCCAAGGCAGTAAGTGATCTAATGTGGCATGATACTAGGTCATAAATGGGGTCCCTTTATACATGGAATAGGATGGAGATCCAAATAAAGGGCTAATGAAGCCTAGACATGTAACACGAGAATGTCTATGTGAAAGTTCCAAATTTTGAGATCTTTTTCATGGCGCATTTGAGTACGACAACAAGACGTATCAGATAGAGGGATTCAACTTCCTTTCCAAGGACAAGGGTCCAAGGGTCTCATGCTCCTATCTTAAGGTCATAGAGTAGAAAATTAAGAGGGGACCCAATTTAATGAAATGAACATAGGGTGGGGAAGTAGTCAAACCCTATGCATAGTTACAATAGGGAGATATTAGTTTAGGGTCATAGAACTCAGACCAGGCTGGGAAGAGGTAAAGAAGAAACATGGTGTGGTTGTCGCAAAAACTGGCACGAATGAGAACCTAAGAGGTGGTCACCACACCACATGCTTCCAAAGGAGTTCAAGACAAGGGGAAAAAAAGGGGTCAAGATCTAAGAATCTCAGGGTTGGAAAGGCAGATGGAATATATGGGCATTCCTATGTATCCCACGAAGATGGTAATCAAGGCACACAAAGTTCAAGAAAATACAGTACCGTTTTATGTCATGAGGAAAGGGCAATCAGATCTTAGTTTAAAGGTCTTAGAGTTCAGACCATAGATGGAAAGGAGGGAGGGAGACACGTGGTGTGGTAATTTCAAAACCCGATGTGAATGAGGATATAATGAGTCCCTATCACACCATGTGATCTCTAGGGAGGTTTTATGTTTAGGGACCAAATGAAAGTTGGGATGGCCCAGGGGCCAAGTGCTCAGACATTCCTACATACCCCATTGTGATGGGGATCAATCCATACATAGTTCTAGAAGTGGCATGGTTGGGTACCAATTCCAGAGACAATACGGTTGTGTGGGTCGATCCCACACACCAAAAGAAGTGGCATTTGATAGATCTTGTTTTTTTGTTAGGATGGATGTGTGTTTTTTTGTGAAGTGATAAACCTAGGATGGAGAATCTAGGCATCGCTACAAGAATCAATCCATATGTAGGCATTGATAAATGGTATGGTGGATAACCACCACTAAACATGATGTCCCCTTAAGTGAGGACAACATAATGAAATTCTATTTTTCGTCATGTGGCCAGGACGATGTCATAGTTTAGGGTCGTATGATAGGACCAACCCATACATTTTAACATATTGCAATAAAGAAATAACAGTTAAAATTATGTGGGACTATGCATCATAGTTTAAAGTCATATGGCATGGACACATACAGAAGAAACAAGGTTTTAGGGGGGAATGCGCATGGCGTGATAAATCACACATGAGGTGAATGAGGACGAGGTCCACACCACACCATGTGCAATTCTGGGGAAGAAAACTTGGGCTGAGGGGATATAAAAGGTCAAAGAATATGGGTTTGGACTAGGGGATGAAAGTATAGGTGTTTATACATATCCCATGAAGATATAAATTAAGCCTAATGTAGTTCTGAAGGTGGAATTTAACATCATGCAGGAAAACAGGTATGAGAGACTATATCCTAGAAAGGGAGTACATGGTGCAGAAATTACCAAGACGACATGAATGAGGACATAATCTCACACATACCACACCAAAAAATCTTGTGAAAGTCAAGGACAAAAGGATGAACATAAGAGGTAATTAGTGGAACCTGATCTAGACCCAAAGATGAGATTCCAGGTCATTCCTACGTATCCCATGAGGATGGGAATCAAGCTATACATAGTTCTAGGAGATGTAGTTCTTATGCCTTGCGAAAAGGATGTAGAGAGATCTTATTTTAAGGTATTAGATCTTAGACAATAGAGAAGAGAGACTCTTCCAAATAGGCAAAAACCTAGACCAAATCCCTAATCCCGCATGAGCTACACTCAATGTGGGAAAGAAGGGTGGAGAAGGTATTTGTAACATGTGGAATACATGAAAAGGGGAAAATGATACGAAGCCCCGAATGATGCCTCATTATGGATTTGTCCTCTTAACGTGTAAACACACACTGAGGGATATCACCAAGAGTGTCAAAATTCTTCTTAGACATGATGGAGTGGGAAAGGATTTAAATCATGCAACCCATATTTGGGTCTTGATGGGGGTGGTGTGATGACGGAGGATAGCCGCTGACCATGTTTGAAACACACCATCCATATTGTGTGACCTGAAATGAGAACAAAAAATGGGCATCGACTGCTGACCATATTTGCAATGTGGGACTTTTATTAATTTTTCATTTGAAATTCTCAAGGACATTAGCCCAAGAAGGTAGGAGGGCATTGAGGTTGAGAGCCCATGTCATTCGGGGGTCCTTTCGAAAGTGAAAGATGATGAAAGCCCAAATGAAGGGGAACATGAAGCTTGAAAATGGGAGATAACATGTTTATGTAGAATCCAACACTCTAGGTCCTGAACTAGAGTGCTCCTGGGCATATTGGTGAACTATCAAAGAGGGCCAAGGGGTCCAGCTCAAGAGCGGCTTGCCCTAAATGATGAGTGTAAAACTGGGGGCGGAAGAGATCCTAGGAGGGAAAGGTATATGGCATGGCTGTTACATAATCGATGCGAATGAGGACACTAAGCCCACCCCACACCACATACCTCTTCCCGAGGAACCTAGGTCAGGGGGCCAGAAATATGATGAGGTTTCTAAGATATAGGGATGGACTCAAAGGATAAATGTTCGGGCGGTCCTATGTATCCCATGAGGATGGGAATTAAGCCACAAATAGTTTTGGAAATTGTTGTGTAGTTTTACGTCATGCGGTAAGGATGATGATAGGGGAATGGTATCACAACAAGGAATGTGTACGGTATGGTGAGTAACCCGATCTGAATGAGGACATAAGACCATACCACACCATACAATCCTAAATGAGAAATTTTTCCAAGGGGATGAAAAGGTCGAGGGATCTAAGATGGAAAGTCCCAACTAGGTCACAGTTTAACATCTTATGGTGAGGAAAATGGTGATCTTAGTTTAAGGTCATATGACTTGGACTATAGATACATGACCCATTATGCAGGTATTTCCTTACCAAATCTCCTAATCCCACATGATCAATGCTCAGTGTGGGAAACAAAGAATAGGATCTGGATCTGCGCAACATTTAAGGGTACAACAATGAGGTAAGGAGATCAGGCATGGTTGGCCCTGACCAGACTAACACTCCTACCCAAGGCAGACTATTGTTTGAAGTAATAGTAGGACAAAATGAATCACTACACACAATATTTGGGACATATAGGGGTGGTGAAAACAATGGAGGATGGCTATTGACTGTGTTCGAAACACATCATCCACATCGTGTGACTTCGAACAACAAATGAGTGTCGACCATTGACCATATTCACAATGCAGGACTTGTATCAATTTTTATTTGAAATTTCTAAGGACGTTGGCCCAAAATGGTAGGAGATCCCTAGGGCCTAGTATCCTTGCCCTTCAGGGGTCCTTTTGGATGTGAAATATGATTATGACCCAAAAAAAGGGAATGTGTGTAGCATGAATGTGCCTACATAGTTTAACATCATAAGTGAAAACGAAAAAGGTGGATCACTTTAGAAAGGAGAATACATAGTGCGGTCATGATGAACTTGATGTGGATTAGGGAAAAAGCTTGCACCACACCATGTGTTTCGACCAAAGGGGAGATCCTGATGTTTGGGGATAGGCCTGCAAATGAAATGTTCGGGAATTCCTATATATCCCATGAGGATGGGAATCAAGCAATACGTAGTTCTGAAAGGGCCATGCAGTTTAACATTGTACAGTGAGGATATGGGAGGATAGAACAATGAGGAGGGGCATATGATGTGATCATCATAATCCTGACATGAGTGTGGGACAATGAAGAATACACTACACCATGCGGGATCCTCCAAGAGAAATACACCCAGGGGGATAGTCAAAGGGAAGAGTTTGGGGGATGGACTTTAAGATGATGCATCCGAGCGTTCATACATATCCCACAAGGATGGGAATCAAGCCATACGTAGTTCTTGGAGGTGTAGTTTAATGACTTTCGAGACGATTGATACAAGGAGATATTAGTTTAATGTCATATAGCTGGGACCCTAACGGTATATCTGCTGATCACAGTTTAATGTCATGCAGGAAAAATTCTAAGTAATTTTACATCCTTCAATTTGGATGAATCACACATTTCAATGTCGTGTGGTGAAGATGGAATAATTTAAGATCATGCGGGACCAGATACAGTTAACATCATGTGGGACGAAAAATAGTTTAATGTCATGTGGGACAATAAATAAGTTTAATGTCATTCATGACATAATAGTTTAAGGTCATGTAGGACCAGATATAGTTTAACATCATGTGGAATGACATACAATTTAATGTCTTGTGGGACAAAAAATCAGTTTAATGTCTTGCAGGAAAACATAGTTTAAGTTCATGTAGGACCATATACAGTTTAACGCCATGTGGGATGACATACTGTTTAATGTCATGCGGGACAAAAAAGTAGTTTAATGTAATGCATGACGTAATAGTTTAAGGTCATTTAGGACCATATATAGTTTGACATCATATGGGAAGACATACAGTTTAATGTCATATGGGACAACAAAAAAGTTTAATATAATGTAGGATGTAATAGTTTAAGGTAATATAAGAACAAATACAGTTTAACTTCATGTGGTATGACATATATTTTAATGTCATATGGGACAAAAAAGAGTTTTAATGTCATGTAGGACATAACAGTTTAAGGTCATGTAGGACTAGATACAGTTTAATGTCATGCGGGATGACATATAGTTTAATTTCATGCGGGACAACAAAGTTGTTTAATTTCATATAGGATGTAACAGTTTGAGGTCATGTAGAACAACATATAGTTTAACATCATGTGGGATGACATATAGTTTAATTTCATAAAGGACAAAAAAGTAGTTTAATGTTATGAAAGATGTAATAGTTTAAGTTCATGTTGGACTAGATACAGTTTAAAGTCATGTGGTATGACATATAGTTTAATGTCATGTGGGACAACAAAGTAGTTTAATGTCACGCATGATGTAATATTTTAAGGTCATGTAGGTCCATATATAGTTTAAAGTCATCTGGGATGACATACAATTTAATGTTATGCGAGACAATAGTTTAATGTCATATAGGACGTAGCAGTTTAAGGTCATGTAAGACCATGTATAGTTTAACGTCATGTGGGATGACATACAATTTAATGTCATGCAGGGAAACAAAGCAGTTTAATGTCGTGAAAGATGTAAAATATTAAGTTCATGTAGGACCATATACTTACTCAATAAAATTACTTCTTGAGGAATTTTACATTAGTGGGAGTAATTATATGCTCTCCATCCATGGTGACTAGGTATTATGCGCCATTAGGGTAAAACTTGTGAATGATGTAAGGTCCTTCCCATTTTAGCTCTAGATTGGGTGGTTTCCTACCAGTTATCATTTGTGTTCTTAGGGCCAACTCCCTATCACCTTGCAAGAAAGAGCGGAGGATAAATTTATTTTTTAAATCTCTGGCTATCTTATTCTGATGCCTTTCTAGATTGTGTAGGGAACAAAGCCTTTTCTCATCGAGTGGTTCCAATTCATCCAGATGGACTTCAGCTACCCTATTTGGCACTTGTTGATTGTAGAAATATATTCATAATGAATTCAACTGAATCTTTATGGATAGGACGACCTCCGTTCTGTACATCTAGGAATATGGGGTCACTTGTGTGGGACTGCGAGTGATTGTCCGATAGGCCCAGAGGGCATTGAGGAGTTTTTATGGACAAATCTTCCTATTCTTACAAACCATTTTCTGCAGGATGTTAGAGAGGGTATTGCTGAATGCCTCGATCTACCCATTTTCTTGGGCGTGATAGTGGGAGGTAAGGTTAGAATGGATGTTGTACTTGGCATACAATTTCATCAACTTGGCTACCTATAAGTTGGTGCCGTTATCAGTGAGGATGGTGTGAGGGACTCTAAATTCGTAGATGATGTTGGAGATCACAAATTCAATGATAGAACGGGCCTTGAACTCCTTGATCAGAGCTACCTCTACCCACTTGGAAAAGAAATCCGTAGTGGTCTGGATGAACCTGCACTGGAAAGCTATCGTTGGTGGATATGGTCTCACAACATTGAGTCCCTAGACCACAAAGGGAAAAGAGTACTTGGTAGTGTGGAGAACCTATGGCAGCCGATGCACAAAATTATCATGTATTTGGCATGCATTGCACCTCTTGGAAAACTGGATATAGTCATGGATCATTGGGGGCCAAAAATTCCCCAGTCTCCGGATCTGGTGAGATAGTTTCGGCTCGGTCTGATGAGCCCAGCAGGAACTAGCATTAACCTCTTGCATGACCTAAGAAATCTCACCTTCATGAATACAATAGAGGATAACACCATTAAAAAAATGATTTTATAGGATCTTCTCAAGACTGAGACCACTCTAGAGGGTAAACATTAATGCACAATGCCAGATCCGCTTGGGCTCGGCTCGATCTTCCAGGAGATTACCATATTGGAAGTAATCGATAAAGGGGGTCCTCTAGTCAGGAGTCACTTCCAGAACTACATTAGGGGGGCTTGGGGATCCTAAAGTGGAGGCACTGGCGGTAAGGTGACTTACCTGCAGGCTATCATCATCGTTTGGACTAAAGAGGGAGATAACTCTCTGATTTTCCACATGATTAATCAACTCATCCTGATCAGGCTCTTCAAGAGATACAACTAGGCTGGACAAGGAATTGGATTGACCATTTTGGGATCAAGGGACATAGGTAACTTCTAGCAGAGATGGTAACCGGGCCATCAACTGGTAGGTACATTCCAATAGTGGTATGGTCTCTGGATTCCTGATGAAAAAGTAACCATTTATCTTCTTGATGACTAGTTCAGAGTCCCCTTTCACATTCAAGTGGGGAACATCTATCTAGAGGTCTAGCTCGAGGCCAGTAATGAGAGACTGATACTATGCCTCATTGTTGGTACAACCTTCTGGCAACAGGAACGAATATGGCAGAATGACTTGTGCTGTAATGATGGAGATGATACCCAGGCGCACTCTGTTGAGTTGGTATCATGGAGTCTTCAGCCTGTAGGACTTAGGGAAGCACTATGAATGTACATTTTCCAAAATTTAATGTCTTGGTCTACTGATAGGATTTCCTCATCGTGAAAATAAATATCTAGAGACTGGTCTGTGTGAGATGGATGGGAGGTAAGGTAATCTGCCAACACATGTCCCTTGATGGCCTTATGGGGGAAAAACCTGAGGTCAAACTGTTGTAGGATCACTTCCCATCAAGATAAGAGGCCTTTCAGCATGGGGAGGTTTAGGATGTACTTTAAGAGATCTGCTCAAGATAGTAGTTGTATCTCATAGTACTATAAGTAATGTCACAATTTCTGTACTGTGAATACCAGCAAATGACAACTCTTATCGATGGAGGAGTATCTGGTATCCATATCGAAGAGCATGTGACTGAGATAGTAGAGACTATTATCCATTCCCTAGTTGTTATTCTGGGCTAGAAGGGCACTGAGAGATCATTACAGGGCGGTCACATAAAGGACCAGTAGCTTTCTAGAAACAGGTGGCATCAGAACCGGAGGCTGTAACAGGTACTGCTTGATTTCCTCGAAAGCAGTCTAACATTCCTCACCCCAATAATAGAAATTATATTTCTTCATGATCCGTCAAAATGGATTACAATTGATGGAAAAATTCACGATGAATAGGAGTATGTAGGCCAAATAGACTTTAAAGCCTTGTAGCTCCCAAATGTTTCTTAGAGGAGACATCTGACTGATGACCTTAATCTTCTCTGGATCTATCTCGATGCCTCTATATCTGACAAAGAAGCCTAGAAACTTTCCAAAGGAGACCCCAAAGGCACACTTAAATGGGTTCATCTTTAGATGGCGAGAATGGAGGAAGACAAACACTTTCTCAAGGTATTTGAGATGGTCCTGATGCTAGTAAGATTTGACCACCAGGTCATCCAAGTAGCATTCCACCAATGTCCTGAGGATTGGCTTAAATATGTGATTCATGAAATTCTGGTAGGTGGAACCTACATTCTTTAGACCGAAGGGCATTACCTAGTAGCATAAAGTACCTTTTGGTGACCTAAAGGTTGTAGAATCTTCATCCTCGAGTACCATTCAAATCTGGTTATACCTGGAATACTCATCCATGAAGGAGAGATCCAGGAACCTAGTGGTGGCGTCAATCAACAGTTCCATCATAGGAAGGGGAAAATCATCCTTCAGATAGTCATAGTTGAGATCCAGAAAGTCAATGGAGACCCTAATTTGTCCGTTTTTTTTCAACAGGAATGATGTTGGATAAAAACATAAGGTACTAGACATCCTTGATGAAATTAGATCTGATGAGATTATCAACTTTTTCCTTGACCAAGGACCCTTGAGAATGGTGCATCTTTCTGGGAGGCGGTTTGAACCCACGATGATTAACTGGGGGATCGAGGCGATGGACAACGACATGAGGATCTAGTCCCAGAATCTCATTATAACTCTAGGAAAAGACATCACGATTCTGATTCAGAAAGTCAACATAGTATTGTTGCTCTTTGTCAAGCATAACAACACCGATCAATGTGGGTTTCAGATAGGTCTCGTTACTGAGGTTAACCTGTACCAATTCATCGGCCATGGTGGAGACACCCTCTTTGAATGCAGGAGGTGTATATTCAAAATATTCTTCTTCAATTATGGAGGAGGGATCCTAGGTAGGAGGATATTCCTCTGAGTCAATAGATCCTGATGGGAATCTGGTGCTAGCCTGAGTGGTGGTAGACAATGTATCGGGGGATTCATGTGCTGCAGAAACCATAGCGATGAAAGCTATCGACCCAATACCATATATTATTTGGTCAAAGGGGCCACACTTGATGATATCAAAGAAATAGTCTCATGTTAAATTGAGTTGGTTTATCCCATCCTGAAGAAACAATAAAGTATGATGTATTTTTGTTTCCATGGGGTGGACATCTCGATAACTTATGGGGTAGGGGGCTCTGGGATCACCCAATCCTGATTCATGTAGGAATACAAGGTGATCTTACAACATCCACTATACTTGGGACTCTACATCCCATTTGTTCCAGATACAAAAAAAAATCCCCAAATCTAGGGTCGTAGGCTCCAATCGGGGGATCGAAAAAATGTAGGCATCATCAAGGTCTGTCCACCGGTCGGTTGTAGCTATAGCGTGTTAAACCTCATTAGCCTGAATCTGATTATCCATGATCTTGTAATAGTCTTCATATAGATAGTGGGATTCACAAGAAGAAAAGGGGGATACATCACCTTGGAGTATTCCCACTCAATCATTAAGGGAGTACTTAAGGTACTGGTGATACAATGAATGGACTTCCGTATGCAGGTGAAGCCATGGTCTACCCATAAACACATTGTATGCGGTGTCCTGCGAGACAATCATGAATTCGGTCCTGGCTACCAGACCACTAAACTGGGTCTTCAGGAAAATATTTCCAACTAGTGTCTATTCCATCCCATTATAACCTTGGATTTTTAGGTCATAGGGACTCAGATCATCCCCAGATAACCCCATTTTTCAATGTGTCTGGGTCAGGATTAGGATAATCCCAGAGCTTGTGTTGAAAATACAGCGATGAACCTATATTCCATTAGAGTGGATGGTGATGTACAGTGGGAATATGTGCCCCTTATATGGGAGAGCCTTCGTCTTCCTCAGAGAAAGAGACAATGTCCTGAAATTTATCATGCTCGACTGCCTCATCATGGAAGGCTTCTACGACTACTACCTCCGTCTAAAACTAGAGGGGGATTCTTAAAGCTTCATCGTGGTCTTCACGCATATCTGATGACAATAGAAGGTCCTCAAGGATAGATAGACTCATAGAAATTATGTAAATATTCTGAAGGATATCATACTCTTGTTCCACGCATGAACTTCTTCTTACATGAGTTCGTTCTGCGGTAGGGGGTATGACGGGCCCTTCCAGCTGAACCGGCTGCTGGATGGTGTTGGGAATGTCCCACAACTCTCTAGTTGAAGGTTATTGAGTGAATAACAGATGTGGGATAGATGACTGAGACTAGTCAGTAATAGAGGGTGGTTGATTGCGGCGTGATCGGGGTGGCTTTACCGTATCAAGTAACACAAACGGCTACGAAGGCGGACCTGATGACACCAGATGAGAAGGCTACACATGATGGGATCTGTGTTGGTCCAGATATCTAGTTTTAGTGGCATGAAAAGCCTATCACGAATCACTGATTTAGGTATTCTAAAAACCCACATAACCACAGCTTCATCGACATTGGCAATGACTGGCGACGTTGGGAGGATCGGTCTGGCGCTCCTCGTTGTCAGGAATCATGTAGGGGTTTACCAGCTCCACGGTTTCAACCAAATCATATCCTTGATCATCACATGAATAATCCTCCACCATTGGATTTATTCTTGGGGGAATCTCCATCTTCGGGGGCATGAAGTCATCGAGAGTATGGGATGACAAAGACATCGGTGGGGGACTTTGTTTCCCTTGTGTCAATGATGCTTTCTCTTCTGAGAAGAGGGGGCTGAGACTTCGATGCAAAATTAGTGGCTACAGGTGACCCAATGTCTTATGAAGGATCAGTTCAATTAAAAAATTCAGGAATACTACCATTGGAATGAGTGACTATCTTACAAGTCATCAAGTCATCATACTTTTGAGACCCGTGGTTAGGAACCTGATGCCACTCACCTTCTCTATCACTGCTGCTGTCTGGCTTCATGAATACACATGCCAACTGTGCTGAAGCTGGGCCTAACTTGACTATGTTGTTATCAACATGGTCTTAAAGTCATTATTTAAACACATAGAATTATTTGAGGGTGTTCTCTAGGATTCAGTGATAGGGGCAGTAATTGGGGAAATTAGTGAGATATGCCTCTTTAGGCCTCTTGCATTAGGGAAACCGTATAATTCCCTGTTCCGAGGAACTACAGAACTAACAGGGGACCTGAACCTCATTGAATGATTAATTCTATTTTCTCTTATCTGGGAAGGGGGATTAGGGAGCCTGGACTTGACGAGGGGACGGAGGAGCCTGTAAAAGAGGTAGAACCTAGTTATATTTCCTAGGTGGTGTTGGCGCATTAGACGGGGGTGCCTTCTGGTTCTTAGGTGGGAGATGCTGGGCTGGAGGCTGCATCTGAGGTGGAGGGCCCCTAAGAGGTTGTGGAGGTGGATCCACTTGTAACAAATCCATCTGCATATGGGCCTCTATCTAGGACACTGCGATGGGCTCAGCCTTAGTGGCTCTTCTCACTAGATTTTCATCGGGCAGGAGACGCACCTTCATGGCCTATTGCAAGGATTCCTCTAGAAGTTGGTCCTTATCAGAGAATTATCAGAATATCCCAGGGTAATTTTGATTAATGATAGAGGGGACCAGTACCGTTTTGAAATTCCCCACACACATTTTCAATAGCTATTCCTGAGTCAGCGGCATATCTAAGGAGTAGGTGAGGCCTTTCCACCAGTCGACAAAGTTTGTGACACGCTCATCTGGACTCTGATTGCACATGAAGAGGTCGGAAATTATCCTCTTCCAGGTGGTAGAGATGAAATGGTAAAAGAACTGTCTATGGAGATCTTCCCAACCAGCAACCGAACCAATGGGTAGCTAGCTGTACCAAACAAACACTTGCCTCTATAATGTCTGTAGGAAACACCAGAGTTTGGTGGCCTCTTGTTGTGGTGGAGTTCCCGTCATGGGTCCACAACTTGAGATGAAATGGGCCAGATATTGTAGTAGGTCATACATCCCATTAAATGGGAAAAAGGTGGGGTCTCTAAATTCCGGAGGTGCTGGCATATCATCGAACCACAACAGATATGGCTTTCCATCAGGTGGGATTTCCACCTGTCGAGTTTCCAACACCTCGAGATGAGAAATTAGCACGTCCATCAGATCAAATGGGTAGAGATTCTTGTCTTGACGAGGGTCACTGGCCACTAGTGCATTGGTAGGCTCTTGAACATGATAAGCAGTCCTAAAATATTGTGTAGTGGTTGGTGGGATGACCTGTGGAGCAACTAGGGGAACCTGAGATGGGTCTTGAGGATTATCACGCCATTCAAGTTGAGTTGAAAATACATACCACGCCCAATTACCATAGGCTTTGGCTTGTATCCTTTCAATGTTGGTAGGATGGTTAGGGTCACTGAGGGGAAACTCACCAGGAGAAATTTGTGTCTGCCCCTACTTCCCTGGCTGATGATCACTGTAGTCTAGTCACCGCTCCACGACACATTTAGCAAGGAGGACATCCACCAAATTCTTATTCTCCAAGAGAAGTTGGCACATCATTATTTTTTTGGGATCATCTTCCGTCTTCTATACCGAGCCAAACAAGTCAGAGGGTTTGACTAACCCAAGGTTCTCCTTGCCCTTATTGGGATTCCGGCTGAAGACTAATGCCTCGGTGGGCATGTGAAGACCCAATAGATTTATTTGCTTGATATTAAACCTTCCCAATGGATCCAATAGTTATGGAAGTCCCCTATGGTGTAATTTCTCATCAAGTATCTCTAGCTCGTTCCCCCCCTCTGATAGATCAACCATGTTAACCGTGACTCTACTTGGAGGTATGTCCTCAATATCTTCTAGAAAGTCAAGATGTCACTGGATAGAATTGAAGTAGAGGGAAACACACTACCCCCAACCATGAACATGAATGTTGGGGGAAGCATCCTTGATAATCCTGTGGATCACATTAAAGCTCTAAATGTATCATTGCTGGATGGTCTGGTGGTGACCGGGCGACTCAGGGAGCTGGGCCATAGGGAGAACAAACAATTAAACCATAATAAATTGCTGGTAAATATATTAAAATTCTTACTGACTCCTAGGATAAGCCACTATCTAATAATGGATAAAGAAGTGTGTCACCTAGAGGGTTTGGTGAAAACATGTGGCTTCCTCTTAGGTAAGCAATTCCGGCGCATTGAAGTTTGTGGTTGCGATTAGCCAGAACATCTATGGGAAATGATCTACTACAAGGATGTACCAAAATATCCTTGGATTAGACTTATTATATGGCCCTTAGTTTCCCCACTCATCGACTGGGGGTGGCTGTGGGACTGAAAACGACACGGAAGAAAATCGCTGAGATGGTAGACTGGCCGATGGAGGATACGACGAACATACTGACAAACCATCGTATCATGGGCTATCCTACGATGAATGTCATGACTGAGCCACTATATATTGGTAATATGGGCCAATGACCATGGCTTACGAAGCAGGGGATGCAATCACTATTGGTGGGCCTTGCTATTGTTCATCCTTTATCGGTCCCCAGAATAACTCTCCATGATCTCTAGTTGAGGTAAAGAATGACCCTGTTGATGATAGAGAAGACTGCATAGCCATAACCTAGGAGGGGGGAAACATTTCCACCTCCTGGATGTATCTATAGAGGGAGGTAGGAATCTGATGGACCTCACATTCTGAAAGGATGAGGCTGATACACCTAGTTCCTGCCTCGACCCTCAAAATAGAGGATCTAGGTGAGGGTTCCATTGCTGAATCACATTACTCCATAGAATACGAGAAGGATATAGGTTAAATTTTAGTCTCAATATTATCAGAGCTCTTCTTATGGTGTCAGAAACCCACCCTACTGCCCTGATATGGCTCTTTAGTACAGGGTTTATTTTTGTATCAAGGTGGACCAATGGACGAATTGATGCTGGGGTGAAGAGGAATTCCACCTAGGTAGGCCGAGGTGCAAGGATTACCTGAAAAAATGTAAAAGGGAACATATGGAGGACCTCTGTGTCCACTGGCTGACGTGTGGAGGGAATCTATTCGAGATGTTGTGGAGTGGGTAGGACCTATTCTAGAGTTAGTGAAAGCATGGGTAGGGCCTCCGTGCTTGTTTCATTTGGTAGTGACGGTATGAGGAAGGTCCCCATACTGGTCGAGTTGAACATGGACATGACCTCTGTGTTGGGTGCTCAGGAAGTGAGGAAAACCTCTACTTCTCTGAATACTAGGATGAGGAGGAACTTCCTCGGTTGTTGTAAAGACTTTGGGAAGACCCCCATGGTGAGAGTTGACTAGAAAAGTATCATCTTCACATCAGCAACTTGAAACAGGAGGAACAACTCCATGCCTGAGGTCATGGGTGTGGAAGAGGCTTCTGTACTGGGTGTCAATGTAGTGGGGAGGACCTTCGCTTGGACTGATGGTGGAATGGGGAGGACCTCCATGCCTATCTTGGGAGAGGGGGGACCCACACTCTCATTGGTGGTATCATGTGGAGGACCTCCTTACTAGATTCCAATGTCGCAGGTTGGATTCTAACGGGCACCACTTGTATCAGCGACGAGGAGAGTCGACCCAGCCTGCCCATGGGGTAATTGGGGCCTCGATACAGGCCGGGTGTATGAGTTACCCTACTCGGTGTAAACATGGGAGTGATGATATGCACTAGCAGTGGAACAGGACACAGTAGTCATTGACGCTGACTCCCCTCGGCGGGCATCCTCCTTAGCCTATGCCCGATGCTGGCGTTGTAGGACCCCGGGACACCCTGAGAGGGGAGGGGTGAATCAGGGTGTCAAATTTTTCTTCTTAAAGTTATGGATCTTGTTCCCACATTGGTAGGAACCCGTTAATCCTGTATAATGGATATGATCAGTAATGAAACATTCACATGCAGAGAGATGACATAACTATTTTTACTTGGTTCACCACTAAGGGCTACATCCAAGGAGCATACGCTGACAGGTTGTCGGTCGTACCAAAATCCACTATGCTTCAATAGCTGTAGATTACAAATGTTCGGGCACAATCACTCTCTCCCAGGCTCACTGCCCTTACAAAGGTTCATGGATAGCTCACTGCATCCCTTGGGTCACTCCTGTTGACTCCCCCTAGCTCACTGCCGTTGGTGAAGTCTCACTCAGTTTATAGACGTGAATGTCTCTTCAATAGATAGACATGAAGTTCTTTGTCTCCTGTTCAGCATGAGACTTTGCTTGCATTAGAGTCCTGAGTTTATGCTCTGTTAAAGTCCAAATTTCATCCACTGATGAATACCTCTTTTTCCCCTGTCCACTGGGCAAACAACCTTTGGAGAGGGCCTTCATAAAGTACCCTACTTCGCAAGGCTCCCAATTTTGCAAAGCTCAAACAAGCCTCCGCGGAGTCCCTGCCTTTTCACAAAGCTCAATCGCGAAGCACTCCCGCGATGCACAAGACTTCGCAATGCTTGGATGTCACGGAGCTCCTGCCTCTTCATGAAGCTCACCGAGCCAACGCAGGGCGCACGACTTTCGCGGAGCTAGAATAGCTGCCGCAAAGCTCCTATTTCGCGAAGCACACTGCCTTCGTGAGTGACCTTTGAGAACCGAGAGCAATGGAGTTTTGTTGAGAGCTCTCTCTATTTCTCTCGAGGGGGTCGACCTATATTTATAGGCGATTCCACCGACCCTTGATCCTTCTGTGCGAAGTTAGTGCCATGTCAGCTCAAATCGCAAAGCTCCTATGTTCCTGCTGAAATTCTCTCAAAATCGTGAAGCAGTAAGACAATTTTCCATTTGCGGAGCTCGTCGTAATCACGGAGTGTTCCGTCATTTCATTCGCGCCTTCGCCTCGAAGCTCCCTCACAAAGATCTTCATCGCCGCGATGCTCTTCATCCTCTTCCGTTCGCGATGCTTTGACATAATCGCGAAAAATCACCACCTATATAATTCTGGTCTTCGCGAATTCCAAACCATTAAGCCACTCTTCGCGAAATTCATGCTAGTGCCATATTTAATTATGCTCTTCATGGGAATCCTATTTTCGCGATGCTCACCAACTTCCAAATTTTGGACCCCAAAAATTTGGCACACTGGGAAACGACACCACCTTCAATACTGTTGTCTGCTTGAACTGTATGATCTCTTTGCTGGTACATGTTCCGAACTTCCATTGAGGATTGACAAAAAACACAAACCATACTCCAAATAATTCATAGAAGACCATGTTTCCAACAATCTCCCCCTTTGGGTTTGTTGGAAATCAGAAAATAAATTCAAAAGATCTCCATCCATGTGAAAACCAAAAATGCAGGAATCAACATAGCCAACACTCTAAGTCTATGTGAGCAATTCTCGGTGTAGAAAATAAGAGAGGAGGCTTGAATTGGGTTCCACTATTTTCCTTCTCATTATTCTCATCACAGAAGTTTCCTGAATTTATTTATTTCTCCTTTCTCCCCCCTTGAAAATAAATCCAATGACCAGTAATTTGTTCAACGTTCAGCTCAAACCATACTCCCCCTGGATAGTATCTCCCCCATAAACCTGCATCATAGCCATAAAAAGATAAAAAACAGTTATCACAAATGGGGATAGGGGTATTGCGTAACCTCCTTATGCCCTGGGAGGTGGCTGAACACCAAGGTTCAACCGATGCTTTTCAAACACTGCTGCTGACAATGGCTTCGTCAGGATGTCAGCCACTTGCTCATCGGTTCCTTCATAATCCATTCCTTTTTCGACGTTCTTGAATCAAACATGGATCCTTAATGACAGCCTTTGAACTCAACATGCAACCATGGAATCTCCTTTGTCAACAAAGTTGTATGTCATTTGTTTGCTCTGTCAACAAGCATGATCACCTCTGTGATTTGCCTTCTGCTATTCTTTCATCATAAACTCCACTATCGTGATATATATCCTTTGATAGATCAGATTTAGCATCATCATAGTTTGATACAATTTGAAGTGCATGACCATCACATAAGTCCAATGTGCATGGCCATCGCAGAATTCCAATCCCTTGAACACTGTCTTCTTCTTCAACCATCTTCCTCTGATTCATGAAAATAATACTATTCTATTCTACAAGAAGTCTCTTACATGGTATTCATCAACCGTCATGTCTTCTTCTTCATCCGCAGATGGATTATGCCTCACCATTCTTCACTGTTGTAAACAATGTGTCACCTTTGAAACATGTTCTTTGAAATTATGATCAGTACAACAATCATCTAAATTCCTATTCCTCCATTTCATTGGGGTACTTCTTGATCTCCTTCATTTTGATCTTCATTGACAACTATTGACAAAAAATACAACCTTATACACAAAGTGGTCCCAAAAATCTCCCCCTTTTTATTTTGTTGTCAATACCTTACATATCTTCTGAAATGAATTTGTCAAGGTCAAAATGAGAATCTTCTCTTCAATCAACTTTTCTCTTCAAAATTTCATTTCACATTCTCTCCCCCTTATTGACAAGAAATACAAAGAACCTGGTAGAGAGGGTATCAGCCTATACTTAAGAAATGTGTCATTAATCATTTCACTATAAGTCTACTTAAGAAATGCTCAGTGTAGAAAACAAGAGGATTTGATTTAGACAACAAGGCTGTCCATTATTCACTGGTCATGATACCACAAGAGATGAGAACTCATGTACATTGTCTTCAAGTGTTTTCCACTTTCATTACAGGACTAGAATATTAATTGTGATATGATATTATCCACCTGAAACTCCTGCACTCACATCAGTAAAAAGATCAAAAACATTCAAGTGCAATTGGCAGGATAAGTGGCCTTGTGGCACTTCCATTCTTCTTATGTCACTGATCAATACAGTTACTCCCCCTTCGTATAATGATCTTTGTTTTGAGTAACCAAGGTTGAGAGATTGAGAAATGACATACCTTCTCCAATGACATGATCTTTAAGAAATTTACAGAGTAACTGCATTTGATACCAATTGGAGTTGATATTGATTGTACCAGTGATTTTGGAAGCTTCTTCATTTTTCTCCTCATCCTCAAGGGAAACACTTCTCATCATCTTCATCAAGAGAGATCCTTCATCATATTATTCATTGAATATTAATTGATGAATCTTCCAAGGATGGAAACTTCTTCAGCTTAGCTATCAAGAGTTGACATCATTCACTACTTCTCAGATTCTCCCCCTGAGAGCATGCTTCAACTTCAATTACCTGCATTATTAGCACAAATAAAATACACAAATGATTAATGGAATAAGGTGGTTCCTCCTTGATTCATCAATATGAGCTGCAGGGTTGAGGTGTTTTTCTCAACCAAGTTCCTCTGTTCACTCCAGTCTTTATGCCTGAACATTTCAACATATGTTCTGATATGTGTTGATGTGGCATGGATCTTTTCACATTCTCTTCTGCTTTGTGTGGAGAATTGTTCTGCTTAATAGCCATCATGAATGATACATTCTTACTCCTCTTAAGGACTATTTCTTGTTCTGGTATTAAGGTTAGACAACCTTTTTCAATGTGACCAGATTTCTTGCACCTCTCACACAAAACTTCTTTGAGACGTGTGTTTTTCTTGATTTTCAATCTCTCCTACACTCTGTCTTCATTACGTAAAAGTTTTTCTTTGCCTTTATCACCAATCTTGGCTTTTTCATCTTCAAGTTTCCTCATTCTTTTCAAATCTTCTGGCCAGATGACCAATATGTCATTTGGAACTATTGCAGCTGATTTGGGTCTTCCACATGGGTTTATCTGAGTTTCATCCCACTTAGTGTTTCTTTTGGATGAATGAACCTTTAATTTCATGGATCTAAAACCCTGCGTCTTCTCAGCTTCCCAACTTGAGATCTTCTTGGGGATATGTGTGTTCACAATATTCTTCTGATTTATTCCCAAGGAATAATCTTCCTTCTTAGCTGGCTTGTGTGGTCTTCTGTTCTTATCAGATCTGGATATCTGTTGACATAGGCATGCACCATTCTTGTGACCACTGTGGTTTCATATATCACAGATGTTATCAAGAATTCCAAATCTGTTTGCGGTGAACAGATGATTTTGGATCTGCGGATGTTTCTTCTTCTTCTCTAGATTCCTTCCCTTTGATATAGGCTTTCCCTGTGCTTTTCCATGTAAGGGATTGTAAAAACAATCCAGTGCACAGTGCACAAATCTGTTGCAGCACCAACATTGACCCACAAATCTTTTCTTCTTTGTATCTTCTGTATGAGGTTGTTGGGCCTTTTTCTTAATATTTTGTGCTCTATTTGAGTAACCAGCTACCTCTTTTTTCTTCTCATACACCCTATCCATGGTTTTAGGTTTATTCTTTTCACCTTTCCTCATCCATACTTGTTTAGAAATTTTCTTTCAACCTGCACTGATTATAGGAACGTATTTTGAAACATGTGTACAAGATGGTTTGGATGGTACCTTCACTTTCTCAGTTGCTTGTGATAGATCAATGAGTTAAGTCATGATCTTCTTATCAAATGTTGGAGGTCTTTCAACAATAGAATCCTCCAGTGATCATTGAGTACCAGCAGCAACTGATTCTTGAGGTGGACACTCAAGATTTGTCATAATCTTCTTGTCACATGTTTGAGGTACTTCAGCTTTAGTAGCCTCCAATGAACATTGAGTACCAGCATCTTCTGTTTCATTCTTTTGTGGAGTATCAATATGTGTATTCTCAAGATTTGTAAATTGGGCTTCCAATTTTTGACTTTCATAATTGAGGATGATCTTATGATCTTCAATCATTATCATCTTCTCTTCACAAGTCCTCTTCAATCTTTCAACCTCATCTTCATGCATCTTAGCTTTGTTTTGTAAAAAAGAGTCAAGTTCCCTAAATTTCATGGAAATTTATTCCAAACACATACTCTTGACTTATTCTATCTTTTTCAGCTCAACTTCAAGTGCATGGATATTTTCTTTTAGAGTCTTATTGACTTCCTATTTTTCTTCAAAGACTTTAACCTGTTTGGTGGGCTTCATACTTTCCAGAACATTTCCTTCCAACCCCTTTTCCATATTGTCAGCTTCCCTTTCTAATCGAGTGATCTCAACCTGCATAGATTGGAATAGGCTACAAATAATAGCAACCATTTCTTCAGGAATATCATGCAGATATGTTTTGAGTTATTCCTGAAATCTTGAATTAGGGGTGTCATCCCTTCCTCTAGAAGAATCCTGAGCCACCTGCTCGATACTTTCCAAGCCTAATATTTCTTCATTATTAGAATGGTATGGAGAATAAGACAGTGCATCTCCTTTGGATATGAGGGACTTCTTCAACTGCTTCTTCTCTTTCTTTTTTCTGTTCGTCATGGTCTTGGGGGATGTAGGCTTCTTCTCAGAAATGATTGACCCTTCCTCAAGACTGCACTTCATTTTTTTGACTTTAGGAAAGAAAATCAAATCCTCTTCTGAATAGAATTACTTTAGAGTATCCAACATACGTGAACCTCCCTCTGATACCACTTGTAGGTCCCCAGGACACCCTGAGAGGGGAGGGGTGAATCGGGGTGTCAACTTTTTCTTCTTAAAGTAATGGATCTTATTCCCACGTTGGTAGGAACCCATTAATCCTGTATGATGGATATGATCAGTAATGCAAAATTCACATGTAGAGAGATGAAACAACTATTTTTACTTGGTTCACCACTAAGGGCTACGTCCAAGGAGCATACGCTGACAGGTTGTCGGTCGTACCAAAATCCACTATGCTTCACTAGCTGTAGATTAAAAATGTTAGGGCACAGTCACTCTATCCCAGGCTCACTTCCCTTACAAAGGTTCAGGGATAGCTCACTGCATCCCTTGGGTCACTCCCTTTGACTCGCCCTAGCTCACTGCCATTGGTGAAGTCTCACTCAGTTTATAGACGTGAAATTCTCTTCAATAGATAGACATGAAGTTCTTTGTCTCCTATTCAGTATGAGACTTTGCTTACATTAGAGTCCTGAGTAGATGCTCTGTTAAAGTCCAAATTTCATCCACTGATGAATACCTCCTTTTCCCCTATCCACTGGGCAAACAACCTTTGGAGAGGGCCTTCGTAAAGTACCCTACTTCGCAAGGCTCCCAATTTTGCAAAGCTCAAACAAGCCTTCGCGGAGTCCCTTCCTTTTCTCGATGCTCAATCGTGAAGCACTCCCGCGATGCACAAGCCTTCTCAATGCTTGGATGTCGCAGAGCTCCTGTCTCTTCATGAAGCTCACCGAGCCAACACAGGGCGCACGACTTTCACAGAGCTAGAATAGCCGCCGCGAAGCTCCTCTTTCGCGAAGCACACTGCCTTTGCGAGTGACCTATGCGAACCGAGAGCAATGGATTTTCGTTGAGAGATCTCTCTCTTTCTCTCGAGGGGGATGACCTGTATTTATAGGCAATTCCACCGACCCTCGACCCTTCCGCGCGAAGTCAGCGCCATGTCAGCTCAAATCGCAAAGCTCCTAAGTTCCCGCTGAAATTCTCTCAAAATCGCGAAGAACTACAGTAATTTTCCATTCGCGGAGATCGTTGTAATCGCGGAGTATTCCGTCATTTCATTAGTTCCTTCGCTGCGAAGCTCCCTCGTAAAGATCTTCATCGCTGCGATGCTCTTCATCCTCTTCCATTCGCGAAGCTTTGATGTAATCACGAAAAATCACCACCTCCATAATTCTGGTCTTTGCGAATTCCAAACCATTAAGACACTCTTCGCGAAATTCATGCCAGTGCCATATTTAATTATTCTCTTCATGGAAATCCTATTTTCGCGATGCTCACCAACTTCAAAATTTTGGACCCCAAAAATTTGGCAAACATTGGGAAACGACACCACCTTCAATAATGTTGTCGGCTTGAACTGTATGATCTCTTTGCTGGTACACGTTCCGAACTTCCATTGAGGATTGAAAACAAACACAAACCATACTCTAAATCATGCATAGAAGACCATGGTTCCAATAGGCGTTGGGTTAACCGGGCTGGGTCTGGTGGTGCAGGTGCATAACCTACATGATCTTCTTCCCGTGAGGCCAGGTGGCAGTGCTGATGCAACCTGGTGGGAGCCCTCCTTGGGAGCCCCTAAAATGAGATTCCAGCTGTACTGGCCCGAACATCCCCATCCTCATTGGCATAGGGGAGGGAGTCATCAAAGCATTTAGGGGAGAGTCTCTTGAAAAAGTTATACATTGGGGTGGAGAGCAGTGGTTCTCTGAACGGCCCTTGGGGGTAGTGGTGATGACGAGGCATAGAAGCCTCTAGGTCATGATGGGCCATATCCCATGTTTGGATAGTCCCCCCATCCTCATATCGCCGAACATGATTTTTAATTACCCTTCTATGAATGAATTTATATAGGGAGATGGGGCATGGGTTCCCGATAGCCGTGGACGTGATGGATTCCATGGGAGAGATGAGTTCGTGTGGGATTTAGACATTGATGTTTCCCCTACCCCTATGTCGGTGGGTGGGTGGTGATTGGTTTCCTGTCATGACAACTTTGGTCCTAAAAAGTATGGTGATTTAACCATTAGTTCTAAAATAAGGAAAGCAACGTCCTATGCACCAATGCCATTCCATCTTCCACAGTTGGTAAGAAGGATCCACACTGACAACATCACAGACAGGGATGCCCAACATTCAACTACCCCAATTTCTGGTGAGTTTCACGCCAGGCCCACTATTTTCTTGGAGGGACCTGGCACTAGATAAATGGATCCGATGACATGCTAATCCACTGATGTATCGAGTTCTACTATTCTCCGCATTGAGGAAAATAATTTCACGTTGGGTTCACCATTTTAGTTTTCGACGCATTTGGAAGGGTACACATACATCTCTTTTAGGACGTGCAGTTTGTTACCCTGCATTCCCACTTTTCAAAGGCAGGTGGCATCCATCGCTTATTTAGGGATATTTTTTCCATGATCAAAATTGGATGTTGGGATGTCAGTTCCTCCTTCTGTGGATTCCTGCTCAGAACTCATTACTTACTCTGGGTCTCCCTCATAGACTTAAGACATTGTTCGTGAAACTCTTCCAGTGTCATGTATTCATGGACGCCAGTTAATTAGCTGCTTTTGTTAGGACATTTTATGGGGTCCAGTTAGGGAAGCAACCTTCGGTTGGGGGAGTAGTCATGTTGGACATCACTGGCATGTATGGATGCTAGAACACTGATGCGTTTGGGTAGATTCCCCTTATTATGGGGATTCTCAAGGGTGCGGAATCCCGAGGCATCCCACATCAAATGTGGGGAATTTTATGCCATAGGAATGTCTCTGAGGTTTTTCTCAGCTACCCAAGTATAACACAGGGTATGTCGCGAGTTTAACATCTAGTGGAGATAGACCGAACTGATTAGAACACTGATAAGAGTGGCTGATATGGGTGTATCCCCATGATAGAATACTGATGATGGGAATAACACGTTGATAGCTACCCAATTTCTTCTAGGAGTAGTGAGAAAGTGGGTGATATGATCTCACCAGGATGTGGCGGTCTAGGTAAGAATCAAGATGGATATAGATTGTTGAGAGTGTATGGAGAATGAGATTGAACTAATGTGAGGACTATAGTGATGCTGGGCTTGAGCCTCAAAGTGACTTCCTATGTATCCCTGTGATGGGGAATCAAAGTCTGCATAGTTCGGTGAGGGATGAGACACCTTAGGAGGAGACCTGCAAGAACGAACACATGGATGGGACCCGAAGGAAGTGGAACCTCCATGTTGAGGCATGGACTTCCCAAAACACATAGGCTCAAGGTAGAGAGATGGATTATACTTGAGTGATGGAATTGACCCTTATGGAGACTTCCTACATATCCCCATGGTAGCGAATCAAAGTCCACATAGTTCATGATGGGGGTATAGAAACAAGGTGTACACATGGGACAAAGACCCGATGATATACTAGGGATTATGCATGGTTAGTATCCTAGGTTGGTGTGATTCCACGGGGTAGACCAAAGATATTGGTCCCAATGAAGTGGACTACAATGGATTACTATCGATTGCAAACTACAACATCTTACTTCTTGATGGGGATACAACAACTTACTACTGGTTGGGGTACAATGGCTTACCACTGATTGGGAAACAACAGCTTACCGATGGTTGGGATTGAACCTCAGGAAGTCTTCCTATGTAACCTTCCATGTAGAAAGGGATCCAACCCTCATAGTTCAAAAGTATATAGTTTAGAATCATGCTGGACGAAAAGGGGGAATACAGTTTAATGTCATACGGGACGAGTGAACCAATGTGGAGTGGTCGAGACTGACGGGTGTTGGGGTTGAACCTCATGGAGGCTTCCTATATACCTTTCATAGGAGACATTGATCAAAGTCCATGTAGTTCAGAATTAGGGATGCAGTTTAACATCTTGCGGGATGAAGGTGAAACGACGTGAAGGAGTCGTGACAAGTAAGTGTTGGGCTTGAACCTTGGTGAGGCTTCCTACGTACCTTGTCAAGGAGACAATGATCAAAGTCCACGTAGTTTAGGAAAGTGGATATAGTTTAACATCATGTGCGATGAAGGTGAACTAAAGCGAAGGGGTCGGGACAGGTATGTGTTGGGCTTGAACCTGAGGGAGGCTTCCTACATACCTTGACTAGGAGACAAGGATCAAAGTCTACATAGTTTGGTATGGTGGATATAGTTTAACGTCCTTAGGGATGAAGGTGAACCAATGTGAAGGTGTGAGGACAAGTAGTTTTTTGGGATTGAACCTTAGGGAGGTTTCCAACATACCTTGCCTAGTATACAAGGATAAAAGTCCACATAGTTTAGTATGGGGTATGGAATCAGGGTGTGCACAGAGGACAACAACCCAATGATATGCTGGGGCTTACACATGGTTAGTAGCCCAGAATTTGATCTGATGACATTGGGGGGGGGGGGGGTCAAAGATGTGGGTCCTAGTGAAGGGGACTATAACGGCTTGCCATTGATTGCAGTTCAAACGACTTCCTACTAGCTGAGGATACAACGACTCACCACTGGCTGGGGTTTACAATGAATTACCATCGACTGGGGAACTCAATGTATTACCATTGATTGGGGAACACAACGACTTACCGTTGATTGGGATTAGAACTCAATGAGGATTCCTACGTACCCTTTCTAGGATAAAATGATAAAATCCCCCATAGTTTGAATGGGTATAGTATAACATCATGCAGGACAAAGGTGAACTGATGTGAATGGGCGAGGACAAGTAGGTGTTGGGATTTTCTCCTCCGGGAGGCTTCCTATATACCTTTCGTAGGAGACAAGGATAAAAGCTCATGTAGTTTGGTATGGTTGATACTGTTTAATATCATGCGAGATGAAGGTGAACCGATGTGAAGGGGTCAGAACAAGTAGGTTTTGGGCTTGAACTTCAAGGAGGATTCCTACATAACCTGACTAGGAGGCAAGGATCAAAGTCCATGTAGTACAGAAGGGAGGATACAATTTAACATCACATGGGACGAAGGGAACCGATGTGAAGGGGTCAGAACAAGTAGGTGTTGGTCTTGAACATTATGGAGGCTTCCTATGTGCCTTTTCTAGTAGACAAGGACCAAACCCATGTAGTTATAAAGCATACAGTTTAACGTCATGAAGGATTGGAGGTGAACCGACATGAAGGGGTACGAACAAGTAGGTGTTGGTATTGAAAATTAGGGAGGATTCCTACATGCCCTCTCTAGGAGACAAGGATAAAACCCATATAGTTTAAAATAATACAGTTTAATTTCATGTAGGACGAAGGTAAACTAATGTGAAGTGGTTGGGACCAATGGGTGTTGGGCTTGAACCTTACGGAGGATTCCTACATACCTTTCTTGGAAACGAGCAAGGATCAAAGTACACATAATTTGGAAGGGATGATACATTTTAACGTCATGCAGGATGAAGGTGAATTGATGTGAAGGGGTCAGAACAAGTTGGTGTTGGTTTTGATCCTTAGGGAGGCTTCTTACGTACCCTGACTAGGAGGAAAAGATCAAATTACACATAGTTTGGAAGGAAGGATCATTTTAACATCATGCGGGATGAAGGTGGAATAATGTGAAGGGACCGAAACAAGTAGGTGTTGGGATTGAACCTCAGGGAGTCCTTCTACATACCCTTCCTAGGAGGTAAGGATCAAAGGCCATGTAGTTTTGAAGGAAGTTCCTGGGGGTCACACTCTAGGGAGGACCAGGAAGGATGCCATGGTTAATGATTAATCTAAGCCTACGTAATTCATGCTCGGTGTGAGAAACAAGAGGAAAGAAAGGCATGATGATCACATTGTGAAAGGTGTGTCCACGAAAAGTGGAGTAGGGATTACCCGTGGTTAGTGGATCCATGTGGAAATTAGGCCTTATGCGTGGTTAGAATCCCAAGAAAAGAAATTAGGGTGTACACATGTGACAATGACCTGATTATATACTGAGGATTACGCGTGGTTAGAGGCCCAGGGAGATAAGGATTGGGACTTAATCGTATGATGGAGGCTTAATGGCGACAAAGACCAGATAGATAGGGATGGGGTAACAAAGGTCCCTGTGCCCATATCTCTTCTGGACTTTGGCATGGAAGAAGAGAGGAGAACGGGTGTTGCATCCCACAAGAAAGGCTCGGGGCTTACACCAGGATGGTTACCCTTCCCTGCGGACAAACACCGCTCTAAGAAAGAGGATCTCATTCCATGTGAGGAAGATCTCACTCCCATGGAGAAGATCAAGCATAGATATTGTCCAATACGGGGCACCCTGCGTGTATTGCACATGGCAAGGCTATAATTTAACATCATGTGCTGAAGATGATGGTGCTTGGAAGTTTAACGTCTTGAAGCTCGAATGAGGTGGGTTCAATCTGCACCCCCTAGGACTTACATAATTGATACCCACCCACCCTTGGGGAAGGGAAATAATCATCAATGACTTGGTGAGTGTGTGTTGTGGAGTGATCTTATGAGGAGCCCACATTAGCGTGGCTATGCGAAGAAGTAATATACCTTAGCGTGCCTATTCAAAGAAGCATGAGGATCATCAACGCAATGTAAAGCACCATCCATGGGACCTTGAAATCAATTCATTCAAACCTGGAGTGTCATACGGGAGAAGGGTTTACGAAGGAAATGGGTTCACAGGAAAGGACCTTTTCTGGTGCTCCATTTGTGTATGGTCTTCGTGATGGGGTATGCTTCGTGAAGTTGGGTGGCCTAGACTAGGCATAGGGTATAGGTGCATATTAAGGGTTTTTCATGAAGTATAATTTCTTTAGCAGAGTAGGGATTCATGAAGCAAGGGTTCCTTGTAATGTATAGCACTACAAAGCAATGTGCTTCGCGAAGCACAGTGACCCTGCCTTAGAATATGGTTCACTTTTTCATGGAGGGTATTTCATGGAACATGAGTGCTTTGCAAAGACCCGAGTCCCCTTAGGGATCTTATTACTTTGTAATGTCCTGTGGGATCCATGAAGGGAATCCATTCTTGAAGAGGGGTTGTATTTGAGCTTATAGAAGGGTACATCACAATGATCAAGTACCTGGAAGAGCTTATTTTTGTCAAGGTTTCACAGAGCATAAGGTGCTTCATGATTTGAGAGCAAAGAAGGAAAAAGGTAGGGTTATCTGACCTTTGGTATTGAGGAGTGCCTTATATTTATAGGCGAGGGGTGACGTGATGAAGGGACATTTCGATGTGAAGTCACATGGTGCTCCACGATCAGTCTAAAATTGTGTTAAGTTCATCATAACTGTAGAGTCGACTGTCATCCCCACCTCAGCGTAGAACACTCCTGGGTGCTCTGCACAGTGCTCGTGGAATCCCCCATCATGTTTGGTAGGCTCGCATAGGTCTATTCAGATCCCTATATGATGTGAAGATCCCGGTCCATTGTGTTCTAACCGCAGTCTTCCCACCTCTTTACTCTGCAACAACCGTAGATGGGGCTTCGGCTTCGCATTGGCCGTGGTGCTGGAAGGGGCTCTGCGAATGGGATTTGTGAGGCAACCCATTTGGATAGGTTTCTTCATTGCATCCTTTCCTTATACAGATATTTTGGATCCAACATTATATATGGATAAACTGATGCATGTGATCCAGTTGCAGCATCCTCTCATGTTTTCAGGGGATGGCTGTCTATAGGCTACTGAACTATGGATTGAGACAACACTTATGATATTTGGGAATCTAGAGACACCTCCTAAGAGGAGAGTGAAGCTCAACACATATATGCTACATGGGGTATCAAAGCACTGGAAGGATGTACTAAACCAGGATGATAGGATACATGACATTGTTTGGGATGATTTCCAAACCAGGTTGTATGAATAATTTTATCCCAAGACTCCATGAGAAGAGAATGATATTGAATTCATATGTATGGAGTAGGGTGCTATGATAGTTATGGAGTACTCTACACACTGTATAGAGTTTCATCATTTTGAACCAACATATTGAGAGAGAGACACTTCAAGGAAGGTCTCTGAAATGATATCAAATATTAGGTTAACGTGTTCAGATTGACCTATATTATAAAAATTGTGAATCGAGAAATGATTATAGAGTGGAACCGGAGGGATACTGGGAGCACATAGAAGAGTGGTATCATGTATCAACCTAGTATTTTGACTTCTAGTAGTAGGAAGTGATGTTTTGATGCTTCCCATGAGATGATTACTCATCAGGATATTAACACTCGTAACACAGTTTTCTATCATCAGTGTGGCAGATGGGGCCACATGAAGAATTAGTGCGATTGTGACATATTCAAGTGCTGGTCTTGTGGTAGGATGGCCACATTCAACATTTTTTCAGGGCCTTCCCTCAAGCAGTGAGTGGTAGGGGGTTAGATACAACATTAAATTCCATATTTGGTTTCTCAGCTCCATGTCAGATAGGGAGTTGGAGTAGTGCTTGTCAATTAGGCCGAGTTAGTGGTGGTCATGTTTAAGGCATCCAGTCACTAGTTACACTGAGACATTCAAGTGGGCCTACTCTGTATAGTGAGGTTATGTTACAGGGCTGTGGTTTAGGTCAGATCTATTATGTACAACCTACCCTCAAGGAGTAGGGTGCTAGACCATCTACAATGAGAGATAAGATATTAGTAGCCTCTACATTTTCATCTTCTCTTTTTGATATAGGTTCATCACAAAGTTTCATATATGAACCTATGGTGAAAATAATAGGGCTCATTATACATTATTATGAGAGAATTATGATATTTTACACTCCATTGGGAATCAAAAAGGAGGATATAAGATAGTGTAGGGAGTTCCCCCTTGAGGTTAGTGGGAGTATCTTCACCTAGAATATTTTTCCCTCAAGATGATAGGGTTTCACAACATACTCAAGATGGAATGGATAGAAACTTACCTAGGTTATGTTAATTTTTAATTACAGAAGGTTGAATTTCACATCCCTAGAGGGTGTAGTGTATACTCAGAAGGGTGAATGAGATGTTTAGGTGAGCCGAGATAGACCATATCATTATGGGCTGGGCAGGATGATAACCCAAATCTCTAGTTTGTATTTGGATGATCAAGGATCATGTTAGAAAAACATTCCTTTAGTGGTTGACAGTTTCAGTGATGTTTTCTTAAACAAATTTTCTAGTTTACATCCTGATATAGAGGTTGAGTTCTCCATTAAGATAGTTCCAGTAGTTGAATCAGTATCTATTCCTCCTTAAAGGATGGCTACGAAAAAGTTGTAGGAGATCAAGAGTCAACTAGAGGATTTGGAGGCAAATGTGCTTATTTGACCAAGTACTTCTCCCTAGGATTCAGTGGTATTTTTTTGTGAAAAGGTGGATGTAACCCTTAGGCCATGTTTGGATTATTGAAATTTGAATGAGAAGAAAGTTAATAATAAATATCCCTTGTCGAGGATAGTTGACCTATTTGATTATATTAGAGGATTTTAGGTGTTATTGAAATTTTTTGCGAGGTTGGGTTATCACTAGGTATGTGTTCGACCTAAAAACTTACCTCATAAAACCTTTTATAGTTGGTATGGTCTATATGAGTATCTTTTTATTCTGTTCGGTCTCATGAACATGTCAATGGTTTTCATGGAACTCAGGAATCGGGTGTTCCATCCATATCTATATTCTTTTGTGGTGGTTTTTGTGGATAATATCTTGGTGTATTCTCACAATCCACAAGACCATTATATACATCTTTAGATCATTTTGAATACACTAAGAGAGAATTATTTATAATATAATCTCATAATGTTGCCCTTATGGATGGATACAATTCACCTCGAAGGTCACATTATCTCCGAGCCAGGAGTATCAGTAGTCCTAGAGAAGGTGGGAGTAGTAGTTTCTTGGGATCATCACAATAACTTATTTGAAATACATAGTTTCTTGGGGGCATATGAATATTATTGGAATTTCATAAAGGACTTATCACACTTAGAAGAAATGATGACATGCTTGACTAAGAAGGGTGTGGTGTTTGTACGGTTAGAAACCCACGAAATAGTCTTTTAGGAGCTAAAGGGGAGATTGACTTCAGAACCGGTCCTGATACTACCAGATAAGGGTGGGAGAAACACTTTGTATTACAATGAATCAGGTATCAGGCTTGGATTAGTGTTGATTTAGCGGGATAGAGTTTTGGAATATGAGTCTTAGCAGCTGAGGCCACATGATAAGAATTATATAAATCATGATATTGAGTTGGTTGCAGTTGTTCATGATTTACGCTGTTGGATACATTACTTACTGGGAGATCATTTTGTGGTGTAGAAGGAACAAAAAATCCTCAAGTACATATTTACATAGAGGGATCTAAATATGAGTCAGAAAAGGTGGGTTGAGTACCTATAGTCTTTCTATTTTGATATTTCCTACATGCTTGGTAAAAGAAATATAGTTGCTAATGAATTGAGTATGAGGACGCAGATACATGCAGTTCATCATGATAGTAGTGAGTGTAAACTCATGGAATTATTCTCCGAGATAAACATGGAGGTGCATGATTGATAAGGACATACGTTTCTATCATCCTTAGTATTGACCTCTACCTTTCTTCATAGAGTAAAAATGAGGTAGCTATCAAATTTTGAGGGCCTAATTCTAAGGGAGAGTGCAGAAGTTGAGGATATACCTCCTAGTTGGACTGTGGGTGAGAATGAGGTTTGACATATCCATGGTTTCTTTGGGTCCCAGTAGACATATTCAAGGAGCTATTTTTGGAGTTTCATCCCTCATCTTGGGCAGTGCACCCCATCATCACCAAGACATACCGTGACTTACACCATCAATACTGGTGGGTAGGTATGAAAAGAGATGCAGCTAGTTTTGTTACGAGGTGTTATAACTTTTTGTAAGAGAAGGTGGAACTCCAGGGTCCAATCATACTTTTTAAAAAGTTACCTATTCATGAGTGGAAATGGGATAATGTTTTGATATATTTTTTTGACTAGAATAACGAGGTCTCCTTGATGTAGAGATGCTATGTGGATTTTTGTTGACAGGATCATGAATGTTTCTCATTTTATACCTATCAGGGAGACCATCAATGTTGATGATATTGAGAGGTTATATATTCAGAGATAGTATGAATTCACTGGGTCCTGCACACTTTTATTTCATATAGGGATGCACACTTTACGTATCATTTTTGGAAGAGTTTATAGTGGGCACTGGTATATAGGTTCTTATAAGCATAGAATACCACCGTCATATAGATGAAAAGTCATAGCATACTGAATAGGTGATTGAGGACATGATGCAAGCATGTGTCCTATATTTTAAGGGATCTTGGGAGAATCATATACCCCTGGTTGAGTTCTCATACAATAACAAATATCACGAGATGATGTATATAAATCCTTATGAGGATTTTTATGGTAGTCCATGCTGATCACCCCTATGATGGTTAGAGGTAGGTGAGGAAGCTTTACGGGGACCGAGTCTCATACATGAGACTTCTAAGTAGGTTCAGTTCATTCAAAAGTGGATGGATACTTCACAATCTCAACAAAAGTGTTACACCAATCTCTAAAAATGAACTATAGATTTTGGGGTTGGGGATCAAATCTTTTTATATGTTTTTTCAAAGCTGGGACATAAGCAAATTAGGTTTTAGGGTAATCTTTCACCATGATTTTTCGAGTCATTAGAAATTATGGGTAGAGTCAGGATTGTAGCCTATCTGTAGAAGTTACCTTATAGGTACCAATCCATGCATAATTTCTTCTACATATCTCAACTGCACCACTATCACTCAGACCCATCTCATGATATTCTACCTGAGGAGGTTGATCTACAAGTTGATGTGTCCTTTGAGGAGCATCTCATTCATATAGTTTACAAGAGAATTAAGGTTCTATGAGGCTAGTCAATTCATCTAGTACGGGTTTTATAGAAGAACAACCATTTACAGGATGAGAATTGGGAGTGGTAGACTGATGTATGTGCCCACTGGCTGTAGTAGTTCTCAGACAAATCTTAACCACCATGGAGAGAGAAATTCAGGGATGAATTGCTTTAAGGGGGAAATACTGTAATAACATAGGTTTTCATGTTTCCAATGTGATGATCCTAGGATTATATGAGGATTCCTTGGTCTTCTAAAACTTATATATGGCCTTTATTGGTTTGAAACATGAATTATATGACACAACCATGGTAATTGTGATACACTTGATAATATGGATCGACTGTGGATATTCTAACTCTTCTAGTTATACGACAAGGTCATGGATGACTAGATATATATGGATTTATGACAATGCCATATTTTTTATTTATATTTGACATAGATTACTAGATATATTATATGATTACTGGTTTGAAGGGAGCCATGTATGGCTATACAATATCAATTTCTTATTATAGATGTGCCAAATGAACTTTACATTTATTTACTGCTTACTTGTTTACCTGCACAGTACTTATCTTTTTATATTTCACAACATAGAATTGTATAAATATTTTGGTGGTTACCTACTGGGATTGTATCTCACACCCTATTCATACCTCTATTTGGTACCCAAACAGACAATTTGGATGCAGGTAGGGACCAAGGAAATCACCCATAGTTCAATGTTTGACATTGATCCATGCTTAAGAGTAGGGGAGCATGTGACCATGATGAGGATGATGATTATATTCAGGGATATAACTTTTAGTATTTCTGGTATTTTGGTGCATGTAATATACTATATGATGTGTACCTTTTTTTGATATTTTATAGACTGATGAAATTTTCAGTATTGTATATGAGATACATATAGTATTGTTTATATATTTTTTTCTTGCACATTTACCTTATGTATAATTGTTACACAACTTAAAATAATGAATATTATTGCTATTTTGATGTGTTATAATATGGTAATGAGGGAATAGTCTCCCACAAGACACACTTAAGTCCCTCGCTTCTATTCGGAATCCTCTGGTGTTTGGGGAGATGTGTTTGGAGGCATGTGGTCAAATAGTCATGGGGTACTGTTGAGTGACATCTAGGATCGAGATGTTACATATATCATGGAGATAATATTGGATCCTAATTGAACATTTACTGATTTTGGTGCAACTTATGGGTACCTATGGAGGTGGGATTATTATGTTTGACACTATGTTATCTTTATAAAATGATTATTAAGATGAAGATCAAAGGTTTCTATGTCTCTTTGGTGAACTATATGCTTGATTTTAGTGTGATTAATTTCATTATTTTTCACATGTTTCATATTATAATGTATGGAGATCCTTGAAAAATTGGTTTTTAAATTTAGTCATAATTTTATAATAATTGTTATTAGACTATATTTAAATCATTTAATGGTATATTAAGAGCGTATAAAGATCTATCCAATTCCTAGGAAATCTCACACATGAAAAATGATGAAGTGTAGATCTCCACCCAGGAGATCCATTGTAATATAAAGAGTTTCATTCCTAAAGAGTTAGGGAAGTGTATTCCTTTTACAATTTCATATAGATTTCACATTCAACATGTTTATATGAGTAATAGATATTCCTACACCCTTCATTGTTATTAGAGTAATCCATATTTATGTTTTATGAATCTTTTGAAAAAATAAATAAGATAATCTAAAAATAAATTAGTTCCATGTTTTTGGAAATTCGATTTTGCAAAAGGGGTTCCCCTTACATAGCTAAGCTACATAAATAGAGACAACTTATTACCATTACAAAAATAAGATACCTAGGGTTAACCATGGATTTTCCCTTATGTAGAGTGCTTTACAAAAGGGCCATCATGCCTTACCCTTATGTAGATCGGTCTATATAAGGGTCACCTAATTTTACCCTTATGAGTAAAGGGTTACATAAGGGTAATTGAGTTTTTCCTAAATTTTAAAAAAGTTAACAAAGTTTTTTCTAAGGTTATGTAAAGGTAACCATCTGTTTAATCTTATGCATAATTCTAGTTGCATAAATGTAACCAATGTATTACATATACATGGGATCTTACATAAAGGTAATTTTGGATTTATAAGGGCTATGTAAAGTTCATACCCTTACATGAACTAGTAACCTTATGTGATGGTGCATGAAGGTCATGTACAGGTAAACTGCATCTTACCCTTATATGAAGCATTCACATAAAGGTATTAACCTTACACAAAAGAATCTATGTAAAGGTAATATTTGTATTACTTTTAGGAAAAATGTTATATTTAATCCACATAAAGGTAAGTTGTGACTTACCTTTATAGAAGGGGTTCCAGATAGCCTGCATTAGGAAAGAAGGCTTTACTCTTACTCAAGAATTATTCTATGAATAATGTAAATCTAAATTATTTCAAATTATTTGTTTTTTTAAAATATAATGTGATTTAATGGTTTATAAAATGTTTAAAAATCAATATAAATGTTATTTTAGTATATTAAAATTTAAAAAAGGTTTATAAATTAATTAAGTATAATTTTTTTTATAATTAATTAAAATTTTATGATACATTTTATTCATAAATATTAAATGCTAATATTTAAAATAACTTTTAACAAATTATATGGAATGGATTATTATATAAAAATAAAAGTTCTTATTTAGGAATCATTATTAATAATTTATAAAGGTTATAAATTGTGAAATAAGGCCAAAATATAAAATGATTATATTTAAATTGTAAATTATTCATAATTAATTATTTTGAATTATTTAAAATTAAAGGGGGCCTTATTTGGATATTATTTAAGTTACATAAAAAATGTTTTAATGATTGATATGATCAAGGTTTAAATAATAAATAAATATATGATATTTAGATTATGTAAACTTTTTAAACAATTGAAATTGAAATATAAATTGTATATAATTCATAAAAAATCATATATTTGAAATAGAAATTCCATATAATGATTAATGTTAAATAATTCATTATTTTATGTATATAAAATTTTTATATTGTCCATAATATTAATGTTAAAATTTATAAAAAGGTTTATAATTATCTTTGATTTATGAATTGTTCATAAATGTTTATCTCATGTATAAGTATTTTTAATTTTCATTTATTTAATGTTTATTCCCAATTATAATCATGTTCAATAAATTGTTTAAGAAATGTGAATATTTTATATAATTTAGTTCAAAATGTTAAACTAGTTCTAATATAGAGCCTTTAATTACATGCTAGGATTGTCACTATAATGAATTAAGTTTTTTCCATATACCCTAATCTCATTTTTTAATTAAAGATATAAACTTGAATTTAGTTATCGAATATATTTTGTACATATTAGATGTTAGAGTTATGATGAAATTGATTCTATCTGGAGTAAAATATCCCTCGGTAGAGGGACTTGGGGTTGGACTACCTACCAACCTGGAGGCTTATGCCTTGTCTAAGCTACTAAATGGGGTTAACTATCTATTAATCAAGGATTACCTATATGGATAAACCTGAATGGCATAAAGGCCTTCATTTTTATTGATTTTGGATAACCCCTTTTTCAATGGATGAGGGGGAACCCTTATAAGGCATGTAGGATCAGAGATTACATGGCCCATAGGCTTAAGAGATTACATGACCTGAAGGTCTTAGGGAATTCAACCAGACTATCTACAAGGAACTTCCCCTCCCCAGCATCAGCATCCTGATAGTAGCTCTCCACCTTTTCATGACCGTCTGACTAGGCTTCCTGTGCTAGCACAGGCTGGTACCGATGGCATAACCATACCCTCTCATTCTGACAATCCATTTGGCTCTTCTCTGGTGAGTGAACCTGCTCTGAATCCTCTTCTAGGGCTGCTTCTTTTTTATAGTGTGTCTGTGGCCTATATTGATGTGGCCCGAAGGCCTTGGGGTGGACCTAAGGCCTTAAGGTGGCCCGAAGGCCTTGAGAATCAACTGGGCCAAAGGACTTGGGTGGCCCGAAAGCCTTACAGGACCCAAGGACCAAACCTTTGGCCCGAAGGCCCAGATGGATGAATAGTTCTGGCTGCTACAGTACCGAACAGTGCCTGCTACAGTGCCTACTACAGTACTACTACAGTACCCGGAAATATGCCTCCACCCGGATATGTATGAATATGTTTGAATTCTATTTTTGGGAAAGTAACACAAACCTTTGGGTTATATAAATAGTTACACATTAATATGGTTTGAACATATTGATTTAGTAGAGAGAATATGATTCTAAACTATAATAATATAATAATCCATTTATAATAATGATTAATAAGAGATGATATGGTGATATTAAAAATCCCCTTTTAATGCTAAGTGTGATATTCCTTCCAAAGTGGCACATGAAAATACCTCAATCATCTAACTGGCTATTGTCGACCTCAACATGACTATACCTGCAATATCCTGTGTAAGGAAAACAATTTATAAGTAAATATTCATTATTTATGGGTACTTTCTAGCTTAGCATGAGTATACCTTGATTATAATTTTGGATTATTATTTTAATTATCTTTGTGTTACACTAGTTGGGAAGGCCTAACAATTAAGATACAAAAGGAATAGAGTTGAGTTTATCCATATGATGGATTGGATAAAGGGTTGTCTACATATCTATTTAATAATCATATATGAGATGACTGGGATGATACCGTACCCATAAAATCATGGCTTATTTATGTGATAACTGGTGTAAGTATTGGTAAATATAGATCTTGGACCACTAAATAATATGATGGATTTCAAAGAGGTGTCATCATTTTAGAGGGAGACCTATTGATAAATATAAATTTTGAATTTTTAACAATACATGACAATCATTTGATAAAATCTTATATTGAGGACAATACCATCATCACTATCATAATCTAAAATTTATAATTAGTACTTGAAAATGTGAAATTTAATGTAAGTAGCTCCTAATATTGTTAACTAAATAAAAGTTATTAAGATGGATTGGTGATATAAGAACTTTTCTTAATGAGTATTATATATGTTAGAAAATCTCATTCATCTACAAATTGGTGTTGAAATTGTTAAAAAAGTGAATAAAGATTCTTTTGGAAGTATAAGAGTGATTCATTTTAGGTTTAAAAGGTATTAGATGTAAAATGACCATTGGAATATTATTCTCCACTCATGTACTCAATATGATAGGATACATCAAGGATTTTAGTCTCATATACTCAATAATATTGGGAACATCAAGTGATATTCAATATGATTGAATATGATAAATGACTTGGCATGACTAAAGGTTTCCTTAAAACTTTAATGGTTATAGAAACCAATTATATTATTCCAATAGATTTATGATATCAACCATATTATTTACAAGTGTTTTAAATATACAAGAGGTTATAATGAGAAAATAATTGAAGTTTTGACCTTGAATGTTGTTTTCAAGTGATGGGGAAAATGAGTTGCGACATTAATGATTTGAAAGCTTCCATCATGGATGAAATTTTCATAACATTTATATTATAACATTTTTCTCTAGTGAAGATATTGAAAACAATTATTGTTTCATAAATTAATATTAGGTTTTTTGGATTCACATAGTTATGGATTTTTGTTTCTATAAAATAATTTAAGGAGAGACTAACAATGGTTTGTTCTGGTTAGGTATTTCATCCTATTTTCATTTATGAAAAAGTTATGGCAAAGTGAATTAATTGAAGAAATATTACTCGATATTCTCAAAGTGTTTGAAATGGATGAACCCGGGAATATGATATCTAGATTCTGATTTTGTATGGATAATTCAAGTGAGTAAAAGTTCAAACCAAAAAAAGAAATGTTAGTTGAAAATTTCAACAATGTTTCATCAAGAATCCAATAAAGTTAATTGAAGCCCATGGTTGTTAGGGTGGAAGAGTGTTAATTCAATATGATTGGATTATCCAAGATATACCTGAAGGAGTTTTGTGAAACTCTATGGAATTTCTATGTCAGGTAAAGATGTTATAGAAATTAATTCATTAATTTTTGAGGGTATATGATATCGAATGATTATTTTAAAAAGAGTTGAAAATATATAAGAGTTAAAAATCAAAGTAATAATTTATTGATATTTTCTTTTATATTCATGAGATGTAGTAAATAATTACTACATTAATTATTTTAAAGTAAATAATTTTATCAAGATTAAATGAATCTAAGTAAAATATGTGTATCTTCATCTTAGTTCTCTTGTGTGATAAAAAATATTTGTTATTAAAACATGATATTATTAATTATATACAAATATTTTATGATTAGTAAATTTATATAATATGTTTTTTAAAGAAGATATGGATAAAATTATTTTACCCTGGATAAAATTTTTATTAAAATATTTGTTAAAATATGTGGGAATGCGTTCCTACCATCCCTCTGTGGTATATTTTAATAAATTCTTATTTTCAAATGAAAATTTTACAAACACATATAATACCATATGTGGTATAGAAACAATAGTATAGTTTTTAAATATCCCTACTAAAAGTAAATAAATGTCGTTTTCAAGCCCAAAAGGGTTTTTGTATCTTAGTAAGATATTCTGAAAATGTAATGTTTAAGAGTCTAGTCGGAGCATTTTTGGACTTAGAGGAGATCAAAATTAATCGATAAAGGATAAAACAATTTTTTATATAAAAGTGTTTTCACTCAATATACTAAAAGATTTAAGGATATGTAAAAATAAAGAAAAATTTAAAGAGTTACATTTAGTAATCCTGAAAATGAAAGACAATATTTTTTGAAGGATTGAACTAGTCTAAATGAAAATTGAATTATACTAAATATCCCTACATAGTTTATGGTATGTAAGTAAAGATAAATGTAAAGAGTTACTTTAGTTACCATTAAAAATTGGTTTTTAGTTTTTCATAAAATAATTTAGGAGAACCAGTAAAAAATAATTTCAGTAGTTATACTATTTTTTTAATGTACCAACATGGGACATCCATCCATCAAATTAATGAGTCAGCCTTCCATATACCCGATGACCTTCCCCGATCTCCACTGGGTTGACAAAAAGAATCAAGGGTATCAAACATAACCATTGGGGATAGTTTTACCCTCATAATCTAAATGAAAAAAAATCCAAACATGGCATAAAAATAGGGAAATAAAATATATACCAAGATATATATCATATAAACAGGTATTTAATACAAGGATTAAAATAATACAACATAAGCTAAAAAAAGGAAAAAGAAAAACTGAATAGTCCAAAACCAAAACTTAGGCCATCCGGTTCCACAAAACTAAAGGACTGATCATCATCTCTACCTAACTCTCATGTCACCACCATAATCTCAACAACCATTTTCATTTGAAAGAAGATGAAACTATCAAATAAACCAATATAAAATACCTGAAGAAACCCTAAAAAACATGAAGAATGCATACCCACCATTGTGATTATTTAGTGTGTGAGATGAAGCTAGTAGGATACCACTATGAATCTATTTCATTTATTTTATAAAGGAAACCAATTATGCTAGTTTGAAAAAAGGAATGATTTTTTTCTTCCCCCTTTCCGAAAACATGTAATAAACCAAATATGAAACATACATTTTCTCAAAGTTTTAAATTTTTCCAAATAAATTCACAAATATTTTTCCTTTCAAAAACAATTCCAATTTCAAAGGAAACCAAATATTTTAATTTAAAATATCACATTTTTGAAAAAACCCACACATGGTTTAAAACATTTCAAAATCATATCAACCAAGAATTCCTTTTTTAAATTTGTTCCCCATTTTCCCCTTTTAATACTTAAACACACCCATTATAGGTATAAATAAAGAAAAATATGAATCATTATAAATCAAAATTCTAAGTGAATAGATAGGAATAATCTATAAAATAACAAGACTAAACCATAAAGAATCAACACAATAAGAAAGTACATCCAAGACATAAAAAATACATAGGCTAATATATAAAATAAAAGGAATAACATATGATAAATATAATGAGGCAAAACCACAATTACTAATATGAAAATGAAAAAAATGGAAAAAATTCTACCAAATCACACAAAATCATCAATTGAGTCACTCTCAACTAGGCTCATCGGCGACAACCCACTAGCCCACACATGACTATCAACTTGGGGAGATAAGCCAGTGTGTGATCTCAACTAGTCATATCAGTGTCCCACTACTTTTCATATAGTAACCTTAGTCTGATAATGTAATAATAAACTAAGGTGGGATATGAGTAAAAAATTACTTCACATGGAAATAAAAATCCCCTAAGGTTAACACCACAATCACATAAATTCCACCTCCCACACTACCCTTTAAAATATCTCCAATACATCACACATAATGGATCACCTGAAAAATACATATAATTACCCAAAACTTTTACAAATATTATTACATGATTTTATGCATAATTATCCATCAAATACAAACCATGGATTTAAAATACTAGTGTCTTTGGATAACTAGGTACATAATTAGAAAAAATAAAACTAGAATAAAAAATATTTTTATTAATATTCATAACAAGAACCTAAATTCTCTTGAGCTTCTATAACTATATAGGATAACCTGGGAAGTACATAGACAGAAGGGGTGAGATAAAAAATCCACTAAAGGAATAAACATGGAAAAAATTATAAATAATGAGTCAGAAGGCATATCATGCTAATATAAAAGGTATGACTCCTAAATAAACATACGAAGGAATTATATATAAAAATTTGAATCATATGTTCATGGAAATATAGGATTGTAGAAGAAAAATATATCATGAAATAAACATGAGTTAAGGATAACTTTCATGACAATATGATATGGTGGACATAGTCCCATAATGGATTAGGTGTATCCCTAATCCCATACATAAAATCTTATGAGACAAAAAATTACCCAATGTTTTGGATCATTATCTAGGCACACCCATCATAACATGTACATGCATATGCATTCCACATATGGAAATCAAACATAAGGAATAAACATAATAGTTACCCAGAGAAAGAAATGGGTTTAATAATAATGGTATAAGGATTAGACAAAGGCTGTATCATAACTGTATCAATGAAATATGGGATTAAATAATTCTGGAGAAACCATAAAGTAAACATAATAATAGATCCTGAATAATTATGTCTAACTGAAGTGAAAAAAATGAAAAAGTGTTAGATAACTTTATAAATGTGCCACTTTAGTACGGTTTAAAGAAAAAGATTAAAGAATCCTTAAAGAGGATAAATGAATAATTATTTCCATAAACTATAGATTAACTAATTTTTTTTTTCATTTTAAAATGTGTTATTTTATAAAATATGGGTGAATTAAATTTTTTTAGGGATTTTACTTGAAAATGGATAAGAAATTGAGAAGTTCCTTTTAATTGAGTTTTCTTATTAAGAGGAATTTTGAATTTAACCATTTAAAACTTATATTTATCATATAATAAATATCAATATATATATATATATATGTATTTGTGTGTGTGTTTTGAAAATATAAAAATAATATGGGATAATTACATAGGAATAAATGTATAGATAAACTGAGGCAAAGAGATAGAAAACATAACCCATAGAAAATATGGAGGTTTAGAGAGATCCCTTACATTATGTCCAAATGTATCCTACACTTTAAATACATTTACTAGATAAAAACAATTGATAAATAATTTAATTTATAACAAATTATACATATATTTTATTTATTATAATTTTATTATGTTTATTTTCGGCAGTTTTCATGAGTTATAAAGTTTGATTTTATTATTTAGAGAGCATTCATTTCATGCATTCATGGTCCATTCAGTTATAAATAATTATAGAAGTTCATCAAAAATTGAAATAAAACTTTATTAGTGAATGAAATTATATTCATGAACATACAAAAGTTTAAAAAATTCCTTCTATAATTTTGTTTTTTACATGAGGATGATTCATTTGATAAAATGGTAATGATAGATGTTTAGATTATTTTGGAGGTTTTTACAGACATCATGAAATAGTTTTGTTTTATTTAATTTTATGGACATATTATCATTAAAAAATATTAAACCACATATAATATACATAATTAGTTTATTTTGAACAATTATAAGTTAATTTAAACCTACAATGAAGGCATTTTTGGAAAACAAAAACTCATTGTCCATGATGGTGGTTAACTGACATAATATGGACAATGGTTTAATTTTTCATTGAATAAGAGGAGATTAAAGAATTTATGAATAGAGTATATTCAATTAGAAATATAAAATTACTGTATATGTATAAGATAATAGAATTATTATTCTTTTTTGGATGAAGTAGGTGAGGAGAATGTAGAAGAAGAAAAGAAATTAAAAGAGGTAGTTTGAGAGAGTTACCTGTTGAATATAACCTCTTTTAAGGACCCATTAAGGAACTTGGAATTAGTATTTTTATAATACCATAAGCACTTTAAAGTGGGGAGAGTGGTAAGAAGTGGGTTTTTATAGATTTTTAAAGCTTTAATGATTTTATTGTGAGAGAAGAAGGGGTGGTGAGGGGTGGTATTGTAAGGGGAGGAAAGGGTGTTTTTATTATTATATTCATTAGATTATTATTTTAGAACAATACTATCAATAGTATTGATTATTGTGTCTATATATAGTAAATAGTTCATGTTATTTCTAAATAATGGGTTATTTTATCATTCATGACTAAAAAATTCATGTATTTGGATCATAATTTTAAATACTGTAAATTACTGTATTTCAATATTCACAAAATTTAACTATTTTAGAAAAATCTCAAAAAATTAATATACCCTTTTTTGATGTTTATATTTCAAAAATTGAATCCATTTTATAAAAGCAATTTTATAAATATGAGAAATTTAATTTTTAAATACAATCCTCATTTATTCGAAAAATACTAATTTTAATATTATAATCGATTTAATGACCCTTTAAAAAACTAATTATGCAATCATAAAATTATATTATTATTATAATAAAAATTAATATTAATTTAATAATATATTTTATTAAAATAAATTTCTTTTTGAATCATTATATTCACAGTAAAATTGAAAATAAAACATTCACATTTTATATAATAACGTGAACACTTAATTTATCATTTTAAAAATATGTATTTACTTGTTCCATGATATAAATATAAAATATTTTCATTTTATAAGATACCTAAATATTATTTTAAATTTCCTTATGTGAGGTTACTATCCTATTTTTCATAATATTATTCCTAATGGTCATATTACTATTACAATAGTCTGGTTACTATTCCAATGGTTAGATTACTATTCCAATGATCATATTTTTAATGGTTATATGGGTTAACTACTTATTATAAATATGTATTATTCCATTAATTATTTATTCACTTATATTTTATCTCATGTTTATATATACTGTCATCTTTACAATGAATATTGTATTATTAAAATTATGTCTTATTTCTATATCTTTGTTCATGAGTGAGGTCGTTCTAGTGTATCAAACATATCCAAATCATTATATTATTATTATATTATTCTCTATTTATTACCCCTAAGTTATATTTAGGATTTTTATAGGTTTATTTTCTGACTAATGTAACAATATTCATTCATGATAATAATTTTTTTGGGTTTTATATGTGATGTTTCTGATATATACTACATGACTTAATTATAAGAAGTGAAATTCTATTGATAAAATTCAAGGTCATTACATTATTCACCCTTATGAAATTTTGACCAAGAAATTTCATTTTACATACTAATGTGAAAGCAAATGAGGGTACTTCTCCTTCATCACTTCCTCTATTTTTGAGTTCTCTTCTTCATATTTATGGTTCCACCATAGTACATTGACCCGACGAGTAGTATTATCATGTAAAACTTTATCTCTATGGACCTTGATCTTAACCAACCACTCCTCATAAAATAGATCATTTTATATCTCTACCACCTCCGAATTCAGTACCTGTGAGGTATCAATTATGTACTTCCAAAAGAGGGATACATGGAATACATCATGTAATTGAGACATGGTTGGTGGAAGTGCTAGTCAATAGGCCACAACTTCAACCTAATCAAGAATCTCAACGGGGCCAATATACCAGGTATATAGTTTAAGTTCTTCCTAAATCCCTTTAATATATTACATGAAGATATGAATTGGAATACCTTTTCTCCAACCTCAAACTCCAAGTCCAATTAATGATTATACGTATAGATCTTCTATCAACTTTTGGCATCCCTGATGCGCTACTGAATAGTCTTCACCTTTTATACAATTTCATTGTCTATTTGAGGCCCCAATAGCTTATGTTAATTGAATTCATCCCAAAATTAAGGTGTTATTCATATTTTCCCATAAAGGGATCCATATGCTTCTATTTTGATGCTTGAGTGGAAACTAATATTATAATAGAATTTGACTAGAGGGAGATGTTGGTACCATAATTCTTTGAATTATATAGATCAAACTCTCAACATATATTCTAGTGTATAAATAGTAAACTCAGACTATTCATCATTATAGGTGTGATGATATGTACTAAAGTTCGTATAAGTGTTTAGGTCATGTTGGATACTTTTCCAGAACATGGTGGTAAATCTCGAACCTTGATTGGATACAATTTATAATGTTACTCCCTTTAATATCACCACTTCTATGATGTATATCCATAAATGTGGATCATGTTAGAATTCCTATAAAATTTCAATAAAGTGAGTTGTCTTTTTAAATGCTCCACAACAACCCATATAAAATTATTTTCTCGGTATATACTCAGAAGTCCAATGACAAAGTCTAGGTGATGTTTTCCAATTTCCATGTTGGTATGGATAATGGTTTCCTCATACCCTTAGACGTTTATCTTTTCATCCTTCACTAATTGAACTACCTGACAATTTTACATAAATTCAGTGATTCCCTTATTTATATTACCCACCGATAGTGCTCTCAAAATATTGATACTACTTTTTTCTATTTAGGTGGATGAATAAGGTCAAGGAATGTGAATCATTAAAAATTTCCTTTCTTATCTTAGGATTTGAAGATACAAAAAGTTTTGACCCGAATCTTATTACTCCTCTATATCTATTTTGAACTCTGATTATTTCCCAATTATGATAGCTTCTACCTTTTTCTTAATTTTCTCATCATCTCTTTGATCATCCTTTATCTTCTCTAATAGGGATGGTTGATAAATAGTTTGAGAAAGGAATTATGATGTTATTTCCTTTATGATTAACATGTCGATCCCTTTCATCTCTAATTAGACTAGATCCTTCTCAATTATCATCATTGATAAAGTTGTAGGATCCTTTCTTCTTAGAGAATTTTCCACATTATTTGCATTACCAGGATGGTATGAATTGATAAGTCATAATCCTTTAAGAGAAATAACAATCTCAGCTATGAAATATTAAGATCTGTATACACGAATATATATTTTAGGATCTTGTGATTAGTATTTATATCTCACACTTCTCCTCATAGAGATAATGTTTCCCAATTTTCAACACAAATATCAAAGCCAACAACTCTACACAATGCATGGTATAGTTTAGCTCATGAACGTTTAGCCACCTTGAGGCGTAGGCCATCACTTTATCATTTTACATTAGTACACAACCTAATAAATTCTTTGACACAACACTATATACCACAAATTGTTCCCCAATTATGGGTAGTGTAGGTACTGGTGAAGTGATAAGACTATTTTTTAACACTTTGAAGCATTATTCACATTAAATGCTCTAGAAAAACATTACTCCCTTTTGATTCATCTTGGTTAGTGGGTTTTAAAATCATGATAAGTTCCTAAAAAATTATTAGAAATACCTAGATAGACCAAGGAAACTATGGATTTTTGTTACAAATGTTGGTCTTCACCACTTGTTTCACGCTCAAATTTACCCAAAAGATGAAGGTAGAACGGTCCTTGTAGTTTATCTTGGGTTATTGAATCCTCAGAGACCTAAGAAGTAACCTATAGTCACATAAATTATATGGATTTTTTTTGTCTATAAAGCGGCCAACTTGGGTTGATTTAAGATGGTTTTAAATGAGCTCTAAGATACTTAAGTTAATTCAATTTAAAAGAGTGAGTTGATCCTAGGTTATCACTTGGGGTGGATTGGATGTATTTCCATTTCAATGATTTCAATTTCATATATTTGATATGGGTTCATTTAAGAAGATAAAACAACATCATCACTTAATGGTTTAATGCCTAAACCCTTTAATACTAATCACCTATACATTTGAAGGATCAATGTTTTGAGCACTTCAAGGTAAAGGTTTGTATTATCACTTAAAGTGTGTGGCCTTAAATTCAACAAGGACGATGGAGTTTAAAAATCATAAAATACAAATCTCAATTAAATAAGTTATTATACATTAATGGGGTGATAAATAACATACAATCCATCCCCTTGATAATCCCTTGGATCAACCCATAAGTGGGTTAGCCCTCCATTGATGCTATGGTTTCAATGGAAGCGGGAAGTAGACTCATGAGTGTAGAGACCCGAAGCTTAACGTACATGGACATTACATTACATTTGCGGAATACTTAGTACATAACAAAAACACACACACAAGGATCGTAATAGTTTAGTGTCTTTGGAAACTCGGAACGTAATCTTCTAATCGCGGTGAAAGATCTTCAATATCTCCCATAAAGATCTTCCCTTTTTTTTTACCTAAAACATTTCTTTATATCCTGTGGAAAAGAAAACATAAAAGGGTGAGCTCAAATTCTCAGTAAGGGTAAACAAAAGAAAAATCAATCACATCATATTCATAAGAACATAACTTTTGTAAATCTTCACCTGCAAAAGAGATCATAATATCTTAACATGGAATAAATCATAGAAGTGAAAATGAGATCCCCATAATCATAACATAAAACTTGAAACTTTGTGGAATGCAAACATAATCATAAAAAATCATTTCTTGTTAGTCATGACTCATTGCCAAGACTATCTTAGCGGACAAAGTCCATTTCTGAACCGAGTTCACTCCTCGTTTTAGTCCTGAATCGCTGAACTGAAATAACCTTCCGTTCCAGCCACGTCTATCTCATGAGATATAAATCTTTACCCAATGAATTGGAGGGAGATATAGGTCCCACCCATCTTATAATTAATCCTTTCTTATGTGTGCCACATAATCATAATTCATACATCATCGCAAAACACCTGTAACAAAAATGGGATTCTTGAAACTTCATGACATCATAAAACAAATCATATAAGGTAAATGACTTCATAAAAATAATTCCCTCACAACATAATAAAATCAATGTAATAACAGGGATAAAAAAAGAACCCTATATTATCTTAGATGGAAAATAATTTTTATAAAACATTTTAACTCCATTCTTGAGGAAAATATCATTTCTACTTCAAAAACACTTTTCCTTTCATAACATGTCATACGACTTTAAAATAAAAGAAGTTGATTAAAAATAAACTTGAAAACTTGTAAAGTAAGCTTCTTGGAAATAATTTTTTAAAAATCCATTCATGCCTTATAAGTTAAAAAGAACATTCTTCGTACTTTTGTCGGAAAAGTCAAAAAGTACCTCGTAAGAAAAACGACAAAAGATTCCTTTAATATCTTTTACAAAAAAAACTTACCGAAGGGTAAAATTGGATATAAAATATTGTATAAGGAAGGAAATAATATTACATATTGAGGGAACATTGATGTGGATGATAAAATACACCCCAGTAATTACCAAAGTAAAAACAATCTCGGATAAAAGTGAGATTGTGATATTTCCCTTACCTTAAGTCCGATTTTCTTTGTAAGTGTCCGAACCTCCTGTATAATGATTTAAATAATGTCATTAACTTATTAAAGAATCATATTCATTGTTATTATATCATATATGGTTCACTTATGACTTTATATTACCCGTTCCTTTGTAAATTCCATGTTAAAGAAGCGTTTTGGGTAAAATCGTTTCATTTATCGTAGGTGTTTGGACTTGTTGTTCTTGACATTATTATTACTTATATCATGATTTACTTACTTCCAGAATATAAAACATGATTTATATATAATATATATTCAGTATATATATATATAATAGATAGATAAATGAAATGAAACACACCGTTCATGGAGACGGTAGTCCGTACGTACGCATGAACGCTGTTTTCGTTTCCTTATTGAGTTGAACGGAATTAAGTAGATGACATTCATATATATACACATAAATACAGTATCATTTTTATGTAATATATTTAATTATTACTTATTATATATACTTTATAATCATTCATTAATGGTTTAATGTGGATAATGAATATCATCGCGTCGTGGAGACGGTATTCCGTACGTACGCACGCGCGATGATATCGTTCTCATGATCGTCAACTTGTGTTGATGTGTATGTATACTATTTCAGTATCAATATAAATTTATAATAATCATATATAGTTACTCATTACACCATTATACCCATCCTTGTAAGGTGATGGTGGAAAATAGATTACACCACGGCGTGGAGACGGTATTCCGTACGTACGCACGCGCTGTGATTTCATTTTTCCGTAGGATGGATAGAAGGTGAATTAGGGTTGTTTCATATTTATAATAACATATCAGTATGTAAGTAATACTGATGTTATTACTTTATCATGAAACAACTAAAGAAGAAGAAGTTGAAGAAGAAAGAAATTGAAAAGATCGGTAATGGATATTACCTCTTCTTTGAAACGCCTCTTTGAATCCTCCACTTAGGGAACTAAGATTGGTCTTTGAAGAAGACCAAGACCTCTAGGATTATTCTAGGGAAGTGGAGAAGGTATTTTGGTAGGGTTTGGCCGAGCTTGAGTGCTCAAATTGGTGTGAGGAGGGGGAGGAGGTGTCCTTTTATAAGGGAGGAGAGGGGCACCTTAGGAATATCTCAAAATATTATTTTATATTAAAGTCAAAATCGGTTTATAATGGTTCCAAAGGGTCTTATTTCGAAGCTAAAGTGGAGATGGGTCTAAATTCTATCGACCAATAGGATTTAGACAAGTTTAGGTTATTATTTTAACCTTATCAATTAGATTTAACTCTAAGTTAAATAATTTAACTTTTACCGTGTCTTTTTGTTTTCTTACACTATATGGTTAATACACTAACTATAACATGCCAAACGAACCCCAAATTATTTATTATTAATATATATATCCTTATTTAAGTCATTTTGCCGAACCTTAGATTTTTAGAAATAAAATTACACTTAATAATATAATATTTAATTTAAAAACTATTTTGTGTCAATTTTGACAGTATTTGATATATGATTTTTGTGAAAGTAATAAAAGAATTATATGTTCGAACAAAGTTGATTAAATCAACACTAATATATCATAGTAACCTAGAAAATTAGTTTAATTCATAAAAAGTCTCAAATTACATTTATTTTGGTGTTTATAACGTCAATTATGTCAATATTTCATTAATAAGATAATTACTGTATCATCATTGTGTCATAAATAAATTAAATTATTTAATGTCTAAAAATTACAAATAAAACACCATTATGTAGGAAATCTTTTTATCTTTCTAATGAATATTTATAGTCTAATTTATCTTATGTATAACCCCATATTAAAAATGTTTTAGTAAATAAACTATGATTTTAACTCTTTTAACTATTCATTAAATAAAATAATATTAAATGTCATAATCTAATCCAAGTGGACCTAAATGGTCATATTATATTCATAAAGTTGTTTTTGGTCGAATTACACTTATCCAATAGAATTAGGACATGTGTTAGGGTAATAGTAATATCATATTTACCCTTAGTTACCCTATTTACTATTAACCGCGGTAAAAAAAAGTAAAAAGTTACTATTCACCAAAAATTATTTTCATCTCATTGAACCACATTTTAGTCCTTGATATTAACCGTGTCTCTTGGATTTTCGAAATTCCATTCACAGAAGCGGCAAAATTAAGTTTTATGCAAAATTCATTTTTTAACCTACCACTTAGTGGTTTCACTATTCATCAAAAATTGAAAGTTTTCAGAAAAATACCAAAATTTCACCCTAGGCTAATTTCGATATTACGAATCCAAAAATGAAGTCCATTTTGAAAAATAAAATTTTTAAAATTTCAAAATGTGGTTATTACTATTCATAACGGCTAGTTTTAATAATATTTTAATAGCATATCGTTGTTTAGTGAAACTCGGTATTGCATACTACACACGCTATCGAGGAAGGTCGCGATTGCGTGTAATACAAGGCAAGTCAAGGATGCGTGTTGAGCAAGATCCTTTTGGTGTAGCGTAAAACACAAGAAATTAATGTAATTAAAAAGAATATTTTTCATAAAATCTCAGGGTGTTACATTCTACCAGCCTTAAAATGAATTTCGCCCTTGAAATTCGTCGGGGTTATAAATGGTTTACTACTCGAAAGTTTCTTTAATAGAAACCCACATCATAAAAAGGAATACCAAAACCAATCTTTAAAAACAAAAGTATGAAACGTAATGGTTACCCAAATAAACTAATCACTGGGTTTCCACATAGGTGAAATTATGGATATGGAAGAGAAATCTAACCATCATGTTCTGATAGAGAGTGGTAGAGAACATGGCTATGGAAAAGCCAACAATCACAAATCCATAAATTTTTGACGATCTAAGGTACCATCTGATTAATCAAATATAAGAGCCCTAGGACAACATTTTTGGTTTTCAAGATCGTTTACCTAAAGTTGAAGAATTTGAATTAGAATAAATACTTACTTTATTTTGGTACAATCTCACTGTTGTTCGTGCCTTGAACAATTTCCACTTCATCTCTTAAATAAATGAAGTTGAATTTGTTATTCGTGAAGTGTTAGCAGATCATGTGATAAAATGACGGGTCATTCCATCTGTCCTAAACAAAAGGTTAGCAAAAGTTATTAAATATACATAAGTCATTCTATAGTGAGATTAATCATATATGGTTCCTAAAATGGACTTATACTTCATATATCATACTGCTTAATATAATAAAACTAGCTTCTACTAAACAGGGACTTCTTGTAGGCCAGTGGTAGGCGATAAAGGCCAGTCGCACTTCGGTTGTGGGTTCGATTTCCACAGCCTTGTCCGACGCGATGGGCTGTCGCCCGTCCTGCAGGTTGTCCTTTTTATAAAACTATATTACTATAACATCCCATCAATAATATCGAAAAACTTCTATCCTTAAACAATACTAACTTATGGTTAACATAATCCATTCCAATCTTTAGGCTTATCTAAAATACTTCAGTCCAAGCTCATAGTATAAAGAAAACGATAACTTGAAATGTCGTCAACCAAGCATGTGAATACCATCATTTATCCCCCATATATCTTTTTGGTCACATTCCAATCATCTGAATACCTTAATCATGTATTCTCTTGAAGAATGAATACCCATTGAACCTTAGTGAAAACATTAATGCAGTTAAAAGTTAACACTTTCCATATACCAAAATCCTCAAAATTCTATATACTCAAACCATGATATCACTTAGTCCTTATATCAATCATGAGCTCATGAATACTGTCAAACATTTCATTTTCTCCTTATCCCTTAATTATGCGCATATCATCTACTTTCCAAAATATTTGAATCACTTTTCATGGTTACCGGTACCTTAAAATTATTGAAAACCACAATAGACCAATACATAAATATTTCAGTACACCATAAAAGTAACTCAACAACATTATTATTGAATACCAATACATAAACACTTTAGTCCATCCACTTCAATGATTGTCATGGAATAAGTCCTTCCTTGATTTAGAAGTAACTTGTTAGGTCAGGGCATTGAGTTGGGTAATGCCCATGTTCTCCACAAATAAGACATTGAACTCCATAACAATCTGTCACTCTATGACCCTTTTCTCCACACAGAAAACATCGGTCCCTCCATTTGAGGTATTCCTCAAGGTTCTTCTTCCCTTTAGAAATCTCAATCTTCCTTTCTTTATGCTCCTCAACATGCGAACATGCATAATAGTTTATCTTCCTCTTCTTTGATGAATTAGGCATACCACTAAATTTCACCTTATTAATCATATATCGCGATGACTGATTTGGCATAATCACAAGATCTTTCTCTCTAGGAATTACACAATTTTTTGCTCATAGTCACCAATTTGTCCATTGGATTCAATGTTAACCGAATTCCTTCTCGTTCCCTCCATTAACTAAAACACAAAAAGAATCTTGTGAGAGGAAAAAATCATGCTAGGGAAAACAACATAGTAAAGGGGGAGTACCCTTAATATCTAACATCTTAGGATAAATTCTAAGATCGTTACCGTAGTTCTACGACTGTATCTTATACGTATACTTATCCTTAGGGACATCCCTAGACATACCTTAGAAATATCTCTTGGGATCTCACTAACGCTTTCGCATCCTAGTTTCCAAAGGTTGACTAAACCTTTCCTCTGATACCAACTGTAGAGACCCGGAGCCTGACGTACATGTACATTACATTAATTTTTGCGGAATACTTAGTACATAACAAAAAACACACACACAAGGATCGTAATAGTTTAGTGTCTTTGGAAACTCGGAACGTAATCTTCTAATTGTGGTGAAAGATCTTCAATATCTCCCATAAAGATCTTACATTTTTTTTACCTAAAACCTTTCTTTATATCCTGGGGAAAAGAAAACATAAAAGGGTGAGCTCAAATGCTCAGTAAGGGTAAACAAAAGAAAAATCAATCACATCATATTCATAAGAACATAACTTTTGTAAATCTTCACCTGCAAAAGAGATCATAATATCTTAACATGGAATAAATCATAGAAGTGAAAATGAGATCCCCATAATCATGACATAAAACTTGAAACTTTGTGGCATGCAAACATAATCATGGAAAATCTTTTCTTGTTAGTCATGACTCATTTCCAAGACTATCTTAGCGGACAAAGTCCATTTCTGAACCGAGTTCACTCCTCGTTTCAGTCCTGAATCACTGAACCGAAATAACCTTCCGTTCCAGCCACGTCTATATCATGAGATATAAATCTTTACCCAATGCATTGGAGGGAGATATAGGTCCCACCCATCTTATAATGAATCCTTTCTTATGTGTACCACATAATCATAAATCATACATCATCACATAACACATGTAACAAAAATGGGATTCTTGAAACATCATGACATCATAAAACAAATCATATAAGGTAAATGACTTCATAAAAATAATTCCCTCACAACATAATCAAATCAATGTAATAATAGTGATAAAAACAGAACCCTATATTATCTTAGATGGAAAATAATTTTGATAAAACATTTGAGCTCCATTCTTGAGGAAAATATCCTTTCTACTTCAAAAACACTTTTCCTTTCATAACATGTCATACGACTTTAAAATAAAAGAAGTTGATTAAAAATAAACTTGAAAAATTGTAAAGTAAGCTTCTTGGAAATAATGTTTTAAAAATCCATTCATGCCGTATAAGTTAAAAAAAACATTCTTCGTACTTTGTTCGGAAAAGTCAAAAAGTACCTCGTACGAAAAACGACAAAAGATTCCTTTCATATCTTTTACAAACAAAAAACTTACCGAAGGGTAAAATTGGATATAAACTATTGTAGAAGGAAGGAAATAATATTACATATTGATGGAACATTGATGTGGATGATAAAATACACCCCAGTAATTACCAAAGTAAAAACAATCTTGGATAAAAGTGAGATTGTGATATTTCCCTTACCTTAAGTCTGATTTGCTTTGTAAGTGTCCAAACCTCCTGTATAATGATTTAAATAATGTCATTAACTTATTACAGAATCATATTCATTGTTATTATATCATATATGGTTCACTTATGACCTTATATTACCCGTTCTTTTGTAAATTCCATGTTAAAGAAGCGTTTTGGGTAAAATCGTTTCATTTATCGTAGGTGTTTGGACTTGTTGTTCTTGAAATTATTATTACTTATATCATGATTTACTTACTTCCAGAATATAAAACATGATTTATATATCATATATATTCAGTATATATATATATATATAATAGATAGATAAATGAAATGAAACACACCGTTCATGGAGACGGTAGTCCGTACGTACGCATGAACGCTGTTTTCGTTTCCTTATTGAGTTGAACGGAATTAAGTAGATGACATTCATATATATACACATAAATACAGTATCATTGTTATGTAATATATTTAATTATTACTTATTATATATACTTTATAATCATTCATTAATGGTTTAATGTGGAGAATGAATCTCATCGCGTCGTGGAGACGGTATTCCGTACGTACGCACGCGCGATGATATCGTTCTCATGATCGTGAACTTGTGTTGATGTGTATGTATACTATTTCAGTATCAATATAAATTTATAATAATCATATATAGTTACTCATTACACCATTATACCCATCCTTGTAAGGTGATGGTGGAAAATAGATTACACTACGGCGTGGAGACGGTATTCGGTACGTACGCACGCGCAGTGATTTCATTTTTCCGTAGGATGGATAGAAGGTGAATTCGGGTTGTTTCATATTTATAATAACATATTATTATGTAAGTAATACTGATGTTATTACTTTATCATGAAACAACTAAAGAAGAAGAAGTTTAAGAAGAAAGAAATTGAAAAGATCGGTAATGGATATTACCTCTTCTTTGAAACGCCTCTTCGAATCCTCCACTTAGGGAACTATGATTGGTCTTTGAAGAAGACCAGGACCTCTAGGATTATTCTAGGGAAGTGGAGAAGGGATTTTGGCAGGGGTTGGCCGAGCTTGAGTGCTCAAATTGGTGTGAGGAGGAGGGGGAGGAGGTGTCCTTTTATAAGGGAGGAGAGGGGCACCTTAGGAATATCTCAAAATATTATTTTATATTAAAGTCAAAATCGGTTTATAATGGTTCCAAAGGGTCTTATTTCGAATATAAAGTGGGGATGGGTCGAAATCCTATCAACCAATAGGATTTAGACAAGTTTATGTTATTATTTTAACCTTATCAATTAGATTTAACTCTAAGTTAAATAATTTAACTTTTACCGTGTCTTTTTGTTTTCTTACACTATATGGTTAATAAACTTACTATAACATGCCAAACGAACCCGAAATTATTTATTATTAATATATATATCCTTATCTAAGTCATTTGGCCGAACCTTATATTTTTAGGAATAAAATAACAATTAATAATATAATATTTAATTTAAAAACTATTTTGTGTCAATTTTGACACTATTTGATATATGAATTTTTTGAAAGTCATAACAGAATTATATGTTCGAACCAAGTTGATTAAATCAACACTAATATATCATAGTAACCTAGAAAATTAGTGGAATTCATAAAAAGTCTCAAATTACATTTATTTTGGTGTTTATGACATCAATTATGTCAATATTTCATTAATAAGATAATTACTACATCATCATTGTGTCATAAATAAATTAAATTATTTAATTTTGAAAAATTACAAATAAAATACCATTATGTAGGAAATCTTTTTATCTTTCTAATAAATATTTATAGTCTAATATATCTTATGTATAACCCCATATTAAAAATGTTTTAGTAAATAAACTTTGATTTTAACTCTTTTAACTATTCATTAAATAAAATAATATTAAATGTCATAATCTAATACAAGTGGACCTAAATGGTCATATTATATTCATAAGGTTGTTTTTGGTCGAATTAAACTTATCCAATAGAATTAGAACATATTTTAGGGTAATAGTAATATCATATTTACCCTTAGTTACCCTATTTATTATTAACCGCGGTAAAAAAAGTAAAAAGTTACTATTCACCAAAAATTATTTTCATCTCATTGAATCACATTTTAGTCCTTGATATTAACCGTGTCTCTCGGATTTTCAAAATTCCATTCACAGAAGCGGTAAAATTAAGTTTTATGCAAAATTCATTTTTTAACCTACCACTTAGTGGTTTCACTATTCATCAAAAATTGAAAGTTTTCAGAAAAATACCAAAATTTCACCCTAGGCTAATTTCGATATCCCGAATCCAAAAATGAAGTCCATTTTGAAAAATAAAATTTATAAAATTTCAAAAAGTGGTTATTACTATTCATAACGGCTAGTTTTAATAATATTTTAATAGCATATCGTTGTTTAGTGAAACTCGGTATTGCATACTACACACGCTATCGAGGAAGGTCGCGATTGCGTGTAATACAAGGCAAGTCAAGGATGCCTGTTGAGCAAGATCCTTTTGGTGTAGCGTACAACACAAGACATTAATGAAATTAAAAATAATATTTTCCATAAAATCTCGTGGTGTTACAATGAGGGAGGAATTGAAGAAGTAAAGAAAACAATAAAAAGAAAATAACCACTCCACCGTTGTGTGAATAATTTCACAAGGTTTAGTGTGAATAAATTCACATATTGAACCAACAGTATCAAAGTTATATGAAGAAAAACCGAATAAGAGGAAAATAAGACCTTTTATTAAGAATCTAACGTGAATTGAACAACTTACATGTGAAAGACAAACTTGAGACAACAAAATTGTAGAATAACATTACACTTGAAAAAAGCACCAAATATTCTCAACTTCTCCACCACCACTTCCTTAAATAGGAAATTTTGAAGCCTTGGGTCGAGAATTCAATAGTCCAAGTCTCCTCAATTAATTTTGGTAGGCCATAGGTTGGTGGAAAGTTGAGGGAGAATTGATTTTTCCACCATTGACCCGAGGTGACATCCAGCTTTCAACCACCAAACAGATGAGCATGGAATGCCATATTGATGGCCTAATCAGAGTGTTCTATAGAATAAGAAAATGGATACCCCGATTTCTCCTATCCGCCGGTAAAATTTGGGTCCATTTGGAGTTGTGGATTCGAAGATATTATTAGATTAGTTGACTGTTTTTCTGGGCCACAGAATCTGGCCCAGAATTTTATCTCTTATTTGGGATGCCTAAATGAACACAATGGAGGCCGAATTAGCATTGGATTCTGAAATATTATTTGTTCCTCTCTATGTCTTGTATACGCCCACCAAATTTGGGCTTCATTGGGTTTGTAATGTGGGTCCCACATTCTCATCAGTGGGCTGGTGTCCAATCTGCCTTCTCTAGAATTCCTCCCTTTCATCACAAAATATAACCATCTTCTTCCATGAATTATCCATTGATCCTTGGAGGAAACATGTTCATATTGAAGTGTAGATCAATTTCTCAAAATATCAAATTAAAATATGGAAAATTACATTCCTTAAAATAAGATGAATCATTAGGTATTTCAAATGATGTTAAAAAATGTATAACATAATAGTGCATTTTAAGAAGGTATTATAACCATAATGTGAAATGATGTTCAAAGTGTAAAATGAACTAAAACAGTGTTTATGAATAATAAAGAACATGAATATTATATATATTAACAATGAATATTAGCCACATTTAGTAGCTAATCACACCCCCCAAATTGAGTTTTTCTTGTCCCGAGCAAAATATATCTCAACAATATGAAATTCAAATCCCCTTTTCCAAAAACATTTTAATACACAATGATCACCAGAAACCCTTATACCAACCAATCATGAAACCCATCAAACTATTTTAATACAGGATAGTTTCATAAGTATATCCCAATCCCAATCCCATTTCTTTGATCAAATTCATTTCCATATTTCATCCAATATCAATTAAGTATGAGGATGTGTTGTGCATCACAATAGACATGGGGGTTCATATTTATTCAAGGGGGGATTGATGGAAGCACTAGGTTGAATCAAATTTCAATATTAAGATGAGTAATAAATTTTTTTATTGTATTATTATTTTTTTTGTTTTTTGTTTTTTGTTTTTTGTTGTTGTTTTTTTGTAATTTTTCTATGGTAATTAAAATTGCACTCAAAAGAGTCAACCCCTATAGCGAGACTTTGACAATGACTCCCTGGCTCAAAGACCTTAGGGCACTAAGTGAATCCCACATAATCGGGCATCATCTCGAGTTAACTCAGTTAAAAAAAAATTCAAATTACAAAAAAATTGAGGTAAAATTACTAAATATGGACTAGAAAACTATAGAGTCACGATCCCCAAGAGACGAAAGCCACACATTAGGTCATTTCATTGCTCAAAGTGAAAATTTATTATTTTTTTTATTTTTTTTACTGAATACTCATATTAAAACTAAAATGATCACCAAACCTATGATATTTATTTGGGGGACCCCATGTACTCAAACTAATACCCCACCATCCACAGGACGTGCATTGAGATCTTTTTTTTATTTGGATGAAAATATAAACGATGAAATATCACATTCGACAACCAAACTTTCCAAAATCTATGCTCATGAAATTATACAAGGATTAAAATCATAATCAAGGAATGCTAAATTATTTGATATTCAGTTTCAAACTATGCAATGTGTATTACCATGTTCAAAGTCAAAGGAATTTTTCCTTCCATTTACACAATTTTTTTTTCAAATCATTCATTGTTTTTGACACAATTTTTTTTTATTTTATCTCCCCCCAAATTAAAATAACATTGTCCCCAGTGTTTAAAGAAAATAAAATTTAGAAGGAGGTAGAGGTAGAGAATGAAAGTTAAAAAAGGAAATTGAAAATGAGGATCATGGAATGAAGTCACTTGGTGGTTGAAGTTGAAATTCTTGTTTCTCCCTTTTAATCCTTTGATATCCATGTCACTTGAAAAGTTCCCTAGTATAAAAAGGAAAAAAAAAACAAAAAAAAAACAAAAAAAAAACAAAACAATATATATATATATATATTTATATAATAAATTAAAATATAAGTATATATATATATAAATTATAGAATAAGGAAGCACAAAAAGTCATCGGTCAGTGGTAAGCGTGCGCCACTGTCTCCCTTCGGTGTCAGGTTCAAATCCCCGTGGCTTTGCTGGTTGTGATGGGGTTTGACCCACGACCCACGACGTGTCCCTTTTATTATTATTATTATATTATTATTTATTTATTTTTTGTATTTTTATTTTAATCCTACAAACACATTAAAATAAAACAAACTGATGATACATTGTCTTCTTTTTAAATTTATGGTTAAGGCATTACTCAAGGATCACACCACGTGACACAGATGAATATGGTGCTCCCCTTTTATACCCACCCATACTCATAATAGAAGAATAGGTCAACAGTCTATTTTTTTAAATATAAAAATGATTATTTAATCCTATTTAATATATAAAGTTGATTAAAACAAAAAAATGATAGGAAACTTGAAAACCATGGGTTGACTCCCATGAAGCGCTTTGTTTAACGTTGTTAGCCCAACATGGATCCTAAAGCTATCATTTTTTTTTCTGGTTCATAGATTGGCTCAATTAACTCAACCTCTATTTCCTGTTTATTGAATGATTCAATGAATGGTTTTAACCTTTGGCCATTGACCTTAAAAATGTAACCACTTATGGGATCTTGAATCTCTACTGCCCCATGGGGGTATACATGATTCACTATAAAATGACCTGACCATCTAGACCTTAACTTTCCCAGGTGTAAATGAATTTTTGAACTATACAAGAGCACAAATTTTCCCAGTTCAAAATGTTTGACTTTGATATTTCTAGATTGGTAGGCTTGAACTCTAGATTTATTTATCCTTGAATTTTTATAAGCCTCCATCCCAAGTTCCTCAAGTTCATTAAGATCTAATTTCCTCTTTTCTTTGGCTATAGAAATGTCAAAATTCATTTTTTTTGATTTCCCAAAATGCCTTATGCTCAATTTCGACAGGTAAATGACATGCTTTTCCATAAACCAACCTATATGGTGACATTCCTAGGATGGTTTTGAATGCTGTACGATATGCCCAAAGAGCATCCAAGAGTTTCTCAGACCAATCTTTCCTAGAAGGATTGATAGTTTTTTCAAGAATATTCTTAATCTATCAATTTTCTAACTTAGCTTGACCATTGGTCTGAGGGTGTGAAGCAGTGGACACTTTGTGAGAAATTTCATATTTTTTCATGAGTGATGAGAATTGATGATTGAAAAAATGAGTTCCACGATCACTAATGATAGCCCTAGGAATTCCAAATCTATAAAATATGTGCTCTTTCAGAAATCGGATCACAACATGATGGTCATTAGACTTGGTGGGAATGGTTTCAACCCATTTTGAGACATAATAAACAGCTAAGAGGATGTATAGGTATCCCCTAGAGTTTGGGAAGGGACCCATGAAATCAATTCCCCAACAGTCAAAGATTTCAACCACTAAGATGGGAGTGAGTGGCATTTGATTCCTTTTTGTGATGGACCCTACTTGCTGACACCTAGGACAACCTTGACAAAATGTGTAGGAGTCCCTTGAGAGGGTGGGATAGAAGAGACCACATTGAATAATATTAGCAGATGTTTTCATAGAGGAAAAGTGACCTTCACATGCCTCAGTATGACAGAATTTAAGGATGAATTCTTGTTCAGATTCTGGGACACACCTCCTAATGATTTGGTCATGGCAAAACTTACAGAGGTATGGATCATCAAAAACATAGTTTCTAACATCAGAAAAGAATTTACTTCGAGCTTGAGTACCTAAGAATTTTTGAATGACTCCTGTAATAAGATATTGGATATGTCGGCATACCAAGGGTAGTCACTCACAGTGTATAGGTGTTCATTAGGAAATGAATCAGACACAGAAAGGTTATTTGAGTTGTCTTTGAATTCCATCATAGAGAGGTGATTATCTAAAACATTTTCAATGCCCTTTTTATCCTTGATTGTGAGGTCAAATTCTTGTAAGAGAAGGACCCACCTAATCAGTCTATCCTTAGCATCTTGTTTTTGGAAGAGGTATTTTAGTGCAGAATGGTCAGTGAAAATAGTGATGGGGGATCCTAAGAGGTAGGACCTAAACTTATCTAAATCAAACACAATAGAAATTAACTCCTTTTTAGTAGTGGTGTAGTTGATTTGGGCATCACTTAAGGATTTTCTTGCATAAGCAATGATATAAGGAGTTTTATCACAACATTGTCCTAACACAGCTCCTACAACAAAGTCACCAGCATCACACAGAAGTTTGAAAGGAAGGTTCCAATTTGGAGATTTCATAATGGTAGGAGATGTGAGAGAGGATTTGAGGGTTAAGAATGAACCCTCATAGCTTTCTGTCCAAACAAATGGAGCATCCTTTACTAGGAGAGAACAAAGGGGATGGGAGATTGAACTAATGTCCTTGATGAATCTTCTATAGAAACCATCATTTCTTAAGAAATACCTCACTTTATTGACAGTTTTGGGTGATGAAAGGTGATGAATGATGTCAACCTTGGATTTATCAACATCAATCCCCCTACTTGAGACCAGATGGCCTAGAACTAGTCCCTCTTTTACCATGAAATGGCATTTTTCCCAGTTTAGGACCAGATTATTTTCTTCACATCTTGACAAGACTCTCTCCACATTCTGTAGACATCCCTCAAATGTATCCCCAAACATAGAGAAGTCATCCATGAAGACCTCAAGAGAATCCCCAACCATGTATGATAAGATTCCCATCATGCACCGTTGGAAGGTTCCAGGGGCATTGCATAACCTGAAGGGAATGTGTTTGAAAGCAAAGGTGTCGAATGGACATGTGAATGTAGTCTTCCCTTGAACCTATAGGGAGACCTCAATTTGATTATACCCCGAGTACCCATATAAGAAATAGTAGAAGGCATGACCTGCCACTCTCTCAAGGACTTGGTCAATGAATGGTAAGGGGAAATAGTCCTTCTTAGTGAATGAGTTTAGCTTCCTATAGTCAATGCAGACCCTCCATCCACTACTCAACTTTGTTGGAATAATCTTTCCATCCTCCTTGGTTATCACTGTGATTTCAGCCTTTTTTGGAACCACATGGATTGGGCTCACCCATTCACTCTCAGCTATGGGTTATATGATACCAGCTTTTAACAATTTTAGAAGTTCTTTACTTAATACCTCTATGAGATAAGGATTGAGTCGCTGTTGGGGTTGACGAAATGGATTTGAATCAGATTCCAGAAAAATCTTATGAGTCCCAATAAGTAGGCTAATCCTGGGAATTTCAGACAGGGTCCAACCAATGTCTTTCTTATGTTTCCTAAGGACATCTAGAAGCATCCTCTCATGATTTGATTCAAGAGAAGAAGAAATGAAAATAGGATGTGTTTTATTGTCCCCTTGGAAGGCATACTTCAGTGCATCGAGAAGTTCCATCAATTCAGGATTAGGTTGGTTCATAATTTTAGCAGAAGATGGGGACATTGGATCAAGATCAATTTTATTTCCTAAAGTTTTAGATAGGATTGATTCCCCACATGTAGAAGTTTCAGCTAATAGATTTTCCTAATCATATTTAGGGAAGGAAGTTGGAGTGGTCTCCATGAAAGTGGTTTCTTGAAATGTTTCCCTGATTGTTGGACCTAAGACTTCATCATAAGAGCAATTTGAAAATGATTCAAGCCAAGGAGATAAACTTCCTTCATGTGAACAATGGAAATCAATCTCATCCTAACTTAAACATTCATCAAATATTCCTTGATGTTCTATGGATTCATTATCAATGCTTCCTATCATGTTTACTTAATGAATGTACTCATCATCCCCTATTTGTGAGCTTTCATTATATATGTTCAAGTCTAGGCTCATGTTTCCAAAGGTGATGGTAATGTTCCCATTTCAGACTCGGATAACATAGTTGATTGTTGCAAGGAAAGGATGAACAAGGATGATTGGGCTTTGTTCCTTATTTCCTAAGTTTGGATGGTTGTAAAGGACATTGAAGTCAGTAAGGTAGATTAAGTTTTCAACCTTTTCCAGAATGTCCTTTAAAATCCCCTTTGGAACCCTAATACTATGATTAGCAAGTTGAAGTGTGATAGATGTGGGTTGGAGTTATTCTAGGCCTAACTGGCAGTACCCAACATAGGGAATGAGATTGACACTAGCACCTAGGTCACACAAGGCCTTGACAACTTTTCTCTCTCCTAGTTCAACATTAATGTAAAGGAAACTTAGGTCTTTCAACTTAGGAGGAATGGTCCCTTGAATGGTGGTACTCACATTTGCAGCCAAAATGACTTGGTTTTTATGAGAAAATTTTCTTTTAAAAGTGAACAAGTCCTTAAGGTACTTTGAGTAGGCAGGTACAGTTTGGATTGCATCGAGAAGGGGAATGTTCAACTTGACTTGTGAGAAGATTTCTCTTAATGTTTAACTTAATTCAGGTTTGGTTTTCCCCCTCATGCGTTGAGGAAATGGTGAAGGTTGTGGGGTTGTTTGTTGAAGAGTTGTTTCTTTGAAAATGTTATCGTGTTTTTCAGTTTGATCATTTGGTTAATTTGAATTTTCATCCAAGTTTGAATCTTTAGGTGGGTTCTTAATTAGTTTTTCAGGTTTCTCAATTGATTTACCACTTCTTAAAACAGTCACAACCTTTAGTTGTTCATGAGTTGTTTGAGTACAACATGAATATCCCCTTGAAGTTGGGTATGGAACCACCTGAGTAGGCATGGTTGCCTTTCCAGTTTTGATGGTTTTAAGTTCTTATTTAAGGGAAGAGACTTCCCATTTTATCCTTTCCATTTGTTTGCATAGTTGTTCTAGTAGGATTTGTGGAATAGTTTGGGTTGGTGCTTGAGAAGATTAGTTTATCCCGGGGGGATATTTTGGAGGTGGGATGGTTTGTTGAAAATGGACCGGTGGCTGTTGGTATTGGATAGGTTGGTTTTGAAACTGGTTATGGGTTTGGTAGTTCTGATGGGGGTAAGGATTTTGTCCTTGTGGTTGGCTAGGTTGTTGGTTTTATTTCCAGTGGAAGCCTGGGTGGTCATTATACCTCGGGTTGAAGTTGTTTTGGTATTGAGTCTTTTGAAAGTTCAAAGAATTTACTTCCACTGGGGGTCCTCCTAAAAGAACATCCTTGATGGATGGAATGGTTGGGCAGTTATCTGTCTTATGGTCATGTTTGTCACAAATTGTGCAAACAAGGTCTACAATTTGGATTTCATAGACTTTCCTAAGGTCTATTTCTTCAACCTTCCTAGAGAGTGCTGTGAATTTAGCCATAAGGCTTTCATCTTCTCTAAGTGTATGAATTCCAGTAGTTCTTTGTGTCTTTTCTGAATAAGGTGAATTTACGCATGTTTGGTTTTGTTTAGAAAGGATTTCTAGATACTCGTATGCATCATTTGTGGCTTTGTTTTTAAAGGTTCCATTACACATCATGTCAATGAATTGTTTGTTACCTGGACCCAACCCTTCATAGAAAATTCTGACTTATTTAGGAATAGAAAAACCATGGTGTGGAACCATGTTTAGAGTGTATTTTATCTTCTCCCATGTTTCATAGAATGACTCTCCCTCTTTTTCAAAAAAGTTTTGGATGCTCTTTTCAAGTGCAATTGTTTTGTGGTGGGGAAAGTATTTTTTGTAGAATTCTCTTTGTAGTTGGTCCCAAGAGTTTATGAATGATGGTCTCAATTTTTTTAGCCAATTTTTAACTTGATCCTTTAAAGAAAAAGAAAATAGCCTCATCTTAGCTGATTCTAGTTGATGTGGGGGACACATGATTTCTACAATGTCATTGAACTCCTTAATGTGAAGGTAGGGCATCTCGGACTCCATTCCATGGAATGTGGGAAGATGGTTTAGGACATGGGGTTTAAAGATGTAGTTGGAATCTAGTATGGAGTTGTGTCTAATGCATGAGGGGGCATTGGTCCATGAATGTGTGAGTAATTCATTCATGGTTTGATCAATTGCATTCCCCAAGTTTGGAGCGGCCTCATTTGGGTTTCCATTTTGGTTCCCACCCAGGTTTATGAGTTGGTTTATTTGAATACCTTCCATTGAAATAGGATCAATTTTTGACTCTGGAGTATTAGTAATATTAGGATATAATGGAAAGAGTTCCCTTGGTGTATTTGACTCCCCAACCCCAGGACTACCCACCCTAACTAGACGGTTTGATTGATCGCGGGTGTAGGCGGACATGCGCCAAAAGAAAAAAAAATGAGAAAGGGACAAGATAAGATAATTTGGATGAGAAAAGAAGAAATGGGGGAGAATAGAATGGGTGTTTAGATGACTTACTTGGGTCCCTAGAAACTGTGCCAAAATTTTATTCACGCTCAAATTTACCCAAGAGATGAATGTAGAACGGTCCTTGTAGTTTAACTTGGGTTATCGAATCCTTAGAGACCTAAGAAATAACCTACAGACACATACATTCTATGGATTGTTTTTGGCTATGTAGTGGACAACTTGGGTTTATTTAATATGGTTCTAAATGATCTCTAAGATACTTAAGTGAATTCAATTTAAAAGAGTGAGTTGATCCTAGGTTATCACTTGGGGTGGATTGGACGTATTTCTTTTTCAATGATTTCAATTTCTTATATTTGAGATGGGTTCATTTAAGAAGATAAAACAACATCATCACTTAATGGTTTAATGCATACACCCTTTAATATTAATCACCTATACACTTGAAGGATCAATGTTTTGATCCTTTCAAGGTAAAGGTTCGTATTAGCACATGAAGTGTGTGGCCTTAAATTCAACAAGGATGATTAAGTTTAAAAATCATCAAATAAAAATCTCAATTAAAGAAGTGATTATAGATTAATGGGGTGATAAATAACATCCAATACAACCCCTTGATACTCCTTTGGATCAACCCATAAGTGGGTTAGCCCCCCATTTATGCTATGGTTTCAATGGAATCTAGAAGTAGACTCATGAGGGAGGAATTGAAGAAGAAAAGAAAACAATAAAAATAAAATGATCACTCCACCGTTGTGTGAATAATTTCACAAGGTTTAGTGTGAATAAATTCACACCTTGAAACAACGGTATCAAAGTGATATGAATAAAAATAGAATAATAGTAAAAGAAGAGGTTTTATTAAGAAACTAATGTGAATTGAACAACTTACATGTGAAAGAAAAACTTGAGACAACAAAATCACAGTATACCATTACACTTGAACAAAGCACCAATGATTCTCAACTCCTCCACCACCACTTCCTTAAATATGCATTTATGAAGCCTTGGTTCGAGCCTTCAAAAGTCCAAGTCTCCTCATTTAATTTTGGTAGGCCATATGTGGGTGGAAAGTTGAGGGAGAGTTGATTTTTCCACCCATGACCCGAGGTGGCATCCATCTTTCATCCACCGAACAGAAGCACTTGTAAGACCTTCTAGATGGAAAAATTGGAGTGGGACATAGAAGAAGAAAATGGATCCATGGACTTCTCCTACCCTCCTTGTAAAGACCCGTAAAATTCAAGGGAAATTTTTTCTTAATTGTCTTTGGAATTTTACAAGAGCGCGGTTTCTGACGGCACCTGATTCCGAGGCCCGGTGTGCCCAGAATCATTTTTCAAAGTTTGGCTTGGGTACGTTCAGTGAACGAATGAGCAGGAATTTCTAACTTTTGAACCGGTGCCCGGAATCGAATTTCGAGGGCACCGATGAAACCGCAACACAGGTAATTGCTTAGGAACTCCTGTTTCGGAGTTGCGTTTACACGAGTGTTGATGATAAAAATTATGGACGTTTATTTTATAATTACTCTACAATTTTTATTATTTTTACTCTAAGTGTTAGTTCTTGATGGAAGTTGGGTAACCACCCAACCTCCCTTGGGAGGTTATGAGGGTGGTGAGGCCCACACGAACCCCACCCCTTTCATATACTCTAACCCCCCTCAACTCCGACTTTAATTTTGTTAACCTAAGTTATAACTTATGACTTTAATGTAATAAGTTTAATGAGGTGAGTTGTGTGTGGTTAAATTGAATTTCAAACTCTTGAAATTCAAATGGTTAGGTTGTTTTAATAAAATAAGACTTGGTATTATTTTATATTTGGTTATAGTTTTGCAACCTTGATAGGATTGGGAAGCGTGAGTCTTCTTCTTCTTCAACAACGAAGAACGCGAAGAACACCTCCACCGAAGAATGCGACGTATTCTTCCAACAACGTATTCCCTTTGGACGCACCTCGACGACAACGGAATCGACGTTCGTTCTACGCGACATCGATCCGTGACGCGACGTTCTTCTTCCGCGTCGTCTCTTCCGCGACGGGTTTCCGCGAAGAAATCTCCGTCAACGACTTCGAATCCTCGCTTCGCGACGTCGACGTTCTTTTTCCGCAACACCCGACCTCCGCGACACTCGCCTTCCGCGGCTCATTCACGAACACTATTCTTGAAACCACGGTAGGGGTTCTATTTATTTAATTGTTCGTGAATACCAACTTGATGATCTTCGTGGATTAAAACCAATTGTTATCGAATAACGCGAGGGGGTCGGACCGCACAAACACGGCTGATCCTCCTCTTTATTTTCATGTTGGTTTCTTTGTGGTTGGTATGAGAAAGCGTGGTGCCGTCGCACCACGCGTTTTCATGCGGAAGGATAAGCGTGGCACCGTCGCGCGACGCCGTGGAAAGAAATTCAAGGAAGCGACACCGTCGCGCCGCATCGAAGAAAACTGAAGACGTCGCGGCCGGAGCGGGGCCGCAGCGGAGGGGCGCGGTGCCGTCGCACCGCGCCGGACGTCAAGGGCCGTGGCCGGTTCCGGGCCGCGGCAGAGCAAGGTGACTGGCGGCAGACCCGGGCTGCCAGTGTCGGAGTTGGAAGGGGACTGGCCACCGCAGGTCCCGTTGAACAGGAACCGGCCGGCCAGGTTGGGCCGGCCGGAAAGGGAGGAGCCGGGGGGGAAATCAATTCCCCAGGACGGATCAAAGCGGCCCCAATTAAGGGGCCGCGGTTTTGTGAAACGGGAGGGGCAGCGCCGCCTGTGCGAGCCGACAAACGGCTCGGCCGTTTTGGCCGAGCACCGACCGCGCGCCCAGCGCGCGGGTCGCCGAACCGGGCCTCTAGGCCGGGCTGCTCCGGCGGGGCCGGGCCGCGCCGGGCCGGGCCGACCCGGACCCAGGGGCGGGTCGACCCGGTTCGGACCGACCGGGGGGTCTCGGGCCGGGTCGGTCCGGGCCCGAAACCCCCGTTTTCGGACCATTTGGGTTCAATTGCCCATAACTCGGGCTACGCACCTCCGATCGACGCTCCGTCAGCGGCGACAAAATCCTTGGAACGAGACGGTCGTTTCGACATATTTCACTCAAGGTTTCGGATTACTTTGAGTTCGGCCGGGTTGGTTCGTACACGAAACCAACCGGGCCCTCGGAGCGGAAACGCTCATATCTTGAGCTTTGGATGTCCGATTGACGTACCGTCGACTTTGTTGGATTCCTCTAAGTGAGACAGATCTTTTTGCTTACTCCGCTCGAGGTTTGGATGCCATCGGAGTGCGGTCGGGTTGGTTCGCTCACGAAATCCAACCGGGCCCCTGGAACGAAAAAGCCAATAACTCACAGACCGGGCGTCCGATTGACGCGTCGTCTCTCTTGTTGAATTCCTCTTGATGTGAAAGAACCTTTGGCATACTTCGCCCGAGTTTTGGATACAGTTGGATAGTGGCCGGGTTGGATTGTACCCGGAATCCAACCGGGCCCCTGAATCGGGAAAGCTGATATCTTTCAGACAGGACGTCCATTTGACGAACCGTCAGCGGCGTTGATGATCACGTTGAGAAACAGTCCCTATGAGTATACCCTATGAGAGTTTGGGGTACAGTTGAGATACGACCGGTTTGGTTCGCTCACGAAACCAACCGGGCCCCTAGGACGAAAAGGCTAATAATTCACAGACCGGACGTTCGATTGACGCTCCGTCTGTTGCGTTGAGACCCCTATGACGAGGAGGTCCTTTGAGATACTTCTTCGTGGGACTTTGAGATACTTGGAGTATTGACTTGTAGCTCGTGGAGTGGACCCTCCCAGAGACGAGTGTGCGGAGTACAGAGACCGTGTAGCCGACTGAGACCTGACGATTGCTTGACCGACTCGACTTGGAGTGAGTCGACTAGCCCAGTGGACGGAGCACTACTTTGTGAGGTGCATACCCATGGCGGACGGAGCACTACCTGTGTGATAGTGCAGACCTGCGGTACTCGTCCGGAGAGTACCTCAGCAGGCTACTAGGTGGTGTTCACTACTGTGTTTGGGTGACATACCTCGGCGGGAAGCACTACTGTGTTTGGGTGGCTGGCCCGCGGTACTCGACAGGAGGAGTACCTCAGCAGTCTTAGGTTAGTGAGCAGTAACTCGGAGTCGTGACATGACCACTGTACACTCTAGAGACGGAGCTCTTCAGCAGTTACAGTTTCGATAATGAAAATCCTGGTTTGAGCTGATACTTTTGACCTTTGTGTTTACCTCATGATTGAGATGGGTCACTTGATAACTTAGGTATATGTATGGGCATATACCTGGGTAGTGTTTGTCCGTTGATTTCAAAATCCTTGTGTTTCCTCATGATTGAGATGGGTTACTTGATAACTTAGGTATATGTATGGGCATATACCTAAGTAGAGGTTATCTGTTGAAATCTTCTTTGTGGTTATCCTTGTGTTTCCTCATGATTGAGATGGGTTACTTGATAACTTAGGTATATGTATGGGAATATACCTAAGTAGAGGTTATCTGTTGAAATCTTCTTTGTGGTTATCCATGTTAGTTTTAGTGAGACCTTGAGGGTCTCGGGGTCCCTACTGAGTATCATTATACTCACCCCTGCACGGGCTATGCCCACACCTCGTTGTGTTGGTTGCAGACGACGAGAAGTGCTGATGGAGGCCGAGTGTTCGAGGACTGGACGGTACCCAGAGGTGGATTACACGACGAGTCAGTACCCGGAGGTGGACTACACGACGAGACGACACACGGATGAGGTTGACGGACGAGAGCGTGGAGGAGGATATCTGTACCTACCATTCAGGTAGGATCCGTGGTGGACGACCAGGAGCTGCGCCATCTGTACCTACCCTTCAGGTAGGATCCGAGGAGGACAAACCAGGAGCCGCTTCCGTCCTTCCAGCTGTTATATTTTCTGTTGTACTTGTTCAGTTGTAGTTGTACTTTCTTTTGGGTTTGTATTCTGGCCCATTTACTTTTTAGCACTTCTCTTGTACTTAGTGTTTACTTTTTTCCGCTTTCTTACTCTGTGGTGCTTGTTTTCTTTTATAAAGGCAATTCCTTCCCAGTTATCGGGATTTTCACCTTTGGTGCTAGTCGCTAGCCCCTGGCCTATGGAAGGCGGGCTTGGGGTAGTCACTGCACGGGCCCTGAGTACGGGTCATGACACTCCTGTAAAATATGCGCCCATTTGGAGTTGTGGATTCAGAGATAATGTTAGATTAGTGGACTGTTTTCCTGGGATGTAGAATCTGGCCTATAATTTTATCTCTAACTTGGGATGCCTAAATGACCACAATGGATTCCAAATTAGCACTGGATCCTGAATAATGATTTCTTCCTCTATATTTCTTATCTCATCCCACCAAATTTGAGATGCATTGGGTTTTTAATCTGGGTCCCACATTCTCATTAGTGGGCTGGTGTCCAATCTGCCTTATCTAGAATTACTTCCTTTCATCACAAAATATCACCATCTTCTTCCACGAATTATCCATTGATCCCTGAATGAAACATGTTAATTTTGAAGTGTAGATCAATTTCTCAAAATATCAAATTAAAATAAGGATAATTACATTCCTTAAAATCAGATGAATCATTGGGTTCTTCAAATGAAGTTAAAAAATGTACCACATAATAGTGCATTTTAAGAAGGTATTATAATCATAATGTGAAATGATGTTCAAAGTGTAAAATGCACTAAGATGGTTCTTATTAATAATAAATAACATGAATATTATATATATTAACAGTGAATATTATCCTCATTTAGTGGATAATCACCACTCCTAAATTTTATTTTTCTTAAAAGGGGATATATATATATATCCCTATGCTAGTGATAACATAACCCAAGAAGGATACATACCCCATCTAGAACTCACACTTACTATACATTAAATACAGTTTATCCCCTCATGAAGTCTTTATCACAATATTCAAATGATTCTATTGCTTCTACTTACTCTTGATGTATATCAGAATATCATCAATAATGACAACTATAAATTTTTTTGAGGTAATGTCTAAATACTCTATTAATTAAGTACATGAGAATTTTTGGAGAATTAGTGAGTCTGAAAGGGATAATTTTGATCTCAAAGTGTCCACACATTTTCCAAAAGGAATTCTTGAGTATATATTACTTATTCACGTTTAATTGGTTATATCATTATTGATAGTCCACCTTAGAGAAATAATTGGCCAATGTGGTTGATAGAGCACGTCATCTTATCATGGAATGTGATACGTGTTATTTATCATGACTTTTTGAGCTCATTATAATCAATGCATAGGTGAATTGATCAATCCTTCATCTTGATATAGAGGGCCAACACACCCCACAGAGAAGAAATTGGGCATATAAAACCCTTTTCTAGATTGTCTTGTAAGAACTTTTTCAGTTCTTCTAACTAAATGGAAGACATCATGTAAGGATTATTTGTAATGATCCAAGATCCAAGTATAAGTTCAATTGATAACTCAACCTATTAGACAAGAGGAAGACTATGAAATTCTTTAGTGAACACATCAGTATAGTACCTCACAATGGGAATGTGTTGAAGAATGATTCTCTCCTTTATTTATATCATTTGAGTTAGATATTTTTAATCATAAGGAAATAGTATCCATGATTGAGAAGAATATCCCAAAGGATATCCATCCTACCAACATTTATATAAATTGGAAAGATTGCTTAGGATGTGTAGGGTTATCTATATTTCCTAATAGCTGAGGTTGGATTTATATAAAATAGATAATCCATTCCCAATATAGCATCAAAATCCACGAAAAGAAGTGGTACAAGATTTTATGGGAGGTTTTTGTATAAAAACATTGATCAGGGAGAAGTTATATAATTTAGAAGAAATAATTTTCCCATTCACTATTCTCATGGATAACTCCACCTTCATATTTTGAGGTGTTTCTTAAGTAGATCAACTAAAATTGAAAGATATGAAAGAATGTGTAGAACCAGAATAAAAAAGTAAGTTTTCTATTATTTAATTGATAAGAATAATACCTATCACCACATCATTATTGAGATCCACCTCAGTAGTAATGACAATATATTCCCTTCATTATCACCTTAGAGTTTATTGTCATTAATTGTCTCCAACAACCCCTATCTTACGTAATTGGATCAAATAATGACCATGTTCCTTATATAGTTAAAACAATATAGTGTATGATGAGTTTTAATTTCAACCTTCCTTTATTCTTCCACATTTTTGGCTTATTCATATCTCTTCAGAAATTATTAACATGATTCCCCTCTTTTCTACATTTTAAACATCTCATGGTTCTCTTTAAATAGTCCCCACGACGCTTCTTCCCATAATTTTGATATGTGGGATGTTGGGTTTTTATTCCTCCATGGGTTTTATCTATTGATCCTACCATATTAAACTATATTTCCCTCTTTTTTATCTCTAAGCACACAAGACCTATGAGAGTCCCCAATATCTATCTCAAACTTAAGAGAACAACATACAATCTCTTCATAGTTGTTAAATTCTTGAATCACCAAGGATTTTCATAGAATTAGATTTAATCTACTAAATAAGAAATCCACCTTTCTTTTAGTGTTCATGACAAAGCCAGGGGCATATCATACAAGCCTTGTTAAATTTTCCTCATACGCCCCGATAGACTCATCTTCCATTTGATTTAGTGTGAGGAACTTAATCTCCATCTTAAGATGGATAGTTTGGTGTTAATATTTATTGAATTTTTTTCTTGAATCCTTCCTATAACATCCTATGTTTCTTAAAGTTAATATTCTATTTTATAACAAACAAGATACACAACACTGAGCTAAAACGAATAAATAAATATTATTATTAAGTGAACTTTATTACCTAGCCATTAAATTGGTGGTAATGAAAAGTATTAAACGAATTATGGAATATAATATGTTTCTAATCATTAATATTTTATTAATTAATTATTATAAAATTAAGTTCTTAATTTTAGTAAATTCATTTTATTCTTCAAATACACATTCCTCAAGAATAATTTTTATAGATTTTTTGAGAGAAAAATATAATTAATTTCTAGAAATTTTAAAAAAACTATTTAATGAAATAAATATAATTTTTTAAATTATAATATCAAAATTATATTATGGTTAATGTTTGAGAATTTTTTGAAAAGTTTGATTTTTCAATAAATAGTGAAAATACTGAGTTTTATTGATTTTTTTTATTTTCAAGTATTTACAAATTCAAATTATATTTTACACTAGTTTTAAAATTTAATTTGTCCCTTTTGATTTAAAATAATCTAATTATAGATTTTGAAATGGATTTTACGCCTGAATTTTGTATAAAAATATTTTATGTTTGATAGATAATTTTTCCAAAAATTTATTTTTCACTACATTTTTCCGGTTTAAATTCAATTTAAATTACTAACTTATTTGTTTTGAATTTTAAAAAATGGATTCCATAGTTCTAATCAGGATATTTTAATTTAGTAAATATGTCCCTCTACATTTTTTTAATATGAATAGTTACCTTGGTAAATTTTGTTAGCATGGTAAAGGGTAAATAAGGTATTTAAATATAAAAATAATATGATAAGAACTAGCCAATGACCCTAAAACTTACCCAAATTTTATTTTATGAGTAATATTAATTCATAAAAATTAAAGGGTCAAATATATGTCTTTTGTTTTCTATTTTTAAGTGATTATGATAGTTATAATATCTATTTAAAGAAAATTCAAATAAGTGACACTCATATTTTTAAAAAATATATCATTTTTAATATGGGGTTATCTAGAGAATATATTTGAACATAAATTCTCATTTGAGAGATACATTATTTATCTTCATCATAGTAATTTATTTTTAATTTTTACTAAGTAAATAATTACATTAAATTATTACACAACTCTAATGTAGTAATTATTTTATTAATGGTAATATGAAATTAATGTTATTAAAAATATTAAAATAAATTTAATTTGAGATTATTAATGTAATAATTTTTTTTTCTATATTACCTTGAAATGTTAGGGATTTAATAAAATATATGTTTATAATTATAAGTGTTATCTTGATATTATTAATGTCAAGGTAATAAATAGTTCATAAAATAGATGTTATAAATATTTTATAGTAAACAATATTTTATTAAATGATATAAAATCAATAAAAATATTAAATTTGTATAAAATATTTTAATAATGTTTAAAATTAAATCCTTCATACATTTATGCATATTTTTTGGAAATTTTATAGTAACTATATTAACCCTCAAAGAGTAAAAAAGCATGTTGTCACGGTTAGAGTTAAAGAGGTAAGAGTTAAAACTAAAATACATGGGTATAAATATAGAAAAAACATATCTAATTTTTATTTTATTAGGTTATTTTGATCCATAATAATATTATATTTTAAATAACTCAATTTGGTTTGATTTTTAACTGAAAATTAATTTATATTAATTTAATATTTCAAGTGTACCTCTCCCCTCTCCTATAAAAGGGGACATTTTATTCTCATTTATTCACAATAAAAAACCCGTTTGGCTTGTAAAATACCTTCCAATATCCATTAATATAATACATACATTAATTATATAGGAATTTTTTTAAATATAACACCCACCTTAGAGGCCTTGAGGTGTTAATTATAAAATATTGTCCGAAGAAAAGGTATCGTTTTTAATAAGGTGTTTCTGTTTTATTTTCTTATTCTAAATATTAAAAATATTAATAAAAAAATGATAAAATAATAAATCTAATTTATCAATATACTGAGATGTTTTTATTTAGTTTCATGACATAAATCTATATCCAAATCCATCAAATGGGAAAATAATTTATCTTTTGTGTGTACTGTAGACTACCACCTCATGAGATGATGCAATTCATTATGCATCACCATCTATCAAGAGTAGTTGTAATTATGAAATTAATGTTTATATATGATAAAAATGACATATTTTTTATTCTGAAAATATAATATGTCACTTTAATTCTTACCTTACCATGAACATAAAAATGATAACGTCATTTGCACGTACGTCTGTACTACCACCTTCATAAAGCGATGTGATTCATTTACCATAACTACATATATTGGATAGTATATATAAGTATATTTTAATATGTAATATTATATTTATTATTTTATAATAATTATTGAAATATAAAATTATAGTTACCTTCTTTCAATAATGATCAATGGAAAATGAAATTATTACTCATGCGTTCGTACGACATACCTTCCCCACGATTGTAATAAAGTTCAATTTTCTTAACAATATTTAATTGATAGATTTTAAAAGTATAATTGATGTATAAATATTTTAATTATTTAATTAATATTATTATATAGATGTTTTGTTAATGAAAACTTTTACCATAGTTAAATATAAGAAGTCATTCTAGACTTGTGAATCGAATATCATCAAAACGTCAAATGTAAACTTCAATAATTAAGTAATTTTTATAAAATGGTAATATTAATTAAGTAAATAATTAACCTAATCTTATTATTCATGAATATAAAGGACATACGTGACAAATCAGACTTGAGGTAAGATATTTTCTTAACTCAATTTTCATTAATTGGGTTAAACTTCTACTTGTATGATTATGTCATACAATGATTATATGTGAATGTTTTATTTTAAATTGTATGATATTGATTTATATCGGATACACATAATACATTAATTTTTTAATTATCAATTAATTATAATATATTTCTAATTTACTTTATTTTAAAAATTCTCTTTAAAATTCATCTTATAACTATTTTTACGAAAGTCTAAGAAATGTTTTTGAACATATATGGGTGTGACTAGATAGAGATGGGTGATCCCATTATAGATTATATGACGGGTTAACATATATATATTTCCAACTAATTGGGTAATTAATATTTTCTCTAGAGAATTATATTTTAAGTCTTCCATATGTTTATGCCAATTTTATTGGTTTTTTTGTAAGGGTTTTATAATGGTTCTCTGATGATGATGTCCCAAAGAATGTAAATTAATTTTCAATTCTGGATAATGAGTTTTCATTGAAATATATTGAGGTAAGATAATGATTTTTTAAAGGAAAAATTATTCTCTTTTTAAATAAAAAGGTATGTTTTTAAGAAATGGTTTTAATGAGTTTTCTTGTTTATTTACTGAAATAATGATTTTCATTTTTTTATTTCTTTATGAGATTTTTGTGATCATCACAAATTTTAAAGCATTTTTAATAGGGTTTATTTATTGTCAATATATTAGAATAATTCATGTTTGAAGTTGTGAATATTTTTTATTAAAATAAATCATGTTTTATTTTAATGAATTTTATTTTTATGGAAAAACAGATACTCTGTAAAAGTGTACACTTATAATCTATGGGTTTTATAAGTAATTTTTTTTCTTCTAATTATATAAAAATATAAACCTAAAATATATTTGGGAAAATAATGGTATTTATATTTTTAAAATAATAAGAATATGTATTGTTTAAGGCCATGTCCTTCCAGTTGGTATCAGAGCAAGGTTTAGATTACTTTGGAGATTAAGATTTTTTCAGGTGAGGTTACCTGAAGAGTTATGGATACCATCATGGGTTTATAATTTAAGGGTTTTCGTAAGTTGAGTGTATTATAAATACCTTTTTAGTCATTAAGTAATAAAATTTTAAGGTGTCTAATGATATTTTCGGAGACAATTTTTTTTGAAATTATGGGTTATTACTTTTTGGGATAAAAAATTAAAAGAAAAGATAACTTTTGAGGTTAGAAAATTTCTCTAATGTAGTATATATTATGTTTATTTTGATCATTTTATCATTTTCTTATAATTTTATATAAATTATATAGTTTCAGAAATGGAGAGCCTGTGGACCCTAGGACAACCCATTGCATCCGGTAAGGACAAGAGGTTTGACCCCACAACTGAAGGGAAACAAGGGTATATCACTAGAAACTAGCCTATATTAAGCCCCAATTAGTATAAATATTTATTTTCAGTTAAAATATTTTATGGATGAAGAATAAGTTGATTTTGGGAACATATTTATTATCGTATAACATACAATGTGATTGAAAATTTATTTGGTAATTTAGTGATTAATGTTGTTTTAGAAGAAAATCACTTAAATTTTGGGAATAATTACAGGAATAAGGTAAATATAATACTATGAGATTTTATTTGAGGAATAAATATTGAATTATATTTTTGTGGCTTTATGATGTATAGAAATGATTACCATATCTTAGAGATTACATGATTGAGGTATATACTTTTTAGTACGAGAGTAATTGATTTTATTTGAAAATAAATATTAAAATTATATTGGAAGACAACATGATCAAGTAATTATAAATTCTGGGTTTAAATATTTTAATTTTTAATTTTTTAGGAATTTTAAGGAAAACTATTTATTGGATGATCTATGTCGAACATTGGTAATTATTGTTTAATTTTGGAGATTAAAATAGTTTTTCATCATATAATGATATATTATTTTTGTGGAATTATCTTATGTTATTCTAATAATTTTTGTTTTTGTTAATTCCTAAATATAGGATGACTAGTTTTTTTTATTTTTTTTGTGGATTTTGGGATCCGTAGAAGTTGATTCTAATTCCTCAAAAATGAAAAAATCATCTCAAATATTCATTATTTGGAGCCAAATATGATATTGTGGTGGAAGATGGTTAAAGGATAAAACTATACATGTCGAGTAAGTATATTTTCCCATATTATTAGACATGTAATTAATGTAATTCCTCAACTCTATGAAATTGATCTTGAAACAAAAATGTTATTTGTTTTATTTTCTTACCAATTAATCAATGGCCTTTTTACCCATCACAGATTTATAGTTTTCTTATGGTTAACATTCTCATGACCATGTTCTCTATGACTTTCAATTAATACTAAGGGTGTTATATTTTCTATTGAGTATCTTTGTTTTATTACAAGGAACCCTATTTATTTGTTATTCTAGAAGACTTTAGTAATTTTATTCATTTATTTTCAAGTGGAAGTTTTATTAATCAATTTTCCAATGTGGGATTTCAACAAAGGTATTTTGAAAATTCCAACATTAATTACCGATACCGAATTCAAAATTTTGAGGATGAAATTTTCAAAATAGATAGAGAATGTAACATCTAGAGTTTTTAAAGGGAAATATTATGTTGGAAAGTATATAAGATACGCAACACTAAGCTTAAAAAAATAACTAAATATTTTTATTATATGACCATTATAACCTTGCCATTAAATTGGTGGGAATTAATAGTATTAAATGAATTATGGAATATAAAATTTCAATACTCATTAATAATTTTTAATTAATTCTTCCAAAATTAAGCACGTAATTTTTGTAAAGTCAATTTAGATTTCAAGTAAACTTTCCTCAAGAATAATAATTATTAATTTTGTGAGAGAAAAATATAATTATTTTCTATAACTTTTAGTAAATTTATTTAATGAAATAAATATCATTTTTGAAATCATCATATGAAAATTATCTTATGGTGAATTTTGGATAATTTTATGAAAAGTTTGATTTTTCAATGAATAATGAAAAATACCATTTTTATTGAAAATTGTATTACTTTTTCATATATTTACAAATTAAAATTATATTTTACTTTATTTTTAATTTTTTTTAAATTTTTATGGTTTTTTTAAAGGATTTTATAATTGAATTTAGTATACAAACATTTTATGTTTGGAAATGGTATTTTTTTTATTAAATTGTTTTTCATTTTGTTTTACCAGTTTAAATTGAATTTAAATTTTATAAATTATGTGATTTGAATTTAGAAAAATTGATTCTATTTTTATAATACATAGGTAAAAATTCATAAAATGGACCCATTTTATGTTTTATCAATAAGAACAGTAACCTTGGTGAATTTTGTTACCATGGTAAATGGTAAATCAGGAAATTAAGGGTAAAATTAACACGAGAAGGACTAGAAAATGACCCTAACACCTGATCCAATTTTATAGGATGAGTAATATTCATATATATTAAATAAAATTTCTAATATATGACAATTGGTTTCCATTTTTAATTGATTATGAAATTTATAATATTAACTTAATGAAATGTCAAAGATGACACAATCACATTTTTAATAAATATAACATATTTAATATGGGGTTATCTAGAGGATATGTTTGACTATAAATTTTAATTTTAAATCAAAAATATTTGTATCCATTATGTGAATTTATTTTTATTTTTTCTTGAATAAATAATTACCTTAAATTCTTATACAATGCTAATGCAATAATTATTTTATTAATGGGAATATCTAACAAATGTTATTAAAAATATTAAAATAAAGATAATTTGAAATAATTTGTGTATTTAAATAATTTTATATATTAATATTTCATGTTAGAGAAGTGATAAAATAGTTTTTTTGAATTATAAGTGTTATAGTGATTTTATTAAAGTCAATGTAACGAATATTCCATATAATTGACATTATGAATATTTTATAGTAAAAAATATTTTATTAAAAGATATAAAATTCATAAAAAAATATATTAAGAAAAAGGATATGGATAATGTTTAAAATTTCATCCATGATCTATTTATGAGTATTTTATTTTATATTAACTATACTGTCCCTCAAAGTGTATAGAACCATGTTGTCATAGTAAGACTTAAAGGGGTTAAATAAGGGTTAAAAACAAAATATAATTGTATAAATATAGTCAAAAAAATTATAAATTTTTATTTTTATGAGGGTATTTAGAAAAATAAATATATTATATTATAAATAACTCATATTTTATCTATTTTTAATTGAAAATTAATTTATATTAATTTCATTTTTTATAAATTCCAAGATTTCTCCTCCCCTCTCCAATAAAATGGAACCCCTTCTTAAATTATATTCACAAATAAAAACCATTTTTATAAAGAATATGTACCCAAATAGATTCATATAATCCCTAAATTAATTATATAGGAATTAATTTATTCATAACACCCACCTTAGAGGTCTTAAGGTGTTAATCAACGAAGATTGTCTGAAGAAGAGGTATCATTTTTAATCAACTGTTTTTATTTTATTTTATTATTCAACCAACTTAAATATTCTTGAATCATGATAAAATAATAAATAATTATTCTAAATATAATAATATGTTATTATTTTTTTTGGAATTACCTAAATCAATCTTCACATCCATCAAATGGGAAAATAATTTTTTGTTTGTGTGTACAACATACTACCGCCTCATGAATCGATATTGTTCATTCTCCATCACAATCTCTCAATACTGGTTATAATGATGGAACTAATGTTTATATATTATATTAATGAAATATTTAACATTCTTAAAAGTTAATATATCACTTAAATTCATACCTATCCATGAAAAAAATAATTATAACTTTGTTCATGTGTACGTGTGGACTACCACCTCCATGAAGCAATGTGATTCATTTTTCATCACAACATCATATAAATAATATATATAAGTATATTTTAATATATAATACTATATTTATTATATTATTAAATTTATTTAAAGGTAAAACAATATTTACCTTCTTTCCAAAGAAATCATTGAAAAATAAAAACATTACTTATGTGTACGCATGCCCTACCATTTCCATGATTGTAACATAATTCATTTTTCATAAAAATATTTCATGTTAGTATTTAAAAATAATAATTGATTTGAAAAATTATAATTATTTCATGAATATGTTTATAGATATGGTGGATTAATTATCACTTTGAACATTTTGAAATTACTGAAGTCATTTTGGACTAATAAACTAATTATTATAAAAATGTCCAGCATAAAATTCAATAATCAAGTAATTAGTATAACATAGTAATAAGTTAAATAAAAGGAATAATAAACTTGTAAATGGATCTCAAGAATGTAAATAATTAATCTAGTTTTATTATTCAGGAATTTAAAAGACATACGTGACAAATTATAATAAATATTAGGGATATTCTTAACGCAATTTATATTCATTGGGTTAAACTTATAGTTATTTGATTATGTCATGATATGATTATGTGTGAATGTTTTATTTCCACTTATTTTATGTGGATTTACAGTGGATATAGATAACCTATTCATTATTTTTAACTTTATCATCAATGATAGGATACTTTTATGGGATTTTTTAAGAAACCTTTTTAAAGTTCCTCTTTCAACCATTTTTACAAAAGTATAAAAGTACATTTCTAACTTATATGGAATGAGTGTATTTTCATGGTTTTATAAATATTTGATGCTTAATTTTTTCCTTTATAAGTTTTAAAGTTTTAATTAAAATGGTTTCTTTATAATGTGCGGAACTTTTAGATTTTAAAAGTGATTTTTAAGAAAAAAGGTGTATTTTGATATTCGAAAGTATTTTTCACATGTGTTTAAATAAGTTTTAAATGGTTTTATTCATGATACGGTCCTTTGAAATTATTTATGATGGTTTCACCCATATAGTTCTAGGTGATACCATTATAGATTATATGATTGGTGCAACTGGATAGTGCTCTGATGCATTGGGTAATGAATATTTTATCTAGAGAATTATCTTGGAAGCTGTCCATATGGTTATTATAATTTATAAGAGTTTTATAAGGGTTCTACAAGGGTTATATGATTATGATTTCCGAAATAACCTACATTATTTTTCTATTCTTGATAATGAGTTATCATGTAATTATCTTTAGGTAAGATAATTATATTTTTAATAGAATAATAATTCTATTTTCAGATGAAAAGGTATATTTTTAAGAAATGGTTTTAATGGGATTTCATGTATTTCACTGAACTAAAAATTTTATTTATTTTATCCCTTTGATTTTTATTCTCATACCATGTTTTAAAATGTTTTTTAATAGGGTATACTATTGGCTAAGAGAAAATAATAATTCCCGTTGGATGTTGTGAATATTTTTTATGAAAATAAATAAAATTTTATTTTAAAGACTTTTATTTTTAGGGAAAAAATAGATACTGTATAGAAGTATATTGTATGATTTTACTATGTAAGAGATTTTCCTAATTATCTAAAAATATAAAGATAAAATATCTTTGAAAAAATAATGTTATTTCAAGTTTTAAAATAACTTGAAAATGTGTTGTTTAATATCGGGTCCTTAAACTTCCTCTTTCAGGGAATAAATTTCCTCTTTAGAATTTGTGTTATTTATTAGTGATCACCACTGATCAGCTTCCCCATTAATATGATAAACCTCCATCATAACTATATATTTTTATAATTAGGGGAGAATATATCATATATTCTCAATGGAGTTAATCCACTATTATGTGATTTGGGGATCAAAAGATCCACTAAAGATAGGCAATATTTTTTACATAATGGATTTGAATGAAACTCGATATTTATTAGGGGAAGAAGGGAGCTATTAATGATTCAATTTATTATTAAAAACATGATCCATCTGAGTCAGTACTGTCATGAGGTTCTGAGCTTCCATTCCCATCATGTATGGAATTTTTTTAGGGAAATAATCACATTTCTAATCACATTGGTTATTGAAACGAGTTCTCTTATTCCCTGCCATTAACTAAAAAACAAAATAAAATTAGGGGGTTTTTAATACATAGCTAATGATCATATAAAAATGAATCTATGAGTATAGAAGGATAAACATGTAAATTAAACTTATATCCTAAGTAATGGTTCCCTATGATTCAAAAATATGGCTTATAATAGCACTAAAAACGGCCTTTAACAGCGCTAAAAAAGCACTGTTAATCTCGGCGAAGATAAAGGGGGGTCCCCTTTATCAGCACTAAGCAAGAGCTGATAAATGTAGTATTTATCAGGGCTATTTTCAGCACTGATAAATGTATAATATATCAGCGCTATTTTGAGTGCTGATAAAAACTTCCTTTATCAGCGCTTAACTAACACTAATAAAGGCCAAAGATCCTATCCAAAACCAGAACCTGCACAGAACCTTCCCAGCACCTACACACATTACAACACCTGCACAGAGTCCAAACAAAACCTATACACATCACGCACAACACCCACACACAAAGCACAGACGAACAAATATGATACATACATTTACTTGAAATCATGAATACAAAACAACACACTTATATAAACATTTCAAAAAATGTTTAATTTGGTTACAATTACATTTATCCAATAAACAGTTAAAAAAAATGATGTTCCATCCTTTTTGCATCCATCCGCTCTAAAAAATTGTCATCCATGGCGGCGGTTTCCGAAAAAAGCATTCGAATTGAGGAAAAATATTTCACCTACATAATAAAACAAATATTATGTTAGTAATACAATAATGAAATAAAGAATGGGGTTTCTAAATGGAATTATACTAGTGGGGCACAAAAAATAAAATAACCAATTAACGAAATTGGTTCATGGTTAGGGATAATCATCTATAATAATCAAATGGCCCAATGTTTAGTAGAACATGGGATATTTAATGATTCGAGGGGGAATAGATAAACCTACAGTTTGGTTCTAAGGTCATGATGGTCTCACATTGATGGTTAATGGTTTTTCAAATAATGTGATGAACTTGTGTAAGGTATGAGTTTTTGGGGAAGTATCTCTATATGGTTGAATAATGAATTGTAAGCCACTCAATGAAACTATACAGATTAGAAGTGTCTGTATATTGATTCCCACATTGTTGGAAAAGGATTTATTTTACCCTTAGGCCTAATAATTCACCTAATTAATGAGTGGAATTAAAAAAATTTCACTATCAACCATTATAGCGGGTTACACTCATATATCCCTCATTCCACTCAACAAAATCCTTTACACGCACACTCCTCCTTCTCCCTTCCCCCATGGGATATCTCCCTTACTTTTGAGATAAATCAAATATTATCTATTACATTAAAAGAGTGGTGGAATATCTTAAACCCTATTATCATCCTCTATTGGATACCAATGATCGGCCTTTTGCAACAACATTAAACGTTGGCTATATACCTATAGCCACAGTTTAACACCATGGCTATATGTCCCCCCATTCCATAAAAAAGAAGCACCCCTGCCGCCTTCCCCAACACACCCCCTACACACTGCCCACCCCCGAGCACACCTCCCACCACTGCACACTCCCTTCCCCATGAACACCCCCTCCCCCCTTCCCCAACAAACCCCTGCCCACTACACTTCCACCTACCCAATGCACACCCCCTTCCCACCCCTACATATTTCAAAATAACCCAGCACACCCCCTACCCCTTCCCTTACCACTTTCCCCCTTCCCCCTCCCCCAGAAAACCACCCCTACCCAGCACACCCACAGTTTAACACCATGGATATATGTCCCCCGATTCCATAAAAAAGAAGCACCCCTTCCCCCTTCCCCAACACACCCCCTACACACTTCCCACCCTCGAGCACACACCCTACCCCTGCACACTCTCTACCCCCTGAACACCCCCTGCCCCCTTCCCCAGCACACCCCTGACCACTGCACTTCCCCCCTTCCCATTGCACACCCCCTTCCCACCCCCTACATATTTCAAAAGAACCCAGCACACCCCTACCCTTCCCCCTACCACTTTGCCCACTTCCCCCTCCCCCATAAAACCACCCCTGCCCTCTCACCCTGTCCCCTTCACATCATAAAGAAAATACCTTGTATGGAAATTGTGCTCAATTTACATTATACACATCATATATATCAACACATTCTCATATACTTTCATTAAATGTAAATACACATATATAGACTCTCTACATGTCATAAGAAAACACTCTTTAAAATTCACAAACACATTAAATCCATTTGAAAACACCCATCACACAACTTTATCATTTCTTCAAACACATTTAAAGGACTTAAGCATGAAAATCCACAAGAAATACAACTTCATTCATTTTAAAAATAACTTTCAAGTCTATACACACCCCAAATTCCTTTGATAACACATTTTTAACCACACAAAAATTTCATATAGTACACTTAGCAAGAAAATACAACATAATAAAATCATCATATAATGTAAAAGCATGGAATCACCTACATAAAGTGTGGAATATTCCGAAATCTGCTGGAAAACATAAAACCACACCTCCACAATACCTTAATAAGGACTGATTAAACATTAATTTTGAATATATTAATGGAAACCCATGTTTAACTTGTGGTATTACATGAGTTTAACATCCCACAAGGATATAGGGTCATGATTTAATGTCTTACAGAGATGTAAGACCTGGGTGGATCAAAACACTTATAAAGGTGGATCAGGTAGGTACATCTCTAGGAGGGAGCTCCTGGAATGTTTACCAGATAGATGGATCAAAACACCCAATGAGGTCTGACCCAAGTGTGGTGCATCCCATAAAGGTAAGGTTTCTCATATTTAAAACTTATTCAGACGCCACTAAGGGAAATACAAGAGGGAAAATAAGTGAAGGTGTACCCTAGTGAGGGGGTCACCATGGTTTACCATTGGAACAAGATGGGATGCTAAATCTGACATTAAGAGCATCCAATAAAGGAAAATGTTCCAATGATTCGGCAAGTGAGGCTACATTTAATGATATTTCCCGTGTTTCATCAAGAGAGTCAGTTCCTAGTTCCAAAAAGAAATCAAAAACATCACTAATCGTTTTCCTCAAGGATAAACTTGGGTTCATGGATTTTTACGATCAAAGAGATCTATCCTCTACTTCTTTTACAATATTGATTATTTATTTATATTTTGGTACTACAATTACTCTTTTCTTGGAAGAAAACCATGCCAACCCATACAATCCTGATTCCATATAGTAGTATGCATAAATCCTAGAACCTTGTAAATTTTAGTAAGCATCATGATTATAATAGGAAACATTCCAATCTATAAGATGTAATTATATTTGATATATAGCAATCATTCATACATGTCTATTCAAAGAAGGTGGTCCAATGTAATATGTAGTCATCAGGATCCATGATGATACATGGGAGGTAATCCTAAAAGATAAAATAGTCAACAGGCTTTATAACCTATTCATAATGGGTCACCCAAGGAAATCCATTTTTGGTAAGCTCTAAAATTAATCCCTATAAAGTATTCATATAACATCAATAGTCATTGTGAAGAATCACATTTCAAGGGGTGAACCTAGGAAATCCATTGTAATCTAGCTGAAATATGATCCTTGAGTGTTATTATTAGTTGACCAATAGTCATTAAGAATTATCTTTGATTCTAATACATGACCATAAAAAAAATCCATAACCATCAGAGATGATCCTTTGGTTTTAATCGTATAATATAAATAATCATCATTTTTCATCACCAATTTCTAGGCGGTGACCCTAGAAACACATTAATAATAAACTATGAACTGATACTAAGGAGGTAATCTTATGAGATCATTAGTCTAGAAGAATCATCCCAGATTATTTAGTGGTGGCCCTAGGTAATCCATATTCATCTTTGTGTAATCATATAACTATGAGATTATGCCATGTGATGAAAATTAATATGGATCCATCATCATTTCAATTGGGATAATCTTTGGGAATCCATATAACCATAATATTAAAAACTATTTCCTTTGTATCTCATACATAAATATTCAACTCGAATGGGTAGAAGTTACAGCCCATGGTAACTCAAAATAAAAAAAATGAAAACAAGGGTTGGTTATCCACAGAAGTAATAACACATAACCTTGGTAGACCACTCACACATGTGAACCATCATAACTAACCAATTACCATATACTTCATCTTAGAGTCAAGATATCCCTATGGAACCTATAGGGTATCCAATTCCACATAATTCACAAACAACCCACTTGTGTTGCTAAATATCAATAAAATATCTTATTTCAACACTCATCACTAATTATAAATTACATCCCTAGACATAATCATAATCACATTAAGGCCACACTATCTATTATGGAAATACTTACTAAAATTAGGCTGAAGATATGGTATCATTCCTATCTCACATCTATATTCACTATTTGGTCCTCACACACACAATATATAAATAATATACCAAGGGAATACAATCCATGGAACTCACATCCCACCTTGAGAGCACAAGGAGGAGGAGGACGAGGCGGCGATGGTTGTGGTAGTGTGGGTGGAGGCGGCGGTGGGGGCAAAGGCGGCGGCGGTTGCAGCATCGAGGGTGGAGGCGACAGAGGCAGTGATGGTCGCAGTAGCGGGAGCAGGGGCGGAGGCAGCGGCAATGGCGGAGAAGGAGGAGGACGAGGAGGATGAGGTGGAAGAAGGAGGAGGAAGGAGGAGGACGAGCAGGATGAGGAGGAGGAGGAGGACAAGGAGGAGGAGGACGAGGGGCCTGGTTCAGCTTCCACGAGAGCTTGACCGCGTGAAAGCAAGGATGGCCTGTTGGGGTTATTAAATAAAAACCAACAGAACCTTTATCAGCGCTTGTTAAAAGCGCTGATAAAGGTGTGTTTTATCAGCTCTAAAATAAAAAGCACTGATAAAACATTCATTTATCAGTGCTTTTTAGCGCTGATAAAGAGTTACCTTTATCAGGGATAAAAAAAGTGCTGATAAATGTTACCTTTTATCAGCACTTTTAGATAGCGCTGATAAAGGCATACCCCTTTATCAGCGCTTTCTATTTAGCACTGATAAAGGGAAGCGCTTCCCTTTCCCAGCTTTGTGGTAGTGAATTAGTTATCCAAGATGAAAAAATTATCCTTAAGGTTATTAATAAATTTTTCTAGTCTCAATCATAAAAAATAAATATATAATTATCTAATTCTAATTTTATAGACCCGATCCTTTTACACAAGTTATTACATGATTTTTAGTATAATTATCCATCAAATACAAACTAAGGTTTGAAAATCCAAGTGTATTCGAATGATTAAGAACATAATCATAAAACATAAAACTATAATAAAATATGTTTTTATTAAAATTCATAATGAGATATCAACTACCTTTTATCTCCTATAATTTCAGAGGATATCCTAGGAAATAATAGACAAAAGGGGTGAGATAAAAAGCTCAGTAAGGGAATAAACATGGAAACAAAGCATAAAGCATGAGTCAAAAGGCATAATATGATAATATAAAAAGAATAGATAATGAACAAACATATGAAGACATACAATAAATAACATGAAATAATATGATCATGGATATATAGGAATATGGAAGAAACATATATAATTACATAAAAATGATTCAAGGCTCACTTCCAAGACAATATGACATGGTGGGAACAGTCCCATAATGGATTAGGTTTACTCCATATTCTCAAACATAATATCTCATGGAACAGACTATTAACCAATGCATTGGAGAACTATCTTGGTGCACCCATAATATAAATTACATCAATATTTGTTCCAAAAAAAGAAATAAAACGTATGTAATAATCATAAAGGTTATCCATGGAAAGAAATGGGTTTCATAATCATGGTATAAGGAATAACCGAAGGGTGTATTATAATGGAATCCATGAAAGAAGGTATTAAATAATTATTAGGATACTAAAAAGTAAAAATAAGAATATACCATGAATACTTATGTCTAAATGAAGTGAAAACATGGAAAATATTGTTTTGTTAACTTTTGAAATGTGCCACTTTAGTGTGGTTTAATAGAAAAGATTAAGGGGTCCTTGAAGAGGATTAAGGAATCATTATTTCCATAAAACCAGAAATGAAACAAAATATTTTTTTTGATAAAATTATTTATTTTATAAAATATTGGGTAATTAAAAAATTTTATGTAGTTTACATGAAAATGGATAAGAAACTGAGAAGTTCCCTTTAATTAGGTTTTTTATTGAGAGGAATTGAGAAGGAAACCTTTTAAAACATGTATTTACCATCAAAGAAAGATGAATTGAGATAAATTTATATGTGTGAGACATTTATAAAGAATATGGGAGAAGTATATAAGATGAATTAATTGATAAATTGAGGCAAAGAGAGAGAAAATGTAACCCATACGAAATATTGAGGTTTAGAGAGATCCCCTACCTTATATTCAAATACATTATGAAATTTCAATTAATGCGATAGATAATAAAATTATATTAATTTATTATTTAATTGAGAACCTATTAAAAATATATTTTATTTATTATAATTTTATTAAGTTCATTTACATCCATTTTTATGAGTTATAAAGATCAATTACATTTTTCCAGGAGTGTTTATTTCATGGTTTCATCATCCGTTCACTTGTATATAATTGTTGAAGTTCATGAAAAATGGAAATAAAACTTCATAAGTGAAATGAAATTTTATTGATGCACTTATATAATTTTAAATGGTCTACTCTATATATTTTTTTACATTTGGATTATTCATTTTATAAAATAGCAATGAAAAATGTTTAGTCTATTTTGGTGGTTTTTCCAACCATCACGAACTAGTTTTCTTTAATTTATTTTTATGGCCATATGATATTAATAGAATGTGAAAAAATATATAATATACATAAGTAGTTCATTTCTAACAAATATAATTGAATTTAAACCTACCATGAATGCATTAGATGAAATAAAAAATTCATCATCTATGACGATGATTAACTGATATAACATGGATAATGGTTTTTTTCATTGGTTTTTTCATTAAATTAGAGGAGATGAGGGAAGGGGTGGATATAGGATATTAAATTAGTAATAAAGAACTAAATTATATATATATATATATATATTATACAGAATTTATAATGATTTTATGGATGAAGTAGGTGAGGAGATAGTAGGAGAAGAAAAGAAATTAAAAGTGGCAGTTTGAGAATGTTACCTCTTCAATATCACCTCTTTGAAGAACCCCTTAAGTAAAATGAAATTGGTATTTTGGAGAGAACAATAGAAATTGGACTTGGGTAGAGTGGGAGGGAGTGGTATTTATATATTCTTAATGCTTCAAGTCTTAGAATATGTGAGGAGAAGGGGTGGAATTTATTAGGGTAGGAGATGGGTGTTTTTGGTTATTATATTAATTTTTTCATTATTTTGGAACAAAAAAATTATTAGTATTGATTATTGTTAATATATATAGTAAATAGTGAATGGTAGTTCAAAATAGTGAGTTAGTACATTATTAATGACTAAAACATTCATGTATTTGGCTTATAATGTTAAATACCATAAATTACAGTATTTCACTATTCACCAAAAATTCAACTATTTTCGAAACATCCAAAAAATTTACCCTGACCATTTTTTAACATTTAAATTTCCAAAATGGAATCCATTTTAGGAAAATATTTTTTTTAAATGTGAAAAATTTAACTTTTAAATAAAATAATTATTTATTCAAAAAATACAGATTTTTATATTTTAATCAATTTTACGACCCTTTGAAAAACTACTTATGGAATCATAAAATTATATTCTCATTATAATAAAACATACACCATTACAAATATGGCCTTTATCAGCGCTAGAAAATTTCAGTAACAGCCCTAAAAAAAGCACTGTTAATCGAGGCGAAGATAAAGGGGGGTCCCTTTTATCAGCGCTAAAAAAAGCGCTGATAAAAGACCCCATTATCAGCACTTTTGTGAGCATTGATAAAAGAGGTCTTTTATCAGTGATTTTAAAAATCACTGATCAAAGTCAAATAAAAAAAATAAAAAAATAAAAAATATTTATATAATGAGGGGGTGGGGGCAGCTTTTAACAATGCTTGACCCCCCTTTATTATCGCTAGGCAGACCCCCCTCACACTCTCCCGTACGCTGCCCTTCCAGCGCACCCCCACACGCGCACACCTCCTTTCTTCCACCCAAACTCAAACCCACGAACTCCCCCCTTTTGTGGCTGCACCTTTACCACTAAGCCATTTCATTTTTTTCTTTATTTAATGATATATCTATTTATATATATATATAGTTATATTTATTTGTATATTAATATAGATTTATTTTTATATAAATATATTTAGTTATATTAACACATATATATTTATTCATATATTAATATATATATATATATATATATATATTTATTTATTCGTATATTAATATATATTAATATATATATATAGTTATATTTATTCATATATTAATATAGATTCGTATGAATATAAATATATTTTGGTATATTAATATATACATATTTATTTATATATTACTATATATATATATTCTTTTGTTTATTAATATATATTTATATTTATTTATATATATATATTTAGTTATAATTTTTTATCCATATATTTATTTGTATATAAATATATATTTATAAGATTAGTTTTAAATACATTTATAAAATATGTTTTTATGTGTGTTTATAAATAAATAAATAAATAAATACATACATATATACAACAGAAACACACACACACACACACACAAACACACACACACAAACACATATATATTTACGAATAAATACACACACAGATATATATATATATATGTATTTTAAAAGCCATAGAATGTTAAAAGGACCATAAATTATAATCCAGAAGCCCGTTTAAACTCCACAACATGTTAAATCGAAGAAAATGAAACAATATTAGATATTATATGTGGTATAGGCCTAATGGACATCCAGATCAGAAGTTATACTAGTTTTAATGTTAAACAATCAGGGTATCCCAACTAAAAACTCAGTTTTTGAGGCCTTCTGGGTCTTTTTTGGCCTCGAAAAATGTTATAGAATCTTTTCTTCAATCACTAGAACATAGAGCTCATTGTATACTTCGACTTGATATAATGTAGTGCTCAAATAGACATCTGGATCAAAAGTTACGGCCTTTTGAAGTTTTAGTTACATTTTCAACTTATTTTAGATCTTTTTATTAATTTTTTTTTGATTTTTTTGTGTCTTAAAATTGTTATTAAAAGATTTTTAATCGATAATAATTAGAAAATTATTAATTAATAATATTTTTTAAAATATTTTAGATCCATTTTCACTAAATTTCTTATATATTAAATGTAATACTCTATTTATACTTATCTAAAACATATATAAAACATATATATTATATTTATATCAATATAAATATACTTATATAAAAATATTTTATTTTCCATGATTTTTTTGAAACCTAAAATTTATCTGCGATAGGAAAAAGCGGTGATAAATCTCCCCTTTATCACTGCTACTAAAAGAAGCGCTGATAAAGGCGTCCCCTTCATCAGCACTAAAAAAGCACCGATAAAGGAGGGCCTTTATCAGTGCTAAAAAAAGGGATGATAAATGGCCACTTTTAACAACGTTTTTAGCACTTTTAAAAGTGCCCCTTTATCAGTGCTTTTTTAGCACTAGTAAAGGCCCCCCCTTTATCATCTCTTTTTTTGGCTCTGATAACGGGTAGCGCTTCCCTTGCCCATTTTTTGTAGTAGTGATAATATTAATTTATGAATCCATTTTATGAAAATAAGTTTCCTTTCGTATCATTATATTCATTATAAAAATTTAAATAATACTTTTACATTTTATAAAAATGGAAAAAATAAATTTATCATTTTAAAAACTTGTATTTACTTCTACCATGATATAAATATAATGTATTTTCATTTTATAAGATAAGTATATATTATTTTATATTTACATAGGTGATATTACTATTCTATTAGTCATATTACTATTCGTAACGATCATATTACTATTCCAACGGTTAGGTTACTATTCCAATGGTTAGGTTACTATTCCAACAGTCATATTTTTAGGGGTTATATGGGTTAAATACTTCTTATAAATACCTCATATCACATTATTTCTTCATTATCTTATATTTCCTATCCTTTATATGTATAATTTCATCTTCAAAATGAATATTTTATTATCAATATTATTTTTTATTTTTAAATATTTGTTCGTGAGTGTGGTCATTCTTGTGGATTGAGAAGATCCAAATTACCCCAATATTTTCATATAATTTTCTATTTAATGTATCTCTAAAATATATGGAATTATTATTAGTTTATTTTATAACTAATATATATTCTTCATTCATCATAATAATGTTTTGTCAGTTTCTCTATGTGATGTTTATGATATATACTACACAACATAATTATAAGAAGGGAAATTCCTTTGATAAAATTATGGGTCATTACATCCATCACATGGATAAAATAAATATCATCAACAAACAAGTTGGCTCAAGAAGGCAAAAAACAAAATCACATCACAAAATACCAACAACATTTGGAAATTCCTTTTCAAAAAAACTTTTAATGCACACACAATTTCAATGAAATCATTATTATCAAAAATCACAACCAAAATTACAAGTTAAAATCTATTTCATTTTATAAAACAAAACCATCACTTTTTAAAACATGCAAACACCTTAAACCAAAACAGGGAACCCACTTTGAAAATCACATTTTTATTAAAGCACAATGAAAAAGTGTTTTTATTATATGAAAAACATCATTTGAATTTTATCAAACATTTAGAATGCATAAAATACCCATTTCTAACAAGGAACCATTAAAAACATGGAAGTTAAAACACTTACCATATGAAAATCGAAAAAGGTTAAGAAAAAAATTATAAACCAAAATGAGATAAAAAACACAATTATTATATAGGTTGGAAATGAATTTAAAAAATTAAGCATCTATTGAACTATTAATAAAATAAAATTAAGTGGAAACTCCTACCCTAAGTGGTGGAATAAAGTCACCTTCAACGAAATCCACTAGTTTAGTCTCAAAAGATGGCTCACAACCCTTTACAAATAGGACCCCAAATTCTAAACAACCCCAAAAAATAAAAATCAACCCAAATGGAAATTAGGTTTAGAGGAAAATTTGGGAGTAAGAGAGATACCTATAGGAGAAGAGGGGATTAGAGAAAAGGTAAATATTGGGTGAAGAAATCATAAATAATCACTAAAATTTAGTGATAAATAACCCAAATTTGGCCTAAGATGATGGATAATGAGGGGTTTCAATTAGTCCCAAGCAATATGGGGTTAAATGGGAGGTGGTATCACTTTAATAATGTTTTTAAAATAAATTTTATTTATGTTTTAATGTGATGCATAGTTTTGCATCATATTTTTCTAAACTGTTTGAAAACCATGTGAATATTACTGGAAACATATTTTCAACTTTCCGGTGAGTGTTGTACAGTTTGGGAAAACCATTATCAAACCATGTGACCTAAAAAATTTCCCAAACACCCATAAATGACACCCTAAAACCTATAGAAGGACACCTAAATATCAGTGGATAAATTAAACACGATTTAGTGACACTGTGGGTGCCACAATTTTAATGAAAACGTTTGATAGAATAGGGTTCCACTAATGATGATTATGAACATAGAAATTTTTATAAGTGGATAATAAAAATTGATATCATAACCATTGATGTTTTTAATTTAAGAAGTTTAAATACATTCAAAGAGTCAAACAATTCAGAATATGATTCCTAAGTCTCAATATTATTCAAAATTGCTTAATTTATATTTATTTCTCACCAAAGAGTTTAGTGGTAGGGTTTTGTTAGATTTACACATAGAGATGTGGCATGAATTATAAATTATTTAAAGAGTTAACAAAACCTAGAGAGTGGAGCAAACATAAGGCTGATATGCTCGTTTATTATATATAATATGAAAAACCCTTGTTTATGTTGGTTTTATAAAATACACTAAATGAATTTTAAATTATTAAATTTATCATATTAATATTTTTAAAGGGTCTAAGAATATTAGACTTTACTATGTTAAATAAAACATATATTTTATCATTCTTTAACATTGGCTATTAAATGTATATATAGATATACATTTCGTAAAGTGGAATGATAATAAACCTCTCAGATTATGACATTGAGTTTATCCCTAACCGATTTTTTATCATGGAGTATTATAGTTTATTAAGGAAAGTTATGGTTATCATGGGTAGGATTCTTGTATAGAGATACAAAATATGCTCATGTGGAACAAGACAAATAATAAGATTCTTGGTGTGCGTTGGATGACCCACTAAGTACACCACATGGAGTGTCATACAAATGTATTTGGCATAATAGGGGTTCATGGATTATATTTGGGTCCCCACTACTAGATGTTTGTGATATAAATATTATATTAAACTTCATAATCAGATACCCTAATTATGAATGTCTACATATTGACTTAGCTAATATGGTGGTGGTTGGGTATGTTGCTGATTATGTTGTCGGTTAGAGATTAACTGAGATGTGATTTTTTGTCTCATATGTAGAGTTTTACATCTAGGTCATCGATAGAGGAAGATTATGGGAGTGTGAAAACGCACCTTGATATTATATATATCTATCTGGATTGGGGACATGTGTTGTGTTTATCCATAAGAATAAATGACGTGTGATGTAATCATTGACCAATTTACTCTATACTCTAATAATCAAGAACATATAAGCTTTCTATATGGGATTGACATGTTCTATGTCCCATAATCACTTGATGTCTTAGAAAAAGTAAAAAAAATAATTCATCTTTACATATGATTAATACTTGTGGATAAAAGTATAATGACACATGTATTTGATGGAGATCACAATAGATCCCTTTATAACTTGCATATCATTGATGTTTTTCTATATGATAATCTTTTAATACATATATATATTTATATATATCCTAATATTCATATTTTTTTCAATGTTATAAATGCTTGTGGGGTAACACTTTGTGGTTGACTAATTGGGGATTGAGTTTAACTCAGATAGCTACTCTAAAAGTTTTTTAGAGTGAATCAAAAGTGTGTTTGATGGGAATTCACAAGGTATTGCATATAATGTAATTAAAGGAGAAGTTAATGATAGATTTCAAAAAAGTGTTTTTAATGATATCTAAAAGATTTTTTTATATGGTTTTAGAAGTTACAGTATATGATATTATATATGGCGAAACAACATAAAGTCTATGAGGCTTTACAGAAAGTGGAATATTGAAGGAAATATTACCTAAATCCATATTTCTATATGATATATTTATGGGTTGTGTATTGGTTTGCTTGGAAATTATGGTTTTCATGAATTAGGTATATTATTTCATGTTTTTAGACACCCGACCATTCTTCACATAAGATATCATCTATTTCAAGAGTTTTAATATCAATGGAATAAATGAATACTTTCCATGAACAAAAAATGGAATTTATTCATGCTTTTTTAACATGTGAAAAAATAATAAGATAACTAAGGATCATTATTAATAACTTATATAATATATTTCAGTCAATGGATATGGGTGTGGATTTTCCATGTTATCTTGGATGAAGCTCCTTAGATCCTGAAGCTCTATTTCATCTTCCTCTATGTACAGGTTACGATAATACCATGGAGAATAGATTAGTTCCCACTGGAATGTTAAGAGATTTAGATGATACTAACAGATACCTATGAAGGTGGTATGCTTATGTTTGTCACCATGTGGTCCTTATAAAATTCATATAAAGACAATTATCAAAGGTTGTTGTAGATCTTCGGTCAATGGAATGGTCAGTTTTACAATGCTCTTCATTTAATTATTTTTTCATCTTTGATATTATCTCTCATAGAGATCCATGGAATTAGGGTTTTAAATCACATTCTCATATTCTTATAATTGTTATTAGACCCTATTAAAACCCTTCAAACTATTTCAGTGAGAATCCGTAACTACGTTTCCTATACTGAGTATATAAGTGTTGTCAAATTTGATTATAATAGGGTACTCCACCCACTCCCTCTTCCTGAGATTCAAATATTTTTGAGAAAAATAAAAATAAAACTCTTATGGTTGGAGTGATCTATATATATTTCCCACAAAATATAACATCTCCATTTATTAAGGGGCTGCATGACCATTGAGAGTTTAAGGTCATGAGTTGAGTAATTCTTCTAATGTGATTATAATTGGAATGATATGTACATAACCACTTGATCAACCTTTATAATATTTCAACCCAAACCAAAATCCAATAAGTCACAATAAACAACATAGTGTTGACCAGTATTTTAGAATAAGAATAATTTTTGAGAATAACCACCACTTCAATTCCTCAAATGATGTTTGAAACTCAGAATTCCATACAAATATCACCCCTTCTAGGTATTATTATTCATAGGTGACATAATTTTTGAGAAATACTTTATAAATCTATAGTAATATACTACCCAAACCAAGAATCTCCATATAAAAAATATTTTTTTACCTTCTCCCAAGACACAACGACCTTTACTTTTTTAGAATCAACTAAGAAACCCAATTCTAAAGCCACGTGTCCAAAGAAATTTACTTCTTGGATGTAGAAATACCTTTTTGATGTCTAAGTATAAAGTTGATGATCATAAAGTGTTAGAAAAAATAACTCTTAGACGATGTTAATGTTCATCATCTAACTTGGAATACACCAATATTTCAACCCTAAACATGATAAAAAATGAGTCATTGTATTTATAGAATATCACATTTCCTAGTACCATAAACATTGTGGGAGCATTTGTCAACCCAAACAATATCATAAGATACTCGAAATGGACATACCTTCTATGAAAACAAGTCTTAGGAGAACCATCCTCTTTCACCCTAAGATGATGATAACTAGACTAATGATCTATCTTTGAAAACAAAATTCCCCTCTTTAGTTGATCTAATTATTCATTAATATATCAAAATTGATATTTATTCTTAATAATAACCCATTTTCACTTAAGAAGACTAATTTAAAAGTTGAGATACTTGTACGATTTATTTGAAAAAAGTACTAGAGTATCCCAAGGAGACACATTATGGTGTATTAAGCCTTTATATTTCAAATCATCCCATTGAATCTTAAATTACCTCAATTCTATAGGATCCCTACAATAAGAAGTAAAATAATTTTTCTGGGTTCTAGGTACATGATCAATCAAAACTCGACTTCTCATTCTAGGGGTAAACCTAAGAAGTCATCTAGAAATACCTCAGTAATGAAGGATGTCAGATTCCAACATTCCCTTCATCATCTTCAACTAAGATAGATGATATATTATATGCCAAACTACCCACTTTAGGAAGGGGTGTTCCCTCCTGAATCAATCATATATCTCATTCTCCTTTATATACATGATAATTTCTATTATAAGTGATTAAGGTCACCTTTTTCTAGTAAAAATAAACATGTTATTTAAATGAAACCATCCAATATATATCAATAATAATATTAAAAAGATCTATATCAATAAATAGAAAATCCCACAATTGATCCATGATTGATATCTCACTACTACAAATATGGCATTTATCAATCCTAGAAAAGGACATTAATAGCGCTAGAAAATTACTGTTAATCAAGGCAAAGATAAAAGGGGACCCCCTTATTAGAACTCAAAAAAGCATTGATAAAGGAAACTTTTATTAGTGCTAAAAATCACACTAATAAAGGGGTATTTTTCAGTGCTAATAAAAAAGAACTGATAAATGAGTCCTTTATTAGCACTTTTTTTAGCGCTGATAAAGGAACCCTTTATCAGCATCTTTTAAAATTGATATTAAAAATTAAAAAAATTAAAAAAAAATAAAAAAAATATTTCTGTAATTTGGGAGGGGCTTCAACAGCGCTTGAATCCCCCCTTTAATAGCACCCTTACCCCATCACGCATGCCCCCACCCATACTTAAACAACGCCCCACCCTTTAACAGTACTAGCCTTTATTTCACCCACGCGCACAACCTTTTTCCCTTTGGATTCGAACTCTGGACCTACTGCCTGCACACCTAAGCCTTTACCACTCCACCATATTGCTTTGATCTTTATTTATTAATATATCTATTTATATATATATAGTTATATTTAATCATATATTAATATATATATATATAGTTATATTAATATATATATATATATAGTTATATTAATATATATATCCATATATTAATATATATAGTTATATTAATATATTAATATATTTCTTCATATATTAATATATATTTATAAGATAAGTTTTAAATACAATTATAAAATATGATTTTTTGTTTGTGTTTATAAATACATAAATACATATATACAACACACACACATATTATATGTGTATTTGTATGTATAATTATACATATTTATATATATTTCAAAAATTATATATTAATATGTATATACATATGTTTAGAATATATAGATAATATATATCTGTTTGTCAATACAGATGCACACAAATACACACACACACACACACACATCATATAGGTATATAATTATCAATATATTTGTATTTTAAATAAAATGAATATTAGTCTTTTGTTTAGATAATCCTTATATATTGATAAATACACTTTATATGTAAATATGTTTAATTATTTATTTGTAAGATAAACTTTTTATGGGTGAATATATAAAAAAATATGTATATATTTTTATATAATTGATTATAAATAACATTATATTGTAAAAAATGATAAAATTTTAAAACCATAATAAAAATATAAATGTAACTCTTCTGAATAAATTCAGTCCCCAATGAAAATTTTATTTACACATATTTAAATAATGATTTATTTTCCACCAATTTTTTTTATAAATTTAAATAAAAACCAATTGAATATAAAGGATGTGTTTTTATGAAAACCTATTTGAAAAAAGAATAATTGTGTATATATAATCATAGCACTCTCTATGGATTTTTATTTAATGAAAATATATGTTATATAATAAATTTAATGTTTTTAATTAATGTTATATGTTTTGTAGATATAAAATAATAACAGATTCATTTTTTCGGATAAAATAATAATTTTTCTAAAAATTCAGTTTTACCGCCTTTTCATGGATAACCATTTTTAAATCTAATTTTTTGTAACTTTTATATATTAAATTTTAAAAAATAAACTTTTTATTTAGAATTGGGATATCAATATTTACTTTAAATGAAATTTTGCAATTTTTCTGATAAAATTCATATTTTCATGAATAGTGAAAAATACTGCAGTTTAATTCAAAACTGTGATTTCATCTAATTTATTTATCTAGATAGATTATCATTATAAGTGGTTTTAAAGTGTAATAGTATTAATTTTTTATCAGTTACTCAAATTTTGGTCACTGGAAGTAATTTTAATTTTAAATTGGACATAAACACATGTGAATGTTTTGATAGTTTTTACTTCTTAAACCCCGCATTTTGGTTTTGACAACGAGAATTAATTTTAAATTAATTTTCTGAAATTTCTCTGTTTTTAATTTGGAAAAATGTATTCCATATTTGGAATCATAAGGCCATGTTTTTTTTAAATAATTACCTTTTAATTTTGGACATTATGAATAGTTACTTCAGTAATTATTTTTATTTACCATAGTTAAAGGGTAAATCTAGTAAATAAGGGTAATGAACTAATATTATAATAATATTAAACTACCATAAAATATGTCCTGATACTATTTAATTATATATGTACGACCATGGTCATCATTGGGTTGATTTTAGGACTCCATGGATCCAATTGAGAGTGATAGTGATATGTTATAATAATTAATTTAAAGTAAAGAGTAAAATAACATAAACATGTATCATCTTACTAAATTTTTTTATATAGGGTTATATAAGTGATATATACGACTATAAATACTCATTAGAAATATAAAAATATTTCTTACATCATGATATTTTATTTTTAATTTTTAGACATTAAATAATTAAATTTAATTAAGACACAATGATGATGTAGTGATTGCTTCATTAATAAAAGATTCAAATAAATGATATTATAAATATTAAAATAAATGTAACATGATTATTTTGATTCCATAAAATAATTTTATGGATGATATTGACATATTATATTTTATTTAATTCATTTGGTTCAATGGAATAAAGTTTTTATGAATTTAAAAAAAGTCCAGTATGAATAGTGTCCAAAATTGACATAAATCATAACTTAAAATATAAAATAGTTTATTAAATGATATTAAATTCCTAAAAATATAATATTTGAAAAAATGGTTTATATAAGTCCATATATGTCATAAATGACTTTTTTGTGGGTCTTTTGATAAGATATGGTAACTAAATTAACCCACAATGTGTAAATAACATGGTATCACTATAAGATTAAAAAGGGTAAAATAAGGGTTAAACCCACAAGATAAGTATAAAAAAACATTTAAAACTTGTATAAAAACTAATTGATGATTTTTATTCTAACTAAAATCATATTCTATTTAAATTAAATGAGTTTTGTCCCATCTTTAATCGAAATTTAATGAATAATAAATAAATATTTCTGGACATTCCTAAAGTGCCCCTCCTCCCTCTTATAAAAGGCCTCCACCTCTACCCACTTACTAACCACTCTAAATCTCCTTGTCTCATCCATATTATTGTCAATTAATATCCCAAAATCCCTCCATTCATCATATAATCCTTGAATTGGGCAAAAGGAAATTCAAGAAAGCCTTTAGGCTCAAATCAAAAGAAGTTACCCGATATAGAGGTAACATCTTCTCTCAAGTTTCTTTCTGTTATTTTACTTATTAACTACCTATGATATTATTATTCTTTTATTACATAACAAAACCATTATCCTATATATAATAGGTTTTGTTATTATAATTATTTTAACTACACTTACACACAACTCCATCTAATGGATACGGACATACTATTTCTCTGTATGATGAACTACTGCCTCACGAAATAATGATTGTTCAATTTTCCTTTACCACCTATCATGGTGGACATTATGAGAGAATTTTATTTATATATGATATATATTATATTTATATTTTCTCTATTCTTCTATAATATTTATTTATGAAATACCTTTATGCTTTAGATAATGTATAAATACGATAATTTCATTTGAGGAAGAACAGACTACCACCCCCTCAATGTGATATGAATCGTTAGGATATACATATAACATATAAAGGATGGTGTTAATGAAATTATGTAAAATATATTACATACATATTATTATGTAATTATAACATACCTATGCATCATTTATTTTTCATTCCATTAATATGAAAAAAAGGAATGTAGCGTTCATGCATACATACAACCTACCAACTCCATGAACGATGTATTACATTTCTTATCTCGAAGTTTTATGAAATATTATAAATACATAAATAATGAATATATATGATATTTAAATCATTAATTTTATTTTTATATTATTTACTTTTAACTACATGGATAATTTACATCAAAACAAATTTATTTTTGACTCAAGTACCGAACATCGACAAAACGTCTGATATAAAATAAAATAAGTAAATAATTTTTCAAACACAGAAATAAGTGAAATAAAATGAATATAAAACATTAAAAAGGTCTTAAATAAAGTGTAAATTAACATAAGTTTATTATTCATGAGATTAATTAATGAAGGGGTCAAGTCGGATTCAATGGTAAGGGAACCTCTTAACCCAATTTTCATTAATTGGGTTGATCTTATACTTCTTGACTACGACATGATACGATAATGTGAGAAATTAATTTTGATATATTATATTGTATTTATACTTTCCTTATGTTAATTTGTACTTAATACACATAATAAAACTATTTTATTTATAAAATGATCTTTGTAAAGGAATTTCTAAACTCAATTTCTACTCATTGGGTTTTATGCATACTACACTGATTATATTATGCCAATATTATGTGTGGAATCACTTATTAATTATTTATGTTGTAATTTATTCTTCCATTTGTGTGGATATACTTTTTCTACAGATAATCCCCCAATTTATAAATTCTAACATCATTTATACGAACTTTGTAAGGGAAATATTAACTCAATATCCATTCAATGATTTAAATATACATGTCATTGCTTTTGTTTGTTCCAAGAATATATGTGAATAACATCTGATTGTTTTTGAATGAATACCCACTTATATTTTGTTTATTTATATTTGTCACACATAATTATTTCATTGATTTATCCTTAATCCAATGATATGATCTTTCTAAGAGATTTCGTCTCAATTTACATTCCATTGGGACTTATTTGTTATTATGCACCAATTCAATTTTATATGGTGTACATACTTCCCTTTGAAATATTATATCATGAATTTATATATTATCATGATATTTAAGGTTTTTTGATGTTATTATTTAATTATTTTCATTCAAGTGTTTCTCATGTGTTACAAGACTCCTTAACTAAAATATCATTTTAAATATTTTAAATTTTTTTTCTTCAAAATCATTCTCATTAATATCCATGTTTTTAAAATGATTTTAAGGATTTATTTATATGGACATTAAAATTTTAAAATGTTAATTTCATTTAAAAGTTTCAACGTGGAATGGGACACATTGAATCAAAAATTTATTTATTAAATATTTTAAATGGTTTTGGAAAAGGATCGAATATTTCAATATATTGAATTTATTTCTTGTGATTGATGTGTAAATTATTGATTATTTAAATATTTTATGTGTTATGATTATGTAATAGTACTTGAAAATTTGATGGGTGGTTACATAATAAACCATGGCAAAGTGATCCCATGAAATCTCTCCAATACATTGGGTAACATGACGGAAGTAAACGATAATGTTTCTCCTAACATATTTAGGGAATATACAGTGATGGGTATTCCAAATGCAACCATGAAGGTTACTCCCTATGTAGCTGTGAAAGGTACAATGTATGTATGATATGGATGCCACGAGTTACCTTTATTTTTTATTATTTCTATGAAGTTTTGAAGGAGTCTTATGATTACATGATATATTCTAAGTAGTTTAAGTTTTATGGGTAAAAAGAATGATTTTGAGAAAATGTTATCATGGATTTAAAATATTCATGGAATAACAATTTTAATCCTTATTTTATATTCCTTTCTGATCTTTTTATTCTAATCCCAATTTTTTTGAAATGTTTTCACAGGATATAAGGAAGGATAATAAAAACTAAGAATTCAAGAATATTTTTATCGAGAAAATAATTCTTATTTTATTTAACGAGTATTATTGTTGTGAAAAAATTAGATAGAGTATAAGTGTCTACTTTTTAATATTTGGGAAGTAATGAAATAGTTATTGTCTAATTATATAAAAATATAAACCTGAAAAGATCCTCAATGTAAAATAAATTAAATTCTTGACAAAAACTCTAGATTATGTAAGGTTTAGGACTGGGCCTTACATTTTTGCATCATAGGTCGGTTTAGATACCTTTAGAGGTTAGGGTGTTATTTAAGCATAAGTGACATGTTTCATAAAACCATAATGGTGAGCATATTATAAAGAGACATAATTATTTAATATAAATTTAATGAGTTTCAGATAACATTAATAAGTATATCTTAGTTTTTACCCTCCTCATAATGTTGTATATGTTGATTTTACTTCATACTCACAGTGACCTTTTTGGTTTTAGTAAATGGCTAGATCTAGTAGGTACCAAAGTAACAATGGATGTGAATAAAACTTTGGTGGTTTTATTAATAAGAAACCAAATAAAATGGGATATGTAATGATAACTCATGTGGTTATTCATAACCAACTATCTGAAGTCATGATTGGCCACTTGAACCTTAGTTATTTTTATAAGGAATCATATAGGTGAGAAACAAATCCCTATGGAAGTTAATGTAATATTTATAAAGGTAAGTATATTCAAAAACCATTGTGTCAATGATATGGAATGAAACACTTTGGAAAATTATTCAAAGGGACAATAAGATGTTATATATGTGGTAATGGACATAAAGCAATAACCTTCTACGAAAAAAGGAAGTGTTCAGTTGACTCCATGAACGGGAAGAAAGTTATTTCCAAGAGATAAATTTAATGCTTTAAATGTGGTGTGCATGATAATTAAAAAAATATATTTCCTACGAAGAAGGTTCAATAATTGGATCAGTAGGACCATACAAATATATGTTTACCAATTCCTAATGCCATTCTAATTGAATATGAGGAAACTAAAAATGACCTAGGAAAGGTCTGAATTATTTGTTAGCTCATGTTTTGACATTATTTAATATTAGGACATTATGCATGGTTTTTTTGTAGGAAATAAGTATAAAATGATAAGATGAAAAAACATGGATAAAGGATCGGGAAGAATTTTCGAGGATTAAAGATGTCTACATTTTAGGAATTGAAGAGTTATGTTGGATTTATGGATGATGATATGTTTAATTTTATAAATGATGAGATTACAATGGAAGACTTATAGTATTTTTGACCCTTAATTTGTTATCAAAAATTGTTAATTGAGGAAGAATTATCTTTTCTTTTTTTGGTATAGTTATAAAGAACCATTAGGGATTATATGATCCTTTAATTTGAGGAAATTATGGGATATTACTTTTTGGGATGAAAAATGTGAGGTATGAGATAACCTTTGAGGTTAAAATATGTTATGGTTATTTTTGAGGAATTTATCTCATTTTTGCGAATTTAATTACATTATATAGTTTTTGAAAAAGGGCACATGCATACCATGTGACAACCCATCGCATCAGATAAAGATGCGGGAATTGACCCGAAAACCGATGTGTGAGTGGGATTTATCACCTATGATAGACCTTCATGAAGTCCCTAGCTAGTATGACTTATTGTTTTTAGTTAAATGCTCTTATGGATTAAGAATAATTTTATTTTTGGAACTTATATTTTATCAAATGGATATATTTAGTATATTTAAATGATTTGGTGATTATGTGATAAATTTTATTTTGGAAGAATTTTTCTATTTTTAAAACAGTATAAGTCTAATGAAAATATAATACTATGGGATTTAATTTTAGGAGTAATGGTTGAATTTTATTTTGGAAGAATCTCTATTTTTATTGTGGACATATGGTGATTTTTTTAGAAATGATTAACCTATCATGGATAATATGTGATTAGGTTAATACTTTTAAGTATGAAAATTTATGAGTAATCGATGTTATTTAGAGATAAATGTTAAGATTTGTCATATAAGACTATTTTATTAGATCATTATGAATTTTGGGTTTCAATCTTAGTTTGGATTATTTTGAAGAATTTTAAGGACAATTGTTTATCGAATGGTATTTGTTGAACTTTGGGTATTTTTGTTGAATTTTTGAGATTAATAGTAGTATTTTATTCTATAAGAGATTATAATTTTTGGGTATTATTTGATCTTGTACAAAAAATTTTGGTTTTGGGTTAATGTATAAATATAGGTGAAATATATAGTTAATATTTTGTGGATTATGAGATTATATAGACGTTTATTCTAGCACTTCACGTGTAACCAAGTCATCTTGAATACTCATTATTTAAAGAGAAGTTGAGTTTTTGGTTGATATTTATTAAAGAATGAAACTCTACATGATAAGTAAGTATTTTTCCTTATGTTCTTATTCTAATTAGTAAAATAATTCCACAACTTTATGAAAAGGACCTTAAAACAATTTTTTTCTATTTTTCCTACTGGGAAATCAAAGACTATTTAACCCATCACAATTTAATGATTTTTTAGTTGTTAACTTTCTCATAATCATGTTTTATATCTCTCTCAATCAGAACCTAACACTAATTTTTTCTTCCATGTCCTTGTTTTCCTACATGAAACCCTAGTATGTGTTATCTCAGGTGACCTTTTTACTTATCTTTCTTCCCTTTAATGTGGTAGTTTTATTAACCCTTTTTTTGATGTGGGATTTTAAATAAATTTGATGAGACAAATTTTAAAATTTTGAGGTCGCAATTTCCAAAATGAGGGAATTATGTAACATCCCGAGTTTTTATAAAGTAACAATATGTTCAATAGAATACATGATACACTACATGAAGATTAAACGAAAAACTAAATATTATTATTTAAATGTTACCATTATAACCTAGCCATTGTAATTAAAGGAATGACTATTATCAAATTAATTATGAAAATATGGTTTACACATGTTTAAATAATGATTCATTGGTTACCAATTGTTTTAGAAATTGAAATAAAAACCAATTTAATATAAATGATTTGTTTTTATGAAAACCTATTTGAAAAGAGAATAATTGTGTTTAAAAAAATCTTATAACTCTTTATGTTTTTTTATTTAATGAAAAATATATGCTATATATTCTATTTAATGGTTTTAATTCATCTTATATTTTTTCTAGATATGATATACAAAGAAATTCAATTTTCATATAAAAGATGTATTTTTCTAAAAATGCAATTTTACCGTCTTTTGATGGAGAACCATTTTTAAATCTAGTATTTTCACTTTTATATATTATATTTTTAAAAAATAAAATTCTTATTTAGAATAGGGACATCAAAATTTACTTTGGATTATTTTTTTTGTATTTTTTTAATAAAATGAATATTTTTATGAATTGTGGAAAATAATGGATTTTAATTCAAAACTTCCTTTTAATCTAATTTATTTATATCATTATATTGTCATTTTAATTGGTTTTAAAGTTTAATGGGATTTTTTTATAATTTATTCCAATTTTGGTCATTTTAATTAATTTCAATTTTAAATTGGACAAATACACATGTTAATCTTTTGATAGTTTTTACTTCTTAAAAACACTATTTTCGGTTTTGACAGAGGGAATTAATTTTACCGTAATTTCTTAAAATTCCATGTTTTGAATTTATAAAAATGGATTTAATAGTTTAAATAATAATGTAAAAATTGTTTAAATAATTACCTTTTATTTTTGGACATTATGAAAAGTAACTTCAGTAATTATTTTTATTTACCATGGTTAAAGGGTAAATATGGTAAATAAGGGAAACAAAATAATATTATAATAATATTAAACAACCCTCACACATGTAATAACCCTATTTTATGAGATATGGATGACCATGGGCTTCCATGGAATGATTTTAGGTCCCTATGGATCTACTTGGTAGTGGTAATGACATGTTATAATAATTAATTTAAAGTAAAGAGAAAAATAACTTAAACATGTAACTTTTTAATAAAACAATTTTTATATGGGGTTATATAAGCGATATCTAGGAATATAAATATTTATTATAAATCTAGAAAAATTTCCTACATCATGATTTTTTATTTATAATTTTTATAAATTAAATAAATAAATGTAATTATGACACAATGATGATGCAATGATTGCTTCATTAATAAAGGATTCAAATAAATGATATTATAAATATTAAAATAAAATTAATTGGATTATTCTGATTCAATAAACTAATTTTGTTGATTATATTGACATATTATATTTTATTTAATGCCTTTTTTGAAGTAATCAAGTGGTTATGAATAGGTAAAAAAGTTAAGTACGAATACTTTCCAAAAATGACATAATTCAAAACATAAAATATAAAATAGGTTATTAAATGATATTAAATTATTAAAAATCTATGATTCATATAAATTGTTAATATAAGTCCAAATATTTCATAAATTACTTTTTTGTGGGTATTTTGATACGACACAGTAACTAAATTAACCCACAATGTGTAAATAACATGATATCACTATAAGATTAAAAAGTGTAAAATAAGGGTTAAACCAGAACGATAAGGATAATAAAATAATCTAAACTTGTATAAAAATTATTAAATGATGTTTATTATAACCAAAATCATCTTATATTTTAATTAAATGATTTTTGGTTAATTTTTATTCCAAATTGAATTTATTATAAATTAATATTTCAAGACTTTCCTAATGTACCCTCCTCCCTCTTATAAAAGGCCCCCACCTCTACCTAATTACTCACACCAATAATGACATTTGGATCATCCAAATTCTTATCAAATAATATCCCAAAATCCCTCCATTACACCTATAATACCTTACTTTTGAATAAGAAAACTCAAGAAAGCCTTTTGGCTCAAATCAAAAGAAGTTACCTGATTTAGTGGTAATGACTTCTCTGAAGTTACTTTATTTTATTTTACTTCTTCACTCCCTATGATCATATTATTAATTTATTAAATAAAATAAAAATTATCCTAAATATACTAGGATATTTTTATGAGAAGTATTCTAACTACACATACACACACCTCCATCTAATGGATACAAACATATTGTTCCTGTGTACGATGAACTACTACCCCACGAGACGATGATTGTTTAATTTTTCCTTACCACATATGATGGTGGAAATAATGATGACACTATAATTATATATGATATATATTATATTTATATTGTATGTTTTCTTCTATAATTTTTATTTAAAATATACCTTTAACTTTCCATAATGTGTAAATATGATAATTTCATTTGAGGAAGAGCGGACTACCGCCCCCTCAAATTGATATGACTCATTCATGAAATACATGAAAAATATAAATAATGGAGTTAATAAACTTATGTAAAATATATAACATAAATATTATACTGTAATTATAACATACCTATGTATCTTATAGTTTTTATTCCACTAATATGATAAGGAAATGAAAGTAGCGTTCTTGTATGCGTACGACCTACCGTCTCCATGAATAGTGCATTCAGTTTCTTATCTCCAAATGTTATAAAATATTATAAATACATATATACTGGATATATAATATATTTAAATTAGTAATATCAATCTTTAGATGATGTAATTTTCACTACATGGAAAATTTACCTCAAAACAAGTTCATTTAGGACTCAAGTATCAAACATCGACAAAACGTCCGATATGAACTCAAATAATAAACTAATTTCCATAACATGGTAATAAGTGATATAAAATGAATAATAAATATTAAAAAGGTTATAAAATAGTATAAATAAATTTAATATTATTATTTAGGAATTTAATGAATGAAGGGGTCAAGTCAGGTTCAAGGTAACAAAACTTCTTAACCCAATTTCCATTCTTTGGGTTGATCATAAACTTTGTGACTATGTCATGCTATGATTTTGTGAGAAATTAATTTTGATATCTTATATAGTATTTATAACTCAATTATGAGGATTTATAGTGAATACAAAGAATTGATATATTTGATTTACAAAATGATCTTTGTAAGAGAATTTCTAATCTCAATTTCTACTCATTGGGTTTTATGCATACATCATTGATTATATTATGCCAAGATTATATATGGAATCACTATTTATTTATTTATGTTATAATTTACACTTCACTTGGTGTGGATATACTACTTCTACACACAATCACCCCATTGATAAATTCTTACATCATTTATATGTACTTTTTAAGTAAAATCTTAACTCAATATTCATTAATTGAGTAAAATATACATGTCATTGTTTTTTTCTTGTTCCAAGAAAATGTGTGAATGAAATATGATTGTTTAAAATTAAATAACCACTTATTTTGGGTTTATTTATATTTTTCGCACATAATTATGTCATTTATTTATCCTAAATCTAATGAAACGATATTTGTAAGATATTTCATCTCAATTTACATTCCATTGAGACTTATTTATTGTTATACACCAATTCAATTTTATATGGTGTCAATAATTCCCTTTGAAAAATTATATCATGAATTTCTATATCGTAATGATTTTTATGTTTTATTTTATGTTATTCTTTAATTATTTTTATTCAAGTGTTTCTCAAGTGTTACAAGAATCTTTAACTAAAATATCATTATAACATTTTAAATATTTATTCGTCTAAATCATTATCATTAATGTTAATGTTTTCGAAATAATTTTAAGGATTTATTTATATGTAAATTAATGTTTTAAAATTTTAATTTCTTTTAAAAGTTTCAAATTATTATGGGACACTTTGATTCAAAAATATCTTTATTAAATATTTTAAATCGTTTTGAAAATGGATTGAATATTTCAATATCATGAATCAATTTATTGTGATTGACCAGAGAAATGTTGATAATTTCTATATTTTTTGTGTTATTATTATGTAATGTTAGTTGGAAATTTGATGGGTGGTTATGTGATAAACCAAATATGGGTGGTTCAGTGATAAACCTATGGAGGGTGAGCCTGTGATAGCTCTCTAATTAATTGGGTAACGTGAAAGAGGCAAAAAATAATGTTTCTCCGAAGAGATTTAGGGAATATATTGTGATGTATATTCCAAACATAATCATGAAGGTTACTCCCTATGTAGTTGTGAATTCTACAATGTAAGTAAGATATGGATTCCACAAGTTACCTTTATTTTTTATGATTTCTATGATATTTTGTATGAATCTTATTATTACATGATGTATGCTTATTAATTTGTGTCTTATGGGTAAAAAGTATGATTTTTCAAAAATGTTTTCGTGGGTTTTAAATATTCATGTACTAATGGTTTTATTCCTTATTTTATATTACTTACTGACCATTTTATGATCATCCCATGTTTTTGAAATCTTTTTCACAGGGTATAAGGAAGGACAAGAGAAATGACGAATTCAAGGAGATTTTAATTAATAAAATAATTCTTTATTTATTTAAGGATTATTATTATTGTGAAAAAAAATTGATAGAGTAGAAGTGCCTACTTTGTATTGTTTGGGATGTAATGAAATATTTATGGCCTAATTCTATAAAAATCTGAACCTAAAAAGATCTTTAATGTGAAAGAAACTAAATTCATGATAAAAATCAATATTATTTATGGTTTAAGTATGGGGAATTACACTACTAAATGAAACTGACTCACCCCAAGATTGGCCTAAGGTCTGATGGTAACCTGGGGCTCGGTCTTCAATTGACTCAATTTATAAAAAGAACTTGCCATGAAACCTCATATATGTTCAAGAACCTATCACCCTTGAAGTATTAAACTAATCAGTGGATCCACTAAGAGATGAATATCCAACACTACTTTTGGGGAGTGGAGACATCCATAAAAAATAAATAGATAGGCCATGCCCCCCAATTAGTGACATGCCTTGGAGTTGACTAGGAATGAAGGTTTTGTATGTCCCCTATTGCCACACTAATAGTAAGTGATTCCCCCACTAACCCAATTTACAATCAATGAAGATTAAGGTGGAATCCTAGAGCCACTACACTACCACATCCATTTTTTCATCATATTTATTTATTTTCTTCTTTTAATAGTTGGCTACACAATCACTAATCATAGAAGAAAATCAATACTAGTCTAATATACCGGCTTAATATATTTCCACCATAAAGGGTTTATCAACCACTTCATCATAATTATTGAGTTAAGGAAATAAGAATTCAAATTTAATATCATGTCATAGGCCCATTTCTATTCACCTATCCTATAATTTTTTATTAAAAATTACATCAGGATCGAAGTGAAAAATATTTTTGAAACAATTCACTTACTTTATGATGGTTTTACCAAATTTTAGAAGACACAAAAACTCCAGAGACTTTACTAACTCTTGGGTTTTTGGGTAGAAATATAAAGAGAAGGAAAATTTAATGTCCTTCCACTCCATGTTCTTATGATTCCTGTCCTGAATCACCATTTACCGCCACTTTCAGTAGGGTACTTCCAGTGTAATAGTAGAAAAATTCACATTGATATCATATAAAATATCCAAAAATTTAAAGATCCTTTTTGGTCTTCTCCATCCAATCCTCTAGTTCTTGAGGATCATTGGTATCTCGAAAAAGTGAAGGCTTGTGTCAAATAAATTATAGAGTATATTTTGAATCTACACCTGATCCCAAACCTACTTTATGAACTTGAGATTGGTTAAATTGTCCTCCTTATTCTATATAATAAATATTCAAAAAACTACTTCAATCAAATTTTGATCTATCAAGGGATTAGATCATAGAAAATTATTCATAGTGTCGTCTAGATGGTTTATAGAATGAATTCAAGGGGGTATATTATTTTATAAAATAAAATAGAAATTGGGAAATCCATAAAAAGTAGGTATGAAATCTAAATTTAAATAAAAAAGTTCCATTAAATGAATTTAATAATTATAAAAGAGTATAAGAAAAATAAAATGACACAAAATCCCCAAATTCTCACACCACATAGTTTGTAAAACCATGGGGGTGCCTTAGAACTAAATCTTACAAGGTTCACATAGTTACAACATGGTTTGTAACCAATATAAGTAAACCATAAATCAGAAAAATTCCTTACTATTTTCCAATTTCAACTCAATAATCCTCAAAACCAAAAATCAATTTAAAGAAAATTTAAAAAATAGTCATTCCATGACATCCCACGATGAATTATGGCTCATTATGATGATTTTTGTCTAAAAATTCTCTCACAACCTACCTGTAAAGTCCCACCAATCTTTCCTTCATTATACTAGGGATTACCAATTATCATAAACTAAAATCTCAGGATCTGATACTATTTTTTCATGAAAAAACAGTGGCTACCCTTGACCTAGTCACTTAAGGTGGTCCCTAAAAAGGCCCAAAGGGAGTTCTCAATTCCCATGGGATATAATCTGGTTCATTTGTATCAAGAACATACCTTGGGAATTTTATCTCTCAATAAAACAAATAATATTATCTAGACCAAGGACATTGAATTTCCATTCTATTCCTATGATAGTCATGACCCCAATCAAATGAAACTGAATCATTTTATAGTTAATAGAGAGAAACATGGATAAAATCTTGATGAATTAGTAATACCATAAATCATAAAAAAAGGAAACATCTATATCATAATAAAAATAGAGAGACCAAGCATAATTATATACAAATGATTATGCGATTGGGAGTTGAATATGTGATATACGAACCTCAAAACAAAACCAAAACCAAAATGTAAAAAAGATACTACCTATGACAGAGTGACATGAGAGAATAATACCACTATACCACCAATATAAAACCAAACACCACTAATAATAAGCAACATCACCACCAAGTAGTCGCCTGAAACTTCTTGTATATGCAAAAACAATGTCTACACACACCCATTGGTTGTATGTTGTGTGTGAGAACAATTATTCCAATATGATACCACCGAGTGTTTCATAAGTATCCTTTATTAAATAAAACCGGGAATAATAGTTTGGGAATAACTCTATAAAAATTTTATTTTGATAGTCCAATATAAAAAGGAAAATAATAGTCTTATGATAGTTTAAAATATTTAAGAAAATCCATGAAAACAATCAACATGAAAATTAGCAGCCTATGGGATCCTAATGGAATCTATGGTTTGGGAAATCAAGGGTCATCAATTGACATGGTAATCAAGAGAAAAAAAACTACATTCCACCACTAGAGTGAGTAATATCAACTCCTAATAAGAAGGGTATTCCCCAAAAAGTGACACCCAAATACATATAATCATAGTGTTTAGTTTGTTTTGTAGAATTAATCCAATGATATGGAGGGTTTACCTTACCAATCCATGATTTTCTTAGTCCTCCCATATAAACACCAAGGATCCCAAGTTCCATCCCCTTTCAGAGAGTTCCATTTCATCAATTAACCAGTTTTCCATTTCAAAAGGGTAATTTTTATTAAAAACAACATAAGAAGACCTGAAACTAAGGAATTTCATGCCACATTGATCACCGAAACAAAAAATAAACAGTTTATAAACACTTATAAAATATATAATATGTTTTAGGAACTAGAGACACGATTTAAAAAATTTCAAATTGTGATTTTCAAATAATAAATAAAATAATGTTCATGAAATAAAACAAACTTTTAAAACCATGTACTTTTATAAATGACACAAATTTTAATCGGATGGAATCCACTTGTGAAGGATAAAGAAGACATGAAAATATAAAAGTAAGACTCTAAAAAAACAAAACCTATTTCATAATATCAGACTAAAAGAAACCCTAGATCTATATTACCTTTGTGGTAAAGTGAAAGACATGAAATAAGAGAGGAAGAAACCAAGAATAAGGATATTTATTGCTTTCTATGACACCCCATGGATGTGACCATCTCATAATTACATTACTTTTAATAAATATTTCACTACATACATTATCAATACCTTTTAGGTTTATAGTTTTAGATAATTAAGAAAAAATAATAATTAAGAAAAAATAATAATTAATAAAACCATTTATTTTTCAACTAATGGACATTTTTTACACTATATAAGAATTTAATTAATCCATAATGTGTATTAAATATATACCATAAATTCTCCAAACAATTTTTTATTTTTGATATATGATGTGTAATAATTTTTGTTCATAAACTTTAGAAATAGAAACATAAGAAGCGTGAACCTAAATTACTAGTAATAGACAATATATATCATATGATATCCTATAATGGATAATATAGAAGGAATAAATCAGAGTTAAATAATGTCATATAAAAAAATGATCTTGAAATAAATCTGTGTTTGATATAATAATATAAACAATCATGTGGATAATAATAACTAAATTCATGGCGATGAAATACATTATACCAGACATATTTTACCATCAATTATTAATCCAAGACATTATTTTCTCTATCAAGACCAAATCAAAGACAAAATTATTTCAAGGAAGGTCACAAACAAGAAAACTTTCTTGTATTGGGTAGGAATGCACCAAATATCCAAACCTTTTACCTCATGAGACCAACTGATGCAGCAAGGGGCTATAAAATACTACCCCCACCCACAACTTATTTGTTTACAATTCATTTACAATATTAATTATACTAATATCAATACATTTCATAATAAACTCTCCTTAAGTATCAATAAAAATCCATATTTTGATATAATAATATGAAACATCGATACTTTCCCACATAATAAATAACAATGTTCCATCCATGGGAAAAAGGTTGGTGGTTAAACAATACATATCCCAAGTGTAACACAAGAAATGACTTAATATATTTACCTAGATGAACAAAAAATTCATAATAGGAACAATTTGAATAGTTTCACAGAAGAGAAGCATTGGGAGAAAAATCATTTCTATAAGAGAGGATGATTTGGAATGACAAATGAAGTGATCGATAATTTATTTTATAGAAAAAAACATAACAAAAACTATTTAGATAAATAATGTCGATGGTATCATTTGAAGAAATTTATCCATCAAACATAATATATGTCAAAGGATAATAACTTAGATGAAAATTGTTTTTTTAAGAGTTAAAAAAATAAAATCAGAAATAATAAATATCCTTAATCATTTGAAAACATTTATTTGTAATTATAATAATGTAATAATTTATTTGATAAACCATGAAATTGTAGAGAGTAAGTTCCATTGAAAGATACAAAAATTTTGGAATGATGCGTTCATGTGGATGGAAATTTGAAAAAGTGTTTTTAGAAAACATGTTTAAAATATCATAACATTTTGAAGTTAATAGCCACTTTAAAAAGTTATATTAATAAAGGTGATATGAAAAATTTATAAAACATTTAATTTTGAAAAATAAAATTCAATAATTTATCATTTAAAGGATATAATGGTTATCGAGAGAAATTTTGTGTGGAAAATAACACTTTTTATTTTTAAAGGATGTAAAACCTTTTTAATATATTGAAATATCAATTTTGAAAACCCACATCATAAATAGAGTAAATAAAAGTAATTTTTAAAAGAGGAAAAAAGCAATATATAGGTCACAAGAGGAGGAAAATAATTAGGTTTCCAATTATAAATAATAAAATTAATAGGGAAATAAAATATGTACTGGAAGGGGAAACCATCATTAAAGAGTATGGGAATTATTCTTAACAATGATATAATTTTTGAGGAAGAATTTTATAAAGGTAAAAACTTTTAATTAAAAAGTTACTAGCCATTGTGAGTAAGAGAATTTATGTTGAAATAAAATTTTATGGTGGAATAAACCAAGCATAGAAGAAAAACGTTCAAGAAGGGGAATTATAACTCAATAAACAGAGTTGAGTTAACAAAAATATTTTCAATTTTGGTATCTTTTGAGTTAACATAAATTTGAATAAATAAAATGATATGGATCTAAAAAATCCATGAATTTCAGGAATATGATAGAATAAATTCTATAGGCATTACTCACACTATATCAAATATATTAGGGTGTAAAATAGAGAATATGACTCAAGGAATCAAATTTGAGACAAATAACTCATTACATTAAATATGAATTTACACTAAAGTTATTGAATCAATTATATAAAAAAATAACTATATTAATAACCTATTAAATAAAGTATTTAATATATATAAACTTATATAAATTTCATTTTTTATGTTTCTAAACATGTATATTAGTTAGTTATTATCTATTTTTAATATTGGGTGTCAGTAATCTTGATCATTTCAAAATATTTTTGTAACAACATTTTTATTCTTCATTATTTTCCTAAAGTTAATTATTCCTAGATCATACAAGTTAATTTATTTTTTTCTTTAAAATTTTTTATAATGTTATAGTTTCATTTCATAAGTATTTAGTTGTTATTCTTTATGATGAAGTTGGCGATGATCTTGTTTTATTAATTTATAAATAATGGATAAAGTTATCTAAATTAATAAGTTAAATATTTATATTACTATTAAAGAACAAAAAAACATTATTTAATTATAAATATCCAATATTATGTTTCCAAATCTGTCCTTTATAGAAATTTATAATATTTTTCTTACAGGTGGTTAATCCGACCCAATAAGAACATGCTCCAATCTATGTGTGAGTATGGATTTGAAAGAGATTATTTTATTATAATATAATTATAATAAAAGTATAATGAAATTATTTAGTGGTTATTAAGGTGATTAAATTTAATTTGTAATATTTATAATAAATAGTTAAATTAAAAATATGTTATCACATTTAAATAAATTATTTTTCATCTTTGGATGTTTGTTTTAGGTTGTTAGATTTACAATGACCTCTTATTGATAAAATTACTTATAAAGTGAATTATTTATATTTATATAATATAAATAAATACATAAATAATAGATATATTCACTAAAACCATTTATAAAATCTTCCTTGATAGGTGGTGATTAAAAATTAAACGTTTCATTCATGGAGGAAGTAGTCAGCACACAAGCTTGAGAAACATTTTCATTTTTCAATTTGAACATGAAGGGAATAGATAATGGTTATACCATAAATATAATAACAATTTGTTATATTATTTATACTGATTCCATTATAAATATATAGTTCAAATTGATTTGGAGGAGTTTTGAATCCAAAGATAAAGAAAGGAAGATAAAGAGTAAGTAATACATATGTTTATAAATTTGATCTTATTTTGAAGCATCCTATAAAAATGATGAAGTTGTGGCTCTTTATTGAGGATATAGGGTACCAAACGTGTATAGGATCTCTATAAGAATTAAAAAGGATAGAGTATCATGGTAATTTATAACTATATGCGTGTCTTGATGTGGGTTAAAGTGAGATCCTTTTATAAGTGAAGAAGAGGGACAAATCATTGGAAAAGAAATTTAGGTAAGGGGTAAGAAAGAAATTTCATTATATTTTGGTGATTTAGGTGTCAAAATGTGGGTGAGACATTTATGTAGGTATTTATAACCTATAAAAGATATTTTAAAATTTTTTAAGTTTCAAATATAAATTTTTAAATTTGAACCACATTAGATTTCACATTTAAACATGTGTTAATCTTGATTAAAATTTAACTTTGGTAATTATTTTATTTCTAAAATCATTATATGAACATTATTAAAAAATTTGATATTCATAATTTTAATTTTTACTTCATTTAATCTCATAAAATTTTTAAATATTATAAAATTAACTTCTAAATTAAAATATATAATGTGCTGAAAAACCTTTTATTGGTAGAAAAATATCATTTAAATCATTAAGGGTTCTTAATCTTATTTAGAGTTGATTATGAATTAAATGAGTTTTAATTTAATTTTATATGTTTTTAAACATTAAATTAGTGCTTTTATTTTAAAATACATCAATTTAATTTAAAATTACAATATTTAGAAAAATATCATTCATTGAAACATAACGGTTTTACCATGGTAACTAATATTTACCTCGATAACTTAATTTTGTGATTAAAAATTAATTTCACCCTAATACATATATTAAAGATGATGATTAAAAATATTTTAAAAATTCTATATGATTAAATTTCTAATTTTTATAAAAATTTATTTTAACATTGGAACAAATTACACATAAAAATAATTTTAAGAAACATGTATCTTATAAGCATAAAAAATTTATTACTTTCATAGTAATAGATATCCAATAGATGATAATATATTATAATTACTTTTAATTTACACTTTTGTTTAACTAAAATATAATAAAATTAATAGAGAATGAGAAGGAATTTTTTATGAAATTTTTTTTACACATAAAATGATTTTATTTTTTATTTAACTATATTAATTGAATTTGATAAATGAGTTAGTATTAAAAGAACATTATTTTTATTTTTACATATATTTCATAATTTGGTTACCACTATATTTAACCAAAAATTAAATGGATACATTTTAACCATTATATACCCTTTTTTGATTCATTTTTTAGTGTTTTATGTATAGAAAACTATTGAACACTTTGGGTTATAAAGAAAAATATATAATTTAAAAGATCTAGGTGTTACATTATCTCTCATAAAAACATTTTGACATAAAATTATTAATTTTTACTCACTAATAAAATAAGTAATGGGTATCTAAAAGATATGTATGACCCATAATATATTTCTAAATGAGATGTCCACCTTAATATCTTATGTATGACTAGAAAACACATCTTTTACCCTTAATCATGCTAAATAATTGATTTTTTTCCCAGAGAAACTTATTTATCAATGTCATTTTCCATAGATAAAAAATACCTCAGTTCCTTTAGAAAATTATCCTTGGTTACTCTTCACACATTTTTAACATGAAGGAAATTGAACATTATTTCCTTTATCATATTCATCACTTAAATTACCATGAGAATCTGTCCTTATCTCATTTGGTGTATTTTATAATATTACTATGTTTAAATTGTTAATCCAATTTCATGATATAATGTTTTGTATAATCTAAAGGTTTACCACTTTAGGTCTTATCCTATTAGGTTGATTTTTGGATAAACTCTATATTTTCCATAAAATGAATTATTATCATGATTTATTTAGGCATCAACCATTACCATATCCAAATGATTTAACATGAGCGATGAATACCAAAAGAAAATTATTATAAGATAGTGTAAAATCCAAACTCAAAATGTCATAATCTTTAAAATAATTACATTTTATTTCAGTTCAACCTGAATCACTCTCATTTTAATCTAGTTTTTTAATTTGGTTTTTTCATATATTGTAACATAATTCCCTAACAATATAAATCTTTCACAATGGATTGTAAATTGAATGTGATTAAACAAATAATATACCTCAGGATTATCTAGATAGGGTGTGTAGTCTTAGGCCCAATCATTGGGAATAAGAGGGGTGATCCAACTATCAAATAACCTTTTTAAAGGTTATTAATATGATTTCCATATACACTAGAGTCACATATACTTTCTAGTATCCATATAAGCATGTAACATTGAGGAGGAAAACATAATCTCTACTTTAAAAAAACATCAAGATAATATCCTATACTTAGACTTATACCTTAATTGTATCATAATGACTTTCACTAAACCTTTCTTATCCTAATCCATGAAATATTCAATATTAACTCAACTAACCTAAAGAGTTATCTATACCTATGAAATAATGATAAAACATAACTTATTAACCCTTAAACTATCCTCAAATAACATCATAACCTCTAAAGTTATCTAAACCCTTCTATAATACCAACTGTGATTCCCTATATATGTGATAATCTCACAATTAATGACTTATAACAAATATTAAATTACATATATTCCTAATAACTTTTAGGTTTATAGTTTTAGATAACTAAGAAAAAAAACTAACAAAAAAATCTAATTTAATTTTCAACTAATAGAATTTTTTTCGACAATATAATAAGCTACTTAATCCATAATAATTAATCAATATCTCCAAAAAATTCTATACCCATTCTATTTTATTATATATAGATCATGTGTAAAACTTTTTTCATAACCTAGGGAAATGGAAACATAAGAAGAGTGAAATTAAATGATCAATAAGGGAAAATATATATCAAAATATACCATAGAATGGATAATATGGGAGGAATAAATTGGAGTCAAATAATTCCATATAATTGAAAACACGAGCTTGAAATAAACCCATAGATGACATAATAATATAAAAGATTACCTGGATAAAAATAACTAAATTTAGGGTGATGGAATTTATAATCTTGAACATATTTTACTATGAATGCCTCAACCAAGACATTATTATTTCCATCAAGGTCATAGGTAAGTCATTATTATTTTCATCAAGGTGACAACCAGGACACCATTCTTGTATTTGGTAGACATATACCAAATTTAGAGACCCGAAGCTTAACGTACATGAACATTACATTACTTTTGCGGAATACTTAGTGCATAACAAAAAAATACACACACAAGGATCATAATAGTTTAGTGTCTTTGGAAACTCGGAACGTAATCTTCTAATTGTGGTGAAATATCTCCAATATCTCCCAAAAAGATCTTCCCTTTTTTTACCTAAAACCTTTCTTTATATCCTGGGGAAAATAAAACATAAAAGGGTGAGCTCAAATGCTCAGTAAGGGTAAACAAATGAAATATAAATCTCATCGTATACACAAGCACATAACTTTTGGAAATCTTAACCTGCAAAAGAGACCATAATTTCATAACATGGGATAAATCATGGCAGAGAAATGTAATCACAATAATCATAACTTAAAACATGAAACTTTGTGGCATACACACAAAGTCATATAGAATCATTTCTTGTTAGTCAAGACTCACTACCAAGACTATCTTAGTGGACAAAGTCCCTTTCTGAACCGAGTCACCCTCGTTTCAGTCCTGTTTCACTGAACCGGTATAACCTGCCGTTCCAGCCATGTCTATCTAATGAGATATAAAATCTTTACCCAATGCATTGGAGGGAGATATAGGTCCCACCCATCTTATAATGAATCCTTTCTTATGTGTGCCACATAATCATAAATCATACATCATCGCATAACACATGTAACAAAAATGGGATTCTTGAAACATCATGACATCATAAAACAAATCATATAAGGTAAATGACTTCATAAAAATAATTCCCTCACAACATAATCAAATCAATGTAATAATAGGGATAAAAACAGAACCCTATATTATCTTAGATGGAAAATAATTTTGATAAAACATTTGAACTCCATTCTTGAGGAAAATATCCTTTCTACTTCAAAAAAACTTTTCTTTTCTTGACATGTCATACAATTATAAACTAAAAGAAGTTGATTAAAAATAAACTTGAAAACTTATAAATGAAGCTTCTTGGAAATAATGTTTTAAAAATCCATTCATGCCGTATAAGTTAAAAAAAAATTCTTCACGTACTTTTGTTAGAAAAGTCAAAAAGCACCTCGTACGAAAAATTACAAAAGATTCGTTTCATATCTTTTACAAAAACTTACTGAAGGGTAAAATTGGATATAAAATATTGTAGAAGGATGGAAATAATATTACATATTGAGGGAACATGGATGTGGATGATAAAATACACCCCAGTAAATACTAAAGTATAAACAATCTCGGATAAAAATGAGATTGTGATATTTCCCTTACCTTAGGTCCGATTTGCTTTGTACGTGTCCGAATCTCCTGTATAATGGTTTAAATAATGTTATTGACTTATTCCAGAATCATACATATTGATATGATATCATATATGGTCATATTCTAAGCTTCATAGTAGTAATATTTCATTGCTACTTGTTATTCGGGTGTTTATAACTTTTTGTTCTTATGAGTGTTTTGTCGAATAAATTCTTATTCTTTTATTTAGGTTATAGATACCACATTTCCAGAATGGTATTATTGTAATATATATCATATTCATTCATTCAATTCATTTATATAATCAGTATGAAATGAAGATCATGAAGAACGAGTCGCATCACATCGTGGAGACGATATTCCGTACGTACGCACGAGTGATGATATCGTTCCTATGATCGTGGAATTGTATTGGAGTATATGTATACTATTTCAGAATCTATATCAAATTATAATAGTCATATATAGTCATTATTTAAACCATTATACCCATCCAACTAAGGTGGTGGTGGAAAATAGATTACACCACGGCGTGGAGACGGTATTCCGTACGTACGCACGCGCGGTGATTTCTTTTTCCGTAGGATGGATAGATGGTGAAATAGGGTTGTTTCATACTTATAATAACATATTAGTATATGATTGATACTGATGTTATTACTTCATAATGAAACAACTAAAGAAGAAGAAGTGGAAGAAGAAAGAAATTGAAAAGATCGGTAATGGATATTACCTCTTCTTTGAAACGCCTCATTGAATCCTCCACTTAGGGAACTAAGTTTGATCTTTGAAGAAGACCAGGACCTCTAGGATTATACTAGGGAAGTGGAGAAGGGATTTTGGCAGGGTTTGGCCGATCTTGAGTGCTCAAATTGGTGTGAGGAGGAGGGGGAGGAGGTGTCCTTTTATAAGGGAGGAGAGGGGCACCTTAGGAATATCTCAAAATATTATTTTATATTAAAGTCAAAATCGGTTTATAATGGTTCCAAGGGGTCTTATTTCGAAGCTAAAGTAGGGATGGGTCGAAATACTATCAACCAATAGGATTTAGACAAGTTTAGGTTATTATTTTAATCTTATCAATTAGATTTAACTCTAAGTTAAATAATTTAACTTTTACCATGTCTTTTTGTTTTCTTACACTATATGGTTAATAGACTTACTATAACATACCAAAATAACCCCAAATTGTTTATTATTAATATATATATCTTTATCTAAGTAATTTGGCCGATCTTTAGATTTTTAGGAATAAAATAACAATTAATAATATAATATTTGATTTAAAAACTATTTTGTGTCAATTTTGACACTATTTGATATATGATTTTTGTGAAAGTCATAACAGAATTATATGTTCGAACCAAGTTGATTAAATCAACACTAATATATCATATTAACCTAGAAAATTAGTGGAATTCATAAAAAGTCTCAAATTACATTTATTTGAGCATTTATAACATCAATTATGTTAACATTTCCTTAAAAGGGTAATTACTGCATCATCGTTGTGTCATAAATAAATTAATTTATTTAAAGTCTAAAAATTATAAATAAACTATCATTATGTAGGAAATCCTTTTAGCTTTCCAATGAATATTAATAGTCTAATTTATCTTATGTATAACCCCATATTAAAAATGTTTTAGTTATTAAACTTTGATTTTAACTATTTTAACTATTCATTAAATAAAATAATATAAAATGTCATAATCTAATCCAAGTAGACCTAAATGGTCATATTATATTCATAAGGTTGTTTTTGGTCGAATTATACTTATCCAATAGAATTAGAACATGTGTTAGGGTAATAGTAATATCATATTTACCCTTAGTTACCCTATTTACTTTTAACCGTGGTAAACAAAAGTAAAAAGTTACTATTCACCAAAAATTATTTTCATCTCATTGAACCACATTTTAGTCCTTGATATTAACCGTGTCTCTCGGATTTTATAAATTCCACTCACAGAAGCGGTAAAATTAAGTTTTATGAAAAATTCTGTTTTTTTAACTACCACTTAGTGGTTTCACTATTCCTCAAAAATTGAAAGTTTTCAGAAAAATACCAAAAATTAGGCCTAAGATATATTTCATATTATGAACTCAAAAATGATTTCTATTTTACCAAATTCAAAACATATCAGTTGCATTAATTAATTTAAAAATTAATTCCCGTTGTCAAAACAAAAGGCGTGTTTTTAAGAGATAATAACTATCAAAAGATTGACACTTGTTTATAACTGGTTTAAATGTGAAATTATATCCAATGACCAACATTGTATTAAATTGTAAAAATATATTCTAAATATACTTTAAAACCACTCAAATTAATAATTTATCACTATTAATTATTTCGATTAAAAAAGTTGTTTTTAATTAAAATTTAGTAATTTTCACTATTCATCAAAAATTGAAAGTTTTCAGAAAAATACCAAAAATTAGGCCTAAGCTATATTTCATATTATGAACTCAAAAATGATTTCAATTTTACCAAATTCAAAACATATCAGTTGCATTAATTAATTTAAAAATTAATTCCCGTCGTCAAAACAAAAGGCTTGTTTTTAAGAGATAATAACTATCAAAAGATTGACACTTGTTTATAACTGGTTTAAATGTGAAATTATATCCAATGACCAAAATTGTATTAAATTGTAAAAATATATTCTAAATATACATTAAAACCACTCAAATTAATAAATTATCACTATTAATTATTTCGATTAAAAAAGTTGTTTTTAATTAAAATTTAGTAATTTTCACTATTCATCAGAATATGAAAGTTATCCGAAAAGTACCAAAATTTCACCTTAGGCTAAATTCGATACTCCGAATCCATAAATGAAGTCCATTTTGAAAAATGAAATTTACAAAATTTCAAAAAGTGGTTATTACTATTCATAACAGCTAGTTTTAATAATATTTTAATAGCATATCGTTGTTTAGTAAAACTCGGTATTGCGTACTACACACCCTATCAAGGAAGGCCGTGATTGCGTGTAATGAAAGGAAAGTCAAGGATGCGTGTTGTGAAAGCTCCTTTTGGTGTAGCGTACAACACAAGACATTAATGAAATTAAAAAGAATATTTTTCATAAAATCTCGGGGTGTTACATTCTACCCCCCTTAAAATGAGTTTCGCCCTCGAAATTCGTCGGGGTTATAAATGGTTTACTATTTGAAATTTTCTTTGATAGAAACCCACATCGTAAAATGGAATACCAAAACATGGCTTTAAAAACTAATGTATGAAATGTAACGATTACCCAAATAAACTAATCACTGGGTTTCCACATAGGTGAAAATATGGATATGGAAGAAAAATCTAACCATCATGTTCTGATGGAGAGTGGTAGAGAACATGGCTATGGAAATTCCAACAATCACAAATCCATAAATTTGTGACGATCTAAGGTACCATCTGATTAATCAGATATAAGAGCACTAGGACGACATTTTTGGTTTTCAAGATCGTTTCCCTAAAGTTGATGAAATTGGAATTAGAAGAAATACTTTCATGATTTCGGTATAGTCTCACCGTTGGTCGTTCTTTGGACAATTTCCACTTCATATCTTAACGAAATTAAGTTGAATTTGTCATTCGTGATGTGTTATCAGATCATGTAATAGAATGATGGGTCATTCCATCTGTCTCAAACAAAAGGTTTGAAAAGTTATAAGTTCATCTTACGGTTAGATTAATCGTATATGGTTCCAAAAATGAACTTATACTTCATATATCATACCGCTTAATAAAATAAAACTAGTTTATACTAAACAGGGACTTCCTGTAGGCCAGTGGTAGGCGATAAAGGCCAGTCGCATTTCGGTTGTGGGTTCGATTCCCACAGCCTTGTCCGACGCGATGGGCTGTCGCCCGTCCTGCAGGTTGTCCTTTTTCTAAAACTATATTACTATAACATCCCATCAATAATATCGAAAAAAACTTATATCATTAAACAATACTAACTTATGTCCAACATAATTCATTCCAATCTTTAGGCTTACCCATAATACTGCAGTCCACTCTCATAATATAGTGAAAACAATTACCAGAGATTTAATACCATCGTTGATCATAATATATATCTTGTTGGTCACATTCTAATCATTCAAAGTCCTTAATCATGTATTCTCTTGAATACCCATTGAACCTTAGTGATAACATGAATGAAGTTAAACGTTAACACTTTCCACATACCAAAATCCTCAAAATTCTTTATAATCAAACCATGATATCACTTAGTCCTTATATCAATCATGAGCTCATGAATACTGTTAAACATTTCATTTTCTCATTTTCCCTTCCTTATGCGCATATCGTCTTATTTCCAAAAATATCTCAATCACTTTGAATACCACATTAGACCAATACATAAATATTACAATACTCCATGATACAACATTATTTTGGAATCCCATTACATAAACACTTAATCATTCCACCACATCGTTGTCATATTCAGCATCGCCAATAGTGATCGCATGTGACTTCCCTTTATCCTTTACCTTAAGCGGTTGCTCATGTCGATCATCACTAACCCTTGGATTAGGTCATTTATTAGCATAATTCCCCATTTCCTTTCACTTGAAGCATTGAAGTGTTGGTGGTGCGTTCTCTGCAGTGTTTTCTTTATTCACATCATTAGAAACCCTTTTTCCATTACTTCGACACTCAGCTGCTCGATGACCTTCTTTTACACACTTAAAACATTTTCTAGTCCCTTTAAGACAATCTCCACCATGCTTCTTTCCACACTTTGTGCATAAGGAAACATTCATCTTCTTTTCACCATTATTCTGTGATTTCTCCTTGAACTCCATCTTTCATTTCTTGTCAAAACCATGAGATGGATATATAACACCAACTTCCATTTCTACCTTGATAGCACAATGCAAAATTTCTACATAGCTACTGAATTCTCTTATAGATAATTCCCTTCGAAGACTTGGTTTTAAGCCACTGAAAAATCGATCAACTTTACTTTCAGGTTGGATGATAATGCCAGATGCATACCTTGCATGTCTTGTAAAATTCGCTTCGTATATACCAACAGATTCATCATCCTTCTGATTCAGCTCAAGAAACTCCTTTTCCGTCTTTGTTTGAAGAATACGAGGGAAGTACTTACTGAAAAACAAGTTCTTGAACTCGTCCCATTCCATGGACTCAATTTCATCTCTTGGCCTCGTATTCTTGATAAGATTCCACCATTGATCAGCTTCACCTTCCAAACGATATACTGCTAAGATGAATTTATCATGTTCAGAACATTGAAGAACTGAAAATATCTTTTCAGTGGTACTGATCCATTGTTCAGCAACAAGTGGATCGGAAGACCCATTGAAAGAAGGTGGATGTTGCCTCATGAAGGACTCAATAGAATATTGTTCCCTTCTCTATTCATTTGGAAGTCCAGAATGATTCATAGCTTGTGTAAGTATAACAATAAGATTTTGCACTCCATCTCCCATAACATTTGTTTGTTCAGGAGGGCAATCATTGCATTGTCCATTGCATTGATCAACACGGTTCCATCGGGTTCCAGCCATCGTCTAAAACCCAAAAAGAATAGTGTGAGAGGCAAAAATCATGCTAGGGAAAACAACATAATAAAGGGGGAGTACCTTCAATATCTAACATCTTAGGTTTAATTCTATGATCGTTAGCATAATTATAGTACTATAACCTATACGTATACTTAACCTTAGAGACATCCCTAGACACACCTTAGAAATATCTCTAGGGATCTCACTAAAGTTCTCGCATCCTAGTTTCCAAAGGTAGACTAAACCTTTCCTCTGATACCAACTGTAGAGACCCGGAGCCTGACGTACATGTACATTACATTACTTTGGTGGAATACTTAGTGCATAAAAAAAAATACACACACAAGGATCGTAATAGTTTAGTGTCTTTGGAAACTCGGAATGTAATCTTCTAATCGTGGTGAAAGATCTCCAATATCTCCCATAAAGATCTTCCTTTTTTTACCTAAAACCTTTCTTTATATCCTGGGGAAAAGAAAACATAAAAGGGTGAGCTCAAATGCTCAATAAGGGTAAACAAATGAAATATAAATCTCATCGTATACACAAGCACATATCTTTTGGAAATCTTAACCTGCAAAAGAGATCATAATTTCATAACATGGGATAAATCATGGCAGTGAAATGTAATCACAATAATCATAACTTAAAACATGAAACTTTGTGGCATACACACATAGTCATAGAGAATCATTTCTTGTTAGTCAAGACTCACTGTCAAGACTATCTTAGTGGACAAACTCCCTTTCTGAACGGAGTCACCCTCGTTTCAGTCCTATTTCACTGAACCGGTATAACCTACCGTTCCAGCCATGTCTATCTCATGAGATATAAAATCTTTACCCAATACATTGGAGGGAGATATAGGTCTCACCCATCTTATAATGAATCCTTTCTTATGTGTGCCACATAATCATAAATCATACATCATCGCATAACACATGTAACAAAAATGGGATTCATGAAACATCATGACATCATAAAACAAATCATATAAGGTAAATGACTTCATAAAAATAATTCCCTCACAACATAATAAAAACAATGTAATAATAGGGATAAAAACAGAACCCTATATTATCTTAGATGGAAAATAATTTTGATAAAACATTTGAACTCCATTCTTGAGGAAAATATCCTTTCTACTTCAAAAACACTTTTCTTTTCTTGACATGTCATACAATTATAAAATAAAAGAAGTTGATTAAAAATAAACTTGAAAACTTATAAAGGAATCTTCTTGGAAATAATGTTTTAAAAATCCATTCATGCCGTATAAGTTAAAAAAACATTCTTCCCGTACTTTTGTCAGAAAAGTCAAAAAGTACCTCGTACGAAAAATGACAAAAGATTCCTTTAATATCTTTTACAAAAACTTACCGAAGGGTAAAATTGGATATAAACTATTGTAGAAGTATGGAAATAATATTACATATTGAGGGAACATGGATGTGGATGATAAAATACACCCCAGTAAATACTAAAGTATAAACAATCTCGGATAAAAATGAGATTGTGATATTTCCCTTACCTTAGGTCTGATTTGATTTGTACGTGTCCGAAGCTCCTGTATAATGGTATAAATAATGTTATTGACTTATTATAGAATCATACATATTTATATGATATCATATATGGTCATATTCTTAGCTTCTTAGTAGTAATATTTCATTGCTACTTGTTATTCGGGTGTTTATAACTTTTTGTTCTTATGCGTGTTTTGACGAATAAATTATTATTCTTTTCTTTAGGTTATAGATACCTCATTTCCAGAATGGTATTAGTGTAATATATATCATATTCATTCATTCAATTCATTTATATAATCAGTATGAAATGAAGATCATGTAGAACGAGTCGCATCACATCGTGGAGACGGTATTCCGTACGTACGCACGAGTGATGATATCATTCCTATGATCGTGGAATTGTATTGGAGTATATGTATACTATTTCAGAATCGATATAACATTATAATAGTCATATATAGTCATTATTTACACCATTATACCCATCCAACAAAGGTGGTGGTGGAAAATAGATTACACCACGGCGTGGAGACGATATTCTGTACGTATGCACGTGCGGTGATTTCTTTTTCCGTAGGATGGATAGATGGTGAAATAGGGTTGTTTCATACTTATAATAACATATTATTATATGAGTGATACTGATGTTATTACTTCATAATGAAACAACTAAAGAAGAAGAAGTGGAAGAAGAAAGAAATTGAAAAGATCGGTAATGGATATTACCTCTTCTTTGAAATGCCTCTTTGAATCCTCCACTTAGGGAACTAAGATTGGTATTTGAAGAAGACCGGGACCTCTAGGATTATTCTAGGGAAGTGGAGAAGGGATTTTGGCAGGGGTTGGCCGAGATTGAGTGCTCAAATTGGGGTGAGGAGGAGGGGGAGGAGGTGTCCTTTTATAAGGGAGGAGAGGGGCACCTTAGGAATATCTCAAAATATTATTTTATATTAAAGTCAAAATCGGTTTATAATGGTTCCAAAGGGTCTTATTTCAAATCTAAAGTGGGGATGGGTCGAAATCCTATCAACCAATAGGATTTAGACATGTTTAGGTTATTATTTTAACCTTATCAATTAGATTTAACTCTAAGTTAAATAATTTAACTTTTACCGTGTCTTTTTGTTTTCTTACACTATATGGTTAATACACTTACTATAACATGCCAAACGAACCCCAAATTGTTTATTATTAATATATATATCCTTATCTAAGTCATTTGGCCGAACCTTAGATTTTTAGGAATAAAATAACAATTAATAATATAATATTTGATTTAAAAACTATTTTATGTCAATTTTGACACTATTTGATATATGATTTTTGTGAAAGTCATAACAGAATTATATGTTCGAACCAAGTTGATTAAATAAACACTAATATATCATATTAACCTAGAAAATTAGTGGAATTCGAAAAAAGTCTCAAATTACATTTATTTGAGTATTTATAACATCAATTATGTTAACATTTCCTTAAAAGGGTAATTACTGCATCATCGTCGTGTCATAAATAAATTAATTTATTTAAAGTCTAAAAATTATAAATAAACTATCATTATGTAGGAAATATTTTTAGATTTCTAATTAATATTTATAGTCGAATTTATCTTATGTATAACCCCATATTAAAAATGTTTTAGTTATTAAACTTTGATTTTAACTATTTTAACTATTCATTAAATAAAATAATATAAAATGTCATAATCTAATCCAAGTGGACCTAAATGGTCATATTATATTCATAAGGTTGTTTTTGGTCGAATTATACTTATCCAATAGAATTAGGACATGTGTTAGGGTAATAGTAATATCATATTTACCCTTAGTTACCCTATTTACTTTTAACCGTGGTAAAAAAAAGTAAAAAGTTACTATTCACCAAAAATTATTTTCATCTCATTAAACCACATTTTAGTCCTTGATATTAACCGTGTCTCTCGGATTTTCGAAATTACACCCACAGAAGCGGTAAAATTTAGTTTTATGAAAAATTCTGTTTTTTTAACTACCACTTAGTGGTTTCACTATTCTTCAAAAATTGAAAGTTTTCAGAAAAATACCAAAAATTAGGCCTAAGCTATATTTCATATTATGAACTCAAAAATGATTTCTATTTTACCAAATTAAAAACATATCAGTTGCATTAATTAATTTAAAAATTAATTCCCGTCATCAAAACAAAAGGCGTGTTTTTAAGAGATAATAACTATCAAAAGATTGACACTTGTTTATAACTGGTTTAAATGTGAAATTATATCCAATGACCAACATTGTATTAAATTGTAAAAATATAATCTAAATATACTTTAAAACCACTCAAATTAATAATTTATCACTATTAATTATTTCGATTAAAAAAGTTGTTTTTAATTAAAATTTAGTAATTTTCACTATTCATCAAAAATTGAAAGTTTTCAGAAAAATACCAAAAATTAGGCCTAAGCTATATTTCATATTATGAACTCAAAAATTATTTCTATTTTACCAAATTCAAAACATATCAGTTGCATTAATTAATTTAAAAATTAATTCCCGTCGTCAAAACAAAAGGCGTGTTTTAAGAGATAATAACTATCAAAAGATTGACACTTGTTTATAACTGGTTTAAATGTGAAATTATATCCAATGACCAACATTTTATTAAATTGTAAAAATATATTATAAATATACTTTAAAACCACTCAAATTAATAATTTATCACTATTAATTATTTCTATTAAAAAAGTTGTTTTTAATTAAAATTTAGTAATTTTCACTATTCATCAGAATATGAAAGTTATCCGAAAAGTACCAAAATTTCACCTTAGGCTAAATTCGATACTCCGAATCCATAAATGAAGTCCATTTTGAAAAATAAAATTTACAAAATTTCAAAAAGTGGTTATTACTATTCATAACGGCCAGTATTAATAATATTTTAATAGCATATCGTTGTTTAATAAAACTCGGTATTGCGTACTACACACGCTATCAAGGAAGGTCGTGATTGCGTGTAATGAAAGGCAAGTAAAGGATGCGTGTTGTGCAAGCTCCTTTTGGTGTAGCATACAACACAAGACATTAATGAAATTAAAAAGAATATTTTTCATAAAATCTCAAGGTGTTACATTCTACCCCCCTTAAAATGAATTTCGCCCTCGAAATTCATCGGGGTTATAAATGGTTTACTATTCGAAATTTTCTTTGATAGAAACCCACATCGTAAAAAGGAATACCAAAACATGGCTTTAAAAACTAAAGTATGAAATGTAACGATTACCCAAATAAACTAATCACTGGGTTTCCACATAGGTGAAAATATGGATATGGAAGAAAAATCTAACCATCATGTTCTGATGGAGAGTGGTAGAGAACATGGCTATGGAAAATCCAACAATCACAAATCCATAAATTTGTGACGATCTAAGGTACCATCTGATTAATCAGATATAAGAGCACTAGGACGACATTTTTGGTTTTCAAGATCGTTTCCCTAAAGTTGATGAAATTGGAATTAGAAGAAATACTTTCATGATTTCAGTATAGTCTCACCGTTGGTCGTTCTTTGGACAATTTACACTTCATCTCTTAAAGAAATGAAGTTGAATTTTTCATTCGTGATGTGTTATCAGATCATGTAATAGAATGATGGGTCATTCCATCTGTCTCAAACAAATGGTTTGAAAAGTTATAAGTTCATCTTATGGTTAGATTAATCGTATATGGTTCCAAAAATGAACTTATACTTCATATATCATACCGCTTAATAAAATAAAACTAGTTTATACTAAACAGGGACTTCCTGTAGGCCAGTGGTAAGCGATAAAGGCCAGTCGCATTTCGGTTGTGGGTTCGATTCCCACAGCCTTGTCCGATGCGATGGGCTGTCGCCCGTCCTGCAGGTTGTCCTTTTTCTAAAACTATATTACTATAACATCCCATCAATAATATCGAAAAAAAACATCTATCCTTAAACAATACTAACTTATGTCCAACATAATCCATTCCAATGTTTAGGCTTACCCATAATACTGCAGTCCACTCTCATAATATAGTGAAAACAATTACCAGAGATTTAATACCATCGTTGATCATAAGATATGTCTTGTTGGTCACATTCTAAACATTCAAAGTCCTTAATCATGTATTCTCTTGAATACCCATTGAACCTTAGTGAAAACATGAATGCAGTTAAACGTTAACACTTTCCATATACCAAAATCCTCAAAATTCTTTATAATCAAACCATGATATCACTTAGTCCTTATATCAATCATGAGCTCATGAATACTGTTAAACATTTCATTTTCTCATTTTCCCTTCATTATGCGCATATCGTCTTATTTCCAAAAATATCTCAATCACTTTGAATACCACATTAGAACAATACATAAATATTCCAATACTCCATGATACAACATTATTTTGGAATCCCATTACAGAAACACTTAATCATTCCACCACATCGTTGTCATATTCAACATCGCCAATAGTGATCGCATGTGACTTCCCTTTATCCTTTGCCTTAAGCGGTTGCTCATGTCGATCATCACTAACCCTTGGATTAGGGAATTTATTAGCATAATGCCCCATTTCCTTGCACTTGAAGCATTGAAGTGTTGGTGGTGCGTTCTCTGCAGTGTTTGCTTTATTCACATCATTAGAAACCCTTTTTCCATTACTTCGACACTCAGCTGCTCGATGACCTTCTTTTCCACACTTAAAACATTTTCTAGTCCCTTTAAGACAATCTCCACCATGCTTCTTTCCACACCTTGTGCATAAGGAAACATTCATCTTCTTTTCACCATTATTCTGAGATTTCTCCTTGAACTCCATCTTTCGTTTCTTGTCAAAACCATGAGATGGATATGTAACACCAACTAACATTTCTACCTTGATAGCACAACGCACAATTTCTTCATAGCTACTGAAGTCTCTTATAGCTAATGCCCTTTGAAGACTTGGTTTTAAGCCACTGAAAAATCGATCAACTTTACTTTCAGGTTGGATGATAATGCCAGATGCATACCTTGCAAGTCTTGTAAAATTCACTTCGTATATGCCAACAGATTCATCATCCTTCTGCTTCAGCTCAAGAAACTCCTTTTCCATCTTTGTTCGAAGAATACGAGGGAAGTACTTACTGAAAAACAAGTTCTTGAACTCATCCCATTCCATGGACTCAATTTCATCTCTTGGCCTCGTATTCTTGATAAGATTCCACCATTGATCAGCTTCACCTTCCAAACGATATACTGCTAAGATGACTTTATCATGTTCAGAACATTGAAGAACTGGAAATATCTTTTCAGTGGTACCGATCCATTGTTCAGCAACAAGTGGATCGGAAGACCCATTAAAAGAAGGTGGACGTTGCCTCATGAAGGACTCAATAGAATATTGTTCCCTTCTCTGTTCATTTGGAAGTCCAGAATGATTCATAGCTTGTATAAGTATAGCAATAAGATTTTGCACTCCATCTCCCATAACATTTGTTTGTTCAGGAGGGAAATCATTGCATTGTCCATTGCATTGATCAACACGGTTCCATCGGGTTCCAGCCATCGTCTAAAACCCAAAAAGAATAGTGTGAGAGGCAAAAATCATGCTAGGGAAAACAACATAATAAAGGGGGAGTACCTTCAATATCTAACATCTTAAGTTTAATTCTATGATCGTTAGCGTAATTATAGTACTATAACCTATACGTATACTTAACCTTAGAGACATCCCTAGACACACCTTAGAAATATCTCTAGGGATCTCACTAAAGTTCTCACATCCTAGTTTCCAAAGGTTGACTAAACCTTTCCTCTGATACCAACTGTAGAGACCCGGAGCCTGACGTACATGTACATTACATTACCTTTGCGTAACACTTAGTGCATAACAAAAAAATACACACACAAGGATCGTAATAGTTTAGTGTCTTTGGAAACTCGGAACGTAATCTTCTAATCGTGGTGAAAGATCTCCAATATATCCCATAAAGATCTTACCTTTTTTTTACCTAAAACCTTTCTTTATATCCTGGGGAAAATAAAACATAAAAGGGTGAGCTCAAATTCTCAGTAAGGGTAAACAAATGAAATATAAATCTCATCATATACACAAGAACATAACTTTTTGAAATCTTAACCTGCAAAAGAGATCATAATTTCATAACATGGGATAAATCATGGCAGTGAAATGTAATCACAATAATCATAACATAAAACATGAAACTTTGTGGAATACACACATAGTCATAGAGAATCATTTCTTGATAGTCAAGACTCACCGCCAAGACTATCTTAGCGGACAAAGTCCCTTTCTGAACCGAGTCACCCTCGTTTCAGTCCTGTTTCACTGAACCAGTATAACCTACCGTTCCAGCCATGTATATCTCATGAGATATAAAATCTTTACCCAATGCATTGGAGGGAGATATAGGTCCCACCCATCTTATAATGAATCATTTCTTATGTGTGCCACATAATCATAAATCATACATCATCGCATAACACATGTAACAAAAATGGGATTCTTGAAACATCATGACATCATAAAACAAATCATATAAGGTAAATGACTTCATAAAAATAATTCCCTCACAACATAATCAAATCAATGTAATAATAGGGATAAAAACATAACCCTATATTATCTTAGATGGAAAATAATTTTGATAAAACATTTGAACTCCATTCTTGAGGAAAATATCCTTTCTACTTTAAAAACCCTTTTCTTTTCTTGACATGTCATACAATTATAAACTAAAATAAGTTGATTAAAAATAAACTTGAAAACTTATAAAGGAAGCTTCTTGGAAATAATGTTTTAAAAATCCATTCATGTCGTATAAGTTAAAAAAACATTCTTCTCGTACTTTTGTCAGAAAAGTCAAAAAGTACCTCGTACGAAAAATGACAAAATATTCCTTTCATATCTTCTACAAAAACTTACCGAAGGGTAAAATTGGAAATAAACTATTTTAGAAGGATGGAAATAATATTACATTTTGAGGGAACATGGATGTGGATGATAAAATACACCCCAGTAATTACTAAAGTATAAACAATCTCGGATAAAAATGAGATTGTGATATTTCCCTTACCTTAGGTCCAATTTGCTTTGTACCTGTCCGAAGCTCCTGTATAATGGTTTAAATAATGTTATTGACTTATTCCAGAATCATACATATTGATATGATATCATATATGGTCATATTCTTAGCTTTTTAGTAGTAATATTTCATTGCTACTTGTTATTCGGGTGTTTATAACTTTTTGTTCTTATGCGTGTTTTGTCGAATAAATTCTTATTATTTTCTTTAGGTAATAGATACCTAATTTCCAGAATGGTATTAGTGTAATATATATCATATTCATTCATTCAATTCATTTATATAATCAGTATGAAATGAAGATCATGTAGAACGAGTCGCATCACATCGTGGAGACGGTATTCCGTACGTACGCACGAGTGATGATATCGTTCCTATGATCGTGGAATTGTATTGGAGTATATGTATACTATTTCAGAATAGATATCAAATTATAATAGTCATATATAGTCATTATTTACACCATTATACCCATCCAACTAAGGTGGTGGTGGAAAATAGATTACACCACGGCGTGGAGACGGTATTCTGTACGTACGCACGCACGATGATTTCTTTTTCCGTAGGATGGATAGATGGTGAAATAGGGTTGTTTCATACTTATAATAACATATCAGTATATGAGTGATACTGATGTTATTACTTAATAATGAAACAACTAAAGAAGAAGAAGTGGACGAAGAAATAAATTGAAAAGATCGGTAATGGATATTACCTCTTCTTTGAAACGCCTCTTTGAATCCTCCACTTAGGGAACTAAGATTGGTCTTTGAAGAAGACCAGGACCTCTAGGATTATTCTAGGGAAGTGGAGAAGGGATTTTGGTAGGGGTTGGCCGAGCTTGAGTGCTCAAATTGGTGTGAGGAGGAGGGAGAGGAGGTGTCCTTTTATAAGGGAGGAGAGGGGCACCTTAGGAATATCTCAAATTATTATTTTATATTAAGGTTAAAATCGGTTTATAATGGTTCCAAAGGGTCTTATTTCGAAGCTAAAGTGGGGATGGGTAGAAATCCTATCAACCAATAGGATTTAGACAAGTTTAGGTTATTATTTTAACCTTATCAATTAGATTTAACTCTAAGTTAAATAATTTAACTTTTACCGTGTCTTTTTGTTTTCTTACACTATATGGTTAATACACTTACTATAACATGCCAAACGAACCCCAAATTGTTTATTATTAATATATATATCCGTATCTAAGTCATTTGGACGAACCTTAGATTTTTATGAATAAAATAACAATTAATAATATAATATTTGATTTAAAAACTATTTTGTGTCAATTTTGACACTATTTGATATATGATTTTTGTGAAAGTCATAACAGAATTATATGATCGAACCAAGTTGATTAAATAAACACTAATATATCATATTAACCTAGAAAATTATTTGAATTCATAAAAAGTCTCAAATTACATTTATTTGAGAATTTATAACATCAATTATGTTAACATTTCCTTAAAAGGGTAATTACTGCATCATCGTTGTGTCATAAATAAATTAATTTATTTAAAGTCTAAAAATTATAAATAAACTTTAATTATGTAGGAAATCTTTTTAGATTTCTAATTAAAATTTATAGTCGAATTTATCTTATGTATAACCCCATATTAAAAATGTTTTAGTTATTAAACTTTGATTTTAACTATTTTAACTATTCATTAAATAAAATAATATAAAATGTCATAATCTAATCCAAGTGGACCTAAATGGTCATATTATATTCATAAGGTTGTTTTTGGTCGAATTATCCTTATCCAATAGAATTAGGACATGTGTTAGGGTAATAGTAATATCATATTTACCCTTAGTTACCCTATTTACTTTTAACCGTGGTAAAAAAGTAAAAAGTTACTTTCACAAAAAATTATTTTCATCTAATTGAACCACATTTTAGTCCATGATATTAACCGTGTCTCTCGGATTTTCGAAATTCCACTCACAGAAGTGGTAAAATTAAGTTTTATGAAAAACTCTATTTTTTTAACTACTACTTAGTGGTTTCACTATTCATCAAAAATTGAATGTTTTCAGAAAAATATCAAAAATTAAGCCTAAGCTATATTTCATATTATGAACTCAAAAATGATTTCAATTTTACCAAATTCAAAACATATCAGTTGCATTAATTAATTTAAAAATTAATTCCCGTCGTCAAAACAAAAGGCGTGTTTTTAAGAGATAATAACTATCAAAAGATTGACACTTGTTTATAACTGGTTTAAATGTGAAATTATATCCAATGACCAACATTGTATTAAATTGTAAAAATATATTCTAAATATAATTTAAAACCACTCAAATTAATAATTTATCACTATTAATTATTTCGATTAAAAAGTTGTTTTTAATTAAAATTTAGTAGTTTTCACTATTCATCAGAATATGAAAGTTATCCGAAAAGTACCAAAATTTCACCTTAGGAAAAATTCGATACTCTGAATCCATAAATGAAGTATATTGTGAAAAATAAAATTTACAAAAATTTCAAAAAGTTGTTATTACTATTCATAACGGCTAGTTTTAATAATATTTTAATAGCATATCGTTGTTTAGTAAAACACGGTATTGCGTACTACACACGCTATCAGGGAGGGTCGTGATTGCGTGTAATGAAAGGCAAGTCAAGGATGCGTGTTGTGCAATCTCCTTTTGGTGTAGCGTACAACACAAGACATTAATGAAATTAAAAAGAATATTTTTCATAAAATCTCGGGGTGTTACACCAAATACCCATATCATTTGTCTCATGAGATTACAATGTATCGAGGGTCTATATAATACTGAACCCCACCTATAACTTATTTATGTCCAATGAATTATCGCTATGAAATATATGAATATCAATAAAATTCACAATAAACATTCTTTAGGAATCAATAAACATCTGTATTAAGATGAAAATATATAGAACATCAATACTTTCCAGGAAAATAAATAATCATAATATATCTAGATAAAGTAGATATATTTTAAATAGTACATATCCCAATAATAACATAAATACTATGAAAATATATCTACAATGATGAATAACACCATCATAAGAATAAAACTTTAAATTGTGTCACATAAGAATGGTATTCGAAGAAAAAACATGTCTATAAAAATGATGGCTTGGAAAGAAAAAGGTAGTGGTGAATTATTTCGTGGATATAAAAGAAAATTAAATAATCATTCCAAAGAAAGGATGTTTATGGTAAAATTTTAATAATTTTATTTATCAAGAATAAGATATGTCAAAGGGAAATAAATTAGATGAAAAATACTTTTTAGGACTTTTAGAAAAATCAATTTAGAAAAAATAAATATCTTTGATCATTTGAAAAAATTTATTTATAAAACATGGATAATAATAATTTCATTTAGAAATAATGAAGGCCTAGAGAAGAAGTTTAATTTAAAAATAATAAATATTGGAAATATGTGCTATCTTAGATTAAAAACATAAATAAATATTATTGAAAACCTTTTTAATATTATCATAAAAGACCATGTTACAAGAAACTTTTAAAAGTTATTTTATTAAAAGTGAAGTAAAAAAATTGTAAAAAAGTTAATATTAAAAAATAAAATTCATAAATATATCCTTGAAAAAACAAAATTTTTATCTAGATAAATGTGGGGAGGAAGAAAAAAATTTGATTTTGAAAGGATGGAAAACCGTTTTTATATTTTGAAATATCCATTTTAAAAACCCACATCATAAATAGAGTTAAAAAATTTAATTTTTAATAGAAATAATTTTAAAATGGATGTGAAATTATATAGCACATAATTAGGTTTCCAATTATAAAGGATTATATTGTAGGAAAAAAATATGGACACGAAAGGTAAACCACTGTTAAATCGGGTGAGAATAATTAATAATAATGATATAATTTTGAGAAATTTTTTATCAAGGTTAGAAGTTCGAATTTAAAAGTATTTATACCTAGGTATGAATATAAATTACCTTTAAATTAAATCATATGGTTTATTAAACCAATAATAGAGGGAAAAAGTTTTTAAAGAAGCATTATAACTGAATAGAGGGGTTAGAGTTAACAAAAACACTTTTGACTTTCGTAACTTTTGAATCAAGATCTATTTGAATAAGAAACATGATATTAATCTTCAAACCCATTAATTTCAAGAATATGAAAAATTAAATTCAATATGTACTAATCACAGTATATCAATGTTATAATGGTGTATAATAAGAAATATGACTCTAGTTTTATAATAGGATTTTTGTTATTAATTATTCTACCACGGTTCATCATTAATTGATCATTAAAGGTACTATAATTTATTTTTTTATAATTATTTATAATGTAATATTTTAATTATATAATTATTTTAGCTATTTTTTGTAACAACAATATTAGGGACGAGCTTATCTTTTTAATTTATAAAGAACAAACAATGTTGTGTTAATTAATAATTTAAATGTTTATACTATCATTAAATAACTAAAAAATAGTTATTTGCATATTTATATTGAATAATTTGTTTTAAAATATATCCTTGATAGAAATTTATAACATTGTTTATGTAGGTAGTTAAATTTACCCAACAAGAACATGATACAGTATATATGTGAGTATGGATATATACGAGATTCTTTTTTTTATAATTTAATTATCACAAAATTATAATGAAATTATTCATATTTTTAAGGTGATTAATCATAATTTGAAAGGTATATAAAATAAAGGAAAATTAAAAATAACTTTTCACTTACAAATAAACCAATTTCCTCTTGGTATTTTCATTTCAAGAGGTTAGTTTTACAATGATTGATTGTTGTTAATATTAATTATAAAATATGTAATTTATTTTTATGTAGTATAAATAATGAAATAATTACCAAATATATTAACTGGACCTATTTCTTTAACCATCCTTGAAATATGGCGATGCAAAATGAAATGTTTTTTTCATGATAACGGTAGTCCACACACATGCAAGAGAAACGTTTTCATTTTTTTTGATTGAATGATAGGGGAATAGATAATGGTTATTCCATAAATATAATAAAATTTTATTATATTATTTATAATTATTTAATTATATAAACATCGTTATAATGATTTTGGAGGAGGGTGGATGTGATGGATAAAGTTAGAGAGTTAAAGGGAAAGTAATACTTATGTTGAAAATTTTGATCTTCTCTTGAAGTATCCTTTTTAAATGAAGGAGTTGAAGAAATTTGCTGAGGATAGAGGATTAAAGATGTGTATAGGGTATCAATAAGAAGTAAAATTGAACATATTTTCATGGGAATTTCATACAAGAGGTATTTCTTGATGTGAGGGGAAGTGAGATCCTTTTATAGGTGAATAAGAAGGTCAAATCCTTTGAAAATAATGTATGGTTTGGGGTAATAATGGATTTCCATGAGAGCTTGGTGAGATAGGTAGGAAACGTTTAGTGAGACATGTAGTTATAGATTTCCCAACCTAAAAAAGGTATTCTATAAGGTTTATTTTCCAAATTGATTTAATAAAATTCAAGACACATTTGATTACCCATTTTAACACTTATTAATATTAATTAAAATTTAACTATGGTAATTATTTTATTATAAAAAATGAGATAAAAATTATTTTTAAATTTCGATATGATGAAAATGAATTTAGTTTTCATTTAATATAATTCAATTTCTAAATATAATAAAATTATCTGTTAACTTAAAATAGATAATGTTTTGGAAACCTATTTTTTTTAAAAAAATGTCATTTTAATTATTAAGTGCTCTTAGTATTATTTAGAATTTATTAATAATTAAATGAGTGTTAATTTATTTTTATAAATTATTAAACCTCATATTAGAGTCATTATTTTAAAATATATCAATTGAATTTAAAATCATAATATTTAGAAAATTATAATTCCAAGAAAAGTAACCATTTTAACGTGGTAAATAATATTTACCTTGATAACATAATTTAATTCCTAAAAATAGAATTTAACTCAATGACTAATTTGAAAATTATTACTATAAATATTAAAATCATTCTATATGACTCAATTTTTAAAGTCGATAAGAAACAATATTAATATATGTGTTTATAATGCATAATTTGTTTTAAGAAATATTTATTTCAGAAGAATAAAATAAAATTATTACCTTCCTAGTAATAACTATTGGATGAATGTTAAGATATTATAAATACTAAAAATCTAAACCATTATTTAAATATAATATAATAAACTCCATAGTGCATGAAAAGTTGATTTTTAAGAATGTATATTTTTGATGTATAAAATGATTTTATTTTTTATTTAGATATACTAAATGAATTTTATCAATTCATTAGTATTAAAAATTATGTTATTTTTATTTTTATATATATTTAAAAATTCATTTAACTATATATTTACCTATTAATTCAATGACTACTTTTTAATGATTACATAACTTTTCATGATTTGTTTTATCTTAGTGTTGTGTTTGAAGCAAGCTATTGAACACATTTAGTTTTAAAAGAAATAATATAATTTATAATTTTAGGGTGTTACACCTAACAAGTGATTTCTTGAAGAACCCAATACAAAATAAACATGGAATCAAGACGCAAGGGAGGAAGAGAGGAATCTCATGCATGAGGGGAAGCTGATGGTTGAGTGAAGAAGAAATGATAGGGTTAATGGGTTAAAAAACAAAGGGGAAGTTTAGTAATTTTATATTTTCATGTTTTTAGGTAGGCTGCATGGTTTGGTTCTATGGTTAGGTATACTGTGTACCAATCATTCATGTCACTTCTCAGAAAAAATTCTAGGATTTTCATGGTTTCCCACAAAGGTTTTACTATCCTTACTCCAATCGTGCGACAATTCACGTTCCCCATTTTCTTTTTTTTCAAATGAAAAGACCAAAAACAAAAGGTAAGAATTAAATCCATTAAATAATACATTTCATACATGAAAATTGAAAAATGGGAGTGACCTAGTGAGATTCCAAGGACTTTTATAGATTCTTGATTTTTAGAAATATATTAAGTGTTGCCTACGATAACCTTTACATATTGAAGTGAATTTTTCCTTTTTTTTCAAGAAACATGCTACAAAAAATTATCTTATAGACTTCTTCATATATTATATTAAATATGATAACATTTAAACTACTAAACTTATTCAACTTCCACCATTATCTACTTACATTATTTTGGATTATCATTAATGAATATATCATCCTGAATTAGTACTTTTGGTCTTCATCTCCAGATATGGGTAACATCTAGACATTAAACCCATTTTAATTTGAATAATGAAACTTATATAATATATCTAGAACACTTCAAACTACTTTTTAAAAACAATAAATCCCCCTCAATCATCACCAGAGTAATTCAAAAGATTGGTGAAACAAATAAATACTCTATAGATTATTTTAATGGTCCCTCACTTCCTAAACAAACTTTATCACTTCCTTAGGCATCATTCAAGTCTACTTACATATAATACATCACTCTAAAAATATTTGATGAATCTAATTTTGTAACTTCAAAAATTAATTCTATGTTTTATTTATAGAGATACAACAGTTATCATTCTTCACACTCCATGGGGAAACTTATAAAATACATAAACATTCTATTCACATGATATATCGAGTAGAAATAATCTCAAATTCGAATTTTTTTATAAATAAATATTATTCATGAAATATTATTATTGTTAGTAACTAAAAAACAACTTTTTCATATGAATGTATCTTTAAAAGTATATCCAATAGCTGTATAAATATTTTTATATGAATGATTACAACCACTAACTTCGAATATTCAAGGTGTTTCTCCAATCCTTTAATAATGTTCACAACTCAACATATAATGAAACATTTTTTTGGGAACATCCAAATTCTTCTCATAAATATTATTTTGGTACTAAAAACTTCTTTTAAACTATTACCCTTCATCTCATGTTGAAATATTTCTAATTTCCACCATTATTATGGAAAAGAAATAAAAATAATATTATGTGTGGAATTTTAATTCATGATACAAGTTTTCACCTACCCACCAACACTCTACATGAAAATATCTTCTCTGGATTCCACGAGTCAATTTTTTTTTTGATTTGGGTACTCACCCTTAATTAGAAAAATCCTCATGATAGGGTAAGAATTTAACCTCTTAATCATGTGAATAATTCCATCCTCCAATTACCCATGTGGGACTCATGTCATGTAGGTAGTGCACATCCCATATTATCCAGAATAGGAATATTAAACCATGAAATTGATTATTTAGACAATAATTGCAGTTGATTCCAACTATATCCCCCATAATGCATTCCAAAAGTTATTAAAACTATGAATTTTTTCTAATACCACTTTCACAAGTGTGAACACACCCTTCAGTTATTGACATTATACTATCTACTATGTCTACTAAGTCTTATGTTCATTTTCCCTTGGGAAACCACCCATTATCATAAAAAACCTCGTGATCACAACACCAACATGAAAGTTTAATGGGAATTATTTTGTAGTGGTTTCAAAAAACTACATTTACATAAAATTTATATAGTTTAATAGTGGTTTTTTAAAAACCACCACTAAATATTTTATAAAATTAAAAAATTATCTTCTCCACTCACCTAAATTCCTTTTCCCAGATCTGACCCTTCCCCTCATTCCCCCACCCTAATCTATCTTCCGAGATCATCACCCCGAGCCCTCACCAGTGATCCCTCATGGCCACCAGTCTCTCCCCCACTCTAGACCCCACAATCTTCCACAACCAACTTTATTCCTCCCCAGCCCTAGTACACTACCACTATGCCTATCCATTATCCACTTCCAATTTTCATCATGTTAGTTACCACTTTTCCCTTTCTGTTTCACTACATTACCCCTTTCTCCATATGGATCCCTCGCACCCAACATCACAACGATCATTTACCCTCCTTCCCCCAGTATTACTAAGCATCCCACACTCTTAGTGTTATAAGGTAATTCTCTCCCCTATCCAAAATCACATATTAATTAATATTATTTATATTATTTTTTTGTACAAAGCATATTGACGAATTTGTTTGTGTGTTTTGATGTGTTTTATGAAAATATATTCAATTAATTCATTATATAAAATAATTTTTGTAAGTAGTTTAAATTTAGCATGAGTGTTATGTTTACACTAAGAATCACTTTTTAACTCAATTAAAATTCATCATAATTTTTTTCTTTGAGAAAGTTGATTATTATTATTTTTTGTTTCTTGAGGTGTGTTGTGAAAAAATATAAATTAATGTTTCATATGTGATAAATTCTATAATAAGTTTTCATTTTTTGTTTTTAAATTATTTTTACATAAAGATACACTTATTAAATAAATTAAAAATTCATTCATGTGTTATATAAAAAAATAAAAATGTAACCATTTTTAATGAATTTTATTTTATCTATTTTTCCCAAATAAAAACTTGATAACATCTAGTAAAATTTTAAATTTAGAAATATTTATTAATGTTTATAAGTTTTAATATAATGAGACTGAATAAAAATTAAAGAAATGTGATGTATTGGAATAAATTTTATTTTTAAATGAAGATAATTTATATTTATGAAAATCTTACTTAAGATAACATGTTATATTAAACTAAACATATATTTTCCACGATTATAGAATCAAAAGATAGGGAATATGAGTAATTAAAAATTCATTCTCCATTAAAAAATTATTGATTTATGATTCATATAGGTGTAATAGTTACATAATGAAACAAATTGTTTCTATTTTTGGTAGTTTTAGGAGACCCATGGGCTTTGGGGTTGTTGATTCCATGGATGAAAAACAAAAAGGTAATTCTCGCATGGTATGAGAATCCAATGTTTCAGGGTCTACAATATTATTATAAATTTTAGATGGCATGTATATTAACAAATTTTTTTGATGAAATAATATGAAAATTAAACCAAAAAAATTGATACTTTCTTACATTAAGAAAAATCATATATATATATATATGAAAAAATAACAAACAACCATGGATTTATTATTGCATAACTATGAAATCGTATAGATCCCAAGTGGATATGAAATATTGTGTCAAACACTCACCATATAAAATAAAATTATTCATTATAATGATATTATGTTAAATGATTTATGTATGAGAAATATATATTTCATCACCAATAGAGTACCATAGAAATTGGGGTTATGATAAAGGAGTTGTTGATGGTGTTCTCCTGATGATCCCCCCATATAATTATATGCTTATCTCTATTTCTATCATGCATTTAGAAATTTGTTTATTTTTTTGTTATGATCTAGTATATGCCTATGAATAACGTGGATAAGTCAAATGCTTCAGAATTTATTTTTATCTTCAACACTAAACTAACATGAAATTTTCATAATTTTAATTTAGAAAAATTAGTAATTGTTCTTTAAATGAAATAATATTTACTATGTGAAATAATTTTATTTAACAAAGTGTATGAACATTGTGATATATGTATAAAATATGGATCACATTACTAAGGACACATCTCGGTATGCTAAGGGTTTGGAGGAATTTTTACATTTTGAAATTCGTATTCGATCTGTTAATTTGGATAATAAGATGTCATTTCCTAAAATATAAATTTATAATATGGTTGAAGGGACATGAATTTTATAAACACTTTATATTGAATAAATTACTTTCTCAATATGTGTGTTGTTTTGGTAATGGAAAATCGAACATTACCAAAATTTTGATATCTAATTTCAGTCAATAGAATGTGCTCCCAACTTCATTGAAAATGGAAAATAAAATTCATAACCTTATAAATTATTTCTTAGGTATTTTAGGAATACATAATCAGCATAAAAACATATTAGTACAACCAGTTTAGGGTGCTAAAAATATGAACATAAAAATGATGTTTTTGAGACCATAAGAAAATCAGATTGTGATTGTAACATATTAGTGGATCAACCTATTGATACTGCCTAGCCTAACGTAAGAGTGAACATTATTGAGAAAAAAATTAATTTCAATATTTAGTTGATGATGTGAATATATATCTATATAGAGAATATCAGAAATATTAATAATTTTTTTTGAACTGAAGTTATACTATATCAAATGGCTATGCATAATTAAAAATAAGGTGATGTCTATGATATTAGAATTATTTCATGATATATTTACTAAATCCATGATCCTTGAGTATATTTATGATATGAAAAAAGTTATTATCATTCTTTGTTGAAATTCAAAAAATATACATTCTTGTCCTAATGTTTATATGCTTTATTGGGGAGATGATTCAAGTAGACATGAGTTAAAAGAATGTTCGACTTTAAGATGAAAGTTAATAGGTAATGTTGAAAGACTAAATCGGAATTATAATAAAAAAATTAATAAAAATAACACACCTACAATGTTTTTCATTACTTCCATTTGAAACCATGATTATAAAGATTACTCATGTCATAAAAAACTATTAAGCATATGAAGTGGCATAATATTGATAATAACAATGATGGGTTATTGTTACATCCAATATATTCAAAATAATTGATAAGATTTGATTCATTAAATACATATATCTCATCCAATAAAATTAATATGTGATTATGATTGATTTTTAATGGATTCAACCCATTCAAGACTTTGAGATCCAATTATATCCTTTGGGTAGTTGTTTTAATCACTTACAACCTACCTCCACAAATGTGTATGGTACAAATTTCATTTATCATTTAAATGATTATTACTAGAAGAAAAAAACATATAAATGCCATTTATTTATACTTTAAACCTATAATTGAAGAATTGAGTGAGTTCTGTAGAGACGATTTGGAGATGTATGATGTAACTTAGAGAACAATATTCAAAATGCCCACTATTATAATGTAGACCCTAGTGAATTCCATGTACTTGGGAACTTATCTAGATATAAAACATATACAGGTTTTTCTTTTCTTATTTGTAACATTTATTTTCACCATAAATGACTAACTTATAGTAAAAACATGTGCTTCTCATGTAATCATATATTTATTTATGCATCTCATTTATTTTGGTTGAACGAGTCAAAATTAAATGGGTCCAATGATCATAGAATACCTCTATTGTTGTTGACATGTTCTAAAATATTGTAACAACTAGTAAATTTCAATGAATAATTTTCAAAGGTGAATAATTTTAATGATAGAGGTAAATGATTTTGAAGTGAAAAATTTATTGAAATTAGAGCAAAGAAATGTAATAAAAAATTATATTCTTCAAACATTTATATTTAGATTTTTTTAATCATAATCTTGATATTATATATATTGAGAGTAATGTTTGTGAAAAATTAATATTCTCATTACTTAATGAGAATAAAAAATAAAAGGATATTCTCAATTCATGGAAGGAATTACAAATAATGAATATAAAACCTGATTTATTTCCAAATGAGAATGGAAAGTTTGATCCAAAAAGTTTTGCAATGAAAATTATGGATAAAGGTATATTATTAAAATTTTAAAATATATGAAAGTATCTAATGGGAATTCAAGTAACATATCAAGGAGTGTTTATTGGAATCATTTTAGCTTAAATGGATTTAAAAGTAATGATTCAGATATTCTGTTACAACAGTTACTACTATTGGATTTGTGTACATTGTTACCTAAAAAGGTTAATGTAGTTGTAATCCAATTATAAATATTTTTCAGACTACTACGAGAGAAAAATATATAACCAAATGATCCTAATAATCTTCTGGTTATATTTTTATTGACACTTTGTGAAATTAATTTGATCTTTCCTCCATCATTTTTTACGTTCAAGATGCATTTAACTGTCTGTTTGGTTGAGGAAACTAAATCAAGAGGACCCATACATTATCGATGGACGTATCCAATTGATAGGTACTTTATTTATATGTTTTTTGATATTATATAAACCATTATTGATAATTTATTGAAAATGTAACTATTTTTTATTCATTTTATTTTATAGGCACCATGGTTATTTGAAATCATCTGTGAAAAATATTGATAAGTTTGAAGGATATTTTTATAATGGTTACATATAAAGGAAGTGTATTAACTTTTTTCAAGATAAATATATGATATTTATACAATATTAAATCAATTTGGACTTGTTGATGACATTTTGACTCAATCAAAACTACATGGTAAATTATAAATAATTCAAAATATTTGTCAAAGAGTTAGATGTCAAATATTACATAGTAAAAAAATGGAATTCATAAAAGATCATAGATACATGCTACTCAAAAGGGAAAATTTATATTCATTCACTTAATAAATTAAGATGAAAAAAATAGATTCATGAGAATTTAAACCTAAATTGAGATATATATAATAAAATTTGTTCATATAGAGATTTAATAATGGTTTTCATGTCATGTAAATTCAAAAATACTTAAATAAACACCTATATTTGGTTGAGATATATATCTTTTAATTATAAAAATGTACATTACTTTTATTAGATCATGAGAATTGATACTCAAGCTAATATTTTTGAATGAATTTTCCATCTTGGGGTCCTCTAAATCAAGCAAGAAAGTTTGATTCTTTCAATGTGAATGGCTTCGAATTTCATATAGTCGATTGGGAAAATTTTATAGAAATAATAAATAATGGTATATTTATAGTTTATTATTTGGGATAATATTTAAATTTTATTGTTATTACCATATTAAAATAACATGGTTTTTATTTGTTTTTATTAAAATCTAACTGGTTCAAAATTACCAGGAGTATTAAAAGTGATTCCATACAATTTACTTATGTAAACATCTCTTACTTCATATATGTTGGTGATCAAGAAGTCATGATACATATATCTTCAAATCACAAGAAAAAAATGGTGTGTTTTGCAGAATATTTCATGGATTGACGGTGAAGTGAAGTTGTTCTCACAAAACAAATAGACTTGTATGATATGGATGATGAAGTGAAAGATTTGACCTCTGACATTGAATCTCATCACGAAACTCCCCAATATTTTAATAGAGGAAAATCATGTTCGATAGTGTGTATAAAACATAAAACATTAATAAAAAAATAATATAACACCCAAATAATTTATGATATATTTCTTTTTAAATAAATTCATTCTCTTCGATTGATTATGATGTACGCAACACCAGCTTTAATGCAAACACGAAACTCTATTAAAATATTATTATTATTTAAAAATTATCAATACAAGCTAGTTGTTAAGTTAGTGGGTACAGATAAGAATAAGTAAATTATGAAATTATATTTTTTACAAATATATAAAATAAATTCAATGTTTATCTATTTATTATAAATAAATTAAGAATCATTTTAAAGAAAAGGAAATGTTTTTTGAAAACAATTATTTTTATAAAAGGTGGTTTAGTCGCACATTGCATACACTATTTAAATTTAATTTCTACCAATATTAGAAAATTTATATGAAAAAATAAAATTAATTTTTGAAATATATATATATATATATATATATATTATCTTTGGCTGATTTTTTAATAATTTTATGAAAAGATTAGTTTTTTATGAAAAGTGAATAATATTGATTTTCATTGAAAACAACCTTTCCATTTAAATTATTTACAAAGTAAAATTATATTTTAATTTATTTAAAATTAAAATTATTTCAAATATATTAAATTTTAAAAAATTTAAATCATTATATAAAATATATTTTTTAATTATTATAAAATATTTTAATGTTTTTAATGTTTTTCTTTGGGAAAATCATTTTTTTCAAAGTGTGTGAGGATTTTTATTTGAAAATGAATTATAAAAATTATTTGAAATAAATTTTTAAAAAAGTATTCCATGCTTGGTGTAGCAACCCTGACCCAATTATCTTGGACCTGGTGTCTCTATTATACTGACATAAGATACAAGGAATCACATCCCGAAGGACCGAATAGTTTAATAGTTTTAGAAAACTAGATACATACATGAGAATTGCATTACGTTTGAAAAAAAAATTAAATTGTAATTTTTTTGAAAAATTAAAATTATAAACTATTTAATTTCTTTGAAATCAATCATAGCACCCTTCATGGAATATTGGGGAATAGAAAAAAAACAAGGGTGGACTCAAATGACTAGTAAGGGTTAAGTACCACGTTATCTATCCTGAATTAATAAGAATAATCAAATGGAAAGGTAAATAGCTAAACACACATTCCAATAAATTAGTAGGACGATAATGAAATGCATCGAGAGATAATATCATGGTGAAAACCTCATGGATAATTAGATAAGGCATAATCAATATAGAAAAATAAATAACTGAATACATATTCCATGTAAATAATAAAATGAGACTGAAGTGAAAATAAAGATAACATCAATGCAAATATATTATTGATAATAATAAATATTGAAAAGGTAAATAACTTAAATCATAGGTCATTTAATCAATAACATGGATATCCTAACTAGATAAGGCATAATCATTATGATAAGGTATGTAACTGAACACACATTCCATGAAATCAATAACTGAGAATAAAATTCATCCAGAGATAATATCATTGTGAAAATACCATAGATAATAATAAGTACACTCTTAATTAAGGAAATAATGAATTATTTGACTTCTTGTATTAGGCACATGAGACCTATAATATCAATATGTATCCTCAAGATAGTTTAAAACTAATGGGCAAAAAATTATTTAGTTTTTCCAATTGATTTTATGATTTCATTATTAATTCTTCTCATGAAATTATCGATGCATCGAGGGGATATATATAATCAATCCTCACCCATATCGTCATGTCTAAATCATCCCTCTTATATCGAATATTCAACCTAATTCAAGAACAATGTTCCTTATCATTAAATATCCATACAGAGTAAGGAATACAAAATTATCAATATTTTTCCAGATAAAACTTTAAATGTATAGTACCACATATAGAAATTATATATTGTTTATGAAATAAAAATAACGATGATAAATAATACAGATATTTAGGGGAAATTAAATATATGCAGAAAAGAGAATAATTCAAGAAAAAGTTAATGATTACAAAAATGAATGAAGTAAGTAAATGTTAGTATTTTCAATGTTCAAAAAGATCTTAAGACATAGAGAGGAAGATTATGGATGGTACTAATACAACATATACCCACTGGAGTAAGAATAAACCATTTTTGTTCGTTGATGAATATGAATACCAAAATAATATTTTTTAAAACATTCTTGAGATTTTTTTTTTGTTTTGATAATAACATTTTAAATCTAAAAGTTCAAATTTTTTTGAAAATAATATTATTTGAAAAGAACCTTTTAAACTTGTAAAATAATATTTAAAATTTTTGATTTGTCATGATGGCTTGAAATTCCATTCATGCCATACATGTTAAAACAATGATTCCTTTAACTTTGTCTGTAAAATATCAATATGAATTATTTTGAAAATGACATGAAGATTACATTATTTAAAAAAAAAGCATAAATAAGTAAAAATTAAGTAAATAAATTAATTTAAAAATTGTTAATTTTTTTAATTATTTTTATAGAAAATAGGGTTTTTGTAGAAAACAGATTACCGACTGAAGAGAGAAATGAAGTAGGATTTTTTTAAAAACTTACCAATTTTTTAAAGTACCAAAGAGTGAAAATGTTAATAATAGGAGAAAATATCATGAATAAAAATATGATAATAAAACTAAATGGGTTTATTAGGTAAGGACAAAATAATTTTCTCCAACTGAAATTCATGAATAAACAATCTTGATTAGAATAAGACTGTGAAATAAACCCTTAAAATGATCATAGTGTTGAAGTGAGAATTAATGAATGAATAAATTATGTGTATATACTATAAATAAAAATAAAACAAGTGAAAATAAACCAATAGATAATAAAATTTTATTTCACACCTAATCTTAGAATACCAAAGAAGATGAAGAAGTAATATAACCCAATGAAAAAAACTTGAGTTATGAAAGTATTTTATACTCGGTATCTTTTAAATAAAATCCCATAGGATAAAAAATTAAAATTGAAACTTAAAATACAATTAATTATTAATTTATCATGATATTACAAATAAAAAGGGAATTATATACACTATATAAAATAAACTGGTGCATAACAAACAAATGTAACTCCATGAAAGGAAATAGAGACATAATACCTTACCTCATGTTTCCTTTTGAGTGAACATTAATTATCCTCCTATATAGCATGTTTAAACATGTCATTAACTTATAAAATAACCATATTAATATTTATAATATCACATATGATCATTTTATAACATCTTATCACCAGTTAATTAATTATATTTCCTTATTTTCATTGTTTTAGGCGATAATTTCCTTATTTTCTCACGTGTTCTTATTCTATAAAGATACATTCCTTGGGCGTATTATATTATTCCACAAACTTCGAAATAATAATAATGACTTAATTATCATATTTTTAAATAAATTTTAATTTTAAAAAAAATCATGAAACATGGTTATGAAAAATGAAGTACGTTACGATCATAGAGAAAATAGGTCGCATGTAGGAATGAGTTACTTACCATGGTGTGCCTATATTTTTGGGGTAGACCTAAAGTTAATTATTTCTCTCACATTAATGACCATAAGCATTGACATCTCTCCTTATGGAAGGGTACGACCCTTTCGATGGAAGGGAGAATTTGTTTGGTGAAATCCATGATTTTTTCTAAACTTGTCTATTCCATGATGATATATAAATGTCCAAAAAGTCTTTTAAAATGGTTTAATATTTCTATTAAAAAATTTGTTTGTACTGGTAGCACTTCGGAGGGAAAGCTGTTGACTATCCCCTGGACCTCTTGCTGTTAACCTATTGATAAAGGGGGGATTGACATAAAAAATCTCTCTAAGTTCAATGAGGCTCCTCAAGATAGACTTACGTGGAACATTATTCATAATACTTCCTCCTCCATGAATTTTCTCCGGGACGGTTTCCTTGAAAAGATTAGAAATATTCATTCTTACTCCCTTAAGTCCTCTATTTGGTCCTCCATCAAAAGTAATTTCATTTCTATAATGTCAAACTCTAGATGGATGTCCAATAAGGAATCAAAATAAAATGTTGGTATGATAACTGGAATTGTGTTCCCCTTTTCTCCTTGATAGATAGAAACTAATCCCCTCCCTACCTTCAGGATTCCATTAACTCGATCATCTATACGCATAACTTCAATATCCCTGAGAATATTACTCAAATTGTCAATTATTATCACTTTACTAATACTAATGATCAACTTATTTGGGAACCTGCGCACAATGGTATTCTTAACTCCAAAGTATTTTATTAGTACTTTTTTAACAATGTAGACCATAATCAACCCTGGATAGATAAATTCAACGAAGCTCAGATAAAACCCTCAATATTTACTTTAGTCTAGAGGATTTCCCATCAATGAATCTCCACGGATAATTGCTTACAAACTTTTGTGCTTACTCTTTGTTCTAAATGTTGTATGTGTAACCAACATAGAGAGGATATTAATCAACTTTTTCTCTCTTGTGACACAACAAACGATCTATGGAATTATATTATTGAAATTTTTGAGTGAAGATAGCTGTTTTTGATACCATCAACATACAGATTCATAGTTTCTTGGAGTCGTCTACTTCACAGCAAATGAAGAACCTTTTGGTTGAGGCTGTCACAGAACTTCTTCATATTATCTGGTATGGTAGAAATGAATTAATTTTCCACAATAATTATTTTAAAATTAATGCAGGAAAAAATGAGAATCCTCATGTCCATTCATGAAGCATCTTCTATCCAAAAAGTTCACCACGAAAATTCGGTCTGTGACTTTGGGATCCTCAGATGTGTTAGGGTGGAGGGGATCTACCCTTTCCCTCACTATACTCTTGAAGTGTTTTGGCTCCCTCCCCCTCCAAGATGGATTAAAATCAATTTGGATGGATCCTCCAAAGGCAACCAGGGACCAGTGGGTTATGGTGCCATCTTCAGAAATCACCTGGACCAGATTCTTGGATGCTTTTTTGGCACTTGTGGTTCCTCTTCCACTTTGGAAGCTAAGATGATGGGCATCATCCATGCCATATCCTTTTCCAGATTACACAGATGGAACAATATTTTGATAGAGAGTGACTCCACTACAATCATTCAGGCCATTCGGAATGGTACCATCCACTTTCATGGCCTCTCACTGCCCGCTGGATGGACTGTTTGAATTCTCTTGTTGGGATTAACTTCATCGCCACTCACACCTTTCCTGAAGCCAACAGGATCACTGATGGGCTTGCCAATATTGGAGTTACTCACGACTTACATTGGATGGATGATCACCCTTCTAAATTAATCCGTTTTTATGCTCATAATATTAGAAAAAGACCTCACTTTATACTTTTTAACCTCTTTTTTATCAATAAAAATTTTATACCTTAAAAAAAATGAAAATAGTGTAACATTGCTTCATGACGACGGTATTCCACACGTACACGATGATGTTATAATATTTCAGTGAGTTAAAATAAAAGAAATAAAATGATATATATTATAATTAAAGGGTGATAATTATGTCATTAATAACATAATTATATCAATTATATCTCATATATTCATTATCTTTATCCTTATTACATTTTATTAGAAGCATTAGTGATTGATGAATCACATAGCTTCGTGAGGCGGTAGTCCACCGTACACATGAGTGACGTTATCATATCTCATACATAATGGAAAGTAGAAATTTATGTATTATATAATGAATAAATATGTATAAATATGTTTTAAAAATCATATATATGATTTATATCCATAATCATTCCCAACTGTGAGTGGTGGAAATGAAAAAATGAAAGACATTGGTTTACAAGGTGATTGTCCACTGTACACATGAATAATGATTTCATAACCAATTTGATGGAAGAGGGGATGGTCATAGGTAATGAAATTATTATAAAAACATCTCAGTATAGGTTATATAAATAATTTTTTATATAATCTTGATTTAGTAATAATTTAGGGAGGTGTAGGTAGAAACAAAATAAAGACGCTCGTTGAAGAGCATTGCCTATTCTTCAGGTATCCTCTTTAGGTTAGCACCAAATCCATAATAGTTAAATTTATGACCTAAATAAGGATTCTAGTATTATGGAATGGAATTTTAGAAGTGATTTGGGGAGTTATTTCCCGATCAAAAATGTTATGAACATGTGAATAAGAGAGGAGTGCGGTGGCATTTTATAGGTGTGGTGTGTGGTAGACTTGTAATTTTTTGAAAGAAAAAGGTGCACCCACATTTTCACAATAAAAAGGGTATAAATGAAGTATTATAAAGACTTATACATTATAGGATATAAATAATTCTAGAAAACATATTTTATAAAAAAATAGAACAATTTAACACTTATCTTTTTAGTTAAACCTCCTAATAAATCCATTTTTACCCAAACTACAGTAAGTATATTTCCATTATTTTTACTATTAATTAAGGTAAAAAAGTAAGTTGACATTATGAGATAATATAAATCATTTTTATTTCAAAATTTTGAATCTATTTTTCAAAATTCCATTCATATAAGTGGAAATTTTTAATTTAAAATTAATCTCGCAGACGCGATGAGAAAACATGTTTTTAAAGAGAAAATGTTCAAACATTATAAATTTTTTATATCAAAATTCAATATTAAAATTATTATAATGACCTAAATTGGAATAATTAATATAAAATTAATCTAATTATACTTTAAAAACAATTAAAAATATAATTTATCATTATAAATTATTTTAAAAAATACATTTTTCAATTAAAATTCAGTATTTTTAACTATTCAGAAAAAATGAAACCTTTTAGAAAAAACAAAAAAAATCACCCTAAGATAATTTTATTGTGATTATTTCAAAATATATATTTATTTATTAAAATAATATTTCTAAATATTTTAAAAATTAATTTTAAATTATGTGTGTAAGGTGTGACTAAACTGTTCTTTTGAAAAATAGAGTATTATTCAGAAAAAATTTCTGTTTCATTTAAATGATAGATATTTTATTTCTAATAAATATATGACCATAATATTTATATCATTGTTTTTATTATTCATAATGTAAAATTTAATGGTTTGGTTATAATGGTATACTATATTATTTTTCATTTAGATTCGCAGTTTCATGTTCCGAAAGCTATCAAAGAGATTAAATTTAAGGAAATATATTTCATGGGTTGTTTAAGCTCAATATTATATGTTTCATAAAAAATTCATATAATGTTATTATTTTATAATATTGGGGTGTCACATTATACCCAAATTAAATGAATTACATTATTTCAATTTAATCATGATCATAGTAATCAATGGTTTGACATTCAGAAATACCATTGTTAAAAAACCCACGTCGTAAAACATTTAATGAAATATCATCTTAATAAGAGAGAATCAGAAGTACCAAGGTCATAAGAATAACACATAACTAGGTTTATATTTAGGATACCATTGGTGTAATGTTAATATGTGGACAAGGAAGAAAATTATAAGCAATTATAGATAATGATTGAGTTCATTGATCAAAAAATGTGGATGATCAATGTAAAGTTATGGACTTGAAAACCATAAATTAAATTGGTTTGAAAAAATTAATTGATATAATCATAAATTATGGTAATAGGATAGATATTTATTTCAGGATCCTTTTTTCCAAAAGTCGAGGAATTATTTTATTATTTAATATTATAAGGAAATATATTTTTGTAATATGTTTCTTTTTCGTAGGTACTATTTTATCTTTTGGTTGTGCTTTGATCACTTTAAAATTCATCACTTACTAAAAAAAATGAATATCAAAAAATTAAATTTTTATTACTAAGGAACTAAAATTAACATTTAATGGATCTTAAGATCCATAAAAAAGTGGTATGTGTTTTCATCTATCTCTAACTATTTTACAAAACCAATATTTTTTGTAGAAGTTATTAAATATATTACATAAATATACAAACATGATAAGTAATACTATTGGTTCATAAATTATATTTATTTTTAAAATAGTTTAACTAAAAACAGTCACGTTTTAATCATAACAGTGCATAGGCAATTGGTAGGTGCAAACCCTTGTCTTCCATAGATCAGAGGTTATAGTCGCACGACCATATTGGATGTCATAAGTTATCACTTAACATGTAAGATATCCTTTTTATAAACTATATTAATATAATTCTTATAAATTTCTAAAAAAATATGATAAAAATCCTTGAAATAACGTTTTTACTATGGTTTTAAATACAATCCTTTTTCATGATGTTTAATAATCTTATTTGACTATTATTATAATGTCATTACTGATTGTATTGACCCTAATGCTTATCAATACATTTAAAAACATGTATTTAAAATGTAAAGGAATTATTACTCAAATAAGTTTACTACTAAAACAAATTATTTCTATAAATTTTGCCCAAAATATCCTTAATTTTGGTAGACTAAAATAATATAAAACATAAAAACCAGTGTTTATGAATTTGAATGTATAATAAATTTTAAAATCATAAACCCATGATGATATCCATAACTCTTAAGTTATTGAGGATATATATTCTTCTAAAATTTAACTCAATCCTTATACATTCCATGATTCATATAACCAAAATACCATTGGTAAAAATAATTATTTTATAGAATTATTGAATCCTAATAAATACTTCAACCATTTTATTTCAACATAGGTCCTTACTTGGTATAAGAGTTAACCCTTAGAAGTGTGAATTGACTTGGATAGTTCCCAGGTTCTCCACATTTAAGACAATAAATTGAAAATGGATCCCTAGGATGATATTTATTTTCTTTCATTGTACTCTTCATTTTCTATGTAAATTAATTACATTTCACCATATTTTCCACACATAAAACATATTTTTATTCCTTTTAGATACCTTATTTTTAATCTAATAAACCTTAGTTTTAACTATGTTAATTCATTGACATCATCTACTTTGATCCTTTAAAATGGTTTGTAATTAAAATGTTAATTTCTAAAGAATATCACCCAGGACCATCAAAACAGGTGTGCATTAAAGACAATTGTTGTGCACTATGTGATGATCAATTAAATTCCAATGTACGTTTTTTAGAGTTATTACTCCTAGGTACATAAATTCTAAGACCACATCAACTTGTAGTATCTATATAGAGATATATTTTTAAGAAAAAGAAAATAATTTATTCCTCACCAAAACATAATGATGTTTTTATATACATATCATCAATGTATTTCAAAGGGTTATGTTCCCTAATATATATTTTTCTAAATATAGTTTCCATGGTTTGTAATGAAATTTCTCTGATTTCATTTATAGAAACCTCGAACTGAGTGGTCCAGATACAGTGTATGATTTATTACATTGGTATACGATACATGGAATCAAATCCCAAAAGAATGAATAGTTTAGTAGTCCTATTAAACTAGATAAATACTTGATTCTTTAATTATATTTGAAAAAAATAGATCATAATGTTTTTTAATAATATAACATTATTACATCTAGAATATACATTCACATCAGTCTTAGTACATTTCATATGAACCTAGGTAAATTTAAACAATAAGGGTGATCTAGAATGATTAGTAAGGGTTAAGTATAGTGGAAACTATCATGAATTAATCAATATAATCAATAAAGAAATGTAAACAACGGAACACACATTCCATTAAACAAATTGGCTGAGAATGAAATGCATATATATATAATATCATAGAGAAAACCTCATGGATAATAAGGCAGTTCATAATCAATATGTTAAGGTAAATAACTGAACAAACATTCCATGTAATCAATAAAATGAGAAGGAAGTTCTTCCAAAGATAACATTAATGTAAAAATCCCATGGATAATAATCAATAAATAATGGTAAATAACTGAAAACACATTCCATTTAATCAATAAAAACACTCTCATTACTAGATAAAGCATAATAAATATATAAAAGTAAATAAATGAAAACACATTCCATGTAATTAATAACTAAAATGAAATTCATCTAGATATCATTGCGAAAATATCAAGGATAATAATAATAATTGAATTTCGAATGAAGGAAATTCTTAATTATCAGATGACATGTCTTAGGAACATGATAATTGTACCGTCAAGATCTATCATCAAGAAATTTTAAAAATACTAGGTAAAAACTTATTTGGTTTGACCAACTGGTTTTATGTTAGAATTATTGATTTTCTTCATGTGAAAACTGATGCATCAAAGGGATATATATAATCAGGCCCCACCTGTGTCTTCTTTTCCAAATCACTCCCCATATATCGAATAATAAATTTCATTTGTGAAAAATATTACTTATCATCAAATATCTATATTGAGTAAAAAATAAAGATTTATCAATATTTCCCCAGATAAATATATAAATTTCAATATAGAACACCATTTGTATTAATGACATACAGTTTAAGCAATAAATCAAGAGAATTTTAAGAACTACAAAAACCATTCAAGGAAGTGAATTTCAATAATTTACTTGGTAAAAATGATCACAAACTATCCATAGTAAGAATAATAATGGTACTGATACAACATATATCTATTGGAGTAAGAATAAAATGTTTTTTGATTTATTAATAAAAATACCATAAAAAGTACATTAAAAAAATTATTGAGGTAAATATCCTCCAAATATTAAAATTCACTTTAAAATCAATTAGAAGCCATTTTAAAAATAATTATTTTAAAATAACCTATGAAACATATAAAATAATATTTAAAAAATCTTGAGTGCTCATGATGGATTGAAATTTTATTCATGCCATACACATTAAAATAAATATTCCTTCCACTATTTCAATAAAAGAAAAAGGTAATTGTTTTGAAAAATACCTACAGTTTCCTTTAATTTTTTTGTAAAAAGTAAAAATGTGTAAAATTTTAATTAATAAATCATTTGAAAAAGGTTAATTGTTTTGAAAACATTTTCATAAAATGAGGTTTGGTTAGAAAATGGATTTCTGACCAAAGAGATAAATGAAGGAAAATTTTCTTAAAAACATTTTCTAAATTATTTTAAGTACCAAAGAGTGTAAAAAATGAACTATTATTTGAAAAAAAACATGAATAAATATAGGATAATAAAATTAAATGTCATTTTTAGATAGTTAAAAAAAATTTCCATCAACTAAAATTTATTAATAAATAATCTTGATAAGAATGCGGTTGTGAAATAAACCATTAAAATGATCCAAAAATGGAAGTGAGAATTAATCATTGAATCGGTTATGTATATCAACCATAAATTCAAAATAAAAGATTAGAAATAAAATCTAATATAATAAAAATTCATTTCATACATAATCTTAAAACATCAAAGATGATGAAGAGGTAATATGACCAAATCAGAAGAAATTGAGTTATAAAATACTTTCCCACTTGGTTAATTTTAAATTAAATCCTCTTGGATGAAATAATTATAATTGAAAAATAATATACCATAAATTATTAAGTAATCATGATATTAAATTTAAAAGGGGTATTATATACACCATATAAATTAAATTGGTTCATAACATATAAATTTCACTCAATGAGATGAAATTGAGATATAATCCTCTACCTCAAACTTCCTTTTGGTTGAAAATGACTTAAACTTCTATATTACGATATTAAACATGTTATTAATTTATTATAGAACCATATTAATATTTATAATGTCATATATGATCCTTTTATAATGTATTATATCTCTTTCATTAATTTTCTTTCTTTATTTTCATTGTTCCAGGTGCTAATTTCCTTGTTTTTGCATTTGTGTTTTTTCATGAAAGATCCAGTTCATGAACAAATTATATAGTCATATATTATACAGAATAATAATTGTGAAATAGTTATAATATTTTTATATAAATTTTATTTTTAAAACCAATATTTTATAAATTTTATGAAAAATTAAGTACGTTACGATTATGGAGACAGTAAGCTGTATGTGCGCATGAGTAACATTTCCATTTTCCAATACTCATAATGGAAATAAGGTATGTAATATTGTATCATTAAATAGTTATCCTAATTCCAAAAATATAATATTTTTGGTCGAAATATACTTAATTATATCATCTATGTGGTGTTTTTATGAAAAGAGAGTCACATCATTTCGTGATGGCTTTAGTCCACACATACACAAACAATGTTATCATACTCTAGTGAGTGAAAAAAGAAAAAAAAGAAAATGATATATATTATATTTTTAGGATAACAAATATTTGATTAATATCATAATAATTCATTTATATTACATATACTTATTAAATTTATCCTTATTACATTCCATTTAAATTGTTAGTAAAAGATAAATTATATCACTTCGTAAGCCTGTAGTCTGTTGTACACACAAGTGACGTTATCGTATCTCCTATGGGATGGAAAGTAAAAAAGTCATGTGTGATATAATTAATACAAAGGTATAATTATGTTATAAAAATCATATATATACATTATTCTTATCATAATACACATCCCTAAAAGGTCATAATTGAAAAATGAAAGACATCGGTTCACGATGAGATAATCCCTCATAAAAATGAATGAGGATTTCATAACCCATTTGATGGATGTAGGGATGGTTTTAGGTCATTAAATTATTATAAATACATCCCATTATATTTAATATACCATGGTTTTTATATCATAATTACTTAATAATAATTGAGGTAGGTGGATTGACAAACAAAATGAAGACGTTCTTTGAAGAATGTTTCCTCTTCTTCGGTTATCCTCCTTAGGTTAGCACCAATCCTTCCTAGGTTGTATTTCTATGAAAAATAATACTTCTAGGATGAGTGTATTGAAGTTTTTAAGTGATTTTTTAGTTATTTCTTGAACCCAAAAGGTTTTACGATATGAAGAAGAGAGGAGGGTGGGTTTCCTTCTATAGGTGAGGTGAGTGGAACACTTGTAAACTTTGAATTGAAAATGTGTACCCATATTTTTCATAGGAAAAAAGGGTCCCAAATAGTGTATTATTTAGGCCTAGAAATTATACTATCAAAATATTTATATAAAATATATGTTATTCAATTTTATCTCAATTTAACCATTATCTTTCTAGTTTAAGGGTAAATCCATTTTCAGCTTAACCGTGAAAAATAATTTTTAAGTTTTTACTATTCATTATGATAAAAAATTATTTATAACTTATTTGATATAATAAATTATATTTATTCCAAATATTATGTCCATTTTTTAAAAATTATATTTATAGAAGTGAAAATAATTAATTCAAAATTAATCCCAATAGATACAACAATAAAACGAAGTTTAAAAGAGAAAATGTTCAAATGTTTACAATATCAAAATTCAATATTAAAATTATTAAAATTTATTAAATTGGATTAATTGAAATAATATTGAACTAATTTTACTTTAAATTCAATTAAAAATATAATTTAACATTATAAATTATTTAAATGAAATGGAAATTTTGAATTAAAATTTAGTATTTTTCACTATTCATCAAGGAAAATATGAAACTTTTCAAAAAAAATCCGAAATATAAACCATAATATAATTTTGATATGATGATTCAAAAAATATTATATATTTTTTCAAATAATGTTTATTAAAGTTTTATAAATTTATTTTAAATTTTGTGCACAAAGCGTGGGTAAAACGTCCTTTAAAAAATTCAGTTTTTCAAAAAAAACATTCATTTTTCATTTAAATGATTTTTATCATATTTATAATTAATAAATAACCCTAATTTTCATAACATAGTATTATTATAATCTGAAAATTAATGGTTATTTTATAATGACATACTATATTGGTTTTCATTTATACTGGGGGTTGCACCTTCCACAAACTCTCTAATAGATCAAATTTAAAGAAATATATTTCATAGGATGTTTAAGCTTGGTGTTATATGTTTCATATTATATCGAATAAAATTTTATTATATTTGAATATTAAGGTGTTAAATTTTTAAAAAACATAATTTATATTATATAATAAGGTTAAATTAATTTTTGTCAAAATGAATAGTAGAAACAGTAATAATTATTTAGTGCGATTAGGGTCAAAACAGGTTTTTCTATAGAGTGAAACTAAAATATAAGAATTCAAAATGACCAAAAACTTTTTAAAAACCCATATTATGGATATATGTTTACCTTATAACATTTACGGTTCAATAATGACTCATTTTGGTGGCTTTTGGCATGCAGACTATATGTGTACACTTTATTCTTTTAAAAAATTCTTGTATGTTCACTCTCCCGCTTATAAAAGGCCACCCTATATCCTCCCCTTTTACTAATTAAAAAGCACAATGTTTTCCAAATATTTTCTTAATTATATTACTTACTTTGTTCCTCATATCCTACAGGCCTTATTATAATATGTAAACCCTACTAAAAAGAATTTTGGTATAAACCTAAAGGGGTTCTTTGATGAAGAGGTATAATTCTTAATGTATGTATTTGTTTTATTTCTTCTTAAACCTCATTAAAACCTACATAAACTATTATATAATAAAAAAATAGTATATAATTTATATTTATATATTATTATATTAATTTAATAACTTATATTCATCTCTACTACCATCAAATGGAAAATAAAACCATTGATCGGGTGTACAGAGGACTACCGCCTCACGAATTGATGTAGTCCCTTTTAAATCACCTACTTTAAAGGGTAAATATAATTTTAGATTTAAAAAATGTATATAATTTTTATTGTATTATTATACTAATGTAATTATGATATCAAATATATCTTCTTACATTCCATTTTTGGGGGGAAATGATAATGTCTCTCGTGTGTATGATGAAACTCCACCTCAAGAAGCTATGTGATTCGGTTTTCACTTATGATTTACATAAAATGTATTAAATAAAATGTAAATGAAATATATGTTATATTTATAACATAAAAATACATCTAGATATAAAATATCACATATAACTTCTTACCACACAATCTGTTGGAAAACAATACGTTGATCATGCGTATTTGTGGTCTACCGCCTCCATATAGAGATGTGAAATGTTTTTCGTTGAATTTTTACATGGATGGAAATAAGTATAGTTTTGATTAATATTATATATATATATAATAAAAAAATAATTTTTAAAATTTAAATAATACTTATTTTCCTTTAGTTCTATCCATCAAGAAAATGGAAACAACATTATTGCTTACGTATGACCTATCATCTCCATGAAAAGTGTAATGAATTTTAGATATTTAATTATTATGGATTACTATAAATAAAAATATAATGAATATATAGTTATTATATTTATATCTTGTTAAAAATTATTAATATTATGTAACCATGATCAAAGTAAAAGGAATGAAATTACTGAAGTAAAACATATTTGAAAAGGAAGCAATTATCAACCAAAAAATTATTTTAACAATGAATTATTAATAAAAGGTTCATAAAAATAAAATAAAATTAGATATGGTATTTAATATATTATTATGGTTCTATATTATATGTATAATCATTATATATTTATTATATAGTACGATCAAACATATATGAAGGAAATCGTATTTGAGGTATGGGTTTCTCATCTCATTTTTACTTCTGTGAAACATATGTCATATTCACCACTTATTCCTTTTTTGGGGTGTATAAAATTACCCTTTGACATGTTATATCATGAAAAAAATTATTTTAAGGGTATCTAATGTTTTATATAAAGTTATTTCATTCATAGGACCCACAATTCAAAAGTTAACAAAGTGGCCAGAGTTTATTTTAAAATCTCATCATTTATAGGGATTTTTTATGATTAAATTTATGATAATGAAAACTTTTGATATATCATTAAATGAAATAAATAATTTTATTATCATTTTTCTGTTAATTAAATATTCAATTAATAGTACAATTTTAGTCTCTTTGCTACTTAAAAGTATTGATAAATTTATTTTAATAAAATCAAACTTTATTTCTCTTGGCGGTCGAAAATCCTTTTCTATTCCCTATAAACATACTGTAAAAGTGTTTTATAAAATATTTTAACATTATAAAAATGATTTAGTAAATAAGTTTTACCCATATTTGAATAAAAAAATGGTTTGAAAGGAATCCAATTGTCATTTTCGAAACAAGTCAATTTTAACCTTTTTATAATAGTATGAAAGGAATGTTTTTTTAATTATATGGTGTGTACAGAATTACCTATTGTCATGAAGACTCATTTCTATGATGATACTATTACAATTTTACAATTATATTTTTAAATAAAATGTTTTTATTAATATTCTAGAAAATTTTGATTACTAAAAGTTATTTTTAAAGAAAAAAGTATATTTTCACCAAGAATGATTTTATGTGATATTTTATGGTATTTCTATTCATTAATGAAAATAATACTTATTTCACTTATAATACATTGGGAATATGTTGTTATGATACCATCCTTATTATTTCGCTGATTGTTTTATTACCAGTTTGATTGGGGATGAACTATTTCGATACCATTACCCATATCACTCTAAATAGTTTAGGATTATGTATATTAATTAGGGTAATTATTTACATTTAATATGTTTATTTTCTCAATTTGGATGGTTATGTTCATTATTTTCATCCCTTTTATAATAGGAATACATTGGACTTAGTATGTAGTGGGTGAGGTGCATTATATCTACTGGATGCATCTATATATCCCATGAGGCAAACTAGCTTTGGTTTTTGGCTGAGCCCTTACCCATTTACGTAAGAAGTCTTGGAATAAGGAATTTATTTTTTGGTTATGTTGTATGAAATTATGAATTTTCTCATTACTATATTAGTTATTAATGTTCATGTGATTATTTTATTAGTTAAAATATCCATGGTTAAGTTTCAAGATCACATGATTCATTATATGTATTTATTTGATCATTATTTATTCCTACTATATAATTATTCATGTTTATATTATTTATTAATTGGATTGTGTTTTTAGTTTTTTTACCTTACCATATTTATTGTACTTTTTTTATTCATAATAGATTCTCTTGTATTATAACCCTTATAGAGTATCTAAGTACACCCCTTTATTATGTTTTGTTTTTCTAGGGATAACATGAAGTATTTTATGATTGATATACAAGGATATAATAATAGTAATAATGGAATTCTCAAAGAAAGAACTTTGTGTATTTTATTTTATAAAATTAAATGTGAATTTAAAGTATATATATAGTTTAACAAGACAACTAAATTATTTTTTCATTTAGGATATGATACCATGTATCATGTGCCAATATAATAATGTAACTATTGGTTCTAGGCTACTAGTGTTGTGGTATTTACATTTGGCGTCTAAGTATGTTTTGTAGAAACCATCAGAAATATATATTTAAAAAACATATATTTGAGAAAATAACCCTATGATAGACTTTTATGACAAGTGTAGAATAACATCATAATGTTTGGGTGAGGAAGAGACTATATTGTTTTTCCATGAAGTACATCAATATATAGATACTAAAATTGTATTTGGTTCTAACACAGATGTACCTAGGGGTAATAATCCCTAAAAGGGTGTATTGGGATCAAATCAAGCATTACTTGGTACACAATAACACGCCTTACTACACATCTATTATGACACTCTTGGGGGATATTCTTAGGACAATTCACATTTTATTTACAAACCATTATAATGGTTTTGAATTTTTTCAATTATTTGAAACCTTTTTCAATGAAACCATGTTTATTATTTTGAGAATATCTACTCATAAAGTTTTCAATTCATGATAAGTATTTCAATAATTTTTGGATTATAAATTGTTTTTTATAATGTTATGATCTAATATAGTGTATGAAATTATATATAAATATCACCTAGAGGAAGGAATGATAATCATATTAATGCACATAATCTCTGTAGGGATTGACCTACTGGGGAAGATAATGAAGCTATAGATAGAGATGAAGCTAAAGATGATCAAATTATAACAATATTTGTGCAATTGACTAAGGTTATGAGAAATAAAATTTACCGTATAGAGTATCATGTTGATCCATAGTGCAGGAAAACAATTTTAAACCAATAATTTCATAAAATTCCTCCATCATTCAATGGGAGTAAAAAATAATTTGTAGATGAGAAATGGATAAGTTCTTTAGAGAAGATATTTCTGGCACTAGGAAGTAATTGAATGGTGAAATATCTCATCATGGTTTATCTTAAATCAAGATATATGGATCAATGATGGTCAATGATTCAAAAAACTAAGGATGTATAAGAAATTTAAAGCATGTAATAAAAATATTTTAAGGTATTATTCTTGGAAAATTATTTTCCTCCTAAAACATTAGTGGACACGGAGACACAATTCATGAGTCTAAGACAAAATGAAAATAAAAACGTTTCTAAGTATGAAAGAAACTTTACAATGTTATAAAGGCATGCTAAATACTATGTACATTATCCAAAGTGAATGATTGAATATTTGTTTGATGGGTTTAAGCCAGTTCTTTAAATGTTACTAGTCTACCAAATTTTTTCATAATACGAGGACACAATATCATGTGCTATCAGGATAGAGAAATAATTCTCCATGTCTTATGGCTTATAAGGGAAGTAAGATAACAAGATAATGACAGAGAAAAAAAAAGATAAGGGGAATAAAGAAAATAGGTATTTTCCCACATGTGATAATTGTGAAAAAAACACCGTGGTAGTTTTTCAAAGGAAATGGTAGTTTTATTCAAGTGTGGAGATCAATTTCATATGGATAGTGAATAAAATGGTATGATAGAAGACTTTAATATTTAGTGTTTCAGATATAAGGAGATAAGTCACTACAAAAATGAATTCACTAAGCATCAAGTGAATATACCTCAAAAGAATCTTAGAGACCATGGTCAAACTTATGCTATTAATACAACCAATGTTGAATGATTAAAGCTATTTTTTTACTTGGATTCAAGTATAATATTTTATATGTTTTTTACCAAAGGTATTTTGGTTACATGGTATTTTGGTTACATGAATCTTGAAACACATAAGGAGTGTACTACGATAGTTTTTATTTGTGGATTTGAAAGAATATTTTGAATGGTAACGATGGGCAAGAAAAGTGTTTTGTTGAGAAAAGTTATTATTTCGGATAATAATCATATTTATGGAATATTATTAGAATTATATTAATATGATTCTATAAAATAAAAAAACCCAAATTTTGGGTTACAACTCCTCATATCTTGTAAGTCTGTGGGGTTTTAAACCACAACCAAAGAGAGAAAAGGGTGAAGAAACTACCACTAGACTATGTGATGTTCTGGTTAAAAATAAATTTCTTAATTAAATTATTTTATTGATAGATACTTATGTAGGGGATTAAGTTGAACATTGTGTGTCAATGTTGAGGTTTAGAGATTAATGTTTACAGAAGGAATTTTATCACATTTATAGATCTTATGATCAATTAAAAAGTTAATTTCAGTGATTCAAGATTAAAAAATTATTTTGGATATTCATTTATTATCGTAAATTTATTGAAGACCAACCAAATAATGTAATTTTAAGTTTTTTTTTGGGTGTTATATATGATAATAGTAAAATAATTCCTTTACTATAGGAAAGCGATCTTGAAACAAGAACATGATCCTATTATAATCCTATCTGATGAACCAATTGTATTTTAACTAACTAAAGATTTATTGTTTTGAGGTTGTTTAATTCATCATTATTAGTCACATTATTATGATCAATGTTCTCTATCATTCTCCACAATTATTTTATGTTTTTCTTCCATTTTTATATCTTCACTTCTGACTAATGTTCTCCTATATGAAAACCTAGTTCTGTGTTATTCCAAATAACATTTGTACATTAATTTATCTATTATCAAGAGGATATTTTATTAAACATTTTTCTAGTATGGGATTCTAAAAAAGAAATTTTCAAATGAAAACCATTCATTACTGAGATCAGGATTAAATTATGAGGAAAAAATTTATTTTAGGGGGTGGAAGAATGTAACATTGAGAGATTTTAAAATAGGGAAATCATACTCAATATGACACAAAAAACAAAGATTATAAGAGAATTTAAAATAATGATACTTTACAGTATATTTATTTTTAAATAAATTCAATCTCTTTGATATCTTTTGTTTCACACAACACCAGTTTTAATGGAAACATGATACTCTATAAAAATATTATCATTTAAATATAAACATTATAAAATTTCCATTGAGTTGGAGAGTATGAATACGAATAAATAAATTATGAATATTATATGGTTTTTACATGTATAAATTAAATTCAATGGATATATATTGATTATAGGTAAATTAAGAATCATTACAATGAAAAATATTTTTTTTTTGAAAAATGTTATTTTCCCCAAATGTGGTTTAGTCACACTTTCCATTCAGTATTTTAAATTAAATTTTACGACTTTTAGAACATTTATTTGAAAAAATAAAATTCATTTTTAAAATATATATATCGAAATTATATTTAGGTTAATATTTTAAAATTTTATGAAAAGATTATTTTTTATAAATAGTTGAAATAAAAATTTTAAATGAAAACATACTTTTCAGTTAAATTATTTTCAAAGTTAAATTATATATTAAATTTATTATAATAAAATTGTAATATAATATTTTAATTTATCTAATTTTTTCCATTAAAATCAATTTCATTATGACGTCCTAACCTGATTGACCTACAAAATTGGTAGCTAGACTGGTTCCAATAGGGACTCAAGTGCACCTCCTCATATAACAAAGGATGTCGAATAGAAGGTAGGGTCTAATGGTGGTATGGTGGGAAAATTATACCCTCATGGTCATATTTTCATAGTGTTATATCCGATTTAATTTAATGAACAATTATAGAAGTAGTAATAATAAATGAAAAAGCTGTAGAAGATAAATAAAATGTTTGAATAAATGTAAATGGCCAACACCAATACATATAATGATGCATTCATGTCTAGATGATGCCACATGATACAAGAATGATTTAAAATAGGCCATACAACCAGTAAAAAGAAAAATATCCCAAGGGATAACTCCATGAGCATTATGAGTACTAGCTTAGTCATGTTCTCCCGATCTCCCAAGTATACAATACAACATAAGAAATAAATCCATGGACCGAAAAAAATGAAATCTGGTTAAGTACTCCATTGCAATGGTAGATCAAGTTGGGTGTGAGATATAATCCCATTAGGATACCACAAATAGTATCTAGATCAATCAAGTTCATGCACTATAAAATGAACAATGTTCCAGCATAGTTGAATAAAATGCAATAAATAAATAAATAAATAACACTTTAGTCAAGGTTCCCAAATGGATAACCAACCGATTCTATATGCTTTATTCTAATATGGATGTCTGAAATATGGGAACTTGTGTAGGTAATATGGTATAACAATGGCATCATAAATTAAATCAAATGGAGTAGGCTGAACCCATGCTTGTTCTCTGGCTTGGTGGTCACACCCCTAGGACATCATCCAAACATTTATATACCACTTTGTAACCATAAATATAATGAATATAAGGTAATCCACATAATCCATGAAAAACATCTGTCAAATACCATAATGGAATCCTAATCCCATCCAAGGAAATTAGTAATGGAATCCCAAGGGTCACTATTAGATCCTTTAATATTATGAATACCATCGAATCTATCCGAGGCGACCTGTAATGGCGTGCCTCGTATCACTAATTTCCTGGTAAAATCTAGATTTATACGAAGTGTCTCACATATGGGACCAAATATCACAAGAGGCATAACATATCCATATTTCCGAGGAGTCCTCACATAGTTTTCCCCAAGGGAACTGATGTCACTCATGAGTATAAATAGACCACCAAGAGAGAAAATCCATAGAAATCCAGAGGATCACTCCAGGCACATCAAGTAGTAAAAATCCAAACACAATGAGTAAATCCAAAACATCCTTAATTTGGGAACAATGTTCTCTCCCATACTAGAATCAGTCAAGGAATATCAACCAAGATCATACATCAACAAGGTATACCATATATAACCAGATAAGTATGCTATCCAATCATTAAATCCAAGAAAAATAACTACGACAGAAGAAAATAGGAACAAGACACAAAATATAAATTTAACTACTAGGCTACATGGAATGAATGCATAGAAATAATCATAATCATAAGGAAATTAACAATAAGCCTTAATTATATAATACAAGGTATGGTATAAAATTAAATCATAATCAAGGAGGGAAAAAGCATAAGTATATAAAAAATTTCATAAGATAGATGACAGGTGGAATATGGAAGAAGCAATAAGTGTGAGCAAAGAAGCATAAGAACAAGAAAAAAATATACAAGACATAAGCGCAAAGAATAAATTTTATACTTAGAGTATTTCAACCAATTTAATAAATTTTATTTCATTCATGGAGTTCAACCATGAAATAGATCATACGCATTAAGATTAATGGCCTAACACATACCCAACAATCTATATTAATTCCATTATTTAATATAAGACACTTTTTAATTGTGAAACACACCCTAAAGTGTGTTAAAATATTAAAGGATGAAAGCAATTTGTCCCCAAATGAGGAACCATGACCATAGAAGTGTCTATAGACATGGAATTCACCTAAAGTGGTATTTCATCACCCACTAGGGTCATACTAAATAAGGTAATGGGTTCAATTAAATTTATTTTACAAAAGGGAAGTATTGATGGAAGGGTATTGAACATGGAACAATGACGAACCATATAGAAAACAAAGAAACTTTGTAAAAGAATATAGAACACATATTTATAAAATTGATGACCCACACATCTGATATTGAGGATTGATTTTCTATGGTTTAATAGAAATCAAAGAAACTTCCCAACACCCTGAAAATAGGGGAATAGAGTTTAAAACTAATAGAACAAAAGGGTATGGACGAAAAGAGTAAATTAAGTAAGGGGATCTTAGATCATAACATGAACTTTCTAACACACCTGCTAGAGAAGGATTTGGAGTTCAAATGTGGGAGATATAAAAATACCTAATTTAGAGGAGGATGAGAGATTTTTGTGTGAGGGATGTGTTGTTCTTCTGGAAATGGTAAGGGAGGAATGAGGGGTTATAATTTTAAGTTAATTAATAGTATAATTGTAAATTCATCCACATAGATTGGGGAATATAGTTTGGCCAAACCATGTGCCGACTGTGCGCTCTGACACTGCAATAGAACCCGCTCGCATAGGCTGGCCGCACGGTTTGGTTAACCATGCACATTTTTTTGTTAAAACCCACTATAAAAACCTATATAAATTCACACTGATAATTATATCCTTATAAAAAGCTAGAAAAAACTGTGCTATATCTCCTGCTCCACTGGACCAGGCCATACATATTCCTCTAAGGGCCGCACAGTTTCAAATAAATAGTGCACCCTGCCAGTTTCTTCCATAAAGAGTGTTTTCGATCCCATATACTCATGAAACATTATAGAACACCTGAGGACCCCTTATACCTCAAAAAAAGTCTAAAAATGTGTCACGTCCTATCCCCTGGGACCTGTTTCAAGACTTCCGCAAGCCTTCCTTCCATAATCTAGGGGCTGGCTACTAGCACTGAAAGGCGTATTCCCTAAAACTGGTAAGGCATTTCCTTTATAACCTGTAAACACACAAAACCAAGCACACAGAAAGATACGAACACAAGTAAACTGTATAGAAAAAAGATTACTAAAAGTAAGAGGGGATAGAATACAAGCCTAACAGTAAAGGTAAAAGAACAACTGAAGTACAATACAACTGAAGAAAGAGAAAGATAGCTACTAGGTCATCCTCCAAGCTTCCTACCTGAAGGGTAGGTACAAATTGCCTCCTCAACACTCAACATCCACCCATATTCTCTTCGTACCAACATTCCATATGGTCCACCTCAGAGAAACGTCCAGTCCTGGTACCCTCAGCCTCGATCAGCGCTATCCGTCGTTTGCACCAAACACAACAAGGTGCGGGTATAACCCATGAAAGGGTGAGTATAACAATAGTCATTAGGGACCTTGAGACCGTCAAGGTCTCAAAAAATCAACAAAGGATAAACCAAATATAAGGAAACGACCTTAAAACATTACTTAATCTTCAATTAAATGAATAATTCACATTGAAGATATTTTCAGGTTAAGAGTTTTAGAGAATTAGGACATAACTATTACTCCTCAAAGGATTACAAAGTAGACAATACTACTATAACCGATTTTTTACAACAATAAAAAAAATACATAAATAAAAAAAGAGTTCTATTCTTGATATAAATCTTCTTGAATACTTCCTTTCTCATACCCTTCCTTATAACCTATGAAAAACATTTCAAAAACTTGGGATGAGCATAAAATGCTCAGTAAGTGTTATAACATAATGAAAGGAAACATTAACCCGCCAATAAATACAAATCAATGAAACCATAACTTTCAATCATAACATACCTTCTGAAATCATAATATTTATGTATAACACATAGAAATCATAAGACCTAAAGGTAACTTGAGGCATTCATAACATTCTTACGTAGGGAGTAACCCTCATGGTTAGGTTTGGAATACCCATCATAGTATATTTCCTAAATCACTTCGGAGAAACCTTAGCTTTTAAATCCTTCACATTACCCAATGCATTGGAGAGCTATATCAGGCTCACCCACCCTTAGTTTATCACGGAACCACCCGTCTTCATAAACAATTCCCAAGAACCATAACATAATCGTACCACATAAAACATGCATAAAAAAACATAGCATTTCCACATTTCAATCACAAGATATAAATACAAAACATTGATATAATAAAAACATTATCAAAAAAATTTTCAATAACAAAATAAAAGAAAAGTAAACCATGGTATTTATTTTTGATTTTAAAAAAAGTTATGGCTTGTAGAGGAAGCCTAAACTCAAATAATGGTCATGACGGTGGAGAAGTCATTGTCACCGCTTACGTAAGATAAACATTCCTTTTGTCGTTTAGTAAAATGCTTCATACAAAAATATTCCTTTTGAATAAAAGTAAAATTCAAAGGGTTTTATACACTGTATAAAATAATTTTGTGTATAAAACAAAATATACCTCAATGAAAGGATATTGTGACAAAGTCCTGTACAAAGACAGTATCCTTAGATTAAGGATAAATCAATTACATAATTATGTGTAAAAAATATAAATACACCCAATATAATTGATATTAAGTGTAAAAAAATCAGAGTCATTCATAAATATTCATAGAATTACACATTCAAGGAGTACAAGTTTAACCCAAAGAATTGAAATTGAGTTAAGAAGTTCCTTTGCAAAAATTCGACAGCCTAACGACATCACTTAAAAATTCATAAAATTAGTTGATGAGAGAGAAAATGGTATCTCATCACTTGGAAATACAATTTACATCAATAAGGATATATAAGAACATATCCCCATATAATAAGATGTAAATTAAAAGACATAACAAAAGAAGTCTTCTAAAAAGGAGGGTGAAGGGTTCCCTTACCGATTTGGGTAACTTTCAAAACGTACACCCCATGAAATAAGGGTCATACAATGAAGTTTTAAATACCCATAAATTAGATTATATTACACAAAGAATACAATAATTGGCAATATATACACCACACAAAAGGAAATAGTGGAAAATGTATCATGAATCTCATGGGAATAAAAGTGAGATGAAAAACCCCTAACCTTGCTGTAATCAATCGAGTCGTATGACCAAAAGATAATAACCACAAAATAAAATACAGAAAACCATGAATATAGATAGAATCATGATAATATATATCAAATGGTATTACACAATACACCACATGAAATAAATAAGTGGAAAAGAATGGAAATCTCATGGAATTAAAAGTGATATAAGAAATCCCCTTATGAAAATTCGGCAGCCTATCGACGCCACATAAAACATCCAAAAATGGATTGATGAGATCAAATAGGGTCTCTCATCATATGAAAATAAAAATTACAGTAAGTGGAATATAAAATAACATCCCCCAACATAAGAAAGAGGAGCTTAAAATAAGTGACATAAAAGAGAGTACTTAAAAAGAAAGAGGGAGGTAGGATCCCCTACCACAAGTCCGACTTGTCTTGTTCATTTCATTATATTCATGAATAATAACCTTTTGTCAATTTATAATTTCTTAATTACATCCTTTAAATTTTATTATTCAATTCATATCACATATTATAATGTTATAATAATTCGTTAATTATGTGAGTTCATATCAGATGTTTTTGTCGATGTTTGGTACGTGAGTCAAAAATGAACATGTTTGAAAAGAATTGTCCATGTTGTTATAAGTACATCATATCCAGAATAGTATTAATGATTTAAGTATCATATATATCCAGTATATATTCATTTTATACAATTCCATAACATTTTTAGATAAAAAGAAATGAAATGCACCGTTCATGGAGACGGTCGGCCGTACGTACGCATGAACGCTACTTTCATTTCTTTGTCATATTAATGGAATTAAAAAAATTGAGAGATATATATATATTATAATTACAGTATAATATATATGTTATATAGTTCACATAAGTTCATTAATTTCATTCTTTATACATTACATGTATTGCATGAACGAGTCACATCACTTGAGGGGGCAGTAGTCCAAACTTCCTCATATGAAATTATCACATTTGCACAACATGCAAAGCATAAAGGTATGTTTTAAATATAAAATACAGAAGAATATATAAAACATAAATACCATATATATCATATATAAAATACAGTGACATCATAATTTCCACCATGATAGGTGTTAAAAGAAGATTGAACAGTCATCGTTTCGTGAGGCAATAATTCACCACCCATAGAAACAGTATATTTATTAACCATTTGATGGAGGTGTGTATATGTGTAGCTAGAATAATTCTAATAAAAACATCTAGTATATTTAATATACTGGTGTTGTTACAAAATAATTTAATAAAAAGAGTTTATGGGGTTGGAGAAGCAAAATAAAACAAAAGAACATAAGAGAAGACATTAGCTTCAAATCGGGTAACTCTTTTTTATTTGAGACCAAAGGCTTCCTTGGAAAGAATTATGCCCAAAGTGAGGATTCCAGGAGTAAGAGATGGATTTATATAGAAAATATGAGTAGAGTTTGGACGAGCCAAGGTCTTGAGAGGTGTGGGTAAGGGAGTAGATGTGGGGGCCTTTTATAAGAGGGAGGAGGGGCACTCTTGGAAGGTCATGAAATGTTACTTTATTGTTAAATTATTTTTGGATTTTAAAGGTCACACAATGATATATTCTAGGATAAGGTGATAAGGGTTCAAAATAAACTCATTCAATCGGATCTTGACAAGTTTAAGTCTTAGATTTTACCTTATCTTTTCATTTTATTTAAATTGTTCATTAATGATGTTATCACTGCATCATCACGGTGTCATAAATAAAATTATTTATTTAATTACTAAAAATTATAAAACAATTACCATCATTTAGGAAACATTTTTATCTTTCCAATTAGTATTTATAGTCAAAGAGTTCATTTATGTAAATGAAATTAAAATTGTTTTACTTAGGATATACAAACCATTGCTATAGTTCCTTTCTTTAAAAAATAATATGATAAAAAGTCACTATCACACTAATGTGATTCCATGGGGTACCAAAGTTGGCACAATGCAGCCCATGGTAGGCCATGAAATAACCAGTAGAATTAGGACACATGTTGGGGTAATTTTATATTATTATGATATTATTTTATTACCCTTAACTACCCGATTGGTAATTAATCACGATAATTAAAGATAATTACTGCCATTACTATTCATAATGTACAAAAACAAAAGAGTCTTAATTAAATAATTCGGACCTTCTGATTCAAAATATGGAATCCATTTTATCAAATTACAAACATAAAAATTTCAGTAATTAATTTAAAATAATTCTCGTTTTTAAAACCAAAGACGGATTTTTATGAAGTAAAATCTATCAAAAGATTGATTTGTTTTTTTCATCCAATTTAAAAGCGAAACTACATACAATGACCAAAATTGTATTAAATTATAGAAACAAAATTAAATTAAACCTTAAAAACAATTAAAATGACAATATAACTATATAAATAAATTGGATGAAAATGCAGTTTTGAATTAAAATGCAGTATTTTTCACTATTCATAAAAAATGAACATTTGTCAGAAAATACCAAAAATTCACCCTAAGCTATATTTGATATTCCAAATTCAAGAATGATATCAATTTTACCAAATTAAAAACATATAAGTTCCATTAATTAATTTTATAATCATTTCCCACTGTCAAAACAAATAACGTGTTTTTAAGAAACAATATCTATTAAAAGATTGACACTTGTTTATGTCCAATTTCATAGTGAAATTAATTCAAATGACCAAAATTGGATTAATTTGTAAAAATATATTTTAATTACACTTTAAAACCAATTAAAAATATAGTCTAACAATATAAATAAATTAGATTAAAATAAGGTTTTGAATTAAAATAAAATATTTTTCACTAAAAATGATCTTTATCGGAAAATAACAAAAATTTACACAAAGTAAATTTTGATGTATTTATTCTAAATAAGGATTTTATTTTGTCAAATATAACGTAAAACAGTGAAAAAAAGTAAATTTAAAAAGGATTCTCCATGAAAAGGCGGTTAATCGGCCTTTTAAAGAATATTAGAATATTTATTCTTAAAATTTGATTCATTTTCATTTAAGCCTCTAACATTTATTGGATAAATGTTAAAATATTTCACAAACATATATAATGAATTTTTAGTTAGTTCTATTTATTCCCACCATTAAATCTGCTAGGAGTTTACTACTATATACAATAATATTGTTATATTATTAGTGTGCAACGTAAGATTTCAAAGAAACTTGTTGTTGTGTATTAGGTACGCCCTCAAACACAGAATCCCCTTTAAATTAATATCAATATTTTACTCAAAAATATTAATAAATTTGAAAATCTATTATTATTTATTTACCTGGGATGTTACATCCTTTCCCCCGTTTGGGAATTACCTGCTCGCAATTTTAAAAATTGGGCTTGGAAACTTAATTGAAAGCCCCACATCAGAAAAAGAGTCAGTAAAACTATCAAATTAAAGGAAGGAAAGAGAAGTACCTAGGTCACCAAAGTTATCCCATACGAGGATTCCATGTCATAAAACATGGATATGGAAGAAAAAAACAAAGGGTCATATTCTGATGGAGAGTGATAGAAAACATGTTTAGGAGAACGTTAACCACCAGAAAATCACAAACCTGTGATGGGTTAAACTGTATTTGATTCCCCAGTAGGAAAAATTAACAGAGAAAATTTTTGTTTTAAGTTAAATTTCATTGAGGAATTTATTTATGAACTTAACTAAAACATAAGGAAACATACTTACTTTTCATGTTGACTTTCAACTTTTACTAGATTTCTAACACAAACTCATATTTTCTCCAAATGATGAGTATTTCAAGATGACTTTTTCACATTAAGAGCACTATAATCAACTTCGAGAGAGTCACATAATCCACAAAAGATGAACTATATATTTACCATATCTTAGTACCTTAACTAAAACAAAAAAAAATTAGTACAAGATCAGATAATCCCCCAAAAGGATAATCCTATATAAAAATAAAATCTATTCTTAATCTCCAAAATTTGTCTGAAAAAATCCCAAGTTCAACAAAGACCATTTTCTAAACAAGTGTCCATAAAATTATTCAAAGTAAACAAAACTAAGATTGAAACCCAAATCTCTGAAGGATTTAATCACATAGTCTTCCAAGGTAAATCTTAACATTTATCTCCAAATAACATCAGTTTCTCTTAAAGTCTTATATTGAAAAGTAATTATCCTAATCATATATCCTTCATGATAGGTCAATAATATCCTAGATAACCCAAAATCAACTTATTATTGATTAATAAAATCATCTAATGAAAAATAATTTTTCATACTAACCGGGGACTTCACGTAGTCCAGTGTTAGGTGATAAATACTTGTCGTACTTTGGTTGTGGGTTCGATTCCCGCAACTTTGTTCGACGCGACTGGTTGTCACACGGTCTGCGTGTTGTCCTTTTTCCAAAACTATAAAATTCTTAAAACATTCCCCAAAAAGAGATAAAATCTTCAAAAATAACCATAACATAATTTAACCTCAAGTTTATCTCATGCCTTTCATTTTCCATCATAACTTATAGTAACCCATAATTACATCAAAAGTAAGGATCATATAAACCCTAATGGTTACCTTTATAATTATTACTTGATCTTCCACATAGAGTTAGTTCTCTCATACATGATGAATTAGACAACTCAACAAGGTTCAAGTGGTTAATCATGACTCATGATAGTTGGTTGAGAATAACCACATGAGTTCTCATTGCAGCACCTATATCATTAAGTTGTTCTCTCAGAAAACCGTCACAATTTTCTTCATATCCACTATTACATTGGTGCCTTCTAGATATAGCCATTTACTAAAACCAAAAAATTTCATTGTGAGTATATCATTAGAATCATCATATAATATCTTATGAGGAGGGTAAATATAAGACATAATTATTCATGTTATCTTTAACTCATTCACTTTATCTAAAACAATGACTCTTTTTGAAATCCTAACCATTATTATAATGTCACTTGTGCTTAAAGAAAACCCTAACCTCTAAAGTTATCTAAACCGACCTCTGATACCAACTATACGAACCCGGCCTTAAAACATTACTTAATCATGAATTAAATGAATTATTCACATTGAGGATATTTTCAGGTTTAGAGTTTTAGAGAATTAGGACATAACTATTACATCTCAAAGGATTATAAAGTATATACTAATACTATAACCGATTTTTCACAACAATAAAAAAAATCCTTAAATAGAACAAGAGTTCTATTCTTGATATAAATCTTCTTGAATACTTCATTTCTCTTACCCTTCCTTATAACCTGTGAAAAACATTTCAAAAACTTAGGATGAGCATAAAAAGCTCAGTAAGGGTTATAACCGAATGAAAGGAAACATTAAACAACCAATAAATTAAAATCAATGAAACAATAACTTTCAATTATAACATACCTTCTGAAATCATAATATTTATGTATAATGCATAAAAATCATAAGACATAAAGGTAACTTGATGCATTCATAACATTCTTACGTTGGGAGTAACCCTTATGGTTACGTTTGGAATACCTATAATTTTATATTCCCTAAATCTCTCCAGAGAAACATTAGCGTTTAACTCCTTCATGTTACCCAATGAATTGGAGATCTATATCTGGATAACCCGCCCTTAGTTTATCATAGAAGCACCCGTCTTCATAAACAATGCCCAAGAACCATAACATAATCGTACCACATAAAACATGCATAAAGGAAACATAACATTTCCATATTTTAATAAAAAGATATCAATACAACAAATTGATATAATAAAAACATTATCAAAACCATTTTCAATACCAAAATAAAATAAAATTAAAACATGGTATTTATTTTTCATTTAAAAAAAGTTATGGCTTGTAGAGTAAGCCGAAACTCAAATAATGGTCATGGCGGCGGAGAAGTCATTGTCGCCGCATACGTAAGAAAAAACATTCCTTTTATCGTTTAGTAAAACGCTTCGTAAAAAAGGATTCCTTTTTAATAAAAGTAAAAGTCAAAGGGGTTTATACACTGTATAAAATAATGTTGTGTATAAAACAAAATATACCTCAATGAAAGAAGATTGAGACGATGTCCCGTACAAAGACAGTATCCTTAGATTAAGGATAAATCAATTACATAATTTTGTGTGAAAAATATAAATACACCCAATATAAGTGGATATTAAGTGTAAAACAATTATATTCATTCACGCATATTCATATAATGACATATTCAAGGAGTACAAGTTTAACCCAAAGAATTGAAATTGAGTTAAGAAGTTCCTTTGCAAAAATTCCACAGCCTAACGGTGTCACTTTGAAATTCATAAAATTAGTTGATAAGAGAGAAAATGGTATCTCATCACTTGGAAATAACATTTACATAAATAAGGATATAGAAGAACATATCCCACACAATAATATGTAAATTAAAATACATAACAAAATAAGTCTTTTAAAAAGGAGGAGGTTGAAAGGTTCCCTCACTGATTAGGGTAACTTTCAAAACGTACACCCCATGAAATAAGGGTCATAAAATGAAGTTTTAAATACCCATAAATTAGATTATATTACAAAAAGAATACAATAAGGGGAAGTAAATACACCACACAAAATGAAATAGTGGAAAATGTAGCATGAATCTCATAGGAATAAAAGTGAGATGAAAAACCCCTTACCTTGCTGTAATCAATCGAGTTATATAAACAAAAGATAATAACCACCAAATGAAATACAGAACACCATGAATATAGATATAATCATGATAATATAAATCAAATGGAAGTACCCAATACACCACATACAATAAATAAGTGGCGAACAATGGAAATCTCACGGAATTAAAAGTTAGATAAGAAACCCCCTTATGAAAATTTGGTAGCCTAATAACGCCACTTAAAACATACTAAAATGGATTGATGAGATAAAATAGGGAATCTAATCATATGAACCTAAAAACTAAAGTAAGAGTAATATAAAAGAACACCCCCCAACATAATAAAGAGGAGATTAAAAAAATGTCATAAAAGAGAGTACTTAAAAAGAAAGAGAGAGGTAGGATCCCTTACCTCAAGTCCGACTTGTCTAGTTCATTTCTTTATATTCCTAAATAATAAAATTCTGTCAATTTATAATTGCTTAAGGAACTCCTTTAAAGTTTATTATTCAATTAATATCACATATTATAATGTAATAAAAATTATTTAATTATGTGAGTTCATATCAGATGTTTTTGTCGATGTTTGGCGCATGAGTCAAAAATGAACTTGTTTGAAAAGAATTGTCCATTTATTTAAAAGTACATAATCTACAGAATAGTATTAATGATTTAAATATCATATATATCCATTAAATATTCATTTTATAATATTCCATAAAATTTTGAGATAAAAAGAAATGAAATGCACCGTTCATGGAGACGTTAGGCCGTACATACGCATGCACGCTACTTTTATTTCTTTGTCATATTAATGGAATTAAAAATAATTGAGATATATATATATATTATAATTACAGTATAATATATATGTTATATAGTTCACATAAGTTTATTAATTTCATTCTTTATACATTCCATGTATTGCATGAACGAGTCACATCACTTGAGGGGGCGGTAGTCCACATTTTCTCATATGAAATTATCGCATTTTCACAACATGCAAAGCATAAAGGTATGTTTTAAATATAAAATACAGAAGAATATAGGAAACATAAATACCATATATATCATATATAAAATACATTTACATCATAATTTCCACCATGAGAGATGTTAAAAGAAGATTGAACAATCATCATTTCGTGAGGCAGTAATTCACCACCCACAGAAACAGTATGTTCTTTTACCATTTGATGGAAGTGTGTATAAGTTTAGCTAGAATAATTCTCATAAACACATCCAAGTATATACAAGATACTTGTGTTGTTACAAAATAAAGGAATAAAATGAGGTTAGGGGTTGGAGAAGCAAAATAAAACAAAAGAACATAAGAGAAGACATTACCATCAAATCAGGTTACTCTTTTTGATTTGAGCCCAAAGGATTCCTTGGAAAGAATTATGCCCAAAGTGAGTCTTCTAAGAGTAAGATAGGGATATGGAGAGACAATATGAGCAGATTTTGGATGAGCCAAGGTATTGAGAGGTGTGGGTAAGGGAGTAGAGGTGGGGACCTTTTATAAGAGGGAGGAGGGGTAATCTAGGAAGGTCATGAAATGTTACTTTATTATTAAATAATTTTCGGATTTTAAAGGTCCCAAAATGATATATTTAGAGGATAAGGTGATAAAGGTTTGAAATACACTCATCCAATAGGTTTTTGAAATGTGTAAGTCTTATAATTTACTTTATCTTTTCATTTTATTTAAATGGTTCATTAATGACGTAATCACTGCATCATCACAGTGTCATAAATAAATTTATTTATTTCATGCCTAAAAATTATAAAACAATTAACATCATGTAGAAAATATTTTTATCTTTACAATGTCTATTTATAGTCAAAGATAACATTTATGTAAATGAAATTAATTTTTTTTTCTTAGGGTATACAAACCTTTGTTATATTTCCTTTATTTAAGAAATAATATGGTAAAAAGTCACTATCACACTAAAGTGATTCTATGGGGTCCCAAAGTTGGAACAAGGAATCCCATGGTCGGATATGACATAACCATTAGCATTAGGAGATATTTTTGGGTAATTTTATATTATTATTATATTATTTTATTACCCTTAACTACCCGATTACTAATTAATCACGATAATTAAAGATAATTACTGTCGTTACTATTCATAATGTCCAAAAACAAAAGAGTCGTAATTAAAAAATTTGGACCTTATGATTAAAAATATGGAATCCATTTTATCAAATTTCAAACACAGAAATTGCATTAATTAATTTAAAATAATTCCCGTTGTCAAAACCAAAGACGGGTTTTTAAGAAGTAAAATCTATCAGAAGATTGATTTGTTTTTACATCCAATTGAAAAATGAAACTACATCCAATGAACAAAATTGTATTAAATGATAAAAAAATAATTAAATTACAACTAAAAACCAATTAAAATGACAATCTAACTATTTAAAAAAATTGGATTAAAATGCAGTTTTGAATTAAAATGCAGTATTTTTCACTATTCATTAAAAATGAAAATTTGCCAGAAAATACCCAAAATTCATCCTAATCAATATTTGATATTCCAAATTAAAAAATGATATCAATTTTACAAAATTAAAAACATATAAGTTGAATTAATTAATTTTATAATCAATTCCTACTGTCAAAACAAATAGTGTGTTTTTAAGAAACAATATCTATTAAAAGATTGACACTTGTTTATGTCCAATTTCAAAGTGAAATTAATTCAAATGAGCACCATTGGATTAAATGGTAATAATATATTTTAATTACACTTTAAAACCCATTAAAAATATAGTCTATCAATATAAATAAATTAGATTAAAAGGTGGTTTTGAATTAAAATACAACATTTTTCACTAAAGATGATCTTTATCGGAAAATAACAAAAAATTAAACAAAGTAAATTTTGATGTCTTGATTATAAAAAAGGATTTTATTATTTAAAATATAACATATAAAAGTGAAAAAAAATTATATTTAAAAAGGGTTCTCCATCAAAAGGTAGTTAATCAGCCTTTTAAATAATATAAGAATATTTATTCATAAAATTTGATTAATTTTAAATTTTAAGCCTCTAACATTTATTGGATAAATGTAAAAATATTTCACAAACATATATAATCACTTTTTAGTTAGTCTTGTTCATTCCCACCATTACATCGGCTAGGAGTTTACTACCATTTACAATAATATTATTATATTATTAGTGTGCATCGTAAGATTTCAAAGAAACTTGTTGTTGTGTATTGAGTACGCCATCGAACATAGCATCCCCTTTAAAGTAATATAAATATTTTATTCACAAATATTAATAAATATAAAAATGTAATAATATTTATTTACCTGTGATGTTACACCAAAAGCATGAAATCATCTGACTACCCTACATATGTATATTCCCATACAAATACCTAAGTTATCAAGTATACCCATCTAAATCATGAGGAAACACAGGGTAAAACCCAAAAGCCCAAAGATAAAATGTTTCACAAAGGAAGGAATACCATGAAGGTATGTACCACATAGGTACACCACGCAGAGGAATACCACTAAGGTATTACCATGAAGGAAAAGTACCACACAGGTACAGACTCAACTCACACCAGGTATATCATAAGTACAGTAGTAGAGATGATTAGATGTAACTAATGAATCAACTGACTATTTTAAGAGGCAGAACCATGAATGATCCCAAATTACAGACCCACACAGGATCCAAGTACCTGAATGGCCTGAAGGCCTTCATTTTTATTGATTTTTGATAACCCCCCTTTCAAGGGATGAGGGGGAACCCTTACAAGGCCCATAGGCTCAAAGATTACAGGGCCCATAGGCTTAGGAGATTACATTACCTGAAGGTCTAAGGGAATTCAACTAGAATATCTACAAGGAACTGCCCCTCCCCAGCATCTGCGTCATGATAGTATCTCTCCATCATTACATGGCCATCTGGCTAGGCATCCCATGTAAGAAAAGACTGGTCCCAATGGCATAGCCATACCCTCTCATTCTGAAAAATCCATTTTGCTCTGCTCTAGTGAGTGAACCTGCTCTGAATCATCTTATGGGGCAGATCCTTTTTTTAGTGTGTCTAGGGAACCTGCATGTGGCCCGAAGGCCTTGAGGTGGTCTGAGGGACTTAAAGGTGGCCCGAAATCCCTACTAACCCGAAGTCCTGGGTGTCTTGAAAGCCTTAAGGACTCCAAGCCCAACTAGTGGCCCACAGTGAATAGTTCCAGCTACTAAAGTACCGAAAAGTACCTACTAAAGTAACTGCTACAATACATACTACAATACCCACACAGTGTATAGTTCATCTATAGTACCAATACAGTGTAAAGTTCTGCTACAGTACCCACACAGTTTACAGTACTTCTATAGTGCCTGCTACAGTACCTGCTACAGTACTGCTACAGTACCCCCCCAGAAATATGCCTCTACTTGGTTTTGAACCTAGGTCTTGTGGATTCACTTAAAGATACATCAGCAATTGAGCCAAGGTTCATGTGCTAGGATCCTAATACATCGTCATACCCACACAGGATCTTAGTACATGTTAGACCCATACAGGATCCTAGTACATCGTCAGACCCGCACAGGATCCTAGTACGCCTTCAGACCCTCACAAGAGCCTAGTACATCATCAGACCCACAGAGGATCCTAGTAAAATGTTATACCCACACAGGATCCTAGTACAGTGTAAGACCCACACAGGATCCTAGTACACCGTCAGACCCAAAGAGGATCATAGTACACCGTCAGACCCACACAGGATCCTAGCGCACCATTAGACCCACACATGATCCTAGTACAACGTCAGACCCACACATGATCCTAGTACATAGTCAGACCCACACAGGATCCTAGTATAGTGTCAGACCCACATAAGATCCTAGTACAACGTCAGACCCACACAGGATCTAGTACACCGTCAAAGCCATCAACTGGGTACCCACACTAAGCATGCTGATCTCTGGGAGAGTCTGATCCTCAAGATACTTTTCAATAATACAACTACCAAAAAGTCCCATGAATAAGTATCCCAAAGTACCTCCATGTAAAAGGGGTCTCAACGCAAAAAACAGTGCGTCAAACGGACACCCGGTCTGTAAGTTATTAGCATTTTAGTCATGAGGGCCCGATTTGGTTCGTGCTCAATCCAACACGACCATACCTCAACATTATCCAAAACAGAAGTGGGGTATACCAAGAGGACCATATTGCTTGAAGGTTTCCGGCACCATAAATGGTTTTTCAAACGGACGCCTGATGTCAAAATTATGACCAAAAGAGAAAAAAAGGGTTGAATTCGGTCAGGGTCCAGTCCGACCTGGTCGGACTGACTCGGACCGACCTAACCATGTCTGCTTGGTCTGGCCCAACCTGGACCACCCTGGGCGGTCTGGCCTTGACAGCCCGACATAGCCACATGCAGGGGGGAGTCACGCGCCCCCACCTCAATCACCGAACGACCGAAGCTGTTCAGTCGCCATGCAACACGTGGGCCCCGCGGTGTCCCGCTCAGTCGATCTCATCCGGTCGTAACAGAAGACCCATTGTCTCCTCCCAGCGGCGCGTCGTACGCTACCCCTCCATGGCCGACCGAATGCCAGCTGTGTTCTGCCCTCCGCCGCGGCCAGGCAGGCCACAACCCCTTGCTCTGATGGCGGTGCATCATGCACCGCCCCTCCGCGGCACGCCGAACGTCGGCCACTATCTTTCCTCTGCCATGGCCGGTAATTACCAGCTGCCCTCCGGCCTCCACACACTCTCTTCCACTACCGTCAGCACGGGAGTTCACCACCACGGTTCCGTGCGACTAGCCCAGGAGGCAGTCACCTCCTTTCTCCATCGTGAATTATACAACAACCATGAAGAATAGATGAGGGATTGGGACTTATTCATTTGGCCCATACCCTCCATGTTAGAGCAGTAGAAAGTCGATCAAGGGAGAAGATTCAATATGAAATAAAAATTATCTATGATTAATTGAAAACCCACCCCTACCTCAAAGGTTTGTTGATGTGTTGTATGATGGAAAACAGTGCAGGTGAAGAGGGTTCCAACGATTGTCACTTCCACAATCACGCTTCTGAATTCAGCTCATGTGACATCCTCTTTCTTGATTCCGAAGAACGTTCTTCGATGGATATGGCGTTCTTAGTTTGGAGGATAATTTATTCGTTGGTGGATTATTTCCTCCAAAGTTCTGCCAATTCTCCTCTTCTCCAACACTTCACCAACCAATCTCTCAAAAGAAATGAGGTGCCGATATAAATTAAAATAAGTAGATTAATTTATGTTGTCACAATTAAATGTTGACACATTTAATTAATTTAGTTGGCTCAAACAATTAAATGGGGAGTTGAAAGGTTTTCTCCCATTAGAGAGGGTTCGGGTGGTCCCCACCACTGCACATTCAAATTAGGGTTTTTTTTAGTTCAGGTGGTCCCCACCTTCATAACATTCATATGGGAGGTTTCAAAAATAAAATAGAAGTTATTTTATATTTAATTTTTATTCCAAAAAAAAACACGAAGACTAACTTTCACCCTTATCCAACTGCCTTCTAGGTGAAGGTATCCATAAGTGAATACCAGCGCTGTGAGTTCAACGGTGTCCGCAGATTTCAATTCCGAGAACTGGTTCAAAAGTTACAAAAACCTGCTTGCACGTTTAGTGAACGTACCTGAAAAAGAAGTTCAAAAATTCATTCTAGGCACACCGGGATTCAGAATCACACATCTTCAATTTTCGTGAAATCGTAAAATTCCTATATAATAAAAAAAAATTACATGGAATTTCTAGGTCTTTACATTCTCCCCATCTCAGGGCTTTACGTCCTCGTAATCCACAACTCAAACTAAGGAAACAAGTGGGGTTACTGAGCATGAATCTGGGCCTCCCGTTCCCAGGTGCTCTTCGGGAAGTTCCCGTGCTTCTAGAAAATACGTACTAGAGGTATCGACCACCCATGAAATACCCGCTCCCATCATTCCTCAATATCTACTGGAACCTCCGTAAACGTCACCCCATCGTCGATGTCCAGCTTGCCAAGGTCGATGATGTGAGAAGAGTCGTGCATGTATCTCCTCAGATGAGATACGTGGAAGATGTCATTCACCTGGTGCAACTGAGGGGGATATTTTAGATGGTAAGCCACCTCACCAACTCAGATGAGGACCTGAAAGGGTCCAATGAATCTCGGAGATAACTTGCCACCCCTTCAAAATCTCTAAAATCCTCATTGAGTTGAGACCCATAGGAAGATGTGGTCACCATCTTCGAACTCTAGAGGTCTCTGTCTCTTGTCAACATAAGACTTATGCCTACTCTGTGCAGTCTTCATCCCCTCCTAGATGATCTGAACCTACTCCATGGTAGCCCATACCATATCTGGATCCCATGAGTGCTTACTCCCCTGGGTCAGTCCATCACAAAATAGATCTGCAAGGTCAGCCATACAATGCCTTAAAAGGTTCCATCCTGATGGTGGAGTGATATCTGTTGTTGTATGCAAACTCTACAAAAGGAAAATGATCCTCCTAGCTGCGTCTGAAGTTGAGAATACAAGTATGAAACATATCCCCGAGGGTCTGAATGGTCCGCTCAGTTTACCATCTATCTGAGGATGGAAGGTGGTGCTCAAATGAAGCTGCATCCTGAAAGCCTCCTGCAACCCCTTCCAAAGCCGGGAAGTGAAAAGTGCATCACGATCGGATACAATCGTTGAGGGTACTCCTTGTAGCTACACAATATTCTATACATAGAGGCATCCCATGCTCTCTACAGAACCCTGCTCTCTAATCAGTAGGAATTTTGTCGAATTGGTGAGTTGGTCGATGATCACCCAGGTAGAATAATGACCCCTGGATGTACGTGGGAGTCCTATCACGAAGTCCTCGAACATACCGTCCCACTTCCACTCTGGGACCTCTAAAGGCTAAACTAAGGCTACTTGTAAATGATGCTCTGCCTTCACATGCTGACAAGTGAGGCACCGAGAGACAAACTCTACTACTTCCTTCTTCATTCCCAGCCACCAGTGCAGTCGTCAGTGGTCTTGGTACATCTTTTCCACTATTGGATGTACCACTAGAGGGTATCTGTGTAAATCTCTCACAATTCCCTCCCGAATTGATACTGGTACCATGGTACATCCTCTAAAAAAAGATGACTTGATCCCCGCATTAAAAAAATCCATCAGGTGCCTATCCTATGGATATCTAAGCATGTCGAGTCTCGCAGTCAGTGTCCCCATGCTACGCCTCCCGGAATCACTGATAAAGTGGGGAGTGACTATAAGAGACTGAAGAAAAGATGCTCCGTCTCAATCCATAAAGAATATCGGCAAAGCGACCAGCTGATCTTCCACCTAACCAAGATGCAGTATACCAGATCTCTTACTGAGTGCATCTGCTACAACGTTCCCTTTCCTAGGAGTATAGACTATCTTGAAGTCATAGTCACAGAGGAACTAGACCCAAAATTGTTGTCTCATGTTTAGGTCCTTATGGGAGAAGATATACCTGAGATTCTTATGATCATAGTAAACTGTAAAGCGCCCCCCATCATGTAATGTCACCACATCTTCAAGGAGAACACTACTGTTTCTAACTCTAGGTCATGAGTAGCGTAGTTATGCTCATATTGTCTTAGCTGTTGAGAACTATACGTGATAAATGCTCACTCCAGCATCAGGACACATCCAATTCTGGTTCCATATATGTCATAGAAGACTACATACCCAATGCCCTCCTTTGGAAGCCTCAATATGGGGGCACCAGTCAGCCTCTGCCTCAACTCCTGAAAACTCCACTAGCATCTCTCTTTCCACACAAGCGGTTTCCCCTTCTTCATCAACACTAATAAAGGTTCTGTAACTCTGGTGAAATCTGGCACAAACCTCCAGTAGTATCCAACCAAAACTAGGAAACTCCGTACCTTCATCACACTTCTGTGGGGATCCCAAGTAAGTACTGCCTCAATATTCACTGAATCCAATGCAACTACAGCCTATGAGATGATGTGTCCTAGAAAGTGCACCTCTCAGATCTAGAACTAACACTTCGAGAGCTTAACAGAAATATGGTGCTCTTAGAGTGTGAATATAACTATCTGCAAATGACAGGCATGCTCCTCCTCAGTAGCCGAGTAGATCAGAATGTCATCGATGAAGACCACCACAAAGCGATTAAGGTATGGTTGAAATATCTTGTTTATGAGTCCCATGAACACAGCTGTGGTGTTGTTCATGCCAAAAGGCATAACAAAGAACTCATAATGGCCATAAAGACATATGAAAGACGTCTTCTCCACATCCTTATCTCTCACTTTGAGCCGGTGATAGCCTGACCCGAGGTCTATCTTCGAGAACCACCGTGCTCCCTTCTGCTGATCAAGGATGTCGTCAATTCTCGGGAGTGGGTACTTGTTCATCACGGTCACCTGGTTCAGGCACCGATTATTGACACAAAGTCTCAAGCTCCCATTTGCCTTCTTGGTGAACAAAACTGGGGCTTCCCAAGAAGAAACACTAGGACGAATGAATCCCTTCCCCTGTAAGTCCTCCAGCTGTACCCGCAACTCACAAAGCTCCACGGGAGGCATCCGATATGATGGTGTAGATTTCATTTCCATCTCAGGGTAAAAGTGAATGTAAAAGTCCACCTCTCTGTGAGGAGGTAGACCCAAAACATCATCAGGAAAGACATCCGTGTACTGGTCCACCACTACAAGATAGCTTGTACTCTCCACATCAACCACTCTAAGGGTAAGGCTAGCTAACAGATTATTCATTGGCTGCACTATCCTCTAAGTAAGTCCATACTATGCTGCAAAGGATCCCTTCTCACCAGTGAAGGTAAACCTGGTCCCATCTGTGCAGACACACCACACTTTGTGCCTAATATATTCAATCTGAGCATGGACTGCAGATAACAAGTCCATACCCAAGATGACGTCATAAGGCCTCGATGCCACTACTAGAAGATCCCAGCCGAAGATCTCACCTCCTAGAGTAAGCTCAAATTGCCGGAACTACTGCGTAATCATCGAATATGCTCCCATATGAATCTCTAGTTGTAAGGATCAAGCCAAAAACTCCAACAGAATCTCCGAGCTCCGAACAAGGGCAGTGATAATAAAATAATGTCTGGCACCTGGGTCTATAAGTATTGCATCTAAGCTAGAGTAGACACAAATCATATCTCATATCTTCTTCAGAGTTCCATGGTCGTAGGACTCAGCTGCTTGAAGCTGAGCTCGCCCCTGTCCTCCTGCTCCTTGTGGTCGGGGTGAACTGCCTGGTGGTGGTGGCGGTAACATCTCGAATCATCTCCCACTGCCAGATACATGGCCAGCTCCTCTACCACGTCCGCTTTCTCCCTACGGACCTCCTTGGTCGAACCTCTGTCTCTTCCTGGGTGGTCCTTCGACCGTCTACTGATCATCCGTACTACGGTTTAGGCAGTCTTGAGGTATGTGACCCTACCCATCGCATGTGAAACACTGCCTATTCCTCACATGACTAGCTCTATCTCCGGTACCCCACACAACCAATAATGGGTTATGCAGTCGTCCACCTATATGTATGGTCCTCTTGGACCTCTATGAAATCTTTCTATTACCAGGTATAGAAGACTCCAGTATGTGACGACTGGTGGTGGGTCTCGCTGATGGTGGATGTTTAGTAAGAAAAATATCCACTAAAAGGGCTCACTCTAACACCCCTGCCTGCGTCGGGATGCTGAGAGAAATCATCGAAGCCCTGATCTCCCACCCGAGTCCTTGATCAAAGGTCCAGGACCTGAAGAATGGGTCCCACACCATATCAGTGGAGTAGCATGAGAGGTAGGTGAACCTCACTGAGTACTGAGCCACAATCATGCTGCATGGTTGTAGATGAAGAATCTCTTGTATGCGCACTGTACGAAGAGTCGCTGGGACAAACTCTGCCCGAAAAAGGATCTCAAAGTATGCCCAGAGAAGTGTCACCTCATTGTGAACCTGGAGCATCAAGCTCCACCATCTTCCTACTTTTGCTTGTAGAAGACTGGAATCAAGGATTACAATGATACCAACTGGTTTCCCTACCAGTCAGAAGACTCTCACCACGACCTCCATCCAATCCTCAGCCACCTGTGGTCTTATCTCACCCCATACACTCGGTGGAATCTGGTGCTGGAACTCGTGCAACATGATCATGTGGCATGCACCCTCTAATACTGGGGTTGGTGGCATCGATGGACCAATGGGAGATGGTACTGCTGGTGCCTTAACTGGAAGAGGGCCCTGCACCGAGGCCTCGTCACTCGGTGGGCTATCAGTGCATATTATACCTGGAACCCTAGCTGGCTGTCTACGTAGAGGAATCCTGAAACAAAATAGGTGCTCCATGGTCAAAAAGTTATACCTGGTGAGCTGATAAAAGTGATCACAAAGAAAACTCTTAAAAAACACACACAATCAGTGTTTTCGTTCACTGATTCAGAAAATCAGAAGTCGCGGTCCTGGGGTATGGATATGTCAGCAACCGCACCGACACTGGATTTCCAAAACTGATAACCACACTCACTACACATAACATTATTTCCATTAAAAAGATCAGAGTCTGATGTTCTACGGTAGAACCAACTCCTCTAATACAAATTTCTCACGACCCATCCCCAGGGGCCCGTGCCGTGACTACCCCATGCCCGCCATCCATAGGCCAGGGGATAGCGACCAGCACCAAAAGGCATATTCCCTAAAACCAGGAAGGAAATGCCTTTATAAACTACAAACATGCACAAACAAGAATACAGAAAGATACGAACACAAGTAAGATGTATTGCAAAAAGAGTACTGAAAGTACGAGGGGGCCAGAATAAAAGCCCAACAGTAAAGGTACAAGTACAACTGAAATAAAATACAACTAAATAAAGAGAAAGAAAACTACTGGGTCATCCTCTGAGGTTCCAACCTGAAGGGTAGGTACAGATCGCCTCCTCAGCACTCCACGTCCACCCATCTCCTCTGTGTACCGACACGCCGTATGGTCCACCTTCGGGCACCGTCCAGTCCTAGTACCCTAAACCTCGATCAGCACTGTCCGTCATCTGCACCAAACACAACAAGATGTGGGCATAACCTGTGCAGGGGTGAGTATAACGATACTCAAAAGGGACCCCAAGACCCTCATGGTCTCACAAAATCCACAAAGGACAAACCACAAAGCATGAAATCATATGACAATCCTATTTAGGTATATTCCCATACATATACCTAAATTATCAAGTATACACATCTCAATCATGAGGAAACATAGGCTCCAACCCAAAATCCAAAAGCTCAACTATTCCAAAAAGGATGGAATACTACAAAGGTAAGTACCACAGAGCTACGCCACATAGAAGAATATCACCAAGGTATTACCATGAAAGAAAATTACCACACTTGGTATATCTTAGGTTCAGTTTTAGAGATGATTAGATTTAACTATTGAATTATCTTACTCTGTTAAGAGGAAGAACCGCAAAGGATCCCAAATTACAGACCCACACAGGATCCTAGTACATCATCAGACCCACACAATATCCTAGTACATCGTCAGATCCGCACAGGATCCTTTTACAACATCAGACCCACAGAGGATCGAAGTACACTATCAGACCCACACAGGATCATAATACATCGTCAGACCCACATAGGATTCTAGTACACCGTTAGACCCACACAAGATCCTTGTAAAATATCATCCCAAAATAGGATTATAGGACACCGTCAGACCCACACAGGATCCTAGTACAACATTAGACCCGCACATGATCATAGTACACCATCAGACCCGCATAGGATCCTAGTACACTGTCAGACCCACATAGGATCATAGAACACCGTCAGACCCACATAGGATCCTAGTACATCATCACACCCACACAAGATCTGAGTACATCATTAGACCCATACATGATCCCAATACATCGTCAGAGCAAGCTACAAGGTACCCGCACTATGCTTGCTCGTCTCCGGGAGAGTCCACTTCTCAAGCTACTGGTTGATACTCCAACTACCACAAAGTCCCTTGAAGAAGTATCCCAAAGGACCTCCACATAAAAGGGGTCTCAAAACAATATGCGATGCATAAATCAGACGCTTGTTCTATAAGTTATTATCCTTTTAGTCCCGAGAGCCTGGTTGGGTTCGTGCTCGATCCAACCTGACCGTACCCCTACTTTATCCAAAACTCAAGTGGGGTATACCAAAAGGACCATATCACTACAAGGTTTCAGCCCCATATATGGTTCTTAAAATGGATACTCGGTGCCAAGGTTATGGCCAAAAGAGAGAAAAATGGGTCGAAGTGGGTTCGGGTTTGGTCCGACCTGGCCTGGGTTGGCCCGGCCCGCTGGGTCTGGCCCGACCCACGCTGGGTGGCATGACCCACGCTGGGCGGCACGTCCCACGCTGGGTGGTCTGGCCTGCGCTGGGCGGCCCGGCCTGGGCTACCAAGTCTGGGCTTCCTAGCCTGGCTGGATACAGGGGGGGTGGGGGGAGGGAGTCGCACGCCCCCACCTCAATAACCGATTGACCAAATCCATTCAGTCACTAGGAAGCATGCAGGACCCACGGGGTACTGCTCAGTCCATCTTGGTTGGTCAAAATGGTCGACCCCTTGTCTCCTCCCGGCAGCGGGTCGTGTGCCGCCCCTCTGCAGCAGGCTGAATGCCATCAACCTTCCGCCATCTGAAACGGCTAGGCAGGCCACAACCCCTTTCTCCAATGGCAGCACGTCATGCGCTGACCATTGGTAGCTGACCAAATGCTGGTCACTCTATTTCCTCAGCCGTGACAGGCAATATCAGGATGCCCTCCGGCCTCCGCGCCCTCTCTTACTCTACCGGCGGTGTGGGCATGCGCCACCTTTATTCCAGGCGACTAGCCCGAGAGGTAGTCGCCTCATTTCTCTGTCGCGAAGAATACAACAACCATGACGAATAGCTAAGGGATCAGTCCATGTTTGTTTGACCCGTACCATCCACGTAAGAGTGGTAGCAAGTGGCTGAAGGGATATGATTCAATATGAATGAAAAATTATCAGTGATCAATCTAAAATACACCCCTACCTCGAAGGTTCGTAGATGTGTCATACGATGAAAAACAATTAAGGTGAAAAGGGTTCCAACGATTGTTTCTTCCGCAATCACGCTTCCGAAGTCGGCTCGTGCATCGTCCTCTTTCTTGATTCTGAAGAACGTTCTTCGATGGATATGGATTTATTCATTTGGAGGAGAAGTTCTTCGTTGGTGGATGCGTTCCTCCATAGTTCTCCCAATTATCCTCTTCTCCAACACTTCACCAACCTATCTCTCAAAAGAAAATAGGTTCCAATATAAATTAAATTAAGTACATTAATTTATGTTGGCACAATTAAATGTTGACACATTTAATTAATTTAGATGGCTCAAATATTTAAATGGGGAGTTGAAAGGTTTTCTCCCATTAAAGAGGGTTCAGCTGGTCCCCACCACTACACATTCAAATTGGGGGTTTTTAGTTCATGTGGTCCCCACATCCATAACATTCATATGGGAGGTTTCAAAAATAAAATAGAAGTTATTTTATATTTTATTTTTGGTCCACGAAAAACATGAAAACAAACTTTCACCCTCAACCAATAGCCGTCTAGGTGAAAGTATCCTTAAGAGAATACAAACACTATGAGTTCAACGGTGTCCTCGGATTTCAATTCCGAGCACTGGTTCAAAAGTTACAAAAACTCACTCCCACGTTTACTGAACATACCCAAAAAAGAAGTTTAAAAATTCATTCCGGGCACACTGGGCCTTGGAATCACGTGCCATCAATTTTTTCAGACTCGTAAAATTCCCATATAATAAAAAAATTACATGGAATTTCTGGGTCTTTTTAAAATAACACAAGGAAGTGTTCAAACTCACAAAATTCCATTCTAAATCTTGATTTATAGGATAAACCATCAACCAATCGATAAAATTCAAATTCCATTGGAATTTAATTCGGTCCAAAAACACAGGATGATATAATCTCCCCACCTTAAAACATATCATCCCCTAGAATTCTTTTGGAAAAGAAGAGTACATCATTTGAACTATTCGGGTCATGCAGTATTTCTCAAATGGAAAGGTTGCATTTACAATTACCCAACACACCACATAGTGTCACTTAAACATACACTACATAGGCCGTTGAAACTCAAGAAAATGCTCATTCTTCTAGACTAAAACACTAAAAAGACACCTATGTAGGAATATCATACCCCAGAAATGATCTCATCTTCATATCCTTCACCACGAATTTCTAGAATTTTTAAGGCCAAAACTGATTCAAAATATTTCACTAATGGAATAACTATTTTTAAGCATTCCCTTTGCGCTATAACAGTGCACTGGGAATGATTCTCAGTGGAAAATATTGGTTAACTCTCAATTGACCTCAGAGGCCTACTTGATCTGAATTATCAGGATAATTCTCTACCAGAACTCACGACACAACCCTTAACTTGATAACTTTTTTCTTATCAGTTCCTCACCGACCACATATGACAAGAAAGAGGGATATCATGTTGTACCATCCTTGGCCGAATTCCCTCTAAACTACCATATTGAATGACTTGAATTTTCTAAATCTATGACCAATGACTATAGATGAAGGCACCTCAAAATTCCTCAAAGAATGATTATGAAAGCCTATAAATGGCTTCCGGTGAAGTCTCAATCCAAAATACCAACATTAAGCTGTCGTGCCCTAGCTTGAGCATGGGTGCATGCTTGGTCTAGAGTAGTTGGATCGATAACCTTTTTAACCATACCTTGTGATCCCCATTAATGTTCAGGGTAACCTTGGAATCATGAAAAGGATTTCAAGAAGATCATATAAGAAATATATTAAATGGATTTTATAGGAGATACATTAGTACAAAGCTAAATGACCACATACCAAGAATGTTGACTAAACTCAAAGCGACATCATAGTGGAGGTAAGGTCAAAGGGAAAATATAGTGTCCATGTCTCTAACCATGGAAATCCTACATGGTGACCCATGTATCACATAGGACATACCATGTCCCTAAGGATAACCATTCATCTGATGTGCAGTATGATGCAGTTCACTCCCCAAGACCAATGGTGGTTTAAAGCATAGCGCGAGGTACAACTAATTCTATCCCATCATACCAATATGATTTTGAGATATAGGACAAGATCAACATTAAGTCATGGTAAACTGAGAGGATAAATAGATTTACTCGATATTCCAGAGACACTACCTTCATAATCAAGATGAAGCAACAAGTATGGTTTCAAACAAGCCATACTATACTACACATAAAAAGGCAAGAAAAGTAAAATAACCAATATTATACTTATTCTAGAAAAATACTTACTTCACCTGTCAAAACATCCAAACTAATTAACCATGATTCCTTCACCACCTGAGGAATTCCATGGTCAATTGAGCACATCCACTGAAGTCTAACCCTAACTAATGGAATTCTAAACGGTTGCGTATAAATCCAAACAAATCATCATTGTTCTATCACCCAATCACCAAATTAAAATGATATATTCCTTCCAAAAATTCCCTTATGAAAGGGTAACTATTTATGATTGGTATTTCAATAGTTTTTCTCCATCTACATGGAGGAAATGATATGAAACTTTTGACATAATGATCCCTACTTTAGGAGTGTCCTTATCATCAGATTTATTGAGAATATAATCTCATCCCAAAACACACAATCCATTGACCACTGACTGTGGCTACTGGATATGGCCAACATTCATTAACAAGTGATAAACCAAGGGGATGAAAAAATAGTCACTTAAAAACGTACTTGAATATATTTAATCTAGGAATAAGTGTGAAATGCTTTCTTAGTTACTTCGACATGCGCTAAATCATTAGGTGTAAAATCTATTTTGTTACCCATGTGTCAAAACACCTGATCTATCTTGGAACATCATCTCGAACATTAAGATGAGCCTATATCTTTTCTAATTCCCAGGTCAATCTAATTTGGTGCTAAATAGAATTTTAAGCATAAGGGATCTAGTATTAAATGAGTACCACTAAACAAAAACATTTATTTATCTCCTTTTAAAAACTCTAAGGGTACTACATCTACAAAAAAATAATACCATGAGATTACATGATAAAAAACATCCTTGATACTATCCATAGGTTTTTCATTACTATTAATTCAATTATCTGATGGACCATTCAAAAAACCGGTTCAAATTTGCACTACCCTATAAGACTATAAAAAAACTGACAACCTCCCAAGTCACGCAACACAAAAGAAAAAGGGTAAAACACATGACCTAATAAGTAGCCAAAAATTTTATTGGAATGTATATCCCAATATAACTAAGAATTGTTTAATTCTCACACTCATATAAAATGTTAAAAATGGACAATCACCCATCAAAATGAGGGTGTCATTTTAAAAACTTAGTGTCGCACACGGACAACGACACCTGGACAGTAACAATCATTAGAAATATCATATCATGAGTAAGGATTTTAGGGATCTAAGGGTGCTTCCTACTAGGGGATAGCCCCTTATCAAAGCTAAAATATTCTTCCTGAAATGAGGTTGCTCCTATGAGAATTATCTGGGATGAATATATTATAATTTTGGTTCAAGATACAGAAGAAGTTCCGATAGAAAATTCCCACACTATTGTTTGAAGGAAAAACTAAAGGAAATTATTTCAAATACCCTTACATAAGATTAAGTATATGAACACCTATTATGTTTTCATTTTAATGCATTCAACTAAAAATCATATAATATTTTAAAAAATTCAAGGTTTAGTTCTAAATAAAATCTAATACCATACATAAGGAAAAATCATTTGGAACATTATTTGGATAAGTTCACTAGGAAAAAAATAATGGTGTATTAAAATTCCTTTTAACATTATTTGTTTATTTAAATCCTCTTATAATAATACCATTTCATCACCTAATTTTATTTTATACAACATTAATTTATTTATAAGGCCTCACACAATTAGAGTTGAAATAATATTTAATGGTATTTTATTAATTAAATATGTACCAATCAATAAGGATTCCACCATATTTTTACATGTAAACTTATATAGGTGTATATGAGCACATTAAAAGTCTCGTTAACATAATGAATAAAAAAACTCCCATGGGTTAATCACTAGGGAATACCAAAAGAAAAAGAAACCTACAGGGGTTCCATCAAGACATCTTTGGATTAAAAAAATAGCTCGAGAAATTTAATATTTAATATTTTAAAAACACCCTTAGTGGGTTCATTACATAAGAAACATGCCCCAACTGACCAAGTTGGGTCCAATTGTGCATTTAAGAATTTAGTCACATGGGTCGTTAAGCCCAATAAATAGGGGAAGAATCCTTAATAATGAAACCAAATCATTTAAGGTAAAAACATATAAACATTTATATTTAAAGTAATTTTTTTTATAAGGATCATTATAGAAGGATTAGTTATATGGGTTAACTTGTCTTAATCTATAAAGAGACCATAAACTTTACAAGTTAAAGGAAACTTCCATTTAACTGAAACCATTTTATCTAAGTTTAAAATGAAAATTTAGTAGGCTTAACATTTATGAAATAGAATTAAAGTATTTAAAGTGGAAATACAATGGTTCAAATATATTATTACATGGTTCCAATTTATAATGTTCCCATACAATTTAAAAATTGAAAATTTGGTCCCATTTAACCGCAACCATAATGTTTCAACCCATGATAGAAAATCATAGAATCATTGAAATTAGAGACAGACACATTAATTAGTTAACTAAAAATGATAGGTAATCATACATTCCAAAAGAATCACTAAAAATTATAAATAAAATCAAGAATTTAAATAAGCATGGAAAGCTCCTACATAAGAAGAAGACACTCAAACAAGGTATATAAGAAAATCATGATAATTTAAATTATAGGATCATGCCAATAAAATTCCTATGTAGGTGAAAACAAAACATGTTATTGAAATTTCTAACATGGAATATAAGCGATAATAAAATAAAACACAATGAACATCAACAATTTCAAACAACCAAATAATAAAATCTACATGGAATGGTACATTCATAGATCATGTGTCCCTATGTGCCTATAATGACTCATTTAGTGATTCATCATTTCCATAATAGTCCAAGGTTAAATACTATAATCTTGTAAATCAGTAAGCAGTAGAAAGTACTCTAATCACTCAATGTGAAATCATAATCAACTGCAATAATAAACAACATGAATAATAATACCACCCCTAGAATCTTGGTCTTTTCCCCATAGGTGGGTTTATCACTACTAGGAATGAATATTTACCAACTACCAAAACATTACCAGTCTCCTGTCTACCATCCCAAAAGAGTAAGACAAAGGAAAAAGAAGCTCTCATATCACATTGTAATACCCCAACCTGACTAAAATACTAAACTGGTTGCCAGAACAATTTATAGAAGGCCTCAAGCATGCCTCCCCATATGCTATGGTCTTCCAACTAGTTGTGAGAGTCTAATGGTGGTATTGTGGGGAGATTATACCTTCATGGTCAGATTCTCATTATGGTATATCGAGTGTAATTAAATAATAAATAGAGGAAGAAGAAATAATAAATGAAAAGAAATGAAAGAAAAATGTAATGACTAAATGAAAGTAAATGGAAAACACCAATACATATAATTATGCATGAATTTCTACATTATGATACACGATACAAGAAGGAAGTAAAATAGGAAGTACAAAACACTAAAAATAAAAAGAGCCCAATGTTTAACTCAAAGAGAATCCTGCGTATTACCTTTGTCCCATGATCCCTATCTCCCAAGCACACAACACTGAACACACAATACATCATTGGACCTGAAAACATAAAGATATACTTGGGAACCTCAGTGTAATGGTGACACAATCAGGTTGTGAGATATTATCCCAATAGGATACTAGCCGCGATGTCTAGATAAATATAGTTCATGAACTATAAAATGAATTGTGTGCAAAAAAGGCGAATATAGGGTGATAACTAAATAAATAAATAAATAAAACAATGGTCTAGGTTCCCAAATGGATACCCAATGATTATACATGCTTTAGCCAAAGTAATACTTCTGATATAAGGGAACTTGAAGAGGTAATATGGTATAAACATGGAATCATAAATTGAAGTAGTAGAAGTTAGCCAACCCAAGCTTGTGCTCTGTCATAATGGTAACACCCCTAGGACATAATCCAAGCATTTAGATACCACTTTTAAATAATAAAATCAATGAATATAACTCAAATTAAGTAAACCATGAAATATATCCATCAAATACCGTAATGACATCCTGATCCCATCCAAGGAGAACCATAATGGAATCCTAAGGGTTTTTATAGGATCCCTCGATATAAATAATATGACCAAGTCTGTCTAAGGTGACCCAAAAAGAAATACCTCATATCACTAATGGCATGGTAAACTCTATGTACATGCCAAGCATCTCACATATGGGACTAGGTATCACCCGAGGCATGGTGTATCCATTTTCTGGATAAGTTCATACACGATTTGTCCTATAGTTAACTAGTGTCACTCACGAGTATAAATAAAATGATTAGAGATCCATTCCCAGGAAATCCAAAATATCTCTCATGTCGTGTCAAGTAGTACTAATCCTAGAACGGTGAGTCCATATACACTATCGCTAACATGGTATCTATGTTCTCTCCTAGAATGCAAACAGTCAAGAAAAAAAACCATTATCATACATAAAAAGGTATAAAATATAAAATAAGATAGGAATTATATCCCAGAATTAAATAAAATCCAAATAACTAGGGAATAAGGTAATTAGCACAAGGCACTAAGAATAAACACAAATCTAGGATACAAGACATGTACACATGGAAAGAAGAATAAGCACAAGGAAATGAAAAACAATACTTAGGTATCATGTACATGGTATAACATAATATTAAGGCACAACCAAGGATAAAAAGGTGTAAATATTTAAAATATTGCGTAAGATAGATCACACATTTGATATGGAATAAGAAATAAGTGTGAGAAAAGAATCATAAGCACAATGAAAAAGGAATAAGACATAATCATAAATCACAAATCATTTCATTAGTGTATTAAAACAATGTAATCAATTTCATTTCACTCAAAGAGTTTAATCATTAAATGGAGCATATGCATTAATATAAAGGGCCTAGAATATATCTAACAATACATCTTAATTCTATTATTTAATTGATGACATTTGTTAAGGATGAAACACACCCTATAGTGTGTTCAGACATTCAAGGATCAAGGAAATTTGGCCCCAAATGTGGAACCATGCCTATAGAAGTGTCTAAAGTCAATGATTTCATCAAAAGTATAGGTTCAACACCTACTAGGGTAATACCAGACATGCTAATGAGTTTAATTTAATTTATTTTACAAAATAGAAGAATCTAATGAAGAGTCCAGTGAGTGGAACAATGACGCACCATATAGAACACAATGAAAATTTTGGAAGGAAGCTAAGAAAACTACCTTATACCATGTACAAACCACACATCTGATATCGATGCTTGATTTTTTGCAGTTTGATAGAAATTGAAGAAACTCCACAACTCCTTGAAAACAATGTAAATGAAATAAAACATAAATAAAGAAATAGATGATGGAATCAAGGAGAAAAAGAAGGAATATGAATGTATACCTTACATCCAGATTTCCAATGAACTTGAAAAAAATGCATTTAAAGTATGAATGAAAGAGATATAAAAAAACCTACCTTGGAGGATGAGGATTTATTTATGCATGAGGGTGGTGTTGGTCCACTGAAAATGGTAAGGGAGGAATATGGGTTATAATTTTAGGTTCATTAAGAGTAGAATTAGAAATTCACTCACACAGATAGGGGTGCACGGTTTAGCTACATAGTTGGCCAAACTGTGAACCAACTATTCACTAAGACACTTCCCAAGATCCCCCTTGATTGGTTGTGCTAACTTTGTAAACCCCATGATAAAAACCATTTTCAAAAACCTATAGATTGTCGCACAACCATGCGGATCCTCCCATATGGTTAGACCAATCCATGTGGAATCTCTTGCTCCACTAGACTAGGCCAGTCGATTTAATCTAAGGGATTAACAATTTTAGATAAACTATTCACCCTAACCAATTATTCCTTAAAGTGGTTTTTAGGCCCCAATGCTCCTGAAATGTGATAGAATAATTGAGGGGCACCTCCGACGTCAAAAAAAGTCTAAAAAAACATGATGAAGTATTCCAACTATAAAAATTGCATTCTAAATCTGAGTTTATAGAACAAACTATTAAAAAACAGATTAAATTCATCTCCCTTATAATTTCATCCACTCCAAAACACGAGACACAACATTCATATTTAATTTTGATATTAAAACATTTTAAACTTTCGAAAGTTTTTCTTTAGAAAAACTACCTTTTTGACATGTCTGTGGGTTTAATTATAAATTAAATTCTTCCAATTCTATGAATTTATTTAGAAAAATTGATTCCAAATTTGGAATCATCCTAATTTATATTATATAATAAGGGTGAAATAATTACTAGTCATAAATAATATTAAAAACAATAAAACTTATTTACCATGGTTAGTGTTAAAAAAAGTTTTATTAGGGAGTTAACATGAAATATAATGGTTAAAACCAACAAAAAACTTTTCTAACACCAGTTTAATATTTGTATTTCAACCTTATCACATATATGGATGGATAATAAACCATTTTGGATCCTTTTTTCATGTGAAAAAATTGTTTACACATTATTATTTTTAAAATTCTATGTATTTCTTCTCCCCTACTTATAAAAGGTTACCCCATATCCTCCTATATTCAAACTTACTAATTAATATGGTTTGGCCACTACGAAACAAAATATATTCCTTAATTATCTAACCACATCCTTGATGCCTTGTTTTTATTGTTAAATTATTCTAAGAAGGATTTAGGTACAAACTAAAAGGGTTTCTCTAAAGAAGAGGTAAAATTATTTTCGTGCGTATTAGTATTATTTCATATTCCACCTATTTCAAACCTTTTTCAAATATGATAATGTAATAAAAAAAGTATATCCTATATAATGAAATTTTATTATGTTAATTTCATCACCCATATCCATCTGCACTTTCATTAAATTGAAAAGGAATCCACTGATCATGTGTACGGGGACTACCGTCTCATGAACTGATTTAATTCATTTTCCATCAACACCTTACAAGAATAGATATATTAATAGATTTAAAATATTTATATTATATTTATTAAATTATTATACTTATTTAATTATGATATCACATATACTTTCTTACTTTCCATTTAGTGTGGGGATATGTAACGTCGCTCGTGTACGGACGACTACCACCTTCCAAAGCGATGCGATTAATATTTAGCTTTCAATTTACATGGGAGGTAGGTAAGATAAATACAATTAAATATAGGTTATATTTATGACCTAAACATAGTTATGTAAATATAATACAACATATCAATTCTTACCTTCCAATTCATTGGAAAACAATAATGTCACTTGTGCGTATGTGTGGACTACGCCTCCAGATAGTGATTTGAAATGTTTTCAATTATATTATTACATGGATGGTAATAATGATTTATTTTATTAATAAAAATTATATATATAACATAATAATTATTTTCTAAATGTGAATTAATATTTATTTTCCCCCCATTTCATCTGTCAAGAAAATGGAAACAACACTCATGTGTATGTATGACCTACCATCTACATAAACGAAGAAATGCATTTAATCTATTCAAATTAAATGGATTAATATAGATACAAATATAATGGATATATATGATATTAATGTCATGCTTTACATTATAGATATTATATAAAAATTATAAACTTAAATGAACCAAAATTACAAAACCCAAACATAGATGAAAAATGAAGCAATTAACACTCAAAACATTGATTTTAACAAATAATTATTAATAAGCGGGCCATAAAATACCATAAGATAAAAATATAATGTATGAAATATATGATTAAGGTATTTTATAAATTTATAATTAATATATATTTATTATAAATAAGATATGAACACATATGAATGAAATCGTATTTGATGTATGGGATTCTCTTCTCACTTTTACATTAATGATACATATTCCATATTCACCACTTATTGCTTTTGTGTATTGTATATAACAACCATTTGAAATATAATATCTATAATACATTTACTTTCATGGTATTTAATTTTTATTTTGAATATATTTCTTTCATGGGGATTGTGATTCAAAAAGTTTCAAAAGTATTAAGGGTTTATTTTACAATATAATCATTTATCAGGATTGTTTACGATTAAATTTATGATGATGAAATATTATGATATATCACTAAATAAAATCATAAATATTCTTATTCTATGGATATTTAGGAAATTTTAAAGAAATCTTATCATTTTCTTCTCTTTGGTACTTAAAATGTCCGAGAAAATTATTTTTATAAAATCTAACTTGGTTCTCATTTCATTTGTAAATCGTTCTCTATTCAATATCCATGTTTTATAAAAAAGTTTTCAAAAATAGTTTTAACATCGTTAAATGGATTTATAAAAGAAAATTTTATGCGTTTGTGGAAGTTAAAAAAATAGTTTGAAAGGATTCCTCTTTTATTTTCCGAATAAGAAACTTTTTAATCTTTTGACAACAGTGTGAAAGGAATGTATTTTTAACTTATACAAAGTGTACATAATTAACCAACATCATAACCAATCATTTATTTTATGTATCATTTATAATTTTATAATAATTTTTTTAAATAATTTTTTTCTTAATATTATAGATATTTTTTATCTTTGAAAGTGATTTTAAAAGTATAGAGGATATTTTGCCCAAGATTTTTTAATGGAATTTTTACTGTGTTTCTATTAAACATAAAAAAACAACCATTATTTCACTTATGAACAATTTTTGAATATGATTTTATGATTAGATAATTATTATTTATTTGGATGGTTTTGGATCAGTTTGACTGGGGATGTACTATTTTGATACCATTCTCCATATTAATATAAATGGTTTAAGATTTTAATTATTGATTGGGGTAATTATTAACATTTAATATGTTGTTTTTTTCAAAAATATTTTTTCTATTTATTTTGTATCACCCCTTTCATATAAAGAATGAATTGGACTTAGTAAGTAATGATACTGGATTTCTATATCTCCTCGATGAATCTGCAGTTCTCATGATACAAACTAGCTTTGGTTTTTTGCTGAGGCCTTAATCATTTATGTAAGATGTCTTAACACATTCACTTGAAGGTATGGTTATGATGTATGAAATTATGAATTTCCTCATTATGATATTACTTGTTGATATACATGTTATTATTCGATTATTTAGAATATCGATGTTATGTTTCAAGAGAATGTGCTTATTTATATAGATTTATTTGAATGTCTTTTATTCCATCCATATTATTATTCATGTTCAAGTTATTGATTAAATGGGATGTGTTTTTAGCTATTTACCATGAAATATTAATTATTAATTATTTACTCATGATAGCATCCCATGTATTCTTACCCATACTGAGTATCCGAGATTACCACTTTATTATATTTTATCTTACATAAGATACTAGTTAGTTGTTTATGACTGATATGTAGGTACATAATAATGAGAATAATAGAATTATAAAATAAAAAACATCATGTATTTTATGTTTTAAAATGTAATTTTAATTTAATTTATTTATCTATTTACCATGAATAATAATCTATTTGGTCTTTTGGGTAGTGATATCTTGAATATAGTTCCAATATAATAAAGTAACCACTGACATTCGGCCACTAGTGTTAGGCTCTTTACACAAACATACATTAAATTAACTTTTTATTAAAATATAAGGACATAAAATGATATAAACACAAAAAATAATCCTTCAAAGGGGGTCTAAATGATGAAGACCTAGGGAATCACCCTTAACACATGTATAATAAGAAATTGACTTATCATTCCATCATGATACTGAAAATATTAGTCTTGAAAGAGTGTATTAAATAGAATGTAGAGGGAATCAAACTCAATAAAAATATATTAGATATTAGTAGATGAATATTCAATACATAACTTTTAAACCCACACCCAAATCATATAAGTCATGTATATTTGGAAAAAATGATATGAAGAAAATTTATCATAACATATCTACATCATCTCTCATTTAGTCTGTCGTAACAAGAACCCTTCTTTGGCATATCATACATAAAATAATTATTCATATCTAGAGGAAGGGAAACATAAAAATGGGTGAGATCAGATCATTAGTAAGGTTAAAAAAGAGAGATATGAATGATCATTTAATTATAACATGATAATAAGAGTATAAGAAGATGAGATTAACATTTAAAAACCATACGTATCATATCGTAGATCATAATATTTTATCATTACATAAATATTGGAAGTTAAAAATACATGAATCATAATGGAATCATAGAACATGATCCATGAGAGTATATCATCGAAATAATACAAAAGTTTGTGTCATACAAATAGACATAGAAAATCATTTACTTAGTCAAGGATTAGTGCCAAGACTATCATATTGTATTTTTTACTCCCTATTACATTGTATCTATAGTCCAGGTTCACTCCAAAGTGTATCATAGTGGATTGGGATCCCCCCAATTTCATTATATCCCTATTCAGGGTTCACTCCCATGACTATTATAGTAGACAAAGTCCCTTACTGAACTAGGTTCAGTCTCTATTTTATTCCTTATTATCTAATAATATATTTATAATTAAATAATGAATTGTAGGGATATAAAATTAAATGACCAAGAATCAGATAATTGAAATCATATATATGTGTTCCAAAAGATTAAAAATCATTCATCATATATCATAATTATCAAGAAGGAAAATGCATTTCACAAACATTTCAACATTTCATCATAGTGGAACCCATGAAAGATAAATAAGATTCATAAACACCTCATAATCATAATCATAAACCAGAAAGAGAAAGAATAATTATGGTTTAATTGGCTCATTTAACAAGTAATGTTTATGTAATATCAAAGGATGCCATCTTATAAGAAAATATATTTACAAGATCACATGGACTATTTCTTGAGGAAAAAGAACTTTTCATATTTAAACTAATTATTTAAAATAATAATATAATAAAAAATTTTAATTTTTTTATTTTAATGTCATTTTGGAATAATGTAAATAAATATTCAAAACATTATTTGGTCATGATTGTAAGAAATTATGTTCATGCATTATAGGTTACAACAAATACCCCTTTAACATTTTTGAAAGAAAGTAAAATATACCTCATTCAAGAAATGATAAGAGGATAAATTTTTAAAAAATTATAAATATTAATTTAAAAATCAATATTATAATATTATCAACATTCTATAAAACTTTTTTTAGCAAACATGAATATGGAGTAAAACAGTTTTTAATTGTTTAAGGAATTAATGTCAATTTTTCATAAAAATATTATTCCAGTATATTGAGTAATTAATGAGATAAAAATGAAATTAAAACATTTAATATAAAAAATTACCATATTAGAATACAATTCATAATTATATTGATAATTAGATTATAAAATTTTATCATCGGAAACATAATCATTAACAATCCCGATAAAGAATGAGTTTGTAATATAAAACCCTTACTGCTTTGTTAATCTATGTATAAAAAAATCATGAAAGAGTGAACCTTATATGTATTTTTAAATCCATATAATTTTAATGAAATAGTCTTAAAACACCCACATGGTCATTATATATACCACAAAATGGAAACATGTGGTGAATATGACGTGAGTCTTATAGAAATAAAAGTGTGATGAGAAACCCTTACCTCCCAGACATCTAACTTCAAAAGTTATCTAAAATCTTGTATGATAAATTTAAATTTATTATAATTTCATAAAAAAATAATTTATATAATTATAATATCATATATTATCCAATTATAATATTTTAAAACTCACTTATTAATAATTTCTTATCAAAACCATCATTTCTGGCTGTTAGCTGCTTTGTTTTTCATGAAAATTTTGGTTCATTAGTTCCAGTACTTGTACATTGATCATGGTTAAATCATCTATATAATGGTAAAAATGATATATATATATATATCATATATACTTATTATATATATATAGATTCATCCATAATGGATAGAGATAGAAAAACGAATTATACTTTTCATTGAGATGATAGGCCGTAAGTACGAATGAACATTGTTTTCACTTTTTGAAAGATGGAATGAAATAAAGGTAAATAATAATTTAGAATTATAAAATAATTATAATATAATATATATCATATATACACATTAAACATATCATTATTACAATCCATGAAAATACTAAATGAAAAACTAATTACCTCGCTTCGTGGCGGTGGTAGTCCACACGTACGCATGAATGACGTTATCATTTTCAATGGATGAGAAGGTAATAAGGTTAATATGATATTATAATTCCAGAAGTATAATTATATTATAAATATAATATATAAATATTAATCCTATCACAACAAACATCCATGAAAGAAATTTATTGAAGATTAATTGTATCACTGCATGGAGGCGGTAGTCCATATGTATGCATGAGAAATACATTCGCTTCACATTTAGTAGAAAATTGGGTGGATAATGGTGGTTCTATAATCATAATAAAATTTAACTATTTTAATAATAAATATTTTTTTATTATTATGAATACTATATAATTATAGGTGGTAGAAGTGTAAATAATTTGAAAGATGCTGTGTAAGAATTTTAACACATCTTCAATAGGCCTCCTTTAGATCCCTTTTTAAGGAACCTTTGAATGGTATTTTAAGGAGACCAGAACCTCATTTTCATGGATAATAACATTTAGAATAATATTTTGAATGGTTTGGTATATCTAGATGTCCCAAGGAGGTTTAAATAAAGGAGATAATTAGTCTCCAATTATAAGGTAGGGAAAATACATACTTGGTATTACTTAAAAAATTTAAATATGATTAATGTATTTATCATGTATAATTCATAAATATTTAAATGAATTAGAAGAAATATAGTATATTGTATAAATATAATATAAAAATGAAATTTATATAGGATTTGGTATCATTTTAAACCATATTTTAAACTTTTACCCCTTTGTTAACAAATTTTAACCCTAAGAATGGTAATTATTTTTAATATTAAAGTGATATAATTTTAATTATAAGGTAAAAAATGGCTCATAAATGGAAAATGGATTTCATTTTAGACTATTTATAATCTTAATTTTATTAAATAAAAAATTTTCTGGTTTTTAAATATTTGTTTAAAATATATTAACATAAAATACAAATATTATCATTTTAATAACTACTCACATAATTTGACTTAGAAAATAAGATGATGATAATATAATTCAAATATAACGATTAAAAAATGACAAAATGTTATATTTATCTTTCAAATTCATGTTACACTTTAAATCACAAAAAATTACTTTTAGAGTTTTTAAAATCATGTTCCTGATGTTTCTAATCTTTTTACAAGAATCATGTCGACGTTGTATAATTATTTAAGGGAAATTTTCTCATCAATAAAAATTATAAAATAAATAAATACAATAAAAAAATTATTACTATATCAAATAATAATTTACAACTGAACATAAGTTGTTTTTTATATCACAAAATAGTATAGATTTTATAATAAAGAGAGTGAAATTTTTGACTTTATATTTCATATAAATATTATAATGGTCAAAATCAAAGTAAAATGAAAAAGGTTATATCTTTAAATTTAGAATAATTATAGATGAAATATACCCATATAAACTTAATATTTGGAAATATTTTGAAGCCTTATCGCAATACATTTAACCATAATTAACCCATTTTACCTTTTCCATAGTAATTAAAATTTACTATCGTTATAATTTACAACGACCAAAAATAAATGGGGAATATTAAATAAAGTTGTGCCTACTAATTAAAAATATGAAATTTATTTTTAATGGTTTAATTTATAATTTTCTTTGAAATTAATTTAAGATATAAATGAAAAACACTATAAAAAAAGATTTTTCCTAAAAATGGATTTTTTTTATAAAAATGTTTCTATACAAAATTCAAACATAAAATTTATTCCAATGAACTTAATTTTATTATTAATAATATAAGAGAGAATTTTTTTTAAATTTTTTTTTTAAAAATTACACTTTGAAAATCATTGAAGAAATTACAGTTTTTAATCAAAATCAGCGTTTTTGACTATTTACCAAAAAATCTTTTTTTTAGAAAAATACCAAAAAATAAAACTATGATAATTTTTATAATATGATTTAAAAAATTATATTATATTTATAAAATAAATTTCTGAATGTTCAAAAAATTAATTATGAAAGTTATTCACAAAAAAAATAAAACCCATTTTTGAGAAATACAAATTTTGAAGAATAAAATGAATTTACTAAAAAATGAGATCTTATTTCCTAAAAATTTATAAATAAATTTTTAATTAATTACCAATATTTTGTATGTTTCAAAAAAAATTTAATTATATTTATACCTGAGAATTCAACGACTATGTTATAATGGTCATAAAATAAGAATATTTCATGGTTTGTTTAACCTTAGTGTTATGTGTTGTATAAGTTATCAAACATAGTGTTATTTTAAAATAATAGGGTGTAAAATTATCCCATATTTTAATGAATTTAATTATTTTAATTTGAAATTATTCTCTGTAATCATGGGTTTTATATTTAAATACTCTTTTATTGAAAACTCATATCATAAAAAGGGTTATAAAATTTTCTCTTGAAAAGTAGGAAAGGGAATATGAAGGTCATATAGAATAACACATAACTAGGTTTCCAAATAGGATAACATTAATGGGATGTGAATATATGGAAATGGAGGAAAAATTTAATTTCCAGATATATATAGAGAGTGACAGAGGACATTGACCATAAGAAATTCAATGATAATGAGAAAGTTAATGACCATAAAAACATAAATATTTGAGCTGTCAAAAGACCAAAGAATAATTTAATATTAATTTAATAGGATAAAATTTTAGTTTCATGATAATTTTCATAGAGTTGAGGAATTATTTGTAGTTATATAATAAAAACATAATGAAATATACATACTTTTCAAGTATAATATCTTCCTTTAATCAATTTCCACCATAATATCATCTTTTTCTCTAAATGATGAGTATTCAAGATGATTTTATCACACCTGAAGCACTAAAATAAACTAGATAACCAAAAAAATAATATAAATAAATGTATTACGTGTTTAAATATTAACCAAAATTGAATGGTTAATATAAGCTTGGACAATATCAAAAAATGTATAAATCTTCATATAATGGTATAAAACATTTAAATCCAAAATATCCATAATAATAAAAAGGTTCCACTTATAAAATTTCATAAATAATCATAATTACCAAATAAACTTAATAAAATAAACATTTTGAATGTTTAAACCTTAAAGGCGATCTCATAACTTTAAACTTACATCCCCAAAAATTTAATTACATTCTTCCCAAATAATATTTTATGTTAAATTACATGTTAAAGATAAAGGTTACATATACCTAAAACTAATTAATCTTCTCCCAAAATATCATTAATAACTATGATAAATCACTATAAAATAGTATAATATAGTGAAATTCTCCAAATTATAATGAATCAAATTTCAATAGTAACATGAAATACAATCCTTATCTTGACCATAAATATATCTGGAAATACCACATTGTCAATGAATCACTTTTTAACCATAAATATTATCTACACCCTACTATCAAAAAGTCCATAATGAACTTAACATCAAATAATATTGTAACCAAAAGGGTTATTTAAACCTCAATAGAGTATTCTTATTAAAACCTAATAAAAGACTCAAATCACGTTTAAATCCTGCAGCATAAAACCTCAGTTAATATATCAATGATTACTATGTTAGTAAACTTTTATTAAGATTAATTTATCATAAAATCACTAATCAATTCAAAGGTCATAAATACTATCCTACTTACTTCATCATATCTTTATTACAATAAAACATTATTATATCATCATCAAGAATGTATTAGGGATTATCTGTCACATAATCATGATTCTCCAAAAAATATCCCTTATCAATAAATAAATTTTATTGGTTATATATATATATATTTGAAAAAACTATTTTTGAAAAATCCGTATAAGTTTCTTGATTGTTATAACCAAATATAATTGATATAACAATTCTTCAACATTATTATTAAACCCCAATACATAAACACTTTAATCCTTTCAATTCAATGATTGGTATAGCATAGGTCCTTCCTTGGTCTAGGTGTTTAATCTTTGAATAAGAAATTGAATTAGATAATTTCCATGTTCCCTACACATAAGACATTAAACTATAAGTTTTACAATAGAATGAAGTTCACATACCTCCATTTAAATTTTCTCTTTTCCTTGGAAATTATTTTTTATATTTCCTTCTTTTCAACATGTAAAACATCACTTCATTACATTCAGATATTCCCCTTAGTGTTTCCTCCCACAAAATTTACATATATTAATCTAAATTTTCACCCCCTATAGTCTTCATAAACTCCATTTTTCTTTTATTAGGTGTGTTCGGAAACAAACCCATGTTGAGATTGTTAATCATATATTAAAATAGATAATTTAGAATAATCATAAGGTTTCACCTTCCAATTACCATTTCATTTAATTTCTCGTGAGGAAAATCATTCCAATTTCTATCACATTTTGTATTAATATTATTCCTCTTGGTTCCATATATTTAATAAAACCAAAATGTATCATGTGAGAAATAATAGTTATAGTTAAATATCATAAAATCAGGAAAAATAATTCATTGGAAGTCTAAATACTAACACATTATTTTCAATCTATTACACATTTGGTTTAATATAGGATATCTTTATTTATCATCTATTCAAATCCTTTATAATGGTTGGTAAGGGAAAAGTGAGTTAACCCATGCATATCACCTGGGAGTTTTTAACTAGCTACTCAATAAGGTCACACTCATTATCCATCAAAATAATGGATGAGATATACTTCACACACCTATTTTCAAGATTATTACCCCTATATGAATCTATTTCGAAACCATATTTACTTTTAGTTTCTAGATATGGATTTATTTCTTGGAAAACCACATAATATCTATATTAATAAAATATTAGGATGTTACCCTATACTTAGGCTTATCCCCAAGATTTGCACTAAGGTTATCTAATAATAATCTCCAATGATTGAGTAAAACCTACTCTGATAGTAACTATAACAACCAAAAATTTTCCAAAATAGAAATTAGATATTTATTGATGAATACTCAATACATAACATTGAGATCCAAACCCTAATCACATAGGTCTAGTTTCACTGGAAACATGGATACATAAAAAACATGTTCAAGAGAGATCTATATCATGTCCTACTTATTTCTCCATAACAAGAACTCTTATTAAGCATATCTTAATTAAAATATTTCTTCATATCTTTGGGAAGGAAAATATTAGAAAGGGTTTGAAAAGATTCCTAGTAAGGGTAAACAAGTTAGATATCATTTATGACTTCAGAATAACAGGATCATAAGGGTATAAGAACATGAAATTAACATTTAAAAACTATAACTATCATTTCATAGATCATAAAATTGAATCCCTACATAAATATAGATACTTTATAAGAAATTATCAATAAACTAATCAATAAAACAATCCACAAGAGAATAATATTTCCATATGACATAAGTTTGTGGAATACACATAAGCTTAGAAAATCATTTCATAGTCAAAGATCATTTATAAGACTATTATAATGGATTGGGCTCACTCCCTATTCTACTATATCATCATTAAAACATAACTCCCAAGACTATTATATTGTATTATTTTTTTACTTCATAATTTATCATATCCTTAGTGAAGGTTCCATCCCAATATTATAATAGTGGACATAGTCCCTTATAAAACTAGGTTCACTCTCCATTCCAGTCATTATTATCTCATAAGATATCCATATTTACCCAATTAATTACATGAATATATAATTATGGTCCCACCAAATACATAATTAAAATCATACATATGTCTTCCACAAGATCATAAATCTTTCATTATATATCATGATCTCAAGAAAAAGAAATGATTTTCATAAACATTGAAACATTTCATCATAGTATTACCCATGGAAAATAAATGGGTTTCAGAAAAATATATTTATAATAATAATAAAACATATATAGAGAGAATGAGGATGGTATAATTGCATAATTTCCCAATTAAATGATATATAACATCAAATTATGTCATATGAAATGAAAATCCTATTAAAAGATCACTTAGGATATTTCTTGAGGAAAACACTCTTTTCATTTTGAAATTTATTTTTTAAAATAAAAACTTTTATTAAATATTAAGTAAAAAAATTTCTTTGAAGTAAATATGGGAAATTATAATTATATCTTCAATATATTGAGTAGTTATGATGAGGAGAAATTATGTTTGTGTTGTATACTCTGAAACAAATACTCCTTTAACATTTTTGGCAAAACATCAAAATCACATCATTTACAAAATGAAAAGAATCTCAATTTTAATCCATTTTATAAAAACTAAATCATGGGTTAAAATGGATTTAAAAAATCCTAGTATAATATTAAAAACATCCTTGATTTTTTTTGAAAACATAGATGTGGAAGAAACAGTATTTTTGATCGAAGAGTTAAATAAAGAATGTTTTTATTGAAAATATTCTATCAAAATACTGAGTGCTTAAGAAGAGTAAAATGATAAAAAAGCATGAAATAGATATAAATAACAAGATGGGAATAAAATTCTTAATATTCATTGGAGGTTGATCATAAAATTTCGTCATCTAAAACTTCATCATAAATAATCCCGTTAAACGATGATATTGTAATATAATATGTTTAATAATTTTTTAATATTCATATCAAAACCACATGAAATATAGAACATTATATTTATTTTTAAATAATAATAATTATCCTAAATGAATCAAATATTGAATTCATGGGAATTATATACAACACCTAAAGGAAAAAAGTGGTGAATATACATAAGTCTCACATAAATTAAATCTAAACAAGATACCCTTACCTCAAGTTTGAATTTCTTAGAATGTGATGCAACCTTCTATATAGTAAATCAAAATTTACTATGATTCAATAAATTAATAATTTATATAATTATAATATCATATATGATTCAATTATAATATTTTAACTTCTATTTATTACTATTTCTTTATAAACACCGCTGTTTTTAGGTGTTAATTATTTCAGTTTTCCTAAAAGTTTTGGTTTGGTTATTCCGATACTTGTACTTTCATCATGGTTAAATCATATAATTTTTTTAATAAATATATAAATATAATATATATACAAATACTCAATATATATATATATTTATTTATTTTCACATATAAAGGATAGAGATAGAAAAATTAATTACACCGTTCATGGAGACGGTAAACCGTACACATTCATGAACACTATTTTCATTTTTTGATAGATGAAATGAAATAAATTTAAATTATAATTAACCTTTAAATAATAATAATTATTTAATACATATTAATTAAATATATCCTCATTAAAATCCATGTAATTCAGAAATGAAAAATGAATCATATCACTTTGTTGAGGTGGTAGTCCACACAAACACACGAGCAATGTTATCCATTTCTAATAGATGGAATGATTAAAAGGTAGATATGATATTATAATTATATATTAATAATTATATTATTAATATAAAATATAAATATTAAATCCATCATAATATTCATACATGACATATGGTGATAGAAAATTAATTTTATCGTTATATAGAAGCAGTAGTCAGCACTTATGCACAAACGATACATTAACTTCCCACTTGAAGGAAAATAGGGTGAATAATAGTGGTTTAATAATAATAAATTATTTCAATATATTTATTATACTAAATTTATTATTTAATATTTAATACCACAAAATTGTAAGATATAGAAGACGAAATAATTTGAAAGAGGTTGGGTATGAAGATTACATCTTCTTCGATAGAATTCCTTTAAACCTAGTCTTAAGGAATATTGGATTGGAATTTTAAGAATAAAAAAACCTATTAAGAATGTATAGGTAATTTTAGAAGATAATTTGGTAGGTTTTTACAATATGGCTAAATGTTGTGTAAATAAAAGAGAAAAGCAGTATCGTTTTATAATGGAGGAAAATGACACACTAGAAATTATTTAAAATATTTAAATTTAATTAATGTATTTTTCATATATAATACTTAAAAATAGCAATGATTTTTAATAAAAAAGATTTTATTATTTAAATATCATAATCTGATAAAAGTTAGATTGGTTTTGGTTTCATTTTAAACCTTATCTTTAGGTTTAAACAATTAATTATCCAATTTTAATCTTAACTATGGTAATGGATTTTTTAATATTAAAGGGTTATAATTTTACTTATAATGTAAACATTTGTTCATAAATAGATAATGGATAAAATTTTAGACCATTTATATTACTAATTTTCCTATCTAAATATTTTTATGATTTTTAAATATTTTAATAATACATATTTAACATAAATACTATTAATGCCATTTTAAAAAGGATTCACATAATTTGATTTTGAAAAGTACATGAAAGGAATATAAATCAAATATAAACCATTAAAAAATATATAATATGTTATATTTATCTTAAAAATTCATTTTACACTTTAACTCACTCAAAAAATATTACTTTTAGGGTTTTAAATTCATTTACTTTATTCTTCTACTGCTTGCACAAGAACTATTTTTTCGTTGTACAAACATTGAAGGTAGTTATTTCGTCACTAAAAATTAAAAATAAAGTTCCATTATAAAAAATATTCAATAATATTTTTACTAAACATTTATAAATATAACTAATATGTTTTCATCTATTTCACAAAATAGTATAGATATTAAAGGTAAAAAAGTGAAAGTTTTGACTCTATCTTTTACTTAAATATTTTAAAAGTAAAAATAAAAGATAAATTAAAAAAATAATATTTTAAAATTTTGGATTATTTTTGATGATCTGGAAACATAAAATTAAATAAAGGAAAGTGTGTGAGTGAATTTTAAGCCTTATCACATTAGTTTTAACCCAAATTAACCCATTTTCCATTACATGGTAATAAAAATTCACTATGGTTACTATTCATAATGATCAAAAATAAAATAGACCTATATAAAAAATATTTATCTCCTTATTATAAATTTCAACTCAAATTTTAAATATTAACTTTCTAGAGGTGGTATAAATAAATTTAAGATTATTATGAAAAACACAACGGAAAACATTTTTTTCACAAAAATGTATTTTTATGTTCAAATTTATTTTTATAACAAATTCAATCATAAAATTGATTATAAAAAATTTTATTTTATTTTTAATAATATAATAATACGAAATATTCTTTAAAACCAATTTTAAAAAAATTTACTTTGTGCATGCTTGAAACAAAAATATCGCTTTTAATATAAATCATTATTTTCATTATTTTCTCAAAAATTAATCTTTTCATAAAAAGAAAAAAAATTAAAACATAGATAATTTTGATATTATAATATTAAAAATGATATTATATTTATAGAATAATTTTTTTAAATTTTTATTAATTTATTTTTTATATTTGTTCACAAAAATTGATAAAATTTATTTTTAAAGAAAAAATATTTTAAAGAATAAAAAGTCTTACTAAAATATGATAACTTATTTTATAAATATTTGTCAATAAATTTTTATGGACTTCATATATATTTCGTAATTTGGTCACTTCTATTAATTCCTACAAATTTGACTACTATGTTATAACGTCCAAAACATTATAATATTTCATGGTTCGTTTAAGCTCAGTGTTGCATGTTGTATACACCATCAAACAAATTTTTATTTTAAAATATCAGGATATTTCATTATTCCATAATTTAATAAATTTATTCTTCAAAATTTGATCTTATTATTAGTAATCAATTTTTTTTATATTTAAAAATTATTTTCTTGAAAACCCATATCATAAAAAGGGTTAATTAAAATTCTTATTTGAAAGAGGGAAATGGAAATACTAAGGTACTATGGGAGGACATAAACTAATTTTCAAAACATAAAAACATTATTGGGAAGTGAAAATATAGACATAGTGTAAAATATTAATTTCCAAATAATGATATTGAGTGATACAGGGCATTGATCACACTAAAGTGAATGATCAATGGAAAATCCATGAACAAAAAACAATAAATAAATGAGGTGTGAAAAAGACCATCAATTCATCATAAACGAATGTAATAGGATAAAATTATTCTTTCAAGATCATTTTTGAAGAATCAAATAATTTTATTACAATATAGACTAATAACATAAAGAAATATACTGAATTGAAAAGTGTAATTTCATTATTTAACCAATTTACACCACAATATCAAATTTTCCTCTAAAGGATGACTATTTCAGAAGATTTTTTCATATCTAAACCAGTATAATCAAATTCATAATTCATAAAATTATATGAATATATTCCTCCTATCCTTAAATATTTACAAAAAACGAATGGTTATCATAAGGTAAGATAATATCCAAAATGTATAAAACTTCATATGATAAAATAACACATTTAAATCCAAAAGTTTCAAAATAATTACAAAGTTTCTACTTTTATAATTTAATATATAAGATTATATTGAAAATAACCTCAATTAAAACACCATTAAAAATGTTTTAACCTCAAAGGTGATTTAATTCCTTTCAACTATTATCCCAAGAAAATCAATTTCAATTTCTCCAATAATCATTCATATTAAATCACATGTTAAACCTAAAGGTTACATATACCTCAAATAAATGAGTAATCTAACAAAAATATCATTAATCACCATGGAAAATCACTATATAATCATATTATATAGTTAAATTCCCCAACATAGCATGAATCAAATCTAGACACTAATCTTAAAGGTAGTCTTTTTCATGACCATAAATATCATTGAAAATACCTCCCTGTTAATAAAACACCTTTAATTCATCAATCTTATCTATATGAAATATTAAATAGACTATAACTAAATTTATATAAAATAATTTAGTAATAAAAAGGGTTATTTAAATGTTAATAGAGTATTCTACCTAAAACCTAGTAAAATTTTCATATCACCTCAAAATTTCATTACATAAAACCTCAATGCAAACATAAATACATGAAAAAATTTCAATATAGACATAAAATCTAAAAAATTATTAAGGTTAACCAACAATTTATTTTCCATAAAATCAACAATCAATTCCATGGTCATCAATACTATCCAATTTACTTCATCATCAATTTATCATAATTAAACATTATTCTCTAAACATAAAGCATGTTTTAAGGGTTATTTTTCCCTCAATCAAGAATCTCCAAAAAATATACCTTATAAATCAATCAATTTTCTTAGTTATATGTTTTCAAATCCGTAATGGAAAACTATTTTCGAAGAATACATTGATGTTTCATGATTTTGATAAACAAAATATCATTCATATAACACTTATATAACATAATTCTTGAATATAAATGTCCCATATGTGTTTTTATTTTGAGGCATTATTATATTTATTATTTATAATATGTTTATATTTGATTTTCCCATAATTTTAAGTGAAAAATCATATTTTTTAGGTTAATATTTGGTGCCACACAGTTTTGAAAACCCTGTGCTATTACACATGAATACATGAGACCATTTTTCATTTTTAGATAGTGGATAATCAAAATGTAAGATAAAAGTTTATAAACAATGTAGATTAACCATTAAACATGTCACTCTTAGGTAGTGATGGGCACATAGTTGTCGAACAGCGTGGTAAACCATGCAGGAAAACTGTATAACTTGTCCACGTCATTAACAATTGGATTTTCACTTTTCTACATTATATTTTTAATCCTAAACACCCTAAATACTCCCCACTCAGGATCTCCAACCTAGGAACCTCCCCTCATCCATCTTTCTACCTTGGACCACTATTTTTTCAGTGGATTTGGTTGGAAATCACCCTGAAACACCACGTAAGTCTCTCAACTCTTGATTTCTTCATCTTTTCTTGGGTTTTTATTCTCCCTTCTTTGGGTTTCATATTTCTAGGGAATGGGGTGAACTATTTAGCATTGGATCTTGTTTTTTAGGGATTAATATTTAAGTTTATGGTTTTATCCTTCCATTATATTATTCCTTAGTGTTCGGTTGTGGTTTAACACCAATTTATTAAAGTTTCTACACATGAGTTAGGAGGTTACTTGATTAAACATTACTTGGTGATTTTGATATGATTTATTTTACTCTTTTTTTATGTTATATACATTATGTATGAGATGAAAAATTTATTTTTAAAAGGATTTAAGATCCATATGTCTTGAAAGAGGGTTTTCTAAGGGAATGTTTTTGTTTTCAAGTGAATTCCTCAGTTTTTCTTCTTGAAAATATTTAATAAATTAAGAAAGGGGTTTAATTAATTGTTAATGTGGTGTGAAAGAAGTTTCATAGTGTATTTCATGTGCGCGTGAATTTAAAATAGGGGTTTCCTATGAAAAAAATGGTTTCATTTGTGTGTTCATGTTTCTTGTGTGTACATGTGAATGTAGTTATAAATATATGATATAGAAAATGGGAATTGAGCATGAATAAAAAAACTAGGTATCTAGGTGGGAAACTAGAACTAGTACTCTAGTGATTCAGAAGTGGAAATCCTGAATTATTCTAGTAGGTTGATAGTTGGTTGAATCGAAAGTGGAAAATAGCAGATTTACTTAGAAGGATCGAAAATGACAACACTAACTAAATTATGATGATGACCTAAGACCACTACGCCCATGGGATGTTCCCTTATAGTGGATTGTTCATGATAATGATGGGGGTTATGGTTTCTATTCCATGTTTCACTAAAATATGGGGTTCCTAGTGTCCCATTTTAGCTATCACCTATGGGGTTTTCCTATGACTTAGTTCTCTCTTGAGATATAGTACTCACCATTGACACAAATCACAATTTGTTAGTTATTTTGAAAACAAATAAAGTTTTCCTTTAAAATATTTCCTATAAAATTTTCTCTAGATTTTAATTTTATAAAACATGCATGTTAATATGTCTTACAATGTTATGGAATGTAATCTCTTTTATTGGGTGGAATCATATTAGGCTTTGGCTCACACCCTATATACACTTTTGGGTGTATGTAGAAATGTTATTGTTTGAATCAGGTAAAGGTAAGATGTATCATGATGGTGGTTTAGTTTTCTAGTGTTCCATTCCTTACAGGTGTCATTGGTGGTGGCTTGAAGAAGATGCTCTTGTTTTCACGTGGTGCTTTTTCTGAGAGTTTTTTTGTTCAGTTTTTGTTATAGACATCTTATTTTTGGATAAAGATATAAAATTTTAATTTTAAAAATAGTATTCCTTGTTTTCCTTTGGTTATTTATCATTGTTCTGTTTAATTCTGTTGGTTATTTATTATTATGTATTGGGTTAAATAGTTCTCAATATGTATTATGGATACCCATGACGTAGTTTCCATCCCTTGGGGATCAGAAATTCCTTTCTCTCAATTCCATGAACTATTTGGGGTGTCTCGTTGGAAGACACCCTAACGTGGTTTGTGAAAAAACAGTATTAGAGCAGGTCACACTATTTTTGGGGTCATGTTGTTTGGGAAAGAGTTTGGATAGAAAAGATCTAGGACTATCAAGGATTGAGGTTATGGTTGTGAGTATGATGTGTGAATAACACACCTCATAAAAGGACTTGAGTTTCCATTTGATGTTGGGATTTATATTTGAATTATACTCCAGGTGAGACTTACAGGCTACAGACTATATATGGACACTGGGTGGGGGTTTAGTTGTTTGGTTCGGCTTGTTATTTAGACAGATTTGGTTATATTTTTATTTTTGAAAGTGTCTAAGAATTGTTTTTATTTGTGAAAATTATTAGAATATGAGTTAATGGTGGTGTTGATGTTTTTCATTGTGGTTATTGCTTTTTTAGAAAAATTCCTCCATGAATACATTCTATGCAGCCACAGGAAGAGGCTGAAGAGATTTCTCCCTCACCAATTGATCAGAGATTTGTTGAATCTCTAGTTCGAGTAATGAACTGAACATTTAAGTATAAAATTCCCTCTCTTTTAATTTAATTTCATATAGATATAGAAAACACATGCAGTCCTTTTTATCCAATTAAATTTTATTGAATGTTAAGTATCATTACCAATGATAATATAGATATTGAATAGTGATCACATGTCTAGTATAAATATAGGGTTTTAACAAATCCTTTTTGACTTATAAAATAAAAGTGATGGCCTCAACTGGTAGGATTATTCCTAATGAAGCCTATTTATCAGAGCTTCCAAGGGATATATCATTTATGGGATTTTCCCTAGACCAAGACCAATCCAAGATCCAATAACTTTAGCATGAGATAAACCATTTACGAGAGAAGTTCAAGCTCATCGAGATTATGGACCAAACCATGTTCACCGAACGACCCCATGAAATACCCACTATTACACACCTTACTCATATGGAATATACTGGTGTAATAAAGGGATATGTAAGAAGACCATATCATTATGATTATGTAAATTAAATTTTCTAGAATAATGAATATACTATCATTCTATTATTGTTACTTTGTAAATGATTTTAAAGCACAAATAATATTTTCAGTTAATATTAAAAATCAATTAAGAAATTTATTTTGGAAAATTAATGGATTTTTAAAATAAAGAATGTTATAATAAATTATTATTATTAAATTACTTTCATTAAATATAAATGATTATATAATTTTATGAAGTCAAATGTACTTTTTATTAAAGTTAAGAGACTATTTTTTTTCAAAGACCACCAACCTTCAATAAATATCGGTTCTTATTTTAAAAGTGAAAGTTGACATATTTAAAATTTTATTTATATAAATTTAGTATTATTTTTAGAATAAATATATCAATATTATACAAATGTGAGTTTTTCATAATTTTCTAAGACAGTAGAATGTTTTCGTAACAATTAAATACCGTATAAATATATAGTGTGTTTTGTGACATCACAATGGAAAAATAATGATTTAATAAATAATAAGAAAGGTTTATTTATCAAAATATATGTTTTTTAATTTAAAATAATGTAATTTTATGTTTCTTTTATTTATTCTATAATGCTTACTGAATCCTCCAAAACATATAATATATTTTAAGATATTGAAATCAGTTCCTTAAAAGTATGACTCACCTACACATAAGCAAGGGAAATATTTTAATACCTTCTACCCCTAGTATTATAAAATAATATATACCATTTCATGTTTCTATAAAACATGTTAAAATACAATAAGATTGTTTTTGGTTTAGAATATTTTATTATGTAGTGTCAAAAACTAAAATAATAAAGAAATCCCCCTCCTTTCCTATATAAACCCACTCAAGACCCCATTCCTCTTCATCCAAACACTTTTAAGATAGAAAAACCTCTTATCTATACTCCCTAGAGTCCTAAAAAGGAAAATAAAGCTCCCAATAAGCATCTCCCATGCCTTTGTAGATACAGATCCATGTAAGGGATCTTCCACTCTCATCTTTTATCTCACACTCCTTTTGCGATATGTATTTTAATATCATTTTTAACATGTTGGTATATATTCATACATAATCCCCTTAATTTACATTTGATTTAAAAATAATGATATATTCTTTCCACTCTCATTAATCCATCCATTATCCTTTATATACACCCATTACCATGCCAAAATTCCATAAGGAATTCTCTCTCCTCACTCCCATTCAAGAACCTATTTTATATCATGCATCTTAAATTCCATTTCATTTTATGAGGTATAATGTTACATGATACCCTTAATTTAAATTTCATGTAGAAATTTTGAGATGCCCCATTCTCTCTCATCCACCCATTTTATGAATATCTATTTGACGTCGTTATGCTTCCAAAATTGCACTATGGTTTTCCATTTGGTAGTGAATACCAAACCCATTTATCCACCAAGGGTATTCACCTTTATAATAATATAATTCTTGATTCAGGACTAACATATACTTATTCCACATTCCATGATCGTTGAATAACTTATGATGTCGGATTATTCCATGTTATATGATTTATGTGGCACCCTTATGCATGAAATGAAATGTTTTTGAAGGGAGCACCTTGATAGCGCTCTAATGCATTGGGTAATTTTTATTATGATGATACGTTAGGTGAAATGAGGGTTTAATCATGATAATTTAGGTGAAATGAGGGTCTACTCATGATAATCCATGTTCAATGTGCCTTGAATAATTCTAATATCATGTTGTATGTTGTTACCACATCTCCATGTTATGATTATCAGGTTATGCCATGCCTTTATGTTCAGGTTTCTTTTGTGCTCCATTGATATTCCTATTGACTAAAATGTGTTTTAATCCCCATTTTATTCTATTTTTATTCCCATAATGGGATTATAGCTCACCCTTTTCTTTTATTTGTCCTCAGGATATCCCAAACAGTGTTAAGTACGAAAAAATGTAGTGGTCATGTAAAAGAAGTTTTCAAGAAAAATGTTGTATTTCATGTTTTAAGTTTTTATGTAATGTTCCTAATTTCAAAATACACTATAACTATTGATTTTATGAGTTTTATTAATTAAAATGTATATAATAAATCATGTTTAAATATGAAATAAAGAGTAGGGTTGTTATAGTTTCTATCAAAGGGAAGTTTAGTTATTTTTGGGATTTGAATTAGAAAACCATAGTGAAAACCATTAGGTATAACACTAAGTATAAGAAATGCATCCCTAAAATTTTGTTAGTATATTTTAAGTGTTTAGTCAAGAAAATAAATCCCTATCTAGATAAGAACAAGTCGATGTGGCTCTAGCACATATGTATCTTGGGGTCAAATCTGAAAACACTACATTGAACAAGACTTGAATGCGAAATGGTTCATGACAACGGGCTTTGATGCCCTCATGGTTTGACACTTCAAGGGATATTATTTTCTAAATTCATAATCAGATTATGAACTATTATTAAGGTAACACAAAAAAATTCCCATAAAAATAGACGTCAGGAAGTAGATTTTGGATAACTGAGACTGAAGCCTAGAAACTCATAAGTTAAGGAGAAAAATATAATTTTCAATTTATCCATTTAATGTAATGAGATTACATTTATGTGTTTAATTGTTAAATATAATCATATGTAATCTTCCTTTTATTGTAGACAATGGATGAAAATAGGAGGAATTGTGTTAACGACTGATGCGAAGGGTAGTGTGAGGATTTCCCTAATGAGATGCCCAACCTGATGGGGGTGGGATTCGAAAAATCTATTATGATACTCTCTTAGTTAAATCATGTACTGAATCAAAATTTGGATCAATATGATAACCCAAAACCCCTAATAGAGAGAAACCCACAATTGGTGACAATGGCCTCTTAAATTAAATGTTCCCTCAAAGTTGAGATGTAGATTGGTGAATTTTAAGGGTATAATGGGAATAAATGTGGAAAGTGGACTTTAATTCCGGAGGTCTGATGGATAAATTCAATGATTCTAAGAGATTCCAACACGCCGCATTTCAAAGGTACAGAAAGAAGAACCCTGGAAATTGCCTAAGGTGAACAAGTAATTTCTTAAGTTATAGAAGAGAAGGGACTTTGGATAATGGTTTCCAACAAGAGAAACCCATCAACGTGAAAAATGAAAGGAATTCTCTAGTTGACCCTTAATGCATTTTTTATTGCTACAACTGCAAGGATCCAGGGAACTTAGTGAACCAGTGCCCTGTGCCTAGGGTTTTAAGAGGCAACCAAAAACCTCTGAGGGATCAAGGGAGAGATTTTTCCATCACTCTCACAGAAGTGAATCCTAACAACAAAGTGGTGACATGTATGACAGTTTTTTATTCATGAATAGTGAATGCATTTTTTGATAGTGGTTCTATGCATTCTTTTATATCCTAATAGTTTAGATGAATAATCCAAACACCACCACAATGAATTAAAGTAGAGATGTCAATGAAAACAAAAAATGGAGAAATTATTGCATCCCATTTATATAACTCCTCCCCTATCAAGATTTTTGGATTGAACTTCCTAGAAAACATATTCATAATTCCCTTGGTGGGATTTTATGCAATTCTAAGAATGTATTGGATTTCTTTATACAGAGACAACAAATTTGTTTTATTTGAGCGAAACCACTCACCATATAGAAAATCATCCCCGGATTCAATAACAAGTGAAAGGACGAGGAAGAATCTTCCTCAAAAACATAATCAAAAACATGGATATTAATACCCTATGAGCACAATTACCTTGCTCAGATTATTGAGTCTAAGGAAGGAACCATCCTTGAAGACATTCCTATCATGAGAGAATTCGTTGAAGTGTTTCTAGAGGAATTTCCTAGTCTTCCTCCTAATATAGATGTTGAATTAGCAATTTATCTAATTCTTGGGGAATTTACAATATTTAAGACTCCAAATAAAATTTCTATTATAGAACTTATGGAACTAAAGTAAAAACTATATGAGAATCTGGATAAAGGGTTTATATGCCCCGGTGCTTCACCATGGGGTGCACTAGTCCTCTTTACCAAGAAGAAGGATTGGTCAATGCTCATTTTCATTAATTATCGTGAGCTTAACAAAATGACAATAATGAAAAATTATCATTTTTCATGAATTGGTGACTTGTTTAATGAATAGTGTCATTAGATATTACCTTGAAAAATTTATGGTAGTATTAATAGAATATATTCTAATATAATCCGAAACTGAGAAGAAGCATGAGGATCATCTATGCACAATACTAAAGACCTTGTGAAAGGAGAAACTCTATGAAAAGTACAAAAAGTGTGAGTTCTGGTTGAAGGAAGTCGCATTAATGGGGAATATCAACACATATAATGAGATATCTATGGATTATTACTAGATAAAATAAATTGAGGTATGTATGAGGCCAACATATGTGACAGATACCTGTAGCTTCCTTGGGTTATCTGGAAATTATCACCGATTTTTGAGAAATTTATCATGATTGTGAAACCATATTTCTAAGATAACTTGGAAGGGAGTAATGTTTTGTTGGAATGATGATTGTGATGAAAGATTCATGTAGTTGAAAGAATAGGCTTATCATAACCCCTTTACTCACACTACCCACACGTGGGGAGCTTTTCATAATCTTCAGTTATGATTCAAAGAATGGATTGGGATGAGTGTTGATGAAAAATGGAAAAGTCATTGAATATGCCTTAAGGTAGTTGAAAATGCATGATATAAACTATCCCATGCCGGATATGGAGTAGGAATATATAATATTTATGTTGAAAATCTAGAATCATTATCTCTTTGGCGAGAAGTGTGAAATATATATGGATAAAAAAATTCCGAAATATATAATCCCACAGAAAAAGATGAATATATTCCAATGAAGATGGTTAGAGATCATCCAAGATTACGAATGCTCAATCCAAAACCATCTTGGGAAAGCATACAAGGTGGAATATGATCTATGTAGAAAAGACCCAATTGTTCTTTGATTGATGAGAATTTAAAAGGATTCAATCTTCTTAGATATTATGAAGATGGAAATGGTAATCATAAAGAATGGAAAAAAATAAATCCTTTCTAAAATGATTGCTCAAACATATCTTTTGGAAATTTTATAGGATTCTAAAAAATATGATGGAGAATTCAGAAGAATGTGGAAAATATTATAAAAGGGAAATCCTCAGAGTTCTGTGTCAATTAAGATGGAATTGTGAGATTTGTGTTGAGACTATGTGTTTAATCAAATCCTAAGTTGGATAAATAAATGTTGGATGATGCACATAGTTATAATTTCCTCATTTACCTAGGAAACAAAAAGATATATCAAGATCCCTGGGAGAAGTCATTGGTGGGATAATATAAAGAAGGAGATCACTAAACATACACCAAAGTGCTTGGTATATATGAAAATTAAGGCTCAAAGGTAGAAGTATAAGGGGATGATGAAACCATTACCCATACCAACATGGAAATGGGAATACATTACCATGGAATTTGTCACCAGACATCTTAAGACATCTAATGGAAACAATGCCTTCTATGTTGTTGTAGACCATATTATAAAGACTTCACACTTTATTACGATTTGAGAGGATTTCTAATTGGATAAACTAACACAAATATACATCAGATAAGTGGTAAGGCTTCATGGAGTACCACTATCAATTTTGTATGATCGAGATCAAATATTCACCTCTATGTTTTAGAAAATTCTCCAGAATACTACAGACTATTATTTTAACATTAGTACAGCTTATCACCCTTAAAACGATGACCAATATGAGTGGACTATACAAACACTTGGGGACATGTTGAGAGCTGTCTCATTGGACTTAAAAGGTGGATGGGAACAACATCTTCCTTTGGTGGAGTTATCTTACAACCAATGTTTCCATTCAAGAATCCAAATGGATCCATTTGAAAACCTTTATGGGAATAGGTGAAGAATACCAAAATGTTGGTATGAAGTTGGTGAATGAAAAAATCAAGGTCCGAAAATGGTTGAGGAAATGATGGAGAAGGTTAAGACCATCTAGCAACACATCAAATATTATCAAATTCAATAAATGGTCTATGTTGAAAATCATCAACATGACCTAGAGTTTGATTATTGAGACATGTTATTCCTCCAAGTATCTCCATAGAAGAGAGTAATGAGATTTGGGAAGAAGGGAAAGCTTAGTCTAAGGTACATAGGCCTTTTTGAGATCTTTGATCTCATCAAACCAGTGCCCTATTGACTAGAACTCCCAACAAACCTATCTCAAGTGCATGATGTATTCCATGTATCCCTCCTATGGATGTAAATCCTAGACCCATCACATGTAATAAATCCAGAGGTGTTAACATTGGAGAATGAAATCTCCTATAAGGAGCAGCTGGTGAAGATCTTATATTGTAGAGAAAAAGTTTTATGAAATAATATGATTCCCTCATCAGGGTTTTATAGAGAAACCAGAAGTTTTAAGAAGAAATGTGGGAACTAGATGAGATGATGAAGTAAAGTTACCCCCATCTGTTTTAGTGTAGGAAAAGAAAATTTCGAGGGAAAAAATTCTTAAGGGGGGAACATTATAATGAACTGAGCATTTATAAATAAAATTACCTATCATTTAATTTAATGTCTTTTGGATATAGAAAATACATAAACATATTTTTATCAAATTAAATTTAAATGACCATTAAGTATCATTACCATTGATAATATATATGTTAAACAATGATCCCATGAATAGTATAAATATAGGGTTTTAACAAATCCTTTTAACCTAGAAAAAGGAAGTGATAGCCTCAACTAGTATGATCATTCCATATGAAGCCCATTTATTAGAGATTATAAGGGAGATATCATTTGTAGGCTTATCCCAAGACTAATCTTACGCCGATATCCAACAACTTTAGAATGAGAGAAATCATTTACGAGAGAAGTTCAAGCTCATCGAGATCACAACCAAAACCCTATTCACTGAAAGACCCCATGAAATCCCCATCATTGCACAAATAACTCTTAGGGTGTACGATGGTGTATTAGAGGGATATGTAACACGATCCTATAATTATGATTATGTACATTATTTTTTTATAGAAAAATGATTATACTTTCATTCTTTTATTGTTTCTTTGTAAATAATTTATAATTCCCAAATAATATTTTTTGTTAATATTCAAATTCAATTAAGAAATATAACTTGATGAAATAATGGATTTTTGAAATAAATAATATTCTAATAAAATATTATTATTAAATTAATTTTATTAAATATAAATTATCATATAATTGTTATGATGTCAAATGTAATTTCTCTTATGGTTTAAAAACCTGTTTTTGTCAAAACTCGCCAATTTTCAATAAATGTTAGTTTTTATTTTAAAAGTAAAGATTCAAATATTTAGAAAATTATCTAGATAAAAATAATATTATTTTTTTAATTAGGACATCAAAATTATCCCATGATTAATTTTTCCATAATTTTTCGAGACAGTTGAATTTTTGGGTAAAAATGAAATACCGTATAAATATACGGTGTGTTTTACGACATCATAATGGTCGAATAATGATGTAATAAATTATATTTAAGGTATTCAAGAAAATATAATTTTTTTCTTTAAAATAATTTAATTTTAATTTAATTTTAATTATTTTATAATGCCTTAGTGAATCCTCCAAAACATATAATATATTTTAAAATTTTAAATTAATTTCCTTGAAAGTATGACTCACCTCCACATAAGAAAGAGAAATATTTTTATATAATCAGACCTTAACCTTTTAAAATAATTTATTCCACCCCCCTTTTCCATAAACCATTGTAAAAACCATGGTATTGTTTGTGGTTTTGAATATTTTATTATGTAGTGTTCAAAACCAAATAATAATGAAATCCCCCTCCTTTCCTATATAAACCAACCCAAGCTCCCATTTATCTTAACTAAAAATCTTTGATGCTTGAAAAAATTATGATCTATACTCACTATAGTCCTACAAAAGGAACCCGAATCTTCCAAGAAGCCTCTTCCAAGCCTTTGGATTCACACATCCAAGTAAGGGATCTTCCACTCTCCTCTTTTATAAAGCACTCTATTTGCGATATGTCTTTTAATTTCAATTATCATATATTAGGATATGTTTAAAAAAAATTTATTAATATAAATTTTATTTATAAATAATTATATCTTTCTTATACTCTCTTTAATCCATCCCTGATCCTTTATATACACCCTTTACCATGCCGAAATTCCATAAGGGATTTCTCTCTCCTCATTCCCATTCAAGAACTTATTTTATATTATGCATCTTAAATTCCATTTCATGTGTTGGGGTATAATGTTCCATGATACCCTTACTATATATTTAATGTATAAATTATGAGAATCCCCCTTTTCCCTCATCACCCTATCTTATGAATTTCTATTTGATACTATTATGCAGCCAAAATTGTACTACGATTTTCCATCATGTAGTGAATACCAAACTCATTTCTATACCAAGGGTATTTACCTACATACTCATATACTTATTGAATAGGGAATTACATGTATTTATTCCACATTCCATGATCTTTTAATAACTTATAATGTTTTATGATTCCATGTTATATGATTTATGTGGCATACTTATGCATGAAATTTTATGTTTATGAAGGGTGAACCCTAATAGCGCTCTAATGCATTGGGTAATGCTTAGTATCATGATACGTCATGTGAAATGAGAGTTTACTCATGATAATTATTTTTAAATGAGGGTTTAATCATGATAATTGATGGGAAATTTTCCATGACTCATCCTAATATCATGTTGAATGTCATTTCCATATTTCCATGTTATGATTATCATGCTATGTCATGCCTTTATGTTCATGTTTCTTTTGTGATCAATTGATATTCCAATTGACTACATGAATTGTATTCATAATTTTATTCCATGTTGATTCTATTACTAGGCTTTATATCTCACCCTATTCTTATGTTTGTCCTTAGCTTATCCCATGTAGTGTTAAGTATGATGGAATGTTGTGCTAATGTAAAATAATTTTCGAATGAAGATGTTGTATTTCATGTTTTATGTTATTAGGTAATGTTCCTAATTTCCCAATACACTAGACCTATTGACTTTATGAGTTGTATTGAGTGATATTTATGTAATTAATCATGTTTAAATATGAAATAAAGTGCAGGGTTGTTAAATTTTGGGCTGTCCAAGGTTTGGGAAAAGGAGTAGGCTCTGGTCCTGCCCAGGTTAGAGAAGATGAATCAGGTCCCAGTAGGGAAAAAGTTTTGGAGTTCCTCAAGAACAAGCCTTCTTCTTTATGAGGTAGGACAAAATCTTAGTAAATAAAAGAGTTTCTTTAGAAAATAGAGAGGTTGTTCCAGTTTCTTGATATTATTGATAATGTCAAGGTTAAGTGTGATTTGTTCATATTTGAATTTCATAATCCTAAGTTGTGGGAATAAGTGGTGAAAGATGGAAAGAATGATCATATGAATTGAAAATAATTCAAGATTGTTTTAAATGTGAAATATTTCACTGAGTTCTTGGATTATTCCAAATCTTGAGTGTTCATGGAGATTATCCCTGGAGATTGGTTTGTGATAGAATATGCTAACAATTTTGCTGAGTCAGTGCGGTATGCACTTGAGTTCATTTACAATGAAAAAATGAATGCTCAAAGGTTTGAGAGGGGGTTGTGTCCATATATCTAATCATTAGTCTTTTTGTTAAAACATAAGACCTATGATGAAGTGGTTTATTTCACGATGATGGTAGTGATTGAACATAAGATCCATATAGGTTTTTATATATCAGTGTTAGTTGTGGAAACTGGTAGTTCATCAGAGAATAAGAGGAAGCATGATGAGCATGAGAAGAAGGGAGGTGGTAGTTCATACCATCCTTTCGGATTATATTCGTTTGTTTCCTCCGATGAGGATTCTTTCAGGTTCCATCTGTGTGGTAAGGAAAGACAGATATGAAATATATTAAAATATACTCTTAGATATTTTAATAACTTTGGAGATATAGGATACTTGCAACCTTTTTGAAAAGTGAAGCACTCATATCAGAGTGGTGTAGGATCTGTGGCTTCTAAGGGGATTTCTGCCCAGCTAGAACCGTCTAGGTCAGTGGGTTCTTAGTTCGGTGATCATGGTGGAAGGGCTAAATTTTATTCTTATTAGAGTTATTTTAGGATAGTTCTGTAGGACAGTGGTCATCCTCAGTCTCATTCTGAGAATAAGTAGCTTCATACAGTGTTTGAGTACCAGCAAAATTGGATGTAGGGCATGTGACTATTCAATGTACCATTCTTATTACATCTTTCTTTGATATTATTCTATTTGATACTAGTGATTAAGTTTCATTTATTTTTCACAACCTGTTTAATTTTTTAAAGATATGAACTGAGCTTATTCCATAAGGAATATAGTTGGTAACACCATTCGATAAGAAGCGAGAGTAGGGCTTCAGTTGTCTGTCTTGTTCACTCACTGTGTCATGGGTCGAGTTAGAATGAGATTTCCTTGTTTTAGAAATGGAAATCTTTTATGTGATCCTTGGTATGGATTGGATGGGGTGATTTTAGGCGCATATCGATTATTATATGCAGTAAGTTATTTTTTTGGGTACATAATGGTATCACCCTAGTTTTCAATGGTGAATAAGATTCTCAGTCTAGTCATTCTAAATCTCCACTTCTGAAGCTAAGACACCTTGTTTATCAGATATCTTCACTCATGTTAGAGGAATGTGGTAGTGGTTTTGGAGTTATATTAACTCATATAGATAATGAGTTACCTGATATTTTTTCAAAGTATTATCAGGTTTTCCTCCTGAATAGGATGAAGATTTCTCGATTGATTTGGTGCTGAGAACATAACTGATATCTCTTCCCACATACCATATGTCCCCCACTGAGTTGATGGAAATTAATGGTAAAACATTTGGAATCAAAAGTAATCATTCACACGAGTGTCTCACCTTGAGAAACCCCAGTCTTGTTCATGGAGAAGGCCGATGGATCTCTCTTGTTTTGTATTAAATAATGGAAGATGAAAAAGAAAACAATCAAGAATAAGTACCACTTACCCCATATTGATGAACTTTTTTATCAGATTAAGGGGGAAGGTGGTTTCCAAAAATTGACTTGCATTTTGGTTTTCACCAAATCATATTTAGAGAGGTAAATATTCCAAAAAGTATCTTATGAAGCAGGTACAATCATTTTGAGTACCGAGTTATACCTTTTGGAGTGAAGAATTCTCTTGTGGTATTCATGGATCATAGGAATATGTTGTTCCACAAGTACATCAATTCATTTTTCTTGGTGTTTTTGGATTTAATGCTTGTTTATTATGGATTTGAGGAGGATCATGAGAAAAATTTATAGATTCTGTTGGTCACTCTTAAGGATCATTTCCTCAATGTGAAGTTCCTTATGTTCACCTTCTGGATCATGGATGTGTAGTTTTTGGGTTATGTGATCTCAGAGTGTGGGGTTTTAGTGGACCCAATGAAGATTAGTTCAGGGTTTTCATGGGATTATCTAAATAATGTTTCTGTTATCAAGAGGGTTTTGGACCTAGAAGGGTATTATAGGTGTTTCATTCTGGATTTCTCTTGGCTTGTTTCAACCATGACTGATCTTACCCATAATGGGGTAATGTTTTAATGGAGCCCTGAATGTCAAGTGTCCTTTGAGGAGGTTAAGCGGTGGTTGACTACTATATTTGTTTTGATTTTTATGGAACCATGCAAGGGGTATTTGGTTTATTGTGATGCCTTACGTATGGGTCTTAGGTGTATTATTATGCCAGATGACCATGTGGTGGATTATGGTTCTCTCTAAATTTACCCACATGAAAAGAATTACCTACCCCATGACTTTGAATTAGAAATAGCGATGCATGTATTGAAGGCATGAAAACATTACCCTTCAGGGTAGAATTTTTTAGTACATACTTATCATAAGATATTGGTAAAAATGTTATCTCAGAAATATTTAAAATTGAGGCAAAACCATTGTGATGGGTACCTTCAGGGGTTATAATTTGATATAGTTTACACCCCTGGAAAAGGTAATGTGGTAGCATAATCTTTGTGTAGGAATGTGACAGTACTGACATTAAAAGATTATAGTGATGAGTGGATGTTAATGAGAATCTTTTCTCAGATGCAATTAGAGACCTAGGATCATAGTAGAGGTGCATTCTTAGATAGTGTGTAGTTGAAACCTTCTAATCTAGAGATGATTCAGTGGGACCAGACAAGTCTTGAGTTGTACCAACATTATATGTAGTTTATTCAAGGTGGGTAGACACCTTATGATTATTTTTTGTCTCATGATGGTGTCATTTGATTTAAGGGTCACTTCATGGTGCCATATTCTATGAGGAAGGTGGTGATGAAGGATAACAACCAATCTTAGTGGTCCATTTATCTCGGTTCTACCATGATTTATTATGATGTGTATCATCTGTTTTTTTGGACAAGTACGAGGCATGATATAGGTGACTTCAAATCACACTATTATACATGTCAAAAATTTAAGGAAGATCACCAAAGGTCCTCCAATTTATTTTAACCGCTTACTATTCACACCTAGAGTTAGGATGAGATCACCATGGACTTTATTTTTGATGTACCTTGTACACCCTTGAGAATAAATTCCACATGGGTAGCGATTGATTGTCTGACCAAATATTACCATTTAAATTCAAATCAAAGATTCATAAAAAATGGATAAGTTGGGATGGTTGTATGTTTATGAGGTTGTGAGGCTTCATAGTGTGCTATCAGTGCTTTTATATAATAAGGAATCTTATTTTAACTCTTGATTTTGGGAAGGTCCTAAAAAGGTACCATGGTCATTGGTAAAATTGATCACATTATACTATCCTCAAATTGATGACTAGACAGAGCGCGAAAATAAAATTTATGAAGACATTCTCTGGGCATGTGTTTTTGATTTTAGTGGTTCATGGGATAGTCATTTGGGATTGGTTGATTTTTTGTATAATAATAGCCACCAATATTTGATTCAAATTGATCATTTTGAGACACTTTTCGATTGGTCGTGCTTGTCACCTTTATGTTGTGTTGAGTTGGGTGAGACCTCATTGTTAAGACCAAGCCTTGTGAAAAAGACTTCTAATAAAGTCAAGTTGATCTGGTGGAATCTGTTGCTGACAAATCAGAGTTTTAAAAATTCTAATGTCGATCAGTGGTGCCGAGCTCTTAATTTTTTTAGGCAACCAGGTGTTCTAGAAAGTGGCATCATTCTTGTGTCGTCATCATTTGGGTATGTAAGGTAAGCTAACGATAAGGTATGTCAGGCCTTTGGAGATTACTGAGAGAGTCAGTAAGGTGGAATACAGGTTAGATTTTCCTTCACAGTTGACATCAATTCATGAAATTTTTCATATATCCTAATTGAAAATGTATAATCGAAATACATCTCATGTGTTAAATTGGGAAGAGTTTGAGTTAGATCCCGATTTTTCAGTGTTGAAGTATCTAGTATGGATTGTGGACTCCCAAGAGAACATGATTTGTGGAAAGTGTTCTCCATTGGTATGAGTTCTTCAGGGGCATGGAAATGACGAACTTGGGACTTGGGAATAGATATCTTGGGTTGAAGAAGAGTATCTGATTTTTACCCTCTGATCAATCTTCGAGTTGACATTCTAAGGGAAAAAAATTTTCATGGTCAGGAGAATTGTTAGATATATTTTTATTTTGAGTTATTATTATTTTTATTATTGATCCTATATTTTCCATTGAGTTTTCAATTATTTTATTATGAAAAAGGGAGTTTTGGGGTAAACTGAAGGTGGCACACACTTATCGCATAGTTTAGAAAACCATTCACCATTTATTAAGAAGCCATGTGACCATTTGGTATTTTTGAACAATAAAAAATCACATGGTTAGTGCATGGTTGGTAAGCCATGTAGGCTAAACATGTGGAATATCCCTTCTAGGTACTAAGGAGTGCATAGTTGCCACACGTTTTGGAAAACTGTTTGGGAAAATGTGCGAATTTTCCATGTCATTAAAAAATGTATTGTTATTGTTTCCCCCTTTTATATTTTACCCAAAACACAAAAATCCTCCCCGATTGAGTTTATATATCCTAGGAACCCTCCTACCCTATTTATCCCTTATACCTCAATTTTTGTAGTGTATTTGGTGGGAAATGTCCAAGAACTCCATGTAAGTCCCTAATTTCTTGATTTCTACCTCTTTTCTAGGGATTATCTTCTCTTTTATTGGGGTTTCATAGTTCTAGTAGAGGGGGTTGAATATTTAGGGTTATATATTGTTCTTTAGAATTCAATATTGATGTTTAATGTTTTATATTAGATTTATAGGGTCCTTTAGTGTTGCGGTTGTGGTTTATCACCAATTTTTGGAAGTTTCTACACTTAAGTTAGGTGGTTCCATGCATAAAAATTATTTGGGGATTCTGATATGTTTTTTGCTTCATCGTTATGTTCTATGCATTGTGTATAGGGTTGTAAATGTGTGTTTGATTGGTTTTATGATGTGATTGTCTTGAAAGTGTTATTTATATGGGAAATCAGTTTTTTTTTCAATTGTGTTCCTTTTTTGTGATTCATGAAGGTGTTTCATAAGTTATGGAAGTGGTTTAAGAAATTGTGCAGGTGGTACAAAACAAGTTTTAAAGTGGATTTGGTGTGCATGTGAATTTTAAATAGGTTCTTCGTATGAGAAATATTGGTTTTATTTGTGTGTTCTCGTTGGGTTTGTGTGCATGTGGATGTGGTGATGCATATATGATATGAGAAATGAGAATTGATAAGAAAGGGGAAACCTGAGTATATAGGTGGGAAACTAGAATTGGTATGCTAGTGATTCAGAAGTGGGAATCCTAGAGTCTTATAGTAGGTTGATTTATAGTTGAATCAGAAGTAAAAAAATCCCAGATTCAATTAGCAATATTGGAAATTACAAAACTAAATAAATTAGAATGATGATTTGAGACCGCTAGGTCCTTGGTATGTTTCCTCATAGTAGATCTTCCATGAGAATGCTATAGGATATGGTTTCTATACCATGTTTCACTAAGATATGAGGTTACTTGTGTCCCATTTTATCTAGTTCCTGTAGGGGTTTCCATGAATTAGTTTTCTCTTGAGATATCATACTTACCATCAACATACGGTGCACATTGTTTGTTATTTTGAAAGAAAATCATGTTTTCCATTAAAATTTTTTCTATAGAAATGTCTATAAAATTTCTTTTTATAAAAAAATCTTGTTAATATATGTTGTAATGTTTTGGTTTGTAATCTCTTTTATTGGGTGGAATATAATTGGGCTTTGGATCACACCCCTCATATACCTTTTGCGGAATGTGTAATTGGTTTTTTCTGGCTCAGGTAAAGGAAAGATGTATCATTGTGGTGGTTTGGGTTGCTACTGTTCCATTCATCACGTGTGTCATTAGTAGTGGATTAAGGATGATTATTATCCTGTTTCATGGTGGTTTTTGGGAGATTTTAGTTGTTACCTTTTTTTGTATCCATCTTTTTTTTGGTCAAAGTTGTAAACTTTGAATCTGAAAATTTTTATGCCTTGTTTGGATTTGGTTATTTATCATTGTGTTGTTTCTTTCAGTTGGTTATTTTTTATTATATAATGGGAGAAATCAATCACAAAATGTATTTTTGATACCCAATCAATAATTTCTATCTAGTGGGGATTGGGAACACCCTTCGATCCATGCCATGAACTGGGTCGAGTGTCGGGTTGGATGACACCCCGACTTGGTCCATGACATAAAATACATAAAAATATAAATACTTTCACTTAAATGAATGGAATAAAATAGGCCCTTACTTGTTATAGGATTTAAATCTTAGATTAGGGAATTAACTTCGATAATTTCTATGTTCCCCACATAAAAGACATTGTACCATAAATGGTACATTACGATGAAAATAATATCCTTTCATCAAACTTTTCATTTTTCCTTCGAAATTACTTTATTTATGCCATTATTTTCCTCAAAAAATATATTCTCATTCATATTTGAAATTTTCTTAAGTTATTCTTCCCATATACTTGACAAATTGGATGTAAAATAATTTTCCCTCCATGGTATTCCTGAAACTCAATTTTCTATTATTATGCATGTCAATAAACTCAGCTATGATGGGATTATTAATAATATATTGAGAGAAATGATTATTAATAATCAGAAGGTTTATCCGTCCAGATTCTACTTCATTGGTTTCTCATGAGGAAAATAATTCCATTGTATGTCATATTATATGTTAACATGAATCCTCATGGTTTCATCCCATGAATAAAACCCAAAATTATAGCATGAGTTACAATAGTCATAATGAGGAATCATATATTCCTGAATAGTCATTCATATGATATGTAAATAATAGCACCTTACATTCAATCTATTACATTTAGGTTTAACCTTGGCCATCCTTGGTTATGTTCTATTCAAATACTTCATAATGGTTTATAAGGAAAATAGGAGTTAACAAAATTTTATCCTACAAGAGTTTCAAATTTGGTGTGTAGTAAGGACACACTCACCATGAACGATAATGATGGCTAAGATGTACTTCGACCAACTCATTTAAACATTATTACCCCAAGATTAATTTCTTCAAAAACCACATCCACTATTAGTTTCTAGTTATATTTTTATTTCTAGTAAAACCAAATAATCTCTATCTTACCAAAACATTAGTATGTTTATCCTATACTTAAGATTATACCTAATATTTTCATCCAAGTTCTCTAATCCTAATCTCCAATGATTTACTAAACCCTTCTTTGATTCTAACTATAAGGACCTAATATTTTTATTCATAGATATTACATATTAATAGATTAATATTCAATACCTAATATTAATATCCATTCTATAATCATATAGGTTGAGTGACTCTGGAAACTAGGATACATAAAAAACTTATTTATAAGAGATTTACATCATCTCCCACTCAGTTATTCATAACTAGAACCCTTCTTAGACATATCATAATTAAAATATTTCCTCATATTAGGATTAAGGGAAAAAATGAAAGGGTGATTTTTATATTCCTAGTAAGGGTTATAAAGGGATACATCAATGATTACATAAGAATAACCTGAGTATAAGTGTCTTACATCATGAACTTGACATTTGAAAAAAAGACCCAATATATTATAGATCATAATATTTAATTTTGGAAAAAAGAATAGAACCTTATAAGACATGAACCATAAAGAAATAAAATATCATGAGACACTAGTGTATAACATTAGCATAAGACATAAGTTTTTGTAATACACATAAGTATAGAGAATAATTTATTTAGTTAAGGATCATTTTAAAGTCTCTCATAGTGGATTGGGTTTATTCCCCACTCCATTGTTTCCTTATTCAGGGTTAAATCCAAATACTATCACAATAGATTTGGTTCACTCTGAATTCCATCATATCTTTAGTTACAGTTCACTCTTAAGACAATCATAATGTTTAGAGTCCCTTACTAAACCAGGTTCACTCCCTATTTCAGTCCTTATTATCTCATGAGATATCCATCATTACACAGTGAATTAGGTGGCTATATAATTCCTGGACATCCCATAACATAAATAAAATCCCACTTATTTTTTCCACATTATCATAAATCATTCTGTATATATCATAATCCCATGAAAAGGAAATGATTTTCATAAACATTTTTACATTTCATCTAGTAAAACATCTGAAAAATAAATATGTTTCATAAACCACTCATCATCATAATCGTAAAACATACATAAATTGAATAAGGATGGTATCATTGGATCACCTCCCCAGTAAAGCATAAGAAACATTAAAGGATATCAACTTAGATGAAAATTAATTTAAAATATCACCTTGATTATTTCTTGAGAAAAATACCCCTCTATTTTTTAAAATTACTTATTTAAAATAAAAATATTTTTAAAATAATGACAATTTTTTTAGTTTTAAAGTAAATATGGAAACTTTTAAATAAATATTAAAAACATTGAGTAGTTATAAATATTGGAAGTTATTTTTATGGTGTATTTATCATAAAAAATATTTCTTTCACATTTTTGGTACAAAGTTAAATGAACCTCATTTTGAAGAAAACAAGAATATTTATTTTAAACCATTTTTTTAAAAATTAATAAGGGGTAAAAATGAATTTAAAAAATTATAGTATAATATTAAAAACATTCTTGATTTTTTTAGAAAACATGGATATAGAAGAAAAAATATTTTCAATATAAAAGTGAAATAAAGTAGGTTCTACTTAAAAATATTATTTTAGTATATTTAGTAGACAAGGAGAAGAAAATGAAAGTAAAAAAAGAAATAATAAATAAATATTTATATGATAATAAAATTCATATGATCATGAGATATATAATATAAAATTTAATAATCAAAAACATAATCATAGAAAATCTCAGAAAACTATAAGATTGTAATATATTACCATTACTCTGGTAATCTCCTAACAAAACCTCATGACAGTGATAAAATTAGGTGTATTTTAAAATTACTATAGTTTTGAAGAAATCATCATAAATTATTTTCATAGGTAGTTTATATACCACAAAAAGGAAACACGTGTTGAATATGACATAATTATCAAAGAAATTAAAGCGAGATGAGAAACCCTTTAATCTTGTTCACTTTTCTTAAAAGGTTTTCTAAATTCATTTATAATGAATTTAAATTTATCATAATTATATTATATAATAATTTAAAAATATATAATATCATATACGATTCACTTATAATATTTCAACTCCCATTTATTCATATTTTTTTAAAAAACATCATTTTCTTGTGCAAAATGATTTTATTATTCATGAAAGATCTTGTTTGTTACTTCCATTACTTTTACATTGATCATTTTTAAATCAACTAGAAAATGTTAAAAATTATATTAATATCATATATATTTACTATTTATATATTTATATTCATCCATAAATGATAGAGATATAGAAATTAATTACACTGTTCATGAAGATAATAGGTCATACGCGCACATAAAAACTATTTTCACTTTTTGACGTGTGGAAAAAAATAAAGGAAAATAATAATTAACCATTATATAATAATTATTATATTACATATATTCATTAAATAAATACTTATTACCATCTATGAAAATTATAAAAGCTAAATTAAACGCATCACTTCATGGAGGTGGTAGTCTACACATACTCACAAGTGATATTATCATTGTCCAACAATTGGGAAGGTAAGAAGGTAGATATTATATTATAATTCAAGAATTATAATTATATTATAAATATAATTTATAAAAATTATTCCCTTCATAATAACCATCAATTATATATAGTGATGGAATATGAATTGCATCACTACATGGAGGTGGTAGTCCAAAAGTACGCAAAAGTGATAATTTCATTTCCCATTTGAAAGAAATTTGGGTGAATAGAGGTAATTAAATAATAATAATAGTATTTAAGTATATTAAGGATACTGAATTTTTTATTTCATGATGAATAAAATAAAATTAGATGAGGTATAATTGTAAATAATTTCGAAGAGGCCGGGTAGGAAGATTACGTCTTCATTGTTGCATATCACTAAAACACAAAAAAATGTTGATCATATAAATTTAATTATAATTATCAATATTATAGTTATGGAAAAAATAATAATAGGAATCACATCCCATTACTCTATGAGCACCCTGATATATGGGGTTTTATTAGAAAATGAGAAATATCTACCCAACCTACCCACTCCCTATTCAAGTTAATAAATCACATTAGATCCACATAATCAGTAATAAAGTAAAATCATAAAATGAAATAACCATTAATCATCAGGTAATTTATGTTGAGTACCACCAAAAACTTATATAGGAAAAAATTATATAATTTTTTGTTGATATCTTAGTTGAATAAACCTTACATGATAGCAAAATTATCAATCACACACAAGAACAAAATATCATATGAATCCAACATTCCAAATATAATGCATGAACACACAACATCTTTCCAATATGGTCCAAGAGTAAAAATATAAAACTTAAACCAAACACCACATTATTTAATGTATCAAAAATAAAAACATCTAAAACTAGTAATAAAAATAACATCTCTATTAAGTTGGAACTTTTCACATACATGTGATAGCTAGGTATAAATACAGATTCTATCCCAAGTATCAACCACATACTGTCTCTAAATTCCATGTCATAAATAGAAAAATAAATGAAAACATATATTTAATAAAACTATAAAATACCCTATCTTGGTTCACCTAAATAGTGACCAAACAAAAGATGCCACATGACCTTTGGACTATATCTCAGTACACTAGAGACTATTTCTTAACAGTGAGGGTCTATTAGTGACATGGTGAGACTATACTCCCTTTATTAAATAAATATTAATCATAGTGTATGTAATACTAATAAAAAACATCCAATTATAATAAAATTATATAGACATTACAAAATTATCTGAATAAAATAAAATTCCACATGCTATAATAGATGATATATATTACCACTGAAAAGGAATTATTAAATCTCTTGATGAAATATAAGTACACAATTTATTAACTCTAATTACTACTATCAAAATTTATAAAGTAATTAATGGGATTCTAGGATTATCCATATATAATGGTGTAGATATGAATAATAATTATTTAAAAAATGATTTTAAAATAATAGATTTTAATTGGTTCGGTATTTGATGAATGATATGGATATACCGAGAAATATAAATCCAGGTTCATGTACTTAGTTAAGTAAAATAATTATTAATTTTAAATTATATATTTTCCAAATAAATCTTTAGTTAACATCCACTTAGATTACTCACTCTCTACTATAAAATCCACCTTTCATCTATCAGTTAATTAGTTATATATAGGTAGGTGTTAAAATCATTCTTAAACATAGATACCATAACCCATGAATTTTTTCCCTGATATGGATACATAGTTGATACATTTAAAACTACATACCCTCAAATATTAGTCATTCATGATATGAGGTAATATTGAAATGAAATTGAAGATGTATAAACCATCATATAATTAAATCACACACAACCCATTAAACTAGTACATTCCCAATTATATATATTTCTTGGTACATCATATTTATACCCTAATATTAGTTATGAGAGGATTTATAAATGAATAATGACCTAAGAAGCAACCACCCTCACATAACAAGAACATTCCCAGGCACTAGGATCCAGTCTCCAATCATCCTCATTTGAAGGTTCTTATGGATAGTAGCAATATTCTCTATTTAGAGAAATAATATCATCAATAATATTCTATTTTAATTTTCTTTTACCTCATTTACTATTTTGAATAGGTTAACATGGGATGATCATAAAAAATATCCATTTAAAGTGAGGGTTTGGACAAGTCCTCATTATTTTCTAGTACACTCTAACTCCCTTAGAGGCGGGTGCCAATCCAAGAACATGGACCATTTCAAACCCCCCTATGGCATGCCTTATATCATGTGAATATCCTGAAGATATGGTGTTTTCAAATGTTCCCACAAAACCCTATAGAATGGGAAATGTCTCTAAGGTATATATATAATTATGTGGTTTATAGTTTTTATTTAAGGCTAATGGGATTTAACTTTATCTAGGAAACTTTCCCAGACATACCCTGATACAACTCCCAGATTACTCTTACATATCCTTATATTCCTCATATATGGATATGATGTAGCTATCTATCCCATGGTGTAGCTTCCTCATCAATAAATAACCTCACTAACACAATTATAAGCCTCTCCATGATGTAGCTAAGATCCCAAATTTTTCCCCTTTTTCTCATATTATTTATTTCCAACCAAAGTGTAACTGAAACCTTTATAATAAAGCTTCTCCCCAAGTAGAACCGGTTACAGAACAAAATTTTTCTTAACAACTATAATGACCTATGATAATATCACTAGAACTTCCCATCTTATAATTATATAATATAGTATAAATCACATAACATAAGATTAATAACACAGTAATAACTTTATAAATGATGAATTAATGACATAAGAGGTATTTCTAGAGGTTAAGGAACCTATACCAATGAAATAGTAATTTGAACTTTGGAATATTAATATGAAACTTATGAATAGTAAAATAGAAAATAAAATTGTACCCTCACCCATAAAATTACAAAATTTAGGCATATTATAAATGAAAATATGATATAACTATATCATAGTATAAGTAAATAAATGTTTTAGAAATTATTAACTAATTGTAGGTTTTTTTGTAAGTCATAAATATTAATTTAAAATTTCATGATTAATTTAATAATTTAAAAGAAAATTTATTTTCATAAAATGTATTCATAAATTTATATTTTGTATTATGATTATTATATTAAGATAATTATAGAATTCCTTATTTATTTTTTTCAAATTGTTATAAAATTAATTATAATTTTTGAAACATGTATTTTCCAAATAAATTATGATTTTAATTAAAAATTATATTCCTCATGTTTATAAAATTATTTTCCTAAAATAGAGTTCATTTTTGAATTATATAAATAAAAAACTAGTTAGGGTTAATTTTTTGGATTTCTATAAAATACTTGAATTTTTGGTAATAATAAAATATGATAATTTACGATAAAAGCTAAATATATGAATTATGGAGTCATAGATAATGCATGTATTATGTATAAAAGAATATGCAAATATAATTCATTATTATAATAGTTTTGGTGATAAATATCAAAATATTCATATTCTTGAGGCAAAATAATAAATTAATGAACAAAGTAAGGAGAAAACACCTCTCTCCTTACAAATACCACCCTCAATACCACTTCTCCTCACACATCTCAAGCTTTTATCCTTGTCCAAATTCTACTAAAATATCTTCCCAAGATCCTACCCCAAATCAAGGATTATTTCATCTCATCAACGAACAAATATTATTTCCCTAAGGAGGTTCTCAAGGGGGAGAAATTCAAGAGTTAAAATCCTCTTTCTTTTATTTTAAATTCTTTTCATGTTCTTTTCTTTTCATATTTTATCCTAACCTCCCCTAATAAAAATGGTATGAGAAATCAATTTAATTACATATACATTAATTTTATTATGATAATGGAATAATCCATCATCATTTCATTCCCCTCTCTTTTTGTACTAAAAATGGAATCATCGGCAGTGATGTGTTAATTTATAAAATTCATGGATGAAAAAGTTTTCAATTCCTATTAAATCATTCAAGACAACTCATAAAAACATTTTGATGGTTAAAAATATTATATTACATGTATTAAATCCTATTTAATCTTCTAGAACCATTATATATATGTGATATTATTCAATAAAACAAAAATAGATTGTGATGATTGAAAAAACGCCAAAAATAATCTAAATAGTTATCATTAATATATTATCAAATGATTCATTCTAAGAAAAAATTAATGAATAAATTATATAACCATTTAATCTTATGGATTATTACTACTAATATATAACTTCATTTCTCAGAAACCATTCTCATTTTATATGATTTTTCATACATGTATGAAAGTAACCGATCCTGAAACAAAGGAAAAAAACGTCCCCAAATTATAAAATTTTATCTTATAACACATAAAAGTCCATAAATTAACTAAATAAAATTATAAAAATCTAATACATAATAAAATTATATTAATTAATTAATTAATGTATTTAATCAAATTATCCAGGACATTATGATCAAGTGTAGGCCACTTTCAGAAATATGGGTTCCTTCTAGTTATTCTTTTTCCCTATTTAAAATTGTGTATTATCCTATATTTTTATTTAATTCTTCTAAATACTATTTTTATCTTCTTAAATAATGAATCTAGATCATATCATCCTTATTTTATGGTGAAATACATGTTTTTTTAAAAAGATTTCTTTATCCATTCTTCATGATAAGAAAACCCGATTCAGGGGAACGTCTGGATTTCTTACCCATTATCAATTTCTATACATAATATAATTTAATACAACATTATTTTTTTTATATTCAATCATTTTATCCTGAAAAAATATCTTGGTTCATTTTGGGTTTTATACTAATAATTATGCCTTATTTTTTAAAAGAATATTTAATATTTTCCTTAAACCGCAGTAATGTGTTTTATTTATAAATTTTCTTAAAATATATTCTTAAATGTATTTAATTATGTTTTACATAAATTATAATTATCTATTCCAATTTTTCCCTTATTAATGTACATGTATTATTTAAATATTTTCTTTCATGGACACTATTATGATATTCCTTTATGATATGCCTTTTGACCTGATTATGATTCCCAATTCTTTCTATGGGAAACCCATATGTTTTTGTTTGAAACCTTATGTATGATTATTCATTTGAAAAAAATATTCATGAACATGTTATGATGGGTGTTACCAGATATCCTCTAATTCATTAGGTAATTTTTTGTCTCATGAGATGTCATGTTGGAGACATGGAGTGAACCCGATTCCTTTATGGGACTTTGTCCACTATATTCTAGAAGTTATCCTTGACTCATGTTTATGTCATGTTATATGTTATTTACACATTCCTATGATTTCACGGTTATATGTTAACATGTTATACATATTATTATTAATTATTTTTATTCACGATCCATGCCTTTATGTCATCATGTTATGCCTTCTAACCCATGTGCTACATTTTATTTCTATTATTATTCCCTTACTGGTCTTTTTAGATCATCCCTTTTGTTCATGTAATCCCCATGTTATCCTATTCTGATACAAGGGCTCAATGGATTTAGGATCCCCTTATAAATATTAAATAATATATTTTTTTATTTTTTGTTTTATGATGGTTAATTATGTACCTAATATCCAAGACACTAGAATTTACTAACTTTTTCTTGTAATTTGATGTTTAATTATGCTTAAAATCATGTAATAGTATGTTTAAAAATATAGGGTATCTATAGTTGGTGTCGAAGGAAAGGTTTAGTTATTTTTGTGATTAGGATTATAAAACTCTAGAGAAAACCTTAGGGATAGGACTAAGTATAAAAACATCCCTAAATTTTAGTAGGTACATGGTAAGTTGATTATTGGTAAAATGAATCCCTATCAGGATACTACAAGTAGAAGTGGTTTTGGAATTGATGTACCATGGGATAAAAACATTGACAAGGGGTCCGAGGCCTAACTCAGGGTATCAGGGAATATCAAAACATGCCTTATTACACACCCAGTTCAATACTCCTAGGGGATATGATATGTAAAACAAGAAACTCATTATGAACTATTATTAAGGGAAAAAAATTCCCCTATGAGTATATGTTAGGAAAAAGATCCTGGATAACATAGGTTTAAATATAATAATCACAAGTTAGAATATAACTTTACTTTATAATATTATCCTTTTATGTTCAATGTTTCTTTTTTACATTCATATTCACTATGTATTGAAGCCCCCTAATTTATCTTTATTTTTCATAGTTAATGGTTGTAAATAGATGAATACATTCCAATAATCAATATGATATAAAATTTTAAGATTTACCTAATTAAATTCGAAATAAGATGGGAATGATTGCTCAAAACTTTTTGACAGTACTTTCTCAACTGGCTCAAGTTATGCATAATAACTTGAATCATGTGGAAAACCCTCCTCCTCTTAAGAAATAGGATGTTTCAATAAAATAATTCATGTGAAAGTTTATCCACTTGTTTAGTGGATATTATGATTCCCTACTCACATAAAAATGGATTAAATCCATTGAGAAGATATTCTCTATCCTATAGTGCTCAGAAGAAGAGAATGTTGTCCCGACGGTCTATTATTTTAATAGGGAAGTTGGTTAGTGGTGAACACTGAACAAGAAAGAAAATTGAAAATAATAAATTTATTCCATGTATTGGAAGGAATTCAAGAAAATATTATTCAATAAATATTTTCCCCAAACCCTCCATCTCAATATATAATGGCAGTTCTTTAGATGGAATTAGAAGGAATATGAGTCTATAAAGGAATACGAGGAAAACTTCACAAGGATTGCAAGATATGCCTATGGATTTGCAATGAAAATTGAAAGAAAGGTGGATCACTTCTTGAAGAGACTAAAACTGAGTCTATGAAAAGTGTTATCAATTTGAGACTTCAATAGTTATGAAGAGATTGTTCATTGTTCCCTTAAGGTTGTAACTAAGATCAGAGATTCCTAGTTGTCACTTGGGCCCAGAGAAAAAAAGAAGAAAATGAGGTTTATTATGGGTGGATCAATAGATAAATTCCATGATGTAAATAAGACCTATCATTCCATGTTTCAAAATTTTGGGAAGTATCATCCTGGAAAATTCATAAAGGGAACTCATACATACATAAAATGTGGAAGAGAGGGGTGTATTGTTAATAACTACTAACGGGATATCAAGAATCACACTAATGGAGAAGAAGGAATAAAGGTTATAATTAATACTCGACCTCTAGTGAAATGTTTCAAGTACAAGGAACATGGGAATTATGGAATCCATTTTTTTATTCCATGGTTTTTTGGAGTCAATCAACAACGAAAACCTCTAATTTAGAAAGGAAGGGAATATGGAATCACTACATCTTAGGTGGAGCCCAAAAATGATGTGGTGGTACTTATGCTAGTTATTCACTCAAGAATAGTGAAGTTAACATTTGATTCAGGTTCTATGAATTATTTCATATCAATCAAGTTTAGTTTAATTATTTAAGCACCACATAAAAATTTGGTGGTTGAGTAATATGTGATAACGAAAAATGGGGAAATTATTGCATCCAAAGTTTATAACTCCTCCCTGGTTAATGTTTGTGGACTGAACCTCCTAGAAAATCTTATCATACTCCCATTGGTAGAGTTTGATACTATATTCAGAATTAATTAGATATATTTATATAAATGCAACATCAACTATCGGAAAAGGTAGGTCACTCTTCACATCTTTAACCATCCTCCAATTCTATACAAGTTTAAGGAGGAAGATTGATCTCTTTTATAATCATCATCTCAATTGTGGATATTTTTCCTTATGAAAAATAATATCTTGCTAAAATGATTAAGACAAAGAAGAGATTCATGCTAGAAGACATGGCCATTGTGAGGGACTACACTGATGTATTCCCTATATAATTTCATGGTCATCCTCCAGATTTATAGGATGATTTCTCAATTGAACTTATTTTTGGATATCTACCGATATCAAAGACACATTTTATAATTTCCACTACTGAATGTGATGAACTAAAGAAGTTGTTGCAGGAGAATCCGGAAAAGGTTTTTATATGCCTGAGTGATTTACCTAGTGGTATGAAATTCTTCTTCATCAAAAATAAGAATGGATCAATTCCCCTCTGCATTGATTATCATGAGATCAAAAAAATCACAATAGAGAACAAGTATTCACTACCACAGATAGATGACTTGTTTGATCAGCTACATGGGCCCAATTATTTCTCTGAGGTGGGAAATTGGTAAGGATATATCACCAATTATAGGTGAGAAAGAAATATATTCCCAAGACTACCTTTAGAATAAGTTATAGACATTATGAGTTCATAGTGATGCCTTCAGACTCACTAATGAACCAAAAATTTTCATTGATTTAATAAATAGAGTCTTTAGATATTTTATGGACATATTTGTGGTAGTCATTATTGGTGATACTTTGGTATACTTCATGATCAAGGAGGAACATGAGGAGAATTTGAATACTATTATAAAGACTTTGTGAATTGATAAACTATCTGAAAAGTATAGAAAATGTGAGTTTTGGATGGAGGAAGTATCGTTCCTGGGGCATGTTGTCACCAAAAAAAGGAAATCTGTGGACCCTTCTAAGACAAAGATAATCAAAGATTGGCCCAGGTCAACATATGGAATAAATAGTCGTAGTTTCCATGATCTATTTGGGTATTTTTAGTGATTTTTGAACAACTTATCATGATTTTAAAACCCACTAATAAAGGTGATTCAAACGGGAGAAATTGTTTTATGGACCAGTGAATTTGAAGACCACTTTAATGAGTTGAAAAAGAGGATTACCACTACACTAGTCCTAACACTACCAACAAGTGGGGAACTATTCATGGTGTCAAAAGATGCATCAAAGAAGGTATTATGTTTTTTATATAATAAAAATGATAAAGTGATAGAATACACCTCAAGTAAGTTGAAAATCCATTAGCAAAACTATCCCACACATGATATAGAGTTTGTAGTAGTGATATTCGCGCTAAAAATTTGGTGGCATTATCTTTATGGGGAGAAGTGTGAGATATATACTGATCAAAATAGTATGAAATATATATTCAAATAGAAGGATAATAGTATGTTCCAAAAAATATGGTTAGATCTGATCAAGGATTATGACAACTCAATCCAGTACCATCTTAGAAAAGAGGATAAAGTGGAAGATGCTCTATGTAGAAATGATCCTACAACGTTTTCAATGATGAAAATTGAGAAGGGTCCAATATTATTAGACTTGAAAAGGATATACATGAGAATAATTATGGAAGGAAAATCATCAATCCTTTCTGAACTGATGGTTCGACCATCAGTTATAGAGAAAATAAATGTCCCTCAAAGAAATTATGTGGATATTTAGAAAAATATAGAAGCTTTGAGAAAGGAGAAATCATCAGAATTTAAAATTTATGAGGAATGATTTTTATTATTTGGGACATGACTATTTTTACCTTACATTATAGAGATAAATAAGTATCTTATTATTTATTCCCATAGCTTATCCTCATTTATTCATCTAGGGAGCACAAAGTAGTATCGATATCTTTGAGAGAACTTTTGGTGGGATAATATGAATAATGAGATAACTGAATATACATCAAAGTGACTAGAATGTCATCAAGTGAAGGATTAAAGGAAAAAGACTTAATTTATGTTGAAACTATTACCCAAAACAACATGGAAGTGGGAAAATATCACCATTGACTTTGTCACTGGACATTCAAAGTCATCTAGAGGAAACAATGCTACATGGGTTGTTGTGGATCATATTACAAAGACAACTCACTTTATCAAAATTTGAGAGGACTCGATAATGGATCGACATGTATATATATATATATATATCAAATAAGTGGCAAGGATAGATGAATTAATACTATTAATTGTATCTGATCGAGAAATGAGATTCACCTCCATGTTTTGGAAAGGTCTCCAACATGCTCTAAACAATGAGTTGAACTTTAGTATGGACTATCATCCTCAAAATGATGACCAATATGAGTGAAATATTTATACACTGGAAGAAATTTGGAGATATTATTTTGTGGATTTAAAAGGTAGATGGGACTAATATCTTCCAATGGATGGATTCTCCTACAAAACTAGTTTCCACTGGAGCGTCTAAATGGCTCTATATGAAGCCCTTTGTTGGAAAAGATGCATAACACTAGAATGCTGGAATGAGATTAGTGTACATAAGCTAATAGAACCTGAAATTTTCAATGAAATAGTAGAAAAAGATAAATCCATTCAGAAACACATCAAGGTATCCCCATGCTAACCAGAGAATTATGCAGATAATCATCGATGGAACCTGTAGATTAAGGTTGGAGACATGGTATTCCTCTATATATCTCCATTTAATACAATCATTATATTTTGAAAGAAACTAAAGTAAAGTCCTAGGTACATAGGCCCCTTTGAGATTCTTGATCATGTCAAAGCTGTGACCTATCGACTTGCACTTCCATTTACCATGTGTCAAGTACAGTATGTATTCCATATATCCCTACTGAGGAACCACATACTAGATCCCTCACATGTACTGAATTAGGAGATAGTATAGTTGGAAAATGATCTCCCTTTTGAGGAGAACCTAGTGAATATCATATACCATAGAGATAATGTTCTACGCAACAAGACTACAGACTTGGTCAAATTACTATATAAAAAACAAAAGTACGATGAGGCAACATGGTAACTAGATGAAGTAATTGAAGAAAATTACCCTGACCCATTTTCCACTTTTTTTGTAAAATGAAATTTCGATAGAGAAATTTTATAATGGGAATATAACCCTACTATAATTATAGGTATTTGCGACGGGATCCCGTCACAAATAAGTTTTAGCTATGGGGTCCCGTCGCAAATAACCCATCGCAGAAAACGGCGTCGCGAAAAATATTATTTGTGATAGGCCCGTCACAAATAATAATTTTTGCGATGGACAACTTCACCGTCACAAATAAGTCTCCGATTATATACTTTATATATTTATAAACTTTTTTGCAATGGGCCCATTGCAAAAAGTTTTTGCGACAGGACTGTAATCCCATCTTAAATACTTTTAGAAAAAAATTATTTTGACTTTTTGTGACGGGCCCGTCACATATACTTTTTTGCGACGGGTCTCTAATCCCGTCGCAAATAATTGTTTTTTAAATAATATTTAGACTATTTTCAATGGGAACCCATCTCAAAAGATCCCATCGTAAATAATAAATAGTTTTTTTAAAAAATAAATTTAATAAAAAATAATAAATATATTAATGAAAAAAATATATTTAATAAAAATATTATTATTATTATTAGTAAAATAAAAAAACCTTAAAAAATATAAAACTGAAAAAATATATTTAATAAATTTATGATTAATGAAATAATAATAATAATAATATTATTATAATAAAAATAATTATTAAAATTATTAAAATTCTCAATATTCACAAAAAAATCATAAAATATTTAAAATTAAATTATATAATATTCGCACCAGTATAAAATACAAAAACTATAAATAGTTCATATTACAACAAATGTTAAATTCAAATGTTTTTAACATAAAAAAAATCAATGGGGGGGGGTCGTCTTCTGGAGGAGGTGGAGGATCTAAAGGAGATGGTGGAGGAAACTCCATCCCCAAAATACGAGTTAGACGATGCATGTACTCGATATGCTCCTGATGCTTCTGTTGCCATCAACGCATCTCCTCCTCATGTTTCTGTTTCTGCTGCTACAGCTGCTGACATACCTCTTCTTGCTACTTCTGAAAACTCTCTATAATATCATTCTGAACATGTAACTACTCCTGATACTGTGAGGCTGAAGATGATGCCTCTCCCTGAGCTCTTCTCGAGCTGGATGTCAACATTTTAGCAGTACCATAATAAGTACCAGTAGTCACATGAGAGCAGATACCAACTACTCGGCCATTCTCAAAGCCATACTGAGTCACATGTATCCATGCTGCCTCGTCGAAATGGTGTGCACTGGTCTGATCAGTCACCTCGTCCTGACCTTCAGCATGTGTCTGGGAGGTCACAACCTCATATGACTCCTTAAATTCCAATTTTAAATTAAAATTGTGAAAATATTATATGTATTTTATTATCAAACTGAAAAAATAATACTAATCATAATCCGATGCTGGCGATCACCTCTAATCTCTAGTGTGACTGGATCACTATACATCCTCTGATAAACGTCGAACTCTGTAATATCGGGATGCTGGACTACCTATAGAAATATAAAATAAATTTTTTTTATTTAAAGTTATATAATTTTAAAAAAAAATATACTTTCCAGATGCACTCTATGCGTATTGAATGTACGACTACCCGATCGATGTGTCACCTCTTGTCTCCCTCGGTTCTGCTGACCTAATGAAGACCTCCTCTGAAATCCACCACCCAACTAGTGTGAACATAATCTATCCCAAACCTGAGATGAAATTTACTCTGGTTGGTGGGCTCTACACGACTCATCAAATACTGTCGCTCTTGCTTTTTAATGGCTGTCTTTCCCAAATTGTGCAAAAACTAACACAAATGCTCATGCATAGCCACCTCCCATACTGCATGGATAGCGTCACACATGCTATCCTTGATGGGATACCATAAACCCTAAAAATGATTTATAATATAAAGTTATTAATAAAATAAATTTCAAAATAAATATTATTTATTTGCATACCAACCAATGATTGTACATGGCGAGATGCACATCAACGAGACTCTGTTTCCAGGTGATCCATGGCTGAGAAAAATAATTTCGCAAGATAGCGCTCCCCTGTCCAACAGATACATGCATAAAACTATGAAAAAAGAATAAATAATCAAACAATTAATATATATATAAATAAATTAATGAAAAATCTAAGTAAAATATACAGGTTATCATACCTCCGTGTGCATGGATCGAATCCAAGACATGGACGTCGATCAGGGATAGGTTCAGGAATCATAAGTTGTGCACGACCACTCCACCTCCGCATACCTCCTGAACCACCAGAAGGCTAAGGGTCAGATGATCCCACTCCCCCCTCAGCCAAAGGTAGATCAACCTCTTGGAACTCACGAAATAGATCCGGATCCATCTGAAACACAAAATGATTATTGTTAGCAGATAGTTGAAAATAACTATCATATATAGATATATATTAGTTATGATTATAACCAACATTTAACTATTTCAATGTTCACCTTCATCATCATCTTCATATCTGACGATGTCAATGTCTTCATATTATACCTCAGTATCATCAATATCCACATGAGTTTCACTTTCACCATCCCTTGTCATTTCAACTTCATTTGTAACATCATTAACATATTCATCACCATAAACCCTTAATTATGGGGTGTCATCATCGATATTCAAGCTTCTTTATGAAAAGATTGATTTTGAGTAGTCTCTTAAAAAATTTCAATACCTTCCACTTCAGCAGAACCACATTCAGTTTGAGTAAATTGATTTTCTTGAGATTTCATTTTTATTATGCTCCACCAATCACTGAAGTCTCTTGAAGTAGCACAATACTTTGCATAATAAATTTGATGTGCCTATTGAGCCAGTAAAAATGGTCCATTTACTGAAAAAATACTTTTATATTTAATATCAACGATTCCATGAGTTAGATGAACACGGAAGCCTCTCTCAGTATAAAACCACCGACATTTAAACATCGTTATGTAATTCTGTCCAAGATAACATAGATCAATAATTTCATCCAGAATGACGTAAAAGTCAACTTCAATTTATTAATGATGTGATCCTCTCAAACAAACTCCATTGTTCATTTTTTTTGATTCCCCATATGTACGTGTATGAAATCGATAACCATTCACCACATATGAATTATAAGATTTAACCATTTTGGATGGTCGGTTACTCAATATACACAATCTCTTATCAGTTTTATCAGCATGTTGAGACACCTTAATTTTTTAAAAAAATTATCAATATAATAAATAGTAAAATGAATTGATATTAAACCATAACAAATTTAAATTACCAGTTTTTGAAACCATTGAGAAATTTTTTATGTTTGCATTCTTTAAGAGCAACTGCTGTAATTTGTGGAAGTTGTTTCTCGATATGATTATCATATAACATACAAATAAAAAAAGTTTACATACTGTAACAAAAATTATAAAATAAGTGATAGAATCACTCACAATACAAATTCTGTCATTTCTTCACAGTTGATCAGAACATATGTGTGAGCTCTGTGATGTTCATCGTATGAAATCCATCGTTCTTGAAGTCCACCAAATCCTAGATTTTGTTGATTAAAATTTGATAATTGATTTTCCATTTCATCATTAACATTTATCTCATCGCTTCCCAGGCGGTTTTGTTTTGAGGGATATTCTAATTCAAAATAGTGATTGTAGAAGAAATCAAATTCCTCTTACAAAGAAGTTTCATCAATTGAGCCTTCAGTTGATGCTTTGTTACATACTTTTTTCTTCAATTTCTGCATGCATCTATCGAATGGGTACATCCATCAAAATTGTACTGGACCTCCACATTTAGCTTCATGTGGAAAATATAATATAAGATGTTCCATTGAGTCAAAGAAAGCAGGCGAAAATACTTTTTCCAGTTTACATATAAATACAGAAACATCTTATTCCATTTTTCTTAGCACGTAGTAGTATGTGGTCACTTCAAAAATGTCTCAAAACAATATATGATATGTCTGTTATGGAATCCCAAATTATATAATTTAACAAACCTCTGAATCCAATCAGCATAAGTCTTACCATTATAACATTACAATCACGACTTTTTAATTCGGTAATATGACCATTCTTAACTCATCTGCCCAAATTGGAAGCATAGCCATCTAGAATTCTATAATCTACAATCCACTGACAAAATAATAAGAGACTCTCTTTAGACAGTGTATAAGCTGCTTTTAGCTTCATTAACCTATGTGATCTGACATTTTTAAATAGTTCAAGTTCTGGTCGCCTGCAAATTTGGGCAAGATCTAATCATGCTTTTATAATATCTTTGGTCTTAGCTGGTGTATCCAAAATTGTATGAAATAAATTTTCAAAATAGTTTTTCTAAATATGAATGACATCCAACATGTGGCGGACCAATAAATCAGACCAATATGGGAGATCCCAAAAAATTCTTCATTTTATTCACTTATGTTCTTTTCCAAATCCAAGAATTTTCCGTTGGTTTAATGTTGGCCGAAATGTGATGGGAGGTAATGAAAATACAACAGATTTTAACTCTGTAATTGAGATCATTTTTGGAGGTTCATTCCTTTCAATTGTGCTTTTTCTAAAATGAGATTTGTTCCTTCGAAAAGGAAGAGCTGTTGGAAGAAATCTGCGATGACAGTCAAAATAGAATGGGTTTTTTTCCATTGATGAGCATAAAATCTTTGTTGTCTTTCATATAGTAAGGACATGATTTCAGACCATGTGTACTCCAGCCAGATAACATGCCATATGCTGGAAATTCTCTAATCGTCCACATCAATGCAACTTTTAATGTGAAATTTTGTTTCGCAGCAACATCATATGTACTAACATCATTACTCAACAATGCTTTTAACTCATCAATCAATGGTTTCAAATAAACATCAATATTCTTTTTCGGATTTCCTGGGATTAATAAGATCAAAAAGTTATTGGGATCCTTCATCCACATCCATGGAGGTAGATTGTATGGAGTTATAAAGACAGACCATGATGAATACTGACTACCATGAGAACCAAACAGACAGAAACCGTCAGTAGAAAGACCCAATCGCACGTTTCGGGCTTCTAAAGTAAAAGAAAGATGCAGTTGATCAAAATTTTTCCATGAATCACCATCAAATGGATGATTAAAGATTTCACTGGTTGAAATATTGGTTTTGTTCCATGACATTATTGACGTTGTGTTATGAGGAATAAATAAACATTGTATCCCGGGTGTAAGGGGGAAATATCTCAACTATTTTACAGGAATCGATCCAGACTTCCATGGTTGAGCTTCTTTATACTCGATATTCCACATGTGGGACAACTATCCAATGACTCATTTTCACCAGAATATAAGATGAAATCATTTTCACATGCATGAATCTTTCGATAACTATGTCCCAGATTACGAACTAGCCTCTTGATCTCTTAGTAATTTGCAGGCAGCACATTTCCTTCAGATAACAAAGTTTTAACCAAAGAAAATATCTAATCAAAAAAGTTGTTTGACATTTAATTATCTGATTTAATAAACATAAAATTTTCAACCGCTTCTAATTTGCTTATCTTGCAACCAGGATATAATGCATCCTCAACAGACCTCAACAACTCATAAAATTCAGATGGTGCCAACTCTAGAGTTAAATTAATATCATCGTGAGTTTTAGTTTGTTGAATAGATGGACCTGCAACATCATGTACTAAATGTTGGAACCATGATGGATCTGGAATAAAGTTATTAGTATCTTCTCTGGAACTGTGTTCACTGTATTGATACCAAAAAACATAATCTAGTTGATAACTAAACCACAAGAGATGTCCTCCAACCTTGTCAAATGTGTCAAACATTCTCAGATCATATTTTTTACAAGGACACATAATTGTGCCTTCTGAAACATATTCTGGTTTTGATGATGAAAATTCTAAGAAAGCTTTATTACCCTCAATATATATAAGATTTAAACCAGAACCATTTTGATATCTGTGTTGATTTATCCAAGAGCGATCATCTAATAATGACTGATGTCGACTTCCTTGTTCCATATTTTTCTACAAAATATAAAATCATCACTGTTTTTGAATAATTTTAAATTATAAAAACACTATCTGAAAAAATATAACTAATTACTACTACTTCTTAATAATTACCATTAATTATGGGCGACACAATTTCCAATGGATTGACATCTACTCTTTTGTCTGACGGCTCATTTACTTTCATCATTCTCACACTGAAATCACAATGTATAATCTGGTCGGAGGTACGCATATTCATTCTCATATGCACGAGAAGGAATACGTGTACCTCCGACCAGATTCTTCACTGTGATTTCAGTGTGAGAAAGATCCAAGTAAATGAGCCGTCGGACAAAAGAGCCCCCTTTTCGTCGATGAATCGTCTTCTTCCGACTTCCACTACCTGAAAACATTATAAAAAATGTGATCCTACGAATGCATATCCAATCTTGTGCATACGAGATTGAATATTCCTATGTAGAATCACATTTTTCATAATGTTTTGAGTTAGTGAGAGTTGAAAGTAAAAATGTCATCGAGAAAAAGGAGGGCCGTCAATCCATTGGAAATTGTGCCAAGTTCTTAAAATTTATTAAAATTTATTAAAACTTCTTTCTAACTATTCCTAACTATTCCTAACTAACTATTCCTATTTATTAATAACTATTCCTTTTTATTACTAACCATTACTATTTATTACTAATTGTTACTATTTATTATTAACTATTTCTATTTATTATAAATTATATCTAATAAAATCTAATTTAATCTAATCTAATCAAATCAAATCTAATCAAATCAAATCAAATCTAATCAAATCTGACCATATCTAATCATATCTAATCATATTTAATCATATTTAATCATATCTAATCATATCTAATTGTATGTAATCATATCTAATTATTATGAATTATATTTAATTATTACAAATTATTACGAATTATATCTAATTATTACGAATTATATCTAATTATATCTAATTATTACTAATTATATCTAATTATTATTAATTATATCTAATTATTACTAATTATATCTAATTATTTTTAATTATATCTAATTATTACTAATATTTAAAAAATTATATTATTCTAATTTTAATAATAAAATAATTCTAATTATATCTAATTATTACAAATAAAAAAATTATATTATTAATATTTATGAAAAAATAATATTTATATTATTAAAATAATAAAAAATTTATAAAATATTAAAATTTTCATTATTCACAAGAGGCTTTGCTTTATTTTTAACATGTTCAAATATCAAAGGGTCGCCAATTTTCAGGTCATGCACAATAAATTTTTTGCCTTAGCCATGTCTAATGTAAAGTCTATAATTGTTCTTGCATGATTTATTACCTCACAAGTAGTGTGGCAATAGGATGACCAAAGCAATTTCATTCTCGTCTCTAAGAATTATCTCACTCCCTTTATATAGACCATTCTTCCATAAAAATTTAAGGGGACTTCAGTATCTTTCCCTTAAATTTTCAAAGAATATTGGTCTATGTAAAGGGTCATGTGTGATAATTCTTAGAGATGAGAAGGTAATGACTTGGGTTGTCCTATTGCATCGCTACTTGCAAGGTGATAAACTAATCAAGGACAATTATAGAGTTTACATTGGACATGGTCGACACTTACTAATTATTACTAATTATTTATAATTATTACTAATTATTACTAATTATTACCAATTATTACTAATTATTTCTAATTATTACTAATTATTAATAATTATAAATAATTATTAATAATTATTACTAATTATTGCTAATTATTACTGATTATTATTAATTATTACTAATTATTACTAATTATTATTAATTATTATGAATTATTACTAATTATTAATGTTTATTACTAATTATTAATATTTATTAATAATTATTAATGTTTATTAATAATAATTACACTTAATTACTAACTATTACACTTTATTACTAATTATTACACTTTATTACTAATTATTACACTTTATTACTAATTATAAAACTTTATTACTAATTAGTACACTTTATTTCTAATTATTATGATTTATTACTAATTATAATAATTTATTAATAATTATTACAATTTATTAGTAATTATTAAAATTTATTACTAATTACTACTAATTACTACAATTTATTATTAATTAATACAATTTATTACTAATTACTACAATTAATTAATAATTACTACAATTTATTAATAATTACTACAATTTATTACTAATTACTATAATTTATTACTAATTATTACAATTTATTACTAATTACAACAATTTATTACTAATGATTACAATTTATAACTAATGATTACAATTTATTACTAATTATTACAATTTATTACAATTTATTACTAATTATTACAATTTAGTACTAATTATTACAATTTATTAATAATTATTACAATTTATTACAATTTATTACAAATTATTACCATTTATTACTAATTATTACAATTTATTACTAATTATTACAATTTATTACCAATTATTACAATTTATTACTAATTATTACAAATTATTACAATTTATAACAAATTATTACTAATTATTACAATTTATTACTAATTATTACAATTTATTACTAATTATTACTAATTACTACAATTTATTACTAATTATTACAAATTATTTCTAATTATTATAATCTATTACTAATTAAGACAATTTTTTACTAATTAATACAATTTATTACAATTTATTACTAGTTATTACAATTTATTACAATTTATCACTAATTATTACAATTTATTACGAATTGTTACAATTTATTACAATTTATTTCTAATTATTACTAATTATTACAATTTATTACTAATTATTACAATTTATTACTAATTATTACAATTTATTACTAATTATTACAATTTATTACTAATTATTACAATTTATTACTAATTATTACAATTTATTACTAATTATTACAATTTATTACTAATTATTACAATTTATTACTAATTATTTCAATTTATTACTAATTATTACAATTTTTTACTAATTATTACATTTTATTAATAATTATTACAATTAATAACTAATTATTATAGTTTATTACTATTTATTACTAATTATTACTATTTAGTAATAATTATTACTTTTTATTAGTATTTATTATTATTTATTACCAATTAATATTAATTACTACAAATTAATTATATACATTACAAAATATCGTTAATAATTACTAATTACTACTAATTTTTAAAAATTAATACTAAAAATTTCAATTTCAATTTAAATACAACTAATCAACAATAATAAAAAATAACATAAAAAATTGAAAGAAATAATAAATTCAATAAAACCTAAATATCTTTAAACTTGATTTTCTATTGATGTAGACGACTTCACAACTTCTTCGTGTCCAAATAAATTAACTTAAAAAATTTTTCTCTCTGAAATCAGAGTTCAGAGAGAAACAAGATATATGAATTGAGTGGAATGAGAAGAAAAACAGATGGGGGTATATATAAGTTATATTATTTGCGACGGGTTACCCGTCGTAAATTGTATCTTTTGCAACGGGTCCCGTCGCCAATACCTACGCCCGCATTAATTGCTGTCGGTGGTAAAAAAGTTATTTGTAACGGGACCCATCGCAAATAGTCCTTGCCGACACTTCTTTTGCGATGGGAGGACATCCCGTTGCAAAAAGCTATTAACCACCACAGGGTATTTGCGACAGGCCCCATTAACCTTCACGCGGTTTGGCGACTACTCGTGCTAATCCTTTTGCGACGAGACATGAAATTCCATCGCAGATAACCGGTTATTTGCGACGGGTTATTACCCCCTTCGCAAATAACCACATGGACAAACTTTTTGTGACATGATTTAGTCCCGTCGCAAAAAACTCGTCACAAAAAGTCCTTCTTCCCGTAGTGTAATGTAATGAACAAAAATTTTATCAATGGAAATCTCCTTATTATAATTAAGTCATATAGTATAAATTGCATAAAATCACATTTATAACACAATACAAACATTATAAATTGAGAATGAATAAAATAATAGGTATTTCAAGAAGTTATGGAACATATACTATTGAAATAGTAACTTGACCTTTGGAATAGTAATATAAACCTTATGAATAGTAAACCATCCAATAAAATAGTAACCTTAACAAAGAAATCAAACAATTTAGGCATATTAAAAAATGAAAATATGACATAACTATATCATAGTATAAGTAAATAAATCTTTTAAAAATTAAAAATTAATTGTAGTTATTTTTGTAAGTCATTAATATTTATTTAATTTTTTTGATTAATTTAATAATTGAAAAGAATTACTTTCTTAAATTTATTCATAAATTAATATTTTGTTGTGATATTATTTTTATATAATTTTATGAGAACTTAATTAATTTTTCCATGTTTTAAAAAATCTGTTAAAATTTTAAAACCTGCATTTTCCAAGTAAATGATGAGTTTAATTAAAAATAAATTTTCTCATGATTGTAAATTTATTTTCATAAAATGAAGATCATTTTTTAATTATAAACATTTAAAAATGTTTTGAGTTATATTTTTGGGAATTTTCTTAAATACTTGAATTTCTGGACAATATTAAAATACAATAATTTATGATAAAATCCAAATATATGAATTATGGATTCATAAATGATTTATGAATAATTTAAGCACAAAATATTCTACTATCCTTTATTATTTTAATATATTTGGTGATAATATCAAACTATACATATTCATGAGGAAAAGTAAAAAATTAATGAATAAAATAATGAGAAAACACCCTCTCTTCTCCTCTATAAATACCACCCCTCAACAACTCTCCTCCTCACACCTCTCTAGATTTTAGGCTTGATAAAATTATTCTCAAATATCTTCCCAAGACCCTCCCCCACTTTGAAGATCCTTTTTTCTCATCAAAATAAAAAAACGGTTTCCCTAAGGTGGTTCTCCATAAGGAGAAATTCAAGAGGTAAAATCCTCTTTCTTTTCTATTAAATTGTTTTCATGTTCTTTTATATTCTTATTTTATCCTCACATAACCCCATCCAAATGGTATGATAACTCTAGTAAAATAAATATAATATAATTTTATTATGTCAATGGAGTAATCCAGCATTATTTCTTTCCCCTCTCCGTTTGTATTAAAAATGAAAACATCACCCGTTATGTGTTTATTTATCACATTCAAGGATGAAAACATTTTTTATTTCTATTACCCCCTTAAATAATAATAATAAAACAATGTTTATGGTTAAAAAATATTATAATATTTTTATAAAATCCTATTTAATATTCATTAACAATTATATACATGTGATATTAATCAATAAAACAAAACTAGTTTTTGATGACCGAAAAACACCAAAATAATGTAAACAATTATCATTAACATATTATCTAATGATTCATACTCATTCCAAATTAGCAAATGACATAAATAATAAATTAATATTATTTATTTTCATTAATAACATAAAAATTCCACTCTGGAAAACCATTTTCATTTTACATTATTTTCCATACACGCATACAAGAAACTGATCATGAAAACAAAGTTAATAAACGCTCTCAAACGATGAAATTATATCTTATAACGCATAAAAATTGACATAAATGTACTTAATAAAATTATAATAAATAACATACATATATATATTTTTGGAATTAATTAATTAATGGATTTTATATAATTATCTAGGACATTGAGATCAAGTGTAGAACACTTTCAGACATAAGGTAAGTGACTCTTTTCGAACCTTCATTTTTCCTTTAGGTTATGATTTCTATATATTTAGAGCAGTTTAACAATTATTTATTTATATTTACATCTTATAAATAATTTTCATATGTTATAAACTCATATAACCAGATCATATCATTCTTATTTTATAGGGAAATACATGTTTTAAAAAAAGATTCCCTTCTCAATTTTTCTCGATAAGCAAACCCAATTCAAGGGGACTTCCCAATTTCTTACCCATTTTCAATTTATCATAATAATATGATTTAATCCACCATTTTTTCCAATAATCACTAATTTATGATGAAAAAATATCTTGGTTCATTTTTTGGATTTACTCAAACAATTATGCCATGTTTGTTATAAAGAATCTTTAATATTTTCCTTAAACCACCTAATTTGTTTATCTCTAGTGTTTATTAAACAATATTATTTGACGTATTTACTTCATTATGACATAAATTATCATTATCTATTCCTATTTGTCAATTATTAATGTCCATTTATTAAATCCTTTATTTCATGGACACCATTATGATATTCCTTTATGTTATGCCTTTTCACATGATTATTATACTCAATTCCTTCCATGGGAAAAACTTATGTTTATGTTTGACTCCTTATATATGATTATTCATGAGGTACACATATTCATGAACATGTTATGATTGGTGTACCTAAATAATTCTCAAATTCATTAGGTAATGTTTAGTCACACGAGACATCAAGTTGGGACTTGGAGTGAACCAAATTCTTTTATGGGACTTTGTATACCTTGTGTTAGAAGTTAGCCTTGACTCATGTTTATTTAATTTTATATATTTTTTTCACATTCACATGATTTCATGTTTATATGTTCCCATCCTATAGATGTTATTCTTACTTATGATTATTCATTATCCTTTCCTTTATTTTATCAGGTTATTTATTCTAACTCAGGTGGTATGTTTTATTCCTATGCTTATTCACCTACTGATATTTCTAGATAATCCATTTTGTACATGTGTTTAATAGGTTACACTATACTGATATAAGGGATCAATTAATTTAGAATCTCATTATGAAGAATAAATATATTTTTTTATTTTGTTTTCATGTAGTTCAATTTTGTACATAATCTCCAAGATACTAGAATTTATAGTCTTTGGAGATTAATTTTATGTTTAATTATGAATAAAATAATGTAATAATATTTTTAAAAGGACAGGGTCACTATAATGACACAACTTTGTTTCATTATCCTCTAAGAAATAGTCTCTATGATATAGGTACATGATGATGATGTGGTGCCTTCTCAAAGATCTGGAGCTCTAGTGGCTTCAATGATGCAAGGAATGCCTATGGTGTGGATTTATTTTAATTTACATTGGTAAAAAGATCTTCATCCTAGATATAAATGGAAAAAAATGGTCCAATGGGTGTCAACTATGGCTTGGATATGTGTCCAATAATGTTTTTGTGAAGCTATCCCAAGACAACACTGTTTGAATGATTATGCAAGTACCCAATATCTCTACATCCCATATCATTTTCATGATAGAATAGCTCATCTATTTAAACAATCTCATGCCTCTACCATCTAGAAAATCAGATGGGTGAATAAGGACCCCCTACGCCACTAGTTCCACCCCATGTTAGTGAAACTCTTCACCCAACGCTGTACAAAATCTACTCCCATGTGCCAATACACTACAATTCTCATACGATGTGACTAATTTCTCCTCTATTCCAAATGAAAGCCTTCCCAATGGTTTCCTAGATTGGATCCACATTATGGATGGCCATGATGATTTCATCCCACTAGTTTAGGGAAATCTATTCTGGCCAATTTTCTACCAACAGATATGAAAAATACATAGAAAAAGTATAACTATAAAAAAATTATTTTACTTATTTTTCAAAAAATTTATTCTAAAATATAAAATAATAACAAATGATAAATAATAGTTAAATAAATCATTATAAATAGTAAAAAATAAATGACATTTATCAATTGAAATTTAATTATAGTTTATATATAATAGACTCATTAGACCCCCACACTTTGACCATGCTTTCACTCAAACAAGTATCTATATAAATAATTATAAAGGATCCACATATTTCATTAATATTTAAAATTAAAAAATAATGAACTAAAAATTATCAATGTGGGAAAAGGATTTTCAAGTGTTAGAAAGTAAAAATGAAAGAAAATCATCCTTAAACATAATGTAATTTATTTCCCCAAAAAATGGTGAATCCTCTTCATTATTCGATTCAATAAACAAAATGTATTATTATTAACATTCCAAGTAATGATACACCCAAAATTATTTTATTTTCAAAAAATTCAAGGTAAAATATATATGGAGATTTTCCACACACCTCGGGCACATGTACCAAAATTTGAACTTGAAAATGACTTACATTCTCCACTTAGTAGATAAAAATTTCACTAAAAATCCTTATGGATTTAAAATCAGTATCCTATGAATCTAATGATAATGGATAGTAGGAAATTGATGTAAAAATATTAATCTCAAAATAGTGGTATATATCTACGTATAGTGCATGATAATAAAAGTGAAGTCTAATGAAACTGTCCTCTTAAAAAGTACATCTTCAATACACCGTAATCTAAATTTAAGGGCATGAAAAATTAAATCATAATTAATTAGTTACCCCAATATATATTTTTTCAATTTTTCAATTTTTTGAAAATTGAACTAGGATAAGTGTTACATCCACTACAGAGTCCCAAATGATAAAAATCATTAGTCAAGTGATTCTAATTTTTGAAAATCCACAACTTAACCTTTTTTTCATTTTTTCATAGACCAGTAGAAATAAATATAATGAATGATGATATTCTGTTTTTCCCATAGTCTAATAAAAATGTAGTTTTCCCTCAACAATTTAAATCCAATTTTCCCATAAACTCCCTTTCCCCCACAATTGAACTTTTATAATCATACATAACACTAGAGTGTGGGTAGGAATGGATATATTTGTCTTGTGATGTGTCTTATTATAATTAATGGCCATTCATGGTCTCTAAGGTCTTAAAGTATGATCAATGTAGGATCTATATCATGGATAATAATGGAATCAATAAAAATTAAAAAATAATTTTTATATTGAATTTGTTAAATCATCGCATTGACAAGATCAATTTCAAGTCGGAATAGGTATCATGTTCTATGTTCTCTCAAGATATTAAATAAAAATTATTAAAACAATTTGGTCTAGAAAAATCTCAGGAATGGGAGAATATAATTCAAGTCAATCACCTTAGGTATCTGTAATAATAAATAAATTAAACTACATGAATTTATGAAATTAAAATAATGAAATATAGAAGGGAAATTTTCATCTATACATGATTGGAAAAAAAATAATGATTTATAGAATTCAAATTTATATTGTTCAATTTAATAATTAAATATACCAATATTTTTTATTTAATTATATAAATATAATAATAAAAACATGGCATCACTGGGTTCCTAAAAAGTATACACATACGGGATAAAAAAATAGCAGCACTAAGATAATTATGGGTATATATCTTTTTCATTAAATATCTAAATAGATTGCATAAATAGGTGGGTAAAAAGGAATAATAAATCATAAATATAAATCCACTTATTATGAATCTATTACTTTTTTCTCCTTGACTTCTTCTTTATGTATTTTCACCTTGAAAAATCATAGGACTAAAAATATTTTTTAATAGTAAATGTGGAATCCCATTCCCATAAAAAATAAAAAATGAAGTGAATGAAAACCTAAACTATTTTCCATATAGAATTTAAAAAAACATAAATACTAAAGTCTTAAAGCATAAAAAATATGGATTTCCTTTTGAAATAACTTTGTTAATGGTCATTAATCTCAACCTTACCTCTCAAAGTAAATTAATCGAGGGTAGGAAAGAGGTTACCTGGTCCATATCTACGAACTTTCTGAGCAAATATTCCTCTATGTAGATGTTACCATAACCCTTTTTAGAAAATAATTTCACTCTTCCTATAAGTAAAACTTTCTCAACCTCCATGGGCCCAATAAAGTAGTGTTTGGATCATATTTAAAAATCAAAGGCTAGTTAACTAATTACCCAAACCTATTTTTTTCTTTGAATTCTTCTTGCATAAAATTCTCTCCAATATCCCTATATTTTTTAAAAACTACCATGTTTCCTAATATTGTTTTCATGTTCTTATTTATTATCTATAATACCTACTTCACTTATTTTCTAAAGTAAAGTAGCATCCTCAACATAATGTAAGATATCTTCCCTTTATTCATTTTCTATTTCATCCAGATTCATTATCTCCTGATGTTTATTGACATTTACATATTCTCCACCAACTCTCAATATTAGATCTCTACTTTAGATATCAATTAGTATCATTCCCATAGCTAATAAGGGTCTTCCCAATATTTTTAGGGTCTTCCCTTCATCCATGTCTATTATGATAATGTCCACTAAAAGATATAATGTATCTACCTTGATTATGAAATCTTCTAGTAGTCCTAAATGATGTATTGTTGTTGTATCTAAAAGTTGAATCATAACTTGAGTTAGCTTAATCAATCTCAATATAGGGATTTTGAATATTTATTACAACATTATATTTAAACATTTACATAAATCAAATAAATTACTACCATAAATGACAGAACCGATATAAATTAGAATATACAAGCTACATGGGTCACCTTATTTATTTGGTAGGCTTCTCAATACCAAAAATGAACATTACCCTTTCAATTGTGTGGTACAAAATTCTTCAAAAATTATTTTTTGACACTAATTCCTTTATAAACATCAAATAGGTATGAATGTTTTCAATCTAATTAGTGAATGAATATTTTGGTGTTTTTTTAAAATGTTGAGAAAAGTTTTTATTTCTTCATCAAACCTTACTTTCATTGCTTACTATAGAAATAATAATTGTTATTGGTAAGGTAGAGGTGTTCCTTTTAAAAAAATATATATGATATTCTCTTCCTTTTTCTTTTCACATCACACAACTTCTCCTTATTCCACAACTTGTTCGCCATTCTCTCTTATAACCTCTTCATCAATTTCCTGGGTTGAATTTACACTCCTCAACGTAGTTTATTTTAATTATCCATTTCTTATAACATTGGTTTAAACTTTTATAACTCCCCTTGGCTTCTCCTTTAATTTTTTAGCAATCTAAACTTCTTGGATTTCTGTGTTCCTCATTGTCTCTGTTGAGTTTTTTTGAATCATCTTTCAATTCTTAGATTAATTTCCATTTATATTTTTATTAGGTTTCCAACACATTTATTATATATCTTATGGTTTTCCCAAATCATTATAGAGTATTCTCTTGAGATTGGACATAGATTGTAAGTTATGAGCATGGGTTTTGAGGTTTAAAACCCTACGGTATTGGTTAAAATGCACAGACTTTATGGGTTCATTATCCTTGTTTTTATTGTGTTTTTTATTGTGGGATCCATCCATTAGATTAATAACAATGATTATAATCTAAATAATTAATTTCATTATATTACATTCCATGGGGATGTTGGGTGGTAATCATTATGTCCAATTTACAGGAAATGTTGTTCACTTTGGTGGAAACCCAATTCATATCCACAATGAGTATTCCACATACTTATCATCCATACATTTTACATTAGAAACTATTTATAGAAATTTCATCTTATAACTTGTAGATATCTTCTAGTAACTTCCTCAATAAAAAATATTCTAGAGAAAACATATATAATTGAATAGAAACCCTACAGAAATCCATTGTAAAATGTTTTGATTAGTAACCATGTTTTGATGTCGTGGTGAGAAAATATTCTAATTAAGCTTATTAATTTTTCCCATTAACTATATAATGAATCATCATTCATTTTTTTCGAAATTTAGAATACCAACCCACTGATATATAGACGTTGATTGAAGTAAAAAAAATCAAATTTTAAACTTCATTACTAGATCCTCCAATATTGTGATTGAGAATGAGGGTAGAATTTATATCTACTAACGAGATTTTTATTTGAGTGAGAATATAATGATGTATAATATTACTAAATTTTTTGTGACATTATTGAATTGGAATTTTTCAAACAGTTCTATGAAACTCCCAAAGTTAGAGTTGAGGTCTCCATGAGTAGTCCGGTGAATTCGATTGAATGTGTAATCATATGTATAATTGATGGAATCATATCAAACTATTGATAAAATTTTGGAGGGAAAATGATGATCAAATTGATCCCCATATTCAAGGGTCATCCAAATATTGTGATAGGTTTCATCCATAGGATCCTTCCTTAGAGCTCTTTGTGTGCTTTTTATCCAACTTCACTTCCAGCCTTGATTTCATATTCGTTTGTTCCATTATTTTGTATTATTATGGACATTTAAATATCATGATTAAAAGTGATTTGTCCACATTTTTTATTTCCCCTAGTTGGGTACTCGTGTACTGATGTCATTCGTGAAACTATGACTTGATATGACTAAGTGTAAAATCATAAAAAGAGAAAAAATAGAAAATTTCTAATAACTATAAGCAGAAATAATAACCATTCAATGATAATTGTGACACTTTTGACCACCATAATGGAATCATTAAATATATTAGGGAAATATATGTAAAAAGTTTTTTTACACTAATTATCACTAACAGAATTTATAAAATAGAATGTGGTAGTCAAGGTTAATCTATAGAGAATGGAATCGTGATGAATTAGATTTATTTAGGAAATGATTTCAAAAAAGAAATTAAAATTGGTTTGTTTTATGATTAATGGGATCAATATAGAAAGAAATATAAATTCAGGTTCATGTACTTCGTTAAGAAAAAGTGTTTTGTTTTTTAAATTAGATATTGTTAGAATCACACTTTTATGATCCTCCTCTCATATAACCCACACTATACATTTTTAAAACCCATTTCCACACTCATTTACTTAGTTTTATTTATATATAGGTGTTCAAAACCTTATTTAAACATATCTGACCATAACTGATGAATTTTTTGTTCCATGAGTGGGATAGCTAGTTGATGCATTTGAAAGAACATACCATCCTCTCACAACACTGGTCGTGTATGAGATAGGGGGATAAGATTGAAATGAAATTAAAAATACACAACCCATCATAGATTTAAATCAAAAAACACCCCTTATATTATGCAAATTACCATTAATTTATATTTCTTCATACATAATATTTACACCCTCATGCTAGTCCTGAGGGGATAACGAAATAAAGAAGGACCAAATAATAATCTACCCCTTAGCAATAACAACACATCATGGCACCACACTCTAGTATCTAGTTGTCCCCTCGGCTGATGTTACCCTTGAATCGAATCATTATTCTCTATTTATACATAGTATCCCATAATTTCTATTCTATTTTAATCTTTATTTCCCTCACTTATCATTTTTAATTGATCAAATTGGTATCCTCATAACAAATATCTATTTTAGGTGAGGGTTTGGCTATGTCCTCAGTGGTCTTCTGGTGAACTCTAACCCCCATAGAGGTAGGTTCCAATACACACACATGGATCTATTAAAAATCTCCCATGTAATGTTCTTTATAACTTGAATAACAAGAATATATTTGGTTTTTGAAATATTCTAGGAAACCCCTATGGTGTGGGTAGTGTCTCTTCGACAAAAATACCTTAACATGGCTTATAGGTGAAGTGTAAGGGTAAGGATATTTAACATTATGCATCTCAAATTCTTATACTTACCGTTATATAGCTCCTAGATTACCCTTACATTTCTCAGAGAATACCCTTATATATCTTTTAATTCTTCATGAATGGCTATGGAAAAACCATAAAACCCATGATTTAGCTTCCTCTTCTTCATCAAAACCTTACTACTACCATTATTGGCTTCTCCATGATATATCCAGTATCCCAAGACATAAATTCACTATACTCATATTCGTTATTTCCATCCATGGTGGAACCAAACCCTTATCACCATAGATTCTCCTAAAGTAACACTGAACACCACACAACATCACATAAAAAAATGTGGCTCTATTTCATCACCCTTTGATAAATAGTGGTTATGACATAGTTGAATGACCGTGATATAATGCCTTATCTATAATATTAGGCTCTAGTGGGTACCATGATGCATGTAAAAACTATGTAGAACACCAATTGAATTTCTAGAGGCACTAAACTCTTCTTCTAGGTCATATTTGGTGGTTATGAAATATTAGGGTGTTGACAATAACATGGATGTGTGTATGAGAATAAAAGCATAAATATTTCACAAGAAGACACTATTTTGGTAAGTATAAAGAGTAATCAAGATCTCTTTGTCCCATACCATTTTTCACCATGGTCCAACTCCACTATTTAATTATTCCCATGACTCAACTAGAAATAAAGTTTAATGTATCCCTCGTGCTACTGGTGTCACCCCACACCGGTGAAAATCTCCTCCCACTACCGTATAGACTCTCCTATTAGGTTCCGGTGTGCTCTTATGACCATGAAATGAATCTACATGCTCATATCTACCGCATGCTAACCTCCCATATGGGTTTATTTGGTGGAGGCCCCTCATTGGGCGTCCATGTGGCTTGCTTCCCACTAATTGAGGGCTAGATCTGCTGGTGAGTTTTTTACCACACCAATGAAAAATACATAGAAAAAACATAACCTGAAAAAAAGTCATTTCACTTTTTTTTATTTATTTTATAAAAACTTCATCTTAAAATATAAAATACCCAAAAATAAAAAATAACAATTAAAAAATGGTTGTAAATAATTAAACACAAATTAAATTTATCAATAAAAATTTCAATATATTATGTATAAAATGTACTCTTAACATATATAGGTTAAGAATTCATATACCCAATAATGCTTGTCATATATTTTGATCATAATTATACAAAATTGATACTGAAATAACACAAAATGAAACCCACTACACTCTCCCCAACCATTCCTAGGGCCTATATATAAATCCCCATTGACTACTATAACTCATCCACGTGTTCTAGGGACATCAAAAAAACTTTCATATCACCTATAAGGTATATATATGAACCAAGATGCCTATGAAGAGTCTGAGTAAAACATAGTAGTCCACATCAAATGGTGTCACTAAATAAACCCATAATATATGAGTACATGTATGATGTGATATTATATTAACAAAATAACCCAAAAAATAATAAAACTCATTTGATTACTGAGAGATAAATAACCCAATCAATGTGTAACCATACCCGATTTGACTTATTCCAGTAATAGAATGAGAATATCACCATATAACCAAAAGTTTTGGTTTGAAATCCTCCCATAAATCCACTACCTAAAAATTATTGATAATGGTTAACATAATTTTCAATACATAAACAATATCAACATCCATGGTCATGTCACCCCATATCATAAGAAATCTAAATAACCCTAAGCATGTTATCATACATCATAAATATATCAATAAATTTGGACATATCATTCAGAAATATAACAATACTAACCAACATGATCATTTCATTCAAAATCATAACAATACCAACAAATATGTACATGTCATCTCACACCATAGAAATATCAAGACACATATAAATTCTATCATGTATCATAATAACATCAATAAACATGGATATATCATCCTATAACATAACAATATCAATATGTACGAGTATATAATCCAATAAGATAATAATATAAATAAATATGGTAATTATATACTATTAAAAATAATTTCAATAAAAATTGGCAAGTTATACCACTTTGTAGGATTAACTCATTTTCCATATCACTGGTGTCAATAGTATCATCATCCTTATCTCTCCATATCAGTAAAGGAAATCATATTGTCACCTCATATTTCTACATCACTAATGGAAAGTGTATCATCACATCATCTTTCCCTATCATTAATGTAAAAAAAATTATCACTTCATCTCTCTATATCATTAGCAATAATATATTATCATCTCTTCTCACTATATCAATGAAAAAAATATCACTAAATTATCTCAGCAAATTAGTTATGAAAATAATATAATTATCTCATCTTACCATACCATTGGTGAAAGTCATATAATCACCTCATATATCCATATCGTCAATGAAAAGTATATCACCATCTTATACATGCATATCATCCCATTTATTAACCATATCATAATACAAGGATCATAGGATTCTAAACTCATTAAAAATCATATTACAAGGAATATAAAATTATATATCATAACATATTAAAGTATACAAAATAACATATTAATTAATATCACACAACATATTATAATAATGATTTTAAATTTAATAAATTCCAATTTTAAATCATTAGATGGTTGGATCTCTTATATATAACACATTCCAATATTTACATAGCCAAGGTAGAACCAACACAAAACTGGTTAATTTAAAGACAGAGAATCCATGCAATTTTCATATGTTGAAACGTGCTACCAATTTAATAATATATATGCAATCCCTCCACATGGACATACCATTCTAGTCTCTCAAACAACCAAGATACCTCTTATAAAAAGATTATCAAAGGCACCTATAATTTTCCACTTGGTCATAATATTTAAATTTAACACCCCATTGGGATCCATGTCAAATGTTCTATATCATTTTTCTTTAATATCATGTAAATGGGGGACCATAGAGTCATAATATCATATATAAGTAACCTATCATCAAATAAATCTCTAGGGACCTAATCAAGATCCACTAGATAGTGGAAAATCAATAGAAAACAACTTTTGTGTCCCAAAAAAAAGTTCACATCATTTACCATTTATCACATGGTGATCAATGACCATTGAATCAAAATTTACCTCTCGATGGAACACTCATTAACCAAGTAATTCTTACACTACTCTCAATGAAATAAGGATAAATCTTAGGTTTCATTTTGAGTTTTTTGGAACTTAACACAATATGGAACACCTTTTATTTGAGAATCCGTGATATGTGCCTCACATTGATGATAGGTTTTGAGTTGAGGGTGGAAGAGTATCACAATAGATAAATAATAAAAATATGAAATATCTATATACAACATTACTTCTCATATAATTAGGGATAAAAATCCTTTAACAACATTCCCTAATATAGGGATGTGGTAGTGATAATGTCTCACTTGGAGTAGGGAATTTATTTCATCAATATATGGGGAATACTGTTCCCCAAGATTTAAATATATTATTGGATAATTTTAAAACAAATATAAGCATTATAAAAAATATTTTATGGATAAAAACAATAGGATGGGTGTAAATTGCCCCATGGGATTTTATTTTATCTTACATGGATCCCAAAGAGTCTAAAATATAAAAATTTATGGCTATTTGAATTTATAATTTTATGATAGATTTTTTAATAATTCTATACCCATACAAATATATATGAAATCCTAGATGTCACATAATAAATCTCATGAAAAACTCCATGAATTATTAGATATATCATGCTTATTATCACACCAAACTCTATAAAAACTAAGGAAAACTCTTTTAATTATTTACCCCAACCATGTGCTCCCAGATTCTTATATTGGTGCTCAATGTAGTTATTGGTAGTACCACCAAATAATTAGTGCATGGGATAAGATTTCAATATAAAGGGACCCTAAAATCCAATTTTAACCTAGAATTTATACTGAGATAACCTTAGTGCACATATATAATTATTATTTTCCCAACTCTTCTATATACTCCCATAGGTTATCTTCAAATCGAAGCATAATATAATTGGATGGAAAATAAGGATTAAATACCATGGTGACCAAGTATTCCAATGTGAGTTAAACTAGTATATCTCAAAGTAGAGATGTGGGGAGGGCTTCTTGAACTATATTCACACCCAAGACTTCCTAAAGTGGAGCTACACCCAAATTTAAGTATTTAATTGGGTTCCCATACATACAGGCCTCCAACCTTGGTACTCATTCAACAATTCCACAAACATGGGTTCCCAATAAACCATTCCATCAACTTGGGTTCCCAAAGGACCATACCATGATGGTTTCACCCCATGAACCCCATTTAGGATCAGTTATGTTCTACATTTTTGGTTCTTCACCATGATCTCTTTCCTTCCATCACTTAACCCCTTGAAAATACAAGAGTGAAACCATGAATTTCTTGGAATTTTTCAAACAAGATTCGGGTTATGATACCTATAAAACCCACTTAAATCCCAATATTAACTTGATTTAATATTCTTTTATTGGTTCCCAAAAATATTATCAGTTGAGAACCCCCTTGGTTCCCTTATATTCCTTAAGTCTATATTATCCTATTGTTTTCCTCAAAATCCTTTTGTCGATATTATCTACTTGGTTCCTAAAGATTTCTTGGGTTAAGATCCTCCTCTGGATTTCCTAAAATACCTTGATTTTTGATTTTTCCCTTACTTTCCTCAAATTAATTTAGTTGGGATATTAATATCAGTGACTAGAAATCCCATCACACATATCAACCTATAGAGTAAACCCAAAAGTGATACTTTAGAATAAGTCCAACACCAAATCATTTCCGGTAACCTTTAACCTAGTGGAACACACTAAATTAATTTAAAATATTTGGAATAGTTCAGGGATAATGAACTTAAAAGAAACCATTATGGTCCTTATCATATGACCATAAAATTTATGATGTTCCCTGTCAAAAAACACCAAACTATATATGTTATAGTTCCCTTAATATGGATATATAGGAAGTCATTTTAATGGGTATGATTCCAGTCCAATAGAACTCCAACCTCTTTTTATATTGCACAAATGCCTCCCAAGATAAAAATAATCCTTGGTTCCATATTATATGGATTTGAACTAAAGGCTGTCAAAATACTTAGATCGGATGAGATACAATATAATTCCCATGTCTAGTGTCCTCTTAAAGAGATATTGTAGTTCAATAAATTTCATGAAAGAGTAACCAATATGACAGTTGTAAGGAGTTTGTGAACATTTCTTAAATATATAAGAGATTATTATCTTAGGAAACCCAAAATTTAGTTTAAAAGAATATTGTTCTCGATATCTATCTTAACATGAAACATCGAGCTTTAAGTGAATTGTTATATACACGATAAATATTTTTATTATTTAAATCTAACCATTGTATCCTAGATATTAAATAGGTGGTATGAATAGTAATAAATGAATTATGAAAAATATTCACAAAGTTTTTATATACTTCAAATGTATTGATTAATATATAATAAATAAGCACTTAATTTTTAGTAAAGTCATTTTAGGCTTCAAAAATGTATTTTATTTCTTTTTGTGAGAGAATATTATAATTTATTTATAATAATTTTACAAATTTTATTTGATAAAAAGGATATTATTTTTGAAATAACAATATCAAAATTAGATTATGGAGATGTTTTGGGATTTTTTCTGAAAAAGATTGTTTTTTAGTGAAAGTTAAAAATATCAGGTTTTGAATAAATATCACTTCTTTTCATTAAATAATATAATAGAAAAGTACTATAATATTTTTAATTTTTTATAAATGTAAAATAATATTAATTTTTTTATTAATAGTCTAATCAATTACATATGAATCGTCATCATACTTGATTGTTCAATATGTTCATTAAAAAAACTATTTTTATTCTATTTTTCATTTTTATCTTAAATTAATTTATGTCATTTATAGAGATTTAATATTGAGAAATTTGTTTAATATTCAAAATAATATGGTTTAAATTTATTAAATAGTTCAAATTCATTTTTGGTCACCCAGAATAGTAACTTTAGTAAAAAGGTGGTTACCACAGGAAGATTTAAACTAGGTTAAAAGTGTAAAAAATAAAATGATAATGGTTTAAATGACATAAAAACTTATTGAAATCCTATTTGATGGTCATATTTCAACTTTATACCATTACTTATTCTAAAATGGTCCATTTTGGAACCATTGGGTTTGAGTAAGTCCTTAATAATTTTTATTCTTTTGAAAAAATCCAAGTGTATCCTCTCCCACAATTATTAAAGGACACCCATATTCTCTCTTTTAAACACCTCAAGATCCCCTTATATAAAAACATACCTACCCAATTACATTTCTAGATATCATACCCACATCCTTGAGTTCCTGGTTGGATTATAATACAATACAAGAAAGTATTTAGCTATAAACCATTGAGTTTTCCAAAGAAGAGATATATTTATTAACAAAATGTTTTCTTTTTTATTTAATCTTTTACCACATTAAAAATATACAAACCATTGTGATATGAAAACATAATTATATCCCTTATACTATATTTTATGTTAATAGTATAATACTTTTTCATAAATAGTATAATTCATTTTCATCACCTTCTCCAGATACTAGAAATTTAAAACATATTTCATGCATAAGTGTAGACTAATGCCATACAAAGACAATGTATTGCATTTTATATCACCGCCACATATTTTAGTCATAATGATGGACTAAAAAGAAGTAATATGATATATTGGATATAAATTTAATTCTATAAATGTAAATATATATTTAAATTTTTTATTTACTATAAAATGAAAAATAAAAACCTAAATTGTTCATAGATATGGACTTTGACCTCGGGAACCGATGTATTGTACTTTTAATCACTCCCTCACATTCCCTGTAACACGCTGAGTTTTTTTGAATTATTTTTATGTCAAATAAATTAAAATTATTTGATGGATTATTTTCACCATAAACCAATTTAATTGTGATGTACTCATAAAATTGAGTTTAGCTTTTGGTATACACAATATCGAGTTCCTTTGATAGCATGTGTAACACGAAAGACGGAGTTTAACCAAACTATAATATACTCTTAATAATATTATAAAAATATTATTATAGTTTTCACCTAGCTATGGAAATGGAGGGAATGAATATAATTTTCTAAATTATGATAATATTATTTAAAATTTTTTATATAATTAATTTTTTGATGACCAATTGATTAGAAATGAAAAGAAAAACCAATTGAACATAGAGGATGTGTTCTTATGAATCACTATTTTTATGATCACTGAAGCATTTTACTGTAATAAATTAAAGTAATCACTATTAGTGAATTCAATTATTGAAAATTTTATGATATATATTATATCATTTTTTTCAATTCATATAATAAGTTTTATACGCCTCAAATAATAATAAATCCAATTGGGAGAAAAAAGATGTATATTTCTAAAAGCATGTTTTGCCTCATTTTCATGGAAGAATTTTTTAAGTCAAAATCTTGATAATTTTTATATAATTTATTGAAAAATATAAGAATCTTTTTTTGAAATATTAAATTCAAAAAAATATATGTTGAATTTTTGGTATTTTTCTATAATGTTTTATTTGTTAATGAATAATGACAAATACTAAATTTTTAACTAAAAACTGCTTTTCTCACATAATATATTTTTAAAGACAAATTATATTTTTATTTCATTTTAAACTAAATATGATAAATTATACATATATTAATTCAATTTAGGTAATTTGAATCAATTTTAAATAGAAATTGGATATAAAAATAGATCAATGTTTTGTACATTTTCATTTTAAAAACTCGTTGTTTCATCCCTTATGTACGATTAATTTTATAATAATTTCTACAAATTCGATAATATGAATTTTGAAAAATGGATTGCATATTTTTAATAAGAATAATTTATAATTTTTAGTAAGTATAACACTATTTTGACTAAAATTATTAGGGAAATAAATTAAAATTAATGGTAGCATTGAAGGCAAAAATGAGTTTACCTAGTGGTTAAACATTAATATTAAGGGTCCACATGAACTAGAAACTTTTAAAAAACCCATTATATATCCAAATTTCCACCATATATTTTCTTAGATAGAAATGTAGAGACCCGAAGCTTAACGTACATGGAAATTACATTACTTTTGCGGAATACTTGGTACATAACAAAAACACACACACAAGGATCGTAATAGTTTAGTGTCTTTGGAAACTCGGAACGTAATCTTCTAATCGTGGTGAAAGATCTTCAGTATCTCCCATAAAGATCTTCCCCTTTTTTTTACCTAGAACCTTTTTTTTATCCTGGGGAAAAGAAAACATAAAAGGGTGAGCTCAAATGCTCAGTAAGGGTAAACAAAAGAAATATCAATCACATCATATTCATAAGAACGTAACATTTTGGAAATCATAACCTGCAAAAGAGAGCATAATTTCATAACATGGGATAAATCATAGAAGTGAAAATGAAATCACCTTAATCATAACATGAAACTAGAAACTTTGTGGCATTCACACATAATCATAGATAATCATTTCTTGTTCGTCAAGACTCATTGCCAAGACTATCTTAGTGGACAAAGTCCCTTTCTGAATCGAGTAACCCTCGTTTCATTCCTGTTTCACTGAACCGGTATAACCTACCATTCCAGCCATGTCTATCTCATGAGATATAAAATCTTTACCCAATGCATTGGAGGGAGATATAGGTCCCACCCATCTTATAATGAATCCTTTCTTATGTGTGCCACATAATCATAAAACATACATCATCGCATAACACATGTAACAAAAATGGGATTCTTGAAACATCATGACATCATAAATCAATTCATATAAGATAAAGGAATTCATAAAAATAATTCCATCACAACATGATCAAATCAATTTAATAATAGGGATAAAAACAGAACCCTTTATTATCTTAGATGGAAAATAATTTTGATAAAACACTTGAACTCCATTCTTGAGGAAAATATCCTTTCTTCTTCAAAAACATTTTTCCTTTCATAACATGTCATACAACTTTAAAATAAAAGAAGTTGATTAGAAATAAACTTGAAAACTTGTAAAGGAAGTTTCTTGGAAATAATTTTTTAAAAATCCATTCATGCCGTATAAGTTAAAAAAAACATTCTTCGTACTTTTGTCGGAAAACTCATAAAGTACCTCGTACGAAAAAAAACGACAAAAGATTCCTTTCATATCTTTTACAAAAAACTTACCGAAGGGTAAAATTGGATATAAAATATTGTAGAAGGATGGAAATAATATTACATATTGATGAAACATGGATGTGGATGATAAAATACACCCCAGTAAATACTTACGAATAAACAATCTCGCATAAAAATGAGATTGTGATATTTCCCTTACCTTAGGTCCGATTTGCTTCGTATGTGTCCGAACCTCCTGTATAATGATTTAAATAATGTCATTGACTTATTACAGAATCATATTCATTGTTATGATATCATATATGGTTCACTTATGACATTATATTACCCGTTCTTTTGTAAATTCCATGTTAAAGAAGCGTTTTGGGTAAAATCGTTTCATTTATCGTAGGTGTTTTGACTTGTTGTTCTTGACATCATTATTACTTATATCATGATTTTCTTACTTCCAGAATATAAAATATGATTTATATATCATATATATTCAGTATATATATATATATATATAATAGATAGATAAATAAAATGAAAAACACCGTTCATGGAGACGGTAGTCCGTACGTACGCATGAACACTGTTTTTCTTTCCTTATTGTCTTGAATGGAAGTAAGTAGATGACATACATATATATATATACATAAATCCAGTATCATTATTATGTCATATATTTCATTATTACTTATTATATATACTTTATAATCATTCATGAATGGTTAATCATTAAGAATGAATCTCATCGCGTCGTGGAGACGGTAGTCCGTACGTACGCACGAGCGATGATATCATTTCCATAAATATTGAATTGAATTGGAGTGGATTATACAATATATCAGAATCAATATGATGTTGTAATAACTATGTATAGTTATTCTTTACACCATTATACCCATCCATGTAAGGTGGTGGTGGAAAATAGATTACACCACGGTGTGGAGACGGTATTCCGTACGTACGCACGCGCGGTGATTTCTTTTTCCGTAGGATGGATAGATGGTGAAATAGGGTTGTTTCATACTTATAATAACATATCAGTATATGAGTGATACTGATGTTATTACTTCATAATGAAACAACCTAAGAAGAAGAAGTGGAAGAAGAAATAAAGATGAAAGAATTGGTAACGGTAATTACCTCTTCTTTGAAGCACCTTTTGGAGACCTCCTCTTAGGGAACTAAAATTGGTCTTTGAGGAAGACCAGAACCTCTAGGATGTTGCTAGGGAAGTGGAGAAGAGGTTTTGGCAGAGGTTGGCCGAGCTTGAGTGCTCAAATTGGTGTGAGGAGGAGGGGGAGGAGGTGTCCTTTTACAAGGGAGGAGAGGGGCACCTTAGGAATATCTCAAAATATTATTTTATATTAATGTAAAAATCGGTTTATAATGGTTCCAAAGGGTCTTATTTCGAAGCTAAAGTGGGGATGGGTCGAAATCCTATCAACCAATAGGATTTAGACAAGTTTATGGTATTATTTTAACCTTATCAATTAGATTTAACTCTAAGTTAAATAATTTAACTTTTACCGTGTCTTTTTGTTTTCTTTCACTATATGGTTAATACACTTTCTATAACATGCCAAACGAACCACAAATTGTTTATTATTAATAAATATATCCTTATCTAAGTCATTTCGCCGAACCTTAGATTTTTAGGAATAAAATAACAATTAATAATATAATATTTGATTTTAAAACTATTTTGTGTCAATTTTGACACTATTTGATATATGATTTTTGTGAAAGTCATAACAGAATTATATGTTCGAACCAAGTTTATCAAATCAACATTAATATATCATAGTAACCTATAAAATTAGTGTAATTCATAAAAAGTCTCAAATTACATTTATTTGAGCATTTATAACATCAATTATGTTAATATTTCCTTAAAAGGGTAATTACTGAATCATCGTTGTGTCATAAATAAATTAATTTATTTAAAGTCTAAAAATTATAAATAAAATATCATTATGTAGGAAATCTTTTTAGATTTCTAATGAATATTTATAGTCGAATTTATCTTATTTATAACCCCATATTAAAAATGATTTACTTATTAAACTTTGATTTTAACTATTTTAACCCTTCTTTAAATAAATTAATAATAAATGTCCTAATCTAATCCAAGTGGGCCTAAATTGTCATATTTTATTCCTAAGTTTGTTTTTGGTCGAATTACACTTGTCCAATAGAATTAGGACATGTGTTAGGGTAATATTAATATCATATTTACCCTTATTTACCCTATTTACTATTAACCGCGGTAAAAAAGGTAAAAAATTACTATTCACCAAAAAATTATTTTTATCTCATTGAACCACATTTTACTTACTGACATCAACCGTGTCTGTCGGATTTTTGAAATTCCATTCACAGAAGCGGTAAAATTAAGTTTTATGCAAAATTCAGTTTTTAACCTACCACTTAGTGGTTTTACTATTCATCAAAAATTGAAAGTTTTCAGAAAAATACCAAAATTTCACCCTAGGCTAATTTCGATATTCTGAGTCCAAAAATGAAGTCCATTTTGAAAAATAAAATTTATAAAATTTCAAAAAGTGGTTATTACTATTCATAACGGCTAGTTTTAATAATATTTTAATAGCATATCGTTGTTTAGTGAAACTCGATATTGCGTCTTAAACACGCTATCGAGGAAGGTCGCGATTGCGTGTAATGCAAGGCAAGTCAAGGATGCGTATTGTGCAAGATCCTTTTGGTGTAGCGTACAACACAAGACATTAATAAAATTAAAAAGAATATTTTTCATAAAATCTCGGGCTGTTACATTCTACCCCCCTTAAAATGAATTTCGCCCTCGAAATTCGTCGGGGTTATAAATGGTTTACTATTCGAAAGTTTCTTTAATAGAAACCCACATCATAAAAAGGAATATCAAAACAAATCTTTAAAAACAAAAGTATGAAACGTAACGGTTACCCAAATAAACCAATCACTGGGTTTCCACATAGGTGAAAATATGGATATGGAAGAGAAATCTAACCATCATGTTCTGATGGAGAGTTGTAGAGAACATGGCTATGGAAAAGCCAGTAATCACAAATCCATAGATTTGTGATGATATAAGGTACCATCTGATTAATCAGGTATAAGATCACTAAGACAACATTTTCAGTTTTCAAGATCGTTTCCCTAAAGTTAAAGAATTAGAATAAATACATACTTTATTTTGGTACAATCTCACTGTTGTTCGTGCCTTGAACAATTTCCAGTTCATCTCTTAAATAAATGAAGTTGAATTTGTTATTCGTGATGTGTTAGCAGATTATGTGATAGAATGACGGGCCATTCCATCTGTCTCAAACAAATGGTTAGAAAAAATTATATACATAAGTCGGTCTATAGTGAGATTAATCATATATGGTTCCTAAAATGGACTTTATACTTCATATATCATACTGCTTAATATAATAAAACTAGTTTCTAATAAACCGGGACTTCCTGTAGGCCAGTGGTAGGCGATAAAGGCCAGTCGCACTTCGGTTGTGGGTTCGATTTCCACAGCCTTGTCCGACGCGATGGGCTGCCGCCCGTCCTGCAGGTTGTCCTTTTCTAAAACTATATTACTATAAGATCCCATCAATAACATCGAGAAAACTTCTATCCTCAATCAATACTAACTTTGGTCCAACATAATCCATTCCAATCTTTAGGATTATCCATAATACTGCAATCCACTCTCACAACATAGTGAAAACGATTACCAGAGATTTAATACCATCGTCAATTCCCATATATCATAAGATATGTTTTGTTGGTTACATTCCAAACATTCAAAGTCCTTAATCATGTATTCTCTTGAATACCATTGTGAAAACATGAATGCAGTTAAAAGTTAACACCTTCCACATACTAAAATCCTCAAAATTCTATATACTCAAACCATGATATCACTTAGTCCTTATATCAATCATGAGCTCATGAATACAATCAAACATCTCATTATCGTCTTATCCTTCATTATGCACATATCATATACATTCCAAAAATATCTGAATAACCTTTCATGGATACTTGTACCATTAATCATACACTTTCAAAACTCAAGGAAAGACAACAGTGTAACAATCCTTAGATGTCTTTTTATTCCATAGTACCATGAGATTACTTATACAACATTACACGTGATAAACATGTAATCATTCCACTACATTCTTAAACCATTGACCGAGCTTCAACAATTCTTTCATCCCACATATCATTTGTAGTCTCATCATCATCATCCACATAAATACTACCCATATGACCATACTGATTCTCTTCATGAGTCTTTCCCTTAGGGCATTTGTTTGCATAATGCCCATACATTCCACATTTAAAACACTTAACCATTTTTGATGTCGTAGCAATACCATTATCCTCATCCATGGTGTTAACCGAACCTTTTCCTTTGCACTTACTTGCTTTGTGTCCTTCTTTTCCACACCCAAAGCATCATCCAGTTCCCTTGAAACATTCTCCTTGATGCCTCTTCCCACATGATTTACATAGGGGAAATTGAACTTTATTTCCTCTATGATCATCATGAAACTCCATCTTTCTCTTATTAGCCGAGTCAGGAAACTTACCAAATTTTACTTTATTGATCATATTATGAGATTGCTGATTCGGCATAATAATGATATTTGGACTTCCAAATCCCATTTCATTTGGTTGCTCATGAAGAATATCATTCCATTGTCCATCATATCCTCCATTATCGTGAATCATCTTGTTTCCAGCCATTTTCTAAAACCCAAAATGAATAGTGTGAGAGGCAAAAATAATGACAGGGAAAACAACATAATAAAGGGGGAGTACCTTCAATATCTAACATCTTAGGTTTAATTCTATGATCGTTAGCGTATTTCTAGTACTATAACTTATACGTCTACTTAACCTTATGGACATCCCTAGACATACCGTAGAAATATCTCTAGGGATCTCACTAATGTTTTCGCATCCTAGTTTCCAAAGGTTGACTAAACCTTTCCTCTGATACCAACTGTAGAGACCCGAAGCTTAACGTACATGGACATTACATTACTTTTGCGGAATACTTGGTACATAACAAAAACACACACACAAGGATCGTAATAGTTTAGTGTCTTTGGAAACTCGGAACGTAATCTCCTAATCGTGGTGAAAGATCTTCAGTATCTCCCATAGAGATATTCCCCTTTTTTTAACCTAGAACCTTTATTTTTATCCTGGGGAAAAGAAAACATAAAAGGGTGAGCTCAAATGCTCAGTAAGGGTAAACAAAAGAAATATCAATCACATCATATTCATAAGAACATAACATTTTGGAAATCATAACCTGCAAAAGAGAGCATAATTTCATAACATGGGATAAATCATGGAAGTGAAAATGAAATCACCTTAATCATAACATGAAACTTGAAACTTTGTGGCATTCACACATAATCATAGAGAATCATTTCTTGTTAGTCAAGACTCATTTCCAAGACTATCTTGGTGGACAAAGTCCCTTTCTGAATCGAGTAACCCTCGTTTCAGTCCTGTTTCACTGAACCGGTATAACCTACCATTCCAGCCATGTCTATCTCATGAGATATAAAATCTTTACCCAATGCATTGGAGGGAGATATAGGTCCCACCCATCTTATAATGAATCCTTTCTTATGTGTGCCACATAATCATAAAACATACATCATCGCATAACACATGTAACAAAAATGGGATTCTTGAAACATCATGACATCATAAATCAATTCATATAAGATAAAGGAATTCATAAAAATAATTCCATCACAACATGTTCAAATCAATTTAATAATAGGGATAAAAACAGAACCCTTTATTATCTTAGATGGAAAATAATTTTGATAAAACACTTGAACTCCATTCTTGAGGAAAATATCCTTTCTTCTTCAAAAACATTTTTCCTTTCATAACATGTCATACAACTTTAAAATAAAAGAAGTTGATTAAAAATAAACATGAAAACTTGTAAAGGAAGTTTCTTGGAAATAATGTTTTAAAAATCCATTCATGCCATATAAGTTAAAAAAAACATTCTTCGTACTTTTGTCGGAAAAGTCATAAAGTACCTCGTACGAAAAAAAACGAAAAAAGATTCCTTTCATATCTTTTACAAAAAACTTACCGAAGGGTAAAATTGGATATAAAATATTGTAGAAGGATGGAAATAATATTACATATTGATGAAACATGGATGTGGATGATAAAATACACCCCAGTAAATACTTACGAATAAACAATCTCGGATAAAAATGAGATTGTGATATTTCCCTTACCTTAGGTCCGATTTGCTTCGTATGTGTCCGAACCTCCTGTATAATGATTTAAATAATGTCATTGACTTATTACAGAATCATATTCATTGTTATGATATCATATATGGTTCACTTATGACATTATATTACCCTTTCTTTTGTAAATTCCATGTTAAAGAAGCGTTTTGGGTAAAATCGTTTCATTTATCGTAGGTGTTTTGACTTGTTGTTCTTGACATCATTATTAATTATATCATGATTTACTTACTTCCAGAATATAAAATATGATTTATATATCATATATATTCAGTATATATATATATATATAATAGATAGATAAATAAAATGAAAAACACCGTTCATGGAGACGGTAGTCCGTACGTACGCATGAACGCTGTTTTTCTTTCCTTATTGTCTTGAATGGAAGTAAGTAGATGACATAAATATATATATATATACATAAATCCAGTATCATTATTATGTCATATATTTCATTAGTACTTATTATATATACTTTATAATCATTCATCAATGGTTAATCATTAAGAATGAATCTCATCACGTCGTGGAGACGGTAGTCCGTACGTACGCACGAGCGATGATATCATTTCCATAAATATTGAATTGAATTGGAGAGGATTATACAATATATCAGAATCAATATGATGTTGTAATAACTATGTATAGTTATTCTTTACACCATTATACTCATCCATGTAAGGTGGTGGTGGAAAATAGATTGCACCACGGCGTGGAGACGGTATTCCGTACGTACGCACGCGCGGTGATTTCTTTTTCCGTAGGATGGATAGATGGTGAAATAGGTTTGTATCATACTTATAATAACATATCAGTATATGAGTGATACTGATGTTATTACTTCATAATGAAACAACCTAAGAAGAAGAAGTGGAAGAAGAAATAAAGATGAAAGAATTGGTAACGGTAATTACCTCTTCTTTGAAGCACCTTTTGGAGACCTCCTCTTAGGGAACTAAAATTGGTCTTTGAGGAAGAAAAGAACCTCTAGGATGTTGCTAGGGAAGTGGAGAAGAGATTTTGGCAGAGGCTGGCCGAGCTTGAGTGCTCAAATTGGTGTGAGGAGGAGGGGGAGGAGGTGTCCTTTTATAAGGGAGGAGAGGGGCACCTTAGGAATATCTCAAAATATTATTTTATATTAATGTAAAAATCGGTTTATAATGGTTCCAAAGGGTCTTATTTCGAAGCTAAAGTGGGGATGGGTCGAAATCCTATCAACCAATAGTATTTAGACAAGTTTAGGGTATTATTTTAACCTTATCAATTAGATTTAACTCTAAGTTAAATAATTTAACTTTTACCGTGTCTTTTTGTTTTCTTTCACTATATGGTTAATACACTTACTATAACATGCCAAACGAACCCCAAATTGTTTATTATTAATACATATATCCTTATCTAAGTCATTTGGCCGAACCTTAGATTTTTAGGAATAAATTAACAATTAATAATATAATATTTGATTTTAAAACTATTTTGTGTCACTTTTGACAATATTTGATATATGATTTTTGTGAAAGTCATAACTGAATTATATGTTCGAACCAAGTTGATCAAATAAACATTAATATATCATAGTAACCAATAAAATTAGTTGAATTCATAAAAAGTCTCAAATTACATTCATTTGAGCATTTATAACATCAATTATGTTAATATTTCCTTAAACGGGTAATTACTGCATCATCGTTGTGTCATAAATAAATTAATTTATTTAAAGTCTAAAAATTATAAATAAAATATCATTATGTAGGAAATCTTTTTATCTTTCTAATGAATATTTATAGTCTAATTTATCTTATGTATAACCCCATATTAAAAATGATTTACTTATTAAACTTTGATTTTAACTATTTTAACCCTTCTTTAAATAAATTAATAATAAATGTCCTAATCTAATCCAAGTGGGCCTAAATGGTCATATTTTATTCCTAAGTTTGTTTTTGGTCGAATTACACTTGTCCAATAGAATTAGGACATGTGTTAGGGTAATATTAATATCATATTTACCCTTAGTTACCCTATTTACTATTAACCGCGGTAAAAAAGGTAAAAAATTACTATTCACCAAAAAATTATTTTTATCTCATTGAACCACATTTTACTTACTGACATCAACCGTGTCTGTCAGATTTTTGAAATTCCATTCACAGAAGCGGTAAAATTAAGTTTTATGCAAAATTCAGTTTTTAACCTACCACTTAGTGGTTTTACTATTCATCAAAAATTGAAAGTTTTCAGAAAAATACCAAAATTTCACCCAAGGATAATTTCGATATTCTGAGTCCAAAAATGAAGTCCATTTTGAAAAATAAAAATTATAATAAGTGGTTATTACTATTCATAATGGCTAGTTTTAATAATATTTTAATAGCATATCGTTGTTTAGTGAAACTCGGTATTGCGTATTACACACGCTATCGAGGAAGGTCGCGATTGCGTGTAATGCAAGGCAAGTCAAGGATGCGTATTGTGCAAGCTCCTTTTGGTGTAGCGTACAACACAAGACATTAATAAAATTAAAAATAATATTTTGCATAAAATCTCGGGCTGTTACAAGAAAATTGTTCATTATTGGAAGAAAATTATGTAAAGGAGATCTCCAAAAATTGTTTAACTTTTTTGTCTTTACAAGAATACCACTCATCATCCACTATAAATGACCACTCAACCCCTTTCTAATTTACACCTCTAAAGCCCTATGGCCTGTGTAAAACATACCCAAATATCCCAACTTACCTCTTATCAAACTAGAATCCTGATTTTTTTTTCCAGAAAAGCATCCAAGTAAGTCCTTTGGTGAAAACCAAAACGAGATACCTAAATAAGAGGAGGATTGAATGAGTACGATAGGAATCAGTACAAAAGGAAAGTGGATTTTGAGTCTCACTTTTATTTCTATGAGACTAATATAATATTCACCACATGTTTCTTTTCTGTAGTGTATATAATGAAATATGAAATTTTATATCATTAATTCCTTTTATTTTATGATATTCAAAGTTTCAATTGATGTTATTATTTCATAAAGATCTTGATTCAAAAGTAACTCACGCAGTAAGGGATTTACATCTCATTTTTTATCTTTTTTGAGACATATGATATATTTATCCCATATTTCTTCTATATAATATATATAATTACCATTATTAATTTTATAGTTCTTTTATAAAAATAAATTTTATTTAGATATCCATTTTAGGATCTATCATTGATGGAGTTTATGATTAAAATTTTACCAAAGTAGTAAGGGGAGATCTAGTATCACTTTTATTTCTATGAGACTTGTGCCATATTAACCACTATTTTATTTTGTATGGTGTATATACTATCATATGACCTATTTTATCTCTAATTTCATTTATTTCATGACATTAAAAGTTTATATTGATGTTACACTTTTTTTGATATCACGATTCAAAAGAAATCAAGTAGTAATGGACTTCCATCACATGTTTTTGCTTTTATGAGACACATGCTATGTTCACCACCTATTTCTTCTATATGGTGTATATATTTACCATTAATGTACTTTATGGTTATTACAACTAAATATTTTTTCATTTTAACATCCATTTTTGGGGCTCTCTTTCATGGGATTATAATTTCTAAGTTACCAACACAATAAGTTAATTCAGCCTCAATTTTACTTATTTGAGACATATGTTATGTTATGCAACTAGGTTATTTTACGAGGTGTATATACTGATCATTTGAAATGTTATATCATGAATACTTATTTTTATAATATTTTAATATTCATTTAATTTTATTCCACCATAATGAGTAGGACTCAATGTTACCAAAATGGTAAGAGTTTATTACTACAATCTCATTATTTATCAAGACTATTTCTGATTATACATCCATTGACAAAATCTTATGATACAACTCTAAATATAACTCATGAATTTAATTATCCACTATTTATTCAATAATTATTTATTTAATGGTACCACTTTTCAACTCTTTGGTCCTCATGATAATTAAGAAATTCTTTTAATAAAATATGACCTTATTTCTCTATTCAGTTAGAAATATTCTTTAATTAAAAACCATGTTTTCTAATAATGTTTTAAAAAATGTTCTATTATTCTAATATTATTTTTAAAATACGTTTTTACCCATGCTTTACCTTTAACTTTTTTTAAAACTAATCCTCTTGTCATTTTCTGATCAAATCATTTTTATAATGCTTTTTACGGTTTAAAATGATTTCTTGACATGTATTGATTTATCCCCCATCATGAACGACGTTTCTTTAAAGATTCCTTTGAATGTTTAGAATATTATTTATAAATTATTTTCTTCCTAATATTTAGTAATTTAATTTTTAAAGTTGGTTTTAAGGAAAAAGGTCTTCAAAGTATGTTTTATGTGTTTAAGAATGGATTTTTTTCAAAGAGTAAATGATATTTTCCTCTAGAAAGTTTTCTAAGTGATCATTAAAAAATTTTTTTTGTCTACGATGACATCTGTTGATGTTACTAATGACGTACTTGTACTATGATCCAAGGATAACATTATTATTCTTTATTTTAATTTTTTAGGTTTAATAGGACAAGTTATTTATGAAATCTATTTCTTTTATATGGGTTGTACCATGACCAAACCAACTTATTTTCATGGGTTATTAGATGAGAAAATGATTATGAAACCTATCTATTTTCCATAGGTTATGATATTATGAAGTGTTTATAATACCCATTTCATTTCATGGATTATATTAAGATTATTGTTTTATAATATTGGGGACCACATAAATATGATTTTCATTATGTGATGAGTGAGACCTATGTCTCCATACAATTCATTGGTTAATGATAAATGGTATATGAGATCAGAGGGTTAATGGGTTGTTATTCCAATCTAAAAAACAAGATGGAAAATGGGTTATATCCTAATCCATAAAACAATATAGTGCATGCGTTTTATCCCAATCCCAAAAATAAAAGGGTACATGGGTTGTGACACAATCCCAAAAACAATAAGGTATACTGGTTTTAGCCAAAAACTTTAAACAAGAGGGTATACAAGTTTTATACCAATACCAGAAATAAGATGGTACATAAGTTGTTACTAAAGATAAAAAAAAGAGGGTATAGGGGTTGTATCCCATGCCTAAAAAAGAGGGTAGATAGGTTATATACCAAGCCCAAATAAGGTATATATGTTATAACACAAGACTAAAAAGAATATTCATGGGTTTTAACCCTAGTCTAAAGTAGTTTCACAGGTGATTATCCCAAGACTAACATGTTATGAAGGTCTTTTTTGGTATAATTAACATAATATTTTATATTCTTATGTGTATTCCACATTTCTATGTCATATTTATATTCGAGGATATCATGGATTGTGATCTTAATTCCCATATGATTCATGTATTTTAAACTTCTAATATTTATTCCATGAATCATGATTATGATATATGATATGATGATTATGGTATTCAAATGTTATGACCATGTTCTCATACACTTATTTTCATGTTATTATTATGTATATCCCATGTTTACCCATACTGAGTATCTGAGGTCGCCATTTTTTATGTTTCCTTTTCCCAATTTAGGAAAAAAGGTTTTATGTATGAGTAAAAAAGGGGAATATATTTGTGGGAAACATTTAAGATCTTTCCCCATACTAGAATATTTTGTTCCATATTTCTAAATACACTAAACTGTTATTGTACTCATTCATATACTTTTGTAATTTACTAAATATTCATCCAAAAACAAGTAATATCCTTTTATGTTAAGCTCAGATACCCAGAGTTGATATCAAAGTAATGGTTTAGTCAAAATTTGAAATAATTATGGAAAAAATTAGTGAGGTCCCTAGGGATATTTTTAAGGATATATCTAGTGATGTCTCTATGAATAAGTCTAAGGATGAGTTAAAGTATAGTAAAATGTCTTGAAATTTTAGTAGAGGATATAGAAAGTGGTTTCCAATAAATACATCCTTGTCTACACACTACAAGTTGATGTGGCTCTATAATAGATGTAAATAAGGGTAATAACCATGAAAACATCATATTGAGATAGAATCTATCACTAACTGGTGTATGGAAATGAACCTTTAAACACACCTGGTTTAAAACATTCAGTGAATTTGCTTTGGAAATTAACAGAATATTTACAAACTATCATGAAGGATTTAAGATGTTGATCTTGGATAATCTAGGATAAGTGTAACGAGAATTAGATTTAAAATAAGTTTTGATGATTTAGACATACAATAAGTATTTTTTCATGATTATGTGGTTTTTTTCTATGAAAATTGTTGACCACACTTTTCATTATAGTTTTAGTTAAAGAAGGGAACAAAAAAGAACTGGGTTAAGATTGAATGTTATATATAATTTAATTATGAGTAGTCAAATGTGATGATAACTAGAGTGAAGGTTGTTTTGGTTATTCCTAATCAGTTATTATGGAACATGATTAACAATGCATGCCTTAATCAACTCTTAAGACTCACTGAATAATTTAAGGAAAGAGTTCTATGAGAATTCCAATAATGGAGACCATATAAGAAAAAAATCCAGTTTACTTTGTGTTGATAATGTGGGAAGAAAAACCCAATTTTATGTCTTAAAGGAAAAATAATATGTTTTGACCATGTAAAATAAGAAAAATTATAATGTAACTGAAAATGGAAAATGAAATGTTTATTTGATGAAATTGATGAAAATAATGGCCTCCCTAAGGTATGATCATCTATTGAATTATTTAAATGTGAAAGTATTGGCATTATAAAAATCAATTTCTTAAGGGAACATATCATGAAGAAAATCAACAAGGTTATAAGAGTATTGGTCTTAGTGGTAATTATAAAGAGACCATAGATGACATAGGAAAGATATGTTATATATTAATAATATTGTTAATATGAAAAATTAAATTATGTTTTTTTAATTATAAGGCATGATTCATATTTAATATTTTTGGAAAGCGGTATTAAGTAATAATATGATGAATGCTGGTTAATGGTCTGAGAAATAAGTGGGATGATTCAAGTTTACATGTATTTAAATTCAATAATTATTTCATATTAATCTTGAATTATATATGTTTCATTAAGGATTTTAAAAAATATATTGAGTGATACTGATGACCTATAAAAGTGACTTAATGATAGGGTTATATTTTATGATTATATGAAGATAACCCTTAAAATTTTCTAATGTATAAGAAAATAATATTTACTTTGGATAAATACATGAGTGATATGTATAAAGTAAATTGGATAGTATTTATGAAAACAAAATTCATAAAGTATTTGTTGAAAAAGTAGTTTATTGTATCGTTGATGAAATTTATATAATTTTTGGATTTAAAAAATTTATTCAATTTTCTTTGGAATAATGAAACATGAATGTTTCCAATAATTATTTATGGTAATTTAGGTGATTATTATGATTCAAGTTATTACATGAAGAATGAATTCAAATGTTTTTTATTTTAGATACAAGAGAAACATTATGATATATGGGGGGTCAATGTTAAGCTGATTTTGAATAATTTAGTGACCTTATTTCTATATTTTTATATTTTTTATCTTTAGGAGGGGTTAAAAGGTTAACCATTTATGAAATAGTTTTGGTTAAATAGTATATAAGGTTTTAGAGATTAAATCATTATCACTCTATATTAGGATTTATGCATATTGGATAACTCATGATATCCATTTTTCTATGATGTTAACTAAAGATATATGGAATGAATTATCATTCTATTTTGGAATCTCAAGATCTATTAGTGATTTCTGAAGGAAAAACTCACCTTCATTCCCAAGGGTAATAAATGAAGTGGATATTGATAAATTCACAACCAAAGGGTGATATTTTGTATATGTAATGAAATGAAATCAATGAAGTATATATTCTTATGAAAATTCATCAACTTTAAAAAATTATCTTAAAATAAAATATTGTCCCGTTATCATCATTTTTTATGATATAAATTACCTTTTCACTCCTCTTTGGAATATGGTGTTATAATACCTAACCTTATCTAAATCACCCACTACTTATGATCAATGTTATCTATCACTCTCCATTCATATTTCAATGTTTTTCCTCTCATCTATGTCTATGTTTTACCATATCACCTATGTTTCCTATGTGGAAACCCAGTTATTAGTTACTTTGAATAACCATTTTGTTTAAAACTTTCCATTTTTAAAGAAAGTTTTAGTATTCATTTTTACGATGTGGGTTTCTATGAATAGAATTCTCAATTATTAAATCTTTGATGAACCAGATGAATTTTGAGGGTGAAATTCATTTTAAGGGTGGTTGAATGTGACATCCTAAGATTTTATGAATTATTATTTTTGAATTAATTAAAATTATTTTGTGTATTTAATTTAGTGATAAACCATGTTAAGATATTTTTAGACACAAACTTGAGTTTATCTTATGGTACAAACAATATCGAGTTCCTTTGATATCTTGCGTTCCACGCAAGACCGAGTTTTATCAAACTATAATATACTATTAATAATATTATAAAAATATAATTATAGTTATCACATAGCCAATGGAATGGTGGGGAAGAATAGTATTTTGTAATTTATTAAAATATGGTTTACACATGTTTATATATTTAATCAATTGGTGACCAATTTATTAGAAATGAAAATAAAAACCAATTGAAAATAAAGGATGTGTTTATATGAAAACTAATTTTATTCCCACAATTTTTTTTTTATATTAATAGATTAAATTAATCACTATTCATGAAATATTATAATTAAATTTAATTTTTATATATTCAATCAATTTTTTTAAATTCATCTAATAAGTATTGTTGAAATAAAATAAGAACAAATCCAATTTTAAGCTTAAAAAGATATATTTTTATAAAATGGGGGTTCCCCACCTTTTGATGGAAGACTTATTTTAAAAATAAATATTTACCCTTTTATAAATTTTATTTAATTAAATAAACAAATTTTTTGAAATATTATCTTCAAAATTAGATTAGGGTGTTTTTTTTTGGTTTTTTCAGAAGTTTCATTTTTGGAGGAATTGTGAAAATTTTGTCTTTTAATTAAAAACTTGTTTTCACTATTTTTTAAATAAATAATATATATTTTTATTGGGTTTTAAAATATATTTAGATGAATTATGAATCTATAATATAATTTAGGTAATTGGAATAAATTTAGCATTAAAATTGTATATAATTTTTTTTATCCTTTTGACCATTTTCACTTATAAACCCGTTATTTTGTACCATTTATGTGATTAATTATAAATTAATTTTTTAAAATTATTTGATTTTAATTTGGGTAAATGGATTAATTATTTTCAATCAGAATAATTTATAATTAATTTTAAGGTAAACGTTATTTTTGGCCAAAAATATTAGTGAATGTAATTAAAATTAATTTAAGTGATTAACGTAAAAATGTGTTTACTTAGGGGTTAGAATTAAATCTTAAAGGAACAAATGACCTAGAAACTTATCCAAAACCCATTTTATGGCTATATTTCGACATTATAAACTATTTTATAAATAAATTTGCTTTCCTTTAGGCATATGATGTAAGGGAGACCTTCTAATATTGTTTACCTTTTGGTATCTAGAATATGTCCACTCCTCCACCACTATAAAAGGGAAATAAATCCCCTTAATTATTCACACCACTCAAGCCCTTTGGATCATAAAAACCCTACCAAAATAAGCTACCAAATTCCATCCTATCTTTCTAGAAGCATCACTTTGGGAAGAAATACAACCAAGAAAATCCTTTGGTGCAGAACAAAAGGAGATACTCAAAAAAGAGGATGTTTTAAAGAGTATGACATAATTCAAGACTTAAGGTAAGAGGATTTCTAGCATCAATTTTATTTTTTCTAGAATTATCCTATATTCACCACCAATTTTTTTCGTGGTGTATATACTAAAATATTATATTTATATCACGAATTCAATATATTTTATATTATTCAATGTTTCAATTGATGTTATTCTTTCATGGGGATCACAATTTAGAAGTTACTCCTCTGGTAAGAGATTTCTGTAGCACTTTATAATTATTGTGAGAAACATGAAATATTCACCACATATTTATTCAATGTGGTGTATATAATTCCCATGAATATATTTTATTACACTTTTTAAAAAAATTATTTGTATTTAGATATCCATTTTAGGACCTATTGTTTATGGGGTTTAAGGTTAAAATGTTACCAAAGCAGTAAGGGGATTTCTTGTCTCACTTTTATTCATACAAGACATATTCTATATTCACCACAAGTTTCTTTTCTATGGTAAATATAATACCTTATGACATTTTATATCATTAATTTAATTTATTTCATGATATTAAAATCTTTAATTGAAATTATTCTTTCAAGAATATCAGGATTTAGAAGTCACTCATGTAGTAATAAATCTCCATCTCACTTTTAACTTTTGTGAGGCACATTATATATACACCACCTCTTTCTTTTATGTGGTGTATATACTGACAATTAATGAAATTTATGGTTTATCTACCTAAAAGTTTGTAATTTTTATATCCATTTGAGGATCTTCCTTCCATGGTCTTATGGTTTGAAAGTTACTAACATGGTAATAGAATTTCGTCTCAATTTTCCTTATTTGAGAAACATGTTATATTATGCACATTTGTTATTTTATGAGGTGTATATACTGCACCATTTAAATTTTATATGATGAATCTCCATATTTTCATAATATTTTAATCATTATGTAATTTTATTATCTTATGGGTGTTATTACTCAAAGTAATGAAAGTGGTAAAATTTTATTTCTACGATCTCATCATTTAACGGGATTGTTTGTGATTATGATTCCATTGATGAAATATTATAATACATATATGAAGATCAAAATTTAATTTCAGTATAATATAGATATTCAGGATTTTTTCATTTAATATTACCATTTTCCCAGTCATTGGTGCTTAAGATAACTAATAAAAATGTTTCTAACTAAATCTGATCTTATTTCTCTCTTTGATCAGAAATATATTTTCTTTCAAAACCAAATTTTATAAAAATGTTTTAAATTTTTTTAATATTATACATTTATTTTTAAGATATATTCACCCATTATTTACCTTTTTACAAGTTGTTTTAAAAGGAATATTCGTATCATTTTTCAATCAAGGATCTTTTCTGAACTTTTAACGGTGAAAAATTAATGTTCGACATTTATAAATTTATCCACCATAATGAAAATTATTTATTTGAAGATTGATTTTAAATTTTACAAGATTATTTTTAAATAAGTTTTCTTCCAAATAATTTATAAATATATTGATTTTAATATGGATTTAAAATATAATTGCTATCATGAAATGTTATATGTTTTTAAAAAAGTTTTTTTAATGATGAATTTATATTTTTTTATGAAATGTTTTGTTATGATAGTTAAAAATTATTTTCCATAAAATATGAAATCTGCTGATGTTACTCATTCTATATTAGGAATATGATCCAAGGAAAACACTTCTATTATTTCTATTAATGGTTTATATTGAGTATTTCATGTTATTTATATAACCGAATTCTTTTCTAAGAGACATACCATGATGAAACCTACTTATTTTCATGGGTTATTCTATGAGGAAATGATTATATAACCTTTCTCTTTTCCAAATGTTATGATATTATGAAATGTTTATAATACCCATTTTATTTCATGGGTTATGATATGATGAATGTTTTATGATCTTGTGGAACACATAAATAAGGTTTTTTATTTTGTGATTGGAGAGACCTATATCTACCTCTAATGCATCAGGTAATGATAAATGATAAATGATCTTTGATGGTATATGGTTCATTAGACCAAGACAAAAAATAATAGGGTACATATATTGTACTCCAATCCTAAAAAAGTACACATGGGTTGTATCCCAAATACAAAAAACAAGTGGGTGCATGTGTTTTAGTCCAAACCTGAAAATAAGAAGGTTCATAGGTTATAGCCTAAGCTTGAAAACAAGAGGGTACATGGGTTGTATCCAAATCTCAAAAACAAGACTGTACATGAGCTATATCCAAATCTTGAAAATAGTAGGGTACCCGGGTTGTATCCTCAGATCTAAAAAAATAGGGTACATTGGTTTTATCTACAGACTTAAATCAAGAGGGTACATGAGCTATAGTCCATTATGAAAAAATAGGGTATATAGGTTTTAGCCTAGGTCTAAAAAACTAGAGGGTACATGGGTTTTATCACTGAATCGAAGTAGGTATAGTGGTTATTAGACCAATATTAACCTATTATGAAGGTCTTGGTAGGTTTACATGGCATAATATTTTCTATTCTTATTTGTATACCAAAATTCTATATCCTATTACTATGCTATGATCTCATGGATTAATCTCTTAATTCTGTTATGATTTTTATATTATTAACAACCAATATTTATTTCACGTCTCATTATTTTGATCTATGTTATGTAGGGTATGGTTTTAAAATGTTATTCTCATGTTCTTATACCCTTATGTTCATGTTATGCTTATGTATCTCCATTGTTTACCCTCACTGAGCATCTGAGCACACCCCCTTCTTAGGGTTCCTTTCCAAGTTTATGAATAAATATTTTAAGTATGGGTGATAAAGTGGAATATAATTGTGTTAAAAATTAAATATATCTTAGAAGACACAACTATCTCATTAGATGTTTCTAAATACACTAAACAATTATGGTCCTCAGGCCTGTACTTTTGTAATGTACTGAATATTAATCCAAAATGAGGTAATATATATGTATGTTAATCCCAGGTCGCTATATTCTTGGTATATAAAAATGGATATAAATAAAAAAATATTATATTTTCTCTATAATCATAATTCTATAAATATGAAGTTATGCTTACCTTCTTTATCTCACATTCATTGGAAAATGGAAAAGTTACTCATGCATACGTTCAGACTACCTTCTCCGTGATGTAACATAATTTAATTTTCTTAAACACCATGCATGATTTGTTATAAAGGTATAAATAATGTAAAAAAATTATAATTAAAATAATTTTAAAATTATGTAATGATATAATCATTACTCATTTGACCATAATCAACCTATCAATGTCATTTTTGACATATGAGCCGAATATTCTCAAAATTCCTGATGTGAACAAAATTGTTTTTGTAATTGAATATAAATTTTTTAAAACTAAAATAATAGGAATAATATAAATAAAATTTTTTATTAATAAAGAAAGTAATTATAATAATTCAATTATTTAAGAAGTAAAAGAGCATATATGGTGATTCATACTTTAGGTAAGTAATTTCTAGTCTCATTTTTAATTTTTTAAGACATTAGCTATTTTCATTACATGTTTTCTATTATGAAGTGAATAAAATTACTTATGGATTTATATTATAGTTATTCTAAAAAATTAAATTGTTTTAAAACACATTATAATTTCTTTCCTTCAATGTTTCATTAGTTTAAAAGTTACCAAATCGTCAGGTATTTTCATTAAAAACTATATTAAAAATTATTATGTTTCCTTTCAGACTCTTTTTCTTATATGAAAATATTTTAATTTCTATTTTTATATGATTGATATTATTTACTCTTAAATGGTTTATAAAATCATTTTCTATAACCTTATATTTCATAGAAGGTTTAAAAAGGAATCTTATTATCAATTTCCTAATGAGTTTCTTTTACAATATGTGTGAAAAGAAACATTATTTTAACTTTTATAAAATTAATTAAATTTCATATTTCTATGAACATTTATATCATTGAATATTTATTTAACATTTCCATAGTGATTTTTAAAATAAAATAATTTACCAAATATTTTGGAATTTTTAAATTTTAAATATTTTTCAATAGAAATGTAAATTTTTCCTTTTATATGAAAACTGAAAATGTTATTTTATATGGATTAAAATGAGTTTTCTATGGGATTTATGATGAAAAGGTGAAATCATAATTTTTTTTATTTATAATATATTGTTTTATCAATATAGATGATGATAGGTGATCCCAATACATCTTATATTATGGGTGAACCTGATACAAATTATACGACAAGTGATCACAATATATCATTCCAATGAATTTGTTAATATTATTTATACTCGAAGGAAAGAAGGAGAGAGTAAACAAGGGATGTTTTCTATATGTATTTAACAAGGATCTAATTATTTCTAACAGGAGTGAATAATGATTATGAATATAATTCACTAAGATTCCTACAAGGGAATCTATTTTCATGCTTTTGTTTTTTAAAGGTTTTATTTGAGAAAAGGACAGGTTTTTAATGTGGATATGTTTTATTTATAAGATAAATGGTTTACTATGAAAAAGGTTAACAATTTATGGGTTTTAATTTTTATCATAAAATTAATGGGTTTATTTCATTTATATTCTCACTAATATTTGGTGTTTATCCCAATTTTTTATATGTTTTTCATAGGGATTAAGTAAGATTAATAACTATTATGATTAATATCTCCACATAAAAGAAATTAAAATTGAATGATGGAAGTTTTTCATTAGTGAAAAAATGGACTGTGATATTATAAATACTATTTTTGTAGGAAAAACATTGACACTACATGTTTGTGTATCCTATAATATGTAATTATTTTCTAAATTATATAAAACTTTAAACTTGAATGATCCTAAGAAATATAATAAAGTGACATCTTTTCTAAAAACTCAATATTATGTAATGTTTTAAGGTAGGTTCTATAAGGTCCTGGCCTTAAAACATTACTTAATCTTTAATTAAATGAATAATTCACATTGAGGATCTTTTTAGGTTTAGAGTTTTAGAGAATTAGGACATAACTATTACATCTCAAAGGATTAAAAGGTAGACAATACTACTATAACCAATTTTTCAAAACAATAAAAAAATCCTTAAATAAAACAAGAGTTATATTCTTGATATAAATCTTCTTGAATAATTCCTTTCTCTTACCCTTCCTTATAACCTGTGAAAGACATTTCAAAAACATGGGATGAGCATAAAAAATAGAGTAAGGCTTATAATATAATGAAAGGAAACATTAACCCGCTAATAAATACAAATCAATGAAACCATAACATTCAATCATAACATAACTTCTGAAATCGTAATATTTATGTAAAACTCATAGAAATCATAAGACATAAAGGTAACCTGAGGCATTCATAATATTCTTACGTAGGGCGTAACCCTCATGGTTACGTTTGGAATACCCATCATTGTATATTCCCTAAATCGCTTTGGAGAAACATTAGAGATTAACTCCTTCACGTTACCCAATCCATTGGAGAGCTATATCGGTCTCACCCGCAATCAGTTTATCATGGAACCACCCGTATTCATAAACAATTCCCAAGAACCATAACATAATCATACCACATAAACTATGCATAAAGGAAACATATAATTTCCACATTTCAATCCCAAGATATCAATACAACACGTTGATATAATAAAAACATTATAAAAATCATTTTCAATACCAAAATAAAATAAAAGTAAAACATGGTATTAATTTTTCATTTAAAAAAAAGTTATGGCTTGTAGAGGAAGCCGAAACTCAAATAATGGTCATAGCGGAATAGAAGTCGATGTCGCTGCATACGTAAGACAAAACATTTCTTTTGTCGTTTAGTAAAATGCTTCGTACAAAAATATTCCTTTTGAATAAAAGTAAATGTCAAAGGGATTTATACACTGTATAAAATAATGTTGTGAATAAAAAAAATATACCTCAATGAAAGGAGATTGAGATGAAGTCCCATACAAAGAAAATATCCATAGATTAAGGATAAACCAATTACATAATTATGTGTGACAAATAAAAATACACCCAATATAAGTGGACATTAAGTTTAAAACAATGAGAGTAATTCACACATATTCATAGAATTACCTATTCAAGGAGTACAAGTTTAACCCAAAGAATTGAAATTGAGTTATGAAGTTTCTTTGCAAAAATTCGACAGCCTAACGACGTCACATTAAAATTCATAAAATTAGTTGATGAGAGAGAAATGGTATCTAATCACTTGTACATAAAATTTACATCAATAAGGATATAGAATAACATATCCCCACATAATAGGATGTAAATTAAAAGACATAACAAAAGAAGTCTTTTAAAAAGGAGGAGGGTGAAAGGTTCCCTTACCGATTTGGGTAACCTTCAAAATGTACACCCCATGAAATAAGGGTCATACAATGAAGTTTTAAATACCCATAAGTTCGATTATATTACACAAAGAATATAATCATGGGCAGTACATACACCACACAAAATGAAATAGTGATAAGTGTAGCATGAATCTCACGGGAATAAAAGTGAGATGAAAAACCCCTTACGTTGCTATAATCAATCGAGTCTTATGACCCAAAGATAATAACCACAAAATGAAATACAGAACACAATGAATATATATATAATCATTATAATATATATAAACTTGCAGTACACAATACACCACATTCAATAAATAAGTGGCGAACAATGGAAATCACATAGAATTAAAAGTGAGATTGGAAATCCCATTATGAAAATTCGGCAGACTAACGACACCACTTAAAACTTACAAAAATGGATTGTTGAGATAAAATATGGTCTCTCATTATATGAAAATAAAAATTACATTAATATTAATATAAAAGAAAATCCCCCAACATAATAAAGAGGATCTTAAAATAAGTGACATAAAAGAGAGTACTTAAAAAGAAAGAGAGAGGTATGATCTCTTACCTCAAGTCTGACTTGTCTTGTTTGTTTCTTTATATTCATGAATAATAAACTATTTTCAATTTATAATTTCTTAAGGACATCATTTAAAGGTTAGTATTCAATTCAAATCATATATTATAATGTTATAATAATTAGTTAATTCTGTGAGTACATATCAGATGTTTTTGTCGATGTTTGGTACATGAGTCAAAAATGAACATGTTTGAAAAGAATTGTCCATGTAGTTATAAGTAAATCATCTATAGAATAGTATTAATTATTGAAATATCATATATATCCAGTAAATATTCATTTTATACTATTCCATAACATTTGGAGATAAAAATAAATGAAATGCACCGTTCATGGAGACGGTAGGTCGTACGTACGCATGAATGCTACTTTCATTTGCTTGTTATATTAATGGAATTAGAAATAATTGAGATATATATATATTATAATTACCAGATAATATATATGTTATATAGGTCACATAATTTCATTAATTTCATTCTTTATACATTCCATGTATTGGATGAACAATTCACATCACTTGAGGGGGCGGTATTCCACACTTCCTCATATGAAATTATCGCATTTTCACAACATGAAAAGAATAAAGGTATGTTTTAAATATAAAATACAGAAGAATATAGAAAACATATTTACCATATATATCATATATAAAATATAGTGACATCATAATGGCCACCATGAGAGGTGTTAAAAGAATATTGAACAATCATCGTTTCATGAGGCAGTAATTCGCCACCCAAAGAAATAGTATGTTATTTAACCATTTAATAGAGGTGTGTATAATTTTAGCTCTAATACTTCTCATAAAACATCATAGTATATTTAATATAATGTTTTTGTTACAAAATAAATGAATAAAAATAGTTTAGGGGGTTGGAGAAGCAAAATAATACAAAAGAACATAAGAGAAGACATTACCTTCAACTCGGGTAACTCTTTTTAAATTTGATCCCAAAGGCTTACTTGTAAAGAATTCTGCCCAAAGTGAGGCTTCTAGGAGTAAGAGAGAGATTTTTAGAGACAATATGAGTAGATTTTGGACAATACAATGGATTGAGAGGTGTGGGTAAGGGAGTAGAGGTGTGGTCTTTTATAAGAGGGAGTGGGGGAACTCTTGGAAGGTAATGAAATGTTACTTTATGATTAAATGCTTTCCAGATTTTAAAGGTCCCAAAATGATATATTTAGAGGATAAAATGATAAGGGTTAGATATAAACTCATAAAATAAGTTTTTGGTAAGTGTAAGTCTTATATTTTACCTTATCTTTTCATTTTATTTATATCATGTATTAATGATGTAATCACTGCATCATCACGGTGTCATAAATAAATTTATTTTTTTAATGCCTAAAAATTATAAAAAAATTACCATCATGTAGGAAATATTTTTATCTTTTCAATAACTATTTATATTCAAAGCGATCATTTATGTAAACGAATGTAAAATTTTTTTACTTAGCATATACAATCCTTTGTTATATTTCCTTTCTTTAAAAAATAATATGATAAAAAGTCACAATCACAATAAAGTGATTCCATGGGGTCCCAAAGATGGCACAAGGCATCCCATGGTCGGACATGACATAACCAGTATCATTAGGACACATGTTGGGGTCATTTTATATTGTTATGATATTATTTTATTACCCTTAACTACCCGATTACTAATTAATCACGATAATTAAAGATAATTACTGTCGTTATAGTTCATAATGTTAAAAAACAAGTCTTAAATAAATAATTTGGACCTTATGATTCCAAATATTGAATCATTTTTATCAAATTTCAAACACAGAAATTGTAGTAATTAATTTAAAATAAATCTTGTTGTCAAAACCAAAGATGAGTTTTTAAGAAGTAAAATCTATCAAAAGGTTGATTTGTTTTTTCATCCAATTTAAAAGTAAAATTACATTCAATTACCACCATTGTATTAAATGATAAAAAATAATTAAATTAAATTTTAAAACAAATTAAAATGTCAATCTAACTATATAAATAAATTAGATGAAAAGGCAGTTTTGAATTAAAATGCAGTATTTTTAACTATTTATTAAAAATGAACATTTTTCAGAAAAATACCAAAAATTCACCCTAAGATATATATGATATTACAAATTCAAATATGATATAAATTTTACCAAATTAAAAACATAGAAGTTTCATTAATTAATCTTATAATCAATTCCCGCTGTCAAAACAAATAGCATGTTTTTAAGAAACAATATCTATTAAAATATTGACGCTTGTTTATATCCAATTTCAAAGTGAAATTAATTCAAATGACCACCATTGGATTAAATGGTGAAAATATATTTTAATTAAACTTTAAAACCAATTAAAAATACTATCTAAAAATATAAATAAATTAGATTAAAAATATGTTTTGAATTAAAATACAACATTTTTCACTAAAAATGATCATTATCGGAAAATAACATAAATTTACACAAAGTAAATTTTGATGTCCTGATTCTAAAGAAGGATTTTATTTTTTCAAATATAACATATAAAAGTAACAAAAAGTAGGTTTAAAAAGGGTTCTCCATCAAAAGGTGGTTAATTGGCCTTTTAAAGAATATTAGAATATTTATTCTTAAAATTGGATGAATTTACATTTTAATCCTAAAAAATTTATTGGATAAATGTAGAAATATTTCACTAACACAAATAATAACATTTTAGTTAGTTATTTTCATGAACACCATTACATCATCTAGGATTTTACTACCATTTACAATAATATTATAATATTATTAATGTGCATCGTAAGATTTCATAGAAACTTGTTGTTGCGTATTGGGTATGCCATTGAACATAGAATCCCCTTTAAAGTAATATCAATATTTTATTCAAATAAATTAATAAATATGAAAACGTAATATTATTTATTTACCTGGGATGTTACATCCTTCCCCCTTTTGGGAATTTCATCCTCGCAATTTTAAAAATTGGGCTTGGAAACTTCATTGAAAGCCCCACATCGGAAAAAGAGTCAGCACAACTACCACATTAAAAGAAAGAAAGATAAGTACAAAGGTCACCCGAGTTAACCCATACTAAGATTCCATGTAGGAAAACATGGATATGGAAGAAAAAACAAAGGGTCACGTTTTGATGGAGAGTGATAGAAAACATGTTTGGGTGAATGTTAACCACCAGAAAATCACAAACTTGTGATGGGTTAAATGGTATTTGATTCCCCAGTAGGAAAAATAAACAGGAAACATTTTTGTTTTAAGTTATTTTTCATCGAGGAATTTATTTATGAGATTAAATAAAACATAAGGAAACATACTTACTTATCATGTAGACTTTCAACTTTTACTAGATTTCTAACACAAACTCATACTTTCTCTAAATGATGAGTATTTTAGGATGAATTGTTCACATTAAGAGCACTATAATCAACTTCGAGATAATCATATAATCCACACAAGATGAACTATATATTTACCATACCTTAGGACATTAACCAAAACCAAAAAAAAAGTTAGTAAAAGATCAGATAATCCCCAAAAAGGATAATACTTTATTAAAAGAAAATCTTTTCTTAATCTCCAAAATGTGTCCAACAAAACCAAAAGTACAACGAAGACCATTCGATAAAAAAATTTCCATAAAATTATTCAAAGTAAACCAAACTAAGATTGAAACCCAAATATCTGAAGGATTTAATCACATAGTCATCCAAGGTAAATCTTAACATTTATCTCCAAATAACATCAGTTTCTCTTAAAGTCTTATATTGAAAATTAATTAACCTAATTATATATCCTCCATGAGAGGTCAATAATTTCTTAGATAACCAAAAATCAACTTATTCATGATTCATAAAATCATATAACTAAAAATAATTTGTCATACTAACCAGGGAATTCACGTAGTCCATTGGTAGGCGATAAATACCAGTCACACTTCGGTTGTGGGTTCAATTCCCACAGCTTTGTCCGACACGATTGGTTGTCACACAGTCTGCGTGTTGTCCTTTTTACAAAACTATATAATTATTAAAACATTCCCCAAAAAGAGATAAAATCATAAAAAATAACCACAACATAATTTATCCTAAATTTTATCTCATGCCTTTCATTTTCCATCATAACATATAGTAACCCATAATTACCTCAAAAGTAAGGATCATATAAACCATAATGGTTACCTTTATAATTATTACATGATCTCCCACATCGAGTTGGTTATCTCGTACATGATGCATTAGGGAACTCACCAAGGTTCATGTGGTTAATAATGACTCCTGATAGTTGGTTTAGAATAACCACAAGATTTCTCATTGAAGCTCCCATATCATTCAGTTGTTCTTTCATAAAAGCGTCATAGTTTTCTTCACATCCTCTATTACTTTGGTGCCTGCTAGATCCAACCATTTACTAAAACCAAAAAGGTCAGTGTGAGTATATCATTAGAATCATCATATAATATATTATGAGGAGGGTATATATAAGATATAATTATTCACGTTATCTTTAACTCATTAACATTATCTAAAACTATGACTCTTTCTGAAATCTTAACCATTATTATAGTGTCACTTGTGCTTAAATAATACCCTAACCTCTAAAGTTATCGAATCCGACCTCTGATACCAACTATAAGGACTCGGCCTTTAACCATTACTTAATATTGAATTAAATGAATTATTTAAATTGAGGATATTTTCAGGTTTAGTGTTTTATAGAATCTGTACAAAACTATTACATCTCAAAGGATTACAGATTAAATACTACTACTATAACCGATTTTTCACAACAATAAAGAAAATCCTTAAATAAAACAAGAGTTTTATTCATGATATAAATCTTATTAAATACTTCCTTTCTCATACCCTTCCTTATAACCTCTGAAAAACATTTCAAAAACATGGGATGAGAATAAAAATCTCAGTAAGGGTTATAACATAATGAAAGAAAACATTAACCTGCCAATAAATACAAATCAATGAAACCATAACTTTTAATCATAACATACCTTCTGGAATATTAATATTTATGTATAAATCATAGAAATCATAAGATATAAAGGTAACTTGAGTCATTCATAACATTCTTACATAGGGAGTAACACCCATGGTTACGTTTGGAATACCCATCATAGTATATTCCCTAAATATCTTTGGAGAAACCTTAGCGTTTAACTCCTTCATGTTACCCAATTCATTGGAGAGCTATATCGGGCTCACCGACACTTAGTTTATCACGGAACCACCCATCTTCATAAACAATTCCCATGAACCATAACATAATCATACCACATAAAACATGAATAAAGGAAATATAGCATTTCCACATTTCAATCACAAGATATCAATACAACACATCGATATAATAAAAACATTATGAAAACCATTTTCAATACCCAAATAAAAGAAAAGTAAAACATGGTATTAATTTTTCATTTTAAATAAAGTTAGGGCTTGTAGAGAAATCCAAAACTCAAATAATGGTCACGACGGAAGAGAAGTCTTTGGCACCACATACATAAGACAAAACATTCCTTTTGTAGTTTAGTAAAACACTTCGTACAAAAAGATTATTTTTGAATAAAATTAAAAGTAAAAGGGGTAAATACACTGTTTAAAATAATGTTGTGTATAAAACAAAATATACCTCAATGAAAGGAGATTGAGACGAAGTCCCGTACAAAGACCATATCTTTAGATTAAGGATAAATCAATTACATAATTATGTGTGAAAAATATAAATACATCCAATATAAGTGGATATTAAGTGTAAAACAATGAGAGTCATTCACACATATTCATATAATGACATATTCAAGGAGTAAAAGTTTAACCTAAAGAATTGAAATTGAGTTAAGAAGTTCCTTTGCAAAAATTCGACAACCTAACAGCGTCACTTTAAAATTCATAAGATTAGTTGATGAGAGAGAAAATGGTATCTCATCACATGGACAAAACATTTACATAAATAAGGATATATAAAGACATATCCACACATAATAATATGATAATTAAATGACATGACAAAAGAAGTCTTTTAAAAAGGAGGAGGGTGAATGGTTCCCTTACCGATTTGGGTAACATTCCAAATGTACACCCCATGAAATAAGGGTCATACAATGAAGTTGTAAATAACCATAAATTAGATTATATTAAACAATGAATACAATCATGGTCATTAAATACACCACACAAAAGGAAATAGTGGAAAATGTAGCATGAATATCACGGGAATAAAAGTTAGATGAAAAACCCCTTACCTTGTTGTAATCAATCAATTCGTACGACCAAAAGATGATAACCACCAAATGAAATATAAAACACCATGAATATAGATAGAATCATGATAATATACATCAAATGGAAGTACACAATACATTTCATGTAAAAAATATGTGGTGAACAATGGAAATATCACGGAATTAAAAGTGAGATAAGAAATCCCCTCATGAAAATTCGGCAGCCTAACAACGCCACTTAAAACATACAAAAATGGATTGATGAGATCAAATAGGGTCTCTCATAAGATGAACATAAAAATTAAATTAATAGGAATATTAAATAACATCCCCCACATAAGAAATATGAGCTTAAAATAAGTGACATAAAATAGAGTACTTAAAAAAAGAGAGAGGTAGGATCCCTTACCTCAAGTCCGACATGTCTTGTTCGCTTCTTTATATTCCTGAATAATAAATATTTTTCAATTTAGAATTGCTTAAATAACTCCTTTATAGTTTATTATTCAATTCATATCACATATTATAATGTTATAATAATTAGTTAATTATGTGGGTTTATATCAAATGTTTTTGTCGATATTTGGTACATGAGTCAAAAATGATCTTGTTTGAAAAGAAATTTCCATGTAGTTATAAGTAAATCATATCAAGAATATTATTAATGATTTAAATATCATATATATCCAGTACATATTCATTTTATTCTATTCCATAAAATTTGGAAATAAAAAGAAATGAAATGCACCGTTCATGGAGACGGTAGGTCGTACGTACGCATGAACGCTAATTTCATTTCTTTGTCATATTAATTGAATTAAAAATAATTGAGATATATATATATTATAATTCCAATAAAATATATATGTTATATAGGTCACATTAGTTCATTAATTTAATTCTTTATACATTCCATGTATTTCATGAACGAGTCACATCACTTGAGGGGGCGGTAGTCCACACTTCCTCAAATGAAATTATCGCATTTGCACAACATGAAAAGCATAAAGGTATGTTTTAAATATAAAATATAGAAGTATATAGAAAATATAAATACCATATATTTCATATATAAAATATAGTGACATCATAATGGCCACCATGAGATGTGTTAAAAGAAGATTGAATAATCATCGTTTCGTGAGGCAGTAATTCACCACCCACAGAAACAGTATGTTCTTTAACCATTTTATGGAGGTGTGTATAAGTGTAGCTCGAATAATTCTCATAAAAACATCCTAGTATATTTGAGATATTGTTTTTGTTACAAAATAAAGGAATAAAAAGTGATCAGGGGGTTAAAGAAGCAAAATAAAGAAAAAGAATATAAGAGAAGACATTACCTTCAAATTAGGTAACTCTTTTTGATTTGAGCCCAAAGGCTTCCTTGAAAGACATTGTGACCAAAGTGAGGCTTCTAGGAGTTAAATAGGGTCGTGGAGAGACAATATGAGCAGATTTTGGATGAGCCAAGGGATTGAGAGGTGTGGGTAAGGGAGTAGAGGTGGAGACCTTTTATAAGAGGGAGGAGGGCGCTCTTGGATGGTCATGAATTGTTACATTATTATTAAATGATTTTTGGATTTTAAAAATATGATAAGGTTTCGAAATACACTAATAAAATAGGTTTTTTACAAGTTTAAGTCTCATATTTTACCTTATCTTTTCATTTTATTTAAATCGTTCATTAATGACGTAGTCACTGCATCAAAACAGTGTCAAAAATAAATTTATTTATTTAATGCCTAAAAATTATAAAAAAATTACCATCATCTTGGAAGTATTATTTTCTTTACAATGAATATTTATAGTCAAATAGGTCATTTATGTAAATGATAGTAAAATTTTTGTACTTAGGATATAAAAACCTTTGTTATATTTCCTTTCTTTAAAAAATAATATTATAAAAGTTCACTATCACACTAATGTGATTCCATGGGGTCCCAAAGCTGGCACAAGGATTCCATGGTTGGACAAGATATAACTAGTAGCATTAGGACACACATTGGGGTCATTTAATGTTATTATGATATTAGTTTATTACCATTAACTACAAGATTACTAATTAATCATGATAATTAAAGGTAATTACGGTCGTTACAATTCATAATGTCCAAAAACAAAAGAGTCTTAATTAAATAATTTGGACATTCGGATTCTAAATATGGAATTCATTTTATCAAATTACAAACACAGAAATTCCAGTAATTAATTTAAAATAATTCTCGTTGTCAAAACCAAAGATAGGTTTTTAAGAAGTAAAATCTATCAAAAGATTGATTTATTTTTTCATCCAATTTAAAAGTAAAATTGCATCCAATGACCACAATTTTATTAAATGATAAAAAATAATTAAATTATACCTAAAATACAATTAAAATGACAATATAACTATATAAATAAATTGTATGAAAAGGCAGTTTTGAATTAAAATGCAGTATTTTTCACTATTCATTAAAAATGAACATTTATCAGAAAAATATAAAAAATTCACCCTCAGCTATATTTGATATTACAAATTATAAAATGATATAAAATTTTCCAAATTAAAAACATATATGTTTCATTAATTAATTTTATAATCAATTCCCGCTGTGAAAACAAATAGCGTGTTTTTAAGAAACAATATCTATTAAAAGAATGACACTTGCTTATGTCCAATTTCAAAGTGAAATTAATTCAATTGACCACCCTTGGATTAAATGGTAAAAATATATTTTAATTAAATTTAAAACCAATTAAAAATATAATCTAACAATTTAAATAAATTAGATTAAATGGAGGTTTTTAATTAAAATAATGCATTTTTCATTAAAAATGATCTTTATCAGACAATAATAAAAATTTACACAAAGTAAGTTTTGATGTCTTGATTCTAAAGATGGATTTTATTTTTTCAAATATAACATATAAAAGTGACAAAAAGTATATTTAAAAAGGGTTCGCCAACAAAGGGTGGTTAATCAGCCTTTTAAAGAATATTAGAATATTTATTCTTAAAATTGGATTCATTTTAATTTTAAACCTCTAACATTTATTGGATAAATGTAAAAATATTTCAAAAACATATATAATCACATTTTAGTTAGTTCTGTTCATTCCCACCATTACATCAGCTAGGAGTTTACTACCATTTACAATAATATTATTATATTATTTGTGTGCATCGTATGATTTCAAAGAAACTCGTGTTGTGTATTGGGTACGCCATTGAACATATCATCCCCTTTAAAGTAATATCAATATTTTATTCACAAATATTAAAAAATATGACAATGTAATATTATTTATTTACCTGGGATGTTACATCCTTCCCCCTTTTGGGAATTGCGTCCTTGCAATTTTAAAAATTGGGCTTGGAAACTTCATTGAAAGCCCCACATCGGAAAAATAGTCAGCAAAACAATCACTTTAAAAGAAAGAAAGAGAAGTACAGAGGTCACCCGAGTTAACACATACTTGGATTTCATGTAGGAAAACATGAATATGGAAGAAAAAACAAATGGTCATGTTCTGATGGAGAGTGATAGAAAACATGTTTTGGAGATAGTTAACCACCAGAAAATCACAAACTTGTGATGGGTTAAATGGTTTTTAATTCCCCATTAGGAAACATTTACAGACATCATTTGTTCTTTAAGTTACTTTTCATTGAGGAATTTATTTATGAGATTAACTAAAACATAAGGAAACATACTTACTTCTCATGTATACTTTGAAATTTTACTATATTTCTAACACAAACTCATATTTTCTCCAAATGATGAGTATTTCAGGATGACTTGTTCACATTAAGAGTTCTATAGTAAAATTCGAGAGAATCACATAATCCAAAAAAGATGAACTATATATTTACCATATCTTAGGACCTTAACCAAAACCAAAAAAAGTTATTACAAGGTCAGATAATCCCCAAAAAGGAAAATCCATTATTAAAAGAAAATCTATTCTTAATCTCTAAAATTTGTCCAACAAAACCCAGAGTTCAACAAAGACCATTCTCTAAACAATTATCCATAAAATTATTCAATGTAAACCAAACTTAGATTGGAACCCAAATCTATGAAGGATTTAATCACATAGTCTTCCAAGGTAAATCATAATATTTATCTCCAAGTAACATTAGTTTCTCTTAAAGTCTTATATTGAAAAGTAATTAACCTAATCATATATCCTCCATGATAGGTCAATAATTTTCTAGATAACCCAAAATCAACTTATTCTTGATTCATAAAATCATCAAACTAAAAATAATTTTTCATACTAACCAGGGACTTCACATAGTCTAGTGGTAGGAGATATATACCAGTCGCACTTTGGTTGTGGGTTCGATTCCCGTTGCTTTGTCCAACGCGACTGGTTGTCACACGGTCTGCGTGTTGTCCTTTTTCCAAAACTATATAATTCTTAAAAAATTCCCCAAAAAGAGATAAAATATTCAAAAATAACCATAACATAATTTAACCTCAAGTTTATCTCATGCCTTTCATTTTGCATCATAACATATAGTAACCCATAATTCCCTCAAAAATAACGATCATATAAACCCGAATGGTTACCTTTATAATTATTACATGATCTTTCACATCGAGATGGTTCTCTCGTACATGATGCATTATAGAAATCACCAAGTCTCAAGTGGTTAATCATGAATCCTGATATTTGGTTGAGAATAACCATAAGATTTCTCATTGCAGCTCCCATATCATTCAGTTGTTCTTTCAGAAAACCATCATAGTTTTTTTCACATCCACTATTACTTTGGTGCCTGCTAGATCCAGCCATTTACTAAAACCAAAATGGTCTGTGTGAGTATATCATTAGAATCATCATATAATATCTTATGATGATGGTAAATATAAGAAATAATTATTCATCTTATCTTTAACTCATTCACTTTATCTAAAACTATGACTCTTTCTGAAATCCTAACCATTATTATAATGTCACTTGTGCTTAAAGAATACCCTAACCTCTAAAGTTATCTAAACCGACCTCTGATAACAACTATAAGGACTCAGCCTTAAAACATTACTTAATCATGAATTAAATGAATAATTCACATTGAGGATCTTTTCAGGTTTAGAGTTTTAGTTAATTAGGAAATAACTATTACGTCTCAAATGATTACAAAGTAGAAACTACAACTATAACCGATTTTTCAAAATAATAAAAAAATCATTAAATAAAACAAGAGTTCTATTCTTGATATAAATCTTCTTGAATACTTCCTTTCTCTTACGCTTCCCTATAACCTGTGAAAAACATTTCAAAAACATGGGATGAGCATAAAAAGCTCAGTAATGGTTATAACATAATAAAAAGACACATTAACCCTCCAATAAATACAAATCAATGAAACTATAACTTTCAGTCATAACATACCTTCTGAAATCGTAATATTTATGTATAACTCATAGAAATCATAAGACATAAAGGTAACTTGAGGCATTCATAACATTTTCACGTAGGGAGTAACCCTCATGGTTACGTTTGGAATACCCATCATAGTATATTCCATAAATCTCTTCAGATAAACCGTAGAGTTTAACTCCTTCACATTACCTAATGCATTGGAGAGATATATCGGGCTCACCCACCCTTAGTTTATCACGGAACCAACCCTCTTCATAAACAATTCCCATGAACTATAACATAATCATACCACATAAAACATGCATAAATGAAACATATCATTTCCACATTTCAATCAAAAGATATCAATAAAAAACATTGATATAATAAAAACATTATCAAAACCATTTTCAATAACAAAATAAATGAAATGTAAAACATGGTATTTATTTTTCATTTAAAAAAAAGTTGTGGCTTGTAGAGGAAGTCGAAACTCAAATAATGGTCACGGCGGCGGAGAAGTTGTTGTCTCCACATACGTAAGACAAAACATTCCTTTTTTAATTTAATAAAACACTTAGTACAAAAAGATTCCTATTGAATAAAAGTAAAATTCAAAGGGGTTTATACCCTGTATAAAAGAAAGTTGTGTATAAAACAAAATATACCTCAATGAAAGGAGATTGAGATGAAGTCCCATACAAAGACAGTATCCTATGATTAAGGATAAATCAATTACATAATTATGTGTGACATATATAAATACACCCAATATAAGTGGATATTAAGTGTAAAATAATCAGAGTCATTCAAACATATTCATATAATGACATATTCACGGAGTACATGTTTATCCCAAAGAATTGAACTTGAGTTAAGAAGTTCCTTTGCAAAAATTCGACAGCCTAACGACGTCACTTTAAAATTCATAAAATTAGCTGATGAGATAGAAAATGGTATCTCATCTCATGGAAATAAAATCTAAATCAATAAGGATATACAAGAACATATCCCCACATAATAATAAGTAAATTAAAAGGCATAACAAAAGAAGTCTTTTAAAAAGGAGGAGGGTGAAAGGTTCTCTTACTGATTTGGGTAACATTCAAAACGCACACCCCATGAAATAAGGTTCATAAAATGAAGTTGTAAATAACCATAAATTAGATTATATTATACAAAGAATACAGTAATGGTCTATAAATACACCACACAAAAGGAAATAGTGGCAAATGTAGCATGAATCTCACGGGAATAAATGTGAGATGAAAAACCCATTACCTTGCTGTAATCAATCGAGTCGTATGACCAAAAGATAATAACCATCAAATGAAATATATAACACCATGAATATAGATATAATAATGATAATATATATCAAATAAATGTACACAATACACCACATGCAATAAATAAGTGGTGAACAATGGAAATCTCACGGAATTAAAAGTGAGATAAGAAATCCCCTTATGAAAATTCGGCAGCCTAACGACGCCAATTAAAAATTCAAAAAATGGATTGATGAGATCAAATAGGGTCTCTAATAATATGAAAACAGAAATTACAGAAATAGGAATATCAAAGAACATACCCCAACATAATAAAGAGGAGCTTAAAATAAGTGACATAAAAGATAGTGCTTAAAAAGAAAAAGAGAGGTAGGATCCCTTACCTCAAGTCTGACTTGTCTTGTTTGTGTCATTATATTACTGAATAATAAACTTTTGTAAATTTATAATTTCATAAGGAACTAATTTAATGTTTATTATTCAATTCAAATAACATATTATAATGTTATAATAATTAGTTAATTATGTGACTTCGTATCATATGTTTTTTTCGATGTTTGGTACATGAGTAAAAAATGAACTTGTTTGAAAAGAATTGTCCATGTAGTTATAAGTACATCATCTAAAGAATAGTATTAATGATTTAAATATCATATATATCCATTAAATATTCATTTTATACTATTCCATAACATTTTAAGATAAAAAGAAATGAAATGCACCGTTCATGGAGATGGTTGGCCGTACGTACGCATGAACAATACTTTCATTTCTTTGTCATATTAAAGGAATTAAAAATAGTTGAGTGATATATATATTATAATTCTAGTATAATATATATGTTATATAGGTCACATAAGTTTATTAATTTAATTCTTTATACATTCCATGTTTTGTATGAACGAGTCACATCACTTGAGGTGGCGGTAGACCACACTTCCTCATATGAAATTATCGCATTTTCACAACATGCAAAGCATAAAGGTATGTTTTAAATATAGAATACAGAAGCATATAGAAAACATAAATACCATATATATCATATATAAAATACAGTGACATCATAATGGACACTATAAGACTTGTTAAAAGAAGATTGAACAATCATCGTTTCGTGAGGGAGTAATTCGCCACCCACATAAACAATATGTTCTTTTACCATTTGATGGAGGTGTGTATAAGTTTTTCTCGAATCCTTCTCATAAAAAAATCCTAGTATATTGAAGATACTGGTGTTGTTACAAAATAAATGAATAAAAATAGTTTAGGGTGTTAATGAAGGAAAATAATGAAAAAGAATATAAGAGAAGACATTACCTTCAAATCAGGTAACTCTTTTTGATTTGAGCCCAAAGGATTCCTTGAAAAGAATTATGCGCAAAGTGAGGCTTCTAGGAGTAATAGAGGGATGTAGAGAGACAATATGATCTGAGTTTGGATTATCCAAGGGCTTGAGAGGTGTGGGTAAGGGAGTAGATGTGGGGGCCTTTTATAAGAGGGAGGAGGGGCCCTCTTGGAAGGTCATGAAATGTTACTTTATTATTAAATGATTTTAAGATTTTAAAGGTCCAAAAATGATATATTTCTAGGATAAGGTGATAAAGGTTATAAATACACTAATCCAATCGGTTCTTGACAAGGTTAAGTCATAGATTTTACCTTATCTTTTCATTTTATTTAAATCGTCCATTAATGACGTAATCACTGCAGCATCACGGTGTCATAAATAAATTTATTTATTTAATTACTAAAAATTATAAAACAATTATCATCATGTAAGAAATATTTTTATATTTCCAATTACTATTTATAGTCAAACATATAATTTATTTAAACGAAATTAAAATTGTTTTAGTTAGAATATACAAACATTTGTTATATGTCCTTTCTTTAAAAAATAATATGATAAAAAGTCACTATAACACTAAAGTGATTCCATGGGGTCCCAAAGTTGGAACAAGGAATCCCATGGTAGGCCATGACATAAAAATTATCATTAGGACACATTTTATGGTCATTTTATATTATTATGATATTATTTTATTACCCTTAACTAACTGATAACTAATTAATCATGATAATTTAAGATAATCACTATCATTACTATTCATAATGTCCAAAAACAAGAGTCTTAATTACATAATTTGGACCTTCTGATTCCAAATATGAAATCCATTTTATTAGATTACAATCACAGAAATTTTAGTAATTAATTTAAAATAATTCCCTTTGTCAAAACCAAAGATGGGTTTTTAAGAAGTAAAATCTATCAAAAGATTGATTTGTTTTTTCATCCAAATTAAAAGTGAAATTACATCCAATGAACAAAATTGTATTAAATGATAAAAACATTATTAAATTACACATTAAAACCAATTAATATTACAATATAACTATATAAATAAATTGGATGAAAAGACAGTTTTGAATTAAAATATAGTATTTTCACTATTCATTAAAAATGATCATTTGTCAGAAAAATACCGAATATTCACCCTAAGATATATTTTATATTCCAACTTATAAAATGATATCAATTTTAACAAATTAAAAAAATATAAGTTTCATTAATTAATTTTATAGTCAATTCCCGCTGTCAAAACAAATAGCGTGTTTTTAAGAAACAATATATATTAAAAGATTGACACTTGTTTATGTCTAATTGAAAAGTGAAATTAATTCAAATGACCACCATTAGATTAAATGGTACAAATATATTTTAATTAAACTTTAAAACCAATTAAAAATATAGTCTATCAATATAAATGAATTATATTAAAAAGAGGTTTTGAAATAAAATACAACATTTTTCACTAAAAATGATCTTTATCGGAAAATAAATTTTTTTTACACAAAGTAAATTATGATATCTTGATTCTAAAGAAGAATTTTATTTTTTCAAATATAAAAATTAAAAGTGACAAAAAGTAGATTTAAAAAGGGTTCTCCACCAAAAGACGGTTAATCATCCTTTTAAATAATATTAGAATATTTATTCTTAAAATTGGATTCATTTTCATTTTAAGCCTCTAACATTTATTGGATAAATGTAAAAATCTTTAACAAACATATATAATCACTTTTTAGTTAGTTCTATTCATTCCCACCATTACATAGGCTAGGATTTTACTACCATTTACAATAATATTATTATATTATTAGTGTGCATCGTATGATTTCAAAGAAACTTGTTGTTACGTATTGGGTACACCATCAAACATAGCATCCCCTTTAAAGTAATATAAATATTTTATTAAAAAATATTAATAATTATGAAAATGTAATATTATTTATTAACCTGGGATGTTATAGGTTCTTTATAGTTGGTATAATAGGATGGATTTAGATAAATTTATAGGAAAGGATGTCGCTAAAATATTTTGAAAATTTTGAGGGTGAATTTTTTGGTTAGGATCATGATTTATAAATCCTTAATATCCTTAAAGTCCTATATTCTCAAATAAATTATCCTTATTATGGGATTAGGTTAAAAATGTTAAGATAAATAAACTTAAGTAAACCTAGATTAAATATATGGTGGATCAAAAGTATCCTTGACGAAATGAAGGGAGTCATAATGTATGAAAATCCTAAGATTAACTAATGATTTATTTTAATTAGTTGTTCACTCTAATTTCTTTCAGGAAATTATATGTTATTGACATAGAAATTAATTTTATCATGGAAAAATTTCTTCCTTAAGATGTAAGAGAAGAAATAAAACAAAAACCTTCATTCTCTTCAAGAGGATTTACTTGAAATAACAATTGTAAAGTATTATGAATGTGATTTGGGAACCTTCTATAGTATAATAATTACTAGAAAAACACTTTATATTGTATCCCAATTCTCACATATAAATTGATATATAGATCACCATAGGAGACATTTGACCATGTTTTAAAAAGGAAACTATTTTATCATAAACATTTTTGAAAATACCATAAGGGACATTATTAATTATTTAGAATGGAAGAAACTAAGAAGAATTTCTAACCGTGTACTCTAGTACACATGAGGGTGAACTTGGAAAAGATTATGTCTTTATCATTTTATTTATTTATTTATTTTTATGAACCCTAACCTTATTTGAAAAAACAATTTCAATATATATCAAAATGTATTATTATAGAAACATTCAAGTTGATGTCTCAAAGCTATATATTTAAAACATGGATTTTTTTTAAAAATTTAAATATCCATCCACATCCATTTAAATAAACATGTTATAATTTTATGTAGATAAAAAATGTAGAGAAACATAGAAATTCTTTGAAGAATTCTATCAATGTATGGGATCAACATTTTAGATCATGGGGCCTCAATATTCAAAATTATTATTAGAATGAATGGTGATCTATATTAAAATGTATGAGTTTTTTATGTTTAAAGTATTAAGAATTAATATATTAAGATTAATGAATCTTTGTACAAGATTCATATTCATTATTGTAGGAATGAATTATAAAGGAAAAATATGTCAAATAAGGAATGATTGATTATGAAGAATGATTAATGATTGAAAAATACTAAATATAGAATTTAAAGAGTTATGATGTAGTGGTAAATTATTTAAGTGTTTTTATATTTATATATGATCATATGTTTAAAATAATTAGTATCTTTTTGAGGTTTTATGTTATTAGAGTACATTGGGAATCATTTATTTAGTTTTCATAAATTTTTGATGTATATGTGAGACTTATGTTTATCTAGTGATGTAGTGAAAAGGTTATTTTAATAATAATGGTTTTATATTTTGTGTACATAAGTTAAAATTTTGTGATAACCTTTAGAGTTAAGATGATCTTTTATTTTGAGGAAACTATAGGTAATTTTGATAAAATTATTATCAAAATTATGGGAAAAATGATTTTCTATATAGATAACCATGAGATTGAAATTTGATTTCGGGACTATGTGATTAAATTTATTCTTAATAAAGTTCAATATATTAGGAAAATTATATGAATTAGGAAAATATAATTTTTTTTTGGATAATTAGGGAGTTTATTTAGGGAATTATGATGAATTATATTTTTAATTAATATATGGTTTTATTGTGTATTTATGGTGATTTAGGTTATTTATTGAAAAGATAATCAGATTTTTAAGATTATGTGATTAAGGAATATATATTTTTGGTATATAGATTTATAAAAGATTGATATTATTTAGAGATAATATTTAAGTTTATCATGGAATAATATGAGATTAAATCAATATAATATTTGGATTTCAATCACGGTTCAACATATTTTGAGGATTTTTTTGGTTTTATATTTATGGAATTTTTTAATTTGATATTTTGTTGTTATTTATGAGGTATTGGTTATGAGTATAATATTTCTTCATCTTAAGGTTTATACATTTTTTATATTATCTTATCTTGTGCTAACAATTATGGGTTTTATTAATGTTAAAAGATTAAAGGAATAACATGTTATCTTATGGTAGATCTTATGGTTCATTAAAACTAAATTTTAGTTATTCAGAGATGAAAATGAATTAATCCATAAAATTCATTTATTGGAATAAGAGATAATATATAAGCAGAAAAAATTCTCGAAGCAAACCAATGGACGTAATTGTTCTTTTGTAATGGAAATAAATAAAGTATATTTTATCATGTTTTCTACGTTGATAGTAAAAAATATTTCAAATCTTGGATAAATATCTTAAGGTAAAAATTTTATCCTGTTACCTAAATTTTTAATTAATTTTTAGCTTTATTTTTCCCTTTAGATTTATATTTTTGTAGTCATTTACATTCTCATGAATTTGTTTTCTATCACCCTATTATTCTTTGGATGTTATTTTCTCCTCTATTTCCATATTTTTACTTCCTTCTAATGTCCCCCTATATTAGGAACAAAATTATGTTTTATTCTAGGATAAAATTATTTTTTTACATTCCTATTTTCAATAGGATGTTTTATTATAACATTTTTAATATGTGAGCTTTAAAAGAATGTGTGTTTAAATATTGAAAAGATTTCTTACTTTAATGATTGTATGTTATATCTTCCACTACCAGAAATTTTATTAAAATGTTTTTAATGGTTTGTGAGTAATGAGATATAATTTATTGTATGAACATAATTTACGGGGATAGAATGTGACACATTAAAATTTAAATTAAAATAATGTTATTCTTGATAGTTTTCTTAACACATAACAACAAGCTTTAAGTGAATTGAGATATACTATAGAAATTTTATTATTTAAATATGACCTTAATAACCTAGACATTAAATTAACCATATAAATAGGAATAGAAAATTTACGAAAAATATTTATAATGTTTTTTCATAAATAAAATGTATTGATTAATTCATAATAAATAAGTACTAAATTTTCAGTAAAGTCATTTTATGCTTCAAAAATATGTTTTCTTAAAAAATAGTTTTCCCTTTTTTGAGTGAATATAATAATTAATATATAGAAATTTTAGATATTATTTTTGATAAAAAGGATATAGTTTTTAAGTTATTCATATAAAATTTATCTGAGGATGAGATTTTGTGATTTTTCTTAGAAGGTTTATTTTTTCGCGAATAGTGAAAGATAACAATTTTTGAAAAGTGTCTTTTATTTTAAATAAATAATTTTATTAAAATGTACAATTTTTTTAATTAAATATTAAATTAAAATTAGTATCACTTATTAATAATTTATATTATTAATTAAATATTAATCATAATTATAAATGTTTTTTTGTATAAATTCGTTTATGGCGTTAAACTTTTTTTTCTTCAAAAAACAGTTTTTCATTTAATTTTACATTCTTATCTGAAATAAATATCTTAAATTTACAGAGATATAATATTGAAAAATGTACATTAAATTTTAAAGTAATAGTTTCAAATTCTTTAAATTGTTAAACCTAGTTTTTGGTCAATATGAGTAGCAACTTTGGTATAAACAATTATTTACCACAGTAAGAGAAAAAGCGGGTTAAAATGGTTAAAACTGAAATGATAATGGGTAAAATGACAAACAAAATTATCTAAATATTAATTTATAGTAATATTGAAACCCTATTCCCCCTTATTAGAAAATATTTAATTATGGAACTTTCTGGATTGAATAATACATTGATATACTTTAATCTTTTGACAAATTACAAGTGTGTCCTCTCCCGAACTTAGAAAAGGTTATCCACTATTCTCTCATCTATACACTTAAATAGCCTATTATCTTATCCAATACATATAAAAATTCATTAATAACATCCTTATCTATGTTTTATAGTACTAGGTTTTATTATAATACCATCTTAATAAGAATTTATGTATAAACCTAAGGAGCCTGTTCCAAGAAGAGTTACAGTTCTTAATTGATTGTTTTCTTTTTTCATTTCTTCTTTTTACTCATTAAAAACTCTCACAAAAATTTTGTTATGATTAAATCACTATATAATATGTAAATAAATTTTATGATGTTTATTATATAACCCAATGTCATTAACTTTTCCATATAATTCAAAAGTATTTTTTTGTGGGTACGTGCGGACTACCGCCTTGAGAAGATGATATATTTATTTTAAATTATTACCTCTTATGGATGGTATTAGTGATTAATAAAAATTAAATGGTATTATATATATCGTTTCACTTTTTTATGGTAAATAAATATTATACTTATTTCTATACCATCTAATGAAAAAGAAAAAATATCGCTCATGTGTACGTGTAGACTACCACATCATGAATCGATGTATTTTATTTTTCATCACTGACTCACATAAATAGTAATTATAGTTGGACATAAAAATAATATATTAATATTTAGAATAAAATAAAAAAAAATTAATAATAAAATGATACTTAACTTATTTCCCTCGCATTCATTGAAAAATAGAAACATTACTCGCACATACATACAGACTACCATCTCCTTGATGTTATGTAAATCATTATTCACAACCAACTTATATAGTTGATTATAAAATAATAAAAAATGTATGTAAATTATAATTATTACATGATTAAGATTATTAAAAATATATAATCATGATTAATTTGACCATAGTAAAACTATCGAGGTCATTTGGGACATATGACCAGAATATCCTCAAAACCTATTATGTGAAATAAATCAATTAAGTAACTGAATATGAAATTATAAAATTTTAAAAAATGAATAAAAATCTTCATTCTCTTTATTAATATACTAAATAATCAATTTAATTTTATTATTTATGTATTTAAAGATCATACACGGAGAGTCGGGCTCGAGGCAAGCGATTTATAGTCTCAATTTCCTTTCACTGAGATTAAGCTATTTTCACCGCATGTTTCTTTTTTTTAGTATATAAAATGACTTATAGATTTATTTTACCTATTAACTAATTTCTTTAAAAATCCATTAAAATTTCATTATATAAATGATTCATTTGTTGAGATGTTTCCAATTTGTAAGGGATTTTCTTTAAAAACAATTTTGATTTTTTTTGTTTCACAACACATTTTCTTCCACATATATGTTTTGTTTTTAATTTGTTCAATGGAAGATATTATTTACTCCAAAATTTTTCATAGAATAAAAATTATACAACCTTTTAATTTATTATAGGGTTTAAATAGGAATCTTCTTATCATTTTCCATAAGTTGTAATTTTACATAAGGTGTGAAAGGAATCATTGTTTTGACTTCTACCGTTTGATCAGAATTTTACATTATCATGACTTTTAATTTAGTTGAAGATTCATTAAAACATTTACTTGGTTATTTACAAATAATATAATTTCCCCAATATTTTGAGAATTTTTCATTTTAATGAATTTTAAAATGAAATTGATATTTCTCCTTTTATATGAAAAATGAAAATGGTTTTGTGTAATGTTTAAAATTAGTTTTCAAGGGATTTATGATAAAAAGGTAAAATAATAAAACTATTTATTCATGATATAGTATTTGCGAATTGTATATGATTAATGGTGAGTCTGATATTTCTTATACAATGGGTGAGGGACATAAAGCTTATACTATTGGTGTGCTTGATATAACTCTCCAATGCACTAGGTAATGTTCATTTTCTACAAAGGAAAGGAGTAAGTAAACTAGGTAGGTTTAATATATTTTTAACCATTATAAAGTTATTTCTAACACGAATTAACATTGGTTACGGATATAATGCTATTAGATTCCTACATGGGTATCTATTTTATTGATATGGGGTTTTAAATGTTTTATTTTAGAAAATAATAATTTTATAATGTGAATATGTTTTACTTATGTGTTCAATTTGTTACTATAAAAAAGTTAAACATTTTATGGGTTTTCTTATTTTTCCCTTGACTAATGGTTTTTATTCCTTTATATCTCTTATAGATATTTTGTTCTTATCTTAGTTTTCAAATATATTTCACAGGGCCTAAGGATGAGTATGAACTTTTATAAGGACGGTCTCCAAAAAAATGAAATTGGCCTTAAATTAAGCTAGTGTGGCATGAGTGAAAACTAGACTGTGAACTTATGAATCCTATGTTTGTGAAAAATGGAAATTATCTATCAGTGTTCTCTATTTAATGTAACAGTTTCCCTCATTCTCTAAAAATGTAAACTAGAAATGTCTTCAAGAGTGAAAGAAATTGAATTATTAGGTACAATCTCAATCTTATTGATTGTTTTAAGGTTAGTTCCTTGCACCTCGACTAGGAAAATAGAATCCTTATATGATGAGATGACCTCCCATCCCATCACTCAATAAAAGGTTACATCATCACTATCCTAGTAAATTGATAAAACCCTCAATGTTGGAAAGAGGTAATGTCACATATGGCTTGAAATAACTATAATATTCCCATGAAAATAGAAATTGTTGAAAATAAAATGGTGAACCTGATAGGAAATCATTTATTTGGGAAAGAATTCGATTGACCTTGTATTATTTTTTAGGATACTGTACTTGGGAGTTTCATATTTATACCAAAGTACTCTAAGAGTTTCTTTGATAAACATACCATCAGTTATTAGTATCCCAAATATCTTATGTGTATTCACATAATAGTTTAGAATTCTATGAGTTTCAAAATAAAAACACCTCAAACCTCCCCCATCCTTACTTCTAAATTAGACTCATTTTTAAGGAACCGACGTTTTATTACACCTAAATAGAACCTTTAACAACATATATTTAATTTATTGGTTTATGAAAACCTTTTAGAAGGATAATTAAAAAAAATATTTATCATTTGATTATTTATTAGGGTTGAGGAGATCGAGGATGGATCTACATCAAAAAATAAATTTGGGTAGATGAACCCTATCTCAAAATCAAACTGATTTAGAAGTCTCTCCTTAGATAAAGAAAAAACCTAATTTTTGTACCCATAAGAAATTAAGGAATGAGAATATTATGTCAAAAAGGTTATCTTGATGCAACCTAGGTGGGATCAGACCAACTATTGGTGTCTTTAATTATACTATAAGACACCAATTCCATATAAATATACAAAGAAATATTTTATTACCTTAGTTATCTAAAATAGTTAATTTAGAAAGAGGTCACCTAGGGTGATCCAACCACAGTAAATTTATAGGACTCTTCCATTTTTGAGAATACCTTTATTGGGGCACATAATCATATCCCAGTAGTATAATAGGAAAAATTCTAGATCATTATTAGCCTAAATCCTCAGAATTTATCAAAGTTGTCCTTAATTAATGATTTAACAGACCCCTCACCAATAAGTAAAAGAATTACCCAATATTTAGGTCCATCTAGTGGCTTCCCATTCATACGGAACTTGAAATAACGTAATTGTATCCTAGGATAAATTGAACTTCATTAATAATACCTTGTGAAAATCTATTCAGAAATCCTTTTGTATAAACTCTAAAACAAAATTTGAAAAAATATTTGAGTAAAAATAAATCCACATATAGTCACCAAAAAGTGTAACCCTACAACACTTTATAGTGTTGATAAAAAAATTAATTCTAAAATTTAAAAATTCAATCAAATAAGGGAATCTAGGAAATTTTTAGTACAACTCAATATTAAATGTGATCTTGCATGATCAATATCAAACCAACATATATCTATACCTATTTCCTCTGGTTATATCATTAATATTCATGAATATTCATATGACCCCTTAATCCAAGACATTAATTTAACACATGAAATTGAGTAAATAAATCCCATAAGATACTCAAAAATTCTTGATTATTTGATTATATATCAACTATTTCAATGAATACATCACGTGTCATTCAAATAGATGGATTATCACATCAAATTCCACTTATCTGATAGAAAAATACATCAGATATATTATATAGGAATGGTTGTATAATTCAACCTTCTATATCAATGAATATTTTGGGTATCATATTTATTTTTATATAATAGGATAAATTATATCATGGTTAAGATCCAATAGAAAACATGACCATCAATATACCAAACCACTATAAGTTTATTTAATACATAAGGATTTCATAATAAAAGAAAACAGTACAATGCTTCTCATTTTAGGTATCTTATTAATGATAGGTATTAGGGAAATATGAATATGAAACATGCAACCTAATTATACCAAAAAAAAGTATATGATAGTCTATGTGATGTACTTGTTACACCCTAATATTTGTAGAATTATTTTTTTCTCAAATTAATTTATCTTTTCAATATTTTTCATTTCACATGACACTGGAAATAGTTCTTTATATGTATATATATATATATTAAAATACTAAGTCAAACATTCCTTTCACATGAAATACCAACATGGATTTCATTACAAACAATACAAACATTGATTTCACTACATGTAATACCAACTTGGCTTAAGTTACACGAAATAAAAACTTCGCTTACGCTACAAGCAAGACTGACTTGGTGTACGATGCACACAACATTAAGATTATATGAAACATATATTTTCACTATTTTAATTATTTAAATAAGTTAATTATAACCCAGATGTTTAAATTACTAATAAATACTTTTAAAATATGTTTTTTATATTAGCAATACATATTGATAAGGAAAGATAATATTTTTCAGTAAAGACCATTTATGTTAAAAATTTTGTTTTTTTGAATGAATAAATTATGATAATAAAATTAGTTTTAGGAACATTTATAAATTTAATTGGATAAAAAAATTAATTTTTGAATTTATAATGTCGAAATTATCCTAGGGTGAATTTTTGGAATTTTTCTCAGAAAGTTCATTTTTTGATGAATAGTGAAAAATACTGCTTTTTAGTTAAAAGATGCATTTTTTTCTAATTAAATATTAATACTAAATGATATTATAAATATTTTTAAGGTTATATTATATAAATATTAAATATAATAATTCAATTAAATTCATTAGTATCATCTTTACTTGGAAACTGAATAAAAAATCATAACAAATATTTGATCTTTTTCCAAATTTAAAACCCCAGTATTCTGTCCCATCTATGGCATTAACACTAATCTTAATTTTTATTATTAGGTTATTTGAATATCAAAAATCAAACATAAAACATTTTATTAAGTCTAATATTTAGATTACAATAAAACTATGTTAATATTTTTACCAAAATGATTACTAAAAGTGATTAACATTAATCATAATGGAGAAGGCCAAATTAAGATTCAATAGGGACTATACCTTAAACCTAAGGGTCCAAATGACCTATAATAATTTATAAAACCCATTTTATATCCATATTTCGTCCCTAAAACTTACATTATTGAGTTTTATTCGTTTTGTAAGGCTTATTTTTGGTAGGAACATGTCCACACCTAATTTGTTTCTATCAATTCCATGTGAGTCCTTTCCCTTCCATATAAAAGGCCACCAAATCAACCCATTCCTCACACCTATCAGCCTCTTAAGTTCAAAAAATACCTTCCCAAAATTACTCCCTAAAATAACCCCTTATACCTTGAATCCTACCTTTGGGCAGAAACCCTCTCAAGGAATCATTTTTCCATAAACAAATAGTAGTTACCCGATTAAGTGTTAACATCTTCTCTCAAGATCTTTTCCTTTATTTTCCTTCTCCACTCCTCTAATATATTTATTCCATTATTTTATAAGAATAAAAGCATCAAAAATATACTATTATGTCTTTTTTAAAAGTTTATTACCTACACTTACACACACCTCCATCTAATGGATGTTGAACATATTGTTTCTGGGTATCACGAACTGTTTCCTTATAAAACTATGATTATTCATTTCTTCTATACCACCAATCATGGATTCCATTATGATGGAAAATCTAATTATATATATAATATATTATATTTATTATATATTTATATTTATGTATTAATTTTTTAGAATGCATATTTTTACCATCCATTTGGTGTTAATTCAATAATCTCGTTTGAGGAATTGTAGACTACCACCCCCTCCAAGAGATTGATCCGTTCACACACAATATAGATTGTATTTAGGATGGTTTTAATGAAATTATATGATTTATATGATATATTAATGGAACTATAATAATTATATATATATATATGTTTATAAATAAATAAATATATATTTATTTACATATATATACATATTTCATTTACATACTTTCATTAAATATGATAAAAAAACTTGAACAATGTTCATGCGTATATACAACTAACCATCTCCATGAATGGTGTATTCCATTTCTTACATATATATGATATAAATTATTATAATATTATTATAATAGATATAACTTATATTTATATCCTGATCGATATTCCATTATCATGATATAAATATAAGGACCAATGACATAACAAATTAAGACACATGTAAAGAACAAAGCGAATACAACCCGAAGGGAAAATTTAATATAGGATCGTTAACAAGAGGGTAATATAAGATTATAAACAAAACATAAATGGTAATATATATAATAATATTATTCTGGAAAATATTTATAATAATCTTATATTTATTATACAGGAATCTTGTACTAGTACGAAGAGAGTCAAGACACATGATAAATGGATTTTAATCTCACTTTTAATTTCTATGAGATGCAGGCAATGTACAACACACTTTCCTTTTGTGTGGTATATATTATGACCATGACTATATTATTTTTATAATATACTTAAATTTATTTTTATTCACATATCCATTTTATAATATCTCTTTCACATGGTTTATGTTTCAAAAGTTACCCAATCGGTAAAAATGATTTGTCTCAATTTTCCTTCTTTGAGACTCATGTTTTGTTATACACCAAAACTCATTTTTGGAGTGAATAAACTTCCATTTTACACTAAATATAAAGAATCTAAATCTTTCCATGATATTATATTCTTCATGTAATTTCCTTTTCTTATATAGAGATCCTGTTCCAATGACACCAAGTTAGAAGAGTTTATTGAGGCAATCTCATTGCTTTTATAGATTGTTTATGTTTATTCTTAATTTGATGAAATATTATGATCCATATATCATGAATAATCATAAGTCTACTTATCCTATATTATTTCAAGATATACTCATGTATTGGTACCATTCTATACTCTTTGGTATATAAGATATTTAAGAAAGTGTTTTTAGGAAAGCCTGACTATACCCTCTCTTTAGTCAGAAATCTATGATTTCTAAAAAGAGTTTCCAAGAATATTATACCATTACCCAATAATATTTAAAGAAATTCTTACCCTTTTTTTCTTTTACCATTATCTTCAATGTAATATTCTTGTCTCTTTCTGAAAAAGGTAATTTTATATTCTTTTTACCGTGCAAAAGGAATGTTCTTTTGAACTTATATGACATGAAAAGATTTACCCACCATCATTTCTTAGAAGCTCCCTTCGCATTGTTAAAATGGTTAATATTGAAGAAAATGTTTTTTAAATGTAATTTTCAAGGAATTTTTTTCAAAATGGTTTAAAAATTATTTTATATGTTTTCATGGAAAAATGTTTTCAAGTCTTATTTACATGTTTTCAAAGGGTTTTCAAGGTAATGGTTTTCAACATGTTTAAAAGATTCACTATAAGTTTTCAAGAAAAATAATTTTCAAATGGTTTTAAATATTAATTTATATGTTATCAAATTATTTTAAAAAAAATTATTTTCAAAACTTTTTCAATCTTCCTTTAAAAGTTTTCATGTGTTTCCAAAGAAAATGATTCTTAAAATGTTTTGAAGCTTATTTCAGATGTTTTTAAGAGAAAAAGATTTTAGGTATTAATTATAAAATGTTTTGAAGATTATTTCATGTATTTTTTATAATATTTCAAGGTATTTTCAAATAAAATGACTTCCAAATGAGTTTATTCATTTTTCAAACAATAAAAGACATTTTCCTCAAGAATATTTTTTAGATTATATTCCAAAATTATTTTCCATCTAAAATGACATCTATTGATATTACCCATGCCTTTCTAGGAAATGATTTTAAGGTTTCATTCAGATCTTTCCAAGGAATGATTATGCTTAATTCCATGGTATTTATGAAACCCAATCCTCCTTCATGGGTGATATGTTTATGAAACCCATTTCTCTTTCACAAGTTATGTGTTTTTGAAACTCACTTTTTTTCATGGGTTATGTTTATGATTAAATTATTATGAAACATGTCTCTTTCCATAGGTAATGATATGTTAACATGTTTATTATACCCATTTCATTTCATGGGTTATTATATGTTTATTTACAATCTTACATCACATGTATTTATGATTTAATTATGTGACAGGTGAGACTTATATCTCCCTCCAATTAATTGGGTAAATATTTATATCTCAAGAGATAGAAATGGATGGAACAAGGTTTTACTCAGTTCAGTAATAAATGAGTGGGAATGATGGTTTCATCAGTTCAGTAATAAAGGTTTTGAATGGGGGTTTACTTAGTTTAGTAATAATGATTTGGAAAAAGGTTTACTCAGTTTAGTAATATATGGTTGGAATGAGGATTTACTCAGTTCAGTAATACAAGGATGAAACAAGGGTTTACTCAGTTCAGTAATACATGGTTGGAATGATGGTTTACTTAGTTCAATAAAAAAGGGTAATAACAAGGGTTTACTCGGTTTAGTAACACAGGATTGCAATGAGGGTTTACTCGGTCTAGTAATACAGGTCTGGAACAGTGGTTCACCCGGTTTTGTAAAGGACTTTGTCCACTAAGATGGTCTTGACAGCGATGCCTTGGCTACTAAGGAAATTCTTATATTCTTATGTGTTGCCAAAACTCCATGTCTTACTACTATGTTATGATTTCATGGCTTATGCACTTTAATTCATTTTAATTCATGTCTTATGAACTGCTGTGATTTTTTCCATGATTCATGTATATTATCTTTGATATGTAGGGTATAATCTTCTATTTTTAGGATCACATTCTCATACCCTTATGTTCATGTTTATTCTTAGATGTATCCTTTGATTACCTTAACTGAGCATTTGATCTCACCCCTTTTTATGTTTCTATCCCCAGTTTATGAAGATATGTATTATGATTGATTTTTCTAAGAAGGGTGATAGTCACGAAGAACCTAGTGGGAGATAATGTAACTCAATTATGTACCAGTTTTTTTTTGTTTGGATGTTTCTAAAGGCACTATACCAACTATGGTATTTGGGAATATATTTGTATATTGTTTATGTATTACTCAAAAGTTATATAATTTTAATCTATGTAAAGCATGGGTTGCTACAATACTTCATGGTTATTCCATCATAAAAAACATATTTTGTGCTTAATGAGAATATTATATATATATATATATATATGAAATCATATCTATTCAAACCATAAACTTAATCACAAAAATTAATAATACATGACGATCATTGGAAACGGACAATCTCAAAGCCACACTTTGAGAGGTAAATTATCAATTCATATAATAAGTATATTTAACCAGCTTGAATGAATGATAATGTGGAGATTGCATTTTGTATAACATGGTATATTTTATATTCTTACTATCTATTGGAAATACTAAAAAACCATATATAAGAACAAATATGATTATATCACATATGACAGACCACTAGAGAGACATGATACTTTCTTCACTTTTCATTTTTTGTTAAAATCATTTATACACTTTTTAAGTTCTACCTCATCTCTATGTTACCATCTAATAAAACCATAACACTAAAAACTATAGTGAGTAAAATATAGGATGAATTATAATTGTAATAATGAAGATACATTGGAATCATATTCATATTTTTCAGCTCATTGAACATATAATTCAATTTTCTTTACATTAAAACATCCAATGTTTTGATGTTTATAGCATTTATTTTCTACATTGATTTTTTCTAGTTTTATCATCATTATCATCATTCTGAATACATTTTAAATACAGTTTTTTTCCAATAAATATCTTGGTGAATAATGTAACTCTTTATATTAATCTCTTACTAATATAACCCTAACTATTTTATGATATCAAGTGACAATAAATTCGTATATTAATTGAAAAAATATATTAATTTTCAATAAATAAAATTTTATAAGTCTGAAAATACATCAACTAAACTCTTAGTGATTATAATCACTTATGAATATTATTCTAGGAAATAAAAACTCATTTTTTCCAGTAAATAACCCTTATTTTCATTAGTGGGAATATTTAACATTTAAATGATTGTATCCATATCTTAAATTGTATTCTAGGAATTTTGATTAATATAATTAAAGTAATATTTTTTTTTATTTTAAAAATTCCATTAATGGGATATGTGATCACATATATCATATTTTAATTATTATTTGGACAATCTATTTTATCTAGAATAAAATTATTTTACCATTTTCCACTTTCTAAAAATGTTGTAGAATTTGATTATTCATAAACCATGTTTAGTTAAACATTGTATCCTATTATCTATAATAACTAAATTTTTACAAACTATTTTTCTTATCATTTAATATAAATAATATGAAAATACATGTCCTCTAATAGATACATCTGATATTGATATATTCCTTTTCATTCTAGTAATTTATGTTTTACCTCTTTACTTCATAACATGTATGAAAACTACAAGTTCCTTAAATTCATAAATTCATTTTTAACACTTCTATATTTATAAATTTTTTAAATCATATTGTTTTTATTTTTTACCACTGAAAACAAAAGAGTGTATTTTTACAACATTGATATCAGATATAAAATTTTTATAGATTTTCTCAAACCTCTTTATATATCACAAATAACCTCACCATTTAGAAAAAATTCACTTCCTTCAAAACATTAACTTTATGTTTTGATGACCTTGAGTGTCTATATAGAGAAACATTTTTTTTGTAATTTCAAACTATTTTTTCCCTTCAATTTAATCATCTACCAATTTAAACTATCAATATTGCACTAGAACCTCGACATTAAATTTGTTAGTTCATATATTCTTTGCAATTTGAATAAATCAGGTGAAATATTATTGAAATTAATTCACATTGTTTTAAAATTTCAAATTATGATTCCACAATGAAATTAATATCCAAAAAAACCCTAAAATAAAACACTAATATTTTCAAGTAATTAAGGTACTCAGTCATATTGAATACATGAGAAAAGACAAATGTTCATTATATCATCTTACATAAAATTATTTTTTAAATTTATATAAATCTATCTATGATTCTCATAATAATCTATATTAACTCATTCAACAACTTCAACATTGGGTTACTCAGGAATGCTTCTCTAACACATAGAATATTTTTCTTATATAAGAACAATTCTTACTTTTTTATACTAATTTAAGGATCTATCATACCATAAGATTCTTTTTGGTCCCTAAAAAGACTTGCACGGGGGGGGGGGGGGTTGGTTAAATCAATGTGTTAAAATTAAAAAAATTCCCCTATCAATTATGGTGTACTATATTTATTAGGAATAGTCATATTTTTTACTCACAATCATAATTTGTTAAAAATAAAATACATAGGATATTTTACTTGGTTTATTCAGATATGATTATCCAAAGAAAATGAATTATAATATACCTATACACCAGAGAGACAAATGCTCCTTGATTTATATTTATAATATTTTTAGAAAGTACATTTACTGTTCTAGTTTACAACGATGCACAATTAGAAAGTAAACTTCTCCACTCATAGGGTTAAACACACTGATCCTCCAATTATTTTTCTTCTCCCTGAACTTTCTATGATAAAATCATACTAGGTTGGTGTAATCATTCAAAAATGTATAGATGAGATCTCATTGAGAAAAACTCTTAGAGAAATACCCCTCATCATATTTAACCCTAAAACTCATAAGCATGGAACCCCCTTTTTTTAATAATGAAATACTTGAGAAACCTTACTAGTTTTAATATTATTGTTTTTCTAGAACTTCTCACATTGATTACATACTCGCTTTTTTTAAAATTTTAATGATGAAAATCTAAAATCCTTTTTATGTAGGTTTTTCCAATTATTTTTTGAAAGAATTATTTTCTCATATTTTCCCTAAAATTTACACATACAATTATATATGAAATATAATTTTAAAAAAATGGGTATGATGACTTTATATTTTCATTATAGTCCTTCATGTCTCTTAATTTTGAAAAAATTTCATATCGGGACACATATTATGCTAAGAACATGATCAAAAACTTTTTTTCAAACTTTTGTATTTAAAATTAAACACATCATGTAGCTATTTCACCATCTATGACACCATACATTGGTTTTCATGAAGTAAAATGTGGTCATTTTAGTTCAACAAAATCAACCTTGAAATCTCAATTGATAATTCAAATAACATGCATTAATCATACATTAATTATAGTTTTGATAATAACATTGTAATTGGGGTGATATATGAATCATATTTTATTAGTTGAAATTTATTTTGAGGATGGACAATCATGGTTACATAGAATTGACATAAATTAAGTAATAATGGTTACACACGTTACATTGATTCTTAAACAAATCCTCAATCATTATGTATAGGTGATTAATGCTTACTCAAATTCTGATAGATGGTAATTCAAGGAAGAAAATAATTACATTGTGGTTAATGGTGGTTTAGAAGAACCACAATTATGGTTACACATCCTGATATAATCCTTATAGAGCCTAAAAAATATTGGTTACATAGACTATAATAATGATTTTTACAGATTGGTGACATAGTACTCCTTTTAAAATTTTGGTCAAAATCAAATCTTCATGAATTTATATAAATAACACTAGAGACCATATAAAACTCTTTTTACATATAAGAAATATTCTGTATACACTCAAATAGACCACATAAAAGATTTATTCTACATTATTATCAAAAAACACAACCAAAAACACATATAAAATGGATATTTGACCACAATATCCTCCACCGGTTTTATGAAAATCTAACAATAGTTTTAGCACTAAAAAACATGATAAAATTATAAACAAACAAGATATGATCCTTATCTAACTTAGATACTCCATTCTTCAAGGATTATAAATATGATTCCCCTAACATCAAATATAATCCCACATTAGTCAATATTTATGTGTGAAATAATACACACATGAAATTGTCATCATGAAAACACCTAATTTTCCATATTCTCTTAACCAATTAAAATCATTTGTTAAAAATATTTTCCAAGATTACCCCCCTTATAAATATTAATAATCTCTCCCCTTTCTCAAATAAGTATTAAACCCCATTTTTTAATAATTAGAAGCATTATTTTTCATGGAAATATATATTCTTATCTATGAATAATAAAGGTATCACTCTCTATCTTTGTCAACAAACCCGATGAAAACATCTATAGAAGTTTACAAACAAGGGATAAAAAAACAAGAAACCAACACAAGAGATAAATTAAACCTTTTTAGAAAATTAATTTCCATAGGGTAGTGGGGGTCCGTTTACTAAATCATATGGTTGGTGGTATTTATTCAATGCCTTTAAAAACATATTTAGGGTAGTTCCTTAGTCAAAATATCATAACCTTGAGTCTGGGTGGACACATACTCCAACTTTAAAATTTATTTATTCACATTCTCTTTTATAAAATGATATTTTATCATGAAAGGTTTTTTTATCATGGTATTAATGATAATTGTTCTAAGATTTATTGCACTCGATTTGTCACACTCGATCAGAATTTGGGAAACCACATCCAATGTAATGTCTTAATGTTGTTGCCTAATGCATATAAAATGGTTACAAAATTTAGTGGCTACTATACATTCTACCACTTCCATGATTAAATATATGGAATCTTTATTCTTCCTTAACTAATAGATATAAAAACCTCCAATATATAATATACCTTTAAATGTTGACTTTTAGTCATCCATAAAATATACAGAATCAATATCTATATAACCCAATGAATACTTTTATGAACAAATGAAATTAAATTTCCTAAAATCTATCATGTAACTGATATAATGATGTGTTATCTTCATATATTTCATATAGATTTATTTATTGAGTATTTTATAGTATGAAACATGGAATTTAGAAAACTAAAAACAAATTCATGTTCTTATAAAATAATAAAAACCCCAATTATTTTCATATAATGGGCCACACCAACTACCCTTACATCTTTATCCGTTGGAAATTTAAAATAAGTATATACCAGATTTACCATTAGCCTTTAATATTTCATGTAAAACATTATGAGATACTTTTTGGAATATTGTTCTAAGAAATGAATGTCCCTATCTTCACTTTAACCACCCATAGTCCAAGTGATAATGTTATATAACAAACCAAAGACATTTATAATCCATATATAATGTAATATTAAAATAAATTTATTTTTTCTTAATTATAGCCTCTATTTTTTATAAATCCATATATATAAGTATGAACAGTCATTGATTCTTCTATTTCTTGATGAATATGTTGTGATCAACACCACCTATTTTAAATCCAATCTTTCTAAGATTTTGATCAAGAAAAGAATACCAATCCATCAATGATTTCTGTTAGGTCCACAGGGCTGAATACCCTGAGAGGGGGGTGGGGGGTGAATCAGGGTATGACTAATTTAAAATTAATGTCCGTTCTGATCTTGTTTCACTGTTGAGAAAAACTCTCTTCTCTCTTTTTCATGTTGCACAAAGTAAATAGAAATCAAAGTATTCACAGGACACAAAAATTTTACTTGGTTCACCGCAATGGGCTACGTCCAAGGAGCATACGCCGACAAGTTTCCGGTCGTACCAATTTCCACTAATCTTCACTAGCTGTGGATTACAAGGTTCGGGCTAGATCACTTCTAAGCCCAGGCTCACTGCCTTTACAAGTTTAGGGTCAGCTCACTACTTTCCCAAGGGTCACTCCCTATTTCTCTCTCTCTCTGGCTCACTGCCGGTGGAGAGGATCGTCTTCTTCCTTTTCCTAAGCTCACTGCTCTTGGAAGGAATCCACTCACAGTTTATAGACCTGTATGTCTCCTCATTTCCAAGAATGAATGCATCTTCCTCTGTGTGTAGATGCTCTGTTGAAGTACAAATTTCACCCGTAGATGAATATCTCTTTGCACCGAAGGTATCGGGCAACGTACTAGCTTCCACGCAGTCCGAGAAGCACTGCTGGAACAATTCCTTACTTGGCGCGCAAGTCAATCTTGGCGCGCAACTATCGGCGCGCAAGTCACAACGGGCGCGCAAGTCCTCCTCAGACACATGCGCGACTCACGCATCCTCAACCCCAAACATGCGCGACTCTCTTCCTTTTATGCCCAAACCAATATTGGCACACAACTGCCAACCGGTGCACAACTTCTAACACCGGCACACAACTTCAACTACTGGCGCGCAAATTCACATGCGCCACCCACACTCACTACTTGCGCGACCACCACACCTGCGCGACGGGAGCTCTAATTTCTCAAAGTGATGAACTCCGTTTAAAATGAGGAGGGGTGGTCCAGTATTTATAGGCAATATGACCACCCTGCCCGACGGTGCGCAAGTCACCTGCGTGACCCAGTTTCGGCGCGCAAGTCCCCTGTCATTTTAGACACTTGCACGACCAACTCCCAAACTTGTGCGAACCACTTTACTTTGCCATATTTTGATCTTCTGATCTTGAAAAACATATGGCGCACATGTTTCCTATACTAAAAGTCATCAGTGCGCAAGTCCTTTTTCCAAAAACACTTTTCTTCATTTTCCAATTTTCAGGCCCTAAAATTTGGCAAACACTGGAAAACGGTGCCACCTTGTATATGTTCTTTTGTACTGCCTCCAGATCATCCATTCCTTTTATCAATGTTCTTGAATCAAACATGGATCGTTGACCTCAGCTCTTGAACTCAACATTCCACCATGAAATCCTGTTTGTCAACAAATTTGTATGTCATTGTTTTGCTTTTTCAACAATCACTACTCATATGTCCACTTTGTCAACAAACACAATCACCTCAAAAATGCTTCAATGATACCTTGAGGGATTTTTTCCCAACATTTTCTTTTGGATATACAAGGAATTATATAACATACATAGTTTAATTTCATCTTTGTCCACTAAAAACATTTTGTTGATCTATGTAAACCTCTTATTTAAATACTCTATTAAATAATCACAATTTTAAATCCATTTGATAAATTTCAAAGGAACATTATATTGAAATATCAATGAACAATATTACAGTTTCGAAACAAGATATCAATTTAAATGTTTCATCCACACAAATTCATTCTATTTTGGAATAATCCTAGAAAACTAGATATTCTTTATTTAATTTATCTTTTCCATATTCACTATTTTTTGTCAAAATCATATTTGGTTTCGATGATTTTATTGTCTTGAAAACTTGGAACAAATCCCTAAGTATGATATTTTTTTATGTAGTAAAGTTATTCATCCATTAATGTGAAAAGTGTTTAATCACAATTATCCTCTTAAAATAATTTTCTTACAACATTTTTCTTGAGATATATTTCAATACCAAGTTCATTATTCTCAGAGTTTGAGTCGGGGCAGTTCGGTCACTAATGATGTTATTGTCACTAATTTCTAACTTAATTTATTTCCTTTTAAGAGATACTATTAACACTATATTCTCTTAATAATTATTTCACTTTTATTATTATTTAATATCCTTATTAACTCCCTTTGATCCACTAACATAAGCATTTAATTCTTCTACAGTTTCTTCACTATTTGTTTTGTACAAACTGCTATTTAGTTTGCAAAATATTCTCTTTCTGCACCTCCATTACATCGAGTACTTCACTATTTATTGATGATTTTTTAAATAATTTATATTAACTACTTTTTATTAATTCTTATGGAAATAACCCTCATCTATATAAGCATTAAACATAATATTATTTTCTTTATTCAAAATAAAGCACTTTCTCCGAACACTTAAAAGTACTTGAGTTTTGGTTTCTTCACATACGATAGCATATAGGGGGTATTATCTTTCTTGAAACACAACAAGAATCCATTGGATAAGTACAATAATGATTCTATCTTACTTCTATTAATATGAATTAATTAAATTCTTACTTATTAGAAATTTTCTTTCTTGGTTATTTATAATCCAATTCCACCTCTCAAAAACTCTGTTTTGTTAAGGATTCCTCACTACTATAACATGATGCTAAATTTCACATCTTTAAATATATTCCTCCAAATTTTTGGTTAAATATTTTTCTTTATCTGACTGAATCATATAAAATTTCATCCCAATATCTTCTCCAATAACCTCTAGAAACATAAAATGCATTTTTACACATTGAATTTGTAAAATACAACCATTAGGTAGGACATCCTATTAAAATCATAAATAAAAACCCATAATACCATTTCACAATCATGTTTTTACATTTAATATAACCACAAAAATAAACATTAACTAGATGGAGAATCCTTGTTGTCTTTACATTACTTGGTTTGCATGACTTCTACAAAATAATCCCTTTTTGGAATGAATAACACTTTTGTGTGCGATCACATGGAATCTTAGGGGAATATCCTGAACTGTTATTGTCCATAAATTTTATCTAATATTTTTTTATAATATTACTAAGTCAGTTATACATCAATTTATTTTCATATTCTTTTAAAAAATAATATATCTTCAAAACTAATGAGATAGATATTCCCTTTAATAACTCGTCCTTATAGAAAAACAAATATATCTCTTATTTTATCATTTCAAACATTATTGTTGAATTCCATTGCATTTCATAAATTAAAAAATTAGATTAAAATCATTATATTATGACCAATACCTTCAACGAAGATAAAATCAATCTATATTAGGTCTTTTTTGTTTACCTCGGTTTCTCTATAACGAATATTTTTTCATCCTCTCCTTGTTTCAAAGTAGGAAACTCCATCCTTATTATATTTCAAAATAGTGATGATATATTTATTTACAATCATATGGGAAGTGAATTTTTTATCCAGAATCCTTTTTATAGACCTTTACATTTCCCATAAGACCATTTCAATAATTTATTGTTTATCACCTCTTCAATTCTTAACACATGATCTCGGTATTAGTCTATTTAATGAAGATAACGGTTCCTCCACAATATCTTCTTATTTTTAACATCATATCGAAATAAAATCAAATATATTTTTTTTTGGAATTTTGGATTTCTTAATAATTAATCCTCTCCTTATTTTCATTTTTATTTGGGTATTTTTGGTAATGTTTCATTGATAATTTGATGAATAATTTACTGCCTTTTCCATTCACCTTTAATGTAATAAAATTTTACATTAAAATCATAACAAATAGTATAGAAATATTCTCATATATTTTTTATTTATTTATCTTAGTACTGTTGTCTCATGAGGGAGCACACATTTTTGGTGTATACCAACTTTCAACAATAATAAAACACAATATTTTATGTCTTCATTTCAAACTTTTCAACATCAACAGAAGTTTAATGAGTTTCATATTACTCAATATTCTTCTAATGGGTTGTTTTAACATATTTTTTATCCAGTAACATAGTATTATATCTGTTATCATGCACCATCACCAAATTAACCTTTTCATCATACCACTACAATCATGTAATGTAACCAACATAGTATATTGGCACCCCGTGAACTTTATGAATGGTCGATACCCTTTTGGTCCCTGTTGATTATATAGGAATTTGGATTCTTTCTTGATCTTCATACATTTTTCACCCTGCCATGAATTCTGCTTCATATTATTTAATTATTTTGACCCATTGTTTCACCAAATTAGTCATCACATTAATGATTCCATGTAATTATTCAACCTTGTTCTACAACTCAGTTTATTTTCCTGACATTCTAGAACTTATTGAATTATGTTTTCTGAAATATATATTCTATTATAACTTCTACACACGTTGTTGAATATAAATCTTGGATTAATGTTCAATACCATTATATTTCATTGTATTATATCCCTATATTTCTATTTCTTTAGGAGATGATTTTATTTTATATTTATGAAAAAAATGATCCTCAATTCCAACATCTTCGTCATCACTTTCATCCCCATGTTTCTTATATAAAACAAACAATTAGAGTTCTTTATTAAGGTATCTACCATCATCAACCATATACACTTGTATTTCAACCAATTCCTAATCATATTTAGATAGAATATTATTTTTCTGATATTTTTTCTTTAGTTTACACTTATTATGTAGACCTTTGAATGACTTATTTTTGGGATATTTTTCATTTTCATCATCCCATAATTTATTAGGACACCTAGTAACAGGATACCCATATTTTTTTTGAATAAAAAAGATGTGATTGGAAGATTTACATCCGAATTCCCTTTTACTATTTTATTATTAGAGGAACGAAAAGTCATCATATAACCAACTATCTTATCCTCATGTTATTCCTTCAGCAAAATTTTCTTTATATCCATGAATTCTATCTTAAAATAATTTTCTTTGGGTAATAATTGTTTATCATTGTTCCTCATTTCATACGCCACAAGTTTGATATGATGCCTACCCAAAGTTATATTCATGTGATATTTTCCCTCAATAAGTAAATATTTTTCATAGAAATGTGGAAGTAATATTTTCATGATTCTTTTAAAAATTTTCTAATCATCAATGACTTATCTATGTCCACCCACGTGTTCCATAGTATCATTCACCTAATTTAAAAGAACATTGATTCTATTATTCAGGCTCATTCTCATATGTTTAAAATTATTCTAAAACAATTAAAGCTTAGATCATTGAACATTTTTATCTCTATCATAAATATTAATAATCATATCCCACACTAATTTATCAGTTTTTCATGAAATCACCTTCATGTAAAAATGGTTAGTCCAATATCTCTCTAATTCATTGATTATTTTGGTTTACGTATATAACTATTTATGATCTCTTTATTTCAATGATGATCTATTTTTACTTGTATATTATTCATGATTTGAAAACATATAATCATCTAATTATAGAAAAAAATCAATGTTGAAAATGATGTTATCGTATTTCTTGTTTTTAGAATTGAGAAGTAGGGATTCCCTTATTTTCCACTGCTACTACCATCATTATTTAGAGAGAGAGAAATCTATAGATAACATTTATCTCTAGTATATCATGTACGTACCCAACAAAACATTACACCATATTAGGGGGAGATCCAAGTGTACGAATTAAAAGTTTTACCATGTCAACAAACTTTCAATATTTATTATAAATATTCATCTCTCTATTCTTCATATCTATAATGTATAAATATTATGTTTGTATACTATTTTACATAGTTAATTATATTAGTATAATCCAAGAAGCTTGAAAAATAATGTTCTGGTGCATCTGAGACACTAAGGATAAGAAATTGTATTTAGATGTTTGTAGAAATTTCACTAACCCTCCTGGTTTATAACCATGCACAACCAAAAAGTACACTCCTCTTATCATTGGGTATAATGAACTTATCCTCCTATTATTTATATTTTTTCAACTATTAATGATAATAGTAAACTATTTTAGTGTAACACCTCAAAACTATATAGAAAATTCTCTAATGAGAACATATCTTGGAAAGACACCTCTATGATTGTCTTCAACGTTCTAGATCATTATAATAGAACTTAGTTTATTTTTAATCATGAAACAAACAACCTTGTTCCTTATGATCTTATTATTTTTCTAGAACTTCTCACATTTATAACTCCATCACATTTTTTTATTTTTTTATGATGGAAATTCATACTTATTTTATCATACTTATTTTCCATTTATTTTTTAGATGTATTATTTTATCATATTTTCATATAAATTATTACATATTGTTTTAATGAGACATCATTTAAAAAATGGTTAAATGAATTTCAAATTTCATATAGGTCCTTCATTCCCCCAAAATCAGGGATAATTTCATTTCAATATGAAAATTCAGCTAAGAATATTATCCAAAACATTCAAAAAATTTGTGTATTTAAAAATACAGATGCCATGTTACTATTTCACACTATATGCTTCCATAATTTGGTTTCCATGAAGTATAGCATGTTTATTTAGTTTAGAAAAAATTTACCTTGAAATAACTTTCGATAATTAAAATATCACAACATTATCTTCCTGTAATTATTGTATTGATTCCATTATTACAAGTGCGATGATATTTTAATCATATTTCATCACACAAAATTTTGGGTGATACTTCTGGTTGATGGTTGTTATGAAAAAATGATTATTACACTATAATGATGATTTTTCATAGAATATTATTGCTTGTAAGAGCCTTTATATTTACATAGAGATGATTAATTCTTATATAGATCTATAATAAAGGTTACATAGGGAAATAACATCCTTAATTAGACCTATATAATAGTTATACATAACCAAAATTATGGTTACATGACCCTCGAGGATCCATATATAGACTTAGAAACCATGGTTACACAGAATACAAAAACAACACTTATCCACTAGGGACATAGTCAAATTTCAAAAAAAATTCCAAACACTAGATCATATATAATTCCTCTAAATCACACTAGTGGTAATCCAAACCTCTTCCATCCATCATGAAATGAACTCTATACCCTCAAATAGATCTCATTAATGGTTTTTCCAATCAATTATTAAAAAACACAACCCAAAACATACATCAAGGGTATTTTTAGAAATAATTAACCCATTATAGAGATGATTTCAATGTAATGTGTGATGATAGAGATATCATTTATCTAAAAAATGTTTTAACTGACTAGTATCATGTTTTGGATTAATTAATATGGAATTTTATTAAATTTTCTTCCACTAAAATGATAATACCTTTTAAATTTCAGCATATCTATTAGTGATCCATGATATTTATGTACCTATGTAATTTTTAAAATTTAGTTATCAAATAAACACTTAGATATTTAGGTAGATTATTATGCCAATAAAGTCATATATGAATCTCATATTGTTAAGAGGAAAACCCATTATCCTATTTATCATATAGATAAATTTAACACTATTACTATATTATCATTCCAATGGGATTCTTAAATAATTGTAATCCAAATAAAATACTAGAAATGAGTCACTTAACTCTTATGGTCACCCCATTGATTTCTTTCCTTACACATGATAATCCATGGGTACCCAGAATTGGCATGACCTTCCAAGTCGAATAAAAAGTTTCTTAAAAAGTGCTTTCTTTGGAATAAATATCACTCTTAGTATTTTTAAGGGGATTTAATCTCACAATAATTTCTCATGTTATTCCATTTATACATGAATACTTACAAATATTTATTTTGGAATCTTACTCCTTACACCATGTCGATGTGTTCAACCAATATTGATGTGTAAATCACCAACCAAGCCATTTCTTTTATTTATAACCCAAACTAAACTCCAACGATTTTTACATATGAAATTGGATCCCATGAATATGGTACATGAAACCCAATCAAGTAAACAATTATAATAATATGAAACAAATAATACTATAAGAGTATGCTTGGAGTGGAAAATAGAAAACCTCCCTTTTCTCAAAAAGGCGTAAGACCCTAGGCCAGTGTGTAGTCTGACCCAAAGTCCCCCTATCGAAGTATAATTTACTCAATAGAAACATCAATTCCATCATAATACTAACAAAAAAAATAAATAAACTATAAATAAAATTTAAATTCAATATCATAACATGATATAAGTAAATTTCATGGTAGAATAAAATTGAATCAATTATCATACTTAGCATGTGACTCCATATGTGCATGTTTGAAAATTTATAAAAGAAGATTATTTTTGTAAACTAAATCATATATTAATCAATAATATATCTATTATATTCATGAATTTTGATGAGAATAATGTTAAAAATTGAATAATTCATATATTTAAACATGATATAAAAAATTTATGAATAATTCAAAAATAAAGAAATTATAAACCTGACAATTTAGTGATAAATATGAACATTCCAAAATCAAATAGATATAAACCATTTTTATTTATATAAAATATCAATATATCGTATTATAACAAATATGATATTTTATATAAATATAAGTTATCTAAATTATAACCATTCTATATATGAACTATTCATATATTATGTAAATACTCAGAATATTATACCTATAATAATATTTAATCATTAGTCATATTGATTATCAAAATCCCTTTTGATATGGTTTAAATAATTTCTAGAATAAGGCATTTAATCAATTTATATATAAATTTGAAGGCACACAATATAATTTAAAAAGCTATTTAATATTAAAAATTAATAGTTCAAAATTTTTCTTTAATAAATGTTTCATAAAAATTTAATAATTAATTATAAAAAATAAAAATTAATTAATTTGTAAATCAATTTTGAATTAAATAAATATCTGATTTTTTGAAATTTATAACCAATTTATAAATTAGCACTTTTAATTAATAACTTATGTAATGGCTTGTGCTTTTAGGAAATATTTCTTCTAAAATAAATGCGGTGTGTAAAAGCATGTTTCACATTAAACAACGATCTAAAAGGACCCAAGACATTTTACAAAATAAAACTATTACAAGAATAATACCTATTCTGGATAAAAATATAGTTTTTAGTTTGAAATGAAAAAAAAATATTGGATTGAGACTAATTATAGCTTATGTAGTTCATTTTTTTTTAAAAAAATATATTTTTTATTTTTATAGATTTTTTATATAAAAAATAAATGATTGAAATAAAGAATTTTTAATTTTAAAAATAAACATCATTTTTGAATTTTGAATTTAAAAATTAGCTTAGATTTTTTTTGAGTCTTTAAAAAAACAAATTTTAAGGTGAATAGTGAAAAATATAGTTTCTACAAAAACTAGAACTTTTATGACTATATTATTATATAAGTTCGACCGAGAAGTTTATAAATAATTTTAATTGGTCAAATTGGTAATGAAGTAGTTATATTATGTATGTTAAATTAATATGTTACTCATAGAAAACATATGTTCAATATTTTAAAACATAAGTTACATTACATTCTAATCTAAACATTATTTTATGGTTTTTTATTTTAATTAAAAATTTTAACGGTGATATTCTTTTTATCATTTCTTTGGATGTCATATAATTTTTTTAGTTATAATAAATAATTTTTTTCATTAAAACACAAAATGTTTTTTAAACCTAAGCATAAAATTTAAGCTTAAAATACAAATTTTCTAAAAAAGGGGTTTACATGTTATGTGAAATAATAATAAATGTATTTTTTATTATCATTAGTAATTTGATTTGAAAAAGGTATTTTCATATTAGAAATTATAATATCTAAATTAGTTAATAATAGAAATTTCATTTTTTTCAACAAAATTAATTACCATGTTTAGTAATTAATTAACATCATAAATTTTTCATTATGATAAACATTGAAAACATGTAAAAAAAGAACCAATTCACTCAATATTGTATTTTAATGAATTTGGGAGAGGATTATAGATAGAAATAACATTTAAACTCCATTATTTATCCTATTTTGAGATAATTATCATCAAATAGTCATATGCCATTATTGAAAAATAATGGGTATTTACAAAAGTGTACTTTTCTTCACATATAATAGGTATACACATTGGGTCCTTAAAATTTCTCTATGTCCTTCAAAATCAAGGTGGTTCTCTAGAAAATAATAAATTCTTCAACCAAAGTGTCCAATTTCTCATTATTTTTTCTTTCATACTTTTTTATTTTACCACCAAAAAAATCCAACCTTATATAATGAATTCAGTATTATTACTATTCTTAAATGTTTTTAAATTAATTTAATAAACATTAATTATTCCTCTTTATCTATTAACAAAAATAAAATAACACTAATCATGTGTACGTGCAGACTACTACCACTATGAAATAAAATTTTTCTTTTTTCCATCAACTATTTAATTATTTTTCAAAACCTATAAAAATATGATTCAAAACATTAAAAAATCTAAATAATATCATTATTCATATTTTTTTGTGATAATATTTCAAAATAAAATATTAACTAACCAAACTCACCCATCTAATTATAGGATATTTCTGTTTGGGTTTGTTTAACCCCTAAAAGAATGATGTTATAAAAAGATATCATGAGTTACTATAGAAAAATAATTATTTTTTATTAGATATTAATTAATAAACAATATTGGGGTATGGTTTTTGAATGATCACATTACTATTTAACCCATTATTAATAAACCACCCTTCATTGGTTAAAAATTACTAAAATGAGATTTTGACAGATTTCATTTTCACATAAAAAAACTAAAATTATCATGGAATGCGATATGAGCTTAATGAATCAATTTAAGAGATATATTATAGTACATTATTTGATATAGGAATGGTAATATTAATATCAATGAATGAGTATCAGTATTGACATTATAAAACATGCATTGAATAATCAAAATTACTAACAACCAATGGTAAAGATAAGAAAGAATTAACTATTATATTTTCCATAAATTGTTAAATATAATTATCTAAAATGAAATAGATTGGAAAAATTTTATTCAATATTATACTAAGATAGATATATATGTCTTATAAGAGGTTATATTTTGATCAAATAGAGTGAATTCAAGTTAAGGGTTTCATTGACTCAATTAACTAATAATTAGGTCATAGGATTTCCATAATGTATAAAATCTTAAAGGTTTCTTTAATTATACCATTTATGTATTCAATATGGTATTCTAAATTTATTCTTGGTGAATTTATTCTCCTCATCTGTATTATCTTTTAAAATGAACTATCTTATCAAACAAAAATGTGATGTTGGTAAGAATAACTAATGTTTTTACCAATGGAACATTCTATTAAATTACCATGTTTTTTCTTCCAAAAGTAAATTATTAAATCAAATCCAAATATTTTTCTCGTGTGGTATTATTTTTATTTCCCTTTAACACTTTTTAAAAAGGAAAAATCATTCAAATTTTCTATAATGTGGGTTTTCTTTAATAATACCCATTATGTTTATAAATGTAATTCCTTTTCATGTTTGTAACAATATTTCACACAATTAATTTATTAACTTGACATTTTTTTTATTTTCAAAGATACAATATTTGTTAATATTATAATAATATTTCTAAAATTATTATTTTTCATCCTCTAAAATGTTTTGAGTGAAATTTATATCTCCAACTTTTAATGAAAATGTATAAATAGTTCTTTAGAACAATTTTATTTTTCCATCACTATTTTCCTCTAAGGGGTTTCTCTCATAAAAAATGTTTTGATCACCCTTTACATCTTATTATGATTTGATTCATTTCGGAAACAAAACTCTTGATATCCTATGATTTGTTAATTTTATGTTATGTGATAATTTTTGAAGTGTTTATGAAACCCATTATTTCTCCTTGGGTTCTTTATGATATGATTACGATTTATTTTAAATAGAAAATATATATATATGTATATGGATGGTTTGAGTCCGATATCAACTTCCAATTCATTGTTTAGGTTTGAAATATCATGAGTTAATATGTTTTATAAAAAACGAGGTTGTTCAAAAAGGCATGGGCATAATGATTTTTCTCAGATTTTATTACAAGGATATATTGTGTCTGTTCAAAAAGGACTAAGAAAAATGAGTTTTCACAAATTATTTTCCGATTTTTATGATTGTGAAAGCTTTCTATGTTTTCATGATATGTTACATTCTATTATTATTATTCTTTTCATAGGATATTTGATAATTTAACGTTTCACTCCCATGATTCATTATTATTGTTTTATTCTTATCATTTATACCTCTTTTATGACCTTAATGTGGTCTTTTGTTTTACTTATTTCCTATCAAATATTTATCTAATTTTCATGTTTCCCACTTGTGTTTGATCTAACCATTATGATGAACTAATTAATCCCCCTTATTGAGTATCTGAGATCACCCCTTTATTATGATTTCATTTATCTATGATTTTAATACAATTATTGAAAGGTGTTTTAGTGGGTTCCCTTAAATTATTAGTGAGATTTTTGGGTACTTAGGTGCACCAGAGTGGATGACCAAGGTTGTCTCTCAAAGGAAGAAGTAAATTTGACAACTTATTGAAGGTATTATTAAAATTACATAAAATGGAATAAGAACACTTCATGAAAGGATGGGGGGGTGTTGTTTACCATTCATAAATCTAGAATATGTTTATTGGAAGAAAATTGTATAATTTTTTTATATTTTATTTTTTTTAAATGAAGTTTGATTAAATATACACAACAATAAGATGTTTTTTAGAAAATATTTTAAAAGGCACAATCGATATAACTCGACCTATTCACTCAATTATTTATCATTACAATATAAATTAACATCCAATTAATTATAATCCCCTAACTTGTTAACCCTTGAAATCTATGAGAATTAACTTTACCACAAAGTTCAAGTGAATTAAACCCTAGGCTCTCTACGAAACATGCAATCACAACACCCTGCTTTGATTCATGTTCTAAGGATATCATATGTTCAGTGGTAAATTATGGCACATATCCATTCTTGAAAATTAGGATTAATTATGTTTAGGGATTATATTTTAACTCTACAAATTTTACCCGTGTGATCTTGTATTACCGATTAAGATCATGCTCTAACATTTCACCCAATACTCAACCACACGTGTTTTTGTGTTAACTGTTCCATTGCTTGATTAGTTTAATCTAATTTAAAAAATCAATTCATGGATAATTTTAAGTTAATTATAGTAGCTTAATTATTCAAAATAACTAAATTAATAGGGTATAAGATAGATCGATCACTAATAAAACTACTCTTCCATGGGTGGTGTGGTCATCGTTGAGACGTTTTGCATGAGCAAAGGACTGAAAGGGTAGAACCCAATCTCATCTCCACTCTTGATTCCATCCCAATTAGGAAGATTACAAGAAGAAAAAATTTGAAAAAAAAGTATAAAATAGAATAAATAATAGAATAACAAAGAAGTTTATTACACAAATAAAATTATTACAACATGAAGAAGAAGAAGGGGAAGAAGAAGACTTCGTTGAAGGGATCCTTGCTTCATGAGCTATGCTTATTGAAATAGTTATAGAATCAGAGTGGATCCACTTCTAATCTTCCATCGACTTCCAAATTCACATCCCTAACCATCCAAATAAAGAAATACATATTTATAGAGTGGAGAGGAGGTTATGTAAAATGTGGTTTCAAGTGTAAATGAGGAGATTCTACCAAATATTTTAATCCCAATTTCACCGCCATCCGGGACACCAAAACGAATGAATTAGCTATCTTTCCAGAATGATAATATGTGATAAATTGGGTTTTTGACCCCCTATAAAAATATGGGCTCACTACATGCATAGATATAGAAGATATATCCCAAACAACAAAGTGATTTCCAATCACGCATTTCTAGCCCACCATTGACTTAATGTCCCATTTACTCCATCCCAATGTAGTCTTTTGCTCTAGTGTCCTGAATAAAAGTTATAGAAAATTATTTTAGGAACACTCTTAAAAAAGTGAAATTTCAAATAAAACATATTAAAATATTTATGTTTGAAAAACTTTAGTGAATTTTAAATGGGTAAAACTGGAATTTTCACCATATTTTCAAATGAATGATCTAATCCCAAATATTTTTTAAATAAACATATTTAACCCAATGTGAGGGAATTATATCATTTACTATTAATAAAATATTCAATAATTTTTTTATCAACTCCCCCACACTTACCTTTTTCACTATTAGTAAATCCTCATATCATGTATTCGAAAACATTGTGACAAGATATGCATATTCAAATTTCTCAATCCACAGTGCAAATATAGGAAAAGTAAGATTCCAATCAATAGTCAATATCAATAAATTTTAAATTAATTTTCTCATAAATTGTGTCAAAACAAAATCTAGTGAGACTCATTACACCAATCATAGCAAAACAAGTCATGGGTCTACCATGCCACTAATTCTCCACGTGTGTGTGTTCCAACCATTCCAAACTTGTCTATCCACCCTTTATCTAGTATATTCAGGTAAATAAATTTTTTTTCTTCATACCTAATTATATTCCACCTAACCAATTTAACATCCTTTGCAATCAAATTTCGAAACCTACTCATTTAAGAATTCCCAAAAGTCAAACCATGAGCTCCCAAACTAAATATCCCCACATGTTGTACATTTATTCACATCCCTCTTTATTAACTGTTTTTTTATTTGAATTTTTTTATAGGGTGTACAACCAGTTATTATTAGGTGCCCATGCAGAGGTTAACCTGGTATAGTCATGGAAAATATCAAAAGAGAAACAAATGTATGGAAAGACAATGTAATAAACTGAAAAGGATTACTTAACCTAAATACCCATTCAATTGGGTAAGATAAACTCACTAGTAATGATTGTGTGAAAAATTGTGTGGAGAAATCAATGACAAAATTTACCATGAAAAAATATCACAAATAATGATGCCAAAATCAAAAAGTTTTTATAATGACACAACCATTCATATAATCGACGACTTCATTTTTAATAAAAGTTTACCCTTGATGATGAAATATTTCTCATTCTTATATTTCTACAAATGAATTTTGAAAACTTGCAATTTTCATATGTTCTACATGAGAATGTCACATGATATATTTGTTTCTTTTTTGTTGTTTTTTTGTTTTTTTTGTGTTTTTTTGAAAATTTTATCTGAAAACGTAATAGATTATACACATTAAACACACCAATGAAAATATTAAATATCTACCCCAAAATATTGTCCCCTACCCCACACTTAAAATACTACATTTTCCTCAGGGTGAACCAGTGAGATGATATATGCACATGAAATGTATAATTTTAAACAGGAAAAAGAATATAAAATTTAAAGGGTTAGGAATGGCCTGATATGATCAAGTGATGATGGGGTCATTCATTGTGATGAAATCCACTACATCAGTAGGAAGTACCTCAGTGTATTTCTTCAAATGCTTCCCATTTAATATAAAGCTCCTTCCTGTGTCCTCTTGTGTGATATCCACCGCACCATAATGATAAAAATTTGTCACAACATAAGGACCTAACCACCTGGAATGCAACATACCAGGAATCGGCTTTAGTAATGAACTATAGAGAAATAATTTCTATTAAACTTGAATTTATGTTTTTTGCATCATTTTTTCATGAGATGTTTTTGGTCTTTCCTTGAAGAGCCTTGAGTTCTCATATGAATACAATAGAATCTCCTCATGATCTTGATTTTGTAGTTTCCTTTGGATTCCATCTTGGGCTCAATCCATGTTACATTTCTTTATAGCCCAATAAGCCTGAAGCTCAGCTTCCATAGGTAGTGGAAAATATTTCCCCAAAAAATCCAAAATGGGGACATACTAATGGGAGTTTTTTGTGATATCCTATATGCCGATAGTGCATCATCCAAGTGATGGGCTTCGACACTCTAAATCTGGAAAAAATCTGCGCTGTAAAAAATTCCATAAAAACATGATAATCATCAGTCTTGATGGCCTTAGCCTCCATCCATTTCCTCACATAATCCATGACAACCAAAATATATAAGAAACCAAATGAACTATGAAAAGAACCCATAAAATCAATGCCCAATATATTATAAATCTCACAAAATAATATGGGTTGTTAGGGAATCTTCTGTCTCTTTGAAATATTACCTGTGTGTTGGAAACATGAGCATGACTTACAAAACACATGAGCATCATGGAATAAACTAGCCCAATATAATCGAGAGTCCAAAACTTTCCTATCTGTCCATTGGGGTCCACAGTGTCCACCTCATGGAAGTGTATGATAGAATTGCAGAACAGACTCAAACTCATGATCAAGAACACACCACCTAATAACTTAGTCACTACCCATGCAACAGAGGTAGGGTTCATCAAACACATAAAACCTAGACTCACTATTTAATTTTTGGACTTGATTTTTCTTTAAATTTTTAGGGATTTTATAGGAAAAAATGTTGTTAACTAAATCAGCATACCTAGGATGCATACCTGAGATAAAACCAAGATTCTCATCGGGGAAAGTGTCCTGAAGTGGTACCTAGTCCATGTTGTCATCCTTTAGTGTGTGAGTAAGACTAATCATGTAGTCTTCCACCATGTTTTATGACCCCTCGTTTTCCTTTATCTCAATATCCAACTCATAAAGAAGGAGCATCCATCAGATAAGTCTGGGCCCTGTGTCTGGATTTTTCAAGAGGTACCTCAGATATTCATGGCAAAAAAAACTACTTTAGAGCCAATAAATATGAACAAAATTTATCTAAATTGAATGTGACAACAAGAAACTCCTTTTCCATGGTTGTGTAGTTTGATTGGGCTGAATCCTGTGTCCTCAATGCATAGGGAATCACATGTGAATGTCCCTCCACCCTCTAAGATATGACAACTCCAACCATGAAGTTGGAGGCATCATAAATAAGATCAAAAGGAAGCTCCCACTGTGGGGGATGTATGATTGGTGGAGTGGTTAAACACTTATTTAGCTCATCAAAGGATTTCCAGTAAGAATCCTCAAACAAAAAAACAGAATTCTTTTGATGTAATTGTAACATAGGAAGAGCAATATTAATAAAATTGTTGATGAGGCACCGATAAAATCATGTATACCCTAGGAAATATCTAATATCACACACACGTGAAGGATAGTGTAGGAATGAAATAATATATCCCTTAGATGTATCAACCTCTATCCCATGTTTTGACACTACATTCCCTAAGACAATTCCACGCTCTACCATAAAATGACACTTTTCAATGTTTAATACCATATTCTTGTTAATATAATGATTCAAAACCTTTCCCAAACTAGATATACAATCATAGAATGAAGAACCATACACTGTAAACCCATTAATAAATACCTCCATGTAGGTTTCAATAAATTAAGAATAAATAATCACCATACATGAGGCATTGCAAAGTCCAAATGGCATCCTTCAGTAAGAGAACATACTGAATGGAAAAGTGAATGTTGTATTCTCCTGATCCTACAGAGAAATAAGAACTTGAAAATATCCAGAAAATCCATCCAAGAAATAATAGTGTGTTTTCCCAACTAGTCTCTCAAGCATCTGATCAATAAATGGAAGGGGGAAATAGTCCTTGAGAGTAGATTTATTTAGTTTCCTATAATCAATACACACATGCCAACTATTTTGTACCCTCACCGGAAGTAACTCATCTATATAATTTTTAATAATAGTAACAGCACTTTTCTTAGGCATAACATGAATAGGACTCACCCACTAGGAATCTGAAATGGGATAGATTATACCTACCTCGAGCAATTTTTCAACCAATTTTTTAACAACTTCCAGAAGGGTGGGTTTGAGTCTTCTTTGTGGCTAACTAACCAGTTTATCCCCATCCTTAAAAAGAATACTATGCATGAAAATGGAGGGGCTAATACTTGATATGTTAGCCAAGGTCTACCTGATTTCCCTTATGTTCTCCCTCAAAATAATCAAATGATTTTCTCCATTTCCAAAATGAATAATATTAGAAATTATAATAGGTAATCTCTCACCACATAACAAGTATTAGTATTTGAGATTAGGTGGTAACAGATTGAGTTCTAATGAAGGGGGTGATGTATAGATGAAGATAGTGAAGGAACTAAAATACTTTCACAAAGAGCATCAGTATCAGAATGGACATCGTCAAAATCAGAGAATAGTTCATCAAATCCATGAACATACTCAACAACAATGTCATAATCATTGTTCACCTGATAAAAATTAGAATATGAATCCATTTCAAAATAAACTCTAAGTGATTCTGGTTTATTAGAAATGGTTGTGGAATTAATCTTAGTCATAAAACTAAAACCAATACTCATAATTTACCTAAGCACAGGAAAATCAAATTCCATGGGGTTTTTATTTGGTGGTTTAAAATGGGAGATACTAAATGACGAATGGTCCTATGAGGGGTACTTCATGGAGTCCATTATATTAAATATCACCACTTCATCCCCAAACTGTCTATAAGGTGTACCCTCATTTACATTTATTATAGTTTTTGTAGTTTTGAGGAAGGGTCTACCTAAGATAATGGGAGCATGTGAACTTACCTAATCATACTCTATTTTATGCATGTATAAATCTAATCGAAAAATCATGTATCTTACCCAAAAAAGTACATCCTCAAAAAATTCCACTGGATATGCCATAACACTCTTCACTAATTACACCTCTACTCTCATCAGATTCAACTCACCAACCTACAAAGAATAGAAAATAGAGTGAGGAATTACATTTATGGAAGCTCCTAAATCACATAAAGCATTAGAAAAGTGTAACTCACATATGGTTCATGGGATGGTGAATGTTCCCAGATCCATGCACTTTTTTCGCATTGCTAGAGTGGGTGTAATGAGTGCTGACACATTCCTTCCAAGAATTATCCTCTCATTTCCCAGGAAACATATACTATTGGTACAAAGTTCTTTTATGAATTTGGCATACCTTGGGATTTGACTGATGGATTTAAGTAAAGGGATATTGGTCTCCACACTGTTGAATGTATCCAACACTTCTTTTGGAATCACCTCTTCAACCATATTTTTTGTTTGAACAACTATATTAAGAAAAGGAATGTCTTTAGGAGGAATATTATCAATATTTTTCTTAACTTTATCTTTCTCCTTGGGTTGCTCATCAGCTGGTTTTCAATGGGTCTTCTCTGGATTTGAGTTGAATCATGGTGGAATGATAGGTGCATATGTATCAGTTGTTTTCTCTCGCTTCTTAATGTGATGGGACATTCATTGCCCTTAGGATTTGGATTAGGTTGGGTAGGAATATTTCTGGAGTTCTTACTTACCAGTTCATGGAGGGCAGTGGAAATATGGCTCATTTGAGTCTTCAATTCCCTCAAATCTGAACCTTGACTCTTTATCTCATTCTGTTGATTAAGAACAATTTGCTTCAAATGAACATTAGTGTTATAATATACCTTGGGTGGGGGATTCCATTATCACTGGCTTGTTGATGCTTAGGCTTCAAATACCCTTTGGGGTTGTTGGAAACACTACTAGTAAGGATGAGGCTACTGGGAGTTTTGTAGAAAATGGGACCTTTTTTATTGTTCAGAGCCATACCTAATGTTTGATTGATCCTTCCACCATTGGTTGTATGTTGGAGAAAATGAATAATACTTCTTTTGGGGTATATGGTTTTTGTTTCTACTGATATGGTCTCCTAGGAAATATTGCTGCAAAATATTCTGTTTCTTGTAGTTGGGGGAAATAGTCAGTTGGGTGGACTATTTCAGAGAAAATGGCACATGGCCTCATAGGAGCAGGTTGGGATGATTTTTGAGGAAACAAAATCTGCCTCACCATAGTGGTCAATTATTCTAACATGGTATTAATCAAATGACTCTCAAGAGAAGACAAACTTACCTAATGTACTCCCCTAACATGTGGTGTACCTCGAACACAAAACTTTTGGGAGTTTTGGGCCATCTTTCCAATTAATGCATGTGTAGGCTCTGGTGTCTTGTCCACTAATTCTCCTCCAGCTGTGACATCCGCCATGTCCCTCTCCATAGGTGTGAGTCCTTTATTGAAGTATTGGATGAGGAGTTTCTCACTGATTTAGTGATGTGGGAAGCTTGCACACAACTTCTTGAATTGTTCCCAGTACTCATACTTTGACTCCCCTTGGGCTTGCTTGATCCCTGAGATCCCATTTAGAATTGATGTTTTCCTTGATGTTGGAAAAAATATTTGCATAAAAGACATTTCAAATCATTACAACAAGTTACATCTTCAGGTTGTAAATAATGCATCCAATCTTTTGCAGCTCCATCAAGTGAGAATGAGAATCTCTTAGTTCGATCTGATCCTCAGAAATATTTCATGGTTTTTAGGTTGAGAAAAACACCTTAAATTCATTCAAAATATTATTTGGATCCTCAAAAGATAATCCATGAAACATTGGAAGAAGATGAATTAACCCATATTTCATTTCAAATTTTGATTCAAGACTTGGGTATGCAATGCAATTTGGTTGATAATTAAAATCAGGTGAAACCAATTATCGAATTCTTATATTAATTTCATTTCCATTATTTTCAGACATTGGTTCTGGTTTTATGTTTGAATTTGAAATTATTCCAATTTCAATGTTCTAAGTGTGGAGGAATTCTCCAACTGGTTGAATGTTGAAACCTCCCGTAGACTAAGAATGTTTGATTTGAGCCTGAAAGCTACGTTCAATCTCAAGATCAAGATCAAAGAGATATTATAGATTAGATCATATCATAAATCATATAAAAATAAATATAAGTAATTTGGACCATAATAAAAATGAGAAGAGTGACTTGATGGTCCAAAAAGAATAAGAAGAAAATAAAATAAGGAGAAAAAATTCAGATTGGGTAAAGAAGGAAGAAAGAAGAGAAGAAGAGAATAAAATGTAAAATAAAATAAATACCTATAAATGGTTGAAATAATTATTTTCCTCCTTGGAAATGGAACCAATTTTAATGGAGTTGTCTTGGGTGACCACAAATGATTAGTTTAATTTTTGGGTACTTAGGTGTAGCAGAGTGGCTAACCAAGGTCATCTCTCAAATGAGGAAGTAAATTCGACAACATATTAAAGGTATTTTAAAAATAACATAAAAGGGAATAAGAATGCTACTTTAAAGGATGGGTGGGGGGGTTTACCATTAATAAATACAGAATATGTTTTCTAGAAAAATATTGTATAATTTTTTTTGTTTTTATTTTTTTGAAATGAAGTTTGATTAAAAGACACAACCATAAGATGTCTTTCTAAGAAAATATTTTAAAAGGTGGAACAGATATAACTCCACCTATTAACTCAATTATTTATCATTATCATATAAATTAATATCCACTTAATTATGACCCCTTAACTTGTTAACCCCTGAATCCTACCAGAATTAAATTTACCACAAAGATGAAGTGAATTAAACCCTAGGCTATCTTCAAAACATGCAATTGCAACACCCTCCTTTGACTGTTGTTCTTAGGATAACTTATGATCAATGGTAAATTAGGGAACATATACATTCAAGAAAATTATTATGAATAGTTTTTAGGGATAATATTTTAACTCTACAAATTTATCCCATGTGTCCTTGTATTACCGATTAAGATCGCACTCTCACAATTCACACAATACCCGACCGCGTGTGTTTTTATGTTAATTGTTCAATTGCTTTCTTAGTTTATTATTATTTAAAAACTAAATTCATTGATCATATTATGTTATTTAAAGTTTATAAATGATTCAAAATAATTAAATTAAGAGTGTATAAGATAGATCAGTCCCTGTGAAAACTACTTTGCCATGGGCGGTGGGGTCATCATGGAGACGTTTTGCATGAGTAATGGATTGAAAGGGTAGAACCCAATCTCATCTCCACTCATGATTCTATCCCAATTAGGGTTATTAATAGAAGAATAAATTTGAAAAAATATATATAATATAATAATAAAATAACAACAAAGATGTTTATTACACAATTAAAAGTATTACAAAACGAAGAAGAAGAAGAAGGAGAAGAAGAAGACTTCGTCGAAGGGATCCTTCCTTCAAGAGCTACCCTTATTAAAATAGTCTTAGAATGGGAGTGGATCCAGTTATACTTGGCCCTAAATATTCTAATTCACATCCCAAACCTTACAAATAAAAAAATAATTATTAATAGAGTGGAGGGGAGGCTAGGTTAAAAGTGGATTCAAGGGTGAATGAGGAGATTCTGCCGAATATTTTAATTCCACTTGGACCACCTTCTTGACCCATAAAACGCGATAATTACCTGTCCCTCCAGAAGGATAATATGTGAGAATTTGGGTTTTTGACACTCTCTCAATATTTGGGCTCAATCCATTAATTTATGTAGATGATATGTCATAAACATGAATGTGATGTCCAATCTAGCGTGTCCAGCCCCCCATTGACTTAATGACTCATTTACTCCATCCCAACACATTCTTTAGCTCTAGTGTCCTGAATAAAAGATGTAGAAACATATGTGTGTAAAACTGTTAAAAAATTTAATTTCAAATAATTCATACTAAAATATTTATGTTTGGAATACTACAGTTAATTTTAAAAGGCTAAAATTGGAATTTTCACGATATTTTCAAATGAATGATCTAATCTCAAATATTTTATAAATAAACAAATTTAACACAGTGTGATGGAATTATATCATTTATTATCAATAAAATATTCAATAAAAATGTATTTTATCAATTATATTATATGAGATGTCTAGAATAGGGTATTTAGTGGTTAGATTATGGAGAATTTTCACAAGTGTTGTAAAATTTGTATTTATGTAGCTAATATCTATGACATTAAACCTTCATGTCCCTGGGTTGTGTAACTATTTGTGAGATACATTTTTTAAATCATGTATTCAATTTATTACTGATAACTGTTTAGTCTATTTATCCTTATTTGTAATTAGATCAATTTTTTTTTTCTATTTTAGGGGGTTAGTTTTGTTATTTTTATAATTAAGATGAGAAAAAATTAGTAACAACCCTCAAGACAAGTCTAAATATTCAATGACTTCCAAAACCATAGGTAAAGTATAGAGTTTTCAGATTAAAAAAATCGTCCCTTATTAGATATAGGTTATGAGATATGTGTGTAGCATATTTGTACATTAGGCCAATCAACCCAAAAAATGATGGTTGAGAGTTGGATCGATCTTTACAAAGTGAAAGATGATTATTTCTAAGAATACACACATAAAGATACACTTTTGTGGGAAATAATTTGGTTATTCACATTATCTATATATAAAAATTATGAGGGACACTTATATCATATTATTGGTGAGGAATTCAACATTAATGACATGTCTATTAGACAGGGGTATGTTGATGTATATCTAGCTGAACTACCTCGTCTTACCCTAGAGAGAGGGGTTGAGTTTTCCATGACACTCATACCCAAATCCATTCATTTTTCAAAGATAATCTTAACACTCTTTTTCACATTTGATAGTGATAATCTTAAAAAGAAAATATCTCTAGTAACAAAAAGGTAAAGGTAACCAAGTAGAATCAAGGAAATCTCCCAGGTCGACCTGAATACACCCAACGACCTAGGAGGCCCAACCACACCTGCCTGAGGAACCATCATGATTGACCTGCATGGTAGACTTCCTTCTCTTAGGGTGGTGAAATTTTCTTTAAATAGGACATTGTAGATCCTCATTTAGAATAACTATATATTTTTAGAATCCCTAATGCTCTAATCACCCTACTATTATTCCCAAGCCCTCAAAAAAATCTAGGTGGCTCTGTAAAACCTTTGAGAAGAATGAATTAAGGGGAATAATGGTATTAGAGTTCCTCCAGTGTGCTAAACAGAAGATATGTAACACCCCACATTTTTAGTAACCATTTTCTTGAATACATTAAATTTATTTTATGTCTTGACATGTATGGTACACGACGTTAAACATTCATTATATGTTACAACAAGTAAATCTCATGCTACATGCAACATCTTCTTAGCTTGTGTTACACACAACAAATATTTTCTATGAAACAACATTTTGTTATTATTAATATTTAAATAAGTTAATTATAACCTAGAAATTAAAAATATTAATATGAATAGTAATAAATTATTTTTAAATATCATTTATAATAGTTTCAGAAAAATAAAACATAGTTACAGTGAAATATATCATTTTCGGTCGAGTCTATATGCTTTAAAAAATACTATTTTCTCAAAAGGAAAACTTTTTAATTCACTCTGTTAACTATAATAAAATTAATTTTCAAAAATTTTTGATATTTAATTTTATAAAATAAAATTATTTTTTTATTCACAATGTGAAAAATATATTAGTTATAATTTTTGGGATCATTCTAAAATATATCGTTCTGGGATGAATACTAAAAAATACTGAATTTTAATTAAAAACAGTTTTTACATATTATTGATTTAAATTGATAAATTATATTTTAATTTAGTTTTAAAGAATAAATATGTCCGTAATACATCAATTAATCTAATTTAGGTCATTTTATTCAATTTCATAATGAAATTGGATAGGAATACATTTTAATATTTTGAATATTTTCACTTTAAAAACTCAACCACTCAACCCATCTGTGAGATTAATGTTAAAGTAATTTCATGAAATTATATTATTATAGTTCTTAAAAATGGATTTCATATTTTTAATCACCATAATTTATAATTTATAATATATTAAACTTATTTTCTATCAAAATGTATTATTGAAAGTAATTAAAATTAATCACAACGATTAAAGTAAAAAAAAGTTTACTTAATTGTTAAAATCTAGTCTTAAAAGGCTAAATAGAATTAAAAATTGTACAAATTAAATTTTATAGAAATATATATACCTTATCCTACCTTTTATAAAATATTTACCACTATTGGAGGCACCTTATGTAAGGTAAACCTCTTAATAGGGTTGACCTTTTTATATTTACAAGAATTCCATTTCTCCTCCACTATAAAAAGGCACTCTCACCCATCACATATTAAAAATTATAAATCAATATGTCTCTACCATAAAAAATATAAATATCCTCAAAAAATTCCCTCACTTAATCCCATAGTCATACATTTGTGCAGAAATCCCACCAAGGAAGCCCTTTGGTGAAAAAATGAGTTATCCAAAGAAGAGGTAACATCCTTCCACAATAAATTTTGTTTTATTTCTTTATACACCACTCTATTATTATCATATAATGATAATATAATAACTAAAGTTTCCTAAATTTAATGAAATTTTTTCATTAAGGGTTATATCTACACTGACACACAATTCCATCAAATTGGATACACAATAATCGTTCATTTGTACAACGGACTACCGCCTCGCGAACCGATGTCATTCATTTTTCTATTACCACCGTTCAAGGTTTGTAATAATAATGAAATTATTTATTTTATATTATATATATAATATTGATATTTTATTTATTCGTATAGAATTATTATATAATCCATACATTCATGCTTTCCATTTTTTGAGAATACGATCACTTTATTTGCGAATGTGTGGACTACTGCCTTCTCAAAGCGATGAGATTTATTTATGATTTACATGGAATGTAAAAGGGATGATTTTAATATAAATTTACAATATATATTAAATAATATTTAGACTTTAATGATAATATATTTATATATATATATCATTTACTCTTCTTTCTTTCAAAAATATCACAAGAAAAGGAATACAACGTTCTTACGTACGTACGATCTACCATCACAATGAATGGTGTAATTCATTTACATTTTCTATATTTTATAGATTATTATAAATATATATAAACATAATATACATGATTTTTATTTAATGTTTATCATTTTTGATATTATAAAATAATTATATAATAATATAATAAAAAATATAACAAATCAAAACACATGTGAAAAACAAAGCTGTTATTTCCAAAAACGTAAATTAACAAGGAAGTGTTAATAAATGGGTAATAAAAATTTATAATAAAATCATATATCATATGAATTAATTGAATATTTTTCATTACTATTTTTATATTAAAATTATATTTATAATACAATAGTTTTGAATGAGTACAATGAGAGTCAAGGAATAAGGTAATAGGATTTCTAGTCTCCCTTTTACTTCTACGAGAATTATACCTTATTCACCCCTAGTTTATTTTTGGTGGTTTATATAATAACCATGAAATTATCCTTTAATTTATGGTTATTTACCTATCCATTTAATTATCTCTATTCCATGGTGTTTTACAGTTCAAAAGTTACCAAACTGGTAAGGTAGTTTTGTTTGAATTTTTCTTCTTTGAGGCACATGTATTGTTATGAACCTATATTTTTTACGAGGTGTATATAATTATTTTTTTGATATCATTACATGAATATAAATATTTTCATGATATTTTAATATTCATTTAATTTTATTTTTTCATGGGGATTTTGATTCAAAGTTACCAAAGTGGTAAGGGTTTATTAATATAATCTCCTCATTTTTCGGGATTTTTTATGATTAAGATTCCATTGATGAAATATTATGATCCACATATCAGGAATTATCAAGAATTATCTTCCCCCATGGTTATTCATGACATCATCATTTAATGGTATCATTTTCCAACACTTTGGTAGTTATTATTTTTAAGATAATGTTTTTAAAAAAATCTGACATCATTTCACTGTTCAGTCAGAAGTATACATTATTTCAAAACCGTGTTTTATAAAAAAAGTTCAAAAATATTAAATGATATTTTATGAATATTTTCAATGTAAAATTATTCAAATGATTTTAAAATATTTCATTATAAATTTTCAAAGCTGTTTTCAAATAAAAGCGTTTTTAAAATGATTTTTGTAGTAAAAATTATTTTTCAAAGAGAAAAGGATATTTTACTTAGGAAATATTTTATATGATATATAAAAATTATTTTCCATATAAGATGACGTAATTTTTTGTAACTCAAGAATTTATGGGGATATCATCCAAGGGTAACATTCATATTATTTCACTTAATGGTTTATGTTTTGATGGAATGCGATTTATGAAACATATTTCTCTTACAAGGGATATATACTTATTAAACCTGCTTCTTTTCATGGGTTATTCATTGATGAAATTATTAAGAAACTAGTAAATTTTCTAAATTTTATGATATGATGACAAGTTTATGATACCAATTTCATTTCATGGGTTATGATGTGATTATTTATTATCTTTTTCACATATATGAATGATTTTATTATGATATTGGTGGAACCTATATCTCTATCCAATGCACTGGGTAATGTTTTATATCTCATGATATATACATGGATGGAATAGGTAGTGAACACAATTTAGTAAAGGACCTTTTCCACTAATATGGTATTGGGAGTGAACCTTGAATAATATGATGGTCTTAGGAGTGAAACTTAAACCAATATCGTTTGTGGAGTGAACCCATTTCACGAAGATGGACTTTGCATTAATCCTTGAATTCTATTGAATAATTTTTATATGCTTATATTTCTGAGAAAATTTATTTTAATATTTTTATTTTATGATTTAATTGATTATTCTATTGGTTCCCTGTTGTTTGATGTTTTATTAACTAAAAATATTTATTCCATGACTCTTGATTATTATGGTTAATATATAGGGTATGATCTTATAGTGTTATGATCTTGTTCTTATACCCTTATCCTCATGATCATTCTTTCATATCTACCTTGTTTACCCTTAGTAAGCATTTGAGATCACCATTTTTGATGTTTTCTTTTGCCATGTTATGATGATATGTATTATGTATGATGTGTCTAGGAATGGTACTCACCATGGAGAAACAAATGATTGATATTATAGCTCACTTATTTTCTAGTGTTTATGTTTCCATGTTTCTAAAGGAAGTAAAATAATATGGTCTTTGGGTTTCCTTTTGTGTAATGTATTAAATGTTTATAAAAAGTGATGTAATTTCTTTATATGAAAAGAAAGGGTCTCAATAAGATACATGCATTAAGAGCCACTTACCCTATGAGAAATGAACTAATAAAAAGGGCTCATCCCAAAAATTGGACCTCTGTTAGACCCTTACAAAGAAACATGAGGAACCCTTGTAGACTTGAGAAAGGCCTTGCAGAAGTGTTGTTTCCTAGGATTTCCATCATCATGAAGTGTCATATATCTTTCCTAGGTGAACCATACATGAAGAACTTATAATTTACCTAGGTTTACTCAGCACAAAACCCATTCATCTTTATCCTAGTCTACCATATATGTGACTACTTCATCACACCAATATCTACCTTGCACATGCCACCTTCAACTCACCTATATCCCACCCTATGAGAGAAACCATTTGTTCCCTCTTTTATACCACCCATGGAAGGGAATAACTTATTTTGGATCCACTATCTGAGGGGAAAAATCAAATACCTCTCTAAAAGCCTCCAGATATGTGTGATCAAGGCATAGGTCAAACCAACATTCCCTCTTGATTATATATTCCTATCGTAATAAAGGTCATATATTTATCGTACCTAATGGGTGGGATCCTCATATTGTTCTTGATTATAAATTACTGTGCTAATGATATCCTAAACTTGGTGAAAATGCTAGGAACCTCTCTATTTCAAGCAGTGAGGAGATCCACATTCCATTTCCTTTGATAAGGGATGCTGCCATATCATCATATCATCTAATCTGAAGTTGGGAATAGGGAATCAATCCTTGAGTAAGACCCCATTATTTATCATGGGATTTATCTATATGGGTGCATAAGTCCTCACCCTATTTTAAAAAATAAGATAGGATAAAGGAATATCAAAACCCTTTACATCTTCTGTATCCTCAACCTCATCCACCTGTAGAAAAAAGAGATTGTGTGTTTTCTTAGATATTCCAATTCTTCTTGTTTCTCACACCATGCATGACTCATGTGGGCTTATAAGTTAGAAATTATCATGAAAAACACATGATCAAATACATGTATTGGAAGATAATCGTTTTTATTTTCCTCTCACCAACCTTTAGAGGGACTCTATAAGTGTGTTTCCTCAAATCCACGCATCCATCTCAAATGTTTATATCCCTTGTGATACAATCCTTCTGTGGGGATGCATAAGCATAAGTCCTCAAAGACTTGTATCCATCTCAAAAGTCTATATCTCCTAAAATAAAAACCATAGAAGTTAATCCTCCGTAGGTGTAACCCCCAATTAAGATATGAAATATATTGTATTTTATTCATGTTCAAATGGGATACATAGAGAGCCTCCCTAAGATTCAAATCGAATAGCCAAAAATCAACCCCAATCTTCTCTGGGCCACAGTTCGAGTATGGTGATAACCATCTTGGGAGGGTACATCCCCTCTAAGTCATTTGTCACACTTCTTCATAATTACCAAAATATCACTTGACATAGAGCCTTTCTCCTAGATATCAATGATTCAATACGTTAAACTGCATCATTTGGTCTTTGTCACATGGCCTTAAAAGGCATGATCTGGCTCATTATGTGGAACTGAATTATGTGGGTTCTAATTTTTTTCATGATGATACATATCAATCCTTTCTCCATAGGCCCAATCCCAACATCAAAAAAACTTTTGTCATCCAAGATGATGATAAATTAAAGAGCACCTCAACACATGGATTCAAACATGTATTGTAATGATAAACAACCTAATAATCTCTAATCCTTATAAAAAAGGGTACCATCGATTGAGAACCTTGGATACATATAAATGTTTCTATTTATGTTAAACAGTAGATACATAAAGATGATTCTAAAATCAATACATGATAATAATTGACTATTAACTTAAGGGTGACTCATGTAATATTTTGGATTTAATAAAGGATTCATGAATATGTATTAAATATATATGAGAGTTAAAGAGTAGGTAATAATTCTCCAAAAATGGTGTGATGAGCCAAACCTCCAATTATCTCAACCAATGTGAGTACCTAATTGTCATTTTATCCATTTCTCAATGAACACCTACATTTGGATAGAAGGTTCTTTAAAATATCAAGTTACAGGACCTTTGGGTGTTTTCTTCACTATGAACAAAACTCATTTGAGGCCGCCTGAAAATTAGAATCCCAATGTGAATGATTGTACAAAATTAATCCACCTAACAATCAATATCCATTCACCTGATATTTCTTTAAAAACAAGAATATTGAACTCGAAGTGAATCCTAAACCAAAATGACCGTGTCACCCACATGTTTAACCCCTTTAATGCATAAAATGAAGGTGTTCTAAACATGGATAAAAAAATCAATTATGCATGTGTTCATTTATTAATATTATACTTTAATGGGGTTTTATATTTTTTTCCACATATATACATGATATTTTTATTGGAAATACCTTCAATCCAATGGAATATTTTTAGATATCATGAACATATGAATCATATACTGCACATGTTGGGTCCTCATCTAAATAGAGGACACCATATCCAAACCAGTTTCTTCAAAACTGGTTCTCAAGTTAACTGGTTCGTCCGTGACACCTAAATTGTACTGTCCCAACCTTGGAGGCCACTGAACAATACCTCTATCTCATGAAGCCCCGCCAATTGTTCATTCAATGACATCCAGTGACCTAGAAGTCCATGAAATCTATTTCCATCTCGAATAGTTTCGGAAACCTATCCCCTAAACACTATAACATGATCCTCCCTAATATTTTAGATGTATATTAATAGCTCACTAATAACATCATCTAGAAAACATATGGGTCCCTCCCATGGGGTCTTACTAGCCGCTAATGTCATAGATGATGCTCCAAAATGAACCCTCATCATGATGTGGGTGTTTTCCCTAAGTGTTCGAAGCAGGTCATCTAGACCCAAAAACTCAAGATAGTCCACTGAGGTAGTGAATATTCAATAATGAATATAAACCTACCTTCATTCTCTCCATGGAGTCCCACTAACAAAATATGGTAGAAAACTATGAGCATGAACACACACCTGCCTGCATCTACTAAGACTGCCAACACAGTTCGCCAACATCCAAAGAATCCCACCTGCCAAATATGGTGACAAACCTGAGATGGAACACACACATTCCTATATCTACCAATCCATCTGGACTAATCTAGAAGTTTTTACAAAAACTATCCCGAACATCATAGAAACAAACAGGGAACAAAGAAATATCTCTACCCACACATAATTAATTTTGGTATATATCGATAGAAAATAGAGGATAAGAGAAGGCCCATAACGCTTATGTGAAAAAATAATGAGCATATATCCATGTTCTATCCACTAATGTGACCCATCATTTTATGAAAATGGTGAAAGGGTAGATTAGAATTCCTACCCACGTCCTATGAACCTACCATGATATAACAATGGAAACGACAATGGTGGAGGGGAAAACAAACCACTCCATCCCCTCAATTTGGATAACCTGTCATCATAACATGAGGGCCAGTATATTGTATAAACACATATTTGATCCAATCCAAGAGGGTCTTGAAAAATCCCATAATATATAGAAAAACAGATCAGCACCAAACCCCCCATTTGATGTGTAGTCCAATGGTTTATCCCAGTTTCCACTCAAGAGAAGGCACGTATACATAAAAAAATTCCAGAAACCCATTGGAAACTTCTAGAAGAATCTTGGAATCTAATCAAATAAAATTCTTAAAATTAAATGCACTATCCATTGAAATCATCCCCACTCATACACAAGAGACAATCCCAAAATACAAATCACCAAAGGTGATTGAAAATTAAAATTATTTCTCATCGAGAAGACATCCCAAGATAGATGGAATTATCTATACCACCCTTGTCTTTCATGATTTCCAATATGATAGAGGGAATCTCCTTAAATCCCACCGGTTAAAATAAATATGTAGTGAAATTTCAACTTTGGTCAGACTAGGTTTAACATCCTCTTGAAAAATATGAGGAATAAATGTTTCTCATGATGCGATTGTTGGGTAAAGAAAATATAATAGTCATGTTATATACTTTAGCCACTCCCCAATATATCATTCCATTGGAATTGACATAAGATTATGTGAACAACATCCTCTCGAATATATGGACCACTCTAAGTCTCTTAAAAACAAAAGTATTTCCTTATGATGAATATCAAATACATGAAATGGTAATGTAAGGGATAGACCATCAAATTGACTATGTGTCCCTCTTAGCTTCATAATAACCAAAATTTAGAAAAAAGAAAAGTTCCCTTAAACACACATGTCTCAATGTATTAAAAGAGCTACAATAGATGATCACCAAATCCCCATATTGTGTTCATATTATAGGATGGGATGAAAATAGGGCGTTTCATATCAATTAAATTCTAATAAAAAAATTCCACATAAATTAACCTAATTTATTGTTATACCCTCAGGTCTACACTGTGAAACATGCCTTGTTCATAACAGATGAAATGATCAAAGATAACCATCTCTGAACAACTCTCAATGATGAAGGTGTATAAGAGAGTGAGATATTTATAGACTTATTCATCATGAATAAAAAAAATATTGAGTAAGGATCCCACTTAATGTAAGCCAATTTATAGACATAATCAATATATTTGGAAGCATGTGGCTCAAGAAAAAATATTACAGTGCAATCAGCCCATGTTCAAATAGATCTCTGTAAAATGAAGAGATAATGTGCCACTATAGAAAACATAAAAATATTGGAGTAACACTAGATTATAGGGATGAAAGATTTTATAAAACAACATTTGAGGCATACAGACCAATCTTTAAGGTTCATGAAAATGGAAATCGAGAAAACCTAGCCTACAGGGTTGGTGGATTTTTTTCCTCATACTCCCTCTCAAAGGAAGTCAGTCCTTTCCCATTTAGGAGGGGTGTCGCAGAATGAATCCTCCCAGTTCAACCTATCTCATATCCTGGTATCCTCACTTGGAACAAAAATTGAATAAAAATTCTTAGATATTCCCTTCGTATCGCAATTATTCAAACAATTCCAAGATGTTTAGTGAAGGAAAGGACAAAGCCTCATGATATGAACAAATAAAAGAAATCTCTCAATTAGGTATATGAAATTTTTGTGATGCATTACACATCGATGAATGTCTTTAAAACTGCCCCTGAAGATGTTATAGAACAAAAGGCCAATACATAGGAACAATATTTTTTGGTTTCTATGAAAAATATGTTCCACACCAGAATGTTTGAAGAATGTGTGCATATCCGAAACAAGAATCTTTCTATGAGTTTTGGCATTCCCTTGAATACACCACCACTACCTCTTTAATGATCTTCCTCTAATGAAAAGGGTAAAGGTAAGGCCATACCATTAACCACCTCCCGAATATATTTAACTACTTAAACATGGGAAAATACATTCCTATTAGGAGGAAGGGATGAAGAATTTCGGAATACTCAATGCAAAAATAATCGAAGGAAACATCCCTACAAGATATTTTTGATAATGGGGGACTCAGCGGGAGAACCCTGTTAATGGACCATAACAAATATAGTTTGTCGCAATATCTATAATCAAGAAAGAACATACACTCTATGTGGTGTGATGACAACCAATATACTTGGACCTCATGAAGGAATGATATTAGGTCTTCCCTATATTGGATCCATAACCATGGTTGGTTCAGACACATCCTCACATACCAGTACCTATATGTTAGCCTTAATAGGCATAAGAAGGGACACCACAAATGTAGCTAACTATTACTAACCTTGTAAAACATCATGTTAATCTAGGCATCCCACATGGTCTTATCAATACTTTTTAATTATTGAAATACTGATAGGAAGATATGGAATAACAGTGTGCACTAGTCAATCTAGAAAGGAATCCTTACCCTGAATGGGTGGATTTCACCCCACCCCCACCAAATTTTTGGAACACTACATTTCCCATTTTAAATGGATCATGGGACTCGAAGTAGAATTTGACACATTTCATATCCAACTATAATCCCATGATGGGGACCATTGTACAACAAGAAATAGTGAAACTCAACTACTTCATACAAATACTACAAGGTCCAATATTTATACAGAACACTATTTTTCCTTCTTGGTCAATAATTGCAAGAGAATATCTTCACAAGTAGCCTCTCATTCAATTCAACTAAATGTTGTAGAAGAAAATAATATATGACCAATCAAACTGTAAACAAATAGAGAATGATAGGATCTCTGATTTCAGTCCTTAGTGGAAGGGGTTTAACAAATCCCTAAAACTATAGATTCCCCCAGAATATTTGTTTTCCATTTGTAAAGAGAATCTTCAAAATGATTTATACACAATTTTAATCCTTGTGAAATATATAGGTGCTTTTTGGGATCTTATTGTAGTATCTCATAGATTATGGGACTCAATATTTTAAACCAAGACTAAGTCTAGAGTAATTCTCTCATATCAAGAGAATAGAATATGAAAAGAAGAGGTTTCTATTGTCACACTTAAGCCATACGCTACACCTGATAGAACTTGAATTCCCATATAATATGATGGAGAACCCCATCCTAATCAAAAAAATAATGTTATCTATATAAAGATGTGAGAAAGGATCAGTGGTGAAACAATTTTGAGGAACCAAATAAAAAAAGTTATTTTTTGATATGAGTAAGTCCCTAGATACTTTATAACAGTTTTGGGGAACAACATTCTCATGTTTCCAAAGCCCAAGAGGCTTGATTATGTTGGTCTTGATGATATCCCAAACTATTTCTCTATTAACTAGAAATTAGGGAACACTATCAAGAAAATATTTTTCTTGAGAGACATAATTAAAAAATGGTGGAATTTAGGAAAATATATCTGGGAAAACTACCCATAAAAGAATATTGAGTTTCTACCTCCAAGACATAAGAAGTGGGTTAATGAAAGAATATTACCAGTAAGAAATCTTACAAGTTTAGAGATTGTATTAATAGAAAGGAAATTAACTAGACTCATCATATTCTTGGATCATAGTTGAAACAACCAACTATTATCCCAACAACTTCCATTGTGGAAAAATGACTCCATTGACACTACAGTCATTTAACATTCAGTCTTCAAAAATCTAAAAATATAGAAGGGTAGGAAAAAAACATTTGATAATGTACCTATACCGAGGAATTTTTTTCTTTTACAATTTTGGATGTCATTTTTTTAGCCACACAATCATGGGCACCACCCCTTTAAATGGTACCACAAAAGATGACCTGCCAGATGGTTTCTTCAACAGACGAAGAATTTATCCTTAGTCTTATTAATTTTATTCACATAATGGATCCCATATTTGATGATGAACATGATCAAGAACATGATATCCCTACATCCGATTGTGGAATCCCGGGTCGAATCCACAAGGGATAAGGATACAAGGGAGAACTTGGCTTCAATAGAAATTAGTATCCTGACCATGTATTTTCTTAGATCGTCTATGTTACCAAAACTCATGGGAGATCCCTTTGATGGGTCAAATAGGAGTGGGAAATTTCCACCACATATTCCATGTTTATCCTTGATGTGATTATATTAGAATATCTATTATACCCATCAAGAGATATATTGCAGAAATCATTCAAAATAGTTCAACCTATCCTACCAAGGACAAGAGTTCCTTCAAATTCTGTTCAAAGGGTCTATCTGCCTACATCAAGTGCCTCATTTTATAAATAACCCATGATTGAGAATCATCAAATTGGGAATTATAGAACACTATCCCAGAAGTGTGTCATTTTAAACCAATTGTCCTGATTCTAGAAAAGTTATAAATTTTAGATGATCTAAGTATCTTGAAAGACGTCTAGAAAGTTCTTATAAAAGCTATGATGAGCCCTCAAGTTTTAAAAAAATGAAGTTTCCATTACTAAAATAAATATTTATGAAATAAATCCCACGGAATTCCACATGATCATCTCTTTTAAAGAGTAGGATGTAGATGCTTCCGCATAGGGACACTTTAAACCCTTGTATACTTCTTGAAGAATAATAAATGTTTATATTTGATGGGCTCTCATTGATAATGGATTATTTGTCAACCTAGTTCTGGTCCGGACACATTATTAGCTGGGATACAATGGGGTTCACTTGTCCCCTTCTGATCTAACACTACAGGGTAATAATAATATTGAGAAAAATCCTTTCAAAAGAATCATGTTTTGGGCTTCGTTTGGGGACATCATACCTAAATCTAAATTTATAGTTTCCTGAAATGATTTTACTTTTAACGTTATCATAGGAAGTACTTTGTTACACCAGCATGTGGCGGTTCCCAAGTCATAAAACTAATGCCTCAAATATTTAATTAATGATAACATTGAGATTCTTCATAGTGATGAATCCCCATTTGGATAAATATAATCACAATATATTGATATGAGATTCTACTAGAGATAATGGAAACAACCAATGAATGATGTAATTTCTCAATTCACTTCCTAGAATTGTTTGGAAATGACCCCATTCAATCCATTCAAAATAATCAATGAAAAATATGTATTCCCCATAAATAATGTTGAATACATGGACCCAAATTTGGATGAATATTCAATTACATTCTTGTATAAATTCTGAAGACCGATCCTAGAAGTGTTGAAAAGATTTTTCACTCTCCAAAAAGAGATAAAAGTTCAATTAATGACACCCTAATTCCATCATACAAGCTTTATAAGACCCATGATTCATTATATGAGTTAGATTATGACATAATGTCACTAGTAGAGGGTGAAGATATTAATTCCTTATACCATTTATTCCTTTTGGGGATTCAATGAAACCCCACATTGATAGTCATTCTAGAGGAATGCACTTTACTTTCTGGATGCCAAAATGTGGACTCCAATGTTAGTTTTGATAATATTCCTTCATCACATACTCACTATAAGATAAAGTCCTAAGATTAAAAAGAAGAGGGAGAGGAAGAGGAAGATGCAGAGTAACTGGACCCTAGGGACCCCTCCATTATTTTAGAAATGTTTGTATACCACCATTGATAAACTTAGGAAAATATATATAGGTACAAAGAATGAACCAAAGTCCACATTGATTAGTTAAACCATGTATTTGGAATATCAAGATGTATATATCACTATTATAATGAAGAAGAAGGACAAGTTCACCTAGAATTAAATAGATTTTATAGGCCGTAATCTTGTGGTGGTCACTCACCACTGGGGATTTCTAGAAAACCACCGAGCATACAAATAGACATCTCAAAGAGAAAACCCTACCCCAAAAACCAAAATTGAGGCCAAATTTGACAAGATAATCATTTAAATTTTCATTTAGGAAGTATAATATCTAAAATGGGTACATAAAATTATCTCAGTAAAGAAGAAGAATAGATAAATTATGGTCGCCATCGACTTTATAGATCTCAACCATAACATTTCAAATATGACTTTACAGTTCCAATTATGGAAATTATGATTGATGAAACAACTTTATACCAGGACATATACTTCATGAATTAATATTCAATGTATAATAAAATTTTAATTGCCTAATAAACCAAATAATTCACCACTTTGATGTCCCACATGGATAATTTTGCTACTGGGTGATGCCCTTTGTCTTAATGAATGCTGAGACAGCCTTCCAACATGCCACAGATCACATATTCAAACCCTTATTAAGAAGGTTTTTTGAATGCCACATCGATGATCAGGTGGTCATGTATTGATAGTGTTCTTGACACCTGGATAATATCAATACCATCATTAAGAAAAATTGAAAGTGTAACACCCCAAGATTTCATAGAATGTTATTTCTTCAAAGTAATTCAATAACTTGCACTACACGCAACACCAGGTTCAAGCGCACCACAAGATCACCAAACTAGTCGTTCAAATATGTTTATGAATAGTATTATATGAATATTGAAATATATATAATCCTTATAATTTTAGAATCCATATTATGAGTTTTTTATACATAATGTAAGAACAAATTAATTTTTTTCAGAAAAAAGAAGCATTTATTTCAAAAATGCACTTTTACCTCCTTCTAATGATGAACACTATTTAAATCCAATATTTGAAACTTTTATATATTCTATTTGACAAAATAAACTTCTTCTTTAAAATTAGGACATATGAATTTAGTTTTAATAAATTTTTGCTCCTTTTCTGATAACTTTCATATTTGGGCGAATAGTGAAAAATACTATATATTAACTGAAAAAAACTTTTTAATCAAAATAATTTATATTTTTAAATTATAAATTTTAATGGTTTAAAAGTATAAATAGATTATATTTTTACCATTAATCCAATGCTGTTCAATTTAAGTGATCTCTCTTTGAGATTGGACAAAAACAAGTGTCAATCTTTTGATAGATAATGTTTCTTAAAAATACACCTTTTGGTTTTGTCAATGGGAATTAATTTTAAATTAATAAATGAAAATTCTATGTTTTTAATTTTTTAAAATGTACTTCTTTTTTGGATTCAGAATATCGAAATTATCTTAGGGTGAATTTGTGGTATTTTTCTAAAAACTTTCAATTTTTGATGACTAGTGAAAAACATTGAGTTATTGGTTAAAAACCAAATTTTTATTTAAATAATTATTTATTTTATTTAAATATATTTTAGGTCAAAATAGATACATAATAACTATATAATTTCAATTTAATTCATTGGAGTCATTTTATATTAATTTTAGATATACAAAATTTTACTGAACTTCTTACCGTCTTTTACCCACCTCCTAAGAGGTTTTGAAAATTTTAATAAAACTTAATTTTACCGCTTCTATGAGTGAAATTAAAAAAATCTGAGAGAAACGGTTGATATCATCAAGTAAAATGTGGTTCAATGAGATAAAAATAATTTTTGGTGAATAGTAACTTTTTACTTTTATTTAACACAGTTAAAAGTAAATAGGGTAATTAACGGTAAAAATGATATTAATAATACCCTAACACATGTCCTAGTTACATTGGACAAGTGTATCTCGACCAAAAACAACCCTAGGAATAAAATATTATCATTTAGGTCCACTTGGATTAGATTAGGACACTTATTATTATTTAATTCAAAGAAGAGTTAATAGAGTTAAAATCAAAGTTTAATAACAAAATATTTTTAATATAGGTTTATACATAAGATAAAATATATTATAAATTTTCATTAGAAAGATAAAAATATTTCCTACATCATGGTATTTTATATATAATTTTTAGACACTAGATAAATAAATTTATTTATGACACAATGATGATGCAGTAATTACCTTATTCATGAAAGAAGGAAATAAGTTGTATTATAAATATTAAAATAAATATAATTTCAAAGTTTTTATGACATCCACGAATTTTATTGGTGACTATGATATTTTAGTAATGATTAAATGAATCTTGTTTGAAGTAACCAGGTTGTTATGACTTTCAAAAAAACAAAATACCAAATAGTGTCAACATAGACATAAATTAATATTTAAAAAAACAATTATATTATTGGTTGATATAATATTCCTAAAAATGTATGATTCAGAAAAAGGTCTTAAATATTATTATATATTCCATTAGTGAGCCACTTGATGTTTTCATGGAAGTTTAGAGTAAGTTTATTAACCATATAGAGTAAGAATACAAGAAGACACAATAAAAGTTAAACTATTTAACTAAGAGTTAAATATAAAAGATAAGGTTAAAATGTTAACCTAAACTTGTCTAAAATCTATTTTTTGAGAGTATTTAGACCCATAACCACCTAATACTAGAAATAAATTTATTTTTAACCATTATAAACCCAATTATGAGTGTATAATAAATTAATACATTAATCTTTTCCTAAAGTGACCCTCAACCCTCTTATAAAAGGGAAATCTCCCTTCACTCTATTTCACACCTTCTAAGCCATTTGGATTAGCCAAACCCTGCCCAAATATCCTCTAAACTTCCCTCTCTTCATCCAAGAGTCCCTCCTTTGGTTAGAAAGCTAACTTAAGGATCCCTTCTGATCAAATAAAAAAGAAGAACCCAAAGAAGAGGTAATGATTTCACCACCCTCTTTCAAGTTATCTTATTCTTCCACTTACTCTTTCTTTGTTGTTTCAATTATAAAATAACTTCTCCAGTATATTATATATAGTTTGATGTTATTATAAATATTTCACAACTATATTCATTATGCTATCCATCATTTTAATAAAATGTCACCATACGTGCGTACGCACGACTTACCGTCTCAACGTCGTGGTGCAATTGTTATTCAATACATTATTATTTGGATGGGTATAATAATGATGCTTAATTGATGTAAATAATAAATATACTGTGATAATGATTCTGTATATATGATTTAACATCCAATTATATATTATTTTAATATCAAAAAAGATGATATTGTCCCTCGTGCGTACGTACGGATTACCGTCTCTACGACGCGATGAGATTCATTTCCAAGTTCACAATTCATCGGCGATTATAAAAATATATATTAATTATAAGTATGTAATATATGAAATAATAATTCTACTGGAGATATATATATATATTTATATATATAAGTATTTATTTACTTACATATATCTTATTAACTTACTTCTGTTCAATACTATATGAAAATGGAAACAACGTTCATGCGTACGTACAGACTACCATCTCCATAAACGGTGTTTTCCATTTCATATATATGTCTATTATAAATATTTATATTATAAATATATATGATATATAAATCATGTTTTATATTCTGGATGTATCTAAATCATGATCTAGGGGATAAAATCAAGAGTAACAAGTTAAAACACGTACGATAAAGAAAGCGATTATTACCCGAAATGTTAATTTAACATTGAAATTATTATTAAATGGGTAGTATAAAGTCATAATTGAATAATGTATGATATCATAAATATTAATATGGTTCTGTTATAATTTAATAACATACTACGATATTCGTACAGGAGGTTAAACGTACCCTCGAATAAAGGAAAGTGCAAGGTAAGGGTTAATTCATTAATCTCATTATTATCCGAGATTGTTTATGTGTAAGTATTTACTGGGGAAGTTTTATCATCCTTGTCCATTTTCCATAAAAATTATTTAAAAATGAGTAATTTATTATTTTTTGATTGGTACACTTTATCAAGATCATAATTTTAAATGTTTTAATTATTTATCTTTCTAAATATTTTTAATTAATGTTCATGTTTTCAAAATGATTTTAAGGATTTATTTATATGGACATGAATGTTTTGAAATGATAATTCTTTTCAAAAGTTTCAAAATGGTATGGGGTACTTTGATTAAAAAATCTCTTTTAAATTACTTTCTTTATAAATGTGTGACTTTAAAATGATTTGACAAAAACAATATTTCTCTGAAAAAGTTTTAGTCATCATTTTCAACTATGTCAGCATCCTTTACTGGATATTATTTTTGATTGAGGTTGATTTATTAAAATAAAATATTTCTTATTTTATTGAATGAGTTATGATATGTTTGAATTTGGATGTTATATTTTTATACCATTCATGGTTTATAGTTAATGTATTGACATTTCATATTCTAGTTTTAATACGAATGTTTATGTTATTTTTCAACTATTCATATACGGAATGCAATAGACTTAGTAAGTGATGGGTGGAGCTCCACTACTGGAATGCTGGTCTTTCCGAACAGTTACATACCAACGGTTTGATAGAACCGTTGGTGAAGGAGATTTTTTCCAACGGTTCTAATGAACCGTTGGCATAGATGTGGCTGGGAGGTTTTTTCCCAACGGTTCATGAGAACCATTGGTAAAGATGGCTTTGGGGAGGTTTTTGCCAACGGTTCATGAGAACCGTTGGTATAGATATAGGTTTTTGCAGGTTTTTCCCAATGGTTCTCTAGAACCGTTGGGATAGATATATGCCAACGGTTTTTAAGAACCGTTGGCAAAGGTTCTCCCCAAATTCCCAGCCGCCTGTTCTCTCCCCCATTCGCGATACACAACCCTAAAACGGGAGCAGCAGCCGATTTAGGCGATTTTGGAGGTACTATCGGCCTTGAATCTTCCAGGTCTTCTTCAGGTTATTCTTCTTCTTTATCTGAAAACGTATTCAAATGTTTGGATAGTATTTAAACCTATTTTCATTTTTCCCATCAGTTTAGGTGATTTTGGAGCTACTGCCCGCCAGACCAGCCTAAGGGTGAGTTTTCTTGAAAATTCCTTTTTGGATTTTACCCCTTGAACATGGTATGTCATTTGTGAAAGGTTATATAAATCGAATTGATTGTTCAATTTCTGAATTGAATTGTAAATTAAATTAATTAAGGGTATTTTATGGTTTGCATTCCCCTTTTAACACATGAATGCCAATTATTTTTTAACACATGTTTTAATTGTATTGCCTTTCCAATGTGAGTAAAGTAGAGACTAAGCTATGAATCTATGAAATTGGATTGAATTTATCTTATATTTTATGTTACCATGTTAGATATATTATAACTAATGCATGTGATATCTTTATAGTCTTGTTAGGAGTGTTCTATTAAAAATTCCCATGTGAGTGCTTGAATTTTCATTGAATTGCTAGCCATTATGAGTTATGTTGAGACCATGATATGGAATTGATTGATTAAGAAAGGGAATCTCATTATCTTGTCATTACAACATGAGTAAATGAAGCTTCATTCTTTTCAGGTTATTATTTGATTGAGTCGCCATTTTGAGGTGAGTTGTATTAAATACCTTTGTTTTTGACCTTGGTATGTTTAATGAATTGTTTAAATGAAATGGAATTCATTAAATGATTAATAGTAAATAGTGATACATGGATTCTATTAGGATGCCAGGTATATAATCTTGTTTCTATTAACTTATACGCTTTATGTGATAAATGGATTCACAGTGGAATTCCACGGATAGACTCATTTCTTTGAATATTGCTTAAGCCATGGGTGATACATGGATCCAAGGGAGGGATTCCATAGATAGACTTATTGAATGTAGAATTATATTCCAATTGATACATGGATTCTTATGATAATTCCATAGATAGACTTATTGAATGTAGAATTATATTCCAATTGATACATGGATTCTTATGATAATTCCATAGATAGACTTATTGAATGTAGAATTATATTCCAATGCTATGCGTCTTGTGTGGTGGTGGTGTGGTTTATGTGTTTTATGGTAGTATTGAAGTGTGTGATTATGTAGTTAATGTGAACCCATAGGTTGAGTATTTTGTGTTATCTATATATCATGTATTTTTATGTTATTTCTACACATTCCCAACCAGAGTTGGATAAACTTACCAACGATCAGAGGTTTTGAGTTATGAGTATTTTTTCTAATATCTAGGATGGTGGTTATATGTTTGGATAGCTACCATGTCTTCCCTACTCTTCCTTCAAAAGTGATTGACCATGTGTTTTTAGGCAAGATGCGATGTGATTGTCCATGTGTCTTTAGGTGAGATGTACTATGATTTCCCTAGTGTTTTTCGTTGAGGTGTGATGTGATAAGGCTATAATAAGATGTGGCATGTGGTTGGGGTCATGTAGGGTAGGAGGATGGCACATGGTTGATGTTATTCATGTTCATGATACCCTACTAATATGGTTATGGGATGAGTCATGCTGTTATGTGATATAACACATTAAGTTCTTGTTGGTTTTACATTTTTTCAATAACACATTTGTATGTTTTTTTGACATGTGTAGTTGATACCTTGATTATTTTCTTCCTTTATCGTTTACTTAAATGTATTTTCTATTATAGTTAATGCCTATTGAATTGTTTATGACAAAATGACTTATATAAATTCTTTTTACAGAATGGACAGAAGTTGGATGTATGAAACCGATCGGATCTCAGACGATTTTCAAAACAATTTGGAGAGCTTTATAGATTTTGAATTTCACAATGATTCAGATAGTGGTCGCATACACTGCCCATGTTCCAATTGTGTTGGTAGACCTTGGTTGAGCCGTGAAGAAGTCAGCTACCACATAACCAAAAATGGGTTTCATGCAAACTACTTTCTGTTGTATCACAATGGGGAGAAAACGAAATCTCAAATTGGTGATGATCGAAATGAAAAGACTGGAATGGAGAATTTGTTAGATGATCGGTTTCCGTTTATTTGTCATCATGAAAAAGAAAGGATTTCGACTCAAGAAGACTTCGATATGAGGACAGCTGATGCATCTAGTGAAAATGATGATATTGATAGGGTGAAAAAATTGAATGATGCTGCCACGACTCCAGTATATCGACAATGCGATAAAATGAAAAAGCTGGAATTTTTAATATGATTATTTCATGGGAAAACTATGTATGGGATTTCTAATACAGCAATCGATTACATTCTTACCCTCTTGAAGGATTTACTTCCAGATGATGCAGATATTCCCTCAAACCACTATATGGCATGGAAGTTAGTTGAGGAACTTGGATTTTCAAGAAACAAAATTCATGCTTGCCCGAAAGATTGCAGTTTATTCTGGGAGGAAACCGCTGAACGAAATGAATGTATAAAATGTGGCACATCCCACTGGAAGTCAAAATCTGATGGAACACCATCCCGCGTTCCACAGAAAGTAATGTGGCACTTTCCATTGATCCCCAGACTCCAGAATCTTTTTATGTCTGATGACATATCAATAAAAATGAGATGGCATGATACCGAGAGAAAGAAGACTGATGATGAGTTGGTTCATCCTGCAGATGGATTTGCATGGAAGAGATTTGATGCTCGACATCCTGATTTTGCAGCTGACGTGCGTAATGTGAGGATGGGTCTTTCATGCGACGGTTTTAATCCGTTTGGGCAGATGCTTAATTCGCACAGCACATGGCCCGTTTTTATGCACATTTATAATCTTCCCCCATGGTTGTGTATGAAAAAATCTTTCACTTTCATGAGTATACTCATATCTGGTCCTTCTAATCCCGGCATTGATATTGATGTATACATGCAACCTTTAATAAAAGAGTTGAAGCTTCTTTGGGATGTGGGTGTGCGCACATACGCTGCATGTTCGAAAGACATATTTCAGATGCGCGCTGCGCTTATGTGGACAATCAATGATTTTCCGGCTTATGCAATGATGTCTGGATGGAGCACGAAGGGGAAACTGTCATGTCCAGTTTGTATGAAGAATACACGATCCAGAAGACTGAAACATCGTTGTAGTTTCAGTTTTATGGGACATCGACGATTTTTGCCAAAGGATCATCCATATAGAATGAATCGTCGAAGATTTGATAATACTATAGAGACCGATGATCCACCTCAGCATATGTCTAGAACTGATGTGCTTAATGAATTGAAAGATTTCAGTTTTTCGTTCGGGAAGGGTCAAATGAAATCTGGAAAGAGAAAGAATGTTTCCACAGAAACCTGTTACAATTGGAGGAAGAGGAGTATCTTTTTTGATTTGCCTTATTGGTCAACCAATTTGCTACGTCATTGCTTAGACGTAATGCATATTGAAAAAAATATATGTGAAATGTTGCTTTCAGTTCTTCTAAATGTCAAGGGGAAGACAAAATATGATTTACGATCTCGACGTGACTTGGTGGATTGGGGCATCAGACCAGAATTGCATCCTGTGCGTATCAGTGAAAATAAATGGCAACTTCCATGTGCTTCTTATGTGATGACACCTACTAAAAAAAACAATTTTTGGAAGTATTAGAGACTATTAGAGTTCCTGATGGCTATTCAAGCAACATATCTAAACGGGTCAACAGAAGAGAGTTGAAGCTAAAATCTTTGAAGACTCATGATTATCACGTTCTACTGCATGAGTTGCTTCCAATAGCAATCCGTCATCTTTTTTCCAATAATGTAAGGGTGGGTGTTATTCGGTTGTGCCATTTGTTTAGAGATCTTTGTGCTAAGAAGATGTCCAAGTCTTTCTTGCAAAAAATGTTGACAGATGCCCCATTAATTTTGTGTGAGTTGGAAAAAATATTTCCCCCATCATTTTTCACATGCATGCTGCATCTGACTGTCCATATTCCAACTGAAATACTTCTCGGAGGACCTATTTCTTTTCGTTGGATGTATCCAACTGAAAGAAATATGTTCACATTAAAGTCTTATGTTCGAAACAAGAATCATCCCGAAGGTTCTATCGTGAACGGTTACTTAGCTCAAGAATGTATGGATTTCTGTTCAATGTATTTGTCTGATCTTACTACAAGAATGAACAGACCAATGAAAAATGAAGAAGAACAATATGAGCAAATTGAACCCAGTTTTCCATCACTTCCTCAAACAGGAGGAATTCCTGGATCATATACATTGAAGACATTAAGCCATGAAGAGCGGGAGATGGCACATCGCACAGTTTTGTTCAACTGTGATTTGTTCGACGACTATATCAGGTAACAAAATTGAATATGTATATCTTACATATATATCTGTTAAACTATTCATATTTTTTTATCTACAGGGAACATAAAACAATGATAAATAGGAAGCATCGTTCTTTATCTTTGAGAAGGAGAGAGACTTTGCATAGCAAAGAGTTTTCTGCTTGGTTAAAATTGAAGGTAAAAATATTACTGTTTAAATTAATTATTTCAATATTTACTTAAGTTTAACTGTCATTTATATTGCAGGTATTGAGTTTGTCTGCTGACTCTGTCTCTGAGGAAATAAGAGCTTTGGATTTTGGTCCTAATACCGTGGTTCGTGACTGTAAATCAATTGTTATCAATGGGTACAGATTTATTGTCACTGAACGAGCCAAAAACATGAGAACACAACATGATGGTATTATGGTTACTGCCACAACAGATTGTTATGCCAGCGCATCAGATAGTAGACCGCGACTTGAAAATGTGGGTTATTATGGAGTCGTTGAGAAAATAATAATATTGGATTATTACTCTCATGGACGAGTCACAATGATGAAATGACATTGGTTTGATTCGATGACGAGACATGGCACATTTATTGATGATTGTGGATTTCGAGTAATTAATATGACCCGCACTCTTGCAACCGAAGAACCATATGTGTTGGCATCAATGGCTAAACAAGTTTTTTATGTCAAAGATCAACTTCAACCTGAATTTGGTGTCGTAGTTGAAGTAATTCCAAGACATATTTTTGATGATGCTGATGATGGAATTGACACTGTCCATATTGCCATTGGAACCAATCCATTTATTTCTTTTGATGACTCCAATAGCTCAATTGTCAGAGTTGATTGTGAACCTGAAGTTGTGGTTGGAAATATATAGAATCATTCATCCATGTTCTCAATTCTTTTGGTTTACCTCGAGTTGGGTTGTTAAGGTTGGTAATATTCATATTTATTTAGTATTGATCACAAATATGTTTTAGCTGACTTGACCGTTATGTGAATTTTCAATGTTTATTGGTTGCTGTTTTATTTGAATTGCATTTTCTAATTTGGAATTGAACTGTATTCAAACCAAATCAAACAATATTTCTAACTTGGTGAACATTACAACTTGTATGTTTTATTAAATTCATTCAAGCTCTTCTAAAACAATTGATAGCTAAATTACCAATGAATCCCCTCATTCCCTCATATATTTAGTTTTTTAGTTTACAAATTAATTTTCTTTTTCTAATTAATTACATATTTGTTTTCCAATGCAGGAAATGAAGCCAATTGAAGAGAGACGAAGAAAAAAAATGGCAGAGAACAATCGTCGGATGGAGGAGATGGGCATTCCACCATTAGTGCCTACAGTGAGTACTTTATTTCAAATATATATATATATATTTACAGAATATATAATGTCATGTGATTAATTTTTTTTGTAAATTTTTTTGTAGGATCCACCATTACGTCGACAGTTATTCGACGAGGAGCCTAGTACTGGTCCTAGTACTCAGGCCGGTGGTACGAGGAGGGTTCGTACCAGAGGTGGACATAGAGCTGCACGTGCCCGACTAGACCCTGCCCCTCCCACTGACATTTCAGCCTTCCCACATTCTGATCCCGGTGTGTCGTTAGGGACACACGAGATATTTAGACCTCCCATATTTTCGCTACCTTCTGCATCTTCTGCCCCATCATTTTCACATCCCATGATGATTCCCACTCCCCAGTCAGCATCAAGTCATACAGTTGTTCCATCTTCCTTTCCTTCTACTTCTGTCTCTCCGAGCTTTTATATTCCATCGTCTTCGACTCCTGTTCCACCAGAGGGTGTTCCATCAGGTTCTATGGATCCGGCGCCACTCATTGATCAGACTAGCACAGGTATATTTATAAAACCCTATCAAATTTTTATAGCAATATTTATTTTCATTATAACATGTTTTGATAAAATATTTGTTTTTCTTTCATGACAGATACATCTACTGAAAGGAGGCGGGGGCGGGGCCGTACACACATGCGTTCGGTGTGGAACCGTCGCACACAGGTTATGGTGGAATATAATGAAGACAATCAGATGGTTGAGAAAACAGGGCAGCAATGTCGGAGTTTTATGGCGACGCTTGCCAAATACTCCGACATCATTCCCGTCAGCCCGCTGTCGTGGAGACATTTGCCACATGAGGTCAAAGATAGAGATTGGGCAGAGATATGGGTAAAAAAATTTGTTGTATTTAATGCCATGAATTTTTTTTGTATTTATATAAATTAATATTTTCATTTCAGATTCGATTTAATTTTCCTGATGGTGAGGGTGCATGAATGGAACATCTAAAGGATTTAGGCGAGCTTTGGAGAGCCTACAAGCATGAGCTGTATATTGGCTGGCGTGCTAGAGTTGGCACTGAGTTAGAGGTGGTACCAGTCGTGGATGATTGTCCTATAGAGCAGTATCGTCAGAAGATTACTCATTGGACGAGTACCCAATTTAAGGTATGAATTTCATTTGAGGTATTTAAATAATAACTTTCAAGTTTTGCATTAATATTATCCTTTGCATTATCGAATTTTATTTAGGAATCATCTGGAAAAAATAAAAAAAACATTGATGCAAAAAAATACCTCCATACACTAGGACGCACGACGATGCCAGATCATGAGAGGCAGCAGGTATGACAATTGTTTATAAGTTTTCTTTACGACTTACATTTTCTTTTGTATCCTCAATTATTTAATTATTTGCTGAAGTATTTATATAAATTTTGTTTTCAATGTCATTGTAGAGGCAAGTCCAAAATATTGAAGGACGTGTGCCTCGAGAAAAACTGTTTTGCTCGAGTAGACGAAAAAAGGATGGACGTGCTGTCAACGAAGTGACTCAGTAGGAGATTGTATGTTTTAATATGTTGATTTTATATTTTAATATCTATTTCGTAACATAACAATATATTTATATTTGTAACAGGATGCTTTAGAGGCCCTCGATGCCCAAGAAGCAGACAATTTTGGGCCATCTGATCACTTACATCAGGTGTTGGGAGATGATCATTCTGGCAGAGTACGCTGCCGACCTAGGATAGCCCCGACGAGGTATTGACCTGCCTCAGGTACGAGTTGTAGTGCCACCGAGCTGCAGCAAGTTAGGGCACAGGCAGAACAGGCTGAGAAAAGGGCCACAGAGACGGCAGAACAGTCTGCAAGGGCAAACAGTGCATTTATGAAATTTATTGAAGTTCTACGTCCAACAATTACAGCAGAGGCCAGCCCAGCGATTGATGAATACATGTCGTCGATACATTCTATATATGGTGCCCCAGGTGGCAGTTCCAGTGGTGGTCAGGCCGATGTCGAGCTTGAAGATGATGATGGTGAGCAGTCTGATGCGGAAGAGGAGGGAGATGAGGAGGCCGAGGAGGAGGGCGAAGGCGAGGAGGAAGGCACTGTGGAGGGTGAGGACGATGAGGAGGACGATGACGAGGGCGATGATGATGATGATGATGGAGATGGTGATGCTGATGTGGTACATATTGATCCGTTACATTTTTGACTTGAGATTTGATGTTTAATCTATTCTAGTTGTTGGTTTTATCTAGACTCGTAGTATAGTATTGGAGTTGAGTTATTTTTATATATTGTCTGTTTTTATGGATGTTGTTGTCTTTTAGTGGTTGTGTGTTTGAGAACTCCCTGGACAACCCCCTCATTCTTGGACCCTGGACAACCCCCCCTCCCCCTTGGACCCCGAACACCCACCAAACACCCCCCGGACAGCCCCGCGGATAGCCCCCTGGACAGCCCCCTGGACAGCCCCCCGTACAGCCCCCAACCCTCCACCCTGGACCCCGGATAGCCCCCCGGACAGCCCCCCGGACAACCCCCCCACCCTCCCCCTTGGACCCCGGACAACCCCCCAAACACCCCCCGGACAACCCCCTGAACAACCCCGGACAACCCCCTGAACAACCACCAGACAGCCCCCTAAACAACCCCGGACAACCCCCTGAAGAACCCTCAAACACCCTCCGGACAGACCCCGCACAGCCCCCCCACCCTCATCCTTGGTCCCCGGACAGCCCCCCAGACACCCACCGGACAGCCCCCCCGGATAGCCCCCGCGGACAGCCCCCTGGACAGCCCCCCGTACAGCCCCCAACCCTCCACCCTGGACCCCGAATAGCCCCCCGGACAACCCCCCGGACAACCCCCCACCCCCCCCCCCCCCTTGGACCCCGGACAACCCCCCAAACACCCCCCGGAAAGCCCCCTGAACACCCCCGGACAACCCCCTGAACAACCCCCTGAACAACCCCCGGACAGCCCCCTGAACAACCCCAGACAACCCCCTGAACAACCCCCAAAAACCCCCCGGACAGACCCCACACAGCCCCCCCACCCTCCTCCTTGGTCCCCGGACAGCCCCCCGGACACCCACCGGACAACCCCCCCGGACAGCCCCCCGGACATCCCCTCCACCTTCCTTAATTTCATTACCTCTGAAATGTTTCATAGCACGATCAACTAAAATCTAATCCATACTAAATATGATATAAAAATATTCTATATGAATTTCCATAAGATTTTAAGTGAAAACAAAAAGTGACATACGAAAAACTGACCAAACGCATTCGAAATGTGTTGATGCTTTAGGACAACGATCCATGGGTCATATGTGACGTGTACGAGTCATCCCCACCACAATTCGAGGCGCGGTGTGGTCGGAACAACTCAAAGTGTATGTCTTTTGTTTCAAAAGGACATCATTTTAAGTGAAAAACATCAACTGGCATCGTTCGGCCCGTTTGGACCCCCCTCACGCGCGTTTACGAAGCGCGCGCATCACTTAAAACACGAATATTGAGCCGTACCGCGCAAACCGCACGTCCGATTGACGTTCCGTCTGCGCGTAGACGTCACGAATAATAATTAGAATGTTCCACGGTGGTTTCAGCTCAATCCGAGGTCGTCCGCTATGAATTTGACCGTTGGACGCCCGTTTTGGCGGTTTATGACACCAGAACTGCGTTGTCGGTCACCGCGGGTACACGGCACGTCCGATTGACGTGTCGTCTGCTCGAACACTTCAGAAATCACTCACCCATATTTTTCGTCTGATTTCAGGCCATTCCAACATCGTTCGGCCCGTTTGGACCCCCCTCACGCGCGTTTACGAAGCACGCGCACCACTTAAAACACGAATATTGAGCCGTACCGCGCAAACCGCACGTCCGATTGATGTGCCGTCTACGCGTACATGTCACGAATAATAATTAGAATGTTCCACGGTGGTTTCAGCTCAATCTGAGGCCGTCCGCTATGAATTTGACCGTTGGACGCCCGTTCTGGCCGTTTATGACACCAGAACTGCGTTGTCGGTCACCGCGGGCACACGGCACGTCCGATTGACGTGCCGTCTGCTTGACCACTTCAGAAATCACTCACCCGTCTTTGTCATCTGATTTCAGGCCATTCCGACATCGTTCGGCCCGTTTGGACCCCCCTCACGCGCGTTTACGAAGCGCGCGCATCACTTAAAACACGAATATTGAGTCGTACCGCGCAAACCGCACGTCTTATTGAGGTGCCGTCTGTGCGTACATGTCACGAATAATAATTAGAATGTTCCACGATGGTTTCAGCTCAATCCGAGGCCGTCCGCTATGAATTTGACCGTTGGACGCCCGTTCTGGCCGTTTATGACACCAGAACTGCGTTGCCGGTCACCGCGGGCACACGGCACGTCCGATTGACGTGCCGTCTGCTCGACCACTTCAGAAATCAGTGACCCGTTTTTTTCGTCTGATTTCAGGCCATTCCGACATCGTTCGGCCCGTTTGGACCCCCCTCACGCGCGTTTACGAAGCGCGCGCATCACTTAAAACACGAATATTGAGCCGTACCGCGCAAATCGCACGTCCGATTGAGGTGCCGTCTGCGCGTACACATCTCGAATAATAATTAGAATGTTCTACGGTGGTTTCAGCTCAATCCGAGGTACTCCGCTATGAATTTGACCGTTGGACGCCTGTTCTGGCCGTTTATGACACCAGAACTGCGTTGTCGGTCACCGCGGGCACACGGCACGTCCGATTGACGTGCCTTCTACTCGACCACTTTAGAAATCAGTCACCCGTATTTGTCGTATGATTTCAGGCCATTCCGACATCGTTCGGCCCGTTTGGACCCCCCTCACGCGCGTTTACGAAGCGCGCACATCACTTAAAACACGAATATTGAGCCGTACCGCGCAAACCGCACGTCCGATTGACGTTCCGTCTGCGCGTACACGTCACGAATAATAATTAGAATGTTCCACGATGGTTTCAGCTCAATCCGTGGTCGTCCTCTCTGAATTTGACCGTTGGACGCCCGTTCTGGCCGTTTATGACACCAGAACTACGTTGTCGGTCACCGCGGGTACACGGCACGTCCGATTGACGTGCCGTCTGCTCGACCACTTCATAAATCACTCACCCGTATTTGTCGTCTGATTTCAGGCCATTCCGACATCGTTCGGCCCGTTTGGACCCCCCTCACGCGCGTTTACGAAGCGCGCACATCACTTAAAACACGAATATTGAGCCGTACCGCGCAAACCGCACATTCGATTGATGTGTTGTCTGCGCGTACACGTCACGAATAATAATTAGAATGTTCCATGGTGGTTTCAGCTCAATCCGAGGCCGTCCGCTATGAATTTGACCGTTGGACGCCCGTTCTGGCCGTTTATGACACCAGAACTGCGTTGTCGGTCACCGCGGGCACACGGCACGTCCGATTGACGTGTCGTCTGCTCGAACACTTCAGAAATCACTCACCCGTATTTGTCGTCTGATTTCAGGCCATTCCGACATCGTTCGGCCCGTTTGGACCCCCCTCACGCGCGTTTACGAAGCGCGCGCATAACTTAAAACACGAATATTGAGCCGTACCGCGCAAACCGCACGTCCGATTGACGTGCCGTCTACGCGTACACGTCACGAATAATAATTATAATGTTCCACGGTGGTTTCAGCTCAATCCGAGGTCGTCCGCTATGAATTTGACCGTTGGACGCCCGTTCTGGCCATTTATGACACCAGAACTGCGTTGTCAGTCACCGCGGGCACACGGCACGTCCGATTGACGTACCGTCTGCTCGACCACTTCAGATATCACTCACCCGTATTTGTCATCTGATTTCAGGCCATTCCGACATCGTTCGGCCCATTTGGACCCCCCTCACGCGCGTTTACGAAGTGCGCACATCACTTAAAACACAAATATTGAGCCGTACCGCGCAAACCGCACGTCCGATTGACGTGCCGTCTACGCGTACACGTCACAAATAATAATTAGAATGTTCCACGGTGGTTTCAGCTCAATCCGAGGTACTCCGCTATAAATTTGACCGTTGGACACCCGTTCTGGCCGTTTATGACACCCGAACTGCGTTCTCGGTCACCGCGGGCACAGGACACGTCCGATTGACGTGCCGTCTAGTCGACCACTTCAGAAATCAGTCACCCGTTTTTGTCGTCTGATTTCAGGACATTCCGACATCGTTCGGCCCGTTTGGACCCCCCTCACGCGCGTTTACGAAGCGCGCACATCACTTAAAACACGAATATTGAGCCGTACCGCGCAAACCGCACGTCTGATTGACGTGTCGTCTGCGCGTACACATCACGAATAATAATTAGAATGTTGCACGGTGGTTTCAAGTCAAAAGGACGTCATTTTAAGTGAAAAGCATCAACTGGCATACGGAAAACCGACCAAACACATTACGAATCTGTTTATAATTTGTCTCAACAATCCATGGGTCATATGTGACATGTACGAGCCAACCCGGGATGAATTCGAGTCGCGGTGTGGCCGGGATAAGTCTAAGTGGCTCTCTTTTGTTTAAAATGGACACCATTTTAAGTACATATGGAAAAACGACCAAACAGATTCGGTTTCCGTTGAAACTTTAGGAGAACGATCCATGGGTCATATGTGACGTGTACGAATCAACCCCGCCACAATCGGAGACACGGTGTGGCCGACACCACTCAAAGTGTCGGTCTTTTGTTTCAAAAAGACGTCATTTTAAGTGAAAAGCATCAAGTGACATACGAAAAACTGACCAAAGGCATTCGGACTGTGTCGATACTTTATCACAAGGATCCATGGGTCGTATGTGACGTGTACGAGTCAATCCCGCCTCAATCCGAGGAGCGGTGTGGCCGACACCGTTCTAACTGTGTCTCTTTTGTTTAAAATGGACATGATTATAAGTGAAAAGAACAACTGGCATACGGAAAACCGACCAAACGCATTCCAAATTTGTTGATAATTTATCCCAACGATCCATGGGTCATATGTGACATGTACGAGCTGACCCGGGATGAATCCAAGTCATGGTGTGGCCGAGATCAGTCTAAGTGCCTCTCTTTTGTTTAAAACGGACATCATTTTAAGTACATACGGAAAACCGACTAAACGGATTCGGTTTCCATTGAAACTTTAGGAGAACGATCCATGGGTCATATGTGACGTGTACGAATCAACCCCGCCTCAATTGGAGACGCGGTGTGGCCGACACCACTCAAAGTGTCTGTCTTTTGTTTCAAAGGGACATCATTTTAAGTGAAAAGCATCAAGTGACATACGGAAAACGGAGAAAATGCATTCAGATTGTGTCCATACTTTAGGAAAAGGATCCACGGGTCGTATGTGACGTGTACGAGTCAATCCCGCCTCAATCTGAGGAGCGGTGTGGCCGACACCGCTCTAACTGTGTCTCTTTTGCTTAAAATGGACAACAATTTAAGTACATACGGAAAACCGACCAAACGCATTCGGTTTCCATTGAAACTTTAGGAGAACGATCCATAGGTCATATGTGACGTGTACGAGTCAACACCGCCTCAATCTGAGGCGCGGTGTGGTCGGAACCACTCAAAGTGTCTGCATTTTGTTTCAAAAGTACGTCATTTTAATTGAAAAACATCAACTGGCATACGGAAAACCGACCAAACGCATTCGGATTGTGTCGATACATTAGCACAACGATCCATGGGTCATATGTGACGTGTATGAGTCAACCCCGCCTCAATCTGAGGCACGTTGTGGACGGTAGCACTCCAGGTGTATGTATTATGTTTAAAACGGACATTACTTTAGGTAAAAATATATGGTATACAAAAAACAGATCAAATTATGAATTGACTTCCAGAATCCACATATAATTGTCATCTACATTTTAAATTGAAATCTAAATGAATTATGTATGTTTATAATTTAATTATGGATGTTTATAGTTCTACCATTATATGTTAAACGTGTATGAATTTGTTCTCTATATGTAAGTGTTAGTTGGTTACTGTAGGTACAATAATTATATATGTATGTGTTAGTTTATTGCAGGTACAATAATTGGATTGAAAGATGAGAGGGAACCCACAAAACCAGATGTGGTGCTGGTCAAATTGGAGACCTGGTTGGGAGCTGCTGGGCAAATTGGGGAGCTGCTGGGTGATTTGCCCAGCAGAGGCTATGCCAACGGTTTAAAACCGTTGGCATAGAAATTGTGGATTAGTTTTACCAACGGTTCAACAAACCATTGGTAAAACACTTTTCCCAACGGTTTAAAACCGTTGGGAAAGAGTAGATGTGGGGTTTTTCCCAACGGTTTAACAAACCGTTGGAAAAAACATGATAATTTTAAGCCCTTGTGCCAACGGTTTTAAACCGTTGGAAAATCTTTTTCCCAACGGTTTTAATGAACCGTTGGGATAGAGTAACCTTTCTCCACCCTATCCCAATGGTTTACTGTAAACCGTTGGGAAATGTTTTTCCCAACGGCTTACTTACCTACGGTTGGCAGAACCGTTGGTATATGTTATACCAACGGTTGTCCAGCCTTTCCCAACATTTCTCAACCGTTGGTAAATCTATTATTTCCAGTAGTGCTCGCTATAGCTCCTCGATGTATCAATAGGTCTCATGAGACAAACTAGTGTCTTGGAAAAAGGCCTTGACAAAAATTCTATTTGTAGTCTTGGCACCATGCCTTGACTATGTGGTAATGATGTACGATATTAGGCATTACCTCATTGTGAAATTAGTTATTACATGTAATTATTAGACTAGTTGAATATCCATGTGCATGTTTATATGGTAATATTTCATTTATTTTTTCCATATTATGTTCAAGTTTATTTTAAAATGGATTTTGTTTTTATTACACATCTTGCCTTAAAATTTAATAGCTTCCACTAAAATATTTACCCTTACTGAGTATCTGAGCTCACCCCTTTTCTTATGTTTTATTTTCCCAGGATTCCAAGAAGTGTAATATGATTGATATGTAGGGTTAAGCTGAAGGGAAAAATGGAATTCTCAAGGAACTATCTATGCTGTGTTTTTTGTTTCAAATTGAAATGTAATTTTAATTTATGTAATCTATTATCCAAGACGGCTAAACTGTTCGGTCCTTCGGGACTTGATTCCGTGTTGTTGTGCCAATATATTAAAACAATGCACCAGCTCTAGGTAAATTGGGTCGGGGAATTACAATTGGTATTAGAGAAACTTTACAAATTACCTTGGAAAGTAGATTTAGATAAACTCTGATTAGCACACATTACACTAAGATAGACTTTGAGGATTAGTTTAGAAGAACTTTCTAGAATTTTGAGAATGTAGTGATTTTGTGAGTTTTCCAAGAAAATACATCCCTGTCTGGATATGATCAGGTTGAGGCGACTCAGGCACAGATGTATCTAGGGGTAAAACACGAAAACACTGCTTTGAGCTAGACTCGAACGGGAACTGGTGCACGCCAACGGGCCTTGCTTCACTCTTGGTTACGCCACTCCCAAGGGATATTCTTAGCTTAATTCTCATTTTCTTTAAAAATATTTATGAAGGCTATATGAGTATATACCTCCTCAAATAAATTTGTTTTATGGATTATATCCCTAAACTATTCAATTTATGTTAGGTATTTTACATGTTTGGAATTATTTATTGGAATTCATAAACTGACCTAGTGTATTCCATTGTATATAAATGGAACCCAGTAGAAGGAATGCGAACTCCAGTAATACCTATGATCCAAAGAGTAAGAAGGATCATATATTTCACGGTATTAAGACAACAGTAATAAGGTAAATAGTCTCCCATGTATTCTCAACATATGAATAAATAATATCACATGTTAATAAGATAAGTAAATAATTCTCTGATTCCTATGGATTTTAAGGGAAGAAAGAGAAGAAAAGGATGGAAGAGAGAAATATGGATAAAGGGAAGAGGGAAAAGAAGAATTTTCCCATATGTGATAACTATGGGAAGAAACACCCTAGAACTTTTTTTAAGGGAATGGGAGTTTTTTATAAGTGTGGAGAAAAATGAAACCAAGTACGTGACTTCAATGGTAAGAAAAAGGTTTCAAATGTACAATGATTCATCTATAAGGAGTTGGGACACTATGCGAACCAATGTCCAAATCATAAGAGTATAACACAAATGATGTTATTGGATTATAATCAAGTTATGATACTACCTCATATGAAGTGGAATGACTAGTGTTCTTATGTTGTTATTTAATTTGAGTGTTGTGCCAACAGTATACTGGTTACATGAATTATGGAGATAAATAAGGATTGTACTGCAGCACTATTTTATTGAGGATTTGAGATTATATAGTTCTAAGAAAAGTGACTTAATAGTTAGCTAAACTTTTTTGAAAATACATGGTTGAAGGAAAGGTAATCCTTAATATGGACCTGATAATGAGGTAGTGTTATGGTTGATTTTGGTAATTCAGGAGGTTGCAGTGTTGTAAAATAATACCTAAGGAAGGCGTTCACATGTAATTACCTAGAAAAAAGGATCCTCATTATGTTTAACTTCCTTATAAATTTTGGACTGAGAGTTTTTATATACGTATTTTGGATAATTATAAAGGCTGGAATAGATTATGTTTGAAATTGGATACTATTGTTAAGGTTATTTTTGAATTTCCATAAAAAGGACAACCTAGAGGTTGGGCGACAACCCGTCCCGTTTGGCAAGGCCGCGAGACTTGAACCCACAACCGAAGGGAGACAATGGTGTATCACCCATCACTATCCCATGTGATGTCTAGGATTGAATAATGTCGTTTTTTAAAGGGTCTGGTAGATTAATTGTAAATTACTTTTTTTGAAACCCTATACTAAATGGATAAATAGAATATTTTTTATGTTCTATTATCTTTTAGAGTAAAAGATGAGTCTGTGGTAGAAATTAGTTAAAGGATGGAACTCTACATGTCATGTATATATTTATCTTCTTCTCTTATTCTATGAAGAAATTAATTCTAAAACTTTGGTGAAGGGATCTTAAAACAAAAAATGTGTTATCCTAATACCTTATGTATTGTCGAACCGATGGTATTTTAAATCATCATAGATTGATGAATTTAAGGCCCTAAAATTTACACTTGTTTGTGATTGATGACCTCAATCAATTTCTATAAATATTTATGTTTTTCCTCCAATTATATGTCTCTAATTTCCACCAATGTTCACCTAATCGAGATCTTAATTTGGTGGTGACCCTTTCATTTTCCTTTTCCTCTTATTAAGACTAAATTTTTTAACCTAATTTCCAATGTGGGTTTTCTCAAAGGTATTTTCTATTTTCAACCTTTTATTTTTGAAGAATAATTTCAAATTGTGGGGACACAATTTATTGAAGGAGGGAAGAATGTAACACCCCAATATTTCATAATACATTATTTCTTCAAAGTAATTCAATAACTTGCACTACACGCAACATCGGGTTCGAGCGCACCACAAGATTACCAAACCAGCAGTTCAAAAGCGGTTATGAATAGTATTAACTAAATATTGAACTATATATAATCCTTATAATTTTAGATTCCATATTATGAGTTTTTGATACATAATGTAAGAACAAATTCATTTTATTCAGATAAAAGAAGTATTTATTTCAAAAATGCACTTTTACCTCCTTTTAATGATGAAACCTTTTTAAATCCAATATTTGTAACTTTTATATATTCTATTTGACAATATAAACTTCTTATTCAGAATCAGGTCATGTGAATTTAGTTTCAATAAATTTTTGGTGCGTTTCTGATAACTTTCATATTTGGGTGAATAGTGAAAATACTATATATTAACTGAAAAAAACGTTTTTAAATAAAATAATTTATTGTTTTAAATTATAAATTTTAATGGTTTTAATGTATAAATAGATAATTGTTTTACCATTTAATCCAATTCTCTTCATTTTAAGTAATTTCAGTTTGAGATTGGACATAATCAAGTGTCAATCTTTTGATAGATAATGTTTCTTAAAAATACGCCTTTTGGTTTTGACAACCAGAATTAATTTTAAATTAATAAATTAAACTTTTATGTTTTTAATTTTGTAAAATGGAATTCATTTTTGGATTTGGAATATCAAAATTATCTTAGGGTGAATTTTTGGTATTTTTCTGAAAACATTCAATTTTTGATGAATAGTGAAAAACACCGAGTTATTGATAATAAACTGATTTTTTATTTAAATAATTATTTATTTTATTTAAATTTATTTTAGGTAAAAATAGAGACATAATATATATATAAGTTCAATTTAATTCATTAGAGTAATTTTATATTAATTTTAGATATACAAAATTTTATTGAACTTTTTATCGTCTTTTACCCAACTCCTAGGAGCTTTTGAAAGTTTTCATAAAACATATTTTTACCACATATCTAAGTGGAATTTCAAAAAAAAAAGACTCGGTTGATATCAGTATGTAAAAGGTTGTTCAATGAGATAAAAATAATTTTTGGTGAATAGTAACCTTTTACTTTTATTTACCACGGTTAAAAGTTAATAGGGTAATTAAGGGTAAAAATGATATTAATATTAAACTAAAACATGTCCTAATTCTATTTTAAAAGTGTATCTCGACCAAAAACAACCTTAGGAATAAAATACTATCATTTAGGTCCACTGGGATTAGATTAGGACACTTATTATTATTTAATTCAAAGAAGAGTTAAAAGATTTAAAATCAAAGTTTAATAACTAAAATATTTTTAATATAGGGTTATACATAAGATAAATTAGATAATAAATATTAATTAGAAATATAAACAGATTTTATAAATCATGGTATTTTATTTATTATTTTTAGAAATTAAATAAATAAATTTATTTATGATACAATGATAATGCAGTAATTACCTTATTCACGAAAGAGTCAAATAAATGGTATTATAAATATTAAAATAAATATAATTTCAATGTTTTTATGACATCCAATAATTTTCTAGGTTACTATGACATTTTAGTGATGATTCAATGTATATTTTTAGAAGTAACCAAGTTGTGATGACTTTTAAAAAAACAAAATACCATATAGTGTCAAAATTGACATAAATTAATATTTTTAACAAATACTATATTATTGGTTGATATAATATTCCTAAAAATGTAATATTCAACCAAAGGGCTTAAATATTGTTATATATGTCATTAATGAGCCACTTGATGTTTTTTTGGAAGTTTAGTGTAAGTTTATTAACCATATAGTGTAAGAATACAGGAAGACACGGTAAAAGTTAAACTATTTAACTAAGAGTTAAATATAAAGGATATGGTTAATATTTTAACCTAAACTTGTCTAAAATCTATTGGTTAAGAGGCTTTAGACCCATAAACACCTTAGGATAAAAATAAATTCATTTGGAACCATTATAAACAGAATTATGAGTGTATAATAAATTAATACTTTAATCTTTTCCTAAAGTGACCCTCACCCCTCTTATAAAAGGAAGGTCCCCCTTCACTCTATTTCACACCTTATAAGCCATTTGGCTCGGCCAAAACCAGCCCAAATATCCTCTAAACATACCTCAATTCATCCTAGAGGACCTAATTTGGTCATAAATCCAACTTAAGGAACCCTTTTTATCAAATCAGAACGAAGAACCCGAAGAAGAGGTAATGATTTCACCACCCTCTTTCAAGTTCTTTTATTCTTCCACTTACTCTTTCTTTTTTGTTTCAATTATAAAATAATAACTCCAGTATATTATATATAATGTGATGTTATTAAAAATATTGCACAACTATATTCATTATCTTATCCATCCTTTGAATAACATGTCACCATATGTGCGTACGTACGACTTACCATCTCCACGTCGTGGTGTAATTGTTATTAAATACATTATTATTTGGTTGGGTATAATAATGATGTGTAATTGATGTAAATAATAAATATATCATGATAATGATTCAGTATATATGATATAAAATCCAATTATATATTATTTTAATATAAAAATAATGATATTGTCACTTGTGCGTACATACTAATAACCGTCTCCAAGACGCGATGAGATTCATTTACAAGTTCACCATTCATCGATGATTATAAAAATATATATTAATTATAAGTATGTAATATATGACATAATAATTCTACTAGAAATAGATATATATTTATATATATAATTATTTATGTACTTACATATATCTTATTCACTTACATCCGTTCAATACTATATGAAAATGGAAACAATGTTTATGCGTACGTACGGACTACCGTCTCCATAAACGGTGTTTTACATTTCTTATATATGTCTATTATACATATTTATATTCTAAATATATATGATATATAAATCATGTTTTATATTCTGGAAGTATTTAAATCATGATCGAAGTGATACAATCAAGATTAACAAGTTAAAACACGTACGATAATGAAAGCGATTATTACCCGAAATCTTAATTTAACATGGAAATTATTATTAAATGGGTAGTATAAAGTCATAATTGAATAATTTATGATATAATAACTATTAATATGGTTCTGGTATAATTTAATAACATACTACTATCTTCGTACAGAAGGATAAATGTACCCTGTACTAAAGGAAAGTGCAAGGTAAGGGTTAATTCCTCAATCTCATTATTATCCGATATTGTTTATGTTTAAGTATTTACTGGGACATTTTTATCATCCTTGTCCATTTTAAGTAAAAAAATTTTCAAAGGGAATATTTTAATTATTTTTTAAAGGTAATCTATATCAAGATCATAATTTTAAATTTTTTAAATAATTATCTTTCTAAATCTTTTTAATTAATGTCCATGTTTTCAAAATAATTTTGAGGATTTATTTATATGGGCATGAATGTTTTGAAATGATAATTATTTTCAAAAGTTTCGAAGTGGTATGGGACACTTTGATTCAAAAATCTCTTTTAAAATACTTCTTTTATAAATTTGTGACTTTTAAATGATTTTACAAAAATGATATTTCTCTCAAAAAGTTTAACTCATCATTTTCAACTATGTCAGCATCCTTTACTAGATATTATTTTTGATTGAGGTTGATTTTTTATAATACAATATTCCATATTGTATTGAATGAGTTATGATATGTTTGACTTTGTATGTACTATTTTTATACCATTCATGGTTTATGGTTAATGTATTTACATTTGTTTGCTAGTTTTAATACGAATGATTATGTTATGTTTCAACTATTCATATGAGGAATACAGTGGACTTAGTAAGTGATGGGTGGAGCTCGATATAGCTCTTCGATTCATCGGTAGGTCTCATGAGACAAACTAGTGTCTTGGCACAAGGCCTTGACAAAAATTTTATTTGTAGTCTTGGCATGATGCCTTGACTATGAGGTAATGATGTCTGGTATTAGGCATTCCCTCATTGTGAAATTAGTTATTACATGTGATTATTAGACAAGTAGAATATCCATGTGCATGTTTATATGGTAACGTTTCATTTATTTTTACCATATTATGTTCATGTTTATGTTAAAATGGCTTTTTTTATTACACATATTGCCTTAAATGTTTATAGCTTCCGCTAAAATATTTACCCTTACTGAGCATCTGAGCTCACCCCTTTCTTATGTTTTTTTTCCAGGATTCCAAGAAGTGTATTATGATTGATATGCAGGGTTAAGATAATTGGAAAAATGGAATTCTCAAAGAACAATCCATGCTGTGTTTTATGTTTCAAATTGTAATGTAAAGTTAATGTATATAATCAACTTTCCAAGACTACTAAACTGTTCAGTAAATCGGCACTTGATTCCTTGTTGTTGTGCCAATGTATTACAATAATGCACCGGCTCTGGGTAACTGGGGTTGGAGCGTTACATTTGGTATCAGAGGATGTTTAGAAATAACCTTGGAAACTAGATTTAGATAAACTCTGATTAGCGCATATTACCCTAAGATATACTTTGAAGAATAGTATATAATAACTTTCTAAAATTTTACTAATGTAGAGATTTTTTGAGTTTTCAAAGAAAATACATCCCTGTCTGGATATGAGTAGGTAGAGGCAACTCTGGCATAGATATACCTCGGGGTAAAACCCAGAAACACCACTTTGATCTAGACTCGAATGAGAACTGGTGCACGACAACGGGCCTTGCTGCACTCTTGGTTACAACACACTCGAGGGATATGCTTAGGATAAATCTCATTTTCCTTACCAATAATTATGAAGGATCTACGAGTATATACCTCCTCAAAGAAAATATATTTTTTGGATTATATCCATAAACTGTTCAATTTATGTCAGGTATTTTACAAGTTTACAATTATTTATTTCAATTCATAAACTGACATCTTGTATGCCATTGTATAGGAATGGAACCCAGTAGAAGGAATGTGAACTCCAGTAATACGTATGATCCAAAGAGTAAAAAGGATCATATCTTTCACTGTATTAAGACAACAGTAAGAAGGGGAAAAGTCTCCCATTTAATCTCAAAATATGAAGAAATAATATCACGTGTTAATAAGATAAGTAAAGAATTCTCTGAGTCCTATGGATTTGAAGGGAAGAAAGAGAAGAAAAGGATGGAAGAGAGAAAGATGGTTAAAGGGAAGAGGGAAAAGAAATTTTTTCCCAAATGTGATAACTGTGGGAAGAAACACCATGGAACTTCCCTGAAGGGAATGAGAGTTTGTTATAAGTGTGGAGAAAAAGGAAACCATGTACGTGACTGCAAGGGTAAGAAAAAGGTTTCAAATGTAAAATGTTTCATTTATAAGAAGTTGGGACACTATGCGAACCAATGTCCAAATCATAAGAGTATAATGAAAATGATGTTATTGGATTATAATCAAGTTATGATACTACCTCAGATGAAGAGGAATGACCAATGTTCTTATGTTTCTATTTATTTTGAGTGTTGTATCAATAGTATACTGGTTACATGAATTATGTTGATCAAAAAAGATGGTACTGCAGTGCTTTTTTATTGAGGATTTGAGATTATATGGTTCTAAGAAAAGTGACTTAATAGTAAGCTACACTTTTTTGAAAATAAATACTTAAAGGAAAGGTAATCCTTAATATGGTCCTAATAATGAGGTAGCGTTATGGTTGATTTTGGTAATTTAGGATGTTGTGGTGTTGTAAAAGAATACACGAGGAAGGCATTCACATGTTATTACCTGGAAAAAAGGATCCGCATTATGTTTAAGTTCCTTATAAATTTTGGACTGAGAGTTTGGATATACGTATTTTGGATAATTCTAAAGGCTGGAATGGATTATGTTTGAAATTGGATACTATTGTTATGGTTATTTTTGGATTTCCATAAAAAGGACAGCCCAGAGGTCGGGCGGTAACCCGTCCCATCTGGCAAGGCCGCGAGACTTGAACCTACAGCCAAAGGGAGACAATGGTGTATCACCTATCTCTATCCCATGAGATGTCCAGGATTGAATAATGATGTTTTTTAAAGGGCCGGGTATATTAATTAGAAATTAATTTTTTTAAACCCTATACGAAAAGGATAAATAGAGTATAATATCAAATCCAAGGATTCATATAACTATCATGTAATGAGTAATGGATAGATAGAATCCTAAAATAAGACTATATCAAACATACTACCAAGGATGATGGATAAAGATACAAAACTATTTTCTTGATAAGATCTTTCATGAATTATCGGCCTACTAAACTACATCCTACACCACTACATAGGTGACCCCATATTCACTTGTACATGGAATAGAAGAATTCCTTCCCCTTATGGTCTAATTTACCTCTGATCACATTTCTATATACAATCAACTATATGTAGATGAGAAATACCAAAAATGGTTTGATTAATTGGAGAAACATGATGAGAAAATGCTACCTAATTGTCATCACATAGAGGTTCATCAAAATTGGATAACATGTGAATTTAATAAGAAAGTCTACCATTACTTGTTTCTCTAAGGAAAGTTGGTACTAGTCCTTAGGACCCTGATGATACCAAGGAAGAAACCCCTAAATATTAAGATATTGGGGGAGGGACCCTATCCATATACATGGTCCACTATAATAGAGTATATTCCCTGATCTCAATAGATGGAGGTCTTTTTAGGACCCCTACCAAAGTAATATTTATCAAGAAATAATTCATGTTATAAATCCATATATTGTATTTGCTAAAAAACATTTAACTACATAGAACCATTGATCCTGTATTTAAATCCTTGAAGGCACATATTTGATCCATGTCACATGATGATAAAATGTATGAGATATGGACTTGGATGCAAGATCATAAAACAAACAATATATGACCCTAATTTTATGACCTAAAAAAAAGAACAACATTGTTTGTGCTATATGATTTTAATATATAATTCCTAACATAATAGTCCCAATAAATTAAATTTTATGAAAACATCCTTTCCACATGATATAAAACTGCAAGGTTTACATCCTTGTTTCGTGATATAAAACTGCATAACAATTCAGTCTACGATTGAGAGGATTATGATCCAAGGTGATTTTATCAAAACATAACTCTATTGATAACTATTTGGGGCTTAATTATCATCTCAAATGGGATATATAGAGATTCATAGACCTTATTTCCCAGGTCTACCCATGAAGTAAAGAAAATTTCTCAACTATTGCATTAGAAAAAAGATCTATGTAGGTGGATTCACACTCTGTGGACAATTCCTTGTTCATAGACACATTGCATCCATACATAATAGTCCTTGTCTTAGAAATGGTCAGATCTACATAATATTTACATACCTATCAGTGATAGAATTTATAAATTATGGAGACATGTTTGTTTTACTATTCATTTATATGAACTAGTTTGGATTTTCACAAGTCTCCCACCAAAAGGGACTATTAACTAGAGGATTTATTTGTTTTAATATATATTGACACAACACAATTTGGATTTTATTATATTTTCCCCAACTTTCGGTCAACTAGAGGAACATTCATCCTTAGAGGAATCCTTTTTATCTCTATAAGTTGTGATAACATCATGCTAGAAACTTTTTTTTGAACCTAGTCTACAGTCACACCATTCATACTTGTCTCATATCACTTCTTATGATCTAATATCCTCCATGATCTTGGTTTGTGATTTCATTCCTTATTTATGAAGTATTATGAAACATCCTTGGACCTATAATCCTTATAAAGCTCATTATTTCCATGACACATAGAAGTAGGTGGATATCCTAAAACCACAAGATTCCATCTCCATTTCCACATGTTATTAAACTATGTGGTTTCCCAGAACTACATATTTCATTATTCTCATTCCAATGAGATATGTAGAAACACACAAATCCTACATCTTGGTCTGTCAAATAAAAGATCAAATTTCCCCTATCTTATATTTTAATCAACTATGTGTGCTGAAATAATCCTTTTACACTCTTTATTTATCAAACTATGAATAGACCACATGGAATTAATAGTTTTTCTAAAGGCTTCCCCACATGATCCTAGAATACTAGTTCACATTAGGGTTAACATGGTCCTAGATAAAAGTCCATAAACGGCACACCAAACATCCTTACCAAAATACATTAAATTAGATGGGTGAAACCTCTAGTGCGAAGTAAATCCAAGAACTACATGTGGCTTGATTCTCACAATGATGAGATATGTAGAGACACCTGGATCCTATATCTTTGAAAAAATAGTAATATAATGAATAATACCCTTCCCTTTATATGTGTTAGACCTGTGTAGGAAACATTACTCCCCATTCATAGGATATTTTCAAAATAAATTCCACTTATATACATAGGCACATTCCATATACAAACCAAACAATTTTTTTGCGGAAACACGAATCTTTATAATCTTTCTACAACCATTGGAGATAGAATGTAACATTGCCAAGGATATATCTATTTTCACTATTAATTGATATTCCCTAGTTAATATTTTTATATGTATCCCACTAAAGGCCCTGCCAACTAACAGATTCCTTTGTATGACTATGCATTGACAATCCCTAGTTTGGCTTCACAATTGTCTCTACCAAAAATACAATCAACCAGAGGAAAATTAGACATCAAGAAAAACACATTATATTTCCATAATCCCTAAATAAATTATATTGTAAACATATTTTCAATATTTTTCAATGATCATTCGTTTTATAATTTTCCCATATCACTACTCATATCTAGAATCCCCGAGATTATAGACTATAACATTCTCTCATAATTCATGATGACGGTGGAACATTCAGGGAAAGATCACTATGAGTGTGTAAATCACTAATATTTTATTCAAATATAATGGTCCTTATGTATTATCCATCTACATCACTTCCATAAGATATTAAAACGAACAGTCTATGTCCTCGACGCACAACATTAATCTGAATGATGATTCAACCCTTTCTAGGGAGGATCCTTTTCTCATGATGATATTCATCCACTACATCACCCCAAATAAGTATGTATAAATTGATTCTTATTCAATCAAGACACATAGAGATTCATATATCCTCCATTCCATGGTCATATTCCACAAAAAACCAAAATGTTTGTGTTTCTCTATTCATGGGCATAACCCTGATTTGGGTGAGAGGTTATGGATTTCTCCCAGGAACCCTCTTTTGAAAGATTATGATCAAAATAGAATGGAACCTCCTTTAAATAAAAAAATTCATTTGGACATGTTTCGCATTCATATACACTAACAACATAGATGTCCCCTTAATTATTAGATACATTCCCTCCACAAACCCCCCACTATGGTCTTGAGAAATACCAATTTTCCTAAACTCCCTAGACATCAGTGCTAGAATGTCCAATTCCAAAGGAACACTTTATTAATGGAGGTCCTAAATTTATAAAAAATAATGGGTGGGATCCTTTCAGTCTTCTCTATTATTAATACACATGGTAATAAGGATCCCAAACATGGTACCAATGCCAGAAACCTCCCCACTTTAGATAGTGAGGGGAGCAACATTATATTCCCTTTGAATAGAGACAATCTCTTATAATTATCTAATTTTCTTTGAAATCAGGAATAGTAAATCCTTACTAGTGTAATCCCTAGTCTGTCACAATTTTTATATTTGTATGTGTGTGTAATTCCAAAACATGGTTACAAAAAAAGAGAGTAGATAGGCACAAGAAAGACTGTTCTCTCTCTCATTTCCACTACCTCATCCACCAAAGGATGAAAGAGACTACATGGTTTGTCATATCATTCAAATTAACATGATTCTAACACCAAGCATGACTCACATGATCTTATAGGTTATTGATGATAATGACATCCTAATGAAGAAAATACAAGTCTCAATAAAGAATCCTTGTTTTTGTATACTTTTTTCCAATATTTAGTGGGAATCCATAAGTGTGGGTCCCTAAAACCATGTATCCATCTCAAAGGGACATATCCACTATAAGAAAAACCTTTAGTGGGCCACTATATGAATAGTTCCTCAAATACATGTATCTATATCAATGGGATACATACCTTATGAGAAAAACTTTTGATGGCCCTATTCTATTGGTGTAAACACCAAACAATATTCAAACTATGTGGGATTTGATTCCTGTTCAAATGGGATACATAGGATTCCTCAATAAGGATACAAAAAAACACCCCAAAATCAATCATAATTTTCTATGGGCCACATTCCCAGTAAGGTCATATCCCACATGGTAGGATACATCCATTCCATATCCCTTAGACAACTTCAACATAAGTCCCACACTAGCCATTAACTAGGCACCTTTATCGAAAACTACCATTGGATAAGACATTGAACTACATAGTTTTGTTTCATTACATGTACACAAAAGGTATGATGTGTCCCATTCAATGGAAGTAAACTATGTGGGTTCTGATTCATTTTAATAGGATTTTTAAGAATTTATTCTCCCTGGGAATGATACTGATATCAAAACAAATATCATTTTATGAGATGATGATAAATTCTAGAACACCCACTACTCGTGTTAAAACTAGCATCATAATAATAAACTTCCTAAAAATGTTTAATATACAGAAAAAGGGTACCATTGATGGAGAACATCATATACATATAGATGTATCTATTGATGAAGAACCTCATATATATATGGATGATTCTCAATCCAATACATGATAACAATTAATTACTAACTTATGGGTGACCCGTGTTATATTTTTGATTTAATAATTAATTCACAAATATGTATTAAATCTTCACCCTCAAAAGTTGTGGTGACCACTGACCTCCCATTATCTCAACCAATATGAGTCCATAAGAATCATTGGATGTATTTCAAAATAAACACGTGCCTTGGGAATGATGGTTTAGGAAACATATTGTGTAAGAGAACTTTTGGGTGTTTCCTGCTCTATGAAAATAACCTGTTAGAAGCCACCCCAAAAAATGGGTAACCTGATGTGAATGATTATTCAAAATGAAATATCCCACAATCAACAAATTGGAAGTGTTTTTTTCAAGAAAACATGGTTTTTATAGAATTACTCCCATTGAATCTTAATAATTAAAAGATAAAAAATATGAGAACATGGGGTTTATACACCTTGGAAATTCAACATGGGGTGCACCGATCATTGTTTTTCAAAAAATAATGTTTGATCAATGCATTAGTTCAATTATTATAATGATCTTACTAAAACCACGATCAAGAAAAAGTTTCATATACCCTGTATTGATGATCTATTCGATCAAATTAGAGGATTTTAGTACATCTCAATGATTGATCATTGATACTGATATCATTAGTTAAGGGTTAAAAGGGGAAAAATTTCAACGCCACTTTCCATATGACGTATAGAAACTACGAAATTATAGAGATTCTATTTTGAATTATGAAGACTCACAATATCTTTATGGATCTAACAAATAGAATCTATGTAGACTATATACATAAATCCTTGGTGATATTTATAGATTATATTCTTATATATTCAATGAGATTTTAAAAGAATAAAAATAATTTGGGTATTGTGTTGAAGAAAATGATAAAAGATAAATTATATTCAATATTTAGTAAGTAGGAATTAAGATTACAAAAAATAATCATTCTTGGGTTATATAATCACATGTAATGACATATTAGTAGATGTATCAAATACATAAGATATCATGAAAAGTCACAGACTATCCACTATAACAAAAATCCATAGTTTTCTTAATTAAGTTCAATATTACAAATGATTTGGGAGAAATTTTTCATGGATATCAACTATACTAACTAAGTTATCAGAAAAGGGAATAATGTTCCTTTATATAGAAGAATGTGAAGAATGTTTCAAGGAAGTTAAAAAAGTTTAGTAATTGATTCTATACTTACATTACCCTTCATTGGGGAAGGGTTTGTAATATCGAGTGATTCTTAAAAAAAAGAGAGATATTAGGATGTATTATCTAGTAGAATGGAAATTTAATTAATTATGCCTCATGTCAATTAAATATTTATGATAAGAATTACCAAACAAATGATCTAGAGTTTATGTCTGTGATTTTTGATTATATATTTGGAAACATTATCTATTAGTTAAAAAAAATTAAATATATAATGATCAATAGAATTTTAAATATATATTAACACATAAGTATTTGAATATATTTTAAAGGAGATGGTTTATGCTGGTCAAATATTATGATTTATTTTTTCATTTCCACCAAAAGAATGCAAATAAGGTGGCTAATTTTTCTATCCAGGAAAGATCATGTTACCCAATCTATGATGAGTGTTAAAAAATAACCAATATTCATGTATTTCTAAAGAATGAATCACGAAGTCATAAAATAATGGGTGAAATCTTATCATGACCAACTAAACATGAAACCTTCCATCCATATAAAGATTGATGAATATTATAAAGATGATGTAGAGATAACAAATATAAATAATATATTAGATTTCAACTTGAAAAAATAAATAGTTATAAGGTTTGGAGCTTAGATATGTGTACCATAAAACAGAAACTATTAACTTGGAACTTCTGTATTATACACAAATCTCATCCTTATCTATTAATCATTGAAGTAAGAATATGTATAGAGATATAAAATAATTTTTTTAGTTAACATGATGTGTGAAATTGTATAATATATATCTTAATACTTGATAATATAATAATTCAAGACTAAATGAAATAATTTTAATGATATATTGAAACCATTACATTGAATATTATGGAAATGGGAAAACATCACCATAAATTTCATCACATTACTCCTCAAAATATTTAAGGTCCATAATACTTTTTGGGTTTTAGTCTACCACATTAAAAAGTATGTAAATTTAATAATCATTGAACAATATTTATCTCTTAAATAACATGCCAAGATATGTATAAGGAAAGTGGTAAATCTACATGGAGTGCCATTATCTATTGTACATGATAGGGATAATTTAACTCTGGGTTTTGGAGATGTATCTTGAAATAATTTGATATATGGACGAGTTTTTTCACTTCTTATCATCCTCATAGAGATTTACTATCTAAGAGGACCATTAAAACTCTATAGAATATACTAATATCATGTTTAATGAATTTTAAGGGAAATTGTGACCAACACCCCGGATAGAACTATCATATAACAAAAATTTCCATACCAGCATTCATAGAGCACTATAAGAGGATATTTATATTAATATATGTAGTAATCCCACATGGTATGATGCAGTTAGATAGAGGAGGCTAATATGTCCCAATTTTGTCCAAGAAATGATGGAGATGGTTTAAACCATTCAATTAAATATGAAAGAAGACCAATGTCAATAGAGAATATATGATGATAATCATTGATTTCATATAGAATTTTAATTCTATATAAGGTATTTCATTGAATATATCAATAGATATGGGTTATGAGATTTGGGAAAAATATAATTTGAGCCCTAGATTCATTGTTCCCTTTGTGATATTTGATCATTCTCAGGTCATAAACTGTCACTTAACAATACCTCTAAACCTATTTCAATTGTACTATATGTTACACATTAATATTTTGAGGAATTAAATACCAGAACAATCACATGCACCGAGATTGAATGCTATAAAATTTGAAAATGCAATTTCCTGGGAACAATAACCTATAGAGATCTTGGATCGAAGAGACAAGGTTATAAGGAACAAGACCACCAATCTAGTCAATGTTCTATGGTTAAATCTTATGTTGGAGGATGGATACATGGGAAACTAAATATTTAATGAGATAAAAGCACCATCACTATTTTACCACCATGTAAAACAATTTTGAGGATGAAACTATTTTATTGCAGTAGATTGCAAGGACCCGTGTTTTAGGTAAATGATTCTCCTTAAATAAATATGATTTTTAAAAGATTATTTCACATGAAACACAAATCTAAAAAAGTCAATGAAATATTAGATAATAAAATTATTACATGTATAAAAATGTAGTACATTAAAATATAATAATCAATAATAAGTTCATAAAAATAGGACTAAGAACCCTTAAAGGTTAAAGAAATCATTTTAAAATTTTTTTTCTTTATATATGTTATTTTTCTCTAAGAAAATATATTATTATATTATAGAATTTTAATTTTTAAAATTTAAATAAATTTTTGAATTAATAATTCCAAAATTAGCTTAGGAAGAATTTTTGGGACTTTTCTAATATAATAATTCTTAATGTGAATAGTTAAAAATATAGTTTTTTTACCAAAACTATACTTTTTATGATATCTTTATTATATATGTAATACCTATAAGTTTATAAAAAAATTTAATTGATAAAATATGTATTTATGTAGAAAAATAATATATTTTAAAATAATATTTTAATCATCTAAAATCTATGCTGAACATTTTAGAAGAGAATTAACATTTTATTCTAACATAAAAACTATTTTCAAGTATTTTGTATTTTAACATAATATTTTAATGATTATATTTAGTTTTGTATTGATTTAGAAGAAAAAAACCTATAATATATTTATAATAATCTAATTTATTTCATTAAAACAAAAAAACTAATTTTAACCTACACCTAAAATTTAACGTAAAAAAATTAAAAAACATTTTTTATACATTATGTGTGCTAATCCTAAAATTAATTTTTCTAAATCTCATATATTTGATTTGAAAAAATTATTTTAATGATTTAAATTATTATTTAAAAATTATGAAATAATTTTAATTTAAATTTTGATTATTAAAATTAATTACAAAGTTGAGTAATTAAATACCACACTAAAAGGTTAGTTATGGTAAAAGATAAGAACTACTAAGAGAAGTCCCTAAATTACTAAATATTTTCACAAAAAAGAAGAGTGGAGAATATCATATAACCAAATCATATTTCCCCTCCATTATTGTAACATTTTATATCTATTTTCCCATTAATAGTTTTATAACATTGTTTAAAAATAATGAATATTCACCAAAGTGCCCATTCCTTCACATATAAAGGGGTCACAATTAAAAAACATTATAACAAACCAATTCATTAACATTTATCCTTCATAGTTTTCCATTTATTTACCCTTTACCCTTATCCCATATTCTTTATGCATTGGATCCTAAATATTTCTCAAACCCCTTAGAAATCTGGGATGTTTGCATTTAAAGATTAATTTCTTATACATTAGTGTATAAATTTTCTTTATATTAAAATTTACACTTTTTTATTTTACCACACCAAAAGTAAATTGTAATTTTATGAATTTAGTGCTATTAATATAATTAAATTTTATTATTTTAACCTAACAACCATTATTTATTCTTATATATCTACATATAAAAACAAAAGAACGTTGATCATGCATATGGGCAGGCTATCGCCACCATGAATGAACATTTTTTTGTTCTTCATATAAATTTTCATTATTTATAAAAAAACACAAAATATGATTCAAAAAATTCAATACCTATAAATAATGTCCCTATTATTTTATTGTGATGATGTAATTTTATAATAATAAATTTCTTAACCATACCCACCCATCAAATTATAGAATGGTCATGTTTGGTTTGGTTTAATGAACAGAATAAATGATTATATAAAACTATAATATGGATTAAGATGGAAAATTAAAAAAATCAATAAATATTTATTAATAAATAATGTTATGTTTATGGTTTTTAATGGTCAATTACTATTTTTATCATTATTAATACACCACCCTTCATTTTTTAGAAATTACTAAAATAAGATTTTCAGCAATTTTTTTTCAAATAATTCAACTAAAAATATCATGGAATTAGATATGAACATTATAAAAAATGTAAATTATTTATTAAACCAACATAAATTATTTCATAATGATTATATTAATATCCATTTATGGTTATAATTACATTCATTAAAAAAAACGCATGAAAAAATCGAAATTATTAACACCTGATGGAAAAGATGAGACATAATTAAAAAATATTTTTCCCTAAGTGGTTTTAAGTAAACATATAACATAAATAAATAATAATAATTTTATTAAATATTTAATTAAATTAGTTATATTTATTGTAAATGATTATAGAGTGTGATGAAGTAAGTGGGAATTTAATTTAAGGGTTTCATTGAATAAATTTCCTTGTCATTGGAGAATGTGATCTCTTATTTGAATGTGATATTCAAGGATTATTTGATTATACCATTTCCCAATTTAATATTGAATTATTTTTTAGGTAGATTTCGTATCTTCATTAATATTTTCTTTTTAAACGAATTCCCTTCTCAGACAAAAATGTTACATTGGTAAGAATAACTCCCTATCTTACCATGGGTTATTCTCTTACATTCCCATGTTTATCATATCAATATAATTTTATTTTAGTCAATATAAATAATTTTTCATATCACATTCCTCTTATTTCACTTTACCTATTTTAAAATAGAAAATATTACAATTTTTCTTTGATTTGATTTTCCTTTAATAAGGATCATAAAGCATAATAATGACATCCCCTTTTATATTTTAAAAAATATTCTACACTATTAATTTTTTATCTATAACTTTGTTTATTTTCAATAATCCAATATTTGGATCAATAATAATAATATTTTCTAAAGTTTAATTTCCCCTTAATTTTTATTAAAATTTATAACTTTGACTTTCAATAAAAAAATTTAAAGGGTTTTTTAGGAAACTTCATATTTTCACCCATGTTTCCTATAATAATTTTATCTTATGATGAAATTATTTGATCACCCTCTACATTCCACTAATATATGATTCAATTTTGGGATGAGACTTTTTATTTTACATGATTTATTATGTTTTTTTAAGTGATGGTTTTTGAAAAGATTATATAACCCATTATTTTTCTGTGTTCTTTATAATAAGATGATTATTGATTTTATATGGAACATATATATATGGATGAAAAAGGCTTCAGACCTATATTTCCTTCTAATTAATTAGATATGTTTTTTATATCTTGATATAGTCAGGTGTGGAAATAATGAGTTTATTCACAAAGGCATGGGCATAATTATTTTTATTACATTTTAATGCATGGAAATAATGGGTTTGGTCACAAAGTTATGAAAAGAATAAATTTACTAGGAATTTGTTATTATGATTATGATAGTTAAGCCTCTATATATTTCTTTACTTGTTATGATACCTTAGATTCAATGTTTATTCATGTTTCCCTACGATATCTTTCACTTTTATGTTATTTTGCATTTATTTATGGTTATTATTTTATTCTTCGGAGAAAAGATTATATTTTTTTCTTATTTGATAACCTTACGGTGTTCTAATCTTCCAGTGATATTTTATTATATATTTATCTAAACATCAGGTTTCTAATTTTTTAACAATCTAACCATTATGATTAATTGACAAGTTCCGCTTACTGAGCATCTGAGACCACTCCTTTCTTATGTTTCCATTTCCCAATGTTACAAAGATTATTATATCATATTAGATGTATATAAATGGTCTTTAGTGATGTGATTATGGTTAATATTCACAAGTATTATAAAATATGATTTTTATATAGATAATAACTAAGATAAAATACCATTAGGTCATTGGTTTGTAAGAATATTTATGATATTTATTATTTAAATCATATATTTAATGTATTATTAAGGATGGGTTTTCCTGGGTTTCCTGTATTGAAATTAGAAAAATCAGATTTTTTTTATCATATTATATTCAAGGATATATTCAATTCGTAAGTTGAAACTTAGTTAAAACTAATTTAACATCAAACCTTATACTATGAATAATTATTTATGATTGATAATGTTGCTACCATAACATAATATCATAATTTAGTGGAATGAGTAATATTATCTCGATGGCAGATCCATACCTCATTTTATGATTAACCGGTATGACATTATTCCAGTGCTTATTGGTAGAATATATAACCTTAACTATCGAAAAAAGGATTCAATCATTCATTTTACTAAAAAAATATCCTAATATGGGCATTGATATCATATTTACGATACAATTATCCATTTTATATCAAATTAAAAATTCACATCGATGACATCAAATCCTACAAAACTCCATCTAATATGATATAGTAAAATAAAAAACTAAAGGATTGTTGTTTTTTTTACTTATGATATCCCACATCTTTAGGCTTGACTATATTTCTACTTAAAATCTCACCTAGGATATAGCCATCCCTAGTAAAAAATTCCAATAATTATTATAATAGAGAATGTAACATTAATATAATATATTATTTTCTTCATTTACCAACATGATTTTATAAATCAGGACTCATGGTAGATCTCTATTACCACTAATGGTGAGATCAAGTCTCTCATATGAATATACCCAATAAGAAAACTATATTAACCTATAAAGAACTCAATTTCCTCAACTCATTAGGATATGAAAACATTTTCATCTAAAATGGATCTTATTAGAGGAGAACTAGAATTCATCACCATTAATGTGAGAGAGTTCCTATGGAGTTTTAACTCTTTAACAATTTCTATGATTCCACTGATGGGTTTATACATATTAAACCAAAATTGTTCAATATAGTAGAAGGAATTAGAAACTAAAATTACCAATATCATAATGTATTGAAACCAAAACCATGTGAAGAACCCCAGTAATTTATTAATGTTATAATTCTTCTTATATTGAATATATTTTCAATAAGCTGTAAAGATGAAAAGTAAATGTGTTCTAAATGTGATAATTTAAGATTTATTCATAATGACCAAAACATGTGCTAATTTCATTATGATAATTAACTTTGTTTATATAATTATAAGAAAAAGTCATTGATAATGATTATAAATCAATATTAGTTTGAATAATTATAGTGAAGTGGATATGTATCATATTTTGACGATCCTTAATGTTTATCATCAATTGGATGATTAAATATTTGAGAATTTATAAAAAAAATAATCGAGAAATGATTTTTAAGTTTCAAATAAAGGGAGAAAATGAATGTTTTGGATCATTATTTTAGTTATAGTATTTTTGTAGGATGTTATATGAGAGTTTTATTAACTATTTTATGGGATTTTTATAAAAAATGGTCATCTGTACAAAAATAAGGACCTACCAAAAACCTCACTTGTTGGACCCAATGGGTATACCATGTGGGTGCTAGATCTACTAGGTTGACCATGGTAGTAGTGGGTAGCTTTTCTCTCACATACAGTGAATGAGAAAAATCAGGCATGGTGATCCTGAATGGAGAACACAGTGTGTGCACAAGGGGGAATGTGGGTGCAACGCGCCCCATGAATTGTGGTGGTTTGACTCTCACGGTGGTATATGTTGGGTTCTTTAATGTTTTTGATGGTCTTGGGATGTATGAATATATGGTTGGTGATAGTTTTCTTCTCCTTAGATTTGATTTTGAGATGATGTCACTAGATGGAGAAAGGGTGCTATCGTTGACGGTGAGGGCCATTGCTCTGGTGGTTTTTCTTCGTGTGGTCTGGAGAAAATGATTTGGTTCTTGATGATAATTTTCTCCATGTTTCCTCACTAACTTGATTTATTGGTGATTCAAACAAAATGATGATGATGGTATCATGACTCTATTGATGTTTGTTACTATAGAAGAGTTTATATTCACATCGACGATTGTGGCTCCTTGTTGATTCTTTTACTATACTCTGACTATAGGATCCCAACACTCCTCTACCATTTGGAATTGTGGATTTTTTTCCATGGTATGTTCGTATGTGTATTTCATGTGATCGAATACATTCTAAGAGGCATCACTTGAGGTGGAATAATATCTAAATTTGGGTTCTCTCTAGGCATGATATTTTTTTTGTAATAGTGGATATGCATCGACTGGTTGGTTAGCTTCATGTTCTTTCATAGTGTAGTTTTGACGACAATGATGGATTATAGAGGGTGGTTCTGGTTGGAGAACTTGTGGATATGACAGTTTATTTTCATATCAGGGTGCTTGATGCAAGGATGTTTGTGAATTAATGTTGTGATTATGGATATGTTTGATTTTTTAAATTTGAATATTGAATATTTAAATGTTAAAACTTTTATTATGGGTGGTATGTGCCACTATAGTGATTTTAATGTTCTCGTTAAACCAAAAGTGGATTTTGATAATACCAATAAATGTATTGAGGAGATATGGATGTTTAAAACACTTTTAACCAATCAATAATACTTACACAAAGAATAAATGTTGTTTGAACTAATCTATCTAAGCTATATGATCAACGATTCATGATGTTTTAAGAAAATTTTCGTAGTTTTCTTGTTTGTGTCATCATGTACCTCTAAACACCAAAGGAATCTATATACACATGAATTTATATGTTGTGTTTTTTTTTATCATGCCAAGTATTTATTACCATGAGACCCAAACACAATAGAATTCATGTAGAAAAATACATTTTCATGCATGAGAAGGAACAATTACAATGTTACAGTATAAAATAAGTACACATATTATTTTTTGAAGAGGGTAATGTTTCACAGTGATAAAAATTTATGAAACCACATTGTATAGGGTAAGTTAGTGTGCATATATTTTATTTGGTGAATGTATTTTAAGAATTTTGGAGGGGGAGTCATTGATGATCATCTATAAAACCCCCAACCTCCACCCATTTACTATATGAATTGGATTCACATCAATAGAAATAGATAGAGAGATCAATTAGCTACGAAAATGTTTTGATATAAGTCTAATTTAATATTAATAATACATTATACTTTCAAGTTGATATTCCAATAAGACTTCATGGAATTTTCATGATGGAAAGTGGTTCCACATATAAAACCGTACAAGAAAGAGCTTTGTGTATTCTATGAGATATAATAACGTTATGAGATATAATATCCAAATATAAAACATCACAAAAAGAATAATGTAATATATGTAAAATAATTACCCATATACAAAGAGATATAGTGAAACATATATTATTACACAGAGGAGGTAGTGTCTTTTGATTACATTACCGATGAAGATGAAATATCATGTGCTCTATTAAAAGATTTTTACATGAAGAGCATGGGGTTTATACATGTTTTGTGGTACTGTTTAAAGAAAAAAAATATCAGTGAACACATATTGAATAGTTTTTGGATATAGAGACAAAGATCCCATGTTCTAGAAATATAAGTGAGATTTTAGATGACTGGAATTTATGAAAATCTGTATGTGGGAAAGGCTAATAGTTTATTAAAAGAATATTGAACTGAGTAGAATTAAAATATAATAAGTCAAATGTGAACACTACATTTGTAGGAAGAAAAATTGAATATCTATTCATAATATTTTGGAAAAAATATTGAATAATTGGTAGGATTCGAGCATAAAAATTAGAGTTTTTTGGAGAGAGGTCAACTGGTAGGAGTCAGTATAAATTATATAGGTGGTATGTCATTTTAATAGCCATATCAAGAGATAACCCATTATAATCATTAGTGATTTCGTGTTACTGGAGTCTTTCTGTAAGTAATTTCAAGATATTTTAAGTACTTGTAACAATTTACTTTAATTGTTGATAATCTGTGGTTTAGATCATAATGAACACAACACGGATGTTGTCACACACATCAAGGGAAAACCTTGTAAAAATACTATGTGCTATTCTTTATTTACATTTTTTCATGTATGTTATATAAATATTTTATATACAAGTATTATTTATTTACTTTAATATGTGTATAGTTTCAAATTTGAAAATGTGGAAAAAGTGAAATAAAATAAATCATTAAAAATTTAGTATTCTAATTGAAACCCCTTAGTGTACCTATAAGACCAACTAGTTACTTTAATTAGTATCATAGTGAATGTTTTCAACTATTATTGGATCTACCTTATTGTATTGGTTTCTTTTGTATCAGATATATATGAATTTAACATTTGAATTTGAATAGGTAATAGAGTTTACTTATAAATAAATTTATGTTTTTATCTCTTTAATATCCAATAAAAAGGTTTCTGTAAGAACCTTGAATAAAAGATAGTTTAAGGAGGAAAGAAAGAAGTTTTTTTAATAAATAGAGTGCACCACAAACTGATTGTAGTGAGAGTGGTAGACTATAATTAGTAAACATTAAATTAGTTGAAAACGATCCTTTTGATTATTTCGGTTCTCGAAGTGAGGAAGAATATTTTATTAAATCACTCTGTGACATTTATTTAAAATGAAAAGATTACCTGAATAAAGTTCCTCTAAAACTTGTCACTAACATACTTTCATTTATTACGGGACTATATAATGAAAAATCCTAACTTAAATAGGAATATGAAGATATAGGGAAATATTTTTGAAAAGAAGTTTCAAATATGAAATATTCACACACAACCAGCTGGTGCCAAATTAAAAAATGGATTATTTTGCAATTAAAATCTCTCCAATTTTTAAGAAGAGTTAGAAAGAAATTTGTGTATGAAATTAGTTAAACAAGGTCCCTATAGAGATTACCAAGAAACATGAAGAATCACATAATGTTACCATGAATGTATAGGATTTTTAATTTATTAAATAATAAAAAGAACATTCTACATAACATTATAATGAAAGATTCCCTCTTGTTGAAGATTAATTACAATGGGATACTAGTGAGAAGTATTTTATTTAGAGATTTATTATAGAAGTGATCCATTCATTAGAGAAACTGTAAAAAAATATATGAGTGTTGAAAAAGATTAGAAATAGGATCAATATAAGATAATTGAAGAGTTTAATAATTATTTATTGGATTCAAATGTAATACATGAATTTTTTTTCTTCAGAAAATAAATAATAAAAAGGAAAAATAACTGAAAATTTTTAATGGTGTGAAAAATGTCTTCAACATGAAGTGAATTAAACTAGATGTAAAATTGAAAAATATGAAGCTAAAATAATTAAATATTTCATAGACAAAATATGAAGATATGGTGAAATCACTTGTAGACCATAAGAACTCTCTAAAAATGAATTATTTTTATTTGGAGTTAATGTTCAAAATTTTTTAGAATTCCCAAGATGAGTCTTCAAGAAACCCTAAAAGAAGAAATACTGTGAAGAATATTCCTAATAACAGTATTTTTATAAAAAACAATCATTCCAGTTCAATGAAAATCTTGATATTATCTGATGATAAAATTGTTACAATCTAATTAAAATATGTAACACATGTTCTAGTAGTTTCTATTTGTACTAATACTATTCCATATCATAATATGGGTTTCAAAAATAATTGTGGTAAAACATATGTGAAAAATACTGATGATAAAACCGCCATATCATTAATGGTAGATGTGAATAAGAATATGAATTCATTTTTACCTATAGAAATATAAAAGTAAAGATAATATTATTTAAAAATATAAATATTTCAATTCCATCCTGATTGTACAAAAAAATAAATCAAAATTTATTAGCTATTGATCGTTCTGTTGGAAATTATGGAATTATTCCATTGAGTGTTGATATAACGTGTTAGTGTATGAAAAATATAGATGTATATTATATTTTGGGGATCAAATTTTATGTTAAAAAAATATGATAAATCTGAATAATAATTCATATATAAAGAAAAATTGATCTATCAAGAATATATTTGGGATTCTTGAAGTCTACTATGATTTTTATAATAGAATTAGACACTTCTATTATATGTGATGGTATATACCAACCATTCATTATGAATATGTTAATTTGAAAAATACACTACTACAAATTTTGAGGTAAAGAATAAAAGATTCAAATACACTTGGGGTATAATTAGAAAGAAAAATGTAATGAAAACCTTGAATTAGAATATACTCAAATGTAATGATAAAATTGGTGCAATATAGATGAAAATATGCTTCTACTTTATAAAACGCGGTCATATAATAGACCCTTGAAGCCATCCCATAAACACCAACGATATTGGAATAAATATGAATAAAAAAAATTAATCAATCTTGTGAACAAAAAAAATATTGGGAACATGAAATCCAAGATTAAAAAATTGAATTTCATGAAAGGTTATATAAAAATGAGAAACCTAATATTGATATAGATCTATATAGAAGGTAAAAAATATCTTGGTATATTATTGAAAAATGAAAGAAATGGTTTCCTAAAAAGAGAACTAGTAAAGAAAAAGGGAAATTACTAGTGTATTATTGTGCTAAAAATTATATTATGAAAGAGTCCAAAAAAAAAGGAATAAGTCTGATCATATAAAAAATTAATTATAAGAAAATGGATAGAGAAATAGGAATTGGATAATATGTTAGTGAAAGAATAGAATAATGAAATTATAGTACTTTCTAATATGAAGAATCCTATTTATTATAAGATGAAATATAAAACAATATAGAATTCCATGCTACCATTAAATGATAAAATTTGGAATGTAAAAGATACAGTAAACATGAATAATTTTCATTCATATAGAGCTATATTGAAAGAATTTTCTAGGTTGAGAAATAAATCTTTTCCTTGTTTCTTTAAATGAAATTCATTAAAGAACCACGTTATTTATTTTTATATTTTGTGTTTTCCTCTTTTTTGTAGGGAATTAAAGGCAAGGCATATATTCTGGGGTATTCTTGAAGAAGTTAATACTTTGAAAAATTATACAACATCTAGTAAGTTATCCATCCTAATGTTCTTTATTTTTATTGGTGTTAAAATTTTTCCTAGAATACCATTCTTGACCAAATAAAACCATGATAGAGAACATAGATTAAGTTCATCCCTCTAGGTGGATTGAATCCATATAAAAACTATATTTGAATATCTAAATTGGTATCACATTAATACTTGATGTTCTTATAGGAGATATATTTCATTGTTTCAAAAGTTGATATATTGAAATTGAATCTTTTTAGTGAGGAGGTATGTTATCCTATCATTATAAAAAAGTTTTTTTAAATAAGAAGTTGATAATATGATTATTTAATGACGAAGTTAAAATAGATTGATAAAGGGAATGTACATTCTTTCACTTTAATTTTTTTAATATATATTTTTTGTGTTAAATTAATTAGATTAGTTGAAAATCTTATGATAACCCCTAATATAAGGTTTTAGTGTTAGTATCAAATGTTGGAAATCTATTGAAAAAATTTATTTTAAACCTGATCACAATTGTTTTATATATTAAAAATCATATAGACTTAGTGTCACTTAATTTTATATCATCTACAATATCTAAGGGATTCCTTATTTCCCTCAAAATAATTATCCAATATGTTTCTATAAATAAGAATATAATATCATTAAATTTGGATGTTGGATATGAGAGTTACATTCTGTACTTATATCTTTGATTTTATTTTCAATAAGGGGTAAAATTTATTTTATTAACTAAATAGTAATTGAAAAAAATCCAAAGGGAAATATTTTGAACTTAAGTGATTTATTGATGTTGGAATTGTGTTGACGTTGATTTTTTTAATAAGTTGTGAAGATGAGAAGTAAGTGATTTTAAATGTGATGATTAGAGAGATGTTATTAATGTATAAATGTGATAGTTTTATTAGGATAATGAATTTTTTTGCATGAATTGAATAATATATCATTTATGATGATTATCAATCGTCATTAGATTGATGATTTATAGATAAGTGGATATCACTAATATTTCTATGAATTTTAATATTGATCATCAAATGTATTATTGAATATTTTATAAGATTCAAAAAGGAGAATGGATTGGAGAAATGACTTTTGGAGTTTAAAAAAAATAAGAAATTGAGAGTTACAGTTTGGGATTTGGAGTATAGTATTTTAGTTGGGAGCTATATGATAATTTTATTAAATCATTCAATGAGAGTTTAATAAAAAATTTGAAATCCATAGACAACCATGTACGTACTTAAAACCACAATTGTATGAACCAATGGGCCTACCATGAGGGTGGAGGATCTACTAGGCCAATAATGGCGGTAATAGGTAGTATAGTTTCTATATGGATCTCATGAGGCAAGGCATGAATGATGAGCATGTATAGAGTAAATGGTGAGTGCTAAAGGGGGAGATTGGGTGAAACCCACCCCATGTATTGTTTGTGTTGTGTATCTTGGTGTTGAGCTAGATGCCAGCTCAAAAATTCTTATAAGTAGAAATGATAATTATGTATTTCCAAAATGTTTTTTCAATTAGAGAAAAGGAGCCATGATGCATTGTTAATATGTTCATAAATCTTTATTAATAAATAGAAACTATTTAATTTGATCTATCTATTCCATCTAATTAAATATACATTCTAGTTGAAATGAATGATGTCATATATATATTTGAGTGGAATTCTACCTATAGACACCTCAGGGTTTATAAATGAATTATAATTTACATACCACGATATATGTTGATCATATAGAGTATTTTATTATAATGAAACATGAAGATAATTGAATGAATGCATGAAAAATTATTTTCATTCATCAGAAGTTACTATTTTGGTGTTATTTTGGAACAAAGGTGCATGTATGCGTATTTAAAGACAATAATATTTCATGGTGATAGTGACCATCTGAAACTGAATTTTATGATGTAAGATAGGGCACACTATTTTGAGGTGGTGAACGTATGAGAAGTAAGGTGGTGGGGGAGTTAGTTTTGGTTATCTATAAATACCCCAACCATTCCCCATTTTCTGGGTGAACTAACTACACATTAATAGATAGAGAGAGAGAGATCCATGAGTTGAGATAGAGTCTAAAAGGTACTCTAATTTCATGTAAACAATCTATGTGATGTTTATCTTATTCTTCTTTTATGCCTTAAATAAATTTTCATGATGGAAATTGGTTCCACATATAAACCCTTTTGTGAAGAATATGTGTGTATTTTGTGATCTTTGGACCATTATGAGATATAGTATCTACATATAAAACAATAGACAATAAGAATCTACAAAATGTAAAAAAAACTAAACTTATGAGAAGAGAGAAAAAGTCACATATGTTATTACACGAAGTAGGTATCCAATTTTATTATCTTTATTGAAGAAGAATAAATAACACATACTATATTACATGATGTTTACAAGAGTATTATGGAGTTTATACATGTCCAGTGTTAGTGTTTCAAAAACAAGAAAACCATAGAGTTTTAATAATATCACAAATAGAATATTATTCCTTGAATGTGATATTCTTGTATGGAAGAAGTGTAAAATCTACATGAATTTTAAGTCTTGTGAATGAAAATTATATAATGCAACAATAGATTGAGCCTCTATTGAGATATTGAAAGGAACCCAAATTATCGGTTTATTTGTATGTGAGTTGTGAATTTCATATTTGTAAAGAATTTTTTTGGATACTAAGAACATACATTCGATAATCTATAAATTTTAGTGAGATATCCAATGATGAAAAGTTATGGTAATTTAACCGTGGGAAAGGCTATTAGTTTATTAGATGAAGAGTTAAATGAGTGGACTTGAAGTATAACAATTCCTATATGCACACTACATCAATAAGTAAAATAATTTAAAGTAATTTTACCAAGAGAATGGAAAACCCATTTAATAATTGGAGGGATTTCAGTATAAACTATTACATTCTTTTTAGGAGATAACTTAACTAGATATATTTAGTATAAAGAACACTAATGTGATTTTAGTCTGAAGATGTCATTGGGAGATGAACCACTTTAATCATTAATGATCAGGTATTATAAAATATTTTTCTTTTAGGTATTTTAAAATATTTACTAAACAAGTATTCACATTAAATTATATGTGGAGAACTTGTGTCTTAGATCATATTGGATACATGAAGGGAATAGTAACACATGTTGGGGGGTAAAATTGGTAAAAGCACAATGTTATGTGCTTTTCTTAATTTCTATCTTTCATGTCGTATAATTATCTTTTTTCAAAAAATAATATCTATTAAATTTTATAGATATAAATGTCTGAATTTGAAAATGGGGTAAAAGTGAAAGAAAATATATTGGAAAAAATGTGTACATTGATTCACCCCCTCTCACTGTACCATCACAATCCACTAGTCACTTCCCCATATAATTGAAAAATAATGAATATTGTGTACCATACACTATTTATTAATGAGCCTTTAACATAATTCAGATTCTTGATAAATATTGATGAGAGGTATCCATTAGAATCCTTCTTCTATGTAGTATTCCTGAGTTTATTTGAATAACCTAAATATAGGGTGAGAGATGCCGTCATAATAGTGGTATGTTAGTACCTTTTGGTTGCGAAGGGAGGTATTGAAAGAGATCTTGAGGGAATTTAGAAGTAATCAAAAACAAGAGTAACACTCATCATTCTCCTGGAAACAGATTCCTTGTATAAGTATCAGGGACACTCCCAATGCCTCTTACGAATTTACTTATATGTTCTCAACATATAAGTAAATGGTATGAAAAAATAAACTCTTTATAACCCATTTTTATCCATTCTCATATAAAATTCAAATCATGAAAAAAATCAACGATAGCATATTTAGAGGGGACTCTAAAGTCAAAAATATAATGTTTTGATTCCTCTTTAATCATAGGGTTTCATGAATCCCACAATACAATTCCCCCATCCATATTTATTTCATGTGTCACAAATTTTGAATAGAAATATTCAGAGCCTGATATCATATATAATTCCTTACATTACACCCATATAACACCATAATATATATTCTAAATATTGTATGTTTTATATTGGGTTTGGATAATAATTACATCATATATTATATGGATGAAATAAATAATAAACTAAACCCATAAAAATAGAAAAATGAGTATAATATATTCATAGAACACATAATAGTTCAAATAAATGACCAAAAGGTTAATAATAAATAATATCAATGTGATGTATTGCAAAATAACTTGCATAATAACCAAACCATGAAGAAACATGAACACGAAATCATATTTAGAGGGATAAACATACACACAATACCCAAGATATTTTGTCTTATTAGACTTATCGATACATTGATTGGATATATTCATACAGAACCCACCCATCACATAATAAGTTTAATTCATCATTTATATGAAGAGAATTAATATACAATATTATACATAGTGGTTTATATATAAGAACATAAATAATCAAATATATGTGGCCAAAAGTTAGAAATATAGATATAATGGTTATAAATATTTTCAATATTTCCATAGTGAGAAGAATATTATGTCTAATTAGGTGAATCTCAATAAAAAATAATCTGTAGAATATTTATAATATAAAAGAATGTATCTATATTAATGAAATGACAATGGGGTATTTGTGTCATGTACATGCATTGTATAAGGATATCGATATTGAGTATTCACTAAATTCAATAATTTTTGGAATAAATTATAGAAATTTATTCTATAAGAGTAATTAATTATAAGTACCCATGAAAAAAAATAAATCTTGAACAAAATAATGAGCCTCTAAAACTAAAACAATAAATTAAGAAACCCTCACTTCCCCACAAATAAATATCGAATCTAATCAAATGGGTAACCCAAACATACAACTTGATGAGAATGTTAACCCCTAAATCAAAATGGATAGACACATTCTATTTAAAAGTATGAGAGATAAAATGAAAACCAAAACAACAAACAAAATATTATAGGAGATCACTAAAAATTAATACAATACATAAATATTTTTAAACAAAATTCAAGTTCACATTACCTTCAATAACCTTCACTTTATGTTGAAATACCATCATCATCTGAGGAGTATGTAAAAATTGGAATTTATGATAAATTTTAATTAATAAATATATTCATATCCTAATTTATTTCTTTTGATATATATTTCCTATTTTTTATCCTTGAAACTTCCACACTCCAAATTATTCATACCATCCATTATATTATCTATAATATCATCTTTAAGTTAAATAAGAATCCCACACATAACTGTAGTAGAATAATTTCCCCTCAATTACACCAACATACCAAATAAAAGCCATGAATACAATATTTTTAATGTTGTAAGATCAAATAAATGATTAAAAAATAACCATTAAAAATGGATCATGTGAAACACATATTTAATATGCTTTAGGTAGACACAATTTCCATAAAGTGATACTTTTTGACTAATACACATTGATGAAAAAGTTGAACTTATGCTAGAATCATGTTTAATACCCTTGGGACTTGATATAGGCTCCACCAACTACATAAACATTATCCTTATAAAAAGTCCCCATCATATGAATAATCTATATATAATTCCAAAAATACATGAAATACATAGGGATTTGGATAGTTTATTTTTAGGTTTTTGGAATAATTTATAATTATAATAACTTATAAAATTTTTATAAAGAGAGGGGATAATTATATCTCATTCATGTTATAATAAATAATTCATAATAATGATGTATAATAACATTTTATATTGGAATGATTAGTAATTGGAATTGATTTCATAAAGAAATGGAATAGAAGAGATTAAAAACCCATTCCATTGCTATGTATCTTCATAGAAAATGAGAAAGAAATACTTATATATTTAAGAGATCATTTGGAGGATTATTTTTCACACCCCAACCTGATTGGTTAGTTATTTTAAATTACGTTATTAATTATTTTTAGTTTCCAATGCTTTTTCACTGTTCAACGATTAGCCCGCATAGTTAAATGTAACTGTGTGGTGCCCACATGGATTTTCAAGTGGGTCGAAGTTTTAGAACATGACATGAACTTTGTTTATAAAACCACATGACAAGAACACAAATTAACCTTGTATGTGGGCAGTGCCAGGTGGCAAAGTTCAGGAAAAGTTCTCTCGACCATGAATTTGACTGTAGCCGAACCCTGTGACTACCCAGTATTTAGAATAAACAAATAATTTAAATGAATGGTAATGGAAATAAAATAAAGTAAGATAAATTAAATAATATATAATTTTGTTAAATGGTTAATAATAATAATATTAATAATATTATGATGATTATTATTGTTATTATTACTGTTATTATGATTATTATTATAATTTCTATTATTAGGATTACTTTTATAATTATTTTTATAATAATAATAATAATAAAAGAGTTAAACCATGGAGGGGGGGGGGGGGGGGTGGATCACCCCCCTCTCATTATCCCATGACAAGACCACACCCCCTCCCCCTACATGTTCATCCTGCAATGTGATGAACCCCCCTATGACCTTCACCATTTCTTCGGTGAACCCCCTTGCACCCTATTCTTCTCACCCTACACCCGACCTACGTTCCTCATCCTACTCAGATCCTGATTGCCACACCATCCTCCACTAGAGGCACACTTGAATCACCCCGATGGCCTATTTTCAGTGCACGACCCAACCCCCGGTGGTTTCCCTTCCTGGCGTGCGACCGTCTCTAGCAGCGTCACCTCCCCCACCAGATCCACCTCATCCATTGAGTTTCCCTTTTTTTATTTTATTCACTTTGTGTGCACCTTGGATTTTGGGGTTAATGGTTTGTCCGGGTAACATTGAATCTAGGGTTTACGCTTTGTTTGAAGCGATCTAGTCATCCTCCTCTAAGAGATTCATCACATACACACTTGATTAAGGTACACATTTCTAATTATTATTATATAGAAAGATCCATTTGAACTTATATGTTTTAAATTTATTCTTAAAGGATATTCAAACCTCAAATATACCCATGGCTAGATGTGAATTATAATTTTATGTTGATTTAATTTATTAAAAATAGTTTCATAATTTTACTGGTGAAAAATGTTTAGATTTTAGACACCTATGAGGCTTGTTTTCAAATTCCCTTGTTTCTTTAAGTGTAATTAGATCTTTTATGAATAGTTTTTCCTATATGTAATTATTATGGTACTTATGGTTTGAAGAATTGGTTTGGTGTGGGTGATTTGGTGGTATTTTTTCTTTCCAAATGTGCCAAGCTGTTTTAGAAATATTTTTACGGATTTAAGGGGATGTGTTGTGTTTTTATAAGGATGTGAATGTTTGGTTTTTGTTTTAATAAAATTGGTGTTTTATTGAAATGTTTTTTAGATGTATACATGGTTGTTTTCTTCTTATGACATTGGATGTTGGCATATATATGGGTGCACTAGGTGCACACATGGGTGTGACTTCAAATGAATACAATATCTTTGAATGATGTTTTCTTAAAAACCTCATTTTCATAAAACGGTTTTGGGTTTGAAAGGATGGTATCCCTCTTACATTTTTTTCAAAGATGTTTAAAGTAAAGGAAATCATAGAGGGTGTTATAATTTAGTTTTTGGTGTTTGTGGTTTGGTCTGAGTTTGGAAAGGATAAAGGCTTGTTTGGAAAATGGGAGGTAATTGGGTATGTACTTGGTTATATATAGTTAAGGGGTCATTGGGTATGTTATACTAATTTCTTGTATCTTGGAAAATGGGAATTTGGAAGTGTTTTTGGAAAATTTAATTGGGATGTGTAAAGGATAAAGGCCCAGTTGGCTATTCTATCTCAAGGGTGTGGTCTATGTTAACTTTTAGAAATATTTTTGTTTTGGAAAATGCTCGTTCTGGTTTGAAACCTAAAATTTCCTATGAAATGATTTGAACTCTTATATGGTCAAGAATCCCATTTGGAAACTTTGGTAAATTCATGTGTAATTAATCTTGGCTTTGGGATGGGCTTGAAAGTGAAATTGTATTTAGAATTTAAGGGGCTCATTAGCATTGTGATTGTAAATGTTTGTATTTAATGTTGATATATAAATGATTTTCAGAATATAAATTTTATGTTATAATTTAAAGAGCAGAAGGCCTTGTTGGAACTTTATGATATTTGGAAATTAATTGGGTCTTTGAATGTATAAATTCCAATTTGGAATCATTGAAATGTTTTATGGAATGTTTTATGGAATTATCTATGTGACGGACTGGTGGGAACCCTGTTGATGTGATATAAGCACACACACACACACATATTGAAATATTTATAGGGAACCCCTATATAGGATATACCTTTGTCATTTATCATATATGGGATGTCCATGTTTGGGGTAGGCATGTGTGATGTCAGCAGGTAAGGTAAACCATGCGTGCGAGGGTCTCCTGCTTACACGGTATTACTACAACAATGGGTTCTTGGCTTCTTTTAGATGATAAAGTGACAATTGCTTGTTGGACCTGATTAGACGGGTTAGTAACCTCCTCAAGTTCTAGACATGCTAACTGGGACGTGCCACTAGTGAGTCCAGGTTAGGGAAGATAGTTGGTTATGGTCATAGGGGATTCACCATACACTATTAGGTGGTTCCGAACCCAGTACATCCAAGCTTACTATAGGTATGTTAAGGATCACACATTGTTTTCATTTCATTTTCTTGTTTAATTTTCATGATACTTATTTCTGGATTACATTGTTTATATTATTCTTTAGAGAAAGAACTATTATTTACCTATTCTATTATTTCATTCTGTAATGGGATTGAGTTTGGAAAGGAAATGTATTGTGTGTTGTTTTGAAAAATTTAGAAAAAACCATATTTTTTTAACTTTATTTCAGACTAGTGTCATTGAATTGTTTTAGGAAAAGAAAAACATGGATTTAGTGGTTCGTTTTGGAATTCCAACTCAGCATTTTGGTACAAATACCTTTTTTACATTTTCTATTTTGGGATATATTAGTACTGGATCAATATCTAAGTGAAATTGGATTTTAGTAGTGAGGTGACCTAAAATATCACATTGAGGTTTGCTCAGTTTCTCTTCTTTCCATTGTTAGTGTATATCCATGTTTTTTAGTTTTTATTTATTTATTTATTTTTTCTTTATGGGCCAAAATAATTTCCAATTGTCTGTATTGATTCCCAGCACTAGTTTCTAGCCAGTGGGGATTGGGAACGCCCTTTGGACCTTGCTGCTGATTGGCTCGGGTGACCGGTTCAGGGTCAACCCAGGTTGGTTCTTGAAAAAAATGGTATCAGAGGTAGCCATTAATATTTGTGGTGTTTGGTAGATGGATATTAGAACTATTAGGACTCGAAAGGATGGTGTGGTAATAGCATCACAAACTCTTGCCTGCACTGATCATCAAGTAACCAGGGGTAGTCTAGGATTTGAGCCTTTTTGCCATTGTTTCGGATTGAGGGATGCCAATGGGGGTGAGCCATTGTCACGTTGTGAAACAAAATGGAGTAGTGAACCGTGTGGAGTCTAAGTGAATAGTTCAAATCCCTCTTAGAATTATGACCTACTTGGGGCATGGACCACTACCATATTGTTGAGTAAGGAATAAATGGTATTCCCACCTTCTCGTAATTTGGGGTAATTTTTGCCTTATATTGGTTTGGGTTGGTGTAAGTTTGATTTTGAAGATGGAAATAGTTTCAAAATGATGATTCTCTCTTTTAAATGGATTGGTGTGACCCATGGTGTTCATTATTGATGTTTTTACATGTGGGGGCATGTGAATGGAATGTGCGTGTTGGCACATATGAATGGAGATGAATGAACAAATGTGAAATAGTTCTTGGGATTACATGGGTGTGTATTTAACATTAAAGTCATGGACTTGTTTTTATAAACTGATTTTGAAAGTGGAATTGATCATGGAAATTGTCATTGGAAGAAGTTAGTATTAATAATTAAATGAAAACGGTGCTTTTCAAAGAAATGTTTTAGCCACATTTATATTTGATTTCTAGTTTCTAGATGAAGGTTCTCTTATTGATCTTTCTTCGACTTGATATTGATTTTTTCATTGTGTTCTATATGTAGTTCAGAAAATTCTACCCAGAATAGTCTCCAAATATTCCAATGAGTCTTTACCAGTTTGTAGTCCTTCTCTGAAATTTCCCATTATTTGTGGTGAAAAATTTCCTTTAAAGGAAGTGGAGTGTCATGAAGAGGTCGAGCGTGTCTTCAGGGTATTGGTAACTCTTGAAGTTTTCACAGTGCGTGCTATATTAGGCCTGTTCGAAGGTCCATATTTGGACGAATGGGGGTAGTTCAACCCACCATAAATGAAAGATGTGATGATGTGAGATGTATTTAAATCCATTTTCATTCGATTTTTCATACCTGAAGAGGTGAGGAAGATGAAAAGGGAAGAGCTCATGTGTATTCAAAATGGCCAATAGATAGTAAAGAGTATGATGACCATTTTGAGGAACTGATATCCTTTTCCCCAAAGGTATCATCAATGTATTTGATGGAGAATTATCTCTTCATTTGGGGTCTTCATCCATAGATCAAGGAGCATGTCATCTCTTATAAGGACCATTGTTTTGAGAAGCTAATAGATGAAGCGTTTCTAGACGATTTGGTGTCTGGAATGCAGATGGTTGGTAATCTGGTGCCTATCATCATTTTTGATGGTTCTCAATATGGAGAGGTGTGAAATCTAGAGGAAAATTTTTCTAATGAGTTATCTATAGTGGTTCTGGATTCTAGTTCATTAGACAGTTCGGTGGTGTTCTATTAGTGTAGACCTTTAGGGCGTTCAAAGCCATATTCTCATAACCCACTAATGGCGTGCCACCGTTGTGGCTATCTGGGTCATCTCGAGAAGTTTTGTAAAAATCATAGCCAAAAAAAGACATTCTAATTGGAGGATTTTAGTGCCTGACTATGAGTATAGAGGTGCTTTAGCCATCAGATCTCCAACCATAGGCCTTGGTGTGAAGCTTGCACACAGTCAGAAGTTGCTAGTGGTGTGAAGGATCCGTCCGGGTTTGGAGTTTCATGTTGGGATAGGAACATTGGGATCCCGTTCATTATTATTTTTATGCCGTTTAATTTTTACCATCATTGTACGCTCATCTTTTCATTATAAGAGTGAGGTTGACTAGTTCTATTGAAATACAAATAGTCATGTTTATATAAGTGTGGATTTTAGAATCGCTCGTTTTTAATAAAGTATGATTGGAATTATATGGTTTGGTTTCATTTTAGTGGTGATCATTTGGAGATGTGAGTGCTTGTGAAAAAATAGATGTTTTCAATTGTGTTTGGGTTTTCTGTTTGGTTTATGTTTATTTCAGTGGTTATACTCTCTTATTGTATTGGGAGGTTGGGATCGCTTGGGAGTTCCCATATTGGCCTGATGCACCCAATTTGTGTATACACTTCCATTTATATAATTGAAGATAAAAACAAGTTTTTAGCAAATATATGTGGTTTTATGAACATATTCTTTGATTTTGGTGAATCTGTTTACTTTCAGGAGCTTTTGGGCTAAATACACAGATCAAGGGAAGTCTGTGAAAATTTTGAAACTACACGGCATGTACTTTTATACACGCCATGTACATCCAGGCAGGGACACAGGCCGAAGGAGGGAGTACACGCCCATGTCACCAAGAAGAAGATACATGCCGTGTGTGGCGGTGCTACACGCCGTGTACTACTTTCTAGAAGCAGTAGTTGCCGAAGAAAAGTCCACACGCCCATGTGGACGTTGATGAAGACATGGCGTGTTTGAACTTTTACACACCGTGTCTACTATTCTAGAAGGGGCTGGCGTCCAAACGTATGCACTACACGCCATGTATGGCGGCACTACGTGCTGTGTACACCCAACCACCAAGCGGCGCTGTGTTCAAAAGTCAAAGACGGCGTGTTAGGCCGCCTACCCGAGGAGAAATTGGAGCCAAAGCGCGTTGAAGAAAAGTCCATGGCGTGTACATTCTATACATGTCGTGTACTTTATTTTTCTATAAAAAGAAGCCTTGGCCTACAGATTTGGGAGTTCAGAACCATTGAGAGGAAAGAGATACTTTGCTATCACCATTCCCGAAGCTAGTGTCGTCACTCCGCCATTACACTTTCCGATACTCTACCTCAACACCTACATGATGAATCCGTCAGGTATCACTTGTGTCGTTTCTCTCCTAAATTCTATCTGTAACTAAACCCCTCGTGTTGGGGCTGTGGATGATTGGATCATAATTTGTATATTGTTTTATATAGTTGTGTTTGAATCATTGTAAGTCATCTTACTCTTCTTAAACCACTGTCTAATTTAAACTGAGAATTCTTAGCCCGACCAAGGGAAGGATTCTCAGCAATACAAAAGAAAAGTAACGGTGAAAACATCCATGACCATTGGATGGTTTTCACCAATTCAAATAATTTACTGGACGTAATAAATAATTATGGACATTGACTACCGGACCAAGGAGTCAACTGCTCTAATTCCAAACAAGAGGAATCGGACCATGGAAATCTTGTAACAAAAATGAAATTCTGAATGATTGAATTATTATGAAGAACAAAACCATTTAAACAATCTGCATAAGAACTCCTTATTCACCATAGCCTCGAAACGTCTTTTCTTTCCATTTCAAAGAACTCTTTAAATTTACCTGTTGTTTTCTTTCAAACTGTATCCATTCTTCAAAGTAAATAAATTTAGTTTAAAAAAAACACAATATCAACCCAATCGTTTCTAAATTTTGTATACTTCATCTAATTAAGTATTAACTCAATTGAATTCATGCACACCACGGTTCCTTGTGGATCGACCCCAAACTTATGCTACACTAAATTTCTAAAAAAGGGTAATTAATTTGGGACGCATATAACTTCAATCAACGACAAGCGAGACCAAATTTTGGCATCATTGCCGGGGAACCCGTTTGGTTTTAGTGATAATATTTAAATTGGTTTAATAATTTATTTATGTGAAAATAAAAATATCAAAAAAAATCAAAAATATATTTTCTAATCCAATTTCAAATTTTTATTTTTTATTTTTTATCTTTTACGCCTGGTTTTCATTTTTGTGTTGTGTAGAGCTTAAAGTGTATGTTTAAACCTTTTACACGATCCAGAAGTGCCGAGTCTTCGGAATTAGTGTCTCTTGAATCGGAAATCGAACAGACCTTGCTTCATCGTCGGCGTACATGGACAGAAACTCACAACCATCAACCACAACCCATGGCGAACAAGGAAGAGGGAGCATCAGCCGTAGATGCTACGACTGAGCATCAGTACTAGGATCAGCAGCCTCCTGCTGCTGGTCTACCGGAGCAAGCTCTTAGAGCCTTCATGGAATTCCTCCCAAGGGACTACCAACGGACACCACATCAACTCTTCCCACGACCATACTTTTCCCCTCAGGAGCAGTTTATGCAAGCTCCACCCCATGAACAACAACCTCCAAGACATACCCATATGGAGTACAGACTTCCATCGATTCACGGAGCCGATACGGGCATCATTCATCCTCCGGTCTAGGCCCAGCACTTCGAGATCAAGCATGCTATCATACAGCTGATCCAGAACATAGTCCAATTTGGAGGCCTGGCTAGTGAGCACCCGAACGCCCATCTCTCCAACTTTCTTTAGATCTGCGACACCTTTCAGTACCATGGCGTGTCCGAGGACGCCATCCATCTTCGCTAATTCCCCTATTCTCTACGGAATAAGGTGAAGGACTGGATGAAGGGTTTGCCACAACGATCTATCCTCACCTGGGAGGAGCTAGTCCAGGTGTTCCTGTCCAAGTACTTCCCACTATCCAAGACGGTGACACTCTGGAATGAGATTCATAACTTCCAACAGCACGACTCCGAGTCGTTGTACGAGTCCTGGGAACGCTTCAAGGAGATGTTACGAAAATTCCCCCATCACGGACTCCCACTCTAGATGCACGTCCAGACCTTCTATGGAGGACTTACCACGAATACCAAGTCCGTGGGGGACGCTGCTGTTGGAGGTACGGTGATGCGGAAGTCCCCCGAAAAACTATTCGAACTACTGGAAGACATGTCAGCCAATAACATCCAGTGGCACTCTGAGTGGGGGACTCAAAGGAGAGGTATGCACAACATTGACGCTACCACTATGTTAGCTTCTCAGTTTGATGTTGTGTCCATGAAAATCGACGCATTGAACCTCAAAGGAGCATCTCAAGTTCATGTGGTGAACCATCCAGTATGTGGCGACTATGGTGATAACCACATCATGGGAGAATTCCCAGGTTCGGCTGGAGGCCCCTCGATGAGTGAGGTGAGTTATGTTGCCCAAAATCGAGGGCCCAACTAGTACCAGCTGTACCAGAACCCGGGATGAAGAGATCAACAGAACACAGGCTGGGGCCAACAACAGCAGAATCCTCCACCCCAGTGACCGCCCAACTACAACCAAACTCCATATCAGAACCAATTCCAAAGGCCGCAACAACCCCAACAGGGTCCATATCAGCAATAATGGTATCAAAACCCTCATCCACAGTAGCCACGACAGCCACCTCCAACAACGGCTCAACAACCACCTCAGCAGGAGAACACCTCAAGGATAGAGGATCTAATGAATAAATTCATATCTACTGCAGAGACTCTGTTCCAGAATTAGGAAGCTTCGATTCGAGGCTTGGAGAATCAGATTGGCCAGCTGGCAAATCAACTCTCAGAGAGGCAGCCCGGTACACTACCGGGGAACACTGAAAAAAACCCAAGGGAGGAGGCCAATGCTATCACACTCCGGAGTGGAAAAGAGCTCCACCAGAACCAATCAGCACAGCAAGGTGCATCCACACCCACTGTTGATGAAAAAGGTACCAATACCGACCCCTCCTCATCCAAAAGCCCGCAGAAGGAGGCTTTAAAAAATAATGAAAAGGAAGTAATCCAACCATTCAAGGCTGCCTTACCCTTTCTGGAAAGATTGAAGCAGAGGAACCTGGACCACCAATTCAGAAAATTCATGGATGTTTTCAAGAAGCTACATATCAACATACCATTTGCGGAGGCCCTGACACAAATGCCAGCATACGCCAAATTCATGAAGGAAATCTTCTCTAATAAGAGGAATATGGAGGATTTGGGCGTTATTGCACTAACGAAGGAGTGCTCCGCGGTGGTTCAACATTCCATTCCTCCCAAACTCCAAGATCCCGGTATTTTCACCATTCCTTGTACTATTGGATCCTTCGAGTTTGGGAAGGCCCTCTGTGACTTAGGGGCTAGTGTGAACCTCATGCCCCTCGGAGTTTTCAAGAAGCTGGGACTCCACGAGCTCAAGCCTACCCTCGTCACCCTTCAAATTGCCGATTGATCCATCAAGCACCCGAAGGGACTACTAGAGGACGTAATGGTCAAGGTGGGTATGCTGATTCTCCCTACTGATTGCATCATCCTCGACATTGGGGATGACTAGGAAGCACCTCTTATACTTGGAAGACCTTTCTTGGAAACTGGGAAGGTACTGATTGATGTGCACCAAGGGGAGCTTATTTTTGGGGTAGGTGATGAAAGAGTTTCCTATAACGTCATCAAAGCCATCAAACATGCTTCCTTTTCAAAGCATGAGGACTGTTATGCAGTGTCCACCATGGTTAATCATTTTAGCGACAAAGGGGCTGAAATGGTATGTTCTTTTATTTCAAATAATTTAACTGATCCAGATATTCTATTAGAAGAAGCACCAGAAGACTTGCAATTCATAGAAGGCCAGGGTGCCCACTATTGGCAGCATGTAGTTGTTCTTGATATTTTGGAACGGGACAAGGTGCAGCCACATGTGCCTTCAATTTTAAAGGCACCTGAACTCGAACTGAAGCCTCTTCCATCTTTCCCCAAGTATGTGTATTTAGGACCCAATCAAACATTTCCTATTATACTTAATGCAGAACTATCATTGGAGTAGGAAGATGCACTTCTGCAGGTTCTCAAACAGTGGAAGCATGCTATTGGGTGGACAATCACTGATCTGAAGGGCATCAGCCCTATCATTTGCACTCACAAGGTGCTACTTGAAGAGGGTGCCAAGCAATCTCAGCAACCACAATGGCACTGGAATCCTCCCATGAAGGATGTTTTAAAGAATGAGGTGATCAAATTATTGGATGCATGCATCATCTGTCCCATCTTGGATAGTCCGTGGGTGAGTCCTCTCCAAGTGGTACCCAAAAAGTGGGGTATCACTCTGATTTCAAATGAAAAGAATGAGCTCATCCCTACATGCACTATCATGGGCTGGCGAGTCTGTGTGGATTACCAGAAGTTAAACGATGCAACAAGAAAGGATCACTTCCCCTTTCCATTCATTGATCAAATGCTAGAGAGGCTAGTAGGGCACAACTTCTATTGCTTCCTTGATGGTTTTTCCGGCTACAACCAAATCTCCATTGCTCCAGAGGATCAGGAAAAGAGCACATTCACTTGCCCCTACGACACATTTTCTTATCGAAGGATGTATTTCGGCATGTGTAATGCCCCCACCACCTTCCAGCGCTGTATGCTGGCCATCTTCCACGACAGGGTAGAACAAATCCTGGAGGTATTCATGGATGATTTTTCCGTTTATCGAAAATCATTTACCATTTGTTTATGACACCTAGAACTTGTTTTGGAAAGATGTGAGCACACTAACCTTGTCTTGAACTGGGAAAAGTGTCATTTCATGGTGAAAAGTGGCATAGTCCTTGGCCACATAATATCAGCAAAGGGGATAGAGGTGGACCCGTTGAAGATTGAAGTCATTTCACAACTACCAATACCGACTTCCGTCCGCGCCATCCGCAGCTTCCTGGGGCATGCCGGATTTTACAGGCGGTTTGTCCGCGACTTCTCCAAAATAGCCCAACCCCTCACCAATATTCTAACCAAGGATGCCATATTTGAGTTCGATGACCATTGTGTCAGATCTTTTGAGCATCTAAAAAAGCGCCTTGTGGAAGCTCCAGTTATGATTTTTCCCAACTGGGAGGAACAATTTGAGGTGATGTGCGATGCGAGTGACTATGCAGTGGGAGCAGTCTTGGGCCAGCGACTTGACCGGATTTTCCGACCTATCTATTATGCCAGCAGGATGCTCAACGAGGCATAGATTAACTACACCACCACAGAAAAGGATATGCTCAAAGTGGTTTTTTCATTTGACAGGTTTCGTTCTTACTTAGTGTTTTCTAAAGTTATTGTTTATACTGACCATGTAACACTAATGTACTTACTCAACAAGAAAGACGCGAAGCCCTGATTGATCCGCTGGGTACTCCTCCTACAAGAATTCGATCTTGAGATCTAGGATAATAAAGGGAGTGAGAAATTCATTGCTGACCATCTCTCCCGCCTCGAGCTACCTCACTTGGAGAAGGAAGAAGATCGGGAGATCAGGGAGGATTTTCTTGATGAGCACCTCTTTTCAATTTGTAAAACACCTCGATCATGGTATTCTGATATCACTAATTTTCTGGTTACAGGTTTTGTTCACCCCGACCTATCCTTCCAGTAAAGGAAAATATTTTTCTCTGATGTGAAAAGGTACTTCTGGGAGGATCCTATGCTATTCCGATCCTGTGCAGATGGAGTGATCTCTCATTTCATCCTGGAGAATGAAGTTCACAGTGTCCTGGAGTTCTGGCACGCCTCACCAGTAGGAGGACATCATGGGCAGGACCGTACCATAGCTAAGACGATTGAGTCTGGATTTTTCTGGCCCACCATGCATAGAGATACCCGGGCCTTAGTTTCCTATTGCGATTGGTGCCAAAGGACAGGTAATGTGGGACGTAGAGCCGAGATGCCTCATCACCCCATCCTGGAGGTTGAGATTTTCGACGTCTGCGGCATAGATTTCGTGGGTCATTTTCCCTCAACTTTTGGGAACACTTACATCCTAGTCTGCGTAGACTACGTCTCCAAATGGGTGGAAGCTACTGCTACATCTCACAATACAGCCAAGGTAGTCATAAATTTCTTAAAGAAAAATATTTTTAGTAGGTTTGGAGTTCCACGAGTACTGATCAGCGATAGAGGGAATCACTTTGACAACACAATGATGAGAGGAATATTGTTGACGTATGGAGTAAAGCATCAGATGGGGACACCATATCATCACCAGTCCAGTGGACAGGTAGAGCTCTCCAATCGTGAGCTCAAGCAGATCTTGGAAAAAATAGTGAACACTTCACGGAAGGACTGGTCCAAGAAGTTAGATGATGCATTGTCGGCATATCAGACTGCTTTTAAAACACCATTGGGAATGTCCCCATTCCGCCTCATCTATGGAAATCCCTACCATGTTCCAGTAGAATTGGAACACAAAGACTATTGGGCCGTCAAAGCTCTGAATTTTGATCTAAAGGTAGCTAATGAGAAACGGAAGTTCCAACTGTCAGAACTAGATGAGATCCGATTAGAGGCATACGAGAACGCCAAGTTGTACAAGGAGAAGACAAGAGCCATTCACGACTGGATGATATCACGAAAATATTTCCAACCCGGTGATCAGGTACTTCTCTTTAATTCTCGTCTTCGCTTATTTCTAGGGAAGTTAAAGTCACGCTGGTCGGGACCATTCCATGTTATCCGCGTATTCCATCAAAAAGTGGTAGAAATTTCTGGAGAAGATGTTAAACCATTAAAGGTAAACAGTAAGTGCTTGAAAGCTTACCATCCTACAGATAACTTGGTGGGAACGCTGTCCACCATGCTCCTCAGGTAGGAAAGGTAAGTAGGTCGAGCCAACGACCTAAAACAAAGGCGCTTCCTAGGAGGCAACCCAGAGGTTACACACCATGTCCTAAATATTTACACGGCATATAATTATCTTTTTAATTTTTAATCATAATAGTATAAATCTATATAATAACAAATAAAAAACTAGGGATGATGCCGGTGTCGATGGGAATGTCACTGGAGTTTATTCGAGCCATCCTCAGTTTGAATCCTCATGACCTACCTTCGGCACGAGGTTCACCCTTTTCATTAAATGACGTGTGTGGTATTTTCAATCTATATATATATATATATTTGTTTAATAAAACCCATGGTGGGGATGGGCCGGTTGGCTAGAATCGTTATCCGGTTTCAAAAGACCCGGGTTCGAATCCAGACAACCGTCCCATTTCCATCATTTGTTCTTTTAATAAAACCACACGATGTGTACTCCGATATACGCCGTGTGCGCCATGATTTTTCAAATATAAATGAAAACCATTTTATAAATAAGACATTACATGCGGGTGAAGTTGGTGGATTGGAAAAGTCTTGGCACCAGGTTCACAATACACGGTTTCGAATCGCGCTAATCTACCCGCTTCACCCCCATCCTTTCCTAAATAAAAACCACACGCCATGCTTTTAATTCTTTCCGTGTGTATAGGCCGTATAGAATAAATATATATATAAAATAAATATGAACAGAAGAACAAAATTTTCTCCAGTTGGTGAGGGCGTCCGTTCAAATCGGCCGATCGCCGGTTCGAATCCCGCCCCAAGCACCGGACCAATGGTTGTACTACTCATTTTATTATTTTAAAATACACGGCGTGTATTTACCGATATACGTTGTGTATAGGTTTATGTAGAATATAATTTTCTGATATACCTATTTGTAATTATTATTAATAATTATTATATAGTTTACTATAATAATTTTATTTACTAATGAAAAAACAAAAAATCTGGGTTCACGACATGTACCAAAAATACACGCCGTGTACCGCTGCTATATAAGCCGCGGGCACCCGGCATGAGGCCGTGTCGCACGACCACCACATTCTTCCCCTTCTTCCTGTTTCTTCTCCCGAACACCATCTGAACCCCCTTTTCCAGATCCATCGATTTGGGGCATTTCACATTCGGATTTTTCTCACATTGTGATCCTCAGTCCAGGTACGCCGTTCTGCACCCTCTATTTCATGTTTTTAGAATCGTTAAGGGTGTTAATCGGATCAACTGACCTTTTGGCTTCCGCCTGTACATGGACACGATATGAAGAACACACGCCGTGTACATCTATACACAGCCACACACAAAATATTTCGAAAGTTGAATGTACACAGTGTGTATGTTCGGTACACACCATGCAGACCATTTCCTTTGGCCCCTTCGTGTGTGGCGAATAACACGGCCTGTTACACTATGTTCTAGAACACGGTGTGTATGTTCGGTACACGCCGTGCCCTTTATATCTGTAGTTGGCCTGTGTCTCCCCCTCTACACGGCCATGTTCTTCACGTGCAATACACACCATGTCCTGTACTTACACGGCGTGTATTGTTTTCTTAGATCTAATAGCAACATGGGCGTGTCCTTTTTATTAAACGACCACCTGCACATTGATGTGAACACGGAGTGTATGTTCGGTACACGTAGTGTCCTATTACATGGTCTCTTTCCACCCTTGGCATGTCTTTCCAGAGAACACGGGATAATCTCCATTTCTGAGTACATGCCATGTACTCTGGAGTACACACCGTGTACTTTTATTTTCCAGTTTTCTCACATTTTCTTTGTTTTATTTTCTTCCATTTTCTTTTTCTTTTGTTTTTTTATTTTTCTTTCTATTTCAGGATATGTTAGATCATGATCCTTCCCGCGGGAAGCATCCAGCCTCTGCCACCGAGGGCGAGAGGCCCAGATATCGTCGGATCCGACTCCGACCACCTATGCAGCCGGACCCCAACGCTCCGGTCTTTGAGTTCCCTCTGTTGGCTATTCTGCCGCCACTCACTCCCTTAGATGAGTATGGGCCTACTTCTGTTTCACCAGCTACCACTTTCCCTGTACCCTCCTCCTCAACAGCTGGTCCCTCTTCGATCACACCTTCCATCGAGCCACCTTCTTCTTTGGCGGATCCACCTCCAGAGCCAGATGTTTCTGCTGCACCGACACCTGGGTCGGGACCTGCAGGTGCTCCCTATCCCTGCACAGTATTCCCGGTCACCGACCTCGCATACGACAGGATCTGACGCTTCTCTCATCAGCTGATACCATTGCGCGGCTGGTACCTTGACAGTAGCATTCCACAGCGGCTTGGTATTTGGGAGGAGTTAGAGGTACTTCTCGGGCACACCTCACTCCTCAAGAATTTCCAGGTCAGCACTCCTGTGTTCCGAGATTTATTTTTGGAGTTTGCGGCCTCCTTTGAGTTCGATGGAGTAGAGTACCGGGAGACACCTGACGATGCGGTGATAGTAGTTCGATTCCGACTAGGCGGCCGACGTTTTTCTCTGAAGATGACAGAGTTTGGCCGAGGGTGAGGCTTCTACACCCATCCTATCACACCACCCCCAATTTCTGACTTGACCCGGCCCGAGCGCTCTGACCTTATTGCCATGTGGCGGGAGATCGCTGGGCCTAACCACCGGTACTCCCCCACTTCCCAGAAGAGCACTCTTATCGCCGAACCTGTCCTTTGCTTCACCCACTGGTGCTTCAGCGCCATCCTTTTCCCCTGCCATGAGGATATGGGGTTCGTAACCGGCCGTGAAATTGAGCTTATTACCTGTGTCATCCGGCACGCCTACCCAGACCTCCCCTATCTTGCCCCCTCCTATTTACACTCCATGGTTACCGGCCGTCAGGGCAACCTGAATGACTGATTTTACACCACCCGTCTTTCCCACCACTTGGGGGTATTTGAGCCCTCATTACCTCATGACTTGATAGGTTCACCCCAGCGGATGCACTTCCTCATTCTCATTAGCATGGGATTAGTCCGGAAGTAGGGGGTGCCTACATCCTTGCTCGGGCTCGAGCCCCGCCACCTGCTGACCCTACCCCAGCTGCTGACCCCGCTCCTCCTTCCCCACCCCTCCAGCTTCTCCACCTCACCCACCTCCTACTGACCCCACTTCTTCTGACCTTCGTTCTTCTGTCCCATCCCCCATACCACCTACCCTCGCACCCTCGGTCGATCCGACCCTTTCTCTCCACCTAGCCACGATGGAGCAGAAGTTAGCCCATATCATTAGCCGCCAAGTCACCATTGCACGCCATTTGATTCATCTGGACGGCCGCCAGGACCAGATGGATCATCTGTTGGTGCATATTACTCAGCATCTTGGTGTTCCACTGCCTCAGCCACCGGCCTCTGCCTCCGTTCCTGGCCCTTCTGCTGCTGCTCCACCACTGTCTCCTGTGCCGGCCACAGATTCTGTTCTGATGACTATGGTGAGCTCTGCTTCTGCCACTTCTGCTAGTCCAGGGCCTGCTGCTGAGCTTCCGATCCCGAGTCTAGCACCTGTGGCTCCTACTTCTTCATCTACCCGTCCCAATGCCGAGTCAGATCCTCACCCTTCCACGCCTCTTACACCGTCTCTACCAGCCGATTCTGTACAAGATGATGCCTCCCCTAAGGTGACCCCATGATAGTGACATTTTCCTTTATCTTATATATATCTTACGTCATTTTATTTGTTTTGATGTTATGCATGTTTTTAGTTTTATTTTTTATCGACAGTCATAGGTACGGGCAAGGAGAAACTTGGGCATCATTTTTCACGAGGGGAGTATTTTTCCATTTCTATTTTCTTTCTTTTTGGATTTACTTCTTCCACTGCTTTCCCTCATTTTTCCCCCATTTCTTCCCATTTACCACCCTTTACCTTGGTGTTGCACTTGGTGGACCATGTGCAGTATTAAGTGTGGGGGACCATCTATATCTTTCACCTTAGTCTTTGCCCTTAAACTAACCCAGGAGACATCATTATTAGACTCTATATTTGAAAATATAAAGCAATTTTGGATAATCAATATTATAAATGCTTGAGTTATCAGTAGGAACTTCTGGAAAGGTTACATGATTTTTAGTTTTTAAGTATTTTAAAATGATTGCTGATATAGTTACAATTGCAACCTTTCATCCTTGATTAAATTACATTAATTAGGCTAATCATTTATATGCATTTCATGAATGGATTTTCCCTTTATTATTTTTCCACTCCTGAAAGGTATTCTAAACCCTTTTTCGTATTTCTTCTCTAATACCCTCTTTCTTGAGAGATTCTTATGATATGCATCACTACCAGAATTTGCAAGTTTTTTCTTTTCGAAACATAAAGAAATTTTTTAATTACTTTAACATGGTTGAGGCATAGACTATTTCAACCCCTTTATCTTGAGACCTACCCTACATTTAATCTTTTTTAAGCCAATAGAAGCCATGAACAGCCTTTATAGGAAGCCACATTACAAGAGTATTTCCCTTCCTACCCTATTTGTTTTTAAACTTTTCATGATTATTAATTTATGTTTTAAAGAGGGAGTTGGCAATACATGGCATATTTTTGTGTACAGCCATGAAATAAAGTGTGGGGGAGTGCCTCTTGATTATTTGTGGCAGAATGGGTTCCAAAAATCTACTCATTGTATTCATATGGGATAAACTTGTGTTTTTTTGTTAAAAAACAACAACAACAATAGAAAACAAACAACAAGGGGACCTTTTGCTTATTTTCCCATAAACCCTACTTGCCCAAGGAATTTGGTGACGATTACAAAAGCATTTGACTGAGCTTTTGAAGGATGTATTTTTAGTGAGATTTACTTTGAATATCATGAAATGTTGTTTAAAGGAATTAGCCATCCTTTTTCAAGCCTCAGAATTTATTTTCACATCTGAACCTACTAACCCTTAGCCACAGAAACATCTGAAGCTTATTGATAAAGCCCTCATGATTTTAGTAATTCAATTTTTCTGAAGTAGAGAACAAGATATCTTGAAAACCTATGGATAGAGTGTATATGACTTGGATTGAGCATAACTACGATTAAAAACATCTTGAGGGTGGAGTGTAATTTTAACTGTTAAGGTAAGTCATCAAGTGGCATGCTTATTTTTGAAAAGTTAAAAAATGTGTTGAAAGAGGATGAGATTAGTTAATTACATTATATATGAGGCATGATTTTAATATCTTATGAATTGAATTTGTTTGTGCCTTTCATAATTTTTCCTCGGTAAATTTATCAATTATACGTTTGATTAATTAAATTCCATCCTTTTAAAGTATAGGCTCTCTTAATTAGATGTTGATATTTTTCTTGAGGGCAAGAAAAAGACTAAGTGTGGGGGAATTTGATGCACCCAATTTGTGTATACATTTCCATATATATAATTGAAGATAAAAACAATTTTTCAGAAAATATCTGTGGTTTTATGAACATATTCTTTGATTTTGGTGAATCTGTTTACTTTCAAGAGCTTTCTGGCTAAATATAGGGATCAAGGGAAGTCTGTGAAAATTTTGAAACTAAACGGTGTGTACTTTTATACACGCCGTGTACATCCAAGCAGGGACATGGACCGAAGGAGGGAGTACACGCCCATGTCACCAGGCAGAAGATACATGTCGTGTGTGGCGGCGCTACAAGCCATGTACTACTTTCTAGAAGCAGTAGTTGCCGAAGAAAAGTGCACACACCCATGTGTCCGTTGATGAAGACACGACGTGTTTGAACTTTTACACGCCATGTCCTCTATTCTAGAAGGGTCTGGCGGCCAAACTTATGCACTACACCCCGTGTACGGCGGCGCTACATGCTGTGTAAACCCAACCACCAGGCGGTGTCGTGTTCAAAATTCAAAGACAGCGTGTTAGGCTGCCTACCCGTGGAAAAATTGGTTCCAAAGCGCGTTGAAGAAAAGTACACGACGTGTACTTTCTATACACGCCGTGTACTTTATTTTTCTATAAAAGAAGCCTTGGCCTACGGATTTGGGAGTTCAGAACCATTGAGAGGAAAGAGAAACTCTGCTATCACCATTCCCAAAGCTGCTGTCGTCACTCAACCAATCCACTTTCTGATACTCTACCTCAACGCCTACACGATGAATCTGTCAGGTATCACGTGTGTCGTTTCTCTCCAAAATTCTATGTGTAATTAAGCCCCTTGTGTTGGGGATGTGGATGATGGGATCATAATTTGTATATTGTTTTATATAGTTGTGTTTGAATCATTGTAATTCATCTTAATCTTATTAAACCACTGTCTAATATAAACTGAGAATTCTTAGCCTGACCAAGGGAAGGATTCTCAGTAATAAAAAAGAAAAGTAACGGTGAAAACATTCATGAACATTGAAAGGTTTTCACCAATTCAAATAATGGACTGGACGTAATAAATAATTACGGACATTGACTACCAGAACAAGGAGTCAGCTGCTCTAATTCCAAACAAGAGGAACCAGACTAAGGAAATCTTGTAACAGAAATGAAATCCTGAATGATTGAATTATTATGAACAACGAAACCATTTAAACAATATGCATAAGAACTACTTATTCACCACAACACCGACACATCTTTTCTTTCCATTTCTAAGAACTCATTAACTTTATCTGTTGTTTTATTTCAAAATGTATCCATTCTTCAAAGTAAATCAATTTAGTTTCAATCAAAACCCAAAATCAACACAATCAGTTCAAAATTTTGCATACTTAACCTAATTAAGTATTAACTCAATTAAATTCATGCACGCCACGGTTCCCATTGGATTGACCCCAAACTTATGCTATAATAATGTTTTAAGAACGGGTAATTAATTTGGGATGCAAATAACTTCAATCATTGACAAGCGAGACCATGACCCCCTTCCTAGGGTGGTGGGCTTATGTTTTAAATTTCTGTGCTAGTAGAATCATTATGGTGGGGATAAAACCATCATTTCTACCCTTGTTATGGGTTGTAGTATTGTTTAGATCTGTTAGGTGTGACTTGGGGAATAAATATTCACCCTCTAATTTACTCTATTCTTCTATTTCTATTTAGGCATGGACTCAATTCTTGGCCAACATTCGGTTGGGTGACCTTCTGGGTGTAGAAAGTTCTGTGGTGGGGAGAATTATCACACCCCACCATGTGGGATAGTTATTTTCAATTACATTAATTATAATTTTGAGTTTTAGATTCCTTTTCACTATTGAACGATCATCATGTATGGTTATGAGTAATTATGCACTGCCCGTATGGATTCTTGTGTGGATGCTTGAGTGGGTGAGAGTTGTGGAATAAATCTTGTGCAAAGTTTATAAAACCACGTGACAAGTGAGCAACTTGACCCTATACACGAGAAGTGATAGGTGGATCGGTTTGGGTGCATTTTTCTCTGCCGCACATTTGATGGTAGGAGAACCGTTTAGCTGCCCGGTATTCAAAATAAACAAATAATTTAATTGAATGGGAATGAAAATGAAACAAATTTAGATAAATTTAATATAATAAAAATTATTAAAATGGTTTATAATAATAATAGTAAAAAAAATAATAGTAATAATAATAATATTTTTAATAATAATAATAATATTATTATTATTATTATTGTGATTATTATTATAATTACTATTATTAAGATTACTTGTATAATTAATTTATTATGTTGATGATTATGATGATGATTATAATTATTATTATTGTATTAGAAAAAGAGTGAAATCCTAGGGGCATCGTACCCCCATCTCCTTCTCCCATGGTGAGACCACACCCCTCCCCCTTGTGTTTGGCCTACATTCCCCTAAAACCCCCTCTGGTCTTATCCCTTTCTCCGGTGAACCCCATACTTCCTATCCTTCTTTCACTACACCTGACCACCACACCTCCTCCTCCTCAGCTCTCGACCCCCATAACCTCTTCAAAAAGTGGCACACCCGACTCCCCCTCATCCAAATACTTGTTTTCGGTGCGCGACTGGACCCATGGGGGTTTCCCTTCCCGGCGCACGACCGTCTCGAGCAACTACACCACCCTTGCCGGCTCCCCATACACCAGTGAGTTTCCCATAAAAATTTTGTTCTTTTCTGCACTTAGGGTTCACCTTAGCTATTGGGCTTAATAGTTAGTCTTGGTTCATTTTAATATGGGGTTTAAGCTTTGTTCTCAAGGGTCTATTCATCCTCCTAAAGGAGTTTCACCACATTCGCACTTGACTAAAGTTGGAATTTCAAATTCTTCTTTTCCAGAATAATCCATTAGCACTTTCATGTTTTTAATTGCTTCTTAAAGGTTATTCGCAGCTATAATATACCCATTTCTAAATGTAAATGATGATTTTATGATGATTTAATATATTAAAAATAGTTTCCTAATGTGACTTGTGGGAAATGTTTAGATTTAAGGAACCTATGATTCTTGTTTTAAAATTTCCTAGTTCTTTTATGTGGAATTAGGTCTTTTATGAATTGTTCATCCCGCATGTCATTATGATGGTACTTGTGGTTTACGGACTTGGTTTACTGTGTGTTCATTTTTGGTATTTTTGATTTATAAATATGTCAATGTGTTTTGGAAAAGTTTTTAGGGCTTTAAGGGGATGGGTTGTGTTCTGTTAAGGATGCGAAGGGTTGGTTTTGGTTTTAAATCAATTGGTTTTTAGGGGAATCATTTTTTGTATATCTTTTTGGTTTTGTTTATTCTTGATCCATTGGATGTTGGAACTTTCATTGGTGAAATAGGTGCACACATGGGCGTGCCTTTAAATAAAGATGACACCTTTGAATGGTGTTTTCTCAAAAACCTCAATTTTCTAAAATGTTTTTTGGTTTCTAAAGGATTGGGATTCTATTACATTGTTTTCGAAGAATGTTTAAATAAAATGAAATCATAAAGGTTTTGACCATTTGGTTATTTTTGTGTGTTTTTTAGAGTGAATTTAGAAAGGATAAATTCCCATTATGAAAATTTTAGGTATTTGGGTGTGTAATAGGTTATATCTAGTTAAGGTTTTGTTGGGTATGTTTTACTAATTGAGTGTTTCTAGAAAAATGATAATTTGGAAATATTTTTGGAAAATTTATTTGGGATGTGTAAAGGTTAAAGGACCATTTGGATCTTCCAACTCCACGGAGAGGTCTGTGTTAACTTTTAGAAAGATTTGTGTTTTGGAAAGTTCATGTGCCTATTTGAAACCTAAAATGTCTTATAAAATTATTTGATGTCTTATATGGTAAAGTGAATCATTTGGATCCTTTGGTAATTTCATGTTCAATTCCTCTTGTCTTTGGGGTGGGTTTGAAAGTGAAATTGTATTTAGAACTCAAGGTCCCAGTTGGCATTGTGATTTCAAAAGTTGGTACTTTATATTGGTCTATATATGATTTATAGAATCTTTATTATATGTTGTAATTTAAAGAGTGTAAGTCCTGGTTAGAACTTTATGATGTTTGGAAATGAATTAGGTATTTGAAAGTATAAATTCATGTTTGGTATGATTGATATGTTTTAAGGAATGATATATGGCATTATCTATGTGACAGCCTGGTGGGAACCTTGTCGATGTGATATAAGAAAACACACATACATATATAGATATGTAGTTATAGGTCACCAATATCTGGGATCTCCCATTATGGGTTATCTCATATGGGATGTCCGTGTTTGGGGTAGGCACGTAAGGTAGCAGCAAGTAAGGTAAGTCCCATTTGATAGGGCCTCCAAATTATATACTATTACTACCACCATTATAACGACCCATACTTTACATACATTGTTAATACTTTGAAATTGAAGCACACTTATTACAACATATGACAAAACCACAAAGGACCGTATAGGTATAGTGTCTTTAGAAACTGGGAAACATAAACAACTGGTTCATAAATCTTCTACAGTGTCTCCAATTTATTTCATCATATCTAGGGTCCCTTTTAGCATATTCTACTTAATATCCAACTTCCTGACCTGGGGAAAAGAAAACATAAAAGGGTGAGCTCAAATGCTCAGCAAGGGCAAATAAAGGAAATAAAAATCATGTCATATCTTTATGAAAATCAAAACCTGCAAAAGAGATCATAATATCTTAACATGGAATAAATCATAGAAGTGAAAATGAGATCCCCATAATCATAACATAAAACTTGAAACTTTGTGGCATGCACACATAATCATGGAAAATCATTTCTTGTTAGTCATGACTCATTGCCAAGACTGTCTTAGTGGACAAAGTCCCTTTCTGAACCGAGTTCACTCCTCGTTTCAGTCCTGTATCACTGAACCGAAATAACCTTCCGTTCCAGCCATGTCTATCTCATGAGATATAAAATCATTACCCAATGCATTGGAGGGAGATATAGGTCCCACCCATCTTATAATGAATCCTTTCTTATGTGTGCCACATAATCATAAAACATACATCATCGCATAACACATGTAACAAAAATGGGATTCTTGAAACATCATGACATCATAAATCAATTCATATACGATAAAGGAATTCATAAAAATAATTCCATCACAACATGATCAAATCAATGTAATAATAGGGATAAAAACAGAACCCTTGATTATCTTAGATGGAAAATAATTTTGATAAAACACTTGAACTCCATTCTTGAGGAAAATATCCTTTCTTCTTCAAAAACATTTTTCCTTTCATAACGTGTCATATAACTTTAAAATAAAAGAAGTTGATTAAAAATAAACTTGAAAACTTGTAAAGGAAGCTTCTTGGAAATAATGTTTTAAAAATCCATTCATGCCGTATAAGTTAAAAAAAAACATTCTTCGTACTTTTGTCAGAAAAGTCAAAAAGTACCTCGTACAACAATGATTCCTTTCATACATATTACTAAAAACTCACCTAAGGGTAAAAATTGATTTAAACAATTTTAGGTGGATGGAAATAATATTACATTTTGATGAAACATGGATGTGGATGATAAAATACCCCCCAATAAATACTTACGAATAAACAATCTCGGATAAAAATGAGATTGTGATATTTCCCTTACCTTAGGTCCGATTTGCTTTGTTCGTGTCCGAAGCTCCTGTATAATGGTTTAAATAATGTTATTGACTTATTCCAGAATCATACATATTGATATGATATCATATATGGTCATATTATTAGCTTCTTGTTAGTAATATTTCATTGTTACTTGTTACTCGGGTCTTTATAACTTTTTGTTCTTATGCGTGTTTTGTCGAATAAATTCTTATTCTTATCTTTAGGTTATAGATAATTCATTTACATAATGGTATTAGTGGAGTATATACCATATTCATTCATTCAATTCATTTATATAATCATTATGAAATGAAGATCATGTAGAACGAGTCGCATCACATCGTGGAGACGGTATTCCGTACGTACGCACGAGTGATGATATCGTTCCTATGATCGTGGAATTGTATTGGAGTATATATATATATTATTTCAGTATCAATATTACTTCATAATAATCATATATAGTTACTTATTACACCATTATAACCATCCTTGTAAGGTGATGGTGGAAAAATAGATTACACCACGGCGTGGAGACGGTATTCCGTACGTACGCACGCGCGGTGATTTCATTTTTCCGTAGGATGGATAGAAGGTGAATTAGGGTTGTTTAATATTTATAATAACATATTATTATGTAAGTAATACTGATGTTATTACTTTATCATGAAACAACTAAAGACGAAGAAGTTTAAGAAGAAAGAAATTGAAAAGATCGGTAATGGATATTACCTCTTCTTTGGAACGCCTCCTTGAATCCTCCACTTAAGGAACTAAGATTGGACTTTGGAGAACACCAGGACCTCTAGGATTATTCTAGGGAAGTGGAGAGGAGAAAATTTCAGGGGTTGGACGAGCTTGAGTGCTCAAATTGGTGTGAGGAGGAGGGGGAGGAGGTGCCCTTTTATAAGGGAGGAGAGGGGCACCTTAGGAATATCTCAAAATATTATTTTATATTAAAGTCAAAATCGGTTTATAATGGTTCCAAAGGGTCTTATTTCGAAGCTAAAGTGGGGATGGGTCTAAATCCTATCAACCAATAGGATTTAGACAAGTTTAGGGTATTATTTTAACCTTATCAATTAGATTTAACTCTAAGTTAATTAATTTAACTTTTACCATGTCTTTTTGTTTTCTTTCACTATATGGTTAATACACTTACTATAACATGCCAAAAGAACCCCAAATTGTTTATTATTAATATATATATCCTTATCTAAGTCATTTGGCCGAACCTTAGATTTTTAGGAATAAAATAACAATTAATAATATAATATTTGATTTAAAAACTATTTTGTGTCAATTTTGACACTATTTGATATATGATTTTTGTGAAAGTCATAACAGAATTATATGTTCGAACCAAGTTGATTAAATCAACATTAATATATCATAGTAACCTAGAAAATTAGTGTAATTCATAAAAAGTCTTAAATTACATTTATTTTGGTATTTATATTATCAATTTTGTCAATATTTCATTAATAAGATAATTACTGCATCATTTTGTGTCATAAATAAATTAAATTATTTGATGTCTAAAAATTACAAATAAAATATCATCATGTGGGAAATATTTTTAGCTTTCTAATTAATATTTACAATTGAATTTATCTTATGTATAACCCTATATTAAAAATGATTTACTTATTAAACTTTGATTTTAACTATTTTAACCCTTCTTTAAATAAATTAATCATAAATGTCCTAATCTAATCCAAGTGGGCCTAAATGGTCATATTTTATTCCTAAGTTTGTTTTTGGTAGAATTACACTTGTCCAATAGAATTAGGACATGTGTTAGGGTAATATTAATATCATATTTACCCTTAGTTACCCTATTTACTATTAACCGCGGTAAAAAAAAGTAAAAAGTTACTATTCACCAAAAAATTATTTTTATCTCATTGAACCAAATTTTACTTACTGATATCAACCGTGTCTGTTGGATTTTCGAAATTCCATTCACAGAAGCGGTAAAATTAAATTTTATGCAAAATTCAGTTTTTAACCTACCACTTAGTGGTTTCACTATTCATCAAAAATTGAAAGTTTTCAGAAAAATACCAAAATTTCACCCTAGGCTAATTTCGATATTCTGAGTCCAAAAATGAAGTCCATTTTGAAAAATAAAATTTATAAAATTTCAAAAAGTGGTTATTACTATTCATAACGGCTAGTTTTAATAGCATATTGTTGTTTAGTGAAACTCGGTATTGCGTACGACGCAAGCTATCGAGGAAGGTCGCGATTGCGTGTAAAGCAAGCCAAGCAAGTGTTGTGTAGAAAAAGATCCCTTTGATGATTTATATAACATAAAAGTCTCGGGTGTTACATTCTACCCCCCTTAAAAAGAATTTCGCCCTTGAAATTCGTCACTTTGCAACAAAAAGTTGAGGATACTTCTCCCTCATCATATCCTCAAGCTCCCATGTAGCTTCTTCAAGTTGGTGGTTTCTCCATAAAACTTTCACCAAGCGAGTGGTCTTGTTTCGTAGGACTTTTTCGCTACGATCCAGAATCTCTATCGGGTATTCTTCATAAGAAAGATCTTGCTCCAGCGGTACAACTTCTGAGCTGAGTACATGTGAAGGATCTGGTATGTACTTTCTCAGGAGAGATACATGGAACACATCGTGAACTTGAGAGAGATTCGGTGGAAGCGCCAATCGGTAAGCTACCTTCCCAACACGATCCAGTATTTCAAAAGGACTGATATATCTAGGGCTCAACTTCCCCTTCTTTCTAAATCTCATAACCCTCTTCCAGGGAGATATTCGTAAGAACACTTTATCGCCCACTTCAAACTCTATGTCTTTTCTTCGGTTGTCGACATAACTTTTCTGTCGACTCTGAGCTGCTCTTATGTGTTGTTGAATAGATCTGACCTTTTCTGCCATTTCATCAACAAGATCAGGTCCTAATAGCTTTCTTTCCCCAACTTCATCCCCGCAAGTTGGAGTCCTGCATTTCTTTCCATAGAGAGCTTCATAAGGAGCCATCTAAATACTGGAGTGAAAGCTATTATTATAAGAAAATTCCACCAAAGGTAGGTGTTGATCCCAACCTCCTTTGAAATCCATAGAGCAAGCTCTCAACATATCTTCTAGGGTTTGAATTGTTCTCTCAGACTGACCGTCTGTCTGGGGATGATAAGCAGTGCTGAAACTCAACTCTGTATCCAGAGTATGCTGAAGACATCGCCAGAACTTCGAGGTAAATCTCGGATCTCGATCAGATATAATAGAAAGTGGTACTCCATGCAATCTTACCACTTCCTTTACATATATCCTGGCAAGCTGATCTAGAGAGAAATCCTCTCTAATAGCAATGAAGTGTGCAGACTTTGTAAGACGATCAACTATGACCCAGATAGCATTATTGCCTTTGGATGTTTTAGGAATTCCTGTGACAAAGTCTATAGTAATGTTTTCCCATTTCCATTCGGGTATGGGTAATGGTTGTAACATCCCCTTAGACTTCTGTCTCTCAACTTTAACTTGTTGACAAACCAAGCATCGAGAGACATATTCAGCAACATCTCTTTTCATGCCATCCCACCAGAAGTACTCTTTCAGGTCCCTATACATCTTCGTGCTTCCAGGATGAATAGAGAATGATGAACTATGAGCCTCATCCAGCAGCTCATTCTTTAATTCGGGGATGGGAGGAATGCAAACCCGATTCCTGAACTTTATTATCCCATCACAATCAAGGTTGAATTCAGGAACATTTCTCACCTTCTTTTGTAACTCGACATCTTCTTTCTGTGCCTCTTTAATCTTCACATGTATAGATGGTTGAACATTCATTTGAGAAAGATAAGATTTTTCCCCTTCCATTATAATTCCAAGATCCATCCTTTGTAAATCCATAAATATTGGATCTTTTGTGGTCCTCATCATGGATAAACTAGCATGGTCTTGTCGACTTAATGCATCTGCCACCTTGTTTGCTTTCCCAGGGTGGTAATGGATTGAGCAGTCATAATCCTTAATCAGCTCCAACCATCTTCTTTGACGCATATTCGACTCCTTTTGTGTGAAAATATAATTTAAACTTTTATGATCAGTATAAATATCACACCTTTCACCATAAAGGTAATGCCTCCAAATCTTTAATGCAAAGATTACCGCAGCCAACTCCAAATCATGTGTTGGGTAATTTTGCTCATGGATTTTCAACTGTCGTGAGGCATAAGCTATCACCATATCATTTTTCATAAGAACACACCCCAATCCCTTCTTGGATGCATCACTTTAGATCACAAACCTTTCTCCACTACAAGGCAGTGTGAGCACAGGTGCACTGGATAACCTTCTTTTCAACTCCTTGAAATTCTCTTCACATTCTTCCGTCCAGACAAACTTAACTCCTTTCCTGGTCAACTTGGTGAGTGGATTAGATAATCGTGAAAAATCTTTTACAAAACGTCGATAATATCCAGCCAAACCAAGAAAACTTCGGATCTCAGTTACTGTTGTTGGTCTTGACCATCTTTCGATAACCTCTGTTTTTGCTGGATCCACAGATATCCCCTCTTTTGAAATTATATGACCCAAAAATGCAACTTTTTGAAGCCAAAATTCACACTTGGTAAATTTGGCATAAAGCTTCTCCTTTCTCAGGGTCTTCAATATAATTCTCAAGTGATCTTCATGCTCTTCCTTGCTCTTTGAATAGACAAGAGTATCATCTATAAAGACTACCACAAATTGATCAAGATAGTCTCTAAAGACTCTATTCATTAGATCCATGAAGATAGCAGGGGCATTAGTAAGACCAAATGGCATCACTATAAATTCATAGTGTCCATACCTTGTACGGAAAGCCGTCTTTGGTATATCCTCCCTTTTGACCCTTAATTGATGATACCCTGAACGAAGATCAATCTTGGAAAAGTATTGAGCTCCGCGTAGTCGGTCAAATAAGTCATCAATGCGTGGGAGAGGATATTTGTTCTTGATAGTGATCTTGTTAAGTTCTCGATAATCAATGCAAAGTCTCATTGATCCATCTTTCTTCTTAACAAATAGAACAGGTGCTCCCCAAGGTGACGCACTAGGGCATATGAATCCCTTATCAAGATTCTCTTGGAGTTGCTTCTTCAATTACGGCTACTCAATTGGGGCCATTCTATAAGGTGTCTTTGAAATAGGTAAAGCACCCGGTACGAGTTCTATTGAAAACTCAACTTCACGATTTGGTGGAAGACCCGGTAATTCCTCCGGAAAGACATCATCAAACTCCCGTACAATGGGCATATTCTTAATCATGAGTTTCTCACCAACCATTTGAGATAAATAACCTTCATTTAGTGGAATAAATACCCATAAGATGGAAGAAATTTCCACTGGAAGGTTATGTTCATCCTTGCATTGATAGACGATCGTAGATTGATCTGGAATATGAAATGTGACTTCCCTTCTTTGGAAATCGATATGAGCTCCATGTAGAGAAAGCCAATCCATGCCAAGAATCACATCAAATTCCACTAAAGGAAGGATCACAAGATTTGCAGGAAGCACTTTCCCACAAACTTCGATCGGAGAAGAATTATAAACTTTTGATGCGATTGATGTGCCATTAGGTGTTGTCACAGCTAACTCAACATCTAATTGTTGAGGTAATACGGTGATACCCTTAGAAAAGTCTTCAGAAATAAAAGAGTGGGTGGATCCAGAATCAAATAAAACATTTGCTACTTTAGAGTGGATGGTAAGTGTACCTTTCACCACATCGTTATCGTACTCCACATCGCTGATAGAAATTGCATGTGACTTTCCTTTGTCTTTAGCCTTAAGAGTTTGTTGACGTCGACCATCATCATCAACCCTTGGATTTGGGCATTGATTGGCATAATGCCCCATCTCCTTGCACTTGAAACATTGAAGTGTAGTAGGTTCATTCTGTGTATCCCTTCCTTTGTTTGCGTCATTAGACATCTTCTTCCCATTATCACGGCATTCAAATGCCCGATGACCTTCTTTTCCACATTTAAAACATTTACTTGTCCCTTTAAGACAACTCCCTCTATGTTTCTTTCCACACGTTGAGCATAAGGGAAAGTTCATCTTCTTTTCAGTGTGCTCTTTCGAGTTTCCTTTGAATCCCATCTTCCTCTTCTTATCAAACCCATGCGACTGATGGGTTACTCCAATCTCCATCTCGACTTTGAGAGCACATCGAACGATTTCCTCGTAGCTATTGAAGTCCCTTATGGCTAACGCCCTTCGAAGACTTGGTTTTAAGCCACTAAAGAATCGATCGATCTTACTCTCAGGTTGGATAATAATACCAGAAGCGTACCTTGCAAGTCTTGTAAAATTTGCTTCATAGGTACCAACAGATTCATCATCCCTTTGCTTCAGTTCAAGAAACTCTTTCTCCATCTTTGTTCGGAGAATACGAGGGAAGTACTTATTGAAAAATAAGTTTTTGAACTTGTCCCATTCCATAGACTCAATTTCATCCCTTTGCCTCGTATTCTTAACAAGATTCCACCATTGATCGGCATCTCCTTCCAAACGATACACTGCTAGGATGACTTTATCATGCTCAGAACATTGAAGAACTGAAAATATCTTTTCAGTAGTACTAATCCATTGTTTAGCAACTAATGGATCAGTAGACCCGCTGAAAGAAGGTGGACGCTGCCTCATGAAGGATTCAACAGAATGTTGCTCCCTCCTTTGCTCGTTTGGAAATCCTGCATGATTCATAGCTTGAGAAAGTTGTGTGAGCATGGCTACAAGATTTTGCATTCCACCTCCCATATCATTTGGTTGCTCAGGGGGACAATCATTGCATTGCCCATCGCATTCCGCATTAACACGGTTCCTTCGGGTTCCAGCCATTGACTAAAACCAAGAAGAATAGTGTGAGCAACACTAATTATAATAGGAAACCACATAATTCAAGAATAAAATTTTCATGCTTAAGGTCTTATCCTAGGTTATTCAAGGCCATTTCTAAAACACTAAGATTGTGTTCTATGCTTAGACTTATCCTTAGGGTTCTTACTAAGGCTTTCACATCCTAGTTTCTAAAGGTTGACTATACCTTTCCTCTGATACCAACTATAACGACCCATACTATACATACATTGTTAATACTTCGAAATTGAAGCACACTTATTACAACATATGACAAAACCACAAAGGACCGTATAGGTATAATGTCTTTAGAAACTGGGAAACATAAACAACTGGTTCATAAATCTTCTACAGTGTCTCCCATTTATTTCATCATATCTAGGGTCCCTTTTAGCATATTCTACTTAATATCCATCTTCCTGACCTGGGGAAAAGAAAACATAAAAGGGTGAGCTCAAATTCTCAGCAAGGGAAAATAAAGGAAATACAAATCATGTCATATCTTTATGAAAATCAAAACCTGCAAAAGAGATCATAATATCTTAACATGGAATAAATCATAGAAGTGAAAATGAGATCCCCATAATCATAACATAAAACTTGAAACTTTGTGGCATGCACACATAATCATGGAAAATCATTTCTTGTTAGTCATGACTCATTGCCAAGACTATCTTAGTGGACAAAGTCCCTTTCTGAACCGAGTTCACTCCTCGTTTCAGTCCTGTATCACTGAACCGAAATAACCTTCCGTTCCAGCCATGTCTATCTCATGAGATATAAAATCATTACCCAATGCATTGGAGGGAGATATAGGTCCCACCCATCTTATAATGAATCCTTTCTTATGTGTGCCACATAATCATAAAACATACATCATCGCATAACACATGTAACAAAAATGGGATTCTTGAAACATCATGACATCATAAATCAATTCATATAAGATAAAGGAATTCATAAAAATAATTCCATCACAACATGATCAAATCAATGTAATAATAGGGATAAAAACAGAACCCTTTATTATCTTAGATGGAATATAATTTTGATAAAACACTTGAACTCCATTCTTGAGGAAAATATCCTTTCTTCTTCAAAAACATTTTTCCTTTCATAACATGTCATATAACTTTAAAATAAAAGAAGTTGATTAAAAATAAACTTGAAAACTTGTAAAGGAAGCTTCTTGGAAATAATGTTTTAAAAATCCATTCATGTCGTATAAGTTAAAAAAAAACATTCTTCGTACTTTTGTCAGAAAAGTCAAAAAGTACCTCGTACGACAAAGATTCCTTTCATACATATTACTAAAAACTCACCTAAGGGTAAAAATGGATTTAAAAAATTTTAGGTGGATGGAAATAATATTACATTTTGATGAAACATGGATGTGGATGATAAAATACCCCCCAATAAATACTTACGAATAAACAATCTCGGATAAAAATGAGATTGTGATATTTCCCTTACCTTAGGTCTGATTTGCTTTGTTCGTGTCCGAAGCTCCTGTATAATGGTTTAAATAATGTTATTGACTTATTCCAGAATCATACATATTGATATGATATCATATATGGTCATATTATTAGCTTCTTATTAGTAATATTTCATTGTTACTTGTTACTCGGGTCTTTATAACTTTTTGTTCTTATGCGTGTTTTGTCGAATAAATTCTTATTCTTATCTTTAGGTTATAGATAATTCATTTACAGAATGGTATTAGTATAGTATATACCATATTCATTCATTCAATTCATTTATATAATCATTATGAAATGAATATCATGTAGAACGAGTCGCATCACATCGTGGAGACAGTATTCCGTACGTACGCAGGAGTGATGATATCGTTCCTATGATCGTGGAATTGTATTGGAGTATATATATATATTATTTCAGAATCAATATTACTTCATAATAATCATATATAGTTACTTATTACACCATTATAACCATCCTTGTAAGGTGATGGTGGAAAAATAGATTACACCACGGCGTGGAGACGGTATTCCGTACGTACGCACGCGCGGTGATTTCATTTTTCCGTAGGATGGATAGAAGGTGAATTAGGGTTGTTTCATATTTATAATAACATATCAGTATGTAAGTAATACTGATGTTATTAATTTATCATGAAACAACTAAAGAAGAAGAAGTTGAAGAAGAAAGAAATTGAAAAGATCGGTAATGGATATTACCTCTTCTTTGGAACGCCTCTTTGAATCCTCCACTTAAGGAACTATGATTGGTCTTTGGAGAAGACCATGACCTATAGGATTATTCTAGGGAAGTGGAGAGGAGAAAATGTCAGGGGTTGGCCGAGCTTGAGTGCTCAAATTGGTGTGAGGAGGAGGGGGAGGAGGCGCCCTTTTATAAGGGGGGAGAGGGGCACCTTAGGAATATCTCAAAATATTATTTTATATTAAAGTCAACATCGGTTTATAATGGTTCCAAAGGGTATTATTTCGAAGCTAAAGTGGGGATGGGTCGAAATCCTATCAAACAATAGGATTTAGACAAGTTTATGGTATTAGTTTAACCTTATCAATTAGATTTAACTCTAAGTTAATTAATTTAACTTTTACCGTGTCTTTTTGTTTTCTTTCACTATATGGTTAATACACTTACTATAACATGCCAAACGAACCCCAAATTGTTTATTATTAATATATATATCCTTATATAAGTCATTTGGCCGAACCTTATATTTTTAGGAATAAAATAACAATTAATAATATAATATTTGATTTAAAAACTATTTTGTGTCAATTTTGACACTATTTGATATATGATTTTTGTGAAAGTCATAACAGAATTATATGTTCGAACCAAGTTGATTAAATCAACATTAATATATCTTAGTAACCTAGAAAATTAGTGGAATTCATAAAAAGTCTTAAATTACATTTATTTTGGTATTTATATTATCAATTTTGTCAATATTTCATTAATAAGATAATTACTGCATCATCTTTGTGTCATAAATAAATTAAATTATTTGATGTCTAAAAATTAAAAATAAAATATCATCATGTAGGAAATCTTTTTAGATTTCTAATGAATATTTAAAATTGAATTTATCTTATGTATTACCCCATATTAAAAATGATTTACTTATTAAACTTTGATTTTAACTATTTTAACCCTTCTTTAAATAAATTAATCATAAATGTCCTAATCTAATCCAAGTGGGCCTAAATGGTCATATTTTATTCCTAAGTTTGTTTTTGGTCGAATTAAACTTGTCCAATAGAATTAGGACATGTGTTAGGGTAATATTAATATCATATTTACCCTTAGTTACCCTATTTACTATTAACCGCGGTAAAAAAAAAGTAAAAAGTTACTATTCACCAAAAAATTATTTTTATCTCATTGAACCACATTTTACTTACTGATATCAACCGTGTCTGTCGGATTTTCGAAATTCCATTCACAGAAGCGGTAAAATTATGTTTTATGCAAAATTCAGTTTTTGACCTACCACTTAGTGGTTTCACTATTCATCAAAAATTGAAAGTGTTCAGAAAAATACCAAAATTTCACCCTAGGCTAATTTCGATATTCTGAGTCCAAAAATGAAGTCCATTTTGAAAAATAAAATTTATAAAATTTCAAAAAGTGGTTATTACTATTCATAACGGCTAGTTTTAATAGCATATTGTTGTTTAGTGAAACTCGGTATTGCGTACGACGCAAGCTATCGAGGAAGGTCGCGATTGCGTGTAAAGCAAGCCAAGCAAGTGTTGTGTAGAAAAAGATCCCTTTGATGATTTATATAACATAAAAGTCTCGGGTGTTACAACCATGGGTTCCTGGGTATCTTTTAGATGATCGAGTGATGATTTCTTGCTATCCCCGATTAGACGGGTTAGTACCTTAATGGATTTTTAGACATGCAAGTAGGGACGTTCCACTAGTGAGGGAATGTTAGGGTAGCTAGTTGGTTTTGGACATAGGAGATACACCATATTCCAGTAGGGGGTTCCAAACTGATTATGTCTAGGGGTCTTCTAGGGATGTTTAGGATCACCCATGGATTGTATTTGTTTTGCTTGTTTACTTTCAACGATACTCATTTCTAGTTTATATTGTTTCTCTTTTTCTTTGTAGAACAACCAATGCTTTCCCTGTTATGTTTTTCCATTCTAAAATGAAATTTAGTTTGTAAATAAATTGTATTTTTTATTGTTTTTTAAAATTTTAAAAATACCCTAATTTTAGCTGTATTTCAAACTAATTTCATTGGATTATTTTGGGAAAATAAAAAATTGGATTCAGTGGTAAATTTTGAAATTCGTACTATGAATTTTGTTGCTAATTCTTATTTTACCTTTTTAGTTTTATGTTCTGTTTATGCTAGTTTACTCTAAATGTGGACTTGGTTTTGTGTTGGGTGGTGACCTAGAAGGTCACATGGAGGTATGTGTAGTTTATCTTCCTTTCACTGTTACTGGTTATCTGTGTTGTTTAGTTTTTGTATTTGTTTATTTAATAATTTTTTATTCTTATATGGGCCAAATCATTCCCACCTTTTAGTATTTATGCATAGTACTATTTTCCAACTAATGGGGATCGGGAATGCCCTTCGGGTCTTGCCACGGACCAGCTCATGTGACCGATTCAAGGTCGAACAGGGTTTGTTTGTGACAATATTGATAGGGGAATAAAAAGGGGAATCAGGATCAATAGTTCTTATGTGAAGATTAATGAGAATATAGATGTGAATTTATAACAAATGTAGGGAAATTTTAAATAAATTTTGGATTTACACATTACAAATATTGGGTTTGGAAAAGACAAAACAATTGTCTTTCCCATGGTATTAATCAACTATATTTGACATATAAGGAATGTTTCTAGAAACTTTATGAAAAATAACTATTTTCTAAACATTTTCTTCAATTTTATACTTTAGAAAGTCCATTATTAGTTTTTCAATTGATTTTAATATATTAAAATATATTATTTTTATTCATTTAAAAACTTTTTTAATGAAATGATATTATTTTTTGTCATGGAATCATGTATGTAAACTATTTCACCATTATAAAATCTTAATGAGGTAATGAAAAATATTTTATATGCATGAAATATTTAACTTTTCATATTGGAAAACCCAATTCATAAACTTATCAAAAAACTCACAATTGGATAATTTTAATGTACTGATTAGAAATTTTAAATTATTTTATGAAAATTATTTTCAATTCCTGAGAAATGAAATTTTTAAATAAAACTCTCTGAGTATTACTAGATAATGTTTATGGTGCTGAAAAATTAAAAGCTCAATTTTTAATTTATTTTATTTTTGTTGTAAAAAAGTTTATATAATTATAATCTTATTCATATATCAATATTGATTGCTTTTAATTAATGATGATGCTATCCCCAAATTATTTATATATTCTATTTGAAACTTTTTGTTCCAAAAAACATTCACATTACCATATAATGGTTATCTTATTGGTTGTAATGAAAAATTCATACCATGCACATTTTCACATGACCCATGATACTCTCCTCACTTAGAAAACACATGTCAAATTTCAGTAGAAATGTGTCTCCATGCCGAAAGAAGAAGAACATTGGTTTTCCATGTGCCTAAATAATCATAATACTTTGAGGGATACAAATTCCTCATAAATGTTACCCAATATTGGGTAATGGAGAAAATATCCTACTGGTGTGCATAAACTATAGTATGAGGGTGTATTTATCTTTGGATTCTTTGATTTTACTACTCATGGGGATCTAAAGGATGTAAAAATCAAAAGTTATGACCCTTTGAAGGTGGGTTTCATTTTAGCCCAATTTTTTTATGAAGTCTAAAATCCCACATAGAACTTTTTTTTGACCACATAACACATCCCATACATCACAAAGAACTCATCTTACAAATTGAATTTATTTTTAGTATGAAGTAGTGGATTTTAGCACACTGGAAACAGAAGTCGTTGTTGGTTTGAGGAAGTGGATTTCGGCACCCAATAAGAAAAAGTTGTTTTTGGGCCAAATCATTATTTTATAACCACCTCAGAGAAATGTAATTACTTGGTGAAGATCTTACGTGGACCACCCTTTATGAGAGAGCTATGAAGAACTCGTACTCGATCACCCTCTATTGTGAAGCTCTATAGAATCCTTTTTTTATATAGTTGACTATTTTGGAAAATTTTTTATTCACCACTTCTTATAAATATAGATTCCCACTTTTTTTAAAAGAGGTAATTGAGTAGAAAATAGTAAAAATACAGGAATCACTAAGGATCATAATGGATTCACTCTACCAAAAACAATCAGATAAAATTCATGAGTTTCACATTGGGGAGGACCTTTATGATGTAATACCATGAAGGTCACCTGTAAGAAAATCCATCTACAAGGAAATTTATTTACAAATAGTTATATATTCTATGAAAATACTTGGTCAATTGCAGTACGAGGAATAATTTTATGCCCTCCTGCACAGTGAATCAATCAATTTGTGAATTCCTATGTGGCCAATCCCATGTGGCCAATCTAAATTGATCAACCTTGTTAAGAGGTGTTATTCAGATTTCCTATGTGAACCACTTATGTGAAGGCCCATATGTATCAATCCTTATCCATAAATTGATATGCGTACATCCCTATGAATCCATTCACAAAACCCTTTATGAAACTGGTCCACACCGTAGGGCCTATGGGAAGTGCTCCTGATTGTCACCTATCAAGCGTTCTAAGGGATGATGCTGTGCTAATGTGTATAGAGAAACTCATGTCAAATCCTCAATGATGTAACATATTTTAAAGTTGATTATTTATAATTTTTAATTTTAAATGGGTTTTTTGGAGATATTAATTTAATCTATTAATTTATGATCTTTTAATTAAACATTTAATAAATATTAGGGTGAGTTCATTATTGGCGATTTAAGATTACGATATCCTTAATCTCTATATTATATTTCATTAAATTAACACCCACTTCACAATATAATTTTTTTCAGAATTCCGAAGTGTTGAGGCATTAATTAAATCTTTAACTTAACTTAGTGCTCTAATCTCAATCAAAACTAGATTATGGTAGCATATATATGGTTATAATAATCTATTTTATCCACTAATTAAACAAAATTCATCATTAATCAATGAAATAATAATTTCAATGTAAACAATATAAATTTAAAGAATATAAATTGAAACAATTATCTCATTAAATTATCATCACCTAATTATGAATCACCCAAATGGGAGATTTACACAACCATTGAGATGATTATTACTCTAGTTTAATATGTTTGTGATTTTGAATTGTAAATATAAGGAAAATAAAGGTAATAGAAAAGAGTTGTGTATTGAACACTCACACATGAGTGGTGAGGAAACTTAAATATAGACTTTTGATTGAATTAGAAAACTAAAGAAGAAAGGGTTTATTTTTATTTATTTAAACTATTTTATGACGATTAATATTATGAAATAGAATTTTTATGAGAATAGAATATGAAGAAAAAGAAACATGCATTAAAATTCTATTGAAATGAAAACAAACTTACACGATTACAAATAAGAAGAACACAAAAAAACATGAAAACAAAGAGATGAGGAAGTGTCTATCAAGTGAAAAATTGAGTTTGGAAGGTCCTATGAGGACTATAGAAAGGATTTGTTCATGAAAAATTATCCTCTTATACTCTTTAATTAAAACCCTTTTAAAAAAGAATAAGGTGATGTATTTATAGTGCAAGGTGTTAGAAATTTTTAATTTTAAATCTTCCCCTCACGTTGGCTTGGAAATTTGATTAATTAGATAACCAAATCTAGATAAATATTCTTAATAAGAGTTGTATATATAGATTTCATAATTACAACCTCAAAATTTGGCATCCATTGGCCTTTTATATCCATGGTTTTGGGTCTTTTAATAAATAATGTGCAACTTTCTATTTTATCCACACTTTTTCAAAGGATGAAATGCGAATGGGTTTTAGAAAATAAATTTCCCTTCAAATTCAATCCATTTTTTCTAAAACATTGGCCACCAATTTCTTTTATTTCACACTAAAAAATAGATGATCAACTGCTTATCTATATTAGTATAGAAATCACGTATTGTTTGTTGATTTTGATTGCCAGTCAGAATGGTGGTATGGAATCCAAAACAACCTTTGGGATTATTTTTGTGGGAATTTTTACCTTGAACTGTTTATCCAAGAATAATTATATTGTCCCATAAATTTTTTTGGAGAATAAAAGAATTGGAACTTTTGGATTGATCCCAGAAATTATATCTTCCTGAATGGTCTGGTTTTCTCGATAGACTAGTTGGGCTTTCTTGTGTGGATCATATAACCCTTTAAAAATCATAATTTACCAAATGCCTCTTGTAATGAAATATTTTAATATTAATCAAGAACTCTAAAAATAATGAATAATATAAATTGTATTTATATGTTAAAATATATGATAAAAAATTTAAACTGTAGCTCAATTAAATGAACTCAAACAATTCTCTTCTTATGTGTTTATGTTCAAAACATGAAAAATAACTAAAAATTAATAATTTTTATTTGGAAATTATATTATGGGAGTAATTTAAAATCAGGAATTAATATTTTATATAAACTCTCCCACACTTATTCATATGTATTTTTCATGTACAACAAATATAAAAACATAATTAATCTTTTTCACTCAGAAATAAATATTAATTGTTTTTCACCAATCAGGGGGGTCTAGAATAGTTCACTAATCCATAAATAATTTCACAAATAAATTTATTGCAGTAATTTTTCAAAACAAATTAATTTTTCATTGTCAAAATTAGAAATGGAAAATGTAGTCACATATAACTTACTTCTATCAAGATGATAATGATTTATTTCAAGAGGGTTACTTATTCACCAACCAAAAGTGAAATTATTAGAGTCTTAAAATTTTCTTAGCTTCTTTTACATATCCTAATTTTCATAAGAATAGATAGATTCTTTTGAATGCTTGTTCAATAGCTATGGGACTATAGGAATATAGTGTCCCAATGATTTAAAAATAAGGGTAAAGCACCAACATGGGTAAAACAATGCACATTTTTTTGGGAAATGATACATGGAAGGAAATGGAAGCACATATTTATAAGGGAAATGGTTGGGTGAATAAAGAAAAAAAATAGGAAGAACAATTAAAGTGGAAGAGAAGATAAAATATATTCAAAACAAAAAAGTTATCCCAATGATATACGTTTTCTTTTTTTCCTTTTTTTCATAATTTTAACTTGATAAAGATCTTACACTCATCTCCAAACCCATGTGTGTTCTCTTACCGAAACTAACTGTAACAGTTATTATAAGATAAAAGGTTGAGGAAGATTTATTTTTTACCCACTCTAGACACAACCCATTCCTTTTTTTTGTTTTTTATATAATTGTCTTGAACACTTTCAATAAAAGTTGTACAAGATGTCATAAACATATATACATTCCAAAAACTCACTGAATTACAACCTCTCCCCCACACTAAAATGGATTATTTCTATATAAAGTATATGATAAAATACTTAAAATAAAGAAAAGTATACCCAAAATGAAATCTATCCCCCTCACATAAATTTAAATAAATTATTCAATGAAAATACATTTAGATATTGTGTGGTTTAAGGTATTGGGTTTATAATAAGGCTATAAAAACAGTTTTTCACATGCTTGAAGGGGATTTAAAATTAAGATAAATGTATAGGTAATGGGAGTCTATTTTTCTATTATAATTATCACGTGGTTAATAAAATGACATTATCAGATTAATGTACACTAAATTAGGAAATTCAGCTTGGAGGTCCATACGATCGAGGCTTACAATTAGGGGGGAAAGCAGAAAATGAAATGATGGCCACAGGTGAACTTTTCATTAAAGCTAATGTTGTTTCTCATGGTTAGGGAACAATCACTTTACAAATAAAAAACTGAACATTCATAAATTATTTTTCATAAAAAAAATTATTTATCAAAATTTATGATGAAAATAAAAGATTTTTGAGATGAATACATGTATTTTGACTACCCAAAATAGTTTAGATCAAATTTGAAAAGTGGATGGTTGGTAATTATGAATCTTGTTTTTTATTTTTTCAGTTATTTTTTTAATTTTTTATTGTTTTTTTATAATGAAACACCCACATGAAATAGAAAGTATAAATAAAAAGTTTGATAAGGAATGTGGTAATAAAATTATGAGAATGAGTGAGGAATAATAGAGAGAAAGAGTGAGAGAGGGGGAAGTTAAAGGGAATGAGGTTCCCCTAGGTTTAGATTTGGTGGGCTTCCATCTCTATACAATGGTGGATCTACTATCGTGGTTAGGGATTCGATTGAAGTTGATGTGGTTATAGAGATGTGTGTAACCTCATTGTGATGTTTTAACGGATGTCCATTAACCGTGAATTTTATTTTGGATGAGAGTTCATGGACTCACACTACACCAAATGGGTAAAAATTAGTAACAATAAAAGGAAATTCCCAATGAGAATTAATCTTACCCAAGTGAACCCAAAATTGAGAATTGAAGAGCATTACCTTTTCATATTAATGAAAAACCTTTTCCAGGATGTGTTTGTCATGGAGTTCTATCGCCTTTATTTTATGAGATTTTAATTCTCTTAAGAATATAGTCAAATATGATTAAATTCATTTAACATAAAAAATATATCTTCAATATATTTTACCCAATTAAAATTACAATTTTTATAGCCCAAAATGACTTATATTGGATTTCAGATGGTCTATGACATGATTTATCAAAAATTTGCCTAAATGGAGACATCACAATGGGTGTATTATAGGTAGTTAAATATTACCAAAGTATACACCCGATCATTTCATTAGAATATTTCTTCATGGGATTTACAATTCTCTCATGAACACCTTTCACTTCTCTATTATATATTTCATCCAAGCTATTTTTTTGGGGGTGATACATAGTTGATGTTTTATATACAACCCCATTATTTTTCATAAGATATTCCATGTTTTGATTTTAGAAATGAGTTAATAAGTCACTTATCAATGCACATGGTGTTCCGAACCTATGGAAGATGTGGGTTTTTAAGAACTCATTAATAGTATGTGAATCATCTTTTCATGGTGGTTTGTACTCAACCAACCTAGAATCATAATTGACAGTAATAAGAACATATGAGAATCCATTTGAAGGGGTAAACAGTCCCACGAAATCTTTTCCCAAAACAGTAAAGATCTCAAAAAATATTAAGGGATTTTTTGGGAATTTCATTTCATTAATAAATAGTTTCAAACTTTTATCAAGTAGGACATGATTTACAGAACTCATGTGTTTCCATAAAGATTGATGTCCAAAATGATTCCTAAGTTAATGACTTTTCAAGAGCTCCTTTGTGTTCTATAGTAGAAACCAACAGGTGTCGAGTGAAAAAATTACCTGATGAAAGAATTTTCATATTCATAAACACATATCCTAATTTCCATGTCATCCTTAGTTACCTAAAGATTATTATCTTCCTAAAAATATAATTCTGAATCACTTTTCAACTTCACTTTTTTGTTATTTTTAAAACATTTTAAGAAAAAACCAGCAACCAAGAATTTTACAATTGGGGAATACCATGGTTACTTTGGAGTGAGAGATGATAAGTGTTATGTTGGAAATTTAGGATCAATTATTTCAGAATGATAATAATTAGAAATTATATAAAGGTGATAATCCATAAGGATTTCTTTTCCAAGTCTATATTTATTCCCATTGTCAAAATGTTGGATCATTAGGATCGATCTTATTATCCTTGGTTTGGAATCACTTTTCTTGAGTAAGAACTTTATAGAAGAATAGTCTATTAAGATGATGATTTTGGTACCTAGGATATAGGGCCAAAATTTATCTATGAAAAAACCACTACTAAATGTTCATTTTTGATAACATTGTATTGATATTGAGTATCATCCAATGTTTTTGTGGCATAATAGATTACATGAGGAATCTTCTCTATTATTTGACCAAGAACAACCCCAATAGACCTATCCGAATAATCACACATTAATTCAATGTGTAAGGGCTAATCTATAGCTTGGATTATTGGGGAAGATGTAAGAACAATTTTCAGTTCAATGAATTCAATATTGAAAGCCCAAAAAATGGAATGTAAAATCATTTAGAAGTAGTCAAGTGAGTGGGAGGTAAATCCTACTAATGTTATGGATGAATCACTGATAGAAACAATTATAACCAAGGAATGAATGGATGTTTCAAAATGTGGTCAGTTCAGGAAGTTATTGGATCTCCTAAATTATGATAAGATGAATATGAACACCCTAATATAAAATTACATTCCCTAGAAATATTCCATTAGTAACCATTAAGTGAAATTTTTCTTAATTCATCATAAGGTTACATTTGAAACAATTTTGAAGGACTAGATAGATTTAATAAAAGAAGGATTCAAATGACTCACCGTAAATGGTAAAGTCATCCATGAATACCTACATGAAATTTCCAAAGAATTCAAAAAAGATACTCATCATACACTTCTAGAATGTTGTAGGAGAATTACAAAGGCCAAAATGAATTCTCTTATACGCATGTCTTCCAAAGGGGCAAGTGAATGTTGTGTTTTCTTAGCCTTGAGGTGCGATTGGGAATTTGAAGTAGTAGTTGTATCCATCAAGAATTAAATAATTAGACTTTATGGAAATTTTTTCTAGCATTTTATCAAGGAAATAATAAGGGTTGTGATCATTTTGTGATTCAACATTCAATTTCTGATAGTTGATTCATATATATTGTTTGTTCTTCACCATAATTGTGATCAACGCTCTGTGTTCATTTGTGGAAACTGTTATCCCACCCGTTTTAGGTACCACTGGAATTGGAGTAACCCATTCACTATAAAAAAGTTGATAGTTAAAACCAGCTTGAATAATCTTTTAAACACGCCCCTAAGTACATCAAGGATGAGTGGATTGAGTATTCTTTGTGGTTTTCTGGTTAGTTTGGATGAATCTTCAAGATGGAGATAATGTATATAAAGTGTATGGTATATTCTTGGTATGTCATCTAGGTGGCAACATTAGGCCTTTTTTGTTTCCTTTAACACCAAAACAAGTTTGGACTCCTCAATTTCAGTATGTGTGGAAAATGAAATGACAAGATAAGAGTGATCATGGAAAAAGAAGACATATTTTAGGTTTGTAGAAAGTGGTTTTAGATCAGTCTCATATTTAATTTGTAGTATAGAAATCTTAGGAATGGAGGAGGGGACTTTATTTGGTTTTGATTAACATTCCATAATATTGTCTAAGGTATAATAGTAGAGATCAGAGTTGAGATGGAACTCAAGAGAGTTTTCAAGACCCTCATGATTTAGAGATTCTATGAATGAATGGTCAACAACTATATACCCATTTATGAAGTGGTTAATCATGGTTTTAATATGAAAAGATCATATATCATTAGAAAATGATGAACCTGATGAAATGGTGGTGAATACACTCTTAAAAGTTTCTAAAAAAGTATTCATTGAGAATTCCGAGTGATCCTAAGATGGGTATCACATGGCTTAAAAAATGATGAACATGGACAGTTGGTCATAAAATTTCATGGTTGATATTCCCATATAGACATCAATCATAGTTATATTTGTCAGGTTGAATGGTATTTCTATAAATAGGGGTGATCTAAAAGAGTTCATCTCAATTTCTCTGTCATGGATAAAGAAATCAGCTGGGAAGATAAGATCATTGACACAGAAAATGACATACTCGATTATTACCTTAGGACTGGCTATGTTTCCATTGGATAATTTGATTAAAACACTTTTTTAGTGAAATGTACCTAGACCAAGGATGGAGAATACAGAATTGTGTATGACATTTATCGAGGATCCTAGGTCAATGAGTGCATCATAAAAATTAGAGCTCCCTATTTGGCATGGAAACATAATAGCCCTTGGATATTTGTAATTCATGGGAATATAACATTTATTCCAAACATTTTAATCATCCTAAGTTTCCTCTTATTGATGAAAAATTACTTAAAAACATGGAATACATAAGAATTTGTTTGATTATATCTAAGAGGGTAATGTTGTCATCAACACATATAAACACGACGATCATTTTAAGATCTGGTTTAAAGGAATTCCTTGGCTTATAGATGGATTGGGGAAAAGGAATTGGGTTCCTCAGGGGAATGTAATGAGGATAGGGAGTGGTTTTTGGTTTTTTTCCTAGATTTTTGTTCTTTTCATTTTCACGCCCAATATTCTACGGTTCATTGGAGGATCATTCACGAAGCATGGAATGTTTTATACCCAATTGAAGTGAAATTCCCCTTACATTACCCTTGGGATTAAGAAATGGTTGATCTATGATTTGGTAATAATTGGATGGTTTCTACTAGATATGGGGGGATGCAAGTTGACCAATATGGGTTTTAATGTTTTTAAGGTTAGAATAGGTGAATGAGGCAGGATCTTCCAAAATAATTTCCCATGGTTGGTCGGAAGAAGAGGCATGTCCTAGATTAAGATTTCCATGATTTTGGTTTTAGGTAAATATATTGAATTAGGTTGGGAAATGAGATGTATCACTAGGATAGTGGAATCCAAGAGGAGTATGTGGACAATTTCCCCTTTGAGGTTGAGGTAAAAAGGATATGGTTTCTAGAAGATACCACTACCTTGACCATATTGGAAATGGTTTTGATTTTTTTATGGAATTGAGGGTGTGTGATAGAGGACTACCATACCTCAATCTAGGGTTATAGGTAGAAAAAAAAGGATCAGAGTGGAATTGGTTGAAGTTTCTAATGAACAGACCAGATTGTTGAGGGTTTTTGTTTCGCTGATCATATTTTACATTGATATTTATTGGATTGGAAGAATAAGATGGATAATATTTAATGTGGGGAAATGAGTTTTTTGGATGATCTAGTGAGATATAGATTCCCCAATTCATAGTAGGTCTGGAGAATAGAGATTATGGAGAATATGAGGTTGGGGCTTTGGTAGCCTCCACTAGTTGACACACAAGACCTGTATGTTCACTCATCCGCTCAATCATCTTGTTAGACTCTATGAATTGATTGTCTTGGTCTTTTTTGACTTAATCATGTGCTCGAGTATGGAATTATTGTTTGTTTTTAGCCATGCTGTTTATGAGATCTTTTACACCTACCGAATTATTATCAACAAGGGAACCACCACTTGTGACATTAATGAGTGTTCTCTAAATATATAATCACCCCTAATAGAAGTATTAGATCAAGATTTGGTAAGGTATTTGGTGGTGTGGGTAGGTTTCACCAACTTTTTAAACCTATACTTGTACTCACTGTGTGATTCATTGGGGAATTGATGGATAACAAATATTTACTTTCTGATTGAATCAGTTCGAGAAAGAGGAAAGAATTAATTAAATAATATTCACATTATGTCCTTCCAAGTGGTTATGTATATGAGAGTGAGGTAGTAGATCCATGACATGGTGGAGTTAGCTAGGAATGAATGGCATTCTCAATGATTGATTTGTTCTTTAGAAACCCATTGAGGATTCATAGTAGAGAACACAACCGGGGACTCTTGAGTTGAAGATGTAGATCCTCATTGTCTAGCCCATGTAAATGGGGTAGAATAAGAATCAAACATGACTTGAGATAGAAATAAAACTCAATATTTGGTTATTTAATACTAAGGGGTTGGTAAGTTTTAAAAGGGGAAACATGTTATTTTAGTCTATATTACATAGGATTGGATATATCTAACTTAATTGGATATGAAATTAATTGGTCTTGAGTGATTTAGTTATCACTAATTTTCCTCCTTAATTACTGAATTTTTTACTCGATTTATGGTTCAAACAAATATAATGGAATATTTGTAAGGATATTGGGCATTAAGAGATGTTTGGAAAAGAGGAGGTATCAGGGATTTTCATTGTGTTTTTATTATCATAATTTCCTTTGGTATATTTTATTTTATTTTATTTTTTATATTATTTTACAAAAACTAATAAATGGTCGACTACTAGTTGCACCATCACCGGAAACGACACTATTTGGAATGCTACCGATTATTTCCTATTAGCCATTTAATGGTCTGGTGCTTTTCTAATGTGTATAGTGACACTCGGGTCGAATCCTCCTTGATGGAATAGATTTTAGAGTCAATTGTTTCTGATTTCTCTTTTTAATGGGTGGTTTGTTTGTAGAGCTTAATTAAATTGATTGATTTTTGATTTATGATTTAATAAATAAATAATTATTATGGTGAGTTAATTATTTCGTATTTAATTGTATGATTTCCTTGATATTTTATTTATATTTCATTTATTTAACACCCACTTTACAATATGATTTTGGTTGGAATTACCATGTTTTGAGGATTTAATTCAACACTTAACATAACTTAGGGTTCTAATGTTAATAAAAAATGATTTATTGTAGTGTATTTTTTGATCCAATAATCCATTGAAACAACTCTATAAACAGAAAATGTCATCAATCCATGACATTTTAATTTCAAAATAAACAATATTAATTTAAAAAATATTAATCAAGCTAAGTCTCTCAATCACTTATCATAACCAAATTATGACTCACCCCAATGGGATATTTACTCATCCATTTAGATAGTTATTACTTAATTTTAATATTTTTATGATGATGAATTATAGGTAGAACACAAAGAAATAGATAAGAATATATCTCTGCACCAAACACACACACGAGCAGTGAAAATATTAAATATGAACTTTAGATTGAATTAGAATAAAAAATAAAGAAGAGTTTATTTTGATTTATTTAACATATATTAAGATAATTAATATTATGAAATTTAAGGTGGATGATAATAAGAGATTAATAAGAAGAAACACGCATTAAAATTTTATTGAAATAAAAAAACTTAGACGGTTACAAATAAGAAGAACACAAAAGAACTTGAAAATAAATATAGGAGTAAGGGTCTCTCAAGTGAAAATTTGAGTTTGTGAGGTCCTCGTAGGACTTTGGAAAGGCTTTTTTCATTCCAATGTATCTTCATATACTCTCAAATTCCAACCCAATACCAGGAGAAGAGCGGTATGTATTTATAGCATAAGGTTGTAGATTTTTTGCATTCCAAATCTTCCCATTATGTTGTCTTGAAAATTTTATAAATTAGATAGTTGAATATGGAGGAATATATAACGACCAAATATTTTTAAAGGAAATTTATTTATTATATGTCATAATCACATGAAATCAAAAAATAAATAACTACTAAGTGCAATGTGACCCTTAAAACATAAGTCTATTACATTTGTGATGTGAATTTAAAAAATCCGACATACCCAATTGCGATTAGTAAGTTATTTAGATTCCAATAATGAAAACTTAATTTTTGGTGAATTGTAACCTACCCTTATGAATAGTAACATACCCTTATGAATATTTATATACCTTAATGAATATTAACCTTACTTATGGTAGTATATAAATAATATTCAAGTGTAAGTATGATATATCTATGCTTTAAAATAAGTAAACAAATGTTTTAAAACTTCTGTTTTTGGAATAAATTATGATTTAATTAAATAATAAATTAATAATATTTAAAAAATTATTTTTTAAAAATGGACTTCGTTTTTGGATTCTATACTTCGAAAAATGGTTGGGGTAAATATTTGGGATTTTTCTGAAATACTTGAATTTTTTGATGAATACTAACATGCCATAAATAGAAAATTTAAGATATATACACTAATTATAGAGTCATGGGTGATGTTCTGCTGATGTAAGACCACTTGTTTTGGGATCACATGGTAAAATTACTATTCTTGGTCATGTAATACTCACTATTCCTTGTCTTGAGGAGAAATAATAAATTAATGATTTTCATATTAAGAAATTCCCTCTCTCTCCTCCACTATAAAAACCTCCTCTCACCCCCCTTCCATTCACTCCTCTCAAGCCTTGTGCCTTCTCCAAGTTCATTCCAAATACCATCCCAACCTCCTCTCCATCTTAAAGCAATATTTGGCCTCATAAAAAGTCCAAAACCTCTCCCTTAAGGAGGCTCTCAAGGAAGTTTGGTTCAAGAGGTAAATTCCTCTTTTCAATTCGTTGTCTTTCCTTTCAAGTTCATTTGTTTTCATTTTCTATTACCTATCCTTATACAATTTTTTTGATGAATCTAGTAACTTATATGTACTGGAATTTTTTAATGATCTTGGATTAAGTTATCATTACATCCCCCTTTGTACCTCCTTTTATACTAGTAGCAAGAAGACCATCCGAGATGTGTCAATTTTACACATTCAAGGGCAATGGACTTTCAATTTCTATTATCAATTTCAACTCTGGTCCGGAAACCATTTTATTTATGGTTGAACCAGATTATTATATATAATATATCCTATTTAATATTCCGTAATCCCTTTGTACAAATGGTATTAAGTTATAAAGAAAAATGTGTTCGTTGTAATCAAAATCCACAAATTAACCAAAACCATTATCATTAAAGTTCTATATGACAATGCATCCTCCTCCCATGTAACCAAGTTATATAAATAACCAATAACCCCTATTTATGTTCATAAATAATATATAATTTCAATTCCGGATACTTACATTCATTCCACATACTTAAAAACAAGTGAACCGAAGATTAAAATAACGAAATTGAACACTCCGAAGCGACGGAATTCGATACAATAACTTATCAATAAGAACAAAAATGAACTAACCAGATTTATGATAAACTAAATTCATGTATAATAAGTTCATAAGTAATTTATTAATAATTATAACATTATATTCTAGGAGATTAAGTTCTATAGAGGAACACGTTTGGAGTAATGTAAGGGTTTTCCACCCGAACTTCCATTTTCATTCGGGTTACTTTCATTGTCTAATTACCTCAATGAAGTTCTTATGTATTGTTATGTGCTCATAAAATATTCTGTGTGAGTATAATATATATTTTTACAAACCATAAACCTTCTTTATTTTATGGAGAGTTATACGTTTCAAAAGGAACATTCAAAATTGTTTCCAAAATACAAGCCCAATTCAAGGGAATTTTTACAATTCATATCTATTTAGAAGGGAAATCTATAATCTGTTTTTGGAAAAAATTATATTTCTAAAAATACGCATTTTATTATGAAAACACTATCATACTTCACTTCTGGTTTTATACAAATATTTTCCAAAATAACGCTTCTTTTCATAATAAAAGAGTATTTAACTCAAAATTGTGTAATGATTTTATAAGAGTATTTTCGTTTGATTCAATGCTCTTGTTGATTCCATGGTATTATTGTGTTTAATCATTTATGAAGTCATATACCATATTATATTTAGTGGTGTATGACTAAATCATTTTTGGATGATCTATCCTAAAACCATTCACCATATTATTCCGCATGGTTAGTGTCTATGTTCAATAATTGTGGAAAGGTAGTTACATTTCCTATGATAGTTTCAATATGAATATATATGTTGTTGATCCATGCTCATATGAGGAATTAATTGGACTTATTATGTGATGGGTGGGGGCCGCTATAGCCCCTCGATGAATCGGCAGGTCTAATGAGATAAATAGATGTGGAATTGGCCAAGGCCTTTCCCAATGTGATATATGGATTTTGGCCGAGGCCTTATTCATTAGATGTCTTGGCCAAGGACTTGACAAGATGTTTCAAAATGTCCGGCATATTCACGTCCCTCATTATGATGCTAGTATTTGAATATCTTGTTGTTATTCGACATGTAGAATACCCATGATTGTGTTTTATTATGGCATTATTTATTTAGCTCTTATTTCTGCCATAATGTGTTCATGTTTATTATTAAAGGCATGTGTTTTCAATTATTCACCATGTCCAATGTTTATATTATATTATTCTATATTTATTATTATTAATGAGCATTTGAGCTCACCCTTTTCTTATGTTTCATTTTCTCAGGACACGAAGAAGTAATTGATGAATGACTTGCAAGCATAATCTAGGAGACATGATGTTTCTAGTGGAATAAATTAGTGTTATTTTTCCCTTCATGTTATAATGTTAATCTTATGTATGTAACTTCTTTCCAATAATACAAAACTACTCGATCTTTCGGGATTCATATTCCTTGTATGTATGCCAATGTAATCAAATAAGGTGTTGGCTTCGGGAAACTGTGGTTGGGTCATTACAGTTGGATTTAGAGGAAGTTTAGTAGAATACTTGGAAACTAGATTTAGAAAATGTATAATTAGGGAGGAGTCCTTATGTTAGTATTTGAGGATATAAATTCAATAACATTGTGGTATTTTGGTAAGGAATAGATTATTTGGATCTTTCAAGAAATACATCCCTATCTGGATACGAGCAAGTAGAGGTGGCTCTGGAACAGATGTATCTAGGGGTAAAACTCGAAAACACTGCTTTGAGCTAAACTCAAACAGGAACTGGTGCACAACAACGAACCTTGCTGCACTCTTGGTTATGACACTTCTGGGGGATATTCTTAGGATAATTCACATTTTCATTACAAGCCATTATGAAGGACTGAAATTTAAAATATTCCTCAAAGAAACCATATTTGTGAATATTGGATTATCCATGAGTAGGATCTCAATTTATCTGAGGATTTTTAAGTTAAGATTATACATTATGATTCATAACCTAATCTATTATATTCCATTATCCAGAGATGGGGCCAAGTGGAAGGAATGGAAACTGCATGAACACACGTGTCCCTTGTAGAGGTTTTCTCCGATGCAAGATAATGATGTTGGATCTAGTTTTGTGACTGGTGCTGAGCAACTGATAACTATACTGGGAAAACATACTCATGTTTTGAATAATAACCTTACCCATATAGAGCATCTGGATCCACCACGTAGAGGAGGTATGATGGATCTCTTTATGCGACAACAGCCTCCATCATTCAATGGGACTACAAACCCATTTATAGCTAAGTAGTGGAGAAGTTCCCTGGAGAAGATATTTCATTCTTTGAGATATAATGAAAGAGAGAAGGTTGTTATGGCAGTATATCGTCTATCGAGAGATGCATTTCAGCGGTGGTCATTAATCCAAAACACAAAGGAGGAGGAAGAGATAGAAGATAAGGAATGGAGGGATTTTAAAGAAATCTTCTTAGAAAAATATTTCCCTCGTGAGCAGCAAGTAGATACGAAGATACAATTCTTGAATCTGAGGTAGAAGGAGGATGAAAATGTTTCCATGTATGAAGCCAACTTCACAAGGTTAACAAGACATGTAGTGGACAATATATGAAATCCAAGGAGAAAAATTGATCGATTCTTTGATGGCCTAAATCCATTCCTCCAGCGGGCACTGGTCTCCCAATGTTTTTCATCATATGAGGATATAGTTTCATGTTCCATAAAGATAGAAAAAGAATTCTCTAAGTCATATGACATTAAGAGAAAGCATGAAAAGTAGAGGGCTGCTGAAAACCCTGGGAAAGAAAATAAAGGAATTGGGAAGAAGGGAAGAGTCGAATTTCCACCATGTGACAATTGTGGAAAGAAACACCCCGGTGCATGCTTAAAAGGAAAAGGAGTATGCTTAAAATGTGTTCAGAAAGGCCATCATGATGGTGATTGCAAAGGGAATAATGGAGCCAATGATGTTCAATGCTATATTTTTCGGGAGATGGGACACTATGATAATGATTGTCCAAAACATCAAGGAAATATGCAATAAAAAAGGAAAGAGATCAGGTACAACCTTATGAAATCACAACTTCAGAGGTTGAAGTTCCTAATGGCATGGTGGGATGTACTTTAATTGTTTCCGTAAGTTTAGAAAATGTTTTAATTGATTTTGGATCATCGAATTGTTTCATATCTTCCCAGTTTTCTATGAAAATTAGATATTTATAATTTGATTTAACAAGGGAGTTGTCAGTCAAAAATCCTAAGGGAAGTATCATTAATACAAACGTCTATCAATCAGTTCCCATTAGAGCATATAAATGTTCTTTATCTGCTGATCTCATCGTTATACCCATGATTGAGTTTGATATAATCCTTGGTATGGATTGGATTTCAGACTATGATGTAAAAATTTATTGTAAGAAGAAGGAGGTTGCGAATTTTGATGACGATGATAAAGAACACCATATCCTTAGAGAAGAATCGTCACCACCTGATTCTTATCTAGATCCACCCCCAGTAGCTCAAAACAATTCAATTATTGGGGAGGAAGAGAATGAAATAACTATGGGTGAGGAAATGAATGTTCAAATAGAGGATGTACCTATTATGAGGGAATATATTGATTTGTTTCCAGAAGATTAACCTGGACATCCTCCAGAACGAGAAATTGAGTTTTCCATTGATTTAATTCCTTCTTCAAGGCCCATATCGAAGACCCCTTATAGAATGTCCACTGTGGAATTAGTGGAACTAAAGAAACAACAAGAGTAATTGAGTGATAAGGGATTTATTTTACCAAGTGTTTCTCCATGGGGAACCCTATCCTTTTTGTTAAGAAGAAAGATGGATCTATGAGGTTATGTATCGACTACAGGGAGATCAGTGCTATAATAATAAAGAACAAGTATCACCTACCTCGCATTGAAGATTTATTAGACCAACTGTTTGGAGATAAATACTTTTCAAAGATTGACTTTCGATCTGAATATCATCAGTTGGGTGTGAAGAATGAAGACATTCTGAAAATAGCATTTCATACTAGGTATGAGCATTACGAGTTTATAGCAATGCATTTTGGATTGACTAATGCACCCTCTGTCTTCATGGATCTAATGAAAAAAGTTTTCAAGGAATATCTCGATGATTTTGTAGTGTTATTTATTGATGATATATTGTTATAATCCAAAGGCTACGAAGATCATGAAAATAATTTGTGCATTTTTATGAAGACTCTTAGAAGACATGAATTATTTGGGAATATTAGCAAGTGTGAATTCTGGATTCAGGATATTTCTTTTCATGGTCATATTGTCTCTATGGATAGAATCCTAGTTGATCATATGAAGAAAAAGTCAATCCAATATTGGCCTACACCAATAAACATAACTGAGGTACAACGTTTTATTGGGTTATCATGTTATTATCTATGTTTCATGCCGAATTTTTCCCGACTATCTAACCCGCTAACGAATATCACACGTAATGGGGTTAAATTTGTTTGGACAAAAGACTGTGAAGAATGTTTCGAATAACTGATGAAAAGATTAGTCAATGATCCTATATTGACTTTATCATCGGAGAAATATAGGTTTGTTGTTTATAGTGATGCTTCAAAGAATGTACATGGTTGTGTCCTTATGGAAAATGATAGGGTTATTACTTATGAATCACGATTGCTAAAAATTCATGAGCAAAATCAACATACTGATGATCTTGAGTTAGCTGTTGTAATCATTGCTTTGAAGATATGGAGACATTATCTCTATGGTAAAAAATGTGAGATTTATACTGATCACAAGAGTTTGAAGTATATTTTCTCACAGAAAGAACTCAACATGAGGAAAAGTAGATGGCTTGAACTATTCAAGGATTATGATTGCACGATACAGTACCACCTGAGGAAGGAAAATATGGTGGAAGATGTTTTGAGAAGAAAGGATAATAGAGTTTTGAATAGGATAAGAGTTGAAAGGGATCCTATTTTCATGGATCTAGTAAACATGGATTTGGGAATAACCATTGAAGGTGAAACATCAATGATTTTTCAAATGGTTTCCAAACCATCTTTTCTAGAAAGGATAAAAAGTTCTCAAGATGATGACGAGGAGATTCAAAAAAAGATTAAAGTTGTGAATGATTGGAGACGGAGTGACTTCGTATATGAAGATGGAATTTTGAAATTTTGGAAGAGACTTTGTGTTCCCGAAATACCTAATCTAAAGAGTGAATTATTGGATGATGCTCATAGTTCTAATTTCTCTATACACCCTGGAAGCACTAAGATGTATAGAGATTTGAAGGAACATTTTTTATGGGACAAAATGGAAAGGGAGATTGTTGATTTTGCGTCAAGATGTATGGTTTTTCAATAAGTGAAAGCTGGAAAACAACAGCCTGGTGGAGTATTGCAACCTAATTCCATACCCAAGTGGAAATGGAATAATATCATGATGGACATTGTCATGGGACTACCAAATACTCCTAGAAGGAACTATGTTATATAGGTCATTGTTGACTGTCTTACCAAGGAAACACATTTTCTTTCTATAAGAGGAGATCTACCACTTGAACGTCTATCAAGACTTTATATTATGAAGTTGTGAGACTTCATGGAGTATCCCTATCGATTGTTTCTAATCATGATCTATGTTTTACATCAAGAATCTGGAAAAGTCTTCAGAAGGCTCTAGATAATGATCTTCGTTTGAGCACTGCCTACCACCCACAAACTGATGGACAATATGAATGGACTATTCAAACTTTGGAAGAAATGTTGATGTCTTGTTCACTTGATTTTAAAGGCATGTGAGATCAGTATTTACCTCTCGTAGAAATTTCCTACAACAATAGCTTCCATTAAAGTATACAGATGGAACCTTATGAAGAATTATATGGGAGGCGATGTCGTACACCAACTTACTGAGATGATGTTGGTGAAAGAAAGCTTGTGGGACTAGAACTTGTTGAAGAAACAATGGAAAATGTGAAGATTATCCAGAACCATATCAAAATAGCTCAAAGTAGGAAAAAGAGCTATGCTGATAACTGAAGGAAGGATTTGATGTTTCAAGAAGGTGATCATGTTTTCTTAATATTATCGCCGTGGACGGGTATTATAAGATTCGGCAAGATGGTAAAATTAAGTCCCAGGTACATCGGACCTTTTGAAATTCTGGACCAAATTGGAGCTATAGTTTACCCTTTGGCAATGCCGCCAAGTCCCTGCATGGTTCACAATGTGTTCCTTTTGTCAATGTTAATAAAGTACATGCCAGACCCAACACATGTACTCACTTATGAAGAAGTGGAACTTGAGCCCGATCTATCTTAATGTGAAGAGCCTATCAAGATTTTTGATACTAGAGAACAAGTATTGATAAATCGAATGACTCATCTGTTAAAGGTTCTATGGAGGAACCATAATATGGAGGAAGCAACATGGGAACCTAAGGAGCTTATGTTAAAGACATACCCAAATCTTTTTACGTAATATTTTGTGAATTTTTAGGATGAAATTTTTGTTAGTTGGGGAGAATGTAACAACTAAATATTTTTAAAGGAAATTTCTTTCTTATATGTCACAATCACATGAAATCACAACATAATTAACTACTAAGTGCTATGTGACCCTTAGAACATAAGTTTGTCACTTTTGTGATGTGAATTTAAAAAATCAGACATACACAGTAGCGATCAGTAAGTTATTTAGAGTCCAATATGAAAAAATTAATTTTTAGTGAATAGTAACCTACCCCTTATGAATAGTAACATTCCCTTATGAATAGTGATATACCCTAATGAATATTACCTTACTTATGATAGAATATAATTAATATTTTAGTGTAAGTACGATATATCTATGCTTTAAAATAAGTAAACAAATGTATTAAAACTATTCTTTTTAGAATAAATTATGATTTAATTAAATATTCAATTAATAATATTTAGAAAATTATGGTTTAAAAATGGAATTCATTTTTGGATTCTACACGTCAAAAAATGGTTGGGGTAAATTTTTGGGATTTTTCTGAAATACTTGAATTTTTGATGAATAGTGACATGCCATAAATTGAAAAATTAAGATAAATACACTAATTAAAGTGTCATGGGTGATGTTCTACTGATGTAAGCACACTTGGTTCGGGATCACATGATACAATTACTATTCTTGGTCATTTAATCCTCACTATTCCTAGTCTTGAGGAGAAATAATAAATTAATGAGTTTTATATTATGAAATTCTCTATCTCCTCCACTATAAAAACCTCCTCCCCCCTTCCATTCACTCCTCTCAAGCCTTGTGCCTTCTCCAAATTCTGCCCAAATACCCTCCCAACCTCCTATCCCACGTCCAGAAGTCTTTGGTCTCATAAAAATACAAAAACCACTCCCCTAAGGAGGCTCTACAAGATGTTTGGTTCAAGAGGTAATTCCTCTTTTCAATTCTTGGTCTTTCCTTTCAAGTTCAATTGTTTTCATTTTCTATTACCTCTCCTTATCCAAATTTTGTGATGACTCCAGTACCTTATTTGTACTGTAATTGTTTCGTGATAGTGTATTAAGTTATCATCATACCCCCCTTTATACCTCTTTTTATACTAGTAGCAAGAACACCATCCGAGATGTGTCAATTTTACACATTCAAGGATGATGGAATTTTGATTTCTATTATCAATTTCAATTCTTGTCAAGAAAACATTAGTGTTATTGTTGAACCAGATTATTATATATAATATAACCTATTTAAGATTCTGTAATCCATTTGTACAAATTGTATTAAGTTATAATGAAAAATGTGTTCGTTGTAATCAAAACCCACAAATTAACCAAAACAATTATCACTAAAGTTCTATATAATAATGCATCCTCTTTCCCTATAACAAAGTTATATAAATGACCAATAACACCTATTTATGTTCCTAAATAATATATTATTACAATTGAGTATATTTACATTCATTCCACATACTTAAAAACAAGTGAACCAAAGATTAAAATAACAAAAAATGAACACTCTGAAGCGATATAATTCGATACAATAACTTATAAATAAGAACATAAATGAACAAACAAGATTTATGATAAAATAAATTCATGTCTAATAAGATATTAAATAATTTATTAATATGTATAATTTCATATTCTAGGAGCTTACATTCGAGAGAGGAACATGTTTGGAGTTAAGGTAAGGGTTTTCCACCCGAACTTCCATTTTCATTCGGGTTACTTTCATTGTCTAATTACCTCAATGAAATTCATATGTATTGTTATTTACTGATCATATATTCTGAGTGAGTATCATATATATGATTAAAAACCAGAACCCTTCCTTATTTTATGGATAGTTGCATGTTTTAAATGGAACTTTCAAAATTGTTTCCAAAATACAAGCCCGATTCAAGGGAATTTCTCCAACTCATATCTATTTACAAGGGAACTCTATAATCTATTTTTGGAAACCATTATCTTTCTAAAAATACTCATTTTATTATGAAAATAATATCTTACATCACTTATGGTTTTATACAAAGATTTTCCAAAAGAACTATTCTTTTCATAATAAAAGAGTGTTTATCTCAAAATTGCTTAATGATTTTATATGAGTATTTTCATTTGATTCAATGCTCTTATTGATTCCATGGTATTATTGGGTTTAATAATTTAGGAATTCATATACCATATTTTATTTAATGGTTTATGACTAAATCTTTTGTGGATGATCTATCCTAAAACCATTCACCATATTATTCTGAATGGTTAGTGTTTTTTTTTCAATAATTGTTTAAAGTTAGTTACATTTTATATGATAGTTTCAATATGAATGTATATGTTGTTGATACATGCTCATATGAGGAATTCATTGGACTTATTATGTGATGGGTGGGGCCCACTATAGCCCATCAATGCATTGGTAGTTTTCATGAGACAAATAGATGTGTAATTGGCTGAGGCCTTTCCCAATGTGATATATGGATTTTGGATGAGGCCTTAATCATTAGACGTCTTGGCTGAGGCCTTGAAAAGATGTTTCAGAATGTACGGCATATGCAATTCCCTCATTATGATGCTAGTATTTGAGGATCATGCAGTTATTCTACAAGTATAATACCCATGATTAAGTTTTATTATAGTATAATTTATTCAGCTCTTATTTCTGCCATGATTTGTTCAAGTTTATTATTAAAGGTATGTGTTTTCAATTATTCACCATGTATAATGTTTATATCTTCCGCTGTATTTCTTACTCTTACTGAGCGTTTGAGTTCACCCTTTTTTTATGTTTCATTTTCTCAGGATATGAATAAGTAATTTATGAATGACTTGCAAGCATAATCTAGGAGACATGATGTTTCTAGTGGAATAAATTAGTGTTGTTTTTCCCTTTATGTTGTAATGTTAAACTTATGTATGTAACTTTTTTCCAATAATACTAAACTACTCGGTCCTTCAGGATTCATATTCCTTGTATTTATTCCAACGTAATCAAATAAGGTGTCGGCTCCGGGCAACTAGGGTTAGGTCCTTACATAATATTCTTCTTAAAAGTTATATATATAGATTTTAAAAGCACACCATCCCAATTTGATGTCCATTGTACTTGTTTAGGTCATGTTATGGTTGTTTTAATAAAAAAAATTCAATTGTCCATTTTTCACACTTTTTGGAAGGACAAAATGTGAATAGATTTTTTAATAGTAATATGCTAAAAAATATGATCCATTTATTCTAAAAAGTCGGAATCCTACTTATTTACATTGAAAATATACAATATTAGATCAATGTTTTGTCCATATTATTAGAAAATTTAATGATTAGGTTCTGATTATAATTCCTAGATTAAGTGGTGGGATGTGCTTCAAAAAAACATTTGGGCCCCTTTTGGTGGCATTGGGTGTTAAAAGTTTTTCAAAGAAGAATTGTATTTACCCCTAATTATTATAGAGAATCAAATAATTTGGACTTCAAGATGGAGCCCATAAATTCTATCTTTATGGATGGTCTAGTTTTCTCCATAGATTTGTTGGTCCTTTGTGTGTGGATTATATAACCCTTAAAATGGCCTAATTACCCAAATATCCTTTATAATGATATATTTTAATTTTAATTAGGAATAATAAAAAAATGGTAATCAGATAATTTTGATTAATATATTGAATTATATGACTAAAACATTAAATTGTAGTTTAATTATATGAAATCTAACAATGCAATTTCTATGTGTTTATGATAAAAGCAAGAACATTGATTGGAAATTAATCATATTAAGTGGAAATTATCTGATGGGAGTATTTTAAAATCAGGAATGAATATATAATATCACTATTTCATCACACCCTCGCATAGGATTTTTTCTTCACCACTTCCCTGGTCCATTTACAGACATCACAGACCCCCATTAAAAATAGAGAGTCACACCACAAACATTTTAAACAACAACATTGATTTTTTGGGTTATAACACTTACAAGAACAACCAAAATTATAGTATTGCCACGTGTTAAGATTCTCATCATAGTTCAAGAAACATGGGAATCTAACATGGTGTATTCCCCAACCAAACCTCTAAATTACCATGATTTTTTATTCTCCTCATGGTTTAAAGAACATGGGCATCCTCCTAGGTGTAATCCCCAACCAAACCATAATCAAAACGAGTTCATATTATCATCACAGTTCAAGAAACATGAGCATACTCCTTGATATAATCCAATACCAAACCATAATCACCATGAGTTGAAATTATCTTCATGCTTATGGAAACAAGGGAACCCCGAAGGTGTAAACCTCAATCAAACCTTAATAATCATGAGTTGTGATTCTCCCCTTGGTTCAAGAAACATGGGCATCCTCACAGGTGTAATCCCAAACCAAACCTCTAAATTACAATGAGTTGAGATTATAATTGTGGTTCTAGAAACATGGGAATCCTTCTAGGTGTAACCCCCAACCAAACCTCTAAATTACCATGAGTTGAGATTATCCTCATAGTTCCAAACACGCGGGCATCCTCTTATGTGTAAGCCCTAACCAAACCTCTAAATTAAAATGAGTTGAGATACTCATAAATGTTCAATAAATTCGGTCATCCTTTTAGGTGTAAACCCTTACCAAATATTTATGTTTCCATGAGTCAAGATACTTCTTATAGTTCTAGAAATACAGGAATCCTCCTCGGATATGCCCTAACAAAATCCTAACCTGACCCACCAACTATTTCAGGTATCATTGGTAAGATTATTCATAAGACCCAATATAATTATTTTTATCTCCCCTTTTATGAATCAATAATATTTTCATGTCATCATTAGTATTTAATTTTCCCTTTCAAATATTATTTTATGTTCTCATGAAATGTGATTTGTCTTTCACAGTCTCTTATTTCTCACATTGATCATGACTCACATGATCTTAGATATATGTGATGATTATAACATCTAAATTATGAATGTTTTTATATAATAAAAATCATAGTGAGGTATAATTTCCAACAAATGCATCAAACATTGTGGGTTTTAATTCCTATTTTCATAGGATATGTAGTAAGCCTTTTCGAGGTTCAATCCCAACTTCAAAACACCAACCTTATATCTAGATAGAAATAAAATCCATATCTCCCAACTAAAAAGATTTAAACAAAAGCATCATAATAATAATAACATAATTTTGGGAACCTATAATGAATATATTGGTTTACATTAAACACATGGTCTCAATTAGATCATTAATGTAATTGGTATCTAGTCCCATACAAGGATATGGGAAGAATTAATGAATACATCATAAATATATAAGATAGTCTCAAAGTGGGAAATAATTCCCCCCAAAAATGGTGCGATGATCCTGTGATCATATCCTATTGGACAATGCATTTTATATGATTTCATTGGAAAAGTCCAAGTGACCGCCTCCTATTAAAATGCATGCCTGCATGAACTCAGAATAATTCTGATCATAAAATCAATTGAAAATAACTAATTGTCAACCCAATGTGACTCTTTCGACTTTTTTATCCTTAAAAAATAAAATTTAGGTCCATCTTCATGTGAAAAAACATGTACTAATATAAAATCATTATCTATGAAAGAAATCAACTGACAATAAACTATTATATGTGATGCTAAACAGATGTGTATCTTGTTTGTGTTTCCCACTCAGAACACATAGAATTAAATTTGAATAGAATCTTTAAAAACACCAATGAATTAAAATATCATAAAAATTATGGTTGTACCTGCAGGGAAATTTTATACAATGAATATACATTCCAACCATATGCCTCAACTTCCATGGTGACAATGTCCTTATGGCCTTGACGTACACTTTCATCATTTCTACACCTCCAGTGACTAGTGAAAATTTAATTTTTTGATGGTATCATGATAGTAAATCCATACCAACATTGGAACCATCTCATGAATGTATCCTGATGACAAATCATCATAGGTCGTCTATCAATGATGGGCTATGAGGAAGATGGTGGCACCTATCATCACATCCAATTGTTTTTGGATCCTATCCCTAGATGATATTAACTCATTATTTCCCTATCCTTAGAAGGTATACAATGATGTCTATCATGTCATGGACATTTCCATGGAGCTACCTAGGAAAGGAAACATTCATAATGGTAATCATCTCCAATGTGTGTCCCAAATTCAATAAGAAACTATAGTGGGGAAATTTATTTCCCCGACCATCCAGATTTTGGCATCCAAAAGGAGATCTCATCAGAGGCATACATTCAGTTCCACTCAAGAACATGTCTATACCCTTTCAACTTTAAACACCTTCAATTCCAATTAATGCTTCAAAAGATTATTTTAGGTCCAATCTAATGTTAATTTTAGCTAGGATATTAAAAAATCTTCATGACTATCCTTAGTGATAGTATAATTCAAGGGAAATCTTCATCCTACAATAATGGGGGGAATTTTATCCCAGATGTTATCTCCGATATCATCTACAAGGTAGAAACAAACCTTTATCATATATATTACTCTCTCAAGGAAATATATATTTCCTACCATATGTTTCACATAAATGAATGTCAAAATACTGAAATAGATGACGAGTAAAACATTAATACTGTCGATAAAGAGATAGATGTGGTCACATTTACTACCCTCCCATCACTTGACCATGGGGAAGATGTCTCACCAGAAGAGAAGATTTCTCATCTCATAGAAAGAGTTTTAGAACTTCGGCAGGTCCATGCTAAGTTATTCATGTGAGGAAAATGATTTGAGTATATTTGATATATTTAAGATGTTATTCCTTCAACTGAACCTCTTAAATATGATAAGATTTCTTGACCTATAATGGAAGAATTTATCCACCCACTAAAATTAAGACTACACCAATCAACCCATTCTATTAAAATATCGATTTATTTCCATGTGCTCCCACTACTGGGAAGAAATCAACTACCAGTTTAAGAAACTCATCCATGGTTGAATTTGATCAAGAAATCATAAAAATTACTTGATTATCTCATTGATAAAATGGATTGTCTTTAAGGATGATGGCATTGGAAAAACAATATAGGAATTTGTATCCTTAGTTGGTGGGTTCGACTCCTCCCCCTCACGATATTGGGAACAAAATATTTTTTATATGTTATTGAGTGGGTGATCCATACAACATCTCACCTTGTTATCTTCCAGGTGTGTCCCAATGTTGGGAAATCTAGAAAAACAAGAGGCTACCATTATCTAATGATTTTTTAGACCTCTTAAGGCCTCACCCTTTTTAAGTATAACAATCTTGTAGATGGTTATATCTCAAGATGATATAATTTCAATTAGAAACTCATTTTCCAATTCACCTATATAACGAGGAAAATTACAATATTTTTCCTCTACAATTGAAATATAGGAAAATGATAGATTCATGGATTTCATTACAATATGGAAGGGTATAATGTTTTCTATGGGGAAAATATTCCCAAGGAATAGGTACTAGAGATCTATGTCGAAAAACTAGAGTATAAGTTGTCAAATATGATTGTTTATTTAAATTAAAATGATTTTTTATGATATTTTGCGATTATAGACCAATTTATAGAGTATTATATCACATAACCAAGGGAAGATGTTATCAAAAAATAACGTCATAGTTATTGGATCTAGGGAAAGAAGAAACAAATATGGTCACCCTCAAGAAAAAAAGGATGAGATTATGTGATAATGAAAAGATGAAGTATAAAAATTATTGCTTCTATAATGATCATGATGATTGGTAATTAATCATTTTTATAGCAGAAAAACTTATCATTATTCAAAAAATCAAGAATTAAGATGATGTCGGGTTGGGTGAACATCCAAATTACATCCCTTACCATCAATTGATGGGCCACATGATCCAAGAATGTTTCATCATCAAAGTTATACTATAGAGGATGATTGATGATGGCCATCAGTCATTGGATAACCCCAAAGCACATGTGGCATATTTTTATACCATCTTCCCTAAAAGGGTGCCAACCCACAATACCAGAAAAGGACACCGACCCATGAAACAATTAAAAGGGAACCAACCCACCAAATGCGAAAAAAGACCCACCCACCAAATAAGACAAATAGTTCCATCCCACCAAATTAGAAAATGGGAACTATCCCACCAAACAAGATATTCAACTGAAGATGATCTCCAGTTTAAATGCATTTCCAAAAAAATGGTATGAACATGGTTTTAAGAATATCCATAATATTATAATGAGAACACTCTTGATAAGGATTATTGTAAATTTCTAAAATAGTCTGATCCCCTGTATATTATCTAACAATATTACCCAAGAATTGGTGGAGGGATAATTGATACCCTACAAACCATACCGGAATGCATTATAGATCATATTTATGCTTCATATTGAAATATTAATGAACAATGTGACCAATATTGATTTAAAATCCAATATCTGGTGTTTATTTTGAGAATTCGATCATTTTCCACCCATCCTACCTTTGAAAAAAGAAAATGTGTCAATGATTATTTTGTGTCCTAGTCCCTTGGGGATGATAGGTCCATCTTATCCATTGAACATGTCTATTAGTTGATGAATGAAAATTAATATCTTTATAATGTAAATATGAAGATGTTTCATAGATTTTTACCTGTTATATAATACCAACTTCATATTAAAACGGTCCCCCCTGTGGTGTAATATCGAATTCCATAGGGTTTGGGGTGTTATCAACATTTTCACCCCTCATGAGGTGATTCCTAGAACATGTTCCATATCACCTCATATTACAAGGTTAAAGAAAATTTTATATTTTAATGCCCCCATGACCACAAGGATTGGGGAATTATCATATTTTTCACCTCATCATCAGGTGAATTTTAGACATTGTTCAAACTAAATAGTTTCCACAGAACATCTGCTAGAGTAAAAGTTCCCTAGTGTAAGGGAGACATCATAAACATATAGGGACTCCAATTCTTTATCTTCTTCCACTGAGGTGATCACGATTTGGGTACTACCTCCTAGATCTATAATTCAACCATGTTTCCATAAAAATATTGGTGGATGTGACATAATGAGGAATCCATTTCTTATTTATCACTTTATGATTGAAAAAAATGTATTCCTTCATACTAGAGTAGGTCCTAAATTATTTTTCATATTTCAAGGAAATTTATTTGATCATTCTCCCATTAGTAAAGAAGTTAGATGGGGATGATTTGAGATAACACCTGAAATATTTCCCTTTCCATTTATTGATAGGTCATTCAATTGAGAGGTTTATTATTTTCTAGGATTTTCTTCAGATGAAAATAGATGAGAATATATTGGAGATACTGATTACCAAATCATAGTATAATCCATGTGGAAATAAAAATTAGAACACAGAATGTGTATTAAAGACTCTTGTCCTCCCATAAATCAGAGATAAACACTAGTGCATAAAACGTTATTTACGTCACCATTTTTGACGTCGGTTTTATATAACCGACGCGATAATCTATGAAACATGGTTTTTTAGATCGGTTATAAAATAACAGACGTAACAAATGCAGTGAGTATATTTTTAACGTCCGTTATTTTAATAACCGATGTTACAAATCACGCGGGTTCAGTTTTTACGTCGGTTATAAATTAACCGACGTAAAAAACAAAAGTTCGGGGGGTTTTTTACGTCGGTTATTCGATAAATGACGTAAAAAAATGAGCTATCTATGAGATTTTTAAGTTAGTTATAAAATAACTGATATAAAAAACCAAAGCACGGGGTTTTCTTACGTCGGTTATTTGATAACCGACGTAAAAAACGCGGAACTTCAGGAATTTTTGACATCTGTTATTTTATAATCGACGTAACAAAACAACCCAAAAAACGTTTTTTACGTAGGTTATACAATACCTGACATAAAAAACATTGATTTTTTATGTCTTTTTATGTCGGTTATAGAATAACCGACGTAAAAAACAAACACGTGGATTTTTTTACGTCGGTTATAAAATAACTGACGTAAAAAAGCTGTATCAGATACATTTATAACATCAGTTATTTTAATAACCAACATTATAAATATAAAAAAATAGTTTATAAAGTTGGTTACGAAATAACCGACGTTATAAAACATTTAAAAAATTAACAAGCCCCGTGGATTGTCATTTTTGATTTTTCGATCGACAGTCCGACGGCTCGTCTCTCTCGCGTGGTAAACCCTAATCAACTCGTCGATCTCGCTGCGTTAAACTCGTTTTTCCTTCATCGTTTATCATATTCATTCTCCTCAGATCTATCATCTCATCTCTCATCACTCATGTAAGCCTTCCACGAATTTATTTTGTTCATTTTTTCCGGATAGTTTCTATTTATGTTTTGCGTTTTTTGTTTTTAAACTAGGTAAGATTCTTCGATTTCGAACCCTCTTACCTCTTTTTTCCATAATCATCTTATTTATCATCTTAGATCTATTATATTGACTCGCAATATTCATGTAAGCCTCAAATACTTCTATTTAGTTTGTTTTTATTTTATGAATGCCCGACATTGATGGTAATTTTTGTTGTCATTGACAACTAATGATCTCATTCACCTATATTACTGCATAGAATGGTTATTAATTAAATGTACGAGTTCGGAAATGATAGTTCATGTGTTTTTTCTGCTTATGTTTCTCCTCTTTTATATGAGAATCTATTAGATATAGAATGGTTATTGATTAAATGTACGAATTCTGATGATTGTGCCCTGATGATTGGATTTACATTGTGATTTTCTCCATCTAAATTTTTATTTTAAACATGATTTGATTCTTAGGTTTACTTTATTATATCCAATTTTATATCAACCATGTAGGCGCCATGGTTTTCTTTTATTCATTGGAATTTAAAATGGTCATATCTAACTATATTTTGTTTTAATAATAATATTCAAGCATATTTTTTTTAAATACGCATATATTTGTTTTATATTTCAAAATAGTTTTACATTAAAATTATTATTTTTTCATATAAACATATATTTGTCTTATCTTAAAAAAATATATTTTTTTGATATTTTTTATAGGTAATAAAGAGTCGAAGTTGGATTATGGCACATCGAATGAGAAATGAATATGAGGAAGGTGTTGATGCCTTTTTGGAATTTGCTAAATGAAATGTTCGAAGTAGTGGCTTTTTTTTCTATTCATGAGTGAAATGTTTGAATATGAAGAAGTTGAAAAGTAGAAAGATAAAAGATCATCTGATATGTCATAGTTCTAATCCGAGTTACATCCCTTGGATTTGGAATGGTGAAACTGGACGAAATGTCACTGATGATAATGATTCACAAGATGGTAACTTCGATGGAATTGAAGAAATGATTCGCGATATTGTAGAAGAACAAATTGAGATAGAACCGACAGTTGCGCATATATATGGTGATGCTAAAAACCCATTATATCCTGGTTGTACAAATTTTACAGTTTTGTCAGTGGTGTTAAGATTGATTAACCTGAAGGCGAAACATGGATAGAGTGACAGAAGTTTTACAGAGTTTCTACAATTGATGAAAGACATTCTTCCAAAAGATAACGATCTTCCAGATTCACATTACAAGGCCAAGAAAATATTATGCCTGATGGGATTGGGATACAAGAAAATACATGTTTGTCCGAATGAATACATTATATAAAGGAAGGAATATGAATTTCTGTCAGAGTGTCCTAAATGTGGGACATCACGATATAAGGTGAAAGAAAAATCACAGGCTGATGGAGAGATTACAAAGCTCCCTTCAAAGGTATTTTGGTATCTTCCTATAATTCATCGTTTTAAACGTTTATTTGCTAATTCACATGATGAAAAAAGGTTAAGGTGGCATGCTGATGAGTGGGTATGTGATGGAAAAATACGTCATCCAGCTGATTGTCCACAATGGAAGAAAATTGATGCGCAGTATTCTACATTTGGAAATGAAATAAGAAATCTCAGATTAGGGTTGTGCAGAGATGGAATGAATCCATACCGAACCCTCAGTAGCACACATAGTTCATGGCCTCTTTTATTGGTAATTTACAACCTCTCTCCTGAAGTTTTTATGAAGCGCAAATATGTCATGTTGAGTATAATGATCTCTAGTCCAAAGCAACCCGGCAATGATATTGATGTTTACTTGTCACCATTGATTGATGATTTGAAACTGTTATGGGCTGATGGTATTAGGGTGTATGATTCTTATAAAATGGAATATTTTAAACTGCATGGAGTGCTTCTGTTCACTATAAATGACTTCCCAGCATATGGAAATTTGTCTGGATACAGTGTTAAAGGGCATAAATCATGTCCAATTTTCGAACAACATACGTCATATTGTCAGTTGCGTCATGGGAGGAAAAAAGTGTACATGGGTCATCGAAAGTTTTTGCCTATGGATCACCCTTATAGAAGACTAAAAAAGGCATTCAATGGCTCACAAGAATTTAATACTGCTCCAAAACCTTTATCCCCAGATCTATATTTTGAGAGGGTGAAAAACCTTGATGTGACATTGGGAAAGACACAGAAATCTGGTAATGATAGACATATTTGTAAGAAAAGGTCAATATTTTTTGAGCTACCATATTGGAGGTATCATGAAGTTAAACATATTATTTATGTCATGCACGTGGAGAAGAATATATGTGATTGTTTGATTGGAACATTGTTATATATTAAAGGAAAGATTAAATATGGGTTGAATGCAAGATTAGATTTACTATCAATGGGAATACGTTTGGAGTTAGTTCCCACTCTTAAAGGAAGACGAACATTTCTTCCCCCGGCTTGTCATACATTATAGAAGAGGAAGAAAATTATCTTTCATCAGTGTCTTCATGATATCAAAGTGACACAAGGTTATTCTTCAAATGTAAAAATTTTTGTCTCATTGGAGGACTTGAAGTTGATAAGTATGAAATCACATGATTGTCACATCATGATGAAACAAATTCTACCTGTTCCATTGCGTGGAATATTGACCATTCGTGTCAGAAATACTATGATGAAGTTGTGTTATTTTTTAAATTCAATTTGTAACAAGGCGATTGATGTGAATTCTTTGAACATTTTGGAAAAGGATGAAATTTTTAATCTTTGTCAATTGGAAATGTACTTTCCTCCAACTTTTTTTGATATAATGGTGCATTTAATGATTCATATGGTTCGAGAAATAAAGCTTTGTGGACCTGTATATGTTCGTTGGATGTATCCTTTTGAAAGGTATATGAAAATATTAAAGGGGTATGTTAAAAATCCATATCGACCTGAACCCTCCATTATTGAAAAGTATATTTCTGAGGAGGTAGCAGAGTTTTGTATGAGCTACTTGGCTGCGGCGCAACACATAGGTTTGCCTCCATCTCTCCATGAATGAGTTAATAATGAGGGAAAGGGGATTCTTGGCTTGAAAGTCAAATCATTGTCAGCTGAACAGATGAAGAATTTAGAATCATACATCTTGAATAACATAGCTGATGCTCAACCTTATATCACATTGCATATTAATGAGTTGAAACAATGTCATCCAAAGAAGAAAGAAATGTGGATTTTGAATGAGCACAACAAAACATTTTTTTCATGGATTAAAAAGACTTTGCTTGGTAGATCAGATGTATCAGAGACATTAAAATGGATAGTGGGTAGTCCATGTTTAAATGTGATAACATGGTCCAGTTATGTCATTAATGGCTATACATTTCATACAAAAGCTCAGGACAACATAAGTGAAGTTTAGAATAGTGGTGTATTGGTGTTTGTAGAAGAAATTCATTTTTCGAGTGCTAAGGACAAAAACCCAATTTCTGCATCAAGTGCATATTATGGAGTGATTGAAGACATATGGGAGGCTGATTACTTTAAAATTAAAGTTCATGTTTTTAACTGTAAATGGTTTATCGGTAACAATAATGTCAGACACGATGAATTTGGAATGAAACTTGTTAATCTGAATAGACTGGAAGACACAACTGATTATTTTATAATGGAAACACATGGAAAACAAATTTTCTATATAGTAGATCAATCAGATATGCAGTGGGCTGTTGTTTTACAAGGGAAAAAACTATATGTTGGTGAGGATGAAGTCGAAGAAGATGCTGATTTATGTGAGATCCCTAATTCCATGGAAATATTAACAGAACATAATGATGATCATGTTGAATACATGGTTTGTGCCATAAGGAACGATCACGACGAAGGAATTTGGGAAAACAATCCATTTATACATTCCTAAAATAACAGGTAACATATGTTTATTTCTTGTTTACATTTATTTTTTTCATAAATGTCAGATGTTGTAAATTTTTTATTTATTAAAACATGTTTTAAAACAAAATAAGTATAAGTTTTTGATTGTTTTATGTTTGTTTAGTTTACTTTATCATGTTTACCATTACATGAATTATATATCTATTATTTTTGTTCAGTGACAATAACTTTACCATGTTTACCAAGTTTACCATGTTTACCATGTTTACCATGTTTACCATCGTGACCATCTTTACCATATTTACCATTGTTTAACATGCTTACCATATTACCAATGTTTACTATTACGTAACTTAGTAAACTTTTCTATTTTCTATTTACAGTAGTATTAAAATATTTGAATTTGTATATTTTTGAACTAACGTTTGTTTTTTTGGATTTGAAGGATAATGACAGATCATTCAGTTGATCAACCACATGATTCTGGAGATGAGAATATTCGTCATACCTCTGGGGAGGAACATTCACATGCTCCTATTACGACAAAGAGTTCAAAGGTTGGTAAACGTGGGTGCACACATTTACCAAAATTATCAGTTTCCCGTACGCAGGATCAGAGGATAGTCGTTGAGTTTGATGATGATGATATTCCTAGAGGTCTAAATGCAAATGATTTTAAGAGTTTTTAAGAAACTCAATCTAAGAACAATGTAAGAATTTTGTATGATGACTGTAGAAGTGTAGATAAAGTGATAATCTCCCAGTTATGGGAGACGATTTTGGTAAGATCTTTTTCTATTGTTTGAATATTATTTAAATGTTTCTGGTATATATAATATGTTTAACCTCTTCTTTATCAGATGATATTTGATATTCCTGACACTAGAGGAGTCAGGAAGAAATGATTATCATTGGATTCCAGGAGATGGAGGGATTTCAAATCAACCCTCTCATCTGATTTCATTTATGGTCATAGGAGTCATGACAATCCATTTCGTATATATCCTTTTATATATGAAGAAACACGAAGACCGTTTTTTGTAAAGTAGCAGAAAAGAGTGATTTTCGGTAAGGGCAGTGTAAACTTTTATAAGATTTCTTATATAAATGATCTTATTAACATTTTGTTAATGATTTCTTATTCTTAATTTACAACAAACAAGGAAAGATCATCAGGAGATCAAATCTAAAAATGTATACCCTCATAGTTTATCTCATGGTGGGTATGCCTTATTGGAAGAACAATTGATGGCGGAAAAATTTCAACAACTAAGATCTGAGTGTTTAAGCTCTGGAGAGGTGGCCCCTCCATCCCCTCCATCTAGACATGAAAAATGGAAGAGAGCTTGGAAGAGAAAAAATGGGAAATATCTTTTGGGTGAATTGAGAATCGTAGCTGAGAGGATGGTAAGATATATATTTTATATATCTAAGTTAACCATTTTCTTCATATAATTTCAATAATTATAGAAATGTTCAATTAATTAATACAGGACTCTCTTGAGGAGCAGAGTTCACAGGGGACATTTACAGCTACTAGAAGGGAAGATATTTTATCTGTAGCATTGGGAAGGCCCGAACATCCTGGTCATGTAAGAGGATATCCGGCAGGAGTATCGGTAAGAAAAGTGTTGCCATTTTCTTCAACTTCAAACATTGATGGCGTTTATAAAAAAAATAGAATCCTTGGAGGCTGAAGTTCATAATATTAATGCAACGATGGAGGACATGATTAGAGAATCAGTGTAGTCTATGTTTGCAGACATGCAAAGACAATTTCATATTGCAGCTCCCACTCCTCCACCCCCCTGCAGACCCCATTATTTATCCTCCACCTCCGCCAGTAGCTCCCACTCCCACACCTCAGCCTGCTGACCCCATTTTTTATACTACTCCTCCGCCGCATCTTCCTACTAATTGCGAGTTGTATGTTGATGATTCTCAACATCATATAGTAGCATATGGGTTGGTATATTGTATAGGAGATACATTTCTTCATCAACAATTAGAGGTAGAGAATCAGAGGTTCATTGTATAGGATATTATAGATAGATCATCTCGGGTACCATTACCTACAGATGAGGTGGCGATAGTTGGACTTAGTATCGACCATTTTTTAATTTGGCCATCCAGACTTCTTTGACTCATTACCATAGAGGTATGAATTGTTATATCTTTTATTTTATTATTTTTTATTAAAGTTGTTTTATCATTTGAAAACTAATTTATTTTTCAATTTATTTTTATAGGAATACATCAAAGGTAAAGAAATACTATATAGAAAACAATAAAAACAAATGGCTATGACATCAGATACAGATTCTAGTAGTCTTGAGAGATTGTCAAGATATTCAAATTTGTTGGCGGGTCATTATGAGTTTCCAATGGAATCTCATGTTTGTGGACGTGAAATAAATGTGGGGATTATGAAAACTGATATCATGGAGCTTGTTACTGGAGATAATTTGGGCATCAACGTGGTGAAATTTTTTCCATGTAAGTCTTAACACCTTTTCCCTGCGTTATATTTATTAAAAATTTATAATTATGTCTGTTTCGTATTAGGTATATTTATATAATTTGTGAGAGAAATGAGCTGACAGATGTATATGGATTCATGGACCCACAATTGATTTCCCCTGAAGCATGTGCATTGGATGAGGAACAAAGAATGCATTATATTACTGAAATACTTGAAAATAATATAGTCACACAATGTTGGATGATGCCTTTTTGTGAGAGGTATGAAACACATCTCTCTCAAAGAGTGAATTATCTTTTAACATAAAAAACCACTAATGTTAAATTTCCTTTTATCAGTGATCATTGGATGCTAGGGGTTTTTTTCCCAAGGGAGAAAGCACTTTATTGGATATGCTCTGTCCACGATGATGTGCGGGAATGATTTAAGAATATATTGGGAAAGTAAGTTTCAATTTCACAATAGTTTTATATATTATAATGAATTTTAAATTTACCCCATTAGTATTATTTTCTAACAGGTCATGGGCCTACTTTCGAAAAAACACAAAGAAAAGGAATGAAAAAATCAAATATGTAAATACGAAGGTAAATATCCATTTATAATTTGTACTTTTTGATTTATTACATTAAAATAATATATTGAATTTACACTCATTCAAATAGAATTGTCATGAACAACAATGCGTCATCGAATGCAGATATTATATGTTAAGATTTATGTATGAAATAATAACAACTGGGACAGTTGTGAATTTTGACCTTGTAATATTTCCTCTTAAACTTTGCCACAAAATTTCAATATTATTTACTCATTATACACGTTAAATACTATCCTTTTCATTTGTAGCTTTTTGATGAACCTCAACCCTATAATGCTAAAGACATAAAACACTTACAAGTGGAGTGGTCAAATTATATTACAGGTTTGATTTAAATTTAGTTGTTTGTAATGTGAAATGTAATTTTGAGTATTGTTGTTGTAATTGTGTATTTGGTAGTCGTTTAGGTTGGATTTAGTTTTTTTGAAGTTGACAGTGTATGTTTTGAATGATATATATGTGAATGTTTAAATTTTCTCTATTTCTTGTTTTGGTCTACTTTTGATGGTTTTTCTGGTATGGATTCAAGTCTGGGGGGAGGGGTTTCAAGGTTTGTGGGGGTGTTCAGTGGGGTTGGGGGTGTCCAGGGGTCTGGGAGGGCTGTCCGGTGGGGTGGGGGGTATACATGAGGGTGGTGGGGTTGTCGAGGGGTGTTTCGGGCTGTCCAGGGGGTTGGGGGGGGGGGGGGCAGTCTAGGGGGGTGTGGTGGGGCTCCAATGGGTTGGGGAAGGGCTGTCCAGGGTGTGGGGGTATACATGAGGGTGGGGGGTGGGGGGGGGGGGCGGGTTGTCCCGGGGTGTTTGGAGCTATCCAGGGGGTTGGGGGGTAGTCCAGAGGTGTGGTGGGGGCTGTCAAGTGGGGTGAGGGGGTGCTGTTCAGGAGGGTGGGGGTTGTAGAGGGGTGTTTGGGGCTATCCAGGGGGTCAAGGGGCAATCCAGGGGTGTGGTGGGGGCTCCAATGGGGTGGGGGCTATCAAGTGGGGTGAGGGGGTGAGGGGGTGTTGTTCAAGAGGGTGGGGGCAGTCCAGGGGTGTGGTGGGGGGCTCCAATAGGGTGGGGGAGGGCTGTCCATGGTGTGGGGGGTATACATGAGGGTGGGGGGGGGGGGGGGGTGGTCCCAGGGTGTTTGGTGCTGGCCAGGGGGGCGGGGGGCAATCCAGGGGTGTGGTGGGGGCTATCAAGTGGGGTGAGGGGGTGCTGTTCTAGAGGGTGGGGGGTTGTCTAGGGGTGTTTAGGGATGTCCAGGGGGTCGGGGGGGGGGGGGGGCAGTCCAGGGGTGTGGTGGGGGCTGTCAAGTGCGTTGAGGGGGTGCTGTTCAGGAGGGTGGGGGTTGTTGAGAGGTGTTTGGGGCTGTCTAGGGGGTCGGGGGGTAGTCTTGGGGTGTGGTGGGGGATCCAATGGGGTGGGGAGGGCTGTACAGGGTGTATAAATGAGGGTGGGGGCTATCATGTTGGGAATGTTTTATATGTTATCAATGTAAATGCATAATTTTGCTTTAGTTCATGTTTTTATCTCCTTCTGTTTAATGGTACAAATTATTGATTTGGTTTCTGGTTGATTTTGGGGGACAGCAGAGGACTGTAGTTGATTTTTTTTAAAAAAAAATTTCTTCCACACCAGTTATTTTATAATCGACGTGATAAAGAAATCGAGAAGGGTATATCACGTCGTTTTTTTCATAACCGACGTGATAAACACTTGTGGCATGCTTGATCACGTCGGTTATGTAATAACCGACATGATGGACCTGGGAAATGATTTATCACGTCGGCTAATCAATAACTGACATGATAAACGGCCTGTGAAATGGTTTATCATGCTGGTTATTAAATAACCGACGTGATAAACCATTTCCCAGGCCTTTTATCACTTCGGTTATTGATTAACCGACGTGATAAACCCCCCTAGACTGGTTTAGCACGTCGGTTATTAAATTACCGACGTGATAAACCATCGCCCAGGAGTTTATCAGGTCGGTTATTCAATAACCGACGTGATAAACTCCCCCGTACATGTTTATAATGTCAGTTATTGTATAACAGACGTGACAATGCCCCCCGGTTTATCACGACAGTTATATAATAATCGACGTTATAAACCCCCCCCCCCCGGGTTTTTTCATGTCGGTTATTAATTATCCGACGTGATAAACACCGCAATGTTATGTTTGTTACGTCGGTTTTTAAATAACTAACGTAAAAAACTTTATTTATAACGTTGTCCGTATTAACGTCGGCTAAAAACCGATGTAAAAAATAAAAAATAACCGACGTAAATAACGTTTTCTACACTAGTGAAATAAGTAATTTATATCCATGTATTTTTATAGATGTGGGTATATACTTTTAATTTTCACTAGATGACAACCTCATAGAGATCTCAATGATCAAGAGACTCGCATAGGTGGTCATGAAATAGCATACAAATTATTTTTCTCTAAAACCTTGTTTTGGGACATAAAAGTGTAAAATACATTTCCTTTATAAATATTCTCTATAAATACGTTTTTGAAGGCCTATTAGATTTAGATAATCCTAATATTCATTCCACAGGCATGCGAGTTATTCTCACTCCACCATAGAATCACTATTCTAGATGAGTTATGACCAAAATATCCCAGTCATATGCCCTTAAACTATAATACACCATTGTCCTTTCTTCCGGAATTTAAAATACCTAGATGACGTAATACTAATACCCTTAATTTCATTTCATCACCATGGACTTAATCATATGACCTTGAACTACAGTACCCCATAGTCTTAAATGTAATACATTAAACTAAAAATCCCTAATTTTTTGGTCTCATGTCATAAAAGTGTACAACATAACCCCCAATACACCATTTTACAAACGTCGAATGCCTCAAATGATAAGAATGAGATTCATTGTTCAATAAGAGGAAATACATCATGCAGTGAACATGATATGAATCATAAAAGCTAGAAGAGATATCTAATACAAACTACATGAGAAAATGAACAACCATATGCATGGAAATTAATGTCCTTACCATATTAATATAAACAATGTGTTCAACATCCGTTCCACAAGAAGTTAAACTATATAATTTATTCTCCATCACGATATTTTAACTACATGATTCCATTGGTCCTCATCATTGAGGATGTTAGAATCTACTCATTGGTCCTCACCAAGCCACATCATAGAACCATGTTTGAATTAATTCCTATCTAAAAAGGCTAAATATTAATTACTAGATCTCATGTCTTATTCCCATTAAATTATTTACATTCTTGATGAGATGGTTATCACAACATATTGGCCCCTAAGGCCTCGCTTCATATAAAATCTATTTCATTCTAGTCGACAAATCCATCTTTCCTCTACCATCAGTCAAATTTGGGGGCCTTAAGATATTGATACCATATCATAACTATTCATGTATTGATTATTATATATAATTGATAAACTACAAGAAAACCGCCTCTTACCGGCGGTTTTTTTTTCATATAGAGGCGGTTTAAACCGCCACTATATGGTTTTGCGGTGGTTTATAGAAACCGCTGCTAAACAGGGCGTCAGCAATCTATTAGTGGCGGTTTTATGCATTTCGCGGCGGTCAATGAAAAGTGTCATAGTACCAAATTTTGCGGCGGTTTTTGGTAAATTTAGCGGCGGTTTTATGGGCTATTTAATTAGAGGCCGCTATAATCGCCGTGAAATTCCGGCGTGTCATGCGCCTGCTTAGCGGCGGTTAAAATGGACGCTAATTCCGGAGTGATTTCGCGGCGGTTTTAACCGCAGCTAAGTTTATTTCTGAATACATTTAGCGGCAGTTTAAACCGCTGCTAAAGGTATAAGTGGTAAAACATTAGCGGTGGTTAAAACCGCCGCGAAATGCTGACCTGGAAAAAAATAGCATTTCTGCTTATACTTCACCACTACCCTGGGAAACAAACCAAACAAGAAACCATTTATAAATAATAAAACATTCATGGTTTTAATCACACCCAACAGAAGTACTAAAAACATTCATGGTTTTAATCACACCCAACACAACTATCAAAGAAGAGAAGGTTTGGTGTTACATCCAACATATATACATCAAGATAACAATCGTTAACATTACACCCAACCCATATAATAAATAATAAAAATAATTGGATTTACATTCAACCCATGTAACTAACAAGAACACTAGTTTTAATTGCACCCAACCCATATAAGTAGTCATAGGAATATTTGGAATTATACCCAATCTATGTAAAAAACCAAGATAAATTGTCAAAATCATGTATAACCTACATAACCACAAAAATTTGGTTGGAATCACACCCAACCCATATAACAATAAGAATGATAGTTGTAATCTTATACAACTTATTATAAAGTGTTCAACATGGTTAAAAAATAGCCAACCTATATAGCATGCCAAAGAAATGGTTAACATTATGCCAAACCTAATTAACAATATAGAAACATCATTGGAATGAAACCCAACTAAAGGACCAATTAATAACAAGAATTTAATTACACCCAACCAAAAATATACATCATTTTACTCAAGTCACTCTTACTTGGATAAGATCTCCACTATCAATTATGTTGTATATAATTCACCATCATAGAGGAATTTCATTAAATAACTTTTAAGATATTATTATTTCACATTAATACATACCCCTCTTGGTTATCATTCCAAGTTCCACCACCAATTTCAATTTAATTCATGGATGTACATGATTAATAATTATAAACTAGAGGACCTTACAAAGCCCTAACAAACCTTTCCTGAATCTCATCTATGAGGAAATCTAATTTTGTTCCATCCTGATCCATTGTTACCTTCCCTTCTACACTTGTGCATCAAACAACACATACAACATATATATACTGAGGAGAAAATTTATGCACCACCTACGTAATAGTCATAAACACCCTTTCATTTAATGTTGATGAAAAAGTTGATCCAATTCAATAAGAATACCTAAAGCATACAAAATACCTAAAATTATGTATTTAGAATGAAACACAAGATAACATCAAATGAAACAAGAGATTGGGGGTCACATGGATTTATACTTATAGTTTAGAGATGATCAAAATTGAAAATATTTGATTCCATAAAGGATTAAAGTGTATGGATCAAAATGTGCCAAAGAAGAGAGGGGAGGGATCACTACTAGTCATTTGTCCTATAAGGAGGAGGAATGAGGATTAAATGGGTTGATGTTCAGTCAGAATAAAAACCTTTAAAACATCATTGTTATAAAATACTTTGTATCGATGATTGAAATTATGGTTCCAGGAAATAAGGTCTCTCCAGTCTACCACATAAAAAGACATTTGAGAAATAGAGGACATATTTAAAGAGAATAGAGAATATATTAGAAGATATGTGACCATTAATAGAGAATCAATTGTGCTAATCAAACAAAATAAGTGCATAACATGGAAAACATTACGTGGACCACATGATCCAGTCTAGGTCACGGAAATCAGATAACCCATAAAACATCTTTTGATCACATGATTTTTCTTAATATATGTAATCATGTTACCATGTGAAGGTCACATGAATCACATACAGATTAGTAGATCATGAGAAAATCCTCAAGAGACAACCGAATCACATAAGATTGACTAATGGCCAAGGGTGTGCATCAAAGTTCAAATAAATTACCATTGATTAGTTCATGGATTGATTAAGTGAGATATTCAGACAAGGTGATCACACAAAGAGGTCAAGTGACATGATCACATGATTAGGTCTCTTGTATGGTTCTTTTGATGTGGTCATGCAAAGTTGTCTTGCAAAAGAATCGCAGGAGAGAAGAGGTTTTGAGAGCTATGGAGCTTCATGCCACCGGTCAATTGACCAGCCTCTCACCCCTATTTATAGGGAAACTCAAGGAAGATGAATGGACTTATAGAAGACCAAAAGATGTTTTTAATTCCAACCAGAGAAAGCATAAGAGACTCATGAAGTCATTTCCTACCTCATAACTGAGTCCTTGTTCCTTCGAACATCATTTTTGTGGGGGGGGGAGGGGGGCATTTTTAGACGCTAGCCAAATGAGCATTGTATATTTTAGGAACAATGAAATACCCAAAGCATAGGTATTAATATATACCCAAAGGAAAGAAAATTATAGCATGAATACATATAGATTAATCACCTAGGTCACAAGGACCATGTGAACTTCAATGAGGCTCATGATCACATGACCCTAGGAACATCATGAAAAGGGGTTATGCAATTCATGTGATCTGTTCCTGTTCATGTGAAGCCCCATCAAATAGCCCAATTAATCATGTAAAACCCCTATAATAATTATTTTTTATCATATGAAATTTCATCTACCAATCTCCAAATATGTTCATAAAATAAAAGTTAGAAAAGAGGGAAGCTTCATGGGAAGGGAGTTGCATTGGTTTTCATGTGATGTGGTTATGTTCCTCATAAAAACTATTAATGATCATGAAAATCACCTCAGAAAACCATCTTGATCTAGTGATATCCATTCAACATGGCTGTTTGGACATGAAACACCCTATTGAGTCCAATTCCCAATGCTGAATTTACAATAGAAACATCAAAGAGCCTATTACCATAGATCATCTAACCAATGAAACAAACACATAATTCTCTTTACCACCTGAGGTTATTATGATCATTCAAGGTTAGCCACTGAAGCTCCTCCAAGACCAATGGTTTTTTAAAGGTTCCATACACCACACATGTTATATATACAAACCAACCTTTCCCATATTTGTTCAACACATCAACAATACTACTCATGGTCTGATGATGCATCGTCACCCTCTCCACCTCCATCTCATGCTGCCACCTATAAGAACATTATATTGAAAATTAAATATTGTTTCATATTTATAATTAAACTTAAAACCAATAAATGTTTTCAAATTAAATGATTTTTTTTTGTGATTTACCTGCTCACCACCACTCGGTGCACTACCACTGGGGGCATATCTGCTCATCTGCTGATATAAATCAGTCAACGCTTTCTGCATAGTGGATATCTGAGCCCCTTGGTCTTCAACTGTGGCTCATAGCAAAGAAATCTCCCTCTGAGCATCTTCAGGTATGGGATGACTATAACCAGGAGTAGATGCGGCTGGAATCCCTGATGGCCTGCTAAAGACCTCAGATGGTACGGGTCCCAAACCCATCCTGTGCACTCTACCAGGATGCTCCTTCCCAAGGACTTGAGCAACCGGGTTATCCTGGGAGACTGAGTAGGACTGCCCAGGATTGGCATCCCATAGTTCATTAATTTTTACCTATAAATAAAATATCAATACATATTGACACAGTAAAAACTGATAATAAGTTATTATAATAAAAATTTTACTACATACCCCAACTTCTTTATTAGGCTCATTAATAAAAGAGCCATCTGATTTTCTGTGAACATCCAACCACAGTTCAGTCCGGGAGGCTTCGTGCCCTAAACTCTGTGACTGCATTAAGCAAAGATAAATAAAAAATTCAATATTTTAAATAGATAATATTGTATTATAAATATTTAAACTATTTAAAATATTACCAATGACATTCGTCTTCTAGAAAATATTTTTGAGCCCGCCGTGTGAGGGACGACTTGCTTCGCCCTATTTGATGCATTCTATCATGAGAGATCCTGAAATAAATAAAATGAAATTTAACAGTAATGTATCCAATGTAATTTCCTCTTCATAAACGTGTATTAATGTAAAATGAGGATAATATAATAATATATATTTCAATACCATCCGCTTCTCATCACGATGCATGTCAACAAAAACTTTCCACTGCTCTTTCGGTACCCACTGGGTAGATTGTCATACATTTGTTCCAAGGTCAATGAAGTATCGTTGACATCACACCACAATCTCCATTTGAAATCTTTCCATTTTTTACCAAGGTTTTCTAAAGTCCACTTTCGTGCTATCACATCAGCAACTGTGAAGTGGAAGAACATCTGTATACAGAAATTAATTTTGAACATATTAGAAACATGACATTCAATTAAACCATAATTTAATAAAATTACCTTTATTTGAGAATTGGAAACTTCATTTTTCTAGTTTGGAGGAAAATTTCTTCAATCATCATATGAAATGGGAAGGGAAATGGGCTCCGCTGCCAACTGACCTATAATCTGGCCAAGAAACCCCGCGACACCATCCGTAGGGACTCTATAAGAATCAAATGACACGACTATCTTTTCGCCATTCAAGTTCCAAACATCTGAGCTTTTTAAGTGTTTCTCCACGGTTTCATTTTTTTCATCTTAAATGAGCAAACAATTAGTATAAACAAAATTCAATAAATTTATTTAATTAAAATTTATACATATGACTGTGACCCTCCAGTATGTCCGGGATGAACTGGAAGGGGTCTGTCGCCGTCCAACTGATGAGGCACCTGTAGGGGGAGTCGACGACTCATCCTATAATGGGAGGCCCTCTAATGGTGTGAGAGATGGTGCATGGGGAGATGGTGCGGGGGTGTAGGCAGCTGGTGCCTCAGATGTCATGGGGAGTGACCCAGATGGATCAGCATTCGTCGCAGAACTAGAAGAAATGGTATACCTCTTCCTCCATGGAATTCCTGTCATTTAATCAAATAAAATTAAGTTTAGAATATATATTTCAAAAAAATTATACAGAAAAAAAAATTAAAAATGATAATAGATGCCCAGTTCTAACAAACAAAATATATATAACAATGATAATGAATGACTGTAGAAATGAAACAAGTGGTTGCTACATGAATGAATAATTGTACATACAATCATTTTCCCCTTCAATCATATCGGTTTCCTGCTCCATTACTACATTCAATTCCTTTATCCATGAAAGACTAATATTTTCAATATCATGATGGACAAATAATTCTACTTCCTTTTGTTGATGACATTCAATTTCAGAGGTCAAATCTTCCACTTCATCACCCATATCATACAAATATCTTTGTATTACGTGAGTAACTACACTCCACCCTTAATCCACAACATCATTCACATAATATACCATTTTGGCTTGCGATTCAAAGATATATGGATCATGCATTTCATGATCACCAACATCCATCAAGCGAGAGAATTTCACAGAAGTAAATTGCAATGAATCTCTTTTAACACCTCTGATAATATCGACCCATTTTCATTTGAATAAAACAACAGAAAAATGTCCATGGTAGATTAATTCAATAATATCATGCAGCTTTCCATAGTATCCCACTTCATCAAATGTAAATATACCACTATTCTGTGTTTTCAAACCCACTTCTCGATCGACTATACGAAATCTAAAGCCATTCACATTATAAGCGTCGAACTTTCTAACAATCTTTATACGACCTCTAGCAAGAAACATCAAATCTTCTGAAAAGACTACTCGAGTATCAGTATTCATGATCTGAAAAAAGAAATATAATTTAATAGATTTACAAATTTTATGTGTCAAACTAATATTCATATTTATTGCAATATTTATGAACTTACACGTCGTGCAAACCATTCTACAAGCTCTTTATTAACAGCTTTCGTTATATCTTTCTCATTTCGTGTTCGGCCTCTCATTAGTCTCTTTGTTTGTATCCTCAACTCTTCAATAAATAGATCAGAAATTTCACTATTAATTAGCACATATCTATGTGCCTGTAATAATTCCAATTCTGTCAGTGTCACATTTGAGGTCCTCCCAACTGATCGGCCAATAGAAGGAAATATTTTTGATTTCTGATGCATTTGAGATTGAGTTGATGTGTTGTCAACACATCCAACTAGATTAAATCTTGTCTCAATATCATCTAAATACCTGAAAAAAAGGTAAGACATTCCTCAGCCAAATAGCCTTTAGCAATAGAGCCTTCTGGTTGAGCTTTATTTCTCACGTATGATTTCAAATACCCAAGATATCTGTGAAATAAAATAATAATATTATGCATTTATGTAAATGTAAAAAATTGTTTACTTAACTGGAAAACATATAAAAAAATACATCTCAATTGGATACATCCATCGATAATGAACGTGGCCTCCAAATTTAGCTTCTTCAACCAAATGCACAGTTAAATGCATCATGATAGTAAAAAACGATGGAGGAAAGATCATCTCCATTGCACAAAGAGTCAATACAAACCTATCCTGGAGGTTTTCAAGCTGAAATTGATGTACAACCTTCTCACATAATTTCCTGAAAAATGTGAAAAATTGGAGTACAACAGCAGTAACTTTTTCGGGTAATAACGTACACAATTCCAATGGTAGTAACTGCTGTAACAAAATATGTGAATCGTGACTTTTCAATCCATGTAACTTATGATTCTTCAAGTCAACACACCTCGAGATGTTAATCGAATACCCATCAAATACCTTCACATTCTTTAAGATTCAAAGGAACGTATCTTTATCCCTATTTTTCATTGCGAAAATTGCCAGAGCATACTTTTCATTCTCATCTGGCCAGAGATCGCGTTTTATGTTCATTAATTGTAAGTCTTTACGAGCATTAAGATGATCCTTCAACTTTCCATGCTCATTAAGTATTGTGAAAATAAAATTATCACAGAAATTCTTCTCAATAAGCATCACATCAAGATTGTGGCAGAACAAATTAAATTCCCAATATGAAATTTTAAAGAATATACTTTTTTTCTTCCATTTTTGCGTTCTGATTTCACTTGACGATGCACTTCAGACCCGTTTTCCGCTATCATTCAAATGATGAACCTTCCCAAATTCTGTTTCAACATTTTAGAGCTCTTTTAATATTTCAGAACCGGTTAACAACTTTGGAGGTGGTCTATGATCAATGAAACCATTAAATTTTGATATGTTCAGCCGAAATCTATGAGATGCATCGAGAAATCTTCGATGGCATAAGAAGCACCATTTTCTACTGTGAGGTAGCCGTTTGGGCTCAAAATAAATGTTACAAATGGGAAAAGACAAACCCGTATAGGTCTTCCAACCAAATAAATTACCAAGCCCAGGAAAGTCACTAATGGTCTACAGTAAAGCAGCATGCATTTTGAACATTGTTTTAGAAGAAACATCAAATGTATCAACACCGTTACTCCATAACTCCGGCAATTCTTCAATCAAAGGCTGCAAGTATACATCAATATCATTTCCAGGCATTTGTTTTCTAGGAATAATCATTGAAATGAGAAAATATGATTGTTGCATACACATGCATAGAGGCAGAATATAAGGGATCAAAACATCTGGCCAAATGCTATAACTTGTAATCAATGTCCCAAATGGGTTGAATCCATCGGCAACCAATCCCAATCGAACATTACTAGGATTAGCTGAGAAATCTGGATGTAATGAATCAAATGTCTTCCAGGATTGGGAATCTCGTGGATGTCTCATTAACCCATCATTGTTATTATCTACAGAATGCCACTTCATGTGTTCAACAGTTTTCAATGACATGAATAATCTTTGCAATCGAGGCTTCAAAGGAAAGTAATGCAAAACCTTTGCTGGTGTGCTCATTTTATTCTTCTTCTCCATGAAATTATGATCATTCAGACTTCCAACATCACCCTTTTCCTGCCATATAGAAGAAGAAAATTTTTTGCAATTCTATCTACTTTAATCCTCTCCCCAATAAAGCATACAATCATTGGGACACGCATGTATTTTTGTATAATTCAGACCAAACTTGTTAACAACTTTTTTCATATCATAAAAAGATTCTGGGATTTTTGCTTCAGGAAATGCATCACGTATAAATTCCAATATCATGGACATTGCCTTATTTGTAATTCCACATAGAAATTTGATGTGATACAACTTCAGCAGAAATGAATGTTTGGAATACTTCAAACACCCACAATACAACTCTTGATTTCCATCATCAACTAAATCATGAAACACATTTTCCTCAGTGAAGTTTTCTCTTACATTTGGCTCCACAGAATCAAGAGGAGGATCCAATGATATGTGACAATCTTTATCTACCTGGGTTACAGTCTCAATAACATCACTTGTCACGTTGCAATTTGTAGCACCCTCTTCTGGTTGTTCTGATATGTTTTGATGCTGATAGTGGTGCCTTGCAGTGCCGAATGCATCATTTATTAGGTTTTTCATTTCATTTTTCCATTGTCAATGAACTTGGGACCTCATTCTACGTATTAACATCAGTGCTCAATCTTTCTGTAACATTCAATTCTCCATGCCAAATCCAACACAAGTATTGATCAGGTAATTTCTTCAGTATTAAATGTTCATAAACCTCATCTCTCTTCATCCATGTTCTAAATTTACATTTAGGACATGGATATTTTATTCTCCCTTCATCGGATCAATTATAAATCGTAAAATCTAAAAACTCATTCAAACCCTCAACATACTGAGGTGTGTTCCTCGGTAATGTGATCCAAATTTTATCCATGTATATCAAAATGTTCCTACACAAAAGATACGATAGTGTAAGATTAAAAAATCATAATATAATAAAGATGACCCATTGATCATAAAGTATGCATAATATAATAAAAACGATTCATTGATCACATTTACCACTTACATAGCATGCCCAGACAAACCAAACAAGTCTGGTCCCTAGGAGACAGCGTGAACACATCATTGAGGAGCAGTAAGAATACCAGGTTACACAATTATCATAACACTGTCATTCACACATTTATGTTGCCTCAAACAATTTCTATCCCCACTACATTAATGAGATACATTGGTCCACTCAGATTACTTCCACACCCTCACAAAAAATACTCCAACTTTCCTGAACATCTCATATACTCACGTGCTTGGTCATCTCAATTAAACGTTTTATTTTATTTTCCATATCTAGAAATGGGATACCAGTCGGTATTTTTAACATCCATCCAAAATCACTAATATATAATACCAATGCATGGGTTCCCATTTCTAGAGTTTCCCCTCATTGGATTATGTTTAATAATCATTACCTTCACTTATCAATATTATAGATAAATAAAAATAATATGGAATAATTTTTTACCATATTTAGTTTCATAATTTGAACAATGTTGCTGATACTTGTTTATAAGCCAATGAATATTCTTCTCACTAGATCCAACACATGGATAACACATTATGATAATTACCCCACTTAATTTCAATGCTTTTTCATCTATTAACCATTTATTTAGTCGTGATTACCTATTCTTCAAAGATGGACAAGGATTATTTAATTCATTAAAAATATGAGTTTTATTTTTTTGGTCTTTATCAACATTACTATAAATTATTATCTTTTCATTACATATAATCAATTACCATTTATTTATATAATAAGCATATGGTTCAAGTGATCTTTTATTTTGAGTGATGATACTTTTTTAAATGAATTAAATGGTTCTGTCCCATTTATCCACATAAACCAAAGAAAAATATTCATATATCTATTATCCATATATATTACATGGTTGTACCTTCCATGAGTTCCACATGAGGGTGTCGTTGAGTTGGAGACAGAGAACACGAGTCGTTGATGAAGGAGCAGTGAACTCATATTTTTCCATGGATCACATCTTTTACATGACTTATTGAGGACAACAATTATTTATAGTGGGGAGTTTGTAAGATCCTACTGCGGATCTATCAGGTATTTTTTTTATCCTCTTCATGGTTTTCCTTTTTTCCATTGTTTTTAAAGGACTAGGAAAGAATTGGAAAGATAACTAAAATGGTGAAGTTAGATATTTGTTGTACTTTCATCTTTAACTAGCTTTTTCTACATGATTCAAAAGTCTTTCACACTCTATAACTAGGTTACACACCGTGTAACTATTACTAGAAAGAAGTCATGAAAGGGTATTCATGTTGGGAAAGTTTACACCTCGGGAAGAGTGGTTTCACATCGTAAATTTTAAAATAATGGATTTTTAATCTGAGGTGAAGGATTTTTCAAATACTAGAACACCATGGATTTCACAGTAGGTAATAGTATTACACATCATCAAATGGCCATCATGTAGTTTTTAAAATAGGCGAGTGGCTATTTTGGTTTTAGTTCTTTTCTCCAGGCCCTTGGATCCCTACCTAGAGATCTTCTCGTGCTATTTTCGGAGACTATGCTCCATCTAGACTGATCCATTCAACATTGGGTCTTTTATTATAGTCGTGGCACATCTCTCTGGGTAAGAAATATTTCTGATTCTTCGTTTCTCTTGATAATGGTGGCACCCTAGGGTAACATTATCAGACATGGGGGCCTATGTTTTTGAATCGTTGTGTATTCTTCTAGATCCTTTGGGAGATCTCATTATGGAGGCCATTCCTTGGTTAGTTGTGGTGCGACCGATGTCTGTTCTTGAGGTATTTGGTGTTTTCCCTTTCCATCGACCCCTTATTTTCTAATTTATATCAATATTAATGTTTTTATTATATTCTAGGGCCTTAGTTTCATCATTGGGTTTTCATTGTTTGTGGATCCCATTACGTGAATGTGTGACTTGAGCTTTGAGGTAGGTGGTTCCATCTCTAGACTATGATAATTAGCCTAATTTCTCTTAATTTATAAGTTTATTCATCAAATTTGAAGGACTGTTTTCATTTGTTTGAGATGGGGTTTTTGAGAGAAATGTTTTTCCATGATTTTTGATAAATGAAAATGAAATGGGTGCTTTTAAAATATTGAAATTGATTTGTGAAAATGAGCACTTAGGTTACCTTGGGTACTTGGGTGTAAGGTTTATCTTGAGTTCATCGTCCATGTTTTGTGATTATTAGGAGGTTTTCTTATGGGTATTTCCTTGGTTTTTTAGAGCCATTGTTCTAGGGGAAAACATAGAATTTTCGAGGGGGGGGGGGGGTTACTCACGTGGTATTCCTCTTATTCCTAGGCATGTGTTATTGGAATTGGATTGTGCACATGATTTATTATGGTATAAGTATTATTCTAGTCTAAACTACAGTGCTCCTTGGTACTTATGCCTCTACTGCTTATTTTATTTTGTACTGATTGGATTTCTAATTTATAATTGATATACCTTATGTACCTACTTTTGTTTAGAAGTAGGGAAAAGGGAAATGTTTACCCATGTTTTCTATAAAATTTCATTACTGCTTATCATTCCATGTTATCACCCAGTAGACTCCAAGAAAAACATATCCTCATTGATCTAACAGTTATTCCATGGTTCAAGTTTCTAAACTACAAGACTAGAAAATCCCCAATAGAGCCACTAATGATATGATTCCTTAACTAAACTAAATCACATCACCCCAAAAATGAAAGCACCCCAACCACTCAAATTGGATCATAGATACGGTCAAAAAGTTTTGGAAGAACCCATAATATGAACACTCTAATTTTATAATAGATTATTTTTGGAGGGGGGGTTCACATCAAATAAACTAAAGCATAGACCCTTAAGTATTTGTTTCCCCAAAATCACACCAAGATATCCCAAAATATCCTAAATGGAACATCACATTCTCCTGTAAGTTCTTTTAAAACACAAAAATTCACAATAGAATAAAAATACCATTCTCAAAAAATTCATTTTCCAAAAATAAATTTTTCAAATAACACATGTTCTTGTAAAAGAACCAAATTGCATACGTAAATCCTAAAATATTATCAACCATTTCTTGATACCACCTAAGATTCTAAAATCTCAATATTTAATTAATGTAAAAAACTTTTACTATATCAATTTCATTAAATGAAAATAGTTTGTTTTTCAAACCCCCCATGGGGTTCTAAATTCGTTTAAAACTGAATTGGGTTTTAAAAGAAAAAATTATTACATAAAACCAATTCAAATGATTTAAAATAAGAAAAAAATCCCAATAATTTTCCAAAAAATAGAAAATTAGCAAACAAATCCCAAAGGATTCCTATAAAATTAGAATGATTTTCCATAAAACACTCATTTAAAAAACACACATTTCACACAGAAATAACATCAATTATTTTCTAAATTCCTAATAAAATCAATAGATTCAAAATATTTCTTCAAACCAAGCACAATTTACAAACAATTTATATGGCATTAATTTATAACTAAAGGAATGTTTTCTAGGGAAATATATTTTTTGATGAACATAAAATGATTTTCACACCACATGCACAAATTGAATATCAAAGAAACAAAATAATACTAAAAATTAATCAAAATATTCAAATATAACACAAGACCTACCATAACCATAATATCTATCAAAATTTTCTATATTTCAAACCTAGTTAAATGGATACATACCTGGAAAATATGGGTCACCGGAGATGGAGGTCGCGGGGTCGCCGGAGACGGAGGTCGCAGAGTCGCCAGAGGTCGCGGGGTCACCGGAGGTCACGGGTCGCCAGACGGGGGTTAGGGGAAAGATCGGGAGGGCATGGGGTTTTGGGGAAAGATCTGGAGGTCACTGGTTGCCGAGGGGTTAGGGGAAGAAGGGAGGGCTCATGATTTGGGGGAAAGATCAGGGTGGGGGTAGGGAAGGGTCGCGACTGTTTTAAAAAATTTTGGGTTTCGCAGTGGTTTATTAAAAACCGCCGTGAATCATTTCGGCGAAAACGTTTAGCGGTGTTTTTGTGAATCGCCGCCACAAAACCGCCGCTAAACCCAGTTTTTGTTATAGTGATATGTAGTGACTCCTAGATTAAAAATATTGGGTTTATCCGCAATAAAAAAATGTGTATTCCCTCCTCCAAACATATATCCAAGACCTAAATTGGAAATATTTTAACGACGAGCTATATATAGATTGATTATCTCCCCTATGAAATGCATAAAGAAACATATATCATACATCCTGGTTGAGCCACCACATGATAAAAATGTCCATTTAAATTATTTTAATCTCATATACATGGTTAAAGAATACTTTTCCACTCCTTACTTTTCACACTGAGCATAGATCACGTGGGATTAGGAATTTTGGTAAATTATTATTTACATGATCAAATAATATGGTTTCACATCAAGGTGAAAATGGTTCTAGATTCATAATTTTAAAAGGCTCACCAAACATATTTTCTGCAAGATATTAAACTAAACGATCCAAGTCCCTATAACATTACTCAAAACAGTGTGATGTTTATCCCTCACCTGAGTGAAAATACCTTTGGAAATTGTCTCAACCCACGCCCCTTTTTTGAACTATGTATAACTTGATTCCTAATTTAATGGGATACATAGTGATTCATAGAATCTCTTCATTAAGATAACCAAAAAAGTAATCCCAAAAAATGATATTGTATTCTATAGATTTTTCCCCATGATGCTACTTTTCATGTCAAGTTTGTTATAAATGGCTGGAGAAGATGTCTGAACCTCACCATTGGTAAAAAATATGCGACCTTAAACATTAGAAAAACATTCTTCTTCAATTCATGATTTTAAAATGCATGATTTTTGGTCCCAACCACATGACTTTTATACTGTGTAACACATGGTCAGGCCCTCATGACGATAAAATACTCATGGTGGTTAATCATAAATGACCTCAATCATTAACTATGATGCCTGATATATATTTTGTTCCACTTAAACTTTTTTGAGGTTTAAATTATCCTTACTTTTTATCATTTTTAATTTCACCTACCTAAGTATCATGTTTAGAACATGTTGGTATAACCCTAGAATTTTAAAAAAAACTTTTGACCAACCCTTAATCAACTCAACCTACTTCATAACTTTTTATTCCAGAATCATCATGTTTCTTGAGTCAGTTAATTATTTTGGTTTGATATGACATGGATTTTTTGGTAACGAGGTTTTACTGATCCTAAGGGTTCCTTATAGGAAATAATGGTGAATAACATATTTTTTAATTTATCCTATGAAGTAACCCCTAGTGAAAAGTTTAGTCTCAGAGGAAAATTACAAATAAACCCCGGATGATTTTCCTCGATTGTGTGTGGTAATATCTAGATATCTTCTAACAATCTCACTCTACTTTTAAAGGAATTAGTTTTTTTTATTACTAATTGTTATTCTACTCCCCCAAGTCTCATATCTCAATTCAGAAATTTTGAGGACCATGTTTACATTATCCATTTTGTAATCTTAAAAATGATCAATAATTATTTTGTGTTTGTTTTCACCAATAAAACATGTCCAATAATTTACTAAAATCCAAGGAACCTGATTTGGAAGCGTATTTTGTTTCACAAGATTTTATTGGAATGATCGTTGTGCCCGAATGAAGTTAGAGATCATAAGATATGACTATTTTGATTTTAGGATGATGAAATCAGTTTGTGGAGGCCTGTTTGTGGAGTTTATTTTACAAAGATTAGTTCACTAATGTACAATTTGTATAAGTCAATTTATGAAGATTATTTCGTAGAGGCACCATTCACAGAGGTATCATTTGTGAATTTTCTTTCTTCGAGGTTCAGTTCATAGAGGTCCCATTCATAGATCTCCATTTAAATGTGCATGAATGGTTGATGGTACCTTTTCACAGTGACATTTGTTGTCATGGATTAATTATTTAATTCATGAAGGGTTGATGTTAGATCCAAAAAAGTGACATTAATATTCATGAAGCTTCGCTAACATAAAAAGATTATAAAGCTCTGAGAATGCCTCCAGTCATCGGGAAACTCACACCATATAAATACCCCTTGATGCCTTCATTTAAAGGGATCAAAGACACCAAGATATGACATTGTGCTCTCACAAATCTACATCGCTTTGTGAATTATCATAACTCATTATTTCCATGTTTCACAAAATCTCCTCCAATGTGTTCTTGAGAGACTCTACCTAAAGTGTGTATTCTCTTCATAAAGGCCTAAAACCTTCATGGAGGAAGAAGTCCTATTGAGGAAATTGAGGCTTTGTGAATCATTCAGCCTTCACAAACCATTCCCCTTATGAATAAGGACATAATTCTATGAAAAGAAAAACTCATTTCATGAATCCCCAATTTTTTAGAGACCCTGAGCTTTACAAAGCCCCATCCTTCATGAGAACTTTTGATCCACATAGACCCATCATTCGTGATACCCTGAACTCTATAAAGTCCCATCTGTTGTGGGACCCCTAACCGTTGTAAGGATCTTACCTACGTGTTCATTTCTCCATACTATGTGTGTTTCACCAACACACATCTTCTCTAGATCAGTTCTGGGTTCTATTACTGATCCATTGCCTCCATCCATTTGTTACCATCACTGAATCCCATGAAAACTGAAACTCACACCATGATAGTTCAAGTTGGGTTGAAGAAATTTTGGGTTTCACCCTTGTATGACACCAACATCCACCCCTAGAATACAATGTTTTGAGATAATTATTCAAATTCTCTAAAAATACCCAGAGTCGACCTAATCCTCTTGTTCACATTTCTGTTTCCTTAGTTAAGATTATCCTATTAGATCCTATAAGTAAATTGATTCGAAAAAATCATAATGTGGCTTATAAAACCCCATCACCGGACTCCCATGCCAGGTTGAGTAGGAAATGGATGCTCTTACATAAGTCCCTCACCATGCATTGTTTGGAACCGTCTTCATGGTAGTGTAGTAGTCCCCACTACATGACTACAAATAGTAGTATACCCAATCATTCCTTAATAGTATTGCTTCTGAATCATGTATAATATGTTTCATTCCCTTATCATTAGAATGCATTCCATAGTCCTTAATACATGAATTTAAACTACATCATAACCTATCATCCATTAATTGGATTCCTTATGAATCTAGTATAAGATTCATCATTCAATAATCATGAGAAAACATTCTATAGTCCTCACTAAATGATTTTAAACTATATCATACCCTATCATCCTTGAATAGTTTTCCTTATGCTATAATCCTAAGATTCCTTATTCCATGGTCATGTGAAGACATTCCATACTCCTCACAACATGGATTTAAAATATAGCTTACCCTATCATCCATGAATATGATTCCTAATGAATCAAGCATAATATGCCTCATTCCAAGTCCATGAGGAGACATTCCATAGTCCTCACTATACGAGTTTAAACTATAGCATACCCTATCATCCTAGAATAACATGCCTTATATGTCATAAAAAGATGCCTCATGACATTATAATGAGAATATATTCCATATTCCTCACAATATTACATAAAATTGTATCAAAACCAATATTTGATGAATTGAATTCCTTATGCATCAAGCATAAGATGCCTCATGCCATGATCATGAGAATACATTCCATAGTTCTCAGCACATGACTTTAATATATAGGCATACCCTATATGTTAACGAATAAGGTGCCTCTTGCGAAAAATTGGGATACCTTATGATTCAAGAATAAGACACATCATGTCATGATCCCATGAAGACCACTAAACAACCAAAATGGGCCACCTCATTTCGTGTAATCCCCAACCATATATATCAACTCATCACTAGGTGAAGATGCCGTAACGAACTGACATGAGGGTGAAATGGTGGGTGACGTCCATGCATAATCCCCACACACCACGTCCATTCACATCACTTTAAACTGAAACCTTACCGTATGCAATGAATATAGGATTCCCTGATAACTTGACATAATGATGATTGAATGGGAATATTCTACATGTATGCTCTATCCACATCATCAATAATACTAGAAACACCCGGGTAGCTCAATTCATAATCCCCACACCATTATAACCAAGAGTGACCCTCTTGTGAAGGTATGTTTCTTTGCATAATCACACCATCCCTTCTAGACACCCCTTTCAAGACACGAGCATACTTACCTCATAACGTTAAACTGCATGGATCGTTCATATCAGATGAAATTAATCTACGACATCAATCAACATGGATCATGATCTATATCTTCTAAACATGTTTAATAGGATTCCTTCTTGAGTTTTAATCCATACCAATGGTAAACATAGATGATCCCTACTAGGGAAACACCTTCTGAATCCATCTCCATAGGGTGTTTTGTTCCATATCCTTAGGTCCACCACTATGGGAATTATAATTCATTGGTAAACATTCTAGATATGAGATATTCCCTCATAGGGACACTTTTACATGATTCTCCTCTAAAGGGATTTCTAATCTACAACATTGGGTCATCCTCTATGGGAAATTCTGATATATTAGTAAACAATCTAAGTGTTCCATCTTCCATCATAGGGACACACTTCCTGGACCCACCTACACTCAGTGTTATAATACATCTCTAAACCTTCCGGGGCTTACATATTCCCCCTTGGGATACAACTCCAATATCCACCTCTATGGGGAATTCAGATCCACAACTCTGGGTTTCCCTTAATGGGGTGTTCTAATATATTGGTAAGCTATCTTGGTGTGATATACTAACTCCCAGGGACACACCTTCTGGGTTCACCTCCACGAGGCATTGTAATCCATTGGTAAAACTTACAGGTATGACATATTTCCAACCAGCGACACACCACACAGATCCGCCTTCCTGGGGAATTCTAATCCATTGGTAAACTATCCAAGTGTCTTATCTTCCCTTCTAGGGATTCTCCACCCAGATCTTACTCCATGCGACATTCTGTTACAAACCTCCTAGATCGACCTCCATGGGGTATTTTGATCTATCCATACTGTCCCCACAAGGAATTAAACCTGTTACCACCTCCAAAAGACTTTAAACTCATTCCTCGATCTATCTTAATAAGAAATTATGATTCATCTACAAGAGATATAGAAGTTGTAACCTGGACTAGAATTCCGACCCATTGCACTAAACATGGGACGCCTGAGTTAAATATCATCTAAAGACTTACTCCTCTGGTGTTAATTAACTTGTGATCGATATGATTTGAATTGGGTTCCATACCCAAGATTCCACAAATGATATGACATTGACTTAAAAAGAACAAGATATTATAGTTTCACCACATAGCCAATATCCATATATTCTTAGACATTCTTTATGTTACAATATACTCCAAAAATGGTTGCTTCCCTATTGAGAAAGAACTATCATAATTAAAAGACATCCATACTGATATGGTACTGATAATAAGTTCCAAAAAAGTGACTCAAATATTTTATGGAGACGTAGATAGGCCATGAGTTATAAGGAGGAATCTATTGAAGGAGGAACTGATATCCCATTTCGATCAATGATAATGAATCACTGATGAAGGCGAAGAAAGATGATCACCTTTGGAAAGTTGTAATGTAGGGAAAGAAATGTGTGACCCTACTATGAAAGCATCAAAAAATAGTGTTTCATTCCATCATGATATATAGTTTCTATTGAAGAGCCACAAATTGGCCCACCCTGCATGACCTTAAACTGCATAAATTTTCTATTAAATTAAACTCAACATCCCTACATATGATTTAGATCTATGCCTGATACCCCAACATATAGTAAACTATCCACGAGTTTATACAATGATGTGAATGTCCCTTACATATAGAAATCCCAATAAAATTTAAGGTTTATCTAGATATTATTAACAAAATATTCACATCTATTCAACTTTTCTAGGATACATAAAATCAAGCTGTCATTAGTTTTCCTCATTGTATGCCATTAAACTACATGTACAACATCCTTACAATAAGACTATCAATTTCATGGTAAAAATCCTTATTGTATAACATAACACTTCAGGTTGTTTCTTCCCATTTCTAATAGGACATACACCCTCATAGGTGGTATCCTACCACACCACTTTTTAGAAATGCATGTGAATTCATTACCATCCATGAGATTTGAAGTGATTCCCAAAACTTATTTATTGGGCCTAGTTTTGAAATCCTCCCACATAAGTGAGGTTATTATATTAGAATTGGATCCACCTAGGCCCCTAAATCCATGTTAGGATTTTTTTCCTTTCTCAAAAGTCTCATCTCTTTGTGGTCCAAGATATATGACCATAAATATCAACAACTTGCGATATTAACAGTATAACCACAATTGTCTTAGATGTAATAAATTAAAATGAACATGAATTGGTTAATTCTATGCAACCTTAAATTAACGAAATCATTATTCCTTGACACTTGACTTTAAAATGTGTGTCCAACATCCATTCCACAACACATTAACTATATGATACTCATATAAGCTACAAAAAGATAAACTATGGAGAAAAAATACACATTATATTACCCTAAATTTTTGAACATATGATTTTGATAGCATGATACTAAACATCAGGACAGAAGGTCTATTCTATAGAACTTATTACATATATGAGAGGTAGATCCATTTAAAGGTACTTGATATATGATCCTTCTCTACAAATAAATTGTAGGTTTGAATACTATATTTTCAAAAAGAAACCCCAATATTCTATATTGGGTACTATCTATGGATATTCACATTACTTCAATCCAATAGTTGTATAGAATATAAATGTTCCCATCCCATATGTAAGAGGTAAATCTATATAGGGGTATATTTAATAGAAAAACATGTGTCTTGATACACCTATCTTGTGATACTAAGTGATTCCTTGATCTTCTATTTGCAAGAGAAACCATGATTTGTCATTAATTCCAATTGTTTCCATCCATGAAATCCAAATACAAGTAGATATTATTATTTTAATTGAAATGAATATTTTATCAAATATTTCCTTTCATGAAATATAATTTGGTTTGATTCATTTCTCAAGTATCCCTTTGTTTCTCACACAATTCTTGACTCATGTAAACTTAGAGGACCTGATGTTTCATTTTGACTAACACAATTGAGTTTCATTATTATTTAGAGATAATGAACATATTTTTTATGACATAAAATTAAAATGTGTATGATCCAAATTTGAACAGTAGATTCTAAAACATTTTCTCTGGGTTATGGGATCATTCTCATAATAAAATTCAACTTCCCTTGCATAGGAGTCAGGTCTGTGTAAGGGGAATTTTAATTAAAAGAACTATTTGTGTATTGATTAATATTCCCCAAAGATATGTAGTGAATCAATGGTTTCCTATACTGGGACCAACCACCAATGTTTGGTCTAAGAACTATAACCATAAAAAATGTGTTTCACCCCATTTGATGAATTATTCTTTTAGTGAGCTCAAAATTCAAATAGGGCTGTATCATTCCCTCGCTATGTAGGATGCCCCACCATTTTGGTCAAATATGTGTGCCCTTAAACCGTATTAAAAAATGGTCGAAGTTATATAAACCTAAATGTTATCTCTTAATGTAACTAATTTCATGAACATAAACTTAAAACCAAAGAATCTAAGGTTATATCCCTTCACCTTGAGAATGTGATCAATATACGGTGTCATAACCATTAGGGTGCTTGAACCCTTTTTGAATATTCATGTTCTCCATGAAACTACTTCATACATTCTTGTGGGTAAAGCTTCATATTTCTTACATAGAATAGTCCTATTACTTCTTTCAATCAGGGAAATTTTTTAGCAAGGTTTGATTGATATGAAGGGACCCTTCTAGGAAAAGATGGTGAATAATATAACTTTCCCCTGAGTTTATGAAGTAACTTCTAGTAGACATTTTTTATTTGTAGGAAAGGTCCACCTGAACCGCATTCACTCTTCATAGATTGTGTGTAAATCTCCACCCTACTCCAAAAAATCTACATTAATTGAGTGTGGTATTAGTTTAATCCATTACTAATGTCAACTATATTTCCACCAATCTCTAGTTCTAATTATTTTAGAAATTCATATGTTATTATTTACACACTCCATAACCTTCATATTTGAAAAGATTATAGTTCCCTCAATGTTAGGTATTTTTGTATCATTTCAACTTTCTCTGTAAGATTATGAAACTATATTAATGTTCCCCTTCCTACCTATTTATTTCTCTCATTTAAATATGTTTAAGCCTTAAGTTATCCTTCTTATTTTGGAAACTCACAACCAACTAGGTTCTAACCATCATGACCATAAACTGAAAACCTCATTCAATTTACTATAAAATTAAACTAAGTTTACTTTACCATGAGATCATCTATGCCTATAATGAACTACCCATTCATGCTAGTTTACTAATGTACCTTTCAATATAGAATGTCTTACCCACCATTATTGGTCTAAGTTGTGTGGCTTTAAAACCGCATCAATATTTTTTGAAAGCTATCTAAACATAAGTTCTATCCCTATATGTGTCCATTCTACAAGATCTTACACTTCCAATGGAAAGATACATAACACTGACCATGTTGAAAACACAAAAGGTGAACCCTAGAAAAAGTCTATTATCTTCTCATTGGTTATGCACACCACATATCCTTGAAAAAACATGAGAATTCAAATCAAAAAGGAAAGGCATAATAATTTTCAGGTTGACAACCCATAATGGGAAGCCTATGTAAATTCCATCGACCTGACCAATAGGCCTTAAATTAATTTATTATGAAAAGTTTATGGGGGAAAATTAAACTGCTCAAATATCATACGGACCATTATTTTATGATCGTGAAAATAGAGCTATGTTCTCTAGGTCCACTAGCATAGGAAACAATTAGGGCACATATTTATTTCTTGGGATCTATATGAGGGTAGCTAGTACCTTCACGATATTATTCTCTATGAAACATGGTCTATCCTACAAGACATTAATATTCTTTGAGTGTGTCACTTTGTGGGTCCTGAAATATGGCCTGAGATTCAGATCCATGAAATATTCTTACCTAGATATGGGTTATTACCCATGAATCCATAGAAAAGTGATAATATAAAATCTTTTATATATGAGATAGACCTATATTTGATATTTCAACATACATTTCATCATTAATGAACCTATATTTAAAATTTTATCCCTCCATTTATGACAATGATCTACATAGAAGAACCTCTATTAGAAATACATAAGGCTTGATTCCCATATCATGGGATTTATAGTGATGCCCAGTTCCATGATCTTAGACCTTGATAGAAATTCATATCCATACAATACCCTTTCCAAATTGGGATCTTTATACAATCTTATTTTAGGACATCTAAACTATGAACCAAGATCATTACTATGAGAAATATGATTACATGAGAAATGTATTCATATTTGATACTCATAGGTCATATATCACGGAAAATAAAACACCTCATGTAAATTTATCCTATTTTTGACATTCAAAATACATGATTAGAGATCCTCATTTTTGAAATAATCCCCTCATTGGTGATAAAGCTCTAAATCCCACTATATGATTTGGTAATTTGTAAAAGTTCCCAAATATTTACATTATAATCAGTTTCTTTTAATTTTGAATGAATCCAATTCTAGAGTGGGGATGGTATTTTTAGGAATTGAAAAATTCATTCCACACACTTTTTCTCATGAATGTTGTTACTATCCTCACTTATACAATAGATGTCAAATTTGAGTAGAAATGTGTCTCCATTCCAAAAGAATAAGTAGATTTTATTTCCATGCACTGAAATACATAACATACTCTATGGGTTAGGTATTTCTTTTACATGTTAACCAATCCAGAGGTGTGGTGAAAATATTTTACTAGGGTGTATAAAACATAGCCGAGTAGAAAAGTTTGCTTTATAAGCTTCGATTTAACTACTCACATGACCCAAATAGACTTATGAAAGGTTAGGTATATTCAAATTCAGGTTTCATTTTATCTTGAATAAAAATTATTGAAGACTAAAATCCATAATATAACTTTTCTCTAACATTATAGAAATTTACATTGTTGGGAAACAGTAATCCCAAAAACAAAAATAATTTGTGGCCTGAGGTGGTAGATTTGGGAAAGCTACAAGGTAAAGTCTTTGGCGGTTTGAAGTGGTGGATTTTTTCACCTCACAAAATAAATTCTTTTATAGTCCAAGGTTTCATTTCATAACCCCCACATAATAATGAAATTACATCGTGAAGCTCTTATATGACCAACCCTTTGAGATACTTCTATACAGAAATCCTATGAATCCACTCTCCTTTGCGAAGTTATATAAGGCCGAATATTTGTTGAGTGAATTTATTAACCACTACCTATAAATATACATTCACACTTTGAGATAAAATAGTTAGAAATAAGAGGAAAGGATGATAGATGAAGGAATCACTGGGCAACGTGCTGGATTCACTTTCCCAAAACTACTCTTGTAAAATTCTCAAGTTTCACACTATAGAGGTCTATTCGATGTAATATCATGAAGTAACACTATAATAAAATCCCATGGAAAGGAAATTACATAAAAAATAATGATATATGCTATGAAAACCCATGGGTGTTTTTAGAATGAGGATTTATTTTATTCCCTACCACATAACAAAGCAATCACATCATGAATTCCAATGTATAAAATACTATGTTTCCAGTCCTATGTGGTGAGTCCTGTGTGATGAATCCTATAAGAAAGTACTATGTGGAATACCTATACGATGAAACTAGGGAAATTCACCGATGATGATAGCCATACACAGATAACCCTATGCATAAAATGATATGTGACCAACCCTACGTGTCTATTGGTGAAACCCTTCGTTCCCATCGGTCATTATCAAAAGGGCTTCAACTCTACACATTAATCAAGATTAGTGCTGGGCCTTTGATGTGTTAATTTCATCACCATCACTAATCCCAATAAAAAATGAAGAGTCACAAAGTAATAATTTCAGGCCACATCATATATGTTTTTAGTTGAAATACATACAACCCAAACCAAACCTATAAATTATCCTATGTTGAGATTCCCCTCACGGTCCAGAAACATGGGAATCCTCATACATATTATTCCCAACCAGACATATAAATTACCAAGATTTTAGATACTCTTCATGGTTCAAAAAACATGTGTAAACCCCAAATAAAACTTAATGGAAATGAGTTGAGATTGTCCTCGTGGTTCTAGAAACATGCTCATCCTCCTAGTTGTAAGCCCTGACCAAACCTTAATCCCCATGAGTTTTGATTTTACTCATAGTTGTAGAATCATGGGAATCCTCCTTGATATACAGTCAAACCAAATTTTAATCACCATGAGTTGAGATACACATCATGGTTTTAGAAACATGGGCATCCCCTAGGTGTAGGCCCAAAAAACCGCTAAATTACACAAATTTTATATTCTTATCTTGGTTTTCGAAACATGATAATAATACTAGGTGTATACCCCAACCAAACATCTAAATTAAAATGATTTGATATTATCTTCATGGTTCCAAATACATGGTCATCCTCATTAGGGTAAGCCCTAACAAAACCTCTAAATTACATTGTGTTGAGATACTCTTCATGGTTTCATAAATTTAGGCATGTTCCTCGGTGTATTCTTGGAAAAAATTATTAATTTACCTTGATTCATGATACACCTAATTGTTATAGAAATGTAACCACCCTCCTAGGTATAAGCTCAACCAAAATCATTACCTGAACCACCTACTAGGTTAGGTATCATTGGGTATCCTATGCGTAAGACCTTACAAAATTAATTTTTTCTCCACTTTCATGAATCATGAACCTTCTAAAGGTAGCCTTAGTGAATAATTACTCCTTTAAAATATATTTTTATGATGTCATGTAATGTGACTGAACTTACACTATGTCTTGTTTCTCACATCGATCATGAATCATGTTGTCCTATAGATCATTAATGATCATCCCAACTGAATTATGAATGTTCCTTCATTATGGGATTCCTATCGAGGTATAATTCAAAAAACGCCACTAAACTAAATAGGGGTTTAATTATATTATTCACAAGATACATATGATGCATCTTTGAGGTTCAATCCCAATTTTAAAACACCATTTTCCTCTATAGATAATAAGAAACTCTAGAGATCCAATAAAGTATACTTTAAACAAATTCACATAAAATTAATAAGTGAATATGGGTAGCCTCTAATACATATAGTTGTTTATATAAAACAAATGGTCTTGATCATATCATTAGAACATGGGTAACTAAAGTGGAACTGGGATTATATAAGGATTCATGATTTTATCTTAAATATACAATAAAGTCCCATGGTACAAAATAATTCATACAAAAAAGTTGTGATGATCCCAAAATCCTATCCTCTCAGATAATAATTTTTCTAATATTTCAATAGAAAAATAAAAGTGACCAACTACCTTTGAAAAGTAGGCCCATATTTACTAAAAAAAAGTGCAGGTGACAAATCCAACAGAAACACCTACAATTTCAATGTTATGATTCCCAATTTCTATATTACAATGGTCATATATCTATTCCAATGAATATAGTTCATTATTACCTCTAAATTCATTCACTTTATGCTTTGAGTTTTTAAAATTATATTCCTTTAATTAATATTTTTTTCAATATAACAATGTCCCTTTTATTCTTACTATTCTTTCTAAAATATGATTATATAGAGTTCAAGAATATAGTTGAACACTAAATTTTTAGTTTTTTTATCAGAAGTTGAAACCATTTTAGTGAATGAGATTTTCTATTTTTTTCATTTCACTATTATTATGAGATAACAAAACATTCATTTTAAAATGGTTATTTTAAATTTTTTTTATATTTAATATATTATACTCTTAGGTCATACATTCCAAACTTAAATTCTATATGAGGATGTAACCGAATCCGATTTGTGAAGCATAATTGTATTTTAATAACACTTCACCAATGCTAGGTTATATAAATATATGATCGATGACCATACTCCTTTTTAGTTTCTTGAAACTTATTTCACATTCCTCTATCAAAAGGAATTTCAGTCCCTTCCATGTTAACTTTGTCAGTGGATTTGATAGACACGAGAAATTTCTCACAAATGTTCAGTATTATCCTTCTAAACCAAGAAAACTATGGTTATTGGTTACATTGTCCAGTATTAATCATTGCTCGATAATTTTTTGTCTTTGACAGATCTAATGATTTAACATTTCTTGTGACTACATGACCCAAAAATGATAATTTTTATCTCCTAAATTCACACATTAAAATTTTGGAATTCAATTTCTCCTTTCTCACGGTCTTTAACAGAATCTTCATATAATTTTCATACACTTCAATGATCTTTGATTATATATGAATATCATTTATAAAAACATCCATAAATTGATCAAGGTAGTTTCAAAAGACTATATTCATTGGATCCCTAAATATAGTAGGATTATTTATATATCCAAATGGAATCACAATAAATTTATAGTTTCTGTACCTCATATATAAAATGGTCTTGTAAATATTTTTACTTTTGACCCCTACCAGATAGTATCAAGATTAAAGGTTAATATTTGAGAAATATTTACCTCCTCTAAGTTCATCAAATAGATAATCGATATGGGGTAGATGCTACTTTTATTGATCATGGTTTTATTATGTGCATGACAATTAATGATAAGATACATCGGTCTATCCTTATTTTTCACAAAGAGGAATGGGAAACCCCATGGTGGAGCACTAGGGTATATTAATATCTTTTCTATATTCTTCTGCAGTAGCTTCTTTATTTCCAACAGTTTGATGGGAACCATTTTATATGAACACTTTGTGTTATCCATGGATCCTAGTATGAGTTCAATTGAAATATCAATCTCATGATTTAGAGGAAGACCATGTATTTTATACATAAATACATCAATATACTCCCATATAATAGGTGTTCCATAAATGTTTACTTACATACCAATAGTTTGAGTCTGTGTTCCATTTATTTTGGGTATTATAACCCATATTATATAATTTATTTCCACATGATGTTCATAATCATCCATGAACTGATACTTGATAACATGAGGATTTGGGATATGAAATGAGATTTATTTGTCAATATAGTTGATATTTTCTCAATGAATATAGATTCAATCAATACATAATATCACATCATACTCTATTAAGGGAATTTTAACTAGATTAATAGGGAGTATCATTCCACATATCATGATCAGAAAAGAGTTATATATCTTGGTGGATATCATCATTACACAAAGTGGTTTTTATATGTTGTTCAATATCCAGTGTTTGAGGGGCTTAATCAACATTTTTGGAAAACCTATATGATATAATCTAATGTGAATAAATTTATTCAAATAATGAATTGATAATTATAGAGTGAAGGATAGGTGTCCATTCACTACTTCAATAATTTGATCCACCCTAATAGTGGTGACTACATATTCCATGCCTTTTTATCATGATTTAAGAGGTTTTGGGGTCTATTATCTTAATTTTATCTAGTTTTAGGGAATTGATTAAAATAATTCAAAATGAAATCTCATTTTAAACTTTATAGCCTATGTGGTAAAAAAGTAAATGCTTTATTCTACTCAGTTGTCTTAATCGGAAATGTAGCTCCACTTGGGTAATTATGAGCAAGGTGTCTTAGTTTACCACACCTAAAACACTTATGTGATCCCCTGAGGAAATTACCTTGGTTCTTCCTCCCACATTTATGATATGCAAGAAATTTAATTTTTTTCTCATCGTGTGTCTTATCATCCGATCTTATGTGATACACCACTTTCATTTTTCATTTCCCCAGAAGAATGATGGTTTCCAACTTCAATAACAAATTTAGGGGTACATAGAAAAATTTCCCTATAGCTACCAAAATAATCTAATGCATAAATCCCTTTGAAGATTAGGATTTATGCTAGAATTTAAGTGATTGATTTTACTTTTAGTATTAAAGATAAAAGATGATGCATACATCATGAGTCTTGTGAAATTTTCATCATAAAATCCAACATATTTATCCTCATTTTTAAGTGAATTCCTTGAATTACCAGTCCATTTTCATATGAAGAGTCTAAATAAAATACTCAGTGAAACATATTTTATTGAAAAATTACCATTGACTAGAGTCTAATTATTATTTTTCTATGATAATCTTAATGAGATTCCACCATCGGTTGGCCTCTCTATATAAAATATAAACATCCAAAACTACATTATCATGTTATAATAACTAGAGAATGTAAAATATATTTCCATCACATTAACCCAAAACTCAGCAAATAATTTATTAGAATAGTCAATGAAATATGGTGGATGTTTTCTCATTAATGACTCGAAAATGATATGCTTCATATATGGTGTGTTTGGTAGATCAACATGATTTTCATTATTTCTTATAGATTGAGACGGTTGGGTGATCATTTCCATGAGCTTTTTCATCCCCAAAACTTTCTCATTTGGTTTATTAATGGGAACAACTCCACATTTCCATTGCACCCATTATGGAATACGATATTTTAGGTTCCCACCATTACCTTGACTAAAACACAATTGGAATGAGTATACATAAATTGATTGATGTAAATATATGGAAACTACAAAAATAAAAGGTTTATTTCATAAAAGTATACATTAGACTACAAATCATTAGGTTATGATATGGGCTATCCAGGGAAACCTTTCTAACTAAGATCTTTATATATTCAACTTCTTCATAATGGTTAATAAATTGAACGTGAATTAACCAAATCATATCAATGTGTATCATGCTAGGTGCTCATTTGGTCCTATTTTTCATACATTGGGTGATGGTTGAGTTTATACCTAATATTACCCTTTTAGTGTTGCTACCACTAGGTACATTATGCAAGATAATGTATCTAATTGTAGTGTGTTGACATGGATTCCATTTCTATGAAAAGAATGAAATATATACTTTAACAAAATCTTAGGATATTATCGTATAAATATACTTATCCCTCAGACTCATCTATATGTTATTAAATAAATTTATCTCATCATAATTCACCAAAATAACTAAACTAATCCACAAAAATAACCAAATCCTCCTATGATACCAACTAAATCAACCCAAGATAAATATAAATTAAACAATACATTCATTTTATGATTTAAATAATGTATCTCACAAAAAGTAACAAAACCCACGTACCTAATGGTTTAGTGACTTTGAGAATAGATACATAAAAATATTAATTTACAACACATGAGAATATTTCTCCATAATCACACTCCTCTATACACAATTTTAAAAATATCACATCACAAAATAATCTTCATTACATGTGGAATGGAAACATAAAAAATGGGTTAGATCACACACATAGTAAGGTAAAAACATATCAAAATGTATCAGATCATAAACAATAACATGGGAAGGGGATAAATTTCTTATTAAAATATCATGAGAACATATATGATCATCAGAAAACAAGGTAGAGTAGCATAATATCATATAAATATCAATAAGAATGAAAAAAAATTATGACATGGTTCAAGATTCATCTCAACAATCATAAAACATGCGAGGAATACATTAGAGTGAAGAACAAAATAAGACATAACAAGAAAACATGTCACTTATTTAAAATAAAAATCATCATGGAAATGTTCAATAACCATAAGTATAAGAAATCCGTTATGAGGAAACTCGTTATTCCCATACCTTTGTGAACAAACTCATTATATGCACACCCAAAAATGTGGGAAAACTCATTATGGCCATGCTTATGTGAATAGAATCATTGTTTCTAAACCTAACTATCACTTGACATATAAACATAAAAAAATGAACTTGAGGGTGATATAATACCTCACTAGTCATCATCCATAAATATTTGTTCAACTTAAAATAAATCATCATCATATCTTAAAAACCCTTGAAAAAATAATTTGTGTCTTAAAAGTTTTTTGAAACGCAATGATACACGAGATTAAGGTATAATATGATATAAAATGTATAATTTTATAAACAAAATATTATAATAGTAAAATATATAGGGTGATGAAAATATAACTTCCTAAGAGAAAAACCACATATAAAAAATAGAAGTGTAAATACAAAATTTTTCACAAATACTTTTCAACATTATTATACAAGATAAAGTGAAAATTAATTTCAAAAATTATTTTGGGAAGGAAAAGATATGGATTTTGGAATCATTATGATAATGAGTTCCAAAAATAGATCCTTAAAAATAAATAAAATAATTTTAATAAATATGGAGTGGTAAATAGTGAAAATAAATTTCCTTATTAAGCTTTTTAGGAGGTTTTAATGAAAAACTACAAGGGAGAAACATTAAAATAATTTCATTTCACAGAAGTGGTAAAGAAAAATATGAAAAATAAAAAATAAAAAATATAGTTGGATTTCATTAAAGGTAAAGAAATTTATATGGAAGACATGGACCTGGATGAAAAAGATATATTGGTGAGAACAACAGTTATTCTTAAAACTTTTATTCTTTTATTCCGGAAATTTTTTTATCAAAGGAGCAGTTATTGATGATGTGAAGTTATTTTTTGAATGAAAATGAGGAAATACCATATAAAATAGGGGAATTATAGGTTAATAGAAAACTTGATATATATATATATATATATTCAATTAAGAAATATTTTGACATAGTGAATCAGAAATTGAATAGATGAAACCCTTAACTTGAATTCCAGCTTAGTTGATCACACTCTAACCTTTAGTATAATAGAAATTACGATCATAATCACCTACTTAAAATAAAATCTTCATGTATATAACATTTTTATTGTTTTTTTAAAGTATTATCTATAATTATATTAGTTAGTTATTATATATTTTTAATATCAGGTGTGAATAATCAAGATCATTTTGAACTAGTTTCATAATGGAAGTGATGTTCTTCATTATTATTCAAAAGTTCATCATTACCTTATAATATAAGGTACTAAAATTTATTATAAATGACAGTTTATAAAATTTTAATTTCATTATATGAGAGTTTTATCTATTGTTATTGTAGATAAAATTATCGAAAATCTTGTTTCAATGATTTTTAACAAAAGAACGAGGACATCTTAATTAATAAGTTAAATATTAATTTTACCATCAGTAAACAAAAATAAAATAATAATTTAAATATCTCTATATGAAAAAGGGATCTTTGGGATGAACTATTTGTGATGGGGAGGGGTCCCATCGCAAATAAGTAGTTATTTCCGACTGGAATTGGGTCCCCGTCACAAAAGGATTGGTGCGGGTTGCACGCCAAATAGTGGGAAGGGTATTTGCGATGGGAGTTAACTCCCATCCCATATACCTTTTTAAATGCCACCCCTAATTAATAGGGGGTTTGTATTTGTGAAGGATCCCATCACAAATACTCTTATTGAAAATAATCTATCCTATATATAACCTTATCTGTTTTTTCAAATTCAACTCCTTCCTCAACCCCTATCTACTTACATTTTGCATCTAATTTTTTTTTGATGTTTAAGATTCTATATCAGATCAATATTCAAGACTTACATCCTATGAAAGATTCAATTTTATGTTATTTATCGTTTTATTTTATTTTTAGTTAACTCATTTAATTTTACATTAGTTATATTTATTGTTAATTAGCAGCAATTAAATTGAATTAGGATTAGATAGTTTTATTTTTCATTATTTATTTTTACAAATAATTACATGTGATTAGTATTAATTAATAGTTAATATGTTAATTATTATTAATTAGTAGTCATTATTATTAATTAGAAAAAGTATTAATAATTATTAATAATTAGTCATAATTAGTAATAATTTGAGGAAAATAGTAAATATTTGAGTTAATAAGTAGTATTGAAATAAACATTTATAAATAATAATAATTAGTAATAATTAGTGATAATTAGTGATAATTAGAAATAATTAGTAATAATTATCAGTAACTATTAGATATTAGTAATAATTAGTAGTAATTAGTGGGAATAAGTAATAATTAGTGGTAATTAGTAATAATTTGCAATAACTAGTAATGAATTGTAATAATTTGCCATAATTAGTAATAAATAGTAATAATTGTTAATAAATATGTACAATTAGTTATAAATATGAATAATTAGTTTTAAATGTGAATAATTAGTAATAAATATGAATAATTAGTAATAAATATGACTAATTAGTTACAAATATGGATAATTAGTAATAAACATTAATAATTAGTAATAATTAGTACTAAATTTGAATCATTTGTAACAATTAGTAATAATTATGAATAATTAGTAATAATTAGTAATAATTAGAAATAATTAGTAATAATTCGGAATAATTAGTTATAATTAGGAATAATTAGGAATAAATAGGAATAAATATAAATAATTAGGAATAAATATAAATAAGTAGAAATAAATATGAATACTTAGGAATAAATATGATTAATTAGTAATTATTTGTAATAATTTTTAATAATTAGTATTAATTAGTAACAATTAGTAATAATTAGTAACAATTAGTAATAATTAGTAACAATTAGTAATAATTAGTAACAATTAGTAATAATTAGTAACAATTAGTAATAATTAGTAATAAATATGAATAATTAGTAATAATTAGTAATAAATAGTAATAATTAGCAATAAATACGATTAATTAGGAATAATTAGTAATAATTATAATTAAATAGTTATAAATAGTGATAATTAGTGATAAATATGATTAATTAGTATTAATTATTAATAATTAATAACAATTAGTAATAATAAGTTTTAATTAGTAATAAATAGTAATAAATAATAATAATTTGTAACAATTAGAAATAAATAGTAAGAAATAGTAACAAATAACAATAATTAGTTATAATTAATATTAAATAGAAATAAATACTAGTAAACAGTAATAAAAGTAACAAATAGTAATATTTAGTAATATTTAGTAATATTTAGTAATAATTAGTAACAATTAATAACAATTAGTAATAATTCGAAATAAATAGGAATAATTAGTAATAATTAGAAATAATTAGTAATATTTTTTTAATAATTATTAGCGAATATTAAGAAATAGTAATAATTAGTAATAAATAGTAATAAAAAGTAATTATTAGTAATAACTAGTAACAAATACTAATAAATAGAAATAAATAGAAATAAATAGAAACAAATTGGATTAAATTGTAATAAATAGTAATAAATAGTAATAAATAGTAATAAATAGTAACATTGTACAGTAATTTGTAATAATTAGTAATAATTACTAATAATTAGTAATGATTAGTACTAATTAGTAATAATTTTTGATAAATAGTAATAAATAGTAACAAATAGTAATAAATAGTAATAAACTGTAATAAATAGTACTAAAAAATTTTAAATAGTAATATGTAGTAATATATAGTAATAAATAATAATAAATAGAAATAAATAGTTACAAATAGTTACAAATAGTATTAATAAGTATTAATTTATAATAAATAGTAATAAATATTAATAAATAGTTATAAATTGTAATAAATAGTTATAAATAGCTATAAAAAACATTAAGTACTAATAAATAGTAATACTTTGTAATAATTTGTAATAAATAGCATTAAATACCAATAAATAGAAATAAATAGCATTAAATAGAAATAAATAACAATAATTAGTAATAAATAGAAATAAATAACAATAAATAGCAATGAATTGAATTAATTAGAATAATTAAAATAAATCTGTACAATTTTCAATAGAGTAATAATTAGTAATAAATTAGCATAATTTCCAACGGATTGGCGACGTCTCTTTTGCCCAATAGTCCATCTGCTTGAAACTTTATCGCACAGAAATCACTATGAAAAATATACTATGACATACATATATCCATTTTCATATGAACGATAGTAGAGAGAAGCATAGTGAGGCCATTATACAGTCCATTCACATGCATACAAAAATGGACATGCATACTTTAGAGCATATTTTTCTTACTGATTTTAGTCAGATAAAGTTACAAGGAGATGTGCCATTAGAAAAAAGATGCTCTTTTACCCAACAAATCATCTCCTCGTAACATTCTCCCCCATAAATTAATATAAAAATATACTCTGACATATGGATATTTAATTTTTTATACACTAAAATGGAGAGAAGCATGGCGTAGCCTCCCTGGTCTCCATTCTTTTTCATACAAAAAATGGATATGTGTTTGTTAGAGTAGATTTTTCATTCTGATTTTAATCAGAGAAAGTTGAAAAGAGATGAGTCATTAGGAAAAAGAGCTTCGGCCAATCTGCTAGAAATTGTACCTCCTAAAATTAGTGGTAATTAGTATAAATTAGCTTTAATTACTAATCATTATTAGTTATTAGTATAAATTATTATAAATGAGTGTAGATTAGTACAATTTTGTTAAAAATATTATAAATAACTAGAAAATTATATAAATTATTATAAATTTCTAGAGAAGTGAATTTAATTTTCTTATATTTTATGTACAGTGATATTCATATATTAAATTATTCAAAGAAACTAATCAATATATATTTTTTAGAGAAATATGGAACAAGGAATTCAAAAAAAGTCATTATTAGATGACTGTGCATGGATAAATTAGCATAGGAATCCAAATATTTATGGTTTAAATATTATATTTATTAAGGGTGTTGAAGGTTTCTTATCTTTTGAATCATCAAAAATAGAATTTGTTTTAGAAGGAAAAATTAAATATCCTTGTAAAAAAAGTTCTTTGAGGATATTTGGCACATTTGAAAACGTCGGGGGTTATCTATTTCATTTTGTTTGCAACCAGATTATGTTTTTTTGGTATCCAAATGGTGAATGAATTTCCACAAGGGATACTAATAATTTGGTTTTAAAACCACCAGGGATTTAATATTTAATACATGATGTGGAAGGTCTGTCTTTTCAAAAAACTGAAACTTAGGATGACATTGATTTGACTCATGAGTTGGAACCATCTCAATTTTAAGAGTTGTTGACATCCTCTAAGGATGTATTATATCCTAGTTGAAACATAAGAAAATAGGAAGTGGTTACAAAATTTTTTCCTATTAAATCAGATAATGGAATTTCAAATAACTTATTTGATCATATATTAAATTTGGTTAAAAAACTATTACATGAAGGAAATTTTTTTAATGCAAATTTTGATGAGTGCATGAGGTTGGTTCATAATATGGGTGTTTGTTATCAAAATATTCATCCATGTTCAAAAGATTGCATCTTATATTATGACATAAATGAGTCGTTGGATAGTTGTCCCACATGTGGAAAATTGAGGTATAAAGAGTCTCAAATAGGGAAGTATGAATTGATTTATTTAAAATAGTTTAGATATTTCCCTCTTACACCAAGATTACAAAATTTAATCTTGTCTCAGAACACAACGATAATTATGTCATGGAAGAAAACTAATATTTCAACTAGTAAAATATTAAATCATCCATATTATGGAAATTAATGAAATTTTTTTGACCAAGTGAAACCGTATTTTTCATTAGAAGCCCGAAATGTGCAATTGGGTACATCTATTGATGGTTTCTGTCTACATGGTTCTTATGATAGTCAGTATTCATATTGGTCTGTCTTTATAACTCTGTACAATTTACCTTCTTCGATGTTAATGAAGGGTCCATATAAATTTTTGACCTGATTAATTCTAGGACATCGAAAAAAGAATATTTTTGTTTATTTAAAACCATTGATTGAAAAGATTAATTCATTGTGAATTAATGGTGTAAGTATATATGATGTTGCTACAAAACAAAAGTTCATACTAGAAGATATGTAGAGTACACGTGGTCCAGAATAATGTTCATACCGTATGAGAGATAGTAAAACATTTATGCTTCTCAACAGAAAAAACCTTTTTTTTCATCTGACATCATATATTTATTACAACTGATCATCTTTTCTTGGATGAAGAAATAAAATTTTAGAAAAGACATAATTTAATGAGATGGATCACTAATAATAATCTTAGGTATAGAGTTAAAATCGATTGTCTCTTCATTACCTCCAATCACATTTGGACCGTCACTAAACCAATAGAAAATTGGTGGCTTTGGGAAAGAAAAAAAATGATAAAATGAAGGTTTTTTTGGGATCTTCCAAATTGGCATAATTTTTTTGGTCCTCCACATGTTGGATGTAATTAATATTAAGAAGAACTATTTGGATAATTTATTTCATATTGTTTTGAATACAACAGGTAAGACCAAGGATAATGTAAAGGCATGAATAGATATTTACCAAATTTACATGTGATCAAAACTTGAACTGTTTGAAAATGTCAGATCATATTTGTTAATGAAGCGAAAATAACTTATACAATGTAAAAAGAAGATAATTTATAATTTTGTCGTTGTATTATAGAGTTGAGACTTCCATATGGTTATGCTTTTAATTTGTGAATATGTGTCAGAAATGGTCATATTAATTGGTTAAAATGTCAAGACTACCATGGTATAATGGAAATAATTATTATTATTAGATTAAGATTTTTTTGTATTATATGATTTGGGTTGTGATAACAGACATATCATATTTTTTCTGAGACATTTCTGTGGTGAAAACAGACTATGATGAACTTAAAGGACTGTAAGAAGATATTGTTTTAATTTTATGTAAACTGGAAAAAATATTCCCATAAAATTCCTTTAAATCAATTAAACATTTGATATTACATTTTCTACATAACAAAAACTGTAGAGGTCTGGTATATTTCCAATGGATGTACCCTTTCAAGAGATGCATGTAGAATTGAAGAAAAAGGTATGTTATAAAGCATCGAATAAAGGCTTAATTGCAGAAGATTATTTACATGAGGAAATTTATTTTTTTCTAATCTCATTATTTTCAATATGAATATCCCTCGATAAAAAATCTCATCAGACATAATGAGTGAAATTTTGACGATGTAATGAGAAAGACATTATTAGTTTTCAATCATCCCGAACGTGGCTTTGGGGGAGTTCATGAATGATGGATTTAAAATGATAAACATCACAAAGCTCATACATATTTTCTTCTGAAATGTGAATAATTGAAACCATTTGTACTATGAGTGCTACTATAACTAATTCTATAAAATATTTTATAGTAAATTAAAATTATTAAAATTTTAAGTTATTTGAAATTCATAATAAGAAAAATCATCCACAAATTACAACAACTTCACTTGAAGAATGTCAAAAAATAATTTTTATTATTGGTTTAAAAACTGTTAACATAAATTATTTATGTTTTAACATATAAAATCAATTTATTACTTCTTATATTGATAATTGTTTTACAAATTTTCATGTATCTCAACATGACGATAAAACTGGTAATCAATTGTGTGTATTGAGTAAACCCACATCCAAAATGGTTAAATCATATAATGCATATGAGAAGAATAATTTTTGATTTCATATGCATGCATATGGGGAATAAAAAACAATTAATAGTGGTGTTTTCTTGAGGGTATATTATCATAGAGAAACTAATGTTAACTTTTATGACACGTTGGATGAAATTATTGAACTTTTTTATCTAGGACAAAATTATATAAAGACGTTTAAATGTCAGTGGTTGGATACTAAGAGGGGCTTTAATGTTCATTCAAGCCACGAAATCATTGATATTAAAAATAAAAATCTTCTTGTAGTAAATGAACCATTTTTAGTGTCATATCAGGCACATAAAAATTATTATGAAAATTACTATGCTACTTCAAGAAAGTTTGGTGATTGGTGGAGCATAATAAAATTGAAATCTCAGAAAAATCTGTTTACTCAAACTGAATGTGGTTCTTCTGAAGTGCAAGGAATTGAAATTTTTCTGGAGATTTCTCCAAATCCATCTTATTGAAGAAGAGAAATGAATATCGATGATGAAACCCCACAATTAAAAGTCGATGGTGAGGATCATGTAAATAATATTACAAATGAATTTGAAATGACAAGAGATGGTGAAATTGAAACTCATATAGAAATTGATGATGATGAGGAGAAATATGAAGACATTGACTATGTTAGATATGAATAAAAAGAAAAAGATGAATATTAAAATAGTAAAATTCCGGTTATAATCATATATAATATATATCAATATATAATAGTTGTTTTCAACAATTTTATAACAACAACTATTTCATGTTTTAGATGGATGAGGATCTGTTTCGTTAGTTTCAGGAGGCTGATCTACCTGATGATGAGGGGTATGTTGGATCATTAGACCCTTATACTGCTAGAGGTTTAGGGAGGACATGGATGGGGTATGGTCATGCACGATTGATGATTCTTCACCCTATCTCAAAGCAATGTCCACATATTGGATTTGATACAAGAATCCATAGGTATGTTTACCTATGTTTTTAGTTAGTTTTCATTAACAATCATTAATTTACTTATATAATAATTGTTTGATTATTTTTTCTTTTTTATCAAAAATTTACAAATATAAATATTGGTCATGAGATTGCTATATTGTGAAATTATTTTTCCGAGGCATGGTTTACATGGGATTAGATTCCCATAGATGTTCAATACCACATGTTTGATCATTGGTTATTATGTAAATAAATAATATTTATTTTGTAATTTATTTAATTAATAAATTGATATTATTAGTTGTTTATATGGTTTATGGTATCCCATTGATGAGAACATGTGTGACTATATCTGGAGGGAAAGGGAGGGTTGTATACGTGAGCATTTCCATTATTGTTCTGTATAATTTGAAGAGGACATCAATGATGAAAGTAAGAGTCATAGAGTTTGATCAGTATTGCTACATCCACTGACCAGATTATATTTCATCTCAGGTTTGGGATGGATTATGTTCCCACTAGATGGGTTGACATTTTCAGAGGAGATCATCAGTAGGTCGAAAAAACCTAGGGAGATAGGAGGTGACACATTGAGCTGCTAGTCGCACGTTTAGTACGCATAGAGAAAAAATTGTAAGTACCTTTTTTAAATAACTTATATAATTTTAAATGAAAACTATTTATTTTATATTCATATGGGTGGTAGGACAACCCACTATTACGAAGTTTGACATTTATACGATGATGTTCAATGATCCTATCACTGGAGAGATTAGAGGTGATCACCAACATTAGATTATGGTCTGTATAATATATTTATGAGTTTTAAAATTATTTATAAATAATATTTTAACTATTTTAATTTTAAATTGAAATTGAAGGAGTCATATAGAGCCATGAAATTTTTTATTCAAACTAAGAGTCTGTATGAGACCGATGATTAAACCAATGCATCCAAATTTGATAAGGCAACATGGATGAAAGCGATCTAGTATTCATTTTTTAAAAGGCTGATTTGTTGGTATCAACTCTCGATTGACACATAAAAGTTTTTAGGGAACCACTGCAATGTCAGCGTCCAGCTCTAGAGGAGCTCGTGGAGAGTCATTATCATTTTCTACACAGTATCAGGAGCAGCAGTGATATAAGGGTGAGCTTATAGAGAGTATGCATAGGGAGCATGAAGAGATCTGACAATAGAAGTAGCATTAGTACCATAAAGAGATCTGACAACAGTAGCAACAATAACAACATAAGGATATGTTTCAATGACAACAATAGCAGTATGAGCAGACAATGGAGTACATGAAACGTTTGACTCATTGTTTAGGGATGGAGTTCCCACCACTATCTCCTTTCGATCCTCCAGAAGACCCTCCCCCTCAGGGATGTATTTTTTTATTATAAAACATTTGAATATACATTTTTTGTAATATTAACTATTTACATTTCTATGTAGTGTGTTTTATATTGTTAAAAATATTTTTTTTTATTTGATTAATTTTTATTATTTTATTACTTTATTTTTTTATTTATTATTTATTATTTATAATTTTTTTGTTTTTTTTATATTTTTGTGAATATTGAGGTTTTTATTATTTTACTAATATTAATATTAATATTCTATTAATAATAATAATAATAATAATAATATAATAATAATAAGAACATTTTATTATTTTATCACTTTATATTTTACTAATATTAATATTAATATTTCATTAATATTAATATTATTTTATTATTAATAATATTATATTAATATTATTTAAAATAATAATAATAATAATAATATTACTTTCTTATAATATTTTGTTAATATTATTATTAATATTATTTTATAAAATTTTATATTTTATTTGTTTAAGCTATTTGTGATGATCATGTTATAAATACTATTTGCTACGGGCCTTCGCAAGAGTTTTTTTTTAAAAAAATTGGAAAAATATTTTATTAAATTTTATTTTATTTTATATATCTGTGTGGTAGAAGATTTTTCAATGCCACGAGTTGATTCCTTCTATATTTCTATTAGTGAAGAATTTCGGTTTTAGCAGATAGTCTTTTTTGAATCCTGGTATGATTTTTCCTCAACGTGTAAGACGCTGGGCCATGTGCTGGAGGTTTTCCAGCATGATTTGATGTGGCTAAATGCACACTCTGGGGATACACCTTGCTTGAATTCAGTCTCTATTGATGTTTTTTTGGATCAGGTTTGTATTCATGGTCCAATTCTTAAAGGTGTAGACTTGGTGCAGAATTGTGAATCCTCTCCAGATTTAGTGACCTCATATGTTGTTGAAAGGACAGTGTAGAAACCTTTGCAGGTTCAATCAGTTAACCCTTCGGTCACTGATGTCCCTGAAGATTAAATTATAACTTAATAATTAATGTGACATATTATAATTGTTTAAATATTGTAAAATCTGTACCTTCATCTAACTATGATACCATTTCACTAGAGGTCTCTTCTCCTGGTAATCTAAGGGAAGTTCTTAATAGTTTGTGAGATACTTCTGTTATTCATTTAAATGGTTATTTATTCCACAAGAAGAGGGAGGATAAGTCTTTGTCTCCTATATTTTGTGTTAGACATGATTAGGTTATGGTGTAGGTTTTGTCCCCAGTTTATTGTGCAAGGAATGAGAAGTGTGTTTTGGTTGGGAAGATAAAATGTGATATACAGGCGATTCCTCAGAATGAGGGGCAAGAGGAGGGTTATTTTTCTATGTAGGAGAAAAATAAAGTGCATGTGATGACTCATATTGACTGTGATGGGATTAAGAATAATGGTTGTAGTACGAATGAACTATTTGAGTTACAATGGATGCCTCAAGTTTCTTGTAATGGACATGAGTAGGGTGGGGTGTAGGTCCTTCCTTTGTCTCAGACCACTTATGTTGGGAGTGAGGAGCATGTCCTATCTCCAACTGATGGTGGTGGGAGTTCAAGGTGTGCTGGGAAGGTGTAGGGTGAAGTGAAGGCGATGACTCTATCTGTTTGTGGTGGGTCTATGTAGGATGAAGTGCAGAATCTACCCTAATTTCATATAACTTGTGATGGGAATGAAAAAAATCAATCACACCAAGTCATTAATATTGGGCACTATGAAAGAAAATTGGCCCAGACTACTTGTTATGGGAACGAGGGGAGATAGTTGGGTGCTGGATATGTAGATAAAGATAATGAGAAAATGGAGGATTAGGTGATGTAGTTGGATCTGGTGGTGTATGAATGGGTATCTTTGGGGTACATTCATAGTGTAGCCATGGGGGAGATGGTCATGGAGGATACCAATGAGAATCCACTGCTCATAGGATGTGGCTCTATGAGGCCTAGTGTCCTAAGTGACAGGGATACAGGAAATGAAGGAAGAAAAGATAATCTTCAGCAGGGAAGATGGGTAGATGATGTTGATGATGTTATCAAGGATGATGACAACATAATTGAGGCCTTGGGGTGTGTCTAGTGATGTATTTTTACATGAGAAGGATTATGTACCTAAGGGTTTCATCTTTACTCCCGTAAAGAGGAGGACAAGGATAGAATACTCTACTCTTCCAAAGACAATGGATTCTTGAGTCTCCTCTAAGGACTCCAAAATGTAAGATGATGATATTAAGCAAGGGCGGTCTAACAAGCTTCCTTCCTGAGGTCAGCATAATCTAGAGCAACAAATACATAGGAACACATATTTTGTGTTTTTCAACTAGTAAAAATCTAAATGGGTTTTGGTGGATGATGATTGATTTTATGGATATGGTGCGGATAGTGACCCACATGATATTAAGTCTAGTTTGGGTTTGGGTGTGTTTTATTTGACTCTATTTTACAAACTTTTCTATTCTTAATAAGTTGGGGGGGTGAAGGCATGCCTAGTCCCGTGCCTTTTTTTCCAATTTTGAGAAGTGTATTCATATCATATATCATCAGTAATTATATTCTCATAGTAAACCATGATATTATTTTATAACGTTGTTCAAGTAGGTTAATAGACCCATCCAAACATGAACATACTATAATTAATGGATTAGAATGATTGTGAATATAAATAACAAAACCTTTCAAAAATAAATATTACATATTTTAAAGCCAATATCCAATCTGTAGAATTATGATCCATTCCAGAATTATATTTTTTTTATCCATAGAAACATGGATATATAAAAAACATGTTCATAAGAGATTGAAATCATCTCCTACTAAGTTCTTTATAACAATCACCCTTCTTAGACATGGCATACATAAAATAATTCTTCGTATCACGGGGAAGGGAAACATAAGAATGAGTTATATAAAATACTTATTAATGGTAAGGAAGAGATATATCAGTAAACAAACAAGAATAACGTTATCTTAAGGGTTTGAGAACATTATTAGAACATTTTAAAACCACACCCATCATATTGTAGATCATAATCATAAATTATGGAATAAATCTTTGTAGTTAATAAGACATTATTCATAAAGAAATAAAAGAATATGAGTCATGAGAGCATAATATTGTAATAGGACTTAAGTTTTTAGAATAAACATAATAGTAAAAAATCATTTCCTTAGTCAAGGATCATGGACTAGACTCTCATAGTGGATTGGGTTTACTCCACATTCCATCGTATCCTTAGTGAATGTTTACTCCCATGACTATCATAGTGGACTAAGTCCCTTACTAAACTAGGTTTACTCTATATTCCAGTTCTTATTATATCATACTATGTCCATATTTACCTAATTCACAAGTGGGATATATAATTTCGGTTCCACCCATCACATAATGACAATTATACATATGTGTGCCACATGATCACAAAACATACATCATATCATAACTAATGAAAAGGAAATGGGTTTCAATTTTTTTAACATTTCAATATATAATAAATCATATAAAATTAATGGGTTTCATAATAATATTTTCATAATAATCGTAAACCATCTAAAGAAATAATAAGGATTGTATCATTGGATCATATCCCTAGTAAAACATATCGAACATAAAAATATGTTATCTTAAATGAAAATTCCATTAAAAGATATCTAGAATATTTCGTAAGGAAAACACCATTATAATTGTTGAATAACTAATTTAAAATATAAAAATTTACAAAATATTAAGTAAAAAATTTCCTATAAATAGAATTAAGGAAACTTTTAAAGGAATCTTCAAAAAAGTTAGTGGTCATGGTGATTAAATGTTCTGTTTATTTCTTGTACATTAAAAAATATTCCTTTCATATTTTCAGTAAAAAGTCAAATGTATATTATTTGGAAAATTAAAATACGATTAATTTTAAATAATTTAAAAAAAAATCAATCATGGGTTAAAATTAATTTAAAAAATAATATATGGTCATTAAAAACATTCCTGAAAACAGTTTTAGAAAACACTGACACTGAAGAAAAATGATTTTCAATAGTAAAGATAAATAATGTCAAATTTTCTTAAAAATGTTACTTTGGTATCTTGAGTATTTTCGGAAAGAAAAATGATAGAAAAATATTTAATATATAAAAATAAACTGAGTGTAATACATTACATAATATTCTTGAGTGGTATATCATAAAATTTTACTAACATAAACATAATCATAAAACATTCTGGTAAATAATGAGATTTTAACATAAAACCCTTATCACATTGGTAAATTTCAAATCAGAACCTCATAAAAGTGATAAAATTAGATGGATATGTTAGTAAAAGTAATTTTAATGATAATAATCATACAATACATTCATGTATAGTATATATACCACATGAAAGGAATAAGTGGTGAATACGGAAAGTGTCTCACAGAAATAAAAGCGAGAAGGGAAATCCTTACCTCATGTTCCACTTGATTCAAAAACAATCTAACCAATTTTATAATAACATTAAATTTTTTATAATTTTATAATATAATAATTTATATACTTATAATATCATATATCACCCACTTATAACATTTCAACACCCATTTATTAATAATTGTTTTTTAAAACGTCATTTCTAGGTGATAACTATTTCAATTTTCAGAGAATTTTCGGTTTCACAATTCCAATCAATATACTTTTATTATTTTTTCATAATCTAGAAAATATTAACAATGATATAAATATCTTAAATATTAATGCATAAAAGGTAAATATATAAAAATTAATTACACTGTTCATAGAGACGGTAGGTCGTACGTATTCATGAAAAATGTTTTTATTTTTTTGATGGATGGATTAAAAGAAAGGTAAATAATAATTCTAATTTAGAAGATAATTTTTATATCATATATATATATTATATTCATTGGATATATCCTTATTTCCATTCATGTAAATTGTAAATGAAAAATAAATAACATTGCTTCGTTGAGGTTGTAGTCCACTTGTATGCACGAGTGACATTATCATTTTCCAATGGATGGGAAGAATGTAAATTATGGTTATTTCATCATAATTATAAAAATTAAATATATTTAAGTTACCAAAGTAATTATTTCAGAATGTAGACCATGGTTTCATAGGTGGTATAAGAAGAAATAAATTGAAAGAGGTAGGGTAAAACGATTACCTCTTCTTCGGTAGGCCTCATTTAGATTTAATCTTAAGGAACCTTGTAATGGGCTTTTAAGAATACTAGAACCTATAAATAGTGAAAATTAAAGTTTATAATCTAATTGGTAATGGTTTGGTAAAGTTATATGGATCAAAAATTAAAAATAAGGATGGAGAGAATATTCCCTTTTATAGGTGAGGGGTGGGGAACTCATTGAATTACATAAAGTATTAAATTATTATAAATTAATTTTTATGTAAAAATGGATAAAAATTGATATAATTAGAATATAATATTGTTATGATTCTAAATCCCCTAGTACAAAATAATTTATATATGTTTTGGTTATTTTTCACCCTTATCTCGTAGTTTTAACCCTCTATTAACCCTTTTAACAATTATCATGATATCAATATCTGTTTACGCTTTAGGGGTTAATAAAGTTACTATAAAATAAAAAATGACCCATAAATGGAATATGTTTTATATTATATACTATATCCCATTAAATTTGAGATAATAATATTTTAATGAATTTAAATTTATTTAATGAATTGTTTTTTATTATGGAATATTTGTACTATCATTGTTTGAATTATGTGAAATATTATTACATAAAATGTATATAACTCAGGTAAAATAGTACCCAAATGACATGGATTCAATGACAAGGATGGTATAGTCTATTTTTAATCATCTAATCAAATATTTATAGGTTTAAATATCATTGTAAACCATATATTTTGTTTTGACACCTTAGTTAACTAATTTTAATATTAAATGTGTTAATGAATTTATTAATATTATAGGGTTATAAATTTACTTATAAGTTATAAATTGGATCCTAAATTGAAAATTTATGATATTCTTGACAATTTATTTTTCTATTTTTTCAATTTTTAAATTTTAATAATTTTAAAATAATTTAATAAAAAATATTTAACAAATATTACTATTAATTTCATTTTAAAAAATATTCATGTAATGTGTATTAGAAAATAAAAATAAAACAATGGAATTTAAATATAAATTTACACAGATCTATGATAAGTTATATTTATCTTAAAAATTCATTTATCACTTTAAATCACCCAAAAAATGTAAATTTTATAGTTTTAATAATCATCTACTTGCTTTTTTCACTCCTTGCAGAAGAATAATGACAATGTTTCATAATTATTTAAGGTAATAATTTCATCACCAAATTTAAAAAATAAATTTTCCATGATAAAAAAATTCATTAAAATTAAATTATTGTTTTATAATCTAACAAATTTTTCTCCTATCAAAAAATACTATAGATACTAAAATCAATAATGTGACAATTTTGACATCATCCTTTACTTAAATATTATAACAATCAAAACCATATATAAATTAGAAAATGTAATATTTTTTAATTTTGGATTATTATGTATGAAATAGACTCATAACATGAAATAAAATCATGTTTTTTAACGAATATTATGTCTTATCACATTAATTTTAACACCAAATAACCAATTTTTTGTTTATAGTGGTAACAAAAATTTACTGTTGTATCTATTAACATTGAACAAAATTAAAAGGGTCTTATTTACAATATTTGGATCACTTAATTAAAAAAATATAATCCATATTTCATAATTAAATTTATAGAAGTGGCATAAATCAGTTTAATATAAAAATGGAAATCACAATAAAATTGTATTTTTAGAAAAATGCCTTTGAAGTATAAAAATCTTTTTGTAATAAATTCTACAAAAAAACCTTAATGAACATAATTGTATTATTCATAATATAATGTAAATAATTTTACTTTTAAATCATTTTAAAAATAAATTTATCATTATAAATTCTTGAAATTAAAATTTAGATTTTATTAAAAAAGTCATCATTTTTCACAATTCATCAGAAAGTCAATATTTCCAGAATAATCCCAAAATTTTACCGTAATATAATTATGATATTTTAATTAAAAAAATAATATTAATTGTTTCTAATATAATTTCTAGAAGTTATAGAATTTAATTATAATATTCCCTAAAAAAAATAAAATTTTTTTTGATGAAAACGTATTATGAGGAATAAAAATAACTTTACAAGAAATAATTGAGTTCTTATTTCCTAAGAATATATCAATACATTTGTATTAATTTTGAAATTTATAAATTTTTCATATTTAATTTAATTTGATTCATACCGACCAATTTAATGGCTATGTTTTAATAGATGTAAAATAAAAATATTTATTGGTTTGTTTATGCTCGGTATTGTGTGTGGTATACGTCATATAACATCGTGTTATTTTAAAATCCTGGTGTATAAAATTCTACCCCTCCCAACACTTAATAAAATTAATCATTTAAATTTGAACTTATTCTCAGTAATAAAGGGTTTTATGTATGTACAATCATTTTTTGGAAACCCAGATCAGAAAAATAGTTAATAAAACTTCCTCTAAAAAATACGGAAAGGGATATATGAAGGCTATCTTGAATTACACATAACTAGGATTAAAAATAGGAGAAAATTAGTGGTAAGTGAAAATATGGACATGGAGGAAAACATAATTTCTAAATAATGATAGAGAGTGACAGAGAACATTGATCACAAGAAAGTGAATGATCATGAGAATGTTAATGACCATTAAACTAAAAATCATTGAGGTTTGAAAAAGACCATATATTCATCTGAAATGAATGTAATAAGATAATATTTTAATTTCAAGATCTCTTTCCTAGAGTTTCATAATTCCTTTACCATATATACTAGTTATATAAGGAAACACACTTAACTGATAAGTATAACTTCATACTTTATTCAATTTCCACTACAATCTCATTTTTCCTCATAATGATGAGTACTCGAGATGATGTTTTCATGCCTAGAGCACTAAAATCAACTTATAATGGATCAAATAATCCAAAAAAGGATAATAAGTTATTCATAATTTATTTTTTAAAAAAAATGGTTAGCACAATGTAATGTAATAACCAAATTGAATAAACCCTCATATGGATAAATAACATATTTTACTATAAAATTTCAACAATAACACCAATGATTAAACATAACTTATTCCACATATTTATAACCATGTATCCCAAGTTACCTAAATAACATCAACATTAAATAATTTTTTAGCCTCAAAGGTGATCTCATAACTTTTATATTCCATCCCAAAAAAATAAATTGCATTCATTGCAAATAATCTTTAATATTTAATCACATGTTAGACCTAAATGTTACATATTACATATCCCAATGAGTCATATCCAAAATTATCGTTAATAACCTTGATAAATAAATATATAATCTTATAATGTAGTTAACGTGACCAAAATATAATGACTAAAATTTAGATAATTACATAAATGGAATCCTTATATTGATTATAAATATCTCTAAAAATATAACCTTATTAATGAATCACCTTTCAACCATCAAGATTAAGTATATCCCAATATGCAATAAACCATAATTAAATTTTCATAAAGTAATATACAAAACCAAAGGTTAATTTATTCCTAAATAAATTATTATTCCTAAAACCCAGTAAAAGTTTCAAATCTCCTCAAAATCCCATCACTTAAAACCTCAAAAGGGGTATCTGTCCCTTTAAACTTATGCTATACCTTAAACTAATAAACCCATGATGGAATCCATAACTTTTAAGTTAACTCTACATGAAAAAATGTAACACCCCAAGCTTCTACAGTATGCTTCTCTTTGATTAATGCGTTAGCGTGTGTTGTACGCAACACCGAGTTCTAACAACCAATCAAACTAGCCGTTATGAATAGTAATATCTACTTTTTAAAATTATATATATTTTATATTTCAAAATGGACTTCATTTTTGGATTCGTAATATCTAATTTAGCATAAGGTGAAATTTTGGTACTTTTCGGATAACTTTCATATTTTGATAAATAGTGAAAATTACTAAATTTTAATTAAAAACAACTTTTTTAATAAAAATAATTAATAGTGATAAATTATGAATTTTAGTAGTTTTAAAGTATATTTAGAATATATTTTTATGATTTAATATAATGTTGGTCATTGGACATAATTTTACAATTAAACCGAACATAAACAAGTGTCAATCTTTTGATAGTTATTATCTCTTAAAAACACGCTTTTTGTTTTGACAGTGGGAATTAATTTTAAATTAATTTCTGCCACTTCTGTGTTTTGAATTTAGGAAAATGGATTCCATATTTGGAATCAGGATGTTAAAATTGTGTAAATAGGTAACTTTTATTTTTAGACATTTTGAATAATTACTGCGGTAAATATTTTATTTACCATGGTTAAGGGTAAATCCGGAAAATAAGGGTTAAAAACTAATATTATAATAATACTAAATTACCCTAAAACGTGTCTTAACCCTATTGGTTGATACATGGTCGACCATGGACATCTTTGGGTCGATTTTGGGACCCCATGGATCCACTTGTAAGTGATAATGACACTTTATTTTAATTAAGTTAAAATGATTACAAAAATGACACAAGCATATATCCTTTAGAAAAACAATTGTTATATAGGGTTATATATGGTGGATTTTAGATTATAAATATTCATTAGAAAGATAAAAATATTTACTACATAATGATATTTTATTTATAATTTTTAGACATTAAATAATTTATTTTATTTATGACACAATGATGATGCAGTAATTACTATAATAGTGAAAAATTAAAATAATTGATATTATAAATACCCAAATAAATATAATATGAAACTTTTAATGAATTAAAATAATTTTATAGGATAATATGATATATTATGATTTATTTAATTGACTTTGTTTGAAGTAATCAATCTGTTATGAGTTTCACAAAAATCAACTATTGAATAGTGTCAAAATTGACATAAAAGAGTTCTTAAAACAAATATTATATTATTAATTGATATTAATTTCCTAAAAATCTAAGGTTCGGCCAAGAGACTTATATCATGATAGGTTCATCATTAATGGACCACTTGGGGGTCTCTTGGATGTATGTAGTAAGTTTATTAACCATATTATATAAAAATACAAAGAGACATTGTAAAAGTGAAACTAATTAACTTAGAGTTAATACTTAAAGATAAGGTTAATATAAGTACCCAAACCGGTCTAAATTCTATTGTTGGAGTTGTTTTCGACCCATACCCACCTTAAACTTTGAATAATCAACTTTGGATCCATTATAAACCTAATATGAATTTATTATAAATTAATATTTCTAGCTTTTCCAAAGGTGCCTCTCCCCCCTCTTATAAAAGGGAACTCCTCCTTCTCATTTCTTCACACCTTAAAAGCCTTTTGATTCAGCCAAACTCTGACCAAATACTCTCCCAACTTCCCTCACTACAACCTAGGGGCCTTAGTTTGATCCGAAAGCCAACCTATGGAGCCCTTTTGATCAAATCAAAAGGAAGAACCCGAAGAAGAGGTAATGATTTCACCACCCTTTTCTAAGTTCATTTCTTCTTCCACTTCTTCTTCCTTTGTTGTTACCATTCTAAAATAATAAATCCAGTATCATATATATATATTGATGTTATTATAAATATGGTACAACAATATTCAGTATTCTATCCACTCTTTGAATAACATGTCACCATACGTGTGTGCGTACGGCTTACCGTCTCCACATCGTGGTGTAATTGTTATTCAATATAATTTTATTTGGATGGGCATAATAATGATGTGTAACTCATGTAAATAATAAATATAGCATGTTAAGGATTATGTATATATGATATACCATTCATTTATATATTATTTTAATATCAAAAGAATGATATTGTCGCTCGTGCGTACGTACGGACTACCGTCTCCACGAACGCGATGAGATTCATTCTCCATCGTATCCATTCAAGTATAATTATCATTTGATGATTTAAAAAATGATTTTTAAGGACTTGATATCATTCTGGATATGAATAATATAAAACCTATCCTTTAAAAACATGTCTTACGTAACAAAACATATAAAAGAAAACAAGTAAGTTAACACCCGAAACAAGGATAATACTAAGATATTATTATCAAATAAATATTAAAAGATCATATATGATATCATATTAATTTATATGATTATTGTATAATTTAATAACAATTATTTCACCATTATACAGGAGGTTAACCTACCCCAACCAAGGAAAAGTACAAGGTAAGGGATTTTCTTATCTCACATTCAATTCCGTGAGATTTCCATTGTTTGCCACTAAATTATTGAAAGTGGTGTATTGTGTACTTCCATTTGATATATATTATCATGATTCTCTTTATATTCATGTTATTCTATAAATCATTTGGTGGTTATTAACTTTTGGCCATACGACTCAGTTGATTAACGTGGTAAGGGTTTTTCATCTCACTCCTTATTTCCGTGAGATTCATGCCATATTGCCACCATCACCTTTTGTGTGGTGTATGTACTGCCCATAATTATATTCTTTGTGTAATACACTATAATTTATGTGTATTTACATATTCATTGTATGATACCTCTTTCATGGGTTGTATGGTTCATAAGTTACCAAATTGGTAAGGGTTATTTCACAATCTCTTCATTATCCGAGGTTGTTTATACGTAATAATCTACTGGGATTTCTTTATCATCCACCTCCATGTTTCTTCGAAATGTATTTAAAAACATATTTATTATTTACAAGAATATGGGTTAAAGTCATTTATACCCTTGTTTGACTTTTTATAAGAGGTTTATAAAGGAATCTTTCCGTCTTTTTCAAAACAAGGTTCTTTTTAACCTTTTCGACAGAATAATGGTAAGAATGTTTTTTTAACTTATACGGAGGGTGCGGCTATTTTCCGCCGTTATAAAATCTTCAAAGATTCCCTTACAAGCATATAAGAATATTTTCAAAGAAAATGTTTTATTTTATATGGATCTTAAATTATTTCAAAATAAAAGGAGATATTTCTTTAAAAATAATTTTGATTTCATCTATGTCAACATCCTTTGATGGATTTTAAGATTATTTGAAGTTGATTTATTATAATACAAAACTTCTATATTGTATTGAAGGTTTTGTGATATGTTTGACTGTGGATGTGCTATTTTTATACCATTCATAGTTTATGGTGAAAGTGTTGACATTTCGTATGCTAGTTTTAATACGAATGTTTATGTTATGTTTAAAACTTTTCATATGGGAATGCATTGGACTTAATATGTGACGGGTGGAGCCCGCTATAGCTCATCGATGCATCGGTAGGTCTCATGAGACAAACTAGTTTCTTGGCACAAGGCCTTGACAAAATCTTAATTGTAGTCTTGGCACGAGGCCTTGACTATGTGGTTATGATAGTCTGGCATTATGCATTCCAACATTATGAAAGTGGTTATTGATTTTTGCATGTGATTATTCGATTTGTAGAATATCCATGTGAATAAGTAAATGGATTTATTTCATTTTATTTATGACATACCATGTTGAAAGTTCATGTTTGAAAGGCTTTTTGTTTTAGTTATACATTGCCTTAAATGTTTATTCTTATTTATGAAAGTTTCCTCTATATTGTTATCCTTACTGGGAATTTGAGCTCACCCCTTTTCTATGTTTTATTTTTCCCAAGAAGTGAAGAAGTAAATTATGAATGACCTGCAGGGATGTTATGTGGGGATATGAGTGTGGATTATGGAGACATTATGTTGTTGTAGTAGTTTTTCATTTTATGATGTAATGTAAAACTTATGAATATATCTAGTGTTTCCAAGACTACTAAACCAACCGGTCTTTCGAGATTTGATCTTTCTTGTGATCATGCCAATGTTATGTAATAATGCACCGACTCTGGGTAACTAGGGTCGGGGCGTTACAGTTGGTATCAGAGGAAGTTTAGTATAAACCTTGGAAGCTAGATTTAGATAAAATCTGATTAGAGCATGTAGACCTAAGATGAACTTTGAGGATTAGTATAGAAGAACTTCGTAGAATTTTGGTATTATAGAGATTTTGTGAGTTTTCCAAGCAATACATCCCTGTCTGGATACGAGCAGGTAGAGGCGACTCTGGAACAGATGCACCTAGGGGTAAAACCCGAAAACACCGCTTTGAGCTAGACTCGAACGGGAACTGGTGTACGACAACGGGCCTTGCTGCACTCTTGGTTACGACACTCACAAGGGATATTCTTAGGATAACTCTCATTTTCATTACAAATCATTATGAAGGGTTTATGAGTATATACTTCCTCAAAAAAAACATTTTTATGATTATGGATTATATCCATAAATAGTTCAATTTATGTTATGTGTTTTATAAGTATGGGATTATGTATTTTGATTCATAAACTGATCTAGTTTATGCAATTGTTTAGAAATGGTGCCTAGTGGAAGAAATGGAAACCGTATCAATGCACACACTCCATGTAGGGATTGCCCTCCTGCCCAAGATAATTATAGTGGGGCTGTTGATGCAACTGGTGCTGATCAGCTAATCACCATACTGGGACAACTTACTCAGGTTATGAATAATAACCTTACCCGTATGGAGCACCCTGATCCGCAGCGTGGAGGATCAATGTTAGATCGATTCATGAGGCAACAACCACCAACGTTCAATGGGAATACAAATCCCTTAGTAGCCGAGCAGTGGATAAATTCCCTAGAGAAAATATTTCAGGCTTTGGGGAGCAGTGAAAGGGAAAAAGTTATCATGGCAGTTTACCGCCTCACTGGAGATGCTGATCAATGGTGGTCATTGATTCAAAACATGAAGGAAGGTGATGAAGTATCAAATATGGAATGGAGAGAGTTCAATGATATGTTTTTAGAAAAATACTTTCCTCGCGACCATCAAGCAGGTATGGAAAGGCAATTTCTGAGTCTGAGACAAAAGGAGGATGAGAATGTCACAAAGTATGAGGCTAACTTTACAAGGTTAGCGAGGTATGCTGGAGATTATATTCGCAACCCAAGAAGTAAGATTGATCGTTTCTTTGATGGGTTAAAACCATTTCTTCGTCGAGCATTAGTCTCACAATCCTTTTCATCGTACGAAGACATTGTCTCATGTGCTATCAAGACCGAAAAGGAATTCTCTAAGTCTTATGACTTTAAAGCAAAGCAAGAGAAGAAGAGACCTGCTGATCAATCTGGGAATGGAAATAAGGGGAAGAAGGGAAATGTTGAATATCCATCATGTGGTAAATACGAGAAGAAACATCCTGGTACTTGCTTGAAGGGAATAGGAGTCTGTTACAAGTGTGGTGAAAAAGGCCACCAAGCTCGTGATTGCAAGGGGAAGAAGGAAGCTACCAACGTTCAGTGCTACAATTGCAGGGAGATGGGGCATTATGAAAATGCATGTCCTAAGCGTCAGGAGAACTTATCTCAGAAAAGGCCAAGGGATCAAGGCCAGGCTTATGCTATCACTACTGCAGAGGTAGAAGCTCCAAAAGACGTGGTGGCAGGTAATTTAATGGTTTCCTCATGTTTAGAAAATGCATTATTTGACTCTAGATCGTCGCATTGTTTCATATCTTCCCAGTTTTCTAAGAAAATTAGATATTTCCAATTTTATTTAATAAGGGAGTTGTCAGTTAAAACTCCTAAGGGAAGTATCATTGCAACAATGTTTTGTGAATCAGTCCCCATTAGAGCACATAAATTTTCTTTATCTGCTGATCTCATCGTCATACCTATGATTGAGTTTGATATAATCCTCGGTATGGACTGGCTTTTGGACTATGATGCGAAGATTTATTGTAAAAAGAAAGAGGTTACGATTCTTGATGATAATGATAAGGAACACCTTATCTTTAGAGCAGAATCGTCACCACCTAATTCTTATTTAGATCCACCCCCAGTAGCTCAACTTAATTCAATTATTGGGGAGGAAGAGAATGAAATAACTGTCGGTGAGGAAAGAAATGTTCAAATAGAGGATGTACCTGTTGTGAAATAATTTGTAGATGTATTTCCGGAAGATTTACCTGGACATCCTCCAGAACGAGAAGTTGAGTTTTCCATTGATTTGATTCCTGGATCAAGGCCTATATCGAAGACCCCTTATAGAATGGCCACTGTAGAGTTAGTCGAACTAAAGAAACAACTAGAGGAATTGAGTAATAAGGGATTTATTCGCCCTAGTGTTTCTCCATGGGGAGCCCCTGTTCTTTTTGTTAAAAAGAAAGATGGATCTATGAGGTTATGTATCGACTACAGGGAGATCAATGCTATAACGATAAAGAAAAAGTATCCCCTACCTCGTATTGATGATTTATTTGACCAACTGCATGGTGCTCAATACTTTTCAAAGATTAACCTTAGATCCGGATACCATCAGTTGTGTGTGAAGAAGGAAGACATTCCGAAGACAGCATTTCGAACCAGGTATGGGCATTACGAGGTTACTGTAATGCCGTTTGGATTGACTAATGCACCCTCTGTATTCATGGATCTGATGAATAGAGTTTTCAAGGAGTATCTCGATGAATTTGTGGTGGTATTTATTGACGATATCTTGGTATACTCCAAAACCTACGAAGATCATGAAAATCACTTGCGCATTATCTTGAAGACTCTGAGGATGCATGAATTATATGGGAAGTTTAGCAAATGTGAATTCTGGCTTCATGAGATTTCTTTTCTTGGCCATATTGTCTCTAAAGATGGAATCTTTGTTGATCCTTCTAAGAACAAGGCAATCCAAGAATGGCCAGCACCTACGAGTATAACTGAGGTACGCAGTTTTATTGGTTTGGCAGGTTATTATTGACGTTTCGTCCAGAATTTTGCCCGATTGGCTAACCCATTAACGAAGCTCACACGTAAAGGGGTTAAATTTGTTTGGACAAAAGAGTGTGAAGAATGTTTTGAAGAACTGAAGAAAAGATTAGTCAATTCTCCTATATTGAATCTACCATCGGGGAATGATGGGTTCGTTATTTATAGTGATGCATCGAAGAAAGGACATGGTTGTGTCCTTATGCAGAATGATAGAGTTATTGCCTATGCATCACGACAGTTGAAAATTCATGAACAAAACTATCCTACTCATGATATCGAGTTAGAAGCTGTGATCTTTGCTTTGAAGATATGGAGGCACTACCTCTATGGTGAAAAATGTGAGATTTATACTGATCACAAGAGTTTGAAGTATATTTTCTCACAAAAAGAACTCAACATGAGGCAAAGGAGATGGCTTGAATTACTCAAGGATTATGATTGCACGATACACTACCACCCGGGGAAAGCAAACAAGGTGGCAGATGCTTTGAGTAGAAAAGACCATGGAGTTTTGAACAATATGAGAATTGAAAGGGATCCAATTTTAATGGATCTAGTGAAGATGGACATGGGAATAACCAGGGAAGGCGAAACATAATTTATTTTTCAAATGGTTGCCAAACCATATTTAATAGAAAGGATTAAGAGTACTCAGACCGATGATGAAGAATTTCAAAAGAAGATTAAAGTTGTGAATGATGGGAAATTGAGAGACTTTGTGTATGAAGATGGAATTTTGAAATTTGGGAAGAGACTTTGTGTTCCCGATATACCTGATCTAAAAAGGGAATTGCTGGATGATGCTCATAGTTCCAATTTCTCTATACAACCTGGGAGCACCAAAATGTATAGAGATTTGAAGGAACATTTTTGGTGGGACAACATGAAGAGGGAGATTTCTGATTTTGTGTCAAGATGTATGGTTTGTCAACAAGTGAAAGCTGGAAGGCAACAACCTGGAGGAGTCCTGCAACCTCTTCCCATACCGGAGTGGAAATGGGACAATATTACGATGGACTTTGTCATGGGGCTACCAAAGACTCCTAGAAGGAATGATGCAATATGGGTTATTGTTGATCGTCTTACCAAGTCAGCACATTTTCATGCTATAAGAGAAGATCTACCCCTGGAACGTCTAGCAAGACTATATATTAATGAAGTTGTGAGACTTCATGGAGTACCCTTATCAATTTTTTCTGATCGTAATCCCCGTTTTACTTCAAGATTTTGGAAAAGTCTTCAGAAATCCCTGGATACTGAACTTCATTTGAGCACTGCTTACCACCCTCAGACAGACGGACAATCAGAACGGACTATTCAAACCTTAGAAGACATGTTGAGATCTTGTTCACTTGACTTTCAGGGTATGTGGGATCAATATTTACCTCTGGTATAAGTTTCTTATAACAATAGCTTCCATTCGAGTATTCAGATGGCACCATATAAAGCGTTATACGGAAAGAGATGTCGTACACCAACCTGTTGGGATGACATTGGTGAAAGAAAACTTGTAGGCCCAGAACTGGTGGAGGAAACGGTGGAAAAGGTGAAACTAATCCAAAATCACATCAAAGCAGCTCAAAGTAGGCAGAAGAGCTATGCCGATAATCGAAGGAAGGATTTGGAATTTCAAGTCAGTGATCATTTTTTCCTAAAGGTATCTCCGTGGAAGGGAGTCATACGTTTTGGTAAGAATGGTAAATTGAGTCCCAGGTACATCGGACCTTTCGAAATTCTAGAACGAATTGGGGTTGTAGCTTACCGATTGGCAATGCCGCCAAGTCTCTCCAAAGTTCACGATGTGTTCCACGTATCTCGGTTGAGGAAATACATGCCTGATCCAACGCATGTACTCACCTATGAGGAATTAGAACTGGAACCCGATCTTTCCTATTGTGAAGAGCCCATCAGGATTCTTGATACGAGAGAACAAGTACTGAGAAACCGGACGACGCGTCTGGTAAAAGTTTTGTGGAGAAACCATAAGATGGAAGAGGCAACGTGGGAACCCGAGGAACTTATGATGAAGAACCACCCGAGTCTTTTCATGCGATAGTATTCTAGAAATTTCGAGGATGAAATTATTTGAAGGAGGGGAGAATGTAACACCCCAAGCTTCTACGGTACACTTCTCTTTGATTAATGCGATAGCGTGTGTTGTACGCAACACCGAGTTCTAACAACCAATCAAACTAGCCGTTATGAATAGTAATACCTACTTTTTAAAATTATATATATTTTATATTTCAAAATGGACTTCATTTTTGGATTCGGAATATCTAATTTAGCCTAAGGTGAAATTCTGGTACTTTTCGGATAACTTTCATATTTTGATGAATAGTGAAAATTACTAAATTTTAATTAAAAACAACTTTTTTAATCAAAATAATTAAAAGTCATAAATTATGAATTTTAGTAGTTTTAAAGTATATTTAGAATATATTTTTACGATTTAATATAATGTTGGTAATTGGACATAATTTTACAATTAAACCGAACATAAACAAGTGTCAATCTTTTGATAGTTATTATCTCCTAAAAACACGCTTTTTGTTTTGACAGTGGGAATTAATTTTAAATTAATTTCTGCCACTTCTATGTTTTGAATTTAGGAAAATAGATTCCATATTTTGAATCAGGATGTTCAAATTGTGTAAATAGGTAAATTTTATTTTTAGACATTTTGAATAATTACTGCGGTAAATATTTTATTTACCATGGTTAAGGGTAAATCCAGTAAATAAGGGTTAAAAAATAATATTATAATAATACTAAATTACCCTAAAACGTGTCTTAACCCTATTGGTTGATACATGGTCGACCATGGACATCTTTGGGTCGATTTTGGGACCCCATGGATCCACTTGTAAGTGATAATGACACTTAATTTTAATTAAGTTAAAATGAATACAAAAATGACACAAGCATATATCTTTTAGTAAAACAATTGTTACATAGGGTTATATATGTTTGATTTTAGATTATAAATATTAATTAGAAAGATAAAACGATTTACTAAATAATGATATTTTATTTATAATTTTTAGACATTAAATAATTTATTTTATTTATGACACAATGATGATGCAGTAATTACTATAATAGTGAAAAATTAAAATAATTGACATTATAAATACCCAAATAAATATAATATGAAACTTTTAACGAATTAAAATAATTTTCTAGGATAATATGATATATTATGATTGATTTAATTGACGTTTTTTGAAGTAATCAATATGTTATGAGTTTTACAAAAATCAACTATTGAATAGTGTCAAAATTGACATAAAAGAGTTCTTAAAAACAATATTATATTATAAATTGATATTAAATTCCTAAAAATATAAGGTTCGGCCAAGAGACTTATATCATGATTGGTTCATCATTAATGGACCACTTGGGGGTCGCTTGGATGTATGTAGTAAGTTTATTAACCATATTATATAAAAATACAAAGAGACATTGTAAAAGTGAAACTAATTAACTTAGAGATAATACTTAAAGATAAGGTTAATATAAGTACCCAAACCTGTCTAAATTCTATTGGTTGAGTTGTTTTCGACCCATACCCACCTTATCCTTTGAATAATCAACTTTGGATCCATTAGAAACCGAATATGAATTTATTATAAATTAATATTTATAGCTTTTGCAAAGGTGCCCCTCCCCCCTCTTATAAAAGGGCACTCCTCCTTCTCATTTATTCACACCTTAAAAGCCTTTTGGTTCGGCCAAACTCTGCCCAAATATTCTCCCAACTTCCCCCACTACAACCTAGGGGCCTTAGTTTGATCATAAAGCCAACCTATGGAGCCCTTTTGATCAAATCAAAAGGAAGAACCCGAAGAAGAGGTAATGATTTCACCACCCTTTTCTAAGTTCATTTCATCTTCCACTTCTTCTTCCTTTGTTGTTACCATTCTAAAATAATAAATCTAGTATAATATATATAATGTGATGTTATTATAAATATGGTACAACCATATTCAGTATTCTATCCACCCTTTGAATAACATGTCACCATACGTGCGTACGTACGGCTTACCGTCTCCACGTCGTGGTGTAATTATTATTCAATATAATATTATTTGGATGAGTATAATAATGATGTGTAACTCATGTAAATAATAAATATAACATGTTAAGGATTCTTTATATATGATATAACATACATTTATATATTATTTTAATATCAAAAGAATGATATTGTCGCTCGTGCGTACGTACAGACTACCGTCTCCACGAACGCGATGAGATTCATTCTCCATCGTATCCATTCAAGTATAATTATCATTTGATGAGTTAAAAAATTATGTTTAAGGACTTTATATCATTCTGGATATTAATAATATAAAACTTATCCTTTACAAACATGTCTTACGTAACAAAACATATAAAAGAAAACAAGTAAGTTAACACCCGAAACAACGATAATACTAAGATATTATTATCAAATAAATATTAAAAGATCATATATGATATCATATTAATGTATATGATTATTGAATAATTTAATAACAATTATTTCACCATTATACAGGAGGTTAACCTACCCCAACCAAGGAAAAGTACAAGGTAATGGATTTTCTTATCTCACATTCAATTCCGTGAGATTTCCATTGTTCGCCACTAAATTATTGAAAGTGGTGTATTGTGTACTGCCATTTGATATATATTATCATGATTCTCTTTATATTCATGTTATTCTGTAAATCATTTTGTGGTTATTAACTTTTTGCCATACAACTCAGTTGATTAACGTGGTAAGGGTTTTTCATCTCACTCCTTATTCCCGTGAGATTCATGCCATATTGCCACCATCACCTTTTGTGTGGTGTATGTACTGCCCATAATTATATTCTTTGTGTAATACACTCTAATTTATCTGTATTTACATATTAATTGTATGATACCTCTTTCATGGGTTGTATGGTTCATAAGTTACCAAATTGGTAAGGGTTATTTCACAATCTCTTCATTATCTGAGGTTGTTTATACGTAATAATCTACTGGGATTTCTTTATCATCTGCATCCATGTTTCTTCGAAATGTATTTAAAAACATATTTATTATTTACAAGAATATGGGTTAAAGTCATTTATACCCTTGTTTTACTTTTTATATGAGGTTTATAAAGGAATATTTCCGTCGTTTTCAAAACAAGGTCCTTTTTAACCTTTTCGACAGAATTATGGTAAGAATGTTTTTTTAACTTATACAGCGGGTGCGGCTATTTTCTGCCATTATAAAATCTTCAAAGCTTCCCTTACAAGCTTATAAGAATATTTTCAAAGAAAATGTTTTATTTTATATGGATCTTAAATGATTTCAAAATAAAAGGAGATATTTCTTTAAAAAGAATTTTGATTTCATCTATGTCAACATCCTTTGATGGATTTTAAGATTATTTGAAGTTGATTTATTATGATACAAAACTTCTATATTGTATTGAAGGTTTTGTGATATGTTTGACTATGGATGTGCTATTTTTATACCATTCATAGTTTATGGTTAAAGTATTGACATTTCTTATGCTAGTTTTAATACGAATGTTTATGTTATGTTTAAACCTTTTCATATGGGAATGCATTGGACTTAATATGTGACGGGTGGAGCCCGCTATAGCTCCTCGATGCATCGGTAGGTCTCATGAGACAAACTAGTGTCTTGGCACAAGGCCTTGCAAAAATCTTATTTGTAGTCTTAGCACGAGGCCTTGACTATGTGGTTATGATAGTCTGGCATTATGCATTCCAACATTATGAAAGTGGTTATTGATTTTTGCATGTGATTATTCGATTAGTAGAATATCCATGTGAATAAGTAAATGGAATTATTTCATTTTATTTATGCCATACCATGTTGAAAGTTCATGTTTGAAAGACTTTTGTTTTAGTTATTCATTGCCTTAAATGTTTATTCTTATTTATGAAAGTTTCCGCTATATTGTTATCCTTACTGGGCATTTGAGCTCACCCCTTTTCTATGTTTTATTTTTCCCAGGAAGTGAAGAAGTAAATTATGAATGACCTGAAGGGATGTTATGTGGGGATATGATTGTGGATTATAGAGACATTATGTTGTTGTAGTAGATTTTCATTTTATGATGTAATGTAAAACTTATGAATATATCTAGTTTTTCCAAGGCTACTAAACCAATCAGTCTTTCGAGATTTGATCTTTCTTGTGATCATGCCAATGTTATGTAATAATGCACCGACTCTGGGTAACTAGGGTCGGGGCGTTACAAAAAATATATACTTCTAAATATTTAACCCAATCCTTATTCTTTAAATAATATCTTATACTATTGAATATATTCCATAAATCAAAAAATTCAATAAAATTCATTCAATATGAACTCAATAAAATTTTCATCAAATTAATAAAAAAATTTATCATCACAATTACCATCCCATATACTTAATTAATGTCAAAAAAATCTATATCCCAACTAAACATTATCAATTTACCACTAAATCAGTTTTATTGGTTATCAGTACTATTCAACATTTATTTTCAATGCCTTACCAAAAAATATTGTGGGGGATATTTCATGATTCTTATATCCTTAACATATTTTATATAAAACTTATACAACATAATAATAAATTACCTATACATAAATAATTCAATCGATTCTCTTCAACTACTGAAACACCATAGTTCATTCATTGGCCTAAGACTTAACCCATAGATTTTGGAATTTTAATAGATGATTCTTATATTATGAACACATATGAAATTAAACTATAAAGGGTACCATCGGATGATATAAATTTTCCATAATATATATTTTCATTTTCCCTCAAAACATAATTATTCTATGTCATTATATTCTATATATAAAACATCTATCATTCATGTGAGATATTTCCCTGAGTGCTTCTTCCCACATACTTGATATACAAGAAGCTAAATATTCTCCCCTCCATGGTCTTCCTAAAGATAATTATTTCTATTATTATGTGTGTCATTAAAATCACCCATTTTAAGATTTTTAATCTAACAATTTGATATATGATTTGGAATAATCAGAAGGTTTCACCTTCTAGGTCACATTTCATTTGGACCCTCAAGATCACAATCATTCCATTGTCCATCAAATTCTATGTTTACATGAATAATACTCATTCCATGCATTTTCTAAATCTAAAAAGTATAGTGTGATAAAAAATAGTTATAGTGGGGAATTATATTATCGTGAAAAAATAATACTATGTATAAATCATGAAACATTTTTTTTAATATATGAAACTATAAGTTTAACTTAGGCCATACTCGATTGAGCTAACCCGAATATATCTCTCAAGAGTGTCAAACTAGGTGCGGAATAAGGGCACACTTACCCCAAACTAGAATTATGTACACGATATACATCAATCAACTCTTTTCAAGATTATTATCATTAGACGAATCTGTGCCAAAATCATGTCTACTTATTGTTACCATATACGTATGAATTTCTAGACAAACCACATAATATATATTTTACCATAACATTAGGATTTTATCCTATACATAAAATTATCCCTAGGGTTGTAACAAAATCTCTATAATTGTAATATCTAAATATTAACTAATCTAATGCCAACTATATCAACCCAAACCTTTCAGATATAAATTTTACATCTTTTTTAGACAAATATCAAATACATAACATTATGATACATGATAAAATCATAAAGGTTGTGTATTTGGAAACTTGTATATAGAATCAAATTATTAATAATATATATAAATCATATCCTGCTAAATTTTTTATAACTTTCACCATTCTTATACATATCATACTTAAAATATTTTTTCACATCAAGGGAAATGGAAACATAAGAAAGGGTGAGATTATATTCAATGTAAAGGTAAAAAAGAGAGATATAAAGGATCACTTAATAATAATATGAGTATAATGGTAAGAGAACATCAAATTAAAATTTTAAAATCATAACATGTATATTATAGATCATAATAATGAATCAGGACATAAAGCCGATTAGATCATAAGACATGAATCATAAAGAAATCAAAAAACATGATCCATAAGAGCATAGAATTGGTATAACACATAAGTTTGTGACATACAAAAAATATTATAAAATCATTTCCTTTTGTTAATTATCTCTAAAAATACTATCAAAGTGGAGTGGGTTCACACACCATTTCATCATATACTTAGTCAAGCTTCACTCCCAATACTATCAAAGTGGGAAGAGTCTCTTACTGAACCCGGATCACTACCCATTACAATCCTTATTATCTCATGAGATATCCATATTTACCCATTTTATTGGGAGGCTATATAATTCTGGTCCCACCTGACACATAATCAAATTCATACAAATGAGTTTGACATAATCATAAATGATTCATTATATCATAACCCATGAAAAGGGACAAAGTTTTTTAAACATTTCAATATCTCATTATAGAATAAACCATGAAAAATAAAATAATTTCATAATCATATTTTATTTATAATTATATACCATATAGAGAAATAATTATGATAATATATTTGGATCATATCCCTAGTAAAACATTTGAAATATCAAAAGATTTTTTTATCTTCGATGATAATTCCTTTAAAAAATATATGGAATATTTCTTGAGGAAAATACAATTTTATTTTGTTAATCATTTATTTAAAATATAAAAATCTCCTAAACATTTATGAAAAAAATTTATTTAAAATGAAAAATTTAATATTTTAAAGGAAGCTTAAAATAATTCATTGGCCCAAATTCCATGAAATGTTTCTCATGTTTTGTAGATTAAAAAAAATATTCCTGTCAAATTTTCAGTAAAAAGTAAAAAACTCTACATTAATAAATTGGAAAGAATATTCCTATGAAAAAATATATAAAAATTACCTCAAGGGTAAAAATGATCATAAAAAATAGGATAATAGTAAAACACTCTTGAAAACATTTTTGGAAATCATGAATAAGGATGAAAAATTATTTTAGACGGAAGAGAGAAAAAAATTCATTTTTCCTTAAAAATATTCATTCTATCTCTTAAGTAATTAAATATAGTAAAATAATAGGAAAACATATATTATAAATAAATAACCAAAGGATAATTGAAGAAATACTTGAGAGGTAGATTATAAAATTTTATCCGAAAAAACATAATCATAAATAGTCTTGGAAACAATGATATTGTAACATAAAACTCTTACCACTTTGGTAACTTTTGAATCTAAACCTCATAGAAGTGAGGAAATTATATAGATAATTAAATCAAAATAATTTTAATGAGAACAATCATAAAATAAAATCAAATATTATATATACACTAAATAAAATAAACAAGTATTGAATATGGAATATTTCCCATAGAAATAAATTTGAGACGAGAAACCCTATCCTCAAATTAGAATTTCTTAAAATCACTCAAATTTTCATGAACCGACCCAAGCTAGAGATCGAGCCACCACTACCCCAATCCCACCTCCATATGATAGGGGATGGAAACAAGTTTCGAAGGTATAAATTACACAAGGAGGACTTTTCCTAAGTGCCTTTACAAAAACACACAACCATCTCGATACAGAAGTGTAGAGGGGGAATAATCAAAGAAAAAAAATATATAAACAACCATTCATAAAGAACTTCTAGATAGTAAAAAAATTATTAGTGTAAACTAAAAAGTAAAAGGGAAAAAGTACACACCCAACAAAAAATTTGTCTCAAGATAAAAAAACTGGAAAAGTAAACTGCACGGTGAGCCTAACTTCTTAATCCCAAGCTGCAACCTCCATATGTGGTCCATAGTACTAGGCATCCCTAAGCTCCTCTATAGTCACTACTGACTATTCCATTTTCAATATAATACATGAAACATGCAGAAAAATTCCTTATAAGGGTGAGTATATACATACCCAATAGGATTCCCTGAATGATGAAGGGGGAGCAGTAAGATATATAACAAGAATAGAAAGATAGTAGATGCAAGATATCATCAGGAGAACAAATAATCTCAAACCAAGAGTAAATATAGCCTCATCCAATAACAAAGGATTCAAAAATGTCAATAGATGAACTACATGTTCAATATTTTCTACCTATATTAGGAGGGTAAACTCATCCAACCATGAAAATCTAAACATGGAAAACACAAAGCATACCCCAGATGTATTTTCCTCTCATGGAATGAGAGTAATCAAATTCAACGACAATGATATAGAATAATACATATATATATATATATATATATATTCTCAGAAAAATATATATTAAATGATAGTGTGAGAGGATCTACATCTTAAAGCTCAGCCCAAGAAGAAAAATAGCCAATAAATAAAAAAAGTCTATCATCGATGCCTTGTATCTCACGCGTCCTCCTTAGAGTTATCGTCCATGTCATGTCATGATTAATCAATGTGTCTCACAGTCAAGGGGCCAAAATATCTTGGTAGATGAACCATGATTTGGTAAAACATAAGGGATCCTCTCTAATAGTTGATGAATGACTCACTACCCATCTCTTCTAGAGGGCACTACTAGATAGTCATCAAGGAATCCACTTCTCATCTCTACTATAGGGTACAACTCAGTAGTCATTATGGAATCCATTACCTAGATCTAGTGGATAGTACTACTCAATAATTATTGAGGAATCCACTACCCAACTCTACTAGATAGTACTACTCGGTAGTCTATGGTCATCCTACTTGAGCATTGATGTCATTAAGTGTCACCTAACCAAGAGTTGTGTCTGAAACATTCCATATCATATCTGAAAAGTAAAAATTAAGGGTTCTATCACGTTCAATATAAAAAATTTCAGGTTAGTCTACATGTGAGCCAAAATATGTGTCTGAACGAAGTACATACGATAGTTTGAAGTCTCCTAATAAGGAGGTACACAATGTGTTGGGGACCCACACACCATGTGGTCCTGCTATGCTACCTAGACATGTCCTTTCTATAACATGGCTTGTTGTCTAGGTAATACTACATGGCATGTATGGATACTACATTATTTATCTCATCCAAATGTATGGCGAATTCATGAGGATCTTCAGCGGTCCGAGGGAAAAAACATAATTCCACTAATATACTTATGAAAATGACCCCAGATGGCCAAACAGATCAAACTATTATGATCATCACAAAAAACCATTCAGAATAGGCTATTCAATTTCCAAAATATTACACCTGGTGAAAATCCCACATTTCACCATATAATTCATGAATAGTGCCTCATGGTCCCAAGTCACGAACTTGAATGAAACACTTGATATTAGTCTTGAAACGTCCACCTCAACATTAGGGTCCTGATGCTACTAACAGTTCATAATTCTGACACTGTATGATGAAGATATGCAAGATAAAAGATTCCACAATAGCAATAAAATTATTATTATTGGGCGTTTCATTGACTAGATGCATGAGTCTAAAAAAGGTATTAATATCGACCATAAAATAGAATTCTAAATTCTACGGTCATTCCTCCGCTAAAGAATTGTCAATCCAATGTCTCGATTAAATGGTATGACCTATAAAAGTTTTGATAACCAAAAATAAATAATAATAATTTTTTATGTTATTATTATTTATATATTATCATTTTAAACAACACCTCATATTCTCAAAGGGGACTCCCCTTGCTACACATGACACCAGTGTACAATGACCCATTCCCCCTTTTATTTATTTCATTATTTTAATATTATTATTATAAATAATTATAATAATAATATTATTATAGAAATTAGTTTAATTTCTGAAGGGAAGGATGAGCCATGTCCCAAGCCCCCCCTTCACACATGTTCTTGCACCTATCTTAGAATCAGTATTTATTATCACTTTTTATAATAAAATGATATCAATTAAAACCATTTTATTAAAATGGGTTTCCTTTATTAAAGTGAAATCATTTAATTTTATTATTTCAAATTAAAACCATTTAATTTTTGTAATCCAAAAACCTTTTTATGCCCCCACTATTATTATTATTATTTAATATAATAATAATACAAATCCTCATTTAATTTATCAACTCATCACAATTATTATTATTATAATTATTATTATTATTATTATTACTTTTAACACCCACGATGTTGACTAAATCTGACCACATCATTAGAGATCCAAGTTCGACCACTGTTACATCCACGCCGAGAAACCCCCACCATGAGACATTTCATGCATCCTCCACTCGAAATAGATCCCTTCATACCACACATCATGTCCACATGCCAAATGGGGAATTGTAAAACACTCGATCTTATCCCGAACCACCTCTAATGAAAAACCCACAACCACAGTACTAAACCGATATGATCAATAAAAACCATCTCACTCAGTTATCAATCCATCCCCAACCTATTGATCTATCTGTCATCCATGAAACTGCATTGAATCTTGGGAGATCACACTCAAACATGCCCTAACAATGAAAAATTGTTACCATGTGTTCCAAATATGAATAACCTGAAGAATGATGGGGAAAACGACCATTAACAAAGGTGATAAGAATCATTTTCCAAGTATTATTTTCCAATGATTTTATAGTAGGAAAACTAGGGTGAAAAACATATCATATACAAGAAATAAATTGAATAAATAATTTATTTTCGAACATGAGATCATGTGAATGTTTATTTAAATGAAGAGAGAAAATCAAAATTGAAAATGTATAATATTTTATTCAAAAGGGGAAGAAAAAATAGATGAGAGTCCTACCTATTTTATGGATTGGTGAATAATTCATACACTAGTGATTAAGATGATACAATTATCCCCCATCAATCGATTCACCTCAATACGATCACTAGTCATTATCTTGTCTCAATCCACCAACGAAAAATGGGGTGGAAGCTCTTCTCAATGATCCCAGGTTTATGAATATAACCCTTGAGATTTTATATAGAATATTACTTAAAGAGGAAAATATTTTAGGTCATTTAATTCAAAATAAATAAAAAAATTATTTATTTTAATTAAAAGCACCTGCCAATAGCTTCCTTTACCGAACATCCTGCACTGACTATGTCTAGGTCACCCTTAGGGTAAAATCGATGTTCCAAACTCAATGGTGGTCTTAAATTTCGAATTTGAGTCTCCTTTTTTGATTTATTTTGGTTAGGGTTAGTAAATAAATAAATTAAATTAATTAATTTATCCAATGTACCCTGCCATGGTTGCCCTATCATAATGTCCCATGCCGATTGACCTTAGGTCGCACCTAGGTTAAACCTCGCACTACGAATTCAACCTTGGTATCATATTTCTGATAAGATAACCCACATAGGAGATAAAATAGTTTTTCTATAAATCTATGCTCATGTAATAAAAATATAATTAATATTTTTATAAAATGAATTCTGGGCTCACTAGGCCTCTGAATCCTGTGTCGTCTCAACACTTGTCTCTGAAAGTGTTCATAGTAATTTTTCAAATTCTAAAACAACAAAACCAGAGTCTCTATATTATTATTTTATTCAGATACATTCATCCCCAAATAGAAAAAACAATGGAAAATGTAGGGATACTGATCCAACATGTGGATCTTATATACATCTTTCCTATACAAAGATGTATAGCCAAAGGAAAAGTGTGAAAATACCACTCCAACTACCCTCGTAACCTGACCAAACACAATATAAATAACTAAAACATATTATTTGATTACCCTATTAAAAAAAATACCTTGTGATATCCTAATTATATATAGTTACTAAAGGTATCTCAATTGGTATCTCAAAGTTGTACGTCCCTAACTTGTTAGGAAGTGGAGGGGTAACATCCATCGTCTAGGGTATGCTGCACCATCTTCACCCACATGGGTTGTCTAAAAATAGGTAAACTAATTTGTCACCTTGATTGACAAAAATGGATGGAAAACCTCATTGTGAGACTCAACTTAGATGACCACAACCTGGGTTTACATCATGCTCCCGTCGCGTCAAAAATATTAGCGTCCACTGTCAATCCTATGTTTGAGAAGACATTTTCTAAGAACTAGACCTTCAAATATATAAATGATTCAACAAGAGATACCATAAATATAGAAATCCTAAATAATGTCTAAACCCATAATCATGTGTCTTTCATGCTCCAACACCAGTGGCAAGGATATGAGGGCACCATCTTATGAAGCTTCCCTGTATCGACTCAAGAAAGGTTAAGGATCGAGCCCGTAAGTCATGTGAAATATGATGTGGCATTCAACATGAAAAAGGGTGTCACAAAAAACTCAAATAATCAATAGAGGATATATGAATCCATTCTCAGTACATCCATTTCTCAAATTAGAAGTTGACGATAACCCATCCTGAGGTAAAAATATGAGACCTACATCACCACCATTCACTAAGCAAAGAGGTCATCAATTCTTAGGGGTGGATACTCCTTCTAGATGGTCACCTAATTTGGGTGACATAAATCCAAAACTAACCTTAATCTCTCATATTCCTCTTAGGAAAACAATGCATGGCTAACCAGGGAAAAAACTAGTTTTTCCAAAGCCCCCCTGCTCTTCTCATAAAGGTGAATCTCATTCCATCAATGCGAAGGAATTTGACTCATATACTATGATAGCCAATCTGGTATCGAACTATGGAAAACCAAGATATACAAAATATGATTTCATACGTTTCCATCATGATGACCAATAGGTCTTATGTGAAACTCTCCACACCAAATGACCACATGCACTAATAGAAAATAAAATATAGTGAAGAATCATTCCCTATAACAACCCCAAAATGTAGTTCTTTGGCTAGTGCCTCAACTGGGATCTCTAGATCTCACACTAGGAGTACACATATGAAATAATTACAATCAACTATGTCTACAAATATTGACTAAATTTTAGAATAAATACATATTGTTCCTCTAGTCATATTGAGTGTTATGAGATCATAAACCTCCAAAGCCTACACCTGTCAGCAGCCTTGACCACCATCTAACTGAGACTAACATGGTCCACCTAGTAGTGGTTTTGGAAGGATATCATAGAATCTTCCACCAAACATATCTCCTCCTTCTACTCTAGCAGCTCCACCTACCTAGGGACCACCTTTCCTTCACTTGGGAGATCCCTAATCACAGTACTTCCTCTATCGTGGCAGAACATCAACTAACTACTTGTGATCCTCAACACATATGGGTGGGAATCCATGAAATATGTGACTGAACTCATCATAAGCATAACACTGAACCACTCTAGGACTTCCTGTCTCTTTGCACATTCCCTAAACCAAATGACCGTGCTTCTAAGTCTGATTGCAGAAGGAATACCTATGCCAAGATCCCACTCATTGGAGACTACTTGCTACTAAAAATGACTCAGATCTATGACGCCCACTACTCGATCCAACTATCTGGCATCACCATGATAGAAATATCTTTGTCACAATCACCCAATCCAGCACCCTAGAATAGGTGTTGATGAAAAAGGGAGCCAGAATATCATAGATCTCTTAGTGGAGTCCCTTCTCAAACATCCATGCTTGAGGGTATCCATCACATATCATATAAAGGGAGTACTAGGTAAAGTATGTGAACATTAATGAATAGAAAACCACCATCATCCGCCCTTCCACAGCTTTAGAAGCTCTTGAATCTAAACTGATTGCAAGTATGAGGGGTAGTACTCCCCATATAACATCTACTAGAAGTCGGTCCATAAAAGTGGCGACTCATCATGAATCTATGTAAAAAAGATACACCCATGACTAAATAATCCATGTAAATGAATATCTTCCAATAAAACCACCTAATTCATCAGTATTTAGATGAGATTGAAGACACAAGCCACTGAATTTTGATAATCCTCTACTTCCCAAGGATATGTCTCGCCATAGAACCTCATCAGACTCTGGTGCGGGGACACACAGTGTGCTAATACTACACATCCTCATCCTGATCTGCTAGGGTGATCTTCTACTCGACAGGTGGAGGTGCTGCTACCTACCCACCTGGTGGAAGAATCTCATGAGATGGACCATGATATGAGGATTCATTTCTCATCAGATGATTATCACAATTGGGAACCAGTATCTTGACTAGATATCATTATGGAGGAATCCTACGATTTATCATCTTGTACCATATTCAAATGATAATATATATATATATATATATCTAAAATGGGAATTTGAATCAATGATATTCAAAGTTTAAATCCTATATGATGCATTTACCATTAAACCCTACAATTTTAGTTTGAAAAATTGAAAAATAGGCAGTCAAGGTCTAGTGAATGGATACATCAGCTACTCGCAAAATCACTGGATTCCCTATCTAGAGAGTTGGACTCAAGAGAATTCTACATTCCTGTACTAAACCCAACCAAAACCTCATAAGGGGACTAGTCCAAAAAACATTCTATGTAATTAACTACTCTAATACTGATATTTCTTGACCCGACCCATGCCTGGGTCAAGCCATAACTATCCTAAGCCTACATCCATAGTTCTGGGGCAGCGACCAATAGGAAATGAATAAATAACATGAGGAGGCAATTAACTAAGTATCTATATGTGCACACACAACTGTATTGATGTAAAAGTGTAGAGGGAGAATAATAAAAGAAACAAAACACTAGGAAAACAACTCTGTATGATGAATCTCAAGACAGTACAAGAGTACGATAGTGTAAAATAAAAAGTAATAAGGGGAAAATATACACCTATCCAAAAAGATATCCCATTATGGTAAAACTAGAAATGTAAATGGATGAAAGTGCCCAGCTTCTAAATCCCAAGTTGTGACCACTGTATGCAGTCCAATGCACCAAGTATCCTTAATATCCTCTGAAGTCACCACTGAACTATCTGTCATCTACATAAGATAAACAAATTCAGGAATATCACATGTATGGGTGAGTATTTATATACCTATTAGGGTACCTCAGAAGTTGAACGGGGAGAATTAAAAGATACAACAAGAATATAAAGACAATAAAAGAAATATAAGATAAATTGAATAGCTTAACCCAAACCAATATTGAAGGAAACCTCATCCAATTATAAGGGGATCAACATGATAAGTAGATGAACTAAATGTCATGTATTTACCACCTATAGTAGGAGAGTAGACTCATCCAAACATAAGAAAATAAACATGGAAATCATGTGACATTCCCAACATGTATTCATATCACATAGAAATAGAGTAACCAAGTACAAGGGTATTGATATAAAGGAATATATATATATATGTGTGTGTGTGTGTGTGAGTGTTTGTTTGTGTGTTTGTTTAGTTAATGAATTTGAAATGATAGAGTAAGGGGATCTTCATCTCACAATTTAGAACAAGAAAAAGAGTACCCCATAGTTACAAAGCCAATCGTTGATTCCCAAAATCTGATGCATCTTCTTCAAAGTAACCGTCCAAGTCAAGTCATTCCTCAACAATATACCACACAGTAGAGGGGCCATAATATCTAGGTAGAGGACCCATACCCTAGTACAACATGAGGGATCCACTTTGATAGTCTATAGAGGACCCACTGTTCAAACCTACTAGAGGGTACTACTCGGTAGTCGTTGAGTACTCCACTCCCCAACTCTACTAGAGGGTACATATTGATAATATTCGCGGAATAAAATACCCAAATCTACTAGTGGGTACTGCTTGGTTGTCATCGATGACTCCACTTCACAGACCTACTGGAGGGCACTACTTAGTAGTCTCTTGTGATCCTTCATGATCATTGCCATCATAGAGCATTTCCATTCCAAACATCATGAAAGGAACATTTCATATTGTATCTCAAAAGTCCCAATGGTTGGAGCCATCATGTTATACATGAACAAAATCTCAGGTTAGGCTACTCATGATCAAAAATTCAATTCCATGCGAAGGATATATGAGAGGATGAATTCTCTGCAAAAGGAGGTACACGACGTGTTGGGGACCCACACGGTTTGTGGTCCTACTATACTGCCTAATTGTGTCCTTTACAAAAAATGGATTTTTATCCATGTAGTACTACATGAATTGTATGTGACATGTCTCATCCAAAATACTAATGAATGCCCGAGGCTCATCATCAGTCTAAGGGAAAAACATAATTCCAATGACAAACTTATAAAAAATTTCCATGGATGTCTAAACAGATCACACCATTGTGATGCTGAAATAAATATTCTTAGGATAGGCTATTCAAGTTCCCAAATTGCTCACCCAGTGAAAAATTAATATTTTACCATATAATACTCAAATTTTTCTTTGTGGGTATTATCCATAAACTCGAATTAAACACCCAGTATTTTACTTGAAACGTATGCCTCTATTTCAAGGTTGTGATTCCCATGAATGTTCATCATTCTAACATCATATGATAATGATACATCATATATAAGTTTACTCAATAATAAAAAATTTATTATTATTGGGAATTTCATTGACCTAAGGCATGATTCTGAAAAAGGTATTCAACATCAGTCCTAAAATGACCATATAAATTCTATGTTCATACTACTGTTGAAAATTCATCAATATATTGCCTTAATTAAAATATATAATTGATATATGTTTTTGAAAACCAAAAATAGATAATACTAACATTTTATACTTTTATTATTTATTTACTATGATTTTTTTAAACTCCATACAATCAAAGGGATCTCCCCTTATTGCGTGCCACCAGGGAGAAATTCCCCACTCCCCCTTTTTTATTTTATTATTTTGATATTATTATTATTATAATTGTTTATAATAATATCATTATTTTAAACATTTGGTAAATTTAACAAGGGAAGGTTTAGCCATGCCCTGCCAATGAGCCTGTACGAGAGTGTTAGAGGATTATACATGGCATAAAAAGACCCAGGATCAAATCTATGTGAGAGTTAATTTATAGATTAATGTATCAATATTGTAGCAGGTGTTGTTTGGTACTATAGCTGGAAACCCTATTCATCTGATTTGGGCCTTCGGCCCAATGGTTTCGGCCTACTGGTCTTTAGGCCTTCTGGCCACTAAGATACCTTCAAGCCATAGGGCCTTTAAGATGTAAGGGCCTTCCAGCCACAAATGGCCTTTGGGACCCATGGATTTTGGATTGTAGAGAAAACCAATATGAAACTTGGGAAGACTTCTCAGGAGTAAGCCAATATGGGGATTTAGAGGAAAGAAATAGAAAAAACCTAAGTAGAGCTAACTGGATTGGAATAATGAGAGGGTATGATAACTGCCATCGGGACTAGGCACCGTGAAACTCTCCATGAGGCGAAGCTAGCCAATCACCCATGCGAGGTGGGGAGCTAGGCACCTTTAATATGCAGATGTTGGGGAGGGAATATTTCAAGTATGCCGGGTCTTGGACTTTTAATTTCATGTATTGGGTCATGTATGGACCTTCTTCTTTGGGCCTACAGGTCATGTTAGGGTTCCCCTTCAACCCTTTAAAGATTTATTATCAAAAAATAAAGAAAAAAGAAGGCATTCAGGCCATTCAGTGGGGGGGGGGGGGTGAGCCATGACCCAAGATCCCCCTCTACACAGGTCCACACTACTAACTTAGAATAATCATTAATTGTAATTTTTTTAATAAAATGATATTAATTAAAACCATTTAATAAAAATTATTTTCATTTATTAAATTGAAAACATTTACTATTATTAAGAGAAATTAAAACCATTTAATTTTTTTTATCCACACACTTCTTTTATTCCACAATTATTATTATTATTTAATATAATAATATCAAAAAATCATTATTTAATTTATCAAATAATCACCATCATTTGTACTATTAATATTATTTTAACACCCAAAACACTAATTATGTCCAACCACCTCATTGAAGATCCAAGTCTAGCCACCATCTCATACACACTGAGAATCCCACACCATGAGACTCTTCATATATCCTCTACTCAGAACTGATCCCATCACACACCATGTTATCACCATGTTCTATCTGGGAAAATGGGGAACACCTAATTTGATCCCAAACAACCTCTAATCACGAAATCACAATTTCAGTTCTAAACCGATCTGATCACTAAAAACCATCCCACTCATTTATCAATCTATCCCCAGCATGTTAATCCATGTATCTTTAATGCTACCACAAAAAATATGGGGGTTTGACCACATTCAAACCTACCTCAATAATGTCAAATATTGAACTCATGGTCCAAAGATGAATAGTGCAAAGAACAGTGGGGGAAAAGAACCAATAAAATAGGTAATATGAATAGTTTACCAAGAGTTATAAGACCCCAATTTCATATTGGGGATACCAGGGTGAAAAACATGCCATGAATAATAAATAAATTGAAATAATAATTTATTTCAATACAGATGATCCTGAAAAGGTTCATTTAAATGCATATCAATGAAAATAATTTCAAAATTCTTAATATTTTAATCAAAAGGGGTGAAAACCACAAATGATGAGTTTTACATCGATTAAGGATTGACTATTGGTGAAGAATACATCCACTAGTGATGAATATGATCTATTGCATCATCTACCTGTCGATTCATCTCGATCCAATCACTGGTCATTGTCCGGTCTCAATCCTTTAATAAAGAAGGGGTGGAATATACTCTCAATGATCTCAGAGTTATGTAGATAAACCTGTTGACTTTCCATATAATCTTACTTATATTGGAAAATGGTTTAGGTAATTTAATTCAAAATAAATAACTAATTTATTTATTTTAATTAAATTCACCTGCCCACAGCTGCCTTTACAAAACATGCTGCACCAACCAAATTTAGACCACATTTAGGAAAAATTTCACATTCCAAACACAAAGATGGTATCAAATTTCCCATATGAGTCTCCATTTATGAATTATTTGGGTTAGGGTTTATTAATAAATTGATTAAATAAATTAATTTATCCAATGTACCCTTCAATGGATGATTTATTTTAATGTCCCGCACCGACCAACCTTAGTTCATACATAAGGTAATGTCACTTTGCAGATTCAACCATGGTCTCATATTTATGACCAGAGACTCCATTTAGAAGATATTTCACTTTTTCAGGAAACCTATGTGCATGTAATAAAAATATTTTTAATATTTTTATAAAATTAATTTCATTCTGACCAGACCATAGAATTGTGTTTCGTCACATCACCTGGCTCTAAATGTATTCATAAGAATACTCAAAAGCCTTACATAGAAAAACCAGAGTCTCTATAAAAACCTTATATATATTAAATTTAAATTTATTATTATTCAATAAAGGAATAATTTAAATATTTATAATATTATATATGATCCACATATTACATTTCAACACCCATTTATTAACAATTCTTTATTAAAATAATTCTTTTGTGGTGTTAACTATTTCATCATTCATGGATGTTTTTATTATGGTGTTATAATCCTTATACTTTGATCATAATAACATAATCACCAGAAAGTTAAAAATGATTTAAATATCATATATATTCATCATATATATATTCATCCCAAAAGGTATTGATTGAAAAATAAATTACATCGTTCTTGGAGATAGTAGGTCCCACGTACACAAGAATACTATTTTCATTTATTGACAGATGGAATGAAAGGAAGGGAAATAATAATTCTACATTATAAGATATTTTTTTGTATCATATATTTCATATATATTTAATAAATATATTCTTATTCCAATCCATCTAAATCAAAAATGTAAAATCAATCACATTGTTTCATGGGGTGATAGTCCACAAGTACACAAGAGCGGCATTATCTCTCTCCAAAAGATGGTAAGGATGTAGATTATGGAAATAGAATCATAATAATAATAATTTAGTATATTTAATATACATAATGAACTATTTTATAATTCATTAAATAGATTTATTTGAGGTATAAGATTAAATAAATTGAAATAGGATGGGTAAGATAATTACGTCTTCTTCAATAGGCCTCCTCTAGATCCCTTCTTAAGGTCCCTTGGAATGCTCTTTTGAGAATACCATTACCTGTAATTCATAAATATGGATTTTAAGAGCATAATTTTGTGGGATATTTTTGAGATATAGTAAAAATTGGGAATATTGTAGAAGAGGATGTTCCATTTTATCTATGTGGGGAGGGGAACTCATGGAATTTCACAAATTATTAAATTAACATAAATTATTTTTCCTATAAAAACAGCCCCAAATTGAAAAGATAATATGATTATGAGTCAAAATAATCACATCCAATACAATTTGGATAATATTTTGTTTTTTTTACCCTTATCTCTTTGATTTAATAATCTATTATCCCTTCAGACAATTACCACAATATAAATGTTTTATTACTCTTTAGGGATCATGAAAATTACTATAAAATAAAAAGTGATCCATACACTAGCTGACGATAATATTTTTATGAATTATAAATAATGTAATAAAATATTTTTTTAATATATCATTATGTCCAATTTTGAAAATAAATAAAATATTAAAATATTATATTTTTCTAGCTCATGTAAAATGGTCCCAAAATGACATGGATTCAATGAAGAGGAATATATAGTATTAATATTATCATAAAATCTAAATCTTTCGGTGTAGATATCATTTCAATCATTAAATTTTGGTTTATCCACTTGGTTAACCAATTTTAATATTAACTGCAATAATAACCTTTTTAATATCAAAGGGACATAATTTTACTTATAAGGAATCACTTGGATCTTAAATGGACATGTTATGGAATAGATGTCCATTTATCATCCTAATTTTCATCCTGAATTTTTTGTATTATGTTTAAATTATCTAATAATATATATTTAACATAAAATACTATTAATTTTATTTTAAGAACTATTCACATATTTTGACTTTGAAAAGAAAATTGCTATAATTTAATTTGAATATAAAACATTCAAATATCTCTAAAATATTATATTTATCTCAAAAATTATTCATATACATTAAATCATCCCAAAAAATTACTTTAAGAGTTTATAAAATAATTTACTTGATTTTTATACTTTCACAAACACTGGGTTAGTGTTGCATAAACATTTAAGGTAATTATTTCATCACCAAAAATTAAAAATAAATTAACATGATTTAAATAATAATTAATATAAAAAATATATATGTTTATTTAAACAAATCTATTTTTATCATTTTCAAAAAAAATTACATATTGAATGAAATAGAGTGACATTTTTGACATTAGCTTTTACCTAAACATTAATAAGGTAAAAAATATATAAAAATTTAATCAAAAGATCATAGTTTGGAATTTTTTATGATTCTAGATGTAATAGAATAATAGGAATAAGCAAATAAGGTTTTTAAATTAATTTCAAACTTTATCAAGTTAATTTATACCTTAATTAATACAATTTACCTTTATAGTGGTCATAAAATTGATTAAATTCTCTATTCATATTGATTTAAAATAAAAAGGAACAATTTTAAAACATATACCACCTAATTCAAAATATTGAATCCATTTTTTATAATTAAATTTATATATTATGCATAAATTAGTTAAATATTAAAACATAAAATGCAACAAAAGGTAGTTTTTCATAAAAATGACTTTTTAAGTATAAAAATGTTTTTATACCAAATTTAACGATAAAATTAAATAAAAAAAATTAATTGGATTATTGATAATTTAATAGAAATAAATTTAATTTAATAAAATTTTAATACAAAATAAAACATTTTAAATTACTGTAACAAACATGCAATTCCAATTAAAAAATCAATATTTTTAACTATTCACTAGAAAATCTATCTTTTCTGAAAAATCATAGAATTACACCATAAGATAATTTGGATATATTTATTGAAAAAAATATTACTTTCATAAGAAAATATATAAGTTATAGAATTCCATTAAAATATTTAATCCCAAATAAATGAATACCATTTTGATGAAAAATTATTTTGAGGAATAAAATGACTTAAATAAAAAAGTCGAGTGCTTATTTATTAAGTATTTATCAATAAATTTTTATTGATTATGGAAATTATAAAAATATAAGAATTTTTTTATGTTTATTAATACACTAACATTCAATGACTATGTTATAAGGTTCATAAAACAAAAGTTATTTGTGGTTCGTTTTTGCTTGGTGTTGCGTGTTGTATAATCAATCAAAAATAATTTTATTTTAAAATATCTAGATGTTACAATGAAAGTGGTTTATTTTTTAATAATATCATTATAATATAAGAATAATTATATTATTTAGATATTAGAATTTTTTTATATTTTATTTTATTTTAATAAATATGATATAAACTAGTTAAAAAATGAGATACGATACATTATGGAGGTGGTACTCTACACATGAATGAATGATGTTTTTTTTAAAAATAGAAAATAATGAAGGTTATTAATAGTTATTGAATTATCACAATAACTTTTAGTATACAATTAATAATAATATCATTATACAAGAATGATAAAATTATATTTGGAATAGTCATGCAGAAAAGAAATGAAGTTAGTGGAAAATTTGTACCCACATTAAGAACTTGAGTTTTCCATTTGAGTAATCATTTTAAATTAATGGTTTAGGATAACTAATTTTGACAAGAATATAAAGTAAATGAAATTTTATTCTATGGTACGTAAAAAGTGTCGAGTTTCAATAGAAAACCAAAATTTTTAGAGTTCTTTAATGTGTGGTGATAGACACGTTTTATAAGTAGTGATAATTATTTTTTTAAAAAATATTTAAAATTAATATAAACAGAGAATACATTTCACTTTTAATGAAGAAAAATATATTGAATATAATATATTATAGATAATTATTAGTCAATATACAAAATAAAAAATCAATTTAAAACATTTTTTTACCATGCTTGGCCAATTACTCATTTGGTTAACCTTTATTACCGTTTTGACTTTTACTATGGTACTTAATTTTTACCTAAATTACTCATTTTTTATGAAACAAATAAAATTTATTTTGGTAAATAATTTGCATATAATTATCTCAAATTATAAAGAAATTATATTAGATACTTGTTTTGTAATAGAAATCAATTTTAACATTTGCGTATGTGACAAATAAGCCTCATTTTTAGAAAAAGTATGTTTTTATGCTTAAAATATTAGTGAATGTTTAAAATTATCAATTTTATTAAATTATATGACATAATTTGATTGAATAAAGAACAAATAAATGTTTTATGTCTCTAGAATCAAGCTAGGCCTAAATATTTTCTTAAATATTTTTAAATAAAAGAAAATATTGAAAATATTTTTAATTTAGAATAAACTTTTTCCCAAATTATAAAAATTGAATTGAGGTTTTATATGTTTAGGGCAATATTTTAAATTAATAATTTTACCCCTGAAATAAATATGTGATTAACTAAAAATGTTTAATATATTTCTATCTTTTTCTTATAAAGCCATAAAAAGTACACTTTCAGAATGAAATGTTTTTTTTTTCTATTCACCAAATAATTAATTACTTTAGAAGAGTCCAAAAAATTCATCATAAGATAATTTTGTAATAATGAATTAAAAAATGAAGATAATTTTATGGAATTCAAATTCAATAATCGTTACGTTTAAATATAAAATAAATAAAGAACAACTTCTTTTATTGAAAAATTAATTATTTAAGCTTTAAGTGTTCTTAATCTAATTTTGTATACATCTCTAATTGCATACTAAATTATTATATACTATATGTGTTATTCATGCAATAGTTTTCTTATCTAATATATCATAGATTTTTTATTTAGGTTTTTCATGTGGAACAAGCTTCAAAACATAGTATTATTTTAAAGAGAAATATTTTACAAAAGACAGGCCGTTACACATGTTGTCAACATATCCTCTAGAAATTATGGAATTTTATTAGTTTAACCATCTAATTTTGGATAAAATTTGGTTCAATGGAACATTTGGTTACCAAAGGAATGTTACACCCCCCTATATTTTTGGTGCATACTAAGGGTCATGGTTTGAAATAATAATCATGAAAACTCTTTGAATATTAATTATTTTATCTCATTGGTTAGAAATAAATAAGCTAAATTTATTAATATATCAACCAAAACCCATATAGAATCATGTTCTACTAATGAAAAAGAAAATCCAATCACAAAATCTAAGGATAAATCCTCCCATTTTCATTTTAGAATATTCAAAAGCTCCAACAAACCTGTAGGAAATTGATGCTCATATTTCATTTGCTGACATGAAAGAAATATAGACACCAATGATGCCACTGACTCTTTCTTCCAAGGACACAAAAAAAGTTTCTTAAAATCATGATAAATCATATAATAATTCGATTGGTGTAGCCTGGTCCTTAGATAATGTTGAGCCAGATCTTGGGGGCCCATACTGTACAGCAGGCCACAACTCGTGCAACACCAATTTGGCATTGTAACAGTGCCAAAGTTTTACAAAATCATGATAAAGGACACTATAATAATGTGTAATTAATATTGACACTATATCAGTATATTAATGGTGACACTGAATGGTCATTTTATCTCTATGGACTTCTAACCACAGGTTACTGTAGCGTAGTAGACTTACTATACGGTTGGTGACACAGTTTCATCATCCACTTTATGTGCTCATTTCGAGTTAGCATTTCATATTATCATATTGTACCCTGTAATTATTCTCTTGATATTATTGAAGTCTTTTTACTCTCTATGGATATATGGATCATTTCATGATCAACATAGTCACTGTGTTCTGTGTTCATATTATTCTTAGACTTTTGTTCTATATTTTGTTTATTTTCAAACCTTTCTATCGCTACGACTGTCGTCATTTACACACCACATAGAACATGAATAGTCTATTAGATTTGGGGTATATAACTCACATAAATTGACTCATACATTCTATAAGGAATATAAAACTTCCATGTAAATAATTCCCAATGACCTTCACCCTCTTTCCATCCAAAAAATCATATCTATTAACTATTAAATCTATATTAACAACCACCTCGATGTACACCCGCATAATGTTTTCCACTTCTTGAAAAAATTGATAATGAAGTATCATCATATAAAAAAACATATAATTTACTGAAACCCTCACTCCCCTATCTGGTGAAAAAACATAATCTTTATATTTCTTGATTTGATACTGATATGTGTAACCCAATTTTAACCCCTAAAAACATATAAAATCAAACTAAAATATTTTATAACTTACATACCTAAGGTCCTTTTGGGTTTATAGTGTTATAAAATTAGGATAATCTCTTATATAAAAATATGGATAAATAAATAATTGATTCATAAAAATATATATCATCTACATGTATTTTTTCACACATAGAAACCTTCTTAGGAATAAATTACTTAAAACCATTCTTCACAACCAGTGGAAAAAGAATCATAATAAGGGTGAGATGAAATTCTGAGTTAAGGTAAATATATTAATTAACAATTTAATGTTATCAGCTAGCATAAGGGTATGATGGAATAATCAATGTCCATGTTAATAATATAATAGAATTCAGACACATCAAAACATGGATCGTAAAACATGAGACATGGAATAAAGCCTTAATTTATGACAAGAATCATATAAATCAACAATCATGAGCCATGTGAATAAAATACTTAATTAAAGGATCTGTTAGAAAATGAAACATGTATAAAGAAAACATATTAAAATCTTGAAGTATAATTTTCATTTCATTATTTCAATAACCCTTAGAAATGGAATAACATACCTATTAAATTTCAATAATCTCTTAGGAGGAACCAAAAACTGGTTAACTCTATCCCTATAACCAATTCATTGGAGAGCTATATTAGGATCACCCATCATCATGATATATATCTGTTACACCCATAATCATAAAAAAATTATAATAACCCTAATATATACATAACACATGAAATCATTAAATTTTCAACATAACGATAACTACTGTTCTATCAATGCATGATTTACCATGAAAAATAAACTACTTCTATGAAAATATTTTTGAAACAACAATAATCAATCCTTAGAAAAAAGAATGATAGTTTAATTACAACATATCACCAAAGAGCATAAGTATAATCAATGTGTTTTTATGATTGAGGAATATAAATACCATTAAAATATCATTAAAAACATTCATGAGGAAAATTCCATTTCCAATTTGAAAAAAACTTTTTAAAACTAAAAATTCATAAAATATTGTGAAAATAATTTTATTTTAATATAAAATTAGAAACATATAAAGGAATATTAATAAAAATAATAGTTGTGATGTTCAAAAATACCATTCATTTCAACAAAATTAAAAATAAAGATTCTTTTCAAACATTTGTAAAGGGAGAGAAAAGTGACACATGCAGAAAATATTAAGAAATTCATTTTTAAAAACATTTAAAATAAGGTTAAAAATCATGTAAATAAAATTTAGTTTATCATTTATTATTAGAAAATCACATTTTTAAAATAAAATTAATAATTTTGAAGAATATTTTGGTTAAAATTATTTAAAACATTAAAACAACATTTTTAAATAAATACCTTTTATGGTCGTTTAAATAAAAACCCTTTTAATGAAAAAACATAAAAAATGAACATATAATACCATTATTATAAAAATATTCATGATATTATATTAAAATAGTTAGTATATATAATACATATAAAATAATATAGGTTCATCAATGAAAAACATGTCTCAAAGAAGGGATTTTTAAATGAGAAACCCTTCCTATATATGCAATGCTTGAAAAAAAAATCCATTGAATGAAGGAACGTAACATTATACTATAAACCCATAATTTATACAAAAAAAATTTGTGAATTCACATTCATGGGGTAGTAATTACACCATATAAAATAAATCATCGTGTATAACATGAATTATGAATCAAATAATTAAATTTGTGAGCTTGAAAACCATTGTAAATTTCATAACATTTGAATCCATATGTCATGAAACATATAAATTGAAATAGATATTTAAATATCTAGATAAAAGATTATTCCATGATATAATATCTAAACAGTAATTATATGCTCACCATAAAAGGAAGTAAGAGAATAATGTAAGACATGTATTAAAGAAACAATATTTAGACAATAATCCATAGGAAGATAATATCATTAGGGTTAGACATTAATTAATGAAATGATTATGTGTAAAAATTGTATAAACAAAAAAAAATTAATATTCTGAATTATAAAATAATAGTTAATTTAATACTTAATATTTTAATAACATATTCATTTATGTATAACTATAACCCAATGAATGAAAATTTAGTTAAGAAACCACATAACCCTTGGAAACTTTACTGTAAAATCCAGTTGGATGAAATAATGAAAATTACAACATAAGACAATATAAAATGTGAAGGATTCATTATATTACATGTAAAAAGGAATTATTTACTCCATATAAAATATATTAGGTGTATAACATTAAAATATTCTTCAATGAATAAAAATTGAGACCAAATCCCCTATGTCGAGTCCAGACATTCAATGTATAAATTTTAAAATATATCTAATAAAAATATATAAATTATTTTATTTAATAATAAAATTTTATTGGATTAATACCTTATCATTATAAGATTTAATTAATTTATTTTAATAAATTATTTAATTACTTGATCAATTATGTCTCGTTCTAGTGTTTTTTAGGATTATCGGTTCATAATTTCAAAACTACTTCGGTATGTTGACCCGGTTCAAAGAGGTAATTATTTAGTAATATATAGAATAATAATAATTAAATGATTATAATATTTATAAATTAATTATACATTTGAAACAAACCAATAAATATTTTAAGGAAAATTTAATTATTTTCCAATCATGAAGATGGTAAGTCACACGTATGCGGGAGTAATGTTTTCATTTTTGAAATAGTATAAGGGAAATAATGAAGGAACGATTTTATCATTAAGAAAATATTATTATATCATAAATATCATATTATATTTTTAAATAGACTTATATATTACAGCCATGTGATGCGGTGATGAAAAATAATCACATCGCTTCGTAGCGGTGGCAATCCACACTTTTGCATAGATGACATTATCATTTTTTTAGTGGATGGAAATGTAAGAAAATATATGATATTATATATATAATTAATTGTAATTATTTAATTAATATAATTTATATGCATAAAATCTATCATTATAACCAACCATGAGATGCGGTGATTGAAAAAAAATATTTGTTCACAATGCGGTAGTTCTCTATACTAACAAATAATGGTTAAAATGAAATTTAGATAGAACAGGGGACTGATAGAGGTTATTAAATTAAAATAATAACATATAATTATATATAATATAATTATTTTATTATTTTACCATGGTTCAATGTTACATTAAGGAGGCATAATACTTAATAAATTAAGATGACCACCTAAGAACTATACCTCTTCTTCGAACAACCTCTTTTGGTTAATACCTAAAACATTCTGTTAGTTGGTTTTATGACCACAAAATTAAATATATGTTTTTTATAGATTTTAATAAGGTATTTGGGTTGGTATTTTCTGAAAAAAGGCTCTTGATGTGTTGATATAATTAGAGAGGGTTGTCCTTTTATAAGTGGGAGAGTAGACACACATGGAATTTTCAAAAATGATTAAAATATATTAATGTATTACATAATAAAAATGGATCCAAAATAGAACATTAATAAATATTATATGATATAGGGTCTAAATATTTCGATAAAATATTTTTTTGTACATGTTTCTAGGTCAATTTAATCCTTATCTCTTTAGTTTAACCCCTGATAAACTTGTTTTCCCCTTAACCATGGCAACAATTTTTTTTAATATTCATTATGACAATAAAATAATGTTAACCTTATTACCTAATATTAGTAATTTTAATTTAAAATATTTAATCAATTTTAAGAAATTCAATTCGTAGAATTAGAAAATTTGAATTTATAATTGAACCCTCAAAATGAAATATAAAATATTTTTTCAGAAAAATATCATTTTCTACATGAAAATATTTTTATAAAAAATTAATGTATAATGTTGTTTAAAATAGAATTTATTTTATATATTTTATCAAAATTAACTAATTAAATTATAAAAACTATGAAATTGAATGCGACTTTGTAAACACTTGAAAACAAGAGACAATTTCGAATAAAAAAAGTATTTTCATTACTCATTGAAAAAGAATACATTTCAAAAAATTATTCAAAATTATAAAAAATTCATTGTGATATAATTTTGAAATGAATTTTTCAAAAATTATATAATTTTTATCAAATAAAATTTAAAAAATTTCAATAAATCAATTATCATATTATTTCATAAAAAGTAATAAAAATCATTTCTGATGAAAACCTATTTTTTCAAAATAAAATGCCCTTACAAAAAATTGTGAGATTATTTAAAAATTATTTATTCATAAATATATTATGATTTCTAAGTTTATATATATTTCATTATTTGGTTACTTATATTCATACCTTCCAACTTAATACCTAGTATATAAAAATAATATTTAAATAATAATATTTCAAGGTTTGTTTAAGCACAATGATGGGTGTTGTATATGTTATCAAAAAAATAATATTTCAAAAAATTTCTCAATGGTACATTATTCACCCTGTTTAATAATTTTTTTCCTCACAATTTGAACTTGTTCTTGGTAATCAAGAGTTTAACATTTTAAAATACCTTTTATTGAAAAAACGCATCGTAAAAAGGGTTAATAAAACATCAAGGTCATCAGGAATAACCAATAACATGTTTTATAAATTGGGAGACATTAGTGGAATTTTAATAGATGGAGATGGAGGAAAAATTTAATATCAAAATAATGATTTAGAGTGAAAAATAACATTATTATAAAGAATGTGAAAGATCATAAGTAAGTCAATGGAAAAAACCAAAAATCAATAAGAAGTAAAAAATATCTTCAATTCATTAGAAATTAGGGTAATTGGATAATATTTTTTAAATATTATTTTCCTATATTTTAGGAATTACTTTACCATATACACTAATAACCCATGAGTAACATCCATCCTCTCCCCATTATCTTGAGAAGTGATGGGGTGAGACAGGCTTTGGGTGACATCCCAAAGCCTGAAAAGTATGAAAAAATATATTCTAAGGGATTTAGAATACATTGGAGGATTATTTACACATACAAAGATATAATAACTCATTAAAAATGAAAAATAAATATATTGTCCTCCTATATGATGCACGAGTATCCAATAAAAACCAAATAAAAACCCAAAATAGATAAATATATCATAGTAAAATTGAAAACAAAGACAAAAACTGATAAGGAATGAAAGACAACGAGACCCAAAGACACTCATGGTGTGTCCTTAAAAGAAAATCCCAATCCAGATCCAAGATCCATGTCAAATCTTAATACCCATGATATCAAATAGTATCAATAGATAAGTATCATACTTTTCCCTTTCCTGGGTTTTGATTCATGACATATTTAAACACATCAATGTTCCCAAACATAGGGTGAGTAAAAATTCAGTAGGTATTCCCCAAAAAAATACCAACTCATGCCACTCGTAATAGATCTGGTGAGCACATTTTTTATAAAATAGTTTACAATAAATTAAATTAGTTTATTTAAAATCCATGAAAAATTTCCATGTGTAATAATAAAAATCTATTGAAACCCATTTCCCATTTTTGGCATACCTATTCCTTTGTTTCAACACTCTCACAACCATACATTCCACGTGATAGTTCCATACTCATAAGTGATCTCTCATCGATCCACTATGTCATCACAAGGTGACCAATAACTTGGTACCCCATGTAATGTCCCAGTTCTGGGGCCACCCAGAGGAGCCCCGTACCTGGATGGTCACATGGCCTCAAGCGCATTTCCCCGAACGCTAGAGGCTGCTGACTAGTTGTGAGGGCCTTGGGTGTAATTGTTGGGAAAATATACCCTCATTGGAAGAGTACACAATAGAATTAAACAAATACATACATGAGTTGAATTAGTAATAATGACAGACAATAGTAATAACAGAAGACAAAAAGTATAAACTAGAGAACACATATATGAAATTATGCATGATACATATGTCTTGAAAAAAAGCCAAACAAGAAACAATTCTAGAATAAAACAGTACTAAACAAAGGTGAAATAGAAAGCAGATAAAATCCTCAGCATCACAAGCCATATCTTGGTCCCATGCTCTCGATCACCAAGAAAATCAAGTGCTTGAAGTAGAAGGGCACTTTCCCTTATATATACTTGTAATAATATAATCTGTTTGGGCCCAAAAGCATGACCCAAATAGGGGGTGAGAATAAATCCTTGTAAGAAACCACCCTAACATCTGTGCCTAATAGTGAGTTATTATATGTATACTTAAATGTACAGAAATAATAAAACAATAAATCACTAAGCAGTAAACAATGCACAGTTTAAAACATCAAAATCACCACACAACATGAAAATGCTAACAAAGCAGACAAACACAATAGGTAACCCAATGGGAAGTACCCAAAACCTATCCCATATAGTCCTACCTAGAAACACAAGAAAACATATAAACACAAGGAATACCTTTGGGAAGTACTCACAACCTATCCCCTCTGGTCCTACCTAACTAGTACAAGCAATCCTCTAGGCAGTACGATCAGTCTAACCACTCTGGTTTAGCTTAATCATAGACTCTATGAGGAATCAATCTTCTTCAATTCCCCATATAGTCTCATATCGGTACTATAGGTGCTCTGGGGAAGCACCCCATGTCTCATTCTTCCTGCTTCCCACGTCGAGTAACTACATAAACTCTAGGGAAGCACTCAACGTCAATTCCCCCTATGGTCTCGCAAAGTAAATTATAAAGAAAATCTAGAGAAGCCCTCAAAATCCATTCTCCCTATGGTCTATACACCAGGTTCTCATGGCCCTATGTATGTCACGAAAGTGTATAAATTCCTAACAGCCTAGGTAAACCTCTTGAACTACTTGGATAGCATTCTACAACACAACAACATAACATAATAATAGTCACACCATCCTATAATACTAGTCATGGGAAAGTAAACAGTAGCCTAACAGAAACAAGAACCAAAGGTCAAATTAGGAAATACATTATTTGGAAATATGCCCAATGCACAAAAATTCACCCAATTCATAATAAATAATCATCTACTTAGTCATATCAGTCTAACAGGGAAACAATAGGGCTAAAATGGTAAACACGCAATACCCCATTCATGGGTATTGTGAAAATTTGCACATAAAACTCAATTAAATTCAACAGAAAGTCCCAAACCACCTACCTCGGGTTTAGTAGATCGCTATATGTGATCCTCTAATATTGAATCCCCTTAAATTCAGTAGATATAAGAAAATTTCTATAACGTTTAACCAACGATAACATGGAAAGGAAGATAAATCATGTAACGAGGTTCCAACAGAAGAGAGAACTCAAAAATACAATTCCAATGAAACTGAAGGTGTTTGATTCCGAGGAAAGATGGAGGTTCAGGGTCTTGTCAAATATTCACAGCTGTATGGACTCTCTCGGATGAACGAGGCCTAGATGATGGGTGTTATGTCCGTCAGACACGACCCTAGTGCATTTAATGAAAAAACAAAATACACAGCATGTACTTTTGGAGTAAATGGTGTGTACCTGATGTTTCCATACTCGACATTAAGAGGCATGCAAGTCACTCCCACATAGCTGTGTGTGTGGCTACAACACAACTAGCACATGGCCTACTGCAGCAAGGAATTACATGGATTTTAATCATAAAGTTCATGATGTGTACTTAGAAAATTTCTAGAATTTCCTCATTTTCTATGAAACGACCTGAAATGGAAAAACTTACCTGAAAAAAAGTTCTGGGTTCTTACAAACTTTTCCACTTAAAGAAATTAATCCCCAAATTTCCCTAGCATGGCGTAGAAGAAGAGACCTCGAATAGTTTCGGCCATTGTGCTCTTACATTAGCCTCCCTCTCCCAAGTCTCATCCTGAACCCACCCGTGCTTCCATAACACTTGTAATAGAGGAATAGACTAGCCATAGAGAACCTTTGTACTTTGATCCAAAATATGGATAAGATGATCTTCAAACAATGCATCCACTTCGAGCTCAACCACCTCGAGTTGAAGGACATGATACGAGTCTGAAAAGTAACATCAAAACTAAGAAACATGGAAGACGTCATGCATAGCTCGACAACTCCGAGGTAACTGCAACTGATAGGCTACCAGCCCAACCCTCTCAAACACCTCAAATAGTCCGAATTACCTCTGTGAAGGTATACCATGTCTCTTAATCCTCTTGTGTCCCAACCTTGGTGTGACACACATGAAAACCTGATCCCATCCTCGAACTCTAGATGTCATCTCCACTGATTAGCATAAGACTTATGTCGAGACTGTGTAGTAGCCATCGTCTTCTGATTCAGCTCTATCTACTCTATGGTCCACAAAACAGGATGAGGTCCCTGCAATGCTACCTCTCCTACCTCCATCCAACATAAAGGTTATCAAACTAGCCTATCGTACAAAGCCTCAAAAGGTGCCATCTGAATTGTTTCTTGAAAACTATTTTTGTAGGAAAACTCCACAAGAGGTATATGCTTCTCCCAAGAACTTCCACAATCCAGAATTCATGCTTGGAGCATGTCTGCAAGCACCTGAATCATACACTAAGACTGACCATCCGTCTGGGGGTGGTAAGATGTACTCAAAAGTACATGTGTTCCCAAATCCTTCGGAAGCCCCTACCAGACTCGAGAAATAAATGTGCATCCCTGTCTGAAACAAAGAGTGTGGAACTGCATGTAGATGTACAATATCACAGATGTAAAAATATACCATTTAATCAACACTGATGGTCTCCTTGATCTGAAAGAATTGAGAAACCTTCATGAGTCTGTCATTGACAACCCAAAAAACATCATTCCCTCAAGGCGGCCTCAAGAAACTGGTCACAAATTCCATCGCGACATCATTCCACTTACACTCGGGAATGGGTAACTACTATAAAATCCCTGCTGGATGTTGATGCTCTACATTCACCTACTAAAAAGTGGAACACCTCATGAAAAAACCAGCAATGTCCCTCTTCATACCTGGCCACCAATACAGACGGTGTATATCACGATACATCTTGGTGACACTAGGATGAACTAACCAAACTGATAAAAGAGAATCCCACATCATATCCTCACGTATATCTACTGGAACCCATACACGTCCCTATAAACGAAAGATATAATACTCTCCTATGGTCCATCCAGGAATAGGGTCCTCTCCTAACATGCTTTCCCTTAGGACTAGTCCTTCAGAATCTGATAGCTTCTTCATTCGAACTTGGTCAAGAAGAGTATAGGTAACAACTATAGAAGAAAGAAACCTCTTCCCATAATTGTCGTGGACCTCCAAATGCATATCATTGAACATTTCCATAAGCTTCCACTCACTGCTGGCCTCCTCAACTGCCTGTATATGAGTCTTCCTGCTTAATGCATCATCCACTGCGTTGCCCTTCCTTAGCATATAGGAACTCTCAAAGTCAAAGGACTGTAGGTACTCAATCCACCTGAATTGTCTCAAATTCAGATCACGCTGTGTGAAGATGTACTTGAGACTCCTGTGTTCTGTGAAAACCACAATGTGATCTACCATAAGATAATATCTCCAATAGCGTAAGGCAGGAACAACAGCTGCCAACTCAAGATCGTGCATTGGGTAATTCCTATCATGTGGCCTCAACTACTGAGACCCGTACGCAACAACTCCATCACTCTGCATAAGCACATCTCCCAGCCCGATACCTGACGGATCATAGTAAACAATATAGCTCTTTCCTAGCTTAGGAAGGACTAGTATCAATGCTGATGTCAACCTCCCTTTTAGCTCTTGAAAGGCAGACTCACAGGGAACTGACCTTAAGAACTTCACCCCCTTTCTATGTCAGACCTGTCAGCGGTGTTTCTAAGTATGAAAAGTCCTGTATGAAATGTCTTTAGAATATAACAGATGCTCCCTGAGTGGAACTTTGAGAGCTTATCATATAACTGATTCTCCATCAGTGTATTCAAAATGATATCAAGATGGGTATCATGGTTGTGTCGAGTGTGAGAGTACACCAAGATATTTTCCACCAAAACAACCACGAATGAATCCAAGTATGGATGGAACACTCAGTTCATCAGTGCCATAAATACTTCAGCTTCTTTCGTGAGACTGAATGACATAAACATATACTCGTATAGACCATACCTACTCTTGAAGGCTGTAAGAGGTATATCTGATGGTCTAACATGCAACTGATGATAACAAGATCTCAAGTAAATCTTTGAGAACACCTGGTATCATCAAAGATGATCAAATATTTCATAAAACCTATACAAGGGATATCAGTTCTTGACTGTCAAATGGTTCAACTTCCGATAGTCCACACAAATCATGAGGGTATCGTCTACCTTCTTCGCAAACAGGATAGGGGAACCCCAAGGAAAAGTACTTGGTCAGAAAAATCCATTTGCCTGCAACTCCTCCAAATGCATCTTGAGCTCCTGCAACTTAGGTTTATCCATGTTATAAGGAGGAATGGAAACCGGTGCCACTCCTGGAACAAGCTCAATAATGAAGTCTACCTCACGCTCTGGAGGAAAACCTAAAAAATTCTCTGGAAATACATATCTGAAATGATCCACCACTGGGGGGAAAGTCTAATTGTGAAGTCCCATGGTCATCCAGATATAGACTAGAAATCTGGGCTATAACTCCTCCCAACCCATGATGCTCTGGCCCCGCTCTTCTCACCTGGACATCTCGTTCACCCCTATGAAGAAAATATTCACCTTCTAGGGAGGTGAAACTCACCCTGCGGTGATAATAGTCGATAACTACTTGGAATGGAACTAACCAGTCCATTCTGAGAATGACATTATAGACTGTCATCTCTAGGACATAGAGGTCCCATAAAAAGTGACATCCACCATCCTGTAGAGGGAACTCTCTTCATTGACATACACTATCCGTTCTAGTCCCCAACGGAGTGTCTGGCGTCATGATATTAGCAGAAGAAAATATGAATATCCCAAGGCTCTCCATGATAGAAATCGATATAAATCTTTGGGAATACCCTCTATAAAAAAAGTGCAGAAGCTAAAACTAAGGCTACTAATATCATACCTCAAATGGTAGAAGGTCCGAGATCATCCTCTTACTGGGTCATCTTCACTGCAAAAGTCTTGCCGGTACCGCAGACATGTGACCCTGTCTGACCACTCTGAGATTATCTACCCTGATGTCGCTAAAAACAGGGTGACTGGATACCATGACCATGACCTCCATCTCATCCTGAATGGCTGGAGGAACTCTAGTTTTTAGACTGGTGAGAAACTGGCGGTGCTTCTCCTGAACGAGGTGTCATAGAAGAACCCCTGTCACCAGCTGCTGGAGAGAAGATCTGACAGAAGCACTGAAGATGACCCATATTTCCACAAGATCGGCACTCCACTATGACTTTTGGGTAACGTGTCCTCGTATTCCCACTCTTTATGCACTGGTAACAGACCATCTGGATACCTGAAGAAGTGTCTCACCTTCTCAGATCATCGCGCGAAGAATCAATGCGGCTCTTTTTGCTATCAGTAGGAGGAACACTAACCCCAGATGTTGAGCCACCCAAGCTCAAAACTCCAGAATCCCTCATATTGCACTCTGTGATCAGTGCCTGGTTGACTATAGAAGTCATAAAAGTCAACTGTAAGATGTTCACCTATGATCAGATGTCATGCCTCAGACCATCCTTGAACTTCCTTTCCATGAACAACTGATCAATCCTCGGAAGAGGCGTGAAGATATGTAGCTTGGTATAGCAGGAGGAATACTCTAGAACAGAAAGAGTACCCTACTCTAGAATCATCAAATATCGGGATCTATCGGCCCTCAGGGTCTCCGGATAAATGTAATCAAAGAATATGCGCTGAAACTCATCCCACATCATAACCTGCGGGTGTCCTGCATACGAGATCACATCCCACCACCTCGTGGATAAGTCCCGAATAATATACATTGTGGTCTTGGCCCTCATCAATGGATGCGTCTCTAGATGCTCAAAGATCATCAACATGGATTCTAGCCATGACTCAGCAGCCTAAGGTCCTCCTTCCCCTGAGAAAGTTGGAGGGTGCTGCTGTTGTAAGACCCGCATCAAGTATGTCATCGACAGGGTAAGAGGAGGCACTCCATGAAAGGTCTGCATCATCCTCATGAAGCCTTACCTAAACTGTGCATCTGCATCAGTAATAGGTATAACTGCTGGATCCAAGACTGGCACAATTGGAGGATCTGCTAGAAGTCCCTGATCAACCATAACCAGTATCTGATCACTGCCCTATTACTGGCGGACAATTGGAGGACATCTTGGTGGAATGACTCTTTAAGGTCAAGCACACACGTTAGATCAGAATTATCAAGGACTGAGAACAAGGAGTTTATGAAGGGAACACGAGAAAGAAAACATTCATGTTTTTCAAAACATGACTACACAGCGTGTACATTTTCTACCCGGTGTATTCCCTAAAGTCATTTACATGGGCCTGTACTCCTGCCTAAACTGGTCGTGTAACACCCCAAACACACGTCGTGTTGTCCTAACACACAACGTGTACTTGAATCCCCTTTCCCTCCCCGAGTTCTTCCACACAGCTATGCTACATGGCTCTCCTGAGAGAAAACTACACAACATGTTCAAGATAGGCATGGCGTGTACTAAACAAGCTTCGTCTGGCCCGTGTTGTTAGTGACATGGCCTAACACACGGCTGAAACTACACGGCGTGTTCCAGACGGACATGGATTGTACAAGAAATGGTGACACCAACCAGTGTTGTTCGTGACACGACCGGGTACCTAGGTCAGACTACACTACATGTTTATACATCAGAAGGGATGTATTAGAGATGACACGGCCAACCCATGTTGTTAGTGACATGGGTGGTCATGGGGTCGACACTACATGGAATGTTCGACGGGTACACGGTGTGTTTGAATGAGACTTTCCCCATCCCGTGTCTCTGCCCACACAGCCTACGACACAGTTAGAGACAACACCGCATGTACATAAAGTACATAGTGTGTATATAAGAAAAATAGTTCCTTCCCGAATAGAAGAACACATAGCATGTACTTAACATTACACGGCGTGGTTTATTGGTTTGTTTGGACAGTAAGCCTCAGAAACTACTCCAAAACACATAAAACACTGAAACATGCATTGAATGTTCCAAAATCCGATCCGTGAGGGCCCATACTCCCCATGAATCATGGTTTGGAATCTAATAAAAGTTATAGTAAGGAAAAAAAGAAATTATCCACCAAATTATAGTCCATGAGGTCCCATAACACCTCAAGAAACAAAGTTTGTCATTCATTCAAGAAAATATCTACACAACAATAAACTATCAAACAATATGTATTTCTATCAATAAAACTATCACAATTGTACGCATATTTCACACATCATCTATCACAACAACATGAAATATCTAATGCATCCAAGATGGAAGTAAAAAAAAGAGTGACCTGTGATTTCGAGCAACTGCCTACATGATGCATGAGATGGCATACCCTCATCTCATCGGGTTGCAATAGAAATAGAACCTCAATAATATCAACAACATAAGAAAAAACCATGTGAATCACTCAAGGTGAAATTAGATCAACTTTAGTAATTTCAAAACTAGAAAAATTTGAAATTAAATGAGGTAGATTGGAATTTACCTATACACAGGTTAGCTACTCCTAGGCACAACTTATTACCAAGTACCCCTTCCGTTCTATCCCTAACTAAGGCTACAAACAGTAAATCAATTTAAAAGAGTTCCTCTGATACCACTTTGTAACATCCGAGTTCTGGAGCCACCCAGAGGTGCCCCGTACCCAATTGGTCACATGGCCTCAAGCGAATTTACCCAAATTCCAGAGGCTGCCGACTAGAAGAGAGAGACTTGGGTGTGATAGTGGGGATACTATGGCCTCATTGGCAGAGTACACAATGGAAGTAAACAAATACATACAAGAGCGGAAGCAGTAATAATGACATACAACAGTAATATTAGAAGAATGAAAGTATAAACTAGAGAACATATATATGAAATGATTCATGATACACATGTCTTGGAAAAATAGCCAAACAAGTCACAATGATAAAATAAAATAGTACTAAACCAAGGTGAAACAGAAAGCAGATAAACTATTCAGTATAGTAAGCCATAGCTTGGTCCCATTCTCTCCAACCTGACAAAAAATAAAGTGCCTGAAGTTGGAGGGCTCTTTCCATTATCTATACATGCAATAATATAATCTATTTGGGACCAAAAGCATGAACCAAACAGGGTTTGAGACTAAATCTTAGTAGGAAACCACCTAAATATTTGCGCTTTATAGTCAGTGAGTATATGATAGGTAAAAATTACATAAAGCAGTAAACATGAAAGAACTATGAAGTAAAAAATCCACAGTTTAAAGCATTTAAATCACCACACAACATTCAATAACTATCAAAGAAGATAAAAACAACAGGTAACCCTCTGAAAAGTACCCACAACCTATCCCCTCTGATCCTACCTAGCAACAAAATCAAGAAGCTAAACACAAGGTAACCCTCTGGGAAGTACTCACAGCCTATCCCCTTTGGTCCTACCTAACAAGTAAAAGAAACCCTCTAGGAAGTAAACTCAGCCTAACCCCTCTGGTTCAGCTAAATCATAGACTCTCTAAGGAAGCAATCACCGTCAATTCCCCCTATAGTCTCGTATCGGCACTAAAGGCACTATGTGGAATCACTCAACATCTCATTCCCCATGTGGCCTGTGTCAAGGAACTACCGACTCTTTGGGGAAGCACTCAAAGTCAATTATCACTATTGTCTCGCAATGTAAATTTTAAAGACACTCTAGAGAATCCCTCAACCTACATTCTCCTTATGGTCTATACACTAGGTTCTCATGGCCCTGTGTAAGTCAGGTAAGTGTAGTAGTGCATAACAGCCATGGTAAGCCTCATCAACTACTTGTCTATCATTATACAGCCCAACAACATAACAGAACAACAGTCACACCATCCTATAATACTAGGCATGGGAAAATAAACAATAGCCTAACATGAAACAAGACCCAGAGGTCAAAACAGGAAATACATACATGGGAAATACATCAAAATCACAACAATTCACCCTATTCAAAATTAATAATCATCTACCTAGGCATACCGGAATTGTAAAGAAACAATAGGTCTGAAACGGTAAACGTGCAGTACCCCGTTCATGGGTATTAGGAATCTTTTCTCATAAAACTCAAAGGATTTAAATAGAAAGGCTCAAACCAACGACCTTTGGGTTAGGAGATCTCTATATGTGAACCTCGATAATTGAATCTCCATATAACGCCTTAGATTTAAGAAAAAGTCTAAAACATTCAACCGATAATAACAAGGAAAAGAAGAGAAATCATGTAACGAGGTTCCAGCTGAAGAGAGAACTCACTGTTGCGATTCCAACTCAACTGACGATGTTTGATTTAGAGGATGGATGGAGGCTCAGGGGATCATCGAAGATTCATGGTTGTATGGACTCTCTCAGACGAATGATACCTAGAAGATGAGTGTTATATCCATCAGACGTGACCCTGGTGCATTTAATGAAAACAAAAACAAAATACACGGCCTGTACTTTTGGAGTACACAACGTGTACTTGCTATTTCTGTACTCCACATTAGGCTGCATCCAAGTCACTCCCACATGTCCATGTGTGTGTCTACTACACGACCACTACACGAACTAATACATCAAGGAAGTACATGGCATGTAATAAAAAATTACATGGCGTGTACTTAGAAAATTTCCAGAATTTCCTCTTTTTCTCGAAAATGACCAGAATAGAAAAAACAAACCTAAAAAGAAGGTTCTGGTTCTTACACCCCAATTGCATATTCCCCTTCCTTAGGGTCATGACCACAAATTATCTAATTCCACCATTAATTCTAAAATCCATTCTAATGAAAATTCCCAAAAAAAATTATTTCTTGAATTTTTTTCATCAAACAACTTGTGTTTATGAAAAAAGTACTTTAATTTTAAAAATATCCTTACAAAATTATACAAAAAGTGATATTTTTTAAATCCATCCAATTTCCCAAAATTCTAAATCTATAAAAAGGGGATTACTTCAAGAATCACCCATGATATGAATAAAAATTAAAAGAAAACAACTAATCAAAACTAATCATTCAAGTTATAGAATAGCAGTGATGATAGAGAAGCCACTTACCTCTCAACAGATAGAAAAAACAAAGAACAATACTAAGATCATCTAGATCAGTCCTTAGATATTTTTTACATATTCAGATCTAACAAGTTATCATCAAGATCTTAAAAAAGGAATATAGATCTATCCATGGAGTTATATATTTAAAAATCATGCTGAAAGAAAATTAGATGATCTAAGGAGAGAGATAAAATAATGAATTTTATGAGAACTCGGTTCTCCAATGCCCTTTGATTTTCCAAAATATGACCCCATATCAAAGGGTATAACAAAATGTGATTTGGGGGAAGGGGAGTTCGAGAAACAATAAGATTAGGTGACTAATGATTCCTTCATGAATTGTTTCAGATTAAAACCATAAATTTCTTGGTTCCAACTGTATGTCACATGGGTTGGTCGCACAATTTGTTCAACCATGGACCACCCGTGAATGTGCTTCTAGACAAAGTCCATAGAGCCGCATGGGTATGCTACTCGATATGTAAAATCATTCACCAATCATGTGTTGCTAATGTATCAATCCAAACACTCCTCATGGTTAGTTCGCATAGTTAGGCAAACCATCCACTATCTATGTTTCCACATAAATTTTCTTTTTCATAGTTTTCTTTTGGAACATAGATGATTTTTCCAAACTATGTGACAATTGTGTTCTTGATTAATGACCCCCAAAACATGTTTAATGGTTTCTTGGAGGTGGTGAACAATTTTTACTAATCATGTGAAAACTGTGATCTTCCAAAATAACTCCAAAATATGATAAAACATTCTTGAAGCACCCAAAACTCATCCAAAGAATTATATTGACTCAAAACACATAAAAAGGATTAAGTGCCTAGAAACATGTGTTTGACAATGAGTTAATATAATTACTCAAAAAGAAAAATTTCATATTTTAATCACTTTTCCCCATTATCTCAGCTTTTTATCCAAAATATTAGTATTGAAGATGAATTTTTCATGCATGAAGTACTAAAACCAACCTCTAACAGATAACTTAATCTAAAAAAGGATGACATGATATTCATAAAATATTTATATATTAAACAAAAATGAAATGGTTAACACAAGGTAAGATAATATATAAAATTTACAAACCTCCATAGAAATAAATAATTCATCAAACATTATAATTTTGACAGTAAAACCAATGCTTTAGCATAGATCATTTTGTAAATATATAACCCTATATCCAAAATAGCAAAAATAATCTTATAATTAATAAGAGTTTTAACTGCAAAGGATATCTCATACCTTTTAGCTTACATCACCAAAAATGTAATGCTATTTTTATAAAATAATCCTTCACCTTAAAACTATATTCCTCAATCAATAAAAATTCACCCAAGATACCATTAATCAACTGAAAATATAATCACTTAAAACCTTTAAAACGTGTTGATTCCTTTAAACATATGGTTAAACTTAAACTTATAAACTCATGATGTTATCCATAACTTTTAATTTGACCTCAACTAAAAACATTTTAATCTACAAATTTATTTAAACCCTATTATAATACCAACAATAATATCCTCAAACTCGCACTCCCAGATCCGGTGATAAAACATAATCTTCATATTTCTGGTTTTGATTCTTATAAATGTGAACCAACTTTAGGATTTAAAAACATATAAAATAAAACAAAAATATTTCATCACTTAAATTCAATAACACCTTTTAGGATGATATTTTTGGAGAATTATAATAAAAGTATACATAATAACTAGTTCATAAAAATCTACATCATATCTAACTAAGTTAATCACACATAGTATCTTTCATAGGCATAACATACAAAAAAAATTTCTTCAAAACCTTTGGAAAATAAAAAATAAGAATAGTTATCTTAAATACTCAATAATGGTATATATAAGAATTAAAAATTAAATGTCCTTTGCGAACTTAAGGTGAGCATAATCGTATGATGACATAATTAAATTTAATGACCGTAATATAATATAATTTATTCCCACAAAAACCAAAATCATAAAACATGATACATATAATAAACATTAACATATGATAAGAATCATATAGTTAAACAATAATGAGCCATGTGAAAATAATACTTATGAAAAGGATCCATTAGAACATTATGAAAGCATAAATAAAAAAACATGGTAATTTGGAACATTAGTTTCATATCACTCTTATAATAACTCCTACAAATTGAACAACCTATTTATTAAATTCTAATAATATATTTGGAGAAACCTATAACTAGTTAAATATGTAGCTTTAACCAATGTATTGAAGAGATATATTAAGTTCTACCATCATCATGAGTTATATTATATTGAACCATCATCATAGAAATTGTCCAAGACCCATTACATAAACATAACACATGAAATATTGTATTTTTTAACATAAAATTAACAATTTTATTTTAATAGCATGATTTACCCATGGAAAAGAAATAGGTTCCCTGAAAATATCATTGAAATATCTAATATATTGAAATAAAAATCAAGGTTTGGTGTTGTTGATGAATATAAAAAGCTTTAAAATATTGTTAAAAACATTCTTGTGGAAAATACACTTTTGAATTTAAAAATTACATTTAAAAACATGAAATTCACAAAATATTGTAAAAACCCTACTATTTTAAAATAGCTTAGTAAAATTATAAATTAATCCAAAAATAAAATAATTTTTATGAATATGGGAAAATTTTTCCATGTAATAAATGTTAAAAGTAAACAGTCTTTCCATTCCTTTATAAAGAGTGTAAACAATAACCCATGTAGAAATAGTTGATAAATTGAATTTTAAAAAATTTCAAATGAAGTTTAATGATTCTGTGAAATAACATTAAGAAATAGTTTATGTTTTAAAAATGACATTATTTAAATAATATTAAAAATTTGGAGGAAGTTCTTGGTTTAAAGTATTTAAAAACATTAATGTAATGTTTTTTAAGAAATACCATTTACATTGTTTTAAAAATGAAAAATCCATTAAAATAAAAAAACATAAAAAGGAACATAAAATACCCTGAGTATATAAAGAGTCATGATATTATATTTTAAGTGTTATTATATAGAAAATATAAATTAAAATAGGTTCATCTATCAAGGACATGTCTCAAAGTAGGAAGTTTGTGATGAGAAACCCTGAGGGTATTGATTGAATCAAAAATAAATTGAATGAAATAAAATAACCTGATTCTAAAAAACACAAAATTTATATAATATAATAAATGAAAACACATACATGGGATATTAATTACACCATATAAAATAAAACAAGGTTCCTAACATGAATTATGTCTCAGCGAACAAAATTTGAGATCATAAAAACTCTTGAATCTTTTATAACATTTGATTCAGTATATAATGAAAATTTAAAAGTAAAAAAAACATTAAATATCATGATCAAAGACCCATTAATGATATAATTTCTCAATATTAATCATATACACCTTACAAATTCAATTATGAGCATAATAGAATAACTTATTTAGAGAAACAATATTGAGACGAATAATCATTAAAATGATCATATCATTGAAATTAGATTTTAATCAAATAAGTGATTATATGTAACAATTTTTAAACCATAAAAAATAATTTTAAATATAAAATAATAAAATAATAGGCCGTTTTACAGATAATTATTTTATAAAATAGTTAATTAAGCGAAAGTATAACCCAGTGATTGGAAATTGAGTTAAGAACCCTTTTACCACTTGGTAAATTTCAAGTCAAATCCTATTGGAGGAAATAATTTGAATTATGACATAAAATACCATGAAGAATGAATTAGATGTTATATAACATGTTAATTGTAATTATATAAAAAATATAGAATTAATTAGGGGTATAAAATTAAAATATTCCTTAAAGAAGGGAAATTGAGTCAAATCTCTTAACTCAAGTCCAGGCTTACAATGTAATTCCTTTAACACCTACATAAAACGCATATATAAATTATTTTTTTTATTAATAAAATTTTAATGGTTTAATAAATTATCATTAAAAAAAATTTCATTTTTATTGATGACATTTTTAGTTACATAATCAGTTAAGTCCACTTTGGGTGTTTGGAGGATGTTCGTTTCATAATTTCAAAATAAATTCAGTATACTAATCATGGTATAAGAGGTTATCATTACATCATCTATCTAAAAATAATCATGAAATAATTATCTTTTCTATACAGTAATAATACTTCTAACACAACCCATGAAACATGTTTATAAAAAATGAATTACATTACATTCATGGAGACTGTAAGCAGTACGTACGCAAGACTAACATTTTGATTGTTCAAAGAGAATGGGGGAAGGAAAGTAAGAATCATTTTATCATTAAATAATCACTAAAATATCATTTATATCTTTTTAATTATTTAAATAAACTTATCTATACCATCCATGTGATGAGGTGATAAAAACAAATCACACAGCTTCGTAGAGGTGGTAATCCATACGAATGCATGAACAATGTTATCATTTTTAAATGGATGTAGATGTAAGGAAATAAATGATATATTATATTTTTAGAATTATAATTATTTTATGAATACCATATATATATATATATATATATATTAAATCTATCATTATGACTATCCATGAGAGGTGGGGATGGAAAATGAATTACATTAGTTCATGAGGTGGTAGTTCACCGTACACACAAATGATGATTTGTTTTCCCATTTGATAGAATAGGATAATGATATATGTCATGAAATTAAAATAATAAAATATAACGTTGTATTATATATTTATTTTATTATTTAATTTTTTATTAAAAATATTTTACGGATTTAAAAGAAGAGATAAAATGAAAATGGTCGTTTAAGAACTATACCTCTTCATCAGATAACCTATTTAGATTTACACCTAATGATTTACAAGGTTGGTTTTATGATCAATACAGGGACTATAGTATGTGGGTTTGGATGTTAATATGTTATTTGGTTAGGTATTTTCTATACCATAATGATCATCAAGTGTGTAGAGGAGATTAGAGGGGGTATCCTATAATAATTGGGGGTGATGTCAAATGGAATTTATAAAAAGATCAAAATATATTTTTATATTATTAATCAAAAATTCCTAAAAAATGAACCATTAAAAAATATTATATGATATATGGTATAAAAATTTCAATCCAATAGGTTTTATAAAAGTTTATTGGTCATTTTAACTCTTATGTATTTAGTTTAACGCCTCAGTAACCCTATTTTAACATTAACCATGGTAACATATTTTTACTATTTATAATATTAATTATGAAAAAAATTAGATTGAAATTATTAAAAATAATTAATTATTACAATTAAAAAAATGTAATTCATTTTCTCAAATTAAATTCATATAATATTAGTGATTTAACTTAAATTTAAAGCCATAAATTTTGAACAAAAATTTGGTTTTTTAGAAAAATTAAATTCTATGTATAAAAATGCGTTCATACCAAAATAAAGTATACATTTGATTCCAATAAAATTTATTAGATTTTGATTAATCAAAATTAACTAATTAAATTTTAAAACTAATACATAAAAAATTTGACTTTTTATATACCTAAAAAGAAAATAAATTTTTGAATAAAAATACATATTTTTCAATATTCATTGAAAAATAAAACTTTATAGGAAATTATAAAAAAAAATTACTAAGATAATTTTGATAATATTATTTAAAAATGACATAATTTGTATCATATAAATTTTTTAAATGTTCCATAAATTACTTATAATATTCACTCCAAAAAATTTATAATATGCATTTTTGATAAAAACAAAATTTTTGAAACACAAAATGAAATTACTCAAAATTGAGGCATTATTTTCTGAGAAATTTTCAATAATTATTTATTAATGAGGAAATTTATATATATTTCATAATTTTTTTTATTTCTATTTATACCCACTAATTTAATGGCTATTTGATAATGTTTATATTTAAATAATAATATTTTTCTATCTATTTATGCTCGGTGTAAGATGTCCTATATGCTATAAAACATTATTTTATTCTAACTCCCCCCTTAATAACCTCTTCCAAATTATGATTAAAATATTTTACTATACTTTATCATCTTTATTTTTTTTTATTTTCCCAAACAACAACATCGTAGATCTTCCCACATAATGAATCAGCTACCGTGTTGCCTTTTCCCAGAGTATATGGATTCATGATATCATAATCCTAAAATAAATCCACACATCGTCACTAAAAAGGTATAAATATTTATATGATAATAAATAATTTTAATTATTAATATCTATGAGGACCAAAAAAAATTATTCAAAATGGTAATGTGTCCATAACTTTAGATCAAGCATTATAATTTACAACTCAAGATTATTTGTCACATAATTATACTCTAGTGGTCATAACTATCCATAACCATAAAAATAAAATTGTTATAACCTATACCAAAATATACCCTAAGAAACAGTGTGAATAATTATAATAAAAATAAGACATAACTCTTTAATTAGAAAATTAAAAGCATGGTCTTCTAGTTAACTTCCATATTAAGAAGTCACATGCTGATAAACATTGAAACGACTAAATTAAAGTTTAACCCAACATGGTAAGATTTGAAAAGGGTGAAAAAAGTAACCATAAATTGAATATAGACCTATGATAAAACCTAATTTTTATGTCTTAAAAATTATTTTGATATATTTTTCAAAATAATATTTTAGGAGAAGGTTGAGAATGATTTTTGGATGCATATGAAATAGAAGTAGGGCAACCATATGGTACATAATGATGGATTCAGTAATACAGAAGGATGTGGTATGAATATGGTCACTTATTTTTTAGAGGTTTTTCCTTGGTGGATTGAAATATCATCTCAGTGGTTTAATTTTTAAATTCTATAGTTTATTATAAATATCAAATGGAATTTGAACTTAATGTATCAGATGGAATAATTTATAAATAAATGGGTGGGGTCACACAGATAAAAATGATCAATATTAACATATTTTTTATATTATCTTTCTCTGAGTGGTGTTATAGTTTTGAGAAATTTTAACCTGAAATAACTTTTTATTATCTCTCTCTTCTAGAAAGCTAGATTGTAGTGTTCATCCTATGTAGTAGGGTAAATATCAAAACATGTAAATGATTATATTTTTATTAATTGGTGTGATTTATTCCGTGACTATTATTTATCATTATATTTTATAGTTTTTTTATGGGGGAGATATGTGGGGATTTAATGATAGATTTGAAATATGGGTTCCTCCCCTAGATATACTAATATTGGGTGTCTTTAATGTTTAGTTCTTTTGAACCTTGTTTCTCATTTTAGGATAAAGAGGGAGGTTTTAAGATTTATGTTTCTAGGACAAAAATTGTTATCAAAGTGTATAGTTTCTTAGATCTTGGGTTACTAATATAATAAGTTCTAGAAGTATATTCTAGTTCAAATATTGATAGAATACATAAAAAATTAATTTATAATATTATAATATTTTTTTATTCAGATTATATTTTGGTGGATGTCATTATAATAAGGAAAGTGTGGATTAAAAAATTAAATGGGTCAAATTTTGGATTCTATAGGATATAGATTTAAGACATTATTTTCTATAGAGATATATGGCTTTTATTGGATGGAGTCAAACAAAAATATATAGATAATTTGAAATGGTAAGAGGTCATAAGAAAGAACTTAGTTTTTTGGTATGATGTTACATAGAATGTGTAATTAAGTATTAGGTAGATTAAAACAACTAACGCGATTATGACTAAATTGAAAAACATATATTAGAATCCAACCATAGTTAAAAAATTATTTATGATGTCACGAATCTTTAACCATATGATTATATAATGAAATTTATTGGTGGATCATGAATATGATTTCTATATGATACAGATGTTGTTTGAAGGTTCCCTAGAGAAAACTCATGTATGTATGTTGATTTCCATAACATATATACAGTTTTATAATTACACGTTTTTACCATACCATAGTAGTGTTAATACTTTTGTGACCACTATATTTATGGTAATGTTACATATTACATTTCGTAAAAAAAAGTTATAGAAATCCTCATTTTATAATGAGAACCATGAGATACCACAAATAAAATCATAAACTTATGTCCTATGGTCTAGATACATCATGATGAAGGACACATATGGTGTGTGATCAATAGGTTCTAGGGGAACATAATCATTGATAATTCTTCTAATGATTTTTTCCCATGGTGATTTTTTGTAGATGAGATTATGAGGATAAACCATCAAATAGGAACACCACATGATGTAGGATTCATTAGTGGTTATAATTTGTGAACATGTGTGATGGTATCCTAACTTGAGATTATTATTAGTGCATACTATATGATTACATACATAGATGTAGGATAAAAACCATTGAATTGATGTCACAGTGAGGTGGATTGCATTGGGTATTCCATTGGTAGTATGAAATTTATTGAATAAAGAAGATATAATATATTGTTTCTAAAAACTAGTGATATCTCATTACTAGTTGATCGAGATAGTAGAACATTCACTAAATCCATGGCCATGGTAGAAAAAGGTAAGCCCATAAAGTTAGATAAATCAATACTAAATCAAGTATGGATGATGACATATGGTGTGAATCCAACATTATGATATATCGTATTTCCATGATATTATATTACACAATATGTGTTCATAGAAAATGTTGTTGTTGCTATGAATTTTCATTTACTACTTAGAATCCATGAGAATTTTCTAGGCTCCACTCCTAGTCTATAAACAATATTCACTATGATCGTGATTAGGGCCTTGAGGCTAACACACTTATCATATTCAAAATTATTCCATATTCTGATGAATATGAGTATATGACATGGTTGGGGCCAACCACAAGGTTTGAAAAATGTCTAATAATAAATGATCACCAACGTATAAATAATTTCATCTCTATACGAGTATAGAATAAGTGGTATTGTATTTATTTATTAATGTTATTCAGATGGTATTATGTGAATACATGAAAAAATATTATAAGAATTAATATTATATTAATATTCTAGAATTGTTTAATAATTGATGGAATTTTAAGTAGAGTTAAATATATGATTTTATCATGTAATATATTTATTATATATTACATGTAAGTGAAAAAATATAAATTATTTTATGTTCATAACTTTTCATTTAGGGATTATTTAGTGTGTGTTATGTATATGGGGGTTGGGGAACCCTTTATGGGTGTTTAATTCGCACTATATAATTACAATTGTGATCATATATGAGGCACTGTTCTTCTACTTGAGTTTTAGATATCCTATCTCCTATATCCTACATCACAGATAGGTATGTATTTGTTCCAAGTGTTCAATATTCGATTTACTTCACATTTTAATGTTATGTGATCATGATGATCACGGAGATGTTGAAGCCTTTATTGGAGATCTGTACAAGGAATTAGATTTTGATGATTGGAGTTTCTATGGACTCTTAAAGCATGTGTTGAAAATATAGAGGGATTCAACCTCAGATATTTTAATAAACAGATGCCAAGGATGAGCTATTGTCAAACACCTTATCAATATAAATGATGTAATCAATAATTTTAATTATATACTTAAATAATTTCATGTGAGATTATAGGGACTTTATCAGGGCTTGTATCACCGAATAAGAAAAATTTATGTCGATTCGACGATGAAAATTTATAACTCCCAGCCCACTTTCTTCTGTCACACATCCTAGTACCAATAATTGATATCAGAGATATCACATGAATTTTCTAAGATAAGGAAAATTAAATTAAACTTAAATATAAGTAAATGTATTTGTTTTGGTCCCAACATCAAATAAAATGCATTAATTTGATCTGACATGGCCAAGTTATGCCTATCCAAAAATTTAATTTAGATATAATAACATGTATTAAAGTTTAAAAACATATATTTTAGTATATGTTATTTTTACCTCGAAGCGTGGCTAGAGGTGATTTCTAGTGAACCCTCTCCTTCTGGAAAGGTTTTGGCCAAATATTTGTGGCTAGAATAGTTTAGTCTAGTGGGATTAAAATTCATCTAATTTAGTAATTTAAAATAAAATGATCGTCTAATTTAATAGTCTATAAAAAAAATTATAAAAAATAAATAATTTAAACTAGGAAGAGGCTTGTGGGGGTAAACAATATAATAGCGCCTAATTTTTGGGCTTAATAAATACTAAATAAGGAATAGTGGGGTAGTATTCCCTGTTTTAAGAAAAATTTAAAAAAATAAAACGGTGAAGCTACCACTTGAAGCCTATTAGTCCCCTCCCCACTGCTGCCCTCCTCCAGCTGACCACATTCCACCATATATGTCATGTTATCCCTACTAGTTGTCACCGACACCTCTAATGGAAAAACCCTGTGGCTACTTACACTACCATACATGTAGTCCTCCCCACCACATTGTAGTCACTGGGTCCCATCTGACCCACACCCTCAGCCACAATTCACATGATCTTGGTAAAGACACCTGCATTCACCCCCTCTCGACCTACTACCAGCCTCCCTAGTTCTCACAACCTCCTTTATTTGTGCACTTTCTCCCAGCCACCTTCACGTCATTACTCCATACACTCACTCCAAATTGTCATAACCACAACTACCCCTCTCAACCAACCATCAACCTACCCAGTTCCTACAAACTCCTCATCTAGATTAGATAAACAATAGTGAATATAGGTCAGCCCAACCTAGTATAGGGTGGGGTTGTTCCGAACTGAACTGAAATGTGTCTTGGTGGGTCCTTTCCAATCTATAATTGGTTATGGTGGGTCCCTCTTGACCCATCCAATATTATACTAGACCAGATCAAGACCAAAAAAACTTTTAAGGTAATTCTATGAGAGGGAAAATATTCTGATTTTTTCAAAATTCAATTTATTTTTTTGGAAATAAAAAAATATCTATCTGAGAAAATAATAAAATTTTTGGCACAAAATTAAATTAATTTATGGCCCAAATTAAATAATATTTTTTAATTTAAGTAATAAAAATAATTTATTTAATTTTACTAGGATTGAATTTATCACATTTTAATTTTTACTGGGCATATAATTTCTCTACAATCTGGTCTTGAGCATTGATCAATCAATTTTCTATATTAGTATATATTTTTTTAATTGATTATTATAATTACATATTATTAATGAGATTATTTATTTATTTTTGATGGTTTTTGAATCATATTTCTTCACTTAACATGTATAATATCATTCATATAAATAAATGTAATTCTATATGTATTTTATGATTCCCTAAACACTATTTCATGTGTGTGAGACTTATATATTTTTTAGATGATTCTATAAGATGTGGACCATGTGAATATGAGGTACTATGGTATAAGAGATGTGAAATCACTGGATCTGGGTGTGAGATGTGATATAAGTCAAGAATGACTAAGATAGTATACCCTTAGGGTCGTGGTTGATCAATTGAGTATAAATGGATCAACCAATATCAAATTATCATGATGAGTAGTGTAAATTATTTAATTTATGAATTTTTTAATGTTTTTATAAATATGATTGTTTGAAAAAAAATAATGCATAAGATATGTGATGAATGTTTTTTGTTATTGAATTGTTAAGTTTCCAGTGTGATCACATATCATGAAAATATTTAATAGAAAAGGATTTAATACATTAAGAAATAATAAAAATCATATTCTTCGAGAAATAATAAAAATCCATAAAGTAATATTATGTCTTAACACCTTCCATCACTTAAATTTGAAAAAATATGCGGTATGAGGTGCTCGTTAGCAGTAGTTGAGGGTGCCTCCTACTAATGGTGAGTTCTTTTGAAAGTGATGGATCTTCTTATATTAATCCTTTAGCAAATATGTATCCATAGCTAGCTTGCTGGAACATTAGAGGCAAATCATTTCGGAAATCAAGGTTATTATTTTGAGAAGTAATTAATTAACACAAAATTTTAAGGAATAACATGTTAATAGGGTTTCCTAGTCTAGATCCCCCCATGATAATATTTGATTAGTGGCATTCCCATAGATTGGAATTTTTGGAGTGGTTTTAAGGATTCTTTCTATTATAATATTCAAGAAAGTGGGTATTCTGAATTTGATAGTGAGGGCTACTATGGTTCATTAAAATAGATGGATACATTTAATAAAATAATTAGTAATGTCTAAATTTAAATATGGATAAAGTAATAACTAATAAAGTTCATTTATTTTAGATATAATGACAATCAAAACCACTGGTACATTATCACTATGATCAAATATTAATAAATAAAATATCTTGAATGACTACAACTTCTAGAAGTCAAATATAATCTTGCACATAGTAATACACCAGGAGAGGAAGGTTTATGTGTTGGTGTCATCCTTTCCTATTGATCCCCATCTGGGAGAATGAAATGTCGATAAACCAAAAATATAAGAAGTGTATGGATGATGCACTAGATATAAATTGTTTCAAGTTGTCATAAATGTCAATTCCACTGCAAAAAAATGAATGAGGCCGAATATTACTATAAGATGTTTTCCCATATATAAGAGTAATATCATGAGAGTGTAAGGAAAGAAAGTTATGAGATATGAAGTTCACTATATAGGTGCAATATAGTAGAAGAGAATCAAGTAGGACCTCATGTACTTAAGATAACTATTCACATCAAGATACTTGAATCACTTATGTTCGGGTTGAACTAATAACTAGTGATTGATATAATTGTTGCATCTTTACTACCAAGATTCATGAATTTTATTATTAATTAAAACATGAATAACATGAAAAAGTCACTCCAATCCCTATTTTATTTAGTTCACCAAAATTATAATAATAAGAATAATACCAAATCATCCATCCTTATGGTAAATAAGAGTAGGATGGTCAAGTCTAATGGGTCTAAGGATAAACCCCCATAAAAACACCAAAATTTCATCCTTAAAATAAGCCAAAAATAATTAGGTTGGGAAATTATAAGGAGGTTTTCTGCATTCCATGTATTAGGAAAGGCCACTAGAATAATAATTGAAAGACCAAGAAAAAGAAGCAAGGAAACACTTCTACTTCATTTAATTTTGTTCATTAAATAAAATATGTATTTATCAACATGTTTTGTGTTGGATACAACATGAGGCTCAAATATTTTTATTGCCATACTTGAACTAAGTAGATTCAAAAATATTTCAAAGTCTGGGGCCAATATACATGCTAAAAATAGGGAAATACTAGTAGCCTAGGTAGTGAGATATTATCATCTTACTTTTTCTAGTGGTTTGGTTTGTGTAGAAAATAGTTGTTATTATGATTCTTTATTTACCACAAAAATAATATCATAGGAAAGTTTTGACACTATGGGATTTTATTTCATGTTTTGAAGAAATTTTTTTCATTTATAAGGATGATATATGTTATGGTTTGACACATCTTAATGATTTATTGTATATACATGATCCCGTAAACCCTATAATGGGAATCAATGCAAAAATCTGTGATGATGGATCTTATTACACCTACCTAAGGATTTTCAGGCTTATCCATGTAAATGATAAGCGTTTACTTAAATTACATCAATCAGGGTTTTTAGACTCAACTATGTTAAAACCTCTTGATGTATGTCACACTTGTTTATATGGGTAAATGACCAAAATACCCTTCATAAGGAAAGGAGAAATAGATACTGAATTAGTGTAATTAATTCTTACTAACATATGATGTCTGTTCATAGTAGAGGAACGGGGTGGGTTTCTATACTTCATTTATTTTAAAAATGACACTAATAAGTATGATTATATATACTTAATGAGGTATAAGACAAAAATCCTTTTAGTAATTTAAGGAATACAAACATGAAGTAGAAAACCAGATTGGTACAAAGATTATGGAAATCCTTCGAGATTGAGGTGGAGAGTATATCAACCAATAAATCATTTATCACTTAAAATAGTGTGGTATAGTATCCTAACTCACACTTTAAAACCATTATATTCTAAAAAACAATATTTTCAATAGCTTATATGACATTAAACACCAATATTAAATGAACCACAAAATATTATTATTTAAAAATGATTTTTATAGCCTTATAGTTTAATTGGAGGGGTATTAATAACATTAAATTAATTATATTATATATATATAGCCTGGTCAATACAAATTAATTTATTGATTAGGTAAAAAATACTCACTTTTCAGTAATGTTATTGTATTATTCTAAAATATGTTACCTTCAAAATAATAATTGTTGTTTCTTTTTGTGAGAAAATATTATGATCAATTTCTAAAACTTATATAAATTGTATTTAATAAAAATAATATAATATCATAAATAATTATATTAAAACTATATTAGGATTAAATTTAATTTTTTTTGGAAATGCTTGATTTTCTAGTAAATAGTGAAAAATAATAATTTTATTGAAAACTATATTTTTGTTTCAACCATTTGAAAAGAACTATTTTTTTAATTATTTCAAAATAAATATAACTATATTATATTAATAATAATCCAATTATGTTCATTAGAATCAATGTTAAAATTGATTTTGGAATAAAATAGTTTTTATATAAAATATGGATTCCTAAGAAAATGTGTATTTTATAAGAAACGATTTTCATCAATTTTTCATACACATTTTATAAATATATGACTTATAGGTATATAATTTGATATGATATATTCCATATTGGAATCAAGATGTTCAAAATTTTTATATAGGTCTCTTTTATTTATTATCATTATGAATAGTACATATGGTAAAATTTATCGCCCCAATAAAGGGTAAATCAAGTTAATCTAGATTAAAACTAAGTGATAAGGCCATATTTTTTCATTATAATTATTATTGGTTGAATTTAATTATAACTTAATCCCCTTATTCTTTAAATTGACTTGTTTAATGGACAATTATCCACTAAAATGACCCTTATAACATTTAATGAAAAGAAATTTACAAAATGCCACTCTCTTAGTTTTAAATATCTATAATATGTCCACATAAGAACAAAATCATGATATGAATGAAATTAAATTTTAATTTTGATATTAATGAAATTATTAAAATGAAATAAATTTATTTATAATATTTATAAATTATATAATTACCTTAAATTCTTGTGCAACATTAACATGTAATTAATTTCAATAACAGAAAAATAAAATAAATAATTTTAAGAATTTTAATAGTGATATAATTTGAATTACTTAATATGCCCCACAAAATTTACAGACTTATATTATATATTACCAATTTTTGAAATCATAATATTCTTATTCCCCCTTTGTCTTGATATATTTGAAGTCACATTAAATGAATAATATTAAAAATTACAATAATGATATTTTAAAATAAATAATATTTTATTAAATGATTTAAAAAATAAAAAAATCATACATTTGGAAACATGAATGGATTATTGTTTTAAAAATAAAAATGGGAAATTTAAAGGTTTTTTTATATTTTACAATAATATTATTAACACTTTAATCGGAGAAAACATTATTATTGCAGAAATTGTCATAAGGGTTAATGGGGGTTAAAACTAATGATTAGGGTGAAAAAATTCCAAATCAATGATTAAATTTTATTGGATAAGATAATTTATTATCATAATCATATTATATTTGAATATTATAAATTTTTATCCATTTTTACCTCATAATTAATTAATATTAATTTAATATGTCAAAATATTCCAAGAATGCCCCTCCCCTAAATTATAAAAGGATATCCCTTCTACTAATTATTAACACTACATTGAGAAATATATTTCAACAAAAACCTAATCATTTATATTATAAACATCCTAATAAAAGTTTTAAATTTTCCCATATCTCTAAAAGTCCAACCCTATGATATTTATAAGGATATCCAAAATATTTTTTTTCAAAGAAGAGGTAATAACCTTAACCGATCACTTTCTTTTTAATTACTCTTTTACTTCATATAAATATATGGAATTTATCATTAATTTTTAAATTAATTTTCCAAAAAATACCAAATATTTATAATTATTATGAAACCACCATTATACACCTTCTTTCCCATAAAATGGGAAGTGAATGTATCGCTTGTGCATACATACGACTTACCGTCTCCACATATTGATACAATTCGTTTTTCATACCCATATTTTATGGATGGGAATTATAATGGGTTTTATTATAATATATGATATTTAAAAAATACTTATATTTATATTATAATAATATCAAATCTTTCTTCATACGTTCCAATCTGTTGGGAAATGATAACGTCACTCATGCATACATTTGGACTACAACCTTTATGAAGTGATGTGTTTTGTTTAACATTTTTATTTTAATTGGATAGAAATGAGGATGTATTTTATGAATATATATTATTTATATGATATAATAATGATAATGATAATATAAATATTAATTATTATTTTCATTTCCTTAATTCAGTCTAATGAAAAATGTAAATATCATTCTTGCATACACACGGTCCACCGCCTCCATGAATGGTGTAATTCATTTTATATCTATAATTTTTTGGATTAATATATATATGTATAAAATGAATATATATAAAATTTAAACCATTATTAACATCCTAGTTATTCTTTAACCTTGATCATAGAAAAAATACCAAAACTACCACACTAAAACATACATGAAAAACAAACATTTATTACCTATAACTGTGATTTTAACAAAATGTTATTCATAAATGGGAGATAAAATATTATAATTAAATCATATATGGAATGATATAAGTGAAAATGGTTTTCTAATAAATTTATGATAGATATATGTTTTTTATATTGGATGTTTAGCAGCATATGAAGGAAGTTGAACCTCAAGTAAGGGTTTTGTGTCTCACTTTTACTTTTGTGATACATATGTCATATTCACCACTTATTTCTTTTATGGAGTGTATATACCACCACTTTGTTATTTTATATCATTAATATAATTTATTATAATTTTATTGAATGTTTTATTTGGCATTATTTCCCATAGGGGCGTTATGATTCAAATGTTACCAAAATGGTAAGGGAATACTTTACAATCTCATCAGTATTTGAAAATGATTATGTTTGTGTCCCCATTGAAGGAATATCGTTATTCCATATCCATATTTTATAAAAAAAATTAAATAATATTTATATTACTTATAAATAATTTATTAATTTCATTTTTACCCTTGTTTCATATTTTAAAAAATAGTTTGAAAGGAATCTTCTTGTCAATTTTTGAATGAGATACTTTTGATCCTTTTTACAATATAGTATAAGGAATTTTTTTTAACATAGAATTCCTCAACAGAATTTCCATCCATAATTACCATTTTCTTATTATAAGATTGCATTTTAATTATATAGAGTTTTTTATATGAAAATGGTTTCTTTAAAATGTTTGAAGTGTTTAGACTAAAACAATATTTTCAAAGTAAAAGGGAATTTCTTTATGAAATATTCTAGTAATCTATTTTAAGTAGTATTATCTACATAAACATAATTTTATCAATATAATGTTGAGTATGTACTATAATTATATCATTCGCCATATTTTTTTGTATAGTTTATGATCAATTTTATTTGGGAACGTATTAACATTCCAGATGACAAGTTCTTCTAATATAGCCACTTATTGATTTTTTGAAGGAATATTGATTATTTTTTATAGCCTTTTTAAAAATAGGAATGCATTGGACTTAGAAAGTAAATGGTGGATCCAAATATATATATATTGGAATAAGTAATTGATAAATGTTTCATTTTTTTATTCAAGGCCTTGATGGAAATTTTTAGATGTCCAATATTATAAATTCCTTCATTAAAAAATCAATTATTAATATCCATGTGATTATTTGATTTTTTATGATATCCATGGATGAGTTTCTAGTTCATGTGATTATTTATATAGAATTATTTTTAATATAATTTATACATTCCAAATTATTCATGTATTTTTATCTTCTATTTAATGATAACCCTTACTAAGCATCTGAGGTCACCGTTTTATTTGGTTTCTTTTCCCTAGGATATGAAGAAGGGTATTACGAATAATATTTAGGATGGATGAATTATTTTATGAAATGTATTTTATATTACCAATTTAATATTGGAAGAATACTTTTATATATTTCTTTAAGACTAATCAATTATTTTGTCCTTTGGGATGAAATTATATATATCTATTTCCAATTAAAAAAAGTAACCATTGGATTTGGGATACCAGATTTAGGGGCTTTACAGTTGTTATTAGATAAATTTTACTAGAGACATTGGAAACTAGATTTAAGAAAAAATATATTATCTAATTTAACCCTTTTAAATACTTTTTATTATTCCTAAAGAAGTTAAAATTATTATATGAATATTAATTATACATACAATTTCAATTTATGTTAATCATTTTAGTAGTTTTAAAATTATACATTATGATTAATAATATAATATAGTGTATGAAATTATTTAGATATTATTATTAAAAAATGACGTGATAACCTATCAAATCACATAATACATCTAGGGATTTCCCTTTATGGAATGAAAATGAAGACAAAGCTGAATCAGTAACTAAAGCTGAAAAAATTAAAAAATCTATTGGGGTAGCCGACTCTTGTTATGAGGAATAATATTTCTTATATTGATTAGCCTATTGATTTGAAATGTGGTATAACAATGATAGAAAACTCCATGTGTCAGCATCCCGCATATTTGAATTGGAAAACAAATCCATTTTATTTAAGAAATGGATATGTTTTATAGTGAAGATATTTCTTACATTGGGAAGTAATGAAGGGGGAAGGTTGTTATATAATTTTATCATCTCTCAGAAGATATGTATTAATGGTGGTCATTGATTCAAAACACCATGTATGAGGAGGAAATCTTGAACATGTAATTATTTTGAGGAAATATTGAAGGAAAAGTATTTTTCTAATAAACAACCAGAAGATATCGAGATAAAATTCTTGTTCAATAGATAAGAGAAAGAAGAAATTTTTTTAAATATAAAATCTAAATTTACATGGTTATCCAAGAATGATACAGCCTACATACATAATACAAAGAGTAACATTGGTCATTTATTTGATTAATTTAAACCAATGATTAAAAGGGAACTATTCTCCCAAAAGATCACATCATATGAATATATTTTATTATGTGTGATCAATAAAGAGAAAAAATATACATGTCTTATGTCCTAAAAAGAATTCAAGAGAAGAATAAGACGACATAACAAAATATGGATAAATTGAATAAGGTAAAGATGGATTTTCCTACTTAAGATAATTGTTGAAAGAAACACCCTGGTACATTCTTGAAGGGAATGAGATTTTTCTACATGTTTAGAGAGAAAGGCCATAAAGATTATGATTTCCTGAAAAGTAATGAAGCTACAAATGTTACATGACTCTGTTGTAATGATATGGGTCACTAAACAAATTAATTCCCAAATAGTAAATTGAATATAGACTAGAAAAATCAAAGGGATTGAGTTCAATAATATTATATCACTACAACTAGTCTAGAATGATTAATGTAATCGTGTATTTGGATTAAAAAATTATGTTGTACAAATATTTTATCAATGGTGTTATATTTATAAAAATCATGAAACTTAAATGGATTATACTATAATAGTTTTTCTTTATGTATTTGAATGTATATGATTAATGGTACCAATAACCAAGAAATGTAATTTGTGGCAAGGTGATATTTTTATAGAATGCATGAATGAGGTAAAGATAAAGAATAATATTTTCTGATGTGGAATTAATAATGTTTCGTTGGGATAAAGAGAAGATTAATATAGAAAACTGTAATAGGGTGGCATTGGTTACCTAGAAAATGGTAATTGATTTTATGAAAAATTAATTTATGATAAAATATACTTAATTTTTTTATTTATGGGATTTATGGAATAAGGATAAAGATAATGGTGATTTGGGTTATTAGTATATGTGATAATGTTATTCGCATGTTTCAAATGTGACATTATGAAAAAAATTAAATTATCTCTTGATATATTTTTGATCAAATTTTAGGGTTTTAAAATGGTTGGTATTATTTTAGATTAATATTAAAGTTAACTACCTAAGGAATGGATTATGTTGAAATTTTGATATTAGTGATTGAGGTTAAAGTATGATTTATAATATTAGATAACCTATGCAAACTGTTTTATTTTTGGTAAATATTTTGTGGTAGAGGGAATTACTTATAGATCAGATGATAGATTAAAAGTACTTTAGGAAAGTAAAATTAAAATCAAATATCCATTTACTAGAGTAATAGATGAAGTGGGAATATATTAGATCACAACCAAAGGATGGGATTATGCATATAAAATGGCTAAAATCAGGTAGGTTTATTTTCTCTAAGGATTTATCTAGATAGTAAAATAATACCTTGAATTTATAAAAAGGACCTTGAAATGAAAATGTTATGGGTTTACTATTATTACTTAGAAATCAATGTTCTTTTTTTGATCATATATTTATAGCTTTTTGATGGTTAACTTTCTTGTTAACATGTTAACTATAAATCTATATTAAAACTTGGGTATTATTTTTCTATTTTTTATAAATATTTTCACTTCCCACTTATGATAATATATTTTGAAACCCAGTTTTTAGGAAACCTTCATACTTCAATTTACCTCTTTTTAAGAGGATTTTTTATTGACACATTTTATGATTTATGTTTTCCACAAAATAATTCTCAAATATAAAAAAACTTATTACTAAACACAATTTCAAGTTATAATATTTCATTTTTTTTGAATAGGGAAGAATATAACATCCTCAAATTAAAAAAAACTATGTTTGATAGCGTATATGACACACAACACTAAGCTTAAACAAAACACAAAATGCTATTATTTAAATATGAACGTTATAACCTTGCTGTTAAGTTTAAGGATATGAATAGTATTAATTGAATTATGAAATATATATATAATGGAACTAATCAAAAAATAATAACTTATTCATTAGGAAATTATTACTAATTTTTTAGTGACATTATTTTATGCTTTAGTAATTTGATTACTTTAAAAAAATTAATTTTTGTTACTTTTTCTGAGAAAAGACAACAATATATTTATGTATATTATATAAATTTTATTTTATAAAAATAATATCATTTTTTAAAATCATAATGCCAAAATTATATTAGGGTTATGGTTTTAATTTTTCTGTAATGATTGATTTTTCAGTGAATAATATAAAATAGAGATTTTTATTGAATGGTGTATTTTCACTTCAAACATTTACATAGTTCCATTTTATTTTAAAATTGTTAATAAGAAATTTTTTTATTATATTATGAAAAGTCCAATTAGGTTAGTTGTAATAAATTTTACAAATTAATTTTGAATAAAAAATTTTTTATACAAAAAATGAATTTCAATGTAAAAATCAGTTTTTCTAGAAAACGGGTTTCATCACATTTTGAGAACTTATTTTAAAATTAATTTTTGTAACCTATATGTTTTGAAGTTTATATAATGGATTCCATATTTGTAATTAATAGGTTGATGTTTGGTAAGTATGACAAATTTATTTATAGGAATTATAAATAGTAACTGTGGCAAAATTTATCACCTCAGTATAGGCTAAATTGAGTAAATCTTGGTTAAAGCTAAGTGATAAGGATGTAATTTTTCATCATAATTATTATTGGATAAATTTAATTATATTTTAATCACCTTATATTCGAAATTAACTTTTTTAATAGACAATTTTCCATGAATATGGCCCTTATAATATTTAAAGCAGAGAAAAGTAACAAAATATCACTCTCTTAGTATTAAATATATATTTTGTATCGAAATATGAAATAAATAAAGTTATGAATGATCCCAAATGAAATATTTATCTTAATGAAATTATTTTACTAATATAAGTTTATTTATAAATTTTGAAAATTTTATAATCACCTTAAATTCTTGTGAAACATTAATACAATATTTATTTAATTTATAAAAAAATGAATGATTTAAAAAATATTATGAGTGATATAATTTGAATTATTTAATATATAATATGAAGTTTTTTTGACCTATATGTCATATTTTAGATTTTTTAAAACAATATATTTTAATTTCCCATTTGTCTTGTTATATTTAAAGTCAAATTAAATGAATAGTGATAAAAATGACAGTAATGATAATTTATAATAAATAATATTTTGTTAAATGATTTAAGATTAAATAAAATATTATATTTAGGAAATTGAATTATATATGGTTAAAAACATTAATGATGGTCCATATATGGGTCATTTTTAATTTTATAGTAAATGTATTTACAATTAAATGGTTAAAAAAATTAGTTTTAAGGTAAATTTTAAAAGGGTTAAAAGGGGTTACAACTAAAATATATAGTTGAAACCTACGAAAACATATCCGGATTTTATTTTTTGAGTTTATTTAAACTATTAGTCATATTAAATTATAATATTATCAATTTTGATCCATTTGGACATCAAAACCAATTTATATTAATTTAATAATTTATGAAAACCCATGAATACCTCGCCCCTCAATTATAAAAGGACATTCCTCTTAATTACTCAATCTATTTTGAGCCATCTAGCTCCTCCATATCAACAAAAATTACTCTATAAACATAATTATACATGTTTTTGATGTTCTGGTATCCTCAAAATACCATTCCTTGCATCCTTAAGAAGAGACCCAAAGGAGTTCTTCCAAAGAAGAGGTAATCACCTTAACTGATTAATTAATTTTTAATTATTCTTTTAACTCCTATAAATCAATGGTATTTATCATAAAGTGGTAAAATATTTATCCTTAATATACCTAAATTTTATCATGACCATTAAACCCCCATTATACACCCTCTTTCCAATCAAATGTGTATTGAAAGTATCACATGGGCACACATACGACTTACTGTCTCCATGTTGCAATACACATCATTTTTCATCATTGTATTTTATGGATAGGAATTATTATAATTTTTTGTATTTATGATATTATAAATATAAATTCAATTCTTAATAATAATATCAAATCTACCTTCTTACCTTCCATTCTTTTGAGAAACAATAAATTCGCTTGTGCATACGTGTGTACTACTACCTCAATAAAGCAATGTGTTTGATTAATCATTTATATTTTATTTTGATGGTAATGAGGAAGGATTTATGAATTTATATGATTTATATGATATAATATTAATTCTATAATGGAAAATTATTATTTACCTTTCTATCATTTCCTCCTTCAAAAAATGGAAACATTGTGCATGCGTACATACGACCTACCCTCTCCATGAACAGTGTGATTCAATTTCGATATGTATTTTTTTTGAATTAGTATAAATATATGTATGATGAATATATATGATTGATATATAGTTATTAATACTATGTATATTATGGAATCATTATTAGAGTACAAGGGATGAAACTACCAAACTAAAACATTCATGAAAAACCAACAATTATTATCATAGAAAATGATTTTACCTAAGAATTGTTCATAAACCGATGATAAAAGAGTATAATTAAGTCATATATGATATAATTTATATAATTATAGTTTTTAATATATTTTCAATTGATATATATTTATTATAAAAGAGTATTGGACACATGTGATGGAATTTGATCCAGAGGTAAGTGTTTCTTGTCTCACTTTTACTTCCATGAGACATATACCATATTCACCACTTATTTATTTATTATGGTGTATATACCACAATTTTTATATGTTATATAATTCATAAACTTTTAATAATTGTATTTAATATTTCATTTGATTTTATTTATCTCATAGGCATTATTATTCAAATATTACAAGAGCAGTAATGGTTTATTTCACAATCTCATCATTATTCTGGATTGTTTGTGTTTAAGTTCCACTGGGAGAATATTTTTCATCAATATGAATATTTTACTTAAAAGGCTTTAAATAATATTTATATTAATCTCCAATAATTTATTGATGATATTTTCACCAATTTATTAATTTTTATAAAATTATTCATAATGAATCTTCTTGTCATTTTCAAAACAAATCACCTTTTGTCCTTTTCAAAACATAGTATAAGAATTTTTTTTATTTGTAAAGAAATAATGAAATTTACCATAATCATAACCTCACAATTATTTGATGTTTTCATTATAAACATTCAATTATATTTTCAAATAAAATGGTTTCTTTACTGTGGGAATTGATTTAGATTAAAAAAATAATGTTCAAAGTAAAAAAGGAATTTTTCTCAAGAAAATATCCAATAATATCATTAAAGTATTATCATATTTGTAAACATCCATTGTTTCTTTTTTATGTTCAGAATTAACTCTAATTATACCAATCCCAAATTTTTTTTGGATGGTTTAAGATCAGTTTGACTGGGGAAACTATTGATATTTCATATGATTGGTTCTTTGAATATAGAAAGTTATTGATTTTTTATGTCATGTTGATTATGTTATATTATTTATTCATATGGAGAATTAATTTTAATTAATAATTTATGTTAAAGGATAAATATTACCCCTTAATTTAATGTTATTTTTCTCGAGACAAAAAAAATTGTGTTTTGGCTGAGGCTATAACCATTTATTTTCATATGTCTTGACATAAGACATTGATTAAGTTTTCAGATGTCTTGGAAAAGTCCTTGAAAATATTTTTTAAATTCATCAAATTATTAATTCCATCATTATGAAAAAATATATTTATTCCCATGTGATTATTCGATTTTTTATGATATCAATGGATGAGGTTCCTATTCATGTGATCATTTATATGTAATTATTTTTAACATCATTTATTCCATCAACATTATTCAGGCCTTTTTGGATTCTATTGTATGCATACCCTTATTGAGAATCTAAGATCACCATTTTATTTATTTTCATTTTCCTAGGATATGATTAAGGATATTATTAACAACATCTAGGATGAATGAATTATTTTATGATATATATTTTATATTTCCAACATAAAGTGGGAATTATGTTTGTATCTTGTTCTTCATGATTACAAATCTATTTTGTCCATTGGGATGAGATTACTTGTATCAAGTGACAATGTAGTAAAGTAACCAATGGATATGGGATATTAGAGTTAGGATATTTACATACTCCTCATTAAACAACTTAGAATAATGGTACTACTAAAAGGAGGAATCAAACTTTGTTTAACATGGTCAAATCAATGAGGACTCAATAAACTCTTCTAGTATAATTTTTGGAATACACAATGTAGACCTTGGTATATATCCTTAATCAAGTACTAACTAAAGAAATAGATGGGATTAAACAAGCGTTATAGTATGGAATAAAACCCAAATTTTCACATGCACACGCACACACACACACACATATGGGCATGAAAGGATTTTTTAAATACTATACCTAGTGACATATTAGAAACCAGAATGATTATGTGTTTCTTTATATGTTATCAAAATAAAACTAAAGGATATTACCTATATACCCCTTCTCAGACACTATTAAAATTAGAAAAAAGGATACTCAAAGCCATTTGTTTAGCTAGAAAATGTGTAGAACAATCTAGGCTTGGTCGGGCCCACTAACTTTGAGTCAACTGTAACCTATCACATGTTTTTTGTCATAAGTGAACAAATAGCTCTACATTCACAAGATAACCTCAGCTATCAAGTAACTTTACTTCATTTTCCTTACAACTAGGGTTTTCTTTTCCTCCCTACCATATTGATGATTCTCCCCAACCATACTCATCCTCCATATCTTCATGTCCCTCACTTTATAAATTCAGCATCTGGTTCTCTTTGTGGTGATGGGTTCAATTTTCTCTCCTCACACAGATCTACCTCATCCTAGGGTTCTGGGATATATATGAAATATATTGCGTAGATCTTCTAGGTGGTGGTATCTTATTTTTTTTGGGTGATCGGATCGATGGTGGTAGCAACGTAGTGTTGGATGTTAAACATCAAGGTAATTGTGGTGGCTTTGTCTTGTCGGCTTTGTCTGGTGTTGGGTGGGGTGGTTGTGTTCCTAGCTTTAATTGGTGGTGGTGGTGATTGATCCGAGTAAGAGAGTTTTAGGAAGGTGGGAGGAAAAGAACTTTGTTTTTGTTGAAAATGTTTGGTATTTCGGACGATGATATAATAAACAATGGAAGATGGGTTGATTCCAGCATTCATGTCACACTGATGGAGTTTCACTGACAGAGGAGGGATACAGGTTTGGCTGCATTTTCATCTAGGATGGGTGATGTCAATGTATTAATGATAAGAATAAGAATCATTTCTACTTTTTTATTTCAAATTTGGTCATTTTTGGTCTTGGGATGACTATCTAATGAGCTACATATATCATTTTTAGAAATAGATTTATCTCGTTGCATCTAGTTGGTAGTTCTACTTCTTATAGGTTGTTCCTGGTGGGAACTCTTGAATGAGGGATATGTGTGTTTACAACCATAATTTAGCCATATTTCCTCCCTTTTATGGATTGATAGATACCCTACACTGTCTAACAAGCGGGTGACACATCATCTTTGAAAAGAATCATTGATACATTTTCTAACAAGGTGGTGATGAGACTTTTGGTGGGTACATGTCGTTATGTATGTTTATTTTTGGAAATGTAAGATCATGTTACGGAATTTAGGTCTTGTTTTTATTAAGTTGTTTTCATTTGGGTTATAAAATGGGTTCTCCATTTCCCAGTCTTTAAAAGGGGTTCTCACTTTTTTTTTCAATAAAGGTGGAATGATATTAAACCATTAAAAAAATAGAAAGGGAAGACACTTACAATGGAAATTGTGGAAGAAATGTTGACATTATGGAAGTGGATTCCCCATCTGCACTAGATTTGGTATGTGAACAATCTCTACAATATAGTGTGGGATATGAAGATGTTCCGAAGGAATAAGTACTACATAGGTCTACTCGAGAGGTTAGAGAGGCAGAATAATATGGTTTTCTTGTCACCAAATTAGGTGAAACATTAATCTCATATAATGATGAACTTTAACCTACAAGTAAGTAGTTTATGGAATACACTATACTAAATTGAAATAAGCTGTGCATTCTCATATAGATTACATGTACCAAAATCACATTAGTATTTCGTTAGACCCTCCAGCTAATGTAAAACCCATTGTTATTAAATGGGTATTCAAAAACAATATGGACTTAGATGGTAAATTAAATACCTATAAACCACATCTATTTATAAAGGGGCATAGATTTTGTAAAGGCATGGACTAAAATTAAATTGTCTCACCAATTCCATTATTGAAATCCTTTAAGATCTTTCTTTCAATAGAATCATCCATTTTTATATTTTTTTTAAATGGGTGTAAAAATAGATTTTCAATCTGGGAATTTTGTTGAATATATATCTGTATGAATCAACCTAAATGGTTTATTAAGAAAAAATGTGTAAATAAAGTATAAAAGTTATAAAGTTCCATTTATATGTTGAAGGGGGCATCATGATCATAAATAATTTTCATTTTGATGAGGCCATAAGGGGATTTGGTTTTTTCAAGAATGAAAGTGATCCATGTGTCAATATGAAGGCTAGTGATAAATAAATATTTTTCATTCTTTTATATATTGATGAAATTTTAATTATTGGAAACGAACTACATGTCTTACTATTAGTTAACACATTGTTAAATGAAATATTTTCCATGAAAAACATAGGTGAAGAAACATACAAGATAGGGATCAAGATATTTGAAGATATATCTCAAATTATTATTTTGATAAGTCAACGTTGATGAATTGACAAGGTTCTCAAAAGGTAAAATATACAATAATAAAATAGTGGGTTTTTTCAAATATCAAATGGTATCAATATCTATAAGAAAATTTGTCCACAAATATAAGTGGAGATTAAAAAATGAGTAGAATCATTTATAATTCATCATTGGTATCTACCATGTATTTCATGCTATGAACAAGGTTGGATGTCTATTTTTATTTAATCATTGTGGGATGATTTCAATATAATCTATGGTAGATGCATTAGGAAGATGTAAAAACTATCCTAAAGTACTTGAGACATACAAAGGATATGTTACTGGTCTATGGAGGGGATAAGGAAATAGTAGTGACGAGATGCACTGATGCTTGTTTCCAAATAGATCACAATGATCTTAAATCATAGTAGGGCTATTTCTTTTTTCTGAATGGTGGTGTAGTGAGATGGAGAAGCTCAAATGAACCTATATTCACCAACTCTACAATAGAATACGAGTATATCACAACATATGATGCATCCAAGGAGGCAATAATGATACATATATTTGTATCATACATTGTTGTTGTACATAGAAGGGAAGACATTGTTAAATGTTATTATGATAATACTACATTAGATGTGATTTCCATGGAGCCCATGTCAACCCTAAGGAAAAATCATATACTTAAAAAGTTTCATCTATTGAGGGATTTTACTCAGAGGCGAATGCATAGTTAGCAAAGTTTCATGAGAAGATAACATGGTAGATGTCATAAATAAATCCATATCTTAGCAGAATTGTAATTATCATGTGAGAGGTAGTATGTTGAGACTTGTTAGAAGCTGGCTTTAGTGCACATGGGAGGTGAGTTCCCCATACTCAACTCATGTATGTGCATTTATTACCATAAAATGTATATATTTTGATATATATATATATATATATTTGTGTGTGTGTGTGTGTGATTTTACATAACCATAATAGTTTTGATACTTCTGAAACCACTATATTTGTGGTAATGTCCATAGATTACATGTTACATCAAAATGTCATAACACTTCTCAGGCTATATTGATAACCTAGTGATACCAATACATTCATCTTAAACATGTGTCCTATGGTTTAGATACATCATGCTAACAGGATAAATATGATGTGTGATCATCATGTGTTAATAGATCATAAGAATCGAGACATCTTCCCATGATGTTTTAACATGGTGATATCGAGTAAATGAGATCATAAAGACAAAACCACCAATAGGATCACCACAAGTTTTATGTGTCATTGGGAGTTTCTATATTTGAACATGTGTAATGGTCTCTTGAATTGATATTATTATCAGTGTGTATTAGTTGATTATGTACTTTAATGAGAGAAACAAACTATGGAATTAATGTCATAGTAAGGTATCTTAGGTTGGGTGCACCATTAGTCGTATGACATTGATTAAATAATCTAGATTGAATTTGTCGCTTCTGAATGGAAGTGATATCTCTTTAATAGTTGATCCTTATGGAAGTACCATCACTAAATATATTACAATGATAGAAGAATTCAAGTCCATTTAGTTATTTCAATTAATAATAATGATTTTATGGATGATGATACAAGGTGTGTATCCTTATTTAAGAGATATAATATCACAAATAGATTATATTACATGACATGTTTCCATTGGAAATGTTTTCATTACATCGAATGTTATTGATCTCTTTATAGTTCTTTATTGGTTGATAGACTGTACTCAAGGCCTATGAATAATATTCACTACTATTGAAATATAATCCTAGAGGGTTACACACATAGAGTAGTCAACATTCTACCCCATTTAGATGAATAAGAGTATATGATATTGTGGGACCCACCACAGGGCCTGACACATGTCCTTTAATAAATGATCACCAATTTATAAATAATTTCATTATTATTCCAGTATATAATAATTATATTTGAATTTATTTATTAAAATTAATCACAATTTAATAAAAAAATACAAGGAAAAATGTTATACGAACAAATATTATTTTAATATTCAAGGTTCATTTAATATTAATGAAACTTTTGAGCTGATTTAAAGACTCACTTTTATAATGAAATATATATATTATATATTTCATGTAATTCCTAAAAATATAAATGATTTTACGATGCAATTATTTGTTCATAATGTGTTATTTATGGATTATTTAGTGGGAAACATTTATATGGTATTTAGGGGACCATTTTAGTGTGTTTAATTCTCATTATATAGGTAAGAGGGAGATAATATCCATGGTATATATGATCCACTCTAATTTAATAGCTTCTCTCTTCTCTTTACCGCATCCTAGGGAGACAATTATATGTTCCAAGTGTTCAATCTTCTATCTCCTTCACAGAACTAAGGAAAGGAATCATGTGGTCACTGAGATGTTGAAGCCTTCATAGATCCTTAGATCCAGAACCTGAATTTTGATGATCGGTATTCCTGCAAACTCTTAAAGTGTGTGTGGATGATCGAGAGGGATTCGATCTCGAATACATTGAGCAATAGACGTCGGTGATGAGCTTTTTTTAAAATCTGCTATCAATATGAAATAGTTAATTGTTTATTTTATTTTTTTCATAAATGAATTAACATAATATATTCTAGTCTTTACTTTGGATTATATCATCAGAAATAATGATTTTATATTGGTCTGGTGATGAAAATTTTAAAATCTATTCCCACCTACTTCTATTTCTATCCCTAGTCCAAAGAAATTAATTTTGAATTAGTTTGATATGACCCGACCCATTAGAGCCCTGCCCAAACTGACAATAATATGGAAGTGTCTCCCCAAGCCCATCTCTAATTGCCCAATGGTCGATATTTAGGACCGAGTATGCATATCTTACAACATGGGAAGCATTATACGTTTATAACATGAAACAAACACATCTCTAATGCACAAGATAACCCAAAAATACGTATATGATATATATAAATGTGAAAATTATATAATGCATGCATGATAAAACAAGTAAAAATGAATTCCATAGGGTGAGTATAAGGAAAAAACATTTAAAATGACCTCAAAACATAAAGAACTGAGAAGATCCTCCACACTACATTTACTCCCAGTTTACTCTCTAGCCACAATGGTCTCTCCCACCATCACGATCACCATGCTTCAAAATGTATCATCGAGTATAACCATGCAATAGCTTCAAAAAAATCATTTCAACGCTACATCCAACAATTCAATCTCCAAATTTTACTTAAACTTCATTAACAAAAAAGTGTGGTCCCATGGACTGTGAAAGGATGAGTATAAATATACTCAATAGGACGCCCTAAGAACCAAAAATAAATCTAAAAGTTATAGGTCAGGTCAAATCTGGGTATGTGAGGTTCTTATGAGTATGAAATAAAGGAAAAATAAAACATAATGTTAGCTGAAAGTTCCTAATACTATAGAGTGAATTGAATAATGTTAATAAATAATAATATAGATATGATCAATCAGTATAAGTGTAGGGACTTCGAGTAGTCTTGTTAATCTCAACTTCAATACTAAAAATCCACATCGCACGAGTAACTAGAGTTTCTCAGAACATCAATGGTCTAATAAAGTATAAATTCATTAGAACAAGTGTATTATAACTCAAATAAACCCCCAATGTTGTTAAGGAATCATAATCCTTAGGTATTTTAATATTGTATAGAATTTATAAGACAGACCACCCTTAAAATATTAGAAGGGGATCCTGCTCATCCTTAAATCCGGAACATTGGAAAATGGAAAACATCACCCTCAAGTATATCAATATTGATCCAGAATATGTGAGTATCCATGAAAAACATCCAATATAGCCTCATAAGATCCATTGTGGTAGATTGTGTGCCTCTGGTAAGTGAGAGAATACTAACACCGTAGATTGAGGATCCCTCTCCCTAAGATTTTGGGGTAATACCAACCCTACCTGATCGATATGTAGAGGATCACACACTTAAAAACATATCTTATCAAATAGGTTGAATATTGACCTTATCCCAATGACAGTGGAAAAATCCTATACCATTACACAATCACATCATTAGGGAGTGTTACTAACCCCAATGACACTTATTATTACACATCAACCCAATCATTGGTCCTACATACTAAAATGTAAATCAATATATCTTGTCCCATAAACATCATTGAATGAAACCATATATAATATTATCACAACCTACATTGAAAAAATACTAAGGATGTTCTTTTATTCATCATAAATAAGAAACAAAAGAAATTTATGAATATCATTATATTAAATATGAGAGATGATATGTAATGAGACATTGGGAACATTTCACAAGTCAAAATTAAGTACTGAATATTGTTTTTGAAACAATTGGCAGGATATCTAGACTGTGACCCCAAAATGGATAATCAATCTGATATTCCAGTTCAAATATAATATTTAAACAAGAATTATAAAAAATAACAATAATAATGTCATTATTATTACTATTATTAATGTATAACACACACACATATACATTAATATGATCTAGTAGGAAATTCATCTCTCTCAAATCACACTTCACCCCATTCACACGACATCATAGAGAGTAAGGATAATAATTATAATAATATCAATGAAAATACTATTATTATAAAATACATTTATTTATCCCACCCCTCTCTCCAATTACATACTGCACTGCCCATCCAAGGGGGATCCCCACAACACTCCTCTACAAAAAACCTCTTCCCTTCTCTATTCAATAACACTCATTTAATGTTATGAAACATTAAATGTGAATGTCATGATTATGGTTACTCATACTCTTAACAAATCCATTCATGTGCCCATATTTTCATATGAAAACCTTTTCTATTAATTGTACACTATAAATACATGGAAATGTTAATGAATGAATAATGATTTTTGGGGCTATAAATTATGTTCTTTCTTTATTTTTTATATTTCTATTGATTTGGTATTTCTATTTTTCATCACAAACATCATATGAAAATTCAACACTCAATTTTTCAATGATTTGGTTTTTCTATTATCGATCTTAAATTTTTGGTTTCAATATTATTTGCAGTTTCAATTAGTGTTCGATCGACTTCACAATGCTTGTAAACAAGATTGTATTTATCACATTGTGCCTCAGGATGACGATTTCATCATCAAATTAGGATAAATCTCATGAAAAAAGGTATGTCACACGTTTTTATAAAAATTATTTTGTTGACATACTCTTTCATATGTGAATCAACCTCCACTAATTCGAAGAAAGGTGAGTCATATATTCTATGTTATATTTTTTTACATTATTTTCCCCACTTGATAAATAGTAAAATAATAAATGAATTTTTAATATATATTTTTTCATGTAAAACAATGTGCTCTTGATGATCTATAATGACTCATGGGACAAATTTCACTCCATTATCTGAAGAGAATATTTTTCATTAATATCTAATGTGGTCGATTTCATGACAAACATCATTCATCAAATAAAAAAAATACATCACTATAAGTGGTCGAATGATGAACATCGGGTACCTATCGTACAGCAAGACATATTTTAGTAATCAGTGATGAACATCACGTACCTATTGTATATCATGATGAAGTTCACTAATCATACCATGAACCATGAAATTTAATCTCTTATTTCTTGTTCACTTATAAGGTATCAAGTTTGATTATGATATATAAAGGTTCATGATGGAGATGATATTTACTTTGAATATTAGTAAATCTCATATTGTTTTATTTATTTTTCATTAATTTTATTTTTCTTATTAAATTCTTGAGAGAAATAAATTGTTCATGGTGAACAAGAGTATATATATATATATATATCATTCCCCCATAGTGGATAAAATTGGAAAAATTTCTAAATTTAATATTTATGATATTGTCTTGAAGAAACTATAAAACTAAATAAAATAATTTTAATATGTTCTATGAAGTGTATGATAATATTTATTGAAAATGATCTAATTTATTCGATAAAGTGAATTCAAATAATTTTTTTTAAATCACGTTTTAAGTGAATATGTTATTTTGTGAATGATCATTATGATGAATTTTTTATAAAAAATAACAATAATATAACCACCAGAGGAGGTTCGATGATAGTAAATATATATAGAGCATAATTAATTTTATAATTATTTATAAATAATGCATCCCTGATGAATGATATTAAAATAGTGTTTTTTGACATTATATTAAAGAATATATTCATTTATCAATTATTGTGATTGTAGTAGTAATATCAAGGGAAATATTATTATACACGTGCTAATGGATTATCAATATCATCTCATGTAATTCATTAAATTTATCCCATTATGTGGATGTTATTATCCTTCTAGTTTATAAATAAGAATATTGAATTTCATGATTTTAAAATACATGGGGGATCTGCTCTGAGGTATATGTATTGGAAAACAATATTTCGGCTTGATGTTTGAAAATATTTGGTATATAATTTTTAAAATATAAAATAATATTTTTGGTAATGGGCCTAACCATTCATGATTATATTATGAATTCATTAACCACCATAAGTATAAGTTATAAAGTAAAATATGAATATTTATATTTGAAATATCCTATAGATCTTATATGCATCGACCTTAAAGAAGAATATTTATAAACATTATTTTTTGTTAAATGATTCATAAAAAATAATATATGAGTAAGTATATTCTCATTTAAGTACATTTACCAGCAGAGAAAATTAATTAAAGACTCTAAAAGAGTGAAAATATTCCTATTTTGTAATAAAATTTATTAATGATTTTTTATATCTATAATATCAATGAGTTATATGAATGGTATTATTTTAAATGAATATCATATTGAGAGAATATATAAAATAGGTACTAAGATATATAACATACATTCATAAAAGTGACTATAAATAATTTTTTATATACAATCAAATCAATAATGGTAAAACCGAAGTTTACTAATCCTGGAACATTAAATATATGTCAGGATGGTTTAGTCTATCTATGATCAATTATAATGAAATATATTGATGCAAGTATTCTTGGTAATAGATTTATTGATAATATAGTATAAATCCATCATTTGGAGAATGATGAATTTATTTAATGGATGCATGTCTACTAAATTATCAATGAATTCATTCTCATAAAGTTATTATAAATACCCCTTTATAATAATTTACCATGAGATATGCATTTTTTAGGTAAATTATTTATATCATTGGCAGCTATATTGGAAATAAATTACTTATATCTTTATGAAGAAGTATATATGGGTGTTCCCACCTACCATGTGATCCATTTAAATATTATTTTAAAGATGCATATACTAAATGATAATGTGTGTTATTTTCTAATGGTGAGTAAATATTAAAAAATGGTTCTTGTAGAACCATTAACCTGATGCTAACAACACTTATATATATGTGATGTGTTGGAAATTAATAGTCTAATTATCCACTCATAATGTTTTGTTGAACTGATTATATAAAATCATTGTTCATAATTAATTGAAAGAAATAAATATATTTTGAATTGACAATGAAAAGGAATATATTAGAAACATTATGTATTTTTAGGTATTTTCCCTGAAGTGACACTAGTAAGATAAAAATAATGAGATATTAATAAAATGTTATTAATGATATATATTCTTTGAATTAATTTAAATCTCATTTATGAAAATGGATTTTTACATATGTAGACATCATAAAAATTGGCCAAAAATTATTATAGGAACTTTTGAAATGTTCAACATATAATGTTTTGGATTAATTATCCAATCTACCAATACCATTAAATACTTATGATCTCATTATATGAAATATTCTTCCTTGTATATTTGGATTTTTATATGAATCATAGAAGGGTTAAAAATTCCTGAAGCATATTCAAAATTATGAATGTATCACCTAATATGAAAAATTATGGTGTGAAATGAATAAGTTGTATTTCATTTATCCATATTAAGTTAAGGAAGAATATAAATTGAATTGATCATTCCATGGTTCAAATGAATCATTCTATTATTAATATGTTTTTTAAACATCTAAACTCTCTAAGATATTTTGATAATCAATGGCTTACAGGAAATGCCTTTTTTATTTTGAATTAATCATCCTCACAATGAATTATTAAATTTATGGAATGGTTTTACAAATAATGAATAATTAAATCTCTTACTTCCAAGAGTGATATATTTCATAAATGAGGGTTTGATGAATAACATACAAATCCTAAAAGGATTAAATAAAAATTCACATTTTATTTATCCCTAAATGATACACATGTACAAGTGCACATGTACCTTAAAAATAACCATGAATGATATTACAATTCAAGGTAGTGTTCTTCCCAATTCATTGAAATATAAATTTTATAAAATATTATTATTCCAAAAATTCACAAATGAATGTTTTGGTTTCGAATTGATCATGGACATTCTATTATTTAAATGATGTAGTGTTGATAATTATGATGGGGAGATATAACTGTTTAACTTTTTTCCCTCAGTCATGTTTTTCCCAATGGGATTTCATTATAAGGTTTTTAACAAGGAAACACTCTTAGGACTTGATGATATTATACTCTTTTTCCCTAATCATGGGGTTTTCCCTCAAATTGTTTTCCGTAATGATGTTTTTAATGAATCAATCATATGTAATAAAAAATACCCAATGGTATGTTATAATTTATTAGGGATATCTAAAATTAATGGAGATTGTCAGACTTCCCTATGAGTTATATGTTTCAATGAGACCATTCATTATTACATAGGGTCTTTCTACCACGTCTCAAATACATAATTAAATAATAAAATTAATTGATGTTTTGAAGTCATAATTAAATGAAATAATCATGGGTATTTGGGAACATATCAATTTTTTACCTTCATCATGTTTTCCCATTGAGTTTTCCTAGTATGTTTATTAATGAGGCGACAAAACATTAAATTAAATTAATTTAGTTTCACTTATTTTTCCAAAAAGTTATTTATATGTGAAGATTATATAAGATTCCATGAAATTATGACCTTAAAGGGAAAGTGTTATAAAAAATTAAATTTGAATGTCATAATTATGTTCACTCTTATTCCCAAAAATCCCATTAATGTTCCAATCATTTTAAATGATAAATTTTGGTATTCCTTATACTCTACAAATACATAGAAATGTTAATAAATGGATGATGGGTTTTTAGGCTATATATATGGTTTCATTATCTAATTCTTGTATTTAAATTTTATTGGTATTTATATTTTTCATCACCATCGTCATACAAAAATTCAATGCTCGCTTCATCTATGATGTTCGTCATCTATCACGACCCGTCCCAATGGGGCCCGGGCCGCAACTCCCCAACCCTACCTTCAATAGGCTCGGGGCTGGTTACTATCACCTAGTAGTAATGTCACTTACATGGGACGTATTGCCTATAAACCTATACACACACACACACATCTCCAATCCCACAAAGCTGAAAAGTAAAAAATACTGAAGATGGAAATGCATGCATACACTAAAATCCCAACCATAAGAGTATGATAGGAAAGTCAAGTACAGTAAAGTAAAACCCTGGGCCAAAAGTACAAGCCCACCAAAATAATGTCTGCAACAAAGTCCATCCTATGAGGAAAGGTAATGGACTGCAATCCATACCCAAAAGAACACACCTCGGCCTTTCTGATCTCACTGAGCACCGTCTGGTCCTGGTCATCCTAGAATCCTATCAAAGGCTCACTCGTTTGCAAAATACATGACATGTTTGGGAAAATCCCATACAGGGGTGAGTATAAAAATACACAGTAGGACACCTCTAAACAAAAAAGGAAAAAAACAAGGGAAAAATACCACAAAGGAAAGGTAAAATGAGATCTACACGGTATATGTCTACATAATATATAATATGAATATCCAGATATACTCATGCGCGGTCGACTATTGTGAAACCACCACTAAGATCCAGCTCGAAGATTCCACTAAGCATGTAACAAGGAGAACACTCTCCTATATCTAAATAGAAAGATAAATATGAAGTACTCATTCTGGGATAACACAATCAACAAGTACTTGAGAATATGATGCTCAGATGACAATCACAACCAATACCCATGGGGTTATTTCAACAACTCAGTCTAAACTAATCCACTAAGTAGAGGATCGGTGCCTGAGTAAAGTTGGTCACGTCGATACCATGAACTCTACCTAGGGTACCAAGAAGGAATAAAATATCTGGCTCCAAGTCTCTCAGAGGGGATTCCAATAACTCTATTCAGGGAGTCCTACTGAAGGGATCATACTCTAGTACATTGGAAATGATACTGGAAACCTTTAGTGGAAAGGCCAAGGGTATGAACCCTAATAAATCTAGTCAATGTCACAGTAGACAATTGGATCATGCCATGTAAAACAAGTTACAATGCATGTTGTATGGTTACACGCTGTGTTCCTTGACTCTAGGTATGGCCCGTGTAAACGGCCCGTGTCTCCAGTCCAGGTGTGTAAAACTAGACTACAAGGTGTGTAGAAGGATCACATGTCGTGTGTGATGACTTAAGGTACTGCCCATGTAAAAGTCCCGTGTCTCTAGGATTATCATATAAAAAGTAACTACACGACGTGTAGAAGGATTACCTGCCGTATCCGAGCACCTGGGGTTCTCTCCATGTACGTTGGCCATGTGCCCGTACACGGTCTCTGTCCGTGTCTCCATGCCTGTGTACCAGTACACGGGGTATCCCGTGTATTTGGCCGGGTCTGGCTGGGGAAGGGTATACATGTCGTGTCCTTGGCTGTGTACCCAACCCATATCCGTGTTGTAACACCCCAAGATTTCATAGTGTGTTATTTCTTCAAAATAAGTCAATAACTTGCACTCCACGCAACACTGAGTTCAATCACACCATGACTTACAAAAAAAAGGCATTAAAAGAGGTCATGAATAGCATTAACTAAATTTTTTCACTTTATATAATCCTTATAATTTTAGAATCCATATTATGAGTTTCTTAGTCATAATGCAAGAACAGATTCATTTTCAGTATTGCACTTTTATCAACTTTTAATAGTGAAACTTTTTTTAAATACAATATTTTAAACTTTTTGACTAAATGGGGACATCAAAAAATTTAAAATGAAACATCCCAAGCTTCCACGGTACGCTTTCCTTTGAATAATACAGTAGCGTGTGTTGTACGCAACTTCGAGTTTTAACACACACCACAACCGATCAAACTAGCCGTTATGAATAGTAATACCTACTTTTTAAAATTATATATATATTATATTTCAAAATGGACTTCATTTTTGGATTCGGAATATCAAAATTAGCCTAGGGTGAAATTTTGGTACATTTCAGATAACTTTCATATTTTGATGAATAGTGAAAATTACTAAATTTTAATTAAAAACAACTTTTTTAATCAAAATAATTAATAGTGATAAATTATGAATTTGAGTGGTTTTAAAGTATATTTAGAATATATTTTTACCATTTAATATAATGTTGGTCATTGGACATAATTTTACAATTAAACCGAACATAAACAAGTGTCAATCTTTTGATAGTTATTATCTCTTAAAAACACGCTTTTTGTTTTGACAGCGGGAATTAATTTTAAATTAATTTCTGCCACTTCTGTGTTTTGAATTTAGGAAAATGGATTCCATATTTGGAATCAGGATGTTCAAATTGTGTAAATAGGTAACTTTTATTTTTAGACATTTTGAATAGTTACTGTGGTAAATATTTTATTTACCATGGTTAAAGGGTAAATCCGGTAAATAAGGGTTAAAAAAAATAATATTATAATAATACTAAATTACCCTAAAACGTGTCTTAACCCTATTGGTTGATACATGGTCGACCATGGGCGTCTTTGGGTCTATTTTGGGACCCCATGGATCCACTTGTAAGTGATAATGACACTTTATTTTAATTTAGTTAAAATGAATACAAAAATGACACAAGCATATATCTTTTAGAACAACAATTTTTACATAGGGTTATATATGTTGGATCTTAGATTATAAATATTCATTAGAAAGCTAAAACGATTTCCTACATAATGATATTTTATTTATAATTTTTAGACATTGAATAATTTATTTTATTTATGACACAATGATGATGCAGTAATTACTATAATAGTGAAAAATTAAAATAATTGATATTATAAATACCCAAATAATTATAATATGAAACTTTTAATGAATTAAACTAATTTTATATGATAATATGATATATTAGGATTGATTTAATTGACTTTGTTCTAAGTAATCAATCTGTTAGGAGTTTCAAAAAAATCAACTATTGAATAGTGTCAAAATTGACATAAAAGAGTTCTTAAAACAAATATTATATTATTAATTGATATTAAATTCCTAAAAATCTAAGGTTCGGCCAAGAGACTTATATTATGATAGGTTCCTAATTAATAGACCACTTGGGGGTCGCTTGGATGTATATAGTAAGTTTATTAACCATATTATATAAAAATACAAAGAGACATTGTAAAAGTGAAACTAATTAACTTAGAGTTAATACTTAAAGATAAGGTTAATATAAGTACCCAAACCAGTCTAAATTCTATTGGTTGAGTGGTTTTCGACCTATCCCCACCTTAACCTTCGAATAGTCAACTTTGGAGCCATTAGAAACCGAATATGAATTTATTATAAATTAATATTTCTAGCTTTTCCAAAGGTGCCCCTCACCCCTCTTATAAAAGGGCACTCCTCCTTCTCTTTTCCTCACACCTCTCAAGCCACTTGGCTCGTCCAAACTCTGCCCAACTAAGCTCCCCACATCCCTCTCCTCCTCCTTGAAGCTTCCCCTTAGGCAGAAAGCATTTCAAGAAGTCCTTTGGTTCCAACCAAAGTGAGTTACCTAGATTAAAGGTAACGATTTCTCTTAAATTATTTTCATTTATTTTGCTTCTCCAACCCCCAAACTCTTTTTATTTCATTTCTTTTGTAACAACACCAGTATCCTAAATATACTAGGATGTTGTTATAAGAAGGATTCAAACTACAAATACACACAACTCCATCTAATGGATGATGAACATAATGTTTCTGTGGATGGCAAACTAACGCCTCACGAAACGATGATTGTTCAAATACATCTTACCGCCTCTCATGGTGGCCATTATGATGGCACTGTAATTAAATATGATATTAATGATATATATTTTATATATAAGCTTCTGTAATTCCATTTTATTTCATACCATTATTCGTTTCATGTTGTATATACATACGATAATTTCATTTGAGGAAGTGCGGACTACCGCCCCCTTAAAATGATATGACTCGTTCATACCACACATGGAACGTATAAAGGATGGTGTTAATGAACTTAAGTAACATATATAAAATACTATACTAGAATAGTAATATACCTATATATCATTTGTATTAGATTCTTTTAAAATAAAAAATTAAATGGAAGTAGCGTTCGTGCGCACGTACGGACTACCGTCTCCACGAACGCGATAAGATTCATTCTCCATCATATCCATTCAAGTCTTATTCTCATTTTGGGGTGAAAACTAATGTTAATATCATTCTGATTATGAATAAGATATAATCTATCCATTACAAACATGTCTTACGTAACCAAACATTTAAGAATAACGAATCGATTATCACCCGAAACGACGATAATACTAAGATATTATTAATAAAGCAATGTTAAAAGATCATATATGATATCATATTAATGTATATGATTCTTGTATAATTTAATAACAATTATTTCACCATTATACAGGAGGTTAACCTACCCCAACCAAGGAAAAGTACAAGGTAAGGGTTATTTCACAATCTCTTCATTATCCGAGGTTGTATATACGTAATAATCTACTGGGATCTCTTTATCATCCACATCCATGTTTTCTTAAAAATGTATTTCAAAACATTTTTACTATTTACAAGAATATGGGTTAAATTCATTTGTACCCTTGTTTGACTTTTTATAAGTGGTTTATAAAGGAATCTTTCGGTCGTTTTCAAAACAAGGTCCTTTTTAACCTTTTCGACAGAATTAAGGTAAGAATGTTTTTTTTAACTTATACGGGGGGTGCGGCTATTTTCCGCCGTTATAAAATCTTCAAAACTTCCCTTACAATCTTATAAGAATATTTTCAAAGAAAATGTTTTATTTTATATGGATCTTAAATGATTTCAAAATAAAAGGAGATATTTCTTTAAAAAGAATTTTGATTTCATCTATGTCAACATCCTTTGACGGATTTTAAGATTATTTGAAGTTGATTTATTATGATACAAAACTTCTATATTGTATTGAAGGTTTTGTGATATGTTTGACTATGGATGTGCTATTTTTATACCATTCATAGTTTATGGTGAAATTATTGACATTTCGTATGCTAGTTTTAATACGAATGTTTATGTTATGTTTAAACCTTTTCATATGGGAATGCATTGGACTTAATAAGTGACGGGTGGAGCCCGCTATAGCTCCTCGATGCATCGGTAGGTCTCATGAGACAAACTAGTGTCTTGGCACAAGGCCTTGACACAATCTTATTTTTAGTCTTGGCACGAGGCCTTGGCTATGTGGTTATGATAGTCTGGCATTATGCATTCCAACATTATGAAAGTGGTTATTGATTTTTTTCATGTGATTATTCCATTAGTAGAATATCCATGTGAATAAGTAAATGGCATTATTTCATTTTATTTATGCCATACCATGTTGAAAGTTCATGTTTAAAAGGCTTTTGTTTTAGTTATACATTGCCTTAAATGTTTATTCTTATTGATGAAAGTTTCCGCTATATTGTTATCCTTACTGGGCATTTGAGCTCACCCCTTTTCTATGTTTTATTTTTCCTAGGAAGTGAAGATGTAAGTTATGAATGACCTGCAGGGATATTATGAGGGGATTATAGTGTGGACTGTGGAAACATTATGTTGTTGTAGTAGTTTTTCATTTTATGATGTAATGTAAAACTTATGAATATATATAGTGTTTCCAAGGCTACTAAACCAATCGGTCTTTCGAGATTTGATCTTTCTTGTGATCATGCCAATGTTATGTAATAATGCACCGACTCTGGGTAGCTGGGGTCGGGGCGTTACAGTTGGTATCAGAGGAAGTTTAGTACAAACCTTGGAAGCTAGATTTAGATAAACTCTTATTAGAGCACGTAGACCTAAGATGAACTTTGAGGATTAGTATAAAAGAACTTCCGAGAATTTTGGTATTGTAGAGATTTTGTGGGTTTTCCGAGCAATACATCCCTGTCTGGATACGAGCAGGTAGAGGCGGCTCTGGCACAGATGTACCTAGGGGTAAAACCTGAAAACACCGCTTTGAGCTAGACTCGAACGGGAACTGGTGCACGACAACGGGCCTTGCTGCACTCTTGGTTACGACACTCCCGGGGGATATGCTTAGGATAATTCTCATTTTCTTTACAAACCATTATGAAGGGTTTATGAGTATATACATCCTCAAAGAAAACATTCTTATGATTATGGATTATATCCATAAATAGTTCAATTTATGTTAAGTGTTTTATAAGTATGGGATTATGTATTTTGATTCATAAACTGATCTAGTGTATTCCATTATTTAGAAATGGCACCAGTAGAAGGAATGAGAACTCTAGCAATGAACATGATCCAAAGAGAAGGAAGGATCATATCTTTCATGGTCTTAAGATAGAATTTATAAGAGAAATAGTCTCCCATGTATTATCATCATATGAAGAAATAATATCATGTGTTGATAAGATAAGTAAAGAGTTTACTGAGTCCTATGGCTTTGAAAGGAAGCAAGAGAAGAAAAGGATGGAAGAGAGAAAAATGAATAAAGGGAAGAGGGAAAAGAAGAATTTTCCCATATGTGGTAACTGTGGAAAGAATCACCCTGGAACTTGCCTGAAAGGAATGGGAGTTTGTTATAAGTGTGGAGGAAAAGGGCACAAAGTACGTGAATGCAAGGGTAAGAAAATGGTTTCAAATGTACAATGCTTCATTTGCAAGGAGTTTGGACACTACGCGAACCTATGTCCCAGTCATCAGACTATGCTGCAAATGATGCTATTGGATAATAATCAAGTTATGATACTACCACAGATGAAGAGGAATGATTAGAGTTCTTATGTTGATTATGTCAATTGAGTTTTGTATCAACAATGTACTTGTTATAATAATTATGGAGTATATAAGGATTGTACTGCAGTACTATTTCATTAAGGACTTGAGATTGTGTGGAACAAAGAAAAGTGACTCAATAGCAGGATAAATTTTTGGAAAATATATGGTTGAGAGAAAGATAAACCATAATATGGTTCTGATACCGAGTTAGTGATTTTAGAATAATACATGATTGATTTGGATGAATTATATCGGATATTCTTGACTACCTTGAAACTGATTAATGATTTGTATATTCCATCATTTTTTTGGGGTTTAAAACATTTTTGGATTGATGAAGTATATCCAGCATTCTATATGGAATAAGGGAGCATGAATGTAATCAATAAAGAATATGGTAATTCAAGATGTTTCAGTGTATTAAAAGAATACAAGATGAAGGTATTCATATGCTATTACAGGGTAAAAAGGATCTATATTATGTTTACCTTCCTTATAAATGTTGGACTGTGAGTTTGGACAGATGTATTTTGGATAGTTCTAGTTTGGATTATTTTGGATTACCATAAAAGGACAACCCGGAGGTCGGGCGGCAACCCGTCGCGTCTGGCAAGGCTGCGAGACTTGAACCTGCAACCAAAGGGCGACAAGGGTGTATCACCTACCACTGGCCCATGAGATGTCCTGGATTAAATAATGTAGTTTTTTTTAAAAAGATTTGGTAGATGAATTATAAATTCATTTATTTTGGAACCCTGTACGAATAGTATAAATAGAAATTTTTTTTACGTTCTATTATCTTTTAGAGTGAAAGATGAGTTTGTGGTAGAAATTTATTAATGGATAAAACTCTAATTATAATGTAAGTATATCTCCTTATGATCTTAGCCAATCTCATAAATAAATTCCTCAACATTAATAAAAGGAACTTAGAACAAAAATGTTGTCCTAGATGGTACCTTAAATCATCACTAATTTATGGCTTTGGGATTGTTGACCTTTTCATAGCCATGTTCTCTACCACTCTCCATCAGATAATTGATGGTTAGATTTCTCCTCCATATCCATATTTTCCTACATGTAACCCTAGTATGTGTTATTTTCGGTAATCTTCATACTTTCCACTCTTTATTTTAAATAGGGGCCTCATTAATTCATTTTTCGATGTGGGATTTCAACTAAGATATTTTGAAACGTAAAAAATGTGTTATCCCAATACCCTATGTTTTGTTGAACCGATGGTATTTCAAATCATCATAGATTGATGAGTTTAAGGACCTCAATTTTATACTTCTTTGTGATTGATGACCTCAATCACTACCTATAAATATTTACGTTTTTCCTCCAATTATATGTCTCTGATTGCCACCAATGTTCTCCTAATCAAGATCATAATTTGGTGGTGACCCTTTCATTTCTCTTTTCCACATATTAAGACTATATTTTAGTAACCCAATTTACGATGTGGGTTTTCCCACAAATATATTTTCTATTTTCAACCTCTTATTTTCGAAGAACAATTTCAAATTGCGAGGACGCAATTTATTGAAGGAGGGGAGAATGTAACACCCCAAGATTTCATAGTGTGTTATTTCTTCAAAATAATTCAATAACTTGCACTCCACGCAACACTGAGTTCAATCACACCATGACTTACAAAAAAAAGGCATTAAAAGAGGTCATGAATAGCATTAACTAAATTTTTTCACTTTATATAATCCTTATAATTTTAGAATCCATATTATGAGTTTCTTAGTCATAATGCAAGAACAGATTCATTTTCAGTATTGCACTTTTATCAACTTTTAATAGTGAAACTTTTTTTAAATACAATATTTTAAACTTTTTGACTAAATGGGGACATCAAAAAATTTAAAATGAAACATCCCAAGCTTCCACGGTACGCTTTCCTTTGAATAATACAGTAGCGTGTGTTGTACGCAACTTCGAGTTTTAACACACACCACAACCGATCAAACTAGCCTTTATGAATAGTAATACCTACTTTTTAAAATTATATATATATTATATTTCAAAATGGACTTCATTTTTGGATTCGGAATATCAAAATTAGCCTAGGGTGAAATTTTGGTACATTTCAGATAACTTTCATATTTTGATGAATAGTGAAAATTACTAAATTTTAATTAAAAACAACTTTTTTAATCAAAATAATTAATAGTGATAAATTATGAATTTGAGTGGTTTTAAAGTATATTTAGAATATATTTTTACAATTTAATATAATGTTGGTCATTGGACATAATTTTACAATTAAACCGAACATAAACAAGTGTCAATCTTTTGATAGTTATTATCTCTTAAAAACACGCTTTTTGTTTTGACAGCGGGAATTAATTTTAAATTAATTTCTGCCACTTCTGTGTTTTGAATTTAGGAAAATGGATTCCATATTTGGAATCAGGATGTTCAAATTGTGTAAATAGGTAACTTTTATTTTTAGACATTTTGAATAGTTACTGTGGTAAATATTTTATTTACCATGGTTAAAGGGTAAATCCGGTAAATAAGGGTTAGAAAAATAATATTATAATAATACTAAATTACCCTAAAACGTGTCTTAACCCTATTGGTTGATACATGGTCGACCATGGGCATCTTTGGGTCTATTTTGGGACCCCATGGATCCACTTGTAAGTGATAATGACACTTTATTTTAATTTAGTTAAAATGAATACAAAAATGACACAAGCATATATCTTTTAGAACAACAATTTTTACATAGGGTTATATATGTTGGATTTTAGATTATAAATATTCATTAGAAATCTAAAAAGATTTCCTACATAATTATATTTTATTTATAATTTTTAGACATTGAATAAGTTATTTTATTTATGACACAATGATGATGCAGTAATTACTATAATAGTGAAAAATTAAAATAATTGATATTATAAATACCCAAATAATTATAATATGAAACTTTTAATGAATTAAACTAATTTTATATGATAATATGATATATTAGGATTGATTTAATTGACTTTGTTCTAAGTAATCAATCTGTTAGGAGTTTCAAAAAAATCAACTATTGAATAGTGTCAAAATTGACATAAAAGAGTTCTTAAAACAAATATTATATTATTAATTGATATTAAATTCTTAAAAATCTAAGGTTCGGCCAAGAGACTTATATTATGATAGGTTCCTCATTAATGGACCACTTGGGGGTCGCTTGGATGTATATAGTAAGTTTATTAACCATATTATATAAAAATACAAAGAGACATTGTAAAAGTGAAACTAATTAACTTAGAGTTAATACTTAAAGATAAGGTTAATATAAGTACACAAACCTGTCTAAATTCTATTGGTTGAGTGGTTTTCGACCTATCCCCACCTTAACCTTTGAATAGTCAACTTTGGAGCCATTAGAAACCGAATATGAATTTATTATAAATTAATATTTCTAGCTTTTCCAAAGGTGCCCCTCACCCCTCTTATAAAAGGGCACTCCTCCTTCTCTTTTCCTCACACCTCTCAAGCCACTTGGCTCGTCCAAACTCTGCCCAAATAAGCTCCCCACATCCCTCTCCTCCTCCTTGAAGCTTCCCCTTAGGCAGAAAGCATTTCAAGAAGTCCTTTGGTTCCAACCAAAGTGAGTTACCTAGATTAAAGGTAACGATTTCTCTTAAATTATTTTCATTTATTTTGCTTCTCCAACCCCCAAACTCTTTTTATTTCCTTTCTTTTGTAACAACACCAGTATCCTCAATATACTAGGATGTTGTTATAAGAAGGATTCAAACTACACATACACACAACACCATCTAATGGATGATGAACAGAATGTTTCTGTGGATGGAAAACTAACGCCTCACGAAACGATGATTGTTAAAATACATCTTACCGCCTCTCATGGTGGCCATTATGATGGAACTGTAATTAAATATGATATTAATGATATATATTTTATATATAAGCTTCTGTAATTCCATTTTATTTCATACCATTATTCGTTTCATGTTGTATATACATACGATAATTTCATTTGAGGAAGTGCGGACTACCGCCCCCTTAAAATGATATGACTCGTTCATACCACACATGGAACGTATAAAGGATGGTGTTAATGAACTTAAGTAACATATATAAAATACTATACTAGAATAGTAATATACCTATATATCATTTGTATTAGATTCTTTTAAAATAAAAAATTAAATGGAAGTAGCGTTCGTGCGCACGTACGGACTACCGTCTCCACGAACGCGATAAGATTCATTCTCCATCATATCCATTCAAGTCTTATTCTCATTTTGGGGTTAAAAATAATGTTAATATCATTCTGATTATGAATAAGATATAATCTATCCATTACAAACATGTCTTACGTAACCAAACATTTAAGAATAACGAATCGATTATCACCCGAAACGACGATAATACTAAGATATTATTAATAAAGCAATGTTAAAAGATCATATATGATATCATATTAATTTATATGATTCTTGTATAATTTAATAACAATTATTTCACCATTATACAGGAGGGTAACCTACCCCAACCAAGGAAAAGTACAAGGTAAGGGTTATTTCACAATCTCTTCATTATCCGAGGTTGTATATACGTAATAATCTACTGGGATCTCTTTATCATCCACATCCATGTTTTCTTAAAAATGTATTTCAAAACATTTTTACTATTTACAAGAATATGGGTTAAAGTCATTTGTACCCTTGTTTGACTTTTTATAAGTGGTTTATATGGTAATCTTTCGGTCGTTTTCAAAACAAGGTCCTTTTTATCCTTTTCGACAGAATTAAGGTAAGAATGTTTTTTTTAACTTATACGGCGGGTGCGGCTATTTTCCGCCGTTATAAAATCTTCAAAACTTCCCTTACAATCTTATAAGAATATTTTCAAAGAAAATGTTTTATTTTATATGGATCTTAAATGATTTCAAAATAAAAGGAGATATTTCTTTAAAAAGAATTTTGATTTCATCTATGTCAACATCCTTTGACGGATTTTAAGATTATTTGAAGTTGATTTATTATGATACAAAACTTCTATATTGTATTGAAGGTTTTGTGATATGTTTGACTATGGATGTGCTATTTTTATACCATTCATAGTTTATGGTGAAATTATTGACATTTCGTATGCTAGTTTTAATACGAATGTTTATGTTATGTTTAAACCTTTTCATATGGGAATGCATTGGACTTAATAAGTGACGGGTGGAGCCCGCTATAGCTCCTCGATGCATCGGTAGGTCTCATGAGACAAACTAGTGTCTTGGCACAAGGCCTTGACAAAATCTTATTTTTAGTCTTGGAACGAGGCCTTGGCTATGTGGTTATGATAGTCTGGCATTATGCATTCCAACATTATGAAAGTGGTTATTGATTTTTTTCATGTGATTATTCCATTAGTAGAATATCCATGTGAATAAGTAAATGGCATTATTTCATTTTATTTATGCCATACCATGTTGAAAGTTCATGTTTAAAAGGCTTTTGTTTTAGTTATACATTGCCTTAAATGTTTATTCTTATTGATGAAAGTTTCCGCTATATTGTTATCCTTACTGGGCATTTGAGCTCACCCCTTTTCTATGTTTTATTTTTCCCAGGAAGTGAAGATGTAAGTTATGAATGACCTGCAGGGATATTATGAGGGGATTATAGTGTGGACTGTGGAAACATTATGTTGTTGTAGTAGTTTTTTATTTTATGATGTAATGTAAAACTTATGAATATATCTAGTGTTTCCAAGGCTACTAAACCAATCGGTCTTTCGAGATTTGATCTTTCTTGTGATCATGCCAATGTTATGTAATAATGCACCGACTCTGGGTAGCTGGGGTCGGGGCGTTACACGTGTACTCCCGGAGTACACTCCAGGTGGTCCGCTGACGAACACACTCCGTGTAGACCATACTACACGTCGTGTAGTTGGGATTTCTCCAGAATCACCGTCTTCCACCTCGCGCGTCGGCCCATATTCCAGATCATGGTATTGTCAGCCGTTTTCCATGAAACTCAAGATGCTTGTTCGTTTCATCATCCTAACTCCGAATCCGGGTATTTTGGAACTTCAATCGGCTTGGAAAACAAGCATTGATCCAACTGAAAGAAAACACCCAAAAACCCATATCTCACGATCAGCTCCGAATCGTCCATCGCCACTGCAGTCGCGCCTCCATAGCATCGTCCCGAGGCTGGATTTACATTTTCATATCGTTGTATTGTAGATCGAAGGCGCAATAAATCATTGTTTGTACCCCAAAAAGAACACATAGAACTCACACGAATAATTTTATTAAACATGGAGGAAATGAAAAAAACAATCGAGAGGGATGAACCTCGATCGATGTTCATGTTGATCTATGTTCGTCACCGTTAGAAGATTCAATGAAACCAAAATAACATCACGAATCAATTCTCCAAAATCCCCACAAAAATATCATCCCGCAAAATAAGATCAATCCACGGGCTAATCTGTTCATGGATTAGTCCGCGTTCATCATAGGAATCAAGAACGGGGAAAGGAAACCAAAATCAAACATCCTACCTGGATCCACAACGTTCATTGGTGAATATCTAATTTCCACGTTGTCACTGCCGGTGAAACTTTTCAAGAACATCGTCTCCTCATTGGGGTTTCCTCCAGAGCCTCCAGAGCCTCCAGAGCCTCCAAAGCCTCCAAGGGTTTCAGGGTTATGAGTTTTTTCACCCTGGACCCCTGCGCAAATCTTTATTTAAAATGATAAAAAGATATTTTCATAACAAAAAATAATAAAATATTTTTCTTAAATATTTTATTTCGGTTAGGTCCAAAAACTAGATTTCACCACCAACCTGTGCCAGATGATTTTAGGTCTCTTCAAGGGTAAACCCGCTGCTCTGGAAGCAACACAGTCCCCTCAGATTTCCTATCTGAGCACCCATTCATGTGTTATTCCACTTTTTTCCGGAAAACCACACACGCACGTAATTTAATTATTTAATTAAATTCAAACATTTTTTCTGGCCTCGCCGAGCCTCATAATTGCATGCCTTCTCGAAGATTGTTCTCGAAATAATTCCCATATAATATAAAAATAATACATGTAAAAATTCTGGGACAATATATCCCCCCCAAATTAGGGCTTTACATCCTTGAAAAAAAACGAGGGATACTAAAAAAGATGTGGGTACTACACATGAATCATAGCCTCCTTCCACGAGCCCCCCTAAAGATTCCCATGATGCCACCGGACACACACCAAGGGAATAGATCGCCCACGAAGGATCCTCTCCTGCCGATCCTCGATCTCCGCATGTTACTCAGCAAAGGTCGCTCCATCATCGATGTCTAACTCACCCTAGTCGATAACGTGCGATGGATCATGCATGTACCTACGTAGCTGCGACACATGGAAGACGTTATGTACCCGATACATCTGGGGAGGTAGATCCAAGAGGTACGACACCTCGCCAACTCTACTCAGAATCTAAAAATGGCCGATGAACCACAGATATATATAGCCTCCTCGACCAAATCTTCGCAATCCCCATCGATGTGAGACCCAAACGAACACACGGTATCCCTCCTGGAACATCAAGGGCCTCCATCTCTTGTCAGAATAAGACTTCTACTGACTCTGTGTAGTCTTCATCTGCTCCTGGATGACCTGCACCTTCTCCATAGTAGCTCACACTATATCTGGGCCAATGAGTGCTGACTCTCCTAGGTCTGTCCAACAAAGTGGTGACCTACAATGTCGCCCGTACAAAGCCTCAAATGCTACCATACAAATAGTGAAATGATAACTATTTTTATAATAAAACTTCACCAGTGGTAGGTGATCCTCCCAGCTATGACCGAAGTCAAGTATTCAAGCTCGTAGAATATCCTTAATAACTTGGATGGTCCGCTCTGTCTGACGATCAGTCTGAGGATGAAATGTTGTGCTCAAGCATAACAGAGTCCCAAAAGCTTCATGAAATCCCTTCCACAAACAGGATGTGAAACGAGAATCACAATATGAGATGATTTTTGATGGAACTCCAAGAATTTGAACTATATATTTCACGTAGAGGCGTCCCAAGCTCTCTACTGAACTCTGCTACAGTATGGCCAGGAAGTGGGCCGACTTGGTCAGTCGGTCAATGATCACCCAGATGGAATCTTGTCCCCTGGACATACGTGGTAAACTCATCACGAAGTCCATGCATATCCCATCCCACTTCCACTCTGGCACCTCAAGGGGTTGAGTCGAACAGGTTGGAACCTGGTGCTCAGCCTTTACGTGCTGACAAGTAAGGCACTGAGAAACAAACTCTTCCACACTCTTTTTCCTTCTTGGCCACCAGAACTGACGTCAGAGGTCCTGGTACATCTTTTCCATGCCTGGATGCACCACCAGAGGGGATGTATGGAAATATATCAGAACATCCTCTCGTAATGTCACTGGTACTACTATGCACCCTCTGAAAAGAACAACATGCTCCACACCTTTTGAATATCCATCAGCAGCATCACCTGTGGATATCTGATCACGTAGAGTCTCATAGCTATCATCCTTGAGCTATGCTTCCTTGACTCACTATAAGAGTGGAGGGGTAACAACCATCGACTGAAGGTAAGCATCCTTATCTCTATCCATGAAGGATAACTGTAAAGAGGCCAACTGCCTCGTCGCCTCATCCAGCAACTGCGAACTGGATTTCTTGCTGAGAGCATCTTCCACAACATTCCCCTTCCCAGGAGTATAAACGATCTCAATGTCGTAATCCTAGAGGAACTCAAGCCACCACCTATATCTCAAATTTAGATCCTTATGAGAAAATATATATCTGATACTCTTGTGATCAGAGTAGATGATAAACCGCTCACCCATCAGGTAGTGCTGCCACATCGTCAATGCGAAGACTACTGCCACCAACTAAAGATCACGGGTCATGTAGTTCTGCTCGTGTGGCCTCAAATAACTTGAGCCATTGGCAATCCAAACTTTCCTCTACATCAGGACTCAACCAAGCTTGGTTCCTGATGTTTCACTGAACACCATGTACTCGACACCCTCTTTTAGTAGTCTCAAGATCAGGGTACTCATCAGACTCTGTCTCAACTGCTGAAATCCTTCTAGAATCTCTTGGTCCACATGAAAGGATACCCCTTTTAGGTCAATACTATCATGTGTGCTGAAATCTGGGAGAAATTGTGAATGAATCTTTGATAGTATCCTGCCAACCAATGGAAACACCGTACCTCCATCATGCTCTGGGGTGGCTCCCATGCGAGCACTACCTCTACCTTGGCTGGGTTCACTACTACACCATTTACTAAGATAACGTGACCCAGAAAGTGGACCTCCTGTATCCATAATTGACATTTCAAGAGTTTCCCATACAATTGGTGCTCTCATAGTGTGTCCCGAACCATCCGTAGTGCCTCGCATGCTCCTCCTCAGACACATAGTACACAAGGATATCGTCAATGAAGACCACCACGAAACGATCTTGATAGGGCTGAAAGATCTGGTTCATGAGTCCCAAAAAACACTATCGGGGAATTTTTCATTCCCAAGGGAATCACCAAGTACTCATAGTAACCATAGAGACATATGAAAGCCATCATCAGTATATCCTCATCCCATACTCGCAACTGGTGATAGCCCGATCGTAGATCAACCTTTGAGAACCATCGTGCCCCTCTCAACTGGTCGAAGAGGTCATCGATCCTTGGTTGTGGATACCAGTTATTAACGGTCACCTAGATCATGTTCCGGTAATCCACATATAGCCTCAAGCATCCATCTGCATTCTTAGAATAAAAAACTAGGGCCGCCCAGGGTGAAACACTAGGTCTCATGAATCCCTTCCTAAGTCTTTCAGCTATAGCCTCAGCTCAGGAAGCTTTGTAGGAGCCATCTGATATGCTGATGCTGATATTGGTGTCGTCCCGGGTTGAAACCTAATGCAGAAATATATCTGCCAATGGGGAGATAGTCTAGGGACATCTCTTAGAAAGACGGCCTCGTACTCAGCTACTAATACTGGAGATTGGAAACTCATAACATCTGTTGCGCCAAGGGATATGCTAGCAAAATGATGTGAAATCGGTTGTACCTTCCTACACACGAGTCCATCATGCACTGCCCGGGTCTCCTTTTCACCGATGAAGGAGAACCTCATTCCATCACTGCGGACACACCACACCCTTCGCCTAAAACAATCAATCTGGACATGAACTGTGGATAGCCAATCCATACCAAGAATGACATCGTAAGGCCTCATCGCTACGACCAAGATTTTCCAACTGAAACTCTCACCTCCAAGGGTCAGGTCACACTGTCTACAAAGGTTTGTGATCTCTGAATCTTCTCCATTCAGGGTTTTTGAGCATAAGGGTCGATTCAACGACTCAGAAAGAATCTCAAAGTCTCGAACAAGATAAGTATCCAGAAAAGAATGGATAGAACTTGTTTCTATGAGTACGACATCCAAAGTAGAAAAGACACAGATGGTACCTCAAATATTTCAAGGAGTACCTTGGTCATAAGCCTCTACTGCATGAAAATGTCCCTGCCTCTATCCACCATCTCCCTGAAAATGGGGTGGACCTCCTGGGGGTGGTGGTGGTAAAGGGTCAAAACGCCAACCACCTCTAGCTACTCTCCTAGATCCTCTACCATGTCCTCCGCCCAGCAGATCTACCTGTTCCACACGTTGCCTTTTCCTCGGTGGTCCATCCACTGCTCCCATGTCAGTAGTACGATGGGACAGACAATATCGAGCGAGATTTACCCTACCATCACAAGAGTAGCATCGCCTCTCTCGAGGCTAGCTGGGTGCGCCCTGCGAACCCTGTACGACAGATCCCCTATCCTAGGATCTCCTCTAGAAATTTATTCCATGCCTGGGTCCCTAACATCGGCTCCCGGCTGCCGAGGTATCTGCTCCAACTCGCTCACTACTGACAACTTCTGGTTATCTCTACTCTTCCATGAATCTTTCAACCACCATAGCCTACTCGAGCACCCCAACATAAGTATGAATGCTCAAAGAGATGATGCTAGCTCATATGTCTCTGCGCAAGCCCTGCTCAAAAGTTAGAGATATGAAGTACTGATCCCTGACCATATCCATCGAGTACAGTGAGAGGTCGGTAAACCTCGATGAATATTCAGACACTGTCATGGTTATCTGCTGGAGATGATGATGATCTTGTATATGTACTGATCTCAGGGTAACCGGTGAAAACATATCTCTGAAGAGACACTCAAACTCTTACCATGAAAGATTCTCCTCGTCGTGAGTCTGGATTACCAAACTCCACCATCTCCCTGCCGAGCCCTACAGAAGACTCGCTGCCAAGATCACCATCTGGTTTGCTGGTGTCCTGACAAAATGGAAGACTATAGCCACTGCATCAAGCCAGTCCTCTACTGCCTGAGGGTCAGACATGCCTCGAAAACTAAGGGGTCTTTGTCTCTAAAACTCTTGGCGTGCGCTTAGCCTACGCTCCTACTCTATTAGTACAGTAGGCACTAAACACTGCTCCACAGGTGGTGGAATAGCTGGCACACCACCCAATGGAAAAACTGGGGGATCTGGTCCCTGTATCGAAGCTTCATCATCGAGGGGGTCGTCCTCATGATAGAGATGATAGATCCTAGCGGGTGCACGTCGTGGAGGCATCCTGTAATGAACAAGATGTATCACAATCAGTGAGTATATCTGGAGAGATAACACAAGAAGGACATGGAAACCACAACCCATTTCTTTATGATGCATGTACCATTATTTTCCCATAAAACAAGTGTTCTCAGGTCCCAAATCGAAAAACAAGTTATCAAAGTTCTAGTGTATGGATACATCGGCCACCTACACCAACACTCGGGTCCCTGGCTTGAAAACCGAACTTGAAACACTTAACACTCTTTCCCCAAAAATACTCACAGACTCTCGGTCCAAAGGTAGAAATGACCACCTCTGATACCACTCTGTCACGACCCGTCCCTGTAGGGCCTGGGCCGCAACTCCCCAACCCTGCCTCTAATAGGATAGGGGGTGCTGACTAGCACAGAGTAGGCATGTCACTAACATGGGAGGCATTGCCTATAAACCTGTACACACACACACACATCTCCAATCCCACAAGGATAAAAATTAAAAACTACTGAAAATGGAAATTCATGCACACACTAAAATCCCATCTTGCAGAGTACGACAGGAAAGTAAAGTATAGTAAGGTAAAACCCTAGTCCAAAAGTAAAAGCCCACCAAAAGAAAATCTACAACAAAGTCCAGCCTGGGAAGAAAGGTACTGGGAATACAATCTGTAGCTGTAGGAACACACCTCGGCCTGTCTAATCTCACTGAGAACCGCCCGGTCCTGGTCCGCCTAGAATCCTATCAAAGGCTTGCTTGTCTACACAATACACGACACGTGCAGGCAAATACCATGTAGGGGTGAGTATAACAATACCTAGTAGGACACCCCGAAACCACAAAGGAAAAAAACAAGGGAAGAATACCACAAAAGGAAAGGTACAGTCATCTCTACATAGTATATGTCTAAGGAACATATACAAAGAATATCTAGATATACTCATACGCGGTCGACTATCATGAAACCACCACTAAGATCCAGCTTGAATATTCCACTAAGCATGTAACAAGGAGAACACACTCCTAGATCTGAAGAGAGAGAGAGAATATGTACTCGTTCTTGGAGAACACACTCCACATGTACTTGAGAATATGATGCTCAGATGAGGATCACAACCAATAGACATGGGGTGATTCCAACAACTCAACCTGAACAAATACGCTAAGGAGAGGATCGACACCCGGTTAAAGTTGGTCACGTCGATACCAAGAACTATACCTAGGGTACCAAGAAGGAAGAGAGGATCTGGCTCCAAGTCTCTCAGAGGGGATTCCAACAACTCTATTCAGGGAGTCCTGCTGAAGGGATTATACTCCTGTACATAGGAAATGATAACAGAACCCTATGAAATCTAGTCCAATTCACAGAATACAACTTGCTCAATCCATTTAAAAAAGTTACACAGCTTGTAGTATGGTTACACGTTATCTTCCTTGAATCCGGGTACTGCCTGTGTAAATGGCCCTTGTCTCCAGTCCAGGTGTGTAAAACTAGAGTACACAGCATGTAGAAGGATCACACGCCATGTTCCTTGACTCCGGGTAATGCTCGTGTAAACGGACCATGTCTCTATGATTGTCGTATAGAATGTAACTACATGGAGTGTTGATGGATTGCACGCCATTTTCGAGCACTTGGGGTTCTCTCGGTGTACGCTGGCCATGTGCCCATACACGGACTTTGTCCGTGTCGCCATGCCTGTGTACCAGCATACAAGGTATCTTGTGTATCTGACCGGGTCTGGCCGGGGAAGCGTATACACGACATGTCCTTGGCCATGCACCCAACCCATGTCTGTGTACTCGCAGAGTACATGCCAGGTGGTCTGTAGAAGAAAACATGCCGTGTAGCCCATACTACACGCAGTGTAGTCGGGATTTCTCCAAAATCACCATCTTCCTCCTCGTACCTTGGCCGATCTTTCAGATCTTGATTCTGTTGTCTGTTTGCTGCGAAACTAAAGACTCTTGTTTGTTTCATCATTCGAACAATGAATCTGGGTGTTTCAGACCTTCAATCAGCTCAGAAATCAAGTGTTGATCTATCTGAAAGAAAACGCCCAAAAAACCATATCTCTCGATTTGCTACGAATTGTCAATCGCCACTGCAGTCTCACTTCCATAGCATCATCCCGAGGTTGGATCAACAATTTCTGATCATTGCACCACAGATCAAAGGTGAAATCGATCGTTGTTTTTACCTCGCAAAGAATGCATAGAACGCAAATGACGAATGCGAGAAATCATGGAAGAAAGGTACAAAAAATTGAGAGGGATGAACCTTGATAAATGTTCATTTTGATCTTGGTTCGTCACCGTTATAATATGTAACGAAACCAAAATAACTTCAAGTATAAATTACCCAAAATCCCTGCAAAAATCCCATCCCGCAAAATACGATTGATCCGTAGGCTAATCTTTTTTTGTATTAGTCTGATTTTGTCCTAGGAATCAAGAACGGGGAATGGAAACCAAAATTAAGCATCCTACCTGGATCTGCGACATTCATTGGCGAAGATCAGATCGCCGCATCGTCATCAGCAGTGATACCCGTCTAGAACGCCATCTCCTCATTGGGTTTCCTTCAGAGCCTCCTGAGCCTCCAAGGGTTTCAGGGTTATGAGGTTTGTCACCCTGAACCCTGTGCAAACTTTTATTTAAAAGGATAAAAATATCTTATTGTAACAAAAATTAAGAAAATATTTTTTTAAAATATTTTATTATGGTTACATCTAGAAACTAGATTTCACCACCGACCTGCGCCAGCCAATGTAAGGTCTCTCCTAGGGTAAAACTGCTACTTTGGACCCAACGGTGCCCTCAGATTTTTGATATGAGCACCCGTTCATGAGTTATTCCACTTTTTCAGGAAAACCACACGCATGCGTAATTTAATTATTTAATTAAATTCAAAATTTTGATCCAGGAACACTGGGCCTCGGAACTACATGCCGTCTCAAATCCTGGTCTCGAAATAATTCCCATATAATATTAAAATAATACATGGAAGAATTCGAGGATATTATATCATCTATGACCGATCTTTCATTTCTTATCTCAAATGTTTTCATGGTTTTAATCAACATTCAATCGATTTTACAATATTTAAATATTTTTTCACCATTTCCCATTTATTTTAGTACTAAAAACTAGTCTTATTCTATCTCCCCTAACCAGGTCAAGCCATACAATGACCTTAGCCACAGATCACATATTTGAGTGAAAATCTAGCCACATTCCCTCAAAGATTTCCATGATCCTAGATTTAGTCCCTATCCCCAATCACGGTGGCCTTTATCACATCCCATTTATGAACCCACGAGCATCATCCACCAATTACCTCACACTAAGATAGCTCTCAGACTACCAAGCCACTTTCACCAATCACATTGACCACCCAAACTCCATGCCACCTACCTAATACACTAATCTTACTCTTGTGATACAGTTATACACCTTTTAGGTGAAAACCCATAGATATATGGGAAATGAGTAAGATAGTAGGTTAGGTGGGGAAAGATAAAGTGGATAGAGGGAGAGAGTGAGAGTGGAAAATATTATTGCTTCACTATCATGTTTCGATCACATATTAATTTAAACAAGGAACAAAAATATTAAGAATAAATTCTAATAATCCTATTCCATCAATCCATGATATGGGCTATGGGAAATCACGTATGAATAAATAAAATAATCCAAAAAAATAAAACTCCAAGTAATGTTGAAGAACAAATTTTTTAAAAAAATATTTTCATTAAAATTCATGGAAAACTGGACATCCAATCTGATATTATCCTCTCGATCTATCAGTCTTCACTGTGACCAAAATTTTCCATCACCTCCATTCTCAAGTTTTATGATAAAAATACTAGAAATTAAGGGATTTGTGCTCCTTAGGATGGGAGACTTCCATTGGAGGTTTATAGCCTTAAAAACAACAACAGCCCAACCTAACACACACCCCACCCTCCCCTGTGCACATCCTCCCTAGTTAAACACATCCTCCATCGATGTCCATCCTCTCCCTCACTGTACCCACCTTCGACTATATATTCAGCTACCTCTTTCTCTAGATCCCTCTCATTACAGCTCCCTCTACCTCCCAAAATCCCTTCCTCGTCTTCACCTTGACCTCCACCTCCCTTTCCCAAGATCCCTGTCCTCATGCCTCGCCTATCATCGTGGCTACACCCAGTGCCACACACTACCCATCCACCCTCACATAAACCCTTAATCTACTACATATATACCAATTAACTTCATGAAAAAGGCTTTTAACAGTGTAGCTAATATCGAAACTACTAAAGGGGGATCCCTTTTGCAATCTACAAAATCACTGATAATGGTCCGACCTCCTATAGCGTGCTGTTTATATAAAAACACACCGATAAAAAACCTATATCTTATGTATTAAAAATATATTATTTAATTGAAAAAATTTTTACATCATCAATACAAAAAAATACGATATTCATTTCAAAAAATATTTTGTATAATTACATTTACAACTATCCACCAACATGTAATAACATTAATCATTTATCTTTTTTGAAGCTCGTAATCCATTTTTAAAAAAGTCCATCAATGGTATTATTTTCCAAACAAATCACATCCACCCAAGAAAAAGAATCTAACTAAATAATAAAATAAATATTCTATTTGAAATACTATAAATAAATACATTAAACATTAATATGAATGAATGAATTAATAAAATACAAATTTTAAATAAAAAGACACACCTTGAGTTATACTCGTCACACCATGAATTTTATTGAGAGAGGGTTGATTCTTAAACATCAGAAATTACATATGGATTGTTTTCCTATAATATAAAAACCATCACAATTTTTTTTTTGTTTCTACTACATCATTTATTCTTTTTACTAAAATTATTGTCAATTTTTAATAATGACACACTTGGAGTTATACTAATCACATCATGTTTCAAATTGTGGTGCAGATAATTCTTACCCCTAAAAAATTACATATGGATTGTTTTCCTAAAGTATCAAAATAATCATAATGTGTTTGATTAGTTTTCACTATGTCCCTTTTGTCACTAAAATGTCATTTATAACTAAAAACAATGACTTTGAGTCATAATGATCACATCTTGTGTCGATTTAATATGATACTACTTCCTACTCATCAAAAATGACTTATGAATTGTTACCCTAAATTATGAATCCAATAAGAGTGTTTTTTCTTGGTTTCATTGAGTAAAACTTGTTTTGAACTAATATGTCAATTTTAAACTCATAACAAACACTTTGAGTCATACCGATCACACTGTATATCAATGTGAGGTGTGGTTGATTCCTACATGTAAAAAATGAACTGTGGATTGTTTTCCAAAAGTTCCAAAACAATCTGAATGAATTTACATAATTTTTAGTATGTCCCTTGATCTTTTTACTATAATTAATTTTTATTTTAAATAAGTACTTAATCTTGGAATTATACCAGTCACACCATGCATCAGATTGAGGTGAGACTGATCTATTCATGCCACAAATGACTCATATAGTGTTTTTCAAAAGTATCAAAATAACACAAATGTATTTTCATAGTTTTGACTATGTCATTGAGGTTTTTTTATTAAAATTTATGTCACATTAAAATAGATAGACACACTTAGAATTATAAGGGTGACACCATGTGTTAGATTGAGGTGATGCAGATTCCTACATATTATAAATGACTTATGGATCATTTTCTGAAAGTATCAATACAATATGAATGTTTTTTGTTGGTGTTGAGTATGTCAATTGTGTTTTAAATTAAAATTAATGTAAATTTTAAATAAATAGACATACTTGGAATTAAATCGGTCACTCCATGCATCAAATTGATTTAAATATAATTCTTACACATCAAAAATAAATTTTGAATCATTTTCCTAAAGTATCAAAACAATCTGAATGTATTTTCATAGTTTTGAGTTTGTTACTTGTTTTTTACTAAATTGTAATTTCTAAATAGAAACCCACAATTTGAATCATACAGATCACATCATATATCTATTTGACATGAGGCTGATTCGTACTCATAAAAAATTATTTATGAATATATATCTTAAATTATCATGAAAATCCAAGTGATTTTTCTTATTTTTCAATGAGTAACACTTTTTAAAATAAAATATCAATTTTAAACGAATAACAAACACTTTGAGTCATGACAGGCACAAAATGTATCATATTGAGTTGAGTCTAATTACTACACATCAAAAATTACAAATAGAACATTGTATTAAACTATAAAAACAATATAAATATGTTTTATCAGTTTTGAGTTTGTTATTTTTCTTTTATACTAAAATTAATGTCAATTTTAAATAAAAAGTAGCACATGGAGTCATACCAGTGACATGGTGTACTGGATTGAGTTAAAAATAATTCATACAGGTCTCAAAGTATCAAAAAAAATTTAACTACCAATGTTACCATGACTTACATTTTCATTTTTTATCGAACTTCCAACATTGTATATTTAATCAATGTTCATATCCAAAAAACAATTCTCCTTGTTGGAATCCAGAAGTGCAAAGAAATATCATATTCCCTAGACACTTCTGGATTTAAACAAGGATAATGTTTTTTCATCTAATAACATTGACTCAATATGTAGTGCTGACCATTCGACAAATGAAGGGAATAGAAATGGAATTCATGGAAACATTTGAAGAATGAAAAATTTTATCAATTTTGTGTCATGTTCTAGATAGTTGAACGAAAAATACAAATTCCAAAAGTATCTATGAAAAATATATAATAAGAATTATATAAAAATGATAAGGTGATTAACATATAAATATTAAATAAAATGATAAAAAAATTAATTAAATAAGTAGCAGGAATCCACCTTTTAAGGATGGTTGTACAAATTCTTGACACATTTCAACATTTTTCTTATCTCATTTGTAGGCTCGAAGTCCTATATATCTAGAGCATAATAATCTTCAAACTAAAAAACCAAAATCGATCAAAAGAATCCACCTGTATAACAAAACATTATTATATGAGTAACACTAAATTCAAATACATAAACCATAAATACGAAACAATCCATTACATCTATAGAAGTCACATGTTCATGCTATTTGTTTAAATGATTCAATCAGGTATTCTCTAGAAGTCATTATTTGTATATTTTTTATATTTTTTAATTTAGATTACATAAATGAAATAGTGAACAAATAATAACATGAGGTAGCATAATGTATATTAGAAAAAATATAGAACCTAATTATTGAAATCTATTTTTTAAAAGGATCAAGTGATTGGACCACTCTATTGAGTGTCCTAATCAGTTCATTTTGGTCTCCTATGACATAAAAAATACTATCTACTTTGGGACCACTATGAAATATTTGTTATTTCATAATTAAAGGGTCATCCTTAGTTGAATTTTCATCAGACCCTTCACAGGGTTTTCTCAATAACAGAACAATTGACCACTTTCGTTTTGCTGGATCTAAAACATTAAATACTTGTACTACCTATGATGCCATTATAAATGGTTCATCTTTGTTCCTTTCATTATTGATGTCCCCTTTCAAGAATCCCAATTTATTAATTGAACTCCTATTATCAACCTACTAGAAATGAAAAATCAGTAATTAGAATGTTATATAATCCCACTCTCTAATTTGTTTGATGATACCAAAGTATGAAATATTTCCATAAATTGGATTTCTGCCCTTAGTAACCGAAACCTGAATCACTTCTCTTCCAAGTGCAAGTTAACTATTTTTCATGGCATTTCCATTAACATGTTCATTTTATAGAACTTATAAACATTAATTACATAACCATTTTAAGATAATACATACACAGTTGGCCCTATTGCTAGCCATTTAAGTCGTTCTGAAATTGAATAGAGATTTTCATCTGAATTATTAGAATTTTCATCCTGAAAAAATCCTATTCATTTTTTATTATGTGTATCTTATATCCATCTCTTATCCCTCGATGGATTCAAATGCCTAAGAAAATATTTGTAAGATTCAATATATGGGAGAACCTCCATAATATTATGAAAAATTTAAAGTTGGTATTGCTCCTCATCTGTAATATTGACTATGACAACATATACTGTATAAATCTATTCACTCATAGGATATCCAGTGTGATCAGATTTCGGTAGACCAATGTTTGCGACATTGTACAAGTAGTCGGTACAAAATTCAATGGATTCCTCAATAATATATTGCTTTATAATACAACCCCCTAGATGACTTCTATTTTTGTCTTAACCTTTCAAAAAATTTATATACCTTTCTATGTAGTATCTCCATCTATAATTTTTAGGACCAGATAGTCCAATATATCTCACCAAGTGAAAAATCAATTGAACCTTCATATAAAAGAATATAGGAGGGAAGAACATTTCCTATTCAAAAAATATGATGTCAATTTACTATTTAATAATTGGAAATGACACTAGTTCTATATCTTTTCATCATAAAACATTGAAAAATAAACAATTCTTTGTTAATATATGACATACATTCGTTGAAAAAATGAAAAATAAAGATATTGGAATTATATCTTGAATCAAAACATGATAGTCATGTGATTTCAGAACATCTAATTTTGAATCAGTCTTTGAAAGGATATTCATGATATTTTAGGAATACCCCGATGGAACCTTTACATCAATCTAGAATTTGACAAAAAATATCTCTTCCCAAGAAAGAGTGTCAGTATCTAGAGGAATAAAGGTTTGTTTTTCACTATTTACTAGAACCAACTCTTCTCATATTCACATGAAAACCATGTCCAAAATAGATTTAATTCCATATTTTTTGCTTCATTTAGTAACTTTCCAATTTCTCTATCACACACATTTCTTTCAAGATGCACAACATCAAGAAAATGTATGACATAAAGAAAATTTTGATTTGATAATTCAAAAAAACATTGATCTATTTTTTCAATCAGGATTTATAAGGTTTTTTAATAATAGTTTACCTAAAGTAGTGTCCACATATTTTACACTCTCAAATAGTTGATCTCCTATTAGTCGTGATGGTGTTATATTTTCTTCAGAACTTACATCGAATGATGTCATCTAATATATGTACTTATTTCATCAGGGTAGAAATATGCTATGTCCTATTAACATATTATTTGATTAATGTTTCAACATAATTGAATTTTTTCCTTGTTCACAAAAGTAACACCCTTGAGTTTTTTAATTCTATATCCTGATAAGTTTCAATAAGAAGGAATGCTTTTTATTATCCAGTACAACATAGCTCTCAATGTTAAATATTCATTTACGTAAGCATTATAAAACATAAGACCTAAATCCCACAATAATATGAAATCCTCAATCATTGGATCCAAATAAACATCAATATCACTACTCAATTTTTTTGGTTATGATATAATCATAGATAACATGATTTATTTTCATTTCATGCATAACAATAGTGAGAATTTAAAATTTACCAACAAAACCATCCATGTACTATGAGTTTTGATTTGAAAATCAAAAGGATTCACTCCATCTATATATATTACATGACAAATATTTCTTAGATAGTTTCCAAATTTAGGGTACTCATTATCTATTTTCTTCAAATTAGGAGAGTCTTCATTTTGGAAGAGATTTATTCATTCAGATATCATACCCATTGAACACAACATTCATTTGGTGGGGTAATTTCATATAGGGACCTTGTTATCTTTTGGAAGGATATCATTCAAGAGAGAAATTAGTTCAATAAAATTGAATTCACTTCATTCATTGTCTAATTTCAAACTATATATATTTAGTACGAATGAAAATTCTATATATTTAGTAAAACCAACATATAATGTTGTCATTACAGAACTCGTTTACTTCTCAAAAAAATTGGAAAATCAAGAAGTTTATCTTTAACTATCCCTATAATTTCCTCAATACAATATTTTTATTATTCACATCTACAATCAAATCCTTAATAAAGTCATCTTCGTTGTCCATAATTGTAATCATTTCAGATGACCCATAAAATGATGTGTTATCCTAGTCACTGGATACATTCTCCTTTTCCAAATGTTTATTCTAGTATGTATAACTTTGATCAATTTCGTGATAGTTCAAGTGTTCTTCCAACTCACCTAGACTAATTAGTCTTGAATAGAAACAACATAAACACATATAAAGGATTTTATAAGGGTTATATGCATGATCTTTTGAAAACATGATGAACTCTTTCACCCCTTCTGCATACTCTTTTGTCATATCATTGGAATCCATCCATTCTTTATTCATATAAATACTTTTTTATTTTGTAATATTAATATTTGACAAAATAAATATAGAAAATATGTTCACTTGAAGATAGTACTCGTGAATTCCTTGAAAGAAAATGTAAAGATTAAAAAATGTATTTTCATCCCACATGATAAAAAAACTTATTGAAGGAAATTTATAAATATAATGGATGAATGACCATATATATACTTCACTATACAAATTATAGGCATATATATAAGTATAAAATTATATTTAATTTTTAAAATAATATATATTTTAAATAAATCTCTCCCTATTTTATATTTTTTATTCTTTCTTATAATTTTTATTTACCAATCTGAATAGACCCAACCTGACCCAGTAGGGGTGGGATTGGGTGGATTCATTACAAAACAATGCCTGTAAACCAACCCAACATAACCATACCACTTTAGACTGGGTCGGGTAAATATTTTCCCAAACTCAACCCTTGGACATGCATAATATAATCCCTCTTGAGTTTGTCCACTCTGACCTTTGGGTTACCTCTATGAAAGCATCCCATGGTGGAGGATATTATATGGTGACATTTTTTATGATTAGTTCCATAAGGTCAATATTTATATATTGAAACACAAGTATGATAACTTTTATACATCTATGATCTGTAAACTGAGTATAGAGAACTTTTCTGGTAGGAAGTTAAAGACCCATATAAATAATTATAGGTCAGAGTATGTGTCTAATGATTCTATTGAGTTTTGGAGCTCTGAAGATGTCCAAAGACTCTAGAATGTTTTAGAAACCTCCACAATATAGTTTATTAGATGACCTTATGAATATTTAAATCTTGTAGAGGGTGATATGTATGCTATCAAGCTCATGTTTGCCTTAGTCCTTGTGGGATAGAGCTTTAACTGTGACAATGTATCTTATAAATCACCACCCTTTTATAGTTAATTCCTTTAGGACTCATAAAGACGTTTAGATTTGTAAAAATCTAAATATTTCTCTTCTTATAGTGTTTATATCAATAACTTATACCAATACCAAGAATGATATGTATGAACCTATTGTTTCTAACCTAATCTAGATGTGAACCAAGTGGTAGCAGTTAAAATTATTGAATATTTTATGCTGGTACAAAACATCTGAATCACCAAAAATCTATAAGAAGATTATATATAAATAACATGATAATTACATGTTTACTATGTTGAATAATACCCAAGGTATCTCAGGTGAATAATAAGGGAGAATACTAATTCACATGTATATCGATGTCGTACTAAAGACCTTACCTATGTGTTCTCTCAAGGAAGCTCATGACAACCATTTCTATTTAAATAATTTAATAAAATCACTGTATCCAACTATTTTATCAATTCCAATTCCACAAATCCATATATCATAAAATGATACTATGTCACAAAATACAAAGCAACTAAGACTTACAGAACCAAATACAATGATCCACACACATTAATTCATGATCAAAATGCATATATCAACATAGTCATTTTCTTTAACATGAGTTATGTACTTAATGACTTACAGGGAACTCTCAAATCAATCCATCACTATATGGAACAATAGAATAACAATAATATAGAAATAAACAACAATACAAACATCATAAAAACAAGTAAACACATTCCATAGAGCAGTGAAGAGAGATATTGTAGAGAGAGGGATGGCGGCAATAGAGGCAACGATGCGAGGGGTGGCGAGAGTAGTGGTTCTAGAGAGGCAGAGAGGAGACCAACGATGGAAGAGTGGGGCGGTGATATCAATGGAATCAAGATCAGTGGGGATAGAGATGTGGTGGTGAGACCATCAATTGCATAGAGGGGTGTCGAGACCAGTGGTAGCAATAATGGTGGTGAGTCAAGAAAAAAGTAGGCTTCTACGAAATCTAAAAGGTTTGCGAGAGAGAAGCCTCCTTTTTGGGTTCTTATAAAATTGGGTAACACTTTTATCGACTCTATCCAAAAAGCACTAAAAAAGGTCTGTTTTATCAGTGCTAAAATAGAATGCGCTAATAAAAATGGTCTTTATCAACACTCATTTATCATCGTTAATTTTTTGATAAAACAAGTATTTATTCGCGCTAAAATTACTTCATATAAAAGTATAATATTAAAATTTTATTTATATTAATATATATATTTATAACATTATATATTTAATAAATAATTATTTAATTATTTATAATCATAATTATAAATAAATATATTCATTAATATTTTTATCTAATTATATATATATATATTTAAATATATATAAATATATATATTTATAAGATTATAATAAATATATTTATTGTAATTTTATAATTATTTAAATATTTTTTATTTATTTATAAATATTAATATAAAAAAATATTTAATTTTATATAATTATAAATATAAGAAATTTCTTTATAAATATTTGAATATATTTATATTTTTTTATATATTTGGAAATAAATTTATATAATTATATATATGTATGAAATTATAAATATAATATGTATATTTATTAATTTTTCTAATTATTTAAATACAAATACAAATATAAATATATATATTAATAAATATAAATAAATAGATAAATAAATATTTATATATAATTATAATTATATATATATTAATATATAAATATACTTAAAAGGTTTAGTCAGAAGCAGAAGCCTCTTACCATTTATTAAAAAAGAATGAAAAGTAGCAAGCACGAAAGGGAGGACGATGCCACACAAAAATACTTCATCTAAAAAATGAAAACAACATGGCATAATTCCCTAGAACCATAATCAGATCCATGACCCTCATCAGAAGATTCCCATTCATATTGTGAATGTTTTGGATTGAGAATCGTTGAATACATATTGTTAAGCCTTTCTTGCTCTAGTGAAAGATGTGTTTTTGATGAAGATTGGGTGGACACTCTATGTCCACATGCATCGTCACACCCACGTACCTGGCCACGACCTCATAGATGCCTCCCCCTCTGCCTAGCCTGTTGAGGAAGTTCTTGCAAAGGAAGGTTGGGCATATCCTCCACATTTTCCTATTTCCCTTCATGTTGTCCCAAAAACTGCACCTTATCTAGACTAGAAGGCTTCCCTACTAGAGAGGGATCCATCTACAATTTGTGCTCCATGTCAGGAGGCTGTACAAAAACTAAATTGGGATTCTTATACAAAACAACCTGAAAACCATCTACATCCACAATATTGGATGTAGATGAATTTATGTCCTCCTTAGATGAGCTTCCATGAATAGGTTTGTCAGAATGGGAAAGACCAGCATTACCTATTCTGGCACTCATGTCAAGACCATCATTACCCATTGTAATTATATATATAATTATAAATAAATATATTTATTAATATAAAAATATATTTATTTAAAAAATTATAATAAATTAATTTTTTATAATTTTATAATTATTTAAATGAATAAATATATTTATTTATAAATATAATGATTTATATATTTATGATTATAACTCTAAATAAATATATTTTTATATAATTATAAATATATATTTTTATAATATATGCACGTGTCATCACAAGAATAGGTAATCTAACATTTAGAACAAATATAGCAACCCAATCACTTCCACAAATAAACATATGATCATAGCTAGTGTAAACTGACACATATCAATATACGAACATAAACTTGTCCATGAATATCATCATTATGTCATGATATATATATATATATATATATATATATATATATATATATTATTAACTCAAATCATTAGGATAAAATATTTATTTAAATATATATATATATATATATATATTTATAATTATAATTAAGTATATTTAAGAAGTATTTATATATATAATTATATATATGATAAATCTATTTATTACATAAAAAATATTTTATTTATAATTATTTAAATATAAATATAAATATTTATAATCTTATAAATACCTTTTTTAAAAAATTCAATATATATTTGAATTATTAAAAAATATATATTAATATACCATATTTATAATAATTATGAACATGAATTTTTTAAATAATATATATAGGTAAACATTATTTTTCAATATAAAAATAATAATTTTATAAATATTAATAATTTCTATTATTAAAAACTTTTCTCATTACTATGAATATCCGTAATAAGTATATTCTTTATTAGCACTAAAACAATGATGATAAAGGATATAAATTTATCATTATTTTTTTAGCACTGATAAAATTTCCCATTATCCGCACTTTTAGCTAGTGCTAATATAAGTGTTTTGTTTTTCAACGCTTTATTCTTAGCAGTGATAAAGACTGGTGCATCCCTTTCCCAAATATGAGGTAGTTCTCCTCACTTATTTCCCATTCTCTGACACCACCTCAATATGTAATTGGTTTCTGATGTGTCACATTTTCTATTAATCTCTAATTTTGTTTTTATGGGTTTTATTTTGGGCACTTCCAACTCTCAAATTTCATAAAGAACTAACATTATACACAATAAATTCTAATCTCTCAAAACTATTTGGTGGTAAGAAACAAGATTGGTAAGTCAAGGGATTGAAGTCACATATTGTTACCTCTTAACATGGAATATTACTTAATTTTAATTTTCTGTTTACATGGTACATTAATTTGAATTAAACTTGTATGAAATAAAATGACACAACCACTCATAGGATAGTCATAAAATTCGATTCTAAGTTGAATTTATGGTAAATATTGTAAAGTCTTCAGTTGGTGTATTGGTCATCATTTTTTTCACATGCTGATCACACAACCACTTTTAAGATAAACACCACATAGTCCGATGTCATCCAATCATGTTATGATTTAATTCCTTATCAATATTTCTTCAAAAAAAATAAATTAATAAAAAAGTTACTTTTATCACCACAAATATCCAATTCTGACATAATATTATAATCTCTATTACTTCTAAGGTATTTTTATTATTTAATTTTTTTCTATTTGTTAGAAAAAGTTATATTATATATATATAGAGTTGTATATATTTATTAGGTATTTTTAGTAAGGAAAAAAGTTATTAATAATAACTCATGATTTGAATTCTTCTTTGCTTCGTTTATTGTTAATATATGTCCAATTACAATCATTACTTATAGAATTTTTTATTAGTTGGATGGTAGGTTCCAGTTCCATTTCTTACAATATTTCATGGTATGACACTGTTATTCAATGTGATTTTTTTTATTTTTTGAAAAGTGTTTATAATGGTTAAATTCATAAATATTTTCTTCTTCCCTCTTATGAAGGCTTTCATAGGAATGATGAGCATCACATCTTTAAAAAATTTAGATATTATATATTCTATATAAAAATTCTAAATTTAAACTATAGGAAAATATTTTATAGGATGGAGCTAGTAAATACACATATCCCTAATATCAAAATACGCTAACAAACTATATCGGGGTAAGAACCATGTTTAGGGAATGTATATAATTTTGTGGGAAGTTTTCATAAATTAATGAATGTGTATAATAATTGCATTTAAAGAAGATCAAATTGTAGATAAAAATAAATTAGAAAGGTGAATATTGAATTTAGTTTTGGGATGAGGTTGGGTTTTCACATACATTGGTAAATTTTATCTATTTATGAAAATAATAAACATTGATAAATAGGGGAAAAATTTAGTGCTTCCCATTATGTGAATAGGAGGATGACCTTGAAATCATAATGGATTAAGTCTAATAATAAAAAATGCTGTATAATAATTTAAAATTAAGATTTATTCTTTATGTGAATATATACTAATAAAAAAAATCAATTCTATCTCATGGTACATAACCATTATGAGAATATTAAGCTTGAATGAAATAGTGGGTTGCCAATTTTTTCTAGTATTCATTATATTTCATTACTAATTTTATTGTGGTATTATTTTATGTTGTTTAACTAGTAACATAAACAATGTTTAATACACAAGGGTCCCCTCAAATGATACTATGATTTTAATGATCTAGTTTACAATGGTAAAGTTATGTACCAATGTTTTCATACATTTTCATTGCTATTTGGCATGAATAAAATATTTTACCTTATGTGAGAATAATTTTATTATGTGAAATTGAGATTTCATAATTAGAGTCCTCCCTAATGTTCTTATAAATGGTTCAAATACCATAAAAAATATATGAAGGTCAATGATTTTCACTGAGTAAATTATGTATTCAACATATTGGAATTTTTTGGTTGCATAAATCCAGATATATAGGTTTGATTCATGTTGAATTATTGGTGTTTCTATTGAAATTTATTTCTTGTTTTTATGTTTTTAGAAAAGAAAAGATAACATCTCAACATGAATAAAAACATCCGATAGTGCATAACAATTATAATAAATGATTTATTATAAGGGTTTGAAAATTTATTGAAAATGTGTTTTTCGGTTATTTAAGTGGGTTCTTCAGAAATTTACATGAAAATTATGTTAATCTATTTTTTAGAAATAAATAAATATTTAGGATATATTTGGTAGTACTTCTTAAAATCCTGGTTGGATAATAGGCCCAGGATCCCCATTCTGCATATGCATTTGAAGGTGATGATTCATGAGCTATGCTCTCTGGTGAAAGGTGGAACTCAATCCCCGATTATTTGTAGACATACCAGCAAGCCACCTGAGGTTGTCATAACTCATGGTTGCTAGATCAGATGGAATCCTCCAAGGAGCGTCCACAAACTCAATGTGGAAGGCTCTTGTTTTAATGGACAGATGCATGGGGGGGGGGGGGGGGTTCTGCTTCGCGATTCCCTTGGCTATGTGTTGATTGCTTTCAGCAACTGGTGTGGTGCTGGAAATTCCTTAGGAGCAGAAGTGAAAGCTCTACTTTCCGGGCTTACACATTGTAAGAGTCACGATTTAACTGTCTCAGAGGTGGAATCGGACTGCGAAAATTTGGTTCGAGTGATTCACGACAAGGCGACACCTCTTTGGCAGCTCGCATATATGATTTGTAGTTTTTATTTGGAGATCATTCAGGGTTTCTCGCTCTGGCATGTCAAAAGAGAGGCAAACTAGGTGGCGGATGCCCTCTCAAGAGCATGTAATTCTCAAGATCCCCTAATTGTTTATTCTAGTCTTGGATCCTTTCCCGTGGAGTACTGTAATGTTATTCAAGGGGATTCCCTTGGTCTTCATCATTTTAAGCCTCCATAACTTTTACGGTTTAGTTGTGGGACCCCCATATTTTTAATAAAAAATCAATTATCGATCGAGTCAAGATAGAATGTATTCATTATATTTACTTTCCCTTCATCTGGATATTCTGATTTTATTATTTTTTAACAATTTTATCAAAAAAAATCAAATTTCATAACAAAAATATATCTTAGTTGAGTTTTATTTTATATATTCGTTTGAACAATATTTTATTTCTCTTAAAAATATTTGTTTTATCTATATGATTTTTATAGGAGCCTATCTACAAAATATTTTTCATGTATACAAGAATACTTTAAAAAATAAGATGTATAAATAATTAATTATAATGCAATGATCATGTCCTTTGTGATTTGTTTTTCAATTTTAGATGAGTATGAATTGATGTCCACATGCAATTGGTTAGTACTTATTTTAAATATATTTTGTGATGTGAGATTCAAAAAATGAATGCAATATAAATTCTTGTGTAAATTTTATTCCTTTTTTTTACAGCTAATAATATGTACAAGAGTAAGATTGATCTTCCAAATAGCATGTCTGTCGAATATTTTGGAGGAATTATGTAGTTTATTGATTTCTCTAGATGATTTCAAAGAGACTATATCAGTTGTCATGGTAGAGAATTTGAAAAAATATATAAATTTATATGATATACCATGAGGGAGAACCTAATCATTAATGGGTATCTAAAAAAATATAATCATTGGAATTATCATGTGGAAGAAGACATTTTTTTCATCATAAATAAGTAGTTCATATGGAATTTGATGTTAGGAAGACTAATATGATGAATTAAATGCTTACTAAAATAGAACATGGTCTGTATCATGAAGGTATTATCATCCAGAATTTTGAGAGCAGGGAGATTAATTCAATATCCATTTGAAATCATGATTCCTTGCGGTTTTATACAATACCTGATTATGAAAAAACTGAATTATATTTTGGATGTACTGCATACATTACATTGTCACTTATAATGGATTGGTAGAACTTGAAGACTTTGAATTAGTGGTTAAATACATCATTTTAAATGATGTTGGTGTTATTGAAAAAAATACTTTATATTGCTGCTAAGATTCATGAGTCATATTATCTTTATCTTAAGTTAGCATAGAACTTAGGTTCCATAAATGATACCATAGATACATGTGGAATCAATTTTACATTATTTAGAAAGGAAACCATGTATTTTTACAAAATTATGGTCTGTTACTCTTCCAAGTGAAAATCAAATTCATCAAATTTAGACTTTGAAACAGGGGGAAAATATTGCTATAATTATTATTCATTACTTTAAACTAAATCCAAGGTTGAAATTATTAATTTTTTCATCTAATTTTTCTCAATTAATGAGATGCCAAGTGAAAGGTAATAATCAACGTGATATGCTATCCAACCCAATAGTCTCTTCTCATTGGAAATATTTCGATAAGAGATTCCCTGACTTTAATAATGATATAGATAATGACTAATTGGTTTTGGAAGTAGATGGTTTCAATCATTTTAGGTCTATGGTTTTTGAAACTCATAGCACTTGGACTGTGGTGTTGGTTCAATATTATATTCCTTCATGGATTTATCTATAAAATGTTTTCTATTAATTTTTACTTTTATTGGTGGACCTAGAATTCCAGAGGATAATATTGATGTTTATATTAAGACATTTATTTATGAGTTGAATGAATTTTGTAGTGATGGTTTGAGGAATTATGACTGTGAAACAAATAAAATGTTTAAACTATAGACTTCTTTATTATAGACAATCAATAACTTCCTAACTTATGAAATTCTTTCAAGTTGGAGTATGGAAGGGGAATTTGATTTCCTTACTACAATTATAGTAAAAAATTCAACATGGATTATGAATTGTAAAAATTCAAAATATATGGGTTATAAACAATTTATTCTCCCTTAGAAATGGTTCAGAAAGGATAGAGTCTCATTTTATGCTTCTATAGAATTCTACCTAGAACCAATGGTCATGAAAGAAGTAGAAATGTTATCACAAATTGAGGAAGAAAACATCCACAAGGTATATGAATTTTAGGAATTGTTGGATCATCCATTACACAATATTCATGGTGCTTGAAGACAACACAATCATAATTGTAAGATGAAAAGTATTTTTTAATTTCCCTTACTGGAAAAAAACTTGATAAGGAATAATCTAGATCTCATGAACATTGAAATAAAATGTATTTGACAATATATTGTGGATCATTTTAAGTGTTAGTGGAATATAAAATTATCATGTCAATGCATGACCTGATGTATAAGAAATTATTTTAAGGAAATAATTTCATTTATTAATGGGTGAGGGAAAAAAGGTATGCATGCCTACTACATAGTATAAAATGGGAAAAGATGATAAAGGGACATTAATTTCTATTTTATTAATTCTCAAGTTTCCTAGTGGTTACTCTTCAAATATTTCCATGTGTGTGAATGTGTTGAGCATGACATCGTACGTGTTTAAAAATCATGCCAATCCCAGACGACATCATCAGTTGATTCCGATCACAATTCATGATTTTTTATAACCCAATGTTGTTCAATTGTTGATTGAGATGAGTATTTTTTAGACATATTTTTTTAAGAAATAAATTAATGGGTGATTTTTAAATTTTATAGGAATGAATAGTACCTACACTTTTTCATATAGGGAAACCATTTCCACCCTCATTTTCAAATTCAATGGTTCACTTAACAGTGCACCTTATCAATGATGTTAAGACTACTGGTATAGTGAAATTTAGTTGGGTATGTCATATCGATAAGTAACTTAATACATTGAAATGATTCCTATATAATAGAGCTCACCTGGAAGAATCAATAGCCAATAGTTATTTAATGGATGACTGTACTAATTTTTGTTTATAATATCTAATGGCTGTTGAAACAAAATTATATAAGCCCTAATAAATTCATGATGATCCAATTGAATAAGGAACTACATTTTATATTGATAACATTGAGTGGATAAAATCTCAATGATATATTTTGTACAATACTCTATAAGTTTCACCATTGATGCAGTAAGTGTCTTATCAATTTTATTATTTAACTATAACATGTTATGTTTTCATATATAAAGTTGATCATTTAAAAATGTCGTTATTATTTTCCAGAAACCTATTAATTTAATGAATGAAGTGATGTCACATGTGAGTGATTATCAAATTCAATAGTCCCATGATGCATCATTTCATGATTAGTTCAGTGATTTTGTTTTTATAAATAATTTTTCATTATGATTGAAGTATAATACTAATTTATTTCTTCCAAACATTTTATTGAAATATATGAAATATATAGGTCTATAACCTTCAGGTGTTAGGTGACCCGATACTAACTAAAGAATTTGACCAAATAGTTAAGGGTTCATATATATTGGCTCTTAGTTACAATACTATTGATGCTAATGGAGTTCAGTTTCACATTAAATATGTTGATGAAAACAAGAAACACAAAATTGTTTAATTGGTTGTCCATCTATCGATTTTGGTAATTACTAAGGTCAATTGCAGACATAATTTATGTTTTATATGTGAAAAAGTTGAAATACATATTGTTAAAGTGTAATTGGGAGGACCTAAAATATAGAAGTAATGTTAAACAATATCATTTTATGTTGGTAAATTTTAACAATATGTTATATAGAGATGAATGAGTTAGTAATGAACATTTAATTTGTTTCATCACAAGAAGAATAGATTTTCTTTATTACCTTTTTAGCTAATCAGAATTGGAATGTTGATTTGTAAATTTGCAGATAAGGAGTGCTTTTAATTGAACAAGATGAACCTAGAATTGTTTCCTTTTTTGAGAAACAACTTTATTAACACACTGTAGTTCAACTTGAATAAGATATTCATTGAGTTAGAGATACTATTGAAGGAGAAATGGTCAATTTGAATATTTATTAAAAATAATTATTATTTTCCCAATCTTCAGTTTAAAATCTTTTTTTAATTGTTTAACTTTTTAATAACTATTTAACTAATTTATTGTTTATTTATTGTCTCTATCTTTGACATATACATGCATGAAAAATGACATGAATTTGTTTAAAAATTATTTAAGGAATTATTTTTTTCCTAAAAATAAAAAAAATTATATTTATATAATATTTATATAAAAAAAAACCATAATATGAATATAATCTATGATAATAATATAATAACAAAAATATTTTAACTGTATCCTCCAATAACTGATATACTACCCCACTCCAAGAAATTTCTTATAATAAATTTTTTTACCAAGAATTCATTTTAGCAAATGTATGAGGCTTAGGCCATCAAATAGAGATAAGTACTTAATGACTTTTGATGATTCTTTTTCTTATATGATTTCTTTCAATTTTAAAACGTGTAAATTAAGGGCTTCTAAGATATTTAAAAAATTCAGAAGGGAAGACAAGAATCAAAGAATAAACTTCATCAGATGATTCTGATATAATGAAGTATAAATTAATTTCATTAAAATTATAGTAAGATGAATTTAAAACTAAGTCATCACCTAGATTGAATTCTTCTTGTAATATTTCTTGTATGTTCACTACACCTGTGAGGAATCATGGGTTAAGATGAAGGTATTAAAACATCAATATAATCTATTTTGGGAACACATAACCTCATAGATGGTTATTGACTAGCCTAAGCCGAATTCTTATCCAATTTAGACTACAAGGCGTGGTGGGGGTGGGGGGGGGTTGAGTTTCTTTATAAATCTCCTAGATTTACTATATTGGAGAAAACTATGAAAGAGATAATAAAATTCATAAGAATATAGTTTATTTTCCTAGAAAGTAAAATCAAGATTGATATAATCTTTTTACTTTCACTAGATACACTGAACCAAAGTCCTACCTAAACTATAAGGTAATGGAACAGTTTCCTAACTAGCCTGAAATGTGTTCTGTTGAATTCCATCCTCTTGAAATAATTTTTGTATAGTAGATGATATATCTATTGTGGATTTTATAGACATTGGTACACAATAACTCAATCCTCCTCAAGATCATATCTAAGCTAAAATGACTATCTTTACTATGTCAGAGAAGGTAGTTAAGTTAAAGATATTCACTCGTGTCTGTGGAAACTCTTAAAATACCTTATAAAAGAAACATATCATAAACTCTTCATCCCTAATCACATAAGAGTGAATCAATTAAGGTCTATAAATTATGTGGTATATTATTTTAAAGACAAAAAATTCTGTAGGAGGTTTATTAACTCCTTCACCCTCAAAATTTACAAGAGGTTTATGTACCCCTTGGTTATCCAAAACATTTATTTTTTCATTATTATTCAATTTTAAAAATATTTTAAACTTTTTATCATTCTAAAAAATCAAATTTAAACAAATAAAAGCATGATTTGGATACAACATAAAACAATAATGTAACCATAAACATAAAAATGAAACTATTAATCAAGGTAATCCATAAAATAGAGGGTCAAACCACTTACAACCATGAAAATCTACCCTACCCGGCCGACAAAATTCCATATTATAGTGAAAGGTGGGGGAGATGGATCCTTTCCTAAAAATTTTCTTAATAAGTAGACTGATAAACACTCTAGGTTGGGATAAAACATAATGGAACTCTATGTATATATTATTAAAATGTCATTTGTTGGTTTAAAAATATAATAATTAATAAGGAAAATGAAAGGACTACTATATATTAAATGGTCAAATCATTAAATTATTTATATGTTAAGAAATAACTACTACCAATGCCTAGTATAATGTGTTATAACTAATGAAATATATCATATATGAAGGATGAAGGTATGGAATGATCATGAACATCTTGGGATGTGAAAAATGTTTAAATCACCACTTATCTTTCCGTTTTATCCTCAGGTGGTAGTGGTACATCCATTTGAATCATTCCATCTTCAATTTTTGTGGTAGCCTGTTCCATTAGGTGGTTTATGTTGTTGATGATATCCACTTGTGACTCCAATAACTCTTTATTTTGAGGGTTCTATAATAATTATTAATAATTATAAATAATATCATTAAAATTCAACAGCCCTTTATATTTTATGTAATATGTTTGAAATAAATAAAAAGTAGACAATTCATTTATATTTCACATTATATGGAAATATAATAGGAAATTAATCCTTTCATTATTAATTATTTCTATGACTTTAGAAATGTTAGAGGAACAAGCACCGGATCCACATCATTATACAGATCCATCTACATCTAAGGGTCGAGGTACATAAGAATAAAAAAGTGTTTATTTTTTTAATTATGTGTTAAAAATATATATTGAAAATTTTCTGATTATGTATGATTTTTTTTTCAGTAAGATCAGACTCGATTACTTCTTTATCTTGCAGGAGAGACCCTTGTCATGGTATTTTATCTTGGAATTCTAACATGACCCTTGACATATCATTTGATGAGAGATACCATACTGTGGGTGTGGGTGACCCTATATTTATTCTTTTGTTAGGTCATGACATACACAAACCACATATATTTTCATTGACTAAATGTGACAGGGATTTAATCACCTTGGCTAAATTATACCGACTATGGAGGGATGTTCATGTGAGAGTACCATTTTGGTTACTTCGCTATGTTTAAAAAATTCTAACATGTGTATTAATTTTTTTATTAAATAAAAATATATAAGAGGGTTCCTAAATGATTTTTGACTATTTTATATGGAAAAATGTCTTAAAATCTGGAAAGATCAAATGGGAGAGCCAAGAGTGAGAACTTGGTACCAAATGTGCGTGCGCCAGACATTATGGAAAGAGTCCTGAGATGTGTTCTCCCATAATAGTGGTGTGAGTTAGTTTCATATTAGTCCACTGAGGCTAAAAAAGTGAGTTTATTTATTTTTGACATATTTATAAGAATTTTTACCATTTTATATTTTTTAAATTTGAATTAATTGACTATAGAAGGTAGAAGTATGTTATTTTGATAATTGTGCGTTTTAGGGGTGACCTCATAAGCTTGGGAATCATCACATGTCCTAGATTCGAAATGATGTATTTTTTTATTAAATTTTAAAATTTATTATTTAATATGGACTTTTGTGAAATATTTATATCTTATTGGTATTAAGTTATGGGAGAAAGGTTCCCCAACTGGTAAAATGTCGGTATGGATGATGACTCATGATCGAAATGATCTTAACATTGTAGCTTTTATAGTAAGATATTATACTAATTATGAATACTTACATAATTTTTTAAGTATATATATACATATATTTATAATTACATAGGAAAAATTTGTGGGTAAGTTAGCACAACTACAATAGTATGAGTGATAACGTTTCATGTGAAGGGATGAGATATTTGATCACATTATTAGTCATTATGGACATATATACAATTATACCTACAAATAAAGGATTATTTGTACAATTGTTTCAAACAATAAGGATGTGGCTTCTTCTGTTTCCAAGATGAAATAGTAGGTGAAATATTTAGAGGCACAAATTCATGCTTTGGGGAGTTAAATGCGCTACAATTATCTGAGGATAGTGCACCACAAGAAAATATCCGCCGAGGTGATGGTGTATGGGATCCAATGAAAAAAGTTTATAATGAATTTATTTATTTATTTATTAAATTAATTATTATTATATTAATAATTATTATTTATTATAGGCCCCTTATGTATCAATAAATGGTAGTATTCATGGCCGCATTGGTCCATCAAAATCAAGAGGTTTGTTTTGTTTTATCTTCATAGTTTCTCATTCAAATTGACTGTCTCATTTTGTTTTTTGTATTATTTATAAAGTCAAAAATCACATTTAAATTTTCATTAAAATTAAATTTTACCATGTAGGTATTCAAAACTAATTAAAGACATTTATACTAATGAGAATACTTTGGAAACTAACCAGTATGTGATTTTTAGCATTAAATTTCAACTGTGTGTCACATGTGAAGAATACAAAGTGTTAGAAGTTAGATATCACCTACTAGATAGTTAACATCATTCCAGAATCAAGATAAGAGTAAAAAATATATTCTAAAAAATTTTGGGAACTCATTGTAGATTATAGGTAAAGCGTAAGTTCAATTTTTAAGTTACATGGATGGAGGAAGATGATTTTTCATCCCATAATAGACAGTCTATGAATAATGCTTTTGTTATAGGATTCTAGACCACATGGATTATATGTAATGACTATAAAAAAATGAAACCTCTAAAACCTATATAATCATTTTATTCATATACAAGATACGTATCATGAGTTTCCCATTATCCCACATCTTTCAGTGATAACAATAGTCTACATTGTACCTTCAAAATTATTCCGCTAACATAAAAGAAATCAAATATTCTAATCCATTATATTTACAAATTCTTCAGTTCATAGATATATTTATTCTATTTAGAAAATAATTTCTAGTTATATTCTTCCATCAGACATATTTGTGTCATCATGTATATTACTAATAATAAATCTCTATGAAGTAAATCTAATTTACTCCTGTATTTTCCATGTACCAACATTCTGAAGCCACTATTGTAAACACTTTTTGGAATATTCATAAATGTATACTAATTATCATTCATTTCATATACATACGTTTATATAGAAATCCTAATCTATATAAATTCATATTTATAATGTATTCATATCTATATATATTCTTCATTTTGTACAAAAGTTTTTAATTTAATCTGATTCCAAAATTTTGAATTCAAATAAAATACATCTAACATATCTTCCCTGTCAAATTCCATTTTAATTTTATTCCATCACATTGAAATTCTAATTTATAACAATATCCATATTTAACTAGGAAAAACACACTCGAAAAAACAACCTCCATATCAACACTATGGCTACTTAGATACATTATTTTTTTGAATATAAGTCATCAACATATTCCATCATCTTCCAACAAGGAGTTTGGTCCTTCATCAATACCTTATAAAAAGTAGTAATAGACTTCTTCAAACATTGTGGTTAATTATCCCCGGAACATTTCGTATATTATCAGAACATCTAAATGGCTCATGGGAACTCACCATAAGATCACTCACAATTAGCAGGAGGGGAACATGGTGGAAGACTTTTTGGCATCCATGGCCCCATAAACCAATGTATTTACTAATCCCTTAACTAGGGTTCCTTTTCTAGTGAGGGAATCAATTTTGTGGTTAATGATGCATTGGGTCTTCATTACATTAGGCCCCTATGATATATCTCTTGAGGCTCATGTTTGAAAAAATCAATAAAAGTGATAGTGTTCATTCAAAATCCCAAATAATTTCTCATTTGGTTCATTATATTTGAGAGATTCAAACCCATGATCGAATATAACCATGTAGATTTTTAATCATTCAATTGTGAATGCTACCGAGTGGCACATTAATCATAACAAAAATACCATATAACTTCTCAATGTTTTGTTATAACTTTTTGGGAATCAAAATTAAACACAATATAAGGTAGATGTTCCTGAACATTTAGGGTACTCTTCTTTTTCAACTCTGGGAACTAAAAAGGAACATACCCAAGAAACTAACATCTATAACATCTCCAAAAACCTTCCTCCTTTATCACATAACACGTGTCTCCATAATATGGATAGACCACAAATAAATTCACTAGGAACATGATGCATCTAGAAGATATATCTGAATATTATAAAAGTATCACATTATAAATTTATATGAAATCCAAAAAACACAAACTATAAATGAGTAGTATTTTGGAGGCATGATGTCGATCCCACAACGAGCAGGGAATGCGGTAAAAGGCTTCTGAAAAAAAAGGTTAGGTAATACTAATTAAATTTGATTGTATAAACATAATGAAGCATATTAAATAATTAAAATTCTAGAAGAATGATATAAAAGGTATAAGAGAGAGTGTTTATGGTAAATTATTGGGTAAAGGAAAAGGGAAATCCTATATGTTACTTGGGACATACCTATAGTGTAGGGTGAAATGAGTTGAAGAAGGAACAAAATGATCTTAGTCTAACCAATTGGATCAAAATAATCTAGAAAGACTCCTTTATGAAGAGTAATTGGAAACATAATCATAGGAATGTAGGATTTTAGGTAGAAATAATTAGAGGATAATGGTCCTAGCCTAATCATATCCAACTATGAAATGGTTATTCAATATATACCTTTTATGGTTAAGGATATTTGGAAAATAATGAGATTTATTTTTTTAAACGTAGTTAATATCCATAGAGTTACCTGAGTTTTATTTTATATATTCCTTAGGTTCAACCACCCCTACTCTAGACCTTGAACCCTAAGCGTATTAGCCGCACACGATATTATTAAAATAAATTTGAGAAATAAATGGCATGTTAGAAAAAACAAATAAAAAGTCAAAATAAAACAACTTATAAATGTATTCCATAGGAAATATAATAGACGATAGAGAATTTGAAGATAATGAATAAAATATAGGGATTGTAAATAAACTAAAAAGAATTAAATCTCACCTTAAATAAAGAATATAAAATATTGAAACCTATCTATGCATAACAGCATGTCAGAACCCTACTTCACCTTCCCAATCGCCTCATCTTAATATTGGAATGGAGTGAATCAATATCATAAATGGAACCCATATTTATAATAATTGTTTTTTCAATGGGATTCCATAGGTCAATGAAATGATTTAATGGTCATTCAGGTTGTCAAGGATAATAAAACCCTCAAAGATACACCAAATATCAATATTTTTCTATAGTATCTAGCACATTCAATTAGTGTAAAGACTAAATGTTATTTAATGTTCTAGCCTTGAATATTTAACATTATTAGAAATAATGTGAAATGTTCTATGGATATTCATGACATGTTTCATGACGTGACACTATGTGTCACATCATGACACATGCAGTCTTCATTCTAACCTGCTTTTCTTATTCTCATGACCTATAAATAGTTCATGACATCAATATTTACACATTGTGTATAAACTAAATGATGTTTATATTTAACATCCAATGAAGGAACCTATATTTATTCATACTTATTTATATTTGTGCCTCCATAACCTATCTTGTTCTCTTTGTCTCCAATCATCAACCTTAGATTCTACTTTATTTTTCGCTATTGTAGAGTGTTTCTTTGTGTATCTGTTCAAATTACCTTCATATTCTCAAAATGTCAGGTTTTCCCTCGAATTCCTCCAAATTTCTGTCCATCATAAGAATACATAAAAATTTATTAATAGGAAAACATATCATCTAAAATCAATCAATATTCAATGAACTGAAATATAAATAAATTATTAAATAGATTTATAAGGGTGATATAAAATACCCCCAGACTCAAATAATCAATTTCCCTCTATCAAAACCTCAACATCATAACACAAATGATATATACATCAATAAGGAAATTTTTAAACTTATATTCTAATAATAACAAGTTATAACTGAATATTTTAAAAGAACAAAACATATCTAAAAAATTCAAAAATAATACTTCATTTTTCAAGTAAAAGTCATGAAACTTATCCCTTTTTACACATAGTTTTAAACCATTCATTAACAACCATGAAATTTCTGATTTACCCCATAATTTATTATTCCACTCATCACTCAAGGTAATAATTTAATTATATATATTCTCATACCTCTTGTATATGATCATAATCTTAGCCTTGGATTGAATCTATGTTCTCCACCCCTAAAGAAAAAAAATCACAATTAATTATTAGTGTTTTGAAATTAGGATAAAATGTCTTATGGATAATTTTAGGTAGTAATTGATATTTGAAAAAAAGTAAGGGTAAAAAATGAGGCTAAATATGATGTATAATATATGATATTCAGAAGACAATATTAATTGAATGCTCATCACCAAAATGTGATGTCATATTACCCATCTACCAAATTTCAAAGTATAGGCTCATAGATAATATAATCACAATGATAAATAACCCTATCTTGTTTTTTTCTTTTTTTTAATTTTAAAAATATGATCTGGAGATAATCCTTACATCCACCACCTATCCACATATAATTTTTAGTTCATTGGTCTTGAAATGGATATTTTGGACCTACCCATGAAACAACCAAAAATTTCTTTTTCTTGAAAGTAGTGATCGGAATGAACCTCCAATCCACCACCTAAACATATAAATGATAGAAAACCATCAGTCAATAAATAGTGATTTTTGGCTCTTCGAAGTCTCAATTTTTTTGATTTTTTACTTTATTTAATTTTTTTACATCAAGAAGGATTAATAATGAAGTACAATTAATGTAAATATAAATCTTCCCCCAAAAACCTAAAAACACCTTATAATCCCCTTTAAAGATAGAATATCCCATATCCACTATGAATAACCGCTTAAAAAGACTCATTAAATTGAATATAATGAAAAATACAAAGATTTGGGTAGGAATGTAAAATATTAGGGTGTAATTTGGATAAATACAAACAAGTTCATCCATTAATTCTGTGGGCTAATAAGAAAAAAAATCATAAGTGGGTCTCATGGATAAATGGGGTCATCAATAAAATGTCTTAATCATATAAAAAGTGAATTTTTTAGTCATTGATTTTAAAATATATCAATACAAGATATAGTAGGTTTATATTCCCCATCTATCCCTCATAAATAAGTGTATAAATGTAGGAAATGTTTGGTCTAGTATCCATCTGGGAATTGGAAAAAAATAAAATTAGATTAGATAATGGAATGAACAACAGAAAAATCAGGTCATAGAACTAAAAAAAATAATTATATTACTCAAATAAAGATTCAAGGAATCAATATCATGTAAAGGAATAATATTCTTAATCATTTTTATGAAACTCAAAATTGAAGTATGTATGTGACTTATAAAAGATTCATTTATATCTTTTTATGGGAATTACATTTCCAATTTTTCAATAATTCCACAAACATCTCCTATATTTTGATTTCTCTTATATTAAAAGGTAAAAAGAAAACTAATTCAATAATTTTTGGGGGAATCTAATTCATTAAGATCATGAAACAATTCAATTAACTATATTATTTTATCAATATTTTTCAAAATTATATGAAAAAATTAAGGGTGAAAAAATATAAAAAAGTAAAAAGAGTTACTATTTTTACATTGATGTTTTTGAATGAGTTTCTTAAGATCTATATGAATCATGTTCATGATGTGAAAATGTGATATCATGATGTGAATTGGTCCTATGTATAACACATCAGTTTCTTTCTAATTATTATTTCCATTGACAGAAAAATAAGATGAAATAGTGAAAGCACATGACCTTTTTACCTTTTATAATATTTGTATCAAATAGATAAATAAGTTAACCATGTGGAGAGTTATGAAACAATTAAGATAAACAAATCTAATTCCATAAAATCATTTTTAAAAATTGGGTTTCCTTCTTGTAATTTTTCATTTTTATGGTCGTTTATATCAACATTTACCTTTTTTTACCCAATTGGAACATGATATAGTTATAAATGTATTATATTTACCCAAATATGTCATTATTATGTGTTTTGGGTAGTATTTGTTTTCCACATGTACTGGTTTATCTTGAATGGTTCTTGTGGTTGGATGTAATTTTACGATAAATTCGGTCAAAATATAAGGAAATAAAAACCTGACCAGATTTTTCAGTTCTACTCCACCACCACAACCACTTCCTTATTTTCCTTAGTATGGTCTTCTAGAATGAGTTATTAAATTGGATCCTCTAGGTTCTCCTATTCTTCTTGAATTTGAATGAGGGAGTCCGATTCTACTTTGGTCTCTAGAATACTTGTGTGGATGATGCTAGTATGATTAACATAATATTACTTCAAAGTTAATTATTCTTTATAGTCTATGGATTTTTCATCTTCAACCTCCTTCTCATGTTTCTCCTCATCCATCCAATAGATAATATCCATCATGTTTCTTTTATTAGTTAGAACATTGTTAACCACTTATTGATCTTCTTCATCTTCTTCATCTTCAAACCATTAAAAATATGCATTAAAAATCAATGGTGTACTATTTACTAGGGAATTAACATTTGAAAAAACATGATAAAAGAAATAAGATAATTCTTTATGTTATATGAGTTGTGCCTCATTTTCATCCATACTTATACCCAATACTGAAATTTAATTTGTGAGAAATGTGTCCTGTCTATCATCCAAATTCTGCTCTTGATTTTGTTGGAAGTAATGGTCATCTTGAATATCCTTCTCTTGAGGTTCCTTTAGGTAAACAACTTATACGTCATTTAATTCATTACATTAATTAGATTAAAACCAGACTTTATCTACATTAGAAATAATTGGTAGGACACAAACAAGAGAATTAATGTTTGAAATTATTTTATCAAGGTTAGTAGTCAATTATCTTTACTCGCTAAGTTGGGCCTCATGACAGTCCATACTTTTGTCCATCACTCTAGTTTTCTTTTTTTTGTTTCCCTGTCAATATATCTTCTGAGTGATATTCTTGTGGTTGATGTATGTTTCTATATTCTTGGCTATAATACTCTACGCAAGATTTTCCTTATTAGTCATGAGAAGTGGGGTCCCCTCCACAGGGTTTACAATAGTTTTCCCTCATCTGATGATGATTTAATTTATCATATTAAAAATAGTAAAAATCACCACAACTCATTACATGATATGACTACCATCCTAAATTCAATTTTTAATATGTGGTTGGATATTCGTAAAATTCGTTGTACACTAATTATGGTGTGGCATAATATTTATGATCCATGTATTCCATCCAGTACAAAAACAAAACTACCTCAAGCGTAATATAATAATAAAAAAATTAAAGAAGAAAAACTAAACTAAAATTAGTAAAAATAAATATGCAAAGAAAAGTATTTAATATAAGAAATTAGTCTCAAACTATCTGCAACATTTCACTACTCCTTCAAAATGGTGCCAAAATTTGATGCATCCACACAACATCATTAAATTATATAGTAGTATCAAATTAGAAATTTATATGAATCTTGAACCACACTAACTACAACGGAATAATATAGTGGAAGCATGGGGTCTATCCCATAGAGAGTGGGAATGCATAATAATATTTTTGACCAAAGGTTAGGTCATCCTAATTTATTTTAATTTTATAGAAAAAATTATGAAAACTAAATAATTAAAATTTAGGAAGAATGATTGAAAAGGTAGAATAGATAGATAGAGAGATAGAGAGAGAGGGAGTTTAGGGTCAATTTTAGGGTATTGGAAAAGGATAACTGTATATCTAACTTTGGATGTACTGATAATGTCGGATTTAAAGTAGTGAAAAAGACACCAATTGATTTTGGTTGAACTATTTGGATCAACCAATGATGAAAATACACATTGCTCTAGAGTAATTGACAACCAAAACATAAAAATCATGGATTCTAGGAAGAAGGAATTACATGATAATGTTAATAGATTTACCTCCCCTAACTAGGTCATTATCTTTCAATTTTCAACTTTGATGGTCCGAAATATTGCAAAATAATGACACTTACTTTTTTTTAAAACATGGTTACAAGATAGTTGGTTTCCTGGTTTTGATTTTATATATTAATTAGGTTTAACTACACTTACTCTAGACCCCTAACCTTATCTACATTATATTCACAATATGGTATTTTCATTAACCCGGTAAATCGATGGCATGATCGACAAAACAAATAAATGATAGAAAATAAAATAAAAAAACCAATTCCATAAGTGAGTGAATGAGAAGGGGATAGATAAAAGAGGGGTATTGAAATTAAACAAGAAATAACTAAACCTTACATTAAAGAAAGAAATGAAAAACAAAAACCAATCTATACAGAACTCCATGTTGAATCCCAACAACAACCTCTCAGTGGTTATTCCTTAATCTTTTAATAAAATTAGTCAATATATTAGATTTCAAATTTATTTATAATTATGTTGTCATCAATGGGATTCCATAGGTTAATAGAATGTTTTAATGGATTTTTGGGTTGTCAAGGACAATAATACCATGAAATATACAATGAAATTAAATTTTTTCTAGAGTCCTACACTTTCAAATCATGTATGTTTTTCACAACATGTGATGTTTTGGCCTAAAAAGTTTCACCAAATTTTGCATGATATGAAAATTTTTCTAGGTCTTCCTGACATTTTTTATGTCATGACCCTATGTGTCTTGGTGTGACATAGGCGGTCTACCTTAAGGGTTGCTTTTCTTCTTCTAATGGTTTATAAATAGTTTAAAACATTTATATTTACATAGAGTGTCTCAAATACACGTTGGGCATGTTAAAATTCTAGGGTTGTAACATCCATTTCTTAATTATTTATAATTTTATTTCCTCTGTAACTTCTATTGTTATCTTTTTCTTCCACCATCGACCTGAACTTCTCATACATTTTCTTTTTTCACATTAAACCACTTTTTGGCTCAACACGAATTGAATTCATCATCTCAAAACTTCATGTTTTCCATCATATTTCTCCAAATTCCATTTCTACATAATAATACAAGAAACATTAATAACATGACAATATATCATATGAAATTTATCAATAATAAAGGAATTCACATACAAAAATAAATTAATAAAGAGATATAAAAGAGTTATATCATCACAACTTAATAGGGGCCATTCCTCTATAAAAAATACTATTAATAGATTTCTATCTTGATTTATATCATGAGAATTAAGAATAATTTTTATCAACTAAATGAATCGATGGACATGTTATCCAACACCAGGGAAAAATTTCGAGTCCATTTCTTGAGATGTCCTTGTTACATTGGACTATAGTGTTAATGTTATCATAATGGGATTCTTAACAAAATGAATTTTGGGGTCACCTATAATCAATTAATGGTGGGTTACATCTACCTTACCGTACTAAAAACAATATCCACCAAACTAGATACTCTATAACCTCATACGTCATCCAAACACATATTTTTCTACTTGAATTTTCTACCACCTTACCTCTACTGTGCTACTATGATCTCAAAAACGTCCATGGAATCAATTTCATGAAGTAAACAATCACCCCTAAAATCCATATCCATATAATAAAAGTTTTCTGAATATCAATTAATTTCATTGAAAGGCAAGGTAAAATAAATTAAATTGAAAATTATCCCGCCTTGAACCAATCCATAGATGGGTTTAATCCACATGCTTGAAAATGCCACCGGGGCACTCATCTTCCCACATACCAACATTCAAACATCATCATTAGAATAAAATTTGATTCATACATTATAATTTAGAAAAGGGAAAATAATGGATAACCCCTTGTAATAATCTTTTGCCTTATCTAAGATACTAGAATATTAATTTTACTCTATATACGTAGTGATCTAGGACACTCTAACCACTAGTTAGGAAGCCCATTCATACTACCAATGGTCTACCACTTCTTACTACACAAGGGTAAGTTCTTACTAATGAATGAAGGATCCACCTCATGAACCCAATATTTAATAACCTAAATACCATAGAAAAAGATAACCAATTATTTCCATGGTGGGAACCACTAAACATCTTATCCACCTCAACTAATTATTAGAAAATACATTTTTATCCAATAAGGATGGGATCAATTCACTAGAAGGGGTGAGTTAATGAAGTTAACCATCAAAAGAATCCCTCTAAATGACTCGGGTCAAGCTTGGGGATCTATAAGAATCTCAAATAGCTAAACATATGATTTGTGATGGTTATCTTGTGTTGGAAGTGAAAAATATCAGGGTCTTTGAAGAACATAAGAAAATCATACCCTAAACTACCCCTATTGACGTACGACCATGGTTATTATTTGCACAAATCATCATTTTGTCTTGATAGAAGTCCCCTACCTTAAACATTAAAGACTCATGAGTTAAGTCAAGAATAAACATATAGGATCTTTTCATGTTTATAGTTTCAGAGAATTAGGCAATAACTATTTTGTTACATCTCAAATATTACAAAGTGGGAACTTCTACTCTATCCAATTTTTTAACAACAATAAAAATCCTTAAATAAAAAATTAAATATATTCTTGATATAAATATTCTTGAATTATTAGATTCTATTACCCTTCCTTATACCATGCGAAAATAATTTGAAAAATTTGAGTTGAGAATAAAAAGCTAAGAAATGGATACAAATAAGGAAAGATAAAATTAGTCCATGAATATATACAAATAAAAAAAGTTATAAATTTAAATCATAAAACATAATCTCTTTAACATACCTCCTGAAATCATAATATTTAAGAATTACACATTGAAATAATAAATCATAAAGGTAACTTGTGGCATCCATAACATACTTACACTGTAGCTTTCACAACTACATATGGAGTTACGTTTGGAATACCCATCACAATATTTTCCCTAAATCTATTAGGATAAACATTAAGGTTTACCTCTGTCACATTACCCAATGCATTGGAGATATATCTTGGGATCACCCACCCACGGGTTATCATAGAACCACCTGTATATATAAGAAATTACCAAGACATTAACATATTCATAACACATAAAACAAGCATGATGGAAAGATAATATTTCCACATTTCAATCACAACATATCATTTCAAGATATTAACATAATCAATGATTTCTAAAAAACCATTTTTAATACCAAAATCTGTAAAAAAAGTATACAATATTTATTTTAATTTTAAAAAAGTTAAATATTTTTATGAAATCCAAATATCAAATAATGATCGTGGTGGCGGAAAGGTCGTTATCACCGCATATGTTAAAATGAAATATTCCCTTTGTCATTTAGTAAAACGCTTCATAAAAAAAGATTACTTTTTAAAACCATTGAATGAAATTAAAACAAAAAGTGTATAATTATACATTGTATAAAATAAGGTTTTGTTTAAACCAAAATATTCTTTAGTGAAAGGTTATTGAGATGAAGTCCTTTACCTTGAGAAAATACTTGAATAAAAATAATTAAAAAATCATATTAAAAAACTTATAATATCATGAGAATAAGAATATTCATGATATAATAGGTCAAAGGGAAGTATATAAACCATATAATGAAAGTATAAATACTAGATAAGATATAAAAATTCATTTATCACATAATCATATATTGATATAATCATCAAGTAGAAGATTCGCCAAAAGAATAGAAATTGGGTTAAGAAGTTCCCTTACCTAGAGTCTGACTTGTCTCGTTTGTTCTTTATATTCCTCAATAATAAACTTAGGTTAATTATTACTTGATCCGGAACTTTTTTCATGTTTATTAATTATTTTATATTAATTATCATCATGTTATAAAAATTACATAATTATTTAGGTTTATATCAGTCGTTTTGTCAATATTCGGTACTTGAGTCAAAAATGAAATTGTTTTGATATAAATTGTATATGTAGTCAAAATTACATCATGTAAAAAATTATATTAATGATTTAAATATCATATAAATCCATCATATATGTTTTTATTATTGTCTATAACATTTGTAGATAAGAAATTAAATGCATTGTTCATGGAGACGGTAAGCCGTACGTACACATGAACATTACTTTTATTTCATTTTTCATAATTAAAGGAATGAAAAATAAATAATACATAGGTATATTATTATTCCAGTATAATATAATATTTTATATATGTTAGATAAGATCATTAACTCCATCTTTTTAACATTCTATGAATGGCATGAACAAGTCATATGACTTTTAGGGGGTAGTAGTCCACACTTCCTCAAATGAAGTTATCATATTTACACATTATGGAAATTATAAAGGTATGATGTAAATAAAAATTTTAGAATAATAGAGAAAATTTAAATATAATATATATCATGTATATATTCTATTCCATCATTATGGCCACCATGAGCTGTGGTAGAGGAAAATTGAACAATCATCGTTTTGTGAGGTTATAGTTCGTCGTCCACAGAAAGAGTATGTTCATTACCATTAGATGGAGGTGTGTGTAAGTTTAGTTATAATAATTTTCTTAAAAACATAATAGTATATTTAGAATACTGGTGTTGTGGATATCAATTAATAATAATTTCAAAGGGAGTGGAGAAGGAAAATAACTGAATGAAACTTGAGAGAAGATGTTACCTATAAATCGGGCATCTTTTTTGATTTGAGCCAAAAAGTATTCTTGAATTACATTATGCTCAAGGTAAGGCCTCTAATATAAAGGTAGGGATTTTGGGATATTATTTGATCATAATATTTACAATTCAAGGCGCTTGAGAGGTGTGATTATGTGGGTAGAGGTAGTGGCCTTTTACAAGAGGGAGGAGGGGCACTTTAGGAAGGTATTGAAATATAATATTATTATAAAATGGTTTTTGATTTAAAATGGTCCGAAAATAATTTATTTCAATGAAAAGATTATTTTTTGTAGACATCCTCTCAAAAAATAGGTTATATAAAATTTTATGGTGAAAAATTAACCTTATCCTTTAGCTTTAGTCCTTAGTTAAAATCATTAACTCTTACAATGTCTTCTTGCATTTTTTTAATATATGGTAACTATATTTACTATAAAATGCCAAGATAACCATAATTAGACCATTAATGAAATTTTTAACATTATAAATGTCAGTTGGATGAACATAATATATTTAGGACAACTATATCACAATATAAAATAGCATTTTTCTTAGAAACACATTTATGTCTATTTTGAAAATATTAAGTAAGTGATTTTTTAAAGTCATAACAACTTTGTTCCATAAAAAGGAATTAAATAAAATATAATATGTAAATATCTTCCATAAAATTTTTGTATGGCATAAAAATAATCAAATTAAATTTATTTTAATATTTATTATATCATTGTTTTTGAATCGTTCATTAATGAAGCAATCACTGCATCATCATTGTGTCATAATTATATTTATTTATTTAATGTATAAAAATTATAAATAAAATACCATGATGTAGGAAATATTTTTTTTAATTTCTATTTATAGTTGAAGATATCATTTATATAACCCCATATAAATTTTTTTAGTAAAAAGATACATGTTTATGGTATTGGTTTCTTAACATTAAATTAATTATTATGAAATTTCATTATAACTCTCATGTGGATCCATGGGGTCCATTAATTGTCCCAAGTATTCCCATGGTCAAAAATATCTCATCTGATTGGATTAGGAAATCTTTTAGGGTAGTTTAATATTATTATAATATTATTTTTTACCCATATTTACCAGATTTACCCTTTAACCATGGTAAATAAAATAATTACAGAAGTTACTATTCATAATGTCCAAAAATAAAAGTTACATATTTACACAATTTGAGCCTTTTTATTGCAAATATAGAATCCATTTTTCAAAATTTAGAATATATAAGTTTCATTAATTAATTTAAAATTAATTTTTGTTGTCAAAACCAAAAAGCAGGTTTTTAAGAAGTAATAACTATCAAGAGATTGACATGTGTTTATGTCCAATTAAAATGAGAAATTTATTCCAATGACAATCATTGGATTAAATAATAAAAACATAATCTAATTATAATTTAAAAGCAATTAAAATTACAATCTAACAGTATAAATAAATGAGATGAAACGGCAGTTTGGAATTAAAATATAGTATCTTTCACTATTCATTTACAATGATCTTTATCAAAAAATTACCAAGAATTTAATGAAAGTAAATTTTTGCATCTAAATTCTATAGAAGAATTTTAATATTTTAAATAAAAAATATAAAGGTTAAAAAAACTAAATTTAAAAAGGGTTCTCCATCCAAAGGAGGTAAAACAACATTTTAAAAAAAATACATCATTTATTCAAAAAATTGAATTTATTCTGAATCATATATAGAAAAAAGATATGATGAATTTAAAAAAATTTATAGAATATAGAAAATATTTTTCTCATTAAATAAAAATCCATAAAGAGTGATGTGATTTTATAAACACAATTAGTCTCTTTTAAAATAAGTTTTCATAAAAACAAATTTTTTATATTCAATTGGTTATTATTTCTATTTATAAAACAATTGGTAACTAATTAATCTTTATTTAAACATTTGTAAAACATATTTAAAAATAAAATTGATAATATTCATTCCTTCTATTCCAATGGCTATGCGTTAACTACTATTTAAAATAATAATAATATTCATTCCTAACAGACACTCAGTTAGGGTCACACCACCCAATAGAGTGTTCAATATCCTCTATTAAAAATTCCACAATTTACAAGGGATCGATAAATATTTATTAAAGTGAAGTTTTATCATGAGTTAGAGAAATAAATAATCTACTATTATTTTGTCATTAAGTATATGAAGCTTAATAAACAGATTAAAATCTGACTAGTCAGGGCTTAAAAATTATGGAAATTAACGTCTCATACTCTAGATGATCTCCTATCACCGAATAACCAGATTCACATCAAAAACTGATAAATAATCTGTCATCAAACACACAAATTGTAACCAGTATACCTTGTGTCTTGTCCAACATAGTTGGTACTACCATCCACTTTATGAGAAATATTTACACTAGGATCAGGAACAGAAAGACTTCCTCAAATTATGGGTCGATAATACCTCTCAGCCCCGTCTTAGAAAACATCACCTCATCACCCACTAAATGAAAGTGAGTGGTCTAAACATAAGCATCGTATCATCATGACACTTTATTTTTATATAATATAGCTATCAAAGTGTATCACCTAAAAAATAATATGATAAATCTATAAAAGTTCAATCATACATGGATGAGGTGACAAATGAAGGATATAAAAGATAATAACTAACCCTTAAATGATACATGCACCAACATTCCTAAACACTAAAATTGTTTCCTTAGGGTTTGGAGTTGATTAATTAGGTTATTAGAGTCCCGGTGATAGGGTATCACCATACAAAATAGGCCATTAATAGTGCTAGAAATGGACTTTATCAGCGCTAGAAAAGCAGTGACTACATGAGTGTGGTTTAAAGCCCTAGTCTTTTATTAGTGATGAAAACGTGTGGAAATATGGATCCTTTGTCGGTGCTAAAAATGTGCTGATAAAGGATCCATTGATCATCTCTTTAACTTACACCGCTAATGGAACCATTTTTTCAGCACTTATAAAAGCACAAATAAAGGGTTTTTTATCAGTGATTATCAAAGCACTAATTAATTATACCTTTATATGTGATTATAAAAGGATGTATAAAGGACCTTATATCAGTTCATATAGAAGTGTTGATAAAGCAGACCTTTATCAATGCTTTTAGAAGCAATTATAAATGTGTCCTTTATTAGCACTTTTAAAATCACCGATAAAGGGCTATAATGCAGTGTGTTGTAACAGCACACCACAACACCAGAAACACACTATATAAAAAAAAACATGTCCCAATACATGATTTAAATGAAATTAAATTTATAACACAAACAGAATAAAAAAAATCTATATCATAGAGCATTTAATCATTTGTTTATACAGTTACATAAATAAAAATTATTACGTTTATTCAAAAACATCAATGTTCTTTTTTCTTTTAATCAATACCCTACTCGTGCTATTTCCGAAAACACCACCCATTTTTTAAAAAAATAACACACTTGTATATGAAAACAATTTTTATATTAGTAATAATATAAATAAATAAATAATCATAAAGTGTTAATTTTACTAAAATTGATGTCAATTTTAAATAAAAATATGCACTTAGAGTCATACCGGTCACACCATGCATCATATTGAGGTGTCTTTGATTCTATAATTCCTCAAATTACTTTTATAGTGTTTTAATAATGTTTAAAAACAATATGAAAGTGTTATCTCAGTTTTAAAAACATCAATTGAATTTTTACTAAAATATCAATTTAATCTAGAGACACACACTTCTGACTAATTATGATCACATAATGTATCAGTTTGATGTGTAACAGATTCCTACACATCAAAAATGACTTATTAGTCATTTTAACAAATTATCAATAAAATGGTAGCGTGTTTGAATGATTTTCATTGAGTGACATTTTTTGATCTAAAATGATGATTTTGAACTGATAAGAGACACTTTGTGTCATATTGGGATCACTGTGACTTGGATTGAGGTGAGAATGATTCCTACACATTAGAAATGAATTATGGATCATTTTAAAAAGGTATAAAATCCATAAAAATGTGTTTTCTTTGTTTTGAGTATGAAAGATGTCTATTTTATTAAAATTGGATACAATTTTAAATAAAAAGATATACTTTGAGTCATATTGGTCACACCAGGCATCCAATTGAGGTGAGGTTGATTAATAAATGTGAAAAATGACCTATGGATAATTTTACTAATGTATAAAAACAATATGGATGTGTTTTTTTATTTTGATTAGGTCTATTTTTTTTACTAAAATTTATATCTAATTTAAATAAAGATACACTTAGAGTTATACTAGCCACATTGTGCTTTAGATTGATTTTTGGTTGATTCCTAGATGTTCCAAATCACTTATGGATTGTTTTTCTAAATTATTCAAACAATAGAAATATTATTTCTCAGTTTTGATTATATCACATCACTTTTTCACTAAAATGACATTTTAAACCTGAAACATGAACTTTGTCTCATACAGATCACATCATGTATTAGTTTTACATGAGACTAATTCATACACATCACAAATGATCTATCAATAAATTGCCTAAATTATTAATAAAATATGAGCTTGATTTCTTGGTTTTTATTGAGTGACTCTTTTGAAAGTCAAATATCAATTTTAAATTAATAAGAGACACATTGAGTCAGTTGTATTTTTTTCTAAAAGTAATGCCAGTTTTAAATAGAAATAAGTAATTGGAGTCATAATATTCACATAGTGTGTCGAATTGAGGTGCGTATGATTCAAATAGATCCCATAGTCTGAATGAAATCCTAACTATAAATGTTACCACAATTGCTATTGACTTTGTTTGTCAAATTTCCAACATAATATGAGTATCTTCAAACAAACAATATAAAATCAAAAAAAGAATCCTCATTTATAAGAAAAAAATATGATTAATAATAAAAATAAATAAATTAATCATAAATATATAATAAGACAATATTTCTATAGAAAATTATTTTATTGTGAAAAGATAAAGATTACCTCTTTTATTGAGCAGAGGCACTGTCCTTGCTCTTCTAGAAAAGGTATTAGAGGTGACCTGAAATAATTTGATAAATGAACCACAATAGTTGTGATGAGTTTTTGAGAGATAAGAAGTATTTGGGTTCTTTGATGTAGAAAGGGATGAAATATCGGCACAGAACCCCAACTCAAAAAAAATAATCCACCTGTATAAGAAAAAAATAATTATTCGAGTAATAATAAAAAGAAAAAAATTAATCATAAAAATGTAATAACACATTATTTCTATGGATAATGATTTTACAATGAAAACATCAAGATTACCTCTGTAATTGAGAAGAGTTAGTTGCATTTCTCTTCTCATAATGGAAGTGGAGGTAACACGAATGAAATATATAGATGCACCACTATAGGGGTGAAAAGGTTTTGAGGGAGAAGAAGTTTGTGGAAGTTTGGGTGTAGAATGGAATGCATGATGGACATAGCACCCGAACTCAAAGAAAATAATCCAGCTATATATGGAAAAAATTATTATTTGAGTAAAAGAAATAAATTATATATAAATATGAAACAATACTTTAATTATATGGAAAATGATTTAATTATACAAATATCAAGATTACCTCTGTAATTAAGAAGATGCAGTGTCATTTCTCTTCTACAAAGGCAGTTGAGGTAACTTGGAAGAAAGTGATAAATGCAAAACTACAAGGGTGAAAATGTTTTGATGGATAAGAACTATGTGGATGTTTTAGTGCGGAATATCATGATAGATTGACAGAGAACTCCAACTCAAACAAAAGAATATAACTTTATAAAAAACAATTAATATGTGAGTAATACTAAAAAGAAATAAATTTAACATAAATATAAAACAAAAAATTATTTCTTTGGAAAATTATTTTACTATACATACATCATGATTACCTCTGTGATTGAGAAAAGACAGTGTTGATTCTATTCTTGAAATGTAATGACACACAAATAGAAATATTATAAAATAAACAAACTCTGTAAGGAATAAATAAAATTTAATCTATATTTCATTACATAATTTTTCAGTAAAAGATAAAATGTATATCATAACGTTACATTTACATCATTCCAAAGGATTTACTTCTTTATAGTTTTTTCTTACGAGGGATTGGTAACATCATAATAAAAAACATTATCCATATAATTAGTCAAATATTTAATGTAGATTATGTAAATATAGTATAAACATATAATATCATGAGGAAAAAAATAATATATTAAAAAAACATTTTTCCTTCTCATTGAAATCACTTTATTTTTAAAGGTTTCAAGGATTTAGTTCCTCTACTAATAATCTAAATACCCTCCTTATGGTCCCATATAACTTATAATACATTGTCTAAATTAGTACCGACATGAACTAATTGTGATGTTCTAATTAAAGGGTCATCCTCAATTGAATATTGAATTTAAATGATATGAAAAAATATCATCTATTTTTCTCGGTTTTGGCGATTTGATGGGCATTTTAAACTAAAATTATAATTATATATGGGAAAAACAAACTCATATTCATACCAGTCATACCATGAAATAGATTGGGGTGAGTCTAATTATTACACATCACAAATGAGTTATGGATCATTTTCCTCAAGTATCAAAATAATCTGAATTCATTTTCTTAGTTTTAAGTAGGTGAGTTATCCTTTTTACTAAAATTGATGTAAATTTTAAATAAAATGTTTAACTTTGAGTCATATCTATAATATCATGCATTAGATTGATGTATGAATAATTATTACACAACTCAAATGGCTTATGTATCATTTTCATAAAATATCAAAACAATCCAAATGTGTTTACACTTTTTGGATTACACATGTTGTCTTATTTACTAAAATGTCATTTTAAACTAGAGACATGAATTTTGACTCATAAATATAAAATGGTGTATTGTGTTGACATGATATTGATTGTTTCACATCACAAATAGCTTATGAATAGTTTACCCAAGTTATCAAGAAAATATGATCATGTTTTATTTGCTTTTAGTGAATTTTTTTAATCTAAACTATCGATTAAAACTGATACCAGACACAATGAGCCATACTGGGCTCGACGTGCATCCGATTAAGATGTGGATGATTCCTACACATCCCAAATTACTTAAGGATAATATTACTAATGTATTAAGACAATCTAAATGTCTTTTATTAGTTCTAATTATTTCATTTTTCCAACCCATCTAAAATGACTTATTGATCGTTTCCATAACTGTAAACGAAGTACATGCCTCCATCAACATATTTTTTCAACTAAAATAAACCATTATAATTTTTTGAATAAAATAAAACTTATAATAAAATTAATTTTTATCAATAAAAATATATAAAAAAATCTTAAACCAATTATTTTATTAAATATTATTTCAGATCCTTATGGATAAATTTGAGGGTAAAAATGAAAGTAATTCATCATTAACTCTAACTCCGTGTCAAATAAAAGAAATTAATTTCAACCACATACAATAATAAGCTGAAATTACACTATAGAAACCCATGACCCCTGAGCTATGCAACACAGCTCTTTTGTATTCTGATTCTTCCTTCTCCACCCTCTATATTTCTTTCTCACCAATCACTCTATCGTTTCTCTAGTTGAGTGGAGATTTAATCTAAAAGGAGTTAGTGGAAATATAGGATTCATGTTAATAACTAGCGTCAATGGCGTAATTTTCACAAATGGGAGGTATTTCCCCTTTTAGAGAACACAATGAAGTACAAGGGGAAATGCCTCCCAATTACTATATTATGTTCCCTAAAATGAGAAATTCCTCATGTATGTGAGAATTACACCATTGAAACTAGTATTAACTTGATGCCTCTATTGACACCAAATCCTTCCAGAGAAAGGCTCCACACAGCTAGAGAAATTATAGAGTGAAAGGTGGTAAAAAACAGAGAGGGTGGAGAAGGAGGAATCAATATATGCAACTGCAGTGCTAGGCAGCCCGAGGGTCTTGGTTTTCTATAGTGTAATTTTTAATACTGAGTGTATATTATTGAAATTAAATTTTTTGATAAGAGATTGAGGTAGATTTAATGATTAATGGATTTCAATTTTATCCTTTAATTTATCCACAAGGAACCAAATAAAACATTAATAATATAATAGGTTGAGGATTTTTTATATATTTTTCCGATAAAACATTGTTTTTTAATAGGTATTATTTTATTAAAAAACTTATATGGGTTTAAATGATTAGAAAAAGAGGTCGATGTAGGTGTGTAATTCATTTACACTTACAGTGATAGGTTATAAACTTGAATGAGGTTCACGCCTTCCACCATTAAAAACAATAAAATGGAGGTCACTTCACATTCGATGCATAGATAAATAAATTGAATCTACCAAAATAATATATATATATATATATATTATATTAGCAACATTATTTGAATATATATATATATGTATATAATTTATCATATTTAAACTTATTTAAATATTAAATATATTATTGAATGCATATATATAGCACAATTTTTTCTAATGAAACTAAAAAATTGTATTAATATTTATTTTCAAATAATATTACTTATAAATAATTAGTATTTTGGGTAATTGTGTATAAAATATAACTATAAAATATTATTAATGTATAATTATTTCAAAAAAAATGTATATATAGTAGCTTAATATTATTATTTGGAATGTTACATTAGTTTAAAATATTTTATATTGGTTATTTAAGTATAAAATTTATTATTATCAATTAAATGTATATATAGACCTAAATTGATGAATACCTTAAAATACATTATAATATATAGAATTTGATAACTTCCATTCTTTATTTTTGAATAAATGGTATAGAAATCTAAGGAATCTAGAGAGGCCATCTAATAAGCATTGACCCATACATGATATTCTATGGAGTTCCATAATGAAGTTGGCATAATGTAATAATACACATCAACAAGATATACCAGAAACAAAGAATAAAAACACACCAAACCCTTACTATGTCTATCCCATACACATATAAACATATATATATATATATATCATGGAATTTATAATTCCCATAATTTCAAAACAAATCCACATTTAAACAAATTTGTTTAAATGAAATAAATATAGTCCCCACCTAATTCGAAAATCTAGAACCATAATTTATGAATAAATAATTATAAAATCACCCTAACATTATATGTTCTAAAAACAAATCTAAATTGATAGAATGAAATATATTGACATATATATATATATGTATATGTATACATATATATATCTTTTTAAAAATAAAAAAATGGATAAAAATATATATAACCTTTATAGCAGAATATCACAACATAGTAAAATAAATACAACACTATACTAATTTTGAAAATAGAGATCCATTGAAAATAAATATACATGGTATCACACTTACTAATATTTATCTTAAAATAAATCACAATTATGAGAAAACTGTATTTTATGGAAATACTGTTAGATAATAATATTAAAAACTGAATTTAAATAGATAAATCCCCTTACATGAATTTTTAAAATTAGATTCTTTTGATGCTTCATACCATCATCAGATTGAGAATTGGTTTTCTAATTCTATTTTCTTGAATCTGACAATGGAAAGTGATTCCAAATTGTGAAGAAAGCAGTGGTATAAATGTAGAAATTAAATAAAATGTATTGAAAATAATAATTTAAAAAGACCAAAATAGGATATCCAAAATTGTAGTAAAAAAATGGATCATAATGAAAAGAAAAACAGAATAAAACAGCCATAGCACACATACATGAATAAAATTGCAACCTATAATGTAAAATTAGAAAATCTCACTACAGGTAAATGACCATTTGTGGCGGTTTTTTGTGAATATAGTGGAAGTTTACACTATTGTCATATACATATACGATAGTTTCAAAAAAACACCGCTAAATTGTGTGTCGACATAGAATAAGTAGTGGTTTACTCGATTTACTGGAGGTTTATTCTAAATGTTGTGGTGGATTCATTGGACAAAAGTTTTCCAATCAAAAAAGTATTTTCATTGTGGCAGTTAAAACCACCGCTAAAATTAATTCGACCAGGAAAAACGACCCTTAAAACCAAGATAATTTCCCCCAAATAATAATAGAATATGAAAATTGTTTAGCAGCAGTTTAAAGCGCCACCAAATTATTGTTCATACCAGTGGTTATAACCACCGAAGATAACAAAATATTGAAATTGTAGAGGTGGTTAAAAATGCCACTAAATATAATAAATTTATTTTTCTGTGGTTAAAACTTCTAATAAAGCTAGATTTCAAAAAAAACACAACTAATTTTGTATCCCCAATACCAGTGCCCTGAAAAGAAAAACTATTCCAATTTCACAGTTATATACATACCACATTTAAAAGAATACCTGAAGACCCAAATTTTCATATGAATCAAATTATAAATACACGAATAATAGGTTTAGTATGATTTCGGTACATAAAATTTATTCTATGTACATGAAGTGTCACTTTTGGATATAGTGGTTTCAAAATCTGGGATAACAGTTGATCTCAAGTATGTCGATGTATTTGTGTATCTCTCATAAACACGGAATGTAATCGATAGTTGATGTTTTTTTTGATTATATGTGAATTAGAGGAGAATCATTTAGGATATATCTCACTTAGAATTTCCAATGACCATAGTTACCAAGAATGGATTCATGTTTGACTGTACATACTAGTGCGAGGAAGATTCCATAGTATTGATGAAGTGGTTACTTTCGGATCTGATCCTAAGCATTCGTGAGCCTAACGTTGGACATATAGTGAAATGTGATGAATCTAGTTCTGGATTAGGATATGTTATGATGTAGAGTGATAAATTATTCACTTTGGGTTTCATCAGCTTTTAACCCACAAGATTAAATAGTATAATCTTGTACATTATTTTATAGTTGTGGTCCATGCATTGAAATGATCATGACATAACCTCTTGGGAGAGATATTTGTTTTTTACTTTGGCACCTAGAGTGCATATAATATTTTCTAACTACCTGGACATAATATTTATCTGATTAATTTCCCAGAGTACTTGTATATATTTGACATCAATAAATATTATTATACCTGAAATGGAAAATGTAGTCGAAAATGCATTGGGCTAATAAATGTAAGAGATGGGAGAACATAATTACATAGCTGAATAGATAATCTTATCTTCACTATAAGAATAGTTTGTGGGTGTAGTTGAGTGTTTAGGGGAAGTAATGTGGGTATGCTTAGAGATAATGTCTTTATTGGTTAAACAAGTAAAGACATGTTAGAATATTGTTCTGGAATGTATCATGATGTGTGATAGGTTGTAATAGTGTGAAACTATTTCAGGGTTGAATTTTGATATACATGGAGTGTTTATAGTTTATAGCATGGTAATGGTCACATATTCCATGAGAGGCGAGTTTATGAGATCCTATAATGCTTTGATGTGGGATGTTCACCTAGGGACGACCAAGATTTATAATAACGAAAAGTGGATGTTCTGGTGGCCATACACAGTAAGAGACATTGAAGGATTTCTTTCCCATTGATTGGCTTGTCCCAAAATTATCACCGAGCATCAGAGTTGATATTTGAAGTGGGATGTTCACCCATGGCAGACCTATTTTACCTCATTTTCTAGTAATTATAATAGAATCTTATGAGTTGATAGTTAAAGTTGGGTATAACCTTTGATCCTAATATTAATGAGCAGTCAGGAAGGATGATCCAAACCATATAGGACATGCTTCAGGATTGTATTATATATTTTATCCTCCAGATGCATCTTTTGAAAAAATAAAAATTCTGGTAGTGTAAGACACTCATGTGTTTAAAATATTTATGTAAATTCTACTATTAATGAATTGGACAATCCCTCTACCTTAACAGGATCTATACACTCAAGTAATGAAAAAATATTTGTAACATCTTATCAAAAATATGTTGAATAAGAAGAAAGCATAAGTGGGAGAGACCACATGCCAACTATAAAACATGAAAAGAGAATACTATAATATTTTAAGAAAGAAGGGTTATCCACTAAAAACAAGTTGAATGGAGTAACAAAACTAGATATTCCTAATAAAAAAAATAAGAAGGATCAACATTCATCCTTGGGTAACAAAACTAATAAATTTAGGAAACATTAATCATAAAAATGATTCATGACAACAATGAATCGATATATATGGTGCATACCACACTTGAGAAATCAAGACCTAAAAGGAAACATCATTAATGAATAAAATACCTAAAAGGAAACATGATAAATCAAGAAAATGTAAGGTCATAAAAATGTTTGGTGGAAACAATGTGCCACAAAAGATACATATACAAACCGACTATTATAATATTTTTCCAACATATCAATAATACAACTAATTACTGTCTGATGATGAACACAGTTCGTCACCCATTCCCCCACCCCCAGCTAGACAGCACACCCCCAGGACATCCCACCCCCTAGAAATCCCACACCCTCCCCCTCCTCGACAACCCACCCCACCCGCATGGACATTCCACCCCCTCCCTGGATATCCCACACCCCCCTCCCCCACATCCCTGCAGCCCCCCGACACCCCTTGATAGCCACCCCCAACCTGGACTACCCACAACCCTCCTAGATAGCCCCCACCCCCACATGGACATCCCCCACCTAGACAGCCCAACACCCACACCTAGACAGACCCACCCCCACCTAGACATCCCACCCCACCCAACATGGATATCCCCCACCACCACCTGGACAACCCACCCACCCTCACCCCACCTGGATATCCCCCCACCCCGCCCCACCAATACAGCCCCACCCCCACCAAGACAACACCCCCCGCCTAGATATTCCACCCCCTCCCTAGACAGCACACACCCCCTCCCCCACCTTGACAGCCCACCCCCACCTCCTGGACATCCCACACCCCCGCCCCCACATAGACAACCCCCCATGTGGATAGCCCACACAAAATCCCCCACTCCCCTAAAACTCACCTATGCCCCTGGATAGCCCACACCCACCTGGAAAACCCCCACCCACTTGTTCATCCCCCCTAGACAGCCCACCCCCACCCCACCTGGACAACCCCCACCCCACCTGGACACCCCACCCACCCCCCACCTGGAAAACACACCACCCATCAACCCCACCTGGACAGCCCCCCACCCCCACATGGACAACCCCCACCTAGACAGCCCAGCCCCACCCCCTTGGACATCCTACCCTTGGAAATCCTACACCCCTCCCCCACCTGGAAAACCCAACCCACCCTCTAGACAAACCCACCCCTACCTAGATTGTCGGCTTTTCCCTTTCCCTGCACCCCCATGCCCCGGGACAACCCACCCCCACTTGAACACCCCACACCTATACATCCCCCCTCCCACCTCAACTGGACAGCCCCCAAGCCACCTGGACAGCCCCCCCCCCCCCACCTAGACATCCCCACCCCCACCTATGCAGGCCACCCCCACCCCACTTGGAAATCCCCTCCCTGGATAGCCCCCCCCTCCCCCACTTGGACATCCCACCCAACCCCTCCATGGACAACCCACACCCCCTCTCTCACCGGGACGACCAACCCCACCCCTTGGACAACCTACCCCCTGAAAAACCCACACCCCCTCCCCCACCTAGAAATCCCACTGTGACCCCCCATGGACAACCCACACTCCTCCATTGACAACCCACACCCCTCCCCCACACCCCTATAGCCCTATACCGCCATGTTGCCTCCATACCCACTGGACAACCCACCCCCACCGGGACTGCCCCCCCCCCCACACAAGGGCATCCCCTACCCCCTGAAGGCCCCCATATGGTAATTTTATTTAAAAACATTTTATTCATTTATAATGGATAGGGAACCTAAAAAATAACAACATTATATTTTTATATATCTAATGATGTATATAGGGTGTGAGAAAAACAAATCCCAGTAGGATCTCAACAAGTATTTTGTGAAATTCATTTCCAAACACATCTCATTTATGATAGTTTTAATTATAGTATGAAAATATATTTTTATTGAAAATCAAATGAAAAAAAATATCACCTTAACATCTATTTTATAAACTTCTATTTTCTTCTTCTTTAAATGAAATTAATAATTTTTAAAATATTACTTTAAAACACTTACATTCTTTACAGCCATCGGTTACAATTTCAATTTTGAAAATAACATAGAAACACTCTTTTGAAAACACTTAAAAAAATTTAATGAAACAAACCCATTCTCATAAACTGTAAAAATAAAACGCCAAGTCACCACATCACAAATGAGATATGAGTAGACAAGGAGAAAAATTCGTGGTTCTCTCCATATTAATCAAAATAGGGGACACAAGGAATGATTTTCCCCAAATAGAATCCTTATAGTATAATGGGAAACAAATATTTCCATAAAGTAGCATATTCTTAGTCCTTACCCAAGCATGATACCTACCACTGAAATATGTTACATCCAAACAACATAGGTTACTTGAGTGTCATGTACCTAGCATCATAAGGGGAACAACCGACTATCCATGGTATACAACACAACTATAAGAAACCAATAGTATCTGACTATCTAGTGTAACATAATTATATAACTCTCTATCAGTTCCTAGTCTATCCATGATATAAATAATAGGAGACAAGTAATCAAAAAAGTTACATGATTAATGCAACAACATAACATAAATCTAACCTCACCATAAACAACCTTGCAATAAAAAAAACCAAAAATATCATCCATGTTAAAAAATAAATCTAAAGCCAAGGTGGAATCAATAAGGGTATTACATACATTATAATTAGTTCATTATGAATGTTATAAATAAGAATTATTAAAATAACCAGAATTTTAGGTTACTTTAATCCTCTTTGAAATCCCATTTTCAAATAATTCATTAAAACTAACCATGTATATACTTTAATAACATATTAAATATTTTAATGTCTCTTAATTATACTCATACAATAGAATATCTAGTGATCAAAATATTTTTTGGTTTAAAAATAAATATCAAACCTATATATATAATAGTCCAAGGCGAAACTGAAATAAAAAACATGTCATTTGAGGATCTATATGGATCTATCACGACATATGAGATCACAATGAAGTTACTTGCTAATAAAAAATCAAAATAATCCAATAATAAAATAAAGTATTCTTTTAAAGAAATTAATTATAAAATATAAAATGATGATGAAATGGCCATCAATCAAATAATATAAACATATTCATAAAATTAAAGAAATCATAAAATTGTTAAAATAAGGTGGTCAATGATAGATAACAACAAGTGATGTTATTCTAATGAAAAATGAATTTATAAGGTCTTAATTCTATATGACTAACAAAAGAAACAAGGGGGAGAATAAAAAAATACAGGAAGCCTTCAATGTTTCAAATTTGTGTGTGAGAAATTAAACCCTCCTATAAAGGGAATCAATGGAAAAATGATCCAAGGATCTCATAGCTAAAATAGAGGTTAGTCATAATGTAAAATATAACTCTTATTCTTCTTCCAGTAAAAATTCCTCCACTCCCTCATATTCTCTATCCAATCACCTATGATATAATGATCTAAAATATTCTTGTCAAAAAAATGATGAAGGTTTTTTCTAATTAAATTTAATATAGAAATATCATAAAAAAGGTATAATGAATACCTCAATGATAAGTAAAAACTCACAATCAAAAAAACTGAATTATCAAAAAGAATGTTCAAGATAATGTGATGAAGTTACTATGAAATATTGATTGTATCAAATATATATTTTGAAATTCACCAATGTCTATAAAATTATATAAAATAAATTGTTTAAAATGTAGTGGAAATAATAATATTATTTTGGATTCTCAAGAAATGAATGTTCTTTTAAAAGAAAAACTATTTATTAATTTATCTAACAAAAAGGTTTTTTAATTACTATCATAAAATAGAGAATATAATTCATGAAATTCATTAAAATAATGGTATCCAATGAATTAGATGTTTGGGGAGAACTTCTATGGTGCAACGATAATTTCTCAAAGTTCAACTTGATGGTGTGGAGGGTTTATAATCAAATACTTTCAACTGATGAAAATATCATGGGAATGTGTTTGAGTATGGCCTCTAGGTGATACTGTTATAACAAGATGATGGAATAATAAGAATAAGGATGATACTGAGGGGCAGAGAGAAGCGTCGAGCGGTGCCACAGGTCAGGACCTATAGCGGGGAGGCGAGAAAGGGCTTATGCGGGTCCGCAGTGATCGTCGCTGAGGGGCGAGGAGGCGGCGAGGTGTGCTGAGGGTAAGTGTAGGGATACAAGGGTCGTCAGGAGGGGGGTCTCCCAAGGGTCAGGGGGAGAAGGGGGGTCTCGTATGGGTCAGGGGGGGAGAAGTGTTGGTATTGAAAAAAAAACAGTTTAGCAGTAGTTTTTTATAAACCGCCGCTAAATCATTTATAAAAAAGTAGCGGCGTTTTAGTAAATCACTGCTAAAAAACAGCAGAAAATGATTATTTATGTTGTAGTCCCTCTGATATAGATCATGAAACAAATAATACATAATGAAAATTGGAACCTACAAAGGAAAACAAAGGCCTACTACGCAAGGTTGATGAAAATCTAAGACTCATAGATCCAGATCTCGATGTTTTCATTGGGAACACTAACTGCAACAGAACACCAGATGTCAGATGTTGTTAGAACAACTTGACGCAGTGGGGTCGTGTGATTCAAGTGGGTTTGTGTGAGTTGAGAATTTATTCATTGAGGAACAGTATCGATAATGGGAGGCCTCCATGGAAAGCTTCTGATATTGCAATGGGTTCGCAACATGTTTGGTATCGTTAATTATATTGGGACACTTTAATCAATTTTTATTTAGCACTGATAAAGGTAGGTCTTTATCAATGCTAAAAAGGTTCTCAAAAAATCCATATTTATTATTGATAACATTTTAGCACTAATAAATAAGACTTTAACTGGTGTTTTTTAGCACTGATAAAGCTTCATCTTTATCAGTGCTAAAGAAAGTACTGATATATGTTTCTTTTATCAGCACTTATTTATTAAGTAATGATAAATGATTTAAAATTATAATTATAAATAACAAAATTGTAAATATATATAAATATAAATACATAAAATATATTCATTATTTAAAAATATTTATTATAACATTATAATTATTTATATATATAATTATATATTTATAATTATAGCAATATTTAGGAAAATATTTATATCAATATATATATATTTACATAAATATATTTATATATAATAAATATATATAAATTTTAATAAAGTAAATATATTTATTATTTTATTAAATTTATTATAAATTTAATTATTATTTAAATATATATAATAATTTATTTATAATTATATAAATAAATTTAAAAAAATATATATTTATTTATAATTATAAATATATAATTTTACAAATATAGTATGTACATTTTTAAATATATTTATTTATAAATATTTTTTTACAAATATTTTTTTACAAATATTTTTTTAATATTATTAATGAATATCTAATTTTAAGCACATGCATGTTAAAAATGAGTGAAATTGACTAAACTAAAAATAAGCACACTGTAATAATGTTGAAAAAATTGATATGTTTTGTGTGTGTTCATGGTATAATAAAATGCATTAATTAAATATATGTGAAATCAATATAACACACATTTGATATATATTAAATTGAAAAATCCATCCAGTTGCCCGAAGGCCTTTGTTTTTTTATTGATTTTTGAAAATCCACCTTTAAAGGGGTGAGGTAAAACCCTTACAATGCCCATAGGCCTATGATTTACATGGCCCGTAGGCCTTAGAGGAATTCATTCCTCGTAGGCTTGAAACATTACATACAACCCAGACTAACAACTTGGAACTGCTCCTCCCTAGCATCTCATCATGAAATAAGCTCTCTACCTTCCCATGGCTCTTTGGCTATGCTATCCCATGCATGCACAGGCTTGTCTCGATCACAGGTGTCATGCCCTCTCTTTCTTTCCATCCATGTAGTTTCTGCTATGGTGAAAGCTCCTTGCAATTAGTCTGTATTTTTAATTCATATTATTTTTTTAATTATAAACCATTGTTTACTAAATATATTACAATTTAATGTAAATATCTTATATATTTTCTATTATATAAATAATATTTATAAACATTAATATATATCTATATATTTAATATAAACTATTTGTTAACATTATCAACAATAATCTAATTAATAAAATGAGTAATATTTCTATAAATTTAATTATTTTTAATTTAAATTTGTTTAATTTTTATTTTTCATATCTATATTTTTAAAACATACTATTTATTATTATTTATAATTTATATATAATATAATAAATTTAATCATTTTTATCAATAATTATATAATAAATAAAATTTGAAATATATTTTTAATAAACTAATGTCTTATTATTAATTTATTTAATTATTTATTTTTATTTATTCAGACCTCTATCATCACTAAAAAAGAAATGATAAAGAACTCCTTTATGAGATCTAAAAAAGAAGCACTGATAAATAGTTAAAATTTTCAGCACTATCTTTAGCACTAATAAAGATGTTATTTATCATCGCTTTATTCTAGAGTTGACAAATACCGACACTATTAAACACTAGCCTTATAGTAGTGTATGTCTATCACCACACCTATTATGTTCTCCTTGATATTTCAATTGGACTCAAGAACCCTTTAACTTTTTTCCATAAATTCCAAATGAAATCCTTACATGAAAACTAACTCTAATCATTATACCTTGGAAATACCCACTCTGATACCATTCATACCTAACTAAACCAACTAGGGACCCGACCACGCTAGTGTTAGGAAGAGAGTGCCACTCGAAGCCCACCTATAAAAGGTCAAGACATGGTAACTATCACCAATTAAGCATATCTCACAATATGGAATCCCTTAGCCTATAACAACCAGAAATAGACACATCTCCAAAAAACAATATATACCAAAAATATAGGAAGGATATATACGATCAAAAAAACTATTTACAATTCAAGAATGATACAAAAAAAAAATATACACCAAATGTTATGTATAAGGAAAATAGAAATTCAAAGATGTCCCTAAAGCATGAAGCACTAAAGAAAATCCTACACATTTAATGCCTTCCTAGATCACTCACCAACCACAACGGTCTCTACTAGTTTCACAATATCTATACTCCAGAATATATCACTAAGAATCGCCATGTTTCATCCCTAAATAATCCACTCTATACCAACATCCACCAAGTCTATCTCCAACTTGTACATATTTTACACTGATATAATATGTGTGGGATCATGGACCATGCTTGTGAGAGTACAAAATACTTGGTATAAAACCTTAAAAACTAGAAAAAATCACACAAAAATAGTTTGGAATTACCCCAATTATATAAGGTTCCAATAAGGAATATATGTAATAATAATAGAATAGAAAATGAAATTAACTCTCATAATACTGAATATTAACTTGAATAATGTCAATAATAAATAATCTAGATATTCTTAATTTCTTAATGTGTTAATAAAGCTAAGTAGTCATGGTTATCGCATCTCTAATACTCAAAAGGAACATCACATGTGTAATAAGAGTTTCTCAAAACATTGATGAGTCAACGAAGTTGTAATTTTTTAACCAAAAATACACTAAATCTCTAAGGTTACATATAGGGTGTCAAGGAATCAAAAGCACCATATAATTATATACTGACCATACTTCCACCAACCAAACTGTATAATCTCGAAACGAGATCCTACTCATCCCTTAGGCATGCTAATCAGATAAGGGAGAACCATACCTTCAATTATATCAATATAGATCAATAATCTATAATTACACTTTCCAAACATACTTAGTATCCTAACAAGATCAATAGTAGAGGATCACATGGCCTAGTTATGGGGAATATTGACTTTAGTGGAGCATCTCATACCCCATAAAACCTATATATATATATAGGGGGAATACGAGCTCTACATATAGAGGATCTTTATTACTGAGTGTGTGGGGGGAACACTATCCCTATCTGATCCATGAGTAGAGGATACCATAACTCAGAACAACACTTATAAAATGATAGGAATATCAACCCTATCTCATATATGGTAGATAAATCACATACCCTAACACAATCACACCACAAAGGAGGGTTACTAACCCCAATGAAACTATAATCATCATGCCCAATCCTAACAATTTGTCCCAAAAAATAAATTTTAAATTGCTATATCTTATGTCACAAACAACCTGAATTGTCCAAACATACCACATCATCACACTTTTATAATAAAATACTAAATATTGGTTTTTTATTAATTAAATGTAGGAAATTGATGAAAATTATTCAATTTATCATATTAAATATGAGAGATGATACATGTCAAGACCCAGGCTCCATTCCATGAGTAAGAATTAAGTAACCAATATTGGTTTTGATTCTTTGGTATCAATTTCTGGACCACAAAACTATATATTGATCATCAATTCAAAATTTTAGTTAAAATTAACTAATAAATCAAAAATTATCAAGAATAAAAATAAAAACAATTATTTTAGGATATTATAATTATTAATATATATATATATATATTATAATAAAGTGGCATGGGGGATTCTTCTCTCTCCATTCATAATTCACCCCCATTTACAACAATTCTTAAATATTAAGTGTAATAATAATAATAATAGCAATGTTGTTATTATTATAAAAAAATATGCACATATTTACTTCCCCACTCTCTAATTATAGAAAAAAGTTCAAAACCAATGGGTATTCCAAGGTCACTCCCCCACAATACCCCTCTTCCCTTGTCTCAATAATAAATATTGTTTAATTATTTTATCTACATTTACCATTTATTTTATTACTAAAATTTTATATTCTATCTCATTTAACTAGGTTGGGCCACACAACAACCCTAGTTCCAAATAAGCCAATATCTAGAAAATCAGGCCACTCTCTACCATAGATCTTCACACTTTCAAATAGAAATTCCCACTTCACACTCACAAAATCCTACTATGAAAACCATCACCTTTCGTCTAAACTCAAAAGAATCATTATCCATGTCCCTTTTAGATACATGCCTCTCACAGACTTCCAAGCTACCATCACCCATCATATTGATTTCCAATGCTATTTATGTAGACCCAACCTAAATATGACATGAATAATACTTTAATATCAATATTTAAATAATAAATCTCACAAATAATCTCAAAACACATGGAACTAAAGTGTTGATTCCTTAGAGATTATCTATATTGACATCTTATTCTGTATTCATTTCTTCATAATTGAACTCCTCTTGGCTCCCTTCTAGACTTTAATCAATTTATACATACATTTACTATATAGGGAAAGGAAAAACCTAATATAGGGGTGAGATAAAAGAATCGTTTGGGGAAAACATATCAACATATCACCAAGGGTTATATCATTAGAATAGTCGAAACCATGGAAATGAGAGAAATTTATTATTGAAAACAACATGAAATAATTATGGTTATTCATAAGTCATTATAGAAAGATATGTAATATAAAATGAACAAATATATACCATGGAAAATGTGTGGGGAAACATAATACATTAAAAAAAATTCAATGAGAATAATTATAAGAACAGGATTATAACATAATATTATGACATAAAAATAACCATAGAAAACATATGTTATGGAAACTCAACAAGACATTCATCACATAGTAGGCTCAAACTAACCACCCATGTACATTCTTGGGCTTGGATAATCCATCAATGTACCCTTGTGATCTGGATAAGACCATCCATACACCCATTAAAATTTGGATAAATCTTTCAATATAACCCTTAGTCTTAGGATATACATTCTTATATACCCCTTGGGACTGGGATAAATCATTCATTATTTCCATTAGGCTTGGGATATTTCCATTTTTGTACCCTTTTGAGCTCATGAGACATAAAAGTAAACGAATAAATTAGAGGGATATAACTAATAAATATGTGTTCCACATAAAATAAATCATCATCATTTCATAAATATCCCATAATAGAAATTGGGATCACAAAATATCCAGATGGTATCACAAAAATTTTCTCCATCATGTCTATCGTTGGTACCCATAATTCAGTCACCAACGTACATCATTTTATAAAAATATTTAGAATGTGATTTATGAAAAAAAATTCAAAAAAATAAATCCTTTATAAATAAAGATCAAAATGGTGTCAATAGTTTAATAGAGTTTTTAGAAAAAGAATTTAAATTTGGAATGAAAGAAGATGTTATAGTTACATTCAAAAAGTCATTTTTTAAAAGTTTAAGTGATTTTTTAAGAAACTTTACTTTCTTTTAAAAAAAGGTAACATTTAATAGTGGAGCCTTGAAAAGAATTAAATTTATCAAAAAAGGGATTTGAAAACAATTTAAAACATTTTATTTTAGAAATAATATTAAATAATCGGTTTTTGAAATGTCATAAAGTTTATAAATAAATAATGTTTAATGGAAATTATGACATTTTATTTTTAAATGAACAAAAACCATTCGAACATTTTGAAATAACGGTTTGAGAAAACCAAATCAGAAAAGAGTGAGCACAAAATCCTTTTTAATATAAGATAATGAAAATATGAAGGTCGAAATACATAACAAAATGTTGTATTTCAAAGTATAAAGGATAATATTGCTGGGAAAGGAACATATGGATAAGGATTGAGAACCTTAATTTTCAAGGATGATAATTATTCAAAATAAAATATCATTTTTAAGAAGAAAGAGAACTCATTAATAAATAATATTTTATTCAAAATTTATATACCAGGATATAAACATTGTTTACCATATGAAATACTAGACGAAGCTCAAGGAGAAAAATTATAACTCCATAATTAGATTATGTTATGATACCCATTACATTTTAGTTAAGAATAAAATTATAGTGAAACACTAGGATGATTATGAATGTAATTGAAGTTTCCATGTTCAAAAATATTTTTTTTATTATAAGTCAAGGGGACATTATTAAACTATACAAATTATAATTGGTGAATAATATCAAAATATTCTTCAATGAAGGGTGATTGAGATGAGCACCCTTAAACTCTTCCCATCCTAGTCAAAAGAAATATAAGAAATATAAAAAATTAATTTGTTAACCAATTTTTTTCAGTACCTTTTTCATATTCATAAACTTTTATATACTTAATTTTTATGGATACTATTGAAAGTTATTAGTTTTGGTTATTAGAAACATGAATATAGAAAACTGTGTAATGATTTCAGTATTACGATGGGTATGAAAAAGGATCATAGAATGGATTTAATGGGTGAGAAAGGTATTGTATAATTTATATAAAATAATATAGATAATAAAGGATTGATTATTAATACATTTAATAATAATCATATTGAATGTAAAATTATTATAAGAAATGAAGTGCTTTAATTGAAAATAGTAGGGAGAGAATAAAGGGGTGATTTCTGTAACATGGATGATATAAAAAAGGGAATAAGAAATGGTATTCATGATAGATAAGGGTAATTTATCATAAATATTAAACAAATTTACAATAAAGGATTGATTATGAACACATGGATTCCTAATAATATGGAAATAAAAATGGGTTATCACAAATGAAGTACTTGAATCAAAAAGAGGATGAGAAACCTGACCATTATAAGTAGCTTCTTAAAGTATGTGATGAGTCCTTATAAACTTATAAACTCCATAAGATGGTTTAGAGAGGGGTAAAAAAGATACTGATAAATTCATATTTGGTTGATATGGATGAGGCAATTGGTGGGAGTAAGAAACTTTTATAGGAGAAGAGGAGGGGATTTGTTTTGGAAAACTAGAGGTGGGTAATGGTTAATAATGGAATCACAGGGTGTTCGGTGTGTTTTGTGAGTTAGGTGAATTGAGTGAAAACCTTATAGCTGGGAAATGTTTGTATGACTAAAATACCCAACCAGAATTTCTAGAATATTTATGTGTCATTTTATTTATTAATAATTTGATATATTTTATTTACCCATTTCATCAAGTATTAATCATGATTAAAAATTAACCATGATAATTATTTACTACTAAAAATATAAGATGAACCTTGTTAACCAATTTATATGTTATAAATATATATTTCAGATCTATTTAACAAAATTCAATTTATAAATAGGATAAATTTAAATTTTAAATTAAAAAATTTAGTTTGTCGAAAACCCATTTTTTGTAGAGGATGACATTTTAATTGTCATGCGTTATCTATATTATTTAATATTATTTAACTATTAAAGGAGTGTTAATTTAATAATATATATATATATTTTTAAAAATATTATTATTTTATTAATTAAAAATAAATTCATTTAAATTAAAGCACAAAATATTTAGAAAAATATTATCCTTTGAAAAATAATTATTTTACCAAATAACTAATATTTAACTAACTAATTTAATAATAATGACTAAAAATATCATTGTACATATTAAATAATTTATAAGCATTGATTAAAAATATAACATCAAGTTTATCATAAAATTAATATGTGTCAAAAAAATTAATTTTATCACTGGCACAAGTAATGCGTAAAATATCATTTTTAGAAAAGGTTTTTTTTAAGATTTGAAACATATAAGTTGGATGAAATTAACATTATATTTTGTTTTCATGATATATAATAGTTTATTATTAAAAAAATAAAATTGATTAGGATAAAAAAAGTACAAAACTGAATGTTACCTAAATAATATTTAACTAAATCAAAAGGCTAAAAAAATTTCTATTGGGAAAACAGTACTTATGTTCTTAAAATGTTAATCATAGGTTTTAAAAATGAATCATGATATTATTAAAATGTATAGTTTTACTTATTAAAAATATTTGATCAATTAGAATTTTTTATAAACTTATATGATTTTATTATATAATTATAATGTTATAGTTTTTGTAAAAAACCGTATTTTGACTATTCAACTAAAATTCGAATATTTCAGAAAAATCCAAAAAATTCAAATGGATATAGTTACAAAATTATAAATTAAAAAATTATATTAATTTTATCTAATTAAAGTTATAAAATATATAAATTTAGTTTTAAAATGATAATAAAAATTATAAAGGTAAACTTATTTTGTTGAAAAATATCAATTTTGAACATTTAGTGTTATTAATAATATTTTATATAAACATATAATTTTTATAATATAAATATAATATTTCAAAATTGAACCATTTAATTTATTAGGAAAATTTATATAATAAAAAATGTTTTTAGCAAAATATTGATTTTATAATATGATTAATTATTTATATTCAAAAAATTTAATATTTAAGAATGAGTTGATATTATAATATTTTTTTGGAAATATATATATATATATATACAATTTTATTTTAATATAAATATAAATATTTATATGTAATATATAATAATATACATATTTATGTTATTTTAATTTCATATTTTAATTTCATTATGAAAGATATTATTTTAAATTTACTACTTAACAGTACGTGACTTTAATATAACTATTGGATATAGCTCAAATGACCATATCTTAAATAAAAATATTTGAAATGATAATATTTAGAATGACCATATTTTCAATGACCATATTTGCGATGAATATATTTCAAAGTCTATATTTTCAATGACCAAATTTCATTTCTGTGTACATAACCTTACCAAATGTATTCAATTCAAACTTCACATTTATATAGTTTCCATTTTAGATCACACAACATTCTTTCTCCTCTAATGGTATTACTTATCATAGTTTGTTTTTTTATACCAATGATGATTCTTAATGGATATAATGGTCAAATGAAGATTCTAGTTCTAAATAAATGTTTTTTTCAATTTATTCTTCGTTTTTATATTTTGTAGTTTTAAAGGATGTAACCATCCATGACATGTAATACATAGTTTCATATGATTTTTCTGTAAAATTTTAATATAAAATAATAATGATTTCTTAGTTTAATACCAATTTTTTACAACTTTGTTATCGGATATAATTCAATTACTTTTAACAAATTTAAAAAAATCATAGACTTATAAACATATAGTTTATAAAAAGAATAAACATCCTACAAATATGGGGTGTTATATTCTGTCCCCTCAAATAAATTATTTCACCATAATTTTAATTATCAAATAACTAAAAAATAGATAATGGAATCTATATTTTAGTGAAAAATTACAATATAATTTCTAGAGATATATTAGCCTTACAAAACATAGGAAGCATATCTCTTTCTTAAGAATATGGTATTCCATAATATTGAGTCTTTATCCTAATATCTAGGCCATGTGGCTACCATTATTTGGTATCAAGACCCACAATATACAATTTTCTTCTAGGGGTTGATTATTATCATCCTTTCATTGACATAATATTATTGGTTAATATGAATATTCATTTTCTTACTCTAGATAATTTTCCTCAAAAAGTTTGATTCTCGGTGACTACTCCTTCTATAAGTGAATAATCTTCCAGTCTAATTGAGGCATTTACCATTGTTATATTCCCACATCATTCACTATAGGATATTGAATATTTATTATTTCATCATCAAAATTTCCTAAACATTCCATAGTATTCATCTTTCTCTTCTTTAGTGCACTCTGTATTTTTACTATAGTTACATTATAAATCATATTTCAGGATAGATGGTTTGGAATAATAACCATATTTCTCATTATATATACCATTCTAATGGGGTTATCATAGATTTTTTCACTACATTGTCCCTCAAAACCATTTTTAGGTTGGTTCCTTCTGGATACACTAATCACTAAAACCAAAATTCTTAACATGAGTGAAAAAATTTACAATATGAGATAATTATAATAATTATAAAAGGAATGTAACCTTAAAAAATATTGTTCATTAGTATTAGTATATTGGCCTATAATTCCATTATATCAAACTATTTCATTCTTAGTTTTACATAGGTTACTTTTAGTTTGGTTATATAATACTTCACCTCCTAATTCCTCAAAATAACCACGATATCAATCCTTTATAATGGTTCATATAGATTGTATGATCAAACAAAGAATATCCCTCATGGGTATCTATCGAGGCATGGAGTCTTAGGACCACTCATTATGAATCATTATAAAGATGAAGTCAATTCTGAACCCAAACTTTTTGGGGTGATTACGCCAAGGTGCATTTGTGCCGCAGTCACATCTATTATCCATATTTGGATGTATTTATAGGTAAAACACTCCCTTAAAACATTAAAAATATTTACGGATACCATTCATTACTTAGAATCTAATTTATGTATTTAAATAAGGTTATATAACATTAATACCAAAGGTAATGAAACTAATCTCTAAAAATTACTAAATCCATCTTTGATACCAACTATATAAAACCAATCTACATTTAAATGAAATGTAACAGAAACCTAATTATTTAAATAATACATCGCACACATAGTCTTAGAACTCGTGGATTTTAAGGTTTAGTTTAATTAATATTTTCTATATAATAATATTAATCTATAACTATTTTTCCATAATTAAACTTTTTTAGACTCCCTTGCATACTTTCTGTAAGTTATAATTATTTTTATAACCTGAGAAAAACAAAAATATAAGAATGTGGTGAGATAAAATTCTTATTAGTGGAAAAAATATAAATATATCATCAATAGTTATATCATAATCACATGATAAAACATGAGTATAATCAAAAATTATTTTTAAAAAGAACATTTACTATTTTGTGTTTTTTATAATTTAAGATTGAAAGGTATGTAATCTTAAAATAAAAAATAAACCATGAAAAATGAATGCGAAATCTGAAGATTCTAATCATGAGTCAAGGAGCACCATTTTAAGAATGAATCATTTTAGACGTTGTATAGATGTTTTTATTTCCTATTAAACTATAGGTTAATTTCACTTTTTAGCATAGGCCTTAATGATGGGCATGTGGGTTATCTAAGTTGTTTTCAGAAAATAATGAAGGAGGAGGATGAATGATTCTTATATGCCAAATAATCAATGTGTATTTAGAAAACATGGTGTGTATTAAATACACTATGTGTATTGGCTTGGGAAGGCTAGGTTTACCTCATTTAATGAACTTTCCTCGAAGGAAATGCCTGAACATTACAAGATTTTAAAATCATTTAAACTCAATGTAAATGCCTAGGGATAGTTTTTTGAAATAATAGTAAAGGCGTCCATTTTTGATAGAATCCCACTCCCATATTTATTTTTCCATAACGCACAGGAGATCCACCAATGGAGCCCCCCCTTTTATCCTAACCTAGAATCTAGTGTTGTTTCACTATTCAATATCATTTTCATCCACTGTCTATCCCCAGTGACTTCCCAATTCATATTTCTCCATTTACCATTGCTATTCTCCTTCAAGAAGTTATCTTAGTGTGATATCTTATTCCCTATTTTCAGGGTGTTCATCCATTTATCATTTTTTTATTAGAGACATATTTGGATTCAATACTAGAGGGGTGTTCGTCAATGGTATACAATAGGTAGTCCATACCGTCCCCTCAATGTTTAGTATTTTATATGCTGAGTTACAGTTATGGTACATGAAATAATTTCTATAATTTCCTAGGTAATGTAATTTAATTATTAAATTTATTGAATAGAAACCTATTAGAGTTACCTATAATGTCTTTGGGTTGTTGGAGGCTACTCACCTCAACCCAAACCACTCGTGGGGTGTTTCTATATATCTTCATAATGTTACACCACCCCACTTGGTTTTTTGTCCTCTATAACTGATTTGATACCTTTAATCAATTGAATAAATAATAGGATAAGGGTTATTCATCCTTTTAATGTGATGAAAAATGATTTTAAATGGTTAAATTGTTTATATGTAAATTAATTATTGGTTTGGATGAAATCAAGGATTGTGAATGGTTATGAAATGATTAATGAATTCATTGATGAATTGATAATGGTATTGGATTCCTTGGACGAGCTCCTTGGATCCTTATTCCATTAGTTTCCATATAAATTTCTACTCCATGGAAAAATATTTATTATGATTATGGACATTTCTTCTCCTAGGTTATTAATTCCATAGGACTCTATAGACATTTCTACTAAATGGATCCATATTGATTATGGTAGTGGACCATGTTCCTTGGATCCTTATTCTATATAATTCAAAAGGAATTTATACCCTTTGAATACAACTTGTTGGAATCACATTAGATATGATCTGTTGTCATACTCATTGGACTCCACCCAAGTATTTACCAAGATTCCATTGAGATTACCCATGGACTCGATGAGGATGACTTGGTCTTAAATATCTTAGATAAAGCCCTTATTTGTCTAAATATAGATTATATGACATAGTCCATTGTTGATGTTTCAAAAATGATTACATGGCATGGAGCTTGTGGATACTTTTCTATGATTTATTGATATCCCTGGTATGGGTATTTGATAATAGTTGTTAGACTGTATAGTATCACAACTACTCATTTATGGTTTATATTATCCCTTGTTTATGGGTTCTTGGTTATTGTTCTGTGAGAATTCATGTTTGTTAGAAAATATCACCTTTTCTCATGTCACTTGACTTTTATTTTTGTTATACCTATGATATAATACAGACTAGTTCATTTCTTATATATAGGTTATAATTGTTATAGACACCATTGGTGGTGGCCTTCTGAGTTATATCTCACACCTAGTTTGGGCCGACAATGGGTACCTAAACATACTATATTGAAGTAGGTTGGGACAAGGGAAAGATCCCACTTTATGGTGTATGATATGATCATTGATTAGGATCAGGGGAGAAGAGGACTGAGCTATGCTCGTGATGGTATCCCAAGATTATTATTTTTGGTTGTTTTGTACTTTTGAATGATTTATTTTATTAGTTACCTATTTCCATGTATTTCTTACCATTTTTAAGGGATATGACATGATCATAATATTGTATGTGACACTTCTTTGGTAAATTTATTATTACAATCTTCTAGATTCTAACATCTATATACTCTAGTAATTTTATATACTTTGGATAATTGATTGTTGTGATTACTGTCACTAAGATTCAATCTGGAATGGGCGCATAAAATCCCTACAGACACATCCTAGGCCCATTCTACATATCAATTGACTCTAGAAAACAAGGAGGCATGCTTGAGTCTATGTGACCCACCTGATCGAGGCACCATTTAGTGTCTTACATGAAGATATGTTACAACATGGTATTAGAGTTTTTTTATTTTTTAGAAATACTATTTTGAGATAATAGATATGAGCTTATTAATGTATTAGAAATTTTTAATGAGTTGTTCGTGGGAATAACTATCCCATTTATTAAAATAAATCCAAATATCTTATAATGGATTTTTTCTATATTTATTACGTTTTAATTGATTTGATTCCACCATTGGGTGACACACATGTGGTTTTATATTTATTATGATTGCAAATTTTTATTATTTGTCCTGATGAGATGAGGATATTCCATCTAATTCATCATTTTAGGAACCATACAAGGTTAACATGGCATTCATATTTTATTCCACACAGGATGCATTGCTCGATTTCGAGAAATTATCATGTGTTCCTTGAGGGATATACATGTTTCTTGATAGAACATTTTTTTAGGGAATTGAGAAACATAGTTGGAACATAGAGTTACTACCATGACCTAAACAGTGATATCCTTTATAGGTGATACTAGACACCCTAATAAGTCAATTATGGAAAATCAAGTCATGGATCATTGGTAAATAGAATAAAATGTGTTATAGTTTGGGTTATGTGGATGCCACAATTCAGTTTATAATATTTATGGGACCCTATGAATCAAAATATATGAACCATTTTATTTAAAAATTTAATGATAATTTTAAATAAATATGAAATGTTAATTAAATTAAAATCAAATGGAAAGGTCAACATTTAATATATATCAAGACTTGAGATATGATATAGAGTACTTGACCTTGACCCAGATGATTGAGTGGATAGTAGGAAGTGTCTCTAGTTCATTTTATAGATATTTATTATACTCATTCTAATCATAAGGATCATGAAGAGGGGTGTGTTTTTTATAAGAAGGCGTCGACCAATCCTACACTTTTATCTATGATATTTAAATCTCAATATTTTTTGAGGTGTGATCTTGGAATTGTAGAGACATTTCACCATGTATACCTCTAGAAATATTCTTGGAGGGTGGTGAATACCATGCTTCAGAGGTGGCGATCTATTGGATACCAATAGAACCTCTTGTAGTTCTAGTTAGGGAACTAACAATTGTACCATAAATAGGTGATGATTCCCAGTTCCCCAAAGGGTTTACTACTCTTTATGTACACCTTTCAGGGCTCCCCAAAACCTAACACATTTATAATAGTGCTTATGCATGTGTTTCAACCACAACACCATTCCAATTTTTTTGGGGGAACTAGTATAAAAGATAACGAGCAATGGATTGAGTTTGATTTATCGATTTTTGAGCATATGAAGACACCTCCTAATTGGAGAGTGATGCTAATGACATATATGCTTTAGGGAGCAGCTAAGAGCTTGTGGGATGTTTTGAACCAGAGTAATACGCTCTGAGATATGGTCTGGAGGGATCTCCGAACCATTTTATCTGATTAATTAATTACCAATACACTAAAAGATGAAAGTGCCTGTCAGTTTATGAGGGTGGAGTAGAGTGAAATTACTATTATGAAGTACTAAAGTTTTTTTAAAAATATTCTATTATTTAGACCAATTTCTCATGCGGAATACCCATTGAGGGCGATAAACTTCAAGGAAGGTCCAAAACATGCCATACAATTAGAGGTCTATTTTTTTTGGGTTGGCAACTATTATTGAGATAGTGAACTAGGAACTTATTATGGAATGAAACATGAGGAATGTAGGGGGTGAAGAGTAGTGTTATTCATTCTCTCAACCTGGTGGATTAGTGTTAGATGGGAGAAAGTCAAGTTATGTGTCACATTGTATGAGATCCTTTTTCCCTCAATATGATAGAGTTTGATGCCATTCTTGGGATAAAATAGCGAGTTTATTTTTGATCCAATATCGATTTTGATCTCTATAGGGTGAATATTACATCACCAAAAGGAATTTTTTTTATATTCAATAGAGTGAATGGGGTGTCCAGGTAGGTAGAGATGGAGCTGAGAATCTTGGGTTGGGTGAGATGAAAAACCTAATTTCTAGTTTATATCCAAATGATCAGGGGTTATGATAGCCCATATTTCCTTCAGTTGTTGATCATTTTAGGGATGTTTTCCTTGATGAATTTTCTAGTATACCTCATGAGATAGAGGTCCAGTTCTCTATCGATCTGGTGCCAAGAGCTGTATTGGTATCCATTCCTTTATTTATAATGGCTATTAATATGTTGAAAGTGAACATTAGGTAGATAGAGGGGTTGAATGCAAAAGGGTTTATATGACCCAATAAGTCTCCATGGGGTTCTTCAGTCCTTTTTATGAAAAAGGTGGATGTGGCTCTTTTTTATCTGTGGATTATCATAAATTGAAATAGTTGAATTTTAAGAACATGTATCCTTTTCCTGGGATATATGATATCATCGACTAGATCTAGGGAGCTCGTGTTTTCTAGAAAAATGATTTCATGTCAAGATATCACCATACAAGTGTTCGAATTTCAGACATACCTCATACTAAATTTCACAGTAGTTATGGTTTTATATGGCTATTTTTTTAATGTTTTTAGGTCTCATGAACATGCTAAACGATCTATGAAAATAATGTATTGAGTTTCCATCCATATATATATTCATTTGTGATTATTTTCATAAACTCTATCTTGGTGTATTTTACCAATTGACAGTATCAATCCAATCATGTTGAGATTGATTTTGATACACTAATAGAAGAAAATTTATAGTCTATGCTAAAAAATTTCCACTTATTGATGGATAATATTCACATCCTAGGGAATATTATAAAAGATAAAAGAGTTTTAGTTGACCCCGAGAAGTTGAGAATTGTAGTTTCCTAGGAGAAAACCATGAAAATATTTGATATATAGAGCTTCTTAGGGATAGGTGGATATTAGAGGAATTTAATACATTACTTATCACACATAGAAGAAAATATTATGGGAATGAATAAGAAAGGTGTAATGTTTTAATAGTTAGAGAACTGTAAGAAAACCTTTCAAGAGTTGAAAGGAAGACTAAATTCAGTGCTTCTATTGATTATACCAAAGATGAGTAGGATCTATACTATATATTTAGATGCACCACGTATCAGGACATGAGTTGTTCTAACGAAGGAGGAGAATGTTTTTCCCTATGGGTCTCATCATTTAAGTCAACACAATATGAATTAACCCTCACACAATCTGGAGTTTTCATATATTGATCATGCATTTCACTGTTGAAGGGATTATTTAATTGGAGAGAATTTTTTTGGTATATAATAACTACAAAATCCTCAAGTACATATTTACATGACACGGCATGAATCATTTGAATTGAAGGTGAGTTTAATAAATAAAATATTTTTAACTTGATCTTTCCTACACATACAAAAATGGAAATACAGTTGTCGATGTACTTAGCTAGAGGAATCAGAAAAAGGTGTTTCCGAAGGCTACCTGTGAGGTGTATCATCATCTCTTATATTGATAGATGCATTAGAGGTGTAGGATATTCATGGGTAGACATTTATCTTATCCTTGGGAGTGACTTACACTCTTCGAGATAAAGTGATTTTGAGAAATTTATCTGATGTTGAAGGCCTATTCATATGGGAGGGTGTGGTAGGTGAAGCCCCACCTCCTGTTTGGACCATGGGAGAGGATAAAATTATACACATTCATGGTCTCCATTGGGTTCTTCTATACATACATGAGGAGATTATGTGGAAGTTTCATTCCTTATATTGAGCAGTGTATCTTGATGTCACCAAGATATATCAGGACGTCTTCTATCATTACTAGTGGAAAATGATGAATAAATAGGTAAATAATTTTTTAGTGGGTGTTCCACCAATTACTTGGTGAAGCCACAACACTAATGACCAGATGGTATTTTACTACAGTTTACTGTTCCCATGAGGAAATGGGACAATATTGTGATGGATTTTGGGACAAGTTTACTAAGGTCACCTCAAAGTATTGTTGTTTTATCGGTTGTTGTGGACAAGCTCGTAAATTTCACTCATTTCGTATAGATCATGTATTCTTTATTACTTGATGATCCTTGGAAGTTCAATATCATTGATATTATTCTCCTTTATGGGGTTCCTTATACCATTGTATCAGATATGGATTCCAAGTTTACATCATGATTATAGTAGAGCATACTGAGAGAATTGGTTACACAGGTTCTCTTGAGCACAACATACCACCCTCAGACTGATGGCCAGTTAGAGTTCAAGATTTAGGTGCCTGAGGATATGCTTATTTCATGTGTCCTTGACATTGGGGGCTCATGGAAGAGGCATGTACACCTTGTTTATTTATCTTACAGAAATAGATATTATTAGACTATATATTTGGATCCATATGATGATTTTTACTAAAGGCCATTATGACCACCGCTATTCTGTTTAGAGATAGGATAAGTTTCAATTATTAGACCTCATCTCATCTAGGAGACTTTGGATTATGTTAGGTTGATCAGAATGAAAATGGTTATTTTTTAGTCTAGAAAAAAATATTATTCTGATCATCATTGCTGACCTATAGAGTTTTAGTTCAGGGATTGGGTATTTTTACATATCTCACTGTGTTTGGGACATTAAAGGATCAGGAGACATGGTAAATTTTGATCATGATATGTTAGGCCATTCTATATTATAGAGATAGTTATTCTAGTGTTCTATTTTTTTTCAGTTACCTCAGAGGTACCAATCCATGGATATTGACTCCCATGTATCAAAATTTCACCATTATCACTCAAAACCATCTCATACTATATATCCAGATGTTGTTGAGATATAGGTAGATGTGCACATCATGGAGAATCCTATTCATATTTTTTATAGGTGCTGAAAATATATCTAAGGTCAGCCTATTCCTCTATTATGGGTGCTATGGAATCAAAACCATTTATAGGATGTGACATGGGAGTGGGAGGCTACTGTATGTGCTCAGTGGATGGAGCTATTCTTAGGAATTCTTGAACACCCTAGGAAGGGAAATTCGGGGAAAAATTTATTTAAGGGGGGAAGATTATAAGATCCCAGTTATTTCAATGATGTATGGATTTCTTTTATTTTGGTTAAACACCTGTTTATGTACTATTTTTGTCGTAAACCCTAATATTGGGCCGGTTGAATCACTATATTGTATTTGGAAAATATAGAAAAATGGGGTCGAAGGATGCCTATCGGGAAAATACATAATGTGATTTTAGAATACATGTTTTATATTAAATACAAGACTTTTATTGGGCTGATAAGGCAAGTTTCACATCATTTAATGAACTTTTCTATAAGGTAATGCACGAGAATTACATGTTGTGTAAAGCATTGACATGTCGTGGAAATTGCCATGGAATTTTTTTTATATAAGAGGTAGGGCATATATTTTCAACCAAATCCCTCTCTCTATACTTTATTTTTCATTCATGCATAAGAGATCCACCAATGGAGCTCCCCATTTGAATTGAACATAGTATTTTGTGACATTTCACTACCCAACATCCATTTATTATGTTCTCAGTCTCATTGGATCCATGATAGTGAGTACCCTATTCGTATTTCAGCTTTATCAAATTCTATTCTCCTCTATGAGGTTATCTTGGTGTATGATCATTTTAAATATTTGTAGGGTGTTTGTGAATTTCTCATTTTATTTCTGATCTGGTTCATGTTTGGATCCAATATGAGATGATTGTTATACCATGGGTATACGGTATGTGGTTTATACCTTTACCTCAATGTTTGGTGTTTTATATTCTAATTGTGGTCGTAATATATTGTTGAATTACTGATGTTTCCCCATAATATTTAATGAATTATTAAATTTATTGAATGAGAACTTGTGAGAGTTTCCTACTAGTGCCATTGTGTGGTTAGAGGTCCTTCACCTCAACCTGGACCACGAGTTGGGTTTTACCATTTATCATTCCTATGTTATACCACTCGTAGGATGTGTTTCATATTTCCACTTTCATTGGGATCCTTAATCACTAGAATATTAATTTAATGAATTGTAGGAGTATGTTTATTCTTCTGTTGAATGTGATGACATATGGTTTTATATTGTTAAATGGATTAAATGGAAATTTTTGAATGGGTTGAATGAAATCATTGATTGTGAATGGTTAAAAAATGATTAATGAATTGAGTTATGAATTGATAACGGTAGTGGATCCCCTAGATAAGCTCCTTGGATCCTGATTACATTGGATTTCATAGACGTTTCTACTATATGGACCTGTATTTACTATGGTAGTGGATTCCATGGACATTTATACTCATAGGATTCTGTGTCCATATAATTCCATTGACATTTCTACTCTATGGATACATATTGATTATAATAGATGATTCCACGGGCATTTATACTTCTTGGATCCCAATCCCATAGGATGAGAATGGAATTACTACCACTTGAATCCGACATGCATGGAATCACATTGGATATTCTATGTTGACATGATCCTTGGACTCCACCCAAGTCTTTACTGAGTTTATATAGAGATTCTCCAAGGAATAATGGAGGAAGAATTGGTATTATAAACCTTTGATGCAACCCTTTGTGATATAACATTAGATTACATGGAATAGGATGATATGGATGTTATACACTTAATTACATGTATTGACCATTGTTGATATTTCTATATGCTTTATAAGTATCCCTTGTATGGTTTTTCATGATAGTTGTTATACTGGATAGTATCACACCTGCTCATTTGTTATTTATAGTGTCTCTTGTTTATGAGTGCTTTGATATTGTTCACAGGGAGCCATGTTTGGGTATACAAGATCACCTTTTCTTATGACACTTATCTTTTAATAATAATATCCTATGATATATTGCACACTACTTCATTTTTTATAGAAAAAATTAAAATTTTATAGAAACTATTGGTGGTGGCCTACTGAGTGAACAATAACACCCTTTCCTGGACACCATTGGTAACCCAGACAAACTATATGGATATAGGTATGGACTAGGGAAATGGCCCACATTATTATTCATAATAAGATAATTTCCTAGGAGCAGGGGAGAATATGGCTGAGTTAGGCCCATGCCACTATAAGGAGATAATTGTTTTCCCTTTTTTACATTTGATAAATTTATAATATTGGTTTCTCATTTACATATAATACCTTACATTTTGTATGGGGTCATGACATGATCATTATATTGTATATGAAAATTCTTTTGGATTTTTATTATTACAGTCGTTTGGATGTTGTCTTTTGTCTATAATTATTTTATTTTATCAACTACCGCTAATTCGTTTTAGTGATTACTTACATTGTGATATGACATACCCTGAGGTAATAGTCTCCCCACATGAACACCTAATGCCCTCACTGCTAGTCCGAATCCTCTGGCATATGGGGAGGCATGCTTGAGCCCATGTGACCAACTAGCACATGGCACTGTTTAGTAGATTCAAGGTCGAGACATTAAAATAATTATAATAAAAATCATAAAAAATAGTAGCATAGTATAAACATAACCATTAAAACCATATGTTAAGAATATAAACCAAGACATCCAACACATAGTAGTCTTCAAATAACCTCCCACGTACAATCTTGGTATTGTGATAATCACCTCATGTACCCCTATGATTTGGATAAAACATACCATGTACCCCATGGTTAGAGGATGAAGCTTCCCATACATCTCATGGAATTGGGTTAAATATTCCCATGTACCACCTTGGGATTGAAATAAATCTTCTCGTGTTCCACATGGGATTGGGATAAATCCCCGCATCTACACTTTTGAGCTAATCAGCCATAAACATAAACCAATACATTGTAGGGTAATATAGAACCCTACCCATCATCATCAATACATATGTGTGTGACAAAAAACAAACGATTATCATTTTACAAATATCCCAAGGAAATAAAATTGGGTTTCACAAAAGTTGCAGATGGTATCACGGAATTTGACATCAAGAATATATATATTTGATTCCCAAAATTCAATTTCTATAATAGAGTATCTCATAAGAATAATTATAAGGGTTTTTATAAAAAATATCTTCCTAATAAATAAATCCTTTGAGAAAAATTAGATAATTTTGGTGAAATCATAAAATAATTTTTATAAAATGATTTTATCATTGGTATATAACAGAGTCTAAGGCTTCTATGGAAATTAATTTTCAAAAGGTTAAGTTATTTTTTTGAAACAAAATTACTAAAAAAGATAAAATAAAAAAGTGGATCCATGAATAGATATATTTTTTCCAAAAATATATAGTAATTTTTTAAAATATTCTACTTTTAAGAATAATCTATAATAATAGAGTTTTAAAATAGAAAAAGGTTATCAAAAAGGAATGTGTATTTGAATAAAAAATAGTTAATTTTTAATGGTTGGAAAATGTTTTCAACATTTTTAACTACTATTTTTGATCACCCACATTAGAAAAGAGTAAATAAAACATAATTTATAAAAATTTATAATGAAAATATGAATGTTACATGATAAAAATTGTAGTTTCATTTCCATGTAAAATGGGTAACATTTGAAGGAATGGAAAATATTGACAAGTTTGAGAAAAAATCAGTAAGAGTATGGGAATTATTCATAACACAATATCATTTTAAAAAAGAAATAGAAATCATGAATAAAAATATGTGATTAAAAATTGTTCTCATAAGATTGAAATATGGTAAACCATATAAAATATAATATGAAGATCAATGAGAAACATTATAACTCAAGAATCAAATTGAGTTATGAAAACAATTAAATTTTATGGAAGATATTAATCCTAGTGAACATCAAGAATAAAAATAATGGAAGTGATGTTTCCATGTTAAAAAATAATTTATGTAATTATCTATGAAGTGGGTATTATTTACAATATAAAAATTATGATTGGAGCAGAATATCAAATCATACATCAATAAAGGGAGATTGAGATTGAAACTCTTACCATGTTTTTCTGTTTTGTTAAATGAAATCTAAGATCTTATATATAAAAATTTCCATAATCACATATTTAATAAAATTATTCTTATACACAAACATTTATAAAATTTATTTATATACATACCATTTCAGGGTATTCTAGTTGGAAATTAACAATATAAAGATGAAAAATCTAGGAATGATTTCAGTAGCTTAATGGGTATACATAAGGATTATGGAATGAGATTTAAGGGAGAGAAAGGTAGTTTATCATTTATAGTAAATAAGCTCAATAAAGAATTATTGATCACGAACATGTGTCGATATAATCACCTGGAAATAAAAAAAAGCATTATAACGGATAAATTTCTTGAAAGTAAAAGTGAAGGAAAAATCAATACGTGATTTTGGCGGCATGACGACTATACAAAAGAGATTGTTAAATGTTTTTAATGAGAAATAAAGTTAATATATCATCAATAGTTATTATTTATTATAACAATGTATTGAAAATGAAAACATGGAATAATATTCATTTTCAAATCAAAAGGGATAATCATAAAAGTGATTGAATGAAATTGAGGGGGAGGAGTACCCATGCCTTTCTATGTTGATTCTGAAATATTGGGAGGACTCTATAAAACCTTAATAACTACTTGGAAGGTATTTATATAGGGATAGGTAAAGTATATTCATGAAAAATTCCTTTTCTTTGAGTGGGATGAGAGAATTTATGGGTGTGAGCTCCATTTATAGCTGAAAAAGAGGGGCTTTTTCATGGCAAACAGAGTTTAGAAAGAGATAAGTATATAATCACATGACTGTTTTGTGGGTTTGGTGAATTAGGTGAATTGGATAGAGAAATGTTAAATAAAAAATGTGGGAATTAATTTAATATGTGAAAATTATTTCTAGATGTTTTAAGTAACCGTTTAATTATTAAAAATTTGAGATACTTTATTTCCCCATTTCTTCCCTTATTAATCTTGATTAAAAAGTAAACATGGAAAAATATTTTTACTAAAAATATAATATGATCCCTATTAACAAATTTTTATTTTATAAATCTGAATTTCGATTCCATTTAACCAAATTCTATTCCTAAATAGGATAAAATTGACTTTTATATCAAAATATATAATGTTTATAAAAATAGTTTTTTTACTAAAAAATGACACTTTAATTGTTAGGTGTTCTTAGTCCCATCTAAGATTGATTAATAGTTAAATGATTGTAAAATTATATATATATATATATATATATTTATTTAAACCTTATTTTAAATTATTAATTGATAGTGGATTTATTTAATTTAAAATCAAACAATATTTATAAATTTTTTATTCTTTTAAAAATAATCATTTTATAGTGGTTACTGATTTTTTCCAAAATAATTTAATTTTAATGACTAAAAATAATAGGGTACTTATTAAATAATTTTAACATACTAATTAAAAAATGGAAATCCATTTTATCAAATAAAATATCTATGTCTAAGAAAAATTAATTTGGTCATTTTCACATGCAATGCATAACATCTTATTTTTAGAAAGTGTATTTTTTAGCATTAAAATATATAAGTTGGTTAAAATTATCATTGAATTTGACTTTCAAGAAATATATTGGTTTATTATAAAACAAATAAAATATATATGTCATTAAGATTAATCAAGAACCATATTTTACCTAAATAATATTTAATTAAATGAAAATAATGAAAAACATATTGTGAAAATATTAATGAAGCCCTTATAATGGTAATCATAGGTTTTTGAAATTAAAAATATTATTTTTTAAATTTATAATTTTACTCATTAAATAAATATTATATCAATAGAAATGTTTTATAAACTTTTAAATCTTATTTATAAATATAATTTTTTTAAAATGTATTTTCAATATTAACATAAAAATAAACTATTTTAGAAAAAAAAAATCAATTCAAATATAATTTTAAAATTATAAATTTAAAATTAATATGAATTTTTTCTAATTAAAATTGTAAAATTTATTATTTTAGTTTTTAAATAAAAATATTAAATATGAAAGAATGCTACTTTTATTTAAAAACATCAATTTTTTTATCACTAAGTGATTTTAATATTATTTCATATCAAATTATATTCTAAAAAATGTTAATATATGAGTTAAAAAGAGTTACCTTTCGGTATTTTGATGAAATATACAATAATTAATGGAAAATTGTTTTATGAAAAATATTACTATTATAATAAAGTTAATATTTTATATTATAAAAATTAAAAATTTTCAAACACATTAATATTAAAATAATTATTTATATTTTATATATACATCATAACATATTTTAAAAATAATATTAATATTTATAAAACACATATAAATATAAATTTGTAATATTTTAATATCATATTATTATTTCATTATGAGTTATATAATTTTAAATTTACTACTTAATTATACCTGACTTACATATACCTATTGGATATACTTCCAATGACCATATCTTTAATGAACATATTTTAAATGACCATATTTTCAATTATCATATTTTATAGGAAAATATTTTCAACGTCCATATTTTCAATTGAAATATTTCATTCCTAAATAAATAATCTTTCTAAATTTATTCCATTTATAATTACCATTTCCATTATTTTTATTTTAGATCTCAAAACAGACATTCTCCATTTTTGTTATGATTTATCATTTTCAGTTTTGTTATACTAATGTTCATTCTAAAATTCAATATAACTCTATGGGATATTTTAGTTCTAAATATGTTATTAATGTCAATTTATTGACCACTTTTTTTCAATTTTAATAGATAAAATCATTTATGATGTGTAGTAATTAGTTTAATGTTCTTTTTTTAGATTTTTACTATTAACGAATAATGTTTGGTTAGTTTAATACTTATGTTTTATGATTTTTTTTTGTGATTTCATTCAATTTCTTTTAACAAATATTTTTTTAGAATTATAAACATATAATTTATGGGAAGAATATGCATCCAAAAAGCATAGGGCGCTACACTCATTTCCACTCTATCATCCCTCATGCTATATCTAGCCTCCGTTAGGACTGGAATCCCTCATCTATACTCTAATGAAGAAGATACACATGTTAAGGGAATTATAAAGAGGATAAAGGGATAAATAGAGGAAAATATTATTGAATCTCCATCTTTCATTGATCAGATATAATAATCACAGAAGGAAAAAACATTATAAATAAATTCTAAAAATACAATATAATGATTCCTAGAAATGATATTATGGTAATTTATGACTGATGATAACATAAATCATTATAAAAACATAATTAAATCTCAAAGGAATGCGACGATGAATGATGGAACCCAAATTTAAAAAAAATTATTTTCATTAGAAATTTAGGGAGAATGGATAATTAGAAAATAAATATTAATTAACTCTTAGAGAAATATCTATGCTTCAATAAATCAATTGAATTATGATATGTTCGTCAACACATGATTAGATAATTAACAAAACCACCAATCTAATCTCATCCTCTAGATCCATAGTTACCGCCAAGATCAATATTTTCTATCCTCTCATCTCACAATGTTAGTGCTAATGATAAAAGTGGGAAACCCTAGAGGATGCCTATAATTGGTGTTTAAATATAGAAATTTTGTTGGCCAAATAATTAATAAAATTAATTATTTCATTATTTCATTAATTCCATCAACTTTTTTCATGAATGTGAACTATTACAGGACCTGTGTCGATCAAAACATATATCGAACATAGGGTAAAAACACATTTTTGACTCATCTACAGTCTCATAATCTATTTCTAAAGTCCCATTTAAAATTTATAATCATTATTTTCAAAACACTCATACACTCACAAAAATAATATAATATTTCTATTATATTATTTCCAAGGATTTGGGAAAGATATTATTCAATTTCAACTCATCCTAGGAGTATATAACATACTTTTTAGCCAATAGAACACTTGATTTTTTCGATCTCATATTCTATGGAAAATTTACCGTTTAACCCCTTTATAGGACATGAAGCTTAAAAAACTCAATAATAGAGCTATGTACATCCAAGAAAAAATCTAGGAAACTACGTAGATGATGTTATATTCGGAGGGCCATCATGGGATTTGCTACATATTTCATCACTAACTAATTCATAGGATGTGATGGTTACTATGGTGAGAAACTCTATTGGAAATTTTCTATTTCTTTTAAATTAAATTCATTATATCATTCTTTATGAACATATTAGGTATAAGAAATTATAAGAAACTATGAAGACAATATTGACTGCTTATGTTATACGATATTCTACACATTTGAAAAGTTAGAAGAAGGGTAAAAAAATAGGCAAAGGTGGTGGGGAAAATTTAATAGGCCTAGTCTCATATTCTAGAAATGATGGAAAAAAGACACGTGAAGAAGGATTTTATTGACTATAGGGTCAATAATAAAGGTTATACTTCTAGAACATTATCTATATATACTATAAATGGGGATGTAATTTTTTTTACTATGTGTTTACAGCCAGTTGGATTCAGGGGTCATTTATTTAAAGTCTTAATTTCACACAATATTTGATAAATAATGAATGTTAAATTATGTATATGGAATTTTTAGTAAGGATTACCATGTAGATAATGAAGCTCTTGAGGTTATTAAAAAGGTTAATGTGAATTTTTAAATAAGGAGTGGATTATTTATAATGTTTTAAGGGGTATGGAACATACCAGGATTATAGAGAACCTATTTTTTGTATGTCAGATATTTGATGTTGGATTTGGTATATATTCTTCAGATAGAGAGTGGAAGATCACATAAGGTTTAATGGTGGTGTCCAAGAGTGAAATTTATTGTTCATTGTATCTAAGTAAGAGTTCATAAGGATCACATTTTTTTGTATCAATGAATTCTAGAACTATTAAGTTGTGGAATGATCATCTCAGTCACATGGGTGAGAAAGGGATTAGAAGAAAAATTTATATTGAATCTTATTCTTGTAGAGTATAGAAAGTGTAAAGAATTAATCCTTGTAATGTAGTGTAATAGGTCCTTTTTTTGAAAAAATTATAGTAAAATAAGAATCAAAAGTTTGAGCTAGTCCATATAGATAAATAGGGTTCATCAATAGTTTATTCTCATTGGGGTACACTGTACTATGTTACCATCATAAATAATGAAATATAGAAACTGTCGATATTCTTTATCAAGGAAAATTATACGCATTTTAGAGCATTCATCATGTAAATATTTTTGATGGAATATAAGACCCGAATGAAGATGAAATTATTTATGTTTTACAATGGGGGTGAGTATGGAGGGATAAAGTTCCATTAGTATTGGTGGTAGAATGTAATCTATTTTGAGAAAACAATATGTATGAAAATAAAATAGAATGATGTGATGAAATTATTGAATACATCATTTAATGAGGGACACAAGATCATGATGATGTAATTATGTTTATTAAAAGAGCTTCTTATATAAGTATTTAACAAGGTGGGTTAAATTGTAAACAAAATTTCATCAACACCAATTGGGTTGGAGATTCTAGAATAATAATGAAATAGAAAATTGATTGATATCTGACACCTAATATATTTGGAACCATCATTTATGTCTAGGTTATATTAATAAAAGAGAAAAAATAATATCAAATCCATGAGAACATTTCTGTGTGGAGTATGTCAGTGAATTTATTGGATTTTAGTTCTAGGATAATAACTTTTATATGGTCACTAGAAGTTGGAGTGTCCTATTTAAGTAGGGGATCCTATGGAAGGATCATAATTTAGTGAAAAATAAATTCAAGAATAAAGAATAAATAGACCATGATAAAGTCTATCTAAATAGATGTTTGGTAGGTTAGGTATATATAGTGAGAACTCATCTTTTTAATTTAATACAATTTTTGAGGGCTTGGGATGGAATTCATTTTATGGGGGTGTTTCTAATGGATAATTTACATGAACTATATAAGACCATTGAATCATAAGATTGAGTTATAAAAAAAGTAGCACTGAAGGGATTAGAATATTAGTTTTATTAAGAGGGTACATCAGAGTCATATGACCATTATATAGATTCAAAATGGATGTGTAATCGTTTCTTCTTATAGTTGTTGGAGAACTTTAGAGAAGAGAAGAGGTGAAATGTAGTGGTGACAAAAATAATGGTAGATAGTAATGAATGGAGTGGTGGAATTATTTCATATAAATTAAACATGAGAGCTAATGGATCATCCACTCGGAAAAGATCACTGGAGAAAAGATAAACCTTTTGATTGAAGGAATGTGCAGATAGTAGGAAGTAGAAAAATTCAATTCTTGTTGTAAAAGAATTCTAAAAAATAAAATGTTTATATTTTTCTAAAATATTTTCTCTATTTGTTAAGTATATAGACCTTACTATTTAATACATGAGTATTATATCATTTTTTAGATAAAAAATAAAATAAAAATAAAATAAAAATACATAAATGGCGATGTTCCTCAGTCGGAAGCTTTGGATCCCTCCGAGTGGATTCTCAGCGGAAATCAGAGTGGATTCCTGGGAGGCTGTCCAAGGGATCTTAATTCAGGGAAATCCTTTTTTGAGTGTCGTCCCATACAAAGGTCCCTGAAGGTAGTATATAATATCTACATTCATTGAACTTGGTGTGTATTTTATTGATTGTGTTGCACCAAAGAAGATCTGATTCGGGGGATGGGGTTATAATGGTTGAAATTTCAGGCAAAGAGATTTAGGATGCTTCTTCCGTTCATGATCTCCCCTAGGTGGCTCACTTCAGTCGAAACAAATCATCTCTTATCTTCTTTATATCCTTTGTTAATTCATGGGGACTTCGTAAGCCTGTTGTGGTCTTAGAGTTATCTAAGGTGGCCTTCAAAATTCATTTATACTCTATGGTGGATTTTATGAAAACATGGTCTCAGGAGAACTTACAGTGTGTCTCTTAGAGGTTCTATTTAACCCGATGGTCTTGGGACTTCCACATAGGTAGTGAATAATCTTTGGAGGTGATCTGGATAAGTCTCCCTAGCCTCCCTCTTCCATGTCACAATCCGGCAATTCTGAAGGCAATGAGTGACTCACTGGGGTACTTTTTGTGTGCTGATGTGAACATCGTGCAACGTCATGTAGTATCTGACCCTTGCATCAGTGTGGAGATGGATCTATCAGTGGATTTTACCTCATGAATCATCTAGAGGACCAATGATGTTTTTCAGTGGTGGTAAGAGATATTTTAGAAATATACTTCATGGTTCTGTATCTTTTGTGGTTTTCATGGGCACTCAACATCAGTTTTGAGGTGGAAGCGATCGGTGGTGAGCTCTTCAGGTCCGGGAAGCCAGGAAGAGATGTTTAAGGGTCTTCAGTGGCCGATGGTGGATCTAATATGTTTCGGTGTGGTCCTAATGTGTCTGGTTTCCATTGTGAAAGTAGATTCGAATTTGAATCCTTCTGGTGGTCCCCTTGTGTCAGAGATTTTCACTCATGATCCTTCTATTTTTGGGGACCTATTATCATGCACGAGTAAATGACATACAAATCTCCTAGACATGTCCCCTATTTACTTTCTAGAGGATCTACCTTGTTTGATCCAAATTCTTCATCAATGAATCATGTTCTTCCTTGGAGTTCTTGTGATATCAATTCCAGCCCCATTCAATGTATCCCCACGAAAATATCACCACCTCCTCCATCCATCAGCATTTTGTCCCAGATGTTTTCTGGGTGTTAGAATCAATCCGGGTTCAGCAACCTTGTGGATAGATTCAATGTTTAGGCACACAAGGAACCACTTTCAGTGGGGGTGACGAAGAAGATACAGTTTGATCGGACCTCTACACAATGTTAACTTCTGGTATCTCTCTTTCAAGGAGATCTGGAGGAGCACTCTCCATGACTCCCCCCGAACAAAATTCAGTCTATTTTAGTGACTCATAATTAACCATTCATGAATAATGTTGTCACTTTATAACAGGTCACCTATTTATTTGATTCTTCGATACACATAACTCATTCTATTTCCTAAGAATCAGGTGCAGTTTTTTTATCTCCCTTTATAACTCCCCAGGATTGATGTTCTGGAGGGGAGAATTATAATGCTATCCCTGCTCATTTGGAACACATGGGGCCTCAGAGAACATGTAATGTGTGCCTTTGTGGCCATGGAGTCTTGTACTCACAATTCATATCTTCTAGCAATTTTTGAGCCAAAACAGAATCCCTGCAAGCTCTCTAAATGGCTAGGAAAATGGGATTTTTTCACTCCTTGCATGGGCATCCTAATAATTATCACATATGGATTTACTGGAAGAATAATCTCTCAATTGAATTGGTAAGTATTTCCTCACAGTGTAGGAATGTCAAGATTTCCAAAAATGGAATTGTGTTTTTTTCCTTTGTATATGGAAGAACTAACCCACAAGAGAGGCCTTTACTATGGAAAAACTTGGAGTCACCACAAAATGATAATATCATGTGGTTCATGGGAGGTGACTTCAAATCGATCACTCATATCTCATAAAAAAATGGGGTTCTACCTCCCTTATTATTGGATCATAGAGTTTAGAAACTTCATTTCCTCAGCAGGGATGCTGGACCTGGGATTCTCGGGACACAAGTTCACATGGTGTAATAATAGAAGGGGACAGAATTGCATGTTGAGATACTTGGATTGGTGTCATACCAATTTGCAGGGTCTGTAATTATTCTCAAAGTCGTCAATGAATCACATCCTATGGTCCCTCTCAGAACATTCCACTATTCTTATAGAACTACGGAAAGAGGACCCATGACCCCACTCTTTTCATTATAAAATTTCATAGCATTAAGAGGAGGGATTAATGTCTATGGATAGAAATTCATGGAACATCGAGGGATCTGGGAGGGCTTGGTGTGACTTGGCCAACCTCTTGAAACTACTTAGGGGGGATATCGAGAGCTGGCTGGATAACAATCCTAATTATCATTATGGGGTTGATCATATCCAACATGAAATAAAAATACTAGAATTAGATTATATGGACTCATGGGATAATAAACTCTTGATCCTTTTAGGTGATTAGCGAGGGATTTTTATTGGGAAACTCCTTGAGCTTGAGATGGAATACAGGAAGAGGTCACAGGTGAGATGGCTGAGGGAAGAAGAAAGAAAAAACACCTTATTCTATGCGTGTATAAAGAGAGGAGCTGTGAAAATACTAATAACTGTTTTGGGAGTGGATACTTCACCTCAGATGTGGAAGTGGTGGGCTACATGGCACTAGATCACTTTGAATGGATTTTATGTTGTCCAACACCTTCTATAAATTCTATTGTCCATGGGGACTCAGTAAAAAAGAATGTTATGGGGTACATACCACACCTATTAGTAGACTAGGACAAAAAACTTTTTCCAACACTTCCAATGGAAGTTAAGATCAAATATGTGGTTTTTATGTTACCTCACATCAGTGTACCAGTGCCGGATGGCTTCCAAGGATCTTTCTTTGTACCAACATGGGAGGTGGTCGGGCCTCTTGTTTTGGAAGCAGTATAAGACTATTTTAGAGGCAGCTCCTTGAATAAAATGGTGTCTGCGTCTAAATTTTTTCTTATTTCAAAAAATAATAATCCCAAATTTATTGGTCACTATCGTTCCATCCTTCTTTGCAATTATTCCAACAGAATTTTAGCTTCTCTAGTTTCATCTAAACTGGGTAGGGCACTCCCACAATTGGTCTCCATGGAACAACATGGTTTCATTCGTGGATAGAGCATCCAGGGAGTAGTTGCAATTTTTAGTGAGGTGATAAATGATATCAACCAAATATTATTAGGCTCAAATGTTATTTTTCAAGTGTACATGGATAAAGACTACAATAAAATTGAATGGAGCTTCATTATTCGGGTGGTAAAAAGATTCCATTTTTATGAATGGTTCTGTGACCCCTATTTTAGATGCTTCTCCTATCCATGGATCTTCATTTCCATGATGGGTAGAGGGGTTGGTTTCTTTAAATGGGTTTGTGGGGTTTGAAAGTGGGATCCACTATCCCCAAGCCTCTTTATCAAGGATCAACATGCATTATCCCGAAGTCTTAATAATGGAGTGGAAAATGGAAAGCGAGTCCTTTATTGGAGTAGGTTCCGATTAGAGAACACTTCTCATTTCATGTTCGTAGATGAAATTTTAATCATATCTTATGAAATAAAAAGAACATTTCTAAATATCATGGAAATTATGAACACTTATGGATTATTGAGTGGAAAGTGGATCAACACCTCAAAAATTCATCGTTTCATCTCTAATAAATGTCCTCAGTGTTGCTGTAGTGATATTGAGACCATTACTAGGTGTTATCAGATGTATATGCATGTGGTGTATCTTGGTGTCCCTATCTCTTGAAGTCATATTAGAAATAAACACTTTGAATATATCAACAAATGTCTTTTGGGGAGGATTTTAATCTTGAAGAATATATTCCTCTCATATAGAGGGAGGGTTACACTTGTCAATAGTTTCCTTACATCCTTTCCGATGCACATCTTATCATTTGTGGATCCTCACAAATGTGTGGTCAAGAATATTGAAAATATTTTAACCTCCTTTGTGGGGATGCCAACCAGACGATACAGAGAAATTGGGTATCATGGAGTCATATTGCTAGACCTGTGGCCGAGGGAGGGGTGGGTCTTCAGGATATCGGTGAAGCCATGCTTGGAATGTAGGGATGTCTGGATTGGGACGTTATTATGTGAGAATATTCATGAGAAAAGTTCTTCAGATGGAATTATGGCGTGCACTAGGAGATGTACGGTGGAGGTACTAGACTATCTCACTTTTCATGGAGCAGTACCTCCCATTTAGATATACACTTGGATTCTATTATATGGATCCTTGGAAAAAGAAAAGGTCAACTTCAGTTAGGTTAAATAGGTAGGTTAGAAGATGGAATTCCCATGTTGTTCCCACCAAGAGATCTCTTTCAAGGTGGCATGTGATATACCTGGTTTCATTCACACGGTTCTCACCCCCGAGAATGTACAGGTTTATGATGATGTTATCATGAATACAGAGTGGAATAACTGTTGCATCACATGATCACCTTTAGGATGGTTCGCCTCTTAGGATTACAGATCTCTTGTTCATATAGAGAGGCATCATGATGAGTGGTCCATTAATACCTAGAGTAAGGATATTCCAATAAATATGAACTTCCATATTTGGTGCATAAGGAATAAAGTGCTTCCAATAGACAAAAACATCCAATGGGAGGGGATCAACATGGTGTCATGATTCTTCTATTAATAGAATTTCCGAACCGAATTTACCATCGATTTATTCATTCACAGGAAATGGGAATACTACATCTAGTCCTTATTCTCACCACACACATATATTGATAATTATAATCCATTGATCTAGGGATTCCTAGAATCTGAGTTCCAAGGGGTTAAAGGAAGAGCATTAGAGTGCAAGACTTGTGCCATTATTTTGGACTTTATTTGTTGGATGATATGGGAGGCACCCAACCAGGTTTGGATGGGTCACAAAAGAACATACCCCTTCCTCTATATGTGCTTAAAATATCTTCTCTTCGAACTTGGAGCACTCCATAATGGTAAGTCGTTTATGGGGATGTCATGCAACCATTTCAACAGATTCTACATGCCCCATAAGAAAGAGGGCCTCTATTTGAAGTGGATACCCCCACTGGGTGGCTTGAAATAAAATGTTTATGGATCTCTAATGGGAGGTCTGATTAGAGGCAGAGTGGTCCTTTGAGATTATAGAGGATCAGCTCTCAAGGGTTCCAGTTCCTTTTATGGGTCAAGATCATCCTATGGGGTAGAGGTAAAGGCTCATATAACAGGTATTACACGATGTAGAGAGTATGGTTTTCATGTAGCAGTGATGGAGTCTGACTATGATGTTCTTGTGAGAGCTATCAACTGTCAACATATATTACTACGGGACCTGTTTTTCTTGGTTCGTAGGTGTTCTATGGAAACTAACTTTGGGCAGAATATTCATCATATTTGGAGGGAAGGAAACTTCATGACAGACTCCCTTGCTCGGTTGGGTAGTGCAGCTGAGACACCGGTTATCTTCTAAAGCTTAGGATCTCTTCCTCTTGAGTTTAGGGTTGTCATTCATGAAGAAACTCTTGGGTTGCATCACTTCTGACCTCCATGAGGGGTTTTCTTCCTTGCACCTCTAATTTTCTTGTTTAATAAAAACGGATTTCCAGTCATATATAGAACATTATTTTTTTAATTCATCTGGTATAGTCTTCATATTTCCTTCCATATTACCCTTAATACATATAATCACATGATGACATACATAAACGAGAGTTTGAGATAAAATACCAATACAGGGAGGAATAACAGGGAAGGAATATATGATAGGTTTTAATATATTACATGGGTGATAATAATCATAATCATTATATTAAAAGAAAAGGATCATCATCATACGTTTTAAGAAATATTTGAAAAAGATATTGAATGTGTTGTAGGTATAATATTAAAAGACCATAACATTATTGTAAAATCCCACACATAAATTGGGAAAAATATTGCATCATGTTCATGTGTAAAATATGTGTAAAAATTAAAATTTCATAATTTGTTTAAAAAATCATCATGTTCAGTCATAATAACTATAATATAATGAGATATATCACATTACCCAATGCATTGGTGGATTATATGATTTGGGACCATCTGCAACATCATAATAATCTCATGATCTTGTTTGTAGCATATAAAGGTAACATATAACAATCATATACATGCAATAAACCCATAAGAAAGAATGTGTTTCATAAATATTTCATAAATCAAATTTCAACAAATAACCTTTGATGTTCCCAAATAATAAGGTAAATAAAACAGCATGGACTTTACATATATAAATATAACATAATTTTAGATAAATTTTCATTATATGTCATTATGATCCATGGTATAACCATAATGGTTTGGTTTATTTTGAAACTCGAATAGGTAGAAGATAAACAACACCCCCACATAGTTCTTCATAGCTAGAAAGATTTTTAGACATATCATACCTAAAATAATTTCCCATATCCTAGGAAAAGATATAAGAAAGGGTGAGATGAAATGTTTAGTAAGGATAAACAAGGGAGATTTCACTCAGTGATCACATCTAATAAAATTATATTCATAAGGGTATGAGAACCAGAGATTAACATTTTAAATTCATCCCCACCAATTAATATTATCATGTTTTATTGAATAAAACATGGTATTTCTTATGAAATGAATAAAAAAAATAATCCAAACGAGCCTAAAATTTCTCTAAGATCATATCATAAAAGAGAGTCATAAAGTGTGGTATAATCATAATAATAAAAATATTATATCACAGAAACCCATAGAGAAATTCATTACATGTTTTTATTCAGATAAAATATCATACACCCTTTATGGGGCTTGGGAAACCTCAAATGTACCCTCTTTTGGGAATGGTATAACCTCCCATGTACCCTCATTTATGCTTCTAATAAAGACTTGTGTACACTATTTGGGGATTGGATAACCTCCCGTGCATCCTTTGACCTCATAAAACATTAATATTTTTCGAATTACATTAAGGTTTAAAATAGAACCACCTATTCCATAATCATAATCCATTCATATTTATTCCAAAAGATCATTAAAAATTTATCATTATATCAAGTCGCATCTAATGTAAAAGAAAACTTATATCATCAAGATTTCTTTATCATACTCATAAACCATTTATTAAAATAATAGTGGCTATTATGTTAGACCATATCCCTAGTGAATCATTTGAAACACCAAAAAAAATTTATAAATGAAAATATATTAAAATTTTAGTTGATATTTTCTTGAGGAATATATCTTTTTTATGTTGCAATCACTTATTTAAAATCTAAGAATTTAAAAAATATTAATGAAAACATATTCTTCGAAATGTACCAGGTGAAATTTTAAATCAAGCTTCAAAGTAAATACAATTCATGATAGTAGGGAAATACATACATTAAATATACGTTAAAACTAATATTCCATTCAAATTTGGGTAAAAATTCAAAAGTACCTCATTCTAAAACCGACAAGAAGATTCCTTTTTAATATTTTTAATATAAAAAAACGTGGGTAAAAATGAATTTATTAAGACTTTTTGGAATTTTTAAAATATTCTTGGAAACATTTTAGATATAATATAGATATGGAATAAAACTATTCCCAACCTAATATTGAAATAAAATGAGTTTTCTTTAAAATAATTATTTCGGTATATTGATTACATAAAAAGATTAAAATGAAAAGAAAAACCATTAATTTAACAAAATAACCAGAGGGTAATCAAATAAATAATATTTTGGATAGATAGACCATACAATTTCACTATAAAAAATTTAATCATAATAGATCATGATAATTATGAGATTGTAATATAAAACTCTTACGTTATGTTTTTATTGTTTCTTTATTACTCTAATCTCATTTTCTATAGGCCTTTTTTGGATTCCATCTTAATCCACAAAATATTTATATTAAGATAATACCATAAGATATAGGATAAATGGAAGTAATATAAGAAGGGTTTTTATCAATTCTTGTTTAAGATATAAGGGTAAAAGTGTGTGAATGAGGGAGGACAAGAGGTTCCTTTTTATATGTGAGGGGAGGTATACACATGGGATTTCATAAAATATTTCAATGATATAATTTCAATTTATGTGAAAATGGATCTAAATTTCCAATAATTCGATGTTAGGATAAGATAAGGTTTAAATATACTCAATAAATAATAATTAGACAACTTTTAATGACATTATAACCGTTATCTATTGGTTTAACCCAGAGTAAACCTATTTTAACCTTAACTGTGGTTACAAAATTCTACTATTTTACTATTCATTATGAAAAATATTTAGTTTTTCCTATTAAATTATTATAATTATTTTTATTCAAAATATAGATTCCATTTTACTAGATTATATTTCTCTATGTGTAAAATTTTAATTTTAAATAAGCGTGCAAGCTTCAATGAAAACCCATTTTAGAATAATGTATTTTCCAAGCATAAAATTAAATTTAATTCCATGAAATTCTTTTTAAAAACAATGAAATGAATGGTAAATGATATTTTTTAATATATAATATATAAATTTAATTTGAACCATTATTAAATATAGATTAATTAGTTTATTATGATAAAAACACATTCCACGCATAGAAATTGTTTTTAGAAAAATATGTTTTTACAGAAAAATTGACCTTATATTAAAATCTTGAATAAATATTATTATAATATAATTAGAATGATTTTTTATATTTAATGGAAGATTATATAACTTAAATATAAAAATAAAAATATAATTTTAATTTATTTGAAAATAAATGATAGTTTTTGAAAAATTATTATTTTTCATTTTATAATAAACACAATTTCATTGTTAAAAATTTATAAAAATTATCCCTAAGATAAAATTGAAAATTTTATTAAAAAATGTATATTAATTAAATAAAATAAAATTTCTATAAATCATATAAATTTATTATAATTCTTGTGTTCAAAGACATTTAATACCATTTTTTTTAAGAAAAAATATTTTTCAACAAAAAAATGAATTTACTTATAATTGAGTACTTATTTATTATGAATTAATAATTAAATTTAAAATTATTTAAATCATTTATAGATATTTGTCACAATGTTGTTATTGATATTCAAGCCTTCTAATTTAATAACTAGTTTATAAATGACTATTATTTCGTGGTTCATTTAGACCTGGGGTTGCTTGTAAATCAAGTTATTGAATATTTTAAGTTTAACTCAAAGTCAATACATATATAATCACGAGTTGTTATAGGGAAAATTATTTTTTATTTATTTTATATATTAAAATAAAACCAATGGTCTAGGGTGAGAATAATAAATAACTCAGGAGGAATCAATGAGATGATTTAAAAAATAAATTAATATTAAAAATTAATTATAGTTGGATTATAAATCATATCAATGAAGAAGATCGATTCATATCCCCCGGAAAAGAATTGTTAAATAATAGTAAAATTAAATATACAATGTATTTTAGTGGAATTATTAAAAAATATAGAAGATGAGTAGATAATGTGAAAAAAGGAGTTGGGTTTGAAAGTTACCATTCCCTTAAGTTCTGCCTTGTTTTGTCAAGTTTACACCTCCTATATAATAAACATATGTTTAATAAAATTAAAATATAGAATTTTATTTTATTAACTTTTGTTATTATTTATCAAATATGACCCTTAAAATCTATTGATTTATGTTTCTTTAGTTTAATTTGAAATGTAATGATTGATAAGCTTCTTTAACTTATACCATTTTCATTTTGGTTTTGTTGTTTTAATTATTTGAAATTTATCTTTTATTGTAAAATAAAGTATTGAATCATATAATAAATTAAAATTATTTTTGAAATATAATTTATAATACAAATTAACCATTCATGGGGGAATTAAAAATTAAATCATTGACAATATCCTTATATGAAAATGAAACTGACCATTAATGGGTCATGTCAAAATTGAAGGAGAGATATACATAATATATACATACGTTATAAATAACATTATTACAAGAAATTAATATAATTAATATCATGCTAAAATAATATTTTATTAATTTTATATATTCTATAATATAAATTTATAGAATCATACAATAATGGAAGAGGGAAATGAATGGAAGAGATGAAATAATTTTACCTCCTTCTAGATGTTATTCCTTTTCTATGTCCCATAACGCCATGATGCCTTGGAGTAGAATCTAATAAGAAAATACTTAAGGGTATAAAAATACATGGGAGGGGGATATATTTATTATATTGGTATTTTATAATGGGTTGAGAAATGGTTTTTAAAGGGAGGGTAGAGTGGCAAAAAATAGTTGAGGAGAGTGGGATTTTTGCGTCAAAATATTCAAAATAGTATCATTTCCCAGGTAAAAATTAAAATAGCGATATTTTTGATATTATGAATTAATTTTTATTAGATAAATAGGTTTTTATACTTAAAAACATTTCGATTCCAAATTTATCAAATTATAAAAATTGAATGAATAAAATTGGAAATTTGTTTTTTAATGGAATACATTACATTTTTAGTCTTTACCAACTTCTTTTTTGGTTTGGAAATTAATTTTTTTAAATAAGTAGTTTATCTTATTAATTGAAATTTTGGTTTATGTAACTAGTTTAATATTATTTTTTTAAAACATCATTATTATTTCATAAAACAAATGATATTTTGAAAACTATATTTTTACTACTTAAAAAAAATTGAATCTTATCATAAAAATATAAAAAAAATCACCCTTAACAAATTTTGATGAGACAATTAAAAAAAGTGAAATTTTTTTCATCAAAATATTTTTCTAAAAAACAAAATTTTATTTCTTAATATAAAAATTATCAATTTTACATAATATGTTAAAATACCAATAAAAATGTAGTTATGTTTTCTTTGAGTTACTAATTTTAATAAGAACTTTTTTAATTTTAATATTTATATTTAAATTATTTATTAAATTTAAATATTATTTACATATATTTAATTTTTTATTTGTTAAGTTACAATTTTAATTGTCATATTATTATTATAATAGTTTTGTTACTATTACTACATTTAGTTTTTCTATTTTAAGGATCGCATAAGTTGTATACTTCTTATAAATAAGTAACAATTTCTTCAATCATCATTCATTTAAATCCTCTTCATGGATATATATTCTTTATTTTCAAAATTTTTATTTCACTAGTAATGTTCCATTTATTTTTTAATGTATTTCCCTTGAGTGTGATATTTCTATGAGATAAAAATAATCCACATTTTCTTATTATAGTAATTTTATTTTATTTTTTGTGTATTGTCCCACTATAAAAATTGTATTTTTATTGGGTATTTTTATTCTCTAAATGTTATTTTGAAAATAAATATAGTGATGTGTTATTGGTTTTTATTATATAGAGCACATGTTTTATACTATAGTATATTCCGAAATATAACACAAATGTTTATTCAGATGGAAAATGACATATATAAATGTCTCTACCATTATATTCATCCCTCTTTATAAATTTCATCATCAAAATTCCATCACATATTCTTGGATGAGAATATATGAGGGTAATTTTTTTATTTCTTTCTTAGGTTCCACTATTGTCTCTTCATATTTATGGTTCTACTAAAGTAATTTGACAATGTGATTTCTCATGTTTTGAAAAACACTCTATATATGGTCCTAGATCTTCACCAATTTCTCCTCATAAAATATGTCATTCTCTATTTTTACTAGATCCATTTTTATTACATGTGAGGGATTGTGTATTTTCATCCTAAGGAGATATATTTGGAATTCATCATCGACTTCAGCCATGTTAGGTTGAACTGTTAGTTGATTGACCATAAATCCTATGGGATCAAGGATATCAACGGGGGAATTATACTTAGGGAAGGGGTCTTCCATGTTCCAAACATCTTGATTATCTTATTGGGTAATATCCAAATGTAATATTTCTATCCCATATAAAACTCCAAGTATCATTGATGATTGTCCGCATAGATCTTTTATCTATTCTGAGTAGGTTTAATGTGTTGTTGAATGGATTGAACCTTCTCAACCATCTATTTTACAATACTAGGAAAAAATAACTTATGTTCACTAATTTCATCAAAAAATGTAGGAGTTATACATATTTCCATTTTAGATCTTCATATGGGTCCATCTTAATACTTGTGTGAAATTTGTTATTGTTTGAGAACTAAACCAATGCATGATTTTGATCCCATCCACCTTTTAATTCTATTACTAAAGATCTCAACAAGTCTTCAAGTATCTAAATGTTCCTATGATATTCTCTATTAGTCTTAGGGTGATGGTTAATTCATAATTTTAAATAAGTATTTGAGTAACATCGAATAATCCTCCAAAATTTAAAGGTAAACCTTAGATCTCGGTGATATACAATCAAAATTTGGGCCCAATATTTCAAAACCACATAGGTTATATATATATATATATATATATATTCATGGTAATTGAGTGATGAATTTTCTTGAATAAAAATGAAGTCAATATTTTTAGTGAGTTAATCCAGAAAAACTGATATGGGATTGTTTCCATTAGACGTATATAGAAGACCCATAACATAGTTCTTGGTGATGTTTTCTCATTTAAATAATGGTGTGGGCAAAGGTTTCATCACCTATTTGGACATGTGAATCCTTGTATTGACTTTTTGATATACTGATCACATTAATCATTACTTATGAATCTATTTCTTCATGTTGTACCCACAGAAGGGTTGTTAGAGATCCTGGTAAATCTTGTTAATTCTGGTATGGATGGAGAAATATAGTCACAGTTTATCATCAAGAAACTCTTTGTTTATATCTAGTAATTATATAATAGATATTATTTTTTAAAAATTAATGATGTTATCTTTATTTAAGTTAAATCCACAATGTTTACTTCATTTATTTATATCATCTTCTTTTAAAGCTAAAAATCATCCCTTTTTGCCTCTTGGATTTTGAAAAGGATAAATGGTTGGATAATTTTATAGAAATGGTAGGATGTTTTACCAACCTTTATGATTTAAAAACCCAAATATTCCATATCCATGAAGATATGATATCTTTGAATCCTCTTCACGGATAGAGTAATAGGTTCCTTTCATATATGATCATCAACTACCATATTCTCCTTTTTATTATGGTAATGAATTATGAAGTCATATTCATTGATTAAATTCAATGATATATATTCATTCATTTTTGTTTATTTCTATGTGAATATAAACTCTAAACTATTATAGTCATAATATAATTCACACTTCTCCTCATAGAGGAAAGTCCTCTAAATCATCAATGAAAATATATTAACTTCAAACTCCAAATAATTCATCGAGTAATTCTATCGATGGATTTTTAATTTTCATGAGGCATATGCTACCAAAATATCATTTTCATGAGTATAAAACACCCTAAATCTCTTTGAAGATTCATTTTATATCACAAAACCATATCTACTTGAGGGGATTGTGATTACAGTTTTAGTGATTACCCACTTATTGAGATACTTATATCATTCTTCACAATTTTCAACCTAGACATACATTACTAATTTATGTGTTAATGTATTTAGTAGGATAAATAGTTTTGAGAATTTTCACAGAAAGAAAAATTTTCACCCAACTAATCCAAGAAAACAATAGATATCTTTAACAATTGTGGGTCTGGACCATTAAACAATTACCATTGTCGTAGAATGATCCATAGATATTCATTCACTCATGGTCAAATTCTTAAATAATGTGAATGACTATATTAAAACTTCACATTTGGTGTACTTATCCAACCACATCTCCTTCCTTATTAGAAAAATCCATAAAACCCTTCTCATTTTTTCAATTGCTTAGAGTATATATGTATTTCATCAATAAAATTTTTAGCAAGGTAGTATCTATTGATTCTATTCCCGAAGAATATAAAGATAAAACATATATTTATAAGTCCAAATGGTATCACTATGATTTCATAGTGTCAGTATCTTGTATTAAAGGATATATTTTTAATATCGTCTATCTTTACCGTAACTTGATGATATCTAGAATAATGATTTACTTTTTAGTCATACTGGTCTCCATGATGTTGATCAAATAATTATTTAATCCATCGTAGTGGATACTAATTCTCTATAGTGATCTTGTTGTATTATCAACAATCAATGCACAAGAAAATTGACCAATATTTTTTCTTAATATTTTGTACAAGAACACCCCGAGGAGATTCAATAAGGTGTATGAAGCCCTAATATAAATATTCCTATATTTGCTTCATTAAATCCTCTTATTGTATTGGTTCCATTATATAAGGAATCTTGGATATAGGAGTGGATCTAAAGATACGTATTATTAATAAATATACCGCATCTAATAGGGTAAGGATAGGATGTTATTTGGGAAATACATTATTATATTTCTTTATAATGGGTGTATCCTCAAAGTTGATTTTTTCCTTCAAATTAATCATTTGTGAATGATATGTTTATTTATTGGATATTAACACCGACATCATTGAGGGATTATTTAAACGATATTTATAATAATACCTACATTATTATAAGATCATGGTATAAATTAGAATATGTAATGAAATTTTATTTTCATTCCATTTTGTCGGATCTGAATATAATGAGAAATAATCTATAAAACCCAAATAATTTGGTGTATATTTATTTAAATAAATATTTTGTTTAATAATTTCCTTTAGAAACCCCAAAATAAAATGATCCATGAATTATTTATTATTAATAAAATTTATTAATAATAAAACCTCTAAAAAATAAATAGATATTGATGAATTAAAAATGATTACATTCATAGGATATATTACTTATATTATTTAATATATATACAAATTTTCTATTTTCAAATAACTATTTAATGAATTAATAAATTAAAATAAATTACTATTAAAATATTATTTTTATAATATATAATATTTTGAAATATAACTAACATATTAACACCAATATTTTATTAATTATTATGAGACAGTACTTAGAACACTTATTGTTTTAAAAAAGAAATTTTTTCAATGAAAGGTGTTTTTTTTATATTTTCATTTTAATGAAAAATTTATAAATTTATGAATTTTAATTTTAAAAAATTAAAATCATTTTTAATTCCACATAACAATATTAGACTAATTTTGTTTTTTAATAGTGAAAATACTATTTTAAAGAAAATTTTTACATTATAATAAATACCTAGAATTATATAAAACAATTTAATTTTTAAATTATTTATTTAATAAGAAAATTTATACATTTTAAAAATAAAATATTTAATTTATAAAACTTATGATTAAAATTTTAGTTAAATATTTTATGTTTTCTAACAAATACCATTTTTTTATCTGTTATTTTAATTAAATATTATTTTCATAAAATTCAGATTTTTTTCCATTAAAATTTCAAAAATTTTATTTTCTTTATAATAAAAAATTTTTATTATTATAATTAAATGTATTTAAAATTTTAAAATATTGAGGATTTTAAGCTTAAAAATGCACCTTTTTCTCTACATCAGTAGTTTCTTTTCCTCAAATTCGTTTATTTTATTTATTATAATACAAAATTATTTTATAAATCATATTTATTGAGATAATTATTTTCTATACATAATTTTATTATGATGAGGTAATAAATATGAATCACCTCTCCATGTTTCTATTAAGAAAAAATAACACTGTCATTTGTGTGTTGTGTGGACTACCACCTATATCAAGTGTCAACTTTAATTTTCCAAAACCACATATCACCATTGATTATAAGGGTGGAATTGAAGCATAAATACGAAATATGTAACATGATTATTATTATGAAGATAAAAATTATAATTCAACCAATTTACTTCTAATTTTTTGTGAAATGAAAATTCTTACCGTGTGTTGTGTGGGATGCCGCCTCCACAATGTATCATATCTCCGTTTTCATCTAGTTTATTTATTATATATTAAAACCTCTTAAAATATTATTCTAAACCATAATGATATCAAGATTTTATCATTATTCTTATAAAATAATTATATTAATAAATAATAAACTATTTTTATAATCATAATCATTCATTAATCATTATTTGTTCATGCTTGCGTCAGTCTAACAACCAACTTGAATAATGCTACAAAATAATATCATGGATGACTAAAAGAAAATAATTAATGATTATATTTTTCATAAATATGTTAATAACTATTTATTTATAGTTCTATAATGCTAACATTAATAATAAATACATAAATTAAGATACCATTGTTTTTTAAAAATCGATGAACCACATTTGCTTCCAATATCATATACAAAAACCACAACTAAAACTCTAACATAATAAAATTATAACATTATAAAATATATTTTAATAAAAATTAAATTACCATAAATTATGTATTAAAATTGATATTTGGGATAATAATATATAATAACAATATTATAATGAAACTAGTTCAAAACGATCATGATTACTCACACTCGATATTCCAAATGTATAATGATTAACTTATTTAAATATAGGGAAAAATTGAAATTATTTTTATAAAATTGTATATATGTGAATAAGTTTTTTAAATCAAATATTAAGGTATTTATATTTTCTATATTGGATTATAGAGTGCATTAGAAGAAGTGGGGAAACATTTTAAGGATTTCTTATTTAAACTTCTCACACCTTTATACATATTTATTTTTATTCAAAATTTTCTATTTGGAATAGTGTATAAACTACCCCTTTAATATATTATATAGTCATCTTCCCATTATTCATGATATTTAATTTTAAATTTTAAATCATATCCCTCAAGGGGTTTGATTCAAAATTTGTAATGCTGTAAGGGTTTCATGGTCTCATTTTCTACTCCTTGGGATATGATTGATATTGAATAATATAATTTATTTTATATTATTTGTTGAATAAAAAATGAATATATTTTACTATATTCATTAAATTAATGGGTTTTGAATTGGAATATAATTTTATTATTAATAAGGATTTTGGTTCAAATGATATTAAATTTTTAATGGTTTTTGTTAACTCAACTCCCATAGTGGAGTTAAAACTCTTTTTTCTTGAACCTATTTTATACAAATTGGTATTTTATACTCTAAGATTTTATTTCATTGTATTTTCTATTTCAATATATTTAAAATAAAACTTTTTAATTAAATATTTTCCATCATTGAATGGTATCATCATAAAATGTATATTATTGTATCAAATTATTCTAACCATCTATATCTATGGTTTCCCTTCCTTCTCCATACTCCCCTTTCCAAACAATGTTATCTTTTTTATGTAGATACCCAACAATATTATTCTAACATGCCCAGTAAATAAAGAAATATGAAATTTTCATATTTATTAGTATTTTTGAATTATATATTAATTTTACATTAATGGGGATGCTATGTTTGATGGCGTACCAGATACACAACAATGAGTTTCTTTGAAATCTTATGTTCCACACTAATAATATAATATTATTAATTTAAATGGTACTTAATGCCTAGACGTTTTATTAGAGTAAATGAACAGAACTAACTAAAATATGATTATACAAGTTTGTTATATATTTTTACATTTATCCAAAAAAAATTAGAGGCATAAAATGTGAATGAATCTAATTGTAAGCATAATTTACTTTAAAAGGTTGATTTAACATCTTTTGATGGAGAACCATTTTGAAATCTATTTTTGGTCACTTTTATATGATCTATTTTAAAAAATAAAATTCTTCTTTAGAATCGGGACATCAAAATTTACGTTAGATGAAATTTTGGTATTTTTATTATAAAGTTCATTTTTTTAATGAATAGTGAAAATATTGTATTTTAATTCAAAACTTTCTTCTAATATAATTAATTTATATTTCTAGATTATCATTTTAATTGGTTTTAAATTTTAATTAGAATATATTTTTACCATTTATTCCAATTTATGTCATTGGAAGTAATTTCATATTGAAATTGGACATAAACAAGTGCCAATCATTGGATAGTTATTTCTTAAAAACACAATTTTGGTTTTGACAGCGGGAATTAATTTTAAATTAATTTCATCCAATTATGTGTTTTGAATTTGTAAAAATGGATTCCATATTTCGAATCAAGAGTTTCAAATTGTGTAAATAGGTAACTTTTATTTTCAATCATTATGAATATTTACTTCAGTAAATATTTTATTTACCATATTTAAAAGGTAAGTCTGGTAAATAAGGGAAAAAATAATATTATAATAATATTAAATTACCATAAAATGTGTCCTAATATTATCTGATGATACATATCCGACCATGGGAATCCTTGGGTCAATTTTGGTACCCCTTGGGGCCACTTGGTATTGATAATGACAATTTATTTTAATTAACATAAAGTAAAGGCAAAAATGACATGAACAAATATCATTTAGAATAATAAATTTTTACACGGGGTAATATAAGTTATATTTTAGACTATAAATATTATTTGAAAATCTAAGACGACTTCCTACATAATGTTATTTGTTTTATAAATTTTAGACAACAAATAAATAAAATTATTTATGACACAATATTGATGCAGTGCTTACCTCATTAATAAATGATTTAAATAAATAATACTATAAAGATTAACATATTATCCAAAACCTGCCTAATTATTATTGGATGACTTTATTACGACCATTATTCTTCTTATATTCTACTTCTAAATGTTTTGGACATTTAGAAACCGAAAATCATTATATAATAAAATTAATTTTTCACACTTTCCTAAAGATCCCCTCTTACCCGTTATAAAAATCCCTCACCTATAACCCATTACTCACACTTCTCAATCCTCTTGGATCATCCATACCCTGACCAAATATTCTCTCAATATCCCTGTCTTCCACCTAGAAGAGTTAACATAGACTTAAGGAACTTCAAGAAGTCCTTTTTATTCAAACTAAAGGTAGTTACCCAAATTAAATGTAACGATTTCACTTAAATTCTATTATTTTATTCTACATCTCCAACACATAATTTTTTTTTATTTTATATTCTAAAAAAATATTTTCCTAAATATACTAGGTTTTTTATGAGAAGCATTCAATCTACACAAACTCACACCTCCGTCTAATGGGTAAATAACATACTGTTTCTGTGGATGGTGAACTAACGCCTAATGAAATGGAGATTGTTCAATTATCTCCTACCACATCTTATGGTGGCCATTAAAATAGAATTGTATTTATAAGTGATATATAATAATTTTATATTGTTTCTATGATTCTTTATTTATCATTTACAGAATACGTATATGGTTTCCATAGTGGGTAAATACGATAATCTCATTTGAGGAAGTGCGGACTACCACCCCCTCAAAGTGATATGACTCATTCATGCCTTATGTGGAATATATAAACAATAGAGTTAAGGAAATTATATATTATATTATAATGAAATTATATTATACCTATGTATCATTATTTTTTCATTCCATTATAATATGAAATAGAAATGAAAGTAGTGTTCATGCGTACGTACGACTTACCGTCTCAATGAATAGTACACTTCATTTCTTATCTCCAAATGTTATGTACTATTATAAATAAATATATATAATAGATATATATGATATCTAAATCATTAATGTCATTATAGAGAAAATGAAATTTTGACCACATCAATAACTTGTAAATATAAGTAGTCCATTTTTGACTCAAGAACCAAATATCAAAAAAACGACCATTATTAAATTAAATGATTACATAATGTTTATAACACAGTAATAAGTGATTTAAGAGGAATTATAAATTTCAAAAAAGGTTCTTAAGAATGTAAAAATTTACTTTAGTTTGTTTTTCAGGATATTAAAGAATGAACAGGTCAAGTTGGACATGAGGTAAGGGACATCATCTTAATCTTTTTTCATTGAGGCATATTATATTTTATAAATGACATTTTTTATATGCTGTATAAATACCATTGAAATTTCATTTCATTGAGTGGGAATATTTTTCTTGGAGTCATTTTATTAAACGTCAAAAAATAATGTTTCTTTTAACGTTCGCGGTGAAAAACAACTTTCCGCCGCTGTGAGTATTTTTTGATATTTGGTGTTCTTAACAAGAAATAGTGTTTTTAAAGGAAAATAAATATTATATACCCTGTTTTACATATTTTGGTATTTAAAATGGTTTTGAGAAATAATTGACTATTTCAATATCTTGAAATTGTATATTGTGATAGGAAGGTAGAAATGTTATCTTTCCATTATGCTTGTTTTATGTGTTATGGATCATGGGAATTATTTACATATACAGGTTGGTCTGTGACAAACATAGTGCAGGTGAGCCCAAGATATCTTTCCAATTCATTGGGTAATGTGACAGAGGTAAACATAAATGTTTCTCCTCAAAGATTTAGGGAATATACTATAATGAGTATTCCAACGTAACTCCTTATATAGATATGATTACTACCATGTAAGTATGATATGGAAGCCACCAGTAACATTTATGATTTCTGATTTATATGTGTTATTCATAAATCTTATGATTTAATGAGGTATGTTAAAGAGCTTATGTTATGTATGTATTGATGAACTAGTGTTTTCGTTATTTGTTTTGTAACCCTTACTGATCTTTTTTTGCTTATCCCATGTTTCAAAATGTTTTTCATAGGACATAAAGATGAATAGGGTCAATGATGGGATCGATGGAAAGTCATGCGGTCTAATACTTATAACTGGACATGACTCTTATTTTCAACAGTTTTTATTTTATGTAAGAAATAGAAACTGAGTAGAAGTGTCTACTTTGTAAAATTGGAGATGTAATGTAATTGATATGGCCTAACTCTCTATAACTCTAAACCTGAAAAGATCCTCAATGATAATTAATCATTTAATTCAAGATTATGTAATTTTATAAGGTTGGGTCATTATAGTTGGTATCAAGGGTCGGTTTAGATAACTTTAGATGTTATAATATTGTTAGATTAATGTCTGTAAATTAATTTATTGTATGATTGAAGTGATATAGCCTTTAAAGATTACAATGTTGCTTTGCCTAAGATATTTCTATGTTCAGAATGGTTTTTCGTAGTGGAAATAGGGCAGCTGTGATGATTAGGCATCAAGAGGAAGACAAACTTTCAAATCATCCACCTGAGATGGTCGGAATAGGAACTAAACAGTTTGTTGTAGTGATGGAATTGTTGACTCATGATATAAATAGTGGTGGTATCAATGCATGAGATCATCCAGATAAACCATAATGGAACAAGTCAGTAGTGAAGCATTTCGTGAGGAAACATACCGCACCTTTTAGAGGATCATCTCACCCTATGCTAGAAGAAGTGTGGATTAAAGCATTGGAGAAGATTTTCTATGTTATGTGGTGTTTAGAACATCAAAAGGTTAGTCTCACTTTTTTTCAATTTGAGGATGAAGCTGAGCAGTGGTGGTTGATAGTGAAAAATATCAGGGATAGTGAGGACATTGATGCTCTTGATTGGGATGAATTCAAAGGTATGATTCTTGAGAAATATTTTTCTAAGGAGGTTCGTCTTAGGATGGAAAATCAATTCCTGGAATTGTGGTCGGAAGATGACTTAGTGTCTGCTTATGAAGAAAATTTCACTTGATAGGAAGGGTGTGTTCCAAATATCATATGAGATATTAATAGTAAAGTCAATCGTTTTTACTCAGGATTAAGGCCAATGTATCGAAAAGATTTGTCTTTTCGTAGGTTCAAAAGTTATGAAAAACTATTTCAATGTGTCGAGAAGGTAGAAATAGAGTTTTCTGATGATCATGTGTTCTTTGACAAACAACTGAATAAGAGGTTGAGGTGGCAGATGAAAGGGAAGAACTCTTCAAAAATGTCTGATGGTAAGAAATTTAAGTTTATAGTTTGTGAAAATTATTATAAAAATCATTCTAGGGAATGTCTTGAATTCTGGAATGTGTTACCGATGAGGTAAAATGGGACATAATGCTCATAATTATACTAAAAAAGACCAGGTTAATGGTAAGATAAAATATGATTTACAAACAGAAAAATGTTTTAAGTGCAATGAAATGGTTCATTATAAAATGAGTGGCCAACGAAGAACTCTACTAGGGGAAAACAACCGAACTACAAGAAAATAGGGGAGGTGAAATCCTTTGAAACTACTTTAGAAAATTTTAGTCCATCAAATGAAGTTGTATCAGGTACACTATTTGTTTGTTCATATTATGCCGATGTGTTGTTTGATTTAGGGTTTACACATTCGTTCATTTCTATGTAGTTTTCTAGAAAATTGGAAATTCCATATCAAGATATGAATCCAGATCTTATGGTAAAAACATCTGGAGGAAATTTTGAGACAAAAAGAAATTATATGAACCTTCATATCCTTATGTGTGGAAAGAATCTACCTACAAATATTATAGTTTTGCCTTCAGTAGAGTTTTATGTTATTTTTGGTATGGATTGACTTTCTATTTATCATGCTAAAATTGACTATAGAGCTATAGAGGTTTATTTTCAGAAATAATTTTAGTTTATGTATAAGAATGAACCTTTACTTTTGATAACATATCACGAAGCAGAGAAACTAGTAAAAGATAGAAATGAATGTTACCTTTCACAAATTGTTGAAATAAAAGGAACTGTTCATATTAATGATGTGCCAGTGGAAAATGAGTATCTTGATGATTGTCCTGATGAGTTTTCTGGTATTATACATGATTGGGAAGTTGAATTTACTGTTGACTTAGTTCTTGATGCTAAGCCAATTTCAAAATCCCCATATTGAATGTCTCAAATTTAACTTTTAGAGTTAAATAAGCAGATACTAGAGTTATTAGATAAATGTTTCATTCGACCTAGCACATCACCATAGGGTTCTCCAATCTTGTTTGTTAAAAAGAAAGATGGTTCAACAATAATTTTCCTTGATTATAGAGCATTGATTAACATCACTATTTTGAACAATTATCCTTTGCCTTATATCGATGATTTGTTTGATCAGCTCTTGGGAGATCTGTATTTTTCGAAGATTGAGTTGAGGTCAGGGTACCATCAGTACAAAGTAAAAGAAGTAGACATTCCAAAGACCATGATTCATACTAGATATAACCATTATGAATGTGTAGATATGCCTTTTGGTTTAAAAAATTCACCTCTTATATTCATGTATCTTTTTAATAGATTTTTCTGTGAGTTCTTGGAAAAGTTTATTTCTGTGCTCATTGATGATTTTTTGGTTTTTTAGAAAAGTTAAGAGATGCATGATTGTCATTTAAGGGTTGTCTGGAAAACATTAAATGAAAAGAAACAAATTGGGAAATTTAGAAAGTGTGAGTTTTGGTAACATAAATTTTCTTTCATTGGAAACATTGTTTAAAAAAATGGCATAACGATTGATGCTGCTAAAAAAAGTTATTGAAGAATGGAAAAGACCCACAAATATAACCGATATTCATAGTTTTATTGGTTTAGAAGGTTATCATCTGAGGGTTTTGGAATATTTTTCATGGTTATATGGCCCACAGACTATGTTAAATCAAAAAGGTGTGATGTTAGTTGTGACAATAGAATGTGATTATTATTTTCAGGAATTGAAATGAAGATTGGTGAATGCTCCAGTTTTGGAACTACCTTCCAGAAATGAGGATTTTTTTATCTACAACGATGATTCATTGAAAGGGCATGGTTGTGTCCTTATATATAATGATCGGGTAATTGCTTAGGCTTCACGTCATTTGATACATCATGAGTTAAATTACCCTATACATGATTTGGAATTAGGTGCTGTTGTTTTTTGATTTAAAAAATTTGTGAAATAATTAGTATGGAGTAAAAGTTGAAATATATATTAACCACAAAATTTTGATGTATATATTAACTCAAAAAGAATGGAACATAAGATAGAGGAGATGGTTTGAATTAATCAAGGATTATGATTTCACAATCCATTAACATTCGAGAAAAGAAAACAAAGTGGCTGATGCTTTGAGGTGAAAAAGTAATGCTACATTAACCATGCTACTTTTGGAATGAGATCCATTGGATTTTTATTTGATGAACGTTAGCATTGAAGTTGTTGGGGCAAGAAATTCCTCTATTTTGTTTCAGGTTCCAGTAAAATCATCTAAATTAGATAGAATAAATCAAGTGCATAAGGAAGATAGTGAGTTATAGATAAAGGTAGAGTTATTTCAAAAGTATACGTTTCATTAATTTAACATTGATAATGATTGTGTTTTGAGATTTGGAAAGAGATTATGTGTTCCTTGTGATTCATAGTTGAGGAATGAGTTATTATGTGAAGATCATAGTTCCCCATTTTTGGTTCATCCTGGTAGTGCTATGATGTACAAAGTTATTCGGCAGTATTATTGGTGGGATGGAACGAAAAGAGATATTGTTGATTTTACTCTGAAGTGTTTGACTTGTTTGTAGGTTAATGCTGAGCGATAGTTACCGAAGGGGATGTTTCATCCTTTAATGGTTCTAGAGTGAAAATGGGAAAATATATCCATGGACTTCATTGTGGTATTACCAAAGACATCTCGAGAGAATAATTAAATCTGGGTTATTGTTGATCGATTGACTAAATATGTTCATTTCCTTCCTATTCTAGATGCTTTGTCTCTAGATCATATTTCTCGATTATATATTAATGTGATAGTCAGGTTTTATGGTGTTCCCCTCTCCATTGTATCTAAATATGATCCCAGGTTTACATATAACATTGGGAAAGGCCTTCAGATATTGTAGGGTACTGAATCAAATTTTTGTACAGCTTTTCATCTTCAATCAGATGGGCAGTAAGAATAAAAAATTCAGAACATGTAAGATATTCTATGTGCTTTTTTACTTTATTACCAGGGTTTTTGGGACCAACATATTTATTTGATTGAATTTTCCTAAAATAATTGTTTTCATTTCGGTATACAGATGGATCCATTTGAGGCATTATTTGGAAAGCATTGTCGAACTCCAGATTTTTGGGACGAAGTAGGGGGAGAGAAGCTGATGGGACCAGAATTTGTAGAAGAGATGGCATAAAAGGTTATATTTCTTTAGAATCCCATAAGAACATTTCGGAGAATTTAGAAAGGTTATATGTATAATCAGAGGAAGGATCATTTTTTGAGGTAGGTGATCATGTATTTCTTAAAGTTTCTCCATGGAAAAGTGTGAGGCATTTTGATAAGAACTGAAAGTTGAGTACAACGTTCTTTTGATCTTATGAAATCCTTGAAAATGTTGGTTCAGTTGCGTATAGAGTAGATTTACCTCTATGTTTGTCACATGTACAAATTTTTTTTTCATGATTCAATGTTGAGAAATTATATGTCAGATCCATATCATGTTTTGAACCCAAAGGTAGTTCAGTTGAAAGGGAATCTCTCTTACGAGGAACAACCTGCCCAGATTCTTGACCGAAGAGAGAAAGTGATGCGGAATAAGGAAATTCATTAGGTAAAGGTTTTTTTTGAAAAAATACATATGGTTGGAGAGGCAACATGGGAATCTGAAGATGCTATGAGGGATAAATACCACCATTTATTTGATAAGTAAATAAAAATGTGAGGAAAGAATTTCCAAAAGGGGGGAAGTGTGACGCCCCAGGTTTTATAAACTTGTCCAACTGAACAATGTTATGCATTTAATGATGTCTCTTGTTTTTTTTGTGATTTGTGTGATAATAAAGTATTTGAAACAAAATAAAACATGAAGAATACGGTAAACTGGTATATATTTAAAAGTTACATTCCAACAAGACCCAACTAATTGAAAATACAATGAACAAGACCTAACATGGCCACAACAAGACTACTGAGAATCACAACTCGAGTAATCGGATAGTCTTCATCTTCAAGGTCCATCAGTGTGAAAAATATAACAGCCAGAACCCCCGCGCATGTACTCAGAACCAGTGGTATGAGGAGAGCCATCCACCTAGGGTGAGGTGTTTTGAAAATGTAAAACACCCTACCCCCTATTTTTATAATGGTCCTCTACGGGAATATGACCGTTATATGACCGTTGGGTTTCCAAGGATAAAGTGAATATTTTTATAAAAAATTGGTCTTTATAACACTCTTATAATCTTATGGTATTTCAATATTTCAATATGTACAACATATTATAAGTATATCTTTGAGTATTAAAATAAAATACTATTCTTGAAAATAAATCTATTTTGATTTTTTTTCAAAATCTTGATGATATCTATAAGGTGCGAAACATTGTATTTTAAAATGTGTCAAATGTCATGTCTAAATGGGTATCTGTAATAATTGGAAAATGTTTCTTATTGGATCTCTAGAACTATGTGTTTTGAATTAGGGAAAAACTACAGGTCTTTCAAAAATAATTTTATAAATCAACAAGTGATGTATGTAATAAATTGAATTTTAGATTTTTAATGGTTATAAGATCCTAGTAGTTAAGTACGAAGTATTTATCTTTAAAAAAAATTATATCAAATAGTATCGTTTTTTTTACATAAACTAAATTGGGATTCTTGGATTTGAGAATTATGAGTTAAAAGTACTTATTAAATTTTATACAAATTAAAATTTATAACGTTCCGGTTTTGTATTGTTTTTTTAATGCGAAGTAATTTTAAAATTTACTATACTATTTTTTATCTATTTTTTTCCAATAACGCGACCCAGGCCTCCTGCGGTTAATCCCGACCCCACACTGTTCTCATCCGTCTGATCTCGCCAAGACAGATATCAGCCGCTGATGTTTTTTTAAACGCTCATTTCAGCCCTTTTTACCTCTTTGTACGATCTCACGAAGTCGGATCCCATCCATCGTTCTATTTTTTTTTCCTTCGTGAACTCGGTCGTCTTCTACCTCACGGCGGTGTCCCGCTAACCAGAACCGGTTTGCCCAAGACGCCTCCTTCTCCACTGTTACGTTTGACCTTGCGCACCCCACCTTACTAGGACGCCGTAGGCTCAGCCTAACTCATGGATTGAACCCTTTTAGGTGCACCGAAACCCGAACATAAGCCCTCTACTCACGGACTTCCTCCTACACCCGAACTCTTCCCGACCTCTCCAGCAAGACCAGCAAGCTTCCTCTGATCCAAGTGTCCTCCACAACAAGGTAAGGGTTTCTTATTTACCTGTTTTTCTAAAACCCACCCATGCTCCTCGGTTCATTTTTATATATACATGAGTATATATATGACTTATAGTTAAAGGTATATATATATATAAATATATTCTATGCTAACCATTCTTTTTAAACAGAGGACTCCAAGGGTGCTTTCCTTCGACGGGTAATCCTGTTTTTTTATATAATAGAAAACCTAGTATAAACCCTCTCTGTGTAGACGGTTACATGCAATTTATATATATATATACATATAAATTTTATATAATATAATAATGGGTTCACTCTTTGTTTCAAAAATGGGGTGTGTGGTTTTGGAAGGGTGTTTCTCTAATATGATGTAAAAATTTTGTATCTTTTGAGTCTTTATTTTTTAACCGGTGTGATACAATAGGTGTATTGAAATAATTTTATATATGTATATAAAACACAAACCCTTAGGTTTTGAATAATTTTCAAGGGTGTTTACATCGTGATATAAAAAGGGGTATCCTTTTTATGTTAGTTTTAACGATCCTATTTTACAAACCTAAAACTCAGGTTTAAGTGTATAGTGTATATATAATTCTGAATATATATATATATATACAAATATATATATATATATAACTCAAACCCAATTATTTTTAGGGTATCATAGATTATTCAGTATCTTTATACTAAGAATTATACTGTTTAGAGGGTCTTTCTAAAATCAATTGATAACATGTATGATTTTATGTAAGCCGTATATATATATAACTATATATTTATATAAGGTTATGTATTGGAATGGAAATCGGTTTTGATTTTTAAGAAATGAATACTTATCTTTGAAGAATATTTTTGATGCGAACTTGGTCTTTGGTATAAGTACAATTATGTTATAGTTGAAAATGATGTTCTTATATACATATGTATTTATAGTTTCATGAACATTTCAAAACCCATACAGTTTTGATTTTTAAACTGAATAAATGATAAGTAGTTAGAGGTTTTCAGATTTTAAGTGAACCATGTTTAATTTATGAGAAAACCTATACATATAATTTTTGTATATATCCCTATGTATGTATGTGTTTTTAAGAATAATGTCTGAAACCCTAGTTTCAAGAAATGTTTATTAATATTTTTATGCATGTAGGATTTTAGTGCATGCCTGTGTTGTTTTATATTTTTGTGTCTAAGAGTAAACCAATGAACTAGATTAATTAAAAATGTCGCCCTCAAAATGATTTATGTTTTTTAAAGGATATGCTTATGCCTGTTTTAAACTGGTATTAAAAAGATAGGGATTTAAGGGTTATGTTAATATGTAGAAATCCTCTATTATTTTTATACCAAACTCTCTTCAGTGATTTTTAGTGGTTAGAGCTTAACTGCAAATTCTATGACCTTTGAAGAACAATAATTAATGCCAAGTATTTTATTTAATGTAGTTTATTTCCAAGTATTGGAATTTTAAAGATTGCAAATGTTTATTATTTTTATACCAAGAAAGCCGCAGTGATTATTAGTGGTTGGAGTTTTGTTGAAAGTACAATGTCCAGTGAAAAAGAATAATTAATGCTAAGTATTTTCTTTATGTGGTTAATTTCCCTGCACTGGTATTTTATAGACTCATCATTTAATACCCCTTGTGGAAAATCTCATACTTTCATTATTTTATGTGCTTAAATAATTGTTCTATGCACATAGTATGCTTACTAAACCATGCCTGCTTTTATTACATTTTTTCAATTTTAATTATCATATCATGTATTTGTAAACTAATTATATAATAGTTACCTTATTCATATTATTATTCATTCATATGACTCAACATGATAATGAAATAAGAACTAAATTACCCAACGTGGTATGGGACACATTGGGTAATGAGAAATGAAAATGGTATTAACCAAAGTGGTATGGGACACCTTGGGTAATATGAACTAAAATTAAATATTCAACGTGGTATGGGACACCTTGAATATCTGACCTTATCAACATCTGAGAAATGTATGGGGATACCGGGATGGGGTCCGGTAAAAAAAACCCTCCAGGTTGGGTACTGGTTAAAGTAAGCCCACCGGGTTGGAGACGGGTAAAAGTAAGCTCATCGATGCATCGATGTTCTCGAGACAGTTAGATTGGGTTATTACCCCTAGGTCATGGCACAAGGCCTTGACACAGAGACCATGAGTCCTTCAGCATACATTTCTTAGTATATGACCAACCAAGCGATTACTCCTACTAGAGGAATATCCTTGTTTGTATAACCATTACCTATGAGTATCAGATTTAAAAAAATACAAGACATGTGATGTGGAAATGTTGATGCATGACAAGTTTTCTTTTCCAGAATTTTATTTCAAATGTTGCATTACATTTATCATGTCATGATGTGCATTTTTTTGTAGATAATGTGCTTGTGCGTGACTCTGATGATTTTTACACCTTGTTGTTCATACACACCTTTCTTATTTATGGACACTTTACTTTGTATAACCCATGCCTTTTTATTAGTATGCTTATCTTGTCTATTAAGTTGGGGTTCAGCTAAGTGTTCTAGTGCATAAGTATGAAGAACTGTAACTGTATTATATCAACCTTCGTTTTGTCTTGATGTTTTTCCATTAAGAAAACATTTTAAGTATGGAAAAGTATTTTCAAAGTAGTTTTCAAAGGCGGTATTTATGTATTATCAAAAAAACCCATTTCTGAGTATTTCAATGCTCACCCTACATTTTTTTTAAAATTTTTACAGGATGATAAAGCCTTTCCAAGTCTTGGATTTTTGTTCTTAGCTCAACAATAACGAAGCAAAGCTGTTGTCTCTGATTCTCCAAGATCTAAACCAGAAACTTCCTCCTGCTATTTTATGATGTGTAACCTATTTGCTTCATTTGTATTAAATAAATTACACACCATAACTATAGCACCGACTCCGGGCTACCAGGTTCGAGGCGTGAAAGTTGGTATCAGAGGAATAGTTTAGGCAACCCTGGAAAATTAAGACAACACAAAAACATTAATAATGTTTTACTAAGTAGGGTTTGTTCTTAAACTTCTCAGATGGAAAGACAGCGAACCACACCTAGAATCTTGACTCTCCCTACAGAGATCATGGAGACTATTTTAGCAAAATCCTACTCTACAATTTACCAAACTTTTGTTAACATAAGACTCATGTGCAAAAACCTCTATGAAATATCCAAAAGCTCGAATGTCCTTCGAATCGTCTAAGGGTCAGAAGTTGTGTATAACCAAATGGACAATGCACTGTTAGAGAATTATAAAAAGAAAGGGAAGTACTATGAGGGAATCTTCCTATTCACCATGAATAATAAATGGTTGGCCTTCACGGCCATCGGAGAAGCTGCAAAGGAGTTGGACTTCCGCACAGTCATTATGTACCAAATCATGTGTTTCAACGTGCTTGGGGTGCTCTGCAATTTTGGATCTTTCATTGAATCCCTCAAATTTGACATGGTTCGGGAGATATTTAGGAACCAAATCCAAGCGGATGTCATGGAGCTTGATGTCTCTCATGCCCCTCTCTGGAAATCCACCTGTATCAAAAGGGATCTTGGTTTTAACCACGATCCGCATTGCCAAGAATGTACTTGGGAAGAGGAGACCCACAAGCTTTGTTCTGCCCAGGGAATAGAGTTGAATAGTAACTTCTTCCATGGGCGGTGGAGGTAGAGGGACATCGCCAAGGGTGTCAGGGAAGCTGTGTGAATATGTCAGTGTATATACTCCGATCGAATTGCAAGGACGCAATTCTTTTAAGAGGGGATAATGTGACACCCCAGGTTTTATAAACTAGTCCAAGTGAACAATGTTATTCTTTCAATGATGTCTCTTATTTGTTTTTTTGTGCTTTGTGGGCTAATGAAGAATTTGAAACGAAATAAAACATGAAGAATATGGTAAACTGGTATATATTTAAAATTTACATTCCAACAAGACCCAACGAATTTAAAATACAATTCACAAGACCTTACATGGCCACTGCAAGACTACTGAGAATCACAACTCGAGTAATTGGATAGTCATCGTCTTCAGGGTCCATCAGTGTGAAAAATATAACCTCCAGAACCACCGTGAACGTACTCATCACTAGTGGTATGAGGAGATCCATCTGCCTAGGGTCAGGTGTTTTGAAAATTTAAAACACCCTACACCCTGTTTTTATAATGGCCCTCTATGGAAATATGATCGTTATATGACCGTTGGATTTCAAAGGATAAAGTGAATCATTTTATATAAAATTGGTCTTTATAACGCTCTTATAATATTAGGGTATTTCAATATTTTAATATGTACAACATATTAGAATTATATCTTCAAGTGTTCGAATAAAATATTATTCTTGGAAATGAATCTATTCTGGTTTTTTTTCAAAATCTTGAAGATATCTATAAGGTGGTAAACATAGTTTTTTAAAATGTGTCGAACGTCATCTATAAAGGGGTATCTATAATAATTGAAAAATGTATCTTATTGGATCTCTAAAACTATGTGTTTTGAATTAGGGAAAATCTACATGTCTTTTAAAAATAATTTTATAAATCAATAAGTGAAGTATGTTATAAATTGGATTTTAGATTTTTAAAGGCTATAAGATCCTAGTAGATTAGTATGAAGTATTTATCATTTAAAAAATAAATTATATCAAATAGTATCATTTTTTTACATAAACTAAATTGGGATTCTTGGATTTGAAAATTATGAGTTAAAAGTACATATTAAATTTTATACAAATTCAAATTTATAACGTTCCGGTTTAATATTGTTTTGTTTTTTAAAAATGCGATGTCATTTTAACATTTATTATACTGTTTTTTATCTATTTTTTTCCAATCACACGACCCAGGCCTCCTGCGGTTAATCCCGACATCACACGGTCCTCATCCGTCCGATCTCTCCAAGACAGATCCCAGCCGCTGATGTTTTTTTTAAACGCTCATTTCATCCCTTTTTACCTCATCTGTCTGATCTCACGAAGTCAGATCCCAGCTGTCATTCTGTTTTTTTCCTTCGCGACCTTGGTCGTCTTCAACCTCACGACGGGGTCCTGCTAACCAGCACTGGTTTTCCCAAGACGCCTCCTTCTCCACTGTTACGTTTTTCCTTGCGCACCCCACCTTCCTAGGACACCATAGGCTCGGCCTAACTCCTGGATCAAACCCTTTTAAGTGCACCAAAACCCCTACATAATCCCTCTTCTCCCGGACTTCCTCCTGCACCTGAACTCCACCCGACTTCTCCAGCAAGACCAGCAAGCTTCCTCTGATCTGGTTGTCCTCCACAACAAGGTAAGGGTGTCCTATTTACGTGTTTTTTTAAAACCCATCCATTCTCCTCAGTTAATTTTTATATATACATGAGTATATATATGGCTTACAGTTAAAGGTATATATATATATATATATATATATTCCATGCTAACTATTCTTTTTAAATAGAGGACTCCAAGGATGCTTGGCTTTGAGGGGTACTCCCATTTTTTTTATAATAGAAAACCTAGTATAAACTATCTACATGTAGTCGGTTACATGCAATGTATATATATATACATATAAAGTTTATATAATATGAGAATCGTTTCACTCTTTGTTTCAAAAACATGGTGTGTGGTTTTGGAAGGGTGTTTCTCTAATATGATGTAAAGACTTTGTTTCTTTTGAGTCTTTATTTTGTAACCGGTGTGATACAATAGGTGTATTGATATAATTTTATATATTTATATACAACACAAACCCTTCGGTTTTGAAGAATTTTCAAGTGTGTTGCCATCGTGATATAAAAAGGTGTATCCTTTTTAAGTTAGTTTTAACGATCCTATTTTACAAACCTAAAACTCAAGTTTAAGTGTATAGTGTATATAAGGTTTTGAATATATATATATATATACAAATATATACATATATATATATAACTCAAACCCAATTATTTTTAGGGTATAGAAGATTATTCAATATCATTATACTAAGAATTATACTTTTGAAAGGGTCTTTCTAAAATCAATTCCTAACATGTATGATTTTATGTAAGCCGTATATATATATATATATATAACTATATATTTATATAAGGTTATATATTGGAATGGAAATAGGTTTTGATTTTTAAGAAATGAATACTTATCTTTGAAGAATATTTTTGATGCGAACTTGTCCTTTGGTTTAAGTACAATTATGTTATAGTTAAAAGCGAAGTTTTTATATACCTATGTATTTATTGTTTCATGAACATTTAAACCCCCATAAGGTTTTGATTTTTAAACTAAATAAATGATAAGTAGTTAGAGGTTTTCAGATTTTAATTAAACCATGTTTAATTTATGAGAAAACCTATACATATACATTGTATATATATCCCTATGTATGTATGTGTTTTTAAGATTTATATATGAAACCCTAGTTTCAAGAAATGGTTATTAATATTTTTATGCATGTAGTATTTGAGTTCTTCCCTATGTTGTTTTATATTTTTGTGTCTAAGAGTACACCAATGAACTTGATTAATTAAAAATGTCGCCCTCACAATGATTTATGTTTTTTAAAGGATATTCTTATGCATGTTTTAAACTGGTATTAAAAGGATAGGGATTTAAGGGTTATGTTAATATGTAGAAATCCTATATTATTTTTATTCCAAACTCACTGCAGTGATTATTAGTGATCAGAGATTAACTGCAAATTCTATGACCTATGAAGAACAATAATTAATGCCAAATATTTTATTTAAAGTAGTTTATTTCCAAGTGTTGGAATTTTAAAGATTTCAAATGTTTATTATTTTTATACCAAGCATGCCACAGTGATTATTAGTGGTTGGAGGTTTGTTGCAAGTAAAATAACCTGTGAAGAGAAATAAATAATGCCAAGTATCTTCTTTAAGTTGTTCATTTCACTGTACTGGAATTTTATAGACTCATTATTAAATACCCCTTGTGGAAAATCTCATACTTTCATCATTTTATGTGCTTAAATAATTGTTCCATGCACATAGTATGCTTACTGAACCATGCCTGCTTTTTTTCCATATTTTCAATTTTAACTATCTTATCATGTATTTGTAAACCAATTATATAATAGTTACCTTATTAATATTATTATTCATGCGTATGACTCAACATGATAATGAACTAAGAACTAAATTAACCAAAATGGTATGGGACACCTTGGGTAATGGGAAATGAAAATGGTATTACCCAATGTGGTATGAGACACCTTAGGTAATATGAACTAAAATTAAATATTCAAAGTGGTTTGGGACACCTAGAATATCTGACCTTATCAACATGTGAGAAATGTATGGGGCTACCGGGATGGGGTCCGGTAAAAAGAAAACCCTCCAGGATGGGGACTGGTTAATATAAGCCCTCCGGGTTGGAGACAGGTAAAAGTAATCTCCTCAATGCATCGATAGTTCTCGAGACAGTCAGATTGGGTTATTACCCCTAGGTCATGGAACAAGGCCTTGACATAGAGACCATGAGTACTTCAGCATAAATTTCTTAGTATATGACCAAACAAGTGATTACCCTGACTAGAGGAATATCTCTGGTTATAGAACCTTTACCTATGAGTATCATATTTAAAAAACAACAAGACATATGATGTGGCAATGTTGATGCATGACCAGTTTTCTTTTCCAGAATTTTATTTCGAAATTTTCATTACATTTATCATGTCATGATGTGCATCTTTTTGTAGATAATGTACTTGTGTGTGAATCTGATGATGTTTACACCTTGTTTGTCATACACACCATTCTTGTTTATGGCCACTTTACTTAGTATAATCCATGCCTTTTTATTAGCATGCTTATCTTGTCTATTAAGTTTGGTTTCAGCTAAGTGTTCTAGTGAATAAGTATGAAGCTCTTTAACTGTATTATATAAACCTTCATTTTGTCTTCAATTTTTTCCTTTTATAAAACATTTTAAGTATGGAAAATTATTTTCAAAGTAGTTTTCAAAGGCTGTATTTCTGTATTTTCAAAAAACCACCTTACTGAGTATTTCAATGCTCACCCTACATTCTTGTTAAAATTTTTATAGGATGATAGAGCCATTCCATGTCTTGGATTTTTGTTCTTAGCTCAGCAATAAAGAAGCAAAGTTGTTGTCTATGATTCTCTAGGATCTAAACCAGAAAGTTCCTCCTATTGTGTTATGATGTGTAACTTATTTTTTTCATTTGCATGAAATAAATTACACACCATAACCATAGCACCAGCTCCGTGCTACCGGGGTAGGGGCGTTATAGGAAGGATGTAACATCCTAGGTAAATAATGAAATATGACATTTACATATTTAATAATATTTGTTAATTAAATATTATTTTTACTTTAATGGGGATTCTATGTTCGTTGGTGTACTCGATACACAACAACGGGTTTCATTGAAATCTTACCTTGCACACTAATAATATAATATTATTATTTTAAATGGTAGTTAATGACTAGTCTTTGTACGGGTGGTAATAAACAGAAATAACTAAAATATTATTATACATGTTTGTTAAATGTTTTTACATTTATCCAATAATATTTAGAGGCTTAAAATGTGAAAGAATCTAATTTGAAGCATAATTTACATTAAAAGGTTGATTTTCCACCTTTTGATTGCGAACCATTTTTAAATTTAAATTTGCTCAATTTTATATGTTCGATTTAAAAAAATAAAATTCTTCCTTAGTAATAGGACAACAGAATTTACTTTGGATGAAATTTTGGTATCTTTCTGATAAAGTTAATTTTTTAATGAATAGTGAAAAAACTGTATTTTAATTCAAAACTACATTTTAATAAAATTAATTTTATGGTTAGATTATCTTTTAGTTATATTTTAAGTTTAATTAGAATACATTTTGACCATTTAATCTAATTTTGTCAATTTGAAGTAATTTCACAATGAAATTGGACATGGACAAGTGTTAATCTTTTGATAGTTATTTCTTAAAAACACAATTTTTGTTTTGACAGCCGGAATTAATTTTAAATTAATTTATGCAACTTCTATGTTTTGAATTTGGAAAAATTTATTCCATATTTGGAATCAGGTGGTCCAAATTGTGTAAATAGGTAAATTTAATTTTTAGACACTATGATTATTTACTTCAGTAAATATTTTGTTTTCCATGGTTAAAAGGTAAATCTGGTAATTAAGGGTAAACATATAATACTATAATTAAATTAAATTACCCTAACATGTATCATAATCCTTTTTTTGGATACATATCCGGCCAGGGGCATCCATGGGTCGATTTTGGGACCCCATGGGGCCACATGGGTGTGAAATGACACTTTATTTTAATTAAGTTAAACTAAAGGAAAAAATGACACAAACAAATATATTTTAGTAAATCTATTTTTACATGCAGTTAAATAAGTTATATTTTCATATATAAATATTCTTTGGAAAGATAAAAATATATATTACATCAGGGTATTTTTTTTATAATGTTTAGGCATCAAATAAATAAAATTATTTTTGAAAGAATAATGAAGCAATGTTTTTCTCATTAATAACTGATTTAAATTAATATGATTATAATGATTAAAATAATATTCCAAACCTGTACAATTCTTATTGGTATAATTTATTTCGACCATTATCCATCTTATCTTATATTTTAATATGTTTTCGACATATAGAAACCAAAAATCATTATTTAATAATATAATATTTTCACACTTTTCTAAAGAGCCCCCCTTATAAAAATCTCTCACCTCTAACCCATTCCTCACACTTCTCAAGCCCCTTGTCTTGTCCAAACCCTACCCAAAAAAGTTTTCAAGATCCATATCTTCCACTTAGAAGCCTTAACTTTGGCATAAGGCACTATAAGTAGGCGTTTTGGTTCAAACCAATGCTAGTTTCCCGAATTAAAGGTAATTGTTTCTCTTAAATTCTATTATTTTATTTTACTTCTACAACCCCTAAAATATTTTTATTATTTTATTTTATAATAACACCTGTATCCTCAATATACTAGGTTTTTGTTATGAGAATTATTCAAACTACACTTACACACACCTTCGTCTAATGGGTAAAGAACAAACTATTTCTGTGTATGGTGAACTAACACCTCACGAAACGATGTTTGTTTAATTATCACATAACACCTATTATGGTATCCATTAAGATGGAAATGTATTTATATGTGATTTATATTATATTTATATTGTTTTTATGCTTATTTATTTTTCATTTATAGAATACCTGTACGGTTTCCATAGTGGGTAAAAACGATAATCTCGATTGAGGTAGTGCGGACTACCGCCCCCTCAAAGTGATATAACTCATTCATGCCCTATGTGGATCATTATAAGGATGGAGTTGATGAAATTATATATTATATTATAATGAAATTATAATATACTTATGTATCATTATGTTTTCATTCCATTAAAATATTAAATAGAAATGAAAGTAATGTTCATGCATATGTACGACTTACCGTCTCTATGAATGGTGCACTTAATTTCTTATCTCCAAATGTTATGTACTATTATAAATAAATATTTGGAAGAAATATTTGATATATATATGATATTTAAATCATTAATATCATTATGAAGATAATGGACATTTGACCACATAAAAAACTTCTAAATATAAGAAGTTCATTTTTGACTCAAGTTCGAAAAATCGAAAAATCGACTATTATTAACATAAATGATTACATAATGTTTATAACATGCTAATATGTTATTTAATGGAATGATAAACTTGAAAAAGGTTATTAATAAAGTAGAAATTAAATTTAGTTTATTATTCGAGATATTAAATAACTAATGGGTGAAGTCAGACACGAGGTAAGGGACTTCATCTCAATCTCCTTTCATTGAGACATATTTTGTTTTATATATGTAATACATTTATATGATGTATAAACAACTTAAAAATTTCATTCATTCAAAGGGAATATTTTTGTATGAGGCGTTTTACTGAACAACAAAAAATAATGTTTCTTTTAACCTACGTGGTGACAACGACCATTCCACCACTGTGAGTATTATTTGATCTTTGGCGTCCATAATAAGCCGTAGTTTTTTTAAAGAAAATAAATAATATATACCCTTTTTACATATTTTGGTATTGAAAATAGTTTTGAGAAATAATTGATCATTTCAATATCTGGAAATGATATATTGTGATAGAAATGTGTAAATTTTATATTTCCATTATGCATGTTTTATGGGTTATGGTTCTTCGGATTTGTTTTCGTAAATGGGTGGTTCCATGATAAACCTAGGGCAGGAGAGCCTGAGATAGATCTTCAATGCATTGGGTAACTTGATGGAGGTAAACGTGAATTTTACTTTTAAGAGATTTAGGGAATATACTTTGATTGGTATTCCAACATAACTCCCTAAGTAGTTGTGATAGCTATAATATAAGTATGATATGGATGCCACAAATTACCTTTATGATTAATGATTTCTATGTGTTATTCATAAATATTATGATTTTATGAGGTATTCTAATGAACCTATGTTATGTAGGTATTTATGAAATAATTTATTCTATCATTGTTTTATAACCCTTACTGATCTTTTTTAGCTCATCCCATGTACCGAAATGTTTTTCAAAGGATTTAATGATGTATAGGGTCAAGGATGGGATCATGAAAATGTATTGCTATCTAAAACAAGGAACTGGACATGACACTTATTTTAAAGAGTTTTTATTTTATAATAAAATCGTAACTGAGTCGAAGAGTCTACTTTGTAATTTTTGAGATGTAATGTAATTGTTATGGCCTAAATTTTTAAAACTCTAAACCTAAAAAGATACTCAATGTGAATTATTAATTTAATTCAAGATTATATAATGTTATAAGGCTGGGTACGTATAATTATAACATTAGTGACATTTATATTTTCATTCTAATACTTTGAAAAATATTTTTTGGTTACTCTTTTTATGATATGGGTTTTCATCAATATATTTCAAAATATTAAAAAGGTTTTACATCATATCCTAAAAGAGGATTTATATTTACTATAAATTCTGTTTTATAACCATTATATATTTTCCTTAATATTTTATAGAATAATAATTTTAAATAATATGTTTTCCAAATTTTCCACATCACCATTTCGAAAATGAATTTTGAATGAGATCTGAAACTTATTCTTTTAAAACAAAATTAATATCATTATTTGAAAACTATTTTTTGGTTTCAATAATATTTTAATCATTATATTAAAATAATTCATTTACTTAGAAATTTTGTTTCTTGAAACACCATTTAAATTTTACTAGGTAATACTCTTTTGGGGTGATTAAATTTTGTGTAACAACTGTTTATTTTATTGATGTAAATTTTAGTGTTACCATTTAAAAAAGATGTGAAACATATTTTTATTTCCATGGGTTCTTTATGTTGTGTTGAATAAAATCCATTTTATTCCCATGAGTTTTTATGATATATTTAACATTTGAAATATTTTAGAAAAAATATGAATGGAAGATGATGGGTGGGTTCATATATGAACCTTGAATGAGTTAGTTGACGTTTTATGATTCATAAGATAATATAGTTCCAGAATTATTAGATATATATAGGAACTAAAGCATGAAAAATCATGGATATTATCACAAAGTAAAGTGCATGCCTTCTTGGATGTTCTCCCAAACTAAAGGGTGACCCTTCCTAGTTATTATAACAAACATAAGGGTGAACCATATTTGATATTCTCACATAATAAATAATTATTCCTCTTGGATATGATAATAATATGATGATAAATTATGGTTATGTTTAGGACACAGTATTATTCTTATTTTGGTGGCTATGTTATGCACTCATGACTTAGGATTAATGCTTCAATTTTCCATACTCTCTGATTCATTTATTATGTCATTTCAGTTCACTTTCCCCAACTCATGTTCTATAATCTAAGCATCATTGGGTATGATTTTCATATATATCATTATTATAAACATATGTTAATATTACTCTCTCTTATGTTTTTTATTATTATAAATTATATTTAGAATTACTGAGCATCTGAGCATAACCCCTTCTCTTTTTACCATCCCATAGTTTATTCAGATATGTATAACTTGGGGAATGTTTATAAGGGAGTATTGAAAAGTTTGATTGTGGAAAAATGATTATATATTATGATATTTATGTTGCTAATATAGAACATAATAGTCATTTTGGTATTTGGTTTATGAGATTATTTGTGATATTTATTATATAAAAACTAAAACTAATATATTAGTGAAGTGATATTTAGTTCGGGTCACTTCAAAATCCATGCCCAATACATCATCAAATTTTACCAAAGGATGGATTGTGATATTTTTTTGGAAGAATTTTTCCACATGAATTAACTAGGAGAGAGATCAAAAATTGGGATACAAGGACTAATGCACTAGTTGTTTTCATAGATATATATACTTACGTTATTATGGAGGTGATTAAATATTTCTATAAAACTTGTAGGATATTAAGGAATTATGATAGCCCAAATTAAATAAATCATTTACTATAAATTAGTGATTATTAAGTGTACATTTCTCGATTTTCAGTTATTGTTCTAGGTTCCCAACATTTTCTAAAGAATATAGGATTGGAATAAAATTAAATTCAACCAATCTTTTTATAAATAACATAATAAAAAATGTATATCTATTATAAATTATTCACCCATGGGATATCGAATATTATCCTAGGTTATCTCTTATTAGCCTAATTCCAAAATTAACTACCCCGTGATTTTATATAAAATATAATTTCCTTGTTGGGCATGTATTGTATAAAAAAATATTTTTTATTATAATTTTTTTGTTCACAAATACCCATTTTAGTTTTCTAGTAATGTTTTGTTATGTGAGTTTTACAAGAATTTACATTCTATTAAAAAAAATTAGTGTTACGGGAATGTTTCTGAAAATATTGTTTGTATCCCTACATTATGCTGAAAAGTAAATGTTTTCATGTGGTATCAATCCTATGTTACACTAAAGAGTTTACGTTTGGATTTTTATACTAAAATTTGGAATATTTACACATGTATGGATCAACTACCCTATGTTGGAATCTGGATTTACCATTTTCAACCCTATATTCAGAAATGTTGAATATATGGTTAATCCTTGCTACATTAAGTATTTTATACTGAAAATGATAAATGTATGGATCATCATCCTTACTCTACTTTTTTCCATAAATTAATTAAATATTAAATTTCTATTATGAAACCTACATTGTTAGGAACCCTATGATATGCAAAGGAACCCTACACTATACAAAGGAACCCTCGCTACGTAGCTCAACCCTACGTTGTGTTCTCAATGATGAAGTTATTCAAGCTGCATTTTCAATCAGAGATTACCTCAATGGTCATGTTTGAATTGATGACCCAATCTAGGGTTATTTTTATTATTTTAAATAATTTGTTTCTTCGAAGAAAATCTTCTACATTTATAAAGGAACTTAAGACTCTCACAGTCATTTGAAACATCAATTTTCGCGGTCAATCATGATATTCTTTTGGATAAAGAATACCAAAGAATGTTTTTCTGTTTTATATATTCATTTAGAATATGTCTTCATATGTTCATGATAAGTGATTAACATAAACGTTTTTTATTAAAAATCATTTTACAGTGCTACAAAAAATGAATAACTCTGAAAAATGACTATATTTTGGAGATATGCTTGTTCTATCGTATTCTACTATATGTTTTTGACTACTCGTTTTGTTTCAACTTTTAAATTGATGATTTTAGTAAAACCTAGATAACTTCATAATCCTTCTCTCTAGATGATTATTATTTATGTATAAGAAGATACATCTACTATCAATTGTGTGATGCTGCAATATTGATGTCCAACCTATTTCAACAAATCATTCTATTTTGATTTATTTGAGTTTAAAATCCTCGTACTCAGTTGTTATGGAGTATTAGATTCTCGATATAAGTCACGGATAATAATTTCAATATTATAGAACCAGAATTATTTGTAATTATTCTTGTATATGTGTCAACTTCTTGTACACAATTATGGATTCTTGGTCATTTGATAAGAGTCCCATTCTAGTCAAATTTATCAAGATCACTGAGAGAGTGATTGGTAGAGCAGACAAGATGATCATTGTGCCCTGAAAAACTATATAAAGATGTGTTCTTTATCTCTATTTATCTACTGTATATTTTTATATAGAATAAAAACATTTCCCACCCACAAAAATTAAAGTGGGTGTTAAAATCAAGAAATGTGGATGATTTTTGAAAAGACACTATTAACCCCTCATATGTATTACTTTTTATATTTCAACATAATGATTGGTATTAGTGGTAAGATTTTGGGATAAATATATATCAAGATATAGATAAAAGGTCTATACGAATGTGGAAATGACTGATCCTAGAGAAGGAATGTAAATGGTACATTATCTATACTTCATTGGTTAAAATTATGGGTGTTGGAAGTCAAGGATGAGTATCTATCTTAAAAATCATGGATTTAGATTTTACTCCAAGAAAATTACCCCATGTATGATTCCTTAATATATAGAAACATGGGATCCGAAAAAAAATGTTGAATATGACTTGAATTCAAAATATTTAATGCTATTTGTGGTCTTGGACCATATGAGTTCAATCATGTTTTTCATTGTCCTAATTCCTATAAAATTGGGAAACTATTACAGCTTCCTATGAAGGAATAGATAATGTAAGACATATGAGGTATTTAAAATCAAAGATGAAGTTTGACACCATTAGAATGTTCGATAGAGAAATTATTACACAAATGAATGGAAGGCTCCTAGAAAACATCAAAAATATTACAACCATAGGAGAACCCATCAAACAAGCTGATCAAGCTCTGAAAGTACTTAGATTACTATCCTCAAAATGGAATGGAATATCTACTATTATTCTAAAATCATCACTGGTCAAAGATGTAACAATGAAAAAACTAATTGGGACACTAATGATATATAAAGTAGAACAGAAGGATAAAGCTAAATATCATAAGATATACGTGAAAAAAGAAAAATCATCTCTAAATTTGAAATCTTAAAAACATAGAATACGATCAAAGAAAGAGTCAATGTAGAGAAAAATTCACATTCCTTAGATTCTGAAATAGAACTAGCTCCACTTGCAAGAAAGTTCAGCCAGTTTTATATCATTAAAAGAGGAATTATAAAATCCTTTAGAAAGGATTATAAAAAATGGAGATAAGTTCATTTTTATGAATGTAAAAAATTAGGTCATATTAGACCAAACTACCCCCAATTGAAATATGAAATAAAGATGATTGAAAAGAGATATCATAAAAATGGTGATTTTGAGAAAAAGCTAAAAGAGCGATGAAATCTACATGTAGTGTATTTAAAGACTCCAATAGTCCTTTAAAATAGAATTTAGAGAAGGATAAATTAAATCTAAAGTCCAACATGTGATTTTATGAAAATAAAGACAAAGAAAAGATATAAAGTTATTATTCTTCCGATTCTGATACTAGTAGTTTCTAAAATGATAAAATTTCTACCTAATATACAATGTTATATTAAAAATATTATTCTTTGATAATGAATCACAAGTTTTTGAAAAATACTCATAATTCTATTTTAATTGAAAAATGCACTATATTAAAAAACCATCAAGGGTTAGTTAATAAACTCAACTAATCTACTCCAATGTATCTTGATAATCATAAAACAAATAAAAAATTATTGAATAGAGTATAAACTTATAAGTGTGATGATATTTTTATTAATAAAGGAGAAAATATCTCAAGTGAAATTATTGGAATGAATGTCACCAAAATGGAAAGATAAGGAATAGGAAGTAAGTGTGGGAATTTTTTTTTCATAAACACTATTTTTCCCAATTCAAAAAATACAAACTATTTTCATTATTGAACAAAAGTCCATGTGACTAATAATTGATATTTAAAAATCCCCAAATAAGAGGAATTAAAATAGATTCTTTTTCCATGTGTTTGGTTGAATAATATTATATATAAACAAAGCGTATATGCATTCCAATATCATTTCTAGCATACACTACTGGACCCAAGAAAATATGGGTACCAAAATATATATTTGTTTAATTACTTTTTCAGGTAATATTCCATAAGAATAGAAATTATATATGGTATATGCATAGTGACAGATCTAGGAATGTGAATGGTGATCCATAAAATTTTCACACACTAACACAAATGGAAGGAGGTCTTGTCCCTTTTGGTGACAAGGATGACGGAAAAATAATTAGACTTTGAACTATTGGAGATCAAAAAACTATCTTAATCAAGGGGTAAAATATATGAAAGTGTTAAAGAACAATATGATAAGTATTTTTAAAATTTATAATGATGAATTTTATGTTGTTTTTTCTTACAATTCATGCGCAATGTTTAAATATTAGTTTCTTAAGTTTAGAGCACCAAGAACTGAGAATGTTTATAATTTGGATTTAAATTCATTATGTAAACAGAAAGTTACTTTTTAACTGATAAGACAAATAAATCACAAATTTTTAATAGAAGACTTGGATAATAAAATATATGTGCTTTATAAAAATTTTCTTAGAAATATTTTTCTTCTTATTTTCCCAGTCTTATGTTTGATAATGAAAAATTCTGTGATGCATGCCAAATTGGCAAGAAGAAAAAATCATCTTTCAAATCTATTAAAAAAATTGATACATCTAAACCTTTAGTACATATCCATATGGATTTGTTTGTACCGTAAAGAAAAGAATGTTTGGATGATAATGTATAAATTTATGTCTTCATAAATTATTATTCTATATTTACTTGGGTTTATTTTCTAAAACTCAGAAGTTATATTTTCACTATTTTTAATTTTTTGTAAAATTATTAAAAATTAAAAAGGTTTTAAAATATTTTCATTAAGAAGTTTTCATTGTGGAGAATTCGAAAATCTGGAATTAAATTCGTTTTTCTCAAATATAAGAATAAAACACAATTTCTCTTCACCAAGAACACCTCCAAAAAATGAAATTATTGAAATGAAAAATATGCATATTCAAGAAATGGATATGACTATACTAAATTAATATAGTCTTCCTACGTATATTTTGGTAGAAGATGTAAACACTAATTGCTATATCATGAATAGATTTTTAATTAGTCCTATTTTTAAAAAGGCACCTTATGACCTTTCTAACAACAGAAAACTCAATTTATATTACTTTAATGTTTTTGAATGCAAGGAGTACATCGTGAATACTAAGGAAAACCTCGGTAAATTTGAATCAAAAGATGATTATGGAATAATTTTGGGATATTATTCTACCATTAAAGCTTATAGAGTTTTTCATTAAATGTAAAGGATTTTTAAAGAATTAGTTAATGTAAAGTTTGGTGAAACTTACCCTTTCATTAAAGATAATGGTCAAAATGATGATGTCACTTACTATTTTGATTACATGATCCTTGAAACCCATAAAAATGATTTTGAAAATGATATTAATAAAATTGTATCCTGTTTATAAGAAAATGATATTGAAGAACCTAGATGTTCCTTGACTATACAATTGAAAACACTAAGGAACCATCCTTTATAAACCGTAATAAGAGATATAGACACTAGAATTAGAACTATAAGAAATAGAGGAAACCATGATAAATGTTTTACATTTTTATCCCAGTAAAACACTAAAACTATAGAGGAATACTTAGATGATGAATGTTAGATGTTGGCTATGTATGAAGAGATAAATGTATTTAGAAGTAACAATATTTGGTAACTAGTATAATGACCAACCAATAATCCAGTTTTTCGAACTAAATGGGTCTTTAGAAATAAACTAGACGATCAAAGGATCATTTCCAGGAATGAAGCTAGACTAGTAGCTAAAGGATATAACTAGGAAGAAGTTATATATTATAATGAGCCATTTTCCTATGATTCTAGATTATAATAAATTAGAATATTTTTTTCCTTTTCAGATGATATTAATTCTAAATTATATTAGATAGATGTAAAATCTTCATTTTCAAATGGTTATTTAATGGAGTGTGTTTATGTTGAACAACCCCCTATTTTTTAAAATCATTAAAAACAAAATTCTATTTTTAAATATAAAAAATTTATCTATAGCCTTTAAAATTCACCTAGAGCTTGGTAAAAAAGATAAAGTTATTTTATTTTGAAAATGGATTCACAATTGGTTTGGTAGATACAAAACTTTTCAAAAAAATAATTTGTTCAAATATTCTATAGTTCAAATTTATATTGATGATGTTATTTTTGGTTCAACTAATAAATATATTTTTCATGAGTTTTCACATTTAATGAAAAAAAGAATTTGAAATGAGTATGATGGGAGAAAGAAATTTTCTTTTAGGTTTCAAATTTATCAAAAATATTATAGAAATATTTTAATCCACTGTAAATATATTATATATTTATTGAAAATTTTGGAATTGAGAATAACAAGACATATAAAACTCTTATGTGTACCAATATAAAACAAGATTTGGATGAAGATGGAAAACCAGTTGACAAAAAGTTATATATAGGTAGGAGTGAGAATTTTTTATATCTTACAACTACAAGACCAAAAATTATGTTTTATGTGTTTCTTTCTGATAAATTTCAATCAAATCCAAAACAGTCTCATCTTACTGTTGTCAAAATAGTTTTTAAATATTTAAAAGTAACTATTTTTCAAAATCTTATTTACCCAAAAACATATGATTTTAGTTTGATTTCAGATTCAGATGCTGACTTTTGAGGCTTTATATAATATATAAAAAGTACTTTAGGAACCTGTCACTTTTTACGAAAATCATTAGTTTCATTGTCTAGTAAGAAACAACACTCATTTTCCTTATGTACCACATAGGCATAATATTTGTCTGTTGGTAGTTATTGTGAACAACTATTGTGGATAAAAATACTTTATTATAATTTGGAATAAACATTAACAGTATTCCTATTTTATATTATAATAATAGCACTATTAATATATCAAAAAATCCTATAAGTCATTCTATAACTAAGAACATTGATATACGTCATAATTTTCTAAGAGATCGTTTTCTTTAAAAAGATATATCTTTAGAATTTGTTAGTATTGAATATCAATTGTTTATATATTTTTATTAAACCACTTAATAGATCAAGTCTTGATTTTATTAAGTGGGAGTTAGGAATATTTTAGTTTATGTAAATTTTTATTAATTTATTTTCTATTTTCTTTTTTTATTTTTGTAATATTTATTTAATATATATTTTTTTATTTTGTTATAATTTTTTTAATTGAATTTAATTTTGATTTTATTTTATTTTTCTTTTTAAAAATTAAAAGTTATGAGTACATTCTCAATCGGGGCAAGAAAATCATTTTCCTTATCCAGATGTATTTCTCTTCTCTTACACATCCATTTGTCTTACAGAGTACAACTATCTTTCAATTCTCATCGGACAAAAACTGTGAAACTTCAATCCTTTCAGTCTCAAAAACCTTAGAGATGGACAACTCACAAAGATCAATGGATTTTGAGTTGAATAACAATGTCTATGCTTTTGGAAAAGCTCGCAAGTTGTTGTATGGAAAGGTAACATATTTTGGCTATCTTGTTTCAACAAATATATCACTCAATGAAGTGATGAGATTTTAATGTCTATTTTATAATTTCGGTGAGGAAAACATGCCAATGGTTTATGAAAAATAATTTAAGGATTTTTGGAAAAAATTATTCGTTCAGTTTTGGTTTTTTGAAAATAATATTATATCTTCAATTTATAATAAGGAATTTTTGTTATCCTCTGTGGAAATGGTAGAGATAGTCTATTGACCCCAAGGGGAGGATTTAAAGTTTGATTTAATACATATCTTTAATGGAAGACATATATATGAGGAAATTATGTTTTATTTGTTTTGAATAATAATTGTTATGAAATACTTTATGAAAGAAATTTATCCTAACCACCACATGATGATGATGTTTATTTAATCTAGGATCATTCCTCAGATTTCTAAGATTGAAAAATTCTTTTACATAGACATGTATATCATGTTTCTGCTTCTAAAAAATGTTATGTATAATTTTAGTTAGATTATAATTATATATCTAAAAGATTTCAATCATGAGGATGAGAAAATGTGATATTATCCATATGGTATGACCCGTCTATTGTTTTTATGAAGAAAATGAATCTTTTTCAATATATTTTTTGGTAGATCCTATCATCACAAAAACATATTTAATTTCAGAATGGTGATGAAGCTTGGTATTTTTGGAGGATTTCATGCAACGGTTTTTTTTTCTAGATGGTGTAGAGAAACAACAAAGGTTGTTAGCAGCTACTCATGGGGATAAAGGGGTTATCACTTCACATGGATTAATTCATCAGTGGCATGATGATGAAGAAAATTTTAGGCCACATGATTCTCTTATTTAGAAAATACGAATAATTTTTGTAAATGTTACCAAAGTTGGTGTTGAAGCCCCTTTTATAGGAGTGGATTCCACTCCAATAATTGAGAAAAGACAAGTCAGAAGTGTAGTATAAGTGAATTAGAATGTTGAGAAGGAGGATCAAAGTCATTAACATCACAGGTAAGATATCGCTAACTCTACCAATCAAATTGTTCCTGATCTGGGTATTTTGGGAGGATCTAATTTGGAATACAGACTAGAAGAAGCAAGTGAGGCAAGCATGACTTTAATTTATGTTGATCAAGTAGGAAATAACTATCCTAAATATTCATATTCAAAGTCTAATACCCATGTTTTAAAATAATGTTATTTTGGTCTTAGAATTGGTTTTCAAGAGAATATTTGGATTTTAAGAAGAAAAAGTTTGAATATTACATGGTACTTTTGGTACCGAGATCATATTTTTATGTTCAGAAGCATTATTTAAGATAACTAAAATAAAATTTAGTTTCTATTGGAGGTATTATGAAGCTAAATTCCAAGATTTCAATAGAATGTTTTACATTAAAGGATGAGACTAACAATGAGACAGAGTTTGATGATTTTAAGTTGATGATAGGGAGAGAGTTTTAGTATCTCATAGAAAAAAATCATGAACCTACTTTTTATCAATAGTATATGCCATAATTTCTTCGGAAGATTGATGAAATTAACTATGTACTAGACAATTTTAAGGATTGGATACCCACTCTTCAGTGTGGTAGCATTCCTTTGACTATTTTACTGGATAATCAGAGATATCTGGTGATTCAACTCACTTAGAATGAATCTTGGTTGGGAAAAATTATTAATATAGTTATATACAAGTTGATCTCTTTCATTTAGCCAGAAGAATATGTGAATGCGTTTGTAAAGGTCAATTCGGTTGAAATTGTGAAGGTTGGAAATGATTCGAAGAAGCTACTTCATAACATGATAGAAGTGTTAAAAAATCATTTCCATAGCCTCTTGCTGAAGATTATTGATATTAGCAGTGTTGTTCAAGCCCTTCCTTATCATGAAAATCCCTCTTTCCTTTCCAAAACTGAACTTTAGTCACTCATTTTGAAGACTCTTTGACTGTTTATGGATTTTATTATTAGATTTTTTAAAACATATGAATGTCTATTTGAATTTATTTTATTCGTATTTAGATTTAATTATTTATATTCTAGATCGATACTTCACTACTAATCTTGGATTTATTTTTCCTATACTAGAATTCATAATAATTAATTTATAGTTATGTACTATATTAACAATGGTTTATTTTATTTATTATTTCTAACTATATTTTTTGATATCACAAAAAGGGGTAGAGGATTTAAGATTATCTAATGTAAACTATCTTAGGGGGGGTATGGGGAGAATATTTTCAACCACAACAATTTCTTTTGAAAATTTTTCTTTATTGATATAATTTTGTGAAACTGAAATTTCCAAAAAAAATTCTATATCTACATTTGTGTTTTAAATTTACTATATTTTATTTTATTTCTGTCGAGGATTATGTTAAGGGTTTTGTGATCATCAAAAAGAGTGAATTTTTTGGAATATATTATCTCAACGATACTCTATATATTTTATGATGATTTTTATGTTCACAAATACCCCTATTTGGTTTCTAATAAATTTTTTTTATAAGAGTTTTACAGGAATTTATGTTCAATTTTAATGAATTTGTTTCTTATAGGAATGATTCTGGAAACACTTTTTTTCATCCCTACATGACGCTTAAAAGCTAATGTTTTCATAGGGTGTAAACCCTTTGTTTCTCTAAAGTGTTTGTGTTTGGATTTTCATCTTTACATTTTGAAAATTGAGACGCATATGGATCATCATCCCTACATTGGATTTTGTATTTACTCTTCACGTAACACCCCTGGATTTTATGAGACTTATTTATTTTAATTTCTTTTATTTATTTTTTTGTACACTTCACCATGATTAGCTTGCGCAATATGAAACACCGTATTAGCTTGTAGTATATGCAACACTAATTTTGGCTTGTCTTGCACACAATTTCATGTTCTTTCGAATAAAATTAATTTTTACACAGCACCAAGTATATATTTTGATCAATGTATAAAGGAAATATATTTTTATTATTTTATACGCTACACAAAATGACTCTTTCACTACACGCAAACCTGACATGGGGTTGCATTACACGCAATATCGACCTTCCTCGATAGTGTGTGTTGTATGCAACATCTTGATCACTAAACAATGATATATTATATTATTATTATGAACTAGCTGTTATGAATAGTATTAACCATATTTTGAAATTTATAACATGATCATTCATATTACACATTATCTAGAACATGGTATGCGAACAAAATAAATTTTTTGGGGAAAATAATTATTTTTCAAAAAGTGCAGTTTTGCCCCCTTTTGATGGCGCACAAACAATTAATCTTGTTTTTGGTATGTTTATAACTTTAATTTAACAAATAAAACTTCTTACATGGAATCAGGATATAAAAATTTACTTTGTATAAAAATTTTACATTATTTTGATAAACTTCATATTTTGATGAATAGTAAAAATACCCTAAATTTTAATTAAAAACAACTTTTTTCATCGAGATAATTTATATGGTTAAATTATAATCATGAATTATTTTAAATTATAAATAGAATATATTTTTACCATGTAAAATAATGTAAGTAATTATCATTGATTTTACATTGAATTCATAGGCAAAAACATTTCAATCTTTTGCAACGTTTTAACTTTTAAAACTTGTTTTCTCAATAGCGGGATTAATTTTAAATTAAATACTACCACTTTTATGTATTGAATTTTTGAAAATGGATTACATATTTAGAATAATTAGGTCCAAATTATGTTAATAGGATACTTTTTATTTTTAGGCATTATGAATGGTAACTACGATAAATTTTATTTACTATAGTAAACGGTAAATCTAGTAACTAAGGGTAAAAATAAGATTATAAAATTACCCTAACACCTGAAAAAATTATATTGTATGAATAAAAGTCGAAAATTATCACCTAAGGGTCTGAATATATTCATTTCATGGACTTTTGACCATGAAAATCATGAAATTATTAATAAAACCAAAGAAAGTGACAACATGTCACTCTCTAATATCTTATAAGTGTAAAAATTTTAATTTAGTGATAAAACTCCTAAAACTTATAATATAAATAGTCTCCAAAAATATAATAAATTTATCTACATCAGTAGAATTTATCTATCATTTTTATGGATTAAATAAGTATCATTAAAGATGACACAATAGTGATGTAGAAATGATTTTATTAATTGAAATATCAAATAAATGGTATTATAAATATCAAAATAAATATTATAGGAATTAATTAATGTTATAAACAAATTTTATAGATTAATATAAAATGTTAGGAGTTATTAATAATTTTTTTCTAATATATCCTCTGTGTGTATTTTAGTTAAATTCAAATAAATGAATAGTGTCAAAATTGACTCTATTGTTATTTTATAAAAATAACATATTATAAAATTGTTTAAAAATCACATAAAAATTTAAACATTATAAAATGAAATTTATGTGGTCTAAAATGTCATAATGTATCCAAATATGGAAATTTCACCACACATAAGTAACTATTTTAAACATTTTAAATTATAATTTTATTACCACAAATAAAATTAAATAGACTAAATAATGATAAATCAAGTTGATAAGGTTTATAATAAATTACCAATATGACTAAATCTTATTGGATGATGATATTAATACCCAATATAATCAAATATTTGTATATGAGTCATTTTTGAAGGTTATTAAGTGGGGTTTGAGTTTATTATATATTATTATTTTAGAGGTTTTCAAAAGTGCCCATCTCCTCTCTTATAAAAGGGAACCTCCTCCCTCTCCTCCTCACACCACATTGAGACTTCAAGATCGGAGGAACCATGAAAATTTCCATTATCCACTTTCCTAGATACATAATAGAGGTCCTGGTCTTCTCATAAGAGAAACTTTACTACCCTAAGAGGTGGTTTAAAAGAGGCGCGTTGAAGAAGAGGCAATCTATTCTACTGATTCTTTCAAAGTTTGTTTATTATTATAAATCCTATTCATTAGTTTTTTCATTATAATATAATGAAATAAGTATAAATAATATACTTATATGTTATTATAAATATGAAACAACCCTATTTTACCTTCTACCCATCCTATGAAAAATGAAATCACTACACGTGCGTAGGTACGGAATACCATTTCCACACCGTGGTGTAATCTGTTTTTACACCACCAGCATACTTGGATGGGTATAATGGTGTAAATAATAACTATATATGATTATTATAACATGATACTAATTTTGAGATATTATATAATCCACTTAAATACCATTCAACAATTATGGGAATGATATCGTTGCTCGTGTGTACGTACGGAATACCGTCTCCACGATGCGATGAGATTCATTCTCTAAGTTAACCATTCCAGAATTATTATAAAGTATATATATAATAAATTATGATGAAATTTATGACATAATAATGCTACTTTATTTATTTATATATATATTTCATCTACTTACTTCCATTCAATTCAATAAGGAAATGAAAACAGTGTTCATGTTCACGCGTACTTATGGTCTACCGTCTCCATAAACAGTGTATTTCATTCCATTTATATATCAATTATGTACATATATATCCTGAATATATATGATATATAAATCATGTTTTAAAATATGTAATTAATTATATCATGATATAATTAATAATAAAATCATGAACAATAAGTCCAAACACATATGATAAATGATACGATTTTACCCAAACCACTACTTTAATGTGGAATTGTCAAATGCATGGGTAATATAAATTCTTAAGTGAATAATATATGATATCATAAATATTATTATGGTTATTTTACAAGTTAGTAATATTTTTAAACCCACTATAGAGAAGTCTTGAGAACATATGGAAGAAATTGGACATAAGGTAAGGGATTATTTCGTCTCACTTTTATTTCTGTGAGACATATGCCATAATCACCTTCTATTTCTTTTGTATGGTGTTTATGCATCCCATGAATGTTTTATGATTTTTAATATGAAATATATAATATTCACATATGGATGTAATTTTCCTTAGTTTATCACACATATGATTTCACCGATCATAAATGATAAGGGATAATTATTCCAATATCGTTCTTATCCGAGATTGTTTATTCGTAAGTATTTACTAGGGTTATATTTATCATCCTTGTCCATGATTTCTAATAATGTTCTCCTGAAATGTTTAATATTATTCCATGTATGTTTAAAGAAATTTTTACCCTTTTATGACTTTTACCACATTGTATTGAAATATTTTTTTGTTTACCATATAAAGTACTTTTTGACTTTTCTGGAAAAATTACGAGAATAATGTTTTTTTAACCTTATTGGTGTGAAGGAATTTTTACAGTTTCATAATTCATTATTTCCATGAAACGTCCTCTACAAGATTACATTATTATTTTCAACAAAATTATTTTCTTTTAAAATTGCACAGCATTTTGAGAAAAGAATATGATTTTGAAAAAGAAAAAATATTTTCCTCAAGAATTCATTTCAAGTATTTATTCCAGACTATTTACCATATAAGATGACATTATTTAGTATGATTATGTGTCAAGTATAATTTCTCTATTATTTTCATGGTTTTATTTTTCTAATGATGAAATGATATCCATTTTCTTATATGGATTATGTTAAGATGGGATGATGTTTATGAATCCCATTTTTTTCTTTGGGTTATGATGCATGATGATTGTGTTGTGGCACACATAAGAATGATTTCAATTTGAGATGGGTGGGACCTATATCTCTCTCCAATTCATGGGTTAATGATTTATATCTCATGAGATAGACATGGATGGAATGAAAATTAAATTCGGTTCAGTAATACAGGGCTGAAATGACAAGTAAATCTGGTTCAGTAATACAGGGCTGGAACGACAATTAAAACTTGTTCAATAATGGACATTATCCACTATGATGGTATTGGCAGAAATGCCTTGACAACTATGGAAATCATATCATTTGTTTAATGGTTTTCCTCATTTACATTTTTTATTCCCATGATATTTTATCATGATTAATGTTTCTTTATGATCTATGTCTTAAGTATTGCCAAGATTTATCTCACAACTCAAGATTTTGATGTTTAAACATTATGTTCATGTTTTTAAGTTCAAATTTATGTGGGTTGTTTTATGTTTTCCATTCTTACCCTTACTGAGAATTTGAGGTCACCTTTTCTATGTTTTCGTTTCTCCAGGATATAAAGAAATGTTTAGGTTAGAAAACAAAAGGGAAAGATCATTATGGAAGATGTTGAAGATCTTTCACCATGATTAGAAGATTGTGTTCCATGTTTTCAAAGACACTAAACTATTACGGTTCATGGGTGTCTGTTTATATTATGTATTAAGTATTCATCAAAAGTAATTTAATGTCCATGTACGTCAAGCTATGGGTCTCTACAGTTCACAAACCTACAATTAGAAAAGATGAATATATGGTTAATCAATGCTATATTCTAGATTTTATACTGACAAGGATAAATATATGGATCATAATCCCTAATATATAATGCTCCCAACATTACATAAAAATGAAAGTATGGTTGATGAACTATATGTTGGTAGGAACACTATGCTGCACAATGTAACCCTATGCTACGTAGAGGAACCTTACACTACGCAGCTCAAAACTACGTTGTATTCTCAATGGTGAAGTGCCTCAAGCAGTGTTTTCAATCCAATATTACTATAATTTTCATGTCAAAATAGAATAATAATTCAACGAATGTCTTGATTTTTTCAAATAACCGTGTTCATTAGAGAAAATATCTCTTATTTCTGAGGGATGTTATTACTCTCGTAGTCAATTGAAATTTGAATTTCCATGATCAATCGTGCCATTTTTTTTGGATTTTCAATACCGAAGAAAGATTTTATGTTTTATATATTACTTAATAATATCTCTTTATATGTGTGTGATTAGTGACTCATATACATTCATTATTTATTAAAAATATTTTTACAGTGCTACCACAAATTAACAACTCTAATATAGGACTACAATTTGGAAAAAAACTTGTTCTATCATGTTATATTGTATGTTTTTCAGTACTCTATTTTGATTCCTCTTTTAAATTGAAGATCTATGTAAATCCTGGACTCCTTCAGACATGTTCCTTCTAGACTAATATTAGTTTTATGGAAGAAGATCGATATATTTTCAATTGTATGCTACTGCAATTGTGATTTTCAAACAGTTTTATCAAATAAATATCTTTTGATTTATTTGATTTTCAACTACTCATACTCAGTTGTGGGGAAGTATCATCTTCTCAATCTATGATGTGGATAATAAATTCCCTATTATATAATTATAAGTCTTTTTAATTACTCTTCTATAGGTGTCAACTGACTCCACTCAGTTGTGGAATCTTTTTCTTGTGATAAGAGGACTATTCCAGTGAAATTTACCAAACTCACTGAGAGAGTGATTGGTTGAGTGGAAAAGGAGATATTTGTGACCCAAACCAATATAAAAATTTGTGTTATTTATTTAGTTTTATCTGCTTCATGTTTTCATATTATAGAAATACATTTTATATCCACATAAATTTTAGTGGGTGTTGAAATCTAGAATCTTGGATGATTTTTAAAAAGACCCAATTCACCCCTTTTATGTATTACTTTTTATATTCTGACCTAAAAATACTTCATATTCTATATAGGCTTATTAGATCATTTTGATTATAAAAAAATATAATAATAATATAATATACAATTAAAAGTTTTAGTATCATAGATTAATTAGTTTCATACCTCATAATAATACCTAAAACATAAAAAAATTATTTAATTAATCCATCATATTAAACCTATTAGATTCCATATTGTTTATAGTACATATAATCAACAGAGGATAATCATTTAGGAAGGGTGACCTAAAAGCTTAGTAAGGGGAGGAATAATAGGGAACAAACATAATATATGAAATAATATAATACTTGGGTGAGCATAATCATTAGGAAAGGATAATAATTATAAAAATGAGAGAATAATTTTAAATAGATGTAATTTTGAATGTTTATAATAATGAAACATTATTAAATTATGGTAAAATCCCAAAAATAAATTACAATCAATGCTAGAATCAGGTTCATGCATAGTGTATGTTCAAAAATCATCATATGATAAAATTTCAATAACTTTTGGATCATGTTAAATCATAATACCCATATTCTCATGAGATATTTCACATTACACAATTCATTTAAAATATATATAATTTTGGACCCACTTATAATATCATAATCTTATCATAACCATGAATTTCACATATAAAGGAAACACATAACAATTTTAGAAATGAAATAAACCCTTGAGAACAATTGGTTTTACAATGATGTTATAAAAAAAATTCAATGGATAAACATAATGGTTCCAAAAATTAGACAAGAAAACAAATTATGGACATTAAATATCTTCATTAAAAGATCATTTTTTCAAGTTAAGAAGAGGATGAAACCAAAGAGGAATCAATGGTATGTCATATAAAGTAAATTACTTTTGAAAAAAATTATATGTGTCTTATAAATAATCTCAATAAAGTATAAGCATGCAGATCTGTAGTAAATAAAAATTAAAATGAAATTAAAATTACATTTACAAGGTATTTGAGTAAAATCATTACAATATATAAAGGAAAAGATGATAATATAAAATAAGTTGTTAGTTCCAATAGTTTCTCTTAACATATGTCCTTTTTATCAAGTTTATACCTTTTCTATATCAAACACATGTTTATAAACAAAATAATAGGGTATTATATTAGTATATATTATTTTTGATGAACTATAACCATTAAAATCAACTGATTAATATTTTTATAGTTATATAAAAATGGATTTATTTACATGTTTTATTAAATTATTATATCATCATTCAAGAATCATGGTTTTGATTCTTCTTAATTTATATAATTTTTTCATATTAAATAAAAAATATTAAAATAAATTAAATTATATATATAATTTATCATCTACAGAAAACATCCATGGAAGCAGCGATAAGTAAATAATTAAACATGTATTTTCAGGTGAATGAAACAAACTGTTGAGGGAGCATGTCAAAATATAGGGTGAGTGATATGTAATATATAAAAATATGTTAAGTAACATTTTTAAAGGACATTAATATAATTAATATGATGTAAGAGTATTAATCAATTAATTTTATAATGTTTGTATTATAAATAAAAAGAAGGACAAAAATAATTGAAGAGGAAAATGAATGAAAAAGATGAAAGAACATTATGTCTTTCCCGATGTTGTTCCTTTATAACGACCCTTAAAACCTTGGTGAATTGAAGTTAAATGAATCCATATGTTTATATGGGTCAAGGGAAACATTATATGAGGTATGTAGTTAGTTATTGGTATTTGATAACTGAATGGGAAGTGATTTTCCAATGGAATATAGGGGTGTTTATTCTTGAGGGGAGGGGTATTTTTGGGATAAAATATTGAACACATAATTATTTCCAAGGTAACCCCTGTAACAGTGATTTTCTAAATTATTGTATTAAATTAGATTAAAAAATTGGTTTTGGGGATTTGAAACAATTTATACATTGAATTTATTATTTTATACCAAAGAAAATAAAAAATATAAAAAATAATTTTTTTAATGGAATACGTTGATTTTTTAGACTTTTGAAACTACTTGTCACGACCCCCTCCCACCAAAGATGCCCCTCCTGAGCTGGAAATGGTGGAAGGGAGATAATGATCCCTGATTCCCACCTCCAGTAGGCCCCGGAGTGGCAACTAGCACCAAGGGTATGAGTTTTTCACATATATGGGAGGCATTACCCTTTTTATTAATTGAAGTTATTATTATCATTAAACGTTTTAGAAACCGCATGACCTGTCATGTGGTGACTAGTCAATGAGCGTAACAGTTGTACGGTCATGTTGTGTATTCTTTAATACACGAGGGTACCGTTTTACCATTTCGTTTCCTATATAAGAGAGGGTCATGTGTTATTTTCAGACCCTTCTTCTCCACACGACGACACTCCTGGATGACTGAGAAGTCATCCTCCTAACTTCTTCATCCGAACTCTGATCATCAATCTGTCAGTGGCTGAGGGATCGTGTCAGTGAGGATAACATCGTACGCCCTATTCCGTTCCCTCTTCTTTAACTTCCCCTCTGCAGTTTCCAACTGAGGAGACTGCTGATAATTGACGGGAACGACAGTCTTTGACCAACGACTCATAAAAGGTATGTTAAACCTCTGTTCTTGTATTATCTTTTTGATCATACTTCTCCCGTTTTCTTTCTATGCTACAGCATGTGATCTCCGTGTTGAGAGTGTTTCTTGTTTTTTTGATTCGGTGGTTCCATGACGTCCTTGGTGGGTGCAGTCGTTCTGGGAGATTCTTTGAGATCATGGTGGTCATGTTCGTAGAAGGACATCGGAGCCTATTGAGGTAGGGATTATATCATCGTCTCTCTAAATTTTTCATCATGCGGGGTGGGTGTCCTCTTGTTTACGTGAAACACATTTTAACTGGTTTAATAAAGATAATTTTTGGCTTGTATAACGGGGATGGGAAGTTTTTAAATGTAGTGATATTATTTATATCTTGTGATATTATGTTGTGAATTGAATGTGCTTCTGCCTACTGAAATTCAAGGTCATTGGGCACCTTTTCTTACGCAAATAAATTTTTCCTTCTTTTTCTGGATTTTCTTATGGATGCAAATTTTATTGAATGTGGAAATTGGTTAATCACGTAATGTTGGATGATTAAATACTTGGAACCCTTGTGTGATCACCCCTGTTGAACAACCTGAAATAATAAACATGTGGGTTCCGGTTAGGGTTTATTTGTGTGAAGGGGGTGTTTTGTGGGTTTTTGTTGATCTAGTGAGCAGCGGGGCTGCGGTTGGCTTGGTTGTGGGTTGGTGTGAATGATATGTTGGTGATGGGAAGTGGGGTTGTGATAAATGGTATCAAAGGGATGATGATGTACTGGTATTAGTGTTATTGTGGTTATGGTGGTTGGCAGCGGGGCTGCAGGAATGGGTTTGAATGTGAAAGAACTATGTGTTGTGAATAATAAATAAAAGTGGAAATGAATGGTGGGACATTGTAATGGAACGAGAATAATAATAAACGAGATTGGTTGGTTAATAATAAGGGACATGTTTGTGTTGCTTGTGTTTTCCTAACATGATTTGTGGATGGAAGGGATATGTTTTATGAACGCTTGATCCAATTTGGTTTTTGATAGTTTCTTGGTAGTTAAAAAATTGAAAACTAAAGCTGTTGAAACATTAAAATATTAAATGGGGTTTTGGGATTGATTGCTGTGTGAATACTCTCGACGTAGCAGTGCCAAGGCACGTGCTCAGATCTTTGTGTAGAACCCTTAGAATGGGCTGAGTGGTTTTTATACTTATATAAATTTTTATGTTTTATGTTTCTTTACGGACCACACCCATGTTGATCACTACGTGTCGAAGACCCGTGGGATGGGGAGTGAGATTCTCAATCATCCAAAGGATGGATGGTTACTGTTCTTCCCTGTGCTCCCTCTTCCAGGTTATATATCCCATGTTCATTCATGTAGGTTATGATATATGTTTCCCATGAATCTTTGGGATGAGGTGTGATATGATCCCAGGTGTCTTCGGGATGAGATGTGGTTATGGCCAAGGATTGTGTGCTGGTGGGATGTGATTTGAGATGCCCAAGGATTGTGTGCCGGTGGGTTACTATGAGCTTCGTATGGCCAGGTTGCGGCACTAGCTCGAGCTTCATATCCCCAAGATCCAGTGCTAGCTCAAGAAGAGGGGGAAGCATCAAAGCGTTAGGCGTGAGGTCTTGAGAAGTATTCAGTGGGATTGTGGTTTGGGTTACCCATAGTTTGATAAAAATACTACTATACTCTATTGACTTATGTTACTTGGTGAGCGTGACTGGCGAGGCTGGGTAGATAGATTCCTTGCTAGGTTTTGGTTCTTCTGTTTTCTATCAAGGCATTAGGATGTCTCCCCACTTGTGCATGAGAGCTTTAGGTTTCCCTACTGAGTATACTTGTATGCTCGCCCTACGTTTTCTTTCAGGTTTTTAGGAGGAATACAGGGACTATGCAGGGCCTTACTAGTTAGGCAGCGGAGAGTTACTGCTATTTGCTGTTGTTGTTTTCCTTTACTTTTTGGTACAGTACTTTGGAGCTTTTTTGTACTTGTACTTTTGTTTCACTATTGTATAAATAATTAATATGGGAATGGTTTTGTACTATTTCTATACTTGTTCCTTTTCTTCTTCTTGGTGTTTGACTCATCCTATTTCCCGATAATAAATTAATAAAAAGGGTAATGCCTCCCATATATGGGAAAAACTCATACCCATGGTGCTAGTCTCCACTGTCGGGCCTACTGGAAGTGGGACTTGGGAATCATTATGTCCCTTCCACCATTACCAGCTCAGGAGGGGCATCTTTGGAGGGAGGGGGTCGAGACAGAATGGTATCATAGGCTGATGGTTCAGAGATATGATGGAGTCTGTAGTTAGGCATAGTGAGGATTGCATGGGATGGTAGGGCAACAATGTTGGATGATCTTGGTGTGTGACATAGGCCAGGGAAGACTGGCCAGGACACGAGATTTTAGGGCCCCCCGTGATCCGATGGAAGGACACTGATCTTACCGAATGACCAAGTAAGACTACATTGATTAAAGGGTAGAGACCCTAGGAAAGGTACATGCATCATCATGATTTGTTTTTTTACTTGATTTGGGTGTTCTGGGAACGAAATTGAAATAAAATGATACAATAAAACTTTGAGAAAAATTCCTTGCTACTTGGGCTTATGCGTTCCTTATTTACCGAATAGCTATGGCAACTGGACGTCAACACAAAGGCAGAGGAGTGGGACGTGGACAGTTGAACACAATAGAAGCAACAACCCTAGCAAGGCCAGAGATTGAGAGCGATGTTTTCGGTTTTACTTAAATTCTCTCGTTATGTTTTTTTAAATTCAAGAGCATCACAATCCTTTGTTGAAACTCATTATTGCCCATGCATGGGCCTGCACCTTGTTTTGATGAGTCTATAATTCTAAATTGTTTCCCTATTTCCTTTAAATGCGTGTGAAGATTCCTAACATGTGGGGAGATGAGGACCTGAACCCTAATCAAGACACATTAATGTGGATGTGATTAAACTCGTGCGGGCAAGTCAGTGCCGCCCAAAATGGATAATATCTTGACATGGGAGAAGTAATTCCCAAATCCATGTGTTGGGGCAGCATGTTTCTTGTTTTGTATGGTGTTGGGGGAAGTGTGTCTATGAGAAATCCTAAATTATAGGGGTGGGAGTACCTAATACCAAATCGATACACATTAATGTGGATGCGATTAAACCCGTGCAGGAGAGTCAGTGCCGCCTAAAGCGGATAATATCTCGACATGTCGGAAGGAATTCCCTGACTCATATAATTAGGATAGTGGTTGTATTCTTGTTATGAAGAGAGCCCTGAAAGGTATCTTGCGGGGGAGTTGTTCGTACCTTTCCCATTTTTATGGGATGGTTTTTAATTCTCGAGGACGAGAATGTTTTGAGAGCTATCTGATGTAATGGCTCGAACCTCTCTTGTCCGATACATTTTTAAATTTGATGTGGTCAAACACGACGTTTGTTATAATAATAACTTTTTATAATAATAACTTATAATGGTGGTGTGAAATTTTTTTGGGTGTTAATTAGATTAAATGATTTTAATTTAATCATTATGAAATAAAAGAAATAAAACTGAATGTATTTAATTCAATAAGGGCTGGTTCATGGTTTCTTTTTGATTTATTTAAATTTTAATAAATAATAAATTATCTGTCTAATAGACATATAATGGGAGGCTTCTTAGAGTTGAATTAATGGTGGTCAGACATGTTCAACGAGGAAAACATCAATAATAATTATTATTATTATTATTAATTGTTGATGAGTTAATAAATTTTAATTGGGGATTTTTTATTATTATTATACTAAATAATTGTAATAATTATGTTGGATTAAATTCTCAATGATCCGTAAATAAAGATTTAATGAGATTTAAACTTTTAATTTAATGAAATGATATTTGAGATATGAGGATAGATGAGAGATGTTATTATTTATGATAATTGTATTAAATAATAATGATAATGGTGACAAAAAATTATGTCTGATTGGTAAATGAAATTAAATGGTTTTAATTTTCATTTGGAGTTGTGCTATTATTATTATTTTAATAACAATAATATTTTCATATTATAATTATAATTAATTCATAATAATAAAAATATTTGAAAAAAAATGTGCCACTAAAAAAATTATATGGTTTTAATTTTGGATAGTAAATTAAATGAATTGAATTTAATTAAATGGATTGGTTTTAATTTAATAGGAGAATAACCATGGTAAACTAATTTAATGGGATTAAATTAGAAAATTAATGGGTGTTATTATTATTAATTTTATTAATAAATACCATTGAAGTGAGAATGGAGGTTTGGGGCGTTCTACATGGAGTAAAAGAAATGAGAGGTGCCACTTTTGGTGGTGGGAGAGAATCATGATAGAAAAAGTTAGATTGGAGAGAGAAACATGTTGAAAGGAAATAAGATTTATAGAAAAATGAATATAAGGGAGGGGTGCCATGTGTAACCCACATAATCAAATGGGATACTTTGTTCATGAATCTCAAAGGATATTGGAGAGAGAATGTGAGAATTTAAGAGATTAAATTAAATAATATAATATAATAATGTAATTATTCAATTTGTTAGGAAAACCATGTTTAATCCAAAACTCCTTCATGCGACCTCGATTTTTCAAACCGTCAGCGCCAATTCAACCTTGACATTATGGCAGAAATTACAAGTCCAGAAATAGATGTCTTTTTTTTGGATTTTCGGATCGGGTACCCGAAATGCTCGTGAATTAATAGATTTAATATTATTATTAAATGTTCAACCCGTCATAACTCCCGCGTGAGATGCCCAATTGAATTCTCGTCAGTGGTGATGTGATCTTGTTATTAATACGTTTGTTTCAAGTCTAAGGTTGGATATTAAATTACTGTTTGTGGCTTGGGTCCACGAAACATCCAATAATAATAATATTTCTATTATTACGGGATCTTGTATCCAATGTATCTCCCTCATACGGTATCACATTGGCGAATCGTCTGTGACGTTACAACCCTAAAATTATGACGGTCATTTTAAGATCAATGATGAATAACTTTTAATGACTCATGTCTTGGGTCAATAAAACACCTTTTATTAATTGATGTTATTATTATCATTAAACGCATGGAAACCGCATGACGTGTCATGTGTTGACCAGTCAAAGAGCGTTACCATTGTACGGTCACGTTTTGTATTCATTAATACATGGTGGGTACTATTTTACCTTTTTGTTTCCTATATAAGACAGGGTCACATGTTATTTGCGGACCCTTCTTCTCCACACGATGACACTCCTGGACGACTGAGAAGTCATCCTCATAACTTCTTCATCCGGACTCCGATCATCGATTCGTCAGTGACTGTGGGATTGTGTCAGCGAGGAGAACATCGTACACCCTGTTCTGTTCCCTATTCTTCGACTTCCCCTCCGTAGTTTCCAACTGAGGATACTACTAATTATTGACGGGAATGACAGTCATTGATGAACGACTCTAATATTGTATCTTAAAACTTTGTTCTTGTATTATTTTTCCGATCCTAATTCTCCCATTTTCTTTCCATGCTACAACATTTGATCTCTGTGTTGAGGGAGATTCTTGTTTTGTTGATTCAGTGGTTCCATGACGTCCTTGTTGGGTTTAGTAATTCTGGGATAAGCCTTATGATCGTGGTGGTTGTGTTCGTATAAGGATATCAGATCTTGTTGAGGTAGGGATCATACCTTCATCTCTCTCAATTGTGAATCATGCATGGTGGGTGTCCTCTTGTTTACATGAAACTCATTTGAACCGGTGTTATAAAGATAATAATAGTATTGTATAATGGGGATGGGAAGTTTGTGAATGCAGTTACATTATTTATATCCTGTGATATTATGTTGTGAATTGAATGAGCTTCTGCCTACTGAAAATCATGGTGGTTAGGGGCCTTTTCATACACAATCAAATGTTTCCCTCTACTTATGTATTTTATTATGGATGAAACTTTTATGGAATTTGAAAATTGTATAATCACATAATGTTGGCTGATTAAATACCTCGAACCCTTGTGTGATCACCCCAGTTGAAAAAACTGAAATAATAAACATGTGGGTGTTGGTTAGGGTTTATTTATATGAAGGGGGTGTTTTGTGGGTTGTTTTGGATCGGGTGAGTAGCAGGGCTGCAGTTGGCTTGGTTGTGGGTTGGTGTGAATGCTATGTTGGTGATGGCAGTGGGGCTGCAAAAAATGGTATCAAAGGGATGATGATATACGGGTTTCGGTGTGATTGTGGTTATGGTGGTTAGCAGTGGGGCTGTAGGGATGGGTTTGAATGTGAACGAACTATGGGTTGTGAATAATATATAAAAGTGTAAGAGTTAATGAATGGTGGGTCATGGTAATGGAACGGGAATAATAATCAATGGGGTATGTTGGTTAATAATAAGGGACTTGTTTGTGTTTCTTCTGTTTTCCTAACTTGATTTGTGGATGGCAGGGATATGTTTTAGGAACGCTTGATCCAGTTTGGTTTTTTATAGTTTCCCGATAGTTAGGAAATTGATAAGTAAATCTGTTGAAACATGAAAACATTAAATGGGGTTTCGGGATTGATTGTTGTGTGCATACTCTCGAAGTAGCAGTGCCAAGGCACATGCTCAGATCTTTGTGTAGAAGCCTTAGGATGGGCTGAGTGGTTGGTATACTTATATAAATTTGTATGTTTTATGTTTCATTACGCCCCCCACCAATGTTGATCACTACGTGTCGAACACCCGTGTGACGGGGGGTTAGATTTTCAAACATCCAAAGGATGGATGGTTACTGTTCTTCAATGTGCTCCCTCTTCCAGGTTATATAGCCCATGTTCCTTCGGGTAGGTTACGACAGATGTTTCCCAATAATCTTCTAGATGAGGTGTGATATGTTCCCAGGTGTCTTCGAGATGAGATGGGGTTATGGATAAGGATTGTGTTTCGGCAGGATGTGATTTGAGAAGGATGAATATTTTTTGCCAGCGGGTTACTATGAGCTTCATATGGCCAGGTTGCAGCACTAGCTCAAGCTTTGTATGGCCATGTTGCAGCACTAGCTCAGGAAGAGGGGTAATCATCAGAGCGTTAGGCATGAGGTCTAGAGCAGTATTCAGTGGGAAGGTGGTGCGGGGTACCCATACTATGATAACATTACTACTATACCCTATTTACTTGTGTTACTTGGTGAGTGTGATTGGTGAGGCTGGGTAGATAGATTCCTTACTAGGTTTTGGTTCTTCTGTTATCTCACAGAGAATTAGGATGTCTCCCCACTTGTGCATGAGAGATTTAGATTTCCCTACTGAGTATACTTGTATGCTCACCCTACATTTTCGTTCAGGTTTTCTGGAGGACTACAGGGACTATGTGGGCCTTACTAGTCAGGCATGGGGGAGTTGATGTTGTTTCCTGTTGTTGTTTTCCTTTACATTTTGGTACAATACTTTAGAGGTTTTATGTACTTGTACTTTTGTTTCACTATTGTATAAAGCATGCATATGGGATTGGTTTTGGGCTATTTCTACACTTGTTCCTTTTCTTCTTCTTTGTGTTTGACTTATCCTATTTCCCGATCATAAATTAATAAAAAGGTTAATGCGTCCCATATATGTGAAAAACTCATACCCTTGGTGCTAGTCGCCACTCCAGGGCCTACTGGAGGTGGGACTCAGGGAACATCATCTCCCTCCCACCATTTTCGGCTTAGGGGGGGCATATTTGGTGGGAGAGGGTCATGAAAGAATAAGATGTAATGGGCCGGACCTCTCTGGTATGGTACTTTGTAAAATTTGATGTGGTCAAACACCACGCGGGTTATAATAATAATTTTTGATAATAATAATTGATAATGGTGGCGTGAATTTTTTTTTGGTGTTAATTAGATTAAATTATTATAATTTAATCATTATGAAATAAAAGAAATAAAATTTAATGTATTTATTTCAATAAGTGGAAGTTCATGGTTTCTTTTTTATTTATTTAAATTTTAATAAATAATAAATTATCTGTGTAATGGACATATAATGGGAGGCTTCTCGGAGTAGACGTAATGGTGGTAAGATATGGTCAACATGGATAACGTCAATAATAATAATAATCGGTGATGAGTTAATAAATTTTAATTGGGGATTTTTTATTATTATTATACAAAATAATTATAAGAATAATGTTGGCTTAAATTCTGAAAGATCCGTCAATAAAGATTTAATGAGATTTAAACTTTGAATTCAATGCAATGAGATTGGAGATATAAAGATAGATGAGAGATTCTATTATTTATGATAATTGTATTAAATAATAATGATAATGGTGACAAAAATATGCATATGATTGGTAAATGAAATTAAATGGGTTAAAATTTGATTTGGAGTTGTGTTATTATTATTATTTTAATAATAATAATATTTTCTTATTATAATTATAACTAATTCATAATAATAATAACGTTTGAAAAAAAATGTTCCACTAACAAAATTAAATGGTTTTATGTTTGGTTAGTAAATTAAATGATTTGAATATAATTAAATGGAATGGTTTTAATTTAATATGAGAATAATCATGGTAAACTAATTTAATGGGATTAAATTAGTACATTAATTATGGGTGTTATTATTATTAATTTTATTAATAATAACCTTTGAAGTGAGAATGGAGTTTTGGGGCGTTCTACATGGACTAAATGAAATAGGAGGTAGCACTTTTGGTGGTGGGAGAGAATCATGAAAAAAAAAGTTAGATTGGATAGAGAAACATGTTGAATGTAAATAAAATTTACAGAAAAATGAATATTAGAGAGAGGCGCCATGTGTAACCCACCTAATCAAATGGGATACTTTGTGTGTGAATCTCAAATGAGATTGGAGATAGAATGTGATAATTTAAGGGATTAAATTAAATAATATAATAATGTAATCATTTAATTTTTTGGGAAAACCATGTTTAGTCCATTACTCCTTCATGAGACCTTAGTTTTATGAACCGTCATTGCTAGTTTGACCCAGACTTTGAGATGGAAATTATGAGTCCAATATTGGATGTATTTTTTGGGTTTTCAGATCGGGTACCCGAAATTCTCGTGAATTAATAGATTTAATATTATTTTTAAATATTCAACCCGTCATAACTCCCGTGTGTGACGTTCGATTGACTTCTCTTTAGTGATGATGTGATCTTGTCATTAATATGATTGTTTCAAGTCTAAGGTTGGATATTAAATTATGGTTCTTGGCTTGGGTCCACAAAACACCCAATAATAATTATATTGTTATTATTATGGGATCTTTTATCTAATGTATTTCCCTCACACGGTATCGGATTGGCAAACCGTCTGTGACGTTACAACCCTGAAATTATGACAGTCATTTTAAGACCAATGATGAATACCTTTTAATGACTCATGTCCCGAGCCAATAAAACTCATTTTATTAATTGAAGTTATTATTATCATTAAATGCATGGAAACCGCATGACGTGTCGTGTGTTGACTAGTCAAAGAGTGTAACGGTTTTCCTATCACGTCGTGTATTCATTAATACACGATGGGTACAATTTTACATTTTCGTTGCCTATGTAAGAGAGGGCCACGTGTTATTTGTAGACCCTTTTTCTCCACACGACGACACTCCTGGACGACTGAGAAGTCATCATCCTAACTTATTCATCCAGACTCCAATCATCGATTTGTCAGTGACTTCGGGATCATGCCGGCGAGGATAACATAATACACACTGTTCGGTTCCCTCTTCTTCGACTTCCCCTTCGCAGTTTCCAACCGAGGAGACTGCTGATAATTGACTGGAATGACAGTCTTTGATGAACGACTCTAAAAATGTATGTTAAACCTCTGTTCTTGTATTCTCTTTCTGATCCTACTTCTCCCATTTTCATTCCATGCTATGGCATGTGATCTCCGTATTGAGGGAGTTTCTTGTGTTGTTGATTCGGTGGTTCCATGACGTCCTTGGTTGGTGCTGTCGTTCTGGGAGAAGCCTTGTGATCATGGTGGTCGTGTTCTTAAAAGGACATCAGAACCTGGTTGGGATCATTCCTTCGTCTCTCTAAATTGTGCATCATGCGGGGTGGGTGACCTCTTGTTTACGTGAAACACATTGGAACCGGTTTAATAAAGATAATAACTGGCCTGTATAACGGGGATGAGAATTTTTTTAATGGAGTTACATTATTTATATCGTGTGATATTATGTTGTGAATTGAATGAGCTTTTGCCTACTGAAAATCATGGTCGTTGGAGGCCTTTTCTTACGCAAGTAAATATTACCCTCTCCTTCGGGATTTTCTTATTGGTGAAAATTCTATTGAATGTGAAAATTGGTTAATCACATAAAGTTGGCTGATTAAATACCTGGAACGCTTGTGTGATCACCCCGGTTGATGAAACTGAGATAATAAACACGTGGTTTCCGGTTAGGGTTTATTTATGTGAAGGGGGTGCTTTGTGGGTTGTTGTGGATCAGGTGAGAAGCGGGGCTGTAGTTGGCTTGGTTGTGGTTTGGTGTGAATGATATGTTGGTGATGGGCAGCGGGGCTGTGATAAATGGTATCAAAGGGATGATGATGTATGGGTTTCGGTGTGATTGTGCTTATGGTGGTTGGCAGCGGGGTTGCAGGGATGGGTTTGAATGTGGACGAACTATGGGTTGTGAATAATAAATAAAAATGGAAGAGTTAATGAATGGTGGGGAATGGTAAGGGAATGTGAATAATAATCAATGGGGTTGGCTGGTTAATAAGAAGGGACTTTTTTGTGTTGCTTGTGTTTTTCTTACATGATTTTTGGATGGAAGGGATATGTTTTATGAATGATTGAACCAATTTGGTTATTGATAGTTTCCCGGTAGTTAAGAAATTGATAACTAAAGCTGTTGAAACATGAAAACATTAAATGGGGTATTGGGCTTGATTATTGTGTGCATACTCTCGAAGTAGTAGTGTCAAGGCACGGGCTCATATCTTTATGTAGAATCCTGAGGATGGGATGAGTGGTTATTATACATATATAAATTTGTACGTTTTATGTTTCTTTATGCACCCCCCCCCCCCCCATGTTGAGCACTACGTGCCGAACACCCGTGGGATGGGGGGTGAGATTCTCAAACATCCAATGGATGGCCGGTTACTGTTCTTCCCTGTGCTCCCTCTTCCAGGTTCTATATCCCAAGTTCCTTCAGGTAGGTTACGACAGATTTTTCCCAAGAATCTTTAGGATGAGGTGTGATATGTTCCCAGTTGCCTTCGGGATGAGATGTGGTTAAGACCGAGGATTGTGTGCTGACAGGATGTGATTTGAGAGGGCCGAGGATTGTGTGTCTGCGAGTTACTATGAGCTTCATATGGGTGTTATTATTATTATTATGAATTAATTATAATTATATTAATAAAATATTATTATTATTAAAATAATAATAATAGCACAACTCCTAATCAAAATTAAACCCATTTATTTTCATTTACCAATCACACACATATTCGTGTCACCATTATCATTATTATTTAATACAATTATCATAAATAATAACATCTCTCATCTATCCTCATATCTCAAATCTCACTGCATTGAATTCAAAGTTTAAATCTCATTGAATCTTTATTGACGGTTCTTTCAGAATATATGCCAACATTATTAATATAATTATTTAGTATAATAATAATAACAAATCCCCAATTAAAATTTATTAACTCATCACTGATTATTGATAATAATAATTATTATTATTGATGTTCGCCACATTTACCATGTCCGACCACCATTAAGTCAACTCCGAGCAACCTCCCATTATATGTCCATTACACAGATAATTTATTATTTATTAAAATTTAAATAAATCAAAAAGAAACCATGCACCTCCCCTTATTGAATTAAATACTTTCAATTTTATTTTTTTTATTTCATAAAGGTTAAATTAAAATCATTTAATCTAATTGACACCAAAAATAATTTCACACCACCATTATCAATTATTATTATAAAAAATTATTATTATAACACACGTCGTGTTTGACCACATCAAATTTTACAATGTAACGGACCAGAGAGGTCCGGGCCATTACACTACTTATTTTGCTTTTAAATTGATTTTTTTATTTTTAAATAACTCATTAATATTATTAAATTATTTTTTTGTTCCATATTACAAATTTCATATTTATTTGGTCTTTATTACATCACAATTATGCCAAAAAAACATGCATTATTTTAAAAACATTTATTTTACTATTCACCTTAAAATAGAAGCTTCTTAGAAAATTATAAAAAATTAACCCTTAATAAATTTCAACATTTTTATTAAAAAAATGATATTAATTTTCCTAATATGTTATTTAAAAAAATTTCAATTTTAATTATTATAAAAAAATTATAGTTTTTACAAAATACGTTGAAATACACATTATCAAAAATATAGTTATGATTTCTTTGAATTTATAATTTAAATAATTAGTCATTATTATTATAAATAATGATTTTTCTTAATTTAATAATGGTAAATATTAATTACATATAATTTTATTTTTTTATTGGATGTGTAATTATTATAATGGTCATATTACTATTCTAATAACCATGTTACTATGCTAATGATCAATTTTATTATTCTAATGGTCATATTAATTTCATAATAACATTAAATACCTCATATTACCTTCATTAAACATTCAATTAAATTATTATGAATGTATTGTATTCTTCAATTTCAAAAAATTTATTTGATTAAAAAAGATCAGTTTTAATTTTACAAGGTTGTTTACGAGTTTGAAACTTCAAATACATAAAAAAACAATCCAAATTTTCCTATGGTCATAATTTTATTTTTTATGTTTATTTTCACACTTTAATGATTTTAGTATTATTATGTATTTTTTTCTCTAAATTTAATCAATATAATAATGTGTTTTATATTTTATTATGTGATGAATATGTTTTTTATTACACTAAATTCCTATATATGAGAAATATTTATTCAAAAGGAAAATATCATTTAAAAAATCAGGTTCATTTCACTCCCTCCCTTTAGAAATTTCATCCTTAAAATTTTAACTCATATTCTCAATTAAAAATAAATGTGGGAACTTCTATTTAATTTCCTCCTCAGGTTACGATATCACCTATTCATATTTAAGGTTATTCCAAAGTAATTTGACTAGGTGAGTTGCCTTGTTGCGTAGATATTCGTCTCTATATTCTAATATATTCATTAATTTCTCATCATAAGAGAGGTAATGGGATAATTGTATGACTTTTGGATACAATACATGTGAGGAACCAGGTATTTACTTCCTTAAGAGTGATTGAAGGATCATATCATGAACTTAAGCCATGTTCAATGGGAATGTTTTTTGATGGGTCATATCTCCCACATGATCGAGAATCTCAAAGGTGAAGGTATTACAAGGGATGATTTTTATATTCATTAAAGACCCCATGACTCTCTTCCAAGGTGATATTCAAAGGAATATTTTGTCGGAAATTTTAAACTCCAATCCCATTTGACAATTTCTAGAATAGATCATTTTTATATTTTATAAAATTATAATGTTTCCTTGAATAGCTTGAACCTTGTCTTCGATATCTTATACAAGCTTAGGTGCAAGAATATTTTCTTCACAAACATCATTCCAACACGTGGTAGGTTGACTTCTCTTACCCTATAGATATTCACATGGTTCAATCATAATTATAGTGTAGAAACTGTTGTTATATGAGAATTAAAATAATATTACACATTTATCATATCCTCCATTAAATCTTATCAAGAATGATCTCTGAATTTATTCAATTGTATAAAAATGACGTCTTAACCTGGGTGCCACTAAAAGGTTCCCAAACCTTGTTGCCCACATGCCCTCAATCACACGTCCCCATATGCTAGATGGTGCCTACTAGCAGTGAGGTTATGCTGAGCTAGTATTGGAGAGAATATAGTATCTTTTATCAGAATAAAACACCAAATGAAATAAATAACAAAAACCAAGTGTGATATCATGTAAATATACAGAAAAAATCCATGACATATGATAACAAAAACATGAAAATACAATACTAATATTAATGGTAAAACATTCTATGATAATTCAAATGTTGTGTGTCTACAATGAAACTGAAAGTAAAAACACTACGACACCCATGTGGGTCTAGAACCACATTTGGGTCCCTCTCCCATTATCCAATCCTATAAAAAACTACCTATCCCAAGGCCATTCCCTTATCCTATCTTGAAACAGAAAAGTCTAATTAGGTGTCGATCTGGCACCTCAAATAGGGAGTGAGTACAACTTAGTAGGACACCACCAATGATGTCTAAAAAGAGTCCAGTTAAAAGATAGTGTATGCAGTTTAATGAAGAAATAAATTCAATGTATAATTAAATTGTTATCACATTTTCATTTAATCCATAATCATCACATTCGGGACATTTTCAATTCATGTTTCCCATTTGAATCGGCATCCATTATTATCAATCATTTGGTGTAGGTTGTCATGCCTATCACCCCAAATTTCATTAAGTGTCGGCCGCCATGCCTATCACTCTATATCTCATTTAGTGTAGGTTTTCATGCCTAAAACCCCATAATCTCATTAAGTGTAGCTCGTTATTCCTATCACTCTATATCTCATTCCGTGTAGCTTGTCATGAATAAACCCTATAATCTCAATCTTGGATATCTATTGGGGAGGAATGCCATGTCAAAGTCGCAACTTCTAATCGGTCTGGAACGCCATGTCTCGCACAACAAAAATATCACCTATTTAATAATTCATGAATTCAATAGAATTTTACACATACTTCAATTACTAATCCAATTATTAGTTAATCATTTCAATGACAGTTAGTTAATTCAACAATTAACTAAGCACATAACCCATTAATTAATTCATCAAGTAATTAATCAATCAACACAATTCTCATTCCATATTTATTTATTAAAAATTAATTATCAATATTAAATCTCAAAATTTCCTAATTAGTTATCAAAATTAATTATCTTTAATTAACATCATGGTACATAATTAATTATCATAATTAATTTTCTTTGGTCAATATCATGGAACATAATTAATTCTCACAATTAATAGCCTTACATTGAAAAATAATATTTCATATTTATTTCCCCCCAATTAATTATCTTAAGATAAAAATTCAATATATAAAATACAATATCTCAACACATAAAAAATCTCCAAAATATCAATTTGGAAAACCCCCCATTCGTTTGTTCCGTGATTCAATTATCAATTAATCCCCAAGGTAATCACAAGTTAAATACATATTCCTAATTACTCCAATTTTTTAAAACAATCATCAATGGGAAATCTAAAAAATCATAAACTCACATTCACTTATCATAAATCACAACTATGAGAGTTTTATTTAGACCACCTAAATTGGTTTATTGAAGGATGTTTTCCCAAAAGAATTCCCTAAAATCTGAGTAGCACAATTTCATCGATCAAGCATTAAATATAAATCCCTAAACCAAAAATAAGATCAAAGGCCTAAAGATTATTCAAATATTGATATAGATCCACAATATTAGATCTATATGTCAACACATAGGTTTAGATCCAAGGAAATGTGGAGATTATCCATGAAAAGATATAGGAAATATAAGATAATAGAACGGGAGAAACAACAGGATGAGGACCACTTTCCGAGAAGAGAGATGATCTTTAATATGGGATTATGATCTTGAAGAATGGTGTTTTAATCACCTTGGAATCCATCCAAAAGTATATAAGATCACCCAAATATTTTCAACCCTAATCTTAGGTCTAATCAGATATGTTTTAGGGGCTCGGGTGGCTTCAAATCATATTTTTAGATTAAACTACTATGTGCACACTGTTTCACCTGAGAGGCCACACGATTAGAAAAAGCCATGTGCTGACCTTTCCATCTTCCACTACCTACATGGCTCGATGGTGCAATGTTAGGAAAACTATGCACCAACCATGCTGACCTCTACTTTCCGCACAGTTTGGCCAAATCGTAAACAAACTATGAAAAACACCTATCTTCCCAGGTTCCTTAAAAACATCATCCAAACATAGCCCATGTCATACCCTAACCCAAAGGTAATTAATAAAAAAAATATACCTGAAAAAATTCCGGAGATTGTTCTAGAAAAGGCCGACATCTTACCATATCCCCACCTTATAATAGCTCATCCTTGATCTGCACTCTTGAACTTCTCTTGGATTCTCTGCCAAAAATATTGGTCAATTGAGCCATAATGTCTGCTTCCCATTCCTATGTTTCCTCAGGAACACTTACATGTTTCCATAACACATAAACTAATTACATGGTCTTTCCACATAACACTTTTTCACTATGACCCAACACAAGTATTAGATTCTCCTCAAGGGGTGCATCTATCTCGGGATAATCCTCTTCTATATCAGTCACATGAGAAGGTTCAGGGTTATACCGATGTAGTTGCGACACTGGAAAAACATCATGCATAGTACTGAATTTCTGGGGAAGTGCTAATCAGTATGCCACTAGCTTGATTCTCTCCAGCACCTCAAATGGCCTTACAAACCTGGGAGCTAACTGTACCTACATCTATATCATTTGGTGAACCAATCTATGAATCACCTGAAGGAATACATGATCACCCTCTGTTAACTCTAGGGTTCATCTCCATATATCATCAAAAGACTTCTTCCTACTTTGAGCCATAACTATATGTTTCTGAATCAACTCAATCTACTCCAAATTCTCTTGAATTAGACTTAGTCACAACAACTCTAACTCACCCACCATTAACTAACATTGAAATCACCTAAAAGGTATTCCATAAAGTGCTTCGTATAGTTCCATATATATAGTTTCCTGATAATTTTTGTTATTGGTGAACACCATTAAAGCTAATTTCATCTCCCAAGAACCACCAAAGTAAAGTACCCATGGTCGCAACATATCCTCTAACACCTGAATGGTATGTTGAATCTACCCATCTGTCTGTGGGTGAAAAGCCATACATAAAATAACCTGTTTACCAAACGCCTTCTATATTCCCTACCAGATGTGTGAAGTAAAACACGAATCACTATCTAAAACTATAGTCTCTGGAACCCCATGAAAACGATATATCTCTCGAATATATTGTTCTCCCCACTGTTATATTTTAAAGGTTTCCCTAATAGGCAAGAAGTGTTCTACATCTGTTAATCGATCCACAATGACCCTAATATAATCCTTCTTCTTACGAGTCATTGGATGTCCTACAACAAAAAACATAGTCACTTCATCCTTCTTCTATTCTATAATGGGAAATAACTGCAATAGGCCTCTAGGTCATTGATGCTCTACCTTAACCTTTCGATAGGTTAAACATATTGGTGCAAACCTTGCTATCTCATTTTTCATTCTTGGCCACCAATGATTTCATCATAAGTAACAGTAAATTTTTTCACCCTTGGATGTACTACCCACCATAAAGCATGAAATTACTGCATAAGTTCCTATCGCATACTCAAAGGCACGACTACATGATTTTTCCCACGGATAGTCTCATCCTTGTCGATTATTCAGTCTGAAGGTGTATCCCCACATTAAAGGAATTCCCTCAAGTATAAACACTATGGATCCTCGTACTAACTACCTTTATGCATCTCAAGAGTGTAAAATCCACTATAATAAAATCCAGAGTCATCCTCTCTTGAGTCTCTAGAACTACCACATTTATTTCCCCCCCCCCCCAGAAATTTCATTATTTTTCAGTTTGCACTCAACTCATGTACCCACTGAGTCTGAGTTTTCCGGCTCAAGGAATCAGCCAGAATATTCCCTTTCTGAAGTGTATATTCAAATTCAAATTCAAAGGACTACATATACACTACCCATATTTGCTACTATAGATTTAAGATGCACTGTGAGAAGAAATTATTCAAGCATGGGTAATCTGTAAAAACAGTAAACTTTTCACCCAAGAGATAGTGTCATAGACACTTAAGATCACAAACCACTACTAACATCCCAAGGAAACACATATGGTAATTCCGTTCATGTGGCCTCAACATCCAACAACTGTAATAAATGAATTGATCCCCTTGCATCAACATAGATCCGAGTCCGATCCCAGAATTGTCACAATACACCATGTACTCCTCACCCGACCCATGTAATATCAAAATCGGTATCGCTGTCAAGTGCTTCTTTAACTCATAGGAAGCATTCTCACATGACCCTATCCAAACAAACATTATTCATTTATTTTTCAAACATGTAAATGGTGCTTCCAATCGGGAAAAATCTTAGATAATCCTCCTTTAAAAACTTGTTAATCCCAAAAATCATCAGATATCAAAAACATTCATGGGAAACTCCCAGGAAATCAATTCCTTCACTATTTCTAGGTCCACTTCCACAAATTCTTCTTAGATGATGTGCCCCAAAATGTGTACCTTGGAAATCCTACAATGAAATTTAGAAATCTTGGAATATATTTGATGCTCTCTCAGTGTACCCAAGACGATGTCAATATGTCGGGCCTGATCGTTATGAGTCTTAGTGTGCACCAAAGTGTCATCCACAAAAACCACCAAAAACTGATCTTTGTACAGATGAATGATCATGTTCATTATGTCCATAAACACTATCATAACATTTTTCAACCCAAACAACATTATGATAAACTCATAAAGTCCATACATTTTTCTGAAAGTAGTTCTTAGTATATCAGAGGTCTGAACTCACACCTGATGATACCTTGATCTCTGATCAATATTTGTGAACACACTACCCCCTTCAACTAGTCAAAAAAATCATTGATACACAGAAGAGGATATCCGTACTTCACAGTCATTATGTTCACCTTCATGTAATCATCACACATGCATAAACTCCAATCGGCCTTCTTTGTAAACAAAACAGGTGATCCCTAAGGTGACATACTTGGATAGATAGAACCTTTATCCTCAAACTCATCGAACTGCATTTTGATATCTTGAAAGAGAGTCAGTTCCATTATGTAAGGTGGAATAGATGCCATATCCGCCCTTAGCATGAGATCAATAGTGAATTCCACATCTCTCTCATGTGGAAACTCTGAAAAGTCTTCAAGAATGACATATTAAAATAGTTCTAATGCTGGTTAATGGACATCAGGCCTACCACTCCCATCATCTAGAAAGAGACTAGAAACATTGTATATGATATCTTCTAATTGTTGTGTAATTTTCCCAGTTCATCCTGCATGGATATCCCATTCTCCATGATGAACATACTAGTCATCCTCAAGAGATACAAAGGTCACTCACATTTTGAAAAAATCTATGTGGGCTTGGTATAAGGCTGGACATTCCATACCCATAATTAGGTCAAATCCCACAATATCAACGACATAGATATCCAAAAGAAAACGATAGTCTCTGATCTCTAGTGAACATCCCTTGCATAAACAAATATTCCTAGACCATGCTCCCAATAGTGTATCGATATTCATCATCCTGCTTATAGACTCCACCTCTAGGCTCAAGACCTTAAGAATATTTGAATATATAAAGGAATGAGAGTAACCATTTTCAAACAAGGCACTTTATAAAGTAGAATCAACTAGAATAGTACCTCTCACTGTTGATGGACCATCCTTTCTCTCCATAAGTGTTGGATGAACAATATGTATCTCTCCTACCCCTCTTCTATGTGGTGTCATCTAACTCCCCAGAGTAGCACCAATCTACTAATACATACGCTCATACCCTGAAGTACCATGTACCCTACCTCTTACAACTATTCCAATAAAACTGTAACTGGAAACCTATATAGTTTAGAATACCCCTTCCGACACTCTGACTCTGAGAAGCTACTCCCTCATCACCAGTCTACCGCATCTTCCTACAAAACATCTATAAGTGTCCCATCTTTCCACAAACCGACACTCCACTAGATGCCGAGGACATTCTGTATGATAGTTCCCTTGCCTACTACACTGGTGGAAAATATCATGAATATGATCTAGTGAAATTGTTCCTCCTATATACCCAACTTGTATTCCACTATCCTGACTAGGATTCTCGTGACGACCCTTCCTACACATAGAAGGCACAATCCCTGATTCTCCATCTACCTGTCCAGTACTGGAATTCTAATTCATGACCCTTTGAAATGAGTGTCTGATTAACCACTTATGATGATTATTTTTGATTAAAGATATTTACTTGGTATTTAATTTCACACCTAAGTCCATCCAGAAATTTTTTTTCCAAAGAAGACTCATCTACCACCAATGTTAGAGAGAAACATTGTAAATCTGTGAAATATTTGCAGTACTCCATTATAGAAATTATTCCATGAGTCAAATGCATAAATATTGAATCCTTCTCTTGTATCATCATCTTCTAATAGAAGTTTTCCAAGAACATATCTATAAAGTACATTCATAAATGGTCATCAGTCGGTACAGATCATACCTGAATGTACCACCAATTCTTCATTGAACCCTGTAGCCTATAAGAAGCCATCATGACCCTCATCTTAGTAGGATTCTCCAAATATCCAAGTATCATATCTATGGATTCAATCCAAAATTCATCTCCCTCAGGTCCACCATCTCCTATAAAAGTATGAGGGTGTTGTAGATGAAACTCCCTTGTGAACTCAGACATGTTTTTCAGAACCTACTGTGGGTCTCTCTCCACGAACTACATGAAATAAAGAATTTTCTCTCAAAATTGTTCCCCTTCTTTCTTATCTTGTTCCAATGGTGCATCGAGATCCCTATCTGGAAGTTCTTTTTGGGCCACACCCCTTGGTCTCTCCCTCACTAAACATCATGGATACATATATCTACAAATCCAAGCACATGGATTAGGTCTCACAACATCGCCTTATAAAATTTACGTAAGAGGTGAAACTAACACAACAAGTTTCAACATGTCCTTTATCATTTTTTTCTCACCACACGATCAACACTTAGGACTTATCACTACACATAACCATTATACTCCTAGGTCTTGGTTAAGAAGGGTCCATACATTCTCATTAATTAATCCAACCATTAAGTAATCTAATTCACTCAAATTAATTAATTCAATAACTAATTAATTTATCAAACCCTTTTTATTAATCAAGGTTTTCATTAAACACCCATTTATTCTCATTTTTCCTCATTATTTCAATATCACAACAAGGAAAAACAGTTCATGTTCAACAACTTACCCATAACCCATTCTCCCATGAGTTCCTAGAATGATTCTTGTCACAATAACCCGGAGTGCCTAGAATGATTCATGAAGACACAATTATCATACCTCTATATGCCACAAATCAAAATTCAAAAAGTTTCACACCAAATATCACATAACACCAAAAGTGTGTCACCTAAGGTGAAATTATATCCAACTATAATAACAAACAACAATCACAATAATCCCACCCTAATTACATGTATTTTCCCCAATACATGGGTTTGAAACTCCCATGCACAAGCTCAGTACCAAGCCTAGTCACTTCCTAGTCTCCTGTTTTCCATTCTGAAAATAGCAAGAATGAAGAAGAAAAAAGAAAATAGAATTCCTCTAATACCACATTTTGAAATCCTAAATCAGGTGAAACTAAACTGTTCTCCTAGATGGTTGGCAACAAGGCTTCATGTGCGCCTCACAGTATTCTAGAGGGTGCCAACTAGTAGCAAGATTTTGGTATGTTAGTCTTGGGGAGAAAATACCCTCTTTCATCAAAATAAATCATCAATGAAAATAAATAACAAAAAACAAAGTACATAAGCGTATAAATGACCAGGACAAATCCATGTAATATGATAACGAAAACATGAAAATAAAATACTCAACTGAAAGATAAAACAATATTTGACAATGCAAATGTCCAATGTCTACAATGCAACTGAAAATAATGAGACTAGGACTACCAAGCGAGTCCCAAACCAAATCCATTTCCCTCTCCCATGCTCCAATACAAAACAGAAACCTATCCCATGGCCATTACCTTATCCCATCCCTCAAAAACAATGTCTACTCAGGTGCTAATAAGGCATCTCGAATAGGGCGCGAGTTCAACTCAATAGGTCACAGACAACGATGTCTAAAAAGTTCCAATAAAAATATAGTGTATGTAGTTTTATGAAACAATAAATACAATGCATAATTAAACATTTATCACATTGTCATTTAATCCTTAATCATCAAATTAGGACCAATTACAATTAATGTTTCTCATTTGAATTATAAATCATTATTATCAATCATTTGGTGTAGGTCATCATGCCTAGCACCCCAAATATCATTAAGTGCAAGTCACCGTGCCTATCACTCTATATCACATTTAGTGTAGGTCGTTAGGACTAGAACCCCATAATCTAATTAAGTGTAGGTCTCTATGTCTATCACTCAATATCTCATTCGGTATAGGTAATCATGCCTAGCACCCCATAATCACAATCCTAGATATCTATTGGGGAGGAACGCCATGTCCAAGTCCCAACTTATAATTAATATAAAACTCCATGTATAGAACACAAAAAATATCAACCATTTAATCATTCAATAATTCACATGAATTTTCCACATCATTAAATTACTAATCCTACAATTTTTTAAATATTTAAAAGTCCATTATTTATCTTAACAATTAACTAAACACATAACAAATTAATTAATTCATCAATTAATTAATCAATAAACATAATTCTAATTCCATAATTAATTCATCACAATTATTTATCTATATAAAAAATCCTTTTTTTCATAATTAATTCTCACAATTAATTATCTTTGATAACCAACATGGAACTTAATTAATTCTCACAATTAATTATCTTTGGTCAACATCATGCCACATAATTAATTCTCATATTAAATTATCTTACACAACCAAACAGTGTTTTCTAATTAATTCCCCCCAATTAATTATCTTTACACAAAAATTCAACATCTCAAATACGATGTATCAACACATATCAAATATCAAAAATATCTTTTGAGGAAAGCCCCCATTTGTTTATTATGTGATTTAATTATCAATAAATCACCATGGAAATCACAAGTCAATTCCAAATTCCAAATTACTCCAATTTAGTAAATATATCATCAAGGGAAATCTAGAAAATCATAAACTCACATTCACATATCATAAATCAATACTATGATAGTTTTATTTAGAAAACATACCATGGTTTATTGGTGGATGTGATTCTTAACGAAATCCCCAAAATCTGAGTAGCACAACGTCATCAATCATCCTTCGGATCTAAATCTCAAAACCCAAAATAAGATCAAATAAATAAAGACATTGAAAATCTAGATCTAGATCCAAAATTATATATCTATTTCTCAACAATTAGTTTTAGAACCAAGGGAACATTGGAGAAATTCCATGAAAATATATAGGAATGATAATAGGAAAGAATGGGAGAAATAGTCGGACGATCTTCACTTACCGAGAAGAGAGTGGATCTTTAATCTGGGCTTCCAATATCGAAGAATGGTGTTTAAGTTGCCTTCGAATCCATCTGGTTGGCTATGAGATCACCCAGAAAATTGTAAATTTCGGGACTTGGTTGAATTTTAGAGGTTTCTGGGGTTTAGGAGGTTTTAAGTCAAATTTTTGGATTAAACTACTCCATGTGCATAGTTTTATATGGGAGGCCACATAGTTTGTCCAAATCGTGTACCAACCGTGCAGTATTCCATTTCCCACATGGATCAATGGATCACGGTTAGGCAAACCCTATTACAACCTTGTCGACCTCATCTATCTGCATGGTTACCTTGAACACAGTTTGGAATTTTTTTTTTCAAACCGTGCATAGCCCCCTACCTTTCAATGATCCATAAAAACTTCACCCAAACATACCCTAGGTCATACCACACCCCAAGGTACATAAGAACAAAAAAATTACTTGAAAATGGGCTTGATATTTCTCCAAAAAAGGCTGGGATCTTACAATAAATAGTCAATTAAAATTTTCCATTATTCTATGCATGATAGGCCATATAGATATTCAATTAAATATTTATTTCATGTTTATGACTCCAAAATTTAGAGATAGACCGCCGATATTGATTTGATGTGATTAAATCTGATTAACCATGACTCCTACACACGTTCTTTTTAATATCATGGAAATTTTATGAAGCAATAAATCTTCATGAATAATGATTAATTGAGTCCTCTTGACTATTATATCCACCAGAACCCATGTATAATTATTTCCTTTAGATTTAATTAGAAGACCCATGAAAAATTATATAGTGATATTCTCCCATTTCCATGATTGTATCAATAAGGTTTTCACCACCACATTGAATATATAATGATTTTTTATTAATTTATGATATACCAATAAATTTTAGGTGTACTCAAAAATATTTTTCACTATGATTTTCCCAAGAGGAGTTTTCTATGATATCTGTATATCTTGGTACTTCTTGGATGGATGAAGAAATATGAGTTATGTGTATAATCTACCAGAACCCCATTTATTTCTAGTGATGATGGAACATTAATAATTTTTCTGAATTGAATGAATCCATCTTTATCAGTATTTAATTTGTGATTATTTACCTTTTATTTTTATCACATTCTTTCAAGTCTCTGAATCTTGATATTGTACCTCTTATAATTTCTCCTTGATAGATGATTCAATAATTTTATGAATAAGGTAGGTTTTATTCCCTAACTTTATAATATATATGTACATCCATTGAATACTCATGATGATATGGTATTTTTATTCCCCATCATGAATTTATTAACAACTAACATTTTCCTAAGATAAAAAAAATACTTTATTAACCTTTCTAGGATGGTATGGAATTGTGAAACCATATTCTTTATTTAACTCCAACTATCACCATTGATTCATTTTCAAATATTTTTATGTGAGTATATAATTTAAACACCTACGATAAGTATATATTTTACACTTGTCTCCAAAAATGAAATTCCTCTAAATATTTTATACAGTGATGAAAACTGCTAACTCAAAATTATGTTTTAAGTAGTTCTTCACATTTATCATCTATTTTGATGATTAATAGGATATGAAATTATCATTTTTCAAAATTACACAACCCAACCATTTATTTGAAGCATTTATATATATGTAATATCCCTCTCTACTTAAGGGTAACATGAGTACATGTGTAGTGATTAGCCTATTAATTAGATCCTTATAGCAATACTCACATTATTTTTTCTACACATACATTACTTTTTACGAACTTAACTTAGTTAGTGGGTTATAAATTCATGATAAGTTTCTCACAATGAATTTGTTACTACCCATCTGATCCAAGAAAAATAAAATTATTCATGACACTTGGGGTTATGGTCCATTCCTCAAACACATTTGTTTTAGAAGGATCTACATAGATTATTTCACTCTTGATCACAAACCCCACGAATGAGACATAATACATATAAAAGTCACATTTAGTGAAATTACATTATAAATTATCATTCCATTATTTTTTCATCACACACATTAAATACACTTCATGTTATTTATTTTTATTATAGATGATGGGAATTTCATTAATATATACCACAAAACAATTATCGAGGTAGTATCTGATGACTATCAATCCCATGAAGATTGTGGGTAATGTTTTATATCTAAATGAAATCACTAGGAAATCATAGTATCCATATATCATATGTAAGTATATAGTTTGAATATTTTCTCTCTTCACCTTGTACCTATGATATAGGGAAATAAGATCCACTTTTGAGAAGTAATTACCTCCTTGAATATAATCAAATAATTCATCATTCCTTAGAAGTGGATATTTTTTATTTATAATGAAATATTTGAGCTCTTTATAATCAATATAGAGCCCCATTAACCCATCCTTCTTCTTGATAGGGTACTGGTTCACCCCACAATTTTTCACTAGGGTGTATAAATCCTTTATCAAAATTTTCTTACAGTTTCATATTCAAATAATCTAGTAATTATATGAAAATATTATAAGAACTCTTTAATATAGGTGTGGATATTGGTATACATACTATTGAGAAATCTACATCATGATATGATGAAAGTTGAGTAATGTACTTAGGAAATAATTCTATTTATTTACATACAATGGTTGTGTCGTCAAAGTTGATGAATTCCATTATCTAAATGATTTGAGAAAAATATATATATTCATTGGGTATCAACACCCACACCATTACAAATTTTTATAAATGGGATTCAGAATTTTCAATGAATTTTTATTGGAGTATGGGATGATATATGTTATGGAATAATACTTCATTTTCAATATAGTTTATATGATCTCTATATAATGAAATCCAATATATTCCCATTCTACCATCGAATTATATGAAAGCATGGATTATGACATTTTTAAGAAGAATATTCCCCTAAAATTAACTGGGGAAAGAGTCGAACACTTGGTTTATAATTACTTCAACACTATTTGTTTTCATGTATATATATAAATCAAGGAATCAAGGATGTGATTTAATACTTATGGAGAACATGTAAAATATAAATAAACGAATAAAACTCAAATAAAATAAAACATTCACTAGAAATGATTTAATATTAAGTGTATTGTTCACCATTTCCTTTTAATTATTAAAGTTATGACCATTTTATAAAGAATAGAAGGTTATAATAAAACATATTCAATTAATCATGGATAAATATCTTATTCACATGTGTAAATCTATTCTATAGTCATCAATAATGTGATTCTTAAGATTAGACAAGGTATTATCTTACAATCCTCAAAACCAAAATTACTAATCTTTTATTTGATAAAAATATAGCAAACCACATTTTAATACATGGTTATTACATAATTTAAAGATAATAACATAATAATAACGAAATACTGAATTGAATGTTTCACTACCATAGAAAATTTGGTTTATATATCAAAATCATATATAAAACATTTAACAACATTTAACTCATAAAAAATAGTCTTGTTACTAGATTTTATATTCACTTTATATCATGTAACCACCCAAGGAAATTCATCAAGGAAATCATGATCTAATGTCTGAGTATGTGGAGAAATAAAAAAGAATGAACATAAGACATGGAAAAATATAATACACATGTGAGCATAATCATCATCAAAATTTCAGAATGATTTTCATCATAATATTTTGATAATTATTTTAAATAGACATGGAATATAGAATATACATAATATTGCAACATTATAACATTTTATTCATAGACCATAAATAAATTGTGATCAAATCTAGAATCATGTTCACACATAACTTATGTCTACAAGTCGTCGTTTCATAAAAAAATGATCACATCTAGTAGCATGTTATCATGTGAAACACATAATATCAGGAGATATATCACCTTACACAATGTATTGGAATGTTATATAATTCCAAAACCACCTATCACATTATAATATGATTATAATCCTGAATATCAAATAGAAAAGAATCATATAACAATAATAGACATAAAATTAATTGATAAAAAAGGATTATTTCATAAACATATAGTAAAGAATATTTCAATGAATAACCTTGTAGGTTCTCAATCAAATAAAGGATGAAATATTTATAGACATTAAATATTGGTTTAGTAAGATTATGGGTCATGGTGAGAAGAGGAAACAACTCAACATAAATCAATAATATGTTTTAGAAAATAAAGTCCTTTTGAAAACTAATTATAGGTGGCTTAGAAATATTCTCTGTAAAGTATAATATTGTAAATCCCCATGAAAATTAAAATGAATAACAATAAAAATTCATTTAGAAGGTATTTTATGAGAAATCATTGGAAAACATATAGGATAATACATAATCTGTAACAAGTATCTAGGTTTCAGAGTTCCCCTTACCTTAGGTCCCATTTTGTTTTTTAACATTTACACCTATTTTATAACAAACATATGTCAATTAAATCTCAAATATGGATGATTATTATATTCATTTATCTTATTATTGATCAATTAAAACAATTAATATCTTTTTAATTATCTTTATTAAGTTCAGGAAGAAATATATTTATCATATAGTTTCTTTTAATTATCACATTTTCATTTTAGTTTCATTGGTTTGATTCATTGTATTTTTTTCCAATTACTTATATAATATTAGAATACATTTAAAAAAATTATGTCTGTAATATGAAATCTACACTAACTGGTAGAAGGTTATAAGTAAAGCATTGAAAACATTGTTATAGGTGGATGAAACCCACCATTTATGGAAAATGTCAAAATAGATATATATGTACATATATAATGTTTTTTAGATATAAATATAAGGTAAAGATATAAAAAGTGGTGAATTGAAGTAAAAACAGAAACATAAAATTTTCAATCCCACTCAAGTATTCATTTTGTATGTAGTTATGAACAACTAAGAAACTCATAGAATAGAGTACGTGAAAATAGAGGAAATTAATAAATTGTTAGAAATGATTTAAATATATTGACAATAAAATAAGTAATAAAACATGTAATCCATATATAAATATAAAAAATTTTAGAACATATTAAAATAGTGGGAATTAAAAAGAAATAATATATATAGGATCACAATTCTGGCACACTTTTAAATGACATTATTAAAGGATAACACCCTCTTACAAGGGAGGCCTTTACTTTAACCAAATGTAGCAAGGGATTATTTGACCTGAATCTGGGTATCCCATTCAATGAAAATAATTACTCAAAAATAGAAACACCATGATTTAGTCACCAAAAGCCTCTCATACACTATGATCGAGGAGAGATTCCTATACATAGAATCTCATTATCAATCTAATAGAAACAACTTAATTCTAAGACTAGAATACACTCAATCATCAGGATTGTAAGATCCTACAACCACACACTGTAATCTCTTAAACATAACAGCTGTAGGATCAATGGTTATAGTTATATAACATATAGTATCTATAATAAGATCCACATAAAGAGAATCAATCATTATAAACACTAAAAGACCACTTTAATCACATGTTCCCTCAATAAAAAGACATTATTATATTAAAAATGGAAAGAAAATATTTCAAAAAAATATCTTATCATCATGCTCTTATGATCCACCATACAATGGGTACTATTTTTAGATATACCTCAAAATGTAATATTTTTTAATCCTTAAATATATTTGGAATGACATCAGAAGTAAAAACCACCATATTGGTATGGATTGAACAAATAATTTTATCTTTTGATGAAATAAATTTACACCGCAATAATTCTCCATCATCATGTAAATGTAGTTTAGAATAAAACATCATATAATTTGATTTTCATACACTAATACTTAAACATAAATTCTCTAGATTTAAATTCACTATATTTTCATCCTACCCAAAATAATTAGCTAAAAAATGTCAAGTTAATTATAAATGATTGTAATGTGTAGATTTATTTTTAAAATAATTTATTTATATGAGTCATTGAATCAAAAATATCAACATTTTTTTTAAAAACAGACATGGAAAATAAAATTAAAAATGGGATTGAAAAGATACCAAATGAATTTTGATTTTTATACTTTTGATCAGATCATTAAATAGCATTCATAAAACATAGTCATTTTACCAAAAAACTGTATTTCACAAATATAATATTTAATCTTATCTTTCACATTGAAAAATTAGAAAACACAAATGAAAACAAACAATATTTATCCCCCACTAAGATATCCCCCTTGAAAAATATTCCCTTTTAAAAAATATTATTTATATAATCTCTCCCCCTTTGTTATTTTGAAAAAGAAGTAAAAGTAAAATATAACCTCCATTTAATAACCAACAAAAAGAATATGAATAATAAAACTGAAAAATATAACATGATTCTACCTTTTTGAAATTGATAGTAAAATACTTTTAAATGTAAAACATAATATCATATTATAGATGAGAATCAAAAAATTAAATATTTAGATGAAAAGGATAAAATAGCTGAACATTATAGAAGTTCACTATCGATATATATGAGTGATCTTATTCTTACAAAGATAGTTCCAAAAAATGACCAAAATGAATTTTCTTATATTATTTATTAGTGAAGTTAACTCCAATATAAAATTTGTTAAACACATCTCTTTTTTGAGATGTTAGGGAAATATAGGGAAAGATCAAATATGTTCAAAGATAAAGGATCTGTGAAGATATATATGTTTTATTTGAAATATCGATGTTTAATTAATTAGAACATGATACATACAAATACATGAAATATAGTATCAGAGAAAATAAAACATTTAATATTGTATAAAAATTAGTATACCATTTAATGTGTAAACTTTAATGAGATAACTAATAAAGGATAATGTGAAAATATATCTGAATAGAAAGAATTTTATGTTTAAAGATTATATTAGAGAAAATTTAAATTTTCATATCAAAACATTTGTGAGATTTTATAGCAGTGAATAGCTAGAAATTCAATATAATTTTATAAAATTTCGAAGAGAATTTACTTTCACATATCATAGAATAAATAAACAATCATAGAACATTTTTTTCAATATTTTACAATTAAATTTATAATAATCAATATATGATAATTTTATTAATTTTAAACATGTGTAACTTCTAATAAATGAAATTATATACATTTAATTTATAGATCCAATAAAATTAACTATATAAATAGTAATAAAATAAACAAAGGACATATATCCTCTTTTTTGATGAGTTTTATAATATTAGTAAATATTTTGATCAAAAAGTTGATGTTATGATCACATAACAATTCTTATACCTAATTTTTTAATATATTCAAATAATTTTAAATTTATTGGTTTATTGAAAATATCATCATGTTTATATTATGCTTTGATAATCTTAACATGTAAATCTTCTTTTTTTACATGATCACATAGTTAGTGTTGTCTTATACTATGTTATTTTCTCATGAGTGATGATATAGATTTCTAGATAAATTAATATAACTTTATTTTTCAAAAATAATTATTGATTGACTAAATCTCAACCTAAAATCCATGAGATTTTGTCGCATCGACAACAGTTTATCAAAATAACTTTTATCGGCCACATAATTAGTTTTTGAAGTAGATAGTTTTACAGAGTTTTTATTTAATAAAGATAAAAAACTATATATTATCCTAGAAATTAAAATTATCTATAAGTAATAATTCTATATAACTTATAAACTCTAACGTTAGACTTTGAGTAACTCTTAAGTATAAATTTAGTTATGGAAGAAAAAAATAAACCATGTTATGTAGTTCCTTTTTGATAATGGAAAATAAAAATAAAAAAAATTAAATTTTATTCATTCATATTTTATAGAAATAATACACATAAGAACATTTAAAATTAAAACCCAGATATTTTAAAATAACACTATGTTCGATTACATATAAAACAAGAAAAACTAAGATTAAATTAGTGGTGATGTGTTATGAAAATATAATTAAATAAACATGATCATTATAACATAACCATTAAATATAATGGTATCAATAATATCTATAAATGTTATATATATTTTAAATTTATTAATTATTTCATTATAATTATTAATTAAATTTATCTAAATCCATTTTTTACTTCAAAAATATGTTTTCTTCAAAAATATTTTTTATTGCTTATTTTGGGAAAATATTATATTTTTTTTTAAAACCTTAAATGTGTTTTTAAAAAAATTTTATTTTTTTATATAAACATTTAAATGTTTACATAGGGTGATATTTGTGGGTTTTTTGGAAAATAATGATTTTTTCGTGAATAATGAAAAAATCTTATTTTGAAAAGCATCATTTATTATTAGTAAATTAAGTAATTTAAAAGTTAAATTATTATTTAAACATTATTTTTTAGTAAAATATGTTTTAGTTAGTTAATATTTAATCCTATTAGTTACATTTAAATTATATTTATATTTTATTTTTGTATAATTTTATTTTTAGGATCTAAACCTCATTTTTTTGAAAACTATTTTAAAGTGTATAATGTTTATTCATTTTTGTTAATTAAAATAACCTCAAATGTGGATTGATTTAAATAAAATTATTATTATTTATATCTATAAAATTTAAATATATTCATATTGTTATGATTACTGGTTATATGTTTAATAAAATATCATCTATTACATGACAAATGCATTTCTTGAAAAAACAGTCTTTCAGCGCATTTTGTGGGTTTATTTTTAAATTTATATTTTACAATTATCTATCATAAATTTTATGAAATATATTCCTTTTTCTGGATAATAATAATTAATATTATGTAATCAGTTCAACTAATTTTTTTTCTTAATGAATTGCAAAACAGTGAAAAAACTAGTTACCGTAGTGAATTATTAAAATAGTAAATATGAGTAACCATATAACTACTGGAATAACATGTTTAAATTTTTTTTATTTTAGAATGTATGAGGTTTTCATCGACCATATAATCCATAAACTCTATTATATATCAGTTTTTGAGCCACTTTTCTGGAGAGTGATTTCCCATTAGTGAATAGTCTTGGGTATTTAAAAAAATACCACCACTCAATTATAATAGGCACCCCATCCAATTATTTATTCACACCTATGATTCCTTTTTTATTAAATAAAACTAAAAATATATCTCTCATGTATACATATTAAAATTATCTAGTTTTAGTTATTCCCAAAATAATATCCTTAGGGTTCATAATTAGATATCTAAAGGTGGTTCCTCTAAGAGATGGTAATTGTTTTCACCTAGATCCTTATTTTTTACTTATTACTTTTCCACAAAGAATTATATCATAAATATTAAAATATAATAAAATAATTATATCATTGATAATAATATTTTATTAGGTTAATTTGATAATATTTTTTAGTATCCTCTTCCATACTGTGGGAAATAAAACCATCGTTCGTCTATATGATGGACTATTGCCTCATGAACATATTTATTTAATTTTCTATAATCACTAATCATGGATATTAATAAATATGGATATTATGATTATATATGATATTAATGATCTATTAATAATTATAAATTAGTAAAATATCATATACCTTCATACATAACCATTAATTGAAAAATGATAACATCATTCATGTGTGTGACAGACTACTACCTCATGAAGCGATTGATTCGTTTTTATAACCACATATATTGGATGGTATATGTAATTGTATTTAATGTAATAATAATATATTTTTTATATCATTAAAATTATTAAATGTTAAAATAACACTTACATTATTTCCATAATGATCATTTAAAAATGAAAATGTTACACATGCGTACGTGCAACCAACCATCTCCATGATTGTAAGGCAGTTCCTTTTTAAAACCATATCCCATGGTTTTTAAATTAAAAAATATATATATATATTTTTTACTTATTTAATTATTTTCGTCCTATATATTATGGAATAATCTCGATATTGACCATGGTCAGCACTCTGATACCATTTTAAAATTTTGAACCAAGCGTCCTTAAAACACTTGACGTGAACATAACTAAATAAATAATTTAATATATTATTTAAATAAATGATGTAAATGGTATAATTATAAGGTATTTATGATGAAACATTTTCTTAGAAAATAAATAGTTTATATATTTTTTATTATATAGGATATAAAAAATCATACATAATATTTTCTGGACTTGAAGTTAGGGTTTTTTCGCAAAATGTCATTCTTTGAGACACATGTTTTTTTATTCACCTAATTTATTTTAAATGGTGTATATAATGACCCTTTACATATTATATCATAAATAATTCATCAATTATGATATTATAAGTTTATATTCCTTTATTTCATTCAAGTGAGTTGTGATTCAAATGTTCCCAAAGCACTATGGGTTAATGTTTTAATCTCATTTTAATCAAGATTATTTATATATGAATTTAAATTATAGAAAATAATTATATAATTATCTAGTCAAACAATTTATTTTTTCCTACTATTATTTTCAATTACAATTTCATGTAATACATCCATTTTTTTTAAAGTTGGTACTGAAATAGTTTGAGGTAATGTTGTTAAAAAATGGTGAATTTATTTCTCTCTTCATTAAAAAATGATTTTTCTTCCATGTAAAATGTTTCTATAAATATTTTCAAAGGTAATTTTATAATTATTTAATTTTTTTATTGAAGGAATTTTTAGCAATTTTTTACTTTTTATAAAATAGTTTTAATGAAATCATCATATCAGTTTATGAACACGTTACTTTTTTACCTTTTTACAACAGCGTGAAATTATTTTTTTCTGACTCACACAAAATTACCCTCCATCATGACCATTCAATTACTTGAATATTAATTAACATTTATCAATGATTATTTTTAATGAAATTTTTTTCTAATAATATTTGGAAATTATTAACATTTCGAAGAAGTGATTTCAAAGTGAAAAGGGTAATTTATTCATGAAATATTCCATGTAATATTTTAAACACATTTTCATCAATGATGGAAACAATTGATGTCATGGATTTCTTAAAATTTATTTATATATATCTCTAACGGATATACCTAGATTTAAATACCTTAATTTAATGGGGAAATACATTCCTTATGTGCATCACTCAATTTCTTTCACTATGAAATGTCATTTGGTTTTGATATGAGACAAGATTATGAAAAAACATTCATTGTATAGGTAATTCATATGTTTATAATTTCTGATTGAATTTATTTTGTGGTACACATAATCATTAACAAAATTTTATGGGATTTCTCAAATAGTGATCAATTTTATTGGGTAAATAATTAGTCCCATGAGATGTCTTGTATGAGATTTGTGGTAAACCTAATTCATTATGGGAAATTGTGCACCATGTGATATTGTATTGGTAGTTATAATTGACTCATTTTTATTTCGTGTTATATGTTCCTACCACATATCCTATGTTACCATGATCTTATGATACCATGTTCTTTATGTTATGTTACCATGAGATTACTCTTAATCCTTATCTTTTATGGAATTATATTATATCATTGACCTGTAAGTTATGTTCCCTTATAATTTTTATTCACATTCTAGGATTTTTAGCTCAACTATTTTGCCAAGGTATTCCCTAGGTTATCCTATGTAGTTTAGGATCTCAAAAAAATTTAGAAGCTCATTATAGAGAACAAAATAAAATGTTTGTTTTTCTGTCTCACTTAGATGAATTATGAACATTGTATTCCAAAGTCACTAGGCCTTATGATATTTTGGTTGTAATTAGTGATTTTTTATATTAAAAGAATAATTGAATAATATGTGTAAAATTATTGGGTCACTATAATTGGTATTAAAGGAATGTATATTAATTTTTTCGGGTTAGACCTGGAAAAATATAATGAATACCTAAGGGATACATATAAGGATAATTATTAGGAAAATATCCTAGAATTTTGGTGAATTATAGAGGGAGTTGGTTCCAAGATAATACATAGCTATCTGGGTACAACAACTTGATATAACTATGATATAGTTATACCAAAGGGTAATAACCTTAAAAATGGTACATGGATCGAGAATCATTCATCACCGGGTGCATGACAATGGTCTTTTCTTTACACTGGTTTGATAGTCTAAGGGGATATGTTTTTTAAATTCATAAATTTTTTTATATCATTATGAAGGATGTGATAATATTATTTGGTTAGAAAACCTAATGGGAAACATTACCATGGACAACCTTGATTGAAACCTTGAGGACCATAAGTTGGGATATACATATCATTTAAAAGTTATTTCTAATATATTTATAAGTTTTTATTTTTTTATATTAATGTCTCATCATAGTGGTTCTTTAATTATTTTTAGTTAATGGCATAAAATAAGTGATATCATTCCTATGAAAAATGTGATATTAATGTAATAATTTCCTTAAAGAGATTCCTATCCTAATGGTAATTACATTTTTAGATCTTTTGATCATTTTAAAGGAGGTATCATGAATTAAAATTGAAAAGTAGTGAAATGAAAAATTTATAAAAAAAATAATAGAAGGATGGCATCTCATGTAAGTTCAAGTGTAAAAGATAATATTGAAAAGAAGATTCAATTTTCTACATGTAAAAAATGTGGGAAGAGGCACCATGTGAAATTAATTAATGTAATTTGAAGATACTTTTTTTGTGGGAAATGAGGAAATAAATAAGATTATTTTCAAATAGAAATAAAGATTCTAGCAAACAACATATAATAAAATAATGTTCAACCAAAGGAAACACTAACAATTCAACATCATAGATGTGGGGAAATTGGTAATTACTTAAGTCAATTCCCTAATACAAGAATTAATTCCTAAGGGACTATGTTTTGAAAATAATTGAACTAGAAATATTAATGTGATTAGGTTTTTGAAATTATCTAATTATGTTGTTGAACTGTTTTTAGTAACTGTATTTTGGTAATAAGAATCACGAAACATCTAAGGATCGATAAAAAATTATTCTTCTTGAATGATTTGATAGAATATATCGAATGACACTAACGACCATGAAATTTTATTTATTTTTAAAGATATATTTTATAGAAAATAAAATTATTGAGGATAATATATTAATTGATATGTTCTTGATGTGGAGTTAATTATAGTAATTAATATTATTTGACAATGTGGAGAAACAATAATCTGTACAGTAGGGTTTATTGTTTAAAAACTGATTTGATGACTAATTTGATTTTAAGGTTATTCATAATATTTTTTGGAGTATTATAGGAATAATATAAATATGGTTTTATGTAACGGAAAACCTATATGGTGGGAAAAAACCTATCACATCAAGTAAGGTCCTAGGAGATGAATCCACAACTGAAGGGTGTTAAGGGTGACATTACTACCACTATCCTACATGATGTACTGGTTATTACAACATTATTTTTACTTCAATGATTCTGTGGATAAATATTATGATTATTTTGGGAAATGTAGTATATGATCATATATTTTTACTTTTTTGGATTTTGAGGTTATTAATGTTATTTGGGAAAACATTTTATTTAGTCAAAATATAGACAACCTTTATGTTTTATATAAAGGATTAATTTTGAAGAATGTTATTAAGTTTTTGGAGATGTAAGTTTAAGTATATAAGATAACCGTTGAGGTTAAAACATTTATTAACATCGAGTTCATTGAGGTTACGTTGGATGTAGGGATATTTATTTGAGAAATGATATATGTTAAACCTCTTTTTAATTTATTATTTTTTGAGAATAATGTATTCATATTTTTTGGGTATTATATTACATAGACTTACCATTTCATTTTTATTAATGATTCGATGAATATCTTGTTACTATTTTATTGATAATATGAATTTTCACATTTAATTTTTATTTATTAGGAATAAAATATTCATATGGGATATTTATTCCTCAGATTAATAGGTGAAGTGGAATGTGGCTGAAGAACAACCAAATGATAAAATTTTATATATAAAATAAAAAATGATAACAACTAAGTATATTTTCTAGTGTTATTTACCTTAGTATTAAAATATTACCTAAAATATACGAAATGGATCTTGTAACAAAAAAGTTTTCATGTTCACTTCATATCCTATAAATCAATGGTATTTTAACTAATCACTGATTTAGGGTTTTGTGGTCGTTAACATTCTATTGATCATTTACATTCATGTTATCAATGATCTCTATCACTCTCTATAACTATTTATAATTTTTTAAATTTCCATATTCTCACATATCATCAATTTTATCCAACTTGGAAAACTAGTTATGAATTATTATAGATGCCTTTATACTTCCCTTTCCCACATTTAAGAGAATGTTTTATTAACCCCATTTACGATGTGGGTTTTGAAAAAAGGAATTTTCAAAGCTCAAAATGAAAAAAAGTTAAAATTGAGTGGAATGAATTTATTTATGGGGTTTAGGATGTAAAAAATTTTGATTTTAAAGTAACTCTATATTCGATAGTATATTCCAAATAAAATACTAGGATTACATGAATCATGATGTATTATTAAAAATATTTTTATTTAAACATGACTGTTATAAACTAGCCACTAAAATTGGTGGTATGAATAAGAATAACCATATTATGAAAAAATATCTAAATGATTTATATAATCTCAATATATTTATTAATTCATAATAATAACCACTAAAATTCTAGTAAAGTAATTTTATGCTTTAAAATTACATTTTCTCCAAAAACTAGTTTTAATACTTTTTGTGAGAAATTATTATAATTAATTTTAGGAAATATTTTAAATTCTATTTTAAAAAATGGAAATAATTTTTTAAATCATATTATCTAAATTTATTTAGTGTGATTTTTTAGGATTTGTTTTTGGAAAATATATATTTTTAAGTGAATATTGGGAATATTTTTTTTTGTAAAACCATCATTTATTTTTATAAAATTAAGTAATTTAAAGGACACATTATTTTTAAAATTTTATTTAAAGAATATAAAAGTATAATTTAGTTTAAAATTATTCCTATTATATATTTTTAAATTATATTCTAACTAGATTTTATTATAAGTTTATTATTTGGTTAAAAACACATTTATTTGAAAACTGTTTTAATGTGCATAATGTTTATCCATTTTAATTAATTTAAATAACCCATAATTATGAATGATTTAAATTTAATGTATAGAATATATGTCAGTAAATAATAATTTAAATTAATTTAATTATTTTCACTACTCCTAGATTAAAAATTATCATCAATTACATAGAGTTTCATTTCACGAAAACCCGTCTTTCGAAGGGTTTTATGTGTTTATCTATAAATTGAATTATACCACTTATGTTTTTTTAATTTCATAAAATGTATTAATAATTTAAAATCAGAATAAATAATAATATTTATTAAGTAAATTTTAATTTTGGTTAGAATGAATAATATATATATATAACTAGTTGCTGTGGTGAATGATTTACATGGTAAAACTTATTACCCTTAGTTTTAAATGGAATAACATGTCTAAAATTGATTAATTTTGAATTTAAGAGAGTGTTTTTGACCATATCAACCATTATATGCATTATTTATAAATTGTGTAAGCACTTGAAATGATAGTGAAATTCTATTATTGAATAGTTTTGGCTATTTATAAATATTCCAGTCCTCCTTAATTATAAAATTTCACCACCTCCCCTTATTTATTCATACCTCTCAATCCATTTTTATCAAAAAAAACCATACCAAAATCTCTCCCCATAATTCTTATTCAAATTCTAATTATTCTATTCTTCCAAAATAATACTCATATTAGGTTCCTTAATAAGATATCCAAAGGAGGTTCCTATAAGCCATGGTTGTCATCATCAACAAGATCCGTATTTTTTAATGATTTTTTTCACCATAATTTATGTAATAAAAATAACAAGAAAATATTTCTGTTATGTACTATATATTTATATGATAATATGTCGATGTAATATTATTTATCTATCTCTTCATCCAAATGGTGAACGAAACCAACGTTCATGTGTACAACATATTATAGCCTCACGAACCGATGTAATTCATTTTACATAATAACCACTCAAATCTTTTCATGACATATGATTTAATATTTATATATTAAAATAATACAATATTAATAATTCTTGAAATTTAACATATCATATACATTATTACTTTACTATCTATTAAAAATTGGTAATATCGTTCGTGTATACAACAGACTACCGCATCACGAAGCGAAGTGATTTGTCTTTATTACAGCATCTCATGAATTGTATATGAAAGTGTATTTAAATAAATAATATTATATTTAAGGTATTAATATTATTATTTAAATATAAAATAGCACTTAACTTATTTAAATTATTTTTTTAAATTGGGAATGATACACATGCATCCATAAAGTCTACTGTCTCCGTGATTGTTACATAGCTCATTTTTTTATAACCATATTTCATGGTTGATTTTAAAAGTATAATTTATGTATAAAAATAATAATTATTTCTTGAATATTTTACTCTATATTATGGTATAATGAACCCTCTGATCATGGTAAACAAAATGATGCCATTTTGAAATTATAAACCAAACATCCTCAAAATAACCGACATCGATGTAACTGAATAAGTAATTAAATATGTCATTAAAATAAAGAAAGTAAATGGTGAAATTATAAAATAATAAACTAGTAAAATAATCTTTATAATAAAATTATTTATATTTATTTATTATATAGGAGATTAAAGTCATGAAAAACAAATTTTTTACTTGAGGTCAGAGTTTCATCTCAAAGCATCCTTCTTTGAGACACATGTTCTTGTTCACTCATAATTTATTTTAAATGGTGTAAATACTGAAACATTACATTTTATATCATAAATAATTCACAATTCATGATATTCTATATTATAATTCATATCATTCAAACATTTTATTTATGATTCATAAGTTACCAAATCGATAAGGGTTTATGTTTCAATCTCATTTTAATCAAGACTATTTAAGCTTGAATTTCAATTTTAGGTATTTTTTTTAATTATCCAATAAAAACATTTAATATTAGTCTTATATGGTGTTTTATTAAATTTTAATTTAATATTTCCATTTTTATCTTTTCGGTAGTAAAAATAATTGAGAAATTTTATTCATGAAAGGATTTATTTATTTATTTATTTAGTCAAACATGATTTTCCTTTCATATCCATGTTTTCGAAAAAAAAATTCAAAAATGATTTTAACATTATAAAAAGTATTTACTAGAGTTATTTTTTCCCAGGACTAAGTTTTTATATAATTTATTTGAAAATAATCCTCTTATCCTTTCCCGAACAAGTAACTTTCTATCCTTTTTACAACAGGGTGAAGGGAATATTTTCATAACTTGTATAACATGTATGGAATTACCATACATAATGAACCCTAAATTTGTCGAATATTTATTTAAAATAATATATATATTTTTTTAAATAAGAAGTTTTCTAGAAATTTTTTAGAATTTTATTATTTTTTTGAAGAAGTTATTTCGAAATTAAAAGGGTAATTTTCTCAAGATATATTCAATGTAATATTTTATAGTCATTTTCATCAATAATGAAAACATTTGATGTTATGGATTTATTATAAATTATTTATATATTTCTCTCATATATATACTATGAATAATATCCCATAGTTTTATTATGTAATATATTCCTTATAATTATCACCAAGATGCCTTTATTACAAAAATTTCATTGGTTATGATACGAGACAAGATTATGAAACTCATTTCCTCCCATGGGTAATTCTTATATATATGCATCATGGTTGATTTAATTTTATGACCCACATATTATTAAACATGTTATGATGGGAAAACCTAGATAGTGATCCAACGCATTGGGTAAAGTTTTGTCTCATTAGACATCATGTATGGGATTCGAGAGTAAACCTAATCCATTATGGGACATTGATTACCATGTGACATTGTCTTGGATTTTAACCTTCACTCATGTTAATTCCAAGTTATATATTGCTGTAAATAGTGACCCTAGAATTTCCAACATGATATTATATGATTTTAAGAATAATTATCCATAAAATTACAAGTAAAGGTTCATAAAATCTAGTGTCTTTGGAAGATTAGGTACATAAAATTGAAAAAATTGAAAAAGAACAAAACAAATTTATATTATTATTAAATAAATAGATCATAAATTATATTTATATTCTAAATATTCATAGGATAACATGGTTAATAAATGAATAAAGGGGATGAGATAAATATCCCTTGAATGGTATAAACATTCGAATAAAGAAAAGAACATGGGTTAAAAGTCATAACACGATGACATAAAAAGGCATGGAACATGAATAAAAATATGGACGGAGAAAATATACATAATGGGGTAATATAATATTAGAATAAAAGGATTTTTGAAATAACACAAAACATGAAAAAATACTGATTCAAGGCTAACTGCAAAGACCATTGCACATGGCATGCAAATTCCCATAAAGCAATCAGGTTCACTCCTTATCCCAACATGAGATCTCATGAGATGAAAAATTACCCAATGAATTCTAGTTCTTTTTTGGGTGAACCCATAATAAAATATTTATGCATATGTGTGATGAAACAAGAATCTAACATGAGGTATAAAAATAAGTTTTACCCAAGGAATTAATTAGGTATCATAAAAAATTTCAGAAGGCATAACCAAAGGGAGTATCCTAAAAGGGTTCATGAAATAATAGACATAAAACATAAGTGTATATTCATAATGTAAAATAGGCATATATAATGACAAATTATTTCAACATTATGTGAAAACTATTAGAAATATTGTTTACTAAACTTTAGAAATGTTCCACTTTTGTGCGATTTAAGTGAAATCATTAGAGTCATTAAAATGAAAAAGTTTTTATTGACTGTATAAAATAATAAATTATCCAATAATTTACTTCATTATAATTTGAGTGATTTTAGAAAAATAATGCTTTATTAATATTTATTAAAGAGGTTACTTGAAAACAGTTATAAAATCTAGAAGTTCCCTTTAATTTGGTTTTCTTATCTGAAATAATTGAGAATGAACCCTTTTAAAACATGTATTTCTTATCAAAGAAGGATGTAATGATCTGGATACATGATTTTAGAAAATATAAATATAATTTATAATAATTATATAAAAGTAAAAAATAGTTAAATTATTTTAAAGATATATAAATCATAACCTGAAAAAAATGGATCTTTAGAATGAATCCCACAACTTATGTCTGATAGTGTTTTTAACATGATCTTCATATCATAGAGAATAAAATTAAAATAATTAATTAATTAATTAAAAAATATATCTATATGTAATTTTTATAAAAAAAATTTATGTTCATTTTATTCCTTTTTGATGAGTTATAAGATATAAGTTCGTCGTTCGGGAGTGTTCCTTTCCTTGGTTTTCATGATAGGATCACATGTATAAATGTATGAAATATCTGGTAAAATGGGAATAGATAAGCATAAATGAATTTATATGTCATTAACCAAAATAAATAGTATTAAATGGTAATAAAATTCATTTTTTATTTTGGACATGGATAATTCATTAGATAAGACATTATTGATTAATGTTAAGTTTTTTTTGTTTTTTATCATTACAAACTAGATTTGTTTCATTATTAATTATCATGTATAAAAGTTTGTTTAAAAACATAAAAGGGATTTAAAATAAATTTTACAATCATAACTAAAATTATAATGATTTTATTCCACTTTGAAGGTGATAAAGGAAAAATACATGTTTTCATCCTCAAAGATGATAAATCAACACCTCACAGATGATATTTTCATTTTTAAAATAAAATTAAGAGGTGAATAGGTTTTAGGGTGGATTTTATATTTCCATAATATAATTTTATTATATAAAAAATATGGCCATTATCTTGAATTATTTTACAAAGGAATTGAGGAGATTATAATAAAATAAAAGTAAGTGAAATGAAAATAAAGATGGTGAAAAAGGATTTTCCTCTCAAATTCTTCTCCTTGATAACATCCATATGGAAATTGGTGTTTTTATTTTTTTGATAACGTAACCTATTGGATGTAGGTAAAAGACTTGGTAGGAGTATTGGGAAATTTATTTACATGATTCATGGCTAAGGGGTGTGATGTGAAGAGGTGGAAAGGGGTTGTATTTATATAGGAGGAGAGGGTTTTTTTATTGTATTTATTTTTATTATTTAGGATCATTTTTATGAATAATATTTATTATTATTACTATGTAGAGTAACTTATGAATTTTATTTTTAACCATTTTTGATACATGAACCAAAAATAATTCATGACTCAATATTTCATGTATTTATAATATACCATAAATTATTGTATTTCATTGTTCCCCAAAAAGTGAACTATTATAGAAAAAACCAAAAAATTCACCCAAACCATATTTTATAAGGTAGAATCAAAAAATAAACTCCATTTTATGAAAGTAATTTTATAAATATGAGAAATCTAATTTTTAATTAATATCATCATTTATTTAAAAAATTACCTATTTTAAAACTATAACTAGTTTTATAACATTTTGAAAAATAAGTTAAGTTCTTATAAAAAAAATTAATATAATAAGAAAACACAATATTAATTTATGAATCAATTTTAGGGAAATAAATTTCATTTTAAACTATTATATTAGTTATAAAATTTCAAATAAAGATTTGTGTATCCCAAAACTAAAATAAATTAATTTATCATTTTTAAAAGATTTTAATTATATCACATTTTCATTTATAAGATGCCTTAATTTTATTTATACTTTCATGGGTGAGGTTACTAAGTTATTGATAGGTTTATTATTCATATGGGTCATGTTACTACTCTAATGATCTTGTTACAATTATATTGGTACAGGTTCAATAATTTTAAAAAAAGGATCTTATTTCACTAATTCTTCATATATAAAGTTATTTTGTGTTATTTATGTTATTTTATACTATATGAAAAAATTATAATATAGAAAATTTCATTGATAAAATTATTTGTTAGTAAATTCTTTTCCCCTTATGAAATATCACACTTGAAATATATTTTTCCAGGTATGGGGAAAATATGTAGGGGACTTGTCCTTTGTTGCTTCCTCTGGTTCCCAGGATGTATCTTTGAACTAGTGGTTCTACTATAGTACATTGACTAGGTGAGTGGTGTTTTTGTATAGAAATTTATCTCTATAATCGATGAACTTCACTGGAACATCCTCATAAGATAGATCATTCTCCAATTATACCACCTAGGAATTTAGTACAAGAAAATGATCGGGTATGTACTTCCTCTGGAGGGATACATGGAATACATTATATAATTGATACATAGTTGGTGGATATGGTAGTCGATAGTCCATAGCTCCGACACTATTAATAATCTCAGAGGGTCTAATGTACCTGGAACTCATCATTTATTTCCTCCAAAATCACATGATTCTTTTCCATGGAGATATGCATTAGAAAACTATATCTCCAACCATGAATTCTAGGTCCCATCGACAAATTTTTATAATGATATTTTATCAATATTAGGATTCCATGATGTGATGCTAAAAGGTTTTCACCTTTTATACCATTTATTCAATCATTTTAGGTCCTACCAGCTTATGTTGACCGAATTCATCCTAGCATGAAAACGTTATTCATCTTTTACCTTAATGGGCTTCATATGGAGTAATTTGTTTGCTCAGGTGGAAACTATTATTGTAGGGGAACTCAATAAGAGGAATATGTTGGTTCTATCCTCCCATGATGTAAATAGAAAATTATTTTAGCATGCATTCTTATGTCTGTATAGTCATTTCAGATTAGAAAATTGTTTTAGGATGATAATTTATACTGAAGGTCGTCTCATTGTTGAGAGCATGTTGGAGACATTTTTCAAAAGATGAGGTGAATATTGGATTCCAATAAGATATAATTGATAGTGGTTCTCCATGAAAACTTAAGATTTCTTTGATGTATATCCATGAAATTTTACCTAGTGATAAGTCCTCTAGAATTTTGATATTGTGAGATATATTTGTAAGATGATTCATGACAACCCAAATAAAATCGGTTCCTCTAGATGACATCATAAGTCCAATTAAAATATCCATTGTGAGTTTTCCTATTTCAATATTGGTATGGGTAATTTTTGTATCACCCCCTTATATTTTTTCTACCTAGACATCAGTTATTGAAATACTATGAACTTTTATGTATATTTCGTGATATCCTTTTTTATATTAGCCTACCTATATTTCTCCGAGAAATGCCAATAAATATTTTATCCTCCATGGGTGGATAGATATAGTTGAGCTATGTGAGTCATTCCCAATATCATTCTTTATCTATGGATTATATGGTACACATAGTCATGACCCAAATATGAAAACTCTTTCCTCATCAGTTTTTAACTCTGAGGATTTCCTATTTTTGATATCTTCCACCTTTTTCTGAATTTCCTCAACATTTCTTTTAGAATACTTATTTTCTCTGAAAGGTATGGTTAAGAAATCATTTGATATTGTATTGATGATGTTTCTTCATTAATTATTCCCTTGTTCATCCTTTATTGGTCTAATAATATTGGATCCTTCTCAATTATCATCATTTATAATGTTTAATGACCCTTTCTACTTAGATAATCCACCACTTTATTTGTTGTACTAGAATGGTAGTGGATTAATTAGTTTTAATATTTTATGATCAAAAAAATCCTCACATGGTCATATTAATCTCATTCTATTTGGATATATATTTTAGTCTCTTATGATCAATATATATCTTTCACTTCTCCCCATAGAAATAATTCCACTAAATTTTCAATGAAAAACCATATATTCCTACTGCAGATCATGCATGAGATAGGTTTTCTCAGGAAATTTCAAATTCCTTGAGGAGTACGCTCCGAATGTATAATTTTTCATCAATACATATCCTACGAACATATTTAAATCATCATTTCACACCACAAATATTTCCCCACTTGTTAGTAGTGTGAGAAATGGTTCCATGATAAGACTATTTTCAGCTATTTGAATCTTCCTTCACATTCACTAGTTGAGAAAATAATCAATCCATTATGATTCATCTAGTTTATTGTGTTTTAAAATCATTTTATTTTTTTATAAATTGTCGGTAATACACAGATAGCCAAAGGAAACTATCTATCTGTATTGCTGATGTTGGTCTGGAACACTGTTCAATTGCCTTTGTCTAGGAAGGGTCCATATATATTCTTTTATTTGGGATAACATACCATAATAATTATACTTCCTCCTTCCAAAACATACATCTACTATAATTTTCATAATTGTTCTAACTTCGCAATTTATTAAAAAAAGTATTAAAATACTCTACATGTTCTTCCTTACTCATGGAGTATATCAAAATATTTTCTATAATGATTACCACAAATTTTTTGAGGTAATATATAAAGACTCTATTAACTAATTCTAGGAATATTACTAGATAATTAGTGAGTTTTAGGGAATCTCTATGAACTCATAGTGTCCATACCTCATTCAAAAGGATGTCTTGGGAATATCTTTATTCATCACCATTAATTTGTGACATCTCTACTCAAGGTAATCCTTTGAGAAATACATAGACCCACATAGTTGTTTGAACAAGTCAACTATCAATGTTTGGGGAAACTTCATCTTTATCATGATTTCTTGAGCTCATGATAATCAATACATAGGCCGATTTATTCATCATTGTTCTTCAAAAAGAGGACTATAGCACCCCATTGTGAAGTATTCAAGAATATAAAACTCCCATATAAATTCTTCGGTAACTCTTATTCAATTACTCCAACTCAATGGTGGCCATTATTTAAGGTGTCTTCTATATAGGAAGATATTTAGGTATAATTTCATTTGAGAACTCAACCTCACAATCATGAGGAAGATAATGAAATTCTTTAGGGAACACATTAGTATTGACCTTCAAAATGGGCATGTTTCAAGTGCATTTTTATCTTTTTTTATAAATCATTTTATCTTGATATGATTTCTAATTAGGAAATAATATCCACAATTGAGATGATGATTCTGATAGAGATTCATCCTCTTCCTTACACCTGTATAAAATTAGAGGATTCCTCAGGATGTGAAGAGTGATATCCATTTTCTGAAGGTCGATGTTGTATTTGTATAAGGATAGTTAATATTTTCACAATATAGTATCAAATTCCACCAAAGGAAGTAAAACAATATTTTCTAGGAGGTTCAATGCAAAACAATTAACCGAAGATGAGTTATATTCTTTGGATTCAATAATTTCCCCATTTTATATTCTCATAAATTAATCGAACTCTATATTTTATGGTGGTGTTGGAATTGTTATACTAAACTTACAAGATATAAAATAATGTGTATAACTAGGATCAAATAGTATGTTCTCTATTCTTGAATAAATAAGTAGCATACCGATAACTGAATCATTTTGGGTTTGCACCTTCTCAGAAGTGATTGAATATGCCATTCCTTGTCGCCTTTTAGGTTTTTGTTGCTTATAGTCTCCAATAACCCTTGTATTAGGGGAATATCTTGCATCATTCCCATGTTCCTTCAAGTTGAAACACTACTCTACAGGCTGAGTGTTGACTTGAACCTTCTTTTCTTCTTCTACATTATTGGGATTCTTCATATCCATTATATAATTATTATATATATACCCCTCTATTCCAAATTTGAATTATCTCTTGGTTCCCTTTAATAAGATTCAATGATTCTTTTTACCACACTATTGACAAGTGGGTTATTGGATCTTCTTTCCATCATGGGATTTATCTGTTGATCCACCCATATTAATCTCCATATTAAATCTCTTATCATAGGTCCCATGAGACCGCTTAGAGTCTTCATTCTCTATTTCAACCTTAAGGGAACAACAAACAATACACTCATAAATTATAAAGTCCAAAATCACCAACACAATTCATAGACTCATCATTAGTCCACTAACAATGTGATCCACCATTTTTTCAATGTTCATGACAAAGATATAGGTATATAATGAAAGCCTTATGATGTTTTCCTCATATGATCCAACAAATCAATCTGCATTTTTCTTCAGTATAAGGAACTCCTTTTCCTTCATAAGATGGAGGGTTAAAGGAAAATATTTATTGAAAAATAGTTTCTAGAAATCCCGCTATTCCATGGAATCAATCACCTTATTATACATTGTGTTCTTGATAAATTCTTACCACTAAATAACATCCCACTCAAAATGATATACCTCAATTTCAAATTTCTCTCACAAATAATATCTTTTCAATGGTGTAAATCTATTATTACATGATGTTGGGATTGGAAGATCCACTAAATATGGGATACCTTTGTCTTATAAAGGATTCAACTACAAATTTATATTTATTTGGAGAGGGAGGTTATTCTACATGATTCATGTTATTATTGATAACTTGACCAAGTTGGGAAAGTACTTCCATAATGTTTTGAGCTCCCATTCGCATCATATTTGGCATATCATTAGGGAAATTGTCACATTTACAATCACATTGATTAGTGGTAATAGATCATCATGAGAATAAAATGATATTACAATTAGGGGTTTTAATATATAGATAATAATAATTTAAAAAAAACCCTAAACATTGAAGGATAAAATTTTAAATGAAAATTATAACAAAAATTATGATACCCTAATCGTCAATAAATATTATCTATGGTGATATAATTATCCCTATGGTTTTTAGTAAAGTTATATTGTACTAATACTAAAAAATAACTATATCTTTATATGATTCCAACTATAGAGATCATATCCTTTTTCACATATATTACATGATTTTAAGAAAAATTAACCATTAAATTACTATCCAAAGATCGTAAAGTTTATTGTATCTTGATGAAAAGGGACATAAAATTGATAAAATGGAAATAGAATAAAATATCATTATTTTAATCACCAATTAAGAAAAACTAACATCCATTGAGCTTATACAATAGTATAATATAACCTAGGGAATATATTATCAAAAGGGATGAGCTAAAATGGACAGTACGGGAATAAACATTGGAATAAATAAAATCACATGGGTTAGATGGTATAAAATAATGACATAAAAATTTATGGAATAAGAATAGACATAGGTAATCATCACAAGTAGTGTATTGGGACATATAATCCTAGAAACATAGGATTTTGGAAACAATACACAACATGAATAACCATGAGATGAGGCTAACTACCAAGACCATTACACATGGCAGATAAAGTACAATAAAGAAATCAAGTTCGCTCCATATCCCAACATGATGTCTCATGACAGTAAAAAATAAACAATTCATTAGAGTCAAATCTAGCTGAACCCATCATAACATGTTCATGAATATTTTTGCCACATGAATAATGAAATATAAGGTAGAAACATAATGGTTACCAAAATAATGAATTGTGTATCATAAACATGTCATAAGGCATAACCAAATGGAGTATCATAAAAGAGACCACGATGTAATGGATTTAAATCCTAAATGTTCATTAATAAATGAATAATATCATAATATAATGATAAATTATGTGAATATATTTAAAATGTGTCTTTAGGAAACTTTATAAATTATCCACTTTAGTGCAGTTTAAGGGAAAACATTGAAGTTTCATTAAAACAAAAAAGTCTTAATTGTTTGTATAAGAGCATAAATGGCACAATATTTTATTTCATTATAATATTTTTTATTTTATAATAATAAGGGTGTATTAAAATAGGTTAAGGACAATTCTTGAAAATAGGTATGAAATCAGGATGTTCACTTTAATCTAGCTTGCTTATCGCAAATAATTAAGAAGGGAACCTTTTTAAAACATGTATTTCTCATCAAAGAAGTGTGTAATGATCTTGTTAAATGATTTTTTAACATATAAATATAATTTATAAGTATTATATTAAAAAATAGGCAATACTTGGGGAAATGATAGAGGAAGGGCAACTTGAAGGAAAAATGGAGGTTCGAAAAGAATCTATTGCTTAATGTCCTAATGTGTTATGCACTTGATATTAATGTCAGTGATAATAAAATAAAATAAATATATTAAATAATTATGAACGTTTTATACATTTTTTATTTATAATAATATAATTAAGTTAATATAAGACCTTTTTGAGTTATAAGATACAATTTCATCATTCGAGAGTGTCCATTTCCTTGGTTTTAATGATTGGTTAACATGTATAAATGTATGAATGATAATGTAAAATGGGTATGGATATCTAGAATTAAATTTATATGCTATTAATGAACATACTTAATATTAAATGGTTATATAATTCATTTGGTAATTTTTGCTGAGGATAAATCATTAGATAAGATATTAATGATAATTGTTTATATTATTTTGGGGGTTTATTTTATCATCACAAACAAGTTTTGTGTCATTATTTATTATTGTATATCAACTTTATTTGCACTATATTAAAAGTGTTTGAACATAAATTTTATAATATGTTTTTACCATTATATTTTTTATGTCCATCCTTGAATTTGGTAAAGGAAAATGAAATCTTATTATCCTCAAAGATAACAAACCAACACATCAGAGACAATAGTTATATTTTTTATTATAAAAGAAATAAAAGATGAGACCTGATGGTTGATTATGAATTAACTTAATAAAATTATAATATATAAAATATATTTTAGGTATCCTTCATTTTTTTAGAGAGGAGGTTAGGAGATTACAAGAAAAGAAAATAAATTGAAAAGAAAATAATGATGGAAAAACATGATTTTACCTCTCAAATTCTTCTCCCTGAGAACCTTGTTAGGGAAAATGGATTTGGTATTTTTTTGACACTATAACCTTATGTAAGTGGGTAATAGACATGGTAATATTATTTGGTAAAAGTTTATAATCATAATCTATTAAGAGGTGTAAAGAGAAGAGGTGGAGAAAGGTTGTATTTATAGGGGAGGAGAAGGATGTTTTTTTATTATTGTATTCTTTTTCTAATTATTTTGGATCAATATTATGCGTAGTGTGGATTTTTATGAAAAAGTGCACTAAATATTTCATTTTGGTTAGAAAAAATGGAGCTTATATCATAAAAACATCATTCATGACCCAATATTTTTTGTATTTAGCATATAAAAAAATTACCTTATTTCACTATTCACAGAAAATTCAACTATTTTAGAAATAATCCAAAGATTCAGCCAAACAATTTTCCAATGTGTAGATTTGAAAAATTAACTCAATTTTATAAAAATACTTTTTAAAATATGTGAAATTTAATTTTTAATTAAAATCATTATAGATTTGGAAAATACCTATTTTAAAATTATAACGGATTTTATAACACTTTGAAAATTTTAAAAAGGTTTAATAAAATTATATTATAATCATCAGAAAACATAATATTAATTTATTAATATATTTTATGAAATTTATCTTTTTTTAAATAATTTTTTTATATAAAAAATATTAAATAAACTTTTATGTTTCACAAAAATAGAAAAAAATAATTTATCATTTTCCAAACATTTATTTACTTATATCACCATATAATTATATCACATTTTAATTTATAAGATACCTAAATTTTATTTATAATTTCATTGGTGAGGATGTTATTCTAATTGCTGGTTTACTATTCATAAGGGTCATTTTACTTTTCCAATGGTCAAGTGACAATTCCCTTGGTAGATGGTCCTTAATATCTGAAAAATAGTCTCATTTGAATAATTATTCATTTATATTGTTTGTTTTGTGTTATTTATGATATTTTATTATATATGAAGTAATTTTAAGAATGAAAAAACAATTGATTGAATTTAGGGTCATTGCACTACCACATTTCCACGGTTAGCATGATCTGATGATACCATGTTCTTTACTCTATGATCCCCTATGATTACTATTGATACTTCTCTTTTGTGATATCATGTTATTCCTTTGACTCACAAGTTATGATTCTTTATCATGTTTATCTTCTTGCTGGGAGTTTTAACTTATGACTTTTTTCTATGTATTCCCATGTTCATCCCATTACTATTAGAAGATCGAAAGGACATAGAACCTCATTATAGATGATTCATTTTCAAGTTTATCCTCTTGCTAGGTTTTTTAGCATATTACTTTTGACTATGTATCCACAAGGTTATCCCATGCTGATTAGGATCTTTAAACTACATAAAACCTCATTATGAGGAATAAATAAAATAGTTTCATTTTAGTCTCAGTTTGATATATTATGAATCATGTATTTCAAATATAGTACTCATCACAATCATTGGGTTGTGATTAATGGAATTTTATATTAATTTTTTTTTGGAATAATACATGTTAAAGTATTGGGCCACTATCGAAAACATAATATCTTCTTGACATGGTAATTTGTGTGGTAAAATTATAATCATGCATTTATAAAGTCTTTGATGAACTGATTTCCAAGAATCATCAAGAAAATGATTGATATAAATTTTTATTAGAGTAATTATATTTTAATAATTTTCAATATAAAAATGTTATAATTAATGTATAAACTATTTTTTTTTGAGTTAAAAATTTATTTCCATTAACTAAGAAATTTAAAAACCATGGAAACTATTATACTAACCCCATAATCTCATTTCAATTTGTAATGAAGTAAAATTCAATGTAAACTTCCTCTTAATCATATCTATTAAGAAAATCACATTTAACATACATTTCAAATGATGTGAAATTCCGAAGTTGTTGTTAAGGCTTATTATAATCCAATAGACTTGAGTCTTGCTATCCGTTAAAATGACTCTTCAGGCCACTAAACCAATTGTTATTGAATATTTTAAAGAATCCATTTTAATGGATATTGGAGAACCCACAAAAAAATAGGGTGGGCCAAGGAAGCCTCTTCATAATATATTACTTCTTCCTAAAAACCATATCAACAACCATTGACTTATTCCTTCCAATTGTTTCATTTTCATCACATTTAATATCATCGAATGTTCATTAGGAAGTTCAGCTAAATTCCAAACTCTATTCTGTTAAAATTGATTATTCCCGTCTTTTATGGTCCTTGTCCTGCTTTCATCAACCAAGGAGAAATTATTCATTTTAGGTTCATTTGGATATTGGTATGCATGAGAATGATACTCAAATTCATTTATTAATGAATTATGAATTTTTACTGGCTAATCTATATATCCAATGATATTATTAATGATATTATTCTTTAAAAATGATTGGGTTCTATGTAAAGAATAAAACTAATATCTAATTATCAGTGAAACTTATTCCATTAAAAAAAATTAAGGAGTTTGAAATATTATTATCATAACTTCGAGAGAATGTAATACTATTTTTTCGTGAAGATTATAGTAAATTAATAGAAGTTATTTCAAAAACATCATTTGGAGGATTAAATTTTAAATGTTTTATAAAAATAAATGTTTTTGTTTCATTAAATTTTATATTTACTCTCACCTCAGAAAAATCAGTTCATTTATTAAAAACCCAATATAATTTACTATTTATAGAATAAATTTGGAAAATTCCTTCATTGGCGATAGGATAAATTATTTGGAGATTATATTTACTATTCGAAATGAACACATTACACCCAAAGACTCTGAAGTATGAATTTTTTGATTTTATTCCAGTCCACAACACATAAAGAGCTTTGCTTAGAAAATGGAAATTTAGAAATTATTTTTATTATAGAAATCATTAATCATGGATTCAACAAAAGAATTTTTAATAATATAATATTAACTCAAAAAGGATTGAGTATTTTTATGAAGAAATCTATTTCTTAGTTCAACCCCACACTTTTTCAGAGGTGTTTTTGTTGCTGAAAAGTTATGATTAATACATTTATAACAATAAAATGATTCAAAATAAGAATTTACAAAGTCACAATAATTATCACTCATGTTATTAATCATATGATATTTTTTCATCTTTTAGATGAAAATAATTAAAACCTTTAAAACTAATATACTTATTCTAGATTCTTGTAATAAAATAAATCCAATTATATCTGGTGTAATCATTGACCTTGACTTAAATAAAGTGTTCCCTCTAATACTCATAGTATTTATAAGAATAAATTAATCCATGTTTACTAACTGTTTGACTTTAAAATTTTAGGCTTCACCAAAAATTTAAAATCTAGTCTTATATTTTTTCACAAAATTACATGGAGGAAACTTTTTTGATGTGTTGAAATTTAAGAATTGTAGATCCCATGAATGACCATTCATAAATTTTTTTTCTAAAGATATATCATTTTATTCTCTTAGTTTTTTATTCCAAAACTTGGATAAATTTAGTGTTTCAGGCAAACAAGCTATGTTCTAATGCCTAACATATTCTAGGTCAAGAATATAAACCTTCTCATGCCTATATATAGATACAAATAAAACAAATTCTGAACATTAAACATTATATTTTTCATTATTAAAGAAAACAATATAAACCTCATTATATAGATAATGAATTTGTTCTAAAGTCCTAAAAACATTAAAAAACAGAGAAATTAAAATTATCACCAATAATAGATAAATAATTTATTCCTATTATTTTATCCAAAATTTTTATCCAAAATATACTCATCCTCAATTTATTATTTGTTGGTTCTGTATGTTGGACTAGTCTCATTCCACATGTCAATAAATACCATTTTCATGTAAAATATTTTGTGCCTACAATTACATAGCTATTTTTCATTTAATAAATTAGACTAATTTCATGGAACCCAGACTTACTTGGGACTCATTATGTTATATAATAAAACATTATGAACCCACATCTCTGTAGATATTATATTGAATAGATAAAAGATCATTGAAAATAAAATATTTATAAGATTAAAATGATTTAACTATACTTATGGAAGATTGATTATTCCAGTGACCTCATCTTTTACAATTAGATAAAAATCATACACTCTTAGTAAAAAATTAATTTGATTGATAATTTTTTTTACGATTTGAAGCCTATTCAAAAATATTTTCTTAATGGTTTCAACTATTTATAAAACTTATCATAATTCTCCTTACCAGAGGTAAAATTTTGTTTGATATCTCTTAAATCCATTTAATTGATAGTTTATTTTGAAAACCAAATTCCAATAATCATATGTTGAACTATAAATATATTTAGAGTCTAATTTTTAATAAATATTATAATATCATAAGTTTTAAAATCATATTATTAGCTTTAATAAGATCATCCAAAAATATCTAGTCGTTAATAAACATTGTATTTTACCCTTCAATGAGAGTCACATGTATAGTAATTTCCTCAAATATAGGAATATCATTCGCATCTTATGATGTAGTGAATTTTTTATCATATAAATAATCTAAAGTAGATTCATCATTTAATGATTTAGAAATATTATAATTTAATTTAAATTTTAAAGGATTTTAGTGGTTACCTTAGCCATAAATAAATTTTCACTCTTAGGATTGTTCAAAATAAAATCCAACAATTTTTTGACTACCATCACTATATTTCAATGTGCTATCGCAATTTATTTCTATTGCTATTGAACTCTATTTTGCAAAATAATTAAAGATATTCCTTAATTTGATTTTGGTAGATATGTGGGATTTTTTTCCATCCTCTTAAATTTCTAATAGTTCAACCTAATATGACTAGACTTTTTTACATTCATAACAAATCATTTTAGATGTATAATATTCTCAATTTTAACTGATATTTAAACCCACATTTTTTAATAATTACAAATTTAAATAAATTTTAATTAATATCACTATTACTTTTGTTTTAAGAATTTATGTAAGGAGAAAATTCCTGTTAATGTAACGAATCTGTTTTTTCTTTGAAACACTTTGGAATATTTTAAGAAATATTCTATGAGTTTTCATGGAATAAACATGGAATTATGGTTCCTATAAAGTCTCAACATTGTTATAATAACATAATAAATTTAATATATATAGCTCTCTTAATTTTTATGAAAGAAAATGTGTTAGAATGTGAGGACAGTCAATAGTGTGATAAGTGACCTTGGTGGGTAATTAATTTTGGTATACTCCTAATGAAACCAATTTATTACCAAAGCCCCATGAAGTCAAATTTCTAGGTTTATTGCCTTAGGATTTTATTTCCTAAAAATTGATATCCTTGAAATAGTTTTCTTCTTCTTATTTTAGACTATCCTGGGTCTTTATTGAAAGATGATAGTTACGTGTGATTCATGTAAGGGGGCTTTCCATGTGTCTAGAAAGAACATCTGTAATGGACTAACAAGTTACTATTTATGGGACTGATGTCACTTTTTTATAAGTTTTCTACTGGTTTTAGAAACTTTTACTAGGAACATAGGGTCACGTGACATATATATACCTATTTTTGTGATTCATAGTAGATCATTAGTTAAATTCCTTAACTCATGCTATCTATTTATGAAATATTGTCTACTATGTGATATATCTATACTGTTATGCTATTGTGGTATATCATTATTAGAACTAATTTGTTGAACATAAAATGATTCTATGTTGATATATATATATTGAATATAACTAAAAAACAGGAATAATATGTTGGTTATTTCTAGGAGGTTTGTACCATGGGTTGTGGGTAGACTCCTAGGGAAACCATTATGTGATACCATAAAATGATTAGGATCTATCCGAATGAATTTATTTCAATTCAGATCTTTAAATATTTCCCACATATATTATTGATAGGACTACCTTTTTATAGGATTCTGTTGTTGAGATTTGTCCCACACCCACTCTAGAAGAATAGGTAGAAGGACCACTTCAGATAGGAGCATTCTGTCTAGTGTTTGTCGAGGATGGAGGGGCACTGAGGTCTTTCATCGACTATGGTAAAGACATTAATACATAGTATCCATAATCATTTTAGGTCCCTGTAGGACCATAGGTTGTGGATGACAAGATATAAGTCATCAAGGGTGTCATTGACCCCATTGAGACACCCATGTACAAGATTTTGAATATAGTGATGTTCATGCTATAGGTAGCTACAACATGATAGTGGGGTGTATTAAACCATGTTAGATGTTATGATGGTATAATATGTAGGACCTTAGTGGACATTTTTATCAAATAATTTCTTTTGGGTAGGATAGAAGAAGACATTTCTCATTATCTCAATATGCTTTGAAAAATATTAATCACATCTGTTGCTTATAGGAAATAATTTATAGTGCTACATAAAAAAGACCTCATGAACAAGAATGAAATGTATGAGGATAGATTTTTGTGTCTTCTTCTAATTTCTAATAGACCTTAAAAGGATAATTCCAAAGGAAGGAAGAGAAATTTTGAGGTCTCTCACTAGAGTGGTAGTGAACAATCAAGGTAGAGCAAGGGATCATTGTCACCTTTTGGGGAAGAATGAGATCTGTAGTGCATAAAGTGTGAAACAACACATCTGAGAAATTATGGGTAGTGTGAAAAAATGTTTAATCTGAATCAATTATACTTCATGGATTTTATGTTCCATAAGGGTGATGGAAAAATTAAATCTATGACTTAGGGATATGATATTGGTCTTCAAATGTTGACTCAAACAAAAAATATTACTAGTCATTCATATTAGGGGTTGGGTCACGAAGCAGCGGTAGGCCAGGTGAATACAGAATATTAGACTACTACTGATGGTAGATAGGTACTATATACTATATGAGTCATGGTATTGATTACGTCTACAAAATCTAATACCTTGTTTAATATCGTTGTTTCCCCCCACATCATGTATGTACATGTTTTTAATGGACATGACTTATCGATCATGTTATCCTTTATGATAATTCCACAAATACATTATTGGTCAAATATTATTTGATCCTTTTTCATGGAATATTAGTAGTCCCCAACTCTATTATATTGGATCCTATTAAGGCCTTTCATAACACTAGGTGGAGGGACATTTCTATTTTTGTTTCCCAATGTCGTACCTTATAGAGGGTAAAGGCCAAGTGTAGTGTCTAGGTGGTTTTCTCTAGCCACTAATTGTTCCCATGTGGAAGTGGGAGGATGTCAGGATGGAATTTTTAATAGGTATACCTAGTACCCAAAGGATCCATGAAACAATATGTATGATCACCAATCAGTTGATTAAAGCTCCTCACATCATACCAATCCAAAATACACACTTATTGGATGAGATGATAATGTTATATATGTGTGAGATTGTACAATTACATATAGTTCCCTAGATCATTTCATCAAAAAAGAATAATGTTTCAAATCACACTTTTGGATGGGATTGTTGAAATTCCATGGTACATTGATAAGATTTATCCCAACATAACACCTTGATACAGATGAAAAGTCCATGTGGATGATTCACCGACAAGATTACATACTTTGAGCTTGCATCATTGACCTCAGTGGAGCTTTGGATGATCACCAAACCTTGGTTGACCTCACATAATAAAACAATTACCATGATTCAATTCAAATGGAACCATATAAGGTTCTTTATGGGAAGTCATATCATTCATAGTTCTATAGGAATTCGGTAGGTGAAGAGGGGTTGTGAATCCTCATTTGGTTCAGGGGACCTCTAATCAATTATAACTAATTCAGAATAGTTTTATCACCTTTCAGAGTAGGAAGTCACCATATGAACACCGTAGAAGATGACATTTGTAGTAATCTATTAATGATTAGGGTTTCTTGTGAATATCACCTTGATTCGAGAATCATAATTTATTGAAGTTGTAAAAATGGAACCACTATTTCTTGAACACTTCATGACCACTAAATGCTTGGGGATTGTGGCATATCGTCTAGATATTATTTCTCAACACTGAGGTATGGATGACATGTTTCAAGTGTCACAGTTATTGAGGTACATTTATGATCATACATACATTATTTACTTTAAAGACATGTAGTTGTAGGTAGGCTCATCTAATGAGGATTGGTAAGTGAAAATTACTGATCTGTGCAAAAAATCCCTTTTCTGGAAGAAAGTAATACTTTTTCGGATCCCTTGGTGGAATATAATGATCAAGGAGGAGAAGTGGGAGTAGGAGTTTGATGTTCAAGATCAGTGGATTTATTTTCTTATGAAATATTACTAGAGATACTTCTTGGGGATTATAAATCATTAGAAGAGATAAATAGTAATAATATTAATTTTCACTGATCCTTAAACCAAATTGGATTAATAAATTAAATCCATTTTTATAAATTTTCAATACAAATCACCATTACTTGTGTTATTATAAAGATATGAAATGGTACAATCCCTATTAATGTAATAAATCTGTCCTCCATGAAACACATTATAATATTTTCAGAGTTATATACCGAGTAAACATAGGATTATTTGACTTGTAGAGGCTCAAAATGGATAAAATAAAAACATTAAATATATTATATCCAATAAATTTATTTTATCTGAAATTAAAGAATATATTCTAAATGGTTTTTTTGATAGAAAATCAGAGGCCACTATTTAATAAGAAATGTGGGTTTTGACCTTGGCATGATATAACTATTTTTCACATCTTGTGTTCTAAAGGGTCAAATCTAGAGTGTCACATGACCTCATGACCCACCAAATGTAAGATTCATCCAACTAACAGTGAGGTTCTATGTCCTTCCGTTGGGATGTTATAACCTATGAATCATGTCATGGAAAAAATAATTATAGAGAAAATAATAAATATAATCATAGTACATGTGGAAATAAATCGATGAAATATATATTATAATAATAAACGAGAAACCAATGTTTCTAGGAAATCAAGAGTAATAAGTGTTGATAAAAAATAGTGGGTCCATCATAGTCTATCCCAGTCCTCTAGAAGCTCTATAATCCTATACTCATCCATCCACTATAGGTCCCTTTTCCATAAGTTGACCTCTAGTCATGGAATCTAAATGCACAATGAAATTCTTGTGTAGGGTGTGAGTAGAAGTCTCAATAGGACATCAACAATGCATCCTTAACCAAGTATTATCAAGTATATCATAGATACTCCATGAATATAATAACATTTTAAATAGTCAGAACAACATACAATCCAAAACTGAGCGGTCGTGTGAAAACCAAGCTACCATATACCCATATTCATACCTACATAAACATTATACCATAAGGATAAATGAATTATTAGTAAACATTGGAACCTGCTAAAAGGTTTTTGACATGTCACTTGGTATTCTCAAGTAATTAAGTGAACATGTTACTTGGTATCCACTAGGAATTAAGTTTCATCACATTCCTTATAATCCGCAAGTCGTCTGTTCATGTCTGGTCCACAAGGTTATCATGTTTCACCATTTTCATCATTGCATATAATGTGTACTCTCCCTAAAGGGGTAATTATACCATGATGTTCACCTATCATGTGTACTAAAAACCAAACATTCGAAGTCAAAATAATACCAAATGTGGTATAGCATGAATAAAAAACATAGAATGACATATTGAGAAATATAGTAGCATCATATAATAATGCATGAATGAACATCAAACATGGTGAACTATACTCTTTCAATTCTCGTGGAAACCAATATAATAATGGGTCTCCCAGGATATAGACACACCCACAAGAAATCACAATCAAGAATGGCTACAATTTTTTCAAACACCTAAAATTTAACATAGAATCATGTGAAAACGAGATCCATAAAAATCAATAGAAATTATTTCGTTAAATTCATCCACATCAATGTCAAGGATAAACCACCATTTTTTGTTTATAAGCTATTGTGGAAACCTCTATAGCCAAGAGAACCTCCTCTTATGAATTATAAATTATTACCCTGTTTTATTAACATAGTTACAGACACCTATTTTCCCCTCTCTATTACCCACCCACATGCCCGGATGGGTCATCAAACTAATTATTGTCCCCACTGTTAGACAAATTGTTTTCCACTGTGTTTTTTCCTCACTCAAACACGCAATTGGAAACTTTCCTAAAGGTCGTCCATCATGATCAATACACTAGGAAAACCCTACTTAATTGTGATTTCTAATCAATTATGCTCCTAAAAATAAAGGAGTACCACTTTTACATGGGTAGTAACATCTATCCTTTTATGTACCAATTTTATAGAGGTGTAGTATTATCCACCTTTTAATCAAAACACCCTAATTGTGGTCCTTAAACCTCAAACCTAGGAAGTGCATAAACACTTTAGACTGGATATTTCTTGTAATACCAATGTAACAATTGGGTTGTGTAGCACCACAGTTTCCAAACAGACATGTGTTGTAGCCTCCCTAGGGTCCACCCGCATGTCTGAATGGGTCATCATACTAATGACTATCCCTATATGCCAATATTTTATCTTACCGTTGTGTTTTTTCCTCATTGTCACACAAATTGGGAAACATCCAAATGGTAACCCATCTTGACTAATATTATATGAATACTAATTTAATTATAGATTTCTAATAAGGTAGGGTCCCAGAAAGAAAGGTGCACCTTGTTTAAATGGGAAGTAAAATTTAGCCTTTTAAGTCTCACTTTTCTAGGGGTTTTACAAGAATATTCCTTATTTTCTTGTTTTTCCTAACATTACTTTTTTTATTCATTATCAAATTTCTTATTCCTAGTAGTTTTTTTCATTATTTATACATGAGAGAAATTAAATTCCCATTTACATAGAAAATAAAAAAAATATGCATTATTTTTACATTTATCTGTAGTTTTAATATCCTTTAAAATATTAGTTTTAGAATTAATTACACTACAAGTAATATTACTATAAGTAGAATAAATTCTATCCTATTATTCATGTTATCTTTTTATATATCTATTTTTAAATTAATATCATATTTTATTGATGTTTTTATACGATCATTAAGATTTAACATTATAAGGTTTTCTGATTTATATATATTTGTTCTCTTAGATTCCTACTCCTTCAAAAGTAAATCGGCTAGTATCTCCACTAGATGATCATCAACCAATTCCATATCACTGTGATATTTAATCCCATTTAAGAAAACAAAAAATATCATATTTATCTATGCTAAAAACTCACCATGTAGTAATCGTGAAGCATAACCCTTATAATTTCCAAAAATTTGGTAATCCTAAAACGAGTGATTTAAAGTTTCTTTCATATACCATGTTCGATTTAATATTAAAATATATATATTGATACTATGAGTCCTAGAACATAGAATTTTTTTTTACCCCATAATTTACATATATTATATATTCTATTAATATTAAATGTATAAATTCGTTCCTAAAATATTTGATAAATTTTGATCATCATAATAAAATGTTTAATGGTAATATTAATCACAAAAAAATTCATCTGATTATGACAATTTTTAAAGCACGGACCATTAAAGATTATCATTTGACTAGGATTTAGTTTCTCCAATGTTTCATCTAGAATTCTTACCATATTGAAGGAAATATTCATTATACTATATGTTAGTGTAAGGAAACTATAAGGTTCCCAGAAAACAAAGTGTATAGATTGAAATAGTTTTTTTAATGAAATTTTGATGAAAATCTCAAATACCAAATGTTATCGCATATAAAAAGGAAGGTAAATCTATAAGACTATGTTGGTTTATAGTGAAATAGAAACTTACAATTTTCAAGTTCACCCAAGTTTAAATTTAGATAGAGTTATATACTTTTGATTAATTCAAATATATGATAAAATAAAAATATTATAAATTTATTAATTGGTAGACACAATTTAAATATATAAGAATTATAATGAGTAATAAATTATGTAATAATAGAAAAAATATAAACATGCATCGAACTTTTAACCACAATACAAATTAAAATAAAAAAATATACATGTTAATAGAACAATAAATATTTTCAAGTATTTTATTAAAGGGTAAGATCTTTTAAATAATATTGTCAATTCATAACTAACTAAAAATTAATTTGTTTTTATTATCATAATCCCCATTTTAAGGGATGAGGGGGAACCCAACATGAAATCATGGCATAAACCACAACCAAGGCTCCACAGTATGATCAAGGACAAAAAAACTCATTCAAAACTACAAATAATAGCTCCAACCCAGCAACATAACCATGAAAATAAGCTTCCACCTACACATTACTACTCAGCAAACTGTCTCGTGCGCGAATGCACGGGCCTGGAACCAATGGCAATGTCATACCATCTCAACCTTCTGAATCCGAATATCAATGTCACCGGAAAACTTCTTCTCTAAACCTCATTTGAATCTCCCCTTTGTAGATGAACTTATTGCAGATTACCTTAAACACACACTGCATAGCCACAAGGAAAACAAATCCACAAAGAGTAGATCACAAAGAAAAAAATTCAACAACATCGCACCAAAAGTAGTAATTGATTATTTCATTTAACTATAGGTATCAAATAATAAGAATAAAATTACTTGATTGAAATTTAAAAAAACCAATATTTAAAAAAAATGAAACTTACCATACACTATATTCAGTAGAGTATTCCTAGAATCACAATCCCATCAATAACCTAATTGAAACAGCCGAATTTATCGCACGATATCCCTCAAATAATCATGATTAGAAAAATCCATTTTCACACATTAGAATCTCCATCAAATGTTTTTGAAGATAAACGTTTTAAAAATTATAATCTATAACATCTAATATATGATCATCATAAATAGATTCTCTATGAAAAATAAATTTTAGTGAAAAAAATTAAAAACGATCCGAAGTGAACTTAGAAAAAATATGTTGCAAGATTCAAAAATAAAACCATAACTTTCAAAGAAATAGTGTATCATTATATTCTCTTAATCCATGAAGAATTGGGTATTTTTTATTAAAAAACTAGTTTTATTTGGATTCCAATTTATTGGGGATATTATCAATGACATCCAAAGTATTGACTGTCATCTTTTGATTGATTCTCAAAATATCACCTCCAATGAATGACATCAATTTATGCCACTTTAGTCATTTTTCCTCCTACAAAACTAATATAGTATGAATATTCCAACCAAAGTATTTTTATTCACAATATCTTAAATATAAATTCACCAGAATTAAATTCATCATATTTATATCTTGCATAGAAAAATTTACTAAAAAACTTCATGTTTAAATCAAACTCATAGTAAATCATGTTAGAATTTTTAACAAATTAGATGAAAAAGATTCATTTAATTAATAAATAATATATTAATATTTTGTAAGTAACATTTTTAATGGAGATTAAAATCATTAATATACTGTTAATATACTATTTAGTTAATTACAAAATATTTGGATTATAAATGAAAGTAATGATATAATAATAGGAGAGGAAAATGAATGGAAATGATAAAAGATCCTTATCTACTTCTTAATGTTGTTCTTTTTCTACAACCCTTAATTCCATGATGTAGTGATGTTGAATGAAACCAAAATGGACCTATGGTTATAAAGAGACATTATATGAGGGAATTTGGTAGTGTTTTATGTCTTTGAAAAGTGTATGGGAAGTAATTTTCCAAGGTAAGTGATAGGGTTATTTATACTTTAGTGGATGTATATTTTTTAGTTAAAATATTGAATAAATTATTATTTAAAATCCAAACCTAATAATAGTGATATTTTTTAAATAATTAATTATATTGTAGTAAAAATATACATTTTAATACATTAAAACCATTTTTACTTTAAATTTATTAGTTTATACCAAAAGAAATAAAAAAAGGAAAATTGTGTTTTTAATATAACACTATATATTTTTGGAATTTGAAAACAATGTTTTCAGTTTATAAATTAGGTATATTATTTTTACATGAATAATTTATATTATTAAAATAATTATGTATTCATTTAACAAATTTATGATTTATTACATTATTATTACTTCTTTAGTAAGTCATAAAACATGTGGTCTTTTAAAAAAATAATTGCAATTTAACATAAAAATTTAAGCCACTCAAAAAATTATCAGAAGGTTCATTTCTAGAAAATATCGATATAGTGATTCCAAAAATGAAATCCATTTTATCAAATTAATTTTCTAATATATTTAATTTTAAATATTGATATAAAAATTAAGGTTATTATAAAGTACATTAAAATATTATTTTTCACAACTGTACTTACTCTTTTTTTGAGTTTCTACATTTAATACTTATTTGGGGGTTGTAAAACACATATATATTAACTTAATTTTTTTGGGGTAGATGTTATTTACCTGTAATTATATTATCTTATCAGTGAAGATAATATTATAATTCGATTAGTAACCTAACAGTTTGGTTACTATTATAACCATCACTTTTACTATCACAATGGTCATAATAGTTTTATACATCCTATAAATAACTCTCATTTCCTAAATTCACCGTCTATTTCAATTTAATTCATATTTTTATATTTTATATTTTTATATTTTATATTTTATTACCAATGTGTTTTTTTACTGTTATTTTTTTTCAGAATTGGCATAATTCTAGGAGATCAATGTGATCTATATTCTTCTATTCTATTAATTATGTGTGTTTTTATTATCCCATTATACTACATCCATTTTTATTGGTTAATTTTATTCTATAAATTTAATGTTCTAAATCAATATAATATATATTTTAATTTATTTATAATGTGGTGCTTGTATTTTTTACAATAATGTATTCCTAAATATGGCACACATGTTTATTCAAATGAAAAATTCTGTTTATAAAATTGTGGGTAATTACATTAGGTATTATATAATTCATATAGAGACAATAATGGTTTTGAATGAGGGCTTATATCTTGAATAGTTATATCTAAAGATGATATTCTTTTCTAGTGATTGTTAGGAGCAATGGTTTAAGGGATAAACTTACATGTTTCTGGGAAATATGAAGGGACGACCTAATGTGTCATGTCAAATATAGATTGTATGGGATGAGTTAGGAACCCATGTAGTGGAACTATAGTTTTAATACATTTTGAAAACATGGATTTCACCAATAATGAAAAGAACCTTTTCTACTAATTAATGTTATTTAATTATGATTGTTTCATTATACTTCTCTTATATGTGGATGATATGATCTTAGGGGTTCGAATATGAAATTGATTTTGGAGTTGGAAGATGAATTGTTTAGAATGTTTTAGATTTTCGATCTTGGGTCTATTTAATATCATCTTTTGATGTAGATAAGTATGAATATGAATCCTTGAGTATTGATTTTCTTTTAATTTTACCACATCAATAAGGTCTTGGAATGTTTTAGAATTTCACAAACTAAGCCAGTGAATACCACATTTGTCGGACATTTCAACTTAACTAAAGAAAAATCAAAAAAAATTAATTGTGAGGATAATTACATGGAAGTGGATACATAAAAATTAGTGATAATAATCCTTATGTATGTCATGATTTGTATAAGGTCGGTCATTATATTTTCTTTGGGAGTTGTTAGATGATTCATTGAGAATCAGGGAAAAGGGAAATTGCAATATGTGAAGTACATAATATGATATCGTAAAAGGATTACCAACCTTAAAACTATGTTATGGAAAGGATGGCCTATTATAGGTGTTTTATTTTATAGACCATAATGGATATTCAAACACATGTATAAGTATAAGTAACTATGTGTTTACCTTCACGAGGATAAGTCTGAGATGGGTGTTGAGGCTAAAATTATCAATTTATCTATCTATAATAGATGTGGAGTATTTTTCATTCATGAATTTATATAAGGAATTGATATAGATGAAATGTTTGATGTAGTAACTCTAAAGGGGAGGTTGAATTAACTATTGTTCTGTGATAGTCGTAGCATGACCCATCTTTTAAGAATATGATATCTCAATCACAGATGAAAAATTATTATCTTATCTATCAAATTGTATAGATGTTTGTACATGATATAGTGTTAGGACAATAGATGGTTTTTGTAAGTAAGAATATGGAACACATTTCAAAAGAAGATATAATTTGGGTATATCTGTGGAGTTTTTATGCATCAGTAGAGCTGGATAATGAAAGGAAGTATTGTGTGGTCCCTACCACTATCAGTAAAAATAAGAGTTGAAGAAGAGGAGTATGAAAAGTGATATGGAAGTTAGGGTAGGTATTGAAATTTGTTTCAAAGAGGGATTTTTTTAGTCTCGGAATATGTTCTGAATTATATTTCTAACCATCATTTCAAATGGATAATTTTTGAATGAGTTCATTGATATATATGGAACAGAAGAAGTGAATCATCAGTGGTTTGAAATGAAATGGTCGAGAATGTGGTAATATATAATCTGGAATAGGAATTTATTTATATATAAGGATGGTTACCTAATGTAAAAACTATAATTTGGTGATTTATTTGTTTTATTAAGTGATGGAGTATAAATATTTGATAACTTAAGATCTAAATTCATCGGTTTGGATCATCTATAATTTGATGGGTGGGAATACCTAGCAAAAAATTGGCGATCTTGATATTCCATTTTCTTCCATATCATATAGTAGTGTTCTTATTTTGGTCACCTGTAACCAGGTAGAACATTATATTATTTTTATCTTATCAATAAAAATATTCCATTATTCATTTTATGGAGTAGGTAAAGTCTCAATCCTCCTAGATTTTTTGGTTGTTCTGAGTTTTTGGTGGTTGTTTCATTTATGTTTCTTTTTTAATTCCATTTTGGCTTCTTTGTTGGGGGAGATATGAGGTGATTTGGTGTGAAAAATCGGATCCTAGATCCAATGTCTAGATACAATGACATGGGGAATTGTTTATATTTTGAGATGTTGATCCTTGTTTTGCATTTGTTGTTCTCAAGGATGGGTTTTGGATGCAGGGTTCTAGTGTAACATAACTAAAATTAAAAATATATAAAACATATAGTTATTTTTTGACAATTCCTAATAAATTAATAGATTAATATTGTATGTATCTACAACTATTATCTACTAGGAAATAGGATATCCAAGAAACTGAAATTTCTTTGCCCAAAACATACAGATCAATATCTTTTTTATAAAATAGAATCAAATGAAGAATATTCAAAACTCTACATTGATGTTTAACAGGATCCTCCTAATTCCCTAATTAAATGAAAATATCATCAATAAAAACTAAAATACAATAATCTTGATAGGATATAAATACCCAATTCATCAATCCTACCAATATACTACCAAATACAACAAAGTCCTATATTGAAACTAAGATGATGTGCTACAAATATATAATATTATTTTGATGATATCTAGATCACAAAGAAATATTTTATTAAGAAATATACTCAATTATGTAATTTAAAAGTACATTAGTCATTATCATATGATATTTATTATTTACTGTCACTTTATTTCATCACTTTTAACTGATACATAATTTCTAACAATCATAAAATTATGTGACATCTATTAGAATAAAATGTGTATTGGTGATACTAGGATTTGGATTTTTTTTAACCTCAAAATTGTGTGTTGATGTTTTTGTTATGTGATGTTGAAAATTTCAAAAATTGTTTGAAGATTTAGATTTTCCGTTTGGTGGGAATTTTCTAATCATATATGAGAATTGGTACATTTTTTATGACTGACTATCAAAGGGAGATTCCATGAATATGTTTTCAAGGATAAAATATCTATCATGCCTATTCTATGTAGAATAGGTTTGAATATATCAAAAGGATCTTGGGGGAGTATCCAATAGTATGTTTTGCACAATTCCATGGTATTTTACCTTTATGGAACAAATATATATTAATCAAAAGTATGTGAAGAATTTCACAATATTGAAAAGATTTAAGAGAGACATTGACTATAAAAAGTCTATAATAATGTTTTTGAACTATGTAGACCTTTATATATTAAAAAATAAATGGATATGATGTTTTTTCAGTGAATAAATGAATTTTTTGATAGGAAAGAGTATCGAAGTAATCATTTTCAGGAAAAATTATTATAACAAAATTCTCTAGGCCATCCATCTAACTAATACTCGAATAAACATGCAACTGGGACGAATGCTGTTATTGATCCCCACAGGCTTGAAACTAGTTCCTAGGAATCATAAGAACACACTTGAGAATGGTTTTACCCAATAATTAGATTAATTTTAAAAAATTTAATATAATAAAAACAAGTAATGACCCATTTGTATATAGAAAAATCAACGCTAAAAGAAAAATTAAGTAAAGAAAAAATATAATAGAAAATAAAATTCAGTAAATAAAATGAGAACCAAAAACCTCCCTCACACCCCTATCTCCCACTCCTGTAGAAATATCTCCCAATTCCTATCCTTATTGATTTCAATATAATTACACCTCCAACCACAGAAATTAGTGAAATCCTAATTAAGAAATGTAAATAATATAAAATGAAATGTTATAGATGTTATAAGAATGTAAAGGTAAGTCCTTCAAAAAGCTGGTAATAGGAATAACATGATTAATGAGATAATAAAAATACCAACATCAAATAAAACAATTATCAGAATAGTATCTAGGAAACTAAAACTTCTTTAATAATATAGGCATAATACCCTAGCCTTAAACATTACATAATCTTGAGATAAGTTAAAATTTTGACTTTAATTCACATCGAGGAGATTTTCAGGTCAATGGATTTATAGAATTAGGTCATTACTCATACATAACACCTTCAATATTATATTTATACACTTTTAATCACTGTAATTTTATTCGTATAACAAAAACTCTTTACAAAGAAACATGTTTAGTTTCATGTTTTAAATAGCATGAATTTTCCTTTATCACATCCTGAACTATATTATTATTTATTTCATGTGAAAAAAGTATCAAAACGTGGGATATTCATAAAAAGCTCAGTAAGAGATACACAAATAAGGAAAACTATTATCCTTGCGATAACATAAAAACTTTGAATAATTTATCATAATGTAATACTTTTCACCTTTAAGAAGTAGTAAATATACTTCACTGAATATTAGCTCATTGCTTACCATTTTTTGTAAACAAAATATTATCATAATTCAAATTGAAATAAAAATATAATATATTAAGGTATCATTGTTCATAAAGATAATTTAATGAAATAACCATATGGTCGACTTCCACACAAATCACTAAATGGAATAGCTATACAACTGACTTTCATAACCAATGAATTAGAGGTTGTAACATAACACCCCAACCATAGTTAATCAAGAAAAAAGCCATAATTGGTTTATCACATAACCACCAGTCATTTGTTTATCACGTAACCACCCATCAAATGTTAAAGTACCATTATATAATCATAACACATAAAAGATTGTGATTATCAACATTTCACTCATAAAATTTCATTTGAAATCACAAGAGATTATTTAAAGATATTGAAATAGTAAATCCAATTTAAAATCTATTTTCAAAACCACAACACCCAAAAAGGGAATACAGGATTTCATTTCCTTTATAAATACATTCTGGCTTATAGAGGAACCCAAATATCAAATATTTGTTACGGTGGCAGAGGGTTCGTTGACACCGCATATATAAAAAACATTCCTTTTTATATTCTAGTAAAATGCTTTGTAGAAAAAATATTCTCTTTTTATGAAATTAAAATTCAAAGGGTTTTTTAATATATTGTTTAATATAAGGTGATGTATAACATGAAAATATTTCTCATTGAAAGGAGATTGAGACGAAGTCTCTTACCTTGATTCTGACTTGTCTTGTTCATTAATTATATTCTTGAATAACAAAATTAGGTTAATTTCTACTTGCTGTATAACCTTTTTTCAATTTTATTCTTAATTTTATATTATTTAATATTATTTTATAAAAATAATATAATTATTTACATTCTTATGGGTTATTTTGTTGATGTTCGGTACATGAGTCTAAATTGAACTCGTTTTGAGGTAAATTTTCCCTATAGTCAAAAGTTCATCATATATAGAATATTATTTGTGATCTAAATATCATATATATCTAGTAAATTTTTATTTATAATTTATATAATATTTATAGATAAGAAATTAAATGCACTGTTCATGGAGACTGTAGGCCGTACGTACGCATGAATGCTGATTTTATTCCATCGTCATATTGAAATAATAATAATCAGATGATATAAATGTATATTATAATACCAGTGTTATATTTATGTCATTTCTGTCTCATAAGTTTAACAAAACTATTCTTTATACACTCCATGTATAGCATGAATGAGCCATATCACTTTGGGGGGCTGGTAGTCAATACTTCCTCAAATGAAATTATCGTACTTACACATCATGGAAAGCATAAAGGTATGTTGTAAATAAAAACATCATAAGTATAAAGACAAAATAAATATAACATATATCAAATATAAATATAGTTTCAACATAATGGTCTCTTTGAGAGGTGGAAGGAGAAAATTGAACAATCATCTTTTTGTGAGGCACTAGTTCACCACACCCAGAAACAATATGTTCATATCCATTAGATTTAGTTGTGTGTAGGTGTAGTTATAATCCTTCCCAATAAAACATCGAAGTATATTTATGATATTGGTTTCGTTATTTAATAAAATATTAAAAAGGGAATATTGAGTGGAGAAGTAAAATAATGGAATGGAATAAGAGAGAAGATGTTACCTCTAAATCAGCTGACTTCTTTTGATTTAAGACAAAATCTTTTCTTAATTTTCCTTTATCCAAATCTAAGGATTCTAAGATAAGAGGATATATGTTGGGAGATTATTTGTGTAGAATTTTTATGAGCCATGGGGGTTTAGTGTTGTGTGTGTGTGGGTGGAGGTGATGGATTATTATTGGAGGGAGGAGGGATAGCTTAAGAATGTCTTGAAATATAATTTTATTATAAAATTAATTTAGAATAATAATAAATATAAAGTGATATATTTCAAGTACGAGATGAGTATGGGTATAAATCCTCTCAACCAATAGGTTTTAGACAAGTTTTGATCACCAAATTAACTATTTCGTTTAGCTTTAACCCTTAGTTAAAAACATTAACTCTTACCACGTCTTCTTGTATTTTCATAATATATGGTTACTATTGTAACTATAAAACAACTAGAGAACAAAAAGTGTACCATTAATGAAAATTTAGAATTTATATAAGTAATTTGGCAGAATATTAAATATTTAAGACTATTATATCATTTAAAAAAATTGTATTTGTTTTAAAAACTAATTTTTGTCAATTTTGACACTATTTAGCAATTGATTTTTGTTAAAGTCAAAAAAACATGATTCCTTCAAAAAAAGGAATTAAATAAAAGATAATATGTCAAAATAATCCATAAAAGTTTTTAATGAAATCAAAATGATTAAATTAAATTTATTTTAATATTTATAATATCATTTATTTGAATCTTTTATTAATTAAGCAATCACTACAAAATCATTGTGTCATAATTTAGTTTATTTATTTAATATCTAAAAATTATAAATAAAATAGAATTTTGTATAAAATATTTTTATTTTTCTAATGACTATTTATATTTGAGGATATCACTTATAGAACCCCACCTTAAATTTTTTTTAGTAATAATATAGTTGTTTATGTTTTATTTCCCTTTACATTAAATTAATTATTATAACATGTCATTTTCACACCCAAGTTGCTCCAAAATTCCCAAATATTAGAATAAAGATATTTTTATATCCCATGGCTAATGAATTATTGTTAGTACATTTGTTAAGGAAGTTTTATATTATTATAATATTATTGTAACCTTATTTAACTAATTTACCATTTAATTGTGGTAAAAATAATAATTACTGAAGATACTATTCAACATATCAAAAAATAAAAGGTTAATATTTACACAATTCATACCGTACGATTAAAAATATATAACCCATTTTTTCAAATAAAAAAAATAATTTTCAGAAATTAATTTAAAATTAATTCTCGTTTTCCAAACTAACAAGAGGGTTTTAAAAAAGTAAAAAACTATACCGAAAGATGGACTTGGGTTTATGTTCAATTTCAAATTCAAATAACTTCCAACAAACAAAATTGGATTAAATGATAAAAATAATAATCCAATTAAACTTTAAAAACAAATAAAAATATACTCTAACTATATAAATTTATTATACAAAATACAATTTCAAATTAAAATGTTTTATTTGTCACTATTCATTAAAATATGAATTTTATCATAAAAATAGGAAAATTTCAAACAATGTTAATATTGATGTCATGCTTAAATGTAGAATTTTATTTTGTCAAATAGAACATATAAAAGTCAGGAAAACTATATTTAAAAAGGACTTTCCATCAAAATGTGTTAAAACATCATTTTAAAAATATTAGAGTATGTTACGATTAAAAATGGATTCATTATCATTTTAAGCCTCCAAAATTTACTAGATAAATGAAAAAACATTTAACAAATGTGTGTATTCATATTTTTGTTAGTTATATTAATTACTGCCAATACAACAACTTGGAGTTATCTAACTTTTAGAATAATATTAATAATAATAAATTATTTTTTTGTATAACTCACTGTTGTGTGAAATGTATGATTTCAGAGAAATCCATTCTTGCGTGTCGAGCAAGCTATTAGAAAAAGTGTCCCCATAAACATAAAATTAATATATTACTCATAAATATAAATAGATATGAAAATGTTTTATTTTATAAATACCTGGGATATTATATCATTCTCCCCTTTCTAATATTGCATCCCAACAATTTTATTTACTTATCAAATAATTGGGGGTATTTCTTCCTCATAGAATTTTTAGATTCGCATGTTTCCTCTTCAACCATATGCTTTTCCAAAAAATATTTCCATGAAGAATCACCATATTCTACCACACTTTCTCTCTGAGGTCAAGAATTAGTACTGGTTATTCCATAAAAGAATGATTCTCTTCCAACTATCCTACCTATGGAATCAAATCATGAGATGGATCTAGAATATCATTTATCATTATTGAAACATGAAAAACATTGTGTACCTGGGACTAAATTGCAAGTAAATCCCCCTATAGGAAACATATACATCTTTCCCTTGAATTTCATTGGTTCTAAGGAACTGTGGTCTTAGCTTTCCCTTCATACCAAAAGAAATCAAACATTACAAGGGATAAATATTTAGAAAGACAAGATCACTTACCTCGAAAAAAATATCCTCCCTCTGGTTATTTTCATATCTTTTCTTCCTTATCCAAGATATCCTCATGTGATTCTAAATCAACTGATCCTTTTATGCCATCTCTTCAACCAATTCTGGTTCTATCAACTTCCATTCACCTATTTCATCCCAAAAAGGTTTAGTTCTACACTGCTTTCTATATAATGATTCAAATGGTTCCATATTTATACTATAATGGAAACTATTATAATAATAAAACTCTAAAAAAGAAAGATATTGATCATAAATTCCTTGTAAATCTATTGAACATGCATATATCATATCCTCCACAGTATGAATTTTTCATTCTGGCTTCCCATCTGATTGAGGATTGCAATATGTTCTAAAATTTAATTATGTTCTCAATGATTTATAAAGGCCTTTTCAAAAGTTTGACGTGAACCTAGGATCACAATCAGATACAACAAAGAGGATTACTCCTTGTAACCTGACTACCTCTTTGATATGTAATCCATAATATTGATCTAGAGACAATGAATCTTTATTAGGATGAAAATGAGTATATTTAGTCAATTGATCAACTACAACATTGATTTCATTTTTACCTCATGATGTCATTGGTAACCCCACTAAGAAATCCATGGATATTTTTTTCCCATTTCCACTTGGGAACTAGAAATGGTTGAAAATTCCATTTTAATAACTGTTGTTTTTCTTTAACCTATTGGAAAGTCAAACACTTTATAGTAAATTCAACAATATATATTTTTATTCCATCCCCTAGTAATAATCCTAAAGATCTTTGAACATATTAGTACTTCAAAGATAAACAGAAAACGGAGAACTACAAATTTCACATAACAACTATTTCTTTAACTATGAATCACAAGGTACACATAATCTCTTTCTATGCCTCAAAACAATCTTTATCAATGTTAAATTCTAGTTACATACTCTTCGGAACCAATTATATGTTTTTCTGCAACTCACTATCTTCTTTCGGTGCTTTCGTAATTCTTGTCTAATAGAGAATATTTTACTACCACCTAAAACAAAATATTGGAGTTCCCTATACCAGCAACCTCTAATCCAAAATTAATCAAATTAGAAAACAATGATGTTGTTAAAAATGCATCATGGTTAATGTTGCATTACTCTTTTGACTAAAAGATTCTGCCTCTTTTTTTTCCATTCCCCGGTGGTAATGAGTTGTGAAATCATAATCCTTTATTAATTCTAGAAATATCAACTATGTCATGTATATTTCTTTCTAAGTGAATATATACTTAAATATTTTGTGATGTGTATATATTTCACACTTTATTTCATACAAATGATGCCTCCAAATTGTTAATGAAAAAAGAATAACAATTAATTCTAAATCATATGTAGGGTAATTTTACTCATGATGTTTCAAATAATGAAAATAAAAAGAAATTAACTGATATATATACATTTGGAAACATCCATGTCCATTAAATGATGCATCACTATGGAAAACAAATTTACAATTTTGGGAAGGCATGGTCAAAACTGGAGAATTTTCCAATCTTTTTTTCTATTCCTAAAAATAATCATCACATTCTATATCTAGTTGAACTTAACAACCTTACATGTTACTTATTTAGTGGCCATGATAACTGAGAAATGTTTTAAACAAACCTTTGATAATAAATCACCAATCCATGAATACAAAAAATCTCTTTGATATTGGTAGGTCTGGGCCACACTTCAACAACTTTTGATTTAGAATGGTCGACACTTATTCCATCTTTAGAAACTATATGAACAAGGAACAAATTTTGTTGCATCCAAAATTCACTGTTACTAAACTTTCCATTTAGTTTATTTTCAGTTATGGTTTTAAAAACAGTCCTTATGTGACATTCATGTTCCACTGAACTTTTATAATATACCAAAATATCATCCATAAAAATAACCACAAACTGATCCAAAAACTGATGAAATAATGAATTCATGATATTCATAAATATATTAGTTTCATTGGATAACCCAAATGGAATAACTAGAAACACATAATACCGATATCTCGTTCAGAATGCTGTCTTTGGAATGTCATCTGCTTTCACCTTTAGCAGATTGTACCGAGACCTCAAACCAATCTTCCAAAAATATAGAGCTCCCTAGATCTGATAAAAAAATCATATATATGAGGCAATGGATACATTCTCTTAATAGTGAAGTTATTCAAGGCTCAGTGATTAATATATATTCTCATAGAACCATACTTGTTTTCATAAATAAAACTAAAGCACCCCATGGTGAACTGCTAGGTCAAATGATACCATTTTAAATAATTCTAGTAATATTTTTTTAATTCTTCCAGTCCAACTTGAGCCATTCGATAAGGAGGTTTAGAAATTTTTTTAGCATCAGGAACGAAATCAATAGTAAATACAACTTCCGGTTTAGGAATAATACTAGGAAATTCATCCGAAAAAACATCTGTTAATTCATTCACTATTTTAATGTCACTAATCCAAACTATTTCATTCTTTTCAACAACATGAGCCATATAACATTGACTACCATCTATAATCAATATTTTAGTTTCATGGTATGTTATCAAATGTATGAAATCATTGAATAAAACTTTCTTGTCGTTGAAATCTATTTTAGCACGATAAACTAAAAACCAATCCATACCCACAATGATATCAAATTACACTACGGAAATTTCGGCAAGATTTTCAGGAAAGACTACCCATTAATGATAATAGGAAGATTTCTATAATTCATGAGTAATTTAATATTTCCACCCAATGTTTTTACTGAATGTTCTATATCACTTTCCTGAGTTTCTACTACCAATTTTCTTGCAAAGCTCTTGGAAATGAAATAATGTGATGATCCAGAGTCAAATAGAGTACTACCATGTTTTTGAAGATATTTGTAACATAGCTGTTACGTCATCAATTTATGGTCCCACACCGACCATTGTAGTATAAACTGGTTTTTCTACACCCTTCTGATTTTGATATTGTTTGTTTCCACCCTAGGTAATCAACTTTGGACACACATTGGAATATTGTTCTATCTCATTTTAACTAAAACATCTTACCACTTATTTTTAATTTCCTGCCTAATAATATACCTTACAGTTATGAGTAGTATAATTAGTCTTACCACATCTCAAGAACTTTATAGATTTTGAGTGACATTCCCTAGGATGATTTTTACAACACGTCTCACAAGTTGGAAATTTTTTTTTCTTACCTCCGGGATTATTTGATGAATTCTTTCCCATTTCCTTCCTATTGGATCACTGCATTTTTTTGTTCTCATGGAACACATGCTCATAAAAACTCTATTTATACCTTCCCATCCCATTGGATAAGATTATCATAGCTTTTTATCTAATAGGTACCTAATGCCCTTCAATATTTTAGCTTCAATACTGAGTAAAATCGATTTATCTTACTATCAATATCCAGGATAAAATTTCAAACGTACCTCGACAAACTGTTGAAATTTTCTTCATATGTATCCATATAATCTTCTCCATTTTGTCTCGATTCTAGTAATTTAATTTCCATCCTAAGTCAAAAATACTTATGAAAATATTTCTCAAGGAAGATATTCTTAAATTCATCCCATTACATTGAATCAATATCTTCACTTCCTCTAAAATTTTTAATCATTAACCACCACTAGTCAGCTTCCCCTTCAAAATTATAAATAGAAAGACAAAACTTTGGATTGTATGAACACCTCATTAAATCAATAATCATTTCCTATGATTTAATTCATACTTCAACTTCCACAGGGTCAGATGATCCCCTGAATGATGGGGGACGTTGCCTCATGAAATTCTCTATGATCGACATCATCATCTGCAGTTGGATTGGTTTATCTCATGTATGGAAACCACCACGATTTATCAATTGAGTCAACTAAGCCATCGCCGTAATAATTTTTTCAGTTCCAATTCCAATAATATCAGGATCTTGATTTGGAATTTTATTTCTCTCTGTATACCTTCCCATTATAGCTTCCCTCTTTCCTCTAAGGAAAACCATTTTGAAAAAACTTATCATAGACGAAGAAACGTGGAAATATTCAAATGCTATATCATTTTGACCATAAAGTAAAAATATTATATTAACTATATTCTATCTCTTAATGTTATATAAGCCAACCTCTGATGCCAACTATAAGTCCCCAACCTTAATCTTTACATAATCTTATAAAAAGTCAGTAATTTGACTTTAATTATCATCGATGATTTTTTTAGGTTTTGAGCTTCAGATAATTAGGCCACCACTAATTAATAACATCTTCAAAATTATAAGTTTAAACTTCTAATAACTATCCATTTTTTCATTAAACCAAACGACTTTAAAAAGATACATGTTTGATTTCATGTTTTAAAAAAATGACTTTTCTTGGATCCCATCATTGAATTTATTCTTCTTTAAGTCTTATTAAAATAATTAAAAACATTATATGAACATAAAAATATCAGTAAGGGATACATTAAAAAATAAAAATGATAGTCTTTAGATAACATGAAAATCATTAATACTTTATCTTAAAGTAATACTTTTCACTATTGAGAAGTAGTAAATATACTTCACTGAATATTAGGTCATTGATTACACTTTTTTTAACCAAAAAATTACCATAAATCCCAAATAATGTAACATATAACATATAATGGTAACTTGGGACATAGACATACTCAAATGTAATAACTCTACGATCAACTTTGACAGAAATCACTAATTAGAATAGACATATGACTGACTTCCATACCTAATGCATTGGAGGTTGTAATGTGACCATGCATCCATGGTTTATCAGAGAACCACTGATAATTTCTTTATCATGTGTCCACCCATATTTTTTTTAGGTAACCACCTATCAAATCCTCAAGTTACAATATATAATCATAACATATTAATGATTGAAATTTTCAACATTTTACTCAAAAAAAATACATTTAAAATCACTAGAAATAATTTCAATATATTAAAATAGTAAATCAACATTAAAAACTATTTTCTATACCAAAACACATAGAATGTGAATAAGAGATTTATTTTCCTTTATATAACATTAAGGCTTATAGTGGAATCCAAATATCAAATAATGGTTACAACGGTGGAGGACTCATCGTCACTGCATATGTTAAAAACATTATTTTTGTTATTTAGTTAAACACCTCATAAAAAATATTCCCTTTTAATGAAATTAAAAGTAAAATGGGTTTATTATACACTGTATAAAATAATATGGTGTATAACATCAAAATATGCTTCAATGAAAGGAGATCGAGATAAATTTCCTTACCTTGAGTCTGACTTATCTCATTCGTTCTTTATATTCATGTATAATAAACATAGGTCAATTTAAAATTACATCGAAACCTTTTTCATGTTTATTATTCTTTTTTATATTGCTTATTATAAGGTCATCCAAATTATAATATTATATAAGTTCATATGGGTTGTTTTGTCAATGTTCGGTACATGAGTCGAAAATGAACTAGTATTGACGAAAATTGTCCATGTAGTCAAAAGTGAATCATCTCCAATATATTATTCATGATTTAAATATCATATATATACAATATATATGTATTTATACACTCCATTAAATCTGGAAATAATAAATAAAATTCACCATTCATGGAGATGGTAAGCCATACGTACACATGAAATCTACGTTCATTTATTTAGCATATTAAATGAATAATAATCAAATGATATAAATTTATATTATAATACCTATATTATATTTTTGTATTGTATTTTCCATATGTTTATGTAAACCATAATTTATAATTTCCATGTATAACATGAATCAGTCATATCACTTTGATGGCGAGGTAGTCCACACTTAAAAGAAATTATCATATTTACACACCATAGAAAGAATAAAGGTATATTGTAAATAACTTATAGAAGAATAAGGATAGAATAAATATAACATATATCATATATAAATATAGTTCCATCATAATATCCAACATGAGGTGTGGTAGTAGAAAATTGAATAATCATTAGTTTGTGAGCAACTTATTCGTCATACACATAAATAATATGTTCATAACCATTAGATGGAGGTGTGTGTAGGTGTAGTTAGAATACATCTCATAAAAAATAACAATAAATTGATGATACTATTTCTGTTATGTAATCAATCAATTTTATGATAATAGGGAGTGGAGACGAGAAAATAAATGAAAGGAACATGAGAGAATATGTTACCTTTAAATCATGTAATTTCTTTTGATTTGATCCAAAAGGCTTTCATGATTTTCCTTCTTCCCAAGGTAAGGACTCTAGGTTGAGAGGAGGGATGTTTGGATACTATTTCAGTATAATTTGTATGGTACAAGGTTTTTTATAGTTGTGAGTAAGTGGGTTTAGGTGGTGGCCTTTTATAAGAGGAAGGAGGGGTAATTTAACAAAGTCTTGAATTATTATTTTATTATAAAATGATTTTAGAAATATAATTTGTAAAAAGTGATATATTTCAATTATAAGATGATTATGGGTATAAATACCCTCAACCAATAGGTTTTAGACAAGATTAGGTTACAAATATAACCTTGTATTTTAGCTTTAACCCTTAGATTAAAACATTTACTCTTGCCATGTCTTCTTGTATTTTCATAATATATGTTTAATGTATTTACTATAAAATAAAAAGAGATCCAAAAGTTGTTAATTAATGAAATTTTTAAAATTATATAAGTACGTTGGATTAATATTTGATTTTTAGGACTATTATATCGTTTAATAAAATAGTATTTGTTTGGAAAACTCATTTTTCTGAATTTTGACATTGTTTAGTAATTGATTGTTTTTATAATCATAAAATCTTGATTACGCAGAACAAAAAGAATTAAATCATATATAATATGTCATAATAATCCATAAAATTTGAGGATGACATCAGAAAGTAAAAATTACATTTCTTTTTATATTTATAATATTCTATATTTGAATACTTTATTAATGAAGAAATCACTCCATAATTATTCTATCATAATTACATTTATTTATTTAATATCTAAGAATTATTAATAAAATACCATTTTATAGGAAATATTTATAGATTTATTATTTATATATATTTTCAAAGTGAACACCTATATAACCCAACATTAAAATTGTTTTACTAAAAATATATAGGTTTATGTAATATTTCCATTTACATTAAATTAATTATTATAACATGTCATTTTCACACTGAAGTGGCTCCCAAATTCAAAACGTTCAGACAATGAATTTTTTTGGTCCAAAATTAATCATTTAATAAGATTAAGACACATGTTAGGGTATTTTTATATTATTATAATATTATTTTTACCCTTATTTACCTAATTTTCCCTTTAACCGTAGTAAATAAAAATAATTACTGAAGTAACTATTCATAATATCCAAAAATAAAAGTATCCAATTTACATAATGTGGACCCTATGATTCCAAATTTGGAATCAATTATTCCAAATTCAAATTAAAAAAAATCAGAAATAAATTTAAAAGTAATTTATATTGTCAAAAACAAAAAGCTGGTTTTTATGAAGTAAAAAATATCAAAAGATTAACTTGTGTTTATGTAAAATATCAAATAGAAATTAATTTCAATGAATATAATTTGATTAAATTGTAAAAAAAACATAATCCAATTAAACAATAAAACTAAATAAAAATGTAATATAACTATATAAATAAATTAAACGAAAAGACATTTTCAAATTAAAATGAAGTATTTTTAACTATTCATTCAAATATTTATTTTTTAGAAAAATATCAAAATTTCCACTAATTAAAATCATTATGTCCAACTTATAAATAAAAATGTTATTTAGTCACATAAAACACATAAAATTGACAAAAACTATAATTTAAAATGGTTTTTAATCAAATTGTGGTAAAATATCATTTTAAAAATATTTGTGTATTTTATTATTAAAATTGGATTCATTCTCATTTTAAGTCACTAAAATATATTAGATAAATTTAAAAAAAATTTAAAAATGAGTGTAATCATATTGTTGTTATTTCTATTGATTCCTTCCAATATAACATCTCAGAAATACCAAACCTTTATAATAATAATGTTATTATTATATTATTCTTTTGGTATAACTCATTGTTGTGTGAAATGTACGATTTCAGAGAAATCTATTGTTTCATATCTAGTAATCTATCAAAAAAAGATTCCCCATTAATGTAAAATTAATATCTTATTCATAAATATTAATATATATTAAAAATTATTAATTTATAAATACCTTGTATGTTATGATAGGCATGAGAAAAAAATCAGGCCGTAGAACACCATAATACACCAAATATATAATGTTTCTTCTATATTACACCCTAAGAATGCTTGTTTTAAATATAATATAATAATATTGATTTTACATGAGTATTTAATAGAATCTTCAATAGATAAGATGTGTGTTAAAACAACTATTCCAATATTATTTTCTTAATTGAAAACAATTAGTTGGATGTCATTTTTCTATACCCTAAAACAATTATCCAAAACGCCATTTTAATGGATCAATTTAGACCCATTTCATAAACACCATTTAATAAATACCAATTTCTATACTCAAAGTCGTACTCAACCAACACATGGTTTTCCAAAACATGTTTGAAAACAAAAAATTTATAAAACCAGTCTCAAGGGCGTAAAAACTATTTCAAAACTCACCAACACTTGTAATTTAAAAAAATAGTTTTACATGAATATCACTTGATAAAAAATTAAATTTATTTTTATTTTTTTTAAAACACAGTAATATCAATCTTTCCATTTTAAATTAGTTTACAAAACTTATCAAAAACTCTTTCCAAAGAATTTGAAATTATAACAAAAAAAAAGGAGGAAATCACATAAGAAGGCACCACTATTTCAGGTCATACAATAAAAAGAAACAATTACATATACATATTTCCCAAACAATAATGTAAACTACCTAGGATACATTCAAATAATAAAGTAAAATCCAGTAAAATGATCCAAAGGATCCTAATGTCATGGGAATCATCCCTAAGCTCCAGTAATAAAAGGAAATAAACTAGAAAAAGGAACCTAGGATTGGACTAATAAACCTATAAATATCATTAAGATACTCACTAGAATACACTTGATAACAATATTGAGATGCATGTATCCATAAGAACATGGTTGTTATTGTCACCCAGACACAGTTTCCCACAAAACCAACAATCGGGTGTCCCTCGGTAACCTTTCCCATAGAAACATATAAAATAATTCGACAGAATTGGGGTCAGCCACTCCTTTTAGATTAATCATGTAATTATGGAAAATACATGCTTCCATAGAAAACTTTCTACAATATTAGTGTTTCCCCTCACATAGGCTATCTACCATATCTTAGGAAACACATGATGAGATCTAATGGTGGTAAGCACAATGAATCATCCTCCTGAATCACATAAAAATTCTTAAAAATAACTCATGCCTCACATGCATTACTTTAAAAAATTGTCCCATGTATAAAAAAGCAAGCACAGTATACAATTAAATGATAATAAACATTCCCACAGTGGATCATAAGAAAGAATGGATTACAAATTTCACCAGGGGCTCAAGTTGGTCTAACACCATTTACGAAAAATAATTTCCATACAATTCTAAATGGGCCATCCCTTAAAAATATTCTGGAATTCCAAGCCATTTCACCAATTCACTTTTGAAACATAAAATGGAAACTCACTCATCTATTTTTAAAAACATATATAAAAACATTCAATGTCATGATAATCAACAAAGATACTGTCAATAAGGGTTAAATCACCCATTTGAAATCACCTAACACCTTTTAAACACTTTCAAAAACCCCAAAACATGATTTTATAGGCACTTTAACTAAATAAAACATTTAAAAAAAATTTCTCCTTACAAATTTTGAAAAGAAAAATAATTTTCTGAAATCCAATCATCCATTTCCACAAAAACATTCCATGGATTCACATCACATTAAAAGGATTTAAATAACATTCATATAAAAACACTCCATCATGGGTTATACATATAATAATAATTAAAGTTGAAAAATATTCCAAAACAAACAGAATTTAGTGGAATGTAATGTAAATCAATAGAAAAAAACACCCATATTAGACCAATGAAAATCACACCAGAACAAATTATTGGTGAGAGAAATCATGTCTCCTTTTAGATAGATGTCTCTCTCACATAAGAGAGAGTCCCTCCAAAACCTAAACACCAAAAAAGGAATATTAAAACTATCCCCAAATCTATCAAAAAAAAGAATTTATTAGGGTTCAGGGAATGTGGAAAATCATGTGGGAGAGGGAGGGAGAAGAAATGAGCGGAGGGAAGAAAATCTTATCGACTTAATATTAAAAGAGAGGAACCTCTTGAAATTTGGGGGGAAGGAGGCTAACAAAATGGGTGGTGTCACATGAGGAGGAGGGAATCCGTGGGGTTTCATTCTACTAGGATGGGTGAGACTGAGATGAGTTTTTCATTAGGGATTTTTATTTTTAAAAGAATTAAAATATAAAATTAAACCCACAATTTTAAAAAATAAAGTGATACCACACAGTTAGGTCACATGTATTACCATACCATGAACCTAATATGTGTATGGAAATTATTATCCAAACCCCTACACTAATGTTTTCTCCTAAGAACCACATGGTTGGACAAACCATTCTCAAACCATGCTAAATGAAACTTCCCAAATAAATAACTGAACCATAGGACATTACTAAGGGTTACCTAACGATGCACATGCGGTGGGCCACAACCAAGACACTATAATGGTCTTGAATGGGTACTCCTAGGACTTTAATGGATTTCCTTAGACTTCTCCACATAACCATAAATCAATGGAAAACATCTAAATATTCTATGTTTCAGGAAAAAACTCCATGGGATATTAAAATATTCACTAAGTGCAAAAAATAAAAATAAAATAATGACCATAGTGACAAGGTGGGTGTCATTAATTCCCCTATATACCACTTTATTCCCTTAGAAAGTCTTAGGTTAATGTAGAAGTCCAAAAGGGAAAGAATTATAATGAAACTCTACTAAGAGATGGAGAAATCCTCAAACAATGGTGAAAATCCTAAAAAAAACCAATCATAAACTGATCATGAAAAGGTTCTAGGGCAAATGATACTAAAAATTTGTATCCCCAACATTGAGTAATGACCTATAATTTTGTAATAATAAAAATCCTTTTCTTCAAAATAATATATCAATACTGAGTAACACCTTCTTGAAATGTGAAAATGTAATCTCAAAACTTCATAGGACAAAGATAACCTTATCCTACTGGTTCAAAAACCATGATGATAACATCACCAAAATTAATATCACAAAGGAAAAAATCAAGATTTCTAAACCAAAGGATTTTAAAAACCAAAAAATACAACCAATAGAAGGCATTCCTCATTAAGAAATGATAGGTCTCTACCAAAAGTGTTACCTTTGGTATACAAGGGTGTTTGCATACAATTCCCCGGAATAATGTACCATGGAAATTATAATTTGAAACATAGACTAGTGGGATCTACAACACAAATGTAATAAAAACTAAATGCCAATTACCCATGCATGCACCCAAAGTCATTCCCATGTTCGATCTAGAATGAAAATCATATCCACCACCCACACTACACATGGGTAATAAAAAACATCATCATGCAACAAGGCATAAATGAGTACAAAAGGAAGCATAACCCACAATGAGAATCCAAATAAGAACACTAGAGACAATATTATAAGGTTTATTTAACCAAAAAACAACTCTAAAATAAATGATTAGAAATTGAAAAATGGTTTATCACCCATAATAAACACAACCAAGATCCCAAAAGGTCATAATGAATTATGGAAACTAACCTATCAAACCTCAAATGTGATATTACACAAGATATTGTAAGAAAAATATATCCCCAATAATCCCACCATTTATAAAATTACCATAGGTCTAAACTACAAGACACAATGATCATTAAAGGAACCACTAAAGAAATGCTACCTCAGTTAAAAACAAATCACATCAATCTGAGAAGGAAACTACACCTTCTACCTCATTTTGGAGTATGGTAAGTATTAAAAAAAGGATAAAATATACATAATATAAATAGTTGACTTAAATATTAGACATGTTATGAGGGGGTCATATAAAACAAAATGAGTTATGGGCCCTTATGTGGTAATGCCCCAAGAACCACATCATTATATCCCAAAATAATATTTTAAAAACCAATGGACTACTAAAATTGGGCCATCATTCATTAAAACCCAATGTGAACCATTTTAGAAATTCAAAACAAAGACCTTAAAAAATTGGATGAATTTAAAACATTTTGTAATATAATTTCAAAACAAACACCACTTGGTTTAAAAACCAAGATAATATTCCATGTATCAAAATAAAACAAACTCTTTCCTTTTGAAACTATTTTCAAATCAGATAATCCTTTGAAATACACTCACTAAAGAGAGAAATAAATTTATAAAAAAATTATTTCCCTTAAATGGGAAATGAATATATCAAAATTACTAAATGAACATGATATAATAGAATCAAACACATATGTAACATTTAGAATTTTTAATGTAAAATCATCTCTTTCAAAAAAAATCATGAAACAAACCTCATTTTACTAAAAAAATTATAAGCCCATGATCTAAAGAAAAAAATATCATTAAATCAGTTTTCACCCACAATAATTAATGACCCATCACATACACAATATCATAAAACGAGGCACAATATAAGACTCAGAAAAAATATCCATCACACAAGAGCCTCAACCCGGTTGGTGTGGACCCGACAAGTGCATCCAAACATCTTGGGACCACATCTAGGCGGGGAAATATTTTTGGGAACTGTTGAATACACCGTAACATGCACTATTTAGTATTGTAGTAGCCAAAAATATTTATCCATATGGGCCTCTAGGAAATATATTTTGTCCTCTGGTCTTGAAAGGATTTTAGGCCACCTAATGCCATTAGGCCAGTTGTTTCCCAAGGACTTCAAGTCACCTTAAGGCCTTAGGGCCAGCCCATGGCCTTCAGCCCACATGATACAGATGTACCAGTCCGACTATAAGGGACACAGATTCAAATGAGGATCAGGGTAGACACATTCACTAGAGCAGAGCTAACTGTAATTGTAAGAATAAGAAGATATGGATTTTCCATCAGTACCGGGCATGTGCAACCTAGTACATGACATCTAGTCGACCAGCCCTGCAAAGGTGGAGTGCTGATATTATCACATATGATTGGGAGGAGCAGTTCTAAGTTGTCTTTTCTAGGTGATTCCCTCTAAGACCTACGAGTCATGTAATTTTCTCTATGCCTTCAAGACTTGTATGAGTTCTACCTCACACCTTGAAAGGTGGATTATCAAAAAGTAATAAAAAATGAAGGCCTTAAGGACGTTCTGACTGAGTAAAAATATCCATCCAAATATGCTAACATATCAAAAGATAGACGATGGCCCCTATCTCATTTCCCTCTCACACTACGAAATCCAAGGTTATTATGGTCTAAATAAATAATCAATTGGGATAAATTACCATGACCAACTTGTACATAGGGTTGGTGAACACATTTCAATCTTGAATTGGTTCATAACGCATGTCCAAGATCATGTGTTTCATTGCTGCATAATATTCTAGGACCTAAAAACCAATCTCACATATTGAATTATTTACTCATGACCATCCAAAAACATTACATATGACCCCCAAGGAAACTCAAGACATAAATATGATGGTCAAAACAGCACTACCATAGGAATAAAACCATATTAAAACAATTCTATCAAACAAAATACCAGAATAAAAGAAAAATACACAACTGCCCTTGGAAACTCAAGGATTGGGGTGAGAAAGAGAACACAACACTATCATTGTGACTACCTCATGAGTCCGCAAAAATGTATTTACAAACTACCAAAACCCCATATAAAAGAGGGTGTTCCAAATCTTAGGATCATATGAAAAATAATAACAAAAAACATTTTATAAAATTTTTAATAAACCAATCTGATCCATCAATCTGATGAATGCCTAAATCTAACCACAAATCTCCTAAAAGGCTTTATTTCTACCCATTATAAATAAAATATTTACTTGGAATCACATAAACATAATTGGGAATAGTTTAAATAAATAATTAATGTATGTAAAATGTAGGAATATAAAAGAAATGTCAAGAACAATCTATTTATCAGATGTCCATACTAAAAAAATGTAGGAAAGAATAAAAAAACAAGAAAAAAAAGATGGTAATCAACACTAGAACAAAAAAAATCTTTCATACCCCAGTATACCATTCTAATAGAAAGTCATGTTGTTACTTATCCTCATCCACTACGACATCACTAAGGATAAAACCATAGAAAGTTGTAAAATCCTAATTTTATATATTAAATCATATAAAGTGAAACATGTTGAAATTCTACTAATGTAATGATAGGTCAAACCAAAAGTAGGTAATGAGAACAGTTGGCTAAGTAAAAAAACTAATTTTAGATAATACAATACTCTCAGGAGTATCCAATAAGAAACAACTGAAATAATAATATAGGAGTGACCACATAAACACTATGTAGGACACCACAATACATTCATCTATGTTTTCATATTCATATTATTTCCAACCCTTGTTATTTTTAAATAAAATAAATAAATATACATTTTCTATAAGGATTTAAAATAAACAAAAAATTATCACATGTGTGTTAAAAAAAGTTTTCCATGATTCATTTATTATATAAAAAAACACATGGAAATCATTTTCCATAGAATAAACAACTTTTCCAAAATAAATTTATAAATTATCACTATAAAACCATTTTATAAACATATATTTTATAATAACCATTTATAAAATCAAACATTCTCTTTACTCTCCCATAGTTCTCCAAAACATGTTTTAAAACCAACTATTTTTAGAAACATGATCAATGATCAAATAACCCCTTTTAAAACATACCCACACATCGTGTTTCGGGAATTTGTTTTCACTTTTCTAACTTCATAACACATTTCAAACTCATTTTAAAAATATTTTTTATAAACATTAAAATACTGAATTTTTTAAAAAAAATTGAAAAAACATTCACAAACCCTTATCAAAATATTTTAAAATATAACTACACAAATAAGAAATAAGGAATTCATGAATGAACAACATTTTTAATTTATATAATAAATAGAAAAAAATGAAAATTACATATGTACCAATATATAAGGTAAAAAATAAGAGATATAATCAATGCATGAAAGAAAATCGCCAAAAACGATCAATATGAGACTAGTTCCAAGGGAATAATTCATATAATATAGTAATAAAAGGACGTAAATATGAAACATAGAGCCTAGGATGACATTATTAAGTCTATAATCATTATCTATTATCCCGCCAAACAATATGTGATAACATATCTTAAAGACATGCATCCACATGAACAAGGGCGTTGTTTTCCCAATGATGCACTTACCCATGGGACCAGCATCAGGGTCTCCTTGGTTTTACTTTTCCATAGGAACATATAAAAAAAGTCCAATTGCATTTTTGGTTACCATTCCATATGACATAAAAATCTCATTGCCGACATAATTAATTTCCGTAGACAACTGACACTCATACTTGGGTTTCCCTTGTATTGTTAATCCACCATATACTATAATTCCAATGATAAGTCAAAAATGAGGTGATTATAATCTATCATCCACATGAATCGTATGAAAATAATTTAAAATAACACACACCACAACTTATATCCTCACAAAACATCACCATTCATAACAAACACACACAATATATACAATATAAAGATAAAAAACATTCCCACAAGGGTTCATAATCCATAACAATAAAATATGTTTTCCATGGTATCAAGAGTTTCACATGCCATTTATGAAAAATAATTTTCATAATGGTTCAAATGGTCCATCCCTTAAAAACATTATTTTTAATTCCAATCCATTTAACTAAATCACTTTTGAATCTCAAATGGGAACTCACTCTTCCATTTTTAAAAACACTTTTGAAATTATCCTAGTCCCTAATGAGTTTCAATGAAAAAATTAATGTGTGGTAAATCACAACATTGAAATCAACCTACACATATTAAACACTTTTAAAACACAAAACACTTGATTTAATACAGCCTTCAATTACATAAAACATTTTTAAAAAAAATTCTTTCCACTTCTTTAAAAACAAAATGTTTTCTTCAAAATACAATAGGTCGTTTTCATAAACACTTAGAATGTATTTACATACCATTCCATGGTTGAAAATAATTTTCACATAAACAATACCCTTATTTTTTATACATCTGTTTATAATTACAATAATAAACACTTTCAAAACAATAATAATTTAATGGCACGAAATAAAGGTGATTACAGAGAAACACCTACATCAAAAAATAGAAACTTAATAGGAAGAATGTTGTGGTGAGTTGAATCATGTTTCCTTTCAAGGATTATTCTCTCACAAAAAATAGAGAGCCCTACAAACCCTAAAAATTCAAAACCATGACTTTAAAAGAATACCTAGCCCTGGCCATGACCTAAAAGTTATTTGCGTCCAAGGAAGGTGGATCATCCGCTGATATAGGGAGGGATGCAAAAGGATATGATAGAAGGAAAGCTTACAACTTTAAGATTTCAATAAAGGAAACTCCATAAATGTAATATGATGGAGACCAACTAATGGGGTTAGTCACACTTAGAGGATGGTGTCCATGGGTGTGTTGTATGAAAGGGAGTGGTGAGGGTGAAAAGATATTTTCCATTAGGGGTTTTTTGAATTAAAATAATAAAAAATAAAAAATAAGACACAAAATGTTTAAAAAACGAGTAAACGACGTTGTTAGTATTCACAGTTTACATAACATGCACCAACCATGTGCAAGGAAGTGCGTGGAAAAAACCAAACCCATGTGGTTTCTCTTAGGTGTTACATAGTAGAACAAACCATGATTTAACCATGCTAAATAAAACTTCCCAAATACATGGCTTAACCATACTCATGTCAAATGGTTTACCTAATAATGTTAAAACCAATTACCACACTCCAAACTCACTAAATAGCCTGCAAGGTTACTCTAACACTCACTTGGATTCCCTCATACCTTTGTTCAACAACCATGAACCAATGTAAAACAAAAAAAAAAGAATCCACGTTTCATGCTGAAAATTAATGTAAAATTAAAACAACATACAAAATCATAAAATAAAAATAAAATAAAATCCATAGTGAGATAGTGGGTGTCATAATAATGAAAGGGATTTTATTAGTGTGTATTTTCATTAGTGTACTAATAATTGTGAGAGTAGGTGTCATGAGAAATTGTAGTTTCATTCATCTACCATCATTTATAAGATAAGGAACACTGAAAGTGGAGTTTCATGATGTTAGAAAAGATAAAAGTACAAATGGATGTTGTGAGAAATAAAATTATGCATGAAGAAGAGTTCTATGATACATGAAGTGAAATGATTTTTTATATCAACACCCGTGCACCAAGGATGAAAATTAAGAGTTTTGGAAGTGGTGAAATCATAAGAAAGTTAAACAGATTGTTTTATCTAAAGTGGGATTCATGGAAATGGTTATGTAATCCATTGTGTTTCATGATTGACTCATGTGAATAATTGTGTTCCATGAACATTTTATTTATGAAAATATTATTTTTATGAAAATAATATTCATGTTTTAAAAGGGTTATTTTGAGTAGTTTCTTTTATAGGGACTAATAAGGACATTCTTATTTTAATAAGAGTTTAATGAAATGATGTATTAGACAGTCACACTAAGTTAATTATACAAATTGTGAGTTAGAAATCATTGAAGACCTTTCCAAATGGAGATGTTATTCTTTCAAGAATTGGGAACCAAAATTAGGGATATTGAAACTCATATTATAAATGGTTTTATATATGTTATATGAAGAAGTATAATGTAAATATCAATGGGAAGATATATACATTGGGTAAAAAATATTCCAGTCAGGCATTGGTAAGTTTGCTAAAGAGTATTTCTCATTTTAGTAGAATGAAAATTAGAGAAGAAGGGAGTGTCCTAGAACTGAAAGAGTGATTTTGATTGAGAAGTGACCAAACCTAAACATGTTTAGAATAGAGGAACCCTAGATAGTTACCGATTAGTCCCCTAATCATAATTGGGGTGAGATCCCATGCATTTTAATGACCTAGCCTAACCCACCACAAAATGTACTTTTTTGGATTTCAGTTTTTAAAAACATTTTCAATTTATACTCCTTAGATTATTCCAGTACGAGTGAACCAAGTATCATTTTTTTAAAATTTCAATATTTTTTTAATAAATATCTAAAAGATGTAAATCAATGTATATGAGAAAAGTAAACATTTTTTAAAATGATGGAAGGAAGATATAAATTAAATGTATATCAAATCATTATTGAAATAGGAAGAAACGAGTGAACCTAATAATATTGAGGTCAATGTTGGTTATGGATGTGAGAGTAATTAATTTAAGTGGTTAAATTAAAATGAGTTTACATACCTTAATTCACCACAATAACCTCTTAGGGTTTCTATAAAAATACACCACTGTGGTCCCAATAATTGGAATCAGATAATAGTTCCATATAGTTATAATTATTCGGTTTTTACTTTATTTGAGTGGTAATTATATTTGAGTTTTATTTTTCCAATAGTATTATTTAGTAACATGTGAAATGGAATGAACATAATGAAAAATTATAACTCTGATGAAATTTTATATAATATAAAATTTCAATGGGATTGTTTGATCACTATGAAATAGTTTATACAATCTTGAATGGATAGATTAAATGAATCTGATTATATATATATATATATTAATTCATTCAATGATATTGTAGGACAATCCAAGGATCCTAATTTCCCCATTGATATTTGGATATAATACCTATGATGATATTTTAAGGGCTCTAAAGGATAAATATTTCAACTTATTAGAAAATATATACTATGGGATTCAAAAAGAAAATGTGGAATTGTCGAAAGAAAATATATCTCAAAAAATCATTGTTAGAATGCTGATGAAGGTCGGGAAAGATAAACAAATTAACTAAATGGATATTAAATATGATAATGGTGTATAAGAGAAGAATAATTACCTGGATAAGGAAATGAAATAGATGTATTACAAAATATGGATGTATAAAACCTGATATGAGCGTAAGGGCCTTAACTAAAAAAATGTCAAATTTGGAAATCCAAGAATGATTAACTTATTTTACACAAGGATAAATTGTCCAATGAGAATAATATAATTATGAAATTCAAGGTTTCCTTAAATGAATATAATATGAAAATATGTGTAAAAATAAAGGACTAAACAGATTTACTACATTAAATTACAGATGAAATAGAGGAATAAAAAACCATGTCAAAAGAGTTAAGAGAAAGTATTATACCTATTAAAACAAAACATAATGAGAGTATAAAATATAAATAGGGAGATATAGAGGTTTATGGAAATGAATTAATAGTCAAAGAATAAGTATGACAAGATTAAGAAACTTTAAAGTGGGTGAAAATATCCATCGAAAAGAATATATCCCTCCCAAGGAAGCGTCAATAAGTTGATTCAATAAGTTTTTAAATATTGATTCTGTGAGAGAGGAAAATATTCTTAATAAATGTAGAATAGAATACTATCAATGGAAAGTAGATACAATATTATAATATTATTTAATCAATGAAAATTATAGGAGTAATTGTCTCGAATCTCAAGGGATCAAAGGGAAAAAAAGAAACTTTTAGCAACATGTCAACTGATGGATGCCTTTAAATGGTATAATTTTAATAGGAAATGTTTTTTTTGATCTAACTATAGTAATATGAAAAAAAATTATTTCAATTGACAAAATCAGGGTGTTAGAAGTTATTCTTTCATTTCTATAAGAATAGATAAGAGAATATGCATTGAATGAAAATCTATTCACCTATAAAATAGGTATACCAAATACGATGAAAATAATGTCACCCGATGAAGGGTGTATAAGACACTAAAAATTGTTAACTAATGAAAACCCTCCTAGAAATAAAAAATAATTGGTTGAATAATAATGAATCTACTTCAGATAAAAGGAATTTAGATGAGTATATATTGAAATATCCACTAATGATGAAGAATTCCACGATAACATAGATGCATTTCAAAGTGGATGGACATGAATCATGCCTAAGTGGTTTTAAAAAATAAACTGTAGTGGAATAGAAAAAGGGAGATATGGGAGTTTGCAAGGAAACGGAAAAAAGTTGATTTAATAAAAACACGTGCAAGAATGTTCCTATAAATGGTAAGGATAAATGGAATATTTACAGCATATGTTTATCTTAGATTAATTGATAAAAATTTAATTCATTCAATGAAAAATATCTTGTTCCTAAAAATAGATTTCATATGATAGGTAAATAATATCAATATATAAAAAATTTTAAATATGTGCTCCAAATATATTATTAAAAATGTTATCTCCAAAAGGAAAAATATAATATTTTTGAAAAAAAATGACTACAAAAGTTACTAATGTAAAATAAGTATCCCAAAATAAGGTTTGTCTTTTGAAATCTTATAATTCCTTAAGTTATTAATAGGGAATAAATATGGTTTGTAGATAAAAATATTATGATTTGGGATGTAAAAAAAGAGTAAAAACAATGAAAATTGAGGGAATTTGTATTCTATTATAACTAATATAGATATAAATATGTATTCCAAAGTGAAGGAGAATGGAAATGTGGTGGTGTATAGTGACTAAAAATCATTTTTAACATAATAAAGTCAAAGTTACCCCCTACCCATGCATTAAAATTTTATTACTATTAAAAAAGTGTATTTAGTTTTGGAGGAGTGGTTTCCCATGTAATCAACTCATCAAAAGATGAATGTGTTGTTGTGAAATGCTTTAATGTGTCCATATATGATTGGAAGTAGAGAAATTTAAATCATTATGAAGATATAATTTTAAGAACACGTGTTAAAATAGTATTGATTCAATAACAAGTGATATAAGATTTGTTATCAAGGTTAATTTTATGTGTTGGTGTCAAGTGCACATGATTATGAATTGGGGTTCAACCTTAAAAATAGAAGATAAAAATTTTGTGGATAAATAGAAATAGGATGATTTCTCATTATTTATATATTTTATTCTAGTATGTGATATCATCTAATTATTCTTGGGATGTCTAATGTTGTTAAGATAGAACACTATAAGGGAAAATATTAATGTTATATTCAATGATAAATATAAGAATGTCTGGGGAAGTATTGATATTAATATCTAAAAGTTGTTATCCCGAAAAACCAAGGAAATTCACTTACTGGATTAGAGAAGAAATCATTTTTATCAATTTTTACCTATTTTTATAATTGAAATATAATTATTTTAAATATATATTTTTTTAAATAATAAATCTACTATAACTCACAGACAATATAATTATCTTTTATTCACTAATTATTGTTTAAAAATGTGATACAAATAATATGGATCGTTTCCTGATATAATTCAATGAATTATAACTACTTCTGAAGTATAAAAGTAAATAAATGCACAGGAAAATATAGGGATTATTTAATTTATCTCTGGTTTCATGCACCATGTTCCAACTTAGTAGTCTTAGAGTTGTTTTAAAGAGATAAAAATATCATACATACATATTAATCTTAGTAGATGAATATTAATTTCAACATAAAATTTCATACACGAGGACTCTAAAGGTTTAGTCTTTTTGGAAACATGGATAAATAAACAACGGATTCATAAGTTAACTACATCATATCTTGCGATTTTATTCATAACTAGAACTCATATTATATATATCATACATAAACCCATTCTTCTTAACCAAGGGAATGGAAAAAACAATAAAGGGTGAGAAAAGACATCCAGTTAGGGTAAACTAGGAAGATATCAATGATCACATAATAATAACATAATCATAAGGCTATGAGTACATGGGTTTAAAATTTCGAAACCAAACCCAAAATATAATAGATAATAAATATGAGTCATGGAATAAATAGTGGATATTCATAAGACATTAATAATAATGGAATCAAATAAAAAATCTATAGAATCTTAACATTAACAGAATACATGAAAACGTGTTAGACACATAACTATAGGAAATCATTTCCCTACAAGTCATGGATCGTTACTAAGACTATTATAGTGGATTGGGTTCACTTCTCAAACTATCATAATAGTAATGGTTTTGTCATGAAACTATCATAGTACATCATGTTAACTACCTAAACTACACTAGTAGGATTGTTCACTCCCATGACTATCATAGAGAAAATAGTACCGTAATGAACTGGGTTTACTCCCCATTCCAATATTATTTATATCCTAAGACACCAATCATTACCCAATTAATTAGAGGGGGATATAGTTCCCACCCATCACATAATATATAAATTTATGTGCCAAAATATCATAAAAAATTCATCACATCCTACCCTTTAAAAATAAAGGGGTTTCATAAACCATTAATCATATCATAACCCATTGAATGGAAATGAGTTCAACAAAAAAAATTTCTATTCATCATGGAATAACCTATGGGAAATGAATGAGTTTCATAAACATCATTTAATTTGAAAAATAACCATAAATAGAGTAAATAAAGACAATATCATTGGATCATATCCCTAGTAAATCTTATGTAACATTAATGGATATAATCGTAGATTGAAAATAATTTGGAAATATTATTGGAACATTTATTTTGGAAAATAACCTTCTAATGATGAAATAAATTCATTAAAATAAAAGAACATCTCAAATATTAAAGAAAATATTTTATTTTAAAATATCCTTAAAAACATATAAAAAATATCTAAATCATTGAGCAGCCATGAAGAGGGAAAATACAATTCATGCCATACCTATTAAAATGAATATTCCATTCATATTTGCGGCAAAAGGCACAAGAGACTTATTTAAAAAATGAAGAGAAGATATCTTTTGAAAAATTTATAAAAAATAATAACATGGTTAAAAATTATTTAAAAAACAATTTTAGTATAGTAAGAAGTTTATTTAAAACATTTTTCGAAAAAAACATAGATATGGAAGAAAAATGGTTTTTGATCACAGAGTGAAATAAATGCATTCTTCCTTAAAAAGATTATTTTAGAAACATGAGTATAGAATGAGGGAAAAAAGAAGGGAAATAATTTATTTTCTTGAAATATTAATAGGAGAATAAAATTTATGCATTTTTTTGAGAGATAGAATATATGATTTCATCATTGATAGAATAATCACAGACAGTTTGGATAAGTAATGAGATTATAATATAATATATATAACACTTGGGTAATGTTTGAATTGTATGTCCCATTAAATAAATAAATATTTATGGATATGTAAATAACTATAATTTTCATTAATATCATAACAAAATAAACTCATAAGCATAATATACACCACAAAAATGGAAATGGGGATGAATATGGCATAAGTCCAATGAAAATAAAGGTGAGATGAGAATCACTTTACCTAAAATATAAAAATATTGGTTTATAAAATGTCAATTATATATTAATACTCAGATATATGATACGAAAAATTCATTAATTGTGACCTTTTTTACCCGTTTATTAATAATTCAACGTTAAAATCATGTATCGGGGAATAACTACTTCATTTTTCATGTATGTTTTGGTTTGGTATTTTTGGTAATATTACAATGATTATGGTTAAATATTTTATGTAATTTTAACTATGATATAAATATCATATATATTTATTGTATAAATATTTAGAGTAATCCACAAAATTTAGAGATAGGGAAATGAATTACACTGTTCATGGAGACGACATGCCATACGTACACATGAACATTGTTTCCATTATCTCGATGGATAAAAGTAAAGTTAAATACTATATAAAATTTTTAGAGTCATTTATATTTCATATATATCATATATATTTATTTAATTTACCCATATCACAATCTATGTCAAAATAAAATGAAAATCATATCAAATCGCTTTGTTGGGCAGTAGTCTACACGTACACATAATTGATGTTATCATTTTACAAAAAAATTGTAACGTAAGAATTTAGATGTGATATTATAATTATAGGATCATAAATATTTCATAAATATCATATAATTATTAAATTCATCATTATCTTCATCTTTTAAATGATGTGATGGAAAATCAAATACATTGGTTGGCTGGGCGAAAGTTCATCGTAACATGATTGATTGTTTTTCCCATTTGACGGAAGAGAAGATGGATAGAGGTTATTAAATAGATATAATAATACCTCATTATATGGTAGATACTAAGTTTATTATATCATCCTATTTGTGTAATATTTTAAATACATGGACGAATAAAAAACTAACTATACTCGGTTAAGAATGATACCTCTTATTCAGACAACCTCCATAGGTGAGCACTAAAAGCCTTCATAGGAGGGATTAAAAATAGAAATAAGTTCTCCAGGATGTGTGTAAGGAATTAAAAAAGATATTTTTATTGGTATTTTATAAGAAAATAAGGCTTTTGTATTGTGAAGAGGATAGAAAAAGAGGGTTCCCTTTTATAAGTGGGGGAAAGGACACACTTGGAATATTTTAAATCAAAAAGGTGTAACCACATTTTTAACATTCCAAAAGGCCCTAAAATTTATCATCAACAAAATTTATATGAGATAAGTTTTACGAACATCAATAAAATGGGATTTTTGAAATATTTTATTCTATTTTACCCCTTATATTTTCAGTTTAAATTATATAATCTGGTTTTAACCTTAACAATGGTAATTCATTTATTCCATTTCTACAATTCATTTTGAAAAATATATGTAGAAATTATTATATAATTTTAATTTTAATTATTCTGAATTTCGAATCCATTTCATAAATCCAATTTTAAAAAATTGTAACATTTAATTTAAAATTAAACATAAAGACATGATAAAAAAGCGGGTTTCCGACGAGAAATGTTTCGTATGTATAGAAAGTTTTAATATTAAAAGTCAATAAGAATATTTTTTAAGTGACATGAATTTTTATAAAAAATTGAACTAATTTTATTTAAAAATTAAACAACATGTTAAATTTTAAATTATTTAAATGAAAATTGAGTTTTTAATAAAAAACTATATTTTTTATAATTCATCAAAAACATTATCTTTTTAGAAAATTATTAAAAATTGAACATAAGATAATTATGAAACATTGATTCAATAAATAAATTTTAGTTTTTAAAATATTTTTTCTAAAATAATTTTATTGTTTTTTCATAGAACAAAATGAAAATTATTATTTGAGGAAAATGTATTTTCAAATTCGATAAAGACTTCACTAAAAATTAAGCACTTATAAATATATTTTCATTATTTAAAACCTCAATACGTAATTTTAGAAATGTTTTTATTACACTTCATACCTCCAAATTTAATGGCTAGATTATAGATATAATATTTAAATAATAGAATTAATAATATATTTTTGTTTTCTTAAATCTCGGTGTTGTGTGAAAATTATGCTATTGATAAATGTTGTTTTGAAAAAAAGTATTTCAAAAATTTCAGGGTGTTATAGGTTTTATTGATGAATATTTTCTACACTGTATGTTAACCCATTGAAAATATAATAGAATGTAGTTGTACATGAAATACAGTTTTGTGATTGATAGATGACTCAAACATAGAATCTAATATGGGAAAACATTATAGTAGGAGAAGTAGAGTTACGGGACAAACACATAGATCATAAAAGAGGGATATGTGTAAACGTTTTATATCATAAGGGTAGTTTAGAATCTGATAATACGATTAAATAACCATGGAATAAAAGGGGGATAATATTTTTGTAAATATCATTATACATATCATTGATAAATGAGATATAGACTTTCTGGTTTCAAAAAATTTAAGGCATTTAGAGGTTTGAAATCTCTAAAAAGTGGTTGTATAGAATTCATGTGAAAATATTTCCTCTTAAAGAATAATTTTTGTAAAAATTCTAAATTGGGATCCTTTAGTATAATATATTCTTGTGATTTTATTTCAAATGCGGGGAAGATAGGATTTCGAATACGAAGAATTTAAAAGTGAAAAAATAATGAGTCTAATAAGGTGTTTTTTTGGGGATTATTATGTGTGTCTAGAATTAAACTCATGATGGTAGAGTGTTTCTAGTAATTCAAAAGGGGGGTATTTTTATCATCTAATGTGAATCGGTGCTACTATCAGTCAGATTTTTTGTCAACCATGACATGGTGAGTCATATATTTTTTCGATATTTTGTTAACTATTTTTGATGTAGTATAAATCATTGTATTTCCTATTGATATGAAATTATATCATCTAATATGAGAATTAAGGATACATTGTAGATGTGATGTCTAAGAGAGAATGCATGAAGACATGTGTGAGCTTGGAATTTCTATCATAAAAATTCTACTGGGAAGATGGATAATGTTATCTAAAATATCTTCAGGGGTATCCAGTAGTAATAAATGTTTTGTTTCATGATTTATGGCATATCTTTGACAAATATTTAGTCACTTATAGCATGTGAAAACATTCCCAAGATTGACTAGCATCAAGAGAGAGCCACACAATGAAAAGTCATTGATGATGTTCCATGTTTATGAATGAAATAACCATTGTATTGTTAAAATAATAAATTTTCATGACTTATTAATATTCTTGAATTAGATTTTATAAATTTATATTCATTATAATAATATTAGGTTAATTTTTAGTCCTAAGGAGAAGGCATTATTTCTATCCAAATTAGGATTTCATTCATTATATTTTTTTTAAAAAAATATTGATTCCAAATATATAGAATTTGAAAATGAAATGAAATTTATCATTTATTATTTCATCATCCCAAAATTCATTTAGTATTTTATTGAGAACATTACGTACTGTTTGATTATTTGAATGAATAGTAGAAAATACTGATTTTTATTGAAAACAATATTTTTTCAAGTATTCAAAAAGTAGTATTATATTTTGTATTAGATTATAAGTTTAATTAATTAATTATTATTAATAATAATCCAAAAAATGACATTTTATCCAAAATTATAATTTAATTTTCTATAAAGAATCTTTTTATACATAAAATGGCATTTTTTTTGAAAAATCATTTTCAACATGTTTTACTTGATTAATTTTTAATTAAATCCCACAACCCATATAAATTTAATTCTATAAAATGGATTAAATATTTGGAATCAAAATAATTAATATAATTTAGTAATTTTAAATTATTTATTTTTCATAAGGAATAGTAAAAACATTAAAAATATGTGACCATAGTTAAGGTTAGAAGATGTTTACCAAGGGGTTAAACTAATGATACAAGGGTTATAATTACCTAAAAATAGGCATTAATGATATTATATTATTTTTTTAACTAAATATTAATTTATGGAGTTAAAAAATTTATTTCGAAATATTATTTTGAATTTGGGAACAAAAGATTGATTTTTGAGAAGATAAATATATTTTATTCAAATGTAAAACTAATTTTGGGTCTTTTTATTTTATGTCATAGTTTTATGTTTTCATTAACTTTTTGATTTATATAAAACATTAAAAACCTTATTTTATTTATCATTTAATCAAAAAAATAATGGAAACTAATTTATTTCTTGATTTCAAGGTAAAATGATTTTTATGCCTAAATTATGTATTTTTCTAAAAACTATTTTTCTTTATTTTTGTGTGATTATATTAATGTAATTTAATATACCATTAGAAACTGATCATAAAAATATTTATTACAAATATTTAATCAAAATCAATAAATTTAGATAGATATACCCTTTTATTTTTAGTCACAAAATTCTGTTATCTCGGTAAAGATTTAAGTTATGACAATTAAGGATAAAATGTGTTTTAAGTGGTTTAACTTGTACACAAGGCTTAAAATGTTTCCAATACATGTATAAGTTTAATAGGTTGTTTTTATTTCAAGATTAATACTTATTAGATTATACTTTTTTTCCTTTGTTCCAATTTACATTATTATGATAAAATATATTATTAATCCTTTAAGTAATTCAAACTATACACTTCCCCTCACATATAAATTGTAACTTATTCTCTCTTCCTCACACCTTTTGATCATTATATTTCATAAAATACCTACCCAGAAAACATCCTACCACTCCTAATCATTTTTTAGTGTTGTTTTATTGTTCAAAAAACCAACCTTGGAAGGATTTAGGTATAAACCTAAAGAGGTTTTCTAGAGAAGCGGTATATCTCTTAACTGTATATTTTGAGTTTTTTCTTATTATACCTTTTTAAAATATTCTTTAATAATGATTAAATTAAAACATTATTATATTACATATACTGATATTATTTTATATCATTTTTATATCCTCTATCTATCTCCTATACCATGGAAAGGGGAATGATACCACTATTCGGGTGTACGAAAGACTACTAACTCATGAAATGATGTAATTCATTTACCACAACCACCCCTCATTGATGGTTATAATGATTTATATAATGTAAATATATTAAATTCAGGACATAATTATAATTTTTTAAAGAAAATATATCATTTATTTTCTTCCCTTTTCATCCATTGAAAATTTTTAACAGTGTTCATGCGTACGTGTGGATTACCACATCCACGGAGTGATGTGAGTCAATTTTAATCATTGTATCATATAACTAGTATATATAAATTTATTTAATGAGTTAATATAATTTTTATTACATAATCATCATTTTTAAAAGAAAAAATAATACTCACCTTCTTTACCTCTAGCTCATTATATAATGAAAATGTTACTCTTGCATACGTAGGACCTGCCCTCCCCATGATTGTGACATAATTTATTATTCATAATGATAATTCATGTTTTTTATAAAGGTATAATTAATATAGAAAAATAATAATTATTTTATGATTATTATTCTTTATATAATGGAATAATTACCTCTGTTAAAGTCACATTGGACATATGTGTCGAATATTTTAATAACATCTCATGTGGAATTAACTGATTATGTAATTAAATAGGCCATTAAAATATATTAAATAAATTTTTTAATTGCATGGGATTAAAACTATGAAAGGTTATTAAGAAATTAAATAATTTTAAAAAAATTATTTTACAGGAGAAAAAAAAGTTACGCGACGAATCAGTCTCAAAGTAGAGGGCACTTTACCATAAAACAACATTTCAAATGTTTTAAACATTTATTTTGTAAATATTTTTATTCCCAATAAAAATTAATAATATTATTTTATGAAATATATATATATATATTTGAAATATAAAGGAAATTTTATCTTTATATGGACTATCTTTCAAAGGGTTTTAAGAGGAATAGTTTTACTTATTTTATATGAAACCTTTTAAAAAAAAGAACATTTTATTTTATCTTTAATAGTGTCAATGTTTTTTCCACCACCATAACTAAAATTTTATGTTTTTAATCATCAACAAGATTTCTGATTTTTATTAAATAAGAACCATGCTTCCATTTTTTCAAGATATTTTCAAAAAGGGTTTTAAAAGGAATGGATATTACAATATTTGGAAATGTTTTCATATGGGTGAAAAGATTATTTTACGAGTTTGATTAAGGAAATTAATGTTTTCATTTATTATGATTATGTTATTCTTCTTTGGAATATATTATTAGGAAGGATGATACTGATATAGCTCATGACGATGGGTGATCTGGATAGATCTCTCTAATGCATTGGGTAAAGGGATTGAGTTAAGTGATTTCATTTCTCCTAAGAGATTATTCGAATTTATTAGCTAGGTAATTCCATTTGTAAGAGGGATTATAAGTTTTATATGAATGTTTTTTCATACATTAACTATACAATTTATCCTTCAATGTTATGTGTTTTTATAGATATATAATGATTTAACATAGTATCATAATGAGCTAACATTTTCAAATGAATGTCAATGTTACTTATTAGGGTGATATATAAAAACTCATAAAAAATATTCAAGAATGAAAATAAAATTTTTTATGTTTTATTTTTCATTAAATATTTTAATTAAATGATTTTTGAAAATATTTTGGAAGTGAAGTTTATTTATGGGTTAAGAAAAAGTTTATTTTAAGATCAATGTTTATTTTGAAAAAGGGAAATTTTTATGATTATTCGTGGAAAATGGATTTATTTCATTAATTTTATATGTTTCTTATAGATATTTTTTTATTTTCCCACATTTTAAAATTATTTTCACAAGGTTGTAAGGATTATTAGGGACGAGGATGATGTCAAGATGAAAATTGTTAAGATATATCATGAAAATAAAAACTGTTATATCTTAAAAGTTTTGTAATGTGTATATAATGGATACGAAGTTCAAGTGTATAATTTTGGATGTACTATTTATTTATTTATATAAGTTTAATAAACCAATAATTTCAAATCCATAAAAATAACATAACTTTGGTATGAATAAGAATGAATTATTGGCTAATGATACAATTTTTAGATTGTTTATGGTTGGTTAATTATAGTTGATGTCAAAGGTAAGGTTTAGATAATATTAGAGGTTATAATAATATAACTAAATACCCTTATGATATTCATATTAATGGTTAAAATAATAGAGAATTTTCATATTACCATGTCGCTTCATCTAAACTATGTTTGTTCGGAATGGGTTTTTGTAGAGAAACATGTAAGCTGATGTAGGAAGTCACCATGAACAAAATCCTTACAAATAATCAACCAATAATGGTTGGAATTGGAACTAATTCATTTATAGTAATGGATTAGTTGAAGTGGGATATAAATTGTGGTGGCAGCCATGCAAGTGGGAATTGATATCTACCATAGATGAACATGTTGATAATGAAGCATTTTATGAGACAAACCCATCTAGTATTAAGTGGATCTTATGAATTAGTGTTATATGAGGGATGTATTAAATATAATTAAGAGATATTTGAACTCATGGGTTTTATAAATCATTAGATGTTAACTCTTGATATTTACTATTTAGAAGTCGAATATGATTATTGGTGGTCAATGGTTAATAATACTAGAGACGGAGAATAGTTTGGCTCCATGGAATGGGAAACATTTAAGAATATATTCCATTATAAATATTTTCTTGAGGTGTTTGAATTATGGGGAAACGATATTCTTGGAATTAATAAATATGGAAGAAGATTCAATGGTTTTGTATAAAGAAAATTTTACCCAACTAGAATTGTATGATTATTTTATCTAGGATCGTGATTGGTAAATTAAAATGTTTTACACAATATTACATCCAATAAACCAAAGTAAATTTTCCACTTGTGATATTAAATGTTATGGGGAAATTATTCATTATTATGATAAGGGATAAATGGAGTATTATGGTGATAATTTTTCCTCAAAAACAAGAAGAAAAAAAGATCTATGTGGAAGGAAAATGGGAAGAATCCATTAATGAAATATTAATGTAATGTATTTTTTTAGTGTATGAAAGGTGTGGTAAAAATCACCCTAAGTAATTTCTTATGATATCTAGGATGTTCATCTGCTGTGTTATTTTTTTTGTAATATTTATTTTGATTGAAAAAAATATCTTCATAGTGTTAATACCAACATTGATAAGTGGGTGGTAATATTTTTTAAATTTAATGAAATAGGTCATTATATAGACTTGTGTCTGAAGAAGTTCATGGATGATGTTATCCAATATTATTATAAGAACAAGGATGTTTTGAATTAATTTAAAAACTATTTTGGAAGGTGTTGGTCAACAAGAAAATGTTGTAACATGTACATTACATGTTTATTCATATTAGGATAATGCTTTTTTGTATTTTATATCATGAAGTTATTTTATTTTTGAGATAGTTTTTAGTAAATTGTAAATTTCACTAAACTAAATAAAAAAACATTTAAATCACACTGGGTAATTATTAAAGAAAAAAGTAGTTTTAAGATTCTTCATGTTGTACCTATGGAAGTATATTCCCTTTAAAACATGGTATCCTGACCCTTGTATGGTTTTCTATTTTTTCAGGTAGTGATTAGATATTAGTTTGACATGAAAATATATATTATAAATATGAAGAAATTATTTTCCATCATAAATTTCATCTTATATACTAGAGTGATTTCATAACATTGATAAGATATCATGAATCCAATAAGATGTTAAAATATGGAAATGAAAGTTATCCTGATCATATTTTTGAAAATAATGGAACTATTTAGAGTTATGATTTGATGATTGTAAAATAATATAATGTTTTTTTCATAAATATTACTTTATTTTATCTTATCGGGTAGTTTAATTTACAATCGAATTTCTATCCGATGCTAATTCAATTTTAAAATACGCTATCAAATATAATAAGAATAACATATATAATTGAAAATGATGTTGTGAGGATTATTTGAAAATGGTTTCATTCCTACTAACACATTTCCATGAGGTTCCCCTATTTTATTTACTAAAAAATTATGGTTCCATAAGGTTTTTCATTGATTATTGTAAATTTTAATCATTATTAACAATATTCAACTTTGTACTTATATTGATGACTTGTTTGATGAGCACAAGAGAGCTCATTATTTTTTAAAGGATGAATTATGATGTGGGTACCATAAGCTAAAGGTGAAAAATAATGACATCCCTAAAATATAATTTGATACTAGGTATAGGAATTTTTATTTTGTGGTTATTCCTATTGGGTTAAAAAATGTTCCAACTATAATTAAGGAGATTATGAATATATTTTACTATGAATATTTTTATATATTTGTAATTGTGTATATTAAGGATATTTTGATTTATTCTAAATGTAATAATTATAAAAAACATCTTGGGATTTTTTTGAAAACACTGAAAGAAATTTTGTTATATAGAACTTTTTTCAAATTTGATTTTTGGTAACAATATATTTTATTCCTTGGACATATCATAAATAAAGATGATATAAAGGTTGATCATACTAAAACTAAATTAGTTAGTGGATAGAGAATACCTAAAAATGTTACTGAGATTCATTGTATTATTATATTTGATGTCTCTTACTGGGGGTGGTTTTTAAAAAATTTCCCAATTATCTAACCCACTAAGTTAATATGAATTAAAATAGAAAAAATGATTGACATAGTAATAAGTCGGAATTTTCAATAAATCTTTTTCATGGTTGGTTGCAGTAAATATGAGAACAGGCTCTGAGATGAAATTTGATTCTGAGGCCTATGTTGCCTGAAATACTTTTTTGAACATTATTTATGTATATTTAGTTGATGTGCGAGTGGTTTTACTTAACATTAGATCCAGTGAATGGATTGAAAAGATGAGGGCACCGTTGAATCCAGAATATTAGGTTCCGCCAACGGGGGGCCTACCTTCGGTCAGTGAAGGTCGTCTGGGAATGATATTTTTCAAATCTTTTGTAATAAAAAATAAAATAAAATAATATTATTTTCTATAACCGTTGAGTGTAAATGCTGCGTAATGGAGTTCTAGCAATGGAATAGTTACTGGTCAATAAAAGAACCATTACCCTTTTACGGCATAACTACACTCATCGTATGGTTATGGACCCTTGTTAATTGTGGTTCATGAATGTGTCGTATTAATGAACATAGCGTTGGGGTGGGGGTCTCTTTAACTATAAACATTCGTTGGTGAACGAATGGAATAAATGCACGATAACCTCTAACAAAACGCTGACAGATTTCTTCCTCAACACAGAACTACAGACTCCATAGAAGAATCATCTGGAGGATGAGACTATATTCAGTGAGTGGTTACGAGCACCATCGAATGACGAACCAAAGACAACAACGAAGGAGGTTCCGTCTATCGTCATCAGGGGATGTCTCTCTAGGAAGGGTTTTTTGATTTGAATATTGTGATATCCTTCCATTCATAAAATTGATTTATATAAAGAATGAGGGTCAACCAACCAATTGATTGATCAGTGGATCATTCATTAAAAATAATAGGTTGATGATGGGTTACGAGTTAGGATTTATTTAATAATTCTCTAATTGTTGCTAACACCTGTTGTTAAAACGATAACGCGAAGGGTGAGAGAAAATCAGAATAACGATCAAACCCTCTGCCGATCTTGTTTTTCTTGTGTTTCCCATATACTGTCAGGAAATGTGATGGAATGGAATAGATAGGTGTCACGCAGTGGCGGCAGTGGCCCGGTGGGCTCGTAGGTGCAGAAAACACCATGAACGGACCACCAAAGCTCATCCAGTGGCCTGCGAAAAGAACCACTGGCGTGCCATGCCGGCGGCAGCCGATGGTGGCCAAAGGAGGCCCGAGGAATCCTTTCATAGACATTGGAATGGTGGCGCTCCATGGTGGTTAGAGGGGGCCGGCCCAAGATGGCTGCGTGGGAGAAGGGTAGTGCCCGCCGATTCTAGTGGCGACAGTAGCCGCGGCGGGACGAGACGACGCTGCCCCACGCCGCGCCACTTCAGCTGGAGACCATTCAACCACCTAGCCGATCATTGTTCATGGTAGGGCAGCACCCCAGAAGCCTGAGGAAACGGCCCCACATCCGTTGGGCCACCTGGAGAAATGGTCCACCTTTAGGTAGACCGGGCCGGACGCGGGCCGACCGAATGGGCAGGAAACGACCACCGGGCCACCGAGGGTGGGCCAAGCCCACCCTACGTGCTAGGAAAACTGCACCCCATGCCTGAGAACAAGCCGGACCATCCCCGATGAGCTGGACCCAGTGAAACGGGTCGACCATTAATGGGCTGGACCTGGGAGGGGTCAGGTAGACCCCACGACATGGTGCGTCGGTTCGGCCTAACCGTGTTGGACCTAGCCCAGACCCAACTGGACCCCGAATAAATAAACTACCATAACTGAGAAACCGAGTGTACATTTGAAACACCATCAGTGGTGTTTGGACCGTTTTTGGGAAGTGGTCCCTTTGGCATATTCTAGTTGGCCCAATTATGCCGGGCTAGATCGAGGTACGATCACCCCCATTTCAAGGAAAGGGGTGTAAATAACATACTGGGCATCCGATCGATTCCTCGTATATGGCATAAGGACCCTAGTTACATGGAGGTACTTTGGAGATACTCTAACTGAGTTTTGATGGAGTTTGACTTGTGACTTGGGTTGGATCAGACTTGAATCCAACCAGACCCTTTTTACAAAAGTGCCTATATCTCACAGACCGAGCATCTGATCGACACGCCGTCTATCACGTTGAGACACCTATGGAAAGATGGTCTCTTGGGTATTCTTTTTTTGACTTCGTAGTAGTTTAAATATGAACGATGGATTGAGGAGAATAGTCTTCCAGATATCAGGAGTTCTTCGTGTGGGAATCCAGTGGGTGGATATGGCATGACGAAGAAGATCGACCAATACGGGTCAATGTTAAAAACATCAGAGTGGAATGATCTAGCTATAATAAAAATCATCCCTACCTCTATACTAGTGACCAAAACTGGCCAGCACCAGCGACCAATACGGGTCAGCACCTCCGACAAATACAGGTCAACACCAGCGACCAATACAGGTCTGCATCTAGTGACTAATACAGTTCATTGTACAATGACCTATACGGGTCTTCATTACAGTTACTACAGATATGATGATCAATCATTATGACTAGTCATCCCTATCCTAGTAACCTTGATGTTATACCGTTAGAGTGAGCAATCTCATTTGCTTTGTGCATCATGACTTAGACCAGGCTTATGATTTTACCATTGTGATATTTCTTGGGATTTTATCCTTTTTGGATTATTAAGAGACCTTTTCGGGTCTTGAGGTCCCCTACAGAGTTGTTATACTTACCCCTACATGGGCTCCAACTGCACGTGTGTGTCTGGTCCTGTCTACTAACGCCTCGAGGTAGAATTTGGAGGTTTGGGACTTGGTGGATCTTGGTTTGACGGAAGTAGTCGAGATCCTCTTCTTCAACTTTAGGCTCACTTATACTCCACTCCAGGATGAGATCCAGGGAAAATGAGATATATGTTTAAATTATTTTCATTTTATAGGAATTTTATTCTTTTATACTATTTTTAGCTTACCGATGTACTTCTATTTGTACTTTACTCTCAGGGATATAACTTACTTTTGTTTGTTGTTTACTTCAGTTATAATTTTTGTGTGTGTATAGATCTATAACGCAGTTCCTTACCTATTCGGGAAAAGCCTTATAGTGCTAGACACCGACCCCAAGTCTATGGAAGGTTCTCTTGGGGTTGTCATGTCTGGGCCCCGTGGGATGGGTCATTACAAAGTGTTATCAAAGGGGGTTAGTTATACCAGAATAACTAAGAGTATAATTTTAATGAGGTAATGCTGTATAGCTTCTTTAGTTCGGTTTTTTGTACAGATCATCTAGTGTCAGTACAATGACCGACATGTCCATACACTAGAACCATGAATTCTGTTTCCCGAATTGGTAGATAAAAACAGCGGTTGCTAGTGTTTTGAAAAGTTTTCGTGATCATTTTTGGGTCAGCTCACCAGGTATAACATATTGAACATGGCACATATATATCATATAGGATGCCTCCAAAAATATAGCCAACCATGATTCTTGTAATAGATTGTGACATTGGCCCACCAGGTGACGAGGCGTTGGTACTTGGGCCACTCAATGTGATGGAACCTTTGGGTTGTGTACTAGTAGCACCGCCACCTGTTGAGCAGCAGATGCTACTGGTGGATCATGAACGCCAGCTGAGAGAGTTTCATAAGTTCCAGAGATAGATGCCTATGAGGTTTCATGGTGAGATGGACCCCCAGGCAGGAGATGACTGGCTTGAGGTGGTTTCAAGTATCTTTTTCTTAGTAGAGACACCTACCGAACAAATGTGGATCTTGGTTTCTATTCTTCTTTAGGTCTCGGAATGATGATGGTGGAGCTCGATGCTCCCAGTTCATGAGGAGAGGACACTCACCTGGCCTGACATTGAGAGCCTTTTTCAGATGGAGGTCATGGCGGCGACCCTTTGCACTGTGCGTATTCAAGACCTAGTGCATCAGCACTAGGGAATCCAGACTGTGGATCAGTACTCGGCAATATTTACTGAATAATTTCAAAACTCCATAGACATGTTATTGGACCTTCACTTTTGGGCACAGACCTCTGAGCAGGGGCTCTGATGAGAGATAAGATTTGTGATAGTTTCTCTCAGCATCATGATTTAGGCTAGGGTGTTAGAGAGAGCTTTGTTAATAGAGAGCTTCCTTCCCAATTAAGAATTGATATTGAGAGCCCCTACCAGATGACAGGTAGCAGAGTAAACTACAGTTGGTAGTAGAAAGATGATGCAGAAGCCCAAGTAGGATAGAACTTTTGGAGTGTGACCCTAGGACACAGGTTCAGATGTGTGAGGCTCAAAAGGATGAGGGAGCCACCAGTGAGGCATGATCTATTTTTCCTATGGGAGATAGGGTCACAGAGATCAAGACTATCTAACTCCCTACGAGGATGATCAGAAGATAGTGTGGGGGCCCCCGAGGCTGCGACATGATAATGAGGGTCATCCAGGTGGTAGAAACATCAGGAGATCATAATGTGAAGCAGGAGGTGGTTGGGGTCACTTGGCATTACCACCTCCACCCCCAAGAGGTCAACCATAAGATCAGGGAGCTGGTAGATGGAGACAGGACCAACTACAAGTAGTAGAGGTTCACGATCCTATTGTCCCTAAGATGATATGAGGTATTATCTATAACATCCCTATTATTGCAGTAGTGCTTATTGACACAGGTGTTGTCTATTATTTCTTTTCCATAGAATTAGTTTGGGACTTTGAGATTCTGACTGAGATTTTAGCTCGACCATTGCGTTTGGTTACTCGTATAGGAGGAGATTCAGTAGTCACACACTGGTGCTAATAGTGTGATCGTACTCTTGGAGGAGAGAGTTTTAGATGAGATCTTCATGTAGCGACATTGAATCCCTATGATGTCATTCTAGGCACAGACTGGCTAATAGCAGTTAATGTATAGATTGACTGCTTGATACTTACAGTACGATTTATGTGTAGATTTGGAGGCCAGTTTTCCTTTATTGGTGTGAAGTAAAATATAGCAGTATGAGATGGACTTGCGCTCTGGTGGTTACAAATGATTACATATCAACTGGCCTGCATGACCTTTAACGTGGTGGATAAGGCGAGTCAACAGTTACCTACGGTGGTGGATGAGTATGAGGGTGTCATTCCAGAATATGTCTCAGGACTAACTCCTTATAGAGAGGCAGACTTCCACATTGACTTTTACCCAAGAAAACATCGATATCTACACCAGCAATTCAGATGGCCCCTATGGAGCTCTAGGAGTTGAGATTACAGTTGGAGGACTTACAGAGGAAGGGATTTGAAAGGCCAAGTGTTTTTTTCATGGGAATCACTGGTGTCATTTTCCATGAAGGAAATAAAAAATTTGAGACTATGTGTGGAAATCCAACACCTAAAAAAGGTGACCGTGAAGGAATAGTATCCTCTACCAAGGATTTATGATCTCTTTAATAAGGTGAAGGGAGTTCATTGGTTTTTAAATATAGGCCTCAGATCAAGCTATCACCAGCTCAGGGTACGAGATGAGGACGTACCGAAGACAACCTTCAGATGTCGGTATGGCTATTAGGAGTTATTGGTGATGCCTTTCAGTGTGACCAATGCTTCAATAGTGTTCATGGGGCTCATGAATAGTATCTACAAGACTTACCTCGATCTCTTCATGGTGGTCATCATCGACGTCATCTTGGTGTACTAATGGTCTGATAAAGGTAACGTTTTACACTTAAGGATAGTTCTAGACTCACATTGGGAGAACCATTTATAGGGGAAGCTCTCTAAGTATGTGTTCTGGATATGGATGGTCCACTTATTGGGACACATCATCTCAAAGGCAAGATTTGTAGTGGATCCGGCGATGATTGAGGCAATACATTCTAGGGAGACACCCAAGAGTGTTATTGAGGTGTGTAACTTCCATGGATTAACATGCTACAATTAGAGGATTGTACCCGATTTCTCTAGAGTAGCAGCACCTATGACTTCCTTGACGAATAATGGGCAACCATTCATGTGTTCAGAGACATTCTAGGAGAGCTTTCAATAGCTAAGGCTGAGCTTGAGCAATGCTCCCATACTGAGGTTGTTGTAGGAGGGCACTAACTATGTGGTTTTCTATGATGTCTCAGGGACTAGATTCAGTTTCATATTAATGCAGGATGATGCAGAGATTGCTTATATCACATGACAACTAAAGCTGAATGAGAATGATTATACGACTCATGACTTGGAGTTGGAAGTCATAGTCCTCACACTAATGATGTGGTCTCACTACATGATGGGTGAGCAGTTCATTTTTTACACAGACCACATGAGTCTCAGATATATCTTCACACATAATGATCGGAATTTGAAACTGCGACATTGGATAGAGTTCTTCTAGGACTATGACTTTGAGATAGTCTATACTCCTGGGAAGGGGAATATAGTGGCAGATTCACTTAGTCAGAGATCGAGTTCACAACTATTGAACGATGATTCAGAGAAGTTAGCCTTGATTCAAGTATCCTATGTGGATAGAGTTGAGAGTGTCTACCTCTATTTGATGGTAGTTTCACCTCCACTTCATTAGAAAGCCCGAAAGTCACAACTTGGAGATAGTAGCTGCGAGACTACATGTGCTTAGATATCTTCAGGCCATGCACCTAAAAAATATTCTAATAGTGGCGAGAACGCTATCCTCTTCAAAGAACATACAGTTGTACAAGTGGCGCTATGAGATTATGGGATGAGGGAGTTCCATTAACCCACCTTTGTAGTGCATTCAGTCATGATGAAGATGTATTAGGACCACCAAAATCAGTACTAGTGTCCATGGATGAAGAAGGTTGTGGTATAGTTTGTTTATAGATGCCTCACTTTCCAGCAAGTGAAGGCCAAGCACCAGGTACCGGCAGTCTTGACCCAACCACTCGAGATACCATAGTTGAAGTGGGAATCGATATCAACAGACTTCATGATGGGGTTACAACATACATCTAGGGGGAACGATACTATCTGGGTGATCGTTGATCGACTCACCAAGTGGGCCCACTTCATTTCTATTCGAGAGAAGGGTTTAGTAGAGAGCATGGGACATCTCTATGTTCAGAAGAATGAGTGACTTCATGGGGTACCTTCGACGATAGTCTCAGACTGTGATGCACGCTTCACATCCCAATTGTGGAAATAATTACAGGAGGCCTTCATGACTCATCATTGCTTGTGAACATCTTTTTACCCGTAGATAGACGGTTAGACTAAGCAGACCATGCAGACCATGGAGGAAATGATTCATGCATGTTCCCTATATTTTGGTCATAGCTGGGAGGAACACCTACCCTTGGTAAAGTTCGTGTACAACAACAACTATCACTAAAGTATTGGTATAGCCCCTTTTAAGGCATTGTATGTATGACCATACAGATCACCGTTTTGCTGGATGGATCTAGGATAACTAGCTGTCGTGGGCCTAGAGATTGTACGAGCTACCACTGAAAAGGTACATATCATTCGAGAGAAGATAAAGACCTCACAGAGTGGACAGAAGTCCTGTGCAGATAGGCAACAGAGAAAACGAGAGTTCCAGGAGGGGGCCACATATTCTTGTGAGTCTCCCCTCGATGGGGACTATTGATATTTGGCTAAGGTGGAGAACTCTCACCGATGTTTTTCAGACCATTCCTGATACATCGGAGGATTGGAAATGAGGTGTACCACTTGGAACGGTCACCATAGTAGGTGAGGGGGCACGATGTCTTCCACGTATCCTAGTTGAGGAGATACGTTCATGAACTATCTCGCGTCATCGACCTAGGAGAGTTTGAGATTGACTACGGGGTGACATTTATAGAGTACCCAATGGAGATAGTTGATCAAATGGAGTGGATCCTTCATGGGTGGTCGATACCTCTGGTGCATGTTCTGTGGCAGCACATGAATCACCTAGAGAGAACATGGGAGCAATAGAATCATATTAATTCCCAGTACCCCTCTTTTTTGTGTATCCTTGTTTGGATTTTTGGGACATAAAGCCCCAAGGCGGGGAGAATGTAATAACTCATAATTTTCAACAAACAATTTTTGTGGTTTTTTGATGTGAATGTGAGACTAGCCTCTGAGATGACAGCTGATTCTGAGGCTTGGGGCACCCATAATAATTTTCCAATATTTTTATATGTATGTTCAATGGATGTGTGAGAAGGTTTTCTTAACATTTGAATCGACACCCATATTGAATATCTGAGGGCACCATTGAATCCAAAATATTGGGTTTCGCCTAAGGGGGGCCTAATTTCGGTTGGTGAAGGTCGACTAAGAAAGATATTTTTCAGACTTTTTGTTATAAAAAATATAATAAAATAATTTTATTTTCCATAACCATCGAGTGTTAGTGTTGTATAATAGAATTCTAGTGAATGAATGGTTACAGGTTATTGAATTACTTGTTACCCTTTGATAGTGTAACTGCACCGCTCATGCGGTTATGGCACAATGTTAATTGTAGTTCATTAATCTGCCACATTAATGAACACAATGTTGGGAGGGTTCTCTTTAATTATAACCATTCATTGGAGAACAAATGGAATAAATTTGGGAGAACCTCCAACAAAACACTGATAGATTTATTCCTCAACATGGAATGTTGGATACCAGTGAAGAACTAATCTGGAAATGAGACTAGATTCAGTGATCAGTGAAGAGCGCCACTGAGTCTTGAACTAACGAAAAAAACGAAGGAGGTTCCATAAATCCTCATCAAAGAACTTCTCATTCAAGTAGGGGTTTTTTTTAATATAGTGATATTCCACTTTCCCTATTCTTGATTTGTACAAAAATATTGATCTACTGACCAACGGATTGATCTATGGATCGTTCTTTAAACACGGAAGGTTGATGCATACTTACAAGAGTGAGTTATTTCTAAATTCCCTGACTGTTCCTAACATCCTTCGCAAAAATGCTAATGCGGAGGGCACAAACCAATCTGAACAAGGCCTAGACCCTCTGTTGATCTTTTTGTTCTTGTGTCTCTCATGTGGTGTAAGGAAATGTGATGGCAAGACAAAGATAGGGGTCACGCAGTGGCACCGGTGACCCGAGAGGCTCGTTGGAGTTGACGACACCAAGAATGGACTATTGGAGTACATCTGGTGGCCCATGAAAAGAACCGACATCGCGCCATGCTGGTGGCGTCTGACCGTGGCTAGGGGAGGCCCATGACAACTGACAGTTGTTGGTGGGAAGGCGTCATGTCGTCGCGCACTATGGTTTCCAGAGTCGGCCGGCCTGAGCCAGCAGTGCAAGAGAAGGTTTGTATGTGAAGGATCAGCTAGCGGTAGGAGCCACTACCAGCGGGCTGTGGTAGGAGAGGGTGGCACAGCCCTGCGCCGCACCACATCATCTAGAGATCGATCAACCACTTGGACGACCGATGAAAGTGGTGTGGTAGCACCCCACCAGCAAGTTGAAATGGCCTTGCATCCATGAGGCCAGCTTGAGACACAGTCTGTGTTTAGGAAGATGCGGGCCGGCCCTGCGGGCCAATGTGGGTGGGCCGAACCAACCAAGTGGATCAGGCCCACCAAGTGGGCCGGGCCAACCATGGCCTAGGACCATGAACTAGTCGAGCCCACCCAGATTGGCTGAAACCTATGGACCAGGACATCCCTTAATGGTCCAGAACCAGGCAGGGTCATGTAGACCCCATGACACATAGTGTCGGGCATGCTTGGAAAAGTCAGACTGGGCCCAAACCGAACCGACTCCCGAATAATGAAACACCCATAACTGATGAACCGAGTGTTTGTTTGACACTATTTTTGTGGTGTTGGGACCCTTTTTTGGGAATCATTTTCTTTGTAATATTCAAGCGAGCCCGACATAGTTAGGTCGGACTGAGGTGTGATCACCCTCGTTTCAAGGAAAGGGGTGTAACTTACAGACCAGGCATCTGATTGACTCACTGTCTATGGTATAAGAACCCGTGTGACATGGCAGTAATTTGGAGATAAACTAAGTGAGTTTTGATAGAGTTGGATGTATGACTTGGGATAGATCATACTTTAATTCAACCGGTCCATATTTATAAAAGTGCACAGATCTCACAGACCGGGCATTTATTTGACGCGTCGTATGTTACTTAGGGACCCCTATTATTGGGCGGTCCCTTGGGTATGATTTTTGTGGGAATTAGTACTAGTTGAAATATTTCTGATGGCATGAGGAGCAGAGTCTTCCAATGATTAGATGTGATTTGTGTGGGAACCCAATGGCTGGATATGACATGAAGAAGAAGAGGGACCAATACTGGTCAGCATCAGAAACACCAGAGTGAGATGATAAAGTTGTACGACTAATCATCCCTACCATTATAACAGTTACTAATATAGGTCTTCACCAGTTACCAATACATGTCATCACCAATGACCAATACAAGTTAGCACTAGACACCAATACAGTTCAGCATCTACCGACCAATATGGGTTAGCCTACAATAAACTATACTGTTCAGTAGTAGCTTTAATATAGATAGGATGATCTGGTTTTATGACTAGTCATCCATATCCCAGTAAACTAGATTTTATAGTATTAGAGTGATCTATCTCATTTTCTTTGTGCTTCATGATTTAGATTATTCTTATGATATTACCTTTGATGTATTTCTTGTGATGTTTTCCATTATGGATTACTGAGAGATCTTCGAGGGTATTGTTGTCCCCTATTGAGTTGATATATTCACCCATGTAAGGGCTCCGCCCACACGTGTGTGTCCAGTGAAGACTACGGACACTCTGAAGTAGATGTTGGAGGTTCGGGACTTGGTGGATCTTGGTGTGACGAGAGCAGTCTAGATAATTTTCATTGACTTCAGACTTACAACTACAACCTTCCAGGTAGAGCTCCAGGGAAAATACGACAACTATTTGCATTATATTCAATTTATAGGACTTGTATTCTGGCCCACTATTTTAAGTTTAAATTTTTACTTTACTCTCATGTATATACCATACTTTAGTTGGTTTTTTACTTCAATTGCCTTTTTTGAGTGTGTGCAGATCTCTGAGCCAATTTCATCCCTATTCGGGAAAACCCTTCAAGTGCTAGTCACCAACCCCTCGGCAATAGAAGGGGGGATTGGGGTAGTAATGTTCGGGCACCATGGTATGGGTCATTACAAATACGAATGTTTCCACGAATTGAAAAAAAAAATATTAGTGAATGCTCAAGTTTTACCCATGCCAAATAGAAATGGTGACATTTTTATCTATAGTGATGCTTTGTTGAATGGAATGGGTTGTGTTTTAATGAATAATTATTGTTTAATTGAGTCTTCTTCACATAAATTAAAACCCCATGATAAAAATTATCCACACATAACCATGAACATGATGATTTTATGTTTTCTTTAAAAATTTAGAGACTTAATTTATATGGGTTGTAGTGTAGAATATATACTAATCACAGAACATTTATGTTTATTTTCAATTAAAATGAGTTGAACAAAAGAAATATGAGATTCTTGGAATTTATAAACGATTAAAACTTCATAATCCATTACCATCTAGGTAATTTAAATAGAGTATCTGATTCTTTGAGCCAGAAATATAATTCATCATTAATAATTCTACATAAAATAAATGATCCTTTAGTTAATTATTTGATGAATTTAGGATTAAAAATATTTATGTAGAAGATATATCTATTCCTTCTTAGGTGGTAGTACAATTGTATTTGTCAAAAAATATACAATAATTATTATGATAAAGTCCATGAGTTACAATAAATGGTTGAATTAGTCAAAAAGGTATGTTCCCAAAGTTTAATATTTCCGTTAAGGTATCATGATATTCAAAAAAAGGTTTATGTATTTCAGGTGACCCTTATTTGAAGAATAAACTATTGATTCTGGTTCAAATATATCTGTTTTATATTCATCCTAATAGTAGAAAAATGTACATAGGCCTTCAGAATCATTTCTAGTGGGACGGGATAAAGAAATATAATGATTGGTTTAATATAAAATGTTTGATTTTTTAGTAGGTTAAAGATTAATTAAAATTACCAAAGGTAATTATTTATCCTTTTCCTTTTTAAAATATAAATTATTGAATATATCCTTTCATTTCATGTTTGTATTACCAAACACATATTGGGGTAATAATTTGAGTTTTCTAGTTATTGATTGATCAACTATTTCACCTCATTTTCTTCCCATTCAAGAAAATATGACTTCGGTTATAATTTAATGAATTTATGTTAATGAGAAAATGATATTACATAGAGTCCATATTTACATTGTATGTTAACATGGTACCCAATTGAACTTTAACTTCAATAAAGGACTTGATAGCTGTATTTCTTACACATATTTTCTGGTATTTTTATTTATTGATTTGTGTATTTATTTGAATAATTTTTAAATTTTTGGGATGGATTTACATATTTTGGTTTTATTTATAAGGATAAATATATTATTTAAAAAATTTAGTAAATATGATTCTTTTATCTAAAACACACTCTACACCACAAGAGAAGAAAAGTGGTATGACACTAGATTTTTAAGGTTGCAGCGCAACTTGAAAACTAGAGCAGTACAAATACCCATCATGTATTTCATTACATGAAGTAAATTAATTTGGAATATACTGCTACTAAACAAAATTCTTATCTCCATTAAAATATATGATAATAAGTTATACATCCGGTAACTTAAATACACACTATGAATCTTTAGGGTAAGCCTTATTTGAAAAATCTGCTGCTCACATGGTTTACACATCGTGAAAAAAATTACATGTTTTGATAGTTTCAGGAAAAATAAAAATAAATATTCCAATGATGATGGTTTGAAGAAAAGTATTATAAAATAAAACCTTCATCCAATTATTTAATATGATTGGGTACCGGAGTGTGCAGCGCGATTCCGGCAGATGAGATGAACAAATAGAGCGATGATCAAAAGTCCTAATTTCCACCGTTCTTTGATTCCATTATTCGTCAAGTATCCATCCTACTCATTCTTATCATTACTAGAATAATATATAAGTTTTCACTATGAAATGTGATGTGATTTTAGGGGATGTTCTATTTAGGGATTCTTCCTCTTTTAAATTCTTATTTTGAATTGTTGTAACATTGTTTTCCAATTCTAAATCTATTTATTTTCAAATTTCATGACCACTGCTTCATTATGAGAATTATCATTTCATTGAATCATGTTATTGGACTATTTTGTGTATGAATATTATGAAATCTAAAATATTTTTGTTTAAATAGGGTTTTGGTCTACCTACTTCATTATTATGTTTAGTATATGACCATTCTAGTGGTAAAATCATTGGTTTAGTGTTGGGAACCCTCACCAATGATTAATGTAGACCAAATTATGACACCATACTAGAATAAATCCATTATCAATTGAATCTCGTGTAAACTAACCTAAAATCACTATACCTATTATTCCTCTCCCTTGATATTAAACCTAATATGTGATGTAGTATTTCTCTTTTCTCTAACCAATTAATAAATTGAAATTTCTATTTAATTAATTAATTTATAATAAACAAATCATCCCTATGGGTTCAACACTCATGACTTCTAAATACTACATTATAAGATATGTTTTTTATATTTAATAAATAATTAAATTTTATAGACCCATAAAAAATAAATGATTTCATTCGAGCTATAAATTTTATAGCATCATTTTTTGGGGACAATCTCTTCTATGATTAAGTAAATTAAGAATCTTGATAATTGTTTTATTCAAATTCATTATTTTATACATGGTCTTTTCATGATATAGTTTCAGGAAACATTTAATTTCATGAGTACTCCACTCATGGGATAAATAATGTTGGAGATCTCACATTCGACCGAGAGATGGAGAAAAAATTACAAAAGAAAAGAAATAAAAAAAAGAAGAGCCTGAGTACGATGAGAAATAATGGATTATAGAGGTCAATTTGAGGGAGTGCATCATGATTTGAGCAAGAAAGCAGGACTATAGATTCTATAATGAAATCATGGGGGAAAGCATTGATCATCTTTGTAATACCATTGAACTTGGCAGTTAATTTGAGTATTCTGATACAACGCATCACTTCTCAAAAATTCTAGATCAAGATGACTATTATTAAAATGATCACACATTCACTATAATTCAATAGGATACCTAATGAAGATCCCAACCCACTTAATAAAAGTTTTCTAGAAATATGTTACATGTTCAAATGTCATAATGTCACAAATGATCATATGAGGATACTCATCCTTAGATTCACATTGTAAGAAAATGAATGAGAGTGGATCAAAAGTCTATATACCCATTCAATCACAACATGGGAGGATATGGTAAAGAAATTCAGGAAATGACTTTTCCCACCCTCAAAATCTATGGATCTGTGGGTATGTATTTTAAATTTTGATCAATTTACTGAAATATATATATATATTATTCATGGAAATAATTCAAACATTTAATAATATTATTACCATATAATGAAATAGAAATTTGGTTTATCAATTAAAACATTCTAAGAAGTATTTTCATCGGGAAATCATCCAATAGTTGATACTAATGCATGGGGTTGTATTCTGAGTAAATAACTAGATGAGTGAAATGAGTTATTAGATGAGATGTCCAGCAATATTTTTTAGTGGAATCCTAATGATGGGTGTGAAAAAGGAGTTCACATGGTAGACAATAGTTGGGTTACCACTAAAATGAATGTCATATTAAAAAAAATTGATGTGACGATGACTGATAAAAATAACCTCAGTATGTATTGTGAAGATGTAAATTATTAAGATTATAATCATCAAAATTATTCATGTTGATAGATGACAGAACAACCACAAGAATCAAAAAGAATAAAACAGTATAATCGATTTCAAGGACATACATTTCAATCGAGAAAACATGAATTCCAACCTCAAAACCACATTCCAACAATAATAAATCATGTTCATTATTTAAAAGAGACCCTTTCAACTTTTGTGACTGCCATACGAGCTGTACTTAAATAGTTGACGACATTATCAAGGGATCAAGAAACTGAAATCATAGATTTGAAAATGACTCACAACACCAACAAGTAGTAATAAGAAACAAAGAAGGTATTGTGGGTAAGATCATAGAAAAACATATTGAAAGACCAAGAGGAGAACTTCCTGCATGCCTAGAATAATATCCCCGTGCAGATGTGAAACCAATATTTCTTATAAGTTGAAATAATATTTAAGTAATTGGTATATAATTTTAATGAAATAATAAATAACAACCATTGGGAATGAGTAAATAATAACACATAGGTGTTTTGTTACATAATTAAGAATCACCACCATTATACAAACACTCAGTACCATTTTCAGATCGATTAATTTTGGTGAATATTGAGGAATGAAAACAAATATTTTTAGAGATGTTTAAAAATTTACAAAACATTATATTTTCTAAGACAATAACAAACATTCTTGTTTATGAAATGTTCATGAAGAATTTGGATACAAACAAAAAGATGCATGATGAAATTTCTTCCATTCCATTGGAAGGATAAAGTTCTGCATTAGTATCAATCATCCAACAAAAGAAGCATATTTATCCAGGTTTTTTTGAATATGATCACTATTAGTTTTAATGATTTTGGTAGTTAATTATCGGATTTAGATGACAATGTTAATATAATATCATATGTAACTTTAAAAATACTAGGAACCAACATAATATTTGATTCAACTAACTAATACAATTGTGAAATGACCTTGAGGGATACATGAATATGTCATCATCAAAGTAGAAAAGTTATTTTTTCAATCATATTTTATGGTGATGTACATGGTTGAATAATATCTCCCAATAATCATGGGAATAAAATTATTGGATATGGGAAGGGAACTTATTGATGTTCACAATAGAGAACTGAGTTCAAGAGTTTGAGGATTAGTGTTGAAGTTCGATTTTCACAAGGAAATTTATAAATCAGACAAAACCTCTAATAAATTTTCATGAAATAATCTACTAAAATCAAAGGATTTTGTTTTCCCAAGAATAAGAGATGAAGTAGAAAATATAGAATGTGATGAAGAAAATACTAAAAGTACAAGGAATGGTAATAAATTACTATAAATTAAAGAAGCTAGTGGAGAAAATTTAATCTAAGAGGAAATCAATGAAGGATAAAAGTTTTGGAAAGCCAGTGAACTGACATTTAATTTTCCAATAAAGGCCAAGAACTGATGGATGTTGCCTATGAAAATTGAGAAATTATTCACCAATGCTAGTGTGAAATTAGTTTTAGGGAAATGCATAAGACCAATACACTTAGAGGAATCATGAATTCAACATTTTTTGGATCTAGATCATGAAACCCCTTTCTTATTGTCATGTACTTATTAAAGAAGAAGGTTTGGTCAAGACAACGATTGTAAACAAGAGTGATTATATAAGGCAACCCGAGTTTTTAGTATTTTTTATTTACGTCTTATTTTAAAGAGAAATCAATAATCCCTAATTATTTTTCAATATCATTATTATGGATTGTTCTTTCTATAGTGTAGTTTTTATTAATAGAGGACCATTAAAAGTAGGCAGTAGGTAGAAGCAAGTTGCAATAAAAGAATCTACAGAGAAATACCACATCGTGAAGGGAATTTACACATCACAATAATTTAAAAGCAGAGCTATAGAACCCATGCATGAAGATATATTTTGAATGGGGTGTAAGTGTTTGAATTTTTTAAATAATTATTATACTCCCCCAAATTTTAAATGTTTTAGAGATTTAATTATTAATTTCATTCCCAAAATTTATTCTTTATTCAATCAAATATACTAAGAGACATGATATACTAAAGATAAATATCATACCATGAATTAAATTTTTAACATGAGTGAGTTTTAATGATAAAATGGTGAAAATAATTAATAGTGATATTCATGTTGAATAAGAGTTAAAAAATCATGATTTTGAGGAGCATGTGGATTATTATAAGTGAAAAAGTTCTATTATTTTTCCAAATTTTAATTTATTATATTTACATTAATTGATTTAATTATTCATGTGCAATTCCATGAGTATTTGTCCCTACCATTCATTTCATTCCCTAGATATACACTAAGTAAATGTTTTCCATTCTTTCTCACGTATATTTGTTGAGAAACTCATGTGTTTTTTCTTATAGAAATTTTGTTACATCTTTTCAAATCTATGACTATATAGATTTACTTTTAAAATGATTGAAGCATTATTTTTATTACCCCTTATACTGATACTCACCTTGTGTAAATCCATTTGTATGCCCATTAAATCACTAAACCACCTTCTTAAGAAATGATCTATGTTTGATACCAATTTCATCTAACCTTACCTTCTAATAATTTTTTTTCATGATATTAAAAAAATAAGTGTGGGGGAGGATCTTTATATGGTGTACCTAGATATACTTCATTGTGGATATTATTCTAGGAGATTTTTTATGATATGAGGAGAGGACATGAAATCGTACATTATATTTTATTATTCACCTATCTCCCAAAAAAACATTAAAAAAATGGAAAAATTAAATAAAATGGGTTTTATTTTTTAAGGATAAAAAATCACCATTCTATAAGACTGATGATCTTTAGATCGTATGTGGTTAGGCAGTGTATGTGAGATTGTTCCTAATCATAGCTTTCTAAAAAAGAAATGAAAAATATATATAAAAAGCAATATATATTGATTCATTCACTGCACTTATATGTATCATGATACCACTTTGTTTTTTGTCAGGGGAAGAAGTAAATGATATTTATAAGGGGATAATTTCATTAATTAGCCTATTTAGTGTGTGACAATTATGAAATTTAGGTTAAATATGCTTAAATAGGGTTTTGGGCTTCCTAGATTTGAGATTGTTCTTAATGGATGACCATTCTTATGGTGAAATCATAGAATATTGATGGGTACATAGACCAAGGATCCCTATTGAACAAATTCTAACACCAAATATAAATAAATCCCTATTGAGTTGAATCCCTAGCTCAAAAAACTGAAATCACTAATCCTATCATGCCTCTCTCTTGTTATTCACCATAATATTTTCTGTTATCTTTCTCTTTTCTCCAAGCAAGAAAACAATTTAAATTTAATTTTTTTTAATATTTTATAACTACAGATCATATTTCTGGGTTTGACACTTGATCTTTCTAAATACTAAATTTTAGTTAGGTTGTTTATTTTATTAAATTATTACTTTTTTATATTTCTGTAGGAAATTAATGACACCCTTTGCCTTTCCTGACATCATATGTCATTGGGTACCTGATTAAATATCAATCAATCCTTTCATCACCAATTTGATAGATAGTCTTAGTGAGTGAATCAAAATTTTGATGAAATTATTACAGCCTTTATAATGGTTTATAAAGTATTTTTTTATGAATATCTAACTTTATTTGAGTTTATCCATAATAAAAATTTTCATTATAGTATATAGATGGAACTATTTTATGTCTTATATGTAAAGTTATGTCAGACTACAACTTTTAGGGATTGTGTTAGAGAATGAAATTTGGTGGAATAATAATTGGTTTATTTTTTTAGACGTTTTTGATGATTAAACATTAAATGAGGATAATTAGAAGTAGGTGGATGTAATGAATTTGGATATGGAACTTTCATTTGAGGTAAGAGATCATGTTTTTCTAAAAGTATCTATATATAACGTGTTTAAGTATAAAAAAAATCTAAGAACACTATTCATTGAAAAATTTGTAATTCTGGATAAGAATGGATTGATTTCTTACCATGTGTCATTTCTTATGAGTTTATTATAAGTACAAGATTTATTTTGTTTTTATTTTTTAAGAAAATATTTTCTGGATACATCTCGTGTTTTGAGCTACAAAGTAACACATCTGGAAGAAGACCTCTATTTTAAGGAATAACTAGTAAAAGTTATTTAACATAGAGAGAAAATGTTACAAAATACATTTAAATTATAAAGTTAAGGATTTTTTTGATAAAACCATATGATGAAATAAACAATACTATAATTTGAATGAGCTACGGGGAAAAAATATCCACATTTGTTTAAATAGTAAATAAAATTGCGACGATGTAATTTCCAGAAGAAGAAATAATCCAAATCATAAGAAATATAATAATAAACCATTTTAATATCATATTAATATTCATTAATTTTATTTTATTAATTTATATTTTTTATAATAATATTACATAATATTTTATTCAAAAAGGAAAAAAGAATTATTTATAACTAACTTTTGTTTTCATGCATTATGTGGGTTTATTTAAAAAATTTATTTTAAAATTATATTATATTAATTTCATAAAAAGTATATAATTTATGAGTTCATAATGTTAAAATTATATTAGTATGAATTTCTTACAATTGTTTGGAATGTAAAATGTTTCAACAGAATAGATGAAAATATACATTTTTATTAAAAAATATACTTTATTTTAATGTTTTTAAAAATTAATAATCTATTTTTTAATAGTTTTAAAATTTCATTATTTAATTTTTATTATAATTAATTTAATATATTCTATTCAAATCAACATTATACTTGAATTTGGTGTAAACCAATTTTTATCATTAAAATAGCATTAATTTTTTTTGCATCACATTTGGAGTGTATCATTTTAAATTAAATTATTACAAATATATCAATTGAAATTAATAATATGGATTACATATTTGGAATCATCATAATTAATTTAATTTAATAGGTTTAACTTAATTTTTGTTCATAATGAAAAGTAAAAAAAGTCAAAATCGTTTACTATTGTTGATGTCAAAATAGTTTTACTGGGAGTGAAACCAATGAAAAAATGGTTAGAATTACCTTAAGGAATAAATTATTGTATGAGTATAGGTGTTATAAATATATATTTAAGTATTTAAACAACTTATTTTGAACATGGGTACCCTGGCTAGACTTTTGGGAATATAAGTTATATTTATTAAAAATAATATTTTTGGGTATTTTCCTTTTTTGGAATGCTTGGAAGATACCATTAAATTATAACATTCTTAAAAAATAAAAACATTAATTATGTAATTGTTTAACAAAAAAACTTCTTGTAAATTAATTTATTACTTTATTTTAAGTTAAAATATATTTTACGCTTAAATCGTGTATTTTATTAAAAATCATTTTTCATATGTTTTGGGTTCTTATAGTATAATTAATTTCATCTATAATTAGAAATTAAAAATAATTATATTTATTCAAAATTTTGAATCATCATTTGAATTTTTTTTAGAATACCCATTTAATTTTTACATATAATTATGTTTTTAGGATAAAAAGTTAAGTTATCACGGTTACGGTAAAAATGAGCATGTAGTTGTTTAACAATGAGATAAGCCTTGAAATGTATCCAATACCAATATAAATGTGATTCTTTGAGTTTATTTCTACTGTATAAAATATTATAATCTAATTTTGGGTTCCTTGTTTTCACATTTCATGATTATTAGATATATATATATATATATAATTTAATCTTTTATTTAACTCCAAGTGTGTCATTCCCTTGAATTATGAAAGAGAACCTCGTATAATCTCTTTCTAACACATTTTGAGCACTCTATTTCAATAAATACCTACCCAAATAACTTCTTAATATCCATCCCCACATGTTATATTCCCCTTTTGATTATAAATCAAACCTAGTAAGGTTTTAGGTAAAAACCTAATGAGGTTTTCTGAAGAAGAGGTATAGTTCTTTACTGAGCATTTTATTTATATTTATTCTTATACCCCCTTCAAATATTATTCAAAAATAATTAAATAATAACATAATTAAGTTACATAAACAAATATTTTATTATTTTAATGTTAAATCCTATATTTACCTCCCATTCCATTTAATGGGGAATGAAACCATCATTCATCTGTACTGTGGACAACCACTTTGCGAACTGATATAATTCATTTTTTATCACCCCCAATCATGAATTGTTATAGTTATGTATTTAATTTATAAATATAATAATACTTATATAATTATAATTCTATAGAGAATATATATCATGTACTCTCTTTCATTTATATCAATTTAAAATTGATAACATCGTTCGTGTGTGCTAGTGGATTACCACCTCCACGAAATGATGTGATTCATTTTTCATAACTACATCAAATGGAGGGTATGTATAAGATTATTTAAATAGAAAATAATATATTTGAAACATAACAATCTTTTATTAAATATTAAATAATTGTTACCCTCTTTCCCTCACCCCTAGTAAATGATGAAAATGTTACTAATGCGTACATATAACATATTATCTCTTTGATTGTAATATAATTCATTTATTATAACTATATTCCATACTTTTTTTAAAAGGAATAATTAATTTATAAAAATAATAATTGTTTCTAGAGTATTATTATTGATATTATGTAATAATTACATTTATCGAAGTCATTTTGGACAAATGAACAGAATATTGTCAAAATATCTCACATGGACTTAAGTGATTGAGTAATTATATTTGTCATTAAAAAAATGAAATAAATATTTTAATGATAAAGGATGAATCCTATAAAAGGTTCTTATTAATGTGAATAAATAATAAAATTTTATTATATATGATATAAATAACTTATGTGATGACTCAAACTCCAGATAATGTACTATTTACATTAAAACCCACATTTTAAATATTTTAAAGATTTATTTTATAAATCATTTTATTCCATACCCATTATCATAAAATTAATTGATGAACAAATTTAAATATAATAAATAAATTATAAAATAATTTTTAAGTAACTTTTTTACTTTATTTTAATGATTTTAAAAGTAACCTTTTTACATATTTTATATAGAATGTTTTGGGAAAAAATAAAAAAAGAATGTTCTATTCTAATGTATACAACATCAATAATTTCATACCCACCATAACCCTTATTTTATGTTTCGATTTATTTATACGATATCATGTTTTCTTAAAATATAAACCCCCTTACCTTTATACAATGTTTTTTCATAAAAAGGTAAAAATGGAATTGATATTTCAAAATCTAGAAATGTTTTCTTATGGGGGAAAGGAATATTTTTTTGACTATGATGATGTAAATAAAATATTCAATGTATTATTATTATGTTTTGGTTTTTTAGGAATTATTTACAATGATGTGTGACCTTGATATATTTTATAATGATGGATTTTCCCGATATAACTCTCTAATGTGTTCGATAATGGAATAGAGTTAACCGATTTGGTTTCCCTTAAGTGATTATGGGAATTTACTCGGAAGGTTATTCTATTTTCAAGAGTGATTTTAAGATCAATATTAAAATTATTTATAAATTTACCTAAATAATTTATCTATTAATTCTATATATTTTTATGGAAATATTAGTTTTTAAAAAGATAAGCTAATGATCTTATGTTTTTAAGGGGATGTTTATGCTAATTATTATGGGTGAAATGAATAACATTGTGAAAATGTTCTAATGAGTTTTTAAGAGTTAAAAAACATTTATTTTTTATTTTTCAAATAATATTTATTAAGAAATATTTAATTAAAATCATTATGTAGTGATGTTAATTTCTTGGGTAAGAATTGTTTTTGATCTAGAATATTATTTTTAAAAAGAAGACTTTTTTCTTAGTATTCATGGATTAATGAGTATCTTTATTTCTTTTTATATTCCCCTACAAATGTATTTATAGGATTTTTAAGATGATTATGGAGAATTATTACGTGAAGTTAAATGTTGTGATGATTAGTAATTGAAAGAAAAACTATTATATCTTAAAAGTTTTGACTTGTGGAAAAAATGGATATTGAGTGGAAGCAACCCATTATTGGTGTGATATATATTTATGTAAGGGTGATAACCTACTTATATAAAACACTAAACCTAAAATATCATTAAGAATGAAACAAAATGAATTATTTTCTAAATATTCAATTTATAGGATATTTTTGATCGATTGAATATATTGCGGTTTTTTATATATTAATAGAGGAAGGTTTTCCAGCTTTTTAGGTCATTTAAATGCATTTAATGGAATGAAAAGAGAAGTAAGAATTCTTATGAAAATTGAAGCAGGGACTCACGCAAGTGAAGATTTGCATGAGTGAACATAAATTTTCTATTAGATATATCATGAAGTAATTATATTTGAGTGCATCATCCACTATTTGTGATAGGAGTCATCCCACAGGGAGTGTTTCATGACATTTGTGAAATGATAGTTCCATAAAATGGATGTTGTGTATTGTAAAATTCTTCATGAAGTAGAGTTTCATGAATAATATTTTTTTGGTGTGTGAAGGGTTTGGATTTTTCATATGAATACACATACCCCTAAAAACAATCTTGAGGTGGACGAATGAGGAAGATTCTTGATAGTGGAAAATTCCCTAATTTCTATAACGTTGGAGTTTCTATTGGGTTATATAAACCACTATATTTAATGAGTAACTTGTACAAACCAATATGTTATATGAATATATTGGTTTCATGAAACATTATTTTATGAAAAGGTTATTGTTTCAGAAAATGGCTATAAGGAACATTCCTTTTTAGGGGAATATAGTGAAATAGCTATGTGAAAAGACATTACATGAAAGGTTTCATAGGATTCAATCACTAATTGAATAGTATATACTGAGATTTTAAATAGGGCAAATATTTTCCAATGTAATAATTTATTTATTGAAGGAATAAAAAAGATAATTAGGGATGGTTAAGATTATATAATGAACGTTTTTTTTATAATGTGGGGATCAAATAGAACATATCTATATCTTGTGAATCAACAATGACTGTAAATTCATGCATTAGAATTTGTAGTAACGTGTTTTCCACTATTGAATAGTGACCAAATGAGAGAATATTGAAGTGTACCTTAAAGTGATTGAGTGACCTTGGGTGAGGAGTGATTTAACCTATAAATGTTTTATAAAGGGAGTGTCACTTGGTTAGTGGTCAATTTCCCTAAATCTTATGATGTGAGTGACCAATAATAAACTAACTACTAAAACTACTTTAGTGTATTCTAGTTCATTAAAACATTTTCTTTATATTATTCTTTAATTATCCTTGTATAGGAGAACCACACAAAATTATTATGTCTTTTGGGGTTCAGGTTTCACCAAATCATTGAAATAAAACAATTACTATATGTGGGATAAGTAAACATAGATAAAACAGATTAAATATAGAAAAAATTGAAACACCTATCAATTAATCATCAGAATGATTACATATAAATGACCTTACTAATAATTACATTACGATTTTTTTAGGTAGTGAGAGTTAGTGGTTTATGTAGTAAAAAAAGGAGTTTCATACACTAATTCACACCCCTACCTCAAGGCATATCTCACTAAATAACCCTATGGTCTCAAATATAATAATACTATGGATATCTATGGAGAAACTCTAGGATGAAAAAAATCCCCTCTACAACATTTCTTTAACCAAAAACTGCATCTACCTCACTGGATATCATTCAATAATTTTTCATTGATATTGGTGATGCATATGGATATATTTTTATATCAAACATTATGTTCTACCTTAGTGGTAAACTGGTATGATTATTAGGGGGAAAAATCCCTTAACACCCTTGTAATCTTATTCACATACACTATATATGTTTGGAGACTTAAAAATAAAAGTTTAAAATTAATGATTAAAATATCAACATGCCATAAGTTATTTATACGATCTATTTAATGAATTAATAGCACATAACCATTGTAAACATTAAAATAAATCACCCTCATCTAATAGTAATTATCATACGGTTTCTAATACAAAACCAATCCATTCCATGTATGAAATCATAATGTTTTGTGTGTAGAAATAATATATCCCACCTCAGGTGATCAATTCCTATCACTAACTCAAACCCATGAATAACCACCACTAAAAAAGACCAATCTCAAACTTGATTGAAGATAACAAGAAGTTAAGGAAGTATCTATATGGTTAACTATAGTCTGATTACTAAACTAAATGAATTTTATAAACTAAAATCAAATAAAAAATAGTTAAGAATTTAAAATAAACATATTGTACCTCTTACCACCATAAATCCTCCAAATCATCATATTTCAATGCAATAAATTTTCCACAACTAACTCCTCTATCAAGATATCCTACCTCCATACCAATATATAATATATTACCCATCACAAATCCCAATGGATGAGGAATATTATTATGTTTTTGTCCAGCACTCTCACCATACATTAGAGTTTGTTCTTATTGATATTGCTCCAAAAAATGTTTTAGTGTGAACTGTATTTGTTTAAGAAGCCTTCCCCCTATAATATTGTGCACTAGTAAGCACTAACTAGCCTGATATGAAGGACACATAAACTATGTATGAACTTAAATTCTTTAAAAATAAAATATTTCATCACCACCCACACTCAAGGGATACATTTTACCAACCACAATTTTTTTGAATAAGTTAGTTTACATCGATGACCTAACTATTCAGAGAATAAAATTATTATCCTCCCATATATACATGACATCAAGGTCTTTCATCCTTCTTCATACATGGATCTAGTCCTCACTAAGGACCTATTAATGATGAATACCTTCCACAAAAAATATTTATCATAACCAGAATAGTTATACCGAGCTGCTATTCAATATCAGGTTGCAGCCCTCTATCAATTTTTGTGCTCTCACAACTCATCATCATCTATAAAATATAAGGAATAACCTAAAAGACCCATAAGATTCACTCCATTGTCTGAAACCATAAATGTTCTCTATTGAATTTCCAATATGTTTAATAGATGTTATAATTGACGATTTGAAATTAAAAAATCCTCAAGAAATTGTTCATGAAACTAACTCCACTATACTGTAGATGAATTAGAATATTATAAGTATTATTTTCACCACTACGTTTAAATAACATGGAATAATATCATCATTAATGGATTCAAAAATCATTTACTACCTAGATGATATGGTCTGTAATCTCCACTTCTTCTAACCACAAATTTATTATATTATATGAAAAATATGCCTTATATTATAGAAATTTTTTTCACTGGAAATATCATCAGTAAATTCTACACACCTTTATAACTACTTGGTTTACCATTTGAAAAACTATTTTCTCTGACTATTACACCCTCTTTTCATCTACGTCATGGTTTTGATGAGAAAATCACATAAATTAAAGTAAAAAATGTATCATATTAAGGAAAATGAGTATTTATCCACTGAATCTATATCCATGTGAAATGAACAAAAGATTCGAAAAACATCACATTCAATCTTTATGACATGATACATTTTAGAGAAAGAATCCACACATGTTTAACTACCCCCACTGAAAATTTTTTATTCTTATAGTAATGATTTATAGGTAACCAGAGTTTGTTATTTGAAACATAGGGGCCCTTTGTTCCCTTAACCAGTTTCAATATTTTTTTTCCTGTATTATATTCATGTAATATTGTCACCATAACAAACTATGAAATTCAAACCAATTACTTATAAAAACATCATCCTAGAAATATATCTTTGATAAAATTATTACATGGACTAACCCAACTTGGACACAACTAAGATAACAATGAAATAAAAAGTGATGCAATGAATACATCAAATAGATTTTTAGTTTGATACTATAACCAATGGTATAATTTAACATATGGGTTTCAATGATGTTTCTTTAAATTTATTATTACTTATGGTATCAATCCTTTAGCTCCTTTAAAAATTGTGTAAGTGTGTTTGATTGGAATGTAATGTCCATATCCACAATATACAAATAAGCCGAACACATTATCCCAAATAAACCCATTTGTTGGTATATGTTTCACTTAAAAAATAAAATATTCATCAATAATGAATAGAAATACTAACATATGACCCCTCATACTCTCATCTAGTATTCCACATACTCAAAATAACATCCCACAACACCACCGTAGACATCATCTTGTATGGGTATAAAATAATAAAAAAATAGTACTGTTAGAATACTGGTATACCCATTAAGTTTCTCCTATAACCCCTCATGTGTCATGTAATTGTGAATAATAAATAATAATTGAATGAAATATACTAATATATTTTAATTAATTAAAAAAATTAAAATGAATATTATCTTAAGATGACATTGACAACATGTCATTCGCCTTTATTTAACTACACCACCAAAGCCAAAAAACCCCCAACCACCACACATAAACCTCCTTATTTCACTATCCAAAACTCTAATGATGGTATAACTACAACAATAAATGTTTCATAGTGCTACACATGTTGAAAATAAAACTACAATAAAAAATATTAGAAGTAAAACTACAACAATAATAATAATACCAATAGGAAAAATACCAAAGAATAAGAATTATAACATCCATTACATTACATTAATATTAGAGAATACCATATCCCCTCCATCACTACATTGTCATTTTTTTAAAAAATTTATTGCAATTCACATCATAAGCATAAAAATTATATAACATGGTAAATATATTAATTCAAAACATCAACTATAATATATATCATCATCAACAGAACATAAATATTCACATAAAACCTTCTCGCCTTCATTGAAATCCATGTATAATTTTGAAACCCGCCTCAACTATCCACGTTAAACTATATTTCCATCTAACATTCCAATACCTAATAACCATTAAACCCCTTTCTACATCATAGTTTCCCACATTTTATGATACTAACAAAATAAAATATCATGACATTAACAATATCACGAAGGATAATAATCTATATAAAAACACTCAAATGTAATCATAATTAGCATTTAGTTCCTTTTATATTTTTATTTTCATCAATGACCCATGATAGTTATCCTTTTCCTGATTTAACTCATTTAAAATACTTTCAATGATTTTTTTCAGTCAGATTCAATTTACACTTCCCATAAAAATTAAATTGATTATTTTTACCCATCATTCATCTCATGTGAACCATATCATTTACCACCACCACATCATTAAAATTATAAAAATTAATTAAACGTGAATAATAGAGAATTTATAATCCCCTACCTAATCAATGTTATGATTATTAAATGAAAACAAATATTATTAGGCTTCATATACACAAATAAATATCAATTATAATAAAACCTATATTGCTTATATGGTATGTCCCATTATCCTATGATATAATTAAAGAAGGGCCCTCTAATCCACCAAAAAAAGATAGATAACAATCCCACTTATCAATTATCAAAGCATCGATTTGGTCACCTCTATAATGCAATTTATCAATGGATGATCATGGTCCTTATAAATATCTTCCAATTCACTCATCAATATATCCCATATTCATTGAGAAGTTAAGAGAATCAATAATGTGGTTCTGGGATGTTTCTAAAAACATTTACATCTGATTCTATAAAATCGAAAACATTTCACAAAAAAAACACAATGTGTTTTCATCTTCCAATTACTAATATGAAAATAATGGTGTGTTTTATATCTTTTAATTATAATATATAACAATTTACTAATTTAATTTTTTACATATATAATAATAAACATTATGTAACACCCCAGGATTTCAGAGTGTGTTATTTCTTAAAAATAATTCAATAACTTGCACTACACGCAACACCGAGTTCAATCACACCATTAAAAGAGGTCATGAATAGTATTAACTACATTTTGAACTTTATATAATCCTTATAATTTTAGAATCCCTATTATGAGTTTCTTAGTCATAATGCAAGAACAAATTCATTTTCAGTATTTCAATTTTATCAACTTCTAATAGTGAAACCTTTTTAAATACAATATTTTAAACTTTTTGACTAAATGGAGACATCAAAAAATTTAAAATGAAACATCCCAAGCATCCACGGTACGCTTTCCTTTGGATAAAACAGTAGCGTGTGTTGTACGCAACTTCGAGTTCTAACACACCGTAACCAATCAAACTAGTTGTTATGAATAGTAATACCTACTTTTTGAAGTTATATATATTTTATATTTTAAAATGGACTTCATTTTTGGATTCGGAATATCAAATTTAGCCTAAGGTGAAATTTTGGTACTTTTCGGATAACTTTCATATTTTGATGAATAGTGAAAATTACTAAATTTTAATTAAAAACAACTTTTTTAATCAAAATAATTAATAGTGATAAATTATGAATTTGAGTGGTTTTAAAGTATATTTATAATATATTTTTACTATTTAATATAATGTTGGTCATTGGACATAATTTTACAATTAAACCGAACATAAACAAGTGTCAATCTTTTGATAGTTATTATCTCTTAAAAACACGCTTTTTGTTTTGACAGCGGGAATTAATTTTAAATTAATTTCTGCCACTTCTGTGTTTTGAATTTAGGAAAATGGATTCCATATTTGGAATCAGGATGTTCAAATTTTGTAAATGGGTAACTTTTATTTTTAGACATTTTGAATAATTACTGCGGTAAATATTTTATTTACCATGGTTAAGGGTAAATCCGGTAAATAAGGGTTAAAAAAATAATATTATAATAATACTAAATTACCCTAAAACGTGTCTTAACCCTATTGGTTGATACATGGTCGACCATGGGCATCTTTGGGTCTATTTTGGGACCCCATGGATCCACTTGTAAGTGATAATGACACTTTATTTTAATTTAGTTAAAATGAATACAAAAATGACACAAGCATATATCTTTTAGAACAACAATTTTTACATAGGGTTATATATGTTGGATTTTAGATTATAAATATTCATTAGAAAGATAAAAAGATTTCCTACATAATGATATTTTATTTATAATTTTTAGACATTGAATAATTTATTTTATTTATGACACAATGATGATGCAGTAATTACTATAATAGTGAAAAATTAAAATAATTGATATTATAAATACCCAAATAATTATAATATGAAACTTTTAATGAATTAAACTAATTTTATATGATAATATGATATATTAGGATTGATTTAATTGACTTTTTTCGAAGTAATCAATCTGTTAGGAGTTTCAAAAAAATCAACTATTGAATAGTGTCAAAATTGACATAAAAGAGTTCTTAAAACAAATATTATATTATTAATTGATATTAAATTCCTAAAAATCTAAGGTTCGGCCAATAGAGTTATATTATGATAGTTTCCTCATTAATGGACCACTTGGGGGTCTCTTGGATGTATATAGTAAGTTTATTAACCATATTATATAAAAATACAAAGAGACATTGTAAAAGTGAAACTAATTAACTTAGAGTTAATACTTAAAGATAAGGTTAATATAAGTACCCAAACCTGTCTAAATTCTATTGGTTGAGTGGTTTTCGACCTATCCCCACCTTAACCTTTGAATAGTCAACTTTGGAGCCATTAGAAACCGAATATGAATTTATTATAAATTAATATTTCTAGCTTTTCCAAAGGTGCCCCTCACCCCTCTTATAAAAGGGCACTCCTCCTTCTCATTTCTTCACACCTCTAAAGCCTTTTGGTTCGGCCAAACTCTGCCCAAATACTCTCCCAACATCCCTCACTACAACCTAGGGGCCTTAGTTTGATCAGAAAGCCAACCTAAGGAGCCCTTTTGATCAAATCAAAAGGAAGAACCCGAAGAAGAGGTAATGTTTTCACCACCCCTTTTCCAAGTTCATTTCTTCTTCCACTTCTTCTTCCTTTGTTGTTACCATTCTAAAATAATGAATCCAGTATCATTTATATACTGTGATGTTATTATAAATATGGTACAACCATATTCAGTATTCTATCCACCCTTTGAATAACATGTCACCATACGTGCGTACGTACGGCTTACCGTCTCCACGTCGTGGTGTAATTGTTATTCAATATATTATTATTTGGATGGGTATAATAATGATGTGTAACTCATGTAAATAATAAATATAACATATTAATGATTCTGTATATATGATATACCATCCATTTATATATTATTTTAATATCAAAAGAATGATATTGTCGCTCGTGCGTACGTACGGACTACCGTCTCCACGAACGCGATGAGATTCATTCTCCATCGTATCCATTCAAGTATAATTATCATTTGATGATTTAAAAATGATGTTTAAGGACTTGATATCATTCTGGATATGAATAATATACAACCTATCCTTTACAAACATGTCTTACGTAACAAAACATATAAAAAAAACAAGTAAGTTAACACCCGATATAATGATAATACTAAGATATTATTAACAAATCAATGTTAAAAGATCATATATGATATCATATTATTATATATGATTCTTGTATAATTTAATAACAACTATTTCACCATTATACAGGAGGTTAACCTACTCCAACCAAGGAAAAGTACAAGGTAAGGGTTATTTCACAATCTCTTCATTATCCGAGGTTGTATTATACGTAATAATCTACTGGGATCTCTTTATCATCCACATCCATGTTTCTTCGAAATGTATTTCAAAACATTTTTACTATTTACATGAATATGGGTTAAAGTCATTTATACCCTTGTTTGACTTTTTATAAGAGGTTTATAAAGGAATCTTTCCGTCGTTTTCAAAACAAGGTCCTTTTTAACCTTTTCGACAGAATTGAGGTAAGAATGTTTTTTTTAACTTATACGGCGGGTGCGGTTATTTTCCGCCATTATAAAATCGTCGAAGCTTTCCATACAAGCTTATAAGAATATTTTCAAAGAAAATGTTTTATTTTATATGGATCTTAAATGGTTTCAAAATAAATGGAGATACTTCTTTAAAAAGAATTTTGATTTCATCTATGTCAACATCCTTTGATGGATTTTAAGATTATTTGAAGTTGATTTATTATAATACAAAACTTATATATTGTATTGAAGGTTTTGTGATATGTTTGAATGTGGATGTGCTATTTTATACCATTCATAGTTTATGGTGAAACTATTGACATTTCGTATGCTAGTTTTAATCCGAATGTTTATGTTATATTTCAAACTTTTCTTCAGATGAATGTGCTAAACAAGTATGTTCCGGGTTGGGGACCGGTAAAAGTAAGCCCTCCAGGTTGGGGACTGGTAAAAGTAAGCCCTCCAGGTTGGGGACTGGTTAAAGTAAGCCCTCCAGGTTAGGGACTGGTAAAAGTATGCCCTCCGGGTTGGTGTCCGGTTATTAGAGGCACTCCGGGTTGGTGTCCGGTTATTAGAGGCACTCCGGGTTGGTGTCCGGTTATTAGAGGCACTCCGGGTTGGGTTCCGGTTAGAAGTAACCCCTAGGTCTTGGGATGAGGCCTAGACAATGAAATTAATGTTTGACATTATGCATTCCAACATTATGAAAGTGGTTATTGATTTTTGCATGTGATTATTCGATTAGTAGAATATCCATGTGAATAAGTAAATGCCATTATTTCATTTTATTTATGCCATACCATGTTGAAATTTCATATTTAAAAGGCTTTTGTTTTAGTTATACATTGCCTTAAATGTTTATTCTTATTTTTGAATGTTTCCGCTATATTGTTATCCTTACTGGGCATTTGAGCTCACCCCTTTTCTATGTTTTATTTTTCCCAGGAAGTGAAGAAGTAAATTATGAATGACCTGCAGGGATTTTATGAGGGGATAATAGTGTGGTCTATTGAGACATTATGTTGTTGTAGTAGTTTTTCATTTTATAATGTAATGTAAAACTTATGAATATATTTGGCATTTTCCAAGGCTACTAAACCAATCGGTCTTTCGAGATTTGATCTTTCTTATGATCATGCCAATGTTATGTAATAATGCACCGACTCTGGGTAGCTGGGGTCGGGGCGTTACAGTTGGTATCAGAGGAAGTTTAGTACAAACCTTGGAAGCTAGATTTAGATAAACTCTGATTAGAGCACGTAGACCTAAGATGAACTTTGAGGATTAGTATAGAAGAACTTCCTAGAATTTTGGTATTGTAGAGATTTTGTGAGTTTTCCAAGCAATACATCCCTGTCTGGATACGAGCAGGTATAGGCGGCTCTGGCACAGATGTACCTAGGGGTAAAACCCGAAAACACCGCTTTGAGCTAGACTCGAACGGGAACTGGTGCACGACAACGGGCCTTGCTGCACTCTTGGTTACGACACTCCCGGGGGATATGCTTAGGATAACTCTCATTTTCTTTACAAATCATTTTGAAGGGATTATGAGTATATACTTCCTCAAAGAAAACATTCTTATGATTATGGATTATATCCATAAATAGTTCAATTTATGTTAGGTGTTTTATAAGTATGGGATTATGTATTTTGATTCATAAACTGATCTAGTTTATGCCATGGTATAGAAATGGCGCCCAATAGAAGGAATGAGAACTCCAGAAATACACATGATTCAAAGAGAAGGAAGGATCATATCTTTCATGGTCTTAAGCTAGAATTTATAAGAGAAATAGTCTCCCATGTATTATCATCATATGAAGAAATAATATCATGTGTTGATAAGATATGTAAAGAGTTTACTGAGTCCTATGGCTTTGAAGGGAAGCAAGAGAAGAAAAGGATGGAAGAGAGAAAGATGGATAAAGGGAAGAGGGAAAAGAAGAATTTTCCCATATGTGGTAACTGTGGAAAGAAACACCCTGGAACTTGCCTGAAAGGAATGGGAGTTTGTTATAAGTGTGGAGGAAAAGGGCACAAAGTACGTGACTGCAAGGGTAAGAAAATGGTTTTAAATGTACAATGCTTCATTTGCAAGGAGTTTGGACACTACGCGAACCTATGTCCCAGTCATCAGACTATGCCGCAAATGATGTTATTGGATAATAATCAAGTTATGATACTACCACAGATGAAGAGGAATGATTAGAGTTCTTATGTTGATTATGTCAATTGAGCTTTGTATCAATAATGTACTTGTTATAATAATTATGGAGTATATAAGGATTGTACTGCAGTACTATTTCATTAAGGACTTGAGATTGTGTGGAACAAAGAAAAGTGACTCATTAGCAGGATAGATTTTTGGAAAATATATGGTTGAGATAATGATAAACCATAATATAGTTCTGATACTGAGGTAGTGATTTTGGAATAATATGTGATTGTTTTGGATAAATTATATTGGATATTCTTGACTACCTTGGAACTGATTAATGATTTGTATATTCCATCATTGTTGGGGTTTAAAACATTTTTGGATTAATGAAGTATATCCAGCATTCTATATGGAATAAGGGAGCATGAATGTAATCAATAAGAAATATGGTAATACATGATGAAGGTATTCATATGCTATTACGGGGTAAAAAGGATCTATATTATGTTTACCTTCCTTATGAATGTTGGACTGTGAGTTTGGACAGAAGTATTTTGGATAGTTCTAGTTTGGATTATTTTGGATTGCCATAAAAGGACAACCCGGAGGTCGGGCGGCAACCCGTCGCGTCCGGCAAGGCTGCGAGACTTGAACCCGCAACCAAAGGGCGACAAGGGTGTATCACCTACCACTATCCCACGAGATGTCCTGGATTAAATAAAGTAGTTTTTTAAAAGATCTGGTAGATGAATTATAAATTCGTTTATTTTGGAACCCTCTATGAATAGTATAAATAGAATTTTTTTTACGAGTGAATGATGAGTTTTGGTAGAAATTTATTAATGGATAAAACTCTAATTATAAACTAAGTATATCTCCTTATTATCTTATCCAATCTCATAAATAAATTCCTCAACATTAATAATAGAAACTTAGAACAAAAATGTTGTCCTAGATGGTACCTTAAATCATCACAAATTTATGGCTTTGGGATTGTTGGCCTTTTCATAGCCATGTTCTCTACCACTCTCCATCAGATAATTGATGGCTAGATTTTTCTTCCATATCCATATTTTCTTACATGGAACCCTAGTATGTGTTATTTTCGGTAATCTTCATACTTTCGACTCTTTATTTTAAATAGAGGCCTCGTTAATTCATTTTTCGATGTGGGATTTCAACTAAGATATTTTGAAACGTCAAAAATGTGTTATCCCAATACCCTATATTTTGTTGAATCGATGGTACTTCAAATCATCATAGATTGATGAGTTTAAGGACCTCAATTATACACTTGTTTGTGATTGATGACCTCAATCACTACCTATAAATATTTACGTTTTTCCTCCGATTATATGTCTCTAATTGCCACCAATGTTCTCCTAATCGAGATCATAATTTGGTGGTGACCCTTTAATTTCTCTTTTCCTCATATTAAGACTAAATTTTAGTAACCCAATTTCCAATGTGGGTTTTCCCACAAATATATTTTCTACTTTCAACCTTTTATCTTCGAAGAACAATTTCAAATTGCGAGGACGCAATTTATTGAAGGAGGGGAGAATGTAACACCCCAGGATTTCAGAGTGTGTTATTTCTTAAAAATAATTCAATAACTTGCACTACACGCAACACCGAGTTCAATCACACCATTAAAAGAGGTCATGAATAGTATTAACTACATTTTGAACTTTATATAATCCTTATAATTTTAGAATCCCTATTATGAGTTTCTTAGTCATAATGCAAGAACAAATTCATTTTCAGTATTTCACTTTTATCAACTTCTAATAGTGAAACCTTTTTAAATACAATATTTTAAACTTTTTGACTAAATGGAGACATCAAAAAATTTAAAATGAAACATCCCAAGCGTCCACGGTACGCTTTCCTTTGGATAAAACAGTAGCGTGTGTTGTACGCAACTTCGAGTTCTAACACACCGTAACCAATCAAACTAGTTGTTATGAATAGTAATACCTACTTTTTGAAGTTATATATATTTTATATTTTAAAATGGACTTCATTTTTGGATTCGGAATATCAAATTTAGCCTAAGGTGAAATTTTGGTACTTTTCGGATAACTTTCATATTTTGATGAATAGTGAAAATTACTAAATTTTAATTAAAAACAACTTTTTTAATCAAAATAATTAATAGTGATAAATTATGAATTTGAGTGGTTTTAAAGTATATTTATAATATATTTTTACTATTTAATATAATGTTGGTCATTGGACATAATTTTACAATTAAACCGAACATAAACAAGTGTCAATCTTTTGATAGTTATTATCTCTTAAAAACACGCTTTTTGTTTTGACAGCGGGAATTAATTTTAAATTAATTTCTGCCACTTCTGTGTTTTGAATTTAGGAAAATGGATTCCATATTTGGAATCAGGATGTTCAAATTGTGTAAATGGGTAACTTTTATTTTTAGACATTTTGAATAATTACTGCGGTAAATATTTTATTTACCATGGTTAAGGGTAAATCCGGTAAATAAGGGTTAAAAAAATAATATTATAATAATACTAAATTACCCTAAAACGTGTCTTAACCCTATTGGTTGATACATGGTAGACCATGGGCATCTTTGGGTCTATTTTGGGACCCCATGGATCCACTTGTAAGTGATAATGACACTTTATTTTAATTTAGTTAAAATGAATACAAAAATGACACAAGCATATATCTTTTAGAACAACAATTTTTACATAGGGTTATATATGTTGGATTTTAGATTATAAATATTCATTAGAAAGATAAAAAGATTTCCTACATAATGATATTTTATTTATAATTTTTAGACATTGAATAATTTATTTTATTTATGACACAATGATGATGCAGTAATTACTATAATAGTGAAAAATTAAAATAATTGATATTATAAATACCCAAATAATTATAATATTAAACTTCTAATGAATTAAACTAATTTTATATGATAATATTATATATTAGGATTGATTTAATTGACTTTTTTCGAAGTAATCAATCTGTTAGGAGTTTCAAAAAAATCAACTATTGAATAGTGTCAAAATTGACATAAAAGAGTTCTTAAAACAAATATTATATTATTAATTGATATTAAATTCTTAAAAATCTAAGGTTCGGCCAATAGAGTTATATTATGATAGTTTCCTCATTAATGGACCACTTGGGGGTCGCTTGGATGTATATAGTAAGTTTATTAACCATATTATATAAAAATACAAAGAGACATTGTAAAAGTGAAACTAATTAACTTAGAGTTAATACTTAAAGATAAGGTTAATATAAGTACCCAAACCTGTCTAAATTCTATTGGTTGAGTGGTTTTCGACCTATCCCCACCTTAACCTTTGAATAGTCAACTTTGGAGCCATTAGAAACCGAATATGAATTTATTATAAATTAATATTTCTAGCTTTTCCAAAGGTGCCCCTCACCCCTCTTATAAAAGGGCACTCCTCCTTCACATTTCTTCACACCTCTAAAGCCTTTTGGTTCGGCCAAACTCTGCCCAAATACTCTCCCAACATCCCTCACTACAACCTAGGGGCCTTAGTTTGATCAGAAAGCCAACTTAAGGAGCCCTTTTGATCAAATCAAAAGGAAGAACCCGAAGAAGAGGTAATGTTTTCACCACCCCTTTTCCAAGTTCATTTCTTCTTCCACTTCTTCTTCCTTTGTTGTTACCATTCTAAAATAATGAATCCAGTATCATTTATATACTGTGATGTTATTATAAATATGGTACAACCATATTCAGTATTCTATCCACCCTTTGAATAACATGTCACCATACGTGCGTACGTACGGCTTACCGTCTCCACGTCGTGGTGTAATTGTTATTCAATATATTATTATTTGGATGGGTATAATAATGATGTGTAACTCATGTAAATAATAAATATAACATATTAATGATTCTGTATATATGATATACCATCCATTTATATATTATTTTAATATCAAAAGAATGATATTGTCGCTCGTGCGTACGTACGGACTACCGTCTCCACGAACGCGATGAGATTCATTCTCCATCGTATCCATTCAAGTATAATTATCATTTGATGATTTAAAAATGATGTTTAAGGACTTGATATCATTCTGGATATGAATAATATACAACCTATCCTTTACAAACATGTCTTACGTAACAAAACATATAAAAAAAACAAGTAAGTTAACACCCGATATAATGATAATACTAAGATATTATTAACAAATCAATGTTAAAAGATCATATATGATATCATATTATTATATATGATTCTTGTATAATTTAATAACAACTATTTCACCATTATACAGGAGGTTAACCTACTCCAACCAAGGAAAAGTACAAGGTAAGGGTTATTTCACAATCTCTTCATTATCCGAGGTTGTATTATACGTAATAATCTACTGGGATCTCTTTATCATCCACATCCATGTTTCTTCGAAATGTATTTCAAAACATTTTTACTATTTACATGAATATGGGTTAAAGTCATTTATACCCTTGTTTGACTTTTTATAAGAGGTTTATAAAGGAATCTTTCCGTCGTTTTCAAAACAAGGTCCTTTTTAACCTTTTCGACAGAATTGAGGTAAGAATGTTTTTTTTAACTTATACGGCGGGTGCGGTTATTTTCCGCCGTTATAAAATCGTCGAAGCTTTCCATACAAGCTTATAAGAATATTTTCAAAGAAAATGTTTTATTTTATATGGATCTTAAATGGTTTCAAAATAAATGGAGATACTTCTTTAAAAAGAATTTTGATTTCATCTATGTCAACATCCTTTGATGGATTTTAAGATTATTTGAAGTTGATTTATTATAATACAAAACTTATATATTTTATTGAAGGTTTTGTGATATGTTTGAATGTGGATGTGCTATTTTATACCATTCATAGTTTATGGTGAAACTATTGACATTTCGTATGCTAGTTTTAATCCGAATGTTTATGTTATATTTCAAACTTTTCTTCAGATGAATGTGCTAAACAAGTATGTTCCGGGTTGGGGACCGGTAAAAGTAAGCCCTCCAGGTTGGGGACTGGTAAAAGTAAGCCCTCCAGGTTGGGGACTGGTTAAAGTAAGCCCTCCAGGTTAGGGACTGGTAAAAGTATGCCCTCCGGGTTGGTGTCCGGTTATTAGAGGCACTCCGGGTTGGTGTCCGGTTATTGGAGGCACTCCGGGTTGGTGTCCGGTTATTAGAGGCACTCCGGGTTGGGTTCCGGTTAGAAGTAACCCCTAGGTCTTGGGATGAGGCCTAGACAATGAAATTAATGTTTGACATTATGCATTCCAACATTATGAAAGTGGTTATTGATTTTTGCATGTGATTATTCGATTAGTAGAATATCCATGTGAATAAGTAAATGGCATTATTTCATTTTATTTATGCCATACCATGTTGAAATTTCATATTTAAAAGGCTTTTGTTTTAGTTATACATTGCCTTAAATGTTTATTCTTATTTATGAAAGTTTCCGCTATATTGTTATCCTTACTGGGCATTTGAGCTCACCCCTTTTCTATGTTTTATTTTTCCCAGGAAGTGAAGAAGTAAATTATGAATGACCTGCAGGGATTTTATGAGGGGATAATAGTGTGGTCTATTGAGACATTATGTTGTTGTAGTAGTTTTTCATTTTATAATGTAATGTAAAACTTATGAATATATTTGGCATTTTCCAAGGCTACTAAACCAATTGGTCTTTCGAGATTTGATCTTTCTTATGATCATGCCAATGTTATGTAATAATGCACCGACTCTGGGTAGCTGGGGTCGGGGCGTTACACATTATGAGTTTAACTAAACCATGAAGTGTTTCTTAAATCCTCTACAAACAATGAACTTTAACCGTGATATTTTTTTTATTTCCCATGTTGGCGAGTTAAATTTTTAATATCCAATAAAAATATATAATCATCGAGTTTGGTTAAAAAATTTAATGGTTTTCACCTAAATTATTTATAGAATCACGTTAAAGCACATCCAGGAACTATGTAAACCATGATGTGTTTCCCCCGATATGTCAACTAGAAACCTCATTAGTTTTTATCTCCTCCATTATTCAAACCCTTAACTATGACCATTAATTAATCTAACTAACCATTGATATTTATACACCCAATATGACATGATTTTCATGTTAGGTATAATTTTACTCTATATCATATCTTTTCAACTCTTCTTCAAAACATATATAATACATAATGTTGACAAACATAAATTTTGGCCTCTATAATAACCTTCATGGATATCCATTAGGTTCCCCAACATGATAAATGAGGATATAAACAACATAAACTTCATGTAAATAGTGGCATAAAATTACCCATATAGTAATGAGTCCTTCAACATTCATATTCATGTTATCAACAATCCTATATATCATGATAGTGTACACATCCATGACAGGAGATCATCAGTAATGTTTCATGATATTCTTCTATAGTTTAATGTTATGATTATAAATTATAAAAACTATTTTTATGATTCATGATCACTATCATAATCAATGTTTAGGGAAAGAACACATTTAAAAAATAATATTTGTATTTGATAATACTTTTAAATCCCAATTAGTAAAAATAACATCAGGGGGAAAATATAGATTAATAAAATTTTAAACTCTTACCTTACATAGATAATGTTGTTATGATTGGTTTTGAAACATTAAACTACCACTAAATAAATTTAATAAATAATGAATCTGAGACCTAATATTTTTAATTGGTTCACCCAATGTGGGATATGTTCAAAGAGTATACACTCAATGATATGTTTTTTTAAAAAATTCATAATGAAAATTCATTCTAATTTAAAATAGATTTTCTATCCCTAAAGGATAACAACACATACAATGAAATACCACTACCCCTATCTCTCTCAAAATTAATGAATTGATAATTACAAGTGAATAAATTATTAATAATTTAAAAAAATCATATTGAAGAATTTCACTGTTGATGAGGTGTGGCATGTCGATCCTCTACATTACAATAAACACTAACATATCTTGTCGATGAAATCCATTATGAAATTTTGACTTTGTTTATCAATTTATCTAACCATATTATCACATAGAATTACCCAAATTATATTTCCTTATATATATTCTTTTTTCCACATCCCTATATATTGATATCATACATTAATCAAGACATATGATCAATGATTAAGATCCCCTCATTTTATTTAAAATTACCTTGATCATTTCACATGTTATACCAGTTAAAGTGTAGTCAAAATTTTCTAGGAATTTCATACAATATCAGAATAAATATTCCTAAACATTCCATATATAATGGTTATTTATATATTTAAATCATTAATATGTCTAAAAAATCATGATATATTTTTTGTTGACATTTTTTGTCAGCATTCTGCCAAAAAATCACCAAAAAGACATGACATACAATATGATGATTTCTTAAAAATATATGATATTCCTTATAGTATCCATGACTCTATTAGTCCAATTTTGTTAGTTTTTTATTACAATATTAACCTAATACATAATATTATATTACAAAATATCCAAAACATTTAGAGTCTTAGAAAATTTGATTTATACATGAAAATTACATTCTTTCGGAAACATAAATTATTAAATATAAATACATGAACATTTAATAGTTTTATATGCTTATAATTATTATTCATATATAATTATTATTTGTTTCTCTTGGAAATGGGGAAATTATATAAATCATAAGGCCAAAAAATCAGTAAGGAGAAATGTACATTGAAATTTAACTTGGAATAATCATGACATATAAATATGATAGGAATAAATAATCAAAGTATGTGATGTAAATGATAACATAAGAATAATATATCCTTACATGAAATAATAATAGAAATAATTAATTACACATGTAATAATGAAAAATCTCATAATTATGGAAATCCTAATGTTGGACTTCAAAACAATACTATTAAGGCCTTGTTCTATGACATCATAAATAAATGATGAGAATACTATCATTGCCATATGTTGGATTGTCTCATGGTACCTAATAATACATTTAGGGGATATATAATTTTATCTCCCCCATTATATAATATTCAAATATAACCCACATGTGAAAACAATGTCTAAACAACACATAATTGTTCATTGAAGATACTTTAATATAAACATGGCTATGTAATCAATAAAAATTCAATTAAAATAATTATGTATATATATATGGATTTTAACGGTTTCCCTATATCAAGGTAATGATGTGGTGGTGTGGGTGAATATCCATCAATTAAATAATAAAATAATTAGATATTCATAATGTGATGAAAATCGCCCTTAATGAGAGTAATATATGGAAGTTATGGGATACGATTCTTTCATTATATAAGGATAATTATAATAATTAGTAAAAACAATAGTTTTTAATTGTTGGAGAATAATTTAATGATATAAAAATCCTATCTAAAAACTAGGGGTTTGTTACACTTGTATTTTATATTCATTAGGGATTACACAATTTCTTAATGAGGCACTTTCTTTGTCAACATCCAATGATACCAAATGTTTAAATGTGAGAATGTTTTTTATATTTGGAATTTTTTATTATATTTAAATTATTTATTTAGATATTGAGAAGGAGAATATTTAAAATTTTAACTTTGACATAACGTTTATAATAGAGGTAGAATAAGTCTAGTAGAGGTTGGTGGTCTGGAAGTCATATTCTACCATCTGGTGTACATATGATTAGTTGTTCGGATGATGAGGTATATGAAGTTATAGAAATATGTAAGGGTAACTGATGATGATAGATAAAGGATATCTATAGTTAATTTCTATGGTAATGGAAATCATGTATTGGTAATTATAGGTATATGTATTAGTAACTTGTTTAGTTCACAAAAATTTGGTAGTGATGGTATAAACACTTATAGGATATCAAAGGTGGATAAGAAAAACAAAGATCCCCTAAAAATATAAAAGGATGGTATAACTGGTTTACTAATTTTACCCCACTATAATAATGGGGTGGTTCCACCTGTACCCATGTCATCAATGATTTAAAATATTATATTAAATTTGTTTATTTTTCAACAGTGATTTAAATATGTTAATATTTGATAAAAGAAAAATATATATGTATTCTCCCATGGATGTAAAAATAACCTCTAAATCATATAAATCCTTATTTTACAAAGCCTATATTAATTTTATACATTGATATTTTTCTTTATGGGTTTATATTTTGTAAGTTTGATGTGTGTTGAATAAATTTAATTATTGTTTTTGAATGAATTCCAATGTTTTCATACAACAAATTCAAGGGGTAATTTTGATAATGGTTGTTTCTTGTGAGTTGTTCCATGATTTATGTTAACTTTTTTTAAATATCATTTATTGGTGTTATGAGAGCCTCAGAATATGGTATCAAGGAATTTTATTATTCAACTAGATCAACACACATAAAATCATACATAAGTAAAATTTTTATCTTCATGTAATTTGATTCAATGATATTCATTATTTTGAAATGAATGACATCATAATAATGAATGGATTGGATAGAAAACATTTATTGGGTAGATATGGGATTCTAGAGTCTATATATGTAATTGTATAATATTTACATGTACCTTGTGGTTTTATTGAATTTTTTAATTAATATATAATGGAAAAAGAGAAATGGGAATGGATGAATAAAAAACAATATGGATTGATTCTAATGTCATTACCATTGAATTTATCGTTTAAAATTTGGGAAATAGAAACCATAGTAAATATAATGGATGAAAAGATAGATATGTATCAAATAAAAGTTATGAACGAGTTTTTCATTATGTTGGGGTTATTCAACATGAATTATGAAAATAAAGACTAGTAGGAGATCATGTGAATGTTTTTAACATTACTTGGAGTCAACTAAAATCTATTACGTATAGGAAACAAAAGATGAGTGGGAATTGTTTTTGTTATTTTAACTATTATAGGTGTGGGATATGATAGTATCATAGACAAATATATCTTTAGGGAATACAAACATAGTGTTTGAGGAGGATAAAACTCTTATTTTTAATGAATACATTTGATAAAGGAAAGTCTAAACACTTACAAGAAGGACAATAAATATTAATGTAAGAGTATATTCTAGTCATTGTAGGGGTTTGAAGAAATCATTAGATAGATCAAGGGAGACAATTTTAGGTAAATTGACTTGTCTTGAAACCATATATTGGTAATGTGGGAAGAAAATGAATCTCTATCATGATTATATGGATCTCAATGTATATTTAGGATTGATAGTATCTATAGCATTCCACAAACATGACTGCCTTATTACATGACATAAATAAAATTTTAGAGTAAATTGCAATGATCATTTAGGTTTATATTTAAATATAATTAGGAAAAAACATTAACTAAAAAAACTGATAACATTTTATCCATCAGATATTTTCATTCCCCTCCATGAGAAAACACTAAATCTATAACAATTTTTCAACATCTCCCCCAAATTTTCAACATAATAAAATAATATAAATATAAAATAATATTTTTATCTACAGTACATAAGGAAAATGGAAATATAAGAAAGTTATGTTATTATATTAGTAGTCAGGGTAATCAGAAGTGATAAAAATAAAATATCATAATTGACCATGAGATAATCATATGAATATAATCAAGATACACAATAAAATTATACCAAAAAATACTAGATCATAAATAAAATCATAATATAAAAAAAGATCATCAAAATAACAAATTTCATATAAATAAGGAATACTTGAGATATTTGGCATATCTATAATAATATAAATCATAACATAGTAGATCAAGTATCATAACCTATTTTATTTAGTGGATTGGGATTCAATCATTTTTCTCCTATAGCGGATTAATCATTACTCACATGTTTCACATAGATAATTAGAAATCATAACATGTTTTCCATTTTTAATTGAACATTAAAACATGTTTCACCATTATATTATGTGATGTAATTTTTTACCCAATGAATTGGATTGATATATAAGTCCCACTCACCACTTATTTATTAAACATACATATGTGTGACATAAGAAAACATGTAACCATCACATCACTAAAACCCATGAATAAGAATGGTTTTCACAAAAAAAATTAAATGAAAAAAAATAAAAATTTATATCATAATGAACCCATGGAAATAATATAGGTTTCGTTCCATATATTATAAAAAACACATAGAAGTAAAATGGTTCTTATATCCGTTTAAACTGGATTCCCTTAAGGATCACATTCATAATTTAATCAATATTCCTAACATGATAATCCCATGTAAAATAAATGAGTATCTACTGAAATTAAGTAACTTTATAGGTAAATATTATTCAATAAAGATATTTAATCATGTTTTCTTTACACCATATTGATTAAAAGAATATAGTTAAGAAAATTATTCTCCCCAACCAATCGATGTATGAAATCTTGGTGAATATCCTTCAATCAATGGAATAAAAAATAGGGAACTCATATATGAAATGAATTAGATGAAACATTACACTTATAACCCAAAAATTATTAGGTATGAAAAATAAAGGGTCATATCATTTTAAAAAAATATATTAACATTAAAAAATACATCTGGAGAAAAAATGTGGATTGTTACATTTGAAAAAATTCATTGATCGAGCATAAGATGTGTTAAAGGACAACAACTTTGATGAAAAATAATCTTAGATTGTATAAGAAAAATCACTTTTGATATAAATATTATCATTAAATAGTTGAAATCATTTTAAAAGAGATATTTTAAAAATATATAAGTAAAAATATTCTTTTAGAATTGATGACAAATTAGAAATAATGATTCATATAAAATGAAATTGGTGGTGGAAAGATCAATTCATACATAAATGTTGAAAAGAGAATCTTTTCACATTTTGATGAAAATGAACCATGTGTAAAATGATAAAAATTTCTATAAAACAATATAAATAAGGTAAATTATTTGATAATGAACATAATGAATCCTTCAATTATTAGATAAGAAGAATTAAAAAATATCCAATGGATATGGATATGTAAAATCGGGATGTTCAAAATCGAGAAGAAGATATGGGGTCAGTTTCATTTACAAGAAACACTTCAAGTGAAATATGAGTATCAAAAATAAAATTTTGATGGAACATGTAAAACACCATGAATATCAAAATAAAATGATTACTGTTTTTATAAATAAAAATGATTCCCTAGATGTATTATCATTATAAAATAATATTTCTTTCAAAATAATATCGACAATCGAAACCCGTATGGTTTGATTAGAAATTTGATTAAAACCAATTAATAAATTAAAATAATGGGAATTGAAGTTCATTCAAACAATGTACATGATATGTCTCTTCATAACCCGTAATTATGGTAAAATTAATTCATTAGGAATTAATCACACCATATTAAATGTTAGATTCTGCACATTAGGAAATATGCCTCATGAAAATAAATTTTAGAAAAAGGACTGATTACCTCAATTCATTATTATTTGAAATGTCGTCCAACCTGCTATATAAAAAATATAACAATCTTAATAAACAATTTTAGAAACATTTTTATATCTATGGAATTTCATAAACATAATTTATAATTATTCTTGATATTTATATTTGTTAGTTATTATCTATTATCAATATTGTGTGTGAGTAATCATGATCATTTTGAACTAGTTTCATAATAATGAAGCTATTATTCATTATTCTATGAAGTTCATTAATCGGAGGTCATAAAAATTACTTTAATTGATTACATTTAATATGTTATAATTTTATAATTCCCATTCATATGTATTTTATTTAATATTCTTGATGATGAAGCCATTGATGAGCTTGGTTCGAAATATTATAATGAATGGATGGTGTTTTCTTAATTATTGAGTTAAATGTTTATATTATAACTAAAAAATATTAATTATTAAGTAATTAATATCTTGTATTATGTTTCCAAATCAATCATTGATGTAAATTTATATCATTTTTTATATATTTGGTTAATCCTAATGAACAATAGCATGATAAAATCCATGTTTGTGTACAGATATGAAAGATATTCTTTTTTTGGTAATATATTTATTAGAATAGTATAATTAAAATATTTTATTAAGGTGATTAATCATAATTGGGATTATTTATAAGTAGAAGATAATTGAAAAAGAAGTTATCACTTAAAAATAAATTATTTTTTCTCTTGGTATTTTTTTAGGATGTTAGTTTTACAATGACCACAGATTTTTATTATTAATTATAGAATAACTATTTTATATTTATAGAATATAATTTATGGAAAAAAATTATATTATATATACCAATATCATCAACAATATATGAAATGTGGTGATAAAAATAAAAAATGTGTCATTCATGGAGGAGTTAGCCTATAAACCCATATGAGCAACATTTTTATTTTTTCAATTGAATGGGAGGGGAATAGATAATGGTTGTACCATAAATATAATATAAATTTTGTTTATTATTTATAATTATTTCCTTATACAAATATTTTTAGAATGCATAGGAGGAGGATGGATAGAAAGGATATTGAAAAATGTAAAATGGTATGTATCACTTTCGTTTAGAATTTAGATATTTTCTTTAAGATTAACTTGGAAAATAAGGACTTGAGGAACTTTATTGAGGATACAGGCAATCAAAATTGTATAGAGACTTTATATGTTGTAAAATATGAATAATTTCATGGGATGTTCTAGCTATATGTGTGGATTGTAGTTGGAGAAAAATATATCCTTTTATATGTGAAAAGATGGTTAAATATTTAGAAAAGAATCTTAGTTAAGGTGTAATAATAGAATTTTGGTGACTATTTTTTTTATAAGGAATTTAAATATATTAAAGAATATTTTCGGATCTAGGGGCTAGGATAGTGTGATATTCTATGGCTCTGTGTGCATGCACTTAATTTTATGACAATATTTTATATATTTCATGTCACATGAATGTAGGTTTTTATAAATAATGAAATATATACTGAATAGATCCTAGAATAAAAAATCAAAGACCATATAAGACTTTGAAACATGTGGTTCATGCTGTGAATAATCTAAAATGGGTTGGTGCGCGAATTTCAGATGGGGCTTTTGCTGGTGGTTATGTTAAGTGGAATAATTAATTAATTAATTAATTAATTTTATAACCAAACACCCTTTCACTATTTAAATATAAAGGTATGTAAAATTTCTATGGTTATATGTGTAACCCGGGGAATTTTAAGTGGAGGTTTCACCATTCATCATTGGTAGATCATGATCGGACAACGATCACTAATCAGATCAAGGATGATAGAAAAAAATATGCATTAGATCATACCCATCACTGGAGATCATGCTTGTCACCAAAAATCAATCCATAAACTGGGCATGCCTATTCAATTGTGGTTTCTACACTTGATTAAAATATTTATCTTATTATTATGTTCTATTCTTTGATATGAGATTTTTTATACATCACATGATCATGTTTATTGAATTAAGTTGTTAATTCAATTTATTCTTCAGTATTCATTGTTTCTCACCCAAAATATCACTGGTCTGTGATCGTTGTAAAAGAATGATTATATGCTGATTGATTCAACTTTTTTATATTTAATTTCACCAACTCATTATTTTTTCTACAAAGCTGGGATATTATGCCATTGTTCATCATTTTTGGGTGGGTATGAGCATGATCAGACGATTATATTAATGAAAAATGTCCAAAGAATGACTAGATCAGTGATTTTCAAAATGAACAGGATGGATTGTGGGTATTCCTGTATATATTGGATATAAAGTGGATACGAGCTGAGACATGAGGTTCTACTGGTGATGGAGGCATTACAAACTTCTAGGGAATCACTAGATTCTGGTTTCCAGTGAGCAGTTCGCCAAAATTGATAGTTGGAGGTGATTACCAATTTTTGGGTGGTGAAATTATGGAAAAAATAGTGGGAGATCTGGATCTAGTTAAAATTGGAATAAAATATATTTTTTTGTGAAAAAAATAGTCAGTGTTTAGTCTGATGAACACAAAAACAATGTTTCCCCACCATGTTGTGGAGGCTAGGGTTTTGGGGAAGATAAATACCACATAATATGTGGAAGGACCACATGCCATGTAACCCTCCCCAAGTATCCAGAACATATGGCTATAGTACTCACCCATGATGACAAGTGGGAGGACATTCCATGTACACATGGAGTACATGTGGATGTACCGGTTCTTAGGCATGTCCAGATATATGACCATATACATGGGCATGACTCGAGAGACAACCATGGATAGGAGTAGACAAGCAGGACTCAGGTGGTTATGAAAAGTCATGTTATCCCCATAAAAACATGTATAGGGAAATGGACATAGATATCTCTCTATAAAAGAATGAGGCTACAAAACAGAGCATGACAACATGTTGTGTGGGTACCTTAAACGACTCACTAATTACTCACTTTTAAGAAACCTATTTATCTAATATCTACATTATTTGGAAACAAATTTTCCACTGTAGGAAACGTATCCAAAATATTTTTTCACCTATAATGTGATGGTGTCCTTTGTAGTGGATTTTTGGATAAGTTGGGAGATGTTCCAAGCATAGAGATTATTTATGCGATGCTCAATGATGAAAGTGATTTGGAAGGATCATCAAAGAGTTCTGATGGAGATGGTACTCCCCTATCACAGCAAAGTTTGGTACCTCTATACTCTTTTCTCATGTAGAGGAGATACACCCCTTTCACCCCAGGGCATGGATGCACTATCCTTGTAGATGGTACTCCCCTGTTGTACCTGGGCTGAAGTCCACCATACCTGTATTTGCTATTAGATAAGGTTGTCCCCCATCACACTAGGACATGAATCCTCAATCCATAAATACAGTGCACCCCAATTGTATCAGGGTGCAGATCCACCATTCTCATTTTCAGATAGAGAGAGTACTCCACTATCGTACTAGAGTGTTGGTCCTCTATACTCATTATTCTTGGAAGAGGTAGTACTGCACTAGTATTCTAGAGTGTAGGTCCCATAACATTGGGGATGAAACCCCCTGTCACACCATGAAACATGTACCACATATTATTCACATATATATAGAGGAAATACACCCCTACATGATCGATAGTCCCCTTTCTACTAAGTTGTATCCTCTTATTGTAAAAGGGAATTGGTCCTATATATTTTATAGATTATACTCCCTTTGGATGTGTAGTAGTGGTGAGGTGCAAGCCCTTTTCATGACTTCATCACATCAATATGCGAGATATTGGGAATCAATGATATACCATTGGATCTATATATAGAGTCATCTTTTTTGGGCTAGCATATGAGATAGAGACCCCAATTCTCTATCATCAAGGTTTCTTATATGAGAATATATCTACATATTTTGGGCTAGCATGGGTTTTTCCCCTACATGTCATGTCTTAAGAAGATTAATAGTAGGTCAATGGTGGAATTATCAGTCTTAGGGATACTTGGGTAAAATTGACCATGTACAATGGACAAGGATTTGTGATCAGGATCCAACCTCTGATATTTTCTTTATTCAATTTATTTCCAGTTTAGGACATCTTTTTTAGGTGGTCATGTATTTTCCCATTATTTTTCAAATTTAACTAATTGACTTTTTCTATTCCCAACAGGTTTTTACACACATGGTTCTCACTTTTGGTTTTATTGTCCTTTATTACTATTCCTCTCCACTCATGCATGGATATTATTAGGTTCATTCATATAGTTACTTTAGTTAATGGCCTCCTATATTAGTTAATCCTTCTCAAAACTTATCTCTTTCCCCTAGCCTATTGAGAAAAGCTTGGGGTTATGGCGGCTTGGTCTTCCACTATCTAGGTGGGCCCTAGTGAGTCAGATCCTTACCGATTATTATTAGAGGTAGTTTGAACATGGTCTAGTGTTTGAGTTTTGATCACCTTATGTGGTTTGGTTTTGAATTTAGGAAAATTAATTCAAAGTGACTCGAGTGAGATATTTGTGCTAGGGAAACCAGTATTGGTGTGGTGGTCATTGTATCCATTCACATACACTGTGACTACCTATCTATTGACTCGACATACCATGATATTGGTTGTAGGGATCATTGGTACAAGCATCATAAAGGAATGAGTCCTTAAACGTTTGTTGACACATCTCCCCATATACATATTCTCATTTTACCATGGTATTTCTTGATTACTTTAATGATGCCTTTGAAATGAAATCCAATCAGGTTACCAATTTAGGATCATTGTAATGATCTAATGAGTGATGAGGCCTTAGTTCAAGATCCATATCATCAGACATTTCCTCCAAATGGGTAGGTAGAAGCACCCCAATTTTTTTGAGAAGAATATTATACCAATAGAACAGGTAGAGGATTCATTTAGTCTTATAACACTCTATGAGTTCTAGTTCCAGATGTTACTGAGTTTCCAAGGTGATCTAGGTCCCCAGGAAGTGGTGGATTGGATTATATTAGTTATCCAAGTAATCATACTTTTTCATATTTCAACTGATTGGGTAGTTGAAATCACAACCAATTTTTTTCATAGAAGAGTCATTAGTTCATGTGGTACTAGAAAATGAGAAACTTGTTCAGATATTGTATTATGGGTTTTGGAGAAATTATTCACCATGGTATCATTTTGAGATAGAATCCCTTCTTCATGTGTCTTAAGTTAGGACTAATCATATGTTTTGGATATCCCACTCAGATATGAACCCCTCTCGATGGTGGTTCTCAGGGTGAGACCCTTCGTGAATGATGATAGTCATCACAAGAGTCCTATGATGGATATTTTTAGAATGAATTTAGTCATTCAAGTAAGAGGGACATTTACTTAATCGATATGTATTCTTATGATGTGATTTAAAATCCTCGAGGGAGAGTTAGTTCCACCAAAAGTAGGTTGTGTCAATATTTGGAAGAGGAGTTCCTTTAACTTTTTTGTTCATGGTAGGATATTATTATGAGGTATCAAAATCTTCCCTATTTGAGGAGGGCATGTTCAAAATGAAAATGATGATCCTATAGTGGAAGGGGATCTTGTACTAGAGCCACAAGTGTGGTTCAAAGTATGACATGCACCTCTACATCTCCACCTAAAATTTTATCATAGAGTAGAAAGCCACATTTCTCTATATGTAGTCCCAATTTGAGACCAAATGTTACTGGTGGAGACCTTTTTTCCCATCCTATGAATTGGAGGCTCAAGAAGATAGGATCACTAATCACACATTTCATCCAATAATGAGACCTTACTATGTGAGGAGAGAGAGAGAAAGCCTCACATGAACTATTTTCTTAGCAGTAGTGGGATCATATGATGTTTTTCATCTCTAGGGTAGGGATTTCTATTTTTGGGTTGAGTTTTTATAAATTTGATAATGAGTTATACCCATGAAGAGAAATATGAGCTGATTCGTATAAGGTTAGTGATAATTTATCATTTTTCTAGTATTACTCTTAGAGAAGTGTATGTTTTGAGATCTTAGTTTCCTACAATGATTGTGGGTTACACTGATGTATTTCCATAGGATGTGTAGGGTTTACATCCCAAACATGATATAGACCACTATATTGACATTCACCAGGGATGGTTTTATATGTACACTATCATATCAGATGACCCTACCGGGATATGAGAGCTAGAGCTCCAAATTGAAACTTTATCCCAACAGATTTATCTTGAGGTTCATATGGGTAACACATGTTCGTTATATCTTTTCATTAAGTAGTGCAAGTTATAGTTTGGCAGAGAGAGCTTCTTGTGAGACATCTTAGTCATCATTATGTCACCATATAAAATCATCTTGGATATAGACTGGTTGTCCACAGTGCGAGCCTAGATCGACTATAACCATAGATGAGTCAGATTCATTGAGATAGATGAGATGAAATTCCCCTTTTTGGGAGAGATAGATCTCACGGAGAAGAGAGTGGATCTCAAGGGTATGAATCTCATATCATCACCAATCTATTTGTAAGTTTATCCATTAGCATAGTGGGCCTTTTAGATATATAGGTTCATCAGTTTTTGAGGATAATATAGATATATTCCTAGAGGAAAGTTTAAGACTACCTTTGAGGTGGGAGATATAGTTTTTCATTGAATTGAAACATGTGATAACTTTAATATATTTTTCTATATATTGTATGGAACCAACTAAGATCTAGAATATAATGATTTAGTTGGAGGACCTTTGAGAGAAGGGGTTTATTATTCCCAGTGTGTCCCCCAGGGAAACTCATGATTTTTTCACGAGAAAATATGGATGTGACCTTGAGGATTCAAATAAATTTACATCAACTGAACCTAGACATGATAAATAAAAATCACCCATTTCCAATAATTGATGAAATCTCTGATCATTTATGAGGCACATGATTTTTCTAGAAGATCACTATCTGGCCTCGCTACCATAGTTCAATTATCGCAACACTTATACTCAAAAATTGTTTTATTGATGTGGTTATAGCCACGATCAATTCCTAGTGATTCGTTTCGGTGTGATGAATACCCCTACTATGTTTATGTCATTTGTGATCAATATATTCTAGGAATACTTGTATAAGTTTTTGGTGATCTTCATTGATGACATACATATCTACTCATTGTTAGAGGAGTTGTATAAAGAGAATTTAAGTATGGTCCAATATATTCTTTGGGAGAACCTACTTTATGGACATCTCTTAAAGTGTTGGTTCTAGATCTCTGAGGTTTAATTTCCGAGAAATTTAATTTATTTATCATGGATTAGAAATAGATCTAATAACGATTTATGGAGTGTTTGTGCGGGATTAATATAATAGTGTTTTATATATGCAGGGTTTTATTAGCATGGAATGATAATACATGAGGTTTGATGAAGAATTATCATGGATTGCAGAATCTTTGACCTCTCTGATGTTGTTTGTGAATTTCTTTACATATGATGAAAAGTTTCATACATCCATTAATGAGTCTAGGCTCAGGATAATGGGTTCTCTTTTTTAGACTACTAGAGGAGGGAGGGGAGTACATAGTGTATTTTTATTCCTTTGTATATGGGTTCAATAGCTTATTGATAAAGCAGTATATAGTGATCGCATATGGTAGAAATAATTTGAGGCCCCATGAGCAGGAATAAACATCTCATGATTAGTTATTGGGAGTGGTATAATTCATTCCGAGGATACAGAGGCACTATCTTATAGGAGAGTACATTGTTGATTACTCAGACCATCAGAATCATAGGTATGTATTCTAATAGAGGGATCTTAACCTATTAACGATTCATTGATTGGTGTTTTTGTAGGACTATGAATTTGAGATGGTCTATACTCTTATTAAGGGTAATGTGGAGGGAGATTCCCTTAGTAGGAAGACCTGTTCTCACATGGTGTTAGAGGTGTCTGAGCAGTTGGATTCTTTACAACTCACTTTGGTGGAGGAGAGGGGTGAAACATATCTTTATTCAATATTTTTCACTCCTCCTATTCTTAATCCATTTCTGGAGGATCAGTTAGTATACATTGACTATGAGATCCTAAAGAACCAAATATCCTCCGTAGATTAACGTGATGGATTTTATGAAGGATGGAATCACGTTGTCCATTTCAAGAGATAAATGATTCTTTTGGCCATGTTGTCAGAGGAGGTGATGTTGTATTTTCACAATTATCTTTTTTTTCTAGACATCCCTATGTAGTAAATATATAAAGGGAACTTTAATGATAGTTTTTGTGGGATGGAATGAGGTGGAGTTTCAATGATTTCACCTCTTGGTGTATCAGGTGTCAACATGTGAAGGTTGAGAACCTGTTTTGAACATTTTTATTAAAGCCATTTGAGATCCCAAAGAGAAAATGAGATGGAACATCCATAGAAATTATGATAGGGATTATTCGGATAGTGAAAGACAATGAATCCTTATAAATGATAGCTGACCAACTTACCAAGTCAATTCACTTCTTCTTTATTAGGGGGCATAGTTCATAGAGAGTTTGTGGTAATTATTAGTAATTATATCTTATTCCTTAATGATGTATCCTTGGTTATTGTATTTTTCTAGATTCATTGTTAATGTCATGATTATAGGGTGCCTTACAGAATGAATTCAAATCCCTTTTGAGGATGAGTACAACTTTTCACCCCTAGAGGAATGGGAATACTAAGTTCACTATCTATGTGTTAGAGGATATGCTGATGAAATATGTGTTGGACATCGTCTAGAACTTTGAGGAGCACATAACATTGGTATAGATTTCTTATAATAATAACTATCACTCTACTATCATAATTACTCCCTTTTTGGTCTTATATGGGAGACCCTACAGGTCACCCTTATGATGGACTGAGAATAGTGACGCGTCTCTATCTAGGATAAAGATGGTGTATGAAACAACATATAAGTCAATGTGATCTATGAGTGGATTTGGAATACCCAAATTTGATATAAATATTATAATGAATAATACCATAATCTCTTGGAGTTTGATCAAGGAGACAAAATTTTCATGAGATTATCCCCTTGAGTGAGGATTGTAGAGATTCAACAAGGGAGGTGAGTTATCCATAAGGTTTATTGGGCCATTTGAAATCATGAAGATGGTTGTTGAGGTTTCATACCACCTATACATTCCCCCATAATTGGAGCAAGTGAATGAAATCTTCAATGTGTTATAGTTGAAGAGATACGTGCATGATCATTTGAAATTCATTAAATGGGGAGATATGGACATCTAGGTTGGAGACACCTTCATGGGGTACATGGTGGTGATAGAGTATCGGAAAGAGAGGATTCAAAAAGGATGGACCATTCCCTTTTTTCTATTGTGGCAACATGGGAGTATGCAGGAGACCAATTGGGAGTGGGAGACCAACAAGTAGGCTTAATAACTCCAACATCTTTCTTCATTATTTCTTTTCTACATTGAAAATAATTCAATAAGTGAATAATGTAGAGGCTATAATTTTTTAAAAATAATTCTTAATATATTAAAGAATATTTTTGGATCTAGTTGTTGAGATGACATGATATAATAAGGCTATTTGTTCCTAAAATTAATTTAATGAAAATATTATATATATTTTATATTATCTGCAATTGTTTTTAATAAATAATAGAATGTCTCTTGAATGAAGTCATAAATATGTAATAAAATATTGTGGTTGAATCAAGAGTGTGAGGTTTACCCAATATGTGACCTCAATTGCTAAGATCTAGACATTCAGATCAGACAACAATTGACAGGTATGTTAAGAGTATTAATACATTAATTCATCCATTTTACGCCCCAAAAATATTTCATTCTTTAAATATCCTATTATGGTGAATATATATGGTTATATTCATATCCCTGGGATCGTTGAGAGGAGGTTTCATCATTCCTCATTGGTGGATCAAGATTGGTTGATTGTTGATGATCCGATCATGGTGGATCGATAGACAGTGGGCATACCGTGTCATCCACATCGCTAAAAACATGTTATTCACCAATTAATGATACATAGAAAATGCTCAGGCTCATAAATTGAATTTTATTCCTTTGATTAAAATATTTAACAAGTCATTATCTTCAACTAATTTATCTAAAATTTATTGTTCCTTCACATGACCTTATTTATCAATTTAAATTATTAATTTGATTTATTCCTGAGAATACCATGTTTCTCACCCTGAATATTCCGGATCTATGATCGATGGACATAAAATATTGTCAAATTATTGATTCACCTTTGTTCTTATTCCTTTACTTTTATTTTATTCATATTCTTCATTACTGGGATATAGGTCAATGGTTTTGTATTTCTGGGTGGGTCTAAGCATGATCGAACCCCAAGATTTGATGTGCATGTATGAAAAATGGCTAGATCAATGATTTTGGATAGATCAGGGTAGAATATAGGTATATATTTGTGGATATGTGATATTAAAAAGCGAAAAGTGGTAAAATATGGTGCTAAGGGTGATAGAGGTGTTGTGGCCTTTGAGGGAATCCCTGAATTCATATTTCTAACCAATGAATGGCCTTAATTGACAACTACAGGTTACTACCACCATTTGTTTGTGGTCAAAAAATGAAAAATGTGGCACAATATCCAGATCTACTGAATGGTGAGGAATATATAGACTAATAAATGGTGTGATTTTTTATGAATACAGGCCATGTAGCCCCACCATGATATAGCGGCTATGGTATTGGGGAAGATAAAGATCAAATTCCACGTGGTTAGACCAAATGTTGTGTGACCCTCCTTAGTTAATTTGGTTGTGTGCTAGAATCACTTGCCTAAGACCCCATGTGGGAGGACACACCATGTACTCTATGATTACACAGTCATGTTTCAGTACTCGAGTATAACTTGGTACATAGCCAACCACATATGCATGACCCGATAGAAATAATCCTGACCAAAAGAAAACGGGCACGCCCCATGTGGCCATGCCATATTATGTGGTCCCCATATAGGTTGTGTACTCCATTTTTGAGAAACATCTTTCTGTTATTTTTTCTTTATTTGGAATCATATTTTGGCCCATGAGTATCCTATCTGGAAATATTTTAAACAAAGAAAATTATGGTAGCATGTATAGTCGATTTTGAGATATGATGTGTGATTTTAAATAAATGAAAGTTCTCAAGGTGATGCTCGACGATAATAGTTATGGGGATAGATCATTGGAAAGTTTATATAGATACACTAATCCCTTATCCCATCAGGGTGTGATTCCTCCATAATCTTTTCTCTGGTAGAGGTGGTACTCCCCTATCACACTAGGGTGTGGGTCCTCTATTCAGGGAGATTGTACTCGTCTATTTTACCATCATTCATGTCCTCCACACTCATTATACAAATAGAGATGGTACTACCCTCTCGCACCTCGGCATATGTCCTCTATCTAGAGAGATGGTCTTAAACTATTGTACAAGGGTGTGAGACCTCCATACTCAATATGTATATACAGATGATACTCCAATATCACACCAGGGATTTGTTCCTCTATCCAAGAATAAGGTACTCCCCTATTACACCAGGGCATTTGTCCTATATACTCATTATTCTAGGAAGAGGCGGTAATCCCCTATCATACTATGGTATGATTCCTCTAACGATGGTAAAGATACTCCAATTTTACACTAGGGCGTGGTTCTCAAATATTCTACATAGTGATATAGAGATGGTACTCCCCTACAACGGTGTGGGTCATTTATCTACTGATTGGAATTCTCTTATTATACTCTGGAATGGGAAGTCTATCTTTTAGAGATTGAGCTAGATTCGGTTGTGTAATTGTGAAGGGGATCAGGTCCTCCTCGTGGATTCTTTAGATAGACTCATGAGATGGGGGAGCTATAGTTAGAATCATCATCCTAGGTTAGGTTGTGTGATGGAGATCTCTGTTCTCTCTCGTCTAGGTTTCTTTTAGGAGAATATATCTTTTTTATTGTGTTTTGGTTACCAATTTATTTTTATTGAGAGATATACATATATAATTTATTCTATATATACCCCTTATGATTTTGATCCATCATTCGAGGAATATATATACTCACCCCTAAATGGGAATTTCCCACATGTGTCGTGTCTTATACAGACAACAGACAGATCAACAGTGGCATTAGTAGTGACTAATGATACTTGGATGAATTTGAACCCATACAGTGGTATGGGCTTGGATATCAGAAGATTGGATCACTCTTAATTACATTATTTAGTTATTTTCTGGTTGGGACCACTTTTTTGGGTGGGTGTGTATTTTTTCATTTACTTTTTAAATTACTCTATCACACTCTTTTGTATTCCCTAGACGTTATTACATGTATCGTTTTTTACTCTAGATGTTACTTTCCTTTATTATTATTCCCGTTCACATCATCATAGATATGGTAGGGTGTGTGTGTGTTTATTGGTAAATTATTTAAAGACCTCCAACTTTACATATTCGTTCTTGGATCTTATTTCTTGACCCTAGCCTATTGGGGCAGGCTTGGGGTTGTAGTGGCCCGATCTCACACCAACTAAGAAGGTCCCAGTGGGATGGATCATTAAATTAATTGCATGAGAGTTATTTGTGTTGGGTGGGGACATTTTGGTGAGACATTTAGGTATAAATTTTTAAACTAGACAATTTATTATAAATGGTCTAGGTGTTAAAATAATTTCCAAAAATTTATTCCACATAGAATAACCATTTTAATACTTAAAAATCTTGATTAAATGTTATCCAAGGTAATTATTTTATCCCTACAAATATAATATAAAACATATTACAAAATTTTAATATTTTAATCCAAATTTGGAATCCATTGAATATTATTTAATTTTTAAATATGATAAAATTAACTTTCTAATTGAAAAGGTATAATGTTTTGAAAAACTATTTTGTTGAAAAGGTATTTTTTATTTAATGAGTGTTCTAAATATTATTTAATCTTGAATATACTTTATATGAGTGGTAATTTATTTTTATAAAAGTTTAATTATCATATTAGATTATTTTTTTGAAAATAGAACAATTTAATGACAAAACAAAATATTTAGAAAAAGTATCATATATTAAAAAAAACTATTTTGCAATTGTCAATTGTATTTATCTTGGTATCTTAATTTAATGTCTAAAAATAAAACTATAATTATTAAAAAATATTAAAGTTTTTATCTAAAATATTAACAAACATTTTATTAAAGAAAATTCAAATGGTTAGATAAGTTAAATTTAATATCAGTGCATTAAAACCGTTTTTAGAGAAGGTATGTTTTTGTGTTTAAAATTTACATGTAATATAAATTTATCAATGTAATTGAATTTCATGAAATAATTTATCTTACAATAAAATATCAATATTTACGTGTCTTAAAAATTAATCCCAAATGAATATAACGAATAAAGTTTTATATTAAATAAATAATTCAATATAGTTTTAAATTTAGAATAAAAAATGATTATGTTCTAAAATATTGAACGTAGATTTTCTTAGATAAAATTATATCATAAAATAAATATTGTTAACTCCTTAAATAAATATTTAATCAATTAAAATGTTTTATAAACTCCAAGGTATTTCTCACATAATTATAATGTCATAAAATTTTCAATTTTGGTAAAAACTATAATTTTTACTATTCACTTAAAAATAAATTATTTTAGAAAAATCCAAAAAATTCATTTTATCAAATATTTTTTGTGATAAATTAATAAATAAAATTAATTTTAAAATTTTACAGTTTTAAAATTTTAAATTAATTTTTTGAATAAAATTTAATATTTAAAGAAAACATGATTTTATTAAAAAGTGTTCTTTTAAAAAATTATGCATTTTTAATTATATTTTATATAAATTTATAATGGATTTAAATATTTTTTTACTATAGGGTTTCATATTCTATACTTTTATTAATAATATTCATCTAACATGTCTCAACACATAGTAGTTCAATGTCATTTGTGAAGTAAGATATCAAACACAATATTTATTTAAAGAAAATATGTAGTTAAACATATAGTTTTTAAATTGTACTCATTAAATAAATTTTATCCTCACAATTTTAATTAATACTCAATAATGAATTTAGGTGAGATTATTGCTAATATAATCATCAGTAGGTATAAAAATTATAACATGACATCCACCGTACTCTCTTAGCCACTATGAAGTTAGTTATCCATCCTCAAAAATCATTAATATTTCTTGCAATTATATATCAAAATATTTATACACCGTAATCATATATTTTCCAAAATTTACCTTTCTTAAACCATTTGAATATATAGGAAATTAAACCATAATGAAATCATGTATTCCTCTAAAAATTGACTTTATCATTAAGCATAAAATTGTACTAACCTCTAGATCATAAATTCATACACTAGTCAATCTATATATCAAAATCCAAAAAATGAGATAGGAATCTCCAAAAATATAATAGATAAATTTTTAGTTAAATAAATAATAAATTCTATGGTTATCAATATCATATTACTAACTTTTCTCAAAATAAATCATCCATTTAAAACTAAGAGTTATTCATCCCACATTCATGCAATCTTCAACAATTCCCCACAAATTATATTCTTACCATAAAATCGTTTTTAATGTTTATTAATACCATTTAATATATGATTGCAAACCATTAAAGAAGAAATACTAACGAAAAATCTGTATATGCCTCACATAATCCTGATGAATTTTAAAATATACTATAATATTGTTGAAAAATATCACCCAGTATTCAAAATATCGAAAAGTATCAAGAACTAATTTCTATTAATAATTAAATCTCACTAACTTAGGTAATACTATGATACTCACATTTTCTATCATTATAGAAATATAATAAGATTCACAACCATTTATGTATACTACCTTATTCAGTTATAAGACATGATGGTTTCTAGAAATATACCTTTATTTGGTTTTTTTTAGTAACCCAATTTTTACCAAATACTAAATCCCAAATGATTAGGATAATATCTAATATAATCCTAGTAAATAATCATATGAATTTGGAAACTCAATATTCCCTAATGATACCATTATTTAATCCTTTGATACATTTATTTCAATCTAAATTACATTATGTTAGGTTTTAGTGTACTTCATAACCTAATACCTTTATGTAATTCAAAATGAAATCCTTTATAATGGGTTGTGAAGGGAATGTGATTGAACGAAGCATATCCATTGATGGTATCAAATAATGTGTCAATTTAGGCTCCATTTTCATGAAAGTGGTGAATATTTAGCGAATACATAATATTCTGATTTGAGTTTGTTCCCCTAGTTACATTTCATTTAGAGCATGTATCCATTAATATTTTCCATATAGGGATGTTATTGCTAGGAACACCACAAAATATCTTATTTACCAAAATATTATGATGTCATTCGATAATTTTACTTATCCATTAGACATTTCCATATGGTTTTCACTAAATATTTCTTATCTCAACACTCATAATATTACCTCAAACAACTGAAAGGGTTATCTATAGATTTGAAATTATAATAAACCATAACTTATCAACCATTGATGATATTTCTATCTCCCAATTTATCTTTAATTCATATCATCATAATATCTAAATCTGAAACCTTATCTGATAACAAATATAGATGCCCAAAATTATGACCATCTAAATGCATGACATAAAAAATATTTCAATATATTCCCATGATATTTTATGTTAATAATTTTAGATAAATATAGAAAAATAACTACTAACAAAACTCATGTAATTTTAACTACATGATATTTTTTTGCACTATATAGACAAATTTTAAATCAATAATAAGTATTCAACATCTCCCACAAATTATCCACATAAGAAAAACTTCATGATTTCACATAATTTTCTTATATTCATAACCTTGAGAAAATATTATCTTGATAAAGGGGTGATCGAACATGATTAATAAGGGAAAACATAACTGATAATAATGAAAGATCATAATTGAGAATAAGATAGGAATATGTTTATAATCAAGATACAATAGAATTTATACCCACAAAAGAATTGATAAAACATCAAGTCATAATATAATAAAATATCATTTTAATTACTTATATCATAGAAATGAGACATACTTGAGAATTATGTTACACCCAAAAGTATTGAAATCATAAAAAAGATGAACATGTATCACAACCTATTTTCATTAGTGAATCACACTTTACCTACCTCTTTCCCATTGAAAATAAGACTTCACTCACCTGTTTCCCATAGTAAATATGGAATCATAATATATTTACCATTTTAGATCAGGAAACACTACCCGTTTAACCATTATATCATGGGATGTAATGATTTATGTCATGGCCTTTCCCTTATGGCTTGTTCCGTTACAACCCTAAGCCCACCTTCCATAGGCCGGGGGATGGATACTAGCACTAAAAAAGAATATCCATAATATGGGAAGGCATTTCCACAAAACATGTACACACACAGATAGGGGAACACATAGCATAAGAAAAACACAACAGAATAAGAATGGTACAACCACTACTAAAAACCACCACTGGGTATAAAATTATGTACTGAAACTAAAGGGGTCAAAATACAATCCCAATTGAAATCAAAGTACAGAAAAAAGGAAAAAATATCTCTTGAGGTCATCTTCCAAGGTTCCTACATGAAGGGTAGGTAAAATTCATCTCTGTGGCTGTCTACATCAACCGATCACCTCTCTGCACCGTCTGTCAATCTCCTCTGAGAACCATCTAGTCTTGACTCCACAAGACTCAATGAACCTATTCGTCATCTACACAAGACACAAAAATGAGGTGGGTAATCGCGTATAGGGGTGATTATAACAATACTCAGTGGGGACCTCGAGGCCCCTGAAGGACTCTAAGAATTATAAAAATGGAAAACCACATACCATGATCTCAATCACAAAGAAAATAGAAAAAGACATATCACAGTAGGTACAACATAAGTACAAGAGTACAGTTGATTAGTCATAAAGGTAGATCATCTTATTCTATCATGAGGCCCTACTACTAACCCACACATGATCACTCGGTGTAAACCCACACAGGATCGCTCTGTGGGGACCCATGTAATGACCCGTAAAATTCAAGGGAATTTTTTTACTTAATTTTCTTTGGGATTTTACAAGAACACAGTTTCTGACGGCACCTGATTTCGAGCCCCGGGGAGCCTGGAATATTTCTATAAAGTTTATCTCAGGGAAGTTCAGTGAACGAATGAGCAGGTTTTCCTAATTTTTGAACTGCTGCTTGGAATCAAAATCTGAAGGCACTGATGGAACCACAACGCCCGTAATTTCTTAAGAACACCTTTCCAGGAGTTGTGTTTTCTCGGGTGAGGTTATTATTTAATTGGGTTAAGTAAAGAATAAAAAAAATGGTGCAACCAATTTTGTTTTTTAGTTAAATTAGTTTAACCTAAGATAAGTGGTTGGAGTGGGACCCACTATATCCTACTCTACTAGGTAGGATATATGTGGGGTGGGGCCCACACGAACCCCACCCCTTCATATTACCTAACCCCCTTAACTCTCCATTTAATTTGACAACATAAGTTTAATTAATTAAGTTGATTCGTTTTTGAATTTCTTATTTTTTAAAAGCATGGAATAAACAATTAAAATAAGGGGTGACCTTATTTTAATTTGGTTAGCTTGTTGTGAGAGGATTGGGGGAAGAAAACTCTATGTCTTGAAGTTTGTCATCTTCCTTGAAGAACGCGAAGAACACCGACACGCCTTACTTTATTCTTCTTCCTGCGTCAAAGGAAGGGAGACACCATTCCTCCTTGGATGATCTCCATCGACATGTATGGAACCCTCTTATGTGACGCCTTCTTGTGCGACCTTCAATTCCGTGACAAACCTTCGTTCAACGATTTCATCGAGGTAGGGGTTAATTGTTTTTGTTTGGGAATACTTTCGTCTCTGTTCATCGTTTTCAAATTGGGGCGCCTATTATCCTAATAACGGAAGGAGGTCGGACTGCACGAACACAGCTAACTCTCCCCCCCTTGATTGTTTGAACTTGTTGCGGCACGAGCATAGGAAGCGCGGTGTCGTTGCACCTCGCGGAAACAATGAAGAATGCGTGAAGAAGCGTGGCGACGTCGCGCTGCGCCGTTGAAGTCGAACAAAGCTGCGGTGTCGTCGCGATGCGCTGGAGAACCTCGAAGAGGCCACGGCCGGAGTGGGGCCGCGGCGGAGGGGCGTGGCACCGTCGCGCAGCACCGATCGGACAAGGCCGCGGTTTGTGGCCGTAGTGATGCGGGGAGCCGAGGCCGGAACCGCCAGAGCAAGGAGGGAGGGACCCGCCGGGGGGTCCTGCGTTGACTCACTGGTCGGCCAAGCTGGACAGTTACCATGAAGGCTGGGGGTTGTAACCCCCAGCTGGCCGAAGAAGAGTGGCCCCCACGTGGGGGTCGCGGTTACACAAACAGGGGGCAGCCCTTCCCCCCTACCGCTCAGCTCGGTGTGGCCGAGCTGGCCACGCTGGCCACGCGAGTGCGCCAGGCCGGGCCGCCCTGGCCGGGCCGAGCCGCACCCAGGCTGGGCCCGGCCGTGCCCTATTGGTCCAGACATGGGTCGGGTCGACCCGGTTTGGGCCGACCCAGGGGGTCTCGAGCCGGGTCGGTCCGGCCCCAAAACCCCGTAAAACCGGACAACTTCGTTCTTTTGCCCATACCATGGGCCACTGACCTCTGAATGATGTACTGTCAGTTGCGATGTGATCCTTGGATAGAGAAGGCCGTTTCAGTATATTAAACTCATGGTTTCGGAGAACTTTGGGTTCAGCCGGGTTGGTTTGAACACGAAACCAACCGGGCCCTCGGAGCGGAAACGCTTATAACTTAAGCTCCGGACGTCCGATTGACGTATCGTCGACTTTGTTGGATTCCTCTTAGTGAGACGGACCTTTTGGATTAATCTAATCAAGGTTTGGATGCAGTTGGAGTATGTTCGGATTGGTTTTGACTTAAAAACCAACCGGGCCCCTGGGATGAAAAGGCCAATAACTCTCAGACCGGGCGTCCGATTGACACGCCATCTGTCACGTTGAGTTCTTTTTGACGATATAGAACTTTTGGATACATCAACTCCATAATTCATGTTATTTGATGTATCAACCCCTTGGCTCGTGTAGTAGACCCTCCATGAACGAGCTTGCTGTGTGTGGGAACCCTAGAGTTGGCTGCGACTATGACGACGATGAAGAATGTACAGAAATCCTCCGTGGGTTTGACAGCGAAGACTGCATCACTCAGGAATCATGTGTGGATCAGTGCTACCGATCATGTGTGGGTCAGATCTTATGGGGCTCAGCACTCAATGGTCTTATGTGGGCCAACACATACCGATCTTGTGCGGGTCAGATCCTTTGTGGGTCATTACGGGGTTTAGTACCGATCGATCATGTGTGGGTCTGACAGATTAGATGAATTAGTGGCTATATCTGATCATCTATTTTGTCTTATGAATAAGTATACCTGTGTGATCTGAGTCTTGACTTCAATCAATATCTTTGATATGATTGACTTGCATTCCTATGTGGATTGGGTTGTGTTATCCTATGTGGATTGGGTTGTAATACTTTGTGGACGTGATCGAACTTGTGCTCCGATGTTGGATCCGAATGGGAATTGATGACGTAGGTATATGTATGGGAATATACCTAAGTAGTGTTGGTTGTTACTTCATGATTGTATCTTTACTTTGTGGATTTTCCTTTTTAGATTCCGGGAGACCTTCAGGGGTCTCGGGGTCCCTACTGAGTAGCGTATACTCACCCCTGCACGGGCTATGCCCGCACTACGTTGTGTTGGATGCAGACGATAGATAGCGCTGATCGTGGTTGAGACTTGTGGAGCAAGTCGGTACCTGGAGCTGGACCACTGGGCGGAACGTACACAGAGTGGACGGCTGGGCCGGAGGGGATGATGAGGCTTTCTGTACCCACCCTTCAGGTGGGACTTCCAATGGACGTCTCGACGTTGCGGCTTTACTTTTCAGTTGCTTTACTTCCATTCCAGTTGTACTTTACATTCATTTTAGGTTTTTATTCTGGCCCACATACTTTTCCGCACTCACTATTGTACCCAGTTTTACATAGTGTTTACTTTTTCTTGCTTACTCTGTGTTGTTTGTTTACTTTATAAAGGCAATGTCTTCCCCTTTTTGTCGGGATTTACACCTTGGTTCTAGTCTCCAGCCCCTGGCCTATGGAATGTGGGCTTGGGGTAGTCACGTCACGAGCCCCGACGACGGGTCATGACAAATTGGTTTCATAGGAGTTCAGTTCTACCGCAGAACTCGGGACTCTTCTATTTTTCTATGTGATGAAATAGTATTAAGTGTATTGAGTGTGGTTATCAGTCCAGGGAGTCCAGTGTTGGTGCAGCGGCCGACGTATTCGTACACCAGGACCCTGACTTCTGATTTCCGACTTAGTGCACGAAAACATTGATTGCATGTGTGTTTCAAGGTTTCCTTGTGATTACTTTGTGTCATCTCACCAGGTATACTGTATTTACCATGGCGCACCTGTCACTTTTTAGGATGGCCCCACGATGGCTGCCATCTAGGGTTCCGAGCGTTGTGCGAGACGATAGCCCGCCGAGCGACGAGGCCTCGGTGTAGGGCCCTTTGACAGCGGAGGCACCGGTGGTACCTCTACCCGCCAAGCCACCGATGCTACCATCCCCAGCCGCTGATAGTGAACGTCACCTTAGTGAACTACATGATTTTCAGTGTCAGAGACCACCCAGGTTCTATGGGGAGATAGACCCTCAGGCATCCGAGGATTGGCTGGAGGCGGTTGTGCGAGTTTTCAGGATAGTGGGGACACCAGCTGATCTCATGGTGATCCTCGCAGTGAGCCTCTTACACGCGGCAGTAGGTAGATGGTGGAGCTTGATTCTCCGGTTTCACAATGAGGCATCACTCCTTTAGACGGACATTGAGAGCCTCTTGCGCTCAGAGTTCGTCCCCGCCACCCTCCGTGTGGTGCACATCCAGGAGCTTCTACATCTACGGCAGGGCAGCATGACAGTCGCCCAATACTCGGTGAGATTTACCGATATCTCGCGCTATTAGAAGGACATGGTATGGAACTCATTCATCCAGGCATGGACCTTCGAGAAGGGATTGAGGCATGAGATCAGGGCATCGCTGATATCCCTCACCATTCCAACACAGGTAGTAGTACTGGAGCGAGCTCTTCTCATAGAGAGCTTTCTTGGCGAGCATACGCCGGCAGCGAGACCTACCGCACGACGGCACGTAGCAGAGTCGTCTACAGCTGGAAGTTGACAGATGTCACAGGGATCCAGGTGGACCAGACCATTAGGCGGACTACCTCAGGACACTGGCTTAGAGGTGCGGGGCACACAGTGGAGATCCAGCCTTACGAGAGGCAAATAGTGCTACGCATGCGGCGGGCAGGGCCACATGGCTCGTGACTACCTGACCCTCCATGCCGAGGAGCAGCAGACGGGTGAGTGACCACCTAGGTAGAGGCAGAGGGTCGACCATGGTGGTTCGCCGGGAGCAGGTGGACGAGGCAGAGGAGCTTGCCGAGCAGAAGGTGGTGGGAGACACTTTTAGGATTTACCACCACCACCACTAGAAGGCCCACCCCGACCACAGGGAGCTGGCGGGCAGTGGCAGGCACAACTTCAGGCAGCGGAGGCCTACCACCAGGGTGCGCCCGAGATGATTCGAGTTACTATCTGTGTCTACTCCACCCTTGATGTAGTTCTTATAGGCACATGAGCGAGTCATTCTTTCATTGCTACTGCCCTTGTTCGGAGCTCGGAGATTCCGACGGAGCCGTTGGCTCAATCCTTACGACTAAAGTCTCCTATGGGAGCAGACTCGATGATTACGCACTGGTGCTGGCAGTGTGAGCTTACTTTAGGAGGAGAGATCTTTGGCTGAGATCTTCTTTTAGCAGGGTCGAGGCCTTACGATGTCATCATGGGAATGGATCGGTTATCTACAGTCCTTGCTCAGATTGACTGTTTTAGGCGCCAGGTGCGGTGTGTACGCACCGATGGGAGCAGGTTCACCTTCACCGGTGAGAAGGGAGCATTTGCAGCACAGGATGGACTCTCGCAAAGGAGAGGAAATCCCATCCTTCACCAGTTATCTAGCCTCATCCTAGGAGCAGTTGACGTGCAGTGTCCTAGTTTTCCTATAGTGGTGGATCAGTATGTAGACGTTTTCCTTGACGACATTCCAGGACTACCTCCTCATAAGGATTTAGACTTTTATATGGACCTTTACCCCAAGATAGCCCCGATATCCACTCCAGCATATCGGATGGCTCTCGCTGAGCTTCGAGAGCTACGGGTACATCTGGAGGACTTTCAGGGCAAGGGATTCATCCGACCTAGTCTTTCACCCTGGGCTTCCCCGATATTGATGGCCAAAAAGGAAGACGGGAGCTTGCAACATTGTTTCGACTATCATTGCCTGAACCAGGTGACCATGAGGAACAAGTATCCACTACCGAGGATTGACAACCTCTTTGATCAGCTCAAGGGAGCACAGTGGTTCTCGAAGAAATACATCGGGTCAGGCTATCATCAGCTCAGAGTTCGGGACGAGGACATGCAGAAGATAACCTTCAGGTGTCAGTATGGCCACTATGAGTTCTTGGTTATTCCATTCGGCGTAACCAATGCTCCAGTAGTTTTCATGGGACTCATGAATAGGATCTTTCAGCCTTACCTCGATCGATTTTTCATGGTCTTCATCGACGACATTTTGATATACTCGATGACTGAGGAGGAGCACGCCTACCACTTGCGGGTTGTACTGGACACACTCCAAGAGCACCGGATTTATGGTAAGCTCTCGAAGTGTCATTACTAGATACATGAGGTACACTTCCTGGGACACATCATCTCTGAGGTGGGAGATGTGGTGGATCCTGCGAAGATCGAAGTAGTGCTATCTTGGGAGCCACCCAGGCGTGTGACGGAGGTGTGGAGTTTCTGGGGACTAGCTGGGTACTACCGGAGATTTGTGCCAGAATTTTCTAGAGATGCGGCACTACTTTAAGCTTTGACGAAGAAGGGGAAACCCATCGTGTGGTCAGACAGATGTCAGCAGAGCTTCTAGGAGCTGAGACAGAGATTGACCAGCGCACCTATCTTGAGACTACTAGAGGAGGGAGTAGGTTACATAGTTTACTGCGATGCATCAGGGACCAGACTCAGATGTGTCCTGATGTAGGAGCGGGCAGTGATTGCCTATGGATCACATCAGTTGAGGCCGCATGAGCAGAACTATGCTACCCATGACCTGGAGTTAGCAGAAGTGGTCTTCGCTCTGAAGATGTGGTGACACTATTTGATGGGCGATTACTTTACAGTCTATTCTTACCACCAGAGTCTCAGGTACGTCTTCTCACAGAAGGACCTGAAGCTGAGACAGCGGAGATGTCTTGAGTTCCTCCAGGACTATGACTTTGAGATGGTCTATAATACAAGAAAGGGGAACGTAGTAGCCGATTCTTTTAGCCGGAGGACACGCATTCACCTACATGGGGAGGCAATAGAGTAGCTAGCCACTTTGCAGATATCCTTCATGGATAGTGATGGAGCAGCCTTTACAGTCACTCCTCCACTTCTTCAGCGGTTCAGAGAGGCACAGTATGGGGACGTTGACTGTGAGACGTGTTGTGCACAGATATCCTCAGGACATGCACCTAATGGATTCTCTGTGGGAGGAGACCACAACATCATTTTCAGAGGGCGTACCATGGTACCAGTTTCTTTATAAGAGGAGATACTGAGGAATTTTCACAATTCCCCTTTAGCGGTACATCCAAGAGTGATGAAGATGTACCAGGACCTCAGACAATGGCACAGGTGGTCGTGTATGAAGAAGGATGTAGTAGAGTTTGTTTCTCGATGCCTCACCTGCCAGCAGGTGAAGTCAGAGCAACAGGTACCAGTAGGCTTGGTACATCCCTTGGAGGTCCCAGAGTGGAAGTGGGACAGGATATCTATGGACTTTGTGACTGGACTTCAACGCACTTCCAGATGTCAAGAATCCATTTTGGTGATTGTCGACTGACTCACCAATTCGGCCCACTTCTTACCCATAAGAGAGTAGGGCTCAGTGGAGACCTTGGGACGCCTCTACATTCAGGAGATCGTATGGCTTCATGGTGTGCCATCATCTATCGTCTCTGATCGAGATGCACACTTTACTTATCGGCTCTGTAAGGGGTTGTAGGAGGAATTCGGGACGCAGTTACATCTGAGCACCGCCTTTCACCCTCAGACAGATGGTCAGACAGAGAGGACCATTCAGACTCTCGAGGAAATGCTCCGTGTATGTGTCCTCGACTTTGGTCGTTGCTGTGAGGATCACCTACCCTTGGTGGAGTTCGTTTACAACAACAACTACCACTCCACCATCGAGATGGAACTATACGAGGCATCGTACGTCCGACCTTGCAGATCACCGATGTCCTAGACAGACCCTGGGGAGTCAGCACTTGTGGGACCGGAGATGGTCCAGCCCACAATGGAGAAGGTCCAGGTCCTCGAGGAGCAGATGAGGACAGCTCAGAGCCGTCATAAGTCTTATGATGATAGGAGGTGGAGGCCACTAGATTTCGATGATGGAGACCACGTCTTCTTGTGGGTCTCACATCAATAGGGTTTATGGAGATTTGGCCGAGGCGGAAATTTTTCTTCACACATCATCGGACCATTCCAGGTCCTCAGCAGGATTGGCGAGGTGTCTTATCGCCTGGCTCTACCACCTCAGTTGCATCGGGTGCACGACGTCTTCCATGTATCTCAGCTGAGGAGATATGTGCACGACCCGACGCATATCATTGACCATGGGGAGCTGGACATTGATGATGGGGAGACTTTTGCGGAGGTCCTAGTGGAGATCGAGGATCGACTGGAGCGGGTCCTACGTGGACGGTCGATTCCTCTAGTGTGCATCAGGTGGTAGCATGGGAAAATCCACGAGAGCACTTAGGAGCGGGAGGCTCAGATGCATACACAGTACCCACATTTGTTTCCCTATTTTATTATTTATCTTTAATGGGATGTAAATCCCTAATGTGGGAGTAATGTAAAGACCCGTAAAATTCAAGGGGAATTTTCTTCTTAATTTTCTTTCGGATTTTACAAGAACGCAGTTTCTGACGGTACCTGATTCCGAGACCAAGTGAGCCCAGAATATTTCTCCGAAGCATAGCTCGGGTACGTTCAGTGAACGAATGAGTGGGTTTTCCTAACTTCTGAACCGGTGCTCGGAACCAAAATCTGAGGGCACCGATAGAACCGCAGCGCCAATAATTTCTAAAAAACACCTTTTCTGAAGTTTTGTTTTCTTCGGTGAGGTTATTATTTAATTGGGTTAACTAAAGAATAAAAATAAAATGGTGCAACAAATTTTATTTTTATATAAAGTAGTTTAACCTAAGAAAAGTGGTTGGAGTGGGACCCATTATATCCTACTCCACTAGGTAGGATATTTGTGGGGTGGGGCCTACACAAACCCCACACCTTCATATTCCCTAACCCCCTTAACTCTCCATTTAATTTGACAACATAAGTTTAATTAATTAAGTGGATTCGTTTATGAATTTTTTATTTTTGAAAAGCATGGCATAAACAATTAAAATAAGGGGTGACCTTATTTTAATTTTCTTATCTTGTTGTGAGAGGATTGGGGGAAGAAAACTCTAAGTCTTGATGTTCATCATCTTCCATGAAGAACGTGAAAAACACCGACGCGCCTTCCTTCATTATTCTTCCTATTTCAAAGGAACGGAGACACTGTTCTTCCTCGGACGATCTCCGTCAACGTGTATGGAACCCTCTTCCGTGACGCCTTCTTCTCCGACGTTAAATTCCACGACGAACCTTCGTTCAACGATTTCATCGAGTTAGGGGATAATTGTTCTTGTTCGCGAATACTTTTGTCGTCATTCATCATTTTCAAATTGGGCCGCCTGTTATCGCAATAACGGAAGGAGGTTGGACCACACGAACAAGACCGACCCTCCTCCCCCCACCCCCTTGATTTTTTGAACTTTATGTTGCATGAGTAAAGGCAGCGCGGTGACGTTGCACCGCGTGGAAACAATGAAGAATGGGTGAAGAAGCGCGGTGACGTCGCTCCACGCCGGAGAACCTCAAAGAGGCCACGGCAGGAGCGGGGCCGCAGCGGAGGGGCACGACGCCATTGCGCTGCGCCGATCGGACAAGGCCACGACCTATAGACTCGGTGGTGCGGGGAGCAGCAGCTTGAACCGCCGGCCGCTAGAGCAGGGAGGGCGGGACCCGCAGGGGGGTCCCGCGTTGACTCACCGGCTAGCCACGCAGGCCGGATACTGTGAAGGTCAGGGGTCATAAACCTCGGTTTCCCGAATAAGAGAGGCCCCCACGTGGGGGTCGCGGTTACACAAACAGTGGGGCAGTGCCCCCCCCCCCTACAGCTCAACTCGGCGTGGCCGAGCTGGCCCAGCGGGCCACGCGAGCGCACCAGGCCGGGCTGGGCCATGCCGGCAGGGCCGGGCCGCGCCCACCTGGTCAGGCCATGCCCTATTGGCCCGGACCCGGACCCGGGTTGGGTCGACCTGGTTCGGGCCGACCCCGGGGGTCTCGGGCCGGGTCGGTCGGGGCCCAAAACACCCTAAAACCGGACAAGTTCGTTTTTTTGCCCATAACATAGGCTACAGACCTCCGAATGACGCACCATTAGTTGCGATGCGATCCATGGATCGAGACGGTAATTTCGGTATATTACACTCAAAGTTTAGAATAACTTTGGGTTCGTCCGATTTGGATCGAACACGAAACCAATAGGACCCTCTAAGCGGAAATGCTTATAACATAAGTTCCGGATGTCCGATTGACTTACCGTCAAATTTTTTGGATTCATCTTAGTGAGACGGACCTTTTGGATTACTCCGATCGAGGTTTGGATGCATTTGGAGTATGTCCGGGTTGGTTTTGACTTAAAAACCAACTGGGCCCCTAGGAAGAAAAAGCCAATAACTCTCAGACCGAGCGTCCGATTGACGCGCCATCTGTCACGTTGAGTTCCTTTTGACGATACAAAACTTTTGGATACATCAACTCTGGACTTCATGTCAGTTGATGTATCAGCCCCTTGGCTCATGGAGTGGACCCTCTCAAACGATCTTGCTGTGTACGGGAACCCTAGAGCTGGCTGCGACTGCGACGACAATGAAGACTGTATAGAAATCCTCCGTGGGTTCGACCACGAAGACTGCATCACTCTGAGATCCTATGTGGACCAGTGCTACCGATCCTGTGTGGGTCAAATCCAGTGTGTGATAGTGCTCAGCGATCCTGTGTGGTCCAGTGCATGTCGATCCTATGTAGGTCATATCTTGTGTGGTTCATTGCGGGGGTTAGTACCTTTCGATTCTGTGTGGGTCCGACGGCTTAGATGAATCAGTGGCTACATCTGATCATCTATTTTGTCTTACGAATAATTGTACCTATGTGAGTTGAGTCATGACTTCAATCAATATCTTTGATATGATTGACTTGCCTTCCTATGTGGATTGGGTTGTGTTATCCTATGTGGATTGGGTTGTACTCTTTTGGGGATGTGATCGAACATGGGATAGGATGTTGGAGTCGAATGGGAATTGATGACTTAGGTATATGTATGGGCATATACCTAAGTAGTGTGGGTTGTTACTTCGTGATTTTATCTTTCCTTTGTGGATTTTCTTTTATGGATTCTGGGAGACCGTCGGGGGTCTCGGGGTCCCTACTAAGTAGAGTATACTCACCCCTACACGGGCTATGTCCGCACTACGTTGTGTTGGGTGCAGACGACGGACAGCACTGATCGTGTTTGAGGCTTGTGGAGCAAGTCGTAACCTGGAGGTGGACCACTAGGCGGAACATACACAAAGGGGACGGTTGGACCCAAGGGGCTGAGGAGGCTATCTGTACCCACCCTTCAGGTGGGACTTCCAATGGATGGCTCGACGTTGCGGCTTTACTTTTCATTTGTTGTACGTCCTTTCCAGTTGTACATTACTTTCAGTTTTGGTTTGTATTTGGGCCCACTTACTTTTCTGCACTCACTATTGTACCCAGTTTTACTTAGTGTTTACTTCTGCTTGCTTACTCTGTAGTGTTTGTTTACTTTATAAAGGAAATTCCTTCCCCTTTTTTCGGTATTTACGCCTTGGTGCTAGTCGCCATCCCCTGGCCTATGGAAGGCGGGCTTGGGGTAGTCAGGGCATGAGCCCCGAGGACGGGTCATGAAAAATTGGTATCAGAGGAGTTCAGTTCTGCCTCAGAACTCAGGACTCTGATCTTTTTCAATGTGAAGCAATAGTGTTAAAATTATTGAGTGTGGTTATCAGTCCCGGGAGTCTAGTGTTGGTGTGGCGGCCGACGTATCCATACACCAGGACCCTGACTTTTGTTTTTCGACTTAGTGCACGAAAACATTGATTGCATGTGTGTTTCATGTTTTCTTTGTGATTACTTTGTGTCAGCTCACCAGGTATACTGTATTGACCGTGGCACACCTGTCTCTTTTCAGGATGGCCCCACGATGGCAGACAACTAGGGTTCTGAGCGTTGTGCGAGATGACAGCCCACCGAGCGACGAGGCCTCGGTGTAGGGCCCTTTGACAGTGGAGGCACCGGCGGTACCTCTACCCGCCGAGCCACTAATGCTACTGGCCCGGCCGCTGATAGTGCACGTCGCCTTAGTGCACTGCACGAGTTTCAGCATCAGAGACTGGCCAGGTTCCATGCGGAGATAGACCCTCAGGCATTCGAGGATTGGTTGGAGGCGGTTGTGCGAGTTTTCAGGTTAGTGGGGACACTAGCTGATCTCATGGTGATTCTCGCAGCGGGCCTCCTGCACACAGCAGCAGGAGTATGGTGGAGCTTGATTCTCCAGGGGCATGACAAGGGATCACTCCACTGGGAGGACTTTGAGAGCCTCTTCCGCTCGGAGTTCGTCCCAGCCACCATCCGTGCGCTGCGCATCCAAGAGCTTCTACAGCTGCGGTAGGGCAGCATGACGGTTGCCCAGTACTCTGTGAGATTTACCGATCTCTCGCGCTATTCGACGGACATGGTATGAGACCCATTCTTCCGGGCCCGGACCTTTGAGCAGGGATTGAGGCATGATATCATGGAATCGCTGATCTCTCGCATCATTCTAACATAGGCTAGAGTACTGGAGAGAGCTCTTCTCATAGAGACATTTCTTGCCGAGCCTACGCCAGCATCGAGACCTATCACAGGGCGACACGTAGCAGAGTCATCTGTGGGTGGCAGTCGATGGAGGTCACAGGGGTCCAGGCGAACCATACCATCAGGCAGATGACCTTAGGACACTGGATCGGAGGTTCGGGGAACACAACGCAGAGCCAGTCTTACAAGAGGTAGACAGTGCTATGCATGCGTCAGGCAGGGCCACATGGCTCGTGACTGCCCGACCCGCCGTGCCGAGGAGCAGCAGTCGGTTAAGGGAATACCCAGGAAGAGGCAGAGGGTCTATCGTGCCGGTCTGCAGGGAGTAGGCGGATGAGGCAGAGGTGCTGGCCGAGCATTAGGTGGTGGGCGACGCTTTGAAGCTTTACCACCACCACCACCAGGAGGCCCACCCCGACCATAGGGTGTTGGCGGGAAGAGACAAGCATAGATTTAGGCAGTGGAGTCCAACGACCATGGCGCGCCTGAGATGATTCGAGTTACTATCTATGTTGACTCCACTCTTGCTGCAGTTCTTATAGACATGGGAGCGATTTATTCTTTCATTGTCACAGCCCTTGTTCGGAGCTCGAAGATTACGACGGAGCCGTTGGCTCGATCCTTACAACTAGAGACTCCTACGGGAGCAGACTTGATGATTACACACTAGTGTCGGTAGTGTGGGCTTACATTAGGAGGCGAGAGCTTTGGCTGGGATCTTCTTGTAGCGGCGTCGAGGCCTTACGACAACATCTTGGGCATGGATTGGTTATCTAGAGTCCATGCTCATATTGACTGTATTAGGAACAAGGTGAGGTGTGTACACACCGACGGGAGTAAGTTCATCTTCACCGGCGAGAAGGGAGCCTTTGTAGCACAGGATGGACTCTCGCAGAGGAGAGGACAGACCATCACTCACCAGTTGGCTAGCCTCATCCTAGGAGCAGTTGACGTGCAGAGTCCTTGTTTTCCTGTAGTTGTGGATCAGTATGCAGAAGTTTTCTCTGAAGATGTTCCAGGACAACCTCCTTGCAGAGTGGTAGACTTTTATATGGACCTGTACCCTGTGAAAGCCCTGATATCCATTCCAGAATATCGGATGGCTCCCGCTGAGCTTTGAGAGCTACGGGTACAACTGGAGGACTTGCATGGAAAGGGATTCATCTGACCCATAGTTTTACCCTAGGCTTCTCCGATATTTTTTTGCCAAGAAGGTGGACGGGAGCTTGCAAATTTGTGTTGACTATCATCGCCTGAACCAAGTGACTGTGAGGAACAAGTATCCACTACCGAGGATTGACGACCTCTTCGATCATCTCAAGGGATAATGGTGGTTCTCGAAGATAGATCTCAGGTCAGGCTATCATCAGCTCAGAGTTCGGGATGAGGACGTGCAGAAGACGGCCTTCAAGTGTCGTTATGGCCACTATGAGTTCGTGGTTATTCCATTCGGTGTAACCAATGCTCCAGCAGTGTTCATGGGCCTCATGAACAGGATATTTCAGCCTTACGTCAATCGATTTTTCATGGTCTTCATTGATGACATTTTTATATACTCGACGACTGAGGAGGAGCACGCCTACCACTTGCGGGTTGTACTGGACACACTCTGAGAGCACCAGCTTTATGGTAAGCTCTTGAAGTGTCAGTTCTGGATACATGAGGTCCACTTCTTAGGACACGTCATCTTTGAGGTGGGAGTTGCGGTGGATCATTCAAAGATCAAGGCAGTGCTGGCTTAGTAGCCACCCATGAGCGTGACGAAGGCTACCATAGGAGGGAGTAGGGTACGTAGTTTACTGCGATACATCAGGGAATGGATTCAGATGTGTCCTGATGCAGGAGCGGGTAGTGATCACCTATAGACCATGTCATTTGAGGCAGCATGAGTATAAATACGCTACCCATGACATGGAGATAGAAGTAGTGATCTTCGCTCTGAATATGTGGCGACACTATCTGATGGGCGAGCGCTTTACACTCTATTCTAACCACCAGAGTCTCAGTTACATCTTCTCACAGAAGGAATTGAACCTGAGACAGTGGATATGGCTCGAGTTCCTCCAGGACTATGACTTTGAGACAGTCTATACTCCTTGAAAGGGGAACGTAGTAGCCAATGCTCTCAGTAGGAGGACGAGCATTCAGCTACTTGGGGAGGTGACAGAGCAGCTAGCCGCTTTGAAGATATCCTTTGTGGATAGTGATGGAGTAGCATTTCTATAGTCACTCACAGTAACTCCTCCACTTCTTAAGTTGGTTAGAGAGGCACAGCGTGGGGACGTTGACTGTGAGACGGGGCATGCACAGATATCCTTATGAAAGGAACCTAATGGATTCTATGTGGGAGGAGAGCATGTCATCCTTTTAATAGGAAGTACCATGGTACCGGTTGCTTTACAGGAGGAGGTACTGAGGGAGTTTCACACTTCCCCTTTAGCAGTGCATCCATGAGTGGTGAAGATGTACCAGGACCTCAGACGATAGCACTGGTGGCCGGGTATGAAAATGTTTGTAGCAGAGTTCGTTTCTCGATGCCTCACCTACCAGCAGGTGAAGGCAGAGCACCAGGAACCAGCAGGCTTGGTATAGCCCTTGGAGGTCCCAAAGTGGAAGTGGGAAGGGATATCTATAGACTTCATGACTGGACATCCACACACTTCTAGAAGTCACGACTCCATTTGGGTGATTGTCGACAGACTCACCAAGTCGGACCACTTCTTACCCATCGGAGAGCAGGGCTCAGTGGAGAGCTTGGGACGCCTCTACGTTCAAGAGATCGTATGAATTCATGGTGTGCCATCATCTATCATCTCCGATCGAGATGCTCGCTTTACTTCCCGACTTTGGAATGGGTTGCATGAGGCATTCAGGACGCAACTACGTCTAAGCACCGCCTTTCACCCACAGACGGATGGTCAGACGGAGAGGACCATTCAGACTCTCGAGAACATGCTCTGTGCATGTGTCCTCGACTTTGGCCGCAGTTGAGAGGATCACCTACCATTGGTGGAGTTCGCATACAACAAAAGATACCACTGCACCATCGTGATGGCACCATACAAGGTGTTGTATGGCCGACCTTGCAGATCACCGCTGTGCTGGACAGACCCTGGGGAGTCATCACTTGTGGGACCGGAGATGGTCCAGGCCATGATGGAGAAGGTCCAGGTCATCCAGGAGTGGAAGAGGATAGCTCAGAGCTGAAAAAAGTCTTATGCTGACAGGAGGCGGAGGCCACTAGAGTTCGAGGATGGAGACCACGTCTTCTTGCATGTCTCACCTCGACGGGGTTTATAGAGATTTGGACGAGGCGGCAAGTTGTCTCCGCGCTTCATCAGACAATTCCAGGTCCTCAGCAGGATTGGCGAGGTGGCTTATCACCTGGCTCTACCACCTCAGTCGCACCAGGTGCACGACGTCTTCCATGTATCTCAGCTGAGGAGATATGTGCACGACCCGACGCATATAATTGGCCATAGGGAGCTGGAAATTGATGATGGGTGACTTTTGCAGAGGTCCCAGTGGAGATAGAGGATCGACAGGAGCGGGTCCTATGTGGACGGTCGATTCCTCTAGTGCGCATCTGGTGGCATCACGGGAACCTCCAGGAGAGCACTTGGGAGCGGGAGGCTCAGATGCGTGCACAATACCCACATTTGCTTCCCTAGTTTATGATGTATCTTTACGGGGACGTAAATCCCTGAGGTGGGAGTAATGTAAAGACCCTTAAAATTCAAAGGGAAATTTTTTTCTTAATTTTCATTGGGATTTTACAAGAACGCAGTTTCTGACAGCACCTGATTCCGAGGCCTGGTGAGCCTGGAATATTTCTCTGAAGTTTATCTCGGGTACGTTCATTGAATGAATGAGCGGGTTTTCCTAACTTTTAAACCATTTCTCAGAATCGAAATCCGAGGGCACCGATGGAACCGCAGTGATGGTAATTTCTTAATAACCCCTTTTCCGGAGTTGTGTTTGCTCGGGTGAGGTTATTATTTAATTGGGTTAACTAAAGAATAAAAATAAAATGGTGCAACCAATTTTATTTTTATCTAAAGTAGTTTAACCTAAGATAAGTGGTTGGAGTGAGACCCACTATATCCTACTCCACCAAGTAGGATATATGTGGGGTGGGGCCCACACAAACCCCACCCCTTCATATTCCCTAACCCCCTTAACTCTCCATTTAATTTGAAAACATAAGTTTAATTAATTAAGTTGATTCGTTTTTGAATTTTTTATTTTTGAAAATCATGTCATAAATAATTAAAATAATGGGAGACCAAATTTTAATTTGGTTAGCTTGTTGTGAGAGGATTGGGGGAAGAAAACTCTATGTCTTGAAGTTCATCATCTTCCTTGAAGAACACGAAGAACACCGAAGTGCCTTCCTTCAATATTCTTCCCACGTCAAAGGAAGGGAGACACCGTTCCTCCTCAGATGATCTCCGTCAATGTGTACGAAACCCTCTTCTGTGACACATTCTTCCATGACGTTCAATTCCGCGACAAACCTTCATTCAACGATTTCATCGAGGTAGGGGTTAATTGTTTTTGTTCGTGAATACTTTCGTCGTTGTTCATCATTTTCAAATTGTTCTGCCTATTATCGCAATAACGGAAGGAGGTCATACTGCACGAACACGGCCAACCCTCACCCCCTTGATTGTTTGAACTGGTTGTGGCACGAGTAAAGGCAGTGTGGTACCATTGCACCATGCGAAACAATGATGAATGGGCGAAGAAGCGCGGAGATGTCGCACCACACCGTTGAAGTCGAACAAAGTCACAGCACCGTCGCGCCGCGTCGGAGAACCTCATAGAGGCCACGGCCGGAGTAGGGTCGTGGCGGCGGGGCACGGCGCCGTCGCGCCGCACCGATTGGACAATGTCGCGGCCTATGGCCATGGTGGTGCAGGGAGCGGTGGACGGAACCACCGGCTGCTGAAGCAAGGAGGGCGGGACCCGCAGGGGGGTCCCTCGGTGACTCACCGGCGGGCCAAGCCGGCCGGTTACCATGAAGGTCGAGGGTCGTAACCCCCGGCTGGCCGAAGAAGAGCGGCCCCCACGTGGGGTCCACGATTACACAAACAGGGGGGCAGCGCCCCCCCCCCCCCCTACTGCTCACCTCGGCATGGCCGAGCTGGCCACGCGGGCCATGAGAGCGCGCCAGGATGGGCTGCCCCGGCTGGCCCATGCCACGCCCTATTAGGCCGGACTTGGACCCGGGTCGGGTCAACCCGGTTCGGGCTGACCCAGGGGGTCTCTGGCCGGGTCTGTCCGGGCCCAAAACCCCCTAAAACCGGACAAGTTCGTTCTTTTTCCCATAACATGGGCTAAGGACCTCCGAATGATACAACATCAGTTGAGATGCGATCCTTGGATCGAGAAAGTCGTTTAAGTATATTACACTCAAGGTTTCGAAAACTTTGGGTTCGACTGGGTTGGTTCGATCACGAAACCAACCGGACCCTCGGAGTGGAAACACTAATAACATAATCTTCGGACCTCCTATTGACGTACCATGGACTTTTCTGGATTCCTCTTAGTGAGACGGACCTGTTGGCTTGCTCCGCTCGAGGTCTAGACGCAGTTGGAGTACGTACGGGTTGGTTTTTACATAAAACACAATCGAGCCCCTAGGACGAAAAAGCCAATAACTCTTAGACCAGGCGACCGATTGACGCTCCGTCTATAATGTTGAGTTCCTTTTGTGGATACAGAACTTTTGGATACATCAACTATGGACTTTGTGTCGGTTGATGTATCATCCCCTCGGCTCGTGGAGCAGAACCTCCCCGAATGAGCTTTCTATGTGAGGGAACCCAAGAGCTGGCTACGACTAAGACGACGATGAAGACTATACAGAAATCCTCCATGGGTTCGAAAAAGATGACTACAGCACTCAGTGATCCTATTTGGATCAGAGCTACCAATCCTGTGTGGGTCAGATCCTATGTGGGTCAGCGCTCAGCGGTCCTCTGTGGGCCAGCGCATATCGATCTTGTGTGGGTCAGATCCTGTGTGGGTCATTGCGGGGGTTAGTACCTATCGATCCTATGTGGGTCTGATAGCTTAGATGAATCAGTGGCTACATCTAATCATCTCTTTTGTCTTACGAAGAAGAATACCCGTGTGATCTGAGTCTTGACTTCAATCAATATCTTCGATATGATTGACATGCTTTCCTATGTGGATTGGGTTGTGTTATCCTATGTGGATTGAGTTGTACTCCTTTGTGGATGTGATCGAACTTGGGCTCGGATGTTGGAGACGAACATGAATTGATGACTTAGGTATATGTATGGGCATATACCTAAGTAGTGTGGGTTGTTACTTTGTGATTTTATCATTCCTATGTGGATTTTCCGTTGTGGATTCTGGGAGATCTTCGAGGGTTTCGGGGTCCCTACTCAGTAGCGTATACTCACCCCTGCATGGGCTATGCCCGCACTAAGTTGTGTTGGATGTAGACGACGGACATCGTTGATCGTGGTTGAGGCTTGTGGAGTAAGTCGGTACCTGGAGGTGGACCACTGGGTGGAACGTACCTGGAGCAGACGGCTGGAACCGAGGGGCTGAGGAGGATATCTGTACCCACCCTTCAGGTGGGACTTCCAGTGGATGGCTCGACGTTGCGGCTTTACTTCTCAGTTTATATACTTCCTTTCCAGTTGTACTTTACTTTTAGTTTGGGTTTGTATTCTGGCCCACTTACTTTTCCGCACACACTTTTGTACCCAGTTTTACATAGTGTTTACTTCTGCTTTCTTACTCTGTGGTGTTTGTTTACTTTATAAAGGCAATGCCTTCCCCTTTTGTCAGGATTTACGCCTTGGATCTAGTCGTCAGCCCCTGGCATGTGGAAGGTGGGCTTGGGGTAGTCACGACACGAGCCCCGAGGACAGGTCATGACAACCCACACATGATTTCTAGGTGCTTACCTATATAGGATAGCTAGGTGCGGACCCATATAGGATCACTATGTTCAGACCCACACAGGATCGCTCGGTGCTATCCCACATAGGATCACTCGGTACTGACCCACACAGGACTGCTCGGTGCTGACCCACACCTGATAACTATTCATTCTCCACATCACAGCCAGCCACCAGATACCCACAAAAAGAACACATTATTGTAGGAGGACCTTATCCTCAAGACATCAGTCATATTTCAACTGTAAAAAGTCCCACAAAGAATTAACCTATATAATTTTCATGTCATAAGGGTTCCAACACAATAGACGACGTTTCAACCGGATGCTCAATTTGTAATTTATAGACATTATAGTGTCGGGGGCCCAGTTCGATTTGGATTTTATCCAACTTGGATATACTAAAAATGTGTCCAAAAATCATGTGGAGTAGCTCATAAGTACATACTCATCATATCTATTCCAACACCGCAGATGGTTCATCAAATGGGAGTCTGGTTTAGGAGATATGCCCATTTAGGCATAACTCGGACAAAAAGAGTTCGGGTTAGGTCCGACCCAGTTAGACTGTCCCACTAGGGCCGGAATGAATGGGGGTGGACATGGTCTGGTTTGCATTTGCCGAGTCTGGGGGTGTAGCGAGCTGGCCACGGTCGAGGCCTTCTAGGCCGCGGGTGCGGCTCGACCAACCCATAAGGGTGCGGCCCGCTGTGTCGAAGAACCGCTCGGCCCACTGGCTGTGCACGGGGGACTGCTCCCCTCCCGAACTGACAGAAGTCCATTGGATTTCAAGGATGTGGCACCAGTTGTCACCGCACCACTAGTCCAGTCCCACTGGACTGGTCACCTCCAGACCCTGTGGACCATGGGTTCACCCTCCACTGCAGCTTGAAGACACGCCCTTCCTCCACAGCGCGCCGCCCGACACTAACACGACCAGAAATAGCCGGCTGCATCTTCGTCCACCACAAAACCTTCAGGCGCTGCCACATTATTGTGACTGACTATAACTGGGAAACGCCTCCTCTTATTGCCAACACCACCACGTCAGCGATGCTTTTGTGGGCCACCTACGAAGCTACGGTGGTTCAATTTCTTTCCTGTCTGGGCCTATGAGCCTCCCCGAACGATGCCTAAACTGCATGACCTAATGTTTCACCTTGCCTCCCTATTTCTCGGCCTCCTACAATGGACACCACCACCCCGAGATCGGTGGATGTTCCAGGCCTTGTTTGGCTCAGCCCGCACCCTCTACATTAGCTTTATAACTTGGGAATCATTATTTAATCAAAAGAACTCTCATAAAGAAACCCCTCATTGTAACAGCCCAAGATTTTATAAAAAATATTCTTTTTAATTTTATTAATGTCTTGTGTTGTATGCTACACCAAAAGGAGCTTGCACAACACGCATCCTTGACTTTCCTTGCATTACACGCAATCGCGACCTTCCTCGATAGCATGTGTAATACGCAATACCGAGTTTCACTAAACAACGATATGCTATTAAAATATTATTAAAACTAGCCGGTATGAATAGTAATAACCACTTTTTAAAATTCGTAAATCTTATTTTTCAAAATGAACTTCATTTTTGAATTCGGAGTATCGAATTTAGCCTAAGGTGAAATTTTGGTACATTTCGGATAACATTCATATTCTGATGAATAGTGAAAATTACTAAAAAACAACTTTTTTAATCGAAATAATTAATAGTGATAAATTATTAATTGGAGTAGTTTTAAATTATATTTAGAATATATTTTTACAATTTAATACATTGTTGGTCATTGGATGTAATTTCACATTTAAACCAGACATAATCAAGTGTCAATCTTTTGATAGATATTGTTTCTTAAAAACACGCTATTTGTTTTAACAGCGGGATTTAATTATAAAAATTAATTAATGCAACTTTTATGTTATGAATTTGGTAAAATAGACTGCATTTTTGAATTCGGAATATGAAATATAGCTTAGGATGAAATTTTGGCATTGTTCTGAAAAACATCAATTTTTGATGAATAGTGAAACTACTAAGTGGTAGTTAAAAAACTGAATTTTTCATAAAACTTAATTTTACCGCTTCTGTGAATGGAATTTCAAAAATTCGAGAGACATGGTTGATGTCAGTAAGTAAAATGTGGTTCAATGAGATGAAAATAATTTTTGGTGAAAAGTAACTTTTTACTTTTATTTACCACGGTTAAAAGTAAATAGGGTAATTAAGGGTATGAATGATATTAATATTATCCTAACACATTTCCTAATTCTATTGGACAAGTTTATCTCGACCAAAAAAAACCTTAAGTGTAAAATATTATCATTTAGGCCCACTTGGATTAGATTAGGATATTTATTATTATTTAATTCAAAGAAGAGTTAAAAGAGTTAAAATCAAAGTTTATTCACTAAAACATTTTTAATATGGGGTTATACATAAGATAAATTCGACTATAAATATTAATTAGAAAGCTAAAAAGATTTCCTACATAAGTATATTTTATTTATAATTTTTAGACTTTAAATAAATTAATGTATTAATGACACAACGATGATGTAGTAATTACCCTTTTAAGGAAATATTAACATAATTGATGTTATAAATACTCAAATGAATGTAATTTGAGACTTTTTATGAATTCCACTAATTTTCTAGGTTACTATGATATATTAGTGTTGATTTAATCAACTCTGTTCGAACATATAATTCTGTTATGACTTTAAAAAAAATCATATATCAAATAGTGTCAAAATTGACACAAAATAGTTTTTAAATCAAATATTATATTATTAATTGTTATTTTATTCCTAAAAATCTAAGGTTCGGCCAAATGACTTAGATAAGGATATATATATTAATAATAAAAAATTTAGGGTTCTTTTGGCATGTTATAGTAAGTGTATTAACCATATAGTGAAAGATAACAAAAAGACACGGTAAAAGTTAAATTATTTAACTTAGAGTTAAATCTAATTGATAAGGTTAAAATAAGAACCTAAACTTTTCTAAATCCTATTGGTTGATAGTATTTCGACCCATCCCCACTTTAGCTTCGAAATAAGACCCTTTGGAACCATTATAAACCGATTTTTACTTTAATATAAAATAATATTTTGAGATTTTCCTAAGGTGCCCCTCTCCTCCCTTATAAAAGGGCACCTCCTCCCCCTCCTCCTCACACCAATTTGAGCACTCAAGCTCGGCCAACCCCTGCGAAAATCTCTTCTCCACTTCCCTAGAAACATCCTAGAGGTTCTGGTCTTACTCAAAGACCAATTTTAGTTCCCTAAGAGGAGGTCTCCAAAAGGCGCTTCAAAGAAGAGGTAATTACCGTTACCAATTCTTTCATCTTTATTTCTTCTTCCACTTATTCTTCTTAGGTTGTTTCATTATGAAGTAATAACATCAGTATAACTCATATAATGATATGTTATTATAAGTATGAAACAACCCTATTTCACCATCTATCTATCCTACGGAAAAAAGAAATCACCGCGCGTGCGTACGTACGGAATACCGTCTCCACGCCGTGGTGTAATCTATTTTCCACCACCACCTTACATGGATGGGTATAATGGTGTAAAGAATAACTATACATAGTTATTAAAACATCATATTGATTCTGAAATATTGTATAATCCACTCCAATTCAATTCAATATTTATGGAAATGATATCATCGCTCGTGCGTACGTACGGACTACTGTCTCCACGACGCGATGAGATTCATTCTCCATGTTAACCATTTAAGAATGATTATAAAGTATATATAAGAAATAATAATGAAATATATGACATTATAAAGCTACTGGATTTATGTATATATATATATGTATGTCATCTACTTACTTCCATTCAAGACAATAGGGAAAGGAAAACAGCGTTCATGCGTACGTACGGACTACCGTCTCCATGAACGGTGTTTTTCATTTCATTTATCTATCTATTATATATATATATATATATATACTGAATATATATGATATATAAATCATATTTTATACTCTGGAAGTAAGTAAATCATGATATAAGTAATAATAATGTCAAGAACAACAAGTCAAAACACCTACGATAAAAGAAACGATTTTACCCAAAATGCTTCTTTAACATGGAATTTACAAAAGAACGGGTAATATAATGTCATAAGTGAACCATATATGATATCATAACAATGAATATGATTATGTAATAAGTCAATGAAATTATTTAAACCATTATACAGGAGCTTCGAACACGTACAAAGCAAATCGGACCTAAGGTAAGGGAAATATCACAATCTCATTTTTATCCGAGATTGTTTATTCGTAAGTATTTACTGAGGTGTATTCTATCATCCACATCCATGTTTCATCAATATTCAATATTGTTTCCATCCACTTACAATAGTTTAAATCCAATTTTACCCTTCGGTGAGTTTTTAGTAAAGAATATGAAAGGAATCTTTTGTCGTTTTTTTCGTACGAGGTACTTTTTGACTTTTCCGACAAAAGTACGAAGAATGTTTTTTTTATCTTATACGGCCTGAATGGATTTTTAAAACATTATTTCCAAGAAACTTCCTTTACAAGTTTTCAAGTTTATTTTTAATCAACTTCTTTTATTTTAAAGTCGTATGACATGTTATGAAAGGAAAAATGTTTTTTTTAAAGTAGAAAGGATATTTTCCTCAAGAATAAAGTTCAAGTGTTTTATCAAAATTATTTTCCATATAAGATAATAAAGGGTTCTGTTTTTATCCCTATTATTTAATTGATTTGTTCATGTTGTGATGGAATTATTTTTATGAATTCCTTTATCTTATATGAATTGATTTATGATGTCATGATGTTTCAAAAATCCCATTTTTATTACATGGGTTATGCGATGAAGTATGATTTATGATTATGTGGCACACATATGAAAGGATTCATTATAAGATGGGTGGGACCTATATCTCCCTCCAATGCATTGGGTAAAGATTTTATATCTCATGAGATAGACAGGGCTGGAACGGTAGGTTATACCGGTTCAGTGAAACACGACTGAAACGAGGGTTACTCGATTCAGAAAGGGACTTTGTCCACTAAGATAGTCTTGGCAATTAGTCTTGACTAACAAGAAATGATTCTCTATGATTATGTGTGTATGCCACAAAGTTTCATGTTTTAAGTTATGATTATTGGGATTACTTTTTCACTTCCATGATTTATCCCATGATTATGAAATTATGCTCTCTTTTGCAGGTTATGATTTCCAAAATGTTATGTTCTTATGAATATGATGTGATTGATATTTATTTTGTTTACCCTTACTGAGCATTTGAGCTCACCCTTTTATGTTTTCTTTTCCCCAGGATATAAAGAAAGGTTTTAGGTAAAAAAAGGAAGATCTTTATGGGAGATTTTGAAGATATTTCACCACGATTAGAAGATTATAGTCCGAGTTTCCAAAGACACTAAACTATTACGGTCCTTGTGTGTGTGTTTTTGTAATGTACTAAGTATTCCACAAAAGTAATGTAATGTCAATGTACGTCAAGATACGGGTCTCTACAGTTGGTATCAGAGTAAAGGTTTAGTCAACCTTTGGAAACTAGGATGCGAAAACGTTAGTGAGATCCCTAGAGATATTTCTAAGGTATGTCTAGGGATGTCTCTAAGGTTAAGTATACGTATAGGTTATAGTCCTAGAATTGCTCTAACGATCTTAGAATTTAACCTAAGATGTTAGATATTGAGGGTACTACCCCTTTATTATGTTGTTTTCCCTAGCATGATTTTTGCCTCTCACACTATTCTTTTGGGGTTTTAGACGATGGCTGGAACCTGAAGGAACCGTGTTGATCAATGCAATGGACAATGCAATGATTTTCCCCCTGAGCAACCAAACGATATGGGAGCTGGAATGCAAAATCTTGTAGCCATGCTCACACAACTTTCTCAAGATATGAATCATGCAGGACTTCCAAACGAGCAAAGGAAGGAGCAACATTCTGTTGAATCCTTCATGAGGCAGCGTCCGCCTTCTTTCAGTGGGTCTACTGATCCATTAGTTGCTGAACAATGGATTAGTACTACTGAAAAGATATTTTCAGTTCTTCAATGTTCTGAACATGATAAAGTCATCTTAGCTGTATATCGTTTGGAAGGTGAAGCTGATCAATGGTGGAATCTTATCAAGAATACGAGGCAAAGAGATGAAATTGATTCCATGGAATGGGACGAGTTCAAGAACTTGTTTTTCAGTAAGTACTTCCCTCGTATTCTTCGAACGAAGATGGAGAAGGAGTTTCTTGAACTAAAGCAAAAGGATGATGAATCTGTTGGTATATACGAAGCGAATTTTACAAGACTTGCAAGGTATGCATCTGGCATTATCATCCAACCTGAAAGTAAAGTTCATCGATTTTTCAGTGGCTTAAAACCAAGTCTTCGAAGGGCATTAGCCATAAGAGACTTCAGTAGCTATGAAGAAATTGTGCGTTGTGCTATCAAGGTAGAAATGGAAGTTGGTGTTGCATATCCATCTCATGGTTTTGATAAGAAACAAAAGATGGAGTTCAAGGAGAAATCTTAGAATAATGGTGAAAAGAAGATGAATGTTTCCTTATGCACAAAGTGTGGAAAGAAGCATGGTGGAGATTGTCTTAAAGGGAATAGAAAATGTTTTAAGTGTGGAAAAGAAGGTCATCGAGCAGCTGAGTGTCGAAGTAATGGAAAAAGGGATTCTAATGAAGTGAATAAAGCAAACACTGCAGAGAACGCACAACCAACACTTCAATGCTTCAAGTGCAAGGAGATGGGACATTATGCCAATAAATGCCCTAATCCAAGGGTTAGTGATGATCGACATTAGCAACCGCTTAAGGAAAAGGACAAAGGGAAGTCACATGTGATCACTATTGGCAATGTTGAATATGACAACGATGTGGTGGAATGGTTAAATTTTTATGTAATGGGATTCCAAAATAATGTTGTATCATGGAATATTGGAATATTTATGTATTGGTCTAATGTGGTATTCAAAGTGATTGAGATATTATGCGCATAATGAAGGGAAAACGAGAAAATGAAATGTTTAACAGTATTCATGAGCTCATGATTGATATAAGGACTAAGTGATATCATGGTTTGAGTATATAGAATTTTGAGGATTTTGGTATGTGGAAAGTGTTAACTTTTAACTGCATTCAAGTTTTCACTAAGGTTCAATGGGTATTCAAGAGAGTACAAGATTAAGGCCTTTAAATGTTTGGAATGTGTCCAACAAGATATATCTTATGATATATGGGGATCAACGATGGTATTAAATCTCTGGTAATCGTTTTCACTATGTTATGAGAATGGACTGCAGTATTATGGATAGTACTAAAGATTGGAATGGATTATGTTGGACATAAGTTAGTATTGTTTAAGGATAGAAGTTTTTTCGATATTATTTATGGGATGTTATAGTAATATAGTTTTAGAAAATGGACAACCTGCAGGATGGGCGACAACCCATCGCTTCGGACAAGGCTGTGGGAATCGAACCCACAACCGAAGTGCGACTGGCCTTTATCGCCTACCACTGGCCTACAAGAAGTCCATGTTTAGTAGAAACTAGTTTTATTATATTAAGCAGTATGATATATGAAGTATAAGTCCATTTTAGGAACTATATATGATTAATCTCACTATAGATCAACTTATGTATATAATTTTTGCTAACCTTTTTTTTGAGACAGATGGAATGACCCGTCATTCTATCACATGATCTGCTAACACTTCACGAATAACAAATTCAACTTCATTTATTTAAGAGATGAAGTGTAAATTGTTCTAGGCATGGACAATAGTGAGATTATACCAAAATAAATAAAGTATTTATTCCAATTCAAATTTTCAACTTTAGGGAAATGATCTTGAAAACCAAAAATGTTGTCCTAGTGATCTTATACCTGATGAATCGGATGGTACCTTAGATCGTCACAAATTTATGGATTTGTGATTATTGGATTTTCCATAGCCATGTTCTCTACCACTCTCCATCAGAACATGATGGTTAGATTTCTCTTCCATATCCATATTTTCACCTATGTGGAAACCCAATGATTAGTTTATTTGGGTAACAGTTACGTTTCATACTTTTGTTTTTATAGATTGGTTTTGATATTCCTTTTTACGATGTGGGTTTCTATTAAAGAAACTTTCAAATAGTAAGCCATTTATAACCCCGACGAATTTCGAGGGCGAAATTCATTTTAAGGGGGGTAGAATGTAACATCCCAAGATTTTATAAAAAATATTCTTTTTAATTTTATTAATGTCTTGTGTTGTACGCTACACCAAAAGGAGCTTGCACAACACGCATCCTTGACTTGCCTTGCATTACACGCAATCGCGACCTTCCTCGATAGCGTGTGTAATACGCAATACCGAGTTTCACTAAACAACGATATGCTATTAAAATATTATTAAAACTAGCCGGTATGAATAGTAATAACCACTTTTTAAAATTCTGTAAATCTTATTTTTCAAAATGAACTTCATTTTTGGATTCGGAGTATCGAATTTAGCCTAAGGTGAAATTTTGGTACATTTCGGATAACTTTCATATTCTGATGAATAGTGAAAATTACTAAAAAACAACTTTTTTAATCGAAATAATTAATAGTGATAAATTATTAATTGGAGTAGTTTTAAAGTATATTTATAATATATTTTTACAATTTAATACAATGTTGGTCATTGGATGTAATTTCACATTTAAACCAGACATAATCAAGTGTCAATCTTTTGATAGATATTGTTTCTTAAAAACACGCTATTTGTTTTAACAGCGGGATTTAATTATAAAAATTAATTAATGCAACTTTTATGTTATGAATTTGGTAAAATAGACTGCATTTTTGAATTCGGAATATGAAATAAATCTTAGGATGAAATTTTGGCATTGTTCTGAAAAACATCAATTTTTGATGAATAGTGAAACACTTAAGTGGTAGTTAAAAAACTGAATTTTTCATAAAACTTAATTTTACCGCTTCTGTGAATGGAATTTCAAAAATCCGAGAGACACGGTTGATGTCAGTAAGTAAAATGTGGTTCAATGAGATGAAAATAATTTTTGGTGAATAGTAACTTTTTACTTTTATTTACCACGGTTAAAAGTAAATAGGGTAATTAAGGGTATGAATGATATTAATATTATCCTAACACATGTACTAATTCTATTGGACAAGTGTATCTCGACCAAAAACAACCTTAAGTGTAAAATATTATCATTTATGCCCACTTGGATTAGATTAGGACATTTATTATTATTTAATTCATAGAAGAGTTAAAAGAGTTAAAATCAAAGTTTATTCACTAAAACATTTTTAATATGGGGTTATACATAAGATAAATTCGACTATAAATATTGATTAGAAAGCTAAACATATTTCCAACATAATGATATTTTATTTATAATTTTTAGACTTTAAATAAATTAATTTATTTATGACACAACGATGATGCAGTAATTACCCTTTTAAGGAAATATTAACATAATTGATGTTATAAATACTAAAATGAATGTAATTTGAGACTTTTTATGAATTACACTAATTTTCTAGGTTACTATGATATATTAGTGTTGATTTAATCAACTTGGTTCGAACATATAATTCTGTTATGACTTTCACAAAAATCATATATCAAATAGTGTCAAAATTGACACAAAATAGTTTTTAAATCAAATATTATATTATTAATTGTTATTTTATTCCTAAAAATCTAAGGTTCGGCCAAATGACTTAGATAAGGATATATATATTAATAATAAAAAATTTAGGGTTCGTTTGGCATGTTATAGTAAGTGTATTAACCATATAGTGAAAGAAAACAAAAAGACACGGTAAAAGTTAAATTATTTAACTTAGAGTTAAATCTAATTGATAAGGTTAAAATAAGAACCTAAACTTGTCTAAATCCTATTGGTTGATAGGATTTCGACCCATCCCCACTTTAGCTTCGAAATAAGACCCTTTGGAACCATTATAAACCAATTTTTACTTTAATATAAAATAATATTTTGAGATATTCCTAAGGTGCCCCTCTCCTCCCTTATAAAAGGGCACCTCCTCCCCCTCCTCCTCACACCAATTTGAGCACTCAAGCTCGGCCAAACCCTGCCAAAATCTCTTCTCCACTTCCCTAGCAACATCCTAGAGGTTCTGGTCTTCCTCAAAGACCAATTTTAGTTCCCTAAGAGGAGGTCTCCAAAAGGCGCTTCAAAGAAGAGGTAATTACCGTTACCAATTCTTTCATATTTATTTCTTCTTCCACTTCTTCTTCTTAGGTTGTTTCATTATGAAGTAATAACATCAGTATCACTCATATACTGATATGTTATTATAAGTATGAAACAACCCTATTTCACCATCTATCTATCCTACGGAAAAAAGAAATCATCGCGCGTGCGTACGTACGGAATACCGTCTCCACGCCGTGGTGTAATCTATTTTCCACCACCACCTTACATGGATGGGTATAATGGTGTAAAGAATAACTATACATAGTTATTAAAACATCATATTTATTCTAATATATTGTATAATCCACTCCAATTCAATTCAATATTTATGGAAATGATATCATCGCTCGTGCGTACGTACGGACTACCGTCTCCACGACGCGATGAGATTCATTCTCCATGTTAACCATTTAAGAATGATTATAAAGTATATATAAGAAATAATAATGAAATATATGACATTATAAAGCTACTGGATTTATGTATATATTTATATATGTATGTCATCTACTTACTTCCATTCAAGACAATAGGGAAAGGAAAACAGCGTTCATGCGTACGTACGGACTACTGTCTCCATGAACGGTGTTTTTCATTTCATTTATCTATCTATTATATATATATATATACTGAATATATATGATATATAAATCATATTTTATACTCTGTAAGTAAGTAAATCATGATATAAGTAATAATAATGTCAAGAACAACAAGTCAAAACACCTACGATAAAAGAAACGATTTTACCCAAAACGCTTCTTTAACATGGAATTTACAAAAGAACGGGTAATATAATGTCATAAGTGAATCATATATGATATCATAACAATGAATATGATTCTTTAATAAGTCAATAACATTATTTAAGCTATTTTACAGGAGATTCGGACACGTACAAAGCAAATCGGACCTAAGGTAAGGGAAATATCACAATCTCATTTTTATCCGAGATTGTTTATTCGTAAGTATTTACTGAGGTGTATTTTATCATCCACATCCATGTTTCATCAATATGCAATATTGTTTCCATCCACTTACAATAGTTTAAATCCAATTTTACCCTTCGGTGAGTTTTTAGTAAGAATATGAAAGGAATCTTTTGTCGTTTTTTTCGTACGAGGTACTTTTTGACTTTTCCGACAAAAGTACGAAGAATGTTTTTTTTAACTTATACGGCCTGAATGGATTTTTAAAAAATTATTTACAAGAAACTTCCTTTACAAGTTTTCAAGTTTATTTTTAATCAACTTCTTTTATTTTAAAGTCGTATGACATGTTATGAAAGGAAAAATGTTTTTTTTAAAGTAGAAAGGATATTTTCCTCAAGAATAAAGTTCAAGTGTTTTATCAAAATTATTTTCCATCAAAGATAATAAAGGGTTCTGTTTTTATCCCTATTATTAAATTGATTTGTTCATGTTGTGATGGAATTATTTTTATGAATTCCTTTATCTTATATGAATTGATTTATGATGTCATGATGTTTCAAGAATCCCATTTTTATTACATGGGTTATGCGATGAAGTATGATTTATGATTATGTGGCACACATAAGAAAGGATTAATTATAAGATGGGTGGGACATATATCTCCCTCCAATGCATTGGGTAATGATTTTATATCTCATGAGATAGACAGGGCTGGAACGATAGGTTATACCGGTTCAGTGAAACAGGACTGAAACAAGGGTTACTCGATTCAGAAAGGGACTTTGTCCACAAAGATAGTCTTGGCAATTAGTCTTGACTAACAAGAAATGATTCTCTATGATTATGTGTGTATGCCACAAAGTTTCATGTTTTAAGTTATGATTATTGGGATTACTTTTTCACTGCCATGATTTATCCCATGATTATGAAATTATGCTCTCTTTTGCAGGTTATGATTTCCAAAATGTTATGTTCTTATGAATATGATGTGATTGATATTTATTTTGTTTACCCTTACTGATCATTTGAGCTCACCCTTTTATGTTTTCTTTTCCCCAGGATATAAAGAAAGGTTTTAGGTTAAAAAAAAAGGAAGATCTTTATGGGAGATTTTGAAGATCTTTCACCACGATTAGAAGATTATAGTCCGAGTTTCCAAAGACACTAAACTATTACGGTCCTTGTGTGTGTTTTTTTTAAGGTACTAAGTATTCCGCAAAAGTAATGTAATGTCAATGTACGTCAAGATACGGGTCTCTACACTCATTATCCTCCCGCATTAAATAACAAATTTCGGATCAACCCATTGGACAGTTGATCTGTGTTTTTGATAATATTCGTGAATGGGGAAATGGGGAATTAAGCACATAACCCCTATCTTGAATACATTTGTAGACAGTGCAGATGTGGAAGACGAGACCACATTCAAAGTGTGTTCATTGGAATTAATTGGTTTCCAGTTCGAATCCTCTAAGGTGTCAAATATCTGTTCTACATTGGAGGAAGTCTTCGCTGACTCTTCGTTAGAGGTTTCTCTCATGAGTGCACAAAAACCATGCCCAAGATTTGTTTTAAATAGATGTGAGGAACTAACCACATAACATAACATTAATTCTATTCATTAATGAATCTCATTTAGTGTTACATTAAAATAACCAACATTGAGGTTACGCAACCCAAGGGTCTAGTCATTGAATGACCTATTAACTCCATGGTTCTACCACATCACTCAACAGTTACAAAAAGAGATAAAATAACACATGGAGTTATTTTATTATTTAATATCCAAAAATTTAGTTTTTCTTCTGACCAATTCCAGTCGAAGTTATGCTTCACCTAATCAAATCTTGGTGCTAGAAAAACAATGGAGCCCTTGGATTTTTAATCCAAGCATAGGTTCAAAATATAGAAATCACTTCCCACACGTTTACTATACATACCTTAAAAAACGTTTAAAAAATTAATAATAGTCACCCTCGACCGGCACTAGTCGAGGATAGGCTCTACATTAAGGGAACACACCCTCACAAGCTCAACGATACTCTCATATTTCCAATCTGGGTTATTTTTTAGAAGTTAAATAATTTAACAATAATATAATTTTTACATGATAATTTTATTTACGGCCAAAAACAATCTTCCACTATTGGATTGCGCCTGTCAAGGTTGGGATCTACATAAGGAAATCATACCCTCACGAGCTCAACGGTGGTCTCAGATTTTCAATTCGAGTCAACTTTCATGAGTTATAATCATTTAAAAAATAAAATAATTTTATTTAATTATTTTATTAACGGTTATGCCATTTTTTGGTTTTCTCACTAGAGGACGATGCCGACTAAACTTATGTCACACCGAGGGTAAACCTGCCATACTGAATGCAATGGTGCCCTTTGATTTCTGATATGGTCACCTGTTAATGAGTTATTTCACTCTTTTGTTGAAACTGCTCACTCACACTACTTAATGCTTAACATTCTTTTGATGGATCATTCCGGGCACTTCGGGCCTCGAAATCACATGTCTTCAATTTTCCCAGTCTTGTAAAAAACTAATATATTTAAAAAAATATACAAAAATTCTGGGACAATAAAATTAACTCATTTAAATTGGAGGTTCATATAGGTATTATACATCACATAATGATTAACCATACACAAGTGTTCTATAATAAATCATTTAACCATCATATACATAAGTCCTATAAATAGCTATCATTTTCATAAAACATTCAAATGAAAATCATTCGATTTTTATAGAATAAAGAACCCATGGAAATTAAATGGGTTTTATTCACCCTATTATAAAGATCCCATGGAATAAAAATGAGTTTCATATATTTTTAAAATGGATTCACTTATGATTATCATTCATAATCCCATGAATAATTATGACATGATAAACCATGAAAAACTAAATGGGTATCCAATGGAATTAATTAACCTTATATGTAAATACAATTAATTCAAGATAATAAATTATATGGTATCTAAACTATATTGATAGATGGTATAAAATTAAGAAATTTTTTTCCTTAACTTATCAACGTATGTAATATTCATGAGAAACCTTTAAGGATAGGAATAAAAAATAAAGAATTCATAATGGAAATACATTGGAGAAAAAATTACAGTAATACAGAAAAAATGATTAGGAGATTCGAAGGGAGTGATTGATCATTACTCTTAATGGAAATGAAATTAAACAATCCACCCATAAAAATAAGGTGGATGGTAATATTTAAAAAACACAATTTCTTAATCATAAGAAATGTTAATGTATAATGACTTTTATTTAAAACACTATTAAGACGTTTTGGAAAATTCAATTTTGAAATAAGAAATATCCTTGATCATTAAAATAATTTTATAAGAAATATCCTATAAATATATTAGAAAAAATTATTTCATTTAGAAAACCTGAAAAACTAGATAGAAAACTTTATATATGACAATAAAGGTATAGGAATGACACGTAGAACAAAAATATTAAAAATAGATTCTTTTTCTATTTTGGTGAAAATAACCAATATAGAAAATGTTAAAAATGTCCATAAAAAATTAACAAGAATGAAATGTATTAGAAAATTACGTTAATAAATTATTAATTACATAGTAATAATAAATACAATACCATATAACAAATATAAATTTGGAAAATTTGGGGTTCTTGACCAATTAGAAGAGAGAGGGACAATATCTCTTACAAGAAACACATTTGGTAAAATATGAGAAAAGGAGAAATGAAATTTAGATGTGGAATATAAAACCCATTAAATATATAAAGAAACATATTATGGTTATTATAAATAATTCAAATTCCCATGATTTATTATCTTTATAAAATAATGATGATTTTAAAATAATATTGTCAATCAAACCCATTATGGTTTGACAAATATTTTTATCAAAACACCATTAAACTTTGGTATCATTTGAATTGATGTTTATTTAAAGATATTACATGATATGGTTACTAAAGCCCAATTATAATGGTAAAATAATGTCATTAGGTAGTAATAACACCATTTTAAAGGCCTCATGTTTTAAATTATCAAATATGTCTCAGAAGATTAAATTTGAGACAGAGAACCACATACCACAATTGGAAATTTATTGAAATGTGATCTAAACTTCTATATAAAAAATTTAAATAACCTAATCAAAAATATAATAAAAAAATTTAAAAATAAAACATTTTATTAACGTCAATTATAATTATTATTTTTATATATATTAGTTAGTTGTTATCAATTTTTAATATTGTATGTGAGTAATCTTGACCATTTTTTACATGTTTCATAATAGTGGTGTTTTAATTCAATATTCAAAAAATATTATTACTCATAAATCATAAATTTTTCTTTAATTTATTATTTGTAATTGTTTATAATTCAATAATTTCATTTCATAAGTATTTTAATTATTATTGATGACAATAAAGTGAGAGAAAACATATTTCTGTAATTTATAATGAACTAATGATGTTGTGTTAATTAATGAGTAAAATGTTTATATAAACATTATATAACCATTAAAAGGATCATTATTTACTAATTAATATCCTATATTATGTTCTGAAATCAAGTATTCATGTTACATTATAACATTTTTCATGAGGGTGGTAGAACATACTCAACAATAACATGGTATAGTCTATGCATTAGTAATGTTAGGAAATTGATTATTTTGGTATAATATAATTATAAAAACATATAATATAATTATTTATAATTTAGTAAGGTTGTTAATAATAAATGATATTAGTTATATGAAAATGGTAATTAGAAAAATCAGTTATAAATAAATAAATTTTCCTCTTTGTATGTTCTTTTTAAGCGGTTAGTTATACCATTATCAATTATTATTAATATTAATTAAAGAGTGAATAATTTATACATATATAGTATAAAACATAAAATTTAAAAAATTATCAATTCACTAAACACATTTTATAAGAAAAAAATAATTTTGGTGATGAAAAATTATATGTGTTGTTCATGGAGGTGGTAGTCTGCAGACACGCATGAACAACATTTTGATTTTTTTGATTGAAAGAGAGGCGGATAGATAATTTTATTACCAGAAAAAAATTTAATTTAATTGTATTATATATATTTATTTCATTACATCAATATTGTTATAATGGTTTTAAAGAGGGTGGATAGAAAGGATAAGTAATGAAAGTAAAAGGGTACGTTCTGTTTAAATTGAGAATTTGGATCTTTTATTGAAGTATCCTTTATAAATAAAGGACATGAGGAAATATTTTAGGGATAGAGGAAGAAAACTATGTATATAGACTATATATAAAATTAATTGGAATTTTTTTCATTATAATTCTGAACTATAGCTGTGACTTTATGTGCGAGGAAGTGATCCCCATTTATAAAAGAAAAAAGAGGGACACATAATTTGAAAATAATTCCAGTGAGTAGTAATAATATAATTGCATGTGAGTAAGGTGATTTTGGTTAGGGAATATTGTTGGTACATGTAGGTATACCTTTTTCTCCTAACAATAATATTCTATATGGAATAAAAGTGAAATTTATTTAGTAAAATCCACACCACATTGGAATATCATTTTTTACATTTATTAATCCTAATTAATTTTAACCATGGTAATTATTTTATTACTAAAAATATAATATGGAAATTCTTACCATATATGTATGTTATAAAAAAAATATGGACTCCATTTAATCTAATTCAATATCTAAATTTGAGAAAATTAACATTTTCAAATTAAAACATATAACTTGTTGAAAGCCTATTTGTATAGAAAATGTTTTTTATTCATTGTGTATATTTTAAAATTATTTTACATTGGTTACCAATTAAATTATTAGTAATTAAATTTTAAAAAAAATTAAAAATTATATTAGTGTCATCATTTTAAATTTTTAAAATTTCATTTTAAAATTATTATAATTAGAAAATGTATCGATCCTTAAGAAATAATTGTTTTACCATGATAAGTATTATTTAACTTACTGACCTAATTTTAGGCTAAAAATTAAATTAACATTATTACATATGATAAAAATTTTGATATAAAAAATTGAAAATAATTTTATAAAATAAAATTTATAAACTATATAAAATATAATTTTAATATTAGCGCTTAAAAACCAATTTCTAGAAAGTGTGTTTTTAAGTTTAAAATTGATCTATAGTATAAATTTCTAAATTTAATTGAATTTTAGGATATAATACTTTTTATTATAAAAATAATATATGATTTATGTGCATACTAATTCGATAAAAAAATATTATATTATTATTAAAAAATTTAAATGATGTAAGAGACTAAAAATGAATTTTAAATTAGAATAAAATGATTCTTACATTATAAAATAATGAGCATAGGATTTATAGTTTTGAAATGAAATTCTAAACTAAATATTTTTTCTCATAGAATGAATATTTAATCAATTTTATTGATCTACAAACTTTGATGTATTTTTCATAGATTGGTTCACTATCATTGTTTTTGGGAACCCATATATCTCGGTATGTTTTCTTATAGATGTTGTTGGTTTGGTATTGTTTTTGTTTAGAGGCCCACATTACCATTATAAATGGGTGATGTTTATCAAAATAAAATAAAAATGGAACTAGTATTAGTAGTTGAAAAGTGTTTTTTAATATTTAGTTAAAAATTAATTATTTTTTAATAATTCATAAAATTTATCTTGGTATAATTTTAATATGATAAATTCAAAACAACAAATTTTTTTATAAATTGAAATTTATAAAATTTATAAATTTAGCAATTATATTAAAATATACAAAATTAAGGCCGAAAACATTTATTAAAGAATTCCATTTTAATAATTTAGGTGTTCTTAATACTATTAAATATAAATTTATAATTTATTTCTATTTTGTATTTCTAATAGGTTTTATTATTAGTAAAATTTCTTAATAACATTCATCTAATATACAATGATTCATTTCAGTTTGGTGTTTCAGGTGAAGTATTCTCTAAAATTCAAGATTTATGTAGTTAAAATACATTGTTAAATATCATGTCATTATAGTTTTTATAAGTTCATCATTTTTGAATTATGCAAAAAAAAGGTTATAGGATTTTATTATTGACTATCTACTTTCAATTGGTTTCATGGGTCATTGATAATGGGGCTTCATTTGACTTTATGGATGACAAGGGATACACTAAAAATTATGTATCGAGAATATTATAAAATTTTACCATAACCAATGGTGATGATTTCTAGATCATGGTGAAGGGATATGTAAATCTCTAAAAATAAAATGAAAGTTACTTGAACATACAATGAATTTAGAACATAATATGTTTTCAAATGAACCTAATTTTTACTAGTTAGTTTGATGAACAAGGATTCAGAAGAATATTTTTTGATGGAGTATATAAAATTACTCATGTTTCTACTATTCTGGATAATAGTGTAAAAGAAGGGAAGTTGTATTTTACATGATGTCTAAATGGAGAAACATTATTAGAATGACTTTTTTAATATTAGGAGGTATTGCACTATCATCATGGGAACCTTAGTGATATTAACATGTATGTTATTAAAGAAAACGTAGTACTAAAGCTCTATCACATGGATATAAAATGTTTTGAGTTTTTTAAACTCAAAAATAATATTAAGTGGTGTTCAATTAAAATTAAATAAAAATAAAAAATAAAAAATTATATCTTGTGAAAACTGATGTTTTGGAGCTTTCACTAATTCGTTATCAAAGAGGCTTATGTACATTTTTACATTCATAAATAATTAAATAAGTAATGTATGATTTTAATAAGTTAATAAAAAATAATAGATTATTGTTGAGTTTGTTCAATAGAGGTCCATGGTGGAAAAGGAGACAAAAAATAAGGTGAAGTTCATAAGGTTCGAGAATGGTTTGGAATATAGTAGTATGGGTCTCTAGAATTTTTACTATTAGAAAGTTTATATGTTTAGAAAAACAATACCTAGAACATCAGAGCATAATTGTGTCACTATGAAAAAAAAATTAATCATTAATTGAATGTAAATAAATTATGAGGATATATTTCAAAATGTATAAGGGGATTTGGGAAGAAGATTCCAATTACACAACATACCTTATTAACAAAATTCATTCCACATCAACGGGTCAAAACATTTAGGGGTAGTTGTAGAACACTAAATGAATGGAAGTAACTCTCCTCATTGTTTTTGGATGTGAATCTTATGTTTATATTGATTCGACAGATCAATAACTCCTTGAAGCTAAGCCCTATGTATATTTATTTATGTGATAAGATGATAAAAACATTGGATTCTTTGATGAAAATTAGAATACAATTAAGAGTCAAAATTTCTCATTAATAAGAATATCAAATATAAAGATTGAAAATTAGTATAAAAACGATTTGAGAAAAAAATAATCAACTTAACTGGTCTAAGTTCATTTGAATATAATTTCAATATGGAAAGAAGTTAAAAAAATTTTATAGGGCATAAAAATTCCAAATATTTTAATTACACCAGTGAAATATGGATATATATAAATTCTCAATGACTATAAAGGGTTGGGATTGAGTTTCAAAAGGTGATGTTCTAGATTTTCCAATTATAGGGAGTGAAGATTTACATGTTTAATTATGAAGATCTACTAGAGTCATAAATATCACAAACAAGGCCAAGACGCCATCCGACCTGTCGCCCGACCCAGTCTGTGATAAGGCCTGAGGGACGTTCCCGATCCCCATGAGCTAGTACAAGTGCACAAGAATCAAAAACAACACATGAGAATGAATTAACAAAAATAATAAACACAAACCCCCAACGAGATAAGCAAACTGAAACTGAAAACAAACAACTAAATTTGACCATAATTAATAAACATATTTAAAGTCTACAACTCAACCAATAATTCCAAAGGAAACTTTACAAAAAACAGAAATCTAAATCACCAATACCACCTCCAAGAAACACGAGACGCAACATCCTCAAACTACCAACACCAACCATCACTGGGATACCTTCAACAACTTGAACTTCCCTCGCTAAGAATGATGCCCCAACCTGGGAAATAGAAGGAATGGGTTCTACATACACCCAAAGGATTATGTAGGGTGTGAGACAAGAGCCCAGTTGGGTACCACCCAATAAAAAGTTTCCGCACCTAATTTCTAAATGACATAAACATTTTCAATTTTAATTAATGAAAAGAAGTAAAATCTTGAATTGTTTTAGTATAAACAGGATTGAATAAAAACTTTCAAATGTAACAACTTAAATAAAAACACACACACTTACTTTTTAAAATAACCAAAGTGTCACACCGAAGATCGTAAACTGACCAGTGAGCACCAATATGGGAGATGCCTCGTGGGTGTTTGCTAGCTTCTGTCCCAAGATCGTAATTTCTGGGTGAAGTGTGGCATAGAAACCACGACCCTCAGAAAAATTGCATAGAAATACAACCATCATCCAAACATGGATTAGAAACCACAACCCTTAGTCATTCATATGTTTAGTCAGTGTTGCAACCATTAATCCTGCTAAGTGAGATGGGGCCAAATCCACACCTGGATCACTAGCCCACTAGTCTATTCCAACCTCATTGCTACCCAGGCTTCCCGATTTGGGATCCAACAAGTTTCAGGTTCATATCACATGTTACACTTATGAATAAAATCCAAACATGGTACATAAAAACACAGAATCATCATATGCACAATCAAACCCTCTTTTAAAACTATATGCACACCAAAAATCTTTTTAAAACCTAATCTACAAAGGCTACATACTCAAATATACCATATTCATAGTTTAAAAAGACTTTAGTGATTAAACAATCCACCACTTACACACATAAATATCATCTTGAAATAAGACTCACATTATGAAATCCTTCAAAAACATTTGACACCATTGACATAATTTAATGAACCACTTAAACAATTATAAATCAATAGTAAAAGAGTACCACATGGCCTTACACACACTAAAGTAATGAATTATACATTCAAAACACAGTCCAAAATCACAAACACTCAAATACAATTTTTATAGTGTGACCTGCACCACACAAATATTATGATGGGAATACTTACACCATATTTAAAACACATTATAAAAAACCCTATAATTTAATTAGCCAAAATAAAAGCTTATAATGAAATTTAACAGAAAAAACATGGTGTTACCCACTAACCCACACAAACCCTTCTTTCATGACAAAACAGACATGACGCCATGCCAGAAATCATATTCCCACAACTTGCACAAATTAATAAGCACACGAAACAATTTTTTTTTCAAAAAAACTAATAACTAACCCGATATGAGTTTTCAATAGAAAACACACAAATAATTTAAACATGCAACTAAGTAATTTGAGATTCAAATCAAACATCAATGAAAACCAATTCCACACTACACAAATTAATTAAATAACATGATGAAAAAAATAAACATGAAAATTATTTCATCAAATAATAATTAGATATGGATCCACCTACTGGTGTGTAGTGACTTCGTGAAAAAATCGACAGACTTCCACTGCATTCCACACACACTGCAAGAAAATGGAGTTGGATATTAAAATAAAAATTTGAACAAAATATAAATTTAAAAACATGTCCTAAAATAACCTTGTAACCTATGGAAGGAACAAAAATCATAGTTTGAATGAATGGGAATGTAACTGGATGGGGTTTCATGCATGGAAAAAGGGAGAGGCAACAGAGGAGAAGCTGGAGCCAGTGAGGCTACTGGTCGGGGGCAGGGGTGCGACATCAGAATGGAAGGTGGTTTAATATGTGGTTCATAGTACATAGGATTAGATGGTCAAAAGGGTGGCGCAGTGTGAGTCAGTTCAAGGGGGGTAGATGGAGAGCGGCTCTATGGTATGTGTCCATACGGGAGGGTGTTGTGGCGAGATGGTAGGAAGGTGCAGCAGGAGGGGTGTATAGGAGGTTAGAAGGGAAGGGGTTTAGAGGAGGGGGAGTCCCTTGCGACATAAGTGGAAGCTAACAGAGTAAAAGGAGGAACAATATGGGAGTGCAGTGCGATAGCGGTGGGACTGGTCGGGAGGTCGGTGTGTGTAGAAACAGAACTAAGTGTTCCAGGGGGTGTGATGGGTCTGATCAGGGGAGGCAGTGCAGTCCAGTAGATGTCCATGGGTTCAAGGAGCGATGGGGGGAAACTAGGGTGGAAGGGAGGCCAGTTCGGCGACTGGACAGAGAGAAGGGGCCTGTAAGGGGAGGATCCAGCTGTGAAAGTGGCAGGCCGAGAGTAGGGGTGTAGCCTGATAGGCTGGTCGTGTAGGGAGGCGTGAGCTAGGGAGTTCAAGGGGGAAGGTGGGTGGTGACCATCAACGTACAGGGTAGGGGGAGACCGTAGTTCTGGAGCAATGAGACTTGGGGGGGGGGGGTTGTTCAAACCCTAAGGGAAAAAATAAAAACAAATGGAAAATAATAATAATAATAATTTAAAAAAAATTATAATAATAATAACAACAACAAAAACAATAAGATAATATCAAACTTAGTAAACTAAACAACAAACTATACAATAATTGACTTAATAAAATGATGTTAATAAAAATAATTCACTAAATTCAATTATTATCCAATGTAATAATAAATTTACTATCAAGGGACATTGATATTATTAGTAGTATTATAACCATTCTTAATTCATCTTATTTCATTAGATGACCATCGCGCATGGTTTGCGGTGAATCGGGTGTGGTAGCGCGGCGACCCATGCGAGGCTGCATAGCTTTGGCTGTAGTGTGATGGATTCAATCAAGGCCAAAACACGCGTTTTAAAATAATAACTCAAAATTTTACATCGGACTTCAACCCGAAGTACCTAATGTGAATAAAATTGATAAAATAATTAATTCAAATAAGGTAGGTTTGACAAGATAACTGGTTCAAGGGGTCGGGAAGTAACTAAAATTACATGCTTTGGTTGGATACTAGAGATCCCAAAATCCTAGAAGAAGATTCTAATATCAATTATTCCAAAATGTGATATCAAACAATTAAATATAAGATGGGTTAATTAAAGGAAAAAATATGGTAGATAATGGATATACTATATGGGATGAAAGAACTACATATAAAATGAGTCATCTATTTGAAAGAATAATCTAGTGGTAGGAAGAGGATTAGGGTTATCCTAGTTGTATGTTTTTTTGGCAGAATGATAAGAATAATTATCCATAAGATTTTCATCAATAAAAAATACTACTATTTGGATCTTTATTAATTTGGTTGATTCTAAAATATTTCATCAGGATTAGATTGATAGTAAATAAATTCTTTTATAGTTATTTTGAGGAGGAAATAATCATGAAGAGACCAGATGGTTTTATCGAGAAACTAAATAGGGACATGGGTTTTAACCTTAAGAGACATCTTTAATGCTTGAGGTAGTTTCCATGGAAATATATTTAGAAGATTGAAATTTCCATGGATGAGATGGGGTTTATCTATTGAAACTAAAATCACTATTTCTATAATTTAGGGTTTAACAATGATATCATTATTATATTACTATTGTATATAGATGAAATTCTATAGGTGGGTTCATAAATTATTTGAATTCAGTATCTGAAGGGTGATTTTTATGAATTAATTGAGATATGGGATCATGGTGAAGATAATAAAATCTTTGGAATGAGGATTTATAGAGACTAGAAATCTTGATGTTTGGTTTTCTATAAAAACGTTTTCTCTAGTAATGTCAACAAGAGATCTCCAATGGATGGATACAAGATTATTTCAACACCATTACTTAGACAATTCGAATGATCCAAATTGAAAGCATTTAAAATTAAAATGACGGAATGTATATGGAATATTTTTATTTTCCATTAGAGGATGGAAGCATGATATACTTCATGGTATATATGAGGCCAAACATTACATCTATTATTGGTTTTCTAAAAATTTTTATGATGAATCTATGAAATGAACACTAGGAAACTATGATGATTATTTTCTGGTATCTCAAATGAATTTGATACATTTATTTGTGCCTTAAAATAGGTGATCTGTTATAGGGTTATGTGGAGAGTAACTTTAGAATAGATACAAATACATAGAATAGTGTAACATTCTGTGTGTTTACTCTTATAGTAACATCCATAAGCATAATATCTATTTTTCATTTGGGGCCACCATTATCAACAATTGAATCTGAAAATGTAGCTGACAAAAAAGTTGGAAAAAAATTGAGATAGTTAAATTGTTTTTTTGCGGAGCATAGAAGGAGTTGAGAATGATGAATACACTATAATGACAATAAGATCTTTAATTTGAAAAATTATTTGGTTATTTAGTCATGAAAAATTAAAAATATCATAAAATAGAATTTAGTTTTGAATATTCTAGAGGATGGGGTACTATAATTTCATAATATATGTTGGAATCATAATTCATGTAACCTGTTCACTTTGGATTTAGTTAAGAAAAACTATGAGTTTTTATTATTGCTCAGTGGTGCTAGGGTGATCAAAAAGTGGTTTAGACACAATTATTTCTATGAGAGATGAAATATTTCTTTTCTCTAAGTATTGGTGGTTTTCATGGTTTCCTTCTATTTTTTTTTCAAGCAGTATCTTTTTTGGAAATTCGATGTCTCTTTTATATTCTAATTCACAACTCTTGAAAGAGAATCTATATAAGATATGTTTTATCCTAATGTTCAAACTATAGGTAAGAGATGTCTAGAAAATTTAATTGGTCCTAATGTTTTATTTTGGAAGCAAGTATACAAATGTTTAGTTGTCTAGATGATGGGTGAATAGAAATTATGGAAACATATAAGGATCACTTATAGTAATATATAATGTTTCAATGTATGTAATTTTTACAATAAATAATGGTTCATAGGGCTTATCAAACTGATACATAATAGTTACCTATTCAAATCACTAGAAGATGGTGCTCATTATAGAGGTAGATATGGGCTATCTTATGTGGGAATGGAAAATAGTGGATCCCCCACATTTATAAGAAGATATTGGATCTAGTTGACTAGCTCATCCCCAATATAAAGGTGTAGTGGGGTCACTTGTACAAGTTTCTTGTGTTTCTTTTTAGTGGTAATCTGTTTGGATAATTTGATCATTGTGATTTTAGACTTGTAGATTCAAATAAATGAAATGTATAGTAGTGTTTTCCTGTGGCTATAAGACTAACATCTAAACCATATAAATAATTATTTCAATTCGATTATTTATTGTTCTTCATGAATATTTGCCTCCATGAATTTTTATTTTTATTGCGTGAGGTGTGTCAACATGGTTTAGTTATTTAAGGCTCATCTTGTCTTAATATGTTTAGGTACACTAAATTCATGGCTTTCTTCTAGTTTAGAGAGTTCCCAGAGCTATGTTCTAGTTTTAATGTTCTATTAGCCTAACATCGAGTTATTATTGTTCCGAAGACCCCACTTTTTCATAATAGGGACATTTTATAAGTAGAACTAGATATAGTATAGTCATTATTCCTTGGAATAATTCCAATAGTTTTAAATAATGAATCTATAATATTCTTGATAAATATCACACTTTGGAGATTTTGGATAATGGGATTTATAGACATGGAAATATTTTGGCATTATAATATATTATTAAGCTTCCGTAATGAGAGGGAATGGTAATATATCATCCCTATTACTGTAAATTATTTATAAAAATGATTCCAAACAACATTACATATGTAGTTGTAAAATAATTAAAAAATATTACAAAATTGAAATGATCAAAATATATTGGAAACCCTTACCTAACATTGTAGCTTCCAAATTCTCGAGAAAGAATAATATAGAATATGTAGATCTTTTTTGAAGGTGTATTAAGAGATAATTTATGAAAATAAACACAATCGATAGGTTTTGAGAATAGGGTTATGAGGATTGGTGGTTATTTATTGAAAATATGGGTGAATCAATTAATAATTTTTATACTTAGGCATATAAATTCTGATTGTGTAGAATTTAATACGCTATGTTTACCTTTCAGTTTAAGTCAAGGTATTTAACATTTAAGATATAGGATTTTTAAATTTATTTGTTAAATAATTTGACTCCCATTATTTCATTTATTTTCCATGTGAAAATGTATTTTATTTACAATTAATTATTTTTAAAACCATAAAATTTATTTTAGACATTAGAAATATATTATTTTAATATTTTAAAATACATTATATTAATAAATAAACACAGTTTAGATTGATAAAACATTTTTATTATTTACTTAATTGATTTTACTTAAAAAGGAATTTAAAATATATACCATATATATATACTATATTTTACTATTTATATAAAAATTAAAATATATCATAAAATTATATAGAATTAACCATAGTCTTATTTTTATCTGTTCATCCAAAATTTGAAATACGTTTTTGAAAATATATTTCTATATATTAAAAATTTTAATATTGATGTAAAAACTATTAGTGTATTTTATAAGAATTCATTTGGTGTGAAAAATTCAAAGACTCTATCTAAATAAATATTTTTTATTCGAAGAAATATATATGTAATTAATTTTTCATTCATTTATTAATACTCAATATTTTATTTATTTAATTATATTTTTACCATATTATATTTTATATATTTTTATAAACATGAATATACATTGGTCACATTTCTATTACAATAATCATATTACTTTGTTACTATTCCTAGGGTCACAATACCCTTCCAATGGGCATATTTTCCTTCAAAAAAATGAAAAATTTTAACGTATAAAAAATTTTATATCACTATCATAGATTCATTAACATATCAAATTTAGTGCTTACTATTTTATTCATAATAGTAGCATATATTTTATCCTTGAAATTTTTTAGAAGATAATCCTCCATTGTTCAAGATTTTCAGGTCCATATATGTCATCATATGTTCTATATTCTCCTACTCCCCATTTTTGTTATAATACTACTATTGAGTAAAAGGGTATGTATTGTGAGATGGATATTATAATTGAAATGATTATTTATTATTATATTATCTCTGTTCCTATATTCTCCTACTCCCCATAAATGAAGTCATACTTGAGATTTAGGGAATACAATAATCTTTAATCAAATGTGGTCAATTCCACATCATTAATTCCCCATACTCCCATATAGATTCCTCTACGCTGTGTTTTATCAAAACTACCTAAACAATATAAGTTGTCTGATTCCATAATAATTTATATTTAGTATCAGTATGTTGGATAGATTATTAATCATATGAAAAAGAAGGGTTTGTTTTTTCTTCATCAATGGTGGGTACATGTATTAGGTCTGGCATGTGCTTACCTTGTTGTGATACATGAAAGACATCATGAACATTTTACAGGTTAGATGACATAAAAAATGATAATAATCATCTTCAATTATCTTTAAAACCTAAAAAGTTCTAATATTACTTTAACATATCATTCCCTTCTTACCAAACAATATAAATAACTTTTATAGTTATATTGTGAAGAAAACATGCCCCTACATAATACTCAAATTCCTTTTATATCAACATAATTTTTTTATCTGAGATATCTTGATTTGTTACTATTTAACTCATACTATTTTAATTGTTTCCCCTACTAGTTGAGGAACAAATAGCCTCCCTTTTCCTAATACCATCAAAGAAGGATAAAAACTGATATATTTTAAAATACAAATCCTCATTTTGTTCAACATGTATTCTATTGTGAATGATATTGTTGTATGAAAAATTTTTAAAGAGGAATATATTATCCCCATGATTCATAAAAAATCAAGTGACCATGATATCAAAATTTACAATAATGCATTGAAATTTATTTCCAGTTTCCCAGTAGTTTAAGGAAAATAGGTGATTCTCAAGTGCATCTCATTAATAAAATATTTTTAAAGACTCCACCAAAATTGTATTTTGAAATGAGGATGGTGACAAGATAAATTTGATATAGGTACACCATAAAGCCTCATAAATTCATTAATATAAAGTCATAAAAGTAAAACAAGTGGTAGAAACCCTTATAATTAGAAACATTGCATACTTTTATGGGAATTCATGATAAAATACATTTCCTCATTCCTCTTGGATTTCATAGGAATGCCAATGTTGAATTTCATAGTTATATTATCCCACTTCCAACTTTATATAAAGTGAGGTTACACAACACACTTTCAATTTTATCTCTTAATAATTACTTTTTATCATATCAAGAATATTGAATCATAGTTAGAAATTTCTCATATTGTATTTCCCACTATAAGTGTTATAAAAAAATACATATACATATTTATTCTACAGGGATGTATATAAATTTTTTTGATTTGATAATAAAATAAAAATTCATTTTTTATCTCAATTTCCAATTTTATAAACAATAAATTTATAAAAATTAACGCTTAAACATCATAGTTGATGTATATGAATCCTCCATCATGGATATATTTAATCTTTTTTTGTATACCCTTACATCTTGTTAAAACATATATATCTTCTATAATAATTACGGGTTGTAAATTACATTGAAAACAAATGATATAACCCTTTACCTAATAATTAATATGTTTAATATTAGATCCTTTTATATCCTCATCATTAATAGAACCCCATGATCCTTCTTACTCAATATACCTGCCCGCCTTGTCTGTCTTCCACAGGTGGTATTATATATCATGGTCATAGAATTTTAGTGGTTTCGACCAGTGACTTTGTCTCATGTTGAGTTCTTTATGAGTGAATATATAATTTAAAATCTTTTAATATTTATATATTTCATATATCTCACTATATATATATTTTATTCATATATTTAAGGGCTTTTTTACCATCACAATTTCTAGATCTTTTGTTGAATAATTTTTTTCATAGGACATTGGTTTTCATAATAAAAAAGAAAAAAATATGTCAGTTTACATAAGAGAATTCTCTATTTATTTCGTTGATACATAAATTTATATGAAAAAATTCTTCTTTATCCATTAGTAATGTCAATATCATTGAATTGATTAATATCTTATTTGACTCTTTAAAACAATCATCATATTATTTTGACCATGTGAATTTGAAAACACGGAGTTTCAACATTATTAATGGGTTATCCAAGTTGGTTTAGGAAACAAAAACATTAGTATGCATCTAAATTATTCAAAAAATTATCTAGTTATAACCCTTAACAATTATAAATAACCAAAGATAATTAATCACCAAACATAACATGGTATTTATGTAGGGTAGAAGTTCATTTTAAATTCTAACTTTTCTTCATACTCTTCCTTCTCCAACACCCATATAAAATAAAATAGATATTATGATCCTCTATAATCACCATGATGGATGTTCATCAGCTTCCTCACATGTTCTTTGAGAACATACATGAAATAAACTTCACATAATCGATTATAAATTGTATCTCCCCTATAGTATGGATCACTTTTTCACCTGCATTCTTGTAGACAGCAATCCCATGTATCACATTAGTGTACACATCCATAAAAATTGATCAGAAGTGGGGTTTCATATAATTATTATACATTTAGTGTTTATGATCAATAAATATCATTAATCCTTTTTTAATTTATGCTCACTTTTATAACCAATAAAAATCCATAATATCCATTTGATTTTTTTTTGATTTGATATAGGTCTTGAAGTCCAAATATGGAAAATAAAATAAGGAGGTAGATTGGATATGAAAATTCTAACCTCTTACCTTACAAAAATCTTGTTATTATGATCAGTCTATACACATTCTTCCATCTATCCATATATATAAGAAATAAAGAACAAGAGATACAATATTTTTACTTGGATCACTCGATGTGAGATATAATAAGGGTTTAAACACTTGAAGTTATGTTGGTGTACCAAATTAACCTACATAATGATATTTAATATATAGAATATTTACTATCCCTCAAGGTTCACAATCCATATAATGAAATACAGTAGATATCTCTTTGAAATTGGGTGAACTACAAATTATAATTGAATTAATTTAAAACAGTTTAACAAAAACTCAATGCAGAATTACACTATTGATGAGGTGTATCTTATTGATTCCCCATATCATCATATTGATGAATTCCTTTGGAATAGTTGATCAATGATTTCTAATTCCTCTCTATATATATTCGCAACTAAAATTCCATCTCTCCATAATTCAAATTTTATATTCATTATATCACAACCACATTAATTGATATCCTTTATGATTCAATAATTGTAGTGAATTATTACGATATTATCATGTTTTTATGACCTACCACCTTCATTCCATGTGCCAGAAATATTAAAGAGAAGTCCAATTTATCAATTAAGGTCAAACAATATCACAAAAAACATGATCTTTTAATATATAAAGGATATATAAATCATAAAATCATACAGACATCTCAAAAACCATGACACAATTTTTTCATTGACACAATATATCATCCATAATTTAATAGGTTCTCTAAAAACTATGGAATTCCATATGGTGATATAATAAAAATATCATAGTTTCCTTATAAACAATTAATTTTTAGTATCCTAGAGTTGGTGGTTATTTATTATAGTTGAAATAGAATAAATAACATCACATTATAAGGGATGTAAAAGTTTAGTAGTATTAAGAGACTAGATACATACATTAACATGATATTTATTTATAGAAATAGATTATATCATATAAATACATGGAAATTTATTATTCCTCCAAGATTATCCAAATGTTTCATACATTATTTTTTACCTGTAACAACGGGGTATCAATATATAGGTTAAGCTCAGATGCACAAGAAGTGATAACATATGGAGGAAGATATAATGGCATAACACTGACATATAAAATATGGTAAGAATAAATAGTTAAATATTTACATATAAATGAATACATAAAAATATCATATCTGTAGATGATATAAAAAAAAGAATGATTATTCAAATATATAATAATAATAAAAATCATTGTTATTGAGTTTATAATGATGGGCAACATTACTATGTTGTAGAGGCCTTGTTCTAATACATCATTAATAATGGGTGAGAATGCTCCCATTAACCTGGGATAGTTTGTCTCATGAGACATATCAATGTATCAAGGGGCTATATAATTTCAAGCCCCACCCATCATATAATTAATCTAATTCATAGTGAATATGAATTAAATGTATAAACAATATATAATTATTCCTTAATGAACCTTTTATATGAACATTGGTTAGTAATCAATAGTTATTCACATAGAAATAGTAGGTATATATATTATTATGGATCACCTATAAAATGGGATAATGTTGTTTTCAAGGTGAATATCCACTAATAAAATGAGAAACCAATAAGTTGTTTACAAAATGTAAGGTAACGATATTAAAAAAAATAAATAGATGTTAGGGATAAAAAAAATTCTTATAGAGAAACTTTTTAGTCTGCATGCTTTGATGTTGAAGGATCACTTGTGGGAGAGAGACAAATTCTATGAGGGACCTTATAGTTGCTGAACTAGATATATTTCATTTATTATTCCTTAAAAAATTCCCCTATATCAAGTAATATTACCATAATATCACAGATAAATTTAATATGTAAGTATTTAGATAATACAGTTTACGGATTTGAAAATATTTTGGCATTGTAATGCATTAAAAAAATTGTATAATGAGAGGGAATGATAATTTATCATAATATTAAAATATGGTATTTATAATAATGAAACAAACTAATATTATATATAAAAACAATAAAGAATTAAAAAATATTACAAAATAATGGAAAGATATTGTAAACCTTTATCTTTCAAAATAGCTTCTTCATTCTTGAGAAAGAACACTTCAGAACCCTAATAGATTCTTGGAAGGAATCTTAAGAGAAAAATTGAGAATAACTCCAGGATTAGTTGTTTTTGAGTTATTTGGGATGTGGGTATTGGTTTTTATTAATTGAAAATGAGTTTGAATCATTTAACAATTTATTGGACTTTGGATTTAGAAATTAATGTTATTTAAAATTTAATACCATTGAGTTACCCATGGTTTTAATGATTATATTTTAAATTTAAACAATTTATTTTTACATTTATTTTATAAATAATTGAATTCAATTTATTTATATAATATTTTTTATATGGAAAATAATTTTATTTATAAATAATTTTTATAAAAACCATATAGTATATTTTAGAATTTAGACACTTCTTTTTTGGTTTTATAAATTGGTTTTAATATATTAAAATGCATTATTTTAGAAAATAAACATATTTAAGTATGATAAAACATTAATATTATTTATTAATTAATTAATACATCAAAATATTGTTATAATATTTTTTATATATGAATAATATATTTTACTACCCATCTAATAAATTTAAATGTATTAAAGTAACTCAAAAATTCACCATTGGATAATTTTGATGTTTTTATTATAAATTTAATGATTTTAATATGAAAATAATTTTTTTATAGATGAGAAATTTATTAATGAAATAAAATTTATTAGTGAATTTTAATATCATTAATTTAGTATAAAATAGTTTTAAATTCTATTTTAATAAATACTTATTGTTCTAAGAAATATAAATGTAGTTACATTTTCATTTTTTAATTAATACACATTATAAATATTCATTTATTATTCTATTACTATATAATATTATGTGGTTTTTAGAAACTTTTATATTTAATGACCTTATTACTATTACAATGATCATATTACTATGTTACTATTCTAACATTCACCTTACCCTTCCAATTGTATTAGTCCCCATTATATATATAATTCATTATAACTTCTAAAATAAATAATATCACAACCTTAGTTTCTCTATCATATTAATTCTTGTGGCGAAATTTTTATTTTTAATAGTAATATATCTTTTATTATTTTTATTCTTCATAGAATATAATATTTTATTATTCTAGGTTAAGTCATTTCCATATGTTTTTTGTTCAATAGCACTAGTTTTAGTCATTGTAGTTTATATAACTCTCTAGTTTTTATTTTAATTCTATGATGGAATATATATCATATATTGTACAATTTATATTATTATTGGAATACCTATTTTTTACAATAGAATATAGTTCTCATATTTCCCCATATCATTAAATAATATAATCCTTGATTTTTGTGGCCTATATTAATTCATACAAAAGTGTGAGAAATTCCTCACCATTTCTTCCGCATGCCACCACATCACTACCTCAAACTTGTGACTCTTCCAAAGTATATATACTTGTTTATTATTTATTTAAAAATACCTTATCACTAGTATTTAGAATTTGTATATACCGTTCATCATATGAAAAATAAATCTTTGTTTGTATTTCCTTAGTAGTGGGTATATGCATTGAGTCTGGAAATTACAATATCAATAATGATACATTGAAGACATCATGCGATTTAGAGTGTTTCAGTGGTGTAGAAAAATGATAATACATATCTATAATTATATCAAAAATTGAGAAATTCTTAATATAACTTTGAATTACCATACTATTCCTACCAAACCATATAACGATCATGGTCATAGAATCTTTGAGACTTGTGAGAAAGGGGTTTGAATTGGTGGTAATATTTAATTGTTTATTTTCAATTAAAATTTCCCTCTGGAAATTTTTAATATTTTTGATCCTATCGAGTTTATATCTCAATGTTACTAGTATAAAAAAATAAAAAAAGTAACAAAATATTTTAATACATCCCACCCCAATGTGGGTACATATTCCTTTTTATGTCAAATATCATCGACCCATGAATATACAATATATAATGTGGTGAATTTAAATGGTCCTAATATAATCAAGTGCATTCTAACTGATAATAATAAATAATATTATCCCCTAATAGTTACAACGTTTTTTATTACATTAGAGTCAATTTTAAAAAAACTTTGAACAATCATCAATAAAAACAATGTTCTGAAATTCATATTCTAGTACCCTCAGTCCATTCAACCTCAATCCAATCCACCTGAGTCAAGTAGACGTCATTCAATTACCTTTTTCCAATTAATCCATATAAAATGTAGTTGTGTCTATCAAACATATTTATGGTTCTTCTACATATAATTCATCTATGTATAGTTCCTTTTAAGCTACTCCCATCTTAAAAACATCATTAATAGCACTCTCTTTCCAAACCAATATCAACCACTCATAAAAGAGCCCACACCCATTTATATAGGCATAATGCTGCTGAAAATCATTGTGGAAGTGCAGGCTCAACCATTGAATTTACCAATCAAGTCACCATTCATTTTACTTCCTTAAAATAATTCAAACTACTAAATCATGATTAGTTGTTGATGTTTCCTTTAATATTGATCTCAATGACCTCTTGAAAATTCCTTAAATCCTGGATAAATTTATGAAAATTGTAAAAAACTTTTGACATAATTACAATGTATGAATTTACAACATAAATTAAATTTTATTGAAGGCTCCATTTGGGGTATAAAATATCATGTTTCTCTATCTAGTAGAATTTAAATTATTTCCACTATTATATACTTTATGAATTTTTTTAGATCTTCCTTGTCTGATTTGCTCAATTTATAAAACATATCCTTCCTCTAACTGGTGCCCTTCGAATTTTTCCTCTGTCTAATGGACTCACAAATGATAATATGGTAAACATTTAACAGTTAATCCATATAATGGAATTTATATTTCTCTATCTGATTACATTTAAATTATTTTACTGATGACATCAAATTTATCCTTCATGTATATCATTGTATATTTCTATATCAGGTGAAATCGTTTCAATGATATTTATAAATTTTTGAATGATATTTTTTTAAAAGTTTTTATGAAGGATATTCATTTTATTATGATAAAATTTCTCCATTTGTTGAGTCTTCAAAAATGATTTTTAAATAAAATCATATTACTATATATGGGAAAACATTATACATGTCTTTATATGTTCATACAATGAACTTATTAAACATATCTTATTGATGATATTTATAATATTTATTTTGATGGACTTCGTAAAAAATTTCCATATGACGATCACTTCAGAGATCAAACTTCATATAGCGCTAAATTCAGAACATTATAACATTTAACTTCGTATAACTCTCAAATTCACCATTTTATAACATCAAATTTGTTCAAAAGTTATTTTTATAAAAAAATTATCTGTGAAATTTGGATTTAAATATAAGAAAATTCTAATATTCATGATATTAGAAATTTTTAAAGAGTTTCCATATTTCATTACCAATTTACATAACTTTAATAGTTTAGTCAATTAATGAAATATTTCCAATAAAAGAGGATATTTTTTCTCTTTTAACAAGGTATATTTTTCTTCCATGGACATATTTTTCAAAATTGATTTAGAAAAGTTATTTTTATTTCCCAAATTACATATTAAGGAAACTTTTATGTTATTACTGAATTTTTTCATGTTTATAAGGATTATTTTTAATTTTTTTTAAAAGTTTAATTTTCAAATCTCTTTACAAAAATTTAAAAGGAATGATTCATTGAATCATTCAATTTCTTGTGATATACAATGAAACATTCAATTAATTGTGATCATTGGGAACTGCATTTCACTTATCTATTATTTATTTCCAAATGGGAAATGATCATATTACAACACCTATATTTTTTTATGAAATAATGGTATTATCTTATCATATATTAATTTTATGTTTTTTAACATTAACGGGAAACATTCACTTTCTTATGATCATTGGACATTAAATATCCCTTAAATATAGATATCTTTTATCATTGATATAATTATTTCCTAAACCATATACCCTTTCTAGATATGGTGTTTTACTTTCAATGTTATTTGGTTAATTGGGGGAAATATTGATATTATGTATTCATTCTTAAATTTTGATTTTTTCTCATATGAAATGTTATTATATATTGAATATATCCTTAAATATAAGAGGAATTCATTTTACTTGTTGTTATGGGTGGGTAATTTAACTATATAAACCCCACATGAATCTACAGATATCATGAGGAAAAACAGTTGGCCATATTTATTATATGGTTTTTTGGTATATTGCTACTCATTTTATAAATTATATTGGACCTTATTAGTAAAGATACCATGATATCTGAGATCATGAAATCCATCACTATGAATCTCCATCATTGATAGTTTATTTATTATTATCCATTATATTTATGAATTTTAGTTTATATGCTTTTGTTAGTTATTAAAAGATATGAAATTTCAGTTATTTACCCTACTATGTGGATAATGATTTATTTATTGATGATATATTCTATTGAATATAACCATTAATACAAATTTCAGTTCACACTTATTTATTTCCTTTCACCAAGATATGGGTAATGAATATTTTAATGAGTTAATGGATTGAGAAAAATTAATTTATCTATGTTATATATTTTTTCCAACATAATAAGGAATAATCCTTGTATATTTTTCTTCCAGACTACCTAAATGATTAGTCTGTTGGGATAAGATCATGTGTATCTAATACTAATTTAATAAAGTACAAAGTAGCTCTGGGTTACTGTGGCTGAGGATTCTTCAGTAGGTATTAAATTTTTTTTATTAGAAACCATAGGAACATGATTTAAAAAAACATATATTTTTGAACAAAACCATTTGAATATCTTTTAGGATAAGTGTAAGTTTTGATAAAATCATATGGTTTTTGAAAGGTATATATTATTAGGTTTTTCTAGAATTACATACCTGTATAATTCTATAAGTGGACGTGGTTCAGGAATAAATGTGTCAATGGATAATAACCAAAACAGAATTGGTCGAATATATATATCGACTATAATTCTGGTACATAGTGACTGTTCCCTTACTAGGAACATTATTTGACACTCGTAGGTGATTTTTTTGGGTTAATTCATATTTTACTTGTGAACCATTATGATGAATGGGGTAATATAAGCTATTAAATCCTATTATATGCAATTTTGATATGTGATAAACCATAAGTATCATAGGTTGGTATGTCTAAGGTCGATCATAAATTAAAAATCATAGATACCCCTTTTGAGGTTTGTTTTGATTAATGTTTATGATGGTTATGGGTACATTCAAAGTCATTTGTGGGAATACAACCATTTGGTTTAGTAAATGTTTTTACTGAAAATTTTAATTGACGAATAATGACCGTATATTTTTTTGGAAAAAAGTTTAATTTTATTTATATCCATTAGGTTTAAAATGATCACTTATCTTGAGGTTATTATTTTTGATTGAAATAAAAGTGTTATTATATTTTTGGAAGAAATTTTTTATCACAACCATGTGATGGAAAAGTGATTTTTGTGATTAGTGATTATTTTTATTTTTGAAAAAGTGTAAATATGTGGAATATTTTATGATTTAGGTAAAATAATTTAAGCAATGAATATTAAGAAAATTTATGAATGCATATGTTATTTTATTATGTATTTATTGTTATTTAAGCTATTATTATCTTTTAAGAGAATATATAATCAATTTATTCACATGCTTAATTTCTGACATTATGATCTACTTTATGTTTTTTGAGGAATAATAATTTATCCAATATTTTTTATTTTTTTGGGTTTTTTTAGAAATATTTCACAGGATTCCTAGGTTAACGATTTTTGGAATAGATTAGGTTGAACTCCTGGTGTTATTATATAAGTATAAAAGAAAAATTTATTTATATGACGGTTTATAAAATTTTTATTTTATCTTAGTTTATAGAAAAAATGTTAGGTTTTTAGGTATTTAAAAATAGGAGTAATAACTTGTGATCCATTAATGGATCTTATAATCCATTAAAATTTAATTTTAGTGCATCAGTAATAAAAATTTCATATTGAATATTTATGTTTTAGAGTAAGATATGGAGTAGAGTAAATTGATGGACAACAAAATAATGAAATATTATATATGAAATTAAAATAAATAAAGTTAGTAAATTTTCACATGATATATATCTTGAATGTAATATAATCCATTAACATTAAGAAATGGATCTTGAAAAAACAAATTCATTCTTATGCATTCATTTTAGATGAATTATTTGTCTTTTAACCCCATACTAATTTATAGTTTTTTTGGTAATTAAATATCACATGAACATGTTCTCTATTACTATCGATTAGTTCATTATGTTAGCCTTATACTCAGTGTCTATATTTTAACTTTCCAAAAAATTTCCCCTTAACTAGGAACCCAAATTCATGATATTTTAGGTAACCTTTATGTTTCCCACATTCCCTTTTAATAATAATTTTTATTATTCCAATGTATGAGGTGGGTTTTGAAAAATGGTTTAACCATTGATGAATGAGAAAAAATTTAATGAATGAAATTCATTTGGGGGGGAGAAAATAACACCTTTAAAATTTAATTTAAAATAATAATAAGATCAATAGCTTTCTCAACATCCAACACCAAGCTTTAAAATAATTGAGTTATATTATAAAAAATTATTTTATAAATATGGCCATTATAATTAATCCATTTAATTTAATGTTATTAATATGAGAAATAAAATTATAAAATATATGTATAAATGTGTTAAAAAATATAAATTTATTAATTATTTTTTTGAAAATAAATAAAGAATTTTATGTAAAGATGTTTTATTGTTCAAAAGAAGTTTAATTAAAAAAATTAATTAATTTTTGTAAGAGAATATTATAATTAATTTATACCACATTTATAAATTTTATTTCATTAAAATTGTATAATTTGTTAAATAATAAAATTGAAATTAATTATGGTGTTATTTTGATATTTTGTAAAATGATTGATTTTTCATTGAATTGTGAAAAACCTATTTTTCATATAATGTCATTTATTTTCATTAAATCATGTATTTTAAAAGTATTACTATATTTTTTTACTTTATTCTGTAAGTTATATAAGATCCATTTTATTTATAAAAATACAATGAATTTTGTTTTAATTAAAAATATTCAAGATTCTGATATAGGTAAAAAAATTTAACTAATACCTTATTTTTATAAAAATGATTTTTTTTTGTTATTTAGGAATTTATATTAATTTTTATTTCTAAAACATCAAGGAATTTCATTTTAAAACATTTTTTTCATTTTTGGAATTAGGCGGTTCAAATTTTGAAAATAGTTCATTTTTTCTCATTATAAATAGTAGTCATGGTAAATATTTGTCAACTCCGTACGGGTAAAATTGGTAAAACATGGTTAAAACTGGGGATAAGACATTATAATGTCTCAATATTTTTATATTATCCTATTTTATGAATTTATTGTATAACTATACATATAATGATAAAAATATGGCCATTTAGTGCCATTTATCTTTGATATTGACTTATATATTACTTTAAGAAAAGAATAAAAATAATATTCTACACTTTTGATATAAGGCCCTATCATAAAACATTACTTAATCTTGAGATATTTCAAGAATACGCATTGAAGATCTTTTCAGGTATAGAGTTTTAGAGAATTAGATCATAAAACATGCATTACATTCCACATTTAAACAAAGTGGTTACATAAAAGAAAATATTCATTTTTTCTCATCAATAGAAACATATTTAAAATAAAACATGGATTATTTCTTGACACTTCCTTGACACTATCATCACATCATGTACATTTCCCTTGACCTGTGAAAAACATTTCAAAATCTTGGGATAGGCATAAAAAGCTTAGTAAGGGATATACAAATACGGAAAGGAAACATTAGTACATGAATAGATAAGAATCAATGATATCATACTTTACTCATAAAACATAAGCACTTTAACATACCTCATGAAATCATAAGATTTATGAATAACTCATAGAAATCATAAGACATAATGGTAACTTGAGGCATTCATAACATTCTTACGTAGGGAGCAACCCTCATGGTTACGTTTTGAATACCCACCACATTATATTCCCTAAATCACTTCGTAGAAACCTTAACGTTTAACCCCTTCACGTTACCCAATGCATTAGAGAGCTATATCAGGCTCACCCACCGTAATTTTATCACGGAACCACCTGTCTTCATAACAATGCCCAAGAACCATAACATAATCGTATCATATAAAACATGCATAAAGGAAACATAACATTTCCACATTTCAATTAAAAGATATCAATACAACACATTGATATAATAAAAACATTATCAAAACCATTTCCAATACCAAAATAAATGAAAAGTAAAACATGGTATTTATTTTTCATTAAAAAAGAAGTTATAGCTTGTAGAGGAAGCCGAAACTCAAATAATGGACACGACAGCGGAGAAGTCATTGTCACCGCATACATACGACAAAAAAAAACATTCCCTTTTTCATTTAGTAAAACACTTCGTATAAAAAAGATTCCTTTTGAATTAACGTAAAAGTCAAAGGGGTTTTGTTTCCGACGCTTTCGCCGGGGCACACGCATCCATCCGTCCGTGGAGGAGGAGGCGAGGCATTGTTGCCCCGCATTCCCGCTTTCCAAAGGCGGGTGGCATTCACTCTTTATTCAAGGACGTCTGCTCCTTGATCGAAACGGGATGATGGGATGTCGGTTCTTCCTTCTTCGGATTCCACCTCAGAACTCGTCACCTATTCCGGCTCTCCCTCATAGATTTAATACGTTGTTCGTAAAACTCTTCCTAGTGCCATGTTTCCATGGATGCCGGTTAATTACACTGCTTCTCTCGGGACATTCCAAAGGGTCCGGTCAGGGCAGCAACCTTCAGTCGGGGGAGTAGTCACGTTGAGGCATTAGTAGCGTGTCCGGATGCTGGGGAACCGGCAAGTCTGTCTATTATCCTTGGTCATAGGGATTTTTGAGGGCGTGGAAGCCCGAGGCATCCCACATCGAGCATAGGGAATTATATGCCATAGACACATATCTGATGTTTTCCTCAGCTTCCTGTGTGTAACACAGGGTATGCCGCGAGATTAACGTCCAACAGAGACGGATCAGCCCGATCAGAGCATTAGCTAGAATGGATCGGATTGAGGGATTTCCCTTGAGGGGGTGCCGATACCGGGACCAGCCTATGGACGACTGTGAAGAGGAGAAGACCGACATGGTCTCACCGGGATATGACGGTCTGGGCGAGAATGAGGGTGGATGATGGACGAATGAATGAAGTGGAGGGGGGGAATGGCAAGGGACCATTGCAAGGGCGACGGTGAAGTTGGGCTTGAGCCTCGAAGAGACCTCCTACGTATACTCGTGGTAGGTAATCAAAGTCCACATAGTAAATAATGGTGTCGGCGAGCCGACGTGAAGATGGACCTTAGCCCGATGGAAGTCGTTAGCGAACCAACATAAAGGTAGTCCTTGGTCCGATGCGTCAGCGAACCGATGTGAAGGTGGACCTTGGGCCGATGCGTCAGAAAACTGACGTGAAGGTGGAAATTGGTCCGATGCGTCAGCGAACCGACGTGAAGAAGGTCGGAGTGACCAGCAGGTGGTGGGCTTGAACCTCTGAGAGGCTTCCTACGTACCATGCAGTGACATGGATCAATGACCACGTAGTTCAGGTTGGACATCGGGAGGCCGACATGAATGAGGACCAGGAGGGTCCTAGTGGTGGTGGGCTTGGACCTCATGGAGGCTTCCTATATACCATGTCGTGACATGTATCAAATACCACGTAGTTCATAGGGGCTTCGTCGGTGAACCGACGTGAAGGTGGACCTTGGTCCGATGGGTGGTGGTCTTGAACCTCCAGAAGGCTTCCTACGTACCATGCCTTTACATGGATCAAAGACCTCATAGTTCAAATGATGGAATTCTTCAGCGAACTGACATGAAGGTGGACCTTGGTCCAATGAGAGATGGGCCTGAACCTCGGGGAGGATTCCTATGTACCATTCCTTGACATGGATCAAAGACCTCATAGTTCAGAGGATTTCATCGGTGAACCGAAGTGAAAGTAGACCCAGGGGTCCACTAGTGGTGGGCTTGAACCTCATGAAGGCTTCCTACGTAAAACACCTTTACATGGATCAAAGTCCTGGTAGATTAAATGGGTGTGTAGTTTAATGTAATACGGGACAAGGGCATACCGTTTAACATCATGCTTGACGAGGGCATGAAGTTTAACGTCATGAGGGATGAGGTATTGTCATGTCCAATGCCGACTCTAAGCCCACGTGAGTCATGCTCGGTGTGAGAAACAAGAGACAGCAAGGACCTGACGATCACGCCGCCAAGGGTGCATCCGTGAGAAGCAAAGAGGGGCTTATGCATTAGGTGGACCATTAGTGCTGGGACTTACTCCAAGATGGAGGCCCGAAGTGCCGAAAATCGTAGCGAAATAGGGATTTGGGACAAATGATGGGAGGTGCCTCATTCCCTATCACGCCCTCCACTGACCTTTGTAGTGGGGAAGTACGGAGATGGAGGGGTGCAGCCATCCGTTGGGGAACTAGGATCTCCCTTCTCCTGAGAACATACGCCGCTCCAATAAGGAGGATATCATTCCTTGTGGAGGGGTGATTCCACTCCCATGGAGACGAGTGGCGTAAAAAATGTTCGAGCTGGGGGGACCCTTCGTGTGAGGCACAAGGTCAGGTCACAGTTTAACATCATGTGCTGAGGACGTGGTGCTTGGCAGTTTAACGTCCTGCAGCTCGGACGAGGCGGGTTCACTCCACACCCCTAGGACTTACATAACAGGTACCCTTTTCTCCTTGGGGGAGGGAAGGTACCAGTAAGGTCGTGGTCAAGGGGGGTTGTAGAGAGAACCATCGAGGGGTCCACATTAGCTTGGCTATGCGAAGAAACAATAACCGATAGTGTGCCTATGCGAAGAAGCATTAGGAGAAGCAACGCTACGAGTAGTATTGTCTGTGGGACTTTGAAATCACATCGTGCATACCTCGAGGGTCACACGAGAAGAGGAATTGCCATGAAAAGGAGTGTGCTTCACGAAGCGGAGTACCTTGGCCTTAGCATGGGGCATAGGTGTGAGTGTAGGGTGATTCACGAAGTAGAACAGTATTCGTGGAGCACTGCCTCACGATGAAGAGGTGCCTCGCGAAGCAGGGTGTTGAGAAGTAGTGTGCTTCACGATGTGTATTGATCCTGCCTTAGCATAGGGATCACTAGTACAGGTTGGGTGTTTCGCGAAGCATAAACACTCTGCGGCTGCCCGGGTTCCCTTGGGAATCACCGTCCTTCGTGAATGCCATTGAGCTTCACGAAGGGAATCCCTCTCAGAAGAGGGGCTCAAAACGAGACAAAGTGAAGGTGTCACGCGAAGTAGAAGTACCTCGCGGTGCTCATGATTCCTGGGGGAAAAGAGTGCTTCGCGATTCGGGAGAGGAGAAGCCGAAAGGTCAGATTTTCCTTCTTTGGGACTCAGGGGGAGCCCAGTATTTATAGGCAAGGGGCGCCACGAAGTATAACTCTGGCACCGCCTAAGGTGCTTCGCGGCGCGCTCGCGAACATCAAATCCGTTCGCAGAGAGGGTCCGCCTCCGGAGCTTCGCGACGGGCTCGCGAACGTCAAACACATTCACGAAGAGGTACCGCTTCCGGAGCTTCACGGCGCGCTCACAAATGTCAAAGAAGTTCGCGGAGAGGTACCACCTCTGGAGCTTCGCGGTGCGCTCGCGAACATCAAAGTCTTTCACGGAGAGGTACCGCCTCCGGAGCTTCACGGGACCGCGATGCTTGGGTGCTTCTCGTCGGTGCTTCGCGAGGCAGCGTGTGGGACATCTTTTTCATCCCTTCCATTCGTGCAATATTTTGGTGCCAACAAATGCCCCCCTCAGACTTGGAGCCACAGACGGATGAAGGGTTGAAGTCTGAGGGAAAATCGCAAAAAATTTCGGTGGTTCGCGATGCGACATCGCGAAAAGGGCCCACGGTGCTGACCGGGGCCACGGGTCCGGATGCGCCGTGATGCTCCGTGCGGGCGGGGCATGCTGCGATGCTTCGGGGTCGCCACCTATAAATAGGGGGGTCGACCTCTTTTTTCTTCACGTGATTTTTCTTGTCTTTTTGTGCTCTCGATTTCGCGAAGCTCCGCGTACTCTGCGCCTGCTCTCCGCGAATCGAGCTTCGCGGCGAACCGCTGGTGAAAAAGAATTAATGATTTCTATGGGCTGGACCCTAGAAAAAATACTAGGGTGTCTCTACGTTTCCCATGAGGATGGGAATCAAGCCATACGTAGTTCTGGAAGTGTAGTTTAACATAATGCGGGACAAGGAGAAGCCTGGCTGTGTTGGTACACATCCCGCCAAAACCACTAAGCCCACGTGAGTAATGCTCGGTGTGGGTAACAAGAAGTAATGGTGGGACATTCCGAACACGGAAAAGGGGCATGTTAGGGAAGAGGGACAGTCGGTGAATACCGTCCCAATGACACTAACATGATCATGTAGTGCACCGAGATGTGTGAAGAGAAAGAGCTGAGTATGATGGAATTCCACTTGAACAAGAAAAAGTGGAAATATGTGAATCATGGTGCTCGAGATTCAGATCACGATGATGGCTGTGTGACGAGGGAGGATAACTGTTGACCGTGGTGGAAACCCAGCATCCATATCGTGTTATCCTAGAATGAGGACAGACAAATGAGGGTCGGATGTTGACCATGTTCGAAACACGAGACCATGTCACAAATGTTGTCGGAGATCCTTAGGGACGTTGGCTTGAAACGATTGGAGGGCCCTTAGGTCCAGCATTCGTGGAGCGCCCTTAAGCCTAGTGTCCATGTCGTCTGAGGGTCCTTTTGGATGTGGATGATGATGAGGATCCAAATAGCGATCTCACGAAGCTTGGTCATGGGACGAAGGGAATGTCCCCATGAAAATTCCACATTTCGGGCTTTGTCAAAACCCATCTGAGTACGACAATGAGACGAATTAGATAGAGGGAGGAAACATAATAGGCACATGGTAGAGTAACTCAAACACCTGGAATGAATGGGAATAGGGGGTGTGTGCGGTATGGTGAACAACCCGACAGGAATGAGGACACAATCCCATATCACACCACACAACCTCCTTGGGGGAGGTTTATGGTCAAGGGAATGAAAGTGAAAGTTAGGCTGGGCTTGTGGGGAAGTGCCCAGGCGCTCCTACTTATCTCACGAGGATGAGAATCAAGCCATACGTAGTTCTGAACAGTGCCTTTTAATGTCATGCGAGACAAGGAATAAAAGGGCTAACTCTCAGAACGGGGTGCGCGTGGTGCAGCTATTGCAAACCTGGCGTGAATGAGGACATAATCCCACACTACGCCACACTGTCCTGTAGTCGGGGTCCCGATGGCAGGTCTAGAGAGGCGAATTAGCTGAACTCAAGCTGGACCCAAAGACAAGAGGTTTGGGCGTTCTTACATATCCCATTAGAAAGGGAATCAAGATGAACGTAGTTCTAGATGGATCTTAGACCAGAAATGGGTAAAGGGAGCAGGGGACACATGGAAGCAAAACCCAACGTAAATGAGGACCTAATCCCTACTTACTATGTGTTCTCTGGGGAAATGCTTGAGTCGAGGGACCGAACACAAAGGTTAGGCTGGGCTTGCGGGGAAGTGCCCGAGCGCTCCTACGTATCTCATGAGGTTGAGAATCAAGCCATATGTAGTTCTGAAAGGTGACATGGTAAGATACCAGTGCCAGGGGAAAAGGGGAGTGTGGGCGTGGCCCTTGCACTAAAAGAAGCGGCATTTGATAAATCTCATTTGTCCTTTAAGGTGTGTTGTTTTTTTTGTGAAGCGACATGCCTAGAGTAGTATGCCCTGTTGTCGCCACAAGAATCAAGCCATGATAGGTGTTGACAAATGGCATGGAACGTGACCAATACCCAACGTGATGTCCTCTATAACGAGGTCATCACAATGCAGTTCCGTTTTTCTTGGTGCGACCAGGACGATTATGTCACAGTTTAGTGTCATGTGACAGGACCAAGCGTGCATTTTATCGTCATGCATCACAGACGTAGCAGAGGCAATGCTAGGCGGGGAATGTGCATAGTGTTATAAAACACATTTTATGGAGACTTGATCCCACATCACATTGTATGCCACACGGAGAGGGAGACCTTAGGCCGAGGGGCCTATATAGAGGTAAGAGGTGAAATAGGGGGGAGACACTAGCTCCCTAAATGGGATGGACCCGAAGACAAGGCGTCCGGGCGGTCCTACGTATCCCATGAGGATGTGAATGAAGCTGAACGTAGTTCTAGATGGATCTTAGTTTATGGTCTTAGAGCTCGGACCATTAATGGTAACAACTTCCAAAGTTAGCGCAGACGTCAACCCGATCCCTAAGCCCACATGAGTTAATCTCGGTGTGGGAAACAAGGGGGTATCCTTATCGCAATACTTGGGGCGCCCATCAAAGGGGAGTTGGTAGAGAGCCCCGAATGACAACTTTGACGCAGCTTGTTTCCCCAACACGCAGACGTGCACAGAGGAAAAGTACCAAGAGTTCTGAGACTCTACTTGGACACAATGAAGTGATGAAGGGTGTGAATTGTGTACCCGACATTTTGGGCTTAATGGTTTGGTGTGGCGATAGAGGAAAACTGTTAACCATGGTGGAAACGTAGCATCCATATCGCGTTAGCCTGAGGTGGGAACAACAAACGAGCATCGACCGCTGACCATATTCACAACGCGGGATTTTATCGATTTGTTTGTCTGAAACCCTCGGGGGTGTTGGCTCGTAACGGTAGGAGATCCCTTGATCATAGTATCTAGGCCGTTCTTGGGGGTCCCTCCAGGTGTGAAAGATGATGGAATCCCTGATGCAGGGATACACAAAGCCTGGAAAGTGGGTGCGGACGTGTCCGAGTAAATCATGGCATTCCAGGTAATAAACCAGAGTCCCCTTGGGCACATTGGTGAACTGCCGAAAAGGGGTCAACGAAACAGATCAGGAGGGAGAGGTACATGGCTTGGTCATTACGAGACCGATGTGAATGAGAACATAATCCCACACCACACCATATAATCCTCTAATGGAGGAAGGGTAGACCATGGGGCCAAGCTGGGACGAAGATTCTCGAGAGATGGGGCTGGACCCAAATCCTAGACAATCAGGTTGTCCTATGTATCCCATGAGGATGGGAATCAAGCCACACATAGTTCTCTAGACGTATTTTAACGTCATACGAGACGAGGAGGGGAGTAATATACCCCCAAACAAGGGAGGTGTATGGTACGACGAATAAACCGATTTGAATGAAGAAATAATCTCACAACACACCATACACTCCTATAAGAGAGGACCTGGGCCGGGGTCCAAAAATGCCAATGGGCCTGATGTTTAGGCATTGGTCAGGAAGGCCTGATCTGCTTGCAGTTTAACGTCTTGCAGTGAGGACGAGGGCCGGGGACCCGAGGAGGCCAAGGGGCCTGAGGCTGAGCCTCGTGAGGGACGGCATATGGCATGGTACATGATCCCAACGTGAATGAGTACATAGTCCCACACCACACTGTACACCCAGGGTAAGAGGTTGGGCGGAGAGGCCCGAGAAGGCCAAGGGGCCTATGGTCAGGCATTAGTCAGGAAGGACTGGCTGGTTTGCAGTTTAACGTCATACATGAGGATGGGGAAAGAGATAACTTTATCTAATCTGGGGGTGTGTACAGCATGGAATGTAACCTAACGTGAATGTGGACACAATCCTACACCACGCCGTACATTCCTTATAGGGGAATCGGGGTTGTGGGCCTGACCGCTAGCCCCACCCGGAGTGAAATTTTGTCACTTCGGGATGGGGTAGAATGAATCACTACACTCGATTTTTGGGACATCTCAGGGTGGACCCGAAGATCCAGGACACTTTTGACTATGTTCGAAACACAACGTTCCTATGGTGACTTGATATGGGAGAAACAAAAGAGCGTCGATCATTGACCAAATTCGCAACGCGGGACTTGTATCATCTTGTTTCTTGAAAACCCTCTGGGGCGTTGGCCCGTATCAGTAGGAGATCCCTTGGGCGTAGTGTCCAGGTCGTTCTTGGGGGTTCCTCTAGGTGTGAAAAATAATGGAATCCTAGTCAACGAGTGGGTGAAGCATAGCCGTATCCATCCACAAAAGAGGAAAACATATCTAGGGGTATGTGCAGCTGGGTCGAGGCTTCTTCAATGTGAGTTGGGGAAAAAGTGTGCACCATACCATATATCTGGACCCGAGGGGAAGATTTTGGCTTTTGGGCTGGGCCAACGGACGAAATGGCCTGGCGTTCCTACGTATCCCATTAGGATGGGAATCAAGCCATATGTAGTTCTCAAAGGCCATGCAGTTTAGCGTCATGCGGTGAGGACGTGGGAGGATAGAAGAACGAGAGTGGGCACATGGTGCAACCCTTACAATCCTTGTATGAGTGGGGTTGTATGATCAAGGCTAAGAAAGCCTACTCCTCTCTACACAAAGATCCTACAAGGAAACTATTCCCAGGGGGGATAGTGGAAGAGAAAAGCTTGGGTTTGGGCTCAAGAAGAGGCATCCGAGGATTCCTACGTATCCCATTAAGATGGGAATCAAGCCACATGTAGTTCTTGAGGCGCGGTTTAGCATTGTTCTGGACGAGAAATCTGTCTCAATTGGGTATAGGTACGGTACGGCGGGTAACCCGACGTGGATGAGGATGTAATCCCACACCACACCGTACAATCCCATTATAGAGCCAGAGTCGACGCAGGCCAAGGGGCCAGAGGCTGAGCCTCGGTCAGGAAGGCCTGAATGGCTTGTAGTTTAACGTCTTATAGTAAGGACGGGGGTCGGGGGCCCGAGGAGGCCAAGGGGCCTGAGGCTGAGCCTCGGTCAGGAAGGCCTGACTGGATTGAAGTTTAATGTCTTATAGTAAGGATGGGTGGAGATCTTAGTTTAAGGTCATAGAGCTCGGACCATTTTGCAGTTTATCATCTTACAGAATGAAGATGCAGTTTAAGGTCGTGCAGGACCCTTTTACCCTAGGCAAAGTATCGCTTGAGTAACTTGGCATTGGTGGGAGGGGTTATGTGCTCTCCATCCGTGGTCAAGAAGGAGTATGCTCCATTGGGGTAAACCTTATGGATGATATAAGGCCCTTCCCATTTGGGTTCTAACTTGGGCGGTTTCCTACCGGGGATCATTGGTGCACGAAGGGCCAGTACTAGGTCACCCTGTAGAAAAGAACGGAGACGAACTTTCTTGTTGAAGGACCTCGCTATATTATCCAGATGCGTTTCCAGATTGTGCAGGGCATGAAGCTGGTTCTCGTCCAGTGCTTGTAATTCAGCTAGACGGATTTCGGCTAGCTCATTTGATGTCTGGTGATCATAGACTGTAGTGCGTAACCGTGGAAGCTGGATCTTGATGGGTAGGACGACCTCAGCTCCATACACCAGGGAATATAGGGTCACTTGGGTAGAGTTGCGAGTCGTCGTCTGATAAGCCCAGAGGGCGTTGGGGTGCTTTTCCAGCCAACTTTTCTTGTTCTGACCCACCGTCTTCTGCAGAATGTTAGAGAGGGTTTTGTTGAACACCTCGATCTGTTTGTTTTTCTATGCCTGGTAGCGGGAGGTATGGTTCGAACTGATGACGTACTTGGCGTACAATTTCATCAGTTCAGCCGCTCGGAAGTTGGTGCCGTTATCGGTGATGATGTCATGAGGGACCCCAAACCGGTGGATAATATTGGAGCTCACAAAGTCGACGATATAATGGGTCTTGACCTCTTTGAGTGGAACTGCCTCTGCCCACTTGGAGAAGAAATCTGTAGCCGTCAGGATGAACCTACACTGGCGGGCTGTTGCCGGTGGATATGGTCCCACTACATCAAGTCCCCATACCGCAAATGGCCAAGAGTAATTGGTGGGGTGGAGGGGCTCCGACGGCCGATGCAGGAGGCTGGCGTGAACTTGGCACACGCGGAATCTCTTGGCATACCCAATACAATCGTGGATCATAGAGGGCCAGAAGTACCCCAACCACCGGATTTGATGGGATAGCTTTGGCCCACCTTGATGGGCGCCACAGGAACTGGAGTGAACCTCTTGCATAACCTGAGGAATCTCTACTCCTTGAATGCAACGGAGGAGGACGCCATCGAAGCTCCACTTATAAAGGATCTATTCAAGACTGGGGCCGCCCTGGAGGGTAAATTGCAGCGCGCGGCGTCGGATTTTCTCGCGCTTGGCCCGGTCGTCCGGGAGGCGACCATTTTGGAGATACTTGAAAAAAGGTGCCCTCCAGTCTGGAGTGGCTTCAACCACTGTGTCTGAAGAACCCGGGACCCTTGACGTATAGGGTCCGGCGGTGAGATGACTTACCCGCATGCCATCATTGTCCTCTCGAATGACAGGGGAAATGACTCTCTGGTGTTCCACATGTATGATCAAATCATCTTGCTCGGGTTCTGCGAGCGACGCGGCTATGCCAGCCAAGGCATCTGCTTGACCATTCTGTGACCGTGGGACATGGGTAATCTCTGGTCAAGAATAGAACTGGGCTTTTTGGCAAAGGGTTTACTCCAGCAACGGTACAAGTTCCGGCTTCCTGACAACTTAGTCGCCATTAACCTGTTTGATTACCATCTCGGAATCTCCTTTCACATGTAGATGGGGCACACTGATCTAAAGGGCCAACTTGAGGCCAGTGATTAGAGCCTGGTACACAGCCTCGTTGTTCGTACAACCTTCTGACAATAGGAATGTGTATGGAAGGACGGCTTGCGCCGGGGTAATGAAGACAATACCAAGGCCCAATCTGTTGAGCTTAGGGTCGTTGAACCTCCTACCGGTGGGGCTCCGGGAGGCACCGTCGAAAATGCATTTTCCAACACGATACGACATGATCGACTGAGAGGATCGTCTCATCAGGAAAATCCAGGTCCAGGGATTGATCCGCGGAGGTTGGATGGGCAGTTAAAAAATCTTGCCAACGCATGTCCCTTAATGGCCTTATGAGGTAAAAACCTGATATCAAAGTGCTGGAGAATCACTGCCCACCGTGCTAGTTGGCCAGTCAGCATGGGGCGGTTCAAGATGTACTTCAGTGGGTCTACCCGGGAGACTAATTTCACCTCATGGTGCTGTAGGTAATGTCACAACTTCTGTACGGTGAAGACGTGCGTAAGGCAGCTCTTTTCGATAGGGGAGTATCTGACCTCCGTATCGAGAAGCATGCAGCTGAGATAGTAGAGACTGTTTTCGGTACCCTCGTAATTCTTATGGGCGAGCAGTGCACTGAGGGATCTTTCCAGGGCGGTCACGTAAAGGACCAGCGGCTTTCCTGAGAGTGGTGGCATCAAAACCAGAGGTTGGAGTAGATACTTCTTGATTTCCTCGAAGGTGGTCCGACACTCCTCATCCCATTCGTAGGCAGCACCCTTCATCATGATCCGAGAAAAGGGATTACATTTGCTGGACAGATTCGTGATGAATCGACGTATATAGGCTAAGTGTCCTTGGAGGCCTCGAAGTTACCGAATGTTTCTCGGGGGAGGCATCTGGCTGATGGACATGATCTCTTGTGGGTCGATCTCAATGCCTCGGTATCTAACAACAAAGCCCAGAAACTTCCAAGAGGTGACCCCGAAGGCACACTTCAACGAGTTCATCTTTAGGTTATGGGAACAGAGAAAACCGAACACCTTCTCGAGGTCTTTGAGATGGTCCTAGCGCTGACATGATTTGACCACTAGGTCATCTACGTATCATTCCACCAGCGTCCTGAGAATCGGCTTGAATATGTGGTCCATGGCCCTCTCATAAGTGGCAGTTGCATATTTCAATCCGAATGGCATAACCTGGTAACAAAAAGTACCTTGGGGAGCCCTGAAGGCAGTGGACTCCTCTTCCACGGGGTCCATCCAGATCTAGTTGTACCCGAATATCCATACATGAAAGAGAAAGCTTGGAACCCGGCCATGGCATCAATCAATAACTCTGTCACCGGGAGTGGGAAGTCATCCTTTGGGCAATGGCGATTAAGGTCGTGGAAGTCGATGCAGACTCTGATCTGCCCATTCTTCTTCCTGACTGGCACAATGATGGCAAACCACTTGGGGTACTGGACTTCCTTAATGAAGTTGGCTTTGATAAGCATGTCAACTTCAGCCTCAACCATAGCACCATGAGAAGGGTGCATTTTCCTGGGAGGCTGCTTAAACCCACGATAGTTTTCCGGGAGGCCTAGACGGTGAACGGCCACTTGGGGATCTAGTCCTGGAATCTTGTTGTAACTCCAGGAAAACACGTCACGATGTTGTTTGAGGAAGTCTATGTACTACTGCCGCTCCTCTGGGGACATGGTTGCACTGATCAATGTGGGTTTCGTATCTGCCTCGCTACCAAGGTTCACCTGTACCAGTTCATCAACCGTGGTAGAGACACCTTCCTAAAATGTGGGGGGAGCATCCTCTAGGTCTTCCTCTCCACCCGTGGGGGGATTTCCCACGACGGGAGATACTTCTGGGCTATCAAATACTGAGGGGCAGCTGGTGTCGGCTTGGGCAGCAGTGGTCATCATATCATGAACCTCACTCACTATTGAGACCATTGCGATGAAGGCAGTCGACCCTATCCCATCTGTCCTTTGGCCTAAGGGGCCACGTTTGATAATATCAAAGCAGTGGCGACATGTCGGCCTGAGTCGGTTGATTCCAGCCCGGCGGAATAGACACGTACGGCGTACCGCCGTTTTCATAAGCTTGACATTCTGGTACTGTAGAGGGGTAGGAGGCTCCGGGACCACCTGATCCTGGTTGATGTAGGAGTACGAGGTGATTTTCTGCCGTCGCTTGGACACGGGAACATGCCTTCCTTGTGTACCCGAAACAACAAAACATTGCCCCATGTCGGGGGTCGTGGCCTCAAATCGGTGGATGGGGAGGATGTAGGCGTCATCCATGCTCGCCCAGGGATCACTTGTGACAAGGGTGGGTTCATCCTCACATACTAGGATTTGCTTATCCTTACTCTTATAATAATCATCATCCAGATAGAGGGCCTCACAAGAGGGGAAAAGAGACGCATCTCCTTGGAGCACACCTACTCGACCGTTGAGTGAGTATTTGAGGCACTGGTGATACGACGAAGGGACCGCTGCATGCAGATGGAGCCATGGCCTACCCATCAATGCGTTGTAGGCGGTGTCCTAAGAGACGACCATGAACTCAGTGCTGGCAATTAAGCCACTGAACTGAGTCTTCAGTCGGATCATGCCGATTTGGGTTTGCTCGGTCCTGTTGTACCCATGGATTCTGAGGTCAGAGGGATTTAAATTACATTCAGACAGACCCATCTTTGATAATGTCCGAGTTAGAATTAGGTTGATTCCGGAACCCGTGTCAACGAGGCAGTGGAGGACTTCCACACCATTGAAGTGGCCAGTGATGTACAACAGGCGAATATTCCCCTATATAGGAGGGTCCTCATCTTCACCAGAGAACGAGATAACTGCCTGACATTCGGCGTTCTCAATTGTCTCTGCATGGAAGGCTTCTGCAGCTTCTACCTCCGTCTCAAACTGGAGGGGGATCCTTAGGGCCTCGGAAAGTGCCTCACGCATTTCAGATTGCAGGCGAAGGGCCTCAAGGATAGAAATCCTTGCCGGAATTCCGTCCAGGTGCTTCAGGACATCATACTTTCGTGCCAAACACGACCCTCTTCCTACAAGATGTTGTTCGGCAGTTGGAGGCATAGCGAGTCCTTCCAGTTGAACTGGCGGTTGGCTAGTACTGGGTACATCCTTCTGCCTACTAGTTGAAGCCTGGAGAGTAGTCGCCGGACTAGGAGTGGACAGCGGAGGCTGGCCTGTGGCTGGGCAAGAATGACTGTGATATGAACGAGGAAGCTCTCCCTGATCCAGTAGCACAAACTACGGTGACGGTAGAGATGAGGGAATTATATGGGGTTGCGTGTGCTGAGCTTTGTGCTTAGCCTGCTGTCTGGTCGCAGTAGCGTGCACAGCTTGGCTGAAAGTTCCTGCTGATGTACCTCGGTGACCGGCTTGGTTGCGGTTCCACTGACGTTGACGTCGGCTGGAAACGTTGGGGAGGTTCTCCTGGCGTTCCCCCTCATTGGGAGTCATATAGGGCTTTACCAGCTCCACGGTGTTAACCGAAGCGTAACCCTGGCTGTCGCTCGACAAGTCATCCGCCACCGGGCGGATTCTGGGAGGAATCCCCATTTCAGGGGGCATAAAGTTGCCGAGAGTGCTCGATGATGATGACACTGGCGGAGTGCGTTGCTTCTTCTTGCGTCGTTGGTGCTTTCCCTTTTGGGAAGAGGTCGGTTGTGAAGACGATGAAGAGGTACCCACTACTTCTTCTGAAAGTTTCGGCTTCTTCAGGCGCACCCAGATGATACCATGGGAACGGAAAACGGTTTTTTGAGCCATCCAGTCGTCTTATATCCGAGATCCGCGGCTGGGAACCTGCTGCCACTCGCCTTCACTATCGCTATCGATCTCTGATCCCGCAAAGACACCCGCCACTTGTGTTGGTGTCAGACCCAACCTGACTATGTTGTTGTTGACATGGTCTTGAATCCAGCCTTTAAAAACATAGCATTTCTTGAGGGTGTGCCCCAGAATCCAATGATAAGGATAGTAGTTGGGGTGATCGGTGAGATTCACCTCTTCTGGCCTTCGGCACTCAGGTAGGCACACAATCCCTTGCTCTAGAGCACTTCGGAAGTAGCCAGGGACCTGATTTTCATTGAACGAATAAGTCTGGTGCCTTCTTTCTGAATAGGGGGCCCTGGGGGCCTGGCCCTGATGAGGGGATGGAGGGGTCCGCCGAGGAGGCGGTTCCTGATTATCTCGCCTAGGTGGAGGTGGCACATTGCGCGGGGGAACCTGTCGATTCTGAGGCGGTCAATGCTGGGCAGGAGCATGTGCTTGAGGTGGAGGACCTCTGCGGGGTTGCAGAGATGGTGCCACTGGCAGAAATTCCAGCTGCCTAGGGTATTCTATTTGGGCCACCGCGGAGGGTTCGGCTCTGGAGGTCCTCCTGGCTGGGATCATAGGGGGTAACGAATGTGCCTGACTAGCCTGTTGCAGAGCCTCCTCAAGGCGTTGAGCCTTATCTGAGAAATCTCTGAACCCTCCAAGGTAGTTTTGGGTGATCAGGGAGGGTACCAGCTCCGTTTTGACATTCCCGACACACATCGTCAATAATTTCTCCTGAGTCAGTGGCATATCGAGGGAATACGCAAGTCCCTTCCACCGGGTGATGAAATCTACGACTCGCTCATCAGGCCTTTGCTTTCCCTTGAAGAGGACTGCAATGCTGGTATTCCACGTGGTGGAGCTGAACTGGTATAGGAACTTCCTGTGGAGATCCTCCCAAACGGTCACCGATCCGATAGGGATCAGGCTATACCAGACAAATGCAGGACCTTCCAATGTCTGTACCAAACATTGGAGCTTGGAGGCTTCATGCTGGGCCGGGGTCCCCAGCATGGGGTCACACTTGGAAGAAAAATGAGCCAATTGCTGTGGCGGGTCCCCTGTCCCATTGAAGCACGAGAAAGTGGGGTTCCCAAAACCCGGGGATGCGGGTATATCATCCACCCATGTGGGATACGACTTGCCATCCAGTGGGACCGCCACCTGTCGTGTTTCCATTGCTTCGAGACGGGCTGTGAGTGCCGCTATAAGATCATCCGGGTGGGGGTCCCAGTCTTGATGGGGATCCCTAATCACAAGTGCATTGCCAGGTTCTTCAACATGGTAGATGGCTTTAGCAGCTTGTGGATTGACTGGCGGAATGACCTATGGGGCGACTAAGGGAACCCAGACAAGATTCATTAGATTGCCCCGTCGTTCGGGGGGGGGGGGGGGGTTGGCGAGACGTATCGCGCCCTCTTGCCGTATGTTCTGGATTCTGCCCTGTCTGTGGAAGTAGCATGATCAGGGTTTCCCGGAGGCATCTCACAGGGGGGAAATTGTTCCTGCCTCTACCGCCCTCTCCTGGAATTACCATATTTGGTTCTCCGCTCTGCAGCGCGCTCAGCCAATAGTTCGTCAACCATCCTCTTCTGCTCAGCAAACTGCTGGCGTAATATGGACTTCTCAGGATCTTCGTCCGTTTTCTGCACAGAGGCAGACAGGTCGGAGTTCTTGATAGTTCTGACGTGCTCCTTACCCTTGCCGGTATTTTGACAGAGTACCACTGACTCGGTGGGTACAGAGAGGCCTAGAAGGTTCCTCTGCTGACGGGTAACCCTCTCCGATGGGTCCAGCAGTGGCGGTACGCCCTCGGGGGTAAGTCTCCATCAACAAATTCAATCTCGTTCTCCTTGTCCACTACGTCAGCCATGTGGACCGCGACCCCTCTCGAGGTCATGTCCTCAATGTCGCATAACGAATCAGGCTTCCATCGGATATGGTCGAAGAGGAGAGCGGCATAGTGTCCCCAACCACGGACTTGCACATGGGGGGTAGCTTCCCTGATTACTCTGTGGAGTACTTTGAAACTCTGAGCACATTTCTATTGAAGGGTGCTCTGACGGCCTGGCAACTCAGGGTGGTGGGACACAAGGAGTGAGACCAAATCGATCAGGCGGCATTTCTCGCTGATTTCTTCAAAGTGCTCTTGACTTATGGGGTACTCCAACCGCTTGTAACGAAGGCGGAAGTGTGTCGCCCATAGGGTTCGACAAAATCACACCACTTATTCAGGGGTAAGGGACTCTGGTGCGTGAAAGTTCAGCACCGCCGTCGGCCAGAACTTCTTCGGGAAGTAGTCCGCTGTGAGAATTCTCCAGAAGCTCCTGGGTTCGGACTCAGGGTCTGGACCTGTATTTCCCCACTCGTCAATTGGGGGCGACAGAGGGACCGGTAGCGGTACCGAGGAAGACCTCTGGGATAGTAAACTCGGCGGTGGATAATATGTCGAATGAGCTAACTGGCCGCCGAATTCCGGGCCATCCTTTGAAGAGTGAGGTGACCTGGCCACGATGTCACGATACGATGGGCTTATAGACCCAACTTCTGGCATAGGAGTCGCGACTACCGGCGATAGGTCATGTCATCTCTCTACCGTCGTTGGCCCCCAAAATAGCTCTTCGTGATCTCTGGTAGAGGTAGAGGGTGCTTCTAGTGACAGTGGTGGTGATTGCACGGTCGAGACCTTCAGAATTTCCATGATTTCTTCCTCCTGGATGTACATGCGGAGGGAGATGGGAATCGGGTGGACATCATATTCTGGGAGAATGAGGCTAACACGCCTAGTTCCTGCCCCAGTCCTTGATATGGAGAAGCGGGGAGAAGGTTCCATCGCTGAGTCGCATTACGGTTCAGAATCCGAGAAACGAGCCGGTTTGATCTCCACACAGACCTTCCCAGGACTCTTCTTGTGGCGGCGACGACCCGCTATCCTACCCCGGGGTGGCTCTTCGGTACAAGGTTGATTCTCATCATGTAGTCTTGAGGCGGCGCCGGCGCCGTGGCGGAGAGGGCCCCCACTTGAGATAGCCGAGGTGCGAGGGGAACCAGGGAAAATGTCGAAAGGTACATGGGGATGTCTTCCATAGACATCACCCATGTGGGCGGAGCCTCTGTTGGAATCGGCAGGAGCATGGGGAGGACATCTATGGTCTATGAGGGCGGAGCGAGGCTGAACTTAACTCCTCGAGTTACTGGGGTGGGGAGGAACTTCGCCCGTTGTAGAGAGGACGTAGGGAGGGCCCCGATGTTGGAGAAGGACCGGATGGGCAGTGCCTTCATATCGGCGGTCGGGGGAGGAGGATGGAATCCATACCCTCTATAGTGGGCACGGGAAAGGTTTCCGTGCCGAGCGTCACTTTCGCGGGGCAGGTCTTCCTTCTGAATGGGGGTAGCATGAGGCATACCTCCATGAAGATCTTCGGAGCGGGGAAGGCCCATGCTCTGTGGAGTAGTGGTACGGGGAGGACCTCCGTACGGGGTGACATCACCGCGGGTTAGTTCGCGGCAATCACCACTCAGGCCTGCAACCCGGAGAGTCAACCCAGCCTGCCCGTGGGGCGGTTGGGGTCTCGATCCTAGTTGGGTGAAGGAGTACCACTGCTCAGTGTATGCAGGGACTCCATGATGCACGTCAGCGGTGGCTCGGGCCACTGTAGCTGTTGACGTCGACGCATCTGGGAGAGCGTCCTCAGCCCGGGCCTAGCGCTGACGTCGAGTCAGACGAGCTGGCACAGGTGGTGTAGGGGCATGGCCTGCCTGCTCTTCCTGCGGAGTCGGACTGTGTCACTGATGTGGCCGGACAGGAGCCCTTTCCTGGAGCCCTTGGGTCAGGACCCTGAGTGGGCCGAGCCGGACGCCGCCCGCCTCATCAGCATAAGGCGAGGAGTCATCAAGGCGTTCCGGGGACAGGCTCCTGAAACAGTTGAACGTTGGGGTGGGGAGCAGGGGCTACCTACGCAGCCTGTTAGGGCGGCGTTGACGGCGGGGCCTGGATGCCTCCAGGTCCAGGCGGGCCATATCCCGAGTTGGGATGACCCCTTCCTCCTCGTACCTGCGTACAATGTTGTTGATAACCCTTCGCTGGATGATCTCTGATGGGGAGAGGGGACGTGGGTGCCCCGTATTCTGCGATGTAGCGACAGTCGTGGTGGTAGCAGAGCCATGCGGGGTGGTTGTGCCGGTGTTTCCCCTGCCCCTGCGTAGGCGATCGGGCGGTGATCGTGTCTCCGCAACAGCAACCTGGTTCCTGGGGAACGAAGCGGTCAACTCATTAGCACTGCGAGGAAAAGGATTGACAACTAGTGCCCCAACGTCCTTCCATTCTCCATGTCTGTAAGAAAGATCCATGCCAACACGTTGCAGAATGGACTGCCCCACGTTCTACTACCCCGACTTCCAGTGAGTTTCACGACATGCCCGCTATTTTCATGGTGGGACCAGGCGCTGTATATCTGGACCCGGTGACATGTCAATCTAATGGTGTCTCGAACGCTACTAATCTCCACATTTGAGGAGAAGAATTTCACGTCGGGTTCACCATTTCTGTTTCCGACGCTTTTGTTGGGGCACGCGCATCCGTCCGTGGAGGAGGAGGACACACTTCATTGTTGCCCTGCATTCCCGCTTTCTAAAGGCGGGTGGCATTCACTCCTTATTCAGGGACGTCTTCTCTTTGATCGAAACGGGATGACGGGATGTCGGTTCTTCCTTCTGCGGATTCCTCCTCAGAACTCGTCACCTATTCCGGGTCTCCCTCATAGATTTAATGTGTTGTTCGTGAAATTCTTCCCAGTGCCATGTTTCAATGGATGCCGGTTAATTACACTACTTATATTGGGACATTCCAAAGGGTCCGGTCAGGGCTGCAACCATTAGTTGGGGGAGTAGTCACGTTGAGGCATCAGTAGCGTGTCTGGATGCTAGGGAATCGGCATGTCTGTCTATTATCCCTGGTCATAGGGCTTCTCAAGGGCGTGGAAGCCCGAGGCATCCCACATTGAGTGTGGGGAATTATATTCCATAGACACATATATAAGGTTTTCCTCAGCTTCCTGTGTTTAACATAGGGTATGCCACGAGTTTAACGTCCAGTGAAGACGGATCAGCCCGATTAGAGCATTAGCTTGAATGGATCGGATTGAGGGATTTCCCTTGAGGGGGTACCGATACCGGGACCAGCCTATGGATGGCTGTGAAGAGGAGCGGACCGACATGGTCTCACCGGGATATGACGGTCCGGGCGAGAATCAGGGTGGATGATGGATGGATGAATGAAGTGTAGGGGGGAATGGAAAGGGACCATCGTAAGGGTGACGGTGAAGTTGGGATTGAGCCTCGAAGAGACCTCCTACGTATCCCCGTGGCAGAGAATTAAAGTCCACGTAGTTTAGAATAGTGCCAGTGAGCCGACGTGAAGGTGGACCTTGGCCCGATGGATGTCGTCTACGAACCAACATAAAGGTGGACCTTGGTCCGATGCGTCAGCGAACCGATGTGAAGGTGAACCTTAGTCCGATGCGTCAGCGAACCGACGTGAAGGTGGACCTTGGTCCGATGCATCAGCGAACCGACGTGAAGAAGGTTGGAGTGACCAGTAGGTGGTGGGATTGAACCTATGATAGGCTTCATACGTACCATGTTGTGACATGGATCAAAGACCACGTAGTTCAGGTTGGACATCAGAAGGCCGACATGAATGAGGACCAGGAGGGTCCTAGTGGTGGTGGGCTTGGACCTCGTGGAGGCTTCCTAAGTACCATGCCGTTACATGGATCAAAAACCATGTAGTTCAGAGGGGCTTCGTCGGCGAACCGACGTGAAGGTGGACCTTGGTCCGATGGGTGGTGGGATTGAACCTCTGGAAGGCTTCCTACGTACCAAGCCTTGACATGGATCAAAGACCTCATAGTTTAAATGATGGAATTCGTCAGCGAACCGACATGAAGGTGGACCTTGGTCCAATGAGAGATGGGCTTGAACCTCAGGGAGGCATCCTACGTACCATGCCTTGACATGGATCAAAGACCTCGTAGATCAAAGGGTTTCATCAGTGAACTAACGTGAAAGTAGACCCAGGGGTCCACTAGTGGTGGGCTTGAACCTCGTTAAGGCTTCCTACATACCACACCTTGACATGGATAAAAGTCTTGGAAGTTCAAATGGGTGTGCAGTTTAATGTCATACAGGACAAGGGAATATAGTTTAACATCATGTTGGATGAGGGAATGCGGTTTAACGTCATGCTGGACAAGGTATTGTCATGGACAATGCCGAATCTACGCCCACATGAGTCATGCTCAGTGTGAGAAACAAGAGACATCAAGGACCGGAAGATCACTCCGCGAAGGGTGCGTCCGTGAGAAGCGAAGATGAGATTATGAATTAGGCGGCCCATTAGTGCTGGGACTTACTCCAGGGTGGAGGCCCGAAGTGCGGAAAAGCGCAGCGAAAGAGGTATTTGGGACCAATGATGGGAGGTGCCTCATTTCCTATCACGCCCTCCACTGACCTTGGTAGTGGGGAAGTACGGAGATGCAGGGGTGCAACCATCCATTGGGGAACTAGGGTCTCCCTTCTCCTGAGAACATACGCCACTCCAATAAGGAGGATATCATCCCTTGTGGAGGGGTGATTCCACTCCCGTGGAGACGAGTGGCAAAAAAAATGTTCGAGCTGGGGGGAACCTTCGTGCGAGGCACGAGGTCGGGTCATAGTTTAACGTCATGTGTTGAGGACGTGGTGCTTGGCAGTTTAACATCCTGAAGCTCGGACGAGGCGGGTTCACTCCACACCGCGAAGACTTACATAACTGGTGCCCTTTACTCCTTGGGGGAGGGAAGGTACAAATAAGGTCGTTATCAAGGGGGGTTGTAGAGATAACCATCGAGGGGTCCACGTTAGCATGGCTATGAGAAGAAGAAATATCCGTTAGCGTGCCCATGCGAAGAAGCATTAGGAGAAGCAACGCTACTAGTAGTAATGTCCGTGGGACTTTGAAATCACATCGTGCATACCTGGAGGGTCGCACGGGAAGTAGAATTTCCTAGAAAAGGAGTGTGCTTCACGAAGTGGAGTGCCTTGGCCTTAGCATGGGGCATAGGTGTGAGTGGAGGGTGCTTCGCGAAGTAGAACAGTATTCGCGGAGCACTGCCTCGCGAAGAAGAGGTGCCTCACGAAGCAGGGTGCTGCGAAGCAGTGTGCTTCGCGATATGTAGCGATCCTTCCTTAGCATAGGGATCACTAGTATAGGTTGGGTGTCTCGCGAAGCATAAAATCTCTACGGCTGCCTAGGTTCCCTTGGGAATCCCCCTACTTCGCGGATTCCCTTGATCTTCGTGAATGGCTTCCCTCTCGAAAGAGGGGCTCAAAATGAGACAAAGCGAAGGCGTCACACGAAGTAGAAGTACCTCTCAGAGCTCATGATTCCCGGGGGCAAAGAGTGCTTCGTGATTCGGGAGAGGAGAAGCCAAAAGGTCGGATTGTTTGTCTTCAGGACTCAGGGGGAGCCCGGTATTTATAGGCAAGGGGTGCCGTGAAGTAGAACTCCCGGGCTGCCTCAGGTGCTTCGCGGCGCGCTCGCGAACGTCAAAACAGTTTGCGGAGAGGTACAACCTCTGGAGCTTCGCGGCGGGCTCGCGAACGTCAAACTCGTTCGCCGAGAGGTACCGCCTCCGGAGGTTTGTGTCATGCTCGCGAACTTCAATGTCGTTCGAAGATAGGTACTACGTCCGGAACTTCTCGGCGCGCTCGCGAACGTCAAAGTCGTCCGCGGAGAGGTACCGGCTCCGGAACTTCGCGGGACCGCGATGATCGGGTGCTTCACGCCGGTGTTTCGCGAGGCAGCGTGCGGGAAATCTTTTTCGTCCCTTCCATTCGTTCAATATTTTGGCGCCAACAGGTTTATACACTGTATAAACGAAATTTGTGTATAAAACAAAATATGCCTCAATGAAAGGAGATTGAGACGAAGTCCCTTACCTCATTTCCGACATGACTCGATCGTTCTTTAATCTCCTGAATAATAAAAATGAGTTAATTTATACTTGTTTAAGAACCTTTTTCAAGTTCATTATTCCTTTTATATCACATATTACCCTGTTATGAACACTATGTAATTATTTAAGTTAATAATGGTCATTTTGTCGATCATTGGTACCTGAGTCAAAAATAAACTCCTTATAATTACAAGTTGTTCACGTGGTAAAAAATACATTATATCCAGAATTATATTCATGAGGTAGATATCATATATATGATATATATCCAGTATATACATGAATTTATAATATTACATAACATTTAGAGGTGAGAAATGAAATGCATTGTTCATGGAGACGACAAGCCATACGTACGCATGAATGCTACTTTCATTTCTATTTCGTATTTAATAGAATGGAATTATAATTATATAAAGACATATTATATTTCTAGTATAATATCATATATAATATTATTAACTCCATCCTTTACACATCCCATATATGGCATTAACAAATCAAATCACTTTGAAGGGGCGGTAGTCCAGACTTCCTAAAATGAAGATATCATGTTTACCAATAATGGAAACCATAAAGGTATGCCATAAATGAAAAATACAAAAGATTAAGGAAAAAATAAACATACTATATATCATATATAAATATAGTGACATCTTAATGGCCACCATTTAAGGTGTTAAAAGAATATTGAACAATCAACGTTTCGTGAGCCAGTAATTCGCCATCCACAGAATAAGTGTGTTTTTTAACCATTAGATGGTGGTGTGTGGAAGTGTATCTCGAATCCTTATTATAACAACATCCTAGTATATTGAAGATACTGGTGTTGTTAAAAAGTGTTTATGGGGTTGGAGAATCAAAATAAATCAAATGAAAATTAGAGATGACTTTACCTTTAAATCGGTTAACTCCTCTTGGTTTGAACCAAAAGTGTTTCTTGAAGTGTTGTCTGCCTAAGGTAAGGCTTCTAGGATGAATATAGGGATGTGGAGAGATAAAATGAGAAGCGTTTGGCCGAACCAATGGATTGAGAAGTGTGGGTAAGAAGGTAGAGGTGACGACCTTTTATAAGAGGGAGGAGAGTCACTCTTGGAAAATCAAGAAATTTTACATCATTGTAAAATGAGTTTCGGATTTTAAAGGTCCCAAATTGATTTATTTCGAGTATAAGGTGATAAGGGTTTGAAATATACTCATAAAATTTTTTTATTACAAGTGTGTGTCTTATGTTTTACATTATCTTTTAATTTTTTTTAAATCGTTCATTAATGAGATAAATGTTGCATCATCAAGATGTCATAATTAAATTAATTTATATAATGTCTAAAAATTATAAAAGAAATACTATGAAGTAGTAAATATTTTTAACATTCCAATGAGTATTTATAGTCTAATATATCATTTACACAGTCAAAAATCAAATTGTTTTACTTGGGAGATACATTCTTTTGTGATATTCTCTATTCTTTAAAAATAAAAAGATAAAGTGTCTCTATCACACAAATGTGATTCCATGGGGTCCCAAAGTTTGGCCCAATGAATCCCATTGTCGGCCATGACACAAAAAGTAGCATTATGGCACATGTTGGGGACATTTGTTATTACTATGATATTATTTTATTATCCTTAACTACCCGATTACTAATTAATCACGATAATTAAAGATAATTACCGTCTATACAAATCATAATGTCCAAAAACAAAAGAGTCTTAGTTACATAATTTGTACCTTCTAATTCCAAATATTGAATCCATTTTACCAAATTCAAAACATAGAAATTTCAATAATTAATATAAAAAATAATTCTCGTTGTCAAAACAAAGAGCGGGTTTTTTGAAACAATATCTATGAAATGTTTGGCACTTTTTTATGCCCAATTCCAAAGTGAAATTAATTCTAGTGACCACAATTTGATTAAATGGTTAACATATATTCTAATTACAATTTAAAACAAATTAAAAATATAATCTAACCATATATTTAAATTAGACGAAAAAGCAGCTTTCATGTAAAATGCAGTATTTTTCACTATTCATTAAAAAAATGAACATTGTCAGAAAAACACCAAAAATTTATCCATAGTAAATTTCAATGTACCAATACTAAATAATAAGTTTAGTTTGACTAGTAGATCTTATAAAATTGTCAAAAATTTGATTTAAAAATGGTTTTCCATCAAAAGGTAGTAAAATAATCTTTTAAAAATATTAGTGTATTCCATGCTTATGATTGGATTTATTCTCATTTTAAGCATCTAAAACACTATGTAAATCATAAATATACATATATAAGAATATCTATTATTCATTACTTACTTGGGATGTTACATCCATCCCCCCTTTAGAAAAGTGTGTCCCTGCAATTTATTTACTTATCGAATAAGTGGGGGGTATTTATCCCTCATTGCATTTTCAGATTTTCATGTTGCCTCATAAATCATGTGGTTTTTCCAGAAAACCATTACTTGACGAATCAAATTATTCCAAAACACTTGCTCCCTATGATCAAGAATCTGGACCCGTTCTTCCTCATAAGATAGATTCTCTTCCAGCTGAACGGCCTTTGGACTCAAAACATGAGATGGATCTGGCATGTAATTCTTTAACATTGAAACATGAAAAACATTGTGTACCTAAGATAAACTCAGAGGTAAATCCACTCGGCATGCAACTGATCCCACTCTCTCTAGAATTTCATATGGTACAATGAACCTTGTACACTTCTTTCTTTTCGTACCAAATCACATCACACTTTTACATGGAGATACTTTGAGAAAAACATGATGACCTACCTCAAAAGAGAGGTCATTCCTCCTGGTGTCCACATAACTCTTCTTCCTGCTCTGAGCTGTTCTCAAGTGTCTCTGTATTAGCTGTAATTTTTCTTCCAACTCTTCTACCAATTCTGGTCCCATAAACATCCTTTCACCCACTTCATCCCAAAAAGCTAGAGTTCGACACCGCTTCCCATATAATGCCTCAAATGGTGCCATCTGTATACTGGAATAAAAACTGTTATTATAAGAAAACTCAACTAAGGAATGATGTTGGCCCCAACTTCCCTGATAATCCATCGAACAAGCACATAGCACATCCTCCAATGTCTGAATCATTCGTTCTGACTGCCCATCTGATTGAGGATGAAAAGCTATACTGAAATTAAATTCAGTACCCAACGAATTCTGAAGGCCTTCCCAAAAGTTAGAAGTGAACCTAGGATCACAGTCAGATACAATGGAGAGGGGAACTCCATGTCACCTAACTATATCATTAGGATACAAATGGGAAAGTTGATCCAGGTAAAAAGTATCTCGTATAGAAAAGAAATGAGCAGATTTAGTCAAGCGATCAACAATAACCCAGATTGCATTATTACCTCGAGGTGTCTTTGGCAATCCCACAACGATGTCCATGGATATATTCTCCCACTTCCACTCTGGAACTGGTAAAGGATGAAGCATCCCTTTCTGCAACTACTGCTCTACTTTAACTTGGTGACAAGTCAAACACTTTATTTTAAAATCAGCAATATCTCTTTTCATTCCGTCCCACCAGTAATACTCATGAAGATCGCTATGCATCATAGTACTGCCTGGATGAACTGAAAACAGAGAACTATGAGCTTCACATAACAACTCTCTCTTCAACTGTGAATCACAAGGTACACACAATCTCTTCCCAAATCTCAAAACACAATCATTATCAATGTTGAATTCAGGAAACTTACCCTTCTGAACCTGCTCTACCTTTTTCTAAAACTCACTATCTTGCTATTGTGCTTGATTAATTTTGTCTGATAGAGATGATTTCACTGATACCTAAAACGAAACAGAAGAACATCCTTCACCAATAACTTCTATTCCAAAGTTCATCAAATCCTTAACCAAAGGATCATGTTCAAAACGCGAAATTGTTAATGAAGCATTACTTTTTCGAATCAAAGCATCTGCCAATTAATTTGCTTTTCATGGATGGTAATGAATTTTACAATCATAATCCATGATTAATTTTATCCATCTCCTCTGTCTCATGTTCAATTATTTATGAGTGAATATATAATTTAAACTTTTTTGATCGGTATATATTTCACAATTTACTCTATACAAATGATGCCTACAAAATTTTAAAGCAAAAACAACAGCAACTAATTCCAAATCATGTGTAGGGTAATTTACCTCATGAGTTTCCAACTGCTGTGAAGCATAAGAAATTACCTTATAATTCTACATTAGGACGCAACCATGTCCTTTTAATGAAGCATCACTATAGATAACAAACTCTCCATTCCTGGAAGGTAGTGCCAAAACTGGATAATTCACCAATCTTATTTTCAGTTCCTAAAAACAATCATCACATTCTTTTGTCCAGATAAACTTTACACCCTTCCAAGTTAGCTTAGTCATTGGACTAGATAACAGTGAAATTTTTTAACCAACCTTCAGTAATAGCCTGCCAAACCAAGAAAACTACGAATATAGGTTACATTTGTGGGTCTTGTACATTCTTCAACAACCTTTATTTGGAAGGATCAATAGTTATCCCATCTTTAGAAACAATGTGACCATGAAAAGAAATTTGTTGCAACCAGAACTCACACTTTCTGAATTTCCCATAAAATTTCATTTCTTTTAAGGTTTTCATAATAACCCTTAAATGTCTTTCATGCTCCTCTTTACTTTTAGAAAAAACCAAAATATCATCAATGAAAACTACCACAAACTTATCCAAGAACTAATGGAAAATTCTATTCATAAGGTCAATGAATAGAGCATGTGAATTGGTTAGCCCAAAATGCATAACAACAAATTCATAATGGCCATATCTTGTACGAAACATGGTCTTCGGAATATGTGATTCCTTTACCTTTAACTGATGGTACCCCAATCTCAGGTCAATCTTTGAAAAATATTGAGCTCCCTAGAGATGATCAAACAAATCATTGATATGAGGCAAAGGATATTTTTTCTTAAAAATGATGTTATTCAAGGCTCTATAATAAATGAAAAGTCTCATTGAACCATCCTTCTTTTTAACAAATAAAACAAGATCACCCCATGGTGATGTGCTAGGTTGAATGAAATATTTCTCTAATAAATCTTGCAATTTCTCCTTCCACTCTAAAAGTTCAATTTGAGCCATTCGATAAGGGGGTTTTGAAATTAGCATAGCATCAGGAACTAAGTCAATAGTAAAATCAACTTCCCGATCTAGTATTATTCCAGTCAACTCATCTGGAAAAACATCAGGATACTCATTTACCACTGGCACATCATTAATCTGAACAGTTCCTTTGTTTTAAACAATATATGAAAGGTAACATTCATTTCTATCTTTTACAAGTTTCTCAGCCTCTTGATATGTTATCAACAGTAAGGGTTCATTTTTGTACACAAACTGAAAGTCTTTTTGAAAAGAAACTTCTTTATCTCTACAGTCAATCTTAGCATGGTAAATAGAGAGCCAATCCATACCCAGGATAACATCAAACTCTACTAGAGGTAAAACAATAAGGTTTTCAAGTAAGTTCATTCCATAGATAAGGATAGGAAGATTCTTATGAAATTATTTTTGACTCAAATTTCCCCTAGGTGTTTTTAACACAAGTTCAGGAGTAATTTCTTGCGATAGTATTCCCAATTTACTAGAAAAGTTTTCTGAGATGATAGAATGTGTAGACCCTGAATCAAACAACACACTGGCATAATCAGAAAAAAAACAATGTACCTGATACCAATTCATTTGATGGACCAACATCTGTTGAAGTAGTCGCAACGGATTTCACCAACCCATTCTGTTTGTAGTCTAACTACTTTCCATCATTTGAGATCTTTGTCTAACACTCGTTTGCATAGTGACCCATCTCTTTTCACTTGAAACATTTTACTAACTGTAAATCAAATTTGGTCTTATCATCACCTTGATCTTTTCTAGTGAAATCACGAGCCATATGTCCCATCTTTCCACATTGGTAGTACTTTCCAGAATTCAAAATACATTCCCCAACATGCTTTTTACCACATTTATCACAAACTAGAAACTTATTTTTCTTACCATTAGACCTTTTTGAAGAATTCATCCATTACTCCTGCCACCTCAGTCTCTTATTCGGTTGGTTGTTATAGAACACTTTATCAACGGAAAACTCCATTTCCACCTTCTCAGCACATCGAAGAATATTTTCATAACTTTTGAACTCATGAGAAGCTGATTCCCTTTGATATTTTGTCTTTAATCCTGAGTAAAAACGATTGATATTATTGTCAAGGCCTCGGATAAAATTTGGAGCATACCTTGCCAATCGAGTGAACCCTTCTTCATAATCATCAATTGAGTCTTCCTCTTGCTTCAATTACAAGAATTGTTTTTCCAACCTATGTCGAACAGCCTTAGGAAAACATTTCCCAAGAAACATACATTTGAATTCATCCCAGTCGAGATCATAAATCTCCTCTGCATCCCTGATATTTTTAACCATCGACCACAACTGATCTGCTTCACCCTCCATACAGTAAATAGTAAGACTAAACTTTTGATTGTCTGAACACCCCATGACATCAAAAACTTTTCCAGTGATTTAATCCACCCTTCAGCTAGAACAGGGTCAGATGATCCTCTGAATGATGGGGGATGTTGCCTCATGAAATGTTCCACTACTGACATGTTCCTATGCAGTTGATCTGGCTGATCTCGTACATGGATACCACCACCATTTATCACTTGAGTAAACTACACCATTACTGCAAAAAATTGTTCGGTTCCAATTCCAACCATCTAAGGATGCTAATTCAGAAGTTCATTTCCTTCGGTATGCCTTTCAAGCACTGCTTCTCTCTTTCCTCTACAGAAAACCATTCTGAACAAACATGGCTTATATGATGCAACATGGTAATATAAAAATTCTATATCATTTCAATTTTACCAAAAAAATATAATTCTAACTCCTAAAGTAATCCAAACCGACCTTTGATAAAAACTATAAGGCCCCATCCTTAAACAATTCTTAATCTTGAGATATTTCAAGAATATACATTGAGGATATTTTCAGGATTAGAGTTTTAGAGAATTAGATCATAAAACATGCATTACATTCCACATTTAAAAAAAGTGGTTATATAAAATATAGTATTCATTTTACCCATCAACGGAAACATATTTAAAATAAAACATTTATTCTTTCTTGACACTTCCTTGAAACTATCATCACATCATGTACCTTTCCCTTGACCTGTGAAAAACATTTCCAAAGCTTGGGACAAGCATAAAAAGCTCAGTAAGGGATATAAAAATATGGAAAGGAAACATTAGTAAATGTATACATAAGAATCAATGAAATCATAATTTACTCATAAAACATAAGCACTTTAACATACCTCATTAAATCATAAGATTTATGAATAACTCATAGAAATCATAATACATAAAGGTAACTTGAGGCATTCATAACATTCTTACGTAGGGAGTAACCCTCATGGTTATGTTAGGAATACCCACCACAGTATATTCCCTAACCCTCATTGGAGAAACCTTAATGTTTAACCCCTTCTCCTTACCCAATGCATTGGAGAGCTATATCGGGCTCACCCACCCTTAGTTTATCACGGAACCACCCGTCTTCATAACAATTCCCAAGAACCATAACATAATCGTATCACATAAAACATGCATAAAGAAAACATAAAATTTCCACATATCAATCCCAAGATATCAATACAAAACATATATATAATAAAAAAAATTCAAAACCATTTCCAATACCAAAATAAAAGAAAATTAATCATGGTATTTATTTTTCATTAAAAAAGTAATGGTTTATAGAGGAAGCCGAAACTCAAATAATGGTCACAGCGGTGGTGAAGTCATTGTCGCCGCATACGTATGACAAAAAAACATTCCCTTTTGTCGTTTAGTAAAACACTTCGTATAAAAAAGATTCCATTAAATAAAAATAAAATTCAAAGGGGTTTATACACCGTATAAATTAAAGTTTTGTATAAAACAAAATATGTTTCAATGAAAGGAGATTGAGATGAAGTCCTTTACCTCGTGTCCGACTTGACCCAATCGTTCTTTAATCTTTTGAATAATAAACATGAGTTAATTTATAATTTCATAAGAACATTTTTCAAGTTCATTATTTCTTTTATATCACTTATTACCATGTTATGAACACTATGTAATTATTTATGTTAATAATGGTCATTTTTTCGATCATTGGTACTTGAGTCAAAAATAAACTCCTTATAATTTTAGGTTGTTAATGTGGTAAAATATCCATTATATCCTAAATTATATTCATGATTTAGATATAATATATATCATATATATCTGGTATATACATGCATCTATAATATTACATAACATTTTGAGGTAAGAAATGAAATGCACCGTTCATGGAGACGGTAAGCCGTACGTACGCATGAACACTACTTTCATTTCTATTTCATATTTAATGGAATGGAATCATAATGATATAAATATATATTATAATTCTAGTATCATATAATATATAATATTATTAACTCCATCATTTACACATCCCACATATGGCATTAACGAATCAAATCACTTTGAGGGGGCGGTAGTCTGCACTTCCTAAAATGAAGATATCGCGTTTACCCATAATGGAAACCATAAAGGTATACCATAAATGAAAAATACAGAAGCTTAAGGAAAACATAAACCTATTATATATCATATATAAATATATTCACATCTTAATGACCACCATTGTTGGTGTTAAAAGAATATTGAACAATCATCATTTCATGAGGCAGTAATTCGCCATCCACAGAAACAGTTTGTTCTTTAACCATTAGACAGAGGTGTGTGGAAGTGTAGCTCGAATTCTTATTATAACAACATCATAGTATAATGAAGATACTGGTTTTTTTAAAGAGTTAATGGGGTTGCTGATGAAAGATAAAACAAACTAACATTAGAGAAAACTTTACCTTTAAATCGGGTAACACCTCTTGGTTTGAACCTAAAGGGTTTCTTGAAGAGATTTATGACTAAGGAAAGGCTTCTAGTATGACAACCCTGCCTTTTTATTACAACTTAAACATTATTTATTACATAAAACATCACTTGATACAACAAAGAAGATCGATAGGTTTAGTGTCTTTGGGTCTTAGGATCATTACATAAATACATAAAACATGAAATACAACATCTTTATTGAATACTTCCTTTACATGACCACTACATTCCTTCGTACTTAGCATTTCATGGGATAACCTGATGACATCCATAAGAAAATGGTGAGCTATAAAGCACATTAAGGGAGTAAACATGGAAGAAAATGAGGAGTACAATACATGTTAGACAATAGGAATATCAATAGAGCATAAGAAAAACATGAACATAAAGGCATAATAAAGAATGATAATCATAACATGGAAATGTGGCAACAACACTTAACATGGAATTATCATGAGCCAAGGCTAATTGCAGATGGAGCATGAGTAAATACTCATTGCACATAAAGCATGATTAAACCCTCGTTGCACTTGAATTAGCATGAGTCAACACTCATTGCACATGAAATATCATGATACTATACTTTACCCAATGCATTGGAGTGCTATAAGGGCACACCCTTCTTAAACATTTCATTTCATGCATAAGTGTGCCACATGGATCATAAAACATGGATTCATAAAACATAATCATTTATTCTACGATAAAAGAATGTGGAATTAATACATCAAACTTTACATTCAATAAGTAAATGTGCATAAAGGTGAATACCCTTGATGGATAAATGGGCATGGTATTCACTACACAATGACTTTGGCTTAGAAAATCGGTGCGATTTCGGCAGCGTAACAACATGACATAAGAATTCATAAAAATGGTTGATGAGAGAGAAAGGGGTTCCTAATCTTATTTACATGTAATGGACAGTAAGGAGGTTATATAGATACATGTCCCAACAATTTTATTGTAATTTATATTCATGATACAAAAGTATTTCTTGAATTTAAAAGAGGAGAGAGAAGTTCCTTTCGGAACATCGGCATGGTAACAGGTGTACATGGGATGCAATTAATGAGAGATAAAGGGGTCTCACAACATTAAAACATAAAGAGAGCAATATGAGGGAGGTTATAAACTATACCCCAACATTCATAATTGATTTTAAAAGGTATAAAAAACTTATAGAAAATTGGACAAAAATGAGAATGGAAGAAAAAACCGTTACTTGGAAGTGTGCTTCCAAAGGCTTGAGAGAGGCTTGTGAGAGGCTTATTGGGAGCTTGGGGCATCTTGGAAGGATTTTATAGAGAGTAGGGAAGAGGTTGGACGAACTCCAAAGGTTTTGAGTGAGGAGGAAGTGGGAGCTTGGGTGGGTTTATATAGGAAAGGTGAGGAAATTGTTTATTATTTGGGTTTGGGACCCCTTATATTAAATTAATCCAAACCAAAAACCATCCCATGTTTTTTGACCATGGTTTTTGGAAAAGGGAAGAGGAAAAATATATTTTATAAGTCCAAAGTCCAAACTTCTTAAAATAATGAGGTTGCTTATGTGGAGGTGAGTCACACTCCCATGGAAATTAATTTAAAAAGACATGGTGTTTAATAAGTCTTGAGGGGTACATTAATGCTTTGAAAAGTAAGTAAAAAAAACCAAAATCACATTATTTTAATGTTAAAAAGTATATTGGACGAACATAAAGATTAGAGTTTTTTATTAAATCACTATTGGGTCATTATGTTGTCATAAAACACATTATATATTTAAACAGTATTTAATTTTTACCCAAAAATTTTACTGTCTCAGAAAATTATGAAAAATTCACCGTTGGATAATTCCGACATCCTGATTCCAAAAATAACATTTATTTTATCTAAATAATTTTCTAAATATGTGAATTTTCACTTTTAAAATAAAAACTGACATTTATCCAAAATTCAAGGGTTTTGACAAAAATGGATTTCAAACCTTAATAAAAATTATAATTTCATTCATAAAATTATAAGATCATTTATATTTAATAAAAATTAATTTCGTAATAATAATATTATTTTATTAAAATATTATTTAATTAAAAACTACCTTAATTTAATACAATATATTTCTTAATTAAATACTAACTAAAAACACCATTTGTACTTTAAAAACTATTTATAATGTATCAAAAATGACTAGAAATTATATTCATTATTATATACAAAAATAATGTACATGAACATAGTACTACATATTTGTTATATAACCCCTTAAAACAGCCGCATAAGACCTAAGGGTAAGGTGTGTGATGGTTACAAACTCTTGGGGTGGATCAGATAACATCGCTCGAGTGGTAATTTCTATCAACTTCCACTTTTCCCATAGATAGTCACGTTCGAGCATGACATGATGAAGCTCAGCTTGGGCTTGGTCAAGAGCAAAGCCCAAAGACGCCACCTCTTTTCCGACCTCCAACAAATGGGCTTAGTATGGGGCAATTCTACTGGATGAGTCCATCTCTTCCTTTTTCTGAGTAAATTGGATTTGTTAAAGTGCTATATTTATACTAATCATGTGATCACTGTTCAATAGCTATAAAAGTAATGGTCCTAATTCATATCATAAAACCAATGAATTTGAAATTTTATAAAAACATTAAGAGACATTTACTTAGATCAAGAGGGATTTCCATTAATGAAATTTGGGTCGTTACAATATTCGCCCCTTAAGAAATTTCTCCCTCGAAATTTTACTTTTCCCACACTAAAACAGATGTGGGTAACTCAGCTTCATCATTTCCTCCAATTCCCAAGTTGATTCTTCAAACTTGTGGTTTCTCCACAACACCTTGATGAGGGGCATTGTCTTATTTCGTAGAACATTTTCTCTATGATCTATGATCTTCACTGGTTGCTCCTCATATAAATGATCGTCTTCCAATTGTACCACCTCAGAAGAGAGTACATCTGAAGGGTCCGGTATGTACTTCCTTAAGAGGGATACATGAAAGACATCATGTACTCTGCCCATAGTAGGCAGAAGTGCTAGTCGATATTCCACAGCCCCGACATGATCAAGAATCTCGAAGGGGCCGATGTACCTTGGACTTAATTTCCCTTTCTTTCCAGACCTCATGACCTTCTTCCACGAAGATATGCGTAGAAAAACCATGTCTCCAACTTTAAACTCATGGTCTCATCAACAATTATCTGCATAACTCTTCTGTCGACTATAGGCTACCTTGAAATGATGCTGAATAGTTTTCACCTTCTCCACCATTTCCTCGACCATTTATGGTCCAAGAATCTTACGTTCACCGACATCATCCCAACATACCGGTGATCTACACCTTTTCCCATATAGGGCTTCATATGGTGCCATTTGGATGCTTGAGTGGAAACTATTGTTATAAGAGAACTCAACCAGAGGAAGATGTTGATCCCATACTCCTTTAAAGTCCATTGAGTATGCTCTCAACATGTCCTCAAGTGTTTGGATAGTCTGCTCGGATTGGCCACCAGTTTGAGGATGATGGGTCATACTGATGTTCAGTTCAGTATTCAGAACATGTTGAAGACTCTTTCAAAACATAGAGGTGAATCTTTGATCTCGTTCAGACACAATAGATAGTGGAACTCCATGCAACCTTACCACTTCCATGATATATATCTGTGCCATTTGATCCAATGAGAAATCCTCTTGAATATTAATGAAGTGTGCAGTCTTTGTAAGATGATCCACAACAACCCATATTGCATTATTTTCTTTGGATGTCCTCGGAAGTCTGGTGACAAAGTCCATGGTGATGTTTTCCCATTTATATTCTGGTATGGGAAATGGTTGCATCATCCCATTAGACTTCTGCCTCTCTGACTTCACTTACTGACACACCAGGCACTTTGATGTATATTCAGCAATCTTCTTCTTCATATTATCCCACCAAAAGTTTTCTTGGAGATCTTGATACATCTTTGTTCTCCCTGGGTGAATAGATAAATTTTAACTATGTGCATCATCCAAAAGTTCCTTCTTCATCTCTGGACTTGATGGAACACATATTCTTTTCCTAAACCGCAAAATTCCTTCTTCATTAACATTAAATTCTATGGATTCCCCTTTTTTGATAGCTTCTACTTTTTTAGAAATTCCCACATCATCCTTTTGAGCATACTTTAACCTTTCTAGAAGAGATGTTTGAGCAATCATTTGTGAAAGTATTAGTGATGTTCCCTTCTTTATGATTCCCACGTCCATCTTCATCAAGTCTAAGAAGATTGGACCCTTCTCAATTTTCATCATTGATAGAATCGCTGGATCCTTTCTACTTAGGGCATCTTCACCTTGTTCGCTTTCCTAGGGTGGTAATGGATTGAACAGTCATAATCCTTGATGAGCTCTATCCATATTCTCTAGTACATATTAATCTCTTTCTGTGTGAATATATATTTCAGACTCTTGTGGTCAGTATATATCTCACATTTATCTCCATAGAGATAATGCTGCCATATTTTCAAGGCAATGATCACCACCGCTAACTCTAGATCATGCGTTGGATAGTTTTGCTCATGGATTTTCAACTGCTTTGAGGCATAGTATATCACTTTATCATTTTTCATCATCACACAACCTACGACCATCTTTGAAGCATCACTGAATACCAAAAATGTGCCCCACTTGTGGGTAAAGTGAGCACAGGCGCAGTGATAATCCTCCTTTTCAACTCCTTGAAGCTTTATTCACATTTATCACTCCAAGAAAACTTCACTCCCTTTCGAGTTAGCATGGTAAGAGGGTTGGACAATCATGAATTTTTTTTCACAAATCTTCGATAATATCCAGCTAACCCCAAGAAGCTACGGATATATGTTACCGATGTTGGATTCAGATATCCCTCAATTGAATCTCTTTTGGAGGGATCCATAGATATCCCATTTCTTGTGATGATATAGCCCAAGAATGATACCTCCTTCAACTAGAACTCACACTTGTTGTAATTTGCATAGAGCTTCTCCTTGCGCAAAGTCTTTAGTACAGTTTTTAAATGCTCCTCATGATCCTCCTTGGTTTTGGAGTATATTAGAATATCATCTATAAAGACTACCACAAACTTTTCAATGTAATATCTAAAGACTATATTCATCAAGTCTATAAATATTTCTAGAGCATTGGTGAGTCCTAAAGGCATTAATATTAATTCAAAGTGCCCGTATCCTATACGAAAAGCAGTCTTGGGGACATCTTCCTTCCTCACCCTTACTTGATAATATCCTGACCGCAAGTCCACCTTGGAGAAGTATTGTGCTCCAAAAAACTGATCAAACAATTCATCAAATCATGGGAGAGGATACTTGTTTTTATCGTGACTTTGTTAAGATCACGATAATCGATGCAAAGCCTCATTGATCCATCCTTCTTCTTGATGAAGTGGACTGGTGCACCCCATGGTGAAACACTTGGGCATATAAACCATTTATCTAGATTCTCATGTAGTCGTTTCTTCATCTCTTCAAGATCTAAACCATTCTATATGGAGTCTTGGATATTGGTAGTGCCACAGGTATAAGTTCAATTGAGAACTCAACATCTCTTCTAGGAGGAAGACTAGGCAGTTCCTCGGGAAACACTTCAGCGAATTCCCTCACAATAGGCATTTCATCAAGGATGGATTCTTCCTTGGACTCAATCATCTGATCCAGATATGCATGCTCATAAGGTAGTAATATCCATTCTTGAGATGATGGAGCTAAAGGAGATTCATCTTCCTCCTTACACTTGTAAATAATCGGGGGTCGATTCTCCATATGGAGTGTGATTTCCCTCTCCCGACAATTTATGTTGGATCTATAAAAGGAAAGCCAATCCATTCCAATAATTGCATCAAATTCCACCAGAGGGAGTATGATGAGGTTCGTCGGGAAATTCAATCCACCAATTATAACAGGGGAGGACTTATATTCATGGGATGAAATGATTTCCCCATTTTCCATACTCACCGATATCTTTACATCCCTGAATTGTGGTGGTGCTTGGATTGTTCTACTAAACTTTCGAGATTTAAAAGAATGCATAGAACCTGAATCAAAAAGTAAGTTTGCTATTCTTGAATGAATACCTAGCGTACCTGTCACCAATTCGTTGTCGAGGTTCACTTCGGCAGAAGTGATGGAAAAATCTCTTCCTTGCTGTCTTGGAGGTTGTTGGTTGCCTCAAAAAATCCTTGGATTAGGGCACTGATTTGCAAAATGACCCGGTTCTTTGCATTTGTAGCATTGAAAAACACGTTGAGGTTCAAACGGAGTGTTCCTATCCTCTGTCACAGTCGCGGGTCTTTCTTGCCTACAGTTAACAGCTAGGTGCCCTTCCCTTCCACACCTGAAGCATTTACTTGTCCCCTTAAGGCTATTTCTAGGGTGCTTCTTAATGCACTTTTGGAAAGTGGGGTGCCAGATCTTCTTAACACCGTTGGGTTTATCCATCGGACCACCGGAATTGAATTCCACCTTACGCTTCCTGTCCCCATGATACCCCTATGATTACCCGATCTCCATTTCGACCTTGAGGGAACATCGGAAAATTTCCTCATAGCTCTCGAATTCACGGATTGCTAATGATTTCCACAGGCTAGGCTTCAGCCCACCAACGAAGCGATCAACCTTTCAATCAGGTGTAATGATAAAGACGGAAGCGTATCGTGCAAGCCTTGTGATGTTTTCCTCATACGCTCCAACAGATTCTTCGTATTTTTTCTTGAGGGAGAGGAACTCCCTTTCCATCTTAAGCTAGAGGGTGCGCAGAAAATATTTATCGAAAAACATCTTCTAGAAATCCTTCCATTCCAATGCCTCGATCTCCTCCTCAGGCTTCGTATTTTTGGTCAACGTCCACCATTGATCAGCTTCACCCTCCATACGATTAGCCACCAGGAGATGCTTATCTTGTTTATAACATTGAATAATAGTGGAGATCTTTTCATTGGAGTTGATCCATTGTTCAGCGATCATGGGATCGGATGATCCACTAAAAGTAGGAGGCCTTTATCTTATGAAGCTCTCGATAGTGAATTGTTCTTTCTTAGGGTGGTTTGGACGTTCCTCTTGACCTGTGTTTCTATTCAAAACTTGAGTTAGCTAAAAGAGAAGTGTGACAATGTTCGTGATTCCCGCTCCCATTGGATTGGGCATCTCATTAGTACAGTCATCACACTGATCTTCACAACGGTTGTTAGCCCGAGTCCTCCTATTACTAGCCATTGGCTGGAATAAAAGGAAAGTTAGGGGTAACACATAAAGGGTAAATCAAAGACAAAAGTTGATGACTTAGAAATAAACTTTTATTTCCATAACTCATGAGTCTATAGGATTCAATCTAGGCTATTCAGGATCTACTTTCTAATATATATTCTTAGGGGCATTTTTTTATTCCATTAATAAGGGTTCATACTATGATTGTGAATTTATCAAAATATATCCCCCTGGAGTGTCGTAACCAAAATTTCAGCAAGGCCCATTGTCATGCACCAGTTTTCATTCGTGTCTTGCTCAAAGCGGTGTTTTTAGGTTTTACCCCTAGGATACATCTGTGCCAGAGCTGCTTCTACCTGCTCGTATCCAGACAGGGATGTATTTGTATGAAAAACAACTTACTCAGTACTTACCAAAACATAGGGATGTTTTTATTATTCTTAGTCATGTATCTAAGGCTTTACTAGGGTTTCCAAATCCCAAAAATAACTAAACCTATCCTTTGATACCATCTATGACAACCCTACTTTTCATTACAACTTAAACATGATTTATTACATAAAACATCACTTGATACAAAAAAAATATCGAGAGGTTTAGTGTATTTGGGGATTAGGATCATTACATAATAACTTAAAACATGGAATTCAACATCTTTATTGAAAACTTCCTTTACATGACCACTACATTCCTTCGTAATTAGCATTGCATGGGATAACCTGAGGACATGCATAAGAAAAGGGTGAGCTATAAAGCCCAGTTAGGGAGTACACATGGAATAACATGAGCAGTACAAAACATGTTAGAAAATAGGCATATCAATAGATCATAAGAAAAACATTAACATAAAGGCATGATAAAGCATGATAATCATAACATGGAAGTGTGGCAACAACACTTAACATGGAATTAGCATGAGCCAAGGCTCATTGCACATGGAGCATTAGTAAATCCTCATTGCACATAAAGCATGAGTAAACCCACGTTGCACTTGAATTAGCATGATTCAACACTCATTGCACATGACGTATCATGATACTATACTTTACCCAATGCATTGGAGAACTATAAGAGCACACCCTTCTTAAATATTTCATTTCATGCATAAGTGTGCCACATGGATCATAAAACATGGATTCATAAAACATAATCATTTATTCCATGATAAAGGAATGTGGAATTCATATATGAAAATTTACATTCAATAAGTTAATGTGCATAAAGGTGAATACCCTTGATGGAGAAATGGGAATGGTATTCACTACACAATGACATTGTCTTAGAAAATCGGTGCGATTCCGGCAGCGTAACGGCGTGACATAAGAATTCATAAAAATGGTTGATGAGAGAGAAAGGGATTCCTAATATTATTTACATGTAATGTATAGTAAAGAGGTCATATAGATACATGTCCCAACAGTTGTAATGTAATTTATATTCAGGATATAAAATTATTTCTTGAATGTAAAAGAGAAGAGAGGAGTTCCTTTCAGAACATCGGAATGGTAACGGGTGTACATGGGAGGCATTTAATGAGAGAGGAAGGGGTCTCCCATCATTCAAACATAAATAGTGTAGTATGAGGGAGGTGAGAAACTATACCCCAACATTCATAATTGAAATTAAAAGGGCAGATCAACTTAATGAAAATTGGACAAAAATGAGAAAGGAAGAAAAAACCCCTTATATGGAAGTGTGCTTCAAAAGGACAAAGAGAGGCTTGTGAGAGGCTTCTTGGGAGCTTGGGGCACCTTTGGAGGATTCTAAAGAGAGTAGGTAAGAGGTTGGATGAACTCCAAAGGTTTTGAGTGAGGAGGAAGTGGGAGCTTGGGTGGGTTTATATAGGAAAGGTGAGGGAATTCGTTAATATTTAGGTTTGGGACCCCTTATATTAAATTAATCCAAACCAGAAATCATCCCATGGTTTTTGCCCATGGTTTTTGGAAAAAGGGAAGAGGAAAAAAATATTTTATAACGACAAAGTCCGAACTTCTTAAAATAATGAGGTTACTTATGTGGATGTGGGTCACACTCTGAGGGAAATTAATTTAAAAAGACAATGTGTTTAATAAGTCTTGAGGGGTCCATTAATGCTTTGAAAACTAAGTCAAACTAACCCAAAATCACATTATTTTAATTTTAAAACATATATTGGCCGAAAATAAAGATTAGAATATTTTATTACATCACTATTGGGTCATTATGATGTCATAAAATACATTATATATTTAAATGGTATTTATTTTTTACCCAAAAATTTGACTGTCTCAGAAAATTATGAAAAAATCACCGTTGGATAATTTTGATATCCTGATTCCAAAAATAACATTTATTTTTTCTAAATAATTTTCTAAATATGTGAATTTTCACTTTTAAAATAAAAACTTACATTTATCGAAAATTCACAGGTTTTGACAAAAATGGATTTCAATCCATAATAAAAATTATAATTGCTTTCATAAAATTATAATCTCATTTATATTTAATAATAATTAATTTAATAATAATATTAATATTTTATTAAAATATTATTTAATTCAAAAATCCGTTAATTTAATACAATATATTTCTTAATTAAATAATAACTAAAAACACCATTTTTACTTTAAAAACTATTTACAATGTATCAAAAATGACTAGAAATTATATTCATTATTATATACAAAAATAATGTACATGAACATAGTACTACTTATTTGTTACATAACCCCTTAAAACAGCCGCATAAGACCTAAGGGTAAGGCGTGTGATGGTGACAGACTCTTGGGGTGGCACAAATAACATCCCTCAATTGGTAATTTCTATAAACATCCACTTTTCCCGTAGACGGTCACGTTTGAGCTTGACAAGATGAAGCTCAGTTTGGTCTTGGTCAAGAGCAAAGACCAAAGACACCACCTCTTTTCCGAGCTCCAACAAATGGGCTTCGTATGGGGAAATTCTACTGGATGAGGCCATCACTTCCTTTGTCTGAGTAAATTGGATTTGTTAACGTCCTATATTTATACTAATCATGTGATCACTATTCAATAGATATAAAAGTAACGGTCATAATTCTTATCATAAAACCAATGAAGTTGACATTATATTAAAACATTAAGAGACATTTAATTAGATCAAGAGATATTTCCATCAATGAAACTTTGGGTTGTTACATCTAGGATGAAAAGAGGGATGTGGAGAGATAAAATGAGCAGAGTTTGGCCAAGCCAATGGCGTGAGATGTGTGGGTAAGGAGGTAGAGGTGAGGGCCTTTTATAAGAGGGAAGATGGGCACTCTTGGAATGTCATGAAATACTACTTTATTTTAAAATGAGTTTCAAATTTTAAAGGTCCCACATTGATATATTTCGAGGATAAAGTGATAAGGGTTCACAATATACTCATAAAATAGGTTTTTGACAAGTTTATGTCTTAGATTTTACATTATCGTTTCATTTTATTTAAATCATTCATTAATGAGATAATCGCTGGATCACCATGATGTCATAAATAAATTAATTTATTTAATGTCTAAAAATTATAAAAAATATACTGTGATGTAGGATTTTTTTTTTTTTCCAATGATTATTTATAGTCTAAGAGATCATTTACACAGACAAAATTAAAATTGTTTTACTTGGGTGATACATTATTTTTTGATATTCTCTATTCTTTAAAAATAAAAAGATAAAGTGTCACTATCACACAAAATTGATTCCATGGGGTCCCAATGTTTGGCACAAGGCATCCCATGGTCGGGAATGACACAAACAGAAGCATTAGGACACATGTTGTGGTCATTTTTTATTATTATGATATTATCTTATTATCATTAACTACCTGATTACTAATTAATCACGATAATTAAAGATAATTACCGTCGTTACTATTCATAATGTCCAAAAAGAAAAGCATCTTAATTACATAATTTGGACCTTCTGATTCCAAATATGGGATCAATTTTAAAAAATTCCAAACATATAAATTGAAATAAATAATTTTAAAAAATAATTCCCGTTGTCAAAACAAATAGCAGGTTTTTTTGAAACAATATCTATAAAAAGTTTGGCACTTTTTTATGCCAAATTCCAAAGTGAAATTAATTATAATGACCATCATTGGATTCAATTGTAAAAATATATTCTAATTAAACTTTAAAACCAATTAAACAGATAATATATTCATATATTTAAATTAGATGAAAAAGCAGTTTTGATGTAAAATGCAGTATTTTTCACTATTGAATAAAAAATGAACATTGTCATAAAAATACCAAAAATTTATCCAACGTAAATTTAAATATCCCAATACTAAATAATAAGTTTATTCTGACAAATAGAGCTTATAAAATTATCAAAAGTTTGATTTAAAAATGGGCTTCCATCAAAAGGTAGTAAAACAATCTTTTAAAAATATTAGTGTATTCCATGATTAAGATTGGATTTATTCTCATTTTAAGCCTCTAAAACACTATCTAATTAATAAATAGACATAGATAAGAATATCTATTATTCATTACTTAATTGGGATTTTACACTTGCATTTTATAACATTAATATTTTATATAATGATAAAATTATGTAATGATAAGATTCAGATGATAATTCATAACATTAATTAAAATTTTATCATGATAATATTTTTTTTTATGTTGAATAATTACCTTAAATGCATGTGTAACATCGACACAATATTTATTCACTTAATAGAAAAATAAAATAGCTTATGAAAAATATTAAAACCAATATAATTTGGATATGTTGGTGTTTGATGATTTTTATAAATTAATATATTATATTAGGGTTTTTAAATGATTATATTATTATTACATTTTTTGGGTATATAATTTAAAATTAAATAAATAGTGTCCAAATTATTTTAATGATATTATATGAAAATATAATTTTATAAATAAAATAAAAATCGATCGAATATTGAAATAGGGAAAGGGGATAAGATAAGGTCTAAAATGAATTTAATGTTTTATATATGCCCCAATTTAAACCTTATAAGTAAAATTATGACCATTAATATTGGGAAAGTCATTACCACTATTAAGAATAAAATTCGTTAACCAAGTCAATAAATCAAAATATATTGTTTAAAATAAAACAAAAACCTATATAAATTTAATTTAATGAGTATATTTAGACCTTAAAATCTATTTATATGAAACTAATTTCATTTGTAAGAATTCATATTGATAATTACTTAACTGTATTTTTAACTTTTTTTATAACTCAAATTATATCATTTCCCTATCTAATAAAAGGACACCCATTACCTGTTTTAATTAAACATATTTGAGTCATAAATATTGAAAAAACATACATATTTCTCTTACAAAGTTATACGGATACTAATTAGAATTTTATTATTATTAAAAGTCCAATACAAGGTTCCTTAAGAAGGAATATAAAGGAAGTATACCAAAGAAGTAGTAATAGTCTATAACAACTATTTCAAATTTAATTCTTCATCTCATTACCCTAAATTAGCTATAATCATCTAAAAATCGTAAATAAATTATCATAGATATATTTATATTTTTTTATCATTATGATATAACCACATCCTATCAATTTTACATCCCATGGAAAGTGAAAATATCAATCATGTGTATATACGACTTACCATCTCCACATAACGATGTAATTTATTTTTCATCGCCATTTTACCCAGACGATTGTAAAGATGGAAATAACGAATGTATATGATATTTGTAAAAGAATTATTATAATGGAAATATATTAACATATATACCTTTTTACCTTCCAATCTGTTGTAAAATGATAATGTCACCAGTGTGTACATGTGGACTACCACGTGCACAAACTGATGCGATTCATTTTTCATTTATTATTTATAGTGACAGTAGTATTATTATATATAATTAGTATATATTATATAATATATTATAACTATTTTACAATGCTAAATCATTAAATACCTTTTTTTATTCCATCTATTGAAAAGTGATATCAGTGTTCATCGTACTTACGACCTACCTTCTCCATGAACAGTGTAATTCATTTTTCTATACTTATATTTTAGGAATGAATCTATATAAATATAATAAATATATATTATATTTGTATATTTATTAATAAAATGGGTATGAAGTATCCAATATCAATGTTTGAGTACCAAAACTACCAAATCAAAATATACCTAAAAAGAAGAGAAGGTAACACCAAAAAACAATGATAATAAAAAAGATTTATGAAAAACAGTTGATAAGACATTATGAGTGGATTATATATGATATTATATATATCACATTGGTTTTTATATAAATAAAAAACATGTTTATAGATGTTATACATGAGGTTAAATCATATTTAGTGAAGTGAAAGTGTGATATAAAGGGTTTATTACCTCAATTTCCATCCATTGAGTTATAATTCTACATCATTGACTATGTTATTGGATGATTATGTGTGAATGAATTCTACTATATTATATTTAATTTCCACTTTTCTGTGTTGATTTAAATGTTTTACACATAATCATTGCATGGATTAACTCTCACTATAATGATATGATATTTCTATATGATGTTGTCTTAACATCCACCGAGTTAATATATATTTAGTATTAAGATAAATTTTACATTTATGATGGGTTTATACTAACCCTTTATCCTACTTACCACAAATATATATTCATGTTGAATAATGTTTCAATTGATGTTTCTCATTCAATGGGTTATAATTTATAATATACAAAATAGTTAAGAATTTATTTTATAATCTCATTTTATTTTTGGATTGCTTATATTTTCAATGAACAAATCATATAATATTTCCTTTATAAACTGCATCTATTTTTATCTTGTATATATTTACGTATTTCCCATATCTCCATAAAAAATTTCATCACTTTATAACTTCAATCACAATATAAAATTTTTTACAAATTTTTTATCTTTTTCTCTCTTTGGATCACGTATATTTTTCTTCCATGTCCAAATTTTTCAAAATGGTTTAAGAAAATTACATTTTAATAATAAAATGATTTATTTAGAAAATTAATACATTATCCTTAAATTTTAAATGTTTTAAATGGATTATTTTTATTTTTTTAATTGTTTCATTTACATATTTTTTATAGAAATTAAAAGGGAAATATTCTTTTTAACATATATTGTGTTAATGGATTTTACCAACACCATAACCATTTTACTCTATTTTGATATTCTTCTATAATTTTTAGTATTTTTATAGAGAAAATATTTTATGATATCTTATTTTCATATTTCATTTCTATTTTAATTATTTTTCCACAGAAAATGATTTTATTACAAAACATGTATTTATTAGTAATTCATGGTCATTCTCATCACTTATTAATTTTTTGGTCATTAACATTATATTAAAACATTCAATTTGTTATGATATTTGGTTATTAAATTTATAATTAAATAAGAATTTTATTTTTATCATAGATATGAATATTTCTTAAAACATATACCATTTCAATATATGGTGTTTTAATTTGAATGTAATTTGATTGAATGGTAAAATATTTATATTACTCATTATTTATTCAAAACAATAATTTTTTGATAAGGAATATTAATTAGAATTAAATTGATCATTCAATATATAAGCATTTCATTTGACTTTAAATGATTAGTGAGGGCCATAATTATATATCCCCTCAATGCATCAACCGGTCTTGTGAGACAAACCACGTAGAGAAAATTATTAAATGGTTTTCTTTATATGTATTCCCATAAGATAAGTTTTCTTGGAACATTGACATGGTATTAAATATATCATGATTTTTGAGATCATGAAATTCAATATTATATATTTCTTTTATTTAGAAATCAGTTATTATTATCCATTAGATTATTTCATTTTATATTGTCAATAAAAACATTATGTGGAAAATTTATTGATTAAAAGGCTTGTATTTTATGTTATTTATTATTCCATATATATTATGTCATAATTATTCATGAAATATTACACACCACGTAACCCTTAATATGAATTTTAGCCCACCCTTATTTTTTTTCGTTTCACATGAATATCACGATTGAATATTTGAATGTGTTCATGGATGAAAAATAAATAATTTGAAAATGTTTTATATTTTATTTCCAATATAATACAGAGTCATGTTTATATCTATTTTTTCAAAACTACTAAATTGATCATTACTTCGGGATGAGATCTCATGTATCTTATAAAAATGTAAAAAAGTCAAAACTAGTTTTGGGAAATTGAAGTTGGGTTTCAAGAGTTTCATCCTCAATTACTCAAATAGTTCCATTAACATAACACTGCAGAAAATGTAATCAATTTTATTTTTCATAAAAATATACTCAATCATTAAATCTGCACTAGAAACATTATCCTTAATGAAATGATATTTAATATTACAACCCATATCGTTAATGCAATTTTTTAAATTATTTGTTAAATAAATAAACAGTTAGTATAACTGGATATGATCATAAGGACTTGTTTATTTGGAAAACTATGAATATAACATAATAACTTTATGTTGAATACAATTTAATTATTTAAAAATCCTTTAACATTTTCTTAAAATAAATTTCCATTCTAAAACGCATGGGATAACCTAGGGACATACATAAGAAAGGGCTGAGCTATAAATCCAAATAACTAAATAATAAAATAATTATATGATTAATGTAATAAATACCTATCAATAGTAATATAAAAAAGTCATAAAAGGGGTGAAAATAAATAACATGATAATTTAATCGTGAAATATTATGATAACATGAAGGAAATATAGGAATGTGGAAACAACAAAAAACATAAAATCATAAACACAAGTCAAGGATAACCATCAGGACATCATAACATGGTGTTATTTGGATAACCTATTATTTACCATATATGTAATCTCATGAGATAAAAATATTACCCGATGAATTGGAGGGTTATATATTTGCAGTCCCACCCGTCACATTCATAACATGTAAATGAAAAATTGTGGAACATAGATTATAAAGAATAAATATTTAATTCATAAATTTTAATCCCTTGTTAAAGGATTGTGTGTTACATACCAATTAATTAATTATAGGTATATTTATTAAAATTCCTTGAGTGGAATTGAGGATGGGTATTCACAACAAAAATACACGGCATATAAAATCATCAGATAATTTCAGTAGCATAAGGGGGTACGTAAAGGTTCATGTAAGTGTTTAATGAGAGTAAAATGAGTATCTAATCACTCAAATATGAAAAATAAAACAATATTAATTCATGAAAACATATCCAAAAATGAAACATTTGAAATAAAAAAGGCATTATATAATGTAGGTTCCATAAAAAATAGTAGAAGCAGAGGATCCCTTACTTTGATTGGGAACTTGTAAAAGATATAGAGGGGTTTATTAAGTGGATAGGGGAACAATGGGAGGTATCTATAGATGGTGGAGAAGAGTAAATTATTTTTATATGGGTTTTTAGTGAAGTGTAATAGGAGGATGTGTGGGTTTATATAAAAAAATGAGAATTCTTAATTAATCTCTAATCTTAGGGTTTGGAATCTATATAATAAATTAATCCAAACCATAAATCATACAATGTTTTTCAATTGTTTTCTCCAAAGGATTAGGGGTTTTAATTATTTCATAATTCTAAGAACATAAATCTTTAATATAATAGCATTTTTGATGTAGAAGTGAGTCATGATTATAATGAAATGATTTTAAAAATAAAAAAAATAATATTAGTTTTGAAGGATTCATTATGAATTTATAAAATTAATAAAATATATTTTGAGAAACGTAATTTTAAATGGTATATATCATTTTGTTATTGGTTTCTTTTTATAGTATTTATTAAATCAATTTTTGGCCTTTATAATGTCAAAATAAAGACCACATATTTATACCATAATTAATTTTTCACTAAAAATCAAACTGTCTAATAAAATTATGAAAAATTAATCATTTGATAATTGTGAAATATTTATTTAAAAATTTATATTTATTTATATAAAATAATATTTTAAATATGATAATTTACTATAAAGACCCTGCCTTAAACATTACATGATATTGAATTAATTGAATAATTCACATTGAGGATCTGTTCATGTTTAGAGTATTATAGAATTAGGACATATCTATTGCATCTCAAAATATTAAAATGTAGAAAATTATACACAGTTTCCATTTTTCCATAAAATAAAAACTCGTGAAAAAATGATTCATGTCTAGTTACATGTTTTAGACATCATGACTTTTCCTTGATCCCATCCTTGATCCTATTCATCATTAAGTCATGTTAAATCATTTCAAAACGTGGAATGAGCATAAAAATCTCAGTAAGGGTTATATAACAATGAATGAAAATTTTTGTTCATTAATACATACAAATCATGAAATCATTTACTAACCTCATGAAATTATATGATTTATGAAAGACACATAGAAATCATAAATCATAAAGTAAACTTGTTTCATCCATATCATACTTACATTGTAGTTATCACATCTACATATAGGGAGTTACATTGGAATACCCATCACAGTATATTTCCTAAATCTCTTAGGATAAACATTCACGTTTAGCTCCATCATGTTACCAAATGCATTGGTGAGATATCTCAGGCTCACCAACCCTATGTTTATCACGGAACCACATGTATACGTAAATAATTCCCATGAACCATAACATGATCATATCACATAACCCAAGCATAAAGGAAAGATAACATTTCCACATTGCAATAAAAAAATACCATTTCAGGATATTGAAATAACAAATCCATTATCAAAATCATTTTCAATACCAAAATAATTAAAAAGATTATATGGTATTTATTTTTCATTTTAAAAACATTCCGTCTTGTTAAGGAAGCCAATGATCAAATAATACTCAGGGTGGCGGAAAGGTCGTTGTCACCGCTTACTTAAAAAACATTCATTTTTTTCATTTAGTAAAACGCTTCTTATAAATACATTCCCTTTTACTGAAATTAAAAGTCAAGGATGTTTATACAGTGTATAAAAGAAAATCATGTATTAAAACAAAATATTCCTCAATGAAAGGAGATTGAGACGAAGTCCCTTACCTCATTTCCGACATGACTCGGTCATTATTTAATATCCTGAATAATAAACTAAATTTAATTTATAATTGATTAAGAACCTTTTTCAGGTTTATTATTCCTTTTATATCACTTATTACCATGTTATAAACATTATGCAATCATTTAATTTAATAACGTTCATTTTGACGATATTTGGTACTTGAGTCAAAAATGGACTTCTTATAATTACATGTTGTTCATGTGGTCAATGTTTCATTATATCCAGAATGATATTCATGATTTTGATATCATATATATCATATATATCCAGCATATACAAGTTTTTAGAATAGTACATAACATTTAGAGGTAATAAATGAAATGCACCGTTCATGGAGATGGTAAGCCGTACGTACGCATGAACACTACTTTCATTTATATTTATTATTATAATGGAATTAAAATATAATGATACATAGGTATATTATAATTCCAGTATAATATCATATATAATATCATTATCTCTATCCTTTATCCATCCCACATAAGGCATTAACGAATCACATCACTTTGAGGGGGAGATAGTCCACACTTCCTCAAATGAGATTATCGTATTACCCACTATGGAAACCATAAAGGCGTGCTATAAATAAGAAGTACAAAACCATAAGGAAAAAATAAACATAATATATATCATATATAAATTCAGTTCATCAGAATGGACACCATGAGAGGCGGTTGGAGATATTTGAACAATCATCATTTCGTGAGGCGTTAGTTTTCCATCCACATAAACATTATGTTCTTCATCCATTAGATGGAGGTTTGTGTAATTGTAGTTCAAATATATCTTATAATAACATTCTAGTATATTTAGGATACTATTGTTGTTACAAAAATAAGGAATAAAAAGAGTTTAGGGGTTAGAGAAGTAAAGTAAAGGAAACAATTTAAGAGAAATTGTTGCCTTTAATTAGGGTAACTCCCTTTGGTTTGAACCAAAGGACTTCTTGAAGTGCCTAATGCTAAAGGTAAGGATTATAGGAGGAGGAGAGTGATTTAGGGAGCTTAATTGGGTAGAGTTTGGATGTGCCAAATGGCTTGAGAGGTGTGAGGAATTTGTTAGAAGTGGTCTCCTTTTGTAAGGGAGAGGAGGGGCTCTTTAGGAAATTGTGAAAACATTATTTTATTATAAACATATTTTCGGTTTCAAAAGGTCAAAAAATCATTATAGTCGAAGATAAGATGACTCATATTCGAAATAAAATCATCCAATCATAATTGGACTTTTTTTGGATAATACTTTTATCATTATAATCTTATTTATTGAAATCATTTATTAATGAGAGAAATACTACATCACTATTGTGTCATAAATATTTTAATTTATATGATGTCTAAAAATTATAAAACAAATACCATGATGTAGGAAATATTTCTATATTTACATTGAATATTTATAGTTGAAAATATAATTTATTTAACCCCTTCTAAAAATTAATTTACTAAAAGATATATTTTTTCATTTTTACCTTTACTTTATGTTAATTAGTCTAAATTTTTATTATCACTCCCAAGAGGCTCAATGGGGTCCCAAAATCTACCCAAAGATGAAAATGGTCGTAAATTACTCAACCAATAAGTTTTGGACAATTTTTACGGTAATTTTGAATTATTATAATATTCTTTTAACGTTGAATCACCCTATTTACCTTTAACCGCGGTAAATAAAAGTCAAAAATTACTATTCACCAAAATTTATTTTCATCATAATGAACAAAATTTTAATTCTTGATAACAGCCATGTTTGTCAGAGGTTTGAAATTCAGTTCATAGAAGTGGTAAAATTGCATTTAAAGGAAAAAGTTAGTTATTTTAACTACCACTATGTGGTTTCACTATTTATCAAAAATTGAAGTTTTTCAAAAAAATACAAAAAATTCAGCCTATTCTATATTTGATATTCTGAATTCAAAAATGATGTCTATTTTTCCAAATTCAAAACATAGAAGTGGAATTAATTAATTTTAAATTAGTTCCCATTATCAAAACAATTAGTGTGTTTTTAAGAAACTATAACTATCAAAAGATTGATACTTGTTTATGTGCAATTTCGAAGTGAAATTAATTCCAATGACCATCATTGGATTAAATGGTAATAATTTATTTTAATTTAACTTTAAAACCATTTAAACTGATAATCTAACCATATAAATAAATTATATTAAGAGGCACTTTTGAATTAAAATACAATATTTTTCACTATTCATAAAAAATGAATTTTATCCGAAAAATTCCAAAAATATACACAAAGTAAATTTTGATTTCCCCATTCTAAAGAAGGATTTTATTTTTTCATATAGAATGTATTAATGTGACCAAAGCTATATTTAAAAATGGTTCTCCATTAAAAGGCGATAAATCGGCCTTTTAATGTATGTTATGATTAAACTTAGATTCATTCACATTTTAAGCCTATAACTTTTATTGGATAAATGTAAATACATTTGAAAAACATGTAAAATCATATTGTAGTTAGTTTCATTCATTCCCTCCAATACAATGGCTAAGACATAACTACTATTTAAAATAATAATATTATATTATTTGTGTGCAAAGTAAGATTCCAAAGAAGCCCGTTGTTTTGTATCAGGTACGCTATCGAACATAAAAACACCTTTAAAGTAAAATTAATATTTAATTCACAAATATTAATAAATATGAAATATGTCTTATTATTCATTTACCTAGGATGTTACATCCTTCCCCCCTTTTGGGAATTGCGTCCTCACAATTTTTTATTCACTTATCAAAATAAGTGGGCGTATTTATCCCTCATAGAATTTTCAGGTTCCCACATTGTGTCTTCAACCATATGGGTTTTCCACAAAACATTTACCTAGTGAGTCACGTTATTCCGTAACACATGCTCTCTATGGTCAAGAATCTGAAATGGTTGTTCTTCATAAGAGAGAGTCTCTTCAACTGAACTAACTCTTGTCTCATAAAATGAGATGGATCTGGCATATACTTTCTCAACATCGAACCACGAAAAATGTTGTGTACCTGGGATACACTTGGAAGTAATTTCACCCTGTATACAACTGATCCGAATTTCTCTAGAATTTCATAAGGTCCAATGAACCTCGGACTCAACTTTCCCTTCTTACCAAAACGAATCACACTTTTCCATGGAGAAACATTGAGAAAGAAATGATAACCTACCTCAAAAGAACGATCCTTCATCCAGTTATCTACATAAATTTTCTGTCTGCTCTGACCTGTTCTCATGTGCTTCTGAATCAGCAGAACTTTATCTGCCATCTCTTCTGCCAATTGTGGTCCAATCTACTTCCTTTCACCTACTTCATCCAAAAAAATGGAGTTCGACAACTCTTTCCTTATAATGCCTCAAATGGATCCATTTGTATACTGGAATGAAGGCTTTTATGATAAGAAAATTCAACCAAAGAAACAAGTTGGTCCCAACTTCCCTGTTAATCCATCGAGCAAGCACATAACATATCCTCCAAGGTCTGAATTGTTCGTTCTGACTGCCCATCTGATTGAGGAAGTAAATCTATACTAAAATTTAATTCAGTACCCAATGACTTCTGAAGGCCTTTAAAAAAGATAGAAGTGAACCAGGGATCACGATCAAATACAATGGAGAGGGGAAATCCATGCAACCTGACTATCTCTTTAACATACAACCATGGAAGTTGGTCTTCAGACAAAGTATATCTAATAGGAAGGAAATGAGCAGATTTAGTCAATCCGTCATCTATAACATAGATTGAATTATTACCTTGAGAATTCTTTGGTAATATCACAACAAAGTCCATGGATATATTTTCCCATTTCTACTCTAGCACCGGTAAAGGCTAGAGCATTCCTTTCGGTAACTGTCACCATGCTTTAACCTGCTGACAAGTCAAACGCTTCACAGTAAAATCAGCAATATCTCTTTTCATTCCATCCCACTAGTAATACTCTCAAATATCTCTATACATCATAGTACTGCCATGATGAACTGAAAATTGAGAACTATGAACTTCACATATCAATTCATTCTTCAACCATGAATCACAAGGAACACATAATCTCATTCCAAATCTCAAAACACTATCATTATCAATGTTAAAATTAGGCAACATACCCTTCTGAACCAACACAAATTTTTTCTACAACTCATTTTCATCCTTCTACACTAGATTAATTCTGTCTGATATAGATGATTTCACTTACACCTAAAACAAATCAGAATAATTTCCTGCAACAACAACTTCTATGCCAATTTTTATCAATTCGAAAACAAAAGGATCTTGTTCCAAATGTAACATTGTTAATGAAGTATTACTTTTTCGACTCAAAGCATCAGCCAATTTATTTGATTTTCCCGAAAGATAAAGGGACGTGCAATTATAATCCATTCTTATTTCAAACAATCACCTCTGTCTCATGTTCAATTATTTCTGAGTGAATATATACTTGAAAAAAAATTTATCAGTATATATTTCACACTTCACTCTATACAAATGATGCCTCCAAATTTTTAAAGAAAAAAACAACAGCAGCTAATTCCGAATCATGTGTAGGGTAATTTAACTCATGTGGTATCAATTGATGTGAAGCATAAGAAATTACCTGATCATTTTGAATTAGGACACAACCCAGTCCTTCCAATGAAGCATCACATTAGATAACAAACACCCCATTTCTGGAAGGGAGTTCCAAACCTAGAGCATTCACTAATCTCCATTTCAATTCCTGAAAACAATCACCACATTCTTTTGTCCAGATGAAAATAACACCTTTTAGAGTTAACTTAGTTCTTGGAATGGATAATAGTGAAAAAGTTTCAACAACCCTCTAGTAATAACCTTCCAAACCAATATAACTACGGATCTCAGTTATATTAGTGGGTCTTGGCCATTATTCAACAACTTTTGTATTATTAGGATCAACTGTTATGCCATTTTTTAAATAATGTGACCAAGGAATGAAATTTTTTTCAACCAAAACTCATACTTGATGAATTTCCCAAATAGATTATTTTCTTTTATGTTTTGCAAGACAACCCTTAAATAACTATCATGTTCCTCCATACTTTTGGAATAAACCAAAATATCATCAATGAACACACCCACAAACTTATCCAAGAACTCATAGAAAATTCTATTCATATGATCCATGAATACAGAAGGTGCATTGGTTAACCCAAAAGGCATAACTACAAATTCATAATGTCCATATCTAGTACGAAACGTGGTCTTCGGAACATCTGCTTCCTTTACTTTCAACTGATAGTACCCTGACCTCAAGTAAATCTTCGAAAAATACTGAGCTCCCTGGAGATGATCAAGGAAATCATCTATATGAGTCAAATGATACTTATTCTTAATAGTGATGTTATTCAATGATCTATAATTAATGAAAAGTCAATTTGAACCATATTTCTTTTTAACAAACAAGACAGGAGCACCCCATAGTGATGTGCTAGGTTGAATGAAACCTTTATCTAATAACTCTTGCAATTGCTTCTTTAACTCTAAATGTTCAAATTGATCCATTCGATAAGGAGGTTTTGAAATTGTCTTAGCATCAGGAACTAAGTCCACAAAAAATTCAACTTCCCAAGCAGGTATAATACCAGGAAACTAATATGGAAATACATCAAGGTACTCATTTACCACAGTCACATCATTAATATGAATAGTTCTTTTGTTTTCAACAATATGTGCAGGGTAACATTCATTTCCATATTTTACTAGTCTCTCAGCTTCCTGATATGTTATCAACAGAAATGGTTTATTTTTTTATACAAAATGAAAATCATTCCGAATGTAATCCTCTTTAGCTCTACATTCAATATTAGAATGATAAACAGAAATCCAATCCATGCCCAATATAACATCAAACTCTACTAGAGGAAAAACAATAAGGTTTGTAGGTAAATTTTTTCCACACATAAGGACATGAATGTTCTTATTTTTATTTTTATCTTAACATTTCCTCCAACTGTTTTTACCATAAGTTCAGTATTCTTATCATGAGATGGAATCCCCAATTTACTATAAAACTTATCAGAAATTAAAGAGTGCGTAGACCCTGAATCAAACAACACATTTGAAAAATCTGAACAAAAAAACAATTTACCTGATACTACTTCATTTGATGGACCAAAATCTGATAAAGTAGTTGAAAAGGATTTCACCACCCCTTTCTGCTTGTATTCTAGATGCTTTCATTTAGTTGAGTTATTTTTTGGACACTCATTTGCATAATCTCTCATTTCATTTCACTTAAAACATTTTACAGACTATAAATCTAATTTTTTCCTACCATTACCCAGATCTTTTTCAGTGCAATTACGAGCCTTATGCCCCATTTTTCGACATCAGTAGCACTTACCAGAATTCAAAAGACATTCCCCAGCATTATTTTTACAATAATTTCCAAAAACTGTAAACTTTATTTTCTTACCATTAGACTTTTTTGAAGAGTTATTCCCTTTCTCCTGCCACCATGACCTCTTATTCTGTTGTTTTTCAAAGAATACCTGATCATTAGAAAACTCAATTTCCACCTTCTCTGCACAAAGACCAAGTTTTTCATAACTTTTTAACTCACGAGAAGATAAATCCCTTCGATACTTTGGCTTTAATACTAAGTAAAAACGGTTGATTTTACTAACAAGATCTCGTATGAGATTTGGAGCATACCTTGCCAGTCGAGTGAATTTTTCTTCGAATGCAGCTACTGAGTCATCCTCCTACCTCAATTCCAGGAATTGTTTTTCCATCCTAAGATGAACCACCTTATGAAAATATTGCTCAAGAAACATAACTTTGAATTCATCCCAATCTAGAGCATCAATCTCATTAATATCCATGATATTTTTCACAATCGACAACACTGATCATCTTCCCCTTCAAAACTATAAACAACAAGACTAACCTTTTGATTTTTTGAATAACCCATGACATAAAAAATCTTCTCCAGTGCTTTAATCCACCCTTCATCCAGCACAGGGTCAGATGATCCATTGAATGATAGGGGATGTTGCCTCATGAAATGCTCCACTACTGACATGTTCCTTTGTGGTTGATCTAGCTGATCTCGTACATGGATACCACCACCATTTATAGCCTGAGTCAACTCGTCCATCATGGAAAAAACGATTTAGTTCCGATTCCGACCATCTCAGGTTGCTGATTTTGAAGGTTGTCTTCCTCCTGATGTCATCCCAACATAGCTGCCCTATTTCCTCTGCAGAAAACCATTCTGAACAAATAAATATCTTAGGCAAAGCATCACGGTAATCTATAAAAGCGACATGATATCAATTTTAACATAAATTAATTTATGGAATTTAATTTAACAATAACCTAATTCCTAAATTTATCTAAACTGACCTCTAATACCAACTATAAGGACCAGACATTAAACATTACATAATATTGAATTAAATTCATAATTCACATTTCTGATATTTTCAGGTTTAGATATTTTGAGAATTATGACATAACTATTGCATCTCAAAAGATTACAAGGTTGACACTTCTACACAGTTTCCATTTTTTCCATAAAATACAAACTCTTGAAAAAAAGTGTCATGTCTAGTTCTATGTTTTACACAGCCTGACTTTTACTTGATCCCATCCTTGACCCTATTCATCTTTAAGTCCTCTGAAAACATTTCAAAACATGGAATGAGCATAAAAATCTCAGTAAGGGTTATAAAACAAAGAATGAAAACATCATTTCATTAATACATACAAATCATGAAATATTTAACTTACCTCATGAAATAATAAGATTTATGAAGGGCACATAGAAATCATAGAAGATAAAGGTAACTTGTGACATCCATATCATACTTACATTGTAGCTATCACAGCTACATAAGGAGTTACTTTAGAATACCCATCACATTATATTCCCTAAATCACTTAGGATAAATATTCACATTTAGCTCCATCACATTACCCACTGATTTGGAGAGCTATCTCGGGCTCACCCGCCCTAGGTTTATCACGAAACCACCCATATATGTAAATAATTCCCAAGAACCATAACATGATGATAACACATAACATAAGCATAGCAGAAAGATAAAATTTCCACATTGCAATAACAAAATATCATTTCAAGATATTGAAATAATAAATCCATTATCAAAATCAGTTTCAATACCAAAATACTTAATAATAGTATATGGTACTTATTTTTTCTTTTAAAAATATCTCAGCATGTTTAGGAAGCCAAAGATCAAATAATACTCACGGCGGCGGAAAGGTCGTTGTCACCGCTTACGTAAAAAAACATTCCTTATTTTGTTTAGCAAAACGCCACATATAAAAAGATTCCATTTAAATGAAATGAAAATTCAAAGGTGTTTATACAACTTATAAAATAAAAACATGTATTAAAACAAATTATTCCTAAATGAAAGGATATTGAGATGAAGTCTCTTACCTAGTGTTTGAATTGACTCGATCGTTCTTTAATCTCTTGAATAATAAACTAAAGTTAATTTCTACTTGCTTATGAACATTATTCAGGTTTATTATTCCTTTTATATCACTTATTACCATGTTATAAACATTATGCCATCATTTATGTTAATAAATTTCGTTTTGACGATATTTGGTACTTGAGTCAGAAATGGACTTCTTATAATTATATGTTGTTCATGTGGTCAAAGGTTCATTGTATCCAAAATGATATTCAATATTTTTATATCATATATTTCATATATATCCAAGTTATAAATGTTTTTTATAATAGTACATAACATTTAAAGGTAATAAATGAAATGCACCGTTCATGGAGATGGTAAGCCGTACGTACGCATGAATGCTACTTTCATTTCTATTTATTATTTTAATGGAATTAAAACATAATGATTCATAGGTATATTATAATTCCAGTATAATATCAAATATAATATCATTAACTCCATCCTTTATACATCCCACATAAGGCATTAACGAATCACATCACTTTGAGGGGGTGGTAGTCTGCACATCCTCAAAAGAGATTATAATATTTACCCACTATGGAAACCATAATGGTGTGCTATAAATAGGAAGTACAAAAGCATATGGAAATTATAATAATAATTTTTATAATATATAAATATAGTGACATAATAATGGCCACCATGAGAGTTGGTTGGAGATATTTGGACAATCATCGTTTTGTGAGGCGTTAGTTTGCCATCCACAGAAACATTATGTTATTCATCCATTAGATGGAGGTGTGTGTAAGTGTAGTTAGAATCCTTATCATAAAAACATACTAGTATATTTAGGATACTTTTTTTGTAACAAATTAATGGAATGAAAAGAGTTTATGGGTTGGTGAAGTAAAATAAAAGAAAACAATTCAAGAGAAACTGTTACCTTTAATTTGGGTAATTACCTTTGGTTTGAACCAAAGGACTTCTTGAAGTGCCTTCTGCCTAAGGTAATGCTTTTAGAAGGAGGAGATAGATTTATGGAGCTTAATTGGGCAGAGTTTGGTCAATCCAAAAGGCTTGGGAGGTGGGAGGAAATGGTTAGAAGTGTTCTCATTTTGTAAGGGGCAGGAGGGGCTCTTTAGGATAGTGTGAAAACATTATTTTCTTATAAACATATCTTCAGATTCAAAAGATCAAAAAATCATTATAGTATAAGATAAGATGACTCATATTCGAAATAAAATCATACAATCAGAATTGGGCATGGTTTGGATAATATTTTAATCATTATAATCATATTTATTTAAATCATTTATTACTGAGGTAAATACTGCATCATTATTGTGTCATAAATAATATAATTTATATGATGTCTAAAAATTATAAAAAAAACAGGATGTGGGAAATAATTTTAATATTATAAGGAATATATATAGTTGATAATATAATTTATATAACCCCTTCTAAAAATTAATTTAATAAAAGATATTTTCTTTTGTCATTTTTGTCTTTACTATAAGTTAATTAATCAAAATTGTCATTATCACTCTGAAGTGGCTCAATTGGGTCCCAAAATCGACCCAAAGATGCCCATGGTCGTAAATGACTCAACAAATAAGGTTTGGACAAGTGTTAAGGAAATTTCAAATTATTATAATATTTTTTTATCCTTGAATTACCCTATTTACCTTTAACCGTGATAAATAAATGTCAAAAGTTACTATTCATGAAAAATTATTTTCAGCTTAATGAAGCACATTTTACTTCTTGATAACAACAATATAAGTTGGTTTTTTGAAATTCAATTCACATAAGTGGTAAAATATCTTTAAATAAAATTGTCAGTTTTTTAACTACCACTAAGTGGTTTCACTATTCATCAAAAATTGAAGTTTTTTCAGAAAAATACCAAAAATTAAGCCGAAGCTATATTTGGTATTTTGAATTCAAAAATGGTGTCTATTTTTTCAAATTCAAAACATTGAAGTGGAATTAATTAATTTTAATATTAATTCACGTTATCAAAACAAATAGCGTGTTTTTAAGAAACAATAACTATCAAAAGATTGATACTTGTTTATGTCCAATGTCAAAGTGAAAATAATTCCAATGACCACCATTGGATTAAATGGTAAAAATATATTTTAATTTCACATTAAAACCAATTAAAAATATAATCTAACCATATAAATAAATTATATTAAAAGGATAATTTGAATTAAAATACAATATTTTTCATTATTCATTAAAAAATGAACTTTATCGAAAAAAATTTAAAAATTTACTTCATCATTATAAAGAAGGATTTTATTTGGTCATATAGAATTTATTAATGTGACCAAAACTGGATTTATAAATGCTTCTCCATTAAAAGGCAATAAATCGGTCTTTTAATGTAAATTATGCTTAAATTTAGATTCATTCACATATTAAGCCTCTAAATTTTATTGGATAAATGTAAATGCATTTAACAAACATGGATAATAATATTGTAGTTAGTTTTGTTCATTACAGCCAATACAACGACTATGAGTTAACTACCATTTAAAATAACAATATTATATTATTAGTGTTCAACGTAAGATTCCAACGAAACCTATTGTTGTGTAACGGGTACACTATCAAACATGGAAACCCCTTTAAAGTAAAATTAATATTTAATTCACAAATATTAATAAATATGAAATATGTCTTATTATTCATTTACCTAGGATGTTACATCCTTCCACCCTTTTATGAATTGCGTCCTCGCAATTTTTTATTCACATATCAAAATAAGTGGGGGTATTTATCCCTCATAGCATTTTCAGATTCCCACATTTCCTCTTCAAACATATGGTTTTCCCACAAAACCTTTACCTAGTGAATCACCTTATTCTGCAACCCCTGCACTCTATGGTAAAGAATCTAGACTTTTTGTTCTTCATAAGAGAGATTCTATTCCAACTGAACTACCTCTGGGCTCAAAACATGAGATGGATCTGGCATATACTTTCGAAACATAGAAACATGAAAAACATTATGTACCTGGGATAAACATGGAGGTAAATCCAATATGTACACAACTGATCCAACTTTCTCTAGAATTTCATAAAGACCAATGAACCTCTGACTCAACTTTCCCTTCTTACCAAAACTCATCACACTTTTCCTTGGATAAAATTTGAAAAGACATGATCACATACCTCAAAAGAAAGATCATTCCTCCGGTTATCTGCATAACTTTTCTATCTGTTCTGAGTTGTTCTCATGTGCTTCTGAATCAACTGAACTTTCTTTACCATCTCATCTACCAATTCTGGTTCCATTATCTTCCTTTCACCTACTTCATCCCAAAAAGATAAAGTTCAACAACGCATTCCATATAATGCCTCAAATGGAGCCATCTGTATACTGGAATGAAAGCTGTTATTATAAAAAATTCCACCAAAGAAAGATGTTGGTACCAACTTCCCTGGAAATTAATCGAGAAACCATGTAGCATATCCTCCAAGGTATGAATTGTTTGTTTTGACTGCCCATCTTATTAAAGATGAAAAGTTGTACTAAAATTTAATTCAGTACCCAAAGACTTCTGAAGGCCTTTCCAAAATTTAGAAGTGAACCTAGGATCAAGATCAGATATAATAGAGAGGGGAAATCTATGAAACTTGACTATATCTAAAACATACAACGAAGTATTTTTATCTAGAGACAAAGTATCTATAATAGGAAGTAAATGAGAAGATTTAGTCAATTGGTCAACTATAAGCAAGATTTCATTATTACCTCGAGATGCCTTTGGTAATCCCACAAAAAAGTCCATGGTCATATTTTCCCATTTCAACTCTGGAACCGGTAAAGGCTGAAGCATTCCTTTCGGTAATTGTCACTCTTCTTTAACCTGCTGACAAGTCAAAAACATCACAGTAAAATTATCAATATCTCTTTTCATTCCATCCCACCAGTGATACTCTCGAAGATCTCTTTACATCATAGTACTACCAGTATGAACTGCAAACGGAGAACTTTGAGCTTCACATAACAACTCATTCTTCAACTGTGAATCACTAGGCCCGCATAATATCTTTCAAAATCTCGAAAAACAATCATTATCAATGTTAAAATCACGTAACTTACCATTCGGAACCAACACAACCTTTTTATGCAACTCAATGTCTTCCTTCTGTGCTTGCTTAATTCTGTATGATAAAGATGATTTTAGTATCACCTAAAACAAAACAGAAGAATTTATTGCAACAACATATTCTATTCCAAAGTACATCAAATCAAAAACCAAAGTATCTCGTTCCAAATGTAACATGGTTAATGAGGTATTACTTTTTTGACTCAAAGCATCAGCAACATTATTTTCTTTTCCAAGATGATAAAGGATCATGCAATCACAATCCTTGATTAATTCCAACCATATCCTCCATCTCATGTTTAATTCTTTCTGAGGGAATATATACTTCAAACTTGTTTGATTAGTTATATTTCACACTTCACTCCATACAAATTATTCCTCTAAATTTTTAAAGCAAAAACAACAACAGATAATTCCAAATCATGTGTAGGGTAATTTAACTCATTTGGTTTCAACTTAAGTGAAGTATAAGAAATTGTCTGATAATTTTGTAATAGGACAAAGCCCAATCTTTTCAACGAAGCATCACTGTAGATAATAAACTACACATTTCTGGAATGCAGTGCCAAAACTAGAGCATTAACCAATCTCCTTTTCAATTCCGGAAAACAATCATCACATTATTTTGTCCAAATGAACTTAACACCTTTTCGAGTTAACATAGTAATTACACTAGATAACTGTGAAAAATGTTCAAAACCCCATTGGTAATAACCTTCCAAACCATGAAAAGTAAGGATCTCAGTTATATTTGTGGGTCTTGTCCATTATTCACCAACTTTTGTTTTAGCAGGATCAACAATTATGCCATATTTTGAAATAATGTGACCAATGAAAGAAATTTTTTCCAAACAAAACTCACACTTTCTGAATTTACCAAATAGTTTATTTTCTTTTAAGGTTTGCATGAAGACCCTTAAATGAATTTCGTGTTCTTACATACTTTTGGAATGAACCAATATATCATCAATGAACACAACAAAAAACTTATCCAAAAACTCACAGAAAATTCTATTCATAAGATCCATGAATACAGCAGGTGCTTTGGTTAACCAAAAAGGCATAACTACAAATTCATAATGTCCATATCTAGTACGAAACACGGTCTTCGGAATTTCTTCTTACCTTACATTCAACTAATGGTACCCCGACCTCAAGTCAATCATTGAAAAATACTGAGCTCCCTTGAACTGATCAAAAAAATCATTTATATGAGGAAAAAGATACTTATTCGTAACAGTGATGTTATTCAATGATATGTAATTAATGCAAAAACTCATTGAACCATATTTATTTTTAACAAACAATACAGGATCACCCCATGGTGATGTGCTAGGTCAAATGAAACATTTATCTAATAACTCTTGTAATTGATTCATTAACTCTAAAAGTTCAAATTGAGCCATTCGATAGGGGGTTTTGATATTGGCTAAACATCAGGAACTAAGTCAACAAAAAATTCAACTTCTCGATCAAGTATAATATCAGGAAAATAATTAGGAAAAAGATCAAGGTACTCATTTACCACTGGCACATCATTAATTTGAATAGTTCCATTGTTTTCAACAATATGTGAAAGGTAACATTCATTTCCATCTTTTACTAGTTTCTCAGCTTCTTGATATGTTATCAACAACAAGGGTTTAGTTTTTTATACAAACTAAAAATAATTCTAAAAATAAACCTCTTTAGCACTTCAGTCAATCTTAGTATGATAAAATGAAATCCAATCCATGCCCAATACAACATCAAACTCTACTAGATGAAAAACAATAATGTTTGTAAGTAGATTCTTTCCACACACAAGGACAAGAATGTTATTATGTTTCTTTTTGTCTCAACATTTCCTCATAGTATTTTCAATATATGTTCAATATTCATATCATGATATGGAATTCCAAATTACTATAAAACTTATCGGAAATGAAAGAGTGTGTAGACATTGAATCAAACAACACATTTGTATAATCAGAACAAACAAACATTGTACATGATACTACTTCATTTTATGGACCAAGAACTACTGAAGTAGTTGAAAAGGATTTCACCACCCCTTTCTGCTTGTAGTCTGGCTGGTTTCCTTCGTTTGAGTTCTTTGTTGGACACTCATTTTCATAATGACCCATTTCATTGCACTTAATACATTTTACTGACTGTAATCTAGATTTTGTCCTACCATTACCCTGAGCTTTTTTAGTGCAAATACGAGCCTTATTCCCCATTTTACCACATCGGTAGCACTTAGAAAAATTAAAAAAGACATTCCCCATCATGATTTTTACCACAATTATCACAAACTGAAAACTTAAGTTTCTTAACATCAGACTTTTTTTAAGAGTTTTTCCCTTTCTCCTGCCACCTCGATCTCTTATTCTATTGTTTGTCAAAGAATTCCTGATCATCTACAAACTCCATTTCCACCTTCTCTGCACAATGAAAAAGTTTTTCATAAATTTTGAACTCACGATAATATAAAACCATTCGATACTTTGGCTTTAATATTGAGTAAAAATGGTTGATTTTACTATCAATATCTCGTATGAAATTTGGAGCATACCTTTCCAGTCGAGTGAATTTTTCTTCATAAGCAGACACTGATTCATCCTCCTACCTCAATTCCATGAATTGTTTTTCCATCCTAATATGAACCACATTAGGAAAATATTTCTCATGAAACAAAGCTTTGAATTCATCCCAATAGAGAGCATCAAGCTACTCACTATCCCTGATACTTTTCACCATCAACCACCACTGATCAGCTTCACCTTCAAAACGGTAAACAACAAGACTATCCTTTTGATGTTCTGAACAACCCATGCCATCAAAAATATTCTTCAGTTCTTTAATCCACCCTTCTACCAGCACTGGGTCAGATGATCCTCTGAATGATGGGGGATGTTGCCTCATGAAATGCTCCACTACTGACATGTTCCTCTGTGGTTGATCTGGATGATCTCATAAATGGATACAACCACCATTTATGGCCTGAGTCAAATGTTCCATCACTATAAAAAACTGTTCAGTTTCTATTATGACCATCTCAGGTTGTTGATATGGAAGGATGTCTTCCTCCTGATGTCATCCCAACATAACTGCCATGTTTCCTCTATGGAAAACGATTCTGAACAAAGATATTTCTTAGCGAAGCAACATGGTAATCTTTAAATGTTATATGATATAAATATTAACATAAATTACTTTATGGATATTAATTTAACAATACCCTAACTCCTAACGTTATCTAAACTGGCCTATGATACCAACTATAAAGACTCGTCCTTAAACATTATATAATATTGAATTAAATGAATAATTCACATTGAGGATATTTTCAAGTTTAGAGTTTTAGATAATTAGGGCATAACTATTGCATCTCAAAATATTACAAGGTAGACAATTTTAAACAGTTTCCATTTTTTTCATAAAATAAAAACTCTTGAAAAAAAGATTCATGTCTAGTTGCATGTTTTACACATCATGACTTTTCCATGATCCCATCCTTGACCCTATTCATCTTTAAGTCCTGTGAAAACATTTCAAAACTTGGGATGAGCATAAAAATCTCAGTAAGGGTTATAAAACAAAAAATGAAATCATTTGTTCATAAATACATACAAATCAAGAAATTATTTATATACCTAATGAAATAATAATATTTATGAAGGACACATATAAATCATAAAATATAAAGGTAACTTGTGGGATCCATATCATACATACATTGTAGTTGTCACAACTACATGGGTTGTTACTTTGGAGTATCCGTCACAGTATATTCCCTAAATCACTTAGGATAAACATTCACATTTAGCTCCGTCACATTAACCAATTCATTGGAGAGCTATCTCGGGCTCACCGGCCCTAGGTTTATCATAGAACCACCCGTATACGTAAATAATTCTCAAGAACAATAACATGATCATAACAAAAAAATAAGCATAAAGGAAAGATAATATTTCCACATTGCCTTAAAAAAATATAATTTAAATATATTGAAATAATAAATACATTATCACATTTATTTTCAATGAAAAAATACATAAAAATAGTATATTGTATTTATTTTTCGTTTTAAAAACATTCTGGCATGTTAAGGAAGCCAAAGATCAAATAATACTTGCGGCAACGGAAAGGTCGTTGTCACCGCTTTCGTAAAAAAACATTCCTTTTTTCGTTTTGTAAAATGATTCGTATAAAAAGATTCCATTTGAGAGAAATGACAAGTTAGAGGTGTTTATACAGCGTATAATCAAAAATCATGTATTAAAACAAAATATGCCTCAATGAAAGGAGATTGAGACGAAGTCCCTTACCTCGTGTCCAGCTTGACTCGATCATTCTTTAATCTCCTGAAAAATAAAATAAAGTTAATTTCTACTTTCTTAATAACCTTTTTTATTTTATTATTCCTTTTATTTCACTTATTACCATGTTATAAACATTATGCAATCATGTAAGTTAATAACGTTCGTTTTGTCGATATTTGGTACTTGAGTCAAAAATGGACGTCTTATAATTACATTGTGTTCATGTGGTCAAAGGTTCACTATATCCAGAATGATATTCATGATTTGGATATCATATATATCATATATATCCAGCATATACATGTTTTTATAACAGTACTTAACATTTAGAGATAAGAAATGAAATGCACTGTTCATGGAGACGGTAAGCTGTACCTACGCAGGAATGCTACATTCATTTCTATTTCTTATTTTAATGTATTTATAACATAATGATACATAGGTATATTATAATTCCAGTATAATATCTTATATAATATCATTCATTCCATCCTTTATCTATCCCACATATGGCATTAACGAATCACATCACTTTGAGGGGGTGGTAGTCCGCACTTCCTCAAATGAAATTATCGTATTTACCCACTATGGAAACCATAATGGAGTGCTATAAATACGAATTACAAAAGCATAAGAAAATAATAAACATAATATATATCATATATAAATATAGTTCCATCATAATGGACACCATGAGTGGCAGTTTGAGATCTTGGAACAAGCATCGTTTCGTGAGGCGTTAGTTTTCCATCCATAGAAACATTATGTTCTTCATCCATTAGACGAAGGTGTGTGTATGTTTAGTTAGATTCCTTATAATAAAAAAATACTAGTATATTGAGGATATTTTTGATGTTACAAAATAAAGGAATAAAATGAGTTTAGGGGTTAGAGTAGTAATATAAAAGAAAGCAATTTAAGAGAAATCGTTACCATTAATTTGGGTAACTTCCATTGGTTTGAACCAAAGGACATCTTGAAGTGGATTCTACCTAAGGTAAGGCATTTAAGAGTAGGATAGGGATTTAGGGATCATAAATGGACAGATTTTGGGCGAGCTAAAAGGCTTGGGATGTGTAAGGAATTGGTTGGAAGTGGTATCCTTTTGTAAGGGAGAGGAGGGGCTCTTTAGGAAAGTGTGAAAACATTATTTTAATATAAACATATATTCAGTTTCAAAAGGTCCAAAAATAATTATAGTCGAAGATAACATGACTCATATTCAAAATCAAATCATCCAATTATAATTGGACATGTTTTGGATAATATTTTAATCATTATAATCTTATTTATTTAAATCATTTATTAATTCGGAAAATACTGCATCATTATTATGTCATAAATAATTTCATTTATTTGATATCTAAAAATTATAAAACATTACCATGATGTAGGAAATAGTTTTATACTTCTTATGAATATTTATTTTCTAAATGATAATTTATATAACCACTTCTATAAATTAATTTACTAAAACATATTTTATTTTGTCATTTTCGCCTTAACTTTAAGTTAATTAATCTAAATTGTCATTATCACTACCAAGTGGATCAATAGGGTCCCAAAATCTACCCAAATATTCCCATGGTATTAAATGACCCAAAAAAAGGTTTGTACATGTGTTAAGGTAATTTTGAATTATGATAATATATGTTTAACCTTGAATTACCCTATTTACCTTTAACCGCGGTAAATAAATTTCAACAGTTACTATTCACCAAAAAAATTTCATCTTAATGAACCACATTTTACTTTTTCATAACAACCTTGTATGTTTTATTTTTTAATTTCAATTCACAGAAGTGGTAAAATTTCATTTAAATGAAAAAGTCAGTTTTTTTACTACCACAAAGTTTTTTCACTATTCATCAAAAATTGTTGTTTTTCAGAAAATACCAAAATTTCAGCCTAAGATATATTTGATATTCCGAAGTCAAAAATGATATCTATTTTTCCATATCCAAAACATATAAGTGGAATTAATTAATTTTAAAATTAATTCCGGTTATCCAAACAAATAGCGCGTTTTTAAGAAATAATAACTATCAAAAGATTGATACTTGTTTATGCCCAATTTCAATGTGAAATTAATTCCAATGACCAAAAATGGATTAAATGTTAAAATTATATTTTAATTTCACTTTAAAAACAATTAAAAATATAATCAAACCTTATAAATAAATTATATTAAAAGGCAGTATTGAATTAAAATACAATATTTTGCACTATTCATTAAAAAATGAACTTTATCCGAAAAATTCCAAAAAATTTACACAAAGTAAATTTTGATGTCACTATTCTAAATAAGGATTATATTTGGTCATATAGAATTTATTAATGTGACCAAATCTATATTTAAAAAGGATTTTCCATTAAAAGGAGATAAATCAGCCTTTTAGAGTAAATTATGCTTAAAATTAGATTCATTCACTTTTTAAGCATCGAAATTTTAATGTATAAATGTAAATACATTAAAAAACATGTATAATCACATTGTAGTTAGTTTCATTCATTCCCTCTAATACAACGGCTAGGAGATAACTACCATTTAAAATAATAATATTATATTATTAGTGTCTAATGTACGATTCCAAAGAAACTTCTTGTTGCGTATCAGGTACGCTATCGAACATAGTTACCCCATTAAAGTAAAAGTAATATTTAATTCACAAATATTAATAAATATGAAATATGTTGTATTCTTCATTTACCTAGGATGTTACATTTACACTTTTAGAACAAATATCCATTTATGTTCTAAAATATTGGTTTTTACAATAACAGATATCTGGCCCTTATAAAGATGTAATTTGAAATTGTAAATTTTTTTGTAATTTATATTTTATAAATATTTTTTAATAATAATATTTTATTAAAATACAAGTTATTTCATAAATTTTTTAAATTATAAAGATGATTGTCTTCATGGAAACTATATATTTCCCAAAAATACAATTTTCCTTTAATCATATCAAAATATAACTTTAATAAAAACTATTGTTTGTTAATTATAAAGTAAAAAATATAAATATAATAATTATATTCTTTTAAAAATATAAAAAAAAAATTCTATTTGAGTGAAGACACAATCCCTTTATTACACCAGTGAATTCGCAAAGGGTATGTTTTGAGTTTGTATGATTTTTTATAGTGGTTCAGGGAACAAGGTTTCTGTCAGGATCATGATGACCTTGAAATTATTCCATAAATGGTTTTAATCATGATTTATTTTTGTAATAAAATATTGGTCTTGTCTAGGGGAAAATAATAAATATGATATCTCAATCAGAATCCATAATAAACGGGATTCAAAGGGTACAATCCTACTAGGTGAGGTTATCAATTCATTTGTCTCTATCAAAAGGATTTATCATAACATTAAATATATACTAATCATAATGGTCACTTTAAATTTCCATATTATCAATGGTTATGATTAATAATTATATTTTACATACGATATGATATATCTTATAATGGTATAATATAAAAAAAATTAGTGCATGTGTTTTCTTTAATTACATTTATTACTAACGAAATTACTCATTAAAAAGGGAATTTCATTTATAAAAGTTTGATTATTTCATTTAATATCATTTGTGATTTGATATCAATTATTTCCTAGTATTTTTTGATTGAGCAATGAGACATTTATTATCACAAATAATCTTCAATTATTTTCAACATTAACTGTAAAATCACCTAACTAAACATTCATCCACATAATTTGTGTACGTTCTAAGGTAGAGGAAACACATTCTTGTTTCACTATACTCAAAGTAATAGAAATTTTTTTCTTAATATCAAATATCATAAATATTTCTACCACGAATAATGTTCCTCCTAATATAGATTTTGAATTAATGAAATATCCATCCTAATAAGCATCATTGAAACTAATAAAGGTCAAAACATCACTCAATCTATATATCATTCCATATTTTATTGTTCCTTTTGAATACCTAAGGATTATTGTTTTTCTCTAAATATGTGTGATTAATTTTGATCACTATGATATATTGTTCACAGAGTTTCATAATATGAAATATATATTCTTGAAGTAGTAAGATATGGTAAAAGCTTGATTATCTTACTGAAATCCTTATGATATATAATTTGGTTAGATTCATCATTACCCATCTTCATACCAATAGAAATAGGAGTATAAATATCATTTTAATTTGTTATCCACAAATTTCATAGCAACTCCTCAGAAACTGTTTATTATGAAAGGAAGATGCATGTTAATTTTTATTGAAATTGTAATCCCAAAAATATATTATACTCCCTAAACATTAATATCTTAATGTTCTTTTCTATTTTTTTAGAAAATTATTCAATATCTTTATCCCCATAAACAAAAAATTATATTATCAAAATAAAAAATGAAAATCATGGTACATATATTAAAATTTATCACATAAAAATTACTATTTAATTTTGTTTTTTAATATTTTAATATCTTTGGATAAAAATAATTATATTAATACTACGAATGGGGAACCTATTTCAACCCAAACAAGGATTGTTTTTAGTTTTCACAACATAGTTCCATCATTATCAAGAATGAACCCACTCAGTTTCTTAATATAATCTTCTTCTTCAATTTTTCTATCTATGAATACTGACTTAACATCAGTATGATATAGTTTTAAATTTTAATGAGCATTAATAAAAAAATATTTTTATATTTTCAACCCTTACAATAGTTTTTTTTTTCAAAATCATCACCTTAAAACTATAAATAACCATTTCAATCTAGATAGGTTTTATTTCTTGAAATTTCCTCCCATCAGTTGAGATTATTTTTGAACAACCATTTTTTATATTAAATTATTTAATTTTGGTCTAGGAATAATATTTCAAGTATTAATCTTCTAAATTTGATCAAAATATTCATTAACGACATTTAAAAATTATATATGTTCAAATAAATTTAAAATGGGTTGAGGTTATACCTATGAGATAAGTGACATCAGACTATCAAACCTTAATTTTTGTCTTTTCTAAACTAGATCTTCCTAATATATGATGATATTATCAAATTAAAACATTTTATAATGTCTATAACTATTATAATTTTCATCCAAACTTATTTTCCTTATCACCAGAATAATTAGAATCAACATGTATAATATTTGGCTCAAAATCATTTTCCTTATTATTAACTTCTCTAAAAGTCATCAATCTATATTTTTTAAACCCATAATCATAGTCATCAATAAATTTTTTTATGTTAGGCTGATCATAAATAAAATTTACATCAACGGATTCTACTAACGTAGATAGTGTTTTATTTTAGAACTTATAAATTTATTCATTGGATGAAAATCCTTTGAAAGCACATTCTTTTAGTTTTTCTTCAAACATTTCTAAATAAAGTTTTTATATTTATTTAGATAGGGATCTAAAAAACCATGATGTATTTTACTATAGGATTGTTATTTTACCACATCTCATAGGGAGTCATTTTTTGTTATAGTCGAAGTAAACATATATTTTGAACATGTACAAATGTACATACATAATCTCTAAAAAATAATTTATAAATCATATACTTAGTGAGAATGTTTATTCCTATATCAAAAAAACATATTTTTTTCCTTTCTATTACTCCATATTTTGAGGTACGTAGGGAGAACAATATTCATCCTCAATTCAATGATTCTTTGTGTTGTACTAGAAATAGATACTTTTTCACTCCTTCCAATCTATATTCTAAAGTTCAATATATATTAACCTCTTTTTTTCTTAAATTCCCTTTTTGAAATTTTTGATCAACTCTATTTCCTTTGAATTATATATATATATATATTATGTTTTGGGGGGGTATAGTTACATTTAACACACACACCACACACAGTGGTCAGAAAAGTTGGTCATATCCCCCAAAGGGTTAACCCACACATCAAGTTTATTTATTAATTACATGGCCTGAAGTCATAGTGGGCATGAATCCCATTTCATTCCCTAAAGGCCCAGTTCAGTTCCATTCATTCATGAACTTTATAGTGGGCATTTGAGTAAAATAATAATTTAATGTAAAAAAGTTCAAATAAACATATATTGTTTTTTATCCAATATACAAAAATATATATCAGAGTATATGATATAATGTAGTATGGTGTATTTGATTTCAGCATTCATATGTTTTCCAATAATTGTTCATCCACTTGGGATGTTTGTAAAATCGAATCATCTTTCCTCATTTATTGTGGTAATTATATTACAGTATCTTTCTTTAAAATTGTACTTATACACTTCTAGAAAATATTCCCAAGTATTTTATTCCACAACATGGTATCAACCTAAGTACTTAAATAAAAGGAATTACTATGATATATAATATAGAATAGATTATCATTGGTTCTTTCTCCCTTGGTGATATATTTTCCATTGTGGAAACATCATAATAAACATGAATAATTTCTGAATATAACTTATGTACCATTATCTTAGAGTTAGCTACCACAATTATGTTTTTCTAAGACCATTAAAAATTGAACTTCCTTTAACTTCTTTCAGAGAATTACACTTAGCTATTACAATCCTATTATTTTTTAGGAACTATCATTCCTAAAAGAAACTACTTTTCAATCATGTTAATCAATAATTTTTTAATATTTTTTCATCAGATATCATATGTGAGGAAAAATAATTTCTATAATTCATGGTTTAATAATTTTTATAGCTTTTAGAAAAGTATCAAAAAAATATTTATCTTAAATTTTTTCTTAGCTACCTATTATTTTTTGGTATGAGTAATGTTCACCGAAAGTGTTTTTATACAGTATTTAGTATAGTGACATGGTTGGTCACATGTTCTAAAAATTCTTTCTAATATATGAAAATAGTTTTTCATTGAGGTATTTTTTTCTAATGTTAATGTTCGTTCATTCGTATATATTTAATGATTTACCTCATTTTATTCAACTATTTATACCCCTTAGTTCATACCTACTACAAGGGAGATACATGTTGTATTATCAATTTTACACCTTGTTCCTTTTTGTCCCATGATACAAACAGTATCTATTAATCATTGATATTTTATTGATGAATTATTTCTCCATATGATATGTTTTTTGGGATTCCGCGTACTCTAGAGAATTTTATTTCCCTTAGTATGGGGAATCATTATTTAAATAGTAATTTTTAGCTTCCATGGATGTCATATATTTATTATATCCATTCCCAATCCAATATCCCCAATTTTTGATTCTTAATCCTATATGGTTGATAAAATAAGATGAACATTTATTGTTAATGGGTGTAGATTTCAGCAAATTAATGGGATATGTTAGTCTATAACTCGAGGTGTTTCTAATTTACCACACAAACATTGTCGAAATTCGCATAAATTTCATTGAAGTTATTATAAAAAATGAGACACCTTGATTGAATTTTACATAGTTCTTATTCCTCATTAGTAAGTTGTTCATCAATATCTTTCACTCTTTTCCTTTATTCCTCAAATTTAAGCTTGAGATTCTTATTTGTTTTCATATGGGAATCTATTTCTTTTGAAATTTTTGTTTTTATATACTATTATTTTTTATTTTTTATTAAATATTCTACATTATTTATTCAATTTTATGTTTTATTAATTATATTCCCTATGTTCTGATATTAGTTAATATTCCCTACAGGTTTCTTCACCTTTTAAATATTCACTATTTGAAATATATTATTTTCTAACAACAAGATATAGGATAGTTCTAAACATCTATACATTATAATCTTTTAATGAAAATTTCTTAATAGATTCATCATTTTACACAAAATACGTCTTTTGTTTCATCTGATGATCATTTTTTGGTGATTTATTAACTTATTTAGATGTTTTAACCAAATTTTTATTCTGAGATATTTTAATTAGAGTAAACATAATAATATTATCCATCTTTATCCTTTAGAATTTTTTTACCAAATGTATGATACCTCAAAGTCAAACAATTTAAGTAGAATTTCGTATTTTTCTTTAACTATAACATTTTAGTTAAATGTAGAGATACGAAACTTAATTCTATAATTATCTTCAGTATCCTACTGTTTATCTTTTGATTCACTAAGCCTCATGAACTCATGTTCATGTTATCATATTTTTAGCTTCCTTATAACTTCAAAATCTATTATTTCCTTAATAATATATTTGAATATAGGATATTTCCTAATTTTATTTATAATATTATATCTATGTAATTAATCAAGTGATAATTCATCTTTACCACCTAAAGGGGTTAATTTTTTATCAAACCTATTAAAAAATTTCCTTAAAATTATAACAATAGTTAAATATTCTATGAAATCAATGAATACAATTTTTTTTTAAAATTTTGTTTAATCTAGTTTTGTATTCATCAATAGTTTTATATTTTACCATCATGTTGTCATAAAAAATGATTATATATATTTGAATCTTTGTTTACATTACTTTTTTATTTTCCTAAGATATTATTTTAATTTTGTCTCAAGTTTAATTTACTTTTTTTTATCAATCAACTTCATATAGAAATTTTCTGATAAAGAAAATATGTATTTCATTTCCATATTTTCCATCATCATTAAGATTAATTTTTACAGAAAACATTATAGGAGAATATATCACCATGGGTCGAAATCCCACAGTGCCTACATGAATCACCAATAATTTTAGAGATACAGTATATGGAATAATTTTGTTTTTACATCCATGATGATTTTTCCATCTAAGGTAGAAATACCTATTTTTTGGATTAGTTATGATTATAAATGATAAATATAATAAGTTTATTATTGAGAGAAACAAATCCAATATTGATTTAAAGTCCAAGGATTGTGTGGAATATTTAGAAGGTGGGTGGAATTGATGGTAATATTTTCCAATTTATTGTCTACTAAAATTAATTTTTGCAACCTGTTAAATAGTAAATCAAAAAATCATTATAATTCATCCTCAATCATAATAAAAAATTAGTATATAAATCAAGGAACATAAGTTTTTACTAGGTTTGGAACCTATTTAGGAACCCAGTCTTCTCCATGTCATCTCCTATCGATCCTTGAATATCAACTATTTAATTAAGTTAATAAAGATAACCCAAATCCCATCATAATCCTTATGTCACCTAGTATAAAATTTTATTTCCTCCCACTAGTTAATTATTTCTCTTATACTTCATATCAAATTCAATTATAAATATTTGAAATAATCTCACAATAAAATTTATATAAATTCATTGTCTTGTATAATCAAGATATTCCATGTTTTTTCAGTGCACCATAGTCTGATAGGCCACTTTCCAAAACCTCAATTCGATAAAATTATATTAGATGGATGTTGTGTATAGTACACCTTTATATATTTCTTCTTCACTCGATTCCCCTATGATTGGTGGTTCTTTAGATTTTCACATGGAAGAAACATCATAAATTCAAAACTCTAGAAAAATCAGCAACAAAAAATTACCAAGAATATGTACCACATTATATATGAATACTTCCTCCAAAAATCAATAAGGAAGTACAATATCTGAATATGAATTTCACATGCAACTCAATGTTTTGTTGACCACCTTTTGTTCCTTTGAAACATCAGAGTCACAATTCCTCCTTGAAGTTTCCTCTAATCATTGTATCAATTGTCTCATTAAATATTACTCAAATCTCACTGAATTTATAATCATTTAAAGAATATCGAATCATTATAATGATATATGAATTTATAAATATATGAGATGTTTCTCAAGGATCTTTCAAGTGTATTAACTCTCATGATTCTCCATATGTTAGTATTGATATGATTTCTTCCATTTGATACTTCTAGAAGACTTCTTTGTCTTATCATCCTCATTTGATCATATTGTTCTGGTAAAATTATTCTTCCTATAGCCGGTTCCCTTCATGTGTTTCCTCCATACGATGGACTCAATGAATTTCATCACGAAATATTTATATATATCCTCAATCCAATGTATTTTATATTCCTTTTTTAAATGAAATCACAATTCTTTTTCCAATGACATCACATTTCTCTATATAAATCAACATTATACCTTTCTCTAACCAGTGATGTCCATCCGGTGATCATAAAGAATGTTCATACAATGATCCTTAGATAGTATATTTGATGGAGATTAATTTTATTATCATAATATTTCTCTATCTAGTGATTCTTGAAAAAAATATTATCGATAGTGGTGTATTTATATGTCTACAAAAATGTTGTACATGTCCTTATCTGATCATCCAATGAACATTATAATATTTTTCAATCACTGATCTTCAAAAATATATGTAAGATGGAATTTATATAAAATTTCTATATGATGGTCACTTTAGTTACCAAAATTCATGAATCCCCAAATTCATGCCTTCATAACTTCAAACATTTTATAGTTTCTAACATCATCATTTTATAACATCAACATTGTACAATGTATATCTATTCATTAACGTAATGAGTGAACTTTAGCTAGAACCGTGAGAACCTTTTATTAATAACCGTGATAAAAACCTTAATGATAAGGAAAGTGTTATATGTCATGGGATAGAGTAAATGAATCTTTTTATTGATAAGTAAGTAAATCCTTTTCTAATACAAAAAAAATCAAATGAAATATATTGAAATAAAATATAATAATTATTTCAAAACCAACTCATATGACCATAATACTCCCATATTCAGTGATACCTTCAATAAAAAATAATCATATAATTGAAACCTTATTTCCTATTTATTATCAACATAGTTTTCTTAATCACTATGTAATTATGATATGTTACTGTATAACTCATAGTTTATTAGTTTTCTCCTCGACTAGTTCAAGATCAACTAACCTCCTTCCACCAACATCATCCTAAGAGGTTTTAATATGACTTATTTTACAACAAAAATTCTTATGAAATTATATTTATTTACTAATTTTAGAGAAATTATTTTAAAAGAATCTAATAAAGGTCGGTAGTACTCCCATGATTCCTGGAAATCGAGTGAAAATAATCAGATAATATCCTATAATGCATGTATAGTACTTCTAGGTTACCTAAATTTTTATAGTAGCTAGACGATTCTCAAGTGTACCTTAGTGTTCAAATCCTTTTGAATACTCCTACAAAATTTTTAGGTGAGGGGAGGATCATGATCATATTCAATTGATATAATTAAATCATGAAGCCTCACACTTTCATTAAATAAAGGCATGAATGTAACTAAAGTGGTAGATCCCCCATTTTGTTGGAAATGTTCAGACTTTATAAGGTGAAAAATGATGACCTATATTTTATCATTCCTATTGGAATTATTAGTATGTGTATTATTAATGTCCATTGTGATATTATCCTGCATCAAAATTGGTATTGGGAGATATTAGATAACACCCTTTGGAAGTATCATCGCATACATTATGTATTGGAATACCAAGAAACATAAAACATTGTCATAAATGATCCAATTTATGTTTACACACCATAAGTGTTCTTATAAATCTCTACACAACATTATGACACTAGGATATATAGAGAAATATAAGCTATAAGATTCATCTAAAAATTTCATCTTCAACTCAAATACCAATAGTTCTCATAATCTCTTCCAAAACATCAAACCACCATCCTTGTAGTTTAATTCTATCAATACCGCATAATTTATGTATTAAATCATATTTTTTATACCCTACCCTCTTACAATGTCTTTTTTATCATCTCTAGTTATGATTGTTGGTAAATTATTTAGAAAATGAATGATGTTTCTTCTTTATTAATAATTTATATGACCAGCTTTACTAATGCCGTAAATATTAGAACCTTGTCCATACATATCATGGAAAGAAATATGTGATCCTTCCAACCCAACACACCCACCACCTTATTTAACATCATATGTTGGAAATTTACCTTATAGTAATAGTCATTGAATAGTTCTAACCATGTCTTTTATTTCATGTTGAGTCCATTCTATGTGAATACATACTTCAAGATCTTATGATCTTCATATATTTCATATATTTTACAATATAAATAGTGTCTCATTATATTCAAGGAATTAATTTCCACCACATACTCAAGACCATTTATAGTCATAGTCTTTGTTCTTGTTTATTTAATTATACTAATTCATAAGCAACAACTATATCATTTTATAGAATGATACTCCCTGTTCTTTTATTTTATATATCACTATATATTAGAAAATATTCCATTACCTTTTGGTAATATTAGAACGATTTAAATGTATATTAACTTTTTTAAATATTCAAAAAATTATTTACATTTTTTTAACCAAGTGTATTTGATCCCTTTATATATAAACATTTTTTAATAAGTTAGCTAATCATATTTTTTTGATAAATCCTTGATACCATATGGCTACACTAAGGAAACTATAATTTTGTTGTTGTATTTGATGGTGTTATCCATTTATTGACCATCATTAACATTGAATATTCTATATATTTAATATATTATTAAATAATATTTCCATTAAGATAAAAATATTGAAGAAAAAAATCAAACATATTCAATTTCTTGTATAATTTATTTTCTCTCAAGGTCTCTAGAATATTCCTAAAATTGTTTTTATTCTCTTCAAATATCTTTGAATATATCAATGAATCATTAATATATACTATTAAAGATCTCTTTATATAAAATTTTATTATTTTATTAACTATATTTATAAAAACTAAGGGTTCCATGGTTAATCCAAAAGGTATTACTGTGAAATCAAACTGGCCATAACTTGTATAGAAATTCGTCTTTGGTATATCACTATTAATAAATATTAACTGATGATAAAAAAATAAGATCAATTTTTATATTTAATAATCCCCTTTAATATAATAAAAATGATAATCACTATATGGTATTGAATACTTGTTTTTAATAGTAAGGACATGAATTTTCAAATAATAATTGAATGTCATCACAGACCCATCCTTCTTCTTTATTAATAGGATGTGTTTTCCCTATTATGAGACACTAGGTCATATGGATTCCATATCAAACAACTTAGGTAGTTGCTTTTTCAATTAGACTAATTTTACCAGATCTATTTAATAGAGTTTCCAAGATATGATATTTTTAGTAGGGATGAGGTTGATGGAAATATTGCTTCCCAATCTGGTGGATATCAAAGTATTTCATCAATAAATATATTAATATATTATATTATAATAAAAAATTATTTTATTCATGGAATAAACTGCTTCTATCATACTTTATATCATATTTTTATTTCCCTTATGAATTTATTTAAAATGATCCACTGGAGGAGGTTCCAGAAAATACTCGGGTAGTGAAATAACTCATTTTAAAAAGTGATTTTATTCAATCTTCATATATTATATGTTTAATTTAATTTTATTTTATTTCATGGTAAACCACCTTTTATGGGTTGAGGGTGAACCATTACATTTCTAAAAGTCCCTATGAACCAATGGCCCGTTAATATTTAATGGATCGATTTCATCGTGGTATGAAATCTCATTACCTGGTTGAATGGCTCATGATGTAAATAGTAATGCTACAACGCACTTAGTTTCTACAGTACCAGATTATGATACATCACACATTATTGTTAAAATCATTCAATTTTCCCTCATAGTAATTTTTATAGTACTAATACAGTTTCTATATAAACCCGCACTGAATTGGGGATCATTAGGGGTCAAACACCCAACCTATTAGATATCTAATAGGTGGTGGTAGCACTTATTCACTACCATACCAGCTACCAGCTAGATTTTACTCTCTTTCTATCATTAAAAAAATATTGAATTTTACATTATAACCCAATACATATAAAAAATTACTTAAATTTAATGCATTGGTATAAAAACTAAATTTGTAGCTAGACATCCTCTAGGAATTTTTATATAAACAATCAAATGTATTTTTTTATAATAATATTTTAACTTTATATCTTAATTTAAATATGTAACCATAATGTATTGGTGGAATAATTAATTTTTTTTGAAAAATAATAACATATACAATATTTTATTCATCTATAATTAAATAATGTATCAATTAACATTGATTTTATGGTCAATGTTCCTGTTATCACATCGTTTTAGGCTTCAAATTCCATCCTACTAATATCATAATCCCAACTTTCTCCCTTTTATTTATATAAGGTAGATTAAAATGTTGATTTGAGGATTGATTAGAATATTTTATCATCTTTACAAATATAAATCACTATAAACTAGTGTTCTCTCTCTTTCCTTTTACCCTTATGAGATTGGTGGCATTTAACTCTAAAATTGAAATAAACATACATGAAATTCAAGTAATATATACATTTTTTCTTCTCTAAACTATTATATATTATAAATCTAAACATACCCTTACTATCATTTCCTATAGTTATTTCTACAAGTATTTTATCCATCCAATTATTCCCTCGAAATACATTAAAAAATTTAATAATTGGAAAACTCATTCAAAGATTAGATCAAACTTTTAATTATCTCCTCATATTTATAAATGGTTTGAGATACTAATTCCCTCAAAATTATTAGTTTAAATCCATCAAAAGATTAGTCAAAATAAATTTATATATTGTGGAAATAATCTACAAAATTTCATGATAACCTTGTAATGTTAGTCTCATACTTGGTAATATTTTTACCTTTCATTTATTTTAAACAATGAAATTTGTTTTTTATGTCACCTGATTAATTTTAATAAAAAACATTTACAAGGAATATCACTTTAAAATAACTACATCCAGTTGCCTCTATATCTTCCCCATTTATAGTGATTTGAATAAGCTACCACCAGAAATCGTCACCTCCCCTTAGATAATATACAACAACGATAACATTATCCTTTTTACTATTTCCCAATGTGATGAATATATTTTCTGCATGCATTATTCATTACCGTACAACTAATGGATTGATTTTCCCTTAAAGATAGAGGTTATTGAATCATGAATTGATTTAACACTATTACAAAAAATTAATGTGTAACTACCTATTCTATATGATCAAGGTTATGTTTCAGAACTTTGTTTAAATTACCCAATATTATGAGAATTTGGTCAATTCTAACACCGGCTTCATAGGTTTCCCTGGTGGAGAAATCCCAACATTGATTATAGGTGATAACACAGTTTTCATTCCTTAAAATATACACCATTTCTAAAAAATTATATATAGTAATCAGTTCTAAAAAAACACATTGAATTATAAATCATTATAAATAATTTCTGATAATTTAGAAAAAATTCATATAAAGTATTATATATATATTCTAGAATGTTTTCTATGATTTTATAATGGTTAATCAAAATAATTTATTACCCGACTATATTCTTTGGAACATTGTTCCCAAGGATTATACTAAACATGATTTTATATAAACTATAACAACACATACACCATTAACCCAAAGCCTATTGTTATTTATTACAATGCCAACATAACTCATACGATCCTATTAAATATGATCCAAAAGATTAGTATTATCATTAGACTTGAAACATACCAGAACATTACATTACATTTGAAAAATAAAGTACATCAAATAAATACATGAAAATTTATTATTCCTTCATAAATATCCTATGGTTTATGCAGTATTATTTATGGTTTCCTATATAATAGAGAAAAAATAAATAAGGTGAGGTCAAATGCTCAGTTAGGGATAGAATATGGTGAAATCTAATAATAAATAATCATAAAATGAATAATATGTAAGGAAAAAAGTAAAATGATGCCATATAAATGATTATATGAGCATACCATATCCCTAGATGAAATAACCATGTTAAAAATTAATCACATTAGAAACAATAATAAATTTTCTAATAATAAAATTCATAATACGGGACATTATATTCAAACCATTAATGCCTTGTACTACGAAATCATAAATAAGGATGAGGATGTTTTCATTACCCTATAATAGTTTGTATCATGAGACCTACTGATTTATCTAGGGGATATATAATTCTAATACCTACCCATCACATAGAAATTCTAATGCGTGTATCATATAAAAATAATGGAACAAAATGTTATAAAAATTTTTTCATAAGGAATATTGTAAATAAACATGGATAAGTAATCAATAATTATACATATAGAAATAAATTACATATGAATTTTTATGATCTTCTAACTCAACGAAATAATTTTTTTTTCTTGATGAATATCTATTGACCGCATTAGAATCTAATATGATATTCCCAATAGGATAAAAATTACCATTGTTGAAAAAGATATATGAATGTAATGGGATGATATAATTTCATTATATAAGGATATAAATAAGAATTTATTGTTTAATACAATAGTTTGTGATGTTATAACACCAAATAAACAATAAAATCCCTCCTTAAAATTATTAATATGTGTCACTTATATTTGATATGCATTAGGTATGTAAAATTTCATTAAGGATGAAATTATAGCTCAAAATTATATGAGATAGAGGGTTAACATTTAAAAAAGAAAGATTTGTTTAACCATGGACCTGGTAGAGGTTGAACAAGATATGTTGATATCATCCTTCTGTAGGCAAATTATCCCACATAGAAATAGTATATCCAAAATAGCACAAAATCCTAGAATAGATAGGGATTATATAAATGTTTTTATTGCTATGAAACTTTTTTGGTCTTATAATGACTTGTGATGAGTTTATAATTAGATTTAATGGTGAATTATCACTCATATTACAATAATATATTATTTAATAATGAAACTCAACAATATTGGATATGGAAATTTATAATAAATCGAAAGGATCAAAAAGATAAATGAATAAAATAGATTAGAAACCCTTACCTTACTAAGTATATTCATAATTCTTGATAAAGATAACATTAGAACCATTATTACTACATATAAGTATTCTTGAGAGAGAAATTCATAAGGTGATTCTGCTAAAAAAAATTGTAGTGAAGAGGAATGAGATGATGGTCTTTGACATAGATTATTTTGGTTGTGAAAAATTTTATAGCATTTTCTTATCCATGTTATTAGATCATGATATAATAAATTTAAAATATATTAATTTAAATTAATTTGATAATGAAATAATTATTTAAATATATTATTTCATCCATGGAATTTTAATTTATTCAAAAATATTTTATTTTTGAAAAAATCTTAAAATGCATTTTAGATTTTTGAAATAACATTATACATTTTAGAAATTTAATTTAATGTTTTGAAATAATTTATTTCAATAGATAATTAAATTTCAGGTTGTGGAATAATTTTAATTATTTATTAAATATTTTTACATAAAATTGATGTTTTAATACATATCATATTTGCATATTTTACTTTTCTATTCATCCAAAAATTCAACTCTCTGAAAATAATCAAAAATTCATCATTACATAATATTGATGTGATTATTTTATATTGAATTTTTATTTAATGAATGAATTTTCTATACATACGAATTCTGTTTATTAAATAAAAAAATTAATGTATTTAAAATTCTTTATTTAGTATCAAAAACATAAATATTCCTTTTTAATAAGAATTTACTATTCTATGTCTTGTATAAGTAATTAAGTACTAATTAATTTATAAATACATATTTTTTAAATTTATTTATTATAATTTTATGATATGTTATTATATATTATATTGGAAACATTTATATATAATTGTATTATTACTATTGAAATGATTCTATTTTTCTGTTATCAATTTAATGATTAACATACCCTTTAAAAAATATTATTACTGATTGTAAATAAACTTCATTATAATTAAAATGATTAATATAAATATCTTATTTTACTTATCATTCTCATTCAAATACTTATTGGTTTTCTCATAATACTAATGCATCTTTTCTCATTGTAATTCTTTGTAGAAAATGATACTACAATGATTAAGATCTTAGTATGTTCATTAGTTATTATCTGTTTCATACCACTAGTGGTGAACATTGTAGTGAATTTAAATCTCTAATTTCTTCTATACTCGTATTATAGATTAAAAGGTATTTTGTTTTTAAATGACTAATGTTATTTAAATATTCATTTTTATTGTATAATTATAGTACTTATATTCCTTCTCTTGATATTTCATCAGATATATTAACCAAGAAATATTGATATCGACAATGATGCATTTATCTAATTCACTATGTGCATCTAAAATGTGTATTCCATCATTTTTTTAAAAGTACTTACTTCCCATTTGGTTTTCTATAACATTCAAATCCACATCCCACGGACACAGTGTCTTGAGTAAACATTTTCAATTATTGTCTACTAAACTTTATTATAATTTCATTCACCTGATTTGTTCATATGATCTCAGAAATGATATACATTCCCATGTTATATTTTATTTGATTGGTAATACAATATATTCCATATATTGTTGTAAATTTATTTTCAAAATACATGATACAATCACTATGATGTATTCACCTACACTATGTAAACTTGATTAATTTCTCCATATTTTATTCAATTGTTTCTAAAAACCAAAATAAACACATACACAGATTTTCTTCTCCATCCCATAATAATGATGATGATTGTATTTATTCAATATGTTGAAGGAAATTTATTTTATTTCCTGTATTAATATTGATGATATGATAATATTTTGAACCAATAATATTTTTATTTATGATACAGAAAAATATATCCTTTATATTCAAAATGAGAGATCTGAATGATGTTTGAACTATTCTACGTAAACAAGTTAGAGAATATAATGTGGTATATTTTTTATACTTATAATTTGTATATTTTTAATTAGATAAATATATTTAATAATATTATATTTAATGATATAAATAATTCAATGGTATATATTGTTAAATGAATAACAAATATAGGGAGAGTCATGGAACAAGGCATAATATCACTTTTATGATATATATAATAAATAGATAATTGATTCATTTCACTATATTTGATATTGTAATGACCTGCATTTTTCTGATGGATTTATACCATATTTGGGTTACTATGAGGGTGAGATTAGGGAAAGTTAGAATATAATAATTCAAATTAAGAATTGGAATCCATATATGAATTTTATGTATTTAAGAAATATTTTTAGTTGCTTTATCATGTAGAGAAGGCCTGAAGTGAGTTTTCGGGGTTCTGAATACAGGACGGTGTAGGACAATGGATTATGTGAGCCACTATGCACTCAATTGGGACAAACCAGGAACCCTATGGTGTTTGAGTTGTGAAGGCCCTCTGGTTGGGGTCATAGAATGTATTGTTCTTCTCAATATATACTTGATGCAATATCAGGTTGCTGGTGATGGTGTACGAAGTACCTAGTGATTCCAAGAATAATGTTTTTAATTGGATAATTTAGAATTTTCTATAAATTTCCTTTTAAAACCCTTATTTAGATTACTTATTTTATTCAACCATCATGAGGGGGAGGTTCACCCCATATCCCCCTTTCCCACTACTTTAAACAACCTTGATCCATGGTGATCAGTGGATTTGTTATTTATAATTAATGTGATATCCTTTTGTATTTCTTCTCCATTTGTCACCAAAAATATTGTTTGTTAATTTTTGTAGTATAGAGCTCATGTTTTAATAAAACATCATCTATATGATGGTGTAATTGGGACGAAATTATGGTGATTCTATGTGTATAGGATATAGGCTTCTCTAAGGAGAATAACAACCATGATTTCATGTAGTCTCACATGTGATTAGTCACTAACAATATATAATTTTGTTTTTACACAAATTTTGATGTAATTAATTGATGAATTTATGTTGGGAGTAAGGTATTTGTCTATTTTTAGTCTTAGGTATGTTTTATGTGTGGACCACACTTTATTTGATGAGTCATTAACATCGTTACACCATCTGATTAAATATTTCTCAATTATTTATAAAGATTTAATTATGGATTTAATTATGTTAATTAGTTTTAATGGTTTTATAATTAATAAATCTAATTTATTAATGGATTTAGTGCCTCATGTAATGAGATTATGAATATGAGTAAGGATTTAAATTTTGGGATTGTATAATTTGAAGTATGTTTCTCTTCTAAAGGTGCCAACTAAATGATTGAGGTAGGTGGTTCCTAATATCACCACATGATATGTGATGCATATATATTTTGGATATTTTTTTGGGTTAATAGGGATTAGGAGACTTAATTTGGGAGTGTGAGTGGCTTCATTTATGATTGGATGGGATGGTGAGTTCTATTAGACTCTAAGAAAATCATTAGGAGTTGTAATGTTACTACATAGTCTTTGATGACTACTTGACCTATGTGAGAGTCATAATTAATGTAATTTGTTACCAAAGTAGGTTTTCCGTGATAGATTTTGGGCTTGATTGACCTATAAGGGCTTTATTTTAGGTATGAGATGCTCAATTAGGGCGGTTTCTAGGGGTGAGCCTTTGGATTATTTTTGAGCTTGTCATATGGTATTTGGGGATGAGAAGGCATATGATATTGGTCTGGAATATAAAAAATATGGTTTCCTTTCTTATAGAGAAATGTGTTTGGACAATCATTAATGTGGATGAATCCTTAGATAGTTTGTGTTGAACACATGGTTATCTATTTCCATTTTTCACTAGAAAGTGATGGACTTTTTTGGGAGTGGAACACTGTGGGGTTTTCCTATCCATAGCTTGGGTAGTGATCATTTTGAGGTAACCATGTCTGTTTTTTGTTGAGAGAGACTTACGTGTTTTGTTTGGATAAGTGGAGATTCCACCTTCATAAATAGGCTTTGGTATAATGAGTCTTTCAATGGGTCAAATTTTTAAAAATGGGTATGATTTATTGGATTTAGATCCATGTTGAGGTAGGGATAGTCTTGGTGTATAGGTATTGGGTATATTATGTCATGGTGAAAGGTTTCATAGTGAATGAATTGGTTTTGAATGAATTGGTCTTGAATGAAACAATGTTATGGGTAACAAGTTATTTCCAAGGGTAAAATTGTGTACGATGAGGTTTTGAAATGGGTTGTCATTCTTACACCTTGACTATGTCAGGTTTTTGGGTTATATATTATTTACCCATCCATTTATTGTGTTTATGGCTAAAATCCCACCTTTGATATATCACTAACTGATGGTGTGTGATAACCTTGTCCAGGATGTATGTATGAGCCATTTTGATAATATATTCCATAGGGGATGTTTATTACTTAGTTATTATCATATGGTTGATAATTAGATGGGATATATTATCCCCAAGTTAAGTATATTTTAGAGATTTCTATGTGATGACTATATTGGGAATGTGATTTTTTGTAATGTCAACGAAGGGATTATATTTATATTTGGTTAGGTATATTTTCATCAGATGTATTTTATTGATACGTGGTTGGGTTTAATGTCAATTGAGGGACTATAATTCGATTTGTGGTTAGGTGTAATACTAATCTTGGGGAACTTCTAATGTGGGGTGCACTATCCCCTTAAATCAGTTACTAGTGAGACATTATTCCCTTAGGATTTATTGTTAAATGGAATATACTACCCTCTGAGAGATGTTTCTTGTGGGATGTTCTAATCGAAGAAATGTTTTACATAGGGATGTGTTAACTCCAAAGTGATGTTTCTAGAGGTATATAATACCTTGGGAGATATTTTTGGGTGGGATGTGCTATACCCTAATGAATATAATAGATAGAGAATGATTCCTCTTGGAGTGTGTCCTGGGTTGGATATACATCCCACTGAGGGGTGATTTGGGTTGGATATAATGTGCCCCTAGATGATTGGTAGAGTCATGTGGGATATACATTCCCTAAGGATAGGTATATCTCAAGGATGGATGTAATATATCCTGTAAAATATTATGAGTTACTCAGAGTGGAGACTATCAATGATAAATGTAGTTCCACAAATATCATGTAGCCAGCACTAGCTAAAGTAGGTATACATTGATTATTTTGGTGAGTTATTGAATACACATGGTGAAATAGGTGTACAGATAAGATATTTAGTTTAGATATAATTTAGATAATTCAGAAAAATATATAATAGTTATTATTTTTATTTAGTTTTAGCTCTCATGAAATATATGATCACCCCATTGGGAGATCAGACATTGACGCATGACTCTATAACTTTCATGTGTATATTTTTTTATACCATAGTGATGTTATTTATTTATTGTTTTACTTATAAAAAAAATATGTGGTATGTACTCTTATGCGATAATTTATTGGATAAATTAATTATTTGTTATTATCATTATAATGATGCTAAAGAGTATAGTTTTCCAACAAGGTATTATTATCACAATATTATTAGTTCGTAGCCATTGGAATATCGGGATAAATTATTAAAGCCTTATTATTCAATCATTTTGGTCACTATTTAGGATGGATTTGAAAATATGTTATAATATGGTATTACCGATTTTTTTTATTATTTTACTATTCAGGATATGTTAGGCAGAGGTGTGTATTATCAGATAATGAGTTGGAATATATGTGCATTACCTTCTAACAATTTCATGTGATGAATTACATGTTTACCGGGAGTTGAAATTGTTTTTCATTATTTTTTTTATTATAGTTTTGTGTATTTTGAATATAATTATTTTATATTTTATAAATTTATTAGTCTTTCTTTTGTCCTAAGGATTAATGTGGAATAAGTTTATGCCTAGTTTTTTTCATGTAGGATTTCATGACATGTTATTTCATTTATATGATTAGGATACTTGTTTCTGAAAAAATTAGTTATGATTAATCAAATAATTAACAATAACATTTATTTTTTCAAAAATAACTTATTGATCACATTCTACTTATCCAAACCCAATGGAATGATTATTTGTAGATGAATCAATTTAAGATTAGGTAACCATGATTTTCATGGATGTGAAATTGATCTAGAAAGTGGTGGTATGGTATATTGATTCTTGGTTAAGATTACTACACTAGAGTAGGTGTTTTCATGAGTATGGGGGTGACTGATGTATATTAACAAAAAATAATTATATCAGAATGAGAGTTAATATTTTACTCCATCAACAACAATAACAATTTATTTTACTCAACTTGGGATATTTTTTATTAATACCATCCCTATTATCCCTTTGGATAGTTTGTGAATTATTTTTCCAAGGATAGTATCGAAATTTACTTCCTTGATTGCATTATTAGTGCTATTTGAAATATTTTATTTCCTATGATCATTTGACATTGAATTTCCCTTAATTATCCACATCATTTTTCATGGATATATTTATCTCCAAAACTATATATATATATATTAAGATATGATATTTACCTTGACATGTTATATCATTAATATTTTTATTCTCAGGTTATTCAATGTTTCATTTAATTCATTGGAAATTATGATACAAATGTTTCAAAGTTTCATGGGAAATTTTTTAGTGTTTACTGATTAATTTCCCCAATAAAGTTTTAATGGTATTTCAATAGTAGTTACATTCATCAACATCAATAACCCATATTGTTAATTATCATCCACTAAAAAATTATTTATAAATTTGTGTCATTTATTCAACACAAATATTTTACAAGGCCAATTTTTTGTTACAAAAATAAATTACTCTATTTGAGAAATTATTTGGAAAAGAAATTATGGCTTGGTCCCAGAATTTATATTGTCCCTCAATGCATCGGTGGGTTCTTAAATGTCAAATAATTTAAGCTAATAATGTATTATTTACTATTAATTTATACAATCTTGTGAATGGTACTGAGATTAGAGGCTTCCATGTTCCTTTGACATGAATTTCAATATTTAATAATTGTATTAATTTTCATTTAGTATTATTTTTCATGTCAAAGGCACAAGAAAACCTATACTTTTATTACCTTTCACACGATGGTTTAAAATTAGTAGTAGTTACTATTTTATTTGCATAACTTATTTGTCTCATAGGAACCCGCCGAATCCTTGAGGGACAATATAAAGTCTTGGCCCTACCCATCATTTCTTGTCCAAATCATTTCTCAAATAGAGTAATTTATTTATGTAATAAAAAATATGCCTTGTAAAATATTTGTTTGGAATAAAAGATACTAATTTAAAAATAATTCCTCAGTGTATGATAATTAACACTATGGGTTATTGATGTTGATGAATGTAAATACCATTGAAATATCATTAATAATTTATTGGGGAAATTAATCATTAAACACTAAAAATTTTCCAATGCAACTTTGAAACATTTGTATCATAATTTCCTATGAATTAAATGAAACATAGAATAACATTAGAATAAAAAGATTAATGATATAACATTCCTCGTATCGAGTAATTGATTTAATTAATTAACAATATGCCTTATCAAATATCTTTATAGATTATAGAATACAGACTTATAAATATTTTCATATATAATAATATAAATATAAAAGTAAATTTTGTTTGTAAAAATGGAATATAGTTTAGGAAATAATCTTATTTAGGAAAAATAATATAAATATTTATTGTAAATTTAATTTCTCATTATCATAAGGAATTGATTATTTTAAGGGGTCAAACAAAGGAATCATGTTTATTAATTCCAATACTATCCTTAGCAAAATAACTCATAAACCATATAGATGATGGAAAATAATGGTATCAATACAATTTATCACATGTGAATTAAAAATAAAGTGTTGTTTTATGCATAGAAATAGTATAAAAATATATTTTGAAAACAATATTGTGAAAAATATGATTTTCATTTTAATTTTTTTTTGAAAATTATTATCATTGAAAATTACATTTAAAAATATTTCATTACAAATTCAACTTTTAATCCTGAAAATTAATACTCAATGAAATGATGGTAGGTAAATCCGTACATGTTGTACAAAGTAAAAAAAAAAATTTCCTTTAGCACGGTAAAATGAATAGAAATGTTCCTTGTTTAGAAAGAGACATGTATATTAATTCCAAACATTTTTAAAAGATAAAATGGTGAAATATCATCAATAAATAAATTTTTAATGGTTAAAATATTTTTGAAAAAATTTCATAAATCAAGGTTTTGGGAAGAAAACTGGTTCTCTGAATAAATAGTGAAATGAAGTTGAGTTTTCATAAAACAATTTCTTATACATTTTTAGAACCAAAGAGTGAAAAAATGGTAATTTTACATTAAATGTTCATTAATAATAATATTACATGATAATTAATAGGATTATTTTAGAAATATCATATAAATGCCTTTATTGGAATTTCAAGAATGAGAAATCATGATTAGAATGAGATTGTTAGAAAACTGTTAAAAGACAATAATGATGAAGTGAAAATAAATAAATAAATAAATTAATAGATTATGTGTATCAAATATAAATCCAGATAAAAAATTAGAAGTAGAAAAATATATTGTAAATATATATTATACATAATTTGGTAATATTAACGACAACGGGGAAGTAATATAACCCAACGAAAAGGAATCAGATTATAAAGTTTCTTTCCCACTTGTTAACATTATGTTAAAATATCTTTAGATGATATAATTAAAATAGAAACTTAAATTACCATGGAAAATTAATTATTCATGATATTACATTTAAAAATGGAAGTATATACACCATATGAAAGAAACTAGGTTTAAACAAGACAATTTACCTCAATGAAATGAAATTGAGACAAAATCCCTAAGTACATGCTAAATATTGAATTATAATTTAATAGAAATAAATAACATCAAATGAAACTGTAAATACCATTTACATAAGTTTTTTTTCATATCATTTAAAACAAGGGTAATATATACATCACACGAAATTAATAAGTGGTGAATGTGGTGTATGCCTCACGAAAGGAAAAGTGATACAAGAAAACATTACGTTGTCTTTCCTTTTAGGATAATATAATTTATCTTCCTACAAAATGGTATTATTCGTCTCAATAACTTATAATAGAACTATAATAAAATATATTATATCACATGTATACTTCTTATAATATCTGTTTACACATTTTTTTAATAATATTTGATTATTTTCACTCTTTCAGTTGTTAATTTCCTAATTTTTTGAGTATGTTTTGACTCGATATTTTTGTTCTTCTTATGTTGATCACGATTTAATCATCTAAATAATTTAAAATTGATGTACCTATCACAGATATTTATTTTATGTGTATTTCAAATAATCCTTAATGTTTATATATAAGTAATGAAATGCACCATTCATAGAGACGGTAGGTCGTACATATGCATGAATGCTACTTCCAATTACTTGTCATATTTAAAATGTTGAAATTTAAATGATATAAATGTATTTATATATTATAATTAATGGATCCTATTAATTTCATATATTTAATTTTCTTTAAACAATTATTTTTACATTCCATTTATAGTGTGAAAGAATCACATCCCTTTGAGGAAGAGGTAGTCGATAAGTCCAAAAACGATGTTATCATATTACCATAAAATGAAAATCATGAAGGTATTATTTATATAAGAATTAAATAAGGATAAATAAATTATAAATATCATATATATATTTATTTTATATATAAACTATAAATATGTCATTACTTACATCCATGAAAGTTGGTAAATTGTAGAATGAGGGACATCGGTTCATGAGGATGTAGTCTGTCGTACACAAAAAAAATAGTTGTGTATCTAATTTTGATGGATACGTGTGAAACTATAGTTAAAACTATTATAATAAAAATAAATAATTATATTTAATATACTGATTTTATTATAAAAGTTTGATATAGAAAAAATTTAATGGTTTGAGAAAGAAATAAAATGGATGTGATCGTTGAAGAATGTTACCTCTTATTAGGGTAACTTCTCTTTATTTAAGCCTAAACACATACGTGGTTTGATTTTATGACCATAGTTATCCATCAAGTATTATAGGAGAATGTTTGGGTGCTTACCTTTGAATGATTTTTAGGATCCAAATAGAATGAAACTTTGAATAAGTGGGAGGTTGAGTGCCTTTTATAGTGGAGGAGGTGTGGCGTTTTTGTATATTTCTGAAAAAGGGAATTCCAACCACATTTATTCCATGTAATTTGTTTCCAATAATGAAAAACATTATATAAAAGGGTGTATAGGTTATAAATTTGGCTGTAAAATGGATTTTGGAATTGTGTATAGGTCATTTTGGACATTAAGATCATGTTTTAGTCCCTTATAAAGATAATTTTTATCTTAATCGTTGTAATTAATTATAATTATTTTTACTAGTATTTTTGTTCAAAAACTAATTTATCCATATTATAAGTTATAAATTATTATTATTCTATATATTGAATGAATTCTTGCAAATTACAATCACATAATCGTCAAAAATTATATTAAATTTTATCCCATAGATAGGACGAAAAAGTAGCTTTTTAATATAAAAATGATCAAATGTTTGAGATGTTTTTATATCCAATTTCAAATTGAAATTATTAAAATGACCTAAAATGGATTATTATGTGTACAAATTATCTAATTAATATATAAAACATAAAATAATTTCATTTAAAATTATAAATAAATTAGATGAAAAAACAGATTTGAATTAAAATTTAGTTATTTTACTATGAATCAAATGATGAAACTTCATAGAAAAGTACAAAAAACCCACCCTTACATAATTTTGAAATTTATATTTAAAAATGAAGTTCAATTTTCAATTTCAAAATTTAAAATTTTCAAAAAAACGTTCTTAAAATAATTTTTTTAAAGCTGGCGAAATTTTCTTTTTAAAAATATTGTTTTTAAGTATAAAATATGGGTTGTTCACATATAATGCCAGTAAAATCAAATAAATTAATATTAAAATCATTTTTTTGAATATAAAAAATATATATTTTATTATTAAAATTCATTAATTAAAATTATTATAATTTATTAAATCAAAATGACTTTGGGAGCATAAATATATATCCTTTAAATTCAATTTGTTTAAATTTCTATTTCTAATTAATTGGTAAGAAATGAATTAAAATTATATTTGTATAAATAATATATTTTTATAAGTTAGTTAATAATATTAATAAAAAATAATTTAATTCCTTGGTTAATTATTATTAGATTAAATAATAATATTTAAATAATATATTTTTGTTTGGTAAAACACGATGTTGCGTGTAACACAAGCCATTGAAGAAACTCAATATTTCAAGTGACACATGCTAAATTAGTATTGTGTGAAATTAAATCTATATAATATATTTATTTAATTTAAAATAGTATATATATGTTAAAGTGTTAGGATTTTATATTCCCTTATGCGCTTAGTGTTGCGTGTCATACACGCTATCAAATACAATATTCATACTTTAGAGTTTTTGGGAGTTTAAAACCCATAGAAGATGATAAGATGTGTATCAATGGTGAAGAAACTAGAATATTAGGTAACATATGTGCATGGGATAAGGAGGAGATAATAATTATTTCATTCCAATGTTCACACACACCAAGAATTGAAGAATATTACTAACATTGTTAGTATTTTACTATAGTGTATAATCCGGATAAGTCCTCAAAAAAGACAGAGTGTGAGAAAACATGAAATAGAAAAAAAACTAGTTATGACTAAAAAATAGCCAGTGTGATTTAATACATATTAAAGGGGATTTTAGGAGGACCCTTGATGAACTGTCTGGAGGCAATATAATGATATAAATGGGAGGTGGTAAGAATGTTGTAAGGAAATATATTAAACTAGAAGCATGGCCATATAAATAACCCAACATGAGGTGTATTATGAGATAAAAATAAGACCAAATGTTTCAAGAGATTATATTTTGAGTATTTTAGGATATTTAGCATTAGTATTTTAATAATATAGCATTCAAATGGTAATAAAGTTATTAATATTGGAGAAACAAAGTCTCATAACACAACCCAATCATGGAAATGATGAGAGTTTCATGGTGGAACATTATAAATAATTTTGAATTACACCTTTTACATTCTACATATTCAATTAATTAAAATAGAATTTTTTTTGGATAAAATATTTAACTTGATATAGAGGTTAAAATAAGATTTCATAGTAATAAAAATAAAAGGGATCACTGATTCAACACCTCTTCATCCTACTGATCTCAATAGGCCTAGGTACTAAAAGTGGTATCAAGGTAGAGATTACATTTGAATGATCCAATTGATCTAGAATCATAGAAGTTGTGAATCCTATCAACAAGTTAGGTGTATATATTTTTTATAACCAAAATTTTCATGGATGAAAGATCTAGATTCTTTAATATCTATTGTAAAATGATTTAGAAGCTAGTATAGTTATAAAATTGGGATTTAAAACACATGGAAGAGACTCTCTGATGGCTTATAATTATGACATAAATCATGAATTATACAGTAAAGCTATAAATTTTATCCTTTAATCTCATATTGATAAATTCTATAGCATGATAAAAACTCTTAAAACAACTAATGAGATGTGGGATAAGATGGATAATATATATGATTAAATTGTAAAAATTGAGGAATATAAACTGTATATTTAGAGTGAAAATCTTGAATATAATCTAATGGTTAATGATGAGAATACATATGACTATTTTTCAATGGTAAAATAAATTATAATTTACATCGTGGGATTTTGTGATTCTTTGTAGGAATTAATTACTATGAAAAACATTGATGAGAAACTTCATCTAATGATATCAACCTTGGATGAAATTAGTAACTTTCCAATTGTTTAGTTACAAAGTAAATTCGTAAATTATTACTTTAGAAAATAAATATTATTGAAAAAGAAATAAAAAGAATAAATATCATTAAAATCCATGATAAAACTCAAGCTGAATTAAATAGAATATGAATCATTCTCAAATCTAATTAGGATTATGAAAGTGCTGAGGAAAGAGTTTATGGGAATATGAAGGTCATGAATTTTTACTCCGGGAAAAATATAATATGTAAAGAACAATAAAAATGTTTTATTCCTCTTAAAGTATTTAATATTTGTGGTATTGATATTTTTCTATTGACTACCTCTGGAAAAAATGTTGAGGAAAAAGTGATTATGAAATGAAGTATTTTCCAAATTAAAACCTATAAAACCAACAAAATGATAATTGTGGTAAGAAGAATATGTTCTCAAAAAATTATATAAGAAACAAGATAAGATAGAATTTAAGAGAGGACACATCAACAAGTAGTGAATTAGATGATAAATTAATCTCTCAAAATCTCATAACCATCATTGTTGTGGTTAAATTAAAAAAATAATTTTCAAGTAGTGAATAAGTTGAATAATAAAATAGTGAAACTGAGTATATGTTTATATTTGAACTAGTGACCTAAATTTAGGAAAATTTCAAGATAAATATGAAATTAAAACTTCTATAAAAAATGAAATGAAGTGAATATATAAATTAAAATTATCTCTAATAAGAGACTAAAACATGTAAGTTTAAAGTTACCAGAAAAGAAACAATTTTAGAATATATTAATGAAAATTTGAATTCTAAGAAAGAATAAATTCGTGTACATGAGATAATACTAGGATAAATTATTGGAGATTCAATAATAATCATCCCTATATTTTGAGAAACAAATTCCCAAGAAGAAGTTATAAAATTATTTTTACTGCATAAGTGATAAAAAATATTTTTTCTTCAGTTTTATAAGATCTAAAAACCAATATAGATATTTTTAGGCTTAAAAATTTAAAAAACTTCCAACTAAAAAAATAATATGTTAATATGAGTTAGTAAAGAATAAACCATAAGAAAAATGAAAAAATGCTAGAATATTCCGGAACAACCAAAATGTCATAATTCGACACACCAATATATAGAAAAATCATGTTTTAAAAGATATTTTTAGTTTAAAGAGGGTTTTTGAGGAAATTAAATTTGTATCCTGTGGATCAAGGAGAACAAACTATGAATAAATGAAGTTGTTATTTTAAAATAAGAAATATACTTTTAAGGAAAATGATTGGGGATGGAAAACTACTGGATAGTTCTCACAAGTTGCAAGCATTGATATAAACCAATGATATAGGATGAGATCACACCAATTTAATAAAGATTTTTCTCGAATAAAGATGAAGGTGAATAAAGAAAAATGTAATTCATATGATAAATATGTTTAATAAAAATCACCAGAGGAGGTGTTGTGTGAATAAAATGATAAAGACATATCTAGTTCAAAGTATGGTTCATTGGTTCTTCCAACTTATCTCAAATGATGAAATAGAAAAATAAAATATTTGGTAAAGAATTTGAATTCATTTATCTCAAGAAGAAGTAACATCCACTCAAGGTTATTTTTGAGAGAATTGAGAGAACCATGTTTCCTTGGATGACTAATGATAGAATGTTTTAAAAAAGATTAATGAATAGATTATCAGAAAAAATAACTAGAAAAAATTAATCCTTGGTTTAGAGGTAAGTCTCTACATCACTTTTATTCTCTATGAAGAAATAAATAACTCCTCCTTATTCCCCTTTGTATAATGTGTAATAATATTAAATTATTTAACGTAACCAAATATAGGGGTATCTGATTGGGAATATCAATTCTTGACCACAAAATAAATATTACAATCGTGGAGTATCTTGACTATCATTATTAAATAGAACTAATTAAATCCCTCCAGATGGATAAAAAATAAAGAGAGTCTACCAAAATATTAATCAACATTGAGTCACGAAATATGGAGATCCCAAAAATAGGTTAAGGTCAAATATTTCTTATCAAAAATTCTATAATTATTTATTAGAAAAAATATATTCATAGTTGGGGTGTTAGTTGATGAGTTTATTAGTATAAATGTTAATAAATATTTATCATACATGAAAATCTGTAATTAATTTGTTGAGTTGAGTACCTGATATGTAATTATTAAAAAATCTATCAGGAAACCCCTATATTGATATATTTTCATGTGGTAGCACGTTATGAAATAATAATTGATATTCTTGAGGACATGGTGAAGTATCTCTTGTTTTATACATTAGTTTTAACATATAGACATATCTTAGATTAGTTGAATGTAGTTTCATCATTCTCTCACAAGTTAATCAGACATTAATTTAGGTTTAATAATCGAGAATATTATATTGTTGGAAATAATTATTAAAATAATAATAATTAGAAAATGAGTGAAGTAAAACTCTTACAATATCTTTACAGTTATTTTTAATAATTTAGATAAGGGAAAAGAGTTTAAGAAATCATATTGATATGTAGAATTATTGGTTTTTTAAAAAAAATAAAAAAGTGGAGATTGAAGTTCCCATGAATAAGATCGTTTTTTTTAATAAGTGAGGATACTTATATAAGGATGAAGCTTCATATATATGTTTGGAGAATAGTAATATGGATGAGATAAGGTGATTTCATTATAAATATGAATGGAAACTATTACATGCCACCTAGAAAACTAGGTTGGATACATTCATATAAAAACACTTTTTATGTGATGATTATATATTTTGATCATTATAGAGTTATGGGATGTGTTGATGGAGTAAAAATAATAGTTTTAAATAAGTATAAAGATCTATTAGTTTTTATTTACATCTGGCATGAACTATTATTGAGCAAATGTTAATATGGTATATTGCTGATGGAGTTTAGAGTAGTTTCTTCCTTAAGTATGAATTTCTTTTATTAAGTATAGCATTTATAAATTGGTTGTTGAAGAATTTTCAATATCCTTTAATGAATTAATGTATATATAAAGCAGTTTATCAAATATCCAAATTTTCTAGAGATTAATGGTAGTTGATATTCATGTCCATGGTCTCTGGATGAAGTTTGGAAGTGATTTAAAATTAAAATAATGGATGTAGTTTGATTCAATAAATACTAACATAATTTAGAGTGAAGTCTAAAATATAGTAAATTACATATAGATTCACCATCATATGATTTTTTTTGGATAATATGACTTTGAGGGTTTAGAATTAGACGTTGAAAAAAAGGATTGATCAAATGATTTTAGAATGTATGACGTGATCATATGACTTCACTATGAGACTTCAAACCATTTGAATTTGAGAAAAAATGTCAAACTCAAGGGAAAATTAGAGTTTTTCCATAGAGTTCAGGGTTGAAATATTATTCATTCATTAATGAAATGAATAATATGGGAAAATCTATGTACTTAACATTATTGGTTTAGGTTTGTGATGTTGAGTTACCGAATACAATATAGATTTGAGAAATGTAAGAAATTATAGAAAAGGTAAATATTGTGGAGTTATACCTATAGTTCCATGTGATGTAAATTGTTTACATGTAGATCAATATTTTATCAAAATTAATAAGTCTATATAATGAAAATTTAAGAATATCCAAAATTAGTTTTCTAAAGTAAAATAACTAATTCATTCTATGCTTGTAATGTTTTTAGTTGATTTAAAAATTACAATGGTTGTTTTTATTATATTATAGATCCTATTTGTTTAAAAATGAAACCTAGTTCACTTGAAAATACAGTAAAATGGGAATATTAATATGGCTACACTAGAGTATAATTTGTTTCACTGATCATGGGGATAATAATTATCACAAAACTGGTCTAAAATAAACACCACATCTTAGTAGTTGGTGTTTTAGGTAAGATGAATACTTATGATAAATGGTTACTCATTTAAGTCATGGTTCCTACCTTTTTTGATGTCATAAGACTGATATTTAAGATATGGTATTAGATTCAAAATAGTGAGTACTATGTTATGCTCTACATTGTGTGATCATTTTGAGATGTCTTAGTTGTTTGAAATTTTTTGAGGTTTAACATGGAAAGTTCCAGAAAAAATAAAAAAATCCATGTGATAGTGCCATGTGATATCATCCACACATGGGATTTTTATAAAGCGTTAAATGAGAGTATTTTATGGGAATAATAATATGATAATATTCAAATATTTTATGGAATCTAGGAATCTAAATCCTAAATTTAATTATATGATTTTGACTTGATTTTAATGAGAGTTTTGAATGGTTTTAAAGACTAGAAGATCACAAAACATTGTAAAGATTTTTCATTTCCCATAACTAAAAATAATATTCATAATGTTTTGAATATTTATTAAATAGGAGCTAAAAAAGAAGATATAATAAGAGATATTGATATTACTGAACTAGAGAGGAAGATGAACTGTCTATCAAAGGCGAAGAAACCTGTGAATACATGAATCTATTATGTGTTAATGAATTATATGGATATGAGGTTGATTTAATTCAGAATTTCTTATGCACCAATAAAGGGAGAAGATTAAAAAAACCACAAATGTTTTCCTAGAGTGAGAAATATAGATGGATCCTCAATGAAGAGAGTGCACATGCATAGTTGAAGTGGAATAAGTTTGACGAAAACTACAATAGGAGGAAGTATGAGAAAAAAACATTTTCAAACAGGAGATTAGAATGAACTTTGAAAAACTACCTATTTTCAATATAATGATCCAATTGAGATGTTAACATAATATTTTATGTGTATACCTTCAATTAAAAGGATTCTAGTATAGTGACCCCATTAGGAGGCAGTTCTTGTGACAAATTAGAGACCTAATATTTTTGGTGAATATCTATTAATAATTTTTAGATATTTCTCATTAACCGTTTTTAGATCAATTATACATTAAACTAAATTGATTTGTAGTGGATAAACTACGTCTTGGAACATAACCCAAGCATATGAAATAGTATGATTTCATGAATTCCATAATATCTAATATAGATTGTGTCATTTTTTTTCAAAAATGATTGTAGTTAAAGGGTTTTAGAGGGATGTATAATGTCCAAAAAAATCATAAAAACAACATTCAAAAACTACCGAGCCAAAAATATGTCTATAAATTTGGAATAAATGTGAATGAATAACAAGAATAGTGTACGTAACACCTGCCGATCCATATTTTGAATCTCTATACAGGTATTTGATCGATATCATTGAGATGTATACAAAATAATTATTCTTCAATAGGTATCCACAGATCATAAGAATCTATATATGCTCATTAAGGATCTCACTTAGGCAATGAAAATCTGGATCCTTAGTTTTAGAGGAAAGATAGAAAGGTGATTTAACAATAAATTCAACAATAGAGTTTCAAAATTTCATAACCCAATGGAATAATCTCACACAAGACCAAGCATCATACTAGTATATATAGCTATATATGTACCCTCATCGGATATAAAATGTGAATACATATTGATAGTGTCTCACAATGCAGACTAAATGATAACACCCTTGTAATGAACAGTTCAATATTTATTATAATATTATAACGATTAAATGTGTCTCCATAGATATTTAATCTCAAACAATCCTAATCACATGAGGATTCAATCGAGAGTTATAAATGGAAGTGGATGATGGGGGATAATATAATGATTATTGTATAGTATAACAATTCTCAGGTGTATCCACCATATAGTAGTGTATCACACAACACCATTGTGTACATAAGTCTTCTACATGATTTGGTTTAAAAAACTAAAACATGATAATAAATTCATTAAGCACATCCATAAATCTCCCAAACTCCCTCAAATATTTATTGACATGGAACACTTCCACCATGTTTCACTTAATATGAAGCAATTGAAGAAACCATATCCAAAACTCATTTTTGATATTTTTACTAATATTTTTGAAAAAGATACTATAAATTCACCATGTATTAGATCATATATAATAACTAGATAATAATTAATGTAAACTCTTTTTAGATATCCTTTAAAACAATTGTAGAGTTTGTATTAATGTTTCATTGGTTTAATTCACATTTTAATAAACACAATGTGTAACCCCAATAGACAATGTAGTGTTAAAAAATATAAATTCCTAAATTAATAAACATATGAAAAGATTATCATCTATGAATGATTCAATGTGACTAAAAACATATAGGGATATTTCATGATCTCTATCGAACATATGTATCTCTATATCTATGTTCATATTTTGCATCACATTAAAGAATGTGTGATAATATAATACCTTTTTCCTCCACCTAGAGTTACCACAAGACAAGGAGTACGTCAATTATATATAACTACACATATATTCTCAATCATTCAAGAATAGACTAACTAGATCAATGTGCATATCACATGTCATTAATCTTATTAGATTAAAACATAACACTACCAATACTAAAATAGATAATCATATCATATGTACTATCAATGTATGATTGTACACTTTAATAAACCATATCAATGGGGGGACCATATTTCATACTCATCATACTATAGGAAATGTATCATAATTGTTAATTTATAACCAATGGCATGATTATCAATAGACTCAACCACCCTTTGACTAGATTAGCCTCATGTCTTGATTAATAATGGTATTAAACCCTGGAGGTTCTCATGATAAGTATCTATCCAATGTTTAGTATGTGAATTTAAATATGAAACATGAACCCATAGTACCCCAAATACGTAGTGAATGACATTCCATATGGTATAGACTAGGGGTTATCATGTACATGAAACCCTTTTTATTCCCCATGAGAATAATTTATATCCTAGTATAAGAATCCAAGTCATGCTAACCTTACCCTTTCATCACAACCGACAATACCACATAGTGAACATCAATTTTGGATAATTCAACTTTTGAGATTATATTTATAATTTCACATTAAAAAATATATGCGTCCAATGAAAAAGAATGAAAATGTGTATATTTCTATTAGAATAGCATGATAAATTTTATATTGTTAAAATATAAATGAATACATAACCAAAACATAAATTAATACCTTTCTAAAATATCACATATGATAGACTGTTGGATCAATCTTATGATCATTTCACATTCTATATTTTGTTAAACACAATAAATCTAATGTAATTCCTACCACATGACTATATGAAAAACTAATAAAACTTTTCCAATAAACCATGTTAGTGACTAACATATATGAATAAATAAATTTTGAATAATTGGGAGACTTAAGAACAATATTACCAAAGTGAAAATCATTTGAATAGGTATTCAAATTCCCTTACATTAATTATCAAATTTTTCCGTGTTAATAAATTATATTTTCTATTTATAATTATTTCTACATTTATAATCATCATCAAAAATAACATTGAGACAAATCATAGAGAAAATATAATCATAGTTTAAGAAAACATATTTGATTTGTACAATGCATAAGAATCATTTTTATGCAATATATATTGAAAAAAAAATTATGTTGGTGAAAAACATTCTTAACAAACCTACAATGAATGTTTTTCAAATAGGGAATCTATATGCTTATGAAAAGCATTAAAAGAATTAACATAAAGTCTAAATTGTATTAGAAGAAATATGAATAGAGTAACATTATGATATTTAATATTTCTCAATGGGATTGTGTAATTTAATGGATTGGTGATACTGAAGATATCCTTTAAGGATTGTTTTGACTATGAAATTCTTTTGATTCAAAATCATTTGGAATTATGAATGGATTCAGAACCCACTATTAGGTTTCTAGTGTAGTCTACTATCCTAAACATGTTATAAAAACTACTCCAAAAGAAAATTATTCCAAGATTCAATAAATATATTGGGAATAAATTTATGTGAATAATAATAATAGTGTACCACACACCAGTTTATTCAGATTATTCAAGATTCTAGTAAGAACATGATTGAGATTATTGATAAATAAAAAAAATACATGTATATTCTATCTTTATTCTGGTTGGTCCCTCCTTGTGTTATTGTGTTGAATGTATTTTTTTGGGTTTAGAAAAATATTTTTTTGTTAAAATGACATAAAGTTCAGGGATGTATGTTTTTTTGAATTAAAGAGTGTGTAAATAAAAATGTTAAATGGGTTTACAAGGGGAGTTCCATGATTTGGAATATATTGGGCGTGGTTTGTATAATAATGAAGGAAATCAGGATGAGAATTATCTATAGGGTGATTACACATTGTGTACATGTTACAAAACATGTATCTTATGCCATATCTTTGTTGTGAACCAGAACAGAATGTGAAATAGTTACACATTACGTAAATTGTTCATGTTTTTAATATTCAAACAATATAAATATTTTCCATGAATAAAATATAATCTCCATTATTACCAACACCAAAAATAGCCCATTGAAATACCCTATGGGACTTCCCTATCCCCAAAAGCAGAAAAAAGGGACCGTGTATCATTTATTATGGTATGGGAATGATTTACCTGAGCTTAGAATCAATTAACAACAAAAAAATCAATAAACCAAACCCCAAAATTTATGCCAGACATGCCTTAAATATAAATCCATAACTGGACAAATATGTTTAAACATGACACAAGTGATCCAAATATATAATAAATTATCATCATAAAATCCCAATGGACTCCACCCAACAAGGGTTTATCACCCACAAGTCATCTCCCTAACACCGCATCGAGGGAAGAAACTACCAACACGAACCACCATCACCCAAGCCCTTACCCTTACCTGCATCAAACATGATCAAGTATAATTACACCCAAGGTTTTTAAATAGCATTTGATTATAATACCAATATGATACCATCTAAAGGATTCGATATAGTATGAAATACAGGATGAAAATCATGCATGTTTCTGATAATCAAGGAATGGTGGCAATAAATTCAAAAGAAGAAAACCATTAAAGGTAATCAATTTTCAAAGGAAAATTTCAAATAGTAAACAAATTTAATTGAAAAATAGAATCTACTGCATTATTCAATCCAAACACACCAAATCCAATGATAAATAAAAAATATTTAAGGAGCACTAAACTCAGGAATACCCCTGGGCACTAGTTAGTATCAGGCCCCATGTACCTCGTATCTCATTGTAAAGTAACTACGGTAATATCTGTTCTCATGTTCAATTTTATCATAGGGAACATACCCATAACCTAGTGGCCCCAAACCATTTCAGAACATTTTTGTTAGTGTTTTCAATTTCCATAATTCTATGTAAAATAGGGTCAAAACCTCTCTGGATCACTAGCGTACTAGTACAAGTTCGCTCACCTAAATACTCAGGTTTCCCCATTTCTGCTCAAAAAACATCCACATGTTATCAAATTCCAATTGTAAATAAAATAATTAGTTAGGGTCACCCATTTTCTAAATAGTATCTACAAATGATTTTCACCACTTATATCACTCAATAAAACATTTAGAATTTCTATAAAACGACATCACAAAATATAACCATGTTTTGCACATAAAAACTATTGAAAATTCCACATTGAACACCATGGGCATATTCATATTTTACCGAAACATAATTTATTTCATGATATAATTTTAATAAAACCATTTCATCAATTAGAATACAAACCCAAATGATCTATCATTTGATATCAATGATAACCACCTATTTTCTCACAAAAATTCCGTTTTAACACTATTCCCTTAACAAATGCTACAACTAATAGTTTTCAATCCAATGAAGAAGGAATATTAACATGCATAAATTATAAATCCAGAAATGGTAAATCATCCAAGGTTCCTTACACATGGAATAACATACCATATGTGTCAAAACACAAAAAATATTGTGCAGAAGTTCACCTGCACCACTAGCACACCACAAGGAAGTCCAATCAAACATAAAACCACAATATTAGAAAATTAATCCCTATATGAAACCCTAGGTTATAATACTTACTTTTTGGATAGTAAGAACATCAATAAGAAATCAATGAAACCATATGAAAATGGGAGGAACCCTAGGAAAATGGGAGGTGAAAGGAGGGACACCCACTTACTTGAGAGGACATGAAGAAATCGCCTGAAATCAACAAAATGTTTAATCACCAAGCAATAAAAACAAATAGGGAGGATATAATTTGGATGAGGAGGCAATGTGGGGACTAAAATGGTTGTAATAGAGTGAAAATTGAATTATTTATGGATGAAACAAATTACCTTCTCAAAACAGCATGATTTGAGAAGCCCTATGAAATTTTGCATTAATCAACAATGCAAATGAGCTCCAAATAGGAATAAACGATCCAATAGGAATGCTTAGGGATGTTGGATTCCAGTGGGATGCAGAATCATTAAAAAACATTAAAAAATGAATTATACATTAATTTTTTTTAATGAATTAAATGGGATCATGGTTTGGCGTAATGCCTAACTAAATTACCAAAATACAAATTGATAATGATTCAATATGGGGTCCAAATAAACATGGTGGTTTGAATAGGTCTGACGAGGATAAGTGGGAAGTGGAATGGTTGAAAATTGTTAAAAATGAAACATTTATAGAAGAAAAAAAATTTATTTTTAAATATGGAAATGAGTTTAATATTGGGACTAAATCATGAAAACCCACCATTTCATCAAAAAATGCATGAGAAACCCCCACAAAAAATAATAAATATAAATTAAATGAAAATAACAGTTATCTCAGTCATGTATGTGATAATTATCCCCACCATGAAAAACATTCCACCCCAGAATGTGAACCCAAAGATTGATTAGAAAACAAAAATGAGTACTCTTTTATAAACCACAAAATCCACTCCCAAATATTGTGGACATCATTATCATGCTTACAAAGGACCCAAAAAGTGGAATAGACTTTCCTTGAAGCAGCATCTCATGGGAATCAAATATTCACATTGTTCTCTCAAAAATACATAAATCATGCTCAATATCCAACTCGTCCCAATTCAGCACATGGGATAGATCCGGGTTGTACTTCTTCAGTTGAGAGACATAAAAGACGACATGGATAGATGTAAACTGGGACAGAAAAGCTAAACTATATTGCACCTTTCCAATTCACTTAGTATTCACAAAAAGTCTGACATGTCTTGGGGTTATCCTGCCCTACTCTCCCAAGCGACAATAACCTAGACGAGGGGTCACATTCAAGAATACCTGATTACCCACAAAAAATTCTAGGTCTTGAATCCTCTAGTCAATATAAGATTTATAACGACTATGAGCTATCAACAATAGATTCATAATCAACTTCAACTTCTAAGATGTCTCTTGCACAATGCTATGCCCCAACATTGAAGTCTCACCTACCTCAGCCCAATATAGGGGGAAAGAAAAGGATTACGATAGAGCGCCTCAAAAGGGGCCATTTGAATCGAGGATTGGAAAATATTATTATAGGAAAATTCATCCAAACCAAAATTGATATTCCATGAACATCCAAAGTCCAAAACACATTCACAGAGCTTGTCCTCCACGATCTAATTCACTCACTATATCTGACCATCGGTTTGGGGATGGTATGTCATGCTCATTTTAATCTGTGACCCCAAGGCCTTCCAAAAATTAAGAAGTGAAATAGGGGACTCTATTTGAGGTAATTGTTGACAACACACCATGAAACCTTACCACCTCCAAGATACGCGAATGGCCTAACTAATAAACATTAGTGGTATAATTTATTAGAATGAAGTGGGCTGATTTGGTCAGATGATCAATCACCACCCAAATGGTTTTCTTACCCTGAAATGTATGAGGTAAGAAAAAAAATAAGTACATAGCAACATGTTTCCACTTCCAGGTAGGAATGGGTAATGGATGGAGAAAACCAAAGGGACTTTGGTGCTCTGATTTCTTCTACTAACTTGTGTAGCATATCGACACGAAGCAAGATATGTCTGATCTCATAGATGAAAACCAGAACTGTTGTTGTACATCATAATACTTCATGGTGGCACTAGGAATGAAAACCCATTGTGACTGGAGGGTATTCTGCATCACTGCCTTCTGTAGAGACGGAAGAACTACTGATCAACCCTTAAAGCACAACATGCCCTCAGGATAGGATGAACAAGAAGAAGATTTCTCCATACCATGAAAAAACTACATAGACCACTTATAGATCTCATCATAAGGCTATTCTCACTAAATCAACTCCAAGAGAGAAGCATTCGACTAAATGCTCACCAAGAAAACACCTCCACTGTGCTCCTTGGTCTCCATATGCATCTGAGAAAAGAGCCCCATCAGAGTCCACTCATCATAGGACTTCTTCAAGGATTGCACTGGTACATTTCTACTAATAGAATATTTCACAACATTAAAATTTCTCAGGGTATAGATATTATCAAATTTGAACCCCTACAAGTACTCTATCCAAGGGCACTCTATCAGATCGAGGACATTCTACGAGAAGATGTAGGCCAAGAATTTTTTATCAGAGTAGAATATACACTTCTACCCAAAGAGGTAGTGATGCCATGTCTTCAAAGAATGCATCACAACTACAAACTCCAAGTCATGGGTCAGATAATTCATTTCATGTGGTCAAAGTTGGGAAGAACCATATGCCATCATGTGATCACACTACATAAGCACACACCCAAGACACATACTTGAATAATCACAATACACAACATAACCATATCCATCCATTGGAAAAATAAGCACGTGGGAAATAGTAAACCACCACTTTAGTTTTCCGAATGATACCTAACAATCTGAGACCCATACAAACCTCACCCATTTCCGGGTGAGCACGGTCATTGTAGAAGCATACTAAGAGAAATACCAAACAAACCACCTATAGTAACCAGGCAGGCTAAAGAAACTTCTAATCTCAAACACGTTCTTTAGCTTCTCCCTTGACATAATAACATTAATCATCTCGGTATCCAATAAAACTCCCTAATTATAGATCACGCGCATCATAAAATTCACCTCCCTAATGCAGAAGGTTCACTTGGACACCTTTTCATCAAGGCTGTCATCCTGCAAAGTGCCCAACATGATACGTATATGATGCTTGTATTCCTCCTCATATCTATAGTAAACAAGGATGTCATTCAGAGACACCATGATGAAGGAATCTAGATACCAGTTGAACACCCTATTCATGAGTTTTATAAAGACCGCTAGAGCATTGGTCAATCGGGTGGGAATGAACAGATACTTAAAGTGTCTGTACCTTCTTTAAAAGGTTGCCTTTGGGATATCTACCAATTTCACCCTGAGTTCATTGTAACCCAAAGACAAGTATATTTTCAAGAACCACTTTTCTTACTTCAACTGGTCAAACAAGTCATATATTCCAAGAAAAGGATATTTTTTCTTGATGGTTACCTTATTCTGCTTCCGGTAACCTATACACAACTGGACGGATGAGTCAACCTTCTTTACAAAGAGAACAGGAGAGACATTAGGAGAGATTCTCGAGAGAATAAATCCATTCGATCCTAAATCATCTTGCTGAATATTTAATTCCATTAAATTTTTGGGGGCCAAACCAAATGAGGAATGAGATATTGATTGTGTTCCAGGTGCTAAATCGATCGAGAACTCTATATCCCGCTCAAGAGGTAAGACTGAAATATTATCTGGGTATATATTCAAGAACTCATCCACTACATGAGGTAACCCACCCTCCGGAGCACAACCGTCTTCCTATTTAATTAGAGATGATAACTGTAATATAAGATTCCCCAACTCTGGGAGTGGATGTCCCACACAACAAGACAGAGGATCCCATTCCCCAGGGAAAACTGCATGAATCCCATTATGTGTCGTGAAAATCACCCACCACCTATAGAAATCGATGTGTGGTTGAAAGTGAACAGCCAATCCATTCCAATTATAAAATCAAAAATATCCATATCTATGACTAGGAGGCCCCACTATATCTCTACCCCTGAAATGGAATGTGCACACGATGGGCACTTGAGACCCTGTTCCTTCGTCTTTCCTAGCGTCGTCGCCAACTTCATCATAACGGAAACCAGCTCGGTTGGAAAATTCTGCATGTTCATAGTAAAGGTAGAGATGAATGAAAAAGAAGAACTAGTATTTAAAAGAGTATAAACTATTGAATAGGAAATCAGAATGGTACTTAGAACAGTCGACGGTCCCACCTCTGATCCATCTGGTGCCTGAACTACTGCACGAAGATTCCTAGTCTCTGTCTAAGAATGACCATTCACCTGTAGCTCTACCCAGAACTGAATATTCACCGAAGATGATCCGGCCCTACCTCCACGAACACAAAACGTAGATCCCCCGGTCCTTGATGGCTCTAACTGAGCTGGAACTCCCCTGGAATCCACTGATCCTACCCTAATTTGGAGTGGACGTGCCATCCGAAAAATTACTGCATGTTTCCCATACCACCCACTGATAAAAATGCTTCATTGAAAAAGGGAATATGGTTCTGATGTGTCCTGTCCTCCCACACTAGTGGAACATGCAGAAAATCTCATCAGAATCCACAAAAAAACTGCTTGGATGGTTGGCTTGCACTTCCACAACCCATCTTTCCATACTCCTCCCATTTCAGTTTACTCTCAAAAGAGCTACCACTGCACATAACTGATATAGTTTCAAAAAACCATACCACCACTTGCAGTCGATCTCCACCACACATTCCCGATAAACCACCTCTGCATAGGTTTTCATCTTGAATAGGAAGACTTGGGAATAGATCTATGGATACAAACCCCTCTCAAACTTCTGGGCTATCATATGCTCATTGGAGACAATTTTCGGAACATACCAGACCAACTCAGAAAAACGGTTGGCATAATCCATCTGAGAAACCCCCCCCCCCACCGTAAACAAACTTCATAAACTCTCGAGATTGAGAATACACCCAATCATTAGGGTAGTACTAGTCCTTAAATATAACCATAAAGTCCTTTCAACTCATCTGATCGTGCTTCCCGACTTGAAGCACTGATTCCCACCACCAGCAATTAGGACCCTCTAATGGGAAAGAGGCACACTTCACCCTAACCACCTCAGGTGTGTCAAGGAACTCAAACATGTTCTCGGTCTTTTCCATCAACTCATCTGCCTATCGGGGTTCTATGCTAACTTGGAAATTAGGAGGCATGTTTTTAGAAACTCTCGGGCATTTTCCATCCCAAGAAAGGTATCATATTCCTTAACCAATGATGGAAGAGGAGATAGTCCTGATCCTAGAGCATAGACAGCACAAACCACAACCTCCACTTGCATTTGATCATGCAGTGAGGGATAACACTTTTCTGCTTCCTCCAATGGGTGCATGAGAGTTTTCTGGGGAGGCATGTTGCTATAAAAGACAATATTCACAATGAAAAAATCTTTACAACTATTATGAAAATTTCATCAATAATATAAAATATATATAATCCAAACACATTACAATAATAAAAGAAACAACTACTCTTCCCCTACCCGATGTCCATGTGTTGTCTCCAGCCCACACATCTCACATGGAAGTGATGTCAAACAAACAATTTCAATGTCCCATGGTGACTTGAGGAATTCCATGAGAGGTGTGGTCCATAAACCCTACTCTAAACCAAAACACAAATCCCAAATAGTCCTAGATTCTATTTAGCATGAATCATCCCCAAATAACAATACAAATCAAAAACATTAACCCCCTTTGATTCTATTTTTTCATAAACCAAATATGGTCTCCATCATTACCGAACCAAAACCGACCCATGGCAATACCCAAAGGATGTTCCCTATACACAAACGTAGGAACCAGTTCTCTAGTATTATTTATTATGTTTTGAGAGTTATTTACCTGAGTTTAGAATCATTTAACAACCAAAAACAATAAATAATCCAAATCTGAAAATTTATTTCAAACATGCCTAAAATAAAAATTAACAATAGAACACATTGGATTAAACATGACACAAGTTTTCCAAATATACATAAAATTAGCATCAAAACATCCCATGGAACTCCACATGTCACGAGGTTATCTCCCACGAGTCGTCTGTACAACACCACACTAAGAGAAGAAACTCTCATCCTGAACCACCATCACCCAATTCCTTGGATTTACCTACGTCAAACATGATCAATTACACATATTCCTATAGGATTTATGTAGGGTGTGAGACTAATACCAATACGATACCACCCAAAGTATTCTATATAGAAATCAGTAGAAGATTATAATAATGAAAGTTTTTTATAATCAAGAAATGGTGGCAATAAATTCTAAAGAACACATATTTTATAGGTAAATAATATTCAAAGGGATTTTTCAAAGAGAGAAAAGAATTAATTAAAAAATTTGAGATAATGAATTTTTCCTACCAAACACACCCTAAGTAAATTATAAATATAAAAGAGCCAATGAGCACTAATCTCAGGAACACCCCTAGGCACTAGTTAGTTTCAGGCCCCATGCACCTAATATCTCGGTGTAAATTAACCATTGTATTTTTTGTTCTATTTCACGAGCCACTATAAGGGAACATACCTGAAACCTAGTGGTCCCAAAAAATCATCAATACTATATTTAATGATTTCAATTTCCAACAAGATATGTGAAATGGGGAGACGACCACTCATGATCACCAACGTACTAGTACACGTCTTTCCACCTAGATACTCGGGATTCCCCCATGGTGCTAAAATGAATTCCAAATGATCAAAAATAAAATTTCACATAAAATCATCATTTATGGTCATCCAAATTAAAAACAATAGTTACACATTCTTTTCATCACTTATATCAGTAAATAAAACATTTAGAATTTTCATAAAATGACATAAAAAAATATATCATTGTTTTGCGCATAAAATCCATTGAAAACCCCAACATTGAACACCATGTGCATATCTATATTTCACCAAAATAAAATTTACAAAACTAATTTTTTTTAATAAATCCATTTAATCAATTAGAAAACAAACCTAAATGATCCAACATGGGATATCCATGAAAAATACCTTTTTTCATACAAAAATTCTATTTTAGCACCATTCTCTTAACAAACGCCACCAAAAATAGACTTCACACCAAGAAAAAAGGAATATGAACTTGAAAAAAATTATAAATCCAGTAATGCTAAATCATTTAAGAGTTCTTACACTTGGAATGACATAACACATGATTCAAAACACCAAATCCTTGTGTGGAAGATCACTCACACCACCACCGCACCACAATAGAGTTCAATTGAACCAAAAATAACAATATTAGAAAAATAACCCAAGATAAAACACTTGGTTCAAATAACTAAATTCTTAATAGTAGTAAATTCTAGAGGAAATTGAATAATCCCCATGAAAATTGGTGAAACCCTTGGAAAATGGGAGAAGAATGGAAGGAAACCCACTTACTCGATAGAACTATATAAAATCTCCCCATATCCACTAATGTTTGAATCTCCAAGCAAAAAAAACTTATAGGGAGGATATTATTAGGACGAGGAGGTCATGTGGGGACTCAAGTGGGGGAGACCAAATATTGAATGATTTGTGGATGAAAAAAATTACCTTCTCATTTCTGGACGATTTGTGAAACCCTAAGATACTTTTCCCTAATCCATGATGCAAATAAGCTCCAAAGAGGGAGAAATGTACATGGGGGAGTTCCTTGGAAGTTAGCTTTGAGTGGGATGTGTAATCACCAAAAAAATTATTAAATGAAAGTGATATTAAAAAATTATTATTTAAAGAAAGAAATTGGGTCATGGGTTGGACCAATGCCCAAATAAATTACCCACAAAAAAATTGGTAATTGATTTCTAAGGGTTCCAAATATTCATGGTGGTTTGAACATTTATGGGGAGGATAAGTGGGATGTGTAATGGATGAACAGTGTTAAAAATGAAAGACTTATGAAAGAAACAAAATTTATTTTTTAATATGGAAATGGGATCACGGTTAGTCCCATATCACGAACACCCACCATTTCCTCCCAAAATGGATGGGAAACCCCTGAAACAAAGAAATAATATTAATTATATTAAAAATAACATTAAAATAAATCATATATATGACAATTCTCGCAACAATGAAAGACATATTGCCCCAAAAATTCAACCCAAAGCTTGATCAGAAAAAAAGAATGGGTATTCTTTTTAAACCCACAACATCTGCTCCCAGGTTTTGTGGACATCATCACCATGCTTCAAAAGGACCCAAACTTGTGGAATAGACTTTCCTCAAAATAACTTCTCTTGCGAATCAACTATTCACACCGGCTGCACAAAAATAGCTAAATCAAGTTCTATATCCAACTCCTCCTAATTCAGCACATGGGACTGATCTGGGTAGTACTTCTTTAGTTGAGAGACCTGGAAGACGGCATGGATAGATGTCAACTGAGATAGAAAAGATAAACTATATGACACCTTTCCAATACATTCAGTATTCTTAAATGGTCTGACATATCTTGGGGTTAGGTTTCCCTACTTTCCAAATCGATGATAACTCAGACAAGGGGTCTCTTTCAAGAATACATGATCACCCTTAGAAAAATCTAGGTCACAACACCTCTGGTCAGTATATGATTTATGACGACTTTGAGCTATCAACAAATGATGCCTCATCATCTTGACCTTTTCAGATGTCTCTTGCACAAAGCTAGACCACATCTTTAAAGTCTCGATTACCTTGGTTTAACGTGGGGGCGTATTGACAAGTCCGATGATAGAGAGCCTCAAAAAGAGCCATTTGGATTGAGGCTTGGTAGATATTATTATTGGAAAATTCAACCAATCACATATGGATATCCCATGAACCACTAAAGTCCAAAACACATGCACGAAGCATGTCTGGCAGCATTTGATTCTCTCACTATGTCTGACCATCTTCTTGAGGATGGTATGTCATTCCCATCTAAATATGTGACCCCAAGACCCTCTAAAGTCCTTCCCAAAACTAATAAGTGAAATGGGGTACTCTATCTGGGATGTTTTTTGACATCAAACCATAAATACATACCACCTATTAGAGATACAAATGGCCTATATCATCCACGTTAGTAGTATATTTTATCAAAATGATGTGGGATGATTTGGTCAGATGATTAATCACCACCAAAATGGAATTAATACCCCAATGTGTATTAGGTAAGACATAAATGAAGTCAATAATAGCCTATTGACACTTCCAGGTAGGAATGAGTATTGGCTAGAGAAAACCCGAAGGCCTTTGATGCTCTTCTTTCTCATGCTAACGTTTGTAGAATCTCGACATGAAGTCAGCTATGTCCCATCTCATACCAAGAAACCAGAATTGTCATCGCACATCATAATACATCTTGGTGGAACCATAATGGACAACCCATTGAGACTTGTAGCTATCCTGCATCACTATCTTCTGTAGAGATGACATAACTACTAATTGACCCTTAAGGCCCAAGATTCCCTCATAAGATAACGACCAAGAAAAATTTGTCTCTCTACCATGAAGAAACTACCTCAACCACTGGAAAATCTCAACACTGTGATTTACTTGCGAAATCAACTCGAAGAGATAATGAGTCGCCTGAATTTTAACCAATAATGCACCTCCACTGTGCTCCTTGGTCTCCATATTCATCTTGGTAAAGATCCCCATCAGAGTACACTAATCACTGGACTCCTCTTGGATTGTACTAGTAATTTTATATTCAAATCATATACCGCATGATTACCATTGCTCGGGGTGTAGACAATGCTAATGTGAAACCCCTACAAGTACTCAATCCAAGCGTAGTCTCTCTGATTAAGGTCCTTCTGCGAGAAGATTTTGGCCATTCTTTTGTGACTAGAGTAGAATATAAGCCTCACCATAAAGAGGTAGAGATTCCAAGTCTTCAAATAATGAATCAAAGTTTATAACTCTAAGTCATGGGTCAGATAGTTATTTTCGTGTATCCTGGGTTGGTGAGAACAATATGCCACCATGTAATCACCCAACATAAGCACACTCTTTAAACCCATACCTGAAGAGTCACAATACACCGCATACCCCTATCCATCCTCTAGAAAAATCCTCATGGGGGTGATAGTGATCCACTGCATTAGTCCCTCAAATTATTCCTGCCACTCTAGGCCCTATACAAACCTCTCCATTTTCCGAGTGAGCATGGTCATGGGGGAACAAGCCGAGAGAAATTCTCAACAAACCACCTGTAGTAACAAGCCAGATTGAGGAAACTCTTGATCTCAAACACTATCTTTAGCATAACCCATGATATAACCAAACTAATCTTCTTATGATCCACCAAATCTCTCAGATCAGAGATCATATGCACCAGAAACATCCCCTCAATGATCTAGAAGGTTCACTAGGATAAATTTTCATTCAGGCAGCCATCCCACAAAGATCCCAACATGAACCATAAAGGATTCTCCTGAAACTTCTCAGATCCTTAGTAAACAATGATTTCATCCATGAACACCATGATGAAGGAATCGAGATACCAGTGGAACATCCAATTCATGAGTGTAATAAAGACCACTGGATCATTGGTCAATATGAATGGCACGAACATATAATCAATGTGGCTATACCTGCTTTGGAAGGTATTCATTGAGATATATGCCTCTTTCACCCTGATTTGATGGTAACCCATACATAAGCCTATTTTTGAGAACCACTTTTACCCCTTCGAACATCACCATCAAATCATCTATTTATGGAAAATGATTTTTTTATGGTTACCTTGCTCTGCTACTGATAACTAATACACAACTAGAGGGACCTGCCATCCTTCTTCATAAATAGAACCGAAGCATCCCAAGTAATGATGTGTAGGTGAATGAATAATTTGAATTAAAAATATTATAAAAGAATATTTAATTAACGTAATTTGGTATAGGGAATACGATGTGAGGGAGGCCATATCGATTGTGTTCTTGATGCCAAATCGATCGAGAACTCCACCTCCCACTCTGGGGGATAGCCTGAAATATCATCTAGGAATACCTTAATGAACCCATACACTACATGAGGTAACTAACCCTAAGGATAATTACCATCATCCTCTAGCATGAGTGAAAATTAGTGGAAAATAAGATTCCCCAACTCTGGGAGTGGAGGTCCTGCATGACCTGACCGAGGATCCCATTCCCCATGAAAAATTTGATGACTCCAATCAGGTTCCATGAAACTCACCCTATGCCTATAGAAATAAATTTGTTGTAGAATTTGAACCATCCAATCCATGACATGTATAATGTCAAAAAGATCCATATCTATGACTTGGAGGTCCCAATCCATCTCAATCCATGAAACTGAAAGTGCACATGAGGGGCACTTAAGACCCTATTCCTTTATATTTTATAGCGGTGTAACAAAATCCATTTTAAAAGACAAAATATTGGATGGAAAAATCACAATTTTCATATTATGAATAGATATGAATAAAACAGAGGCATTGGTATCAAAAAGTGCATCATCTATTGAAGAGGCAATCAAAATGGTACCTCGAAGAGTTGATGATCCTGCCTCTGATCCAGCTGAAGCCTGATCTACCTCACGAAGATGGATAGTCTCTAACTGAGAACAAACAATCACCAGTGGCTCTACCTTGAACTGCATCATCTCATAAGATGATCAGGCCCTCCCTCCATGACCACCAAACTGTGATCCCCCTGTCCTCGACGACTCTGATTGAGATCGCACTCCCATGGAAGCTACTGATCTTGCCCCACTTTTGAGTGGACATGCCTTCCTTCAAAAGCACTAAAAGTGTCCCATACCACCACAAAAATAACAAAGCTTCTTTGGAAATGTGAATTCTATTTGGATGTTTTCTAGCCTCCCACACTAGTGGCACACGAGAAACCCCACATTAAAAGCCACTGACGAAAACTGCCTTGAAGGTTGGCCTGAGCTTCCATCAATATTCTTTCCCCACTCATCCAATTTCCTTTTATTCTCAGAAGAGATTCCACTTCCCAGACTTGATATCATCAATGAAAAACCAGACCTCCACTTTCAGTTGATCTCCACTATACACTCTTGGTCAACCACCTCGACATTGGTTTTCAGCTTGAATAGGAAGACCAGGGAATAGATCTCTAGCCACAGACCCATCTAAAACTTATAGGCCTTCATATACTCATTAGAGACCATTTTAAAAGAATATTAAACCAAATTATAAAAACATTTGGCATACTCTATCCTAGAAATATCCCCTTAACAAAATCCATAAACTGTCAAGATGGAGAATACAACAAAACATCAGGGTTGTACTAGTCATTGAAGATAACCATAAATTTTGTCCAGCTCATCTGATCGTGCTTCCTTGCTTGATGAACTGATTCGCACCAGCTAACATTGGTACCATCTAACTGGAAATAGGCACACTTCACCCTGACATCCTCAGGGGTGTCTAGAAACTCAAACTTGTGATCGGTCTTTTCGATCCACTCGTCCTCTTTCTAGGGTTCTGTGCTACCTCAGAAAGTAAGAGGGTTGTTCTACAAAAACTCTTAGGATTTCTATGGTCTTGGACAAGTATCATCTTCTCTAAATGGAGCTATAATATGAGACAATCATTATTCTAGAGCTGGGATAGCCCAAACAACATCCTCTATCATCTCCTGATCAAGCGGTGAGGGTGAAATCTCTCTTACTTCCTTTTGTGGGTGAATGTTAGCATTATGGGGAGTCATGTTTCTAAAAAAACAACAGTCACAAGAAATATAATCAGAAAAAAAATTCTGAAAATTTAATCAATAACATAAAATAAAAATAATACAAACACATTACAACAATTAATGAAACTACTACTCTACCCAAACCCGATGTCCATGTGTAGTCTGAAGGCCACACATCTCACCTGGAAGTTGAGTCAAACATATAATTTCAATATACCATGGTGACTCGAGGTCTTCCCTGACAGGTGTGTTCCATGCACCATACTCACGAACAAAACTCCGAACCCCAATATTCCTAGCTTCTATCTTGCCTGACTCATCCCAAAATAATAGTACTACTAAACAACATTAACCACCTTTGATACAATTTTTTCACAAACCTAATCTGGTCACCATCATTACTGGAACCAAACCCAGCCCATGTCAAGACCCGAAGGTATATCCCTATCCCCACAAGATGGAATAAGATCTCGGTATAATTTATTACATTTTGGGAACGATTTACCCGAGTTTAGAATCATTTAACAACCAAAAAAATTAATAAACCAAATCTCAGAATTTATGCCAAACATGCCTTAAAATAAAATACAAGAACATAACACATATTTTTAAACACGACACATGTGGTAAAACGATACCTAAATTTAGTAGAAAAAACAGTACAAGGGACTCCACATGACAAGGAGTTACCACCCACATACCATCTCTACAACATAACACAAATGGAAGAAACTATCAACCCAAACCACCATCACCGAAGGCCTTGTCATTACCTGCATCAATCAGGATTACTTATACTTACAACCAAGGGGTTTAATTAGGGTTTGAGCCCAATAGAAATAGGTTTCCACCCAAAATATTCCATATACTAAGCAATAGAATATGAAAAGATTGCATGTTTTTGATAATCATGAAATGGTGGAAATAAATTCAAAAGGATGAGACTTTTAAAGGTAAACATTTTTCAAATGAAATTTTCAAAGAGTGAACACATTGAATTAAAACATTTAAGATACTAAATTTTTCATGTCAAACACATCCTAATTCAATTATAAATACGAAAGGTCCAAGGAGCACTAATCTTAGGAACACCCCTTGGCACTAGTTTGTTTTGGGCGCCATGTACCTCGTATCTCGATGTAAATTAACCATAGTAATATTTTCCCTCACACACGAGCCACTAGTAGGGAACATAACGGTAACCTAGTGGTCCCAAAACATTATCAATTTAGTTTTTTGGTGTTTTCGACATCCAACTTTCTAAGTGATATAGGGAAAAAACCACTCATGATCACTAGTGTATGAGTACATGTCCTCCAACCTAGATACCTGGGTTTTCCCATCGGTGATAAATTGAATTAAAATTTTCAAAAAAATATAATTTCACATAAAATAATTATTTATTGACTCTAAAATTATAAAAATTAACATCCCATTTAATTCAGAACTTATATCACTCAACAAAAAATTTTGAATTTGCGTAAAACAACATCACAAAATATAACAATGTTTTGTGCAGAAAATCCATTGAGAACACCACATTGAACACCATATAAAAATACATATATCTCTTAAATAGAATTTTAGAACTAAATTTTTTTAATAAATGAATTTAATCAATTAGAATACAACCCCCAAATAATCCAACATGGGATGTCCATGAAAAACACCCATTTTCCACACACAAAAACCTGCTTTAGCAACATTTGCTTAACAAACGCCACCAAAAATAGTTTTCACACCAATTTCAAAGGAATATGAACATGAAAAATTATAAATTCAGTAGTTATAAATGACCCAATAGTGCTTACATAGGGAATCAAGTACAAAAAATTTTAAAACGATAAATATTTGTGCATAAGTTCACTCGCACCACCACCATACCCCAAGGGAGTTCAATCGAACCTAAAACCACAAATTAGACCAATAAACCCTAGATCAAACTCTAGGTTATAATACTTACTTTTTTATAGTAGAAAATTCAACAATAAATTGATGAAGCCTTATGGAAATTGGAGAAACACTAGGAAAATGGAAGGATGAAGGAAGGAAAACCAATTACTTGAGAGATATTGATGAAATGACCCCAAATCCACTAATGGATAAATATACAAGAATAATAATTGAGGGGGAGGATATAAGTAGGATGAGGAGGTAAATTGGGGTCTAAAATAGATAAAAAAAGGTATAAAACTGAATAATTTCTTGGATAAAACAAATTACCTTCTCAAATCTGGCCAATTTGGGAAACCCTGAGAAATTTCTCTATAATACATGAATAAAATGAGCTCTATAGAGGGAGACACAAACATGGGGGATTTAATAGGTCTATTAAATTTTATTGTGAGGTGGAATCACTAAAACATTAATAAATGAATGATATATTAAGGAATAAATTGTTTTTAAGGCAGAAAATGGGCTAACGGGTTGGCATAGTGCCTAACTAAGTCACCCAAATCCAAATTGATATTGAGTTTTTAAGGGGTCCAAATGGACATGGTGGTTTGAATAGGTAAAGGTAGTACAAGTCGGAAATGTAATGGGGAAAATGTTAAGAAATTAAATATTTATAAAATAAACAAAATTTGTCTTTATATTTTGAACTGGGCTCACAGTTGGGCCCAAATTCTAAAAACCCACCACTTCCACAAAATATGCAAGGGAAAGCCCCGAAACAAAGAAATAATATAAATTAAATGTAAAATAACTTTAAAATATGCCATATTTGTTATCATATTAGCCTTAGGTGAGGAGTTTTTCAGGTAATCCTCTAAAAGTAAATCGATGACACGTAAAAGTGTTACACTTTGTTTCATATCATGATCAATTATTTTGTATTACGACATGGGTGATTATTTTTCATTAATTTAGTCTATATTCATTATATCAACCTAGGATAGTCTTCCAAGCAATTTGGTAGCTCCATCCTCCTTTTTTGTTGTCCTATTTGTGCAATCAATCTCTAATAAATCATTTTTATTAGGTATCCCTTCCTCCTCTTTTATGTTCTATTAGGGTAGTGGAATCCTTGGACCGATTATGGTTGTGCTATGGACTTGGGATGATTTAGGTTCTTTATGTGATCTTTTAATCCTTATTAATCATTAGTTTTACCCTTGGTAAGTGTTGTTCTAATCACTTGTTAAAGGTAGGTGGTCTGAACCACAACCATATGGTCTGTTAAATTGGAAGTATGTGCAATATTGCAATTGTGCCAACATAACGCATGCCTAAAATAATTACATAATGAATTTAATTATAACTTGGATTAAATTGGGATCTAATTGTTTATGATCTGGATTATATATATCTATTGTGTGAGATAATCCTTTATAATAAATGAAATGACTAATAGAATAATGTTGGTATAAAAGGATATGTGTTTTGAGGGATTTCTTAGAATCACCTTGGCATGTCGTAATTATTTAAACAATGGGATGATTATTTTTTTATGAAATATTGATGAATTTTTTTTAATCTTAAGATAAATGGTAATTTTCTTAATTTACCATTGATCCATAGAATTTGATATTTTGATATCCTTGCTGTTATGCCTAGTGATTCATGTTGTAATATTATATAGTGGTAAATGCCCAGTGATTCGTACTGTAATGTTTATATATCATCCTTTTCCTTAATAAATGATGAATTGATTATATTCTAGGATTTTCCAAGATACATTTTATAATGATTATATATCGATAATGACATTTATTTACATCTCTAATGCTTTTATAAAGTGCTTGACCCAAATTTTTGTGATTTATATAATAGATATATTTTAATTGTTGGAACGGTTTCGATTCATTCTTAGATACATTAAATCATGGTGATGAAGTTGATTCTGTTTTACCCTGGTAATATGGTTAGGTTTGGCATGGTCATGACACATTCTAAGATATATTATAGCACAACGTTGAATCAGGTTGATGTGGTATTGATTTTAATTTTTAATTTATTAATACACATGTTATTGAATTATTGCATTAACTTATTTTCATACTAGTTTTGTATAGAAATATTGTAATAAACATATTATTTATAATGAAACCAAACCCAAGAAATAATTTGGTACCCAAGATGATTACATGGATGTAGGATTGGATAAGGTAAAGGGAGCTTGTTGTTGATTGTTAAATTCAAGAGGTTCTGGAGTTTGGAAATAGACCTAATATGCGGTTTAGGGATGGGGTCATTTTAGTATAGTTTTTTTCAGTTGATTCTTTGGTTTTACTACATTTATTTTGACATTATTCCATTATTATTTATTTTATTATTCAGTTGTATTTTATTTTTTGGTTTTTCCGCTGTATTGTACTCTTTCAATTATTTGAGAACTCAAATATTTACATATTATTGGTTATTTTTAATATTTTGTAACTTTGTACTAGGGGTATTGTCTCCCCACAATAATTACCACACCCTTCAACTAGTTGGAAACCTTTTGCAAATGGGGAGGTACCCTTGTGGTCCCAAAACCAACCAATTTCTACAACATGAGAGAGCTCCAGGCCCAATGATATTAAAATGTCATATCCACGCACACTAATTTTCTTTTATATTTCATTACAATTTGGGGAAGGTAAAATATGGGAACAGGATATTTCAGTAAATGGTAATGATCTTGTGCTTGGGATTAGATAACCCATGTGTAGGGGGAAACTAATTTCCTTGGGATGGATTATTGTGTATACTATTTTCTTGTTATATTTTATTGTATTTCAGATAGGGTAATTCATATGATTTGTGAGGTCATTATATAAATATTTTATTGGTTTTCAATATTTTTAATAATGTCTTAGTATGGTGATTGGTGTGTATACATGCATCATGATAGGCACATATGGATTCATATTGACCAGTATTGTTCATTATAATGATATATTAATTGCATGTGATATACACATTCATGTTTGAACTATGATATAAGATACATGTTATGTATGATAAATGAAATAAATGAATCGATATGTCATGATAAAACACACGCAATCAATGTATAGAAAGGAAATGAGTCATTTATTCTCTGTTACTATCTCTAATTGAGGTTGAACCTATTATTATTTCCACTATTCTATAGATTGTGTTATTATAGAGTAAAATTATTCTTTTCATATTTGAGTTGAGTGTCAAGAGAGTGGAAATTAATATGATTCTTATGTGGTTTAACTAGATGTTCTTATATATCCTAAGGATCTAATAGAAATTCAGTTTCATGATAGATTCTTTATGGTCCTTTGATATGTGGAAAGGGAGACTGTTCATAACCTGATGTCAATTTCAGAGTTAAAGAGATAGTTCTAGCTACACTTTCTGCCTATGCTCATTTGTGAGGGAGGCCCCCAAGAAACTGAGTTCTGTATTGATTCAGTACATATGATATTTAATCATCTTGAGTCACCTCCATATACGAGGGTAAAAAATGATGTATAAAGGATTCTTGGACAATCCAAACATATGTGGGACATTATGGAGAAGGATGGTAAGGAAGATGAGTTATCTTTGTGGGAATTATTGAAATTGTTTATAAGAGGTTTTGAATTTTAGATGATGAGGGATGTGAAGGCTCATGATTTCATACACTTGAATGTGGAGGGAATGTTAATGGTAGATTACTCTAAAAATTTCACTCAATTGTGGCCTTTTTAAATATATTTGGTAGCTAATGAGGTATCCAGGGAGATATGTTTTTAAGATGCGATTCTCTATGAGATTATGTCAAAGATAAACATGTTCTATTTGAGTATTTTTGTATATGTGATGAATAAGACCCTCATTATGAATGGGAAAGTTGAGAGAATCCCAGATCATCTAGAATATCTCAATAGGGGGAACTAGGAACACTTATTCTTTTGGAAAGAAGCGTCACAGTGAAGTTTTTCTCAAAGGCAATAGTGGTCATAGTAGTTAGGTCAGTGCGTATCCATTTCAAATTGTGTTTTACTGCATTGGTATTAGTGTGGAAAGATGGGTCACATGTGGCATCAATATCCATAACCCACATTGGATTGTTTATTTTGTGGTAGTACAGGGCCGCCTACAGTGGTTTTATAGGGGAGTGCACTAGAAAAAAGCAGCGGTAGGGGATCAGGAATGGTACTAAAGTCTAGGAAGGAATCAGCTACTCCTCAAAAAACAGGTGGCTAGAGTTCCCCCAAAATGTTATGGTGGACATAGGGGAAATGGGACCCTATTGTAGGAATATAAATACAAATAAAATGGAACAACATAGGGAAGTCAGAATAAGACCAGGGTAGAGGGGATAGTTAGCGGCATGTAATGCAGTATACTCTCACCAGTGTGGATCTAGGACCTTCAACCATCAAAGGCTATGATTCTTGTAACATCCACAATTTTTGGGGTTTTTTTTGATATTGAACTATCATATTCATTTTTATCCATTATTTTTTCAATAAATTGGAATTGAATTTGTAAATAATGGATGGATTTTAATCATTTACAGAACATTAGAAGTTTTATAACAAAATATCAAACACTGCAAGGAATTACCTTTAGAGATTGGTGGATACCATTTCTTGTGTGAACTGTTTGTGTTGAAAATGGTTGTTTTTTATTAGATTCATGGAATGGATCGGTTAGTACTATACCGTTAACATATCAACTATTATCGAAGGATAGTTACCACTATATCTTCAAAATAATGTAGTTATTTTCACTTAGTTTAGCAGGATATTAATTCTGGTCATGCAGAAACAATTCGGTATAGATTGGATAGTCTCATGGATCAAATAGTATGTATTTTTAAAGATTATAGTGGAATTAATTTGGATTATTTTACTCATGTTGTAGAACATTTTTTTGGCTTTTTTTCCGAACTAGTTTTTTTACTACTGCCAATGTGAGAGATCTACTTTATGATCGAGTTGTTGTCGGATTATAGATAGTTTCTATTATTCCTTATAGAATGGAACAAATAGAGATTTTGGGGATTGAATTCCTGTTCAAATACATGGAAACTAAATGATTAACATATCCTAGTACATATACAAGGGTTTCTCTATCAATCTTCACCATTATGGATGATGCAACATTGTTCTTATGTGTGGATTATCAAAGATTTAACCAGATGAAAATCAAGAACAAGTATCTTATTCCATGTATCGATGATATTTTTGATCATATGAGAGGTTATAAAATCCCCTCTAAGATTATTATGAGATCTATATACCACCATTTGAGGGTGAAAACATCAATTTTACATTAGAATGATTTTAAGAGTAGGTATAAATTGTATGAATTCGTAGTGATTCTGTTTGGTTTGACAAATACACTGATGATATTCATGGAATTGATTAATATGATATTAATCATTTTCTGGATCATTTTGAGGTTGTTTTTATCAATAATATCCCTGTGTACTCTAAGTTAGCAGGTGATCATTCCCAACATATTGACATCATCTTGAGTATAGTGATAGATCATCAACATTATTCCAAGCTAACCAATTGATGTTTCTGTATTGTTAAGGTACACTTATTGGGAAAAGTCATCTATGATATACGAGTTTTAGGTCACCAAGAGAAGGTTTCATCCACAATATCTTGGATTAAACACAATAATGTATTTGATATTTAGATATTTATGGGTTTAGAAGGTTATTATCAATGATTTATCTAGGAATTCCCCCATTACCCAACATCTATGTAAGGGATTACTAAAAATGGTGCGCAATATGTTTGGTCTAAGGCTTGTGGGAGAGATTTATAGTAGATAAATGGTAGGATAACATCATCACCTATCATCACTATACCAATGATAGGTAATGTGTATACCGTATACTTTGACATAACCAGAGTTGGACTCAGAGTAGTTCTAATGAATGTGGATCAAGTTGTTTCTTATGGCTCTAGACAATTTAGACTACACGAAAGGAATTACTATAATCAAGATATGGAGTTGGTAGCATTGGTAAAAACCATAAGAAGATAGAGGCATTATATCATGGGTGAGAGGTTTGTGGTATACTCAGATTGGAATATTTTCAAGTATATCTTTACTCAGTGGGACCTGAACTATCAACATAGAATGTGGGTTGAGTATCTATAGTTTTAAAACATCAATTTGTCTTATACACTATAAAGGGAAACATTTTTGTAGATTCTTTAAGCTGAAAAATGCAACAGAGGTAGTGGAAGAGTCTTGCGATGAGTGGTGGATGATATAAATATTTCCATACCTGAATCAACATATTTATGAGGTTCAAGGATGAACAAATCAGACATCAAAATCTTATATACCCATGATTTTTGACAATATCAATACTGAGTAGTTATTTGAACCAGAGGGCTTAGTTTTTAGAGATATCATATATTATGGGGTGACATGATCAGGATGGTCTCTTGGAAGTAGTAATTCTCTACTTTTCCATGTGTGATTATGGGTTATTATGGGCATTCATGAAGAGGTGATGATAGATTTTCATTCTTCTAGATAGGTGTTAAATTCTGTTTTTGAAAAGATATACCATGATCTCTATAGATAGTAATGGTAGATAAGAGTAAAGAAGCGGGAAGAAGTATTTTTAGTGAGATGATTCACATGACCCCATGTGAAGCCAAGCATCATAGGGTAGCTAGGATTTTACAGCCTTTTACAATTTCTGTATTTAAATGTGATGATTTCATCCATGATTTTGTGATATAATTACCTAGGATAACTCATATGAATGATTTTGTATGGGTAATTTTGGTTCGACTAAAAAAGGTAGCCAACATTTTTCTATTACAGAGATCATCACAATTGATTATCTGGGTAGTATTTATGTTTTCAATGTAGTTCAGATGCATGATGTTAGAAGTATAGTCATTTTATAAATAGATCCTCATTTCACATCGTAATTCCAGTAAGGCATTAAGAAGGCTTTGGGATCTTAGGTTCTTTTGAATACAGCCTATCACCCTCTAATTGACATTCTATCGAAGTGGACTATTGATGTTTTGGAGGAGATTTTGTGAGATTATGTATTGAATTTAGGTGGTTCATTGTGGGTATCATATAGAAATCATTGATATTTCATATAATAATATCTTTCAATCATCTATCCATATGAAAAGTTTTAATTCATTGTATTCTAGGCCATAACATTCACCTATTTGTTGGATAGAGGTAAGCCAGTCAACACTTGTTAGGCCTAGTCATGTGTATGAAACATCTGATCAGGTTAGTTGATCAAGAGGTGGTTAATGAGCATATAGAGTAGGAAAAAATTACACACTAACTGTCAGAGATGAACACTGATTTTTGAGGTTGGTTATCATGTTTTCCTTCAGGTGCGGCCTAGGTTGGGGAAATGCAATATCAATAAACAGAGAATGTTGGCACTTAGGATTTTCAGTAAATTTGATATAGTGTAAGGGTTCAGCCTAGTGGCATACTAAATGGCCTTTCCAATGTGCAATAGTTCCATGAATGATTTGTATCACATGTCACAACATTAGAGATATCATTTGGATCCTTCCATGTGATAGATATAATAGATGTTGAGATTAGGGTAAATGATTCCATTAAGGAGAAACTGATAAGGATCATGAACGATAGTGATAAGTTTCTCCGTGGTAGGACTATACCATTAGTTCAAGTGCAATGACAGTTGGGGTGAGTTCATGATAATGCATTGGATAAAGAGTCTGATATTAGATCATAGGGGATAAAATTGTTTATTAATACCCTATAGGGAGGATTGGTCAATCTCATGGATGAGTTTTTATATGGTGGGGATGTTTTATGATCTTTCCATTTTTAGGCACATCCCTCCTTGAGTTTTCTCTTTAAATTTATTTTGTGGGGTTCTCATTTCCATTTAAGGCTTGTGATATAAGACATTCTCAGAGTTAAAGAGTTTTTTTGGGGGAAATGACTTATTATTAAGGGAAGAATGTTTTTTTAATTAATTGAATCCAGATATAAAAGTTTTAAATTGGGTTATTAAGGGATTTCCATTATATTTAAGATGTTATAGGTGGTTTGGATCCTCATCTAGGAAATGAGGCCAAAATCTATCTACAGTGAAATTATACATAGTGTAGCTATTACATGATGTAGAACTTACACTAGATTTATTTCATGAACCAATAATGATCATGAAATGTTTACACATAATTTAAATAGTTCAAATCATGTAAAGTTTAATTAGGATAAATATTTTCCTATGGTGACTAGTGTTTTAGTGCATCCCATTAAAAAGAAATACACGATGTGTAATAGATCTATATGTAGTGTAATGTCATTATCAATAGTTTTAAATATCCCCTTACATTAATTCTTTTCTCAATAATTCATTATAGTTTCCTCCTCTCATTGAAATCATGAAAAATTATTTTTTTTCCCATAGGATTACAGGCAAAGCAAATCAATGGTGGAATCTCACCAAGAATACATGGGAACATTATGAAATTTAATCCTTGGAATGGAATGAATTTAGATATTATTTGTCGTTAAGTAATTTATTTATACTCATCTTATGAAGATGGAGAAGGAGTTCCTTGAGTTAAAGAAAAATAATTATGGATATGTGGGTACATATGAGGAAACATTTAAAACATTTATGAGGCAAACATTTGGTATTATCATTCAATATGAATGTAATGTTGTTCAATTATTTAGTGAATTAAGACCACATATCCTAAGGGAATTATCCATAAGTTACATTAGTATCTATGATTAGATTTTTATATGTGTTATCAAGGTGGGAATGATGGATGAAATTATATATAACACTCATGGTTTGGATAAGATGATAAAAATGGAATTCAGTAAAAAATATATAACAGCCATAGAGTGAAGAATATGGGATTTCCATTATGTTCAATTCATGGTAACAAACAAGAAGTAAATTGTCTTAAAGGGACTAGTAAATGTTTTAAGAGTAAAGGATAGGTCATTATAAAATTTAATACTGATTTTATAGGAAGAAGTTATCTTATTATGAAAATATAGTGAAATCTACATAGACTGTACCACCCACACACTAATGTTTGAAATATAAAGAGTATGATCGTTATGTGAAATAATTCCAAAATACAATGGATAATGAGGATGATAAAACTCAACAACCTCTAAAGTAAAATCATAAAGGGATGCCTTATGGAATCAGGATAGTTGAAGTGAATCATGATAATTAGGGGAAGCTTATCCTCTACTCCATATTAGGTAATTTCATGTTCTATTTGTATGAATGCGCCATATAAAAATCTTATTTTTCATTATTTTGTGAAATTCAATCTTATTTTGAGCATTTATTATCACCCTATACATAGAATATGGAGTATTGGAATCAAATACATATTTAATTGGTATAAGGATGATCCCATGATTCTAATGAAAATATTTTTGTATAATATTAGAGAATATTGGAGGAATTAAAGGAGAATTATTTTTGATTAATATTTTTCTCCAAATAATATTAATTTAAAAGTTATGGATTACATATTGGGCTTATAAGATTAAGTATGATTATACGTTCAATGTCTTAGGCACCCCTATTGATGTTTTATGTGGGGGTATTTTATCAAGATTAATAATCTTTGAGGAAATATTTATAGAAATTCATCCCTTTGGTTTTGTAATTGTTTTAGTAATAAAATTGAGGTTTAAATAATTAAAAATTTCATCAAATTCTATTAAAGATTTTGGTAAAAAAAATAGGTTTTATCATATCTTTGATTTTGATGTTATTATGGGGTGTAGTAGATCACCTTACAAGGTTATCACAATTTGATGCTATCAGAAACAATTTATATAATTATCCACATAACAGAAAATTTATTATAGAATTATTAAGACTGCATGGAGTACAAAATTAATTTATATATGATGAGGACCAGTTTACTTCAATGTTCTCGAAAATTATTTAGTTTTCTATTGATATAGAGTTTAGATTCAACAATATGTATGACCCTAAAACAAATTATCTTTCTAAGAGAACAAATCAATCCCCATGGGATACGTTTGAGATCTTCTTCTATGGATTTGAAATTTGGTTGGGATCAACACGTTTATTTAGTTGAGTTTCCATTAAATAATTGATTTCACTAGAGTATGAAAATTGATCCATATGAACATTTCTATGGAAATAAGTGTCAACCTACAACATGCTTGAATGAAGTTATTAAATTAATGATATTGGGACCCAAGATTTTTAAATAAATGGTAGATAATCTTAAATCAAATATGAATCATATGAAGTAATATCATAGTAATTATAAATGTTATTATGAAACCCACTAGCGTGATATATAATTTGAAGTTGGTGAGAAGGTGTTTCTATGAATTTATCCATGTATGAAACAAGGGTATATTATACCATAGGTTGATCGGTCCCTTTAAAAAATATGACGGTATCCTGATAAAATATTATCATTTATTACATCCAAAAAAACTCACTCAGGTTCATGATGTGGTGCATATGTATCTCCTAAAAAAGTGCATACCTAATAGTTCACATGTTCTAAACTTCGATTTCATATCTATGGATCATGATCATTCTTATAGTGAATGAAGAGTAGAAATTATGGATTGAATTGAGAATGTTCTATGAAAAAATTTCACCCAATTGGTGTTTTTTTTCTAAAACCAGAATCTTAAATAAGATAAATGGGAACATGGTGACACAATGATACAGAAGTATCCTTAGTTGTTGGTACCAATGTGATGAATTTTGAGGGAGAAATTCATTTTAAGGCTTCTTCAATGTAACACCAGGAGATTTTGTGAAATATATATTTTCCAATAAATTCATTCAATATGATATTTTTTGTTATATAAAACATTTATATAATCTTATCTTACACAAAGCACCTTGAATATATTACACTACATCCAACACTGAGTGTATCTTGAATTAAACTCAACAAAGAGTTTTAATGAAGTTGAACACACTATTGAAATAATATTTTTTAATATAATAGTCATAATCAAGCTATTGGAATGATAGGTATGAATAATATGAACAAAATTATTAAAATATTTTTTACACACACATATATATAATGAATTATTTGGTGACCAATTAATTTGAATTGAATTTAAAAACCCATTAATAAAGGAAATAGTTTTCTACCGAACTATTTTTATACCCACAAATTGGTTTTACATCAATAAATTAACCAAATAACATTTTGTGAATTAATTTAATTAAATATATATATATTATATATTCAATAAAATTCTTCAATCTCATATTATGTGTTTTTTATACAATAGATAATAATAACATCAATTTTATTATTAAATAAATCATTTTAAAAAGTGGTTTTATTTTATTCTACACAAATATAAGAAAATTAATTGTTGAAACTTTTATAAAATCAATTTTATTTAATAAAATTCATTTTGTAAAAAAGATTTTAAAATTTAGTTTTTTGTTAAATTTTGGTATTTTTCTAAAATGATAAATTTTCGATGAGTATAGAAAATTATTGGGTTTTTTAAGAATTGTCATTTCTTTTAAAAAAATTAACCATCCAAATTTATTTATTATTTTTAATGATTAAAATTAGTTCAATTATATATATATTAATCTAGTTTATTTTATTCGAAATAAATTCATAATTAAGTTTGATATAAAAACATTGTAACCATTTACACGTTTTTTATTTGAAAACCTGCTTTCACGTCATGTCTACAGGATTAATATTAAACTAATATTGGCCACATATGTGAACTGAATATTCAAAAATTTATTGAATATTTATAATAATAATAATTAATATTATAAATTATGTGAAAAATAATTTTTGACCATAATGAAAATTAAAAATGGTAAATTGTTATATACAGTGGATAAGGTAAAATGGGGTTTCCATGGGTAAAACTAAAGAGTTAACTGTATAAAATGACCTAAAATGTCACAAACTATACAAGTGGGGCACAACAGATGAATCCCCATTCCCGCCCCCAATAGTCCATGGTCTGGTGACTAGCATCGAGTAGGCATATCACTAACATGAGAGGCCTTAACCTAATTACATATACATAAACACACATCTCTATGCATATATAATGCTAAAATATAAAAATAAAGAATCCTATATGAATGAATATATCTAAATTCAACAAGAATAGTGTCAAATGAAGTAAAATAAAGTAAATATGAAGAAATACATGCCCACCACAAGGAGTCTTAAAAAAGTCCAACCTGAAAATAAAGATAGAAGTTTCCATTAAGATTCCACATGAACACACCTCACAATTTCTGTTCTCACTACAATCCATCTGGTCCTTGTCCATTTAAGACTCTATCAAATGGTCAATTTATTGCAAAAGACACAACACGTTTAGGAAAATACTATATGGGGTTAGTATAACATTACCGAGTAGGGAACCTATAAACAAAAAAGTATACAACAAGAGAATACTATCAGTTCTACATAGGTATATGTATACAACACATATAACAAGAATATCCATATATTCAAAAAAAATTAAAATATTCTAAAGGTATTCCACAATCATAATTCCAGCCGAGGATTCCATATCAGATGTTCCACAAGTTACATGATTGAGAGAACACACTCTTGAGTTTGAAAACACTGATGATATCTATCTAAGACGTAGTGTTTGTCCGGTATCATAATTATAAGAACATGTTTTCAGTTTGAAGATAGAAGATACATAGATGGGGATCAACCCCAAGTCCAGGGGGTATACCAAAAACTCAATATTAATTATCCTTCTAAGTAGAGGAACAATGCCTGCATAGTGTTTATCATGAAGATACTAAGAACTCTAACTATGGAACACAGATGAATAGAGTATCTCACTATGGGAATCATAGAAGGATTCCAATAACACTAACAATGATTTCTGAGTGAATGGTTCACTATCCAAAGAGTAGGAGATGATTCCATACTAACTGTCATAGAATGGATATGGAGAACACACCATAATAAAACATGTCCGAGATAGAGAGGAAAAGGGATCCAATAAATATTTTAGAAAGAACATGACATGAAGAAGATTTAAACACTGTTTCCATTATCCTCAAGACTTACCTATATAAAGAACTCATATCTTAGACCTATTTTTGTGTAATTGTACACAACTTGTTAGTTATCCATATTATTTTCCAATTCACTAGTAAAAAATGGTTCCAATTTACTTTGTTTAGGCCATGCCTATATAGGGGTGTACACGGCATAATACAACCTCTGTACTCTAGCTCGGGTTTTTGTACCCTCATAGGTACAAGCCAACACACTAGGGGGAGGTCACATTATATGTGACAGGGTCACATAATGTGTGATACATAAAAAAATATCATACTCCTAACCACAATTAAGTATGGCCCACACAACATTTGACTCCGAATTAAACATCTTGTAGATCCAACATTTCTAAACTCCCAGATCTTGATCTTCATGTATTCTTCGATGATCTAGACACCATTCTAGATACACCTCACCCAAAAAATATTGTCTCACATCCTATTACTACTTCCATCATCAATGAAAAACTTTATACAATTTAATCAATTCTAAAAATGGATTTATACATTTTTTTTCACTGCATTCCAAAGAACATGAAATTAGGCATAAAAACATCTGATTCTTCAATCCTTAAGTCTTTTCACAACTGTATTGTCATTCTAAGCCTATATATCCATTATCATACTGTAGTTCTGTGAAACTTGTGAACAATGACCGATTCATTGGGATATTTTGAACCACTTTCCAAACGAAGAACACCCATGATGAATGGAGAATAAAATGAGAAAATAAAAATAACAATAAAGAGTAATGGACTTCGATCGATGTTTGTTTCAACCTCAATCCATTTTTATTAGAACAAAAAGATAAGATATAAAAATTAAATAATGAAAAATATTCTCCCAAATCCTTATAAATATAACTAATCTCGTAATATGCATGATCTGTAGTGTTATTTATTGGTTGATTAATACATTTTCTTCATAGAAATTTAAATGGAGAAATAAAACCAAATAAAACAAATTTCCTACCTCATTTTGTATTAATATATGAATAATAGTGGAGATTTTTCAGGATCATTAGACATATAATTTAAATTTTTTGTTCCCCGGTCATCATGATCTGATCCCGTCATCATCCACCAATGAAATATCTTCCAATGTATTCAATAGATCTCATCAATTTTTAGGGTTATGTGGCTAAACTGATGTATTTTACATAAGAAAATATTTAAATAATGATTTTTTGTCTCTATGTTGAAAAAAAAATTATTTCATTATTTTATTCATTTTAAGCCCATGCCCACATTTCCCCATATTCCACACACCATCTATGGATATCACACACCTAGTGTAAAGCTCATGTTTCGAACTCAATTATTCCCTTGTATTTATAATCAGAGAATCTATTTAATTGTTGTTCTACTTTTTCAAAAACAAAACGGCATAAACTAGATATTTAATATATTTAATATATTTCAAAAATTTATTCTTGGGACACCATTACTAAAAATTGCATTTCTTCTAATTTATTGTCTTCAAATGTAATTCATATAGTATCCAAAAATAATAGATGGAAAATTTGAGTAATTAATTTTCCCCCATGTATGGGATTTAAATCTCAAAAATCCAAAAACCAACATAAAGAGATAAAGGTAATTAGTATGAATATGAGCCTCCAAATATCATGTGCTCTCATGGAGATCCTCATTCTTGCACTGGACACACACTAAATGAGTTACTCTCCCACAAAGGATCCTTTCAAACTAATCCTAAATCTCCCTCAGTTACTCAGTAAAGGTAGATCCATCCTCATCTATCCCTAGTTGATAACGTGTAATGGGTTAAGAATGTACCTCCTCAAATATGAAATATGGAATAAATCATTCACATGGTAAAAATATAGAGGTTTATGTAAACATAATACCACCAATACATCTATATTCAATATCTAGAAAGGGAAAATCAATCTCAGAGATAACATTTAACCTCGACCAAATATATTAACCCATATCGATGTGAAACCTACAAGAACACATAGTATCCCTCCTCAAACTCCAATGGAATATCATGTCAATTATTATAAGAATTATTATGTCTATATACAGACGTCATCTATTCCTAAATGAAATATACCATCTCGGTAGTTTCTATGATAAAATCTTGGACCAGCGGTGATGAATCTCATTATTCTGTGAAAAAAAGAGGGGACCTACAAGATCACCTGTAAAGATCCTCATATGGTGACATACAAATGGATAAAAGGTAGCTATTATTTGTATAAAAAATCCACATGTGGTAGGTGATCCTTCCAACTATGGAAAAATTCCAACATTAAAGCGCATAACATGTCATCTAGAAGATGAGTAGTTCCCTTAGACTGGATGTCAGTTTGGGGGAGAAACATTGTGCTCAAGTGTAACTGAGTCCCAAAAACCTCCTCTAATACCCTCCACAGTCAACATGTGAAATTATCCTCAAGAGTAGAAAATATCATCAAGGTAACTCCATGTTGTTGAGCTATTGCCTACATGTAGATGCTTAACAACCTCTATAAGGAACTCTGCTCCAAAATTTCTAAGAAGTTGGACGACATGGTAAGTTGGTCTATCATCACCCATATCTCATCATTTACCCTGGATGTACATGGAAATAATGTCCATTGATATCCCATCTCACATCCACTATACAATCTCAAGGGGGTGAGCTAAACCTACTAGAACATGGTTCTCAGCAGTCACATTCTCATAAGTACAACATCGTGAGACAAACTCTTCAACACATCTCTTCATGAATGGCCACCTGAAATGACATCGGAGGTCTTGATACATATATTACACTAATGGATATACTACCAAAAGGACATATATAAACCACTATCAAAATCTCCACCCACAACATCAATGTTACAATCAGGCTTCTTATGATAAAAAAACATTATTCTTCCCTCCTTCATAAAATCCGTCATAAGAATGTCTAGGGGATATCTAATTACATTGGGTATCATAGTCAACATCCTTGAGATGGGCCTCCTCGATTCATTAAAAAATAGAAAGAGTAAAAACCATATACCTGAGGTAAGCTACTCCATCACCATACAAAATGGTTAATTGGTGTGAGACCAACAGTTATGATGTCTCATTCAACAACTATGAACAATATCTAATACTGATATCATCTTCTACCACATTCATCTTCCAAGGAGTATTGAAAATTTCAAATCCATGACATTGGTGGAACTATATCCATCACCTATATCTGATGTTAAGATATTTATGATAGAAGATATAGATGAATATCTTATGATCATAATAGATGATAAACCACTCTACTATTAGGTTGTTTCTACAAATATATAGTGTGAATATTACTACTGTAAACTCAAGATCATGGGTAATTTAAATCATCTCATGTTTCCTAAACTGACATGAACCACAGGCAATCGCTTCCTTCATCTACATCAGAAAAAAACCTGGCTAGTTCTGGATGCATTGTATAACACTATGTACTCGACACCCTCCTTCGGAGATCTCATGTTGAGACATCGTTTCAAACACTTCCTCAACTACTAAAAATATTGTTGGAACCTATCTATTAACATGAATGGTATCAAATTTACATGAAATGCTATCATGGTGTATGACATCCCTGTGAAATCAATTGAAAATCATTTCTAAAATCCTATCAACCCATGGATGGTCCACACCTTCTTCATTCTTTTGGGTGGCTCCCAAGCTAATTTTCCCCTGACATTGGCTGGGTCCACTGCTTGTCCAAATTCTAAGATAACATGTCCTATAAAACGGACCACCAGAATCAAGAACAGGAATAAAGAGATATTATTATAATATTTTTTCTCCCATAATACATATAGAACTATCTTCAACTGTCTCTCACAATAATCATTAGATTCCAAGTACACAAGGATATCGTCGATAAATACTTCTTAGAACTATTATAAGAAAAATTGAAAGATCATATTCATGAGTCCCACGAGCACTTCTTGGGAATTCACCTTTCCAAAGTGAATCACCAAGTAATCATAGTGACACTATCAACATTTAAATCCTATATTCGGAATATATTCCTATCCTAATCGCTAGTAGCAATAGCCTAACCTGAGGACATCCTTTGAGAACCATCATGGACCTCTCAATTAATCATAGAGGTCATTGATCATCAGTAATCAATAGTTTTTCCATACAGTCTCCTAGTTCATGATACAGTAGTCTACACATAACCCCATTATTTCTTCTAGCTTATTAGAGAAAAAATAGGTGTTTTAATAGTGAAATTTTTGATCTATCAAATCCCTTTCTCTAAAAATCCTCAAACTACACCCCCATCTCACAAGGCATAAAGGGATCCATCTGATATGTTTCTAGACATATTGGTTTCTTAAAAAGGTGTAGACAAATTCATATGACTACCTCATAATGGAGAGGTAAGCCTTCAATAACCTCATAGGAGAAATACTAGTACTCATCCTCCATTGTAGGAAAATGAGAACTCATAACATCCCCTCCACTAAGGCTCATTCTATCCTGTTTATGATTAATCCGATGCACCCTTATATGCATGAGTCCCTCATACAATACATGGGATTACTTTTCACCAATATAGAATATGCATGTTCTATCTCTATGGGAATGCCACATGCTTTTCCAAAAATAGACAATGTGGTCATGAACAATGGATAACCATTCAATACCTAAGATGGAGTCATAATCCCTCATAACCATTTCATAAATATCCTAGTAGAAACTTTTACCTCCATGATTTAGGTCATACAATTAGAACATGTGTGTGATCACTGTGTGATCCCCATTAAGAGTGTCCATGCACATGGGTCGAGCCAAAGGATCAAACAGAATCTCTAGATATTGAAAATTTTATTTGGAAAGAAAGGAATTACTTTAAAATATGTCTATAATTAATGTATCTAAGGTATATAAACATAGATCATTCACTAATACATTCTTAAAGGCTCGGGGTTATAAGATTCATCTTCCTGCAGCTATCCCCACCCCTATCCTTAATTTACCATAGAAAGGGGTAGGCCACATGGGGGTGGTGGTGGTAATAACTCAATGATTATACCACCTACCTATGATCTACCAACTCCTCCTCCATGCCTTAAACCCTACAAAACTATCTATTCCAACCACTTCCTTTACCTTAGTAGCCCATCTATGATCTCTCTGTCAACTATATAGCGTGTCAGACAGTTTTGACCAAGATGTAAGCTGTTATCACTTGAGTATCGATACATATCCCTAGGATGGATGTACATGCCATAGGAATCCTAAACCACATACCCACTATCTTAGAGCCACCACATAAAATTCATCACACATCCATGTCTATGGGATTTTCATTATTTCACTCATTTCATTGTCTATACTCATTCTTGCTCACTGCTGGAAACCACTGGGTGTATCTCCTCAACCAAGAAACTCTCAAACAACAAAAAATTATCTTTAACTACAAAATATGTATACATGAATTTAGGAATAACATTGTCACAAATGTATATATATATACCTCGCTCGATGGTCTGGTCCATAAAGAAATATTCACAAACCATATCCATCGAGTACTTAGAGATTTTGATAAACCATGATGAATACATAGATACTGTCATGACGTCCTGTTGGAACTTTAGAAACTCTTTCACGTGTAAAACCCTTAGTATATCTGGAGGGAACTCCTCCAAGAAAAGGCACTCAAATTCTCAATACAGTGGAGTCACCTCACCATAATATGGATTCACTAACCCCAACCATGATCCAACTAAGCGATGGAGAAGGATCACAATTAGGAAAACTAGATGATCTAATGGTGTCTTGAGAAGATGAGAAGCTTAGGTCACCACCCCAAGCATGTCCTCAGCTTCTTAAAGGTCATTATCACCTCAGAACATGAGATTTAACTTTTTCTGAATCTAGCTATGTGTACTCATCCTATGTACCTCGTCCACTGGTATTGTGGGTACTACATGTTTCTCTATAGGTGGAGGTATATCTAGAACACTATCTAAAGGTAGAATATCTAGAAATGGTCCCTATAATGACACATCATCACCGAGGGGATCATCCTCATGATCATGATTCTTATTCCTAGATAGAATATTCCATTTTTGAATCCTGAACATAAACAGGATAAACAATAGTCGAGGAGTATATCTATAAAGTTGACTAAAAAAAGGACATTGAAACCACTACCCATTACTATATGACACATGTTCCATCATATCAAATTAAAATAGTGTTCTCATCTACTGAGATGAAAATATCTTGACCAGAGTCCTAGAGTATGGTTACATCATATATCGCACAAAAACTAGAGTCCCTAGTGTAAAAACCCGACTTCAAATAATTAACACTGTTGTTACAAACCAATATCATATAATCTGATCCTATGTTATTACTTAATAGTCTAATACCACACTATTATAACATATCCCAGTAGATCCCTTACTATAACTCCCCATGACCCCCAAAAATTGGTTAGGGGATGGAAATTAGCACCAAGTAGGTATATCAATGACATGGGAGTACATAGCCTAAGTACACACACACACACACCACCCTGCCTATGAAATGATAAAATGTAAAAACAACTAAAAAACAATGCATATGTTAATCTAAATCCCACAAACAGAGTACAAAAGGAATCAAATGAATTTAAAGAGGGATAAATAGAATCTGCCAAACATGAGTCTAAAAAAATTCAACCTAAAAAAAGACATGCGATGTTGTAAACATTTTGTAGGAACACACCTTGGTCGATATAGCCTCACTAAACACAGTCTTATCCTAGTCATTCAAGGACTCTTTCAAGGGTCCCATCATATTCACAAGATATTACGCATGTAGTAATAACTCATGCAGGGGTGAGTATAATAATACTCAGTAGGAAACCCCAAAACCTAATTGAATACAACAAAATAATAAAGTTGTATCTACAAAGGTACATTTATATAAAACAAATACAAAAATAAATGGTTATATTTAACAAATTCATGAATTCTTAATGTAAGTCACGACTGTAATTCTAGTTAAAGATTATATATCAAATGTTCTGAAAAGCAATCTTCCAATTAAACACACTCATGAGTCTAAAAGAAATGATGATTTTTGTCTGAGAGGTAGTGCTCTTTGGTGGGTCTGTCCCTTATATGTACACATTGTTAGTTGGAAGTGATACGATAACTAGATGAGGATCTCTTCCATGGCCATGTAGTATACCAACAAATTAATCCAGATAAACCTGCTAAGTATAATATTGGAACCCATGTGGTGTTGGTCATGAAGATACTAAGAACCCCATTAGGGGAATGAATTTTAATAGAGGATATCACTTCAAGACTCACTGAAGGATTCTAACAACTCTATCTAAGAAGTAATACTAAATGGATTGATGTGTAAGTAGTAGGATATGATTCCATACTAACTCTAATGGAATGGAAATGGTGAACACAACATAATGAATCTTTATTTAGATATAGAGGAAGAGGGATATCGTCAACTCATTTTTAATGTACAAAGTGTGTAAAAGAGTTACATGCCTTATCCCTTGACCCCATGTACTTAAATTTAAATAGAACATTTCTTAAACCCATCTCTGGGAGATAGTACATGGTGTGTTAGCTTACCATGTACGGTTCCCATTTAAGAGTACAAAGCTTATCTGTTGTATTTTTTCCATGCTATGATCGTGTAGGAGAATACACATAGTTCTCCAATCTTTGTACTCTAGCTCGTGTCTTTGTATAGTATATGGTACACGACAAGCCACATGGGAGAAGTCAAGCACTATGTGAGATGGTCACATGTCATGTGATACTTAACTAACTATTGTAAACCTAGCTACCACAAGTAGTGACCTACATAGAGTGTGGATCTATGTTACACACCATGGAGTGTAAACATTTTTAGAATCCCAGATCTAATTCGAGACATTTTCATAGGTTCTCCCACCACTATTCCTGATGAAGCTCACTCATAAAATCATGTATGATGTTCCCAAGAGTGTTTCCATCATATATCAAAGACTGTAGGCCCTTTTATATTTTTTTAAAACATATTTATATATTGTTATTCATTGCGCACTGAGTAACATTAAATCGGGAATACAAAACCATCTGATTCATCACCACTTCCATCATCATACCAATGTCGTGTCATGTAATGTCCATATCTACAATATCATATTATTTCATGAAGAAACTAGTGTCAAATGATCTATTCATCAGGATATGTCAAACAATGATCCAAATAAATAATCCTGATGATGAAAAATGAATCATGGGAAAAAAGAATAAGAAAAATAAATTTGAATAAACATCAGTATATTTACATGTCAACCTCAATCTATTTCCATTATAATGATAAGATAATAAGAAATTATTTAATCATGATGTATATTCCCCCAAATCCAAATGAATCTATCACGTCATCTTATATGCCTAATCTACATAAATTTTTTTTGGTTGATTGAACCTTGTTCTTCATAAAAAATGAAACATGGAATGGAAAAAATCAAACAAAAATACTACCTCATTTTGGATCAATTAGTAATGGAAAATGGAGATCTCTCATGATCGTTGGTGAGACCCATTTAATTCTTCTTGCATGGGTTATCAATCTCTAACCAACTCATCATCCTATAATGGATTCTCCTCCAACATCTTCTATAGATATCTCCAATTGTTTGGGTTTTGTAGATAACCCTACGAATTTAATATAAAGACATATTTATGGAGAGAAATTCGGTTTCCAGTTCAAAAAACAAATAAAATAATTCATTGAACTGTTTTAATCATTTTATTCATTTAATAAATTTACAATAAATGCTCGCTCCGACAATGTTTTTGTCATGCCTAGTGTAAACCCCTTGTTCTGATCTCAATGATGAACATAAATTTATAACCCAGTTACATATATAGTTGTTATTATAATTTATTTGGAAAATAACATTCATGATATTTAATATATTTAATATATTTCAAACTATTTTTTCAGGCACACTAGGCCTTGGAATCACATGCTATCCCAACACCTTATCTCAAAAATAATCTATGCATCATCAAAAAATTGTACATGGAAAATATATTTCATTACGAAAACATTAAAAGATAAATTGGAAAGACAACTATAGACCATATATCTCGTTTTATTGATAATGGACCATTTTTGGATCCTTTTAAAGTGAGAAAAATGTGGGTACACATTTTTCATTTCAAAAATTAAAAGTGTTCGACTCACCTCTCTTATAAATAGACACCAATTATTTTATCCTATTCACAATTTGAAACCCATTTTATTCAATAAATACGTACCAAAATCACATTCTCACATCCCTCCATTTATACTAGAAGACATATTGTGTTTATAAATGCATACATGGGTGTTTTTTTGTTCAAACCTTAAGAGGTTATTCAAAGAAGATGTAATGTTCTTCAACCTGCACTTTAATTTTATTTCTTCTTCACCCTCCTTAAATTCTTACTAATATAATATTATATAATAAACATAATTTATTATATTTTAAAATATTTCTTATGTTATGTTCAATAACTACAAAAATATCCTCTTTCATCAAAAGGTTTATAAAATCAGTATTTGTGTGTATATTGGACTACCGCCTCGTGATCAACTATCATTTGTTCTTCCATTACAACCTCACGTGAATGTATATAATGAGGTATTAATTTTTTATATATTTTTATTAGATTATTATAATTTTTTAGTAATTATATCACATGTTACTTCTTAATATAAATTTTTAGGTGACACGACAATATCGCTCGTGTGTACGGTAAATTACCGCCTTGCGATGCAATGTGGCTCATTTTCACTTAAGATTTACATGGAAGGTATTAAGGAAAAAATTATTCAATATAAATGATATATAAGAAATAAAAAGTATTTTTTTAATGGTAATATATCAGTTTCCATTGATTCATTTCATCCATTAAAAATAGGGATACAACTTTAATGTGTTCATACAATCTATCGTCCCCATGAACGATGTATTTCATTATCTATATATTACATTTATGGATATATTTAAATACATATATAAATAATATATATGATATTAATATCATGTTTATAATTAAAATTAATATGTAACCATTATAAATTTTATAATACAAAAATAACAAATCAAAACATACACAAAAAACAATGTAATTATTGCTTGAAATGTGACATTAACATGAAACTGTCAATAAGAGGGTAATAAAATATCAAAATTAAATAATATACAGTAATATATTTAAAATTATTTTTTAATTATTTTATAGTAAAATTATTATTATTTTGAAAATGGTGTTAATGTGTACAATGGATTTCAAGACATAAGGTAAGAAATTTCCATCTTACTTTTTGCTTCTCTGAGACACATGATGTAATCATAAAATATTTATTTTAAGTGGTGTATACACTAGAGATGAATGTATTATATGCTGCTTCTCTAAAAATATTGTTTTGATTTATATATGCAGTTCATGATCTCCCTTTCAAGGGTTTTATGGTTTAAAATTTACCAAATATGCCAGGGATCATTGTCTCATTTTTCTTTAATTGAGAATCATGTTATGTTACATACCTATCGTCATTTATGATGTGTATATAGAACCCATTTACATCAAATTCCATGAATTTATATATTAACATAATATTTTAGGTTTTATTTAGTTTTATTACTTTTTGGTATTACAATTCAATATTACTAAATTGGTATATATTTTAGGATAAAATCCTATTGTTTGTCGGGATTGTTTTTTTATATACACATGTTGATGAGATATTGTGATAAATCCCTCAATAAACATAAAAATAATATTATCCTCTGGTTATTTCATGAGAATATAAATTTCCCTTAATTTTACTCTCTTTATATACTCGAGACTTTAAAAAAATATTTTTAATAAAAAAATTATTTATTTTTATATTCATTTAAAACCAATTTTTTCAATAACCAGGTTTTCAAAAAAAAATTATTAAATTTTAATTATTTTTTAAATTCATTTTTACCATTTGTTTACTTATTTAATACAGTTATAAATGGAATATTTATGTCATTTTCCATACAATGTTAGTCTATCTTTTAATAAAAATGTGAAAGGAATCATTAATTTAAAGGGAACATCAAGAACATAATTTCCCACCATCATGACAATTATTTCATTGAATATTCCATTATATGATTTTTAATTTTTTTAAATATAAAATTATTTTCAAAATTATTTATTTTTAAAAAATATTTTTCAATATAAAAATTATATTTTCCTAAAAAAATGTTTGAAATGATAAATCAATATGATTTTCCATCAATGATGACATCTATTGATGTTACATATGACTTATCAGGGATATTATCCAATGATACAATTCCTTTTCATTCTATATATGGTATATTCTCATGATGTAAATATGTTTATGAAAACAGTTTCTCATCTAGGGATATGTTATGATACAATGCTTTTGAAACATATATCTTTTTTCAAAGGGTTTTGGTTTTAAGAAATGATGAAATGATAATGAATCCCATTTCATTCCATGGGTTATAATATGATGAATATTTTATTGTATTATATCACATGTTTGTAAGATTTGTATTATCAGAAGGTTGGGATCAATAGAAAAATAGAATGTATTGTGTAATGATTGATGTTATATGAGATCAAAGGGTACACGAGAGGTTATCCCAATCATGATAGAGAGTATCTAGGATGTTATCCCAAGACTGAAATATGGGGTATGGGAGGTTATATCGTGACCAAAATAGGGTGCACATGGGGGTTATCCCATGCCTGAATGAGGGCACCTATAAATTAATCCAAATACTGAAGAAGGTACATGAGGGGTTAACCCAATCCTAACATGTTAAGAATGTCATGGTTAGTATCCTTGATATAATATTTTTTATTATTATATATATGCCACTAATATATGTCCTCTACCAATTTTATTCTATCATGGATCATGTTATTTGATTTCATTATGATTCATGCCTTATAAAATATCATGATTTATTCCATGAACCATATTTATCATCTATGATATACATCGTATGGTTTTCATATTTCATTGTCATGTTCTCATGCTAATATGATCATGTTATATTGATATCTTCCTTTTATATACCTAATGAGAATTTGATCTCACCTTTTCTTATGTTTCCCATACCTAGGATATGAATAATGTTATTATATTTGATATAAATTTGAATGTTTCTCGTTATTGAGTACATTGTAGGGTATGATGTATCTCACTTATATACCAGTTATTTATGTGTCTATTTTTCGAATTGAACTATCCCATTATGAACCTTAGGCATGTGTTTGTGTAATGTAATGAATATTCATTTAAGAATATTTTATATTTTTTATGATAATATTGTGTAACTATAACAACCACCACATGAATCATCAAAGCATTTTAAATCCATGATGTGATGTTAGTTGAAGTAATCCTCCCCAAACCTAATGGGATGGGGGTATTTAAACCCATTACTTCTCTTCAAAGTAAGTTGATATTCTAAAAAATTGCTCCTAGTCTTTACTAACCATCAAATATTTCATCCCACTGTGTGATCCCCCACTATCATAAAAAGAAAACAGATTGAATACTTCTATAGATTCTCATGAGATCTGCATTTTTCATAGACGGATGTTGAGGCCATGTAGGGGGTGCAAGATAAATGATTCTATTAATAATTTTAATGTCAAGGGTGATAATGATTTCTATATCGATGTATGTATATATGGTGAAAAATCGATATTCAACAGAAATGAGGATACACGTCCTAGTATGAATTTCATCTATGTGAATGCTTTTGGTTCCACCATTATAGATTACTCATATAATGACCCTCAAGTGGTAGAAAATAATGAGGATACATCAACTTGAAAATCATTCTACATTAAAGAATATAAATTCGGCATTCGTACCAAATATCATATAAAAAAATTTGTGAGTCCCACTAAATGATCTAATGCCACAAACATAAAATTATTTAGTCCAATAGAATGTATATGGTGTAGGTACTTTAGTAACCCAACCACTACCCAAGGAAATTAAATACCTTTCAATCAAGGAAAGTGTCACATAATATTACGAAAACCTATACTAAATGAGGTGAAATATTATTAGGAAAGTTAAATGAAATATTTCAACTATATAAAACTTATAAAGTGAATTTAATATCTATTATCAAGTGTAAATAAAATAAGATACACATTCATAGACTGTAAAAAAATATTCTAGCCAGCTGACCGCCTTTGACTTAGGACTACATGTTTATCAAAACCTGGTGGTAGAATAATATCATTAATTTATTCTATTAAAGAATAAACCTTCACTATATTCAATATGATACCTTAATCTAGCTCAAAGTGGATATTAGTAGTAGATACACGTGTTTCAACCATATTTTACTCTACTCCAGTCTTTAAATCACGTTCTTATCCATCCAGTAGAACCACAAAAACTCTTTGAATATATACCATACCTTAATAATCATATTGGATCCGTATATTCGAGTCAAAATCTAGTACATCAAGTGAAAAATCCACACCTTTAGTATTTGGATGCAACACATCTTCCTCCGATCATTGGGAATCGTACATTATCATCCTCTAATAGAACTGTGGGGGGAACAATATCACATAATGTAATTTTTTTCTTAGTACGGACCCATGATGGGATTCATTAAATAAAAAGGCACAAAAATTATTATATTGTTCCTAAAAAATCTCATAATGCTGACAGTTATCCATAATTTTAACATATCCACATGGGATGGTTCAAACTTAGAAGACGTTCATAGGAAATTACTCTATCAATTAAATCATTTTATTATAAATATGATGATACTTGGTCTCTAACATTGTATGAGTCATTTAAACAAGAGTTTTCTAGGATTTACACTGACAGTGTGTAGCTTGAATTAGTTTCAGTTAAATTATAATCCAATTTTAGTTTTACCCTTTTATTACCACATCACTTTTTCAGTGAGAAGATATTTCTTTCTTTTTATCATTAATGGCCGGTATGCATATATAGAAATGTAACAAAACATAAGAGAACATCAATATTTTTTATATTATTTGCCTATTTTTTAGGATAACCTCATATATGGTAATTCATTGTAATTGTCCCACACACATTGCTTCCACCTTATTATAGTTACGCTAACCTCAGTAGCCTAGACCAGGTGTATACATTATTAAATTGACATATGATACAAGTAATCAAATACATAAGGATCAAATAGTTTAGTAGTATATTTAAAATACATACATTAAAGTTTTATTATAATTAAAGACATAAAATATCGAAAGTTGTTTCGTAGAAAATTCCATAATTCCTTATTACATATCCCTATATATAAATAACAGAACATTTCTTATTTTCCTAGGAAAAATTAAACATAATAAAGTATTTACCTCCATTGATTTGTAAAGGTAATAGAAAAACAAAACATATTAATAAAAAAGGAATTATTAATTTAGAAAGGTAAATAATTGTAACATAGGGAATTTGATCAATAAATTTAGAATAATAAGAATAGAATTAGTGATTTTAAAATAATTCTATATAAATAATCATATGATCTTGACAACATAACCTTGGATATTCAAAATAATCTAATAATTACATTTAAAATCATTAAATAAATTCATAATAATTGAATAAATAATTATAAACATATAAAACATACCATCTAGTAATTGTTCCCTATTATATATAAAATAGATACGTCCTCGACCAAAACCCAATCTAATTGGTCTAATTGGACATTCTGAGGCATCGATGGGCTATTACATGCACTTACTATCACTTAATATATCAAATGGATTCCACATATAAATGGGGTGAAACATAAAAAAAATAAATATTTATATTATAAAACGAACATACTAAATTTTAATATATACCCCAATTGATAATAATAATCACGAATCATCCAGAGTAAAATAATGAATTGTAATAAAATTTTACATCCATAATCAAGTAGATCATAAACCATATAGAAAATAATAAGTTTAGTATCAATAAAACATATCCTTGTTTTAACATATATAAAATATAAGTATTATGTGGTTTATGAATATAAATACAATGAAAATATTATTAAGTACAAATTTTATCTAATTTGCCTTTGTATTTTAGATATAATTTTTTAAAAAAATATCACAAATAACCATGAAAATAATGTTCACTAAAAATTAACTTTTGAAAATTGTGAAATAATAAATTAAAATTTGATAGTTTACGATGGTGGAGCTTTATTTTCTATCCATATAAGTTAAAATAAAGATTCCTTTCATATTTTTTTGTAAAACCCAAAGGAGAATTATGTTTTAAAAGACATGATGGTTCCATTCAGATGTTTTTTGTAAAAATCAAAAATTGGTAAAATATTATTCAATAAATCATTTGGAAATGTATAATAAAATATTTGAAAATATGATTACAAAAAATTGGTCTTGATGAAAATGGATTTCCAACTAAAATAAACAAATAATGTTTTTATTTTATTAAATGAATTATTACAATCATTTTAAGTACCAAAGAGTAAAAAATGGTACTATTAATTGAGAAAAATAATTAATTACTATAGGTTACTAACATATATTTATTTTAATATATAAATATCATATAATTCAATAATGGTATTTGTAAACAAAAATAGTCCCGAATAATGATGAAATTAGGAAATAAACTCTCACAACATTGGTAACTTCTAAATCACACACCCCATAAAAGAAATGAAATATAATGAAACATTAAATTACATGAATATAAATATATTAATTATATAACATATCTAAAGTGGTATTATTAACACCAAAAAAGTAATTAGTAGTGAATTTGTCGTATGTCTCATAGAAGTAAAAATGAGACGAGAAACCCTTATGACTTGTTTTAATTCATTCATATGTGTCTAAACCTCCTATATAATAATATAAGATAATTAAAAATTTACTATAGAAGCCTAATAATATATTTCATAAGATATATGATTTACATATTTTATTATAGCTAAAATTTATTAACAAGTCTTTGTTTGTTATTATAATAAAAGAATACCCAAGAAGCAATTTTGATTCTTAAACCACTAAAATTACTTTCGAATGGATCATAAGATTTATAAAAGAGTAAAAGGAATTTACATATGTTTATAAATCTTTTAAAATAACATTATATTTATCACAATTTATCTAATATAATAAATTAGTATCTAAACATCAAGAGTAACACAAATTTTTCACCATTAATATTTTTCCATAAATTCATTTAATTAAATACAATGGCATATTTACAAGGAAATCAAATAGGAAAATGGTAGGTGCTAATCCCTTATCATACTTAGTTTTTTGTTAAATATACAGGACCTTGCCTTGCTGTATGCATTGAATTTTCAACCAAAATAAGGGTTTTACTTTTTCTATAACTATATTATTAAAATTTATATATGTTTAATAAATTTTAATTGCACAAAATTGCATCGATATAAAAGATTATATAAACCATAAATTTTCCCAATAACTTCATAAATAACATTTTATCATTATTTTATAATCAATGGGAACATATTAAGTGATTTCCTCCCTCAAACATTTATTTTCCAATAAGTTTAACTTTCCAAATAATCAATTTTAATAGTACTATTGAACACAATATTTTAAATCCATATAAAATACTAATATTATATATTCCTTATACATTTCATAATTATTATATCAAAAATATTGTTTCATAGAATACCCATATAACATAATTATTGAAATCTACGGAAATGAAAATTAATCATTCCACTTCATCTGTAGTAATATTGTAAGCTTCACCTTAACCACTAAACCCTTTTTGATGTATTATCCATTTATAATTGAGGAACTAATTTAAATCATTCCCCGTTTCATTTTAGTAGAAGCATGAAACATTTTTATATTCATTCATACCCTTGATATTATAATAATGGTGGCCTTTCTATGCACACTTGACAAAAATCAATTTTCCTTCAAGCATTTTACTTGGCTTTTCCTTCCACAAGTATCACATGTTCGAAAATAATTCTTTCCATTGTTCCCTTTACTCATTTTCTCTATTTCATAAGATTATTCTATTACATCCCGTGTAATCCATAAGATATGGATAATTATTTTCTATTTTTATATCAACTGATACTATATCCTCAATTTATAAGAAAATGTTAGATTCTATTGAAATTCAGGGGATTGTCTTATGCCCCTAAAATAAATATTTAATCATTTTATTTGGATGAAATATTTAGTGCAAAACATTTATCTTTACATGTATAATATTTTTTCACAAGGAGAATAATTTTTTAGGAAAAGTACCTAAAAATACTTCCACTTAATTCCAATTATTTCACCCACTTAATTAGTATTTTAAAATAATGACCACTATTGATCAGTATCTCCAAAGAGATTATAATGTCCCATGAAAACATTATCCATTTGACTAAAACATTGAGAGAGAAATATTTTCTCTATGGAACTTATCCATTTCTCACTAAAACTGGATTTGTATCCCCACTGATTGATAGAGGTTATCGATGCCTAAATTGGTCTATCATAATTACACCACATGAGGTATTGGAAGGATGAATTATAAAGGTATTTTATTACCCATCACCTTATTAATCTTCCCTAAAAATTATTTGTAATGAAAATTTGGTTTATACTAATAATACCCCCTATGATTGTCAAACTAGGTATGTAGTAAGGCCTATTGTTGTGCATTGTAAAATTATTAGTTCAAGATAAATCTTCCATTTTCAGTGTCATTACACCTAGATACATCTATTCTATAAACAATTCCACTTGTAATATCAAAACATGGATATATTTTCTTATAAAAACCATGTGTTATCCTTCTTAACAAAACATTATGATGTTCTTCTATACTTTTCATCTAATTCTATCGTAGGGTTATGTTCCCTAATCTATGATTTTCTAAATATATTTCCCAAGGATTATACTAAACTTTATCTAATACAAACAATAGACACCCTAACTATAGTATCAAAGGGATTGTACATATGTTATTATAATTTCATAAAACAAAAGGAACCACACCCAAATCGAACAGTTTGTATTGAAGTTTATGTAAAAAATACATACATGAAAATATTATTACAATTAAAAAATAATGTACAGAATGTTTTTTATTTCAGAATTCAGTTATTCTTTATACCGAATACATATATATCAATAAAACACTTCATGGAATCTTGAGGAAAATAAAACCTAATAAAGGAGTGCGATCAGATGCTCATCAAGTGAACAAACACAGCATAATCTATGAATAAATAAGTTTTCGTTAATATCTCAAGGTAAATAACTAAAAACCATGTCATTTAAATAATAAATTGAAAATAAATTGTATGGAATAAATTATATTCAAATAATAGAACATAAATAAAAACATGATTTTGAAAAAATACCCATTGAAATTTCAACAAATCAAATAATAAGCTGGAATATCAAAAACTATTTTTCATAATGAAGAGATTCATAATTCCTAAAACCTATGATATAAAATCAAGTCCATGGCCCTAAAAAAATAATTAAATAAGTAAGGTCTCAACAAAAACCTAATCTATATTTCCTCTATGACGACTGATACATCGTAAGGCTATAGAGGCCATTCCTATCACATAATAAGTCAAATGCATTCCTTATATGAGAGGTGTGAAAAATTATCAACATAAAAATTCACATTGAAAATATAATATACAAAATTTTAATACATACCTCAATTAATGAACTGAATCATAAACCATCTATATTAAAATGATGAATGCCAATGAAATTGCACATCCTAGCCAAACTGATCATAATACTTCCATAAAAATAATATGGTTGGTATCAATATAACATTTATTTATTAGATCATGAATAAAAAATAGGTTTTTTGTCATTTATGAATTAAAATACCATGAGAAGATCATTATTTTTCTTTGACAAAAGTAATAGTATAATTTTAAAAATTACTATAAAAAAAATAGAAAAACATTTTGAATACAATTTTTATTGAATATAACATTTTAAAACTTGTAAAATAAGAATTAATACAATTATTATTCATGATGGTGGATTTTTTTTTTGTACATGATAAAACAACAATTCCTTTAACATTTTTTTGGTAAAATCAAAATACGATTATTTTTGAAATAAACATGAAGATTACATTGGATTTTTTTTTTGTAAAAAGTTAAAATGGGTGAAAATTCCTTTAGTAATAAATTTTCAAATGGATAAAAACATTTTCGAAATAATTTTAGAAAACAATGCTTTTAATAAAAAAGGATTTCTGACCAAAAATAGAAATAAAGTTGTATTTTTTAAAAAATATTTTCACAATCATTTTATAACAAAATTGATTATAAATGATAGTATTACATGAATATTTTCCATAATAACTATAGTGGAAAAATCTATAATTATTTTAATAATGAAATATCATATAATTCCCTGATGGGATACAAAAACATAAAAAAATCATGAATATTGATGAGATTATCAAATAAGCCCTTAGCACATTGGTAACTTGTGAATTGTAAGACCCATTAGAGAAATAAAATTAGATAAAACATTTAATACCATTAAGGTAATAAATTAATTATATAATATATGAAAAGAAACAATATATATTTCATAGAAAGGAATAATTTTTGAATATGAGGTACGTATCACAGATGTAAAAGTGAGCTATGACACCCTTCTCACTTTTTCGACTTTCATCGTATGTGTCCAAACATCCTTTAATTATTATATAATATAATACCAAATTATTAAATAAAAATAATCATGTATCTTATAAAATATATGAATTTATTTTTTCATTCTTCTCTATTTTATTAATAATTATTTGTTAAAAATTAATGTTTCAGTTGTTAATTTATTCATCTTTCATGAATGTATTTGTTTCCATAATTTATATCTTTTTAATTTGATCATGGTTAAAAAATATCCATAATTTTAAACATGATATAAATATCATATATTTTAATTATATTTGTATTTATTGTAGAAATAAATGTTAAACATAGAAAATGGATTAGACAATTCATGGAGACGGTAGGTCGTACATATATATGAATGTTGTTTCCATATTTCACGATATATGGAATGAAGACAATATTAATTAACCTTTTATTATTAACTTTAATGTTTTATTTTTGATTTAAATTAATGAAATCCATCCTTATTACCTTCCACGTAAAAATGAAATGATAGAAAATTCACATTGTTATGTGGCCCCGGTAGTCTATACGTACACAATAGAGACATTATTGTTTTCCAAGGGAATAGAAGTTAATAAGTTATATGGGAATTTTTTTTGAATTAGTTTTATATCATAAATTTCACATATAATAATTAAATTTCATATGTGATATCTTTCACATAATGTGTATGTGAAAAATGAACTACATCGCTTCATGAGGCTGTAATCCACCATACAACGGAGTGACATTATCATATATCTCACAGAATGGAATGTAAACTGGTTTATGTGATATGTTATTTAAATTAGTATAATAATATCATAAATATAATATTAATATTCTAAATACATCATTACATCTATCCTAGAAAGGTGGCTTTAGAAAACAAATTACATCAGTTTGATAGGCTACAGTCTGCTATACACACGGATAATGATTTTGTAACCCATTTTAATGATGTAAATAATTATTTTGGTTATTCAATTAAAATATTACCATTCAATTATATGTAATATAGTTAATTTATTTTAACATCATGTGTTATGAATAATTTAAGAAGGTGGACTATAAAATAAAATTAAAATCTTAGTTATGGACGTTAACTAATTTTTAGATGACATATTTGATTTGCAAAAAAATGAATCTTAGGTTGGATTTATGAAAATAATACAGGTTATAAGAATATATTATGTAATTAAGGAAATTATTTTTAATTTTATTGAATGAAAAAATGAGATTTGGATGTGTAAAGAGGAGAGGAGATGGGGTGGGATTTTTTTAATTGAGGTGAGTGGCACAATTGTAATTTTTTAAAATAAAAATGTGTACCCAAATTTTTCACAACACCAAGATTCAAAATCATCCATTATAGAACCTATAAGATAAATGTTCTACATAGGGATATAAAATTGTTTTTGGAAAATTTCTGGTAAACTTTAACCCTTCTCTTCTTAGTCTTACCCCTAGGTAAATCATTTTTTCTATAAACCATGCTTAACATTTTTTACTATTTTTACTATTTTTTATTGTAAAAAATTAAATTGAACTTATTCATTATATTAAATTAGTATTGTTAAAAATAATTAATTCATTTTACCTTAACATATTCCTAGATGTGGAAAATATTAATTTAAAAATAATCTCTTAGATGCGATGAGAAAGCAGGTTTCCAAAGAGAAAATGTTCTAAAGTTTACATGGTTTTTGTAACCAAATTCAATATAAAAATAATTAAAAGGATAAAAATTGGATTAATAGATTTATAATTTAAAACGTTTTACATTAAAATCAATTTAAACTGTAATTTATCTTTATAAATAATTTAAATTAAAAGAATGTTTTTATTTAAAATTTTGTATTTTTCACTATTTTTTTATAAATATTATTTGTAAAAAGTTCATCAAAAATAAGAAAAAAATTATTTTTTATTTATATTTGAAAAATTAATTTTATATTTCATATATATTTTAAAAAATAGTTAAAAATTTGTTTTAAGTTATGTTCCCAAACTCCAACTAGACCAACTTTTAGAAAAAATTGAGTTTTTCAGAAAACCTCTATTTTTTCTTTATAAAATGACTCTTATTTATTTCTAATAAATTAATTACGACTGAATTTATTTTATACATTTTAAAACAAATAATTTTCAAAAAATATTTAGAAATATATTCCTTCTCGGTCTTAACATCTAGTCTACAATTACAAGGTTTGAATAATAATATTTTAATATAGTATCATTTTTCCTTCAAACCTGATGTTTGGTTCATTACAAGATATCATATGGATTGAATTTATTCTAAAAAATAAACGAATCATAAAGTATTGGGATATGATACTCTCTTATAATCTTGGAGTTTTTCTTCATACACTCTTTCGATCATGATGTTCTGGTTTTTAAAATCATTGGGTGTCACATTATTGTAAATGAAATTTTGATAAAGGGTATGGACTTGAATCTGTTTTCCTAGAACTGACTAGATACAATTAAAGAAATACATTTATTCCCAAATATCTCTATATAATTAGATAATTTCCCTAATTTTTTTGAATAATATTAGTAGTTAAACTTTTGTGTCCCTCTTGGATAGTATGAATAATCTTTTTTCTCAAATGAATCAATCAAATGTGATGCATAATTGTCATTCAAAATTACATTGCATATATGTATTGTAAGCTAGTAATTTCATCTTCTTAGCATGGGTGTAATCTAATTATTTTCTACCATATTCATTTCATTCATTAATTCTCTATAATAATACAAGAATCATTTTTTATTTAAAATTCTATATCAATCCTTCATTTTTTGTGTATAAGGAAACATCATTTAATATTAAAATATTTCTATATCTCTATCTAACTCCTATTCCATGATGAATCATGTTTAAGATTATTTAAATATTATATTGAAAATTTATATACTTTTTTCTATTATCAAATTGTGTAAAATTATATAAATTTGAGACATTAGTCACCATTTTTCATTTTCCACTCATGTTTATTAAATCTACTTAATGAATATATTTCCTCTTGATTAACTTACTTTTAATCTCCCCAAATCTTGAAATTAATGTATTTTTGTAATTATTCATTCATAATTAATACTATATTTTTTGAAACACACATATTCTCATATTTTCCATTTAATACCCACAAATACATGAAATATTGTTCATTATAATATCTTCTAAAAAATATACTTTAATATATTCTAGGTATACATATAAATTATAACTATTAATATCATGGATTTAACTCATACTTGTGTGGAATAATGTTATCCTTTTTTATATTATAGTATCATGAGAGAACACTACCAATTTTTAACAACTTATCAATTATATTTCACAATCATTAAAATACTTGTTTCATAGATATTTAAAAGCATAGTGATAATTCCTTCTACAAAGAGGAGTAAAGAATCATTTGTTTTAGTATCAATAGAAATTGCTGACATATAAACATATATACATATATATAATATTAACAAGTCATTTGATATTTAATTACTATAAAATTTATACACCTCATAGTAATATGATCAAATAAATGTTATTTTCCTCAATAAATTCATATGAAAATGAAAATTATATGCTCATCTCTGCCAATTCATCCATGATGAGATCCTATAAAACACGGATAAATTATAGAAATTTTTTATTGAATATTATTAATATCATCACATTTATCACTATGACATGGTAACCTTTTCATTCATGTTTTGATGAATCCATTAACACTTTTGTTTCTAGAGCATTGAAACCTCCATATGTTTTCTGCTTATTTTTCTATTCATATTCTATACTTCTCAATGTATATCTAGAAATGTTAGTGTAATTTTTTTCATATAACTCATCTATTATATAAATAAGTGGTATATTGTTTTAAAAAACACTTCCTCAACCTAATGCAACACATTTCCTCTATTGTAGTATCATTCAACCATTAGTATTCTCCACTCCTCTTTAGATAGAAACAAAGTTTAACTGTCATCATTATAATGATACCATCACTATACCATAATAATTTTTATTTTATCTTATGAATGAACATTGATTTTAAAAAATTATAATATTTTAGTCATTGATCTCAAGACATTAACTACGTGGTGTTACACATGGTTAAAAAAATAATTAGGTAGTGTCTTCTTCATTATTATTACTGTGTTCCATTAAAGGGTCAAATTACCCACATAAATCCTATCCAAATTTATAATCCATGTCAGATGAACACATTTTTATTTCACCCATGATCCAATAATATCCAATTAAAGTTTTTTTGGAGTTTTTTCTCTTCCACTTCCCACTGTGATAACCTACACAAATTGATTCTAAGATCCCTTCATGAACCTGCCCATAAAAAACATGTATAGAAACACTCTGTTCAAAATATGCAACATATATACCCACATATTTATATTGGTTATATCATGGATCTATTCCAAGTTGGATTCCATTGTTTATTATGTTTCATGGATGGTTCATCTTTCCAATAGTGGACATGTTCAATACACATAGTTATATAGTGATGTCTAAAAAGCACAACTCAATATTCATCCTTGAAGTCATATAGGAATGACATTTCCAAACCACACAAAACCAAAATTCATATGAAATTAATTTTTATATAATATTATCCACCTTATTTTCAAAAATTATAACCATATACCTCCCTAAAAAATTCATATTATGAATCTATATATGGTGATGAATTTTTCAAATCTCTTTGAAATAAACTTTAAATTAAAATAATACTAATTCTAAATTCATAAGAAACTAGAATTAATTTTTATAAATCTTATAATTTGTCAAATTAAGAAAAATATTAATCATATATCACATAATTATTATAGAATCATCACCATAAATTAATTAATCTCAAATACTACAATATCATTTCCTTCAATAAGTGAATGGTCACCTCTTTTCTCTTGGGAACTTCCAACTCATTATTTCATTAAAAATACAATGTACAAGGAATATTATAGTACAATATCAATTAAATATTAAGAAATGTATCATCATTTAATCCACTCAATATTTATTTTATCCTTTATCAATGTATAAAACACAAGAGTTTGAATAAGAGAGTAAATTAATTCAAAATAATTGATACCAACTCAAGATAAATACTAAACCTTGTTAAAGGAATATCTATAGTTCTTGAGGCTAAATTCAAAATAAATCAAAGTATAACATGTAATTTTTTTAATATAAACATAAAATACAGTATTTATATCAATGTATATGATTAAAAATATTCATGAATATGTAGTTGGTTTTAGAAGCAAGTCAAGTGATATTCATCGTTATTTTTTGTTTTTCCTATCATTGATTAAATTAATTTATCCACCATCATATTTTAATTTATAATATTATAATATGGAATGAGAAAATAAATATATATACATCATAATTTAAATTTTCAATCATTTTATTGAAATTACATATCTTATAGATGTCATGAAAATGAACACTAATCAAGACCAAATAAACCTTATGGATGACCTTTAACTCTACTTTATCACTGTATATCCTTTCATCATATATTAATTTTAATAATTATTGATGAATCATAAACAAATGTGAACTTATTTAGATTTGTAAAATTAATCAGAGATTACATTAATTTTTTATTTATCTATTTGAGAACTAGTATAATGTAAAATTTCATTTCTGTGTTTCTTAAAAATTTAACACAAATGATCAAGGAACAATGAGGATCCTCAATGGATCTATAGTGTTATAACCAATGATGATAACCACTTATCTATCCTGAATCCCTTTCCTTATTTTCCATAATTTTATTAATGTTAATCAATATAGATATTCAATATTACATTTAATTATAGGGAATCATTAATTACAATATTTTTTATTTTGTGTTGTTTTACTTTTAATATGCACCACCAAGGGAAGTGTATAACTTGTGTCAAATTTCATGTTCATTTTTTTTATTTTGGTTTGGAATATAATACCTGTTATACAATTATTTTTTATTATATCTAGATGGTTTTCAACTACCATATAGTTCCTCATATGATCCAATTTTAATATCACTTATCAATATTTCATGAAATTCATAGTCATCTTTATATAGAATAATTTCATTACTTCTAGAACATTTTTTGATTTTTCATTCACCCATTTGATATAATATTTCTAGATCAACTAGAAAAATATCAATATAATCAATTCTAAAATTCTCATTATTATTTGACCTTTTATATTACTTATTTTTTGTATTACATTCTATTACACTCCATTTTTTCTTCTTCTAAAAAATTTACTATTTTTTACATTTCTTCAATTTATGTTCATACTCACTGATTGTAATTTTTCAAGATATAATATCCTCACCCAAAAAGGTTGAACATTATCCATTTGGATGTGACACCCTTCTAGATCTTCTTGGGAGTAGTTCATTATAATTTTTTCATGCATCACAAGGGAAACTAAGATATTCTACTTATTGAAATATTCTTTAGATTTTCATTTCCAATTATATTTGTTCTCATGTTTATATCAAATTTCATTATTTCCTTCTATGAAATATTATCACTATAAATTTTTATAAATTATTATAATGAAAACTATAAAAAATGTGATCATTTATATTATATTGAGTAGAATAGTTTTTACACTAAGCTTAGTAAATTTTTACAATAAAAAATATTCACATTCACCTATAGTTTTTCCTAATCTCATGATTTATCCCCCTAAATTTTTATTCTAATATTATTCTAATTATTGGAAAAAAATGAAAATTATATAATGTTAGAGGTTTAAATAAATTAAACAAATAAATCAATCCATCAGTTTATGATCATTTTTTAATAGATTCATAATAAAAATTTCACGTGATTTTATTTTTTTTTATTAGCTTTTAGAGAGGCTTTTTTTGGGGAACCGTAATTATAACTATTTATATCATACACTATATATTTTTTTTGGAATCAATTTTATAGTTAAAATTTATTTTGCAGAGTTTTTTATTTACTTTTTAACTTCACATGAAAATAAATTCATAAAAAGAGTGGGAAACTAAAATAGATGGTACATTTTGTTTTGAGGAAACTATATATTGATCATTAAATTATGTCAGGTTATATTTACCACTAGTTAGATATGTTTTTTACTGGTGTCTCCATTATAAAAATGTGTGCTATATTCACTTCTTGAAATAATCAATGAAGTACTGGATATAGTGAATTAATTATATTAGTGTTTAACCATGTGTTATAGGAATTTCCTTTTGATTATTTATCTGTCATCCTACACTATTTTTATTTTATCTTTAGTCACTACTTTCTTTTAAACAACATCAAAATTATGAATTGTTTTTTCAAAGTATTTGGTCATAAACTTTATTCATTTTTCCACTGAACATCAGTTGAGTATTATTGAGAGCTGCTACATCATCCCATGTGTGGTTCCACTCTCCGATCATTTTCAATGATTTATCGATACATTACATTTCATACCAAAGATCCAAATAATGTAGGGATCACTTTTATTGTAGCTCTAAATTCTATATTCATTTAGATTGTATTTTACTAATAATAATTTTTCATTCAAATTAATTATTGGGAAATCACTTCTCCCTTAACTTTGATTAGATTTTGAACTGATTGACTTCTTTCTACAATTATTTAATAGATCAAAAAAATAATGTATAATAATATTTGGTAAATAATTATAACATTTCAATAAATACATTATATCAATATAAAAATTCAATATTAAATAGATATTAATAATTAGGTTTCTCACCACTTTTATTTCATTTATCTGAGGAACTATCTTGATAATAATTTATAATTACCTTATACACATAGATGAAATCAAATTCACACTAGGTAGAATATTTATCATGCTACTATCAGATATATAACTCATATAATTATTCAATACTAACGATTTTTCTAAATTAAGCTTCATTATAAAATCATTCCTCATTATATTGAATTGTGTCCTGGAAGAGGTGGAAATTTGATCCACAATTTATATATTTCCTCCAATTTTACTCTCAATGTTACATTTTGAAGAGACATAAAAAAAATTAAATAAAACTGAATCTAAATGAGGTGTGACTATAAATATTATCTCCATTAATAAGATCACATATATAAATTTACACAACTGATAAGGGGTGAATAATTTTTTTTATAATTTCATCCCAATTTTAATTTTGTATTTTACCATTTCATAAGTTATTTAGGGACTGAATATATCATTATTCTTCACCCATTTATTCTTTCTATAAATATAGATATCTAATGTCGAATAAGAGAAAAAATTGGGTATATTCATGAGGTTTTCATCATTTTAGGGATAACTACCTCCTAAATATGTTTTTGTTATTATTCTATATGCACGTATTCTATCATATTATCATAGAGATAATGATATAGGGCATAATGGTTAAATATTTATTCATTCACCCACTAGGTACAATGAAATCCAGATAAATATTTTTTTTATATCTCATCAAAATATAGTATATATGCTGCTCTTTGTGATGTTTTTTTTTGAAGTGAACCTATGGTTTCCCGCTTGGCCAATATAGATTATTTTTCATCCTCGCGTTATTCTTTAAAATATGATACCTCAATTTTTTACCTACTTCTATAATATATATATTGATGTTTGTACTTCTCAAATTCTCATCCCTAGTGAAGTCTAATAAAGCAAAATTGAAATGAATTATTTCATTCATTCATCATTAGTTTAAATTAATTCCTTTATTTATACATTTCTATATCACTTCTTCTTCTTAAGTGTATAGGTAAATTTGTCTTTATGGAAAACTGGTTCTATCTCTCTACCATTATCCTTAATTCCTTCTGTATTTAAGAGGTACAATATTAGATATCTTTTTTAATATTTTCATTTGATTTTTAGAGTATGTATACATACCAATATTCAATAATATTTTTTCATTTTTTATTCAACTTCTCATATTTATTCATTTATTTTCATGAATATCATTACTGTTTATATTTTCCCATTTAATCTCTTTAAATTTTTAACTTAAATTCTCATTATTATTCAGTCATCCTGGAGGTTATATATTATCAAACTCCTCCCTTCTAAAAGTTTACATTTAACAACCCTTAAGAAATGGAATAATATTCATCACAAATATCTCTTAAAAACCATCTTGAAAACACTCCATGTGTTAATATAAACTATAAGTACTACTTATGTGGTTGTGGATAGTTATTTTAAAGCAACGTGTTCTATTTTATCATAAAATCATACCATAAAAATATCCTATTGATTTTTCAACTAGATATAATTTATTTTTATCAATAATAACATTTATTATATCATAGATATTTCATATCATTAAAAAATTTCATTCGTTGTAGGATAGTGGAGCATCATTAGTTTTGGTATTGTAGAAAATTAGTGTCATGTGAATGTCATACAAAAAAATAATATGACAATGTATTTCTCTAAAACACATACGATTGAATGTTTTTTGATAAATACATACAATGTTATTTACTAATTTCATATAATCATTAAATATTTTATGCATTTATATAACTTTTTGGCTATCATGATCTCTTATATGACTTGGAAAATTTATCCTCCTTCAACAATAGTAATTTTAAAAATCATCATGATCACCTCTATAGTGTGGTCACATTAACATACCTATTTTTAAAACACCATTCCCACCACAGTTTCAACAATATTATATACACAAGTTATTTCTTATTTATCCTAATTTACATTCAACATTTCAATTAATCACAGTATATTTTTACATACCAGTTCACCTTTTAAAAAAATAATACACTACCTATTCATCATAGATGTAGATACTATTGAAAAGCTCTTTATTGCCCTGATATAGCCTATTACAATATTTTTAGAATCTATCAACCTTATTTATTTTCTATTTTTATTCATCTTGAATCATAGTGGAACTATTTTCATTATGATCATATGATCAAAATTACATCATCACATTTATTCAACCATTTTATAATCTAATAATATGCATTTAATAATACCATTTAAGTCATAAATATCATTACACAAACACAAATATATTTTGAAACACTACAGTTGAAGTAAAATAGTTTCATCTTCCTTATAAACAATACATGATTTTAAATAGATGAAGATTGTCCACAAAATCTATAAGGCATTATCCTCTACGTCAGAATAAAACTTCCTTGTTATCCATTCTACTATAATAGAAACACATGTAACTATTTTGGGATTCAATAATCTTATATATTTCATTGTGTTGGCCTATACAGTTTTATTGTAAGATCCCTTTTTGAACCCACATGTTTAAACTCACACATTAACACAAATAATATCCCACTCATGCTATACACCCATATGCATATATCAAATAGATTATGGATTTATGGTTGGATGTCTACCAATGTTGGCTAGCATACATGGATGGGTGGGGCGGCCAATATTTATCTTTTATTTTTCAATATATTTTATAGTGATTCTTTATAAATATAACTCATCCTTAATTATATATGTCCTATGAACATAAATTTTAAAAACCAGACAAACTTAGAAGTCATACAAATATCCTTGTGAGTATATAAAATATGTCTATTTATATAAAAAATCATACCAACTAGTCACTCACAAAATTTAGCTGAAGATCTCCTAAAAGTTGATGAATTTTAAAAATCTATCAGAAATGAACACATATGTCATAAAAAATTCATTCTAAAGTCATAACAATCCCAAATACATTAAATAAAACATATATTATTTTCAAATCAAAAACATTATAGGCTTATTAATGAAAATATGGCATCATCGTTGATATATGTGAATGAATATAAATATTTATAATTCCATTTCATTCAATATGTTTATCATATAAAAGATCTCCTCATTATTTAGTGGAAACATCCAACACATCCTCACCATTATGGGATCTCTAAACCACTTCCATGTATTTTTAACAAAATATTTTCATTGCATTAACACTCCAGGTCTATTAATAAAACATACAATTTAAAGAAAATAATGAAATACTTAGAGGTTCTAAAACATCATAATCTTATAGAAAGAGATAAAATGTTCTTCTAATTTAAAACTCATTCAATAGTATTTGTTGTATATATATATACTTATCCACCATTATGAGTAAAATATATCACTAATTTATTATAAATATCCAAGAATATTTTGAGAGTTTTTAGGTGTAGCATAATGCATAGTGGATTCCATGTAGGGGTAAAAGTCTAATTATTAGTTGACTTCATAAAAAAAATTTCCATCGTGTATAAACCACAACCATCATTATCAATCCATCAATTACACCATCTCCATAACCCAGGCTCATTAAATATTTTTTGGTTCCTCCCCTGAAATTAAAGTAGTAGGAATAATACCCCTATCAAATGGATTAAAGGTGTAGTGTAATAAAAATAATTTAAGAATATTTAGAATAAAATTTATTCATTAATTAAATATAATTTCATAGGCTACTTCACATACACAATAGAGGAAAAAATAATTATAAAAAAATATATTAGAAAAATATAATGATATTTTTATGAATAACACCCATGAAAACTACTATGTCTTTAAAATATAGGAACCCATCAGGCAATATTTATTGTCTTTTAAAGATATCCATCGAAAGATATTTTATTCTAGTCAATTTTAATAGTTTGTTCCACTAACATAGGTGACTTATGAATATACCATTCTACATGAGGAGGGAAAAAGGGTACGATGTTCTAAGAAGAGGTTTATAGAAATTAAATGAACAATTAATCGAGAAATTGGCATTAAAGGCATACACTACACTCATGGATCAACTAAATAAAAAATGCATGAACCTAGTTCCCCATAAAATATATATGATTTCATAGTCATTATTGAAATATTCCATGATTTGACCCAAAACTCCCCCAAAAATGAATCTCCAAGATTACTATCCCATAGAGTTACCAAAATTAACATTCCTAGTTTTTAAAAGATAAGACCATATTCGATAACGTACTTGATACGCCACAACAACCACAAAAGAAAAACTAAATATTATTATATAAATGTTATCATTATAACCTAACCTTTAGAATGGTGGAAGAAATTTGATTAAATTAATTATGGAATTAGGGTTTAAATATGTAAATATAATTATATCACTAACCAATTAATTATAAATGTGAATAAAATAATTTTTAATATTAAGTAATTTTTTTTATAAAAATAATATTTAAATTTAAAAATTTTTGTTAAATATATATAAAATACCAAATCACCCTTGGTGGATTATAACAATTAAATTTATATACAATATATTCAATCAAATTTTAAACATTCATCTTATGTTTTTTTACACGTGATATAAGAATAAATATAATTTTACAGAGAAAAGATATATTTCTCTAAAAAGTTAGTTTTCCCCCCTTTTTATGAAGCAATTATTTTAAATATAGTTTTGAAAATTTTTATAAATTTTATTTAAATATATTTTTAATGTTTAATATATAAATTTAATTGGGTTTATTTTTTGAATTTTTTTGAATATGTTTCATATTTTAATGAATGGTGAAAAACAATGAATTTTAATTGAAAGCATATTTTCCGTCTAATGAATTTATATTATTATATTATTTTTTTGTATTTTAAAGTATAATTAGATCATTTATATATCTTTTTATCCAATTTAGGTCATTAGAATCCATTTTCACATTTAATTTGGATATTAAAAATATTTCAATATTTTGTAAAATTTCTCATTAATAACACATTTTATCACCCCATAACTTGATTAATATTAAATTAAAATATTGAAATTTAATTTTTTGAATTTTTAAAAATGAAATCCATAGGTGGAATCAAAAGATCCAAATTTTGTATATATAAACCTTTAAATTTTTGACAATATTAATAGTAACTTTATTAATTTTTAATATGATGGTTATGGGTAATTAAGGTAATTAACTATAAAAACAATATTATAAACTTTAAAAAAATTATCCTAACTTTTCTCCAAATTATACTATATGAGTTATTATCAACCAAAATCATCCTTGTGAAAATTTTATAATCCATCTTATATTAGACAATTAATCTAAACCTTATCCAAATTATTAGACAATTATAAATATTAGAAACATAACCTAAATATTGACCAAATTATACTATAGGGGATATGTCAGACGATAAATTGTATTTTGAAATATAAAATAGTCATCTTAGTTATGATAATTTAATTTTAGTTTTTAAGGATGAAATAAATAAATAAAACTATTTCACAATGATGATGCAATAATTTTTTAATTAATGGAAATATCAAATAAAGTTTATTAAATTTTTTAAAATATATATATTTCGATATAATTAGTGTCATACACGAATTTTTTAAAATACATTGATTTGTTAGTGATGTTTAAAAATATGTATTTCAAAAATATCATGTTGGTATGATATTTTGAAAGATTCATGTAATGGATATTATTACAATTGACATTAATGTTATTTTAAGATTAATAATATTATATAAAATGATATAAAATTCATTAAATTTTATATTAGAAAAATAAATATTGGGAAATTTCATAAAATTTAATAAATGAACCATTTACTAGTCATTGGAATATTCTTGTAATTATATTAACCCTAAAATTATAAATTACATGATATTAGGGTAAGAGTTAAAGGGCTTAAATAAGGGTTAAAACATAAGGGTAAGAACTAAAAAAATAAATATATATGTAATCCTTTTATTTGAGAAATGGATTTAGACCAATAATAATCCTATACTAAAAATAAATTATTTGGAAACTATTTTTAATTGAAAAACTAAATTAAATTAAATTAATATTTTGTAGAATTCTAAGAGTGCCCCTACTCTCTCATATAAAAGGGCACAAGTTTTATCATTTATTAAAAATTAAAAACAAATTTTGTTCATAAAATATCTACTAAAATACCATTCTATAATCCCTCCAAATATTGTAGAGATCTTAAGCCTGTCAAAACTCTAACATTTGTGGTCTTATGGTGTTAATAAAACGAGATCGTCTGAAGAAGTGGTATTGCATTAATCATGTTTTCTATATTATTTCTTCTTTCAGTTCCTTCAAATATATTTCAACCCTGATGACATAATTTCTCAAGTACAAAAAATTTAATGATTTTTTATTATTCTAATTCCATCACGTAAATCCATCTCCACTTCCATCAAATGGGAAAATATGTTATCGTTCGTCTGTACGGCGGACAACCGCATCACGAACCGAGGAAATTAATTCTCCATTACAGTATCCCAAGACTAGTTGTAGTGATGTAATTAATATTTATATATTATATTCATGAAAATATTATCATTATAAAAATATAATATATCATTTACTTTCTTATGATTCCATTCACATAAAATTAATAGCATCGTTTATGCATAAATGTGAACTATCACCTCTAGGAAGCGATGTGATTTGTTTTTTTTTCATCATCACATCACATGGATAATATATATATATATATATATATATATATGTATTTGTATTTAAATGATTAACATGATTTTTAATTATGTTATGATAATTATTTAAGGTTAAAATAATACTTACACTATTTTTAAAATGATCATTGGAAAATGAAATTGTTACTCATACATACATACTTCCATACATCTCTAGGATTGTATCATAATTAAATTTTAATAATAAAAATTAATATATTGATTACATAGTATACTTTATTTATAAAAAATATTATAATTTCAATAATATTATTATAGAGATGATAGACTAATGACCACATTGACTATTAACATCATACGAAAGTCATTTTCGACTCAAGTGTCGAATATCATCAAAAAGTTCAACACGAACATAAATAATGAAGTATTTGATATAAAAATTTAATATTTGATATTAAAAGGAATACTAAAACATAACAATTAGAGTAAATAAATTAAATAATTAACCTATTTTAATTATTCAGGATGATAAATATTTTATTCGATGAGTCAAACTCAAGGTAATGCACTTTGTCTCAAATTTCATTCATTAAGGCATATTTTCACTATTATATAGCTATATTAATGTATAAAGAGCATATAAATATATTTTTAAAATATATATCTGTTGATGCTCCTTTTCGTGAAATTTTCTAAATGAATGGAAGGGGAAATTCCTTAGCACAAATTGATTCATCCTCTGAAGAAACATCAAAAATTGACAAAGGCATGAACAAGGATTCAAATGCACCTGGGTCGCACAAGTTCCACCATGGTCACACATGTATACTTGCGCGCTGCCCAGTGGTCGTGCAGGTGACTTTCGCACCCTCTTTGAAATTCGCCCAGGGTCTTCTCAAGTCTATAAATACCCCTGTGGGCCCCCCATTTGAAGGATGGAAAAATTCCAGAAACTCATATTTGAGCTCCCAGTGCCCTAGTCTCTTCTCAAAGCTTCCTAACTGATCTAAGGTAATTTCATACCTAGAACGGAAGATCTAAAGAGGGGGAGGAAGGCCAAAGTGATGAAACTCATCAACACTTGCGCGCCTGAGTGGCCAACCCTTAAGGGAAATGGCGACACTTGCGCGCTGCTTTACTCCTTCACCAAAACATGTATGCCATCCTTATGGAAACCCCTAGGGGTAGTACTAAGGGAATGAGCCAAGTCTCACCCAAGTATTACCCCAAGGGTTAAAATTTAAATAAGTACCCATGTGTCGTGCAGGTATACCTGTGCGGCCAGAACTTGCACGCCCACCAGGACTTGCGCACCCCTCTCTTTTTGGGTGCCCCTCCTGCTTATTTCACCTCTCTTATGCCTATACACCTATGCTTTTCATGATTAAGCCCTCAAAACTCTCTTCAAAGACATTTATGGCATGATTTCTTTATTAGCTTCATTATTTGAATGGAATTCTATGGAAACATCTCTCAAAACCCAGTGATTTACATATCTTTATGTCAACATGGTTAGAGATTTCATTCATTTTAACCTCATACTTTAAGATTAGAGTATCTATTACTTGGAATTCCTTTTCAGGAGTAAGCCCCAGTCCATGTTCTCTTAATTTGGGCATCCTCCTAAGGAATAAGATCCATGTCCCCTAACTTGCGCTTCCTTTTCAGGAATAAGTCCCAGTCATAATTCCATTAATCTGGGCATCCTCCTTAGGATTATGCCCTAAGTCCATTAATCCGGGCCTCCTCCTTATGAGTAATCCCCAATCTTCAATGTTCCCAAACCTGGGCCTCCTCCTTAAGAGTAAACCCCAGTTCTCAAATTCCATAACCTGAGCCTCCTTCTCAGGAATAAGCCCCAGTCAGAATTTCTTTTAACCAGTATTAAATCACTTTTGATTTGGGCTTCCTTCTCAAGAGTAAAACCCAATCATAAGTCCCCTCATAATTTTGGGCATCTTCCTCAGGAGTAAGCCCCAAGTTAGAGTATCCAAATCTCCAGAAATCACATATACCTTTATGGACTTTGTTCTATGGTTTCTTCACTGAATTAAATCCAACTGTTCATCTGTTTGGGTAGTCATACATTCATAAGCCCCACATTATTCCTTATGATTGAATCTTTCATGGAACAATTGTCTGGTTTTACTAATACCTCTTGTTTCTCACACTGAGCATGAGTCACATGAGCTTAGAGTGTAAAAGTAATTATGACATCATTATTTGAGCCATCAATCATATAAAAACATTATATTCCCTTACTCGAACTACATGGATTCTGATTCCTTTTCTAAACAAGGATACACAGGTAGTCCATCTGCGGGTACGATCCAAACTCTGAAACAATCCATGTCCTTCTGAATGATAATAAACATCAAGTGCCCCACTGAGTGGATTTAAAACTAGTATGGTAATCATAATGACCAAGATATATCTATAAAATTTGTTGAAGGATACCATTGACTAAGAATCTCTAACAAATAAAAATGATTCTCTTTCGATGAAGAGCCTCGAATTCATATAAAAAGATTCTCTAAATTTCTTGCATATCAATCATTGATTACAAGTTCTAGAGGAAATCTCATTCTTATACTTGGTAATTTAATAAGGATTCACGAACAAAACTCAAATCTAAAAAGGGATTCCCAGAGTAGACAATAATTCCCACCAAATAGTTTTGATGAGTCCGACCTCCCATCCTCTTGGACAATGCAAATTCATAAGCCTCATCAGTCCACAAATAATGAGCGCCTACCTTTGGAATGTAGGTCCAAATGGATATGGAACCATTGGATGTTTCCGGTTCTACGAATAAACCCATTAGAAAACGATTGGAATGTTTGAACCATAAATCAAAGAGGTCATCCCCAATTCTAGAGGAAAAAAAATGGTGACCCCGACGTGAATCCTTAACCATGTTAAATTGATGCTTTGGTTATTTATTATGCCCCTATTTAAACTCAGTGAGAGGGCCAACAAAGCAATCAATAATATGTGTGCTCATCCAAAAGATGTAGTGGCTGAATTTATGTTGATTATGTCTGTTATATCAAACAGGAACTCTTTTCCACGATCTTCTGCATTACAAAAATGGATTCTCTCCAATTCACACCTATGAATACCTCTGATGTGAATGCCTTTGCTGCTACTCCTACAAGATTGGTCTCTAATCTGAGGATGACATCACCTACTCAGCATCTCCAACACTGGGTATCAAATGCACTGGTTAAGGAGTACCATTAAAACAGTACTATTCCGACTCTGGATGCTGCTCGACAAGCCCTCCAAGTCAATAATTCACCCTGGTCGTCCGGACAGTGACGGCCAGCGATCAAGAAGCAGGTGGTGTCAACCACCATTTTCAACTGTTTCGGGTCGTTATCCCCGGAATGCAATCACTAGTCCCTCCCATAATCTGGGGAGGTGAATGAGCAGGCCCCTCATGGCCATAATTCATGGAGACAAGAGTCGTTCTCGAGGGCTCCCATCAAAAATCTCCTCCAGACTCGTGCGGCAGTGCACCCTGATCATGATGAGGGTATCATCTCCAGGCATTCGGCTCATGTTCCTCGAACACGAGGAGGCAAGAAGAATCGCCAGAGGAGAAATCTAGTCAACAGTGAGAAAGTTCTAATCCTTGCCATCTCCGGAGAATTCCACCAACCTAACTTGGTGGCAAGCAACGAGCAAGCACACACACCCATCCGTTTTAATTCCAATGTCCAGCAGACACATCTAGCAGCAGCACGCCAATCCCGCCAGGCAATTCCGGTGGAGTACTATAGACAAGAACATACACCTGTTTATAAATCATAAACTAGTTAGAAAGCTCGTCTGACTACATATGATGGACCTCATCAACCATGTTCGGTGAAGTGCAATCATTAGGCACATGAACCTGCTAGTATTGATCAAGCCTACCAATAGTATCTTTTGGTAGAAATCGAAGAAGTCAGCTAGAAAGCTCTGGCGACAAAAAAGAGGTAGAATCATCTCTCTACCCCTGCACTTGAGTACTGTCCAGACTCACTGACAGGAAAAGGAGTACATGAGAAGGAACATACACCTACTCCAAGCACGGAATGGACGTACATCCTCGTTCCAGAAGCTGAAGTCACCAAGCACATTCTGTCAATTGTGAAAGAGAAGAAGCAAATCCCTGCTCCTATCCAGGATGCCTTTCAGGATATTATAACATCTTCAGTATAATCTCAAGGAAAGACACACAAATTTGTCCCTACCAGTCTAGTGAGACATCATCATATCAATCCAGAACAGACGCACACATCTGTTCCAGTCCAAGAGGGTTGTGGGGTGTACTCCCCCATATCATACAGAAAACCAAATCAGGCACATATACCTGGTATGAATGGAGATAATCAGCCAAACCAGATCAATTCTCCTGAGCAGGCACATACACCTGCCAAATCGAGTAAGAAGGCGTCTAAGAAGAAGACCCGCCTAGCACAGTCAAGAAAACAAGGGCCCATCTATGATAAGGCCCTACTCAATGCTGGAGTTCTTGAAGTCCTCAGACAATTATCTGTTGGAATTAAAGATTCTACTCTCTCAGTTCCCAATAGGGGGAGCATTAATTCGGAAGGTCTTAATCAGACACTTCCTCATGAAGTCTTGCTTCGTGAGAGTTCGATCGATCTAGAAGTTTCATCTTTTGATGAGGGCCACAATAACCCTATGTGTGGCCAGAATATCAAGGAACAAGAGGTCTCATCTTTTTTTGTAACCCATCATGGTGGTCCTCCCCATGACGATGAATTTAGCTGCGAAATCCATCTCCATAGTAGTAATTAGCATTGCTTGGTAAATTCTTCAGAGGACAATGTAGTGACAATAAAGGCCTCCTATCATGAGGCACTTGAAAATGTTAAGCCAGTCATGTCTGATGATTTACCATCAGAAAGTGAAATAATTTCTCAATTAGAAGATAGCCCGGGGTGTAGGTCATTCTCCGAACCACCCCTGGGTCATTCATCTTCTAGTTTGATCAGTGGATTCTCTACCAATCTTATTGAATCTGATGAAGCAACAAGGAAAGACCAGCTATGGTCTAAACAGATAAAATAATTTTCATTGAATGATAAAGAGGAAATTCTGAACATGAGAAAACCACTGGCGAAAGGTGAAGTGCCAGTCATGTTTTGGACTTTGGATGACTCTCAGTATGACATTCCAGAGATGTTGACGGAATATGGGATTCATGATATTCGTCTCAACATATGGAAAACTCTTAGTCAGCTGAAAAATAATGTATTATCTTATGATGAATATGAAAATCATGTTAAGATAATAGAAGGGTTAAAATGACAAATTGATTTTTCCTCTCTCTCAGTTTATCAATATCTGTAGGCAGAAAAACAACAGAGACCCCTTAAGTGTTCATGCCTTGGTGAACTAATAAGATTACGCCAGTTAATTGCCATTGCCCTATCTGGTATTCATATTATAGGATGGGGTGTTTATGGAGCACTACATTTCACTGTGCTCTCCAGTCAGCAAAGCCCGCCGAAAATGGTCTCATGCAATATTATTGCCCATGGCCACCCACAATCAATTAACATTGTTTGTAATCAAAGGCTTGCACAAGAACATGCCTCAACTAGTTCTTCTCAAATTCAGGTGTACAGAGAACAAGTTGTTGAATTACTCCTACATCAAGCAAAAAAGAATATTGAACAAGCCACTCGTATGGAGAAAGCACATCATCAAGTGACTGAAGTGTCAGAAATCATCCAATGGTATTTTGAGCCAGGTGATAATAGTGGATGTTGATTGATGCATCCAACTAATTTCCGGACCAGGGTCCACAAGATCAAGAGAGATTTTAAGATAGTCTAAGACATAGCATGTCAAGAGCCACCCCAGCTTTCTAGACTGGGGACTCTTTTAACCCAACCCGCAAAATCAACAAATAGGATTCGAGGAGTTGAGCGGGAACAATAGGAAAAGATCCAGTCCACTGGACTGGGGACTATTTCATATCCTCAATCCCTCCCTCAGAGAAAGTTGGTCTTCTCTCAATTAGGGAAGAATCCTCAAGAGGAACGAAGATCCAAATTATCTGGAGATTCTCTCCAAATTTCGGTTCACCAATAAGTTCTTAAGGGATCGAATCAAAAAAAGGCAATGTCTCATCAGGGACATGGAAGAAGACAATATCGTAGAAATGCTAATAGAAGGGATGAAATGGAATATGCATCAATTAATGTCATCAATGCCATTGTTGTTGATCCACCAGACAAGGATCACTCAGGGGGATCAGATGAAGAGGTTCTTGTCCAAGAAGTGGTACACACATACACAAATGAAGAAGGTGTGCGTACATGAAATCAAAGGCTTACCCAAAACCTGGGTGTTCCATCAAGTAACCTACTTCCCCTTCTCTGAAAGGGATCAAACAAGGGGAAAAGAAAGAATTAGGTTACACACCCTTACTCTAGAGAAGGCCAATCGCTCTCACTAGAGCAGAGGTTTGTGCAACAGGAGGAAGAAATGAAGGAATTGAGGAGGATGAACGTAGAACTACTTCATGGTAGTCTTCCTCCTAAACGTGCTGGAGCCAGTCAGCCAAGGGAATTTTTTGCGGCTGCTGAGATCGATCAAGATTAAACTACTCTATCAGTACACCCTCATTGGTCAAATACTACAGGTCAGGTGCAGCAACAATCATTGGTGCTACCATCAATTGTAGTACCTGGTGCCATACCTATCCAAGCTCTAGTCAGTGTACCTGCTCAGGTCCAAGCCCAACTGGATGTTACTCAAATGTTAATAACTACTATTTAGTCATTAACATCTTGGTTGGAAGCTATGGAGGGAATTCATGCTGAAATTCAACCAGAAAAGAGAGCTTACCCTGAATGGATTGATGATATTCCTCCCCCATCAAATTTTTCATGATCCCCAGATGGGAACTCCTCAGCAACAAGAGGAAGTTATGCGCAGGTGTTTTGTATAGTCATTAAAGGGTCTTCTTTTGATTGGTAGACAAGCTTGCAATCCCAGTCAATTACTGGATGGGAAGATCTCAGTCAGCAATTTCTTCTTCAATTCAGCTCAACTTTTCCAAAGACAATAGTTTTCAATCGTACAAACTGTAAAAAAAGGGAGAATGGAAGTGTCTCATATTTCATTGCTCTCTGGAAGGGATTAACATATTCCCTAATATTATAACTCCCTCAAGAATAATTGTTTCCAATCTGTGTGGAAAATTTGCATGAAGAGTTACGCACACTATTGATCCCTGTGAAATACACTATAGGGTTTCAGGACCTTACCTCAATCACTCAGTATATTGATGAATCTCTTACGAAGACTAATGATAAAACTCATGTAATTCCATCAGCTTCAGGAAGAATAATGGGTAGAGAAGAGACTGCTATAGTCATGCTCAAACAGGCACTTGTACCTGCTTCTACTTCAAAAACATCATCTTCCCAAAGGGCCCCACCTCTTTAGCATCAGAAACAGAGGCTTTTTCGTCAATACGACCAAAGAGATCAAAGACGGAAACATTTTGATGAGTTGAAGAGAAAATTTTATTCTATCCAAAATGAACATGTTCCTAGTAACATCATTTCGGCCCTGGCTAATAATTAGGTTCGGTTTCCGAGGCCCAAGAGTCCAAACAAGGAAGGAGATGAAGACCGTCCCAATTATTTCCCATTTCCTCAGATGTTAGGGCATCCCATCTAGGAGTTTTTTGTCTCCAAGGACCTCATACATAAAATGGTTGAATTGGGACAAGTTAAATTGAAAGGTTCTTCAGCTCAGGTAGCATGTGTTACTGCTACAGATCCGGAGGAAGGAGGCTAGTGGCAAGAAGTCAAAAAAAGCGCATAAAAATGATGATTGGATGGTCAAAAAAATGATCAATAGAACTCATGCCATTTTATGAACTCAATTGAAGAAAACAATTGTGTCTTCTACTATAAATGCTATAGTGAAACCTCCATCAAAAAAAAATTCCTCAAAAGGGATGCATAATTCTAGGAAGGAAGAAGAAGAAGAAGATGAGTATGTGTTAAATCCTAAGTTGTCTTTTACTCTAGTAGATTTAATGTCATCTACTTCAAAGTCATGGGCACCACCCCACCAAATGGCACAACCTAAATTGGCTAGTCAGGTAGAGTCTTCATCGGATGAAGAGTTAATCTTCAGTTCTGTTAATATGATTCACTTAACATATCCTTATGCTAGTCGCAGTTTCGATTTATATGAGCCTGAATTCCCTATATCAAACAGATGAATTAGAGGGAGTTCCAGGGTTTTGGGATACAAAGGAAGATGTGGATATCACAAAATCCACTATTACAATTCTACCCCTGCTAGAATTGTGTATGCAGTAGAAACTCGTGGAAGATCCCTTCAGTAGTCTCAAAAATAACAAGCAAGTTCTTCCACCAATAGCAGATTCAGTCCTGGCACAGTTATTCTGGAGGATCAGTTGGAGGTTCCACCTTCTTCCTCTCAACAATTAAATAGACCCATTCAGTCTAATCTTCCAAATCCAGGAATATTGCCAACACCTCTACCAATACAAGATGCATCTACTTCCAAAGCATCAACATCCAAGGCACCTGCTAAACCACATGTTCCTGTTGGGAAACACAGACCTTTGGATCAAAAGTATGATGTATTGAAACACCTGGCTCATGTACCGGCCAAGTTATCAATTATGGATGCTTTGAATCTGTCAAAGGATCTTCAGGAGGCACTCATCGAGGCTTTGTCATGTCCTCGGGAGTGTGAAACCGAAATTGCTGCAGCTGAAGTCTACCACGTAGAGAATAATCCTGTGGAATTCCATGTAGTGATATCTTTCATAGATGAAGATGAAGATGATGTCGTGCATGGGAATATTAGACCTTTGTGATTATCTAGAAGGGTCAATGGTGTAGACTTCCGAAGATCTTTCATTGATAATGGTTCAAGAGTCAACCTCATCCCCATTCGTACACTTTGTAGATTAAGAATCCCTGAATCTGATTTATCTCCTTCTACTTTGATGTTGCAAGGGTATGATAAAAATGAACAAGAAAAAATGGGTGAGATTACACAAATAACTCAGTTTAGTGACCTTGTATCCAATTAAGAATTCATGGTTATTGATCACGATACAACCTTCAATATTTTTTTGGGAATACCCTGGCTATATCAACATGCGTCTGTCCCTTCATCAAACCATAATTGTATTAAATATTGTTTCGATGGTCAAATTGGGACATTGTATGTTGATAAATCCCCATTAAAGGCATGTGAATATCATTATATTGAGGCAGAATTCTATCACATGAAGGGAGAGGAGAAATCCTCAACAAGGTAGGTTACCAAGATTAATGCTCCATTTGGTTTGGAAAAGATTATCGTAAATCCATTTACACATGTGAGTACATATTATGTGTTTCTTATCTGTCAAATTGACAGGATTGACCCAAATCAAAATACTATTATGGAAACTTCCATAATGTAAATTATGGAAATCAATCGATACAACATGGGAGAAATTGGTGACCCACCAAGAAGTGATGAAAGCCCAAATGGAGATGTCTTTATTTCATCTTCTGAAATCCAGAAAGTCTATACTTTGCCAACTAGGCAAGAAGAAGTGATAGAAACGTCATAGGTGAACAATTATGTTGATTCTCAATCCATCATCTCCTCATTATTACCCAATGAAGACCCTTCATCATTAATCAGGTCAGAAATCGAAGCTTCTTCTTCAAGATGTTCAAATTTTAACATCACTCCTGATCATGAAAATTATGCTTCATCATCTATAATGGAAGTAGAAACAGAAGAAATAAAACATGTTGAATAAGAAGAGGATGATCTCAAGGATGCTCCTCTAGCATTGGAGGAGGGTATCTCTACCACTGTGGATGAACTCAGAGAAATAAATCTGGGTACAAAAGAAGATCTACGCCCCACTTTAATTAGTGCGGTCATGACTCTTGAAGAATAAGAGATGTATATTTCATTTTTAAAGAAAAACCGAGACATGTTTTCTTGTAACTATACAGAGATTCTCGGGCTTGATCCTGATGTTGCTACTCATCACTTCAGTTTTCCAGAAGAACATCAAGGATTTAAGCAAGCCGCGAGAAGAACACATCCAACATATGCTTCCAAAATTGAAGCTGAAGTAGATAATCTTATCAAAGCTAACTTAGTTAGAGAAGATCAATATCCCAAGTGGTTGGATAATATTTTCCCTATGAAAGAAAAGGAACTGATAAATCAGAGTTTGCATCGATTCCAGATATCTTAATCGGCATTGTCCTAAGGATGATTTTCTAGTTCTGATTACAGATCTTTTAATCGATGCAACAGCTGGCTATGAAGCACTTTCCTTCATGGATGGATATTCCGAATATAATTAAATCCAAATGGATCCAGAAGATGCATAATCCACAGCCTTCAGATCCCCTCAGGGTGTGTTTTTATATCAGGTAATTTCCTTTGGCATAAAAAATGCTGCTACAACATATCAGCGCGCCATGCATTATATCTTCAAACCCGTTTTAGAGAAGATTGTTGAATGTCATGTGGATGATTTTGTGGTCAAATCCAAACAAATTTCTAATCACTTGGATGATTTTGAAGTCATATTCCGCAAGCTTCGACAACATAATTTGAAGATGAACCCCTAAATATGTGCTTTTGGGGTAACCTCAGGAAAATTTCTCAGCTTGGTTGTACGCCATCGTGGTATCGATGTCGATCCTGAGAATGAATAGTCAATCCTTGGTATGTCACCTCCTTGAAATTTGAAATAATTGAGAGGACTTCAAGGACATTTAGACTATATTCAGCATTTCATTGTCAATTTTGCAGGAAAATGTTTACCCTTCACCAAATTGACGAAGAAGGGAGTCACTTACCAGTGGACTGAAGAATGTCAATAAGCATTCTATATTCTCAAGAAATACATCTTGAGTCCACCGGTACTTATGCCACCCATTGAAGGAAGACTACTTATCCTCTATGTGATATCTTTAGAGTGATCATTGGGTGCCTTTCTTGCTCAAAATAATGATATTGGGAATGAAAAGAGCCTCTACTATCTCAGTCGGACTATGCTTGAAGCAGAAACCTAGAATTCAAGTATTGAGAAGTGTTTCTTGTCATAAATCATTGCAGTTTAGAAGTTGAGACACTACCGGAAACATCACAAGGTCCAATTGGTATCTCACAATAACCCGCTAAAATTCATCCTTAGTCACCCAATGCTTACATGACGTCTGGTAAGGTGGGCAGTTATTTTTCAGTAGTTCAACATTCAGTATGTGTCTCAAAAGGCAATAAAGGGACAAGATCTGGTTGATTTAATTTCTAAAAATACTTCAGTAGAAGATACATCTTTAGATATTGAACTCCCTGATGAAGAAGCCTTCTCTATTCAGGATAGTCCTCAGGTATGGGAAATGTATTTTGATGTTTCTTCCAGAAGTCCAACAGGGAAGAAAATGGAGGATCCTAAATTCAACAAGTTTGGGTTATGAGTTGTTCTTATTTCCTCGGAAAATGTAGTGTTACCTTATTCCTTATAATTGTGGGAAGGTGGTACCAATAATGAAGCAGAATACCAAGCTCTCATTATAGGATTAGAGTTAGCGCTTCAAGACCAAGTGAATCACTTAAGGGTGAAAGGTGATTTAGACCTGGTAATCAAACATGTCAATGGGGATTATGCAATCCAAAAAGAAGAATCGATCCCTTTTTATGATTACGTCAGAGAGTTAATCGTGGAATTTCCTATGGAACTGACATTTTCTTATGTCCCGCGATCACAAAATGCTCAAGATGATGCACTGGTTAATATAGCCACAACTCTAGAAGATCAAAATCGAGACGAGACAACCATCAATATTGCCCACCGTCATACAATTTCACCATATGTTTGAACCAGAATAGAGTAGATCAATGAAATTAGTCCCATTCTTGAACCGTATGGTCATACTATAGGATGGATGACACCTATAAGGGAATACCTTCAAAATGGAACACTTCCACCTGATAGAGCTGCTAAAGAACAAATACGGCGATGTGTGGTCAATTTTACTCTTTATGATGGCCCAGATCACTTAGAGAAAATTCTCTACGATCATGGTTTTGATGGAGTTCTCTTAAGATTCATTGATGGTGAAGAGACAGTGGCTATCATGAATGAAGTAAATGCAAGAGTATGTGGTTCCCACCAGTCTGGACATAGACTATCTGATCAAATTTGAAGGCTTGGGTACTTTTGGCCTTAAATTATACAAGATTGTGTTGATTTCACGAAGAAGTATCATTCATGCCATGTACATGCCATCTTCATTTATCAGCGCCCATAATTTCTTCATACAGCCAAAGACTCGTGGCCATTTTCCACATGGGGAATGAATGTGGTGGGACCTTACCCTTCAGCTATAGCCAAGAATTTTAAGTATATTCTTACTGCTACTGACTTATATTCCAAATGGGAAGAGGCAATACCTCTAAAAGAAGTTAGTTCTAAAAGCATTGTTAGCTTCATCAAATCTAACATCATTGCCAAATTTTCTGTCCCTCATACCATATTGATGGACAACAACACCAACTTCTGTTCATCTGAGGTGAAGAAATTGTATCAAGAATACAACATAAAATCCAACCATTTGTTTCAGTATCATGTAATGGCCAATGGTGAGATAGAAGCCTTCAACAAGAATCTTTCAAACATACTGCAAAAGATAGTGGATAAAGATAGGAATTTCTGGCCTGAAAAACTATTTCATTCTTTATGGGCTTATCATACCACCACCCATACTGCAACGCGGTCAACTCCATATTCACTATTATATAGAATGGATGTAGTCTTTCCAATTGAAGTTCAATTACATTCGATCAGAGGGGCCATTTGTGATCAATCATCTACAGAAGAACAATCTCAAATGTGATTGGATGAATCAGAATGATTAGATGAGAAAATATTGTGCACCTTGAACCACTTAGAATTCTATCAGAATCAAATAGCACGAGCATTCAACAAAAAATTTGGCCTTCGTTCATTCATTCTGGGAGAAGTGGTATTGGTTCTCAGAACTCTAATGATACCAGGAATGAAACCTCCCAAGATTGAACCAAAGTGGGAAGGAGCTTATTCAATACATAAGGTCTACTCCAATGGAGCATATTCATCAATATCAATGGATGGAAAACTCCTCATGACTCAAACCAATGCCAGATTTGTAAGGAATTATTTTGTATAAACAAAAAATACATTGTTTTGGTCCATGCATATGACCTTAAACTAATTATATTACTTTTTTTCCCACACGACGTTAAACTGTGACATCCTAGCTACATGATGCCAAACTATACAGAAGTCTCTTACGTCTAGCAAGATGTTAAATCGCACCATTACAGTCCATGCATATGACCTTAAACTATTTTCACGTTTTTTTATGTCCAGCAAGATGTTAAACTGCACCATTTACGGTCTATGTGTATGACTATAAACTATTCACACCATCGTCCAACATGATGCTAAACTGTATCTTCCCTTTTCGTCCAACATGACGTTAAACTATGAAAAAACCCCTAATACGTCAAACATGATGTTAAACTATCTCCTCTTTTGTCCTTACTGCATGAAATTAAACTGCACAATCCCCTTTCAACAAACATAACGTTAAACTGTATTATCTCCATCGTCCTAGCTACATGACTCTAAACAGTATAGAAGTCCCTTAATACGTCATACATGACGTTAAATTGTATTTTTTCCCTACTACATGACACTAAACTGTGCATCGTTAAGGTTAATGCTACCTCTTGTTTCTCAAATCGAGTATGACTCATGTGAGCTTAGAAGAAACTTCAACCATAACACTTTCTCTGGGCCACTTACCATGTGTATGTCCTAACACTATTTTTTTATTTTAGGTTGTTGTCCCCAAGAACAACTTGATCACTAACTCATTCATTAATTAAACTAAGTGGACATTGATCCTTGCCTTCTAGGCAGGGTACGTAGATAACCTCCTGTGGTTTATGCCCAAAACCAATATCTTCACACCGGTTAACCTCCATCTCATATGATGTAGATTCGTGAAGCCGCCACCAGAACCAATATTTATTACATTGGTTCACCATCATCTTTTCTATATGACATTAAACTGTACAAAATGTTTTGTACGGTATAACAATAAACTACAACATTATTTGATAGCCTCACCTGAGAGGAAATAATTATTTACATTGATCTCCAATCATGATTTATTCCAAACACTATGTGCATACATGGAAATTACCGAACCTTTTATCTTGGGTCAAACCATCATTTCACTAAAGTCCCCTTTTCACCCTTCATATATACAAACCAAATCTGTACAGAGGGTATTTCTGGAACTACGTGGGCTTGATTCCCATCCTTATGGGATATGTAGTAACGTTTGAGTGTCCCTCGAATCCAGCCCCAAGTCTTTGGGCCTAACCCAAAATTCCACTTTCCGTCTCCTGGCTGAAAAGTCCCCATGAAAACACACACGTTGTATTCATTATTATGGTCTAAGATCTAGATTCCTAAACTAAGATCTCTCATACTTTCGTCCTACTTGATGTTAACCTATATTTCAAGAACTACGTATGGCTTGATTCCCATCCTTATGTGATACGTAGTGAAGTCCAGCATTTCAATTCAGGACCCAGCCACAACATGATTATTGTGAGTATTGGTTTGTGTATCTTTACATACATTGGACAATACTCATTTTTTATGTTTCATAATCCTAACCTTAAATATTTTTAGATCTTCATAACCCTTTTCTTGACATCTAATCACAAAAGGCATGATACCTGAGAGTTCTTTTGACTGACTATGCAGCACGTGCCCTTAGGCGGCCTTGCATAAATAGTCTACATAATGGACCTATCATCCAAAAGATGATATTATTTGACTATGAATCCAATTTCCTTAGGCGGCCTTACATAATTCAACCCACTAACGGGTTTGTCAAACAGTGGTAACATCATTCTTGTGAAGAAAACCTCTTTTGTCCTTAGTTGTCTTTAACAACAATATGTAGGGATCCGTAAAAAAATATCCATCCTTAATATATTTGTCTCAAAATCTTTTTCATGATCTGAAATTATTCAAATCCATGGTTTATACTTTCCTTCCCTATGCTTGGGTCAGACCATCGTAGGAGTAATAGTCATCCAGTTCTTAGACAATATTGTTTGGAAATATCTTCTCCATATTCAAGGACCTCTCTCCATACAACAAAATATATGTTTGGAAAATTTTAATCTCTATAAACTTTCACTAGATTTTTAGCAGTAGAAAAATAAATTTTTGAGAGTTCTTTTGCCTTACTATGCAGCACGTGCCCGTAGGAGGCCTTGCATAAGTAGTCTACATAACAGACCTGTTATCCAAAAGATTCTATTATTTTACTATGCAACAAATGCCATTAAGTGGCCCTGTATAATTAAACCCCCTAACAGGTTTATTAAATAATGGTAACTTAATTATTGGGAAAATATTTCTTCTAATTCCTTTTAGCCCTCTTTAATATCATTACTCAAATTCAATGTTTCTTAAGTCGTACTTTACATGTTTTACCCCATACTTAAATATGGTAATATGTTTTCAGATAATTTATCAAGGAATTGAGTCAGTTTTAATCCATTCGGTCAAAGATATTTTTACCATAAACGTTAGCCTTTTAATGTCTGACGTGCATGACTTTAAACTGCCAGATTTTTTGTTTCTTATCACCTCAGAGTCAAATCCTCCTTTCTCTCTGGATCCAACTCTGAGGGGGGACTTTTGTTGAAGATCCTTTCTGTCACATTGTCTAAATTAATGGAAAGGGAAATGCCTTAGAACAAATTGATTTATCCTTTGAAGAAACATCAAAAATTGACAAAGGCATGAACAAGGATTCAAATGCAATTGGGTCACGCATGTTCCACCAAGGTCGCGCAAGTATACGTGCACGCTGCCTAGTGGTCGCGCAGGTGACTTGCGTGCCCTCTTCGAAATTCGTCCAAGGTCTTCTCTTGCCTATAAATACCTCTGTGGGCCACCCCATTTGAAAGACCAGAAAATTCTAGAAACTCAGATTTGAGCTCATGGCGACCTAGTCTCGCCTCAAAGCTTTCGAACACTTATAAGGTAATTTCTTACCTAGAATGGAAGATATAAACAGGGGAGGATGGACTATGTGTTGACACTCATCAACACTTGGGCGCCTGAGTGGCCAATCCATTATGGAAATGGCCACACTTGCGCGCCGCCTTACTCCTTTACCAGAACATGCACGCCATCCTCCGGAAACCCCTAGGGGTAGTACGTAGGGCTTGAGCTAAGTCTCACCCAAGTATTTCCTCATGGGTAAAAAGTCACGCAAGTACCCATGTGCAGTACAGGTATACCTATGCGACCAGGACTTGCGCACCCATGCAGTACTTGCACGCCCACCAGGACTTGTGCACCCCTCTATTTTTTGGTGCCCCTCATTCTTAGTCCACCTCTCTTATGCCTATCCACCTATCATTTTCAAGATCAATCCCTCAAAACACTCTTCAAAGCCATTTATGGCATGATATATTGATTAGCTTACTTATTTGAAAGGAATTCTGTGGAAACATCTCTCAAAACCTAGTGATTTACATATCTTTATGTCACCATGGTTAGAGATTTCATTCATTTTAACCTCATCCTTTAAGATGAGAGGATCTATTACTTGGGATTCCTTTTCAAGATTAAACCCCAGTCCAAGTTCTCTTAATTTTCACATCCTCCTTAGGAATAAGACCCAAGTCCCCTAACCTGGGCATCCTTTTCAGGAATAAGCCCCATTTATGATTCCCTTAATCTGGGCATCCTCCTTAGGATGACGCCCCAAGTCCCTTAACATGGGCCTCCTCTTTAGGAGTAATCCCCAGTCATCAAAGTTCCCTAACCTGGGCCTCCTCTTTAGGAGTAAGCCCCAGTTCTCAAATCCTTTGACATAGGCCTCCTTCTCAGGAATTAGCCCCAGTCATAATTTCTCTTAACCAGTCTTAAATTACTTTTTATTAGGGATTCCTTCTCCGGATAAAAACCCAATCATAAGTCCCCTTATAATTTTGGGAATATTCCTCAGGAGTAAGCCCCGCGTTAGAGTATCCAAATCTCCATAAAGCACATATACCTTTATAGAATTTGTTCTGGGGTTTCTTCCCTGAAGTAAATCCTAATCTTCATCTATTTAGGCAGTCATACATACATAAGCCCCACATTATTCCTTATGATTGCATCTTTCATGGCCCAATTGTCTGGTTTTACCAATACCTCTTGTTTCTCACACCGATCTTGACTCACATGATCTTAGAGTGTAAAAGTAATTATGAAATCATTCTTTGAGCCATCAATAATACATAAACATCGTATTCCCTTACTTGAACTATGTGGGTTCTGATTCCTTTTCTGAATAAGGATATGTAGGTAGCCCATCAGCAGGTACGATCCCAACTCTAAAACAATCAATGTCCTTCTGAATGGAAATAAACTTCATGTGCCCCACTTAGTGGCTTTAAAACTAGTATGGTCATCATAATGACCATGATATATCTATATAATGTGGTGAAGGATAACATTGACTAAGAATATCTAACAAATACAGATGATTCTCTATCGATGAAGAACCTCGAATTCAAATAAAAATATTCCTTAAATTTCCTGCATATCAATCATTGATTGCATGTTCTGAAGAAAAGCTCATTCTTATACTTGGTAATTTAATTAGGATTCATGAACATAACTCAAATCTACAAAGAGAGTCCCGGAGTAGAAAATAATTCCCTCCAAAAAGGTGTGATGAGTCCGACCTCCCATCCTCTCAACCAATGAAAATTCCTAAGCCTCATCAGTCCACAACTAATGAGCGCCTACATTTGGAAAGTAGGTCCAAATGGATATGGAATCATTGGACGTTTCAGGTTCTACGAACAAACCCATTAGAAACCGATTGGAATGTTTGAACCATAAATCAACGAGGTCATCCCCAATTTTAGAGGAAAAAATATCTTTATTTTTTATATTATCATAATATTTAATATTTCTTCAAAATATTACTCATTCATTTGGCATATGATTTGATTGATTACAAATTAGTAAGGGAATTCATAACCTAACTTCCATTCTTTAGGTTAAACATATACTTCTTTATTATTCCATTAGAGATTATTTATGAAATTATTTTTTAATATATTATGGTGTAATTATATTTTTTATGTTTATTTATATTGTATAAAAATACTAAATTTATTTGATTAATTCTCAAGTCCATGATATGGTATTTGTATGGGAATTTTTAACAAAAATCCATCTTTTAATTATTTTTATGATAATTTTTCTAATATCATACTCTTTCATGACCTAGTTTTTAAAATGATATTTATGAATTTAGTGGTTTTGGTCTTAATTATTTTTATGTTTAATTTCCATATTTCTCGAAAATGTTTACAAAAAGTAATTTTAATGTTTTATGTAAGTGGTTTTCATTTAAATCCCACATTTAAAATTACTCATTATACTATTATTGAAAATGAGAAAAGAATTTTTTTATAAAAAAAATTTAATAATTAATATAATTTAACTCCTTTATGGAACTTTACTGTTTGGATTATTCTGTTACATGTCTATAATTTTATTTTCAAATAAATTATTTTCAATTTTTAGTGTGTGGATCTGTAAAAATTGAATGTGATTTAAAAGTGGAAAATCAATTATTATTTTATTCTTGATTTATATGTTGTGATTATGTTATTGTTTATGGGAATTATTTATGACTATGGGTAGTTCTATGATAAACTATGGGTGGGTGACCCATTATAGCTATCTATTGAATTGGGTAGTGAGATTTAGTTAACCAATACAGTTTCTATTAAGTGATTAAGGGAATACACTCTTGGGGTCATTCCAAATGTCACCATGAAGGTTACCACCTATGTAGACATTAGAGTTGTTGAACAATTATGTGTGATATGTGAATGATTCCATTATTTAACTTTATTATTTATGTTTTCTTTGTTATTTGAATAGAAAATTATGATTTCATGAGGTATGATAAAGAGTTTATGATTTGTGGGTGAAAATTATAGCTTCATGAAAATTTTTTTAGGCATTTATAAGTATTCATGGACTAACAATTTCTTTTATTTTTTTATCTCGCTTAATTATATATTTTTTCTCATATAAAATTTGAAAATGTATTTTTTCTAGGTATAAGAATGGGAAAGACAAAGAAGGTAGTTAAGATGAATGTTTTTTTTTGATTTTATCATGAATCAAAAATAATGATTTATTTTAAATGGTTCATATTACTGAAAAAATGACTACTAGTTTATTATTATCCACATTGTATAAATGTGGGATATTATGTAAGAATTATGACATAATACACTAAAACTCTAAACTAAAAAGATCCTCAAATGTTATTTTGAGTTAAAAAAACACTCAAATAAGTAATGTGTAACGTCAAGTCCTTATTGTTGTTATAAATGCATGGTTCAGACAACTTTAGAGACTATGATATTTTCTTAAAAGATGTAGACATCATCATTGGATTATAATTTTAAGGTTGATCATAAGTTCTGTGGCATAGAAAACCCTTTGGGGGATTTGTTTTATGAAACATTAAGGTGATATATAGTACTTTTAGAGACATTATATTTTGAGGTAATTATGTGTTATTTCATTTTTTGATGGAAAATGAGAGGTATAAGATAAAATTTTTATTGAAAACAAGTTGTGGTTATTTTTGAGTAGTTTATCATATTTTCGGAATGCTAAAAGAATTATATTGTTTTAGAAAAATGGCAACATATGGGATGGTTGACAACCAATTACATTCAAATAGGCTATAGGAATCGAACCCACTACTAAAGGGTGACAAGAGTGCATCGCCTACCTTTGGCCTACGTGAAGTCCTAGTGTGTATATATTTTTATTTTTAGTTAAACAATTCTATCAATGAAGAATTAGTATATTTTTGGAAAAACATTATCATATTGGAAAATTATTTTGGGAATAAGTGATTATTGTTATTTTAGAAGATGATAAATATTTTGGGAATCCAATATGACCAAGGAAAATAGAATACTATGGTTTCTATTTATGAAGTAAAAGTTGAATTATATTTTAGAACAATATATGATTTTATTATGTTCTTATGATTATTCAAGTTATTTGTCTCAATTAATTTCATATCTTATATAATATGATAATTAGGTAATTAAATTTCTTGGTACCAGACATTAAGAGTCATTGAGGTTATTTAGTGATAATGTTATATCTTGGAAGATTATTTAATAAAATCTAGCTAATTTTGTTCTTTTAATTGTAGTCTATAATATTTTTTGAGGAATTTTATGGATAGCTATTTATTTAATTGTCTATGATTATATTTTCGTAATACTGGTGAATTTTAAAATTCAAAATTATATTTTATTAACATTAATGTTTATTATTTTTGGAGAACTATTTGACCTTATCCTAAAACTTTTGGGATTTCTTGATGTTTTAGGAAAATCGAAATAGAATGTTAACATTTTATGGATTATATGATTATCTAGATGGTTATTCTAGTGCGTTAGGTTTGAAAACAACGTCATAAATACACATTGTTTGGAGTAAAATGTGAATTTGTGATGGATATTGATTAATAGATAGAAATTTATTTTTCAGGTAAGTTTATATTATAATTTTATTTTCTAGGTAGTAATATAATTATTCAAATATCTAAAAAGGATCTTAAAAATTGTTATTTTCTTACATTAATCAATGTTCTTTTGAACCATAAATGTTTTATGGTTTTGTGAGGGATCACACTCTTATGATAATGTTAACTATCAGTATCTATTAGTCTATGTGGGGTTTTTTCTCTTTCATGTCCATGTTTTCATATATGGAAACCATTTATTTTTCATCATAAGTGAACTTCGTACTTCCCATTATTTGTTTTAAAATAGAAGTCTCGTTAACCCTTTTTTGATGTGGGATTTCAATAAATTTATTTTGAAAAGTAAACCCTATAGTTTAGTTATCACAATTTAAAATAGTGAGGTCAAAATTTATTAATGGCTTTGGGGTGAATGTAACATCATATGTTTTTAAAAAGAAACACTAAATTCGACAGCTTACATGATATTCTATATCGAGCATAAACGAACAATTAAAAATTATTATTTTAATTTATCAATTATAATTTAAAAATAATAATAGAGGGTATGAAAAGGATAACTAAATTATGAAAATATATTTTACCAAAGTATGTATTAATAATTCTTTTACCAATTAATTGTAAATGTAATTTAATCCTTTTTGAAAATTAAATGAAATGTTTTTCAGAAAAACTATTCAAATGTGAAAAATTGTGTTTTATAACAATAAATAATACAAAGACACTTTCTGGATTATATTAATTAATTTTTAATAATATATATTAAATAAAAAATTTACATTCTCTATATATGTTTTATAGACTTTATATGATAAAAAAATCCCATTTTACGGATAAAAGATGTATTATTCTAAAAAGATAATTTTGACGCCTTTTGAGGCAGTAGTTGTTTTAAATATTATTTTTGAAAAATTTATAAATTTTTTTTGAAAAAAATAAACATATCCAAGGAAATTATAATATATAAATTTATTTGGGATGAATTTTTGGTATTTTTTGATACATTTCCAGTTTTGATAAATAGTGAAAAATAATTAATTTTAATTAAAAATAGTCTTTTAATTTAAATATTTTATAGTGGTAAATCATATTTTTTATTTTTTTAATGTATATTTAGGTATTTTTTTATAATTTAATATTATTTAGGAAATTTGAATCAATTTTAAATCAAATTTATATTTTTTTAATCTTTTAAACATTTTACATTAATAACATGTTTTATCACTCCATCGACGAGATTAATTTGAAATTAATTTTAGCCAATTATGTTGTCTAAATTTTTAAAAATCTATTCCATATTTTTAATTATATTGTAAAAAATTATTAAATAAGTATTTTTTATTTTTGATCAATATGAATAGAAAATTTAGTAATTTTTATTACCACAACTAAGGGTAAATCAAGTAATTAAGTGTAGAAATAATATTATAAATATTATCAAATTATAATAAAACATTTTATAATTTTATATTATGAGTTATTATTTTCCCAAATATTACTTAGGATGATTTAATGAGATATGGGAGCCACATGGATGACTCGAAGTCATTTGTGTATTTTACTCAATGAAAAATAAATCTTGTCATAATTATTTTTTGAAGAAGAAAAATATTTTTAATATACGGTTATACATGGGAATTTTTGGACAATAAATGTTAATTAGAAATCTAAAATATTTATATTTATCATGATAATTTATTTTCATTTTTTATGTATGTAAACAATTAAATAAGAGGCTTTTGTAATGATGATTTGGTAATTGTTTAATTAATGAAAGTGTCAAATAAATGTTATTAAAAATACTAAAATAAATATACTTTGATATTATTAGTTCCATAAACAAATATTTTAGACCCATTTAATATTTTCATGATATTTTAAAATATTTCATTTGAATATATCATGTTTTTATGATATTTCTAAAATTTCATTTACTAAATTGTATAAAAATTGACAATAATGATATTTTAAAAGAAATAATTTTATATGAAATGATATAAAATTAATAAAAATCTAATTCTGATCCAAATTATTTTTATATTTCATAAAAGTCCATCAATGACTCATTTATTAGTTGTTTTTAATTTTATAGTAGTTATATAAACCCTCCTATTGTAAATTACAATATATCATGTTAAGTGTTTAAGGGGTTAAATAAGGGTTAAAAAAAGATAAGGATTAAAAAATAATCCAAACATATATATTTAAATTTTATGAATGTATTTATACCCATAAATATCCTATATTATAAATAAATTATTTTTGGTCCATTTAGAAAATAATGATTAATTAAAATTAATTTTATCTTTTTGAAAAATTCTAAGAGATCCCCACCTCTGTATTATAAAACCAAACCACTTATTATCTTTTATTAGCACATGAAAAACTATTTTGTTCACAATTTATACATCCAAATACTTTCATATATTCTCTCCCTATATAATAGATCTCTTATTTTAGGCATAACATCACCCTTAGTGGTCTTAAGGTGATACCAAAATGCGATTGTTTGAAGAAGTGGTATTGTTTTAAGCAAGTATTTCTGTTTTATTTATTCTTACACTTCCTTCAAATCATCTTAAACTATGATTAAATAATAATATTAATGTTTTAAATATATTATTATGTTATAATTTTAGAATCACAACTTAAATCCATCCACACATTCATCAAATGGGAAAATATGTTAAAGTTCATGTGTATGGCAGAGTACCACCTCGCGAACCGATAACTTAATTTTCTCTCACTGTCTATCAAGAATGGTTATAAAGATGAAATTAATATTAAAATATTATATTAATTAAATATTTATCATGATTAAATTTATATATATCAATTACATTTTTACCATTATAAGCACATAGAAATGGTAACATCGTTCATCTATATGGGTGAACTATCACCTCCGCCAAGCGATATGATTTCTTTCATCACCACATCACATGGATGGTATATATATATATATGTATATAAATGTATATATAAATTACTAATGTTATTTTAATTATGTTATTATCATTATGTAATGATAAAATAATACCTACCTTCTTTCTATAATGATCATTGAAAAATGAAAATGTTACTCATGCATACATACGGCCTATCATCTACATGATTACAACAAAGATCATTATTTATAACTATACATAATGGATTTATTTTAAAGTATAATTTATGTATAAATAACATAATAAATCCATTAATATTATACTAGATATGATTTACTAATGACCACATTTACTATTGAGGTCATACCAAAGTCATTTTGGAGTCATGTACTGAATATCATCAAAAACATCCGACATGGTCTTAAATAATCATGTATTTGTTATAAAAAGATAATATGAGATATAAAAAGAATAATATACATTAAGAAGGTTATAAATCATGTAATTATTTTACCAATTATAATTATATTGGAATATAATTATTTTAAAAGATGTCTCGGATTCAAGGTTAGGGACTTCGTCTTAATTATCTTTCGTTGAGGAAATTTTTTGATGTTATAATCCTAAATTTTATTCTGTGGTGTAAGTCAATATCATATGATAAGATTTATAATTAATTTATTTATTATCATAATATTTTTTAAAAATGTTAACATTTTATTTTGCATACAATTTTATTGGCTACAATGTTGGAAGTGAATTCTTAACCCCATTTCAATTCTTTGGGTTAAACTACAAATTTTGTCACGACCCATCCCCTGGGGCCCATGTCGTGACAACCCCAATCCTTCCTCCCAAAGGCCAGGGGTTTGTGACTAGGGCCAATGGTGACAACCTGCAAGTGGGACGCATTAGCCTGGATAACTAGACACACACACAAACACACACACAGACATCCAACCAAGTCCCAACTCACAAAAGGGAAATAACACCACTGAATACCTGTGTACAAGTACAACTGAATGAAAGTGGGATAGAATAAAAACTCAAGAAAAAGTACCAAGAACTGTAAATTGAAAAAAAAAATTCCCTAATCTACATCCGTTGTAAACCCCACCTGATTGAGAGAGTAGGGAAGCTACTGGAAGCTAAAGTAGTACATTCTATCAGCCCGGTCTTACTAGGCCCCACCTGGTCCTATGCCACCTTGTCCATTGTTTTAGCGTCCATCTGTCCCATCTCCCTAGGAACCCCTATTGAAATTTTGGTCATCTGCATGAGACACAACACGTGTGGGTGGAGGTCGTGTATGGGTGAGTAACACAGTACTCATTAAGGACCCCAAAACAAACAGGAAAGAACACAAAACAATTTCTCAAAGAAAAACACAAAACAAAAGACATCTCACTCTAGGTATATTCTAGGGATGTAAAAGTAGAATCACTAGTCACATTGTCAAACACCTCAGCTGCTAGAGAAATCCTCCTCTGTTTAGTACAGTGGTCATGTCGGGTCATAAAGAGACAATTCTCACTATCCTTGAAATGCATAGGTACTCCTCCCCATCGCGTACCGTGGTTCTGTCGGGTCACACAGAGCTGCTCTCCACTATGGCCCACTAACATAATCCCCTTCTCTATGATGTCACATAGAGGTTCTCCCCACTGCGGGCCTACCATGTCACACAAAGTTTCTTCCCACTAGGGCTTCAAGTCACACCGAGTCAAAAATCAATAGTCATCAGGTCTTATTCAGTTGAAGGGTTCCATACGTAGTGCCCTTTGGAGAACCACTCCTCAATCCATCTGTCATATCTCAACCATCATTATGTATCATAAATAAGTAACCCAATGATCCTTCATGTCATAAGGGTTTAAACACAATGGAAAACATATCAACTGAATGTCTGGTTTGTATGTTATAGGAATTTTAATGTTGAGGGCCTGGTTTGATTCGGGTACGATCCAACCTAGCCAAAATCCAACATTCTTTGAAATTCACGTGGAGTATCAAAAACGTTCCTCCTCATCCTATCAATTCTGGTACGACTTATGGTTCATCAATCAGACATACAGTTTGCAAGATGTAGGCGTTTTAGTAACCATGGGACTGGTTGCGATGGGGCTCGGTCCGACCTAGTCAGACTGACCCGACCAACCCAGCATGAGGGTTCCACATACCCCAGTTCATTTTGATGGAACCAACCTAACATTGTGTTGGTGGGGGTTGGTCTGGTGTGTCTTGTATAGTGGTCCAGGCCCAATAGGCCTCACTGGACCCAGTACGGTTGGAAGAGGGTCCAGCCTGCTAGGTAAGCTGGCGACTCGGTCTGATCTAGCCCGACCCAAAGAGGGAGAAGGTTCGGCCCACTCGGTAGCCGGACCAGCCCAACCTGATGGTCCAATTATCGACCACGTTAATGGCTTTTGGGGTGCTACTGGGGCGCAGTGGACCACCGCATCCCTTAACATTCAATGTGCGTCTTCTGTGAAGCGGTCCACAGCTTCATGCACCATGCCTGGTGACGACTGGACACCCTTCATGTCACTCACAGACCCAGCATGTGGATTAAACCTAGACAACGCAGCACCATGCTAGTGTCACAGACCTCTAGTGTCGCGACCCAGTAGGCCATGACTTTTGTCACACCGGCATGCTGTTACTCCAAGCCACATGCAGATCCAGCGGCCTGCTCCTTAGTCTGGCATGTGGTTGGCGCGTTCCACCACCACCACTGCGTGTTGTTGCTACTTGCACCGGTGCACCGGTGCATCGGTAGAGTCTTAGGCATGCCACCTGATGTTCTATGGTGGTCTGTTCCTTCCGCCGCTTATGCCAACAATCTCGGGGTGAGGATTCCTTTACTGCGAAGCCTTCTAACCGACCTTGTTGCTGTGTTAGACAAAACATTCACCAGGAGCGCAGTAGTAGAGGGGTCTGGGCCATTGATGGTATGGGCAGAACCCTCCACGATTGAAGTCATAAATATGGCGGTGGTTTGGTGAGTCTCTGTTTAATTTTTACATGGCATGATTGGAACCCCCGAATAATCGTCCCAATAGAATAGTCACCCTCCCTTTATAACACATGATCCGCAGATTAAACTGTTTTTAAGAAAATCCCCATTCGCCGTTTAGAAATAGATGGGAATTAAAATGGATTTAAAACCCCTACATAATTTATGTTCATTGCCACATGGTTTTCCTTGAGGTGTTAAGACGCCATAGTCACTTTCCTATTCTAAGATTCAAAAGGTGCCGAAGAAGAAGATGTTTTGTCGGTGTTCATCATTCTTCACCGGGGTAGAAGTCCTTCATAGGATCAACAAAGAATCCTCCAATTTCTTTAATCCTCATTTTCTTAGCACGATGAATTATATATAGGAGCATGTCACAAGGTTATCATAATAATGTCATGTCACATCGTTATGATGTTTTATTTAATAAAAACCATCATTATTTCACGTCATTAATGCGTTGTTAGGTTGGGAGTTTAACATGACAATAATGAGCCTCATTGATTTGTATCGTAACCACCCTATCAATGCACTGTCACTGCCCCGTAGCGTCATCGTCTTCAACACCAATGGGAGAATGAAAATAAAATAATCCATTTAAATTATTTTATTATTTTTGTCGAAATTTCAGAAAAAATAACTGTTTCTCTCATGCCTTATCGACTGAAGTTAAATCAATTATAAGTGAATGATGGTGTTATGAAATCAACTATTCCATTAGATTTTAGATTTGAGTGATAGATCAAAAGGTAGAAAATACCACTTGAATGTTTACTGAATGTGCCTTCAAAAAATTTTAATAATTATTTACAGTTTGCCTCAACCCATGCAGGTCGAGGATAGACTCTGCATAAGGGAAACAAGCCCCCAAGAATCCAACGGTACTCTCACATTTTAAACTGAGTTACTATTTTGATGTTAATGGATTTAAAAATAAAATAATTGTTAGTTAATTATTTTATTTACGGACAAAAACTGACTTCCACTATCCTCATACACCGACCATTGTTAGGGTTTTCCTAATGAAAGCATACCCTCATGAGTTCAGTGGGGGTTCATATTTTTAATCTTAGTCACCATTCGTGAGTTATAAGAATTTGGAAACTAAAATAATTTTATTTAATTATTTTATTCAGTCTTATTCCATTTTCAGGTTTTATCATTGGAGGACTGTGCTAACTAAACATAAGTCGCACATATGGCAAACCTACCATCCTGAATTCAACGGTGCCCTCGGATTTCTTATACAGGCACTCGTTTAAGATTTATTAAAATTTTCATGAAAACTTCTCAAAGGTTCTATTTAAAGATTAACATTTTTCAACGGATAATTTCTTGCAGTCCGGGCCTCGGAACTACGTGCTGTAATGTTTTTCTGTCTCAAAAAAATTCCATTTAATAAAAAAAATTATATAAATTCCATGACATTATATTCTACCCACTTTAAGGATTTATGTCCCTGAAATGTAAAAAACAAATAAACATAATGATGGGGGGTATAGACCATGAATTTAAACCTCCCGCTCCCATGTGCTCTCCTAGAGATTACTGTGATGCCATCAGATACACACTAGAGGAATCGACCGCCCATATAAGAACTAATATTGTCGATCCTCTATCTCTACCAGGAACTCTTTAAATGTCACCCCATCATTAATGATGTGTGATGGATCATGCATGTACCTCCTCAGATATGACACATAGAAAACATCAAGTACCCAGTTCATCTGTGGGGAAAAAGATAGGTGGTACACCACCTCTCCAACTCTGTTCAGGATCAGAAAAGGTCAAATGAACCTCGAAGATAGATTTCCACCCCACCCAAATCTTTGCAATCCTCGTTGGGGTGAGACCTGAAGTAACACATGTTCTCTTTCCTGAAAATCCATGGGTCTTTGTCTCATATCAGATTAAGACTTCATCCTGCTCTGTGCAGTCCTCATCCACTCGTGGATGATATTCACCTTCTCGTTGGTATCCCGTACCAACTCCTAACCCATGCGTGGTGACTCCCCGTGGTATTTCCTGTATATGTCTGATCTACAAGGCTACCCGTACAAAGGAAAAAATGGTTCAATTACAATGGTGGAGTGATAGCAGTTGTTGTATGAAAACTCCACCAGTGGCATGTGGTCCTCCCAACCATGAACAACGACATGGACGCAAGCACAAACCTTGTTCTCCATGGTTTTTATGGTCCCCTCTGTCTTACAATCCTTCTGTGGATGGAAAGTTGTTCCCACGTGTAGCTACATTTCTAATTTCTCCAGTAATCCCTTCTATAATTGGGTGTAAAGTGGCCATCCCCTATCTAAGAAGATAGTCGAAGTCACCCCATGAAGTTGAAGTATCTTTCAGATGTATAGGTATCCTAATCCCTCTATCATCCTCTGCTCTTAGATGGGTAGTAAGTTAGCCGACTTGGTGAGTCGGTTAAAGATCACCCAAATAGAGTCATGACCTCGACACATACATGGTAACCCCTTCACGAAATCCATCGAGATGTTGTCCAATTTCCACTCTGGTACCTCGAGTGGGTGAGTAAATCCCATCAGAACATAATACTCTGCCATCACTTGCTGACAAGTGAGACATCAAGAAATAAACTTAGCCACTAATTTTGTTATCCCTGGCCCTAGTACTGACACCGGAGGTCCTGGTACATCTTTTACACTCCATGATGTACCGCCAGAGGGGATGTATGTAACTCCTTCAACACCTCCTCTTGTAGCGTTACCGGTACCATGTTGTGTCCTGTAAAGGGGACGATGTTCTCCCCACCTTAAAAAAAATTCAGGAGACTATCTTAAGTATATATAAGCACCTCGGTCCTTGCAGTCAAAGTCCCCAAGATGAGCCTCCCAAAATCGCCGAAGGAGTGGGGGAGTTATAGTCATAGACTGGGGTTAAAATAGCTTCACCATCATCGATGCGGGATACCTGCATTTTGGCCAACTTCAGTGTCACCTAACTCAGTAGCTACATCCCAGTCCTCCTCCTAAGCACGTCTGGCACCACATTCCCCCTTCCCAATAGTATATACTATCTCAAATTCATAGTTCTAGATGAACTCCAACCATCATCGTTGTCTTAAATGATGAAATGCCTATAGTTACCTTTCTATCCACACGAAAGGCTACCCCCTTTAACAGATTGATGTGCCCATCGAACCTTTGGTAGTATGGTACTTATTCTCCACTACAACATGATTAATATTATTGTAATCCACGTATTACCTCAAAATCCCATCTACATTTTTTCATGAAAAAAAGCATCAGGGATCCCCATAGCCAAATGATGGGTCTTACGAACCCCTTATCCAACAAGTCCTCCAGTTGTACCCTCAGCTCGTGAAGCTCTACGAAATCCATTCAATATGCTGGAGTGGATATCCTTGTCATCTTGGGGTACATGTCAATATAGATGTCTACCTCTCTATGAGGATGTATCCCTGGATCCTCGTCTGGGAAAACATCATCATCTTGTCCACCTCTATAGGAGATCTTGGACTCTCCTTCTACACTACACTAAGGGTGAAGCTATCCTACTGGTGAGTGATTGGCTACACCCTCCTCTGTGAGATTCTGTCCTACACTACGAGGGTTTCATTTTCTCTGATGAAGGAAAACCGGGTCCCATATGTTCAAAAAAATTGCAATGTATGCCTGATACAATCAATCTAAGAATGAACTATGGATAACCAGTCCATACCCAAGATGACATCTTAAGTCCTTGATGCTGCTACTACGGGATCCATGTCGAAGCTCACACCTCCTAGAGTAATCTCACACTACCCACACTAGTGTGAAATTGTCGAATCCCCTCCTGTTGGAGTCTCTATCTAAATGGATCGAGCTAACAGCTCAACAAAAATCCTTGATCAATAAACAAGAGTCGTGGAAGGAAAGGAGTGACTATAACCTATGTCGAGATATCCCATCATAAGGATCACCACCATGATCTCCATCTGGTCAAGCAGTTTCCTCACTAATCGGTAGTCCCACGTCACAACCTTCATCCAGTTCTTAGCAACCATAGAATCTGTCTCCCCCTAAACATGTGAGGTGTATGTCTCTAAAACTCATGTAGGGAACTAGATATATGAAAATCCTCTTCTAGAATCACCGGTAGTAGATTATGACCATCATGTTGTGTCAACACTGCTGCACCACCTAGTTGGGGAATCTCAAGAAATGGTCCCTCAACAGATTACTCATTGCTAGGCGGATTGTCCCCACAACCTTGTCTCGGGATCCGGGTTGGTAGTCTATGTGGAGGAATCCTGAGATATATCAAGAAGTACCCTATTCAGAACATTAAAGCTTGTGACCTAACTCATATTCAAAATCACAAGACACTTATACAATTAGTGTTTTCCTGAATTGAGAAGAACATAGAATTCAATGTCCTGGTGTATGGATACGTCAGCCACCGCACCAAGACTGAGCTCCCTGAATCTGAAATTCAAAATTCCAACACGTAACACTTTTTTCCAAAAACAAAAAATAGACTCTTAGTCCTTGGGGGGTAACCAACCGCCCTTTGATACCACTTTTTCATGACCAATCCCCTGAGACCCATGTTGTGACTTCCCCAACCCTAACTCCTAAAGGCCAGGGGCTGGCGACTTGCACTGAAGGCGTCAACCTGCAAGTGGGAGGCATTATCCGGGATACCTGTATGAACAAACAAGTGTATCAATGTCCGAAATCATAGAAGGGAAACTAAATCACTTAATAACTAATTATAATAACAACTGAAATATGATGGCCCAAAATACAATCCCAAGAAAAAGTATTGAAAACTGTAAATTAAAAAAAGTGACCTGATGGCCATCCACAGTAAACCCCACCCGATCATGAAAGTAGGGAAGCTGCTGGAAGATGAAGTAGTATGTCATGCTTTCTTGGTCCTACTAGGGCCCACTTGGTCCTTGGCCACCATGTCCACTGTTGTAGTGTTCGTCTGTCCCATCGCCCTGGGCACCCTTGTCGAAACGTCGGTAATCTGCACTAGTCAAAAAGTATGCATGAGGATCTCATTAATGGGTGAGTATCATAGTACTCAGTAGGTACCCCAAAACAAAAAGAAATGAACACACAAAAATTCATCAAAGTAGAACACAAAACACAATAATTCTCACACCAAGTATATTCTAGGGTAGTAATAGTAGCATCACTAATCACATTGTCGAACACCTTGACTACTGGAGAAACTCTCCTATATTGAGTATATTTGGCATGCTGGGTCACACAGTGTGGCTTCCCTCTATCCTTGAAATGTGCATGTACTCCTCCTCATCATATTCCATGGGTCTACTGGGTCACACAGAGTCTCTCCCCACTGTGGCCTCCTGAGGTACTCCTCCTATCAAGTACTATGGGTATTCTAAGTCAAACAGAGGTTCTCCCCACCGTGGGCCTGCCATGTCACACAGAGGTGCTTCCCATTGGGCCATCGATTCATAAATAGTCGAAAATCGGCAGTCTTCATGTCTCATCCTGTCTCAGGGTTCTGTATGTATCGCGCTTTGGAGAACCGCTCTAAATCCATCAGTCTTATATCTACTAGAACGAAGTCTCACAATGAAGTAACCTAATGATCCTTTATGTCATAAGGGTTCCAACGTAATGGAAAATGCGTCAACTGAAAACCATGTCTATAAGTTATTTTCATTTTAGTACCGAGGGCCTGGTTGGATTTGGGTACGATCCAACAGAAAAAAAACTCCAATAATATATGAATGTAACGTAGAGTATATCAAATGTACCGCCTCATCATACGGTTTCCAGTGTCACTGATAGTTTCTCAACCAGACACATTATTTTCAAGGTACAACGGTTTTAGTAACCAGGGGTCTTGTTGCAATGTGGATCGGTTCGACCCGACCAACCCAGCGTAGGGGGTTACACATTCCCTGGTTTATTATGACAGAATTGACCTGACCATGTGTAGGTCGGGGTGACTCTGGTCTGACCTGGCTAGTGGGTCAGGCCCAATAGGCCTCACTGAACACAGCCCGGTTGGTAGAGGGTCCAGACCACCAGGTTGCCTGGCGACCTGGTCTAGTCCATCTTGGCCTAAAGAGGGCGCCGGTCTTGCTCGAAGAGGGTGCGTGTTTGTCCTGTTGTGAAGCGGGACCAGCCCGACCCGATGGGGGGCATGACCCAATGGTCCGATGAGCGGACGTGTTAGTGGCTTGAGGGGTGTGACTGGGGCACGAAAAACCACTATGTCTTTCCCTGTATAAGTATGGACTGCAAATAGATGCATGTTCCTTCATGTTACATGGATGGTGACAACCATCCACCCTACTCATCACCCACCGACACATTCCGCGAGTTGACCTCTGTCAACATAGTGCCTTGCTGGCATCACGGGTATCTAGCACTGTGGCCCGGTCTACCGTGGCTTCCGCCGCTCCAGTGCACCGCTAGGGAGTGTGTCTCCACCTAGATACCAGCATGGATGGTGGCCTGATCCTCCTTCTAACATGCGGTTGGAGCGTGCTGTTACTGATGCTGCGTGTTGTCGCTACCAGCAACGGTGTCCCAGTAGAATCTTTTGCCGACCACTGGATGTGCTCCAGTGGTCCGTTCTTTTCCCAACTTATGCTAATGGTCTCTTGGAGAGGATGCATTTACTATGAAGCCTTTTAATAGGCCTTACCGACTCATTAGACAAAACATTCACCATGAGGAAACAAACAGAGGGTTCAAGGACTATATAATTTTCTTCTCGCACCTTGTGCGTTAGAAGGCTTAAAAATGGGGGAGGTCTAGGGACTCTCTTTTCAATCATTATAGGTGAAGATTTAAACCTTTGAATAATCAACCCAAAAGAAAAGTCACCCCCCCATTATAATGCATGATTCACAGATTATCCTATTTATGGGTTAATCTATGTTTGTCGTTTAGAAATGGACTGGAAGAACAAATGATTAAAAACCCCTACCTATATGAAGTTCGTTGATGCACATTCGTCCTCGAGGGGTAAGACGTTGGCGTCACTTTCTTACTCTGATATTTGAATGGCCTCAAAGAATAAGAAGTTATATCAACATTCTTCATTCTTCACTGGGGTGGAATTCCTTCATGTGTACGCCATAGAATCCTCCAATTTCTTTAATCCATATTTTCCCGACCCGTCGAATTATAAATAGGAGAACATCATAGCGTTTTCATGATGACGTGATGTTGTGTTGTTATGATATTTAATTTAAGAAAAAACGTCTCTATTTCATGTCATTAAAGAATCGCTATGCTACGAGTTTAAGAAGCCATTAATGATCCTCATTGATGTGCATCATCATTGCAATGTCATTACCCTGTCGCTACCCAGCATCGTTGTCATCCGCCACTCCAAAGGGAGAAAAAAATAATTAATTTAAATTATTATATTAATTATATAGAAATGTACAAAAAATAACATTTTTCACATCCCTAGTTGACCTATGTTAAGTCATTTCTAGGAGAATCCTAGTGTTCTTAATTCAATGGTTCCCTCAGATTTTTGAACCAAAAAACATTTCAAAAGATTGAAAATCCCGCATGCACGTTTACTAAACGTACCATAAAAAAGTTAAAAAATTATTAACCGTCATCCTCAACCCGCGCTGGTCGAGTTTAGGCTCCTCATAAGAAAGACAAACCCCGACAAATCCCACGGTACTCTCGAATTTTCAATCTATGTTACCATTTATATGTTAAAGGATTTAACATTAAAATAAGTGTTAATAATATATTTTACGATCAAAAAATAACTTCCACTATTGGCCCACGCTGGCCAATGTTAGGGTCTTCCTAAGAAAAGAATACCCAAACAAGTTTAGCGGTGGTATAGTATTTTTAATCTGAGTTACAATTCATTAGTTATAAGAATTTTAAAAATTATAAAATTTTATTTTATTAATTTATTTATGGTTATTCCATTTTTGAGTTTCCTCACTAGAGGCATGTGCTGACTAAACATAAGCCACTCCTAGGATATAACCGCCATCCTGAACGTAATTGTGAAATAAAATTTCTAATCTGAGAACCTATTTTAGATTTATTCTAGTTTTTCATGAAAACTTCTCACACATGCTATTTAATGCATCAAATTTTCAATGGATAATTATGGTCAATTCGTGCCTCATAATTATGTTCTATCTAATTTTTCAGTCTCCAAATAATTCCATATAATTAAAATAAATTATACAAAAATTCCAAAACTTTCTGTCTTCTTGATTGTTCCTTTCTTGGATTATGCGTGAAATAAATTTTTAATATATTTTGTTTGGTTTCAATTTTTTTTGGATTTACTAATGATACACTTAATAAATTCTATTTATTAAATCACATCAATGATATGATATTTGTATGAGACATTTTAACTAAAAACCTTATTTTAAAAGTTTTAAAAATTTATTTTCTGAATTAATTATCAATTTTTCGATGATTTTAACAATGAATTTAATGAATTTATTTATATAGAAGTGAATTTCTAAAAATGTTATTTGTCTAATTTCCCTAAAAAATGTAAAAAATGATCATTTTGTGGTTTTATTGAAGGGATTTTCATTAAAGACCCTCTTCAAAAATTAAAATTACAAATATTTTATAAAAATGAAAAAAGATTGTCTGTTTAAAATAATTGGAATGAACGAAATTTACTTTTTTAGTTACCATTTAACATTTAGGTTCTTCATGTACAAGGATAAAATTTTATTTTCAAATTATGTTTATTCATTATTGATTGTGTGGATTTTTAAAAATTAAAAATGATTTAATAGTGGAAAATAATTTTTTATTTAATGCATAACTAATGTGTTTTGATAATGTTATGGTTATTGGGAATTTTTTACGAGTATGGTTGGTTTCATGATAAAATTAGGGCTGGTGAGCCCGTTATAGCTCTCTAATGCATTGTGTAATGATATGGATTTCACCTGTAGGGTTTTTCCAAAGATATTAAGGGAATATACTATGGTGCTTATTCAAAATTCAATGATTATGTTCACTCCGTATGTAGCCATGAGAGATATAGTAAATGTAAGAGTGATATAGAAATTATTCCATAAGTTGCCTCTATTATTTTTGTTTCTTTGTTGTTTTACAGGAAATTTTTGATATCATGAGGTAAGCGAAATTGCTTATGTTATATAGGAGAAATGTACAATATCATTAAAATGATTCCATAGGTTTATACATATTCATGGACTAACTATTTATTTCATTATTTATGTCTCTTACTGGGCATTTTGGGATGATCATAATTTTAAAAAGGTTTTCCAAAGGATATAAGGATGGGTAATAGAATGTATGATCTCTAGATGAAAGTTAAAAATATTCTTCATGAAAAAGAAATCTACTTTTATATTAGAGGATTTATATTATGAAAAAAGGGATACTATATTATTATTAATAATTTTTTATAAATGTGGGATGTTATATTTGACAAATAGCCTAATTATCAAAAACTATAAACCTTAAAAGACACTCAAATTGAAATAAATAAATTATATTGACATAAAATCCCAATTATGTAATGTTTGTGGTTGTGTCCTTAATCCAAAATATTCTAAAACCTCTTGAAATACTGATAAACATCATTGAGATAATGGTAACAATCATAATAAATGATAAATGTGGAATAACCCCACTAAAATGTATTATTTTCAAATGAAGACTCACTGAACTACTATATTTATGTAATTCATTTGACAAAATCATTATTTGATGAGGTTGAAACATATAAAACTATGTTCCCCACCCATAGTCAGTGGAGAGGACATTGATACATAGGAGTTTATAGATGGTGATGAAAAATAGGACCCCATCACTCTAGTATTAATTATGTAGTGGAAATAAAAAATTAAATCCTTAAGAAAATCAAATTTTCATTTTCAATAGGAGAAAAAATTTGATTGTACGTCATATTATAATTTTATTAAAAATAATATTAGGGGATTAAGAAGAAATTTTTTATAAATCTCACTAAAATCGAAATATGGGATGGTAAGTTCAAATTAACCAAAAAACAAAAAAATGCCAAAAATATTAGAATTAGAAATTTGATTCAACATATTCAAATTTGAAATATGGACATCAATCCAAAGAGACAACTCATAATAGTATGTGATGGTCCCTACACTAGAAATATGAGATACTAACATTATAGGTTGTTACCTCAGTAAATATCTCAGTCATGGATCTACACAACCTCTTCATAGAGATTTGGAAATCCCCCTTTGAGTCCCTTATCATCCCTTAAGAGTTAAATGCCGAAGATGTAAAAAATATTGTCTATCACATGGTGACCAATTTTATTGAGTGTCACATAGTAGATCCATTTAATTCGAAATAATTTTAAGTACTTATTCCATGAAAAATTACATCCTCATATATTTTGTGTACACCAAATGATTGTGAAAATTTTCATGTTTTATTTGATAATGGATCCTTTATTGATCTAATACCAATCCAGACTCTCATTTATTTTGGAAACAATGATGTATTATTACACCCTTACATTCTCACAATCGAATGGTATTCCACAAGTGACTAGAAAAATATCAGAAGAATAAAACATAGAAAAATTTTAATGATGACTTCTCTTCCACTAGGTTTATGGTTATTTACCATACACATTATTCAATATTTTTTGGGAAGTCCAAGGATCAACAAAACAATGAATGTTCCATAATCATGTAATCATTGTTGATGATCTCTATTAATGGGAAATTAATAGTGTTATATGGTGATTATACCAATTTTCAGACCTATGAGTCTTGATATATAGTTATTGAATTTTATCTATTGTGGGGAATAATTCTATGATAGATAACTCCCACTGAATAAATTACTATAATTTTATTGAGGCTGTCCCAATCCATCCGTGGAGTGAATTGGAAAAATACATTTTTTACCAATATTTGAATTTTTTAAAAAAACTTTTAATGTTGTATTTAATAGGTCATGAAACATTCTTTTGATATGTAAAATAATCATATCACCTTCATATCATGTGTTATTCATGAACTCTCTTACAATGAGTATCAATGAGGAATATTGAAAATAACATCATCACCATCCATAAAAATGATTCTTGATCATCAGAAGCATTACAAGAGTTCATTTATGACTAATATTAAGATCACATATCCAATTATATTGGGTCAAATATTCCTCAACTCTTATATGTATGTTGGAATACAGCCTTGGTACATAGTTCTCAATCCTCATGATAATGGTTGTGTCAACCAAATCAATACATTAGAAGAGCGATGAAATCATATAAGTGTTATAAAACCTCTGACAATAACATACCCACTATTTTTAAAATATATTCAAACTAGCTCATGTTCTACACCTAATGATAGTAAATTTGAATGATGAAAAATTTAGGATTCCACTGATAATTATGAGTATGATAAACCATATATTTTAAAAAAGGCTTTTAACATAATTTATTTATAATTTATTTCATTAATAATTTACAAGGATATTTTTAGGTTTACTGTATTGGAAACTAGTTCTGATGTAGATAAAGTACATAGATCACCAACAAACACTATTTAATACTCTTATTATTTTCTTATATTATTCTATCACATATTACCAAACTTATAATGGTTTTAAGGAGATATAAAAAAGGTAAATGGTGACCATAAATACTAGTAAGGGGATACATAATTGAAATATAACCAAAGTGATCATCATAGAAAATTTATGTTATAACAGAAGATCATAATTATGAATATATAAAACATATAATGGAGGTTTGGATATAACATTGCAATATTAAATTCATTAGAATATCAACATTCTTCATCCATAAGGATTCATAAGACATATTACTAAGTTTTTTCTCCATGGTATCATGAAGCATTAACAATACATACTATTAAGGTATCATGGAAATTACTTCTATAGAAGTTAATTTTAAACCTAATGAATTAGATAACAATCAGGGTTTACCCTTCATATGTCTAATGTAATACCCCAAGATTTCATAGTACGTTATCTCATTAATGTAATTCAATAGCTTGTTCTATACTCAACACCGAGTTCGAGCGCACCAAAACTTACCAAACTAGCAGTTTAAAAAGATTTTATGAATAATATTAACTACATTTTGAATTTTATATATTCTATATAATTTTAACAACCATATTTTGTGTTTCTTAGACATAATATAAGAAAAAAAAAATCAATTTTTAGATAAAAAAGTATTATAAAAAATGAAATTTTATAGCCTTTTAATGGCGTTCCCTTTTTAAAAACCATATTTGACACTTTTATATATTAAATTTAATAACATTATTCTTTATAAGAGGGTCATAAAAATTTAGTTAGGATAAATTTTTGTTACTTTTTTGATAACATTCATATTTTGATGAATAATTAAAAATGCTAAATTTTAATTGAAAACATTTCTTTAATCGATATAATTTATAGTGTTAAATTATGAATTTAAATTTTTCAGAAGTATAATTAGATTATATCTTTATCATTTAATACAATTTAGGTCATTATAAGTAATTTTACATTTAAATTTAACATAAACACATGTCAATATTTTGATAGTTTTTAATTTTTATAAAACACACTTTTTGGTTTTGAGAACAGGATTTATTTTGAAATTAATAAACGAAACTTCTATGTTTTGAATTTGGTAAAATAAACTTCATTTTTGAATTCATAATATCAAAATTATCTTATGGTGAATTGTTTGTATTTTTCAAGAAAACACTCTTTTATTGAATAGTGAAAAAAACTGCGTTATTGTTTAAAATCGACTTTTTATTTAAATAATTAGTAATTTTATTTTATTTTATTTTAGGCCAAAATAGATATATAATAACTATATGTTTTCAATTTAATTCATTGGAGAAATTTTATAATAAGTTTAGATATATAAAATTTTATTGAACATTTTACCGTATTTTACCAACCTTCTAGAAGTATTTGCAAATATACATAAAACATAATTTTACCGCTTCTGTGAGTTGAATTTTAAAAATCTGAGAGACATGATTGACATTAGTTAGTCAAATTTGGTTCAATAATATGAAAACAATTTTTGATGAATAGTAACTTCTTACTTTTTTTAACACTGTTAAAAGTAAATAGGGTAATTAAGGGTAAAAATGATAATATAATTACCCTAACCCATGTCCAAATTCTATTGGATAAGTATAATTAGACCAAAAAAACCTTATGAATAAAATATTATCCTATTTGGTCCACTTGAATTAGATTAGGACATTTATTATTATTTTATTTAAAGAAGAGTTAAAAGTGTTAAATTTAATGATTAATAACTAAACCATGTTTAATATAGGGATACACATAATATAAATTCGAATATAAATATTCATTATAAAGCTAAAACTATTTCCTACATAATGGTATTTTATTTATAATTCTTAAAAATTAAATATTTTAATTTATTTATGACATGATGAGGAGGCAGTAATTACCTTATTAATGAAGTATTGAAATAATTGATATTATAAATATCCAAATAAATGTAAATCGAGACTTATGATTATTAAAATAATTTTATAAGATAATATGATATTTTAGGGCTGATTAGAGAAAAAAATTTCGAAGTGATAAGGTTGTTATGACTTTCACAAAAACAAAATACCAAATAATGTCAAAATTGACATAAATTAATTTAAAAAACAATACTATATTATTTGTTGAAATAATATTTATAAAAATATAAGTTTCGGCCAAAGGGATTAAATAATATTATATATGTCATAAATTAACCCCTTGACGTTCTCTTGTATGATTTGAGTATATTTATTAACCATATAGTGTAAGAAGACAAGAAGACAAGGTAAAAGTTAAATTATTTTACTATGAGTTAAATCTAAATGATATGTTTAAAATGGTAACATATAATTCACCAAAACATATTGGTTGAGAGGATTTTGACCCATAATAACATAAGGCTCGAAATAAATTACTTTGGATCCATTATAAACTGAATATGATTGTATAATAAAAAAATATTTTAATCATTTCCTAAAGTGACCCTCACCGCTCTTATAAAATGGAACTTCCCCTTCTCTCAAAATCACAGCACCAAAGCCATTTGTTTCATCTAACCCCTTCTCAAATATCCTCCCAACTTCTATCACCTCAACCTAGAGTCCTTAGTTAGATCTAAAATCCAAACTAAGGAGCTCTTTTAATCAACACAATATTAAACAGAGGAAAAAGAAATAATAATTTCACCACCATCTTTCAAGTACTTTTCTTCTACAACGTCCACTTTCATTATTGTTTCCATACCAAAATATTAACTCCAATACCTCCTACATACTGTGATGTTACTGTAGATACTGTACAACCATATTCATTATTCTATCTATTTTATAAATGACAATGTCACCATACGTGTGTACGTACGGCTTACCGTTTCCACGTCGTGGTGTAACTTGTTATTCAAACACTTCATTATTTGGATGGGTATAATAATGAGTATTAAAAATTTAAATAATAAATATAACATGTTAATTAATATGTATATATATTATATAACGTCTAATTACATACTATTTCACCATCAATATAATGATATTTTCGCTCGTGCGTACATACGGATTACCGTCTCCACGACGCGATGAGATTCATTCCCAATTTCACCATTCTACGGTGATTATAAAAATATATATATTAATTATAAGTATGTAATATATGAAATAATAATTCTACTTTAGATATATATATGTGTATTTATTTACTTACATATATCTTATTCACTTACTTTCGTTTAATACAATATGAAAATGGAAACAACGTTTATACGTACGTACAATCTACCGTCTATAGAATCAATGTCTGCCATTTCATATATATATCTATTATGAATATTTATTTTCTAAATATATATGATATATAAATCAAAGATTATATTTTTTATATATTTAAATCAATATCTAAATGATTTGATCCAGAAAAACTAGATAAAACACGTACGATAAAGAAATCGATTATTACCCAAAATGTTAATTTAACATCAAAATAATTTTTAAAAGGGTTGTATAAATTCATAAATGAATCATGTATGATATAATAAATATGAATATGGTTCTAGTATAATTTAATAACATACAATGGTCATTATACAATAGGTTAAAGATACCCTCGACCAAAAGAAAGTGCAAGGTAAGCGTTAATTTCACAATCAATATATTATAAAAGGTTGTTTCATCGTAAGTATCTACTGGGAAATATTTATTATCAATATCCATGTTTTATAAAATATTTTTCAATGGGATTATTTTTAATGTAATTTTTTTACTAAAAAATAAATTTAATTTTTTTAACTATTTATTCCTCTAATCATTTTTCTTTAATGTCCATGTTTTCAAAATGGTTTTAACGATTTATTTACATGGGAATGAATGTTTTAAAATGATAATTAAATTAAAAAGGTTCATAGTGGTATGGGACACTTTGATTCAAAATAATCTTTTAAATTACCTCCATTAAAAATTATGTGACTATTAAATGATTTCATGAAAATGGGATATTTCTCTCAATGATTTTTACTGATCATTTTCAACTATGTCAACATCCTTTACGGGATATTATTCTTGATCGAGGTTGATTTACTATGATAAAAATATTCCATATTGTATTGAATGTTTTGTGATATTTTTGACTATGGATGGGTTATTTTTATATCATTCATGGTTTATGGATAAAGTATTGACATTTCATATACTAGTTTTAATATGAATTTTTATGTTATGTTTAAACCTTTTCATATGAGGAATGCATTGGACTTTGTAAGTGACGGGTGGAGCCCACAATAGCTCCTCGATGCATTGGTAGGTATAATTAGACAAACAAGTGTCTTGGAACAAGTACTTGACACAATTTTATTTGTTGTCTTGGCCCAAGGCCTTGAGTATGTGGTTATGAAGTCTGGAATTAGTCATTCCATCATTATGAAAGTGGCTATTGATATTTCATTTGATTATTCGACAAGTAGAATATCCATGTGATTAAGTAAATGTAATTTTTTTATTCTATACTGTCTATATAATGCTAATGTTTATGTTTAAAAAGCTTTTTTTAGTCTTATACATTTCCTTATATTTTTATACTTATTTATGAATGTTCCCACTATATTTTTATCCTTACTAATCATCTGATCTCACCTCTTTCTATGTTTTATTTTTTTCATGATGCGAAAAAGTATATTATGACTGACTTGTAGGGATAATCTAAGGGATATGAATGTGATTAATGGAGACAATGTTATTGTTGTTTTTAATTTTATAATGTTATGTAATGTTCATGTATGTAATATATTTTCCAAGACTGCTAAACTGATAGTTCCATCGAGACTTGATTCCTTATAATCATGCCAATGTATTAAAATAATGCACCAACTTTGGGTAATTGGGGTTGGGGCATTACAAATGGTATCAGAGTAAGTTTAGAAATAACCTTAGAAATTGATTTTGATAAACTCTGATTAGAGAACATTTCCCTAAGATTGACTTTGAGGATTAATATATAATAATTTCCTAGAATTTTGGTAATGTAGAGATTTTGTGAATTTTCCAAGCAATACATCCCTCTCTGGATATGAGCAGGTAGAGGCGGCTCTGGCACAGCTGTAACTAGGAGTGGAGACTCTGACCAGGTGTTTCGGACTGGAACTGGGGTATCCTGGTACATGACAAGAGGCCTTGCTTCACTCTTGGTTATTACACTCCTCAGGGATATGCTTAGGATAAATCATATTTTTATTAAAATCCATTATGAAGGATTTAAAAGAAAACACTTCCTCAAGGAAAAACATTTTATCATAATAGATTATTTTCAAATTCTTTTTAGTTTTCGTTAGGTATTTTACATGTTTGGAATTAGGATTTGCAATTCATAAACTACAATAGTGTATTCCATTGTTTTGAAATGGAACCTAGTTGAAGGAATGACAATTCCAACAACAAGCATGATTGAATGATTAACACGGATCATATTTTTCTTGGTATTAAGCCAACATTTAAAAGGTAAATAGTCTCCCATGTATTCTGATCATATAAAGAAATAATATCATGTGTTAATAAGATAAGTAAATAATTCTCTGAGTCCTATGACTTTTAAGGGAATAAATAGAAGAATAGGATGTAATAGAGAAAGGTGGATAAAGGGAATAACGGAATGAAGGCTTTTTCTATATGTGATAATTGTGAAAATAATCGCCTTGGTAAATGTTTGATGGGAATGGGAGTTTGTTATAAGTGTGGAGAAAAAGGACACCAAGTACAAGATTGAAAGGGTTAGAAAAAGGATTCCTATGTACAATGATTCAGCTGCAAGGAGTTGTACCACTACACAAATCAATGTCCAAATCATCAGAGTATACCCCAAATGCTGTTATTGGATTACAATAAAGTCATGACATTGAAGGACCCCAGAACACCCTGAGAAGAGAGGGGTGAACCAGGGTGTTAACATTATCTTGTTAAAGTTGCGGATCTTGATCCCGCATTGGTAGGAACTTGTTAGACCTGTCAAACAAATGAAAGTAGGATGTTGACACAACACTTTTACTTGGTTCACCACAAAGGGATACATCCAAGGAGCATACACCGATAGGTTTTTGGGCGTATCTAATTCCACAATTTTTTATGATTTGTGGATTATAATGGTTCAGGAACAGTCACTCAGTCCCAGGCTCATTGCCTTTAAAAATGTTCAGGGATAGCCCACTGCATCCCTCTAGTCAACCAGGTTGACTCCCCCTAGCTCACTCCCTTTGGTGAAGTCCCAGTAAGTTTATAGATGTGCGGGTCTCTTCAATAGATTTGCATTGAAGTCATTGTCTCTACTTATCACGATACTCTTCATGCATCGCAGGCTGGTAAAGATGCCCTTGAACACACTGAACCACTGAACCAGATAATTAGAAAATTCAAACAGGTTATACTAAAGATTCCGTGAAACATCAACCCTTTGCACGGAATATCTAACTTTTGCATGAAATATATAATTTTCGTGCAGAAAATATTTCGCTCAACAACCTCCTTTACGTGTAGCTTTACGCACAAAACCTTTTTCACACAACTTGGGATTTTCTACAAAGCTCAGATTTTTTCACGCAACCTGAGATTTATCGTACAATCTATGCGTTTTTCACGCAACATTATATTTTTCGTGCAATGCATGTGTTTTTCCCGGAACTTCCTTTACGCGAACATTTTACATGCATCAGACCTCAAATATTCTCTAATTCTTTAACCATTTGGAATGAGAGGGTCACATCTTATTTATATTTGGTTAAGATCCCCACGCGCAGAACCCATCCTAGTGAGAAAAAACTCTCATTCGGTGCGTAATACTTTTCGCGCAGGAATCATTTCTCTCGCACATCTCCCGATTTTTCACGCAGCCCATGAATTTTCCATTTTTCGACGTTCTGATTCCAAAACACCACTTGTGGAAAAAATATCCTCTAAAATTTGGTTCACCACACTGTTTTTTGTGAATCACACTATTTTTCGTACATGACGTTGTTTTTCCGTGTACATCATTGTTTTTCCACAGACGCAGTTGCTTTTATTCGCAACCCATTGTTTTTTGCGCAAGCCTTCTTTATTTCACGCAAGCCTCCTTTATTTTTTGCACCACTTCCTTTTTATGCACATCACCTCTTTCCAACAACCTATGTCTTCATTTTCTGATTTTAAGGTCCAAATATTTGGAAAACATTAGAGAATTGCGCCACATTGAATATTGTTATCCGCATAAGTTATATGATCACTTTACTGGCACACATTCTGAACTCCCACTGAGTGTTGACAAAAAACACAAACCATACTCCAATTCAGGCATAGAACGACCATGGTTCCAATAATCTCCCCCTTTGGGTATGTTGGCGATCAATAAATAAATTCAATAGAGCTCCATCACCATGAAAACCAAAAAACACATGAATCAACTCAGCCAACACTGTAAGGCTACATGAAGAATGTTTAGTATTGAAAACAAGAGGGGAAGTATGAATTGGGATCCCGTGTTTTGGAATTCTCAATGATGCCTAAGAAATTCTCATAGTTCTCTTAAATTGACCCAGAATCATTACATGTCCAAAATATTCCTTCTTATCCTATCTCTAAAAACTCATCGTGATACCAAACATGTCCTGAATTTTTTCCTTTTCTTAAATGTATTCCTTCTCCCAAATTGTAAATAATCACAAAGATAGGTATTTTCTCATTGAACATCTCAATACACTACCTGGATAGTATCTCCCCCATAAACCTGCATCATCTCTCGAAAATGATTAAGAACAATTAACATAACTGGGGAGAGGGGTATTGTGTAACCTCCTTATGCACTGGGAGGTGTCTAAACACCAAGGTTCAACCGATGCTTCTCAAACATAGTCACTGACAGTGGCTTGGTCGAGATATCTGCCACTTTCTCATCAGTTCCCACATGATCCATTCTAATCATGCCTTGCTCAACTTCTTCTTTGATAAAGATATACCAGATTTAAATATGTTTTGTATGAGAATGCTAAATAGGATTCTTCGTAAGATCAATTGTGCTCTTGTTATCACAGTAAATTTCCATTGGTTGCTTCACCTCATCACCAATATCTGTTAGTTTTTTCATCATCCATAGCAGTTGAGTGCATGCCTTTTTGGAAGATATATACTTATCTTTAGCAGTACTAAGAGAAGTACTTTCTTGTTACTTTCTCAACCAGACAACACATTTATTCCCAATATAGAATGCTCCACCACTACTGGAAATTCTATCCACTACATTGCTAGCTGAGTCAGCATCAGAAAATGCTGATAATTCACTGTCCCTACCTGCATCAATGTATAAGCCACAATTGTGAGTACCTTGAATATACATAATGATTCGTTTTACTGCTGTCATATGTTACTCTTTTGGATTACTCTGAACATGGGCCGCTAGACAGTTTGCAAGTATAATATCTTGTCGTGTCGTTTTCAGGTTCAGTAGGATCCCAATTATCCTCCTAAACATGGTGGGGTCTACAGATGCCCCATCCTCATGATTTCGAATTTTGGTTCCAACTGCAATCAGAGTTGATATTGGTTTGGAGTCTTTCATATTAAACTTATTCAGCCGCTCTCTTGCATACTTTTCCTAATAAATGAAAGTATAATCCTTCTTTTGAATCACCTTCAGCCCCAATGAAATATGTGATCTCCCCAATCATAGACATTTCAAATTCTGATTTCATGTGATTGGAAAATTCATCCACTGAGTTCTGCTTGCTACCACCAAATATAATTTCATCAACATAGACTAGAACCATGAACTGATCTTTGGGAGAATTATTCACATATAAATTTTGATCTACTCCACCTCTTTTTAATTCCAGCTTCTTGAGATAAGAGTCTAGCCAGTAATACCATGTTGTTGGTGGCTTCTTCAAACCATATAGAGCTTTCTTCAGTATTCAGACCTTTGTTTCATCAGTACCAAGGAACAAACCCACTGGTTGTTCAATGTTGACTTCTTTTTTGAGTACACCATTCAAGAATGATGTCTTGACATCCATTTGATATTCTTTCTATCCTTTTTAGAGTGCCATGGCAAGGAAAATCTTGATTGAATCCAGTCTAGCCACTGTAGGAAAGGTTTCTTCAAAATCAACGCCTTCAATCTGGGAGTATCCTTTACATACCAGTCGTGCCTTGATTCTAATAACACTTCCATGCTCATCAAACATGTTCTTGAAGATCCATTTTGTAAAAATTACAATGTGACCTTCGGGTCTCTGGACAAGATCCCATGTCTCATTCTTGTCAATCTAATCTAACTCTTCATTCATGGGTTTCACCCTTGATTTATCATTTGATGCTTTTTCAAATGAGGATGGATCCACAACTGACATAAATGTAGATTGAATGTTATTACTCATCCTCCATGTTTGTGCAGGTGCACTTCTGTCCCCAATTATGTTAGATGGATAAATATCAGCTCTTCAATTTCTCTTGTGTGGTTCAGTTTCATTCTCTCCATCCATGGATTCTTCTTCAGATTCTTCTTCTAAGTCAACACCATGATGTGACTGCTGAGTATTTTGAACAAATTCCTCTATTTTTGTATTTGTATTTTCTCCACATTCACTTTATTCCTCACTTTCTATCACATCAGCATATGAAATCATTGAATCATTTATGGTTTTTTATTCAATCATCATAACATCATTGCTTTCCATAATCCTTCATAATCGCTTGTTGAAACACTTTTAGGCTATGTTGTTCATTGAGTATCCAAGGAAAATTCCTTGATCTTCATTGTCACCATACATCCCTTGATTTCTTTCTTTGTTCCTGATAAAGAATTGAATTTCAAAAACATGAAAATATTTTAAATAGGTCTTCCATCCATGCCACAATTCATATGGTGTCTTGGTCTCACCCATATAATGTGTTGTTCGATTTTGAATATACAATGCAGCTTGAACATCCTCTTTCCAGTAATGTCATGGAATATGACTCTCATTCAGCATAGTTCGTGCCATGTTGTTCACCTGTCGATTCCTACATTCAACAACTCCATTTTGTTATGGAGTTCTCACTACTGCTACCTCATATTGTATCCCATGTTTCTCTAGATAGTTTTCATTTTCAATGGACGTGTATTCCCCTCCATTGTCAGATCGGAACACTTTGATTGTTCATCCAGTATCATTCTCGATGATTCACCGATATGTTTTCATGTAGTCAAGCACTTTTCGTTTCCTGTGAAAGACCATTACACATGCCATTCAACAGTAATTATCTATGAAAAGGGAAAAGTACATTTCTCTATGAGTTCCAGCAACATTTATCGACCCACATACATCTATATGGATTAGATCAAGAAGATGAGTTGCCCTTTTCTTCTTTGGCCGATATTAACTGCAGACCAGCTTCCCATGAATGAAGGTATCACAAGACTTTTCATGCTCATGCTTCAGGTTGGTAATGTCCATGACAATCCTCAATTTTGTTATTTTCTCCATGTCTTGTTGATTGATTTGTCCCAGTCTCCGATGCCACAAATTGTTTTCTTCTTCAACAGTCATGTATCAAACATTTTATTTACTATCAACCTGATATAAGTTTCCTTCAGTTCTGCATCCCTTCATAAGTGAATTTCTTGTCTTTCCCTTGATAGTGCAGCCTTTTTGATTAAAAGTAAATATAAGTCCTAAGTCACAGAGTTTACTCACACTGAGTAGATTATGACGTTGGCCATCTACATATAGGACTTAAGTCTTTTTTATCTCTCTATTAGCTAATTCAGTACCTCCACTACCTTTTATTTTTAGATATTCGTCATTACCAAATCATACTGTACCATTAACCTTCCTTTTGATATCTGTTAACAGGACAACATTACCTATCATATGAGATGAACAACCGCTATCTTGAATCTAGGTAATGTTGATTTTTGTATCATTGAGGGCCACCTCTACAAATTTTGATATCACAATTTTCTTCCTTTCATTCCTTGAGTCATTTGATTGGGTATAGAGCACTGATGGACTTTCAATTATCTCATCTGTGTACATTGGTTCATCATAGTCGATGTATTCTTTGAGAGGATAAAACATGTTTGTGAGAGAAATACTATCTTTTTAATGAGATTTGAATTTTCTTGAACTACTGTATGAGGTGTCCATGTCCCTTATCTTCCTATAATTAATATCCTTATGACCAAAGTTAGAATAGAGAAAACAATATCCATAGAATTTGTTTCTTCTAAAAGAATAAGGATATGAACTTGTTCTCCTTCATTGAACTCCCATATCTTCTCTATTCAGATAGCATCTTGACTCTTCTCAATAAGACATGGTATGGCCTAAATATCCACAGAACTGACACTTCATGAGAGGAAATGTCTTCTCACATCTATTTATCCTCATTCCTTATTCGGTGGGATAATAGTTTGATGGACCCTTTTTCAAGGAGGCTTGAGGATAATATTCATTTCTTCTTTCTGATTGAAAAGGGGGTTTCTATTTCAGCACTTCAGATGACTTTTCCACATCACCCACTTTCAGCATTCCTTTATTTAGGATGCTTTTATTTGCAACATATGATGACTATGACTCACAACTAGTTCCACTATTTCCCATACAGGCAGGTCTCTGATCATTTAATATCATTTCAATTCTATTTGAGCCACGTTTTTCTCGCTCCAACAGCTCAGCATCTGAGAACCTTCCAAGTTGTATTTTCTTCCTTGATTATTTTGAAATTGAATATATTTCCAGATTACTCATAATAGTAAAAAATTACTCCTCAAGATGCTCAGCGTTGTTGGACTTTTCATCGAGTATGGAGGTGAGGTCATTGATGACCTTTGCCTGCTCTTCAATTCTCAACTTCAGATCCACTACATCAACATTGCTTTCATGTATTTTGGACTATAATTTCACCAATTCTTCTAGTCATTCAATTTCAACTTCATGTTGATCAACATATTTAGTTGATTCTTATACAATTGATTTCCACTTATTTCAAATCTTACATTTAATATTAATCTTACTAATAGCATCCTTAAGATGAAAATTGGGATTGTCACTAGTTTTCAACTGATTTTCTCCACCAGTATCATCTGATTTTTCAACAGTGTCCATCATGGAAGCATGGTTCCCGGTTTAAAATTCTATTTCTTCATCATCATAGAATTTATTATCATTTTATTCCTCTTCATATAAAAAACACTTCTTTTGAAATTTCTTTCATGATTTGAAGTCTCCCCTTTTGAAAAATACTTTTCTGAGTCTTCTTAATGCTTTCAGAGTCACTATTCTCATCATCGCCTTTCTTGAACACTGAGAGGCAATGTGAATAACTTTTCCACAACAAAAGAAATCTAGAGGTAACTTCCCCTGTAATTTAACTTTTCCCTTATGTAACTTCTTTGCAATGAGAGAAAGAATTTATTTTCCCTCATCATCTTCACCACTAATATATTTCGAGATTTTCAGTTTCCCAACAGCTTTGAATGCCATTTCCTTGCTCACTCGGGTAGTAGCATCTTCGGGTATGACTCTCGTTTCATATGCCACCAGGCTGCTCGGTAGATCATCCAAAGAATGTTTGGAAAGATCTCTTTCCTCAAGGGATGAAACCTTTTAATTATATAAAGGTGAAAGTCTTCTCAAAATTTTATTTATAATTTCTACTTCTTTGATTGCTTCACCTAGACCCTGAATTGCTCCAACCACTTCAGTAATTCGATTGAAGAAGAATTATGCATTCTCATCAGGATGGGTCATCAGATCATCGAACCTATTGTGTAGGACTTGTAGTTTTTCCTCCTTCACATTACTATCTCCTTCATTAATATTTTCATGTTTATCCCACATGGATTTTGTTGAGGTGAAACTCATCACATTTAGATAGATCTGATCGAAAAGGGCCACGATGAGAGCATTTTGTTCTTTAGCATCTCCATCAAGAATTTTCCTCTCTGTATTAGTTATAGCCAGGCCTATAGGATCAGTGACTTGTATTCCTTGAATAGTAGTAAAAAGGACTTCCATTATAAGGGATCTTAGATGATATCTCATTTTGATCATCCAGATCTGGAAATTACTTCCATCCAAGAGGGGAATCCTCTGACATTGGATGAATTTTCTATAATAGTAAGTGACAGATGAAACACCAGTGATCCTCCCTCTGATACAACTTGAAGGTCCCCGGAACACCCTGGGAGTGGAGTGATGAATGAGGGTGTTAACCTTTAATTTTTAAAGTTGTAGATCTTGTTCCCACTTTGGTAGGAACTTGTTAAACCTATCAAACAAATGAAATTTGGAAGTTCACACAACACTTTTACTTGGTTCACCACAAAATGGCTACGTCCAAGGAGCATACACCGAAAAGTTTTTGGTCATACCTAATTCCAATATTTTTCACGAGTTTTTGAATACAATGGTTTGGAAACAGTCATTCAGTCTCAAACTCACTTCCCTTACAAATGTTTAGGGATAGCCCACTGCATCCCTCTGGTCACTCACGTTTACTCCCCCTGGCTCACTGCCTTTGGTAAAGTCCTAGTCGGTTTATAGACGTGAGGGTCTCTTCAATAGATTTGCATTGAATTCTTTGCCTCTTCTTAGCATGAGACACTGTTTGCATCGAAGTCCGATAAATATGAACTTGAACGCACTAAACCACTGAACCAGATAATCAGAAACCTGTAAAATTGTTATACAAAAGATTTCAGGAAACACCAACCCATTGTGTGAAATATCTAACTTTTGTGCGAAATAATTAATTTTCGCGTGGAAAATATTTCACGCAACAACATCTTTTATGCGCAGCTTTACGCGCAGCACCTTTTTCCCACAACTTGGTATTTTCTGCAATGTTTGGAGTTTTTTGCGTAACCTGAGATTTTTCACGCAATCTTTTTGTTTTTTGTGCAACTCCAGATTTTTCATGCAATGCCAAAAGTTTTCCCGTAATTCCAACATTTTTCACGCAACACCATTTACACGAACATTTTACGTGCATCAGACCTCAGATATTCTCATCAGACCTTGGATATTCTCAAAGTCTTAAACCGTACAGAATGAGGGGGTCACCTCTCAATCAATGCGCTATAATTTTCACATAGGAATCGTATCTCGCACACATCTCATGATTTTTTGTGCAGCCCATGCCTTTTCCATTTTTCGACGTTCTGATTCTGAAACACCTCTTGCGCGAAAAAATATCCTCAACAATTTTGTACACCACAATTTTTTCATGCATCACTCTATTTTTCAGGAACGAAGCTGTTTTCCATGTACATAGCTAGTTTTCCGCACACGCCGCTGCATTTACGCGCAACCCGTTGTTTTTCATGCAAGCCTTCATTATTTCAGGCATGCCTCCTTTATTTTACGCGACACTTTTTTTGTGTGCACCACCTCTTACCAACAACCTATGTCTTTATTTTCCGAATTTAAGGTCCAAATATTTGACAAACACTAGAGAACTGCACCAACTTCATTAGTGTTGTCCGCATGAACTGTATGATCAATTTACTGGCACACATTCTGAACTCCAACTGAGGATTGAAAACAAACAAAAACCATACTCCAATTCATGCATAGAACAACCATGGTTCCAAAAAGCACTACCAGAGATGAAGAGGAATTATTACTGTTCTTATGTTGTTAAAGTATTGTGTAATTTGACTATTGTATTAATTATGTACATGTTATAAGAAATATAAAGTATATAAGGATTTTACTGCAATACTATATCATTAAGGAATTGAGATTGTGTGGAACCATGAAAAGTTACTCAATCACATGTTATTTCTTTTAAAATATAATGTTGAGAGAAAGATAAACCATAATATGGTTCTGATACTGAGGTAGTGATTTTGGAATAATATGTGTTGGATTTGGATAAATTATATTGGATATTCTTGACTACCTAGAAACTGAATAATGATTTTTATATTTCATCATTGTTGGAGATTAAAACATTTTTGGATATAAAAAGTATATCCAGTATTCTCTATGGAATAAGAGAGCGTGAATGTAATCAATATGGATTTCTGTTATTTCAGGGTGTTACATTATTTTAATAGAATACATGATGAAGGTATTCACATGGTATTACGTGGAAAAAAAGAAACTTCATTGTGTATACCTTCCGTATTAATTTTGGACTGTGAGTTAGGACAAATGTATTTTGGATAAGTCTAATGGTTGGAATAGATTAAGATCCAAATTAGATACTATTGTTAATGTTAAATACTTTCTTGAGATTATTTTTTTTTATTTTTAGTAAAAATGAAAACCCGGAGGTCAGGTGAAAACCTGTCGCGTCTGACAAGGTTGCGATACTTGAACCCACAACCGAAGGGTGACAAGGGTGGATCACCTACCACTGGCATACGTGATGTCCTAGTCTGTATAATGTAGTTTTATAATAGTATGAAAAATGAATTATAAATTCATTATTTTTGGAAGCATATATGATTAGGATAAATAAAATGTTTTTTAATTCTATTATCTTTTGTAGTAAAAGAAGAGTTTGTCATATGAATCAGTTTAAGGATGAAACTCTACATATCAAGTTTAATTTTTCCACTTATTCTATGAATAAATTACTTATTAAACATTAGGGAAGGGATCTTAAAACCTCAAATGTTTTATCCTAATACCATATGTTTTGTTTAACTAACGATATTTTAAATCATCATAGATTTATGGCTTTGAGGCCCTAAATTTTACACTTGTTTTTGATTGATGACCACATTTACTCCCTATAAATATTTATGTTTTCTTCCAATTATGTGTCTTTAATTTCCACCAATTTTCTTTTAATAGTGATCATAATTTGGGGCTGACTTTTTTATTATCTTTCCCACTTATGAAGACTAAATTTTTTAACCCAATTTCCGATGTTGGTTTTCCACAAAAGCAATTTTCAATTTTTAACCTTTTATTTTTGAATAACAATTTCCAATTGTGGGGACACAATTTATTGAAATAGGATAGAATGTAACAACCCAAGATTTACTAGTATGTAATGTCATTAATTTAATTCAATAGCTTGCGCTACACGCAACACCGAGTTCGAGTGCACCAAAACTTACCAATATAGCCGCTCAAAAAACAATTATGAATAGTATTAACTGAATTTTGAATATTATATACTCTATAATTTTAATATCCATATTATGTGTTTCTTATATATAATATAAATGAAAATTTACTTTTTCAGATAAATGAAGTATTTTTCCAAAAATGCAATTTTAACGCCTATTAATGTCGAACACTTTTTATAACCAATAATTGACAGTTTTATATTTTCAATTTAATTAAATTATTATATAGAAGTGGGACATAAAAATTTAATTTGGATAAATTTTGGGTACTTTTCTGATAACATTCATATTTTGATGAATAGTTAAAAATACAAAATTTTAATGGAAATCAACTTTTTTAATCGAAATAATTTATAGTGATAAATTAGGAATTTGAATGGTTTGGAAGTATAATTAGATTATATTTTAATCATTTAATACAATTTATTTCCTTATAAGTAATTTCACCTTTAAATTTGACATAAACACATGTCAATATTTTTATAGTTTTTAATTTTTAAAAAACTCACCTTTTGGTTTTGACAACGAATATTAGTTTTAAATTAATAAATGAAACTTCTATGTTGGGAATTTGGTAAAATAGACTTCATATTTGAGTTTAAAATATCAAAATTATTTTAGGGGAAATTTTTGGGTTGGTTCGGAAAACTTTTAATTTTTGATGAATAGTGAAAAACATTGCGTTATTGTTTAAACCCACCTTTTTTTAAATAATTAGTTTTTTATTTTATTTTATTTTAGCTTAAAATATATACAAAATACATATATATGTTTAATGTAATTCATTGGATTCATTTTATAATAGGTTTAGTTATATAAAATTTTATTCAACTTTTTACAGTCATTTACCCACCTTCTAGGAGCATTTACAAATTCATATAAAACTAAATTTTACCGCTTCTTTGAGTTGAATTTAAAAAATTCTAAAGACACAGTTTAAATCTGTAAGTTAAATGTGGTTAAATAAGATGAAAATAATTTTTGGGGAAGAGTAAATTTTGACCTCAATTTACCACAGTTTAATGTAAATAGTATAATTAAGGGTAAAAATGATATTATAATTACCCTAACACATGCCCTAATTATATTTTATATGTTTAATTCATCCAAAAAAATTATGAATAATTTATTATCCTCTTTGGTCCACCTGGATTAGATTAGGACATTTATTCTTATTTTATTAAAAGAAGAGTTAAAAGTGTGAAATTCAAATTTTAATAACCAAACCATTTTTAATATAGGGTTACACACAAAATCAATTCAACTATAAATATTCCTTAGTGTGAAAAACTTATTTCCTACATAATGGTATTTTACTTATAATTTTTAGATCTCAAATAATTTAATTTATTTATGACACAATGATGATGCAATAATTAACTTATTAATGAAATAATGAAATAAATGATATTATAAATATAAAAATAAATGTAAATTGAGACTTATGATTGTTCAACTAATTTTATAGGTTAATATGACATGTTATGGTTTATTAGATAATTTTTTTCGAAGTGAAAAGGTTGTTTTGACTTTACCAAAATCAAAATACGAAATAGTGTAAAAATTGACATAAATTATTTTTTAAAACAAATACAATATTATTTGTTTATATAATATAAAAAAATATAAGGTTGAGAAAAAAGGCTTAAATAATATTATATATTTCATTAATGAGCCCCTTGTGGTTCTCTTGTATGTTTAGAGTATGTTTATTAACAATATAGTGTAAGAATACAAGAAGACACCATACAAGTAAAATTATTTAACTACGAGTTAAATCTAAACAATAAGTTTAAAATGGTAACGTAAACCTATCTAAAACCTATTGGTTAAGATTATTTAGACCCATAAACACCTAATTCTCAAAATAAATTTATTTGGATCCATTATAAACTGAATATAATTGTATAATAAATTAATATTTTAATCTTTTCCTAAAGTGACCCTCACCCCTCTTATAAAAGGGCACATCCCCTTCTCTCAGAATCACACCTCCAATGCCATTTGGCTTGGCCAAAAACTTTCCAAATATCCTCCCAACTTCTATGACATAATCCTTGGTTCCTTAAATTGATCATAAAACCATCCTATAGATCCCTTTTGATCAACTCAAAAGGAATCACCCGAAGATGAGGTAATAATTTAACCACCCTCTTTCAAGTTATTTTCTTCTTCCACTTCCTCTTTCTTTTTTGTTCCCATAACAAAATAATAACTCTAGTAACTCCTATATACTGTTATTTTACTATAACTATGGTACAAACATATTCCTTATTCTATCCATCCTATAAATTACAAATTTACTATACATGCGTACGTACGTCTTACCGTCTCCACGTCGTGGTGTAGTTTGCCATTTAAACCCTTCATTATTTGGATGTGTATAATAATGAGAATAAATAATAACAATAATAAATAAAACAAGTTATTGATTCTGTATATAGGATATACCATCCAATTTCATACGATTTCACTATCAATATAATGGTATTATCGCTCGTGCATACTTACAGATTACCGTCTCCACGACGTGATGCGATTAATTTCCATGTTCACCATTCAACAATGATTATAAAAATATATATTATTAATAAGTATGTAATATATAAAATCATAATTCTACTATATATATATATATATGTACTTACATATATCTTATTCACCTACATCTGATCAATACAATATGAAAATGGAAACATCGTTTATGCGTACGTACGACCTACTATCTCCATAAATGGTGACATCCATTTAATATATCTATATATTATAAGTATTTATGTTCTAAATATATATGATATATAAATCATGGTGTATATTCTGGATGTATTTAAATCATGATCTAAATGATACGATCAAAAATAACAAGTTAAAACAAGTACGATAAAGAAAGTGATTATTACCCGAAATGTAAATTTATCATGGAAATAATTATTAAATGGGTAGTATAAACTCATAAATGAAAAATGTAAGATATATTAAATATGCATATGGTTCTGGTATAATTTAATAACATACTATGGTCATACAGGAGGTTAAACGTACCCACGACCAATTGAAAGTGAAAGGTAACAATTAATTTCACAATATCTTTATTATCTGAGGTTATTTTTATGTAAGTATCTATTAGGACATATTTTTTATCAATGTCCATGTATCATAAATTATTTTTTAAATGGATTCTTTTGAAGGGATAGTTTTTTACTAAAACATCATTTTAATTTTTATAAAGATTTATCCTTATAAACCATTCTCATTAATGTCCATGTTTTCAAAATGGTTTTAAGGATTTATTTATATGGACATGAATGTTTTAAAATGTTAATTCCTTTAAAAAGTTTCAAATTGTTATGGGACACATTGATTCAAAACTATATTCTAAATTTCTTCCTTTATAAATTTTGACACTTTTAAATGATTTCATGAAAAATAGATATTTCCTTCAATGATTTTTACTGATCATTTTCAACTATATCAAAATCCTTTAAGGGATATTATTCTTGATCAAGGTTGATTTATTATGGTACAAATATTTCATATTTTATTGAATTTGTTGTGAAATTTTTTACTATGGATGTGTTATTTTTATACAATTCTTGGTTTATGGATAATGTATTGACATTTCGTATGAAAGTTTTTATACAAATGGTTATGTTATGTTTAAACCTTTTCATATGAGGAATGAATTGGACTTAGTATGTCGAAGGTGGATCCCACTATAGCTCCTCAATGAATTAGTAGGTCTCATGAGACTAACTAGTCTCATAGCACAAGGCCTTGACAAAATCTTATTTGTAGCTCTGGAACAAGGCCTTGACTATGTGTTTATGAAGTCTGGCATTATGTATTCTGTCATTATGAACGTGGTTATTGATATTTTAGGTGATTGTTCAACTATTAGAATATCCATGTGATAATGTAAATGGAATTATTTGATTTTAACTTTTCTATATTATGATGAATTTTATGGTCTTATAAATTTCCTTAAATGTTTATGATTATTTATAAAAGTTTCCACTATGTTTTTATCCTTACTGAGAATCTGAGATCACCCCTATCTATGCTTTATTATTCCGAGGATGCGAAGAAGTATATTTTGACTGACCTTTAAAGAAAATCTAAGTGATATGAAGGTGGTCAAAGGAGACAATGTTGTTTTTGTTTTTCATTTTATAATGTAATTTAATGTTTATGTATGTAATCTATTTTCCAAGACTGTTAAACTAATCTATCCCTCAAGGATTTATTCCTTGTAATCATGCCAATATATTAAAATAATGCATCAACACTCGGTAACTTGAGTCCGGGCATTACATCTATCATCTTTAGTTCCATATTGATCATATATAATAAGAATATATTACATCATTTTAAACCAAAATTAGGTAATGAGGGGTTTATAATTAAATATCCCTAATAAATGTTGAATATTAATATTTTTTTTCATACCCTTTAATGAAATTATAGTTCAGTATTAACAATATAAAAATATATCATGAAAAATCAATAATGATTTTAGTATCATGGATGATATATATAACAGTTATGGAATGACATAAATAAGAGATAATGGTATTTTTTAATTAATATGGAATAAATTATATAGTAATTGAATGACAATAAAATCTCAAAAACTTAATCAATTAAAACTTAATAGGATTATAATAAAGGACATAATTTAATATAGAATATGAAAGTAGAGATGGATTGTTACCTTGAACGGAGGATTCTTTAGTATAGGAAATTTCACATAAATACAATATTAAATTAATTGAGAGAGTATAATTTATTAAATAAGATTAACATTTTGGAAAATGGACTTTTGGTGAAGAAAAATTAATGGAGTGGTGGGAATTTCTAGTAAATGTGGTGGATTTGTTTATAAATTTGTATACATAATCTTTCGAATTGTTGATTTTATAAAATGTAAAATAGTTATCATTTCCACGGTTTTAGACATGTTGTAGGTATTTTATTATAAAATATCATTTAATACAAAGGTTATAAATACAATATTATTTTATTTGTTTAAGAGATTCTTATTCATAAAGAATTAATTTTTTAAAAAATCATGTTACTTATTTTGGGTTGTAGATTATTCACTATTGGTTTATAAAATAATTGTTATTACATTAAACTAAATTATATTAATAGGAAACCTAATTTTTGGATGAGAATAATTTATAACATGTATTAGATTATTTTTGAGTCATTATCTTGTCTTTATTCATTCAATATATTTACACTTCATTTTAAATGTAATTAAAGAAATTTAATTTCACAAAATAATTGGAAAACTTATTTTCCAACTAATTATGAAGTTCTTCATTAATAAAGTCAAATATAATATAGAAAAAAAGAATTATTTATGAGATATTTTAAATTTTAAATAAAATACATAATAATAGAAAAATGCAATTTTATACAAAGGATAATACGTCCAACCCATTGAAAAACAATATATAATTTCATAAAATTAGAATATTGTTTACATAAAAATAACGATATTTATTTATACAAATTTTATCAAAATAAAATTTTATTTAGAATATCATATTTTATAGTTACAATGTATTTGAATAAAAATTAAACATATATATCTTCCAAAAAATTAAAAAATATTATTTCTTTATATTATAAATATATTATATCATATTCCCCCTCTAATAAAGTGAAATTTATCTTTTATAAAATGGTGATGCACTAAATAAAAATATATGATCAGTTTACAAACTATTTCATTTCTAAACAGACATAATCCTAAATATTTATTAACGTCTAGAATCATAACTCATTATCATATCTAACATGAAAATTAACATTTTATTTTGCAAACACCTTTTGATGGAAAAAGTGAGAACCAATTAATGAACCAAATAAAAACCATCAACAACCATATGAAATGTATGAACTAATATGGTCTAATTTGAACCAATTTTACACCTTAGCCTTAAATAATTTCCATTTAATATTGTCTACCCTTTAGCCTGGTTATCTTTAATATGATCTCCAAACCAATAAGAAATCTTTTTTCCTGTTTAAATGAACACCTCCATATTAATTTTTTTTTCATTGAAACCACTTACTAGAATATAGTCATTATTATTGATCCACTCCTTCTTCTTTTTATTTTTTGCATAAGAAGCATTCTCTCAGCCAATTTATCCACATAATATTGCATTGGTTTAATTAAAAAAATCCAACAACATTTCTTCCTTGTATTGGGAAACCATCTCCCATGGGTTAGAAATATATGGAATCTTCTAGTATTCCTCCTGCTGGTGGTTAACCACACCAAAAATAAGATTTGTGTTGTTCCCATCCACTACCATCATTGAATCATGGATCTTACATTTAACTTCCATCTCAACCACAACATCTTGTTCAGCACCGATGGTTAATTGGGATCCACCTTGAATGTCTATCCCTGGTAAATATTCATTGGCAACAAGATCCTCCATCAATTTTTCTACCTTCACTTGGTCAACTGATAATCCATTTGTGATTTCATGATCATTATAACCTCCAACATCAATCATTCCAAAAGATGTAGGCTCCATGAACTTTCCCTTTAGGTTTCCAATAGCATTACTCACTCTCTTTAAAGGGAGGTATCCTTTGCTAGAGGACCTTTTTATAGGAGGACTAGTCAAATGAGAATAGTTATTAAGTCTTCATGGACTCTGCATATGATGAATAAAACCATCATAATCTATAAGGGTATTATTTCCTTTCATAGAATTGTATTGATAGTAGTCATCAAAAAGTTATGCTTCATCAGGCACCGAGGAATAAGAATATGGACTTTATCCTTCCTCCTCAGTATTCCATTCTTCATATTATGTATGAAATCCATCAATCAACACTGAAAATAGGTTCTGAGAATCAAAACCAACATCTCATTCATTACATGTTTCAGTGGGTGGGAGTGGATTATTTCTCACTGATTCTATCCATTGTCACTATCCCACTGTATCCCCAACCGAGCATGAACATACCTATTATCACTAGAAATGCCATTCACACATGAATCATAGAGCATGAACCCATTCAAGGAGACACAGTCATCCCTTATAGTATCTACATAAGAATGGGACTTACAACAGCCTTGTAAAATATCAAAACCCCACTCATCCATCCCCAAGATTCTTTGAGCCCGACATTATGAGGAATTGATACCCAAATCTTGCTACAAATGGGAATAATATTTTTATCATAAATTTCATTATAATGATAAATTGAAATGCATGAGTGGGAAAAAAAGTATACAACAATTCAAAAAGAGATGATATTTCCCCAAATTCCTTGAAAATCAAGTGTGTTATCCGATAACATGTATTCTAATGTTTGAATAGTATTATTAAATTTCTTATCCCTTAATGGATATTAGGTTGTACTTAGTTCGAAATTTTCATTCAAATCCTTTTGACGGATCACAATAAATATAAAAGTAAATAATTTATTGTGGTTATAAAAAATTAATCATGTAACTCCACGATGTCTCACCACATAGTGAATATACATATGAGAAAGGATTTAAATGTAGAAATCCCTCACATTGTGATAAATTTTTTATAATTTATTAATCAATTAGTGACTACCCATATGAAATTTTTTAAGTTGTATTTCTACATAATCCTTGAAAAAGTGTATATAGTGATGTTTCCCTATATCTATACCAGGATGGGTAGTTGATTCGACACACATTTGAGCTTTTTTCCCTCCATAATCACATATTCACACACCTAACATCTTGAAGTATAATCAGAAATCTACCAATATATATTATCCCACCAATGACGATCACACATATATCTAGATATTTCTCTGCTTTTGTTATGTATAAAAAATGTGGATATTTCAGCTGCATCTGTAATCTCATTCTCATAATATGAAATATAAAAGAATCAAATCCTTTTACTGAACCATTGCTCTCTATTTGATTAATATAGAACTGAGGAAACATTTCATTTTTAATAGATTTTATATTATTTTATATCATATAATTTTATCCTTCTTTTCTGTTGATTTTCACCAATAATAATAGATAACAAATAAGTTTGGATAGTATCGATGACGACCCATACCTGATAAATCATATATAAATTTTTACCATGTATTTGATAAATGGATCTCCTTATCCATGGAATTTCTTACTTAATTCACCAAATCATTTTTTTCATTTATAACGTGATAATGAAAAGAAAAATAATATTTCTTATAAAGATCTAATAATCATTATTAACTCATAATCAATTCCTTTTTATTAAATATATACTTCAAATTTCTATGATCAATGTATGTATAAAACCTATCCAAATAAAGAAAACGTCTTTATATATTAAATTCAAGGAAAACTACATATAAGTCTAAATAAATGGAATGATAAATCTTCTCACATTGATTCAATGGTTTAGATGCATAGGTAATCACCCTATCATTTATTATGAGTAAAATATACTTCCTTCTAGGGATTAATTAATTTAAGGATAAATATAATTCTCCATCAAATTTTAATGATGCCATAGTTTTTCAAAGAAAACTCTTCTTCAATTCAAGGAAACTCTCACAAAAAAGCACTGTCTATATGTATGTAACTAACATTTAAATTAAAATTTTATTTTATATTAGTGGGTTGTGAATGATTATATCAAAAATTATATGTAACCCATTTAGAGAAATTAGACTACTAATCTTAATAGTTTTTATTGGATGAGACCCTATAAAACCTATTTATATTGTAGATCTACCAAAATTAATTAAATCGTTAAATTGTTTCAAAAAAAATATTATTTTTATCAAAAACTCAGATTAACTAAATTGTTCGGAAATATATTATATCCTAATAGTTTTTAATATTACTATTTTATGACCCTCATACACTACATGAATTTTAAAATATATTATAATATCATTAATAAATGCCTTGAAAAATTTATCAATATAGTCCAAATGTATTTCATTTATCACATCCAAAAATAAGTAAGGAGAATTATTCGTCGCATTTGGAATAAAAATAATTAAATAGTATCTATATCATGTTTGGAAATACATGATTATGATATTATATCTCTTAAACCTCAGATAATGATACCCTGATCAAAATTTAGTCATAGAAATGTAATGAACCACAGAATTATGGAAAAGTAAATGATAAGTACATGTAAGAAGTTATTTTTTTATTCCCTATGATTGTATTAAATTTTTTTTCATCAGTTAATATCCCAAAAAATCAATAATTATTATTCATAGTGAGAATATGTTCCCCCTACCAAGGAGACACAATTATTTAAATAAAAAATTTCTCAACAAGACATTTTAGTTTTTTTGCAATTCTTAAAAATAAAAAAAATCCATTTTATATAGAAAATTAGATATTGGTTAATAACCGTGTAAGAGTTTAATTTTGAATTTTACCTCTCTCTCTAGGGGTAGTCCAGATAAATAATCATGAAATATATCAATTAATTAATGAACAATTAATTCAATTTTTACTTTTTTTTACATTCAAATTACAAATCACATTCACAAATATTTTTCAAAATAGAGGTTGTATTTTATAGATATTGACATGTCACGAGTTGAAATATATATATTTTTAAAATAATAAGAGTTTGTAAAATAAATACAATTAAAAATTTCTTCTTCTATATATGAACATGGAATAATACATTGATTGACATTCCATATATATTATTATTAAAAATTCCACCATTAGAATGACCACTTGGTGTGTGATGTGATTATACTAACTAAAATTAAAAGTGGAATCACTATATACCTAGGACATAACGATGTACCCTCCCATAGTTTTAGATGAAAATAATATTTGAGTAGATGAGCGTTATACATGATGTTTTTCAAACATATGAATTATATAATTGAATGTATAGAACCATAATGAAAAAATTTATTTTTATGTTTTTGTAAAACAAATTACATAATCTACCACATCTTAAGGATACTCAATTTCACTTATCATAAAAAAAATCATGTCTTATCTCCTTATGCCTCCACTTGGTTTGATGATGGTTTTACACCATTATCTAATGGTTTTTACAATAATTCCATGGTTTTCTTTCTATCAAATCATGAATCATTATATTTCATCTATTAAATTAACCATATTTCCATTTTCAATAATATTTTAAAAATGTATTTTCATTAGATAAATTCCCAAAGATTAGTGTATTCTAAATTGATATTTACCATATGAATTATCACAATAATGGGGTTACAATCACATAGAAATAACCTGATATAGTGATGGAGAATAATATTTTTGTTATAGATTCATTTAATAGATAGGTTATATACCCAAATATTCCCTTGTCTCCATGTATATTTGAATTTTGTAACTAGTTATATTAGAATCATACACTCTCTAATATATTAACCAAGGTAACCCAATTAATTTTCCATTCCATAAATAAATCTATGAAAGGGTTGTTATTCTTTCTCAATGAATGATATTGTGAAGTTATAGGGCCTTTATAAGGTGAGCTCGATGAACATTAGGATTGTAAATATGAAAATAGAGTTTCCAACTCCATATAATGTTCTAAAACTAATGAACAATTATCCCTTGATATCTTACACAAAATTTTATTTTCATATATATTTTTCTTATTTTTGCATACTTGATAATTATGATCTACATGTAAAAAAGATTCTCACTAGTAATACAATCCATATCATTACAAGAAGTTCCTTGAATGCTTCTTCCCACACTTGTAGTACAGTATTGGTTATAGTTTCTTTCATTCACATTTATGACCAAATTCTTGAAAAATTCGTTGAAATGTTTCTATTCTAATTGTTTAGTCATAGATACCACTATTCATCTCAAAAATCTATCTCCACTTTGAGATCACATCATAATATCTACTAATTACTCTTATAGTCTTGGATTTCTAGAATACTTCATATATTAGGTCTTATTCACCACTTAGTTATGATAAATTTCCATCATGATCAATGATAGTGATTAAATCAAATTTTGAATTGATTTTAATGTTTCTTTCATAAAATTCCACTGATTTACTCTCCAAATTCTTATTCTTAGGGAATTAAATTTCATTTAATATAATTTTTTATAGATTTTTTAAAAAAGTAATAATCCCACTATAATGTATTAGATTCATGTTTTTAATAATTTCCACCATTGGATAGTTTGTCCTCATATGTGATATACTAAAAATGCAATTTTCTAATGTATAAAACAATATAGATTGAAATATTTTTTCCTACAGTGATAATCCATTTCACTGTAATTAAAGGATTGAAGTTTCGAATAATAGAATGTGGTCGATAAGGAATTATGTATTAAACTACATTTTTATCTCAATTAGGGTAATATATAAATACCACATGGTTGTGATTATTGTTCACAACCTAATATAATTGGCTCAATATAATTATTTATTTTTCAAATCTAAATTCCCTCATCATGGGTAGGTCTTCATTGAATTATAAATTGCATCCATTATTTGCATATTCCAATCTATTTCCTATAATTATTCTTGAAGAAAAAATCATAAATGATAAAATTTATAATTTTTTTAATATTATGATAAAATTAGTAAAAGGAATGTAAAATATTAAACAACTATAGTAAAATAATTAATTTATCTATATATCCATCTATTAAATTTTATAAATAATTTCATCAACCTTAGAATATCAACTAGGAATGTAAAATAATGTGTGAAGTTAGACCTGACTATAGTGAACCATGTTAATATGGTGCTAATATTGGTTGAAGATAATAAGGTAAGAGGGTGGGGGTGAATTGAATTTATAAAATTTTTAGTAAATCATAAAATAAAACAATAAAAACCTATATATAGTATATGAGGTGTGATAATAAAATATTTACTAATGATAACAGAATAATGGAACTGAATTGATGAATGATAAAAAATAATTAATTTGATATTGTAATGAGATTGGTTTCATATTAATAAATTATAGAGATTAATAAATATATTTTATCATAAGAATTTCAATATGATTTGTTTAAGTTAAAATATATGTTTAATATGAAAGATGTGTATCAGAATATGGTCTATCAAAATTATGTTCTTTTGTGATTTTATATGAAAATGAAAATAATAAATAAATAATGGATTGAGATAGAAATTTATTTTATATAGTAGTATGATAAAATATTAGTGTGATCCCTTACGTCACATTCCCTCGGATAAGGAGGTTTGTATATTATCCCATGAACTTAATAGATACCATGAAACCAATTTCCCCTTTTATTTTTTATAATATTTATAAGAGACATATATCCATTTTTATTAGGTGAAATTATTTTAAGATGAAACACTCCCACTTTTTCAGTTTTGAGAACCTATTCCAGACATTATAGTGGACACTCTTTGTAGAAGTGGTGGTGAGAAGAGAGAGGTCATCATGGTGCATATCTATTTAAATTACTCTACATTTTATATCTTAGTAGACTATAAAATCATGATAAAATATTGAGATAAATTATACAACATAGCCTAAAAAATTGATAATTGATAATAAACCTTGAGAGGATTTATGACTAGTGTATATGATCACATTGATTCACTATTGGAATAATTGAATTCATTTTTTTAATCCTCAATTATTGCGAATTATATTTTCCAAGCCTCTTTGGCCCTGTATTTGTAGCTTTCATAAGAGATATAATCATTTTATAATTCACGGGAGTCATTATGTCTGTTCAAACACCAATTTAATTTAATGGTATCCACATTAAATTAAATAGTCGACTTATAGTTTGAATGCCACAACTATCCAATGATAATTCGGTAGATCGAAAATTCCTCTAAAATACCATCCTCTAGGTGTTGGGTAGTACCGACAACCTAGAATATTTCCAGAAACCTTTCTTCTTATTTTCCCACGTCTTCATCTAGAAAATATATTATCTAGTTTAAAACCCATATTTTACTATTCAATATTTATTCAATGAAATATGTATTTCCTAGGAAATCAATACACAATATTAAAAAATCATTAATAAATAAATATATATTCAATGTCCTTATAAAATTCATTTTTTTTCTTCAATATGGATCCTCTATTTCCATTATATTCCATCACAAAACCATGACTTTATATTCTACATCAACATTGAATCACAAATAAATTATTTTTAAAAAATATATATGTAATTGTGATCATGAAAACACCATGAGAGTGATTGGTACAATAATATTCCTCGTTTTATGATTATAGACACATAATATAGTTTTATTTATCAATTATAAATCAATATTGAATCATTTAACAATGTATTTATGATATTTACTATATTCTATCATATGTTATCAAGAACTAAAAAAATAAATACCCCCTTTGTGAAATAATGAAAAAATTTCCCAAAAACATATGATATAAGATAATATTCTATAAATATCAAAGATATATTAAGTAATTTAACCCCCATTGTTTATTAAAAAACATATACTCCTTCTTCATTATAAATATAAAATAATGGAATGAAAAATAATATTACATTTAATAACATTCAATATAACATCGAAAATAATTTCAAAAATTAAAAGTAAAAAATAATATTTAAGTTTAATCATTAAAAAATCATAAAATGAAATTTAAAAATGAAAATTAATTATAAATTATTATTAAAAACTAATTTAAATGATTTTGTAACCGAATGTGAAAAAGTTAAAATCAAAATATTTGACAATAAGAAATTTGGATAACCAATTTCTCCCCTATAATGAATATGTAATATAGATAATAAGGTGAAATAGTAGAGATATAGAAATGATGAATGAGGGAGAATGAGGTTTTAAGAAATATAAAAACATGACCCCATGTAGAAAGTAGATCAATCTAAACTCCACTAAATAAAAATAAGTAATGTCCCCCCTTAAGTGGTGAATTTAAAGAGGAAATGGAATCCTTTCCAAAATGAAAATTATGATGAATAATTATTATTATTTCAGGATATTGAAATTTTTTTTCAAATTATTCAAGAGGATAATTAAAAATTCTAATAAAAAATACATTCCAATTTAAAATAAGGATGAGAGAGAGTTTGAGAAAAGTCAACTACCCCATGTAAAACATATAATTATAGTAGTCATGACATCATTTAAAAATAAACTTCATGTAAGAAAAATTTAAACCATTACATAATGTAATTCATTCTTGTACATTCATAGTTATTAATTCTAATATAAAAATTGATATTACACTCATGAAAAATTCTCTTTGCTAATACCAAAATCGTATTACTATATACACACTAAAAAAAGTAAATTATTGAAATATGTATATATAGTAAATATGGATAATAAAAAAAATTATTATATAACATCTTATATATAAAATTATAGTAATATTCAATTAGTTAGAAAAATAAAAATCGAAATGAAACATATTTTAGTTTAATTGATCATCCTCAAAACACTCATGAGTATATTGGACCAATCGATATTAAGACACATTTTGTTATGTTTTTGAATCATAGTGGAAAACACCAGTGTAATATTAAATGTGACTTCCATTTTGTACCCATTGGATCATTAGTTTGATAATGTTAACAAACAATCATTTTTAATAAAAACAATCTATGATCTACAAATGGTGGCTACTATGTTTTTAAGAATCCAATATTGTTTTGTATGAGATATTATATTAAAATTATGCGAAGAAATATGAATAGATTTAGGCCTCTCATATCCAGAATTTTTCTAAATTCATAAGTAAATGAAATGCCCAAATTTATAGAAATAGATATAGATTTTGTTTGAGAATTTCGAAGTGAGTTTTTGAGAAAAAATACATAAATTTTAAAAACCATTTTTAGTTTTATATTTGATATAATGTTGATAACCAAAAAACATATTAAGATATTGATGAATTTTCCAAAATTGATAAATATTATTTTTAATCACCTTTAATTGAAATTATAAATTCATGATTTTGGGATAATCATTTGATTCCAAAACCAACTCATCAATCTCTATTTAGGTAATTAACTTTTTATTAGAAATATTATAATTTTTATCTAGAACTATTTTTTTAATTATTATTCTATAACTTTTATTAAGAAATGACTTATTTATATAAATTATAATTATTGGTTAATTAACATGAAGATAAATAAGAAGAGGATGAATGAGAATAATTAGATGAATATAAAGGAGAGTGAGCGTTAAAACAAAATACATGAGAACTAACCCCGTTGCCTAGTTTTAGATGTTTTATACGACACGTAGAACTTGACTCATTCGAGGAGGTTGTGGAAGTGGAGTCTATGGATTCATCAGTTGAACTCTAATTTGAAATCATATGATTTTCATTACATTGATTCATATTTGTTCCTTCATTCTTGTAAATGAGGAACACTAAACCCATAAAAAGATTTTTTTTTTGAATCTAACTTTATTTCTCCAATTCTATTTTCCTTATAGCATGAGGAAGGAATTATTCATCTATTTTATCTATTTAATTTCATGGTAATTAGTTTAATCACATTAATACTATATAATGATTCCTCATTTATAAAATATTTTTAAGAAATTATTCTTTTATATTCTTTGGCTTCATTTTCTTCAATATATTCTTTTTATCATTTTAGTTTAATTATGTTTACATACATCATAAAGTACTTCATAAAATTTTTAATGGAAATTTTTATGTATTTATCTTTTGGTATAGATAATAATTTATGGTCCCAAGAGTTTTCTAATACATAAATAACATTTTATGTAATGTATCTACACAAATCACATCACTAAGAGATTTCTTTACACTGAAAACATCAACAAAAATGTAACCCATTCAATAATAGTATCATTTCAATGCAGTATATAAATTTTTAAATATTTTCTAAACTTATCATGATATGTATAAATAAAATTATTCATTCCATTTTGAGATATGTTAATAAATATAGATATTTAATATGTGGTTTCACATGTTAAAATTTTATGAAACTCATTATGATCTAAAAATAGTATAAAGCATTTATATCTTTGATATTAAATTAAAAGGTTGTGTCATTAGGATTCCATTTGTCCCATGATTATTTGGAAGGTGAAAAGATATATCCATATTGACAAGAAAAGTTAACATCTAAATTTTCTAAAAATATATTATAAACCATTTAAAATAATGCACGACCCACAGAGTGTCCTTTGGGACAACCATAGGTTTTTCAATGGATATTGTCTTAAAATGAACAATCTTTAAAATTGGTTAAGATATTGAAAATTATAATAAAATTATAATTTCGAAAACAAAAAAGTTTCCTTTGATATAAAATGTTTGATGATGATAGAATCCAGGGGTTGAATTTCCTAGTGAAAATATAAAATAATTAGAGCTGTGTAAATAAAAAATTAAAACAATATAATAATATATTGAGTGTATTTCCTATGATAATATAATATTATATAATGATACATTAATTATGTAATTCAATTTTTTAATTTGATCAATAACTAATTTAATATTTGTATGATCGTGAATAACTAATTATTAATTAAATATATTAGAAAAGACATTTTACCATAGTATATTAGTTAAAATTTTGAAAAGGTAATTTCAAAGGTAATTAAGAGAGATGAATATCAGAATAAGATATATATAAATTATGTAGTTATTCATTTTGATATGAAAATTAAATTCATAATTTAATAAAGGATAGATATCGATATATTTATTTGATAAAATACTTCAATAATACCTCAGTGCGAGCCATTACACCATTTAATACCCAACAAACCTTTTTGGGTTATTAAAATTAGGTTCATCTATAAAAGTTCCTACATAAACTTATTTGTAACTAGATAAAAATATAATTTCTTACAAACCATTCAACCTATAGCTTATAATAATTTAGTAGATTTTCTTATATTTAGACTTATCATAGTATTTATAGTAATTTTTTATCTTCTTTGTTTCCACAAATAAAGAAACTTTTATTTGTTATCAACTATTATGACCCAGTTATTTCATACAATATTTTCTATATTATTCCATAACAAAACATTTCATTAAAAAAATACAAGTACATTTTAGTGTTCATATTATTATAAAATATATGTATAAAACATACAAATTAAAATATAAACAAATACTTAATATTGTATAATCCTCTAAATGCATCCCTTCACTATTCCACCCCATGTCACCTCACAAGAAACTGTTTTCTTGGAAAATACATAAAATGTAAGGAAGGAAAATAAATCCCAATATGGGGATAAACATAGTATATGTTATATAAGTGATAATCATATGTTTCATAAGTCATAACATAAGAGAACATTCATGATTGTATGATATGTAGCATGGGAATGTGTCTACGACATTAAAATGAGACACTCCTAAGAATATCTCCCTGATTCATCACCAAGGATTAATTAAATATATTACCAATGTTCCACACCAAAGAATCATGAATCATTAAAAAGTTGTAAAATGATGTAATATAAACCTGTTATCTCTAGAGATAAATTCTTTACCCAATGGACTGGTGAACGATCAGGGTACACCCTTCATATGTATTACTCTATTTGTGCCACATAATCATATATCATAATATAATATTATATCATTTTAACCTATGATTAAGGAATATAGGTTTCATGTAAGAAAGACTTAAATAAAATAAGTGTAGTCATATATATATATGAATACCATGGAATTATTTTAATGTTGTTTATTCATGACAAAACAAACGTGGCATAAAAAAATAAAACAATGGGATCTACAAAAAATGTATAAAGAACATATATGGGCTAGGATAAATGGGAGGGAATGAAAGTATCTCATTTTTGAACATCAATGGGATAGTAAGGAAATTATTATATATTCATTGAAACAAAAACAATTAAAACAAAAAAAAAATCTTATTTCCATAGAAGTGCTTAATTGGAGAAGTAGAAAGAATAAAAGAGCCCAAAACTTTTGAGGTAGCATCTTAATTCTTCTAAAGATTTTCATAGGACCATAAAAATACATGGAGAAATTATAGAGAGTGAAAACGATAGGAACATAATTATTAATAACTTTTAAATGTATAGTAATGGAAAATGGGTGGTTATTTATAAAAAATGATGGAGTATTTGTCTCTTAATTTCAAAACATAATCCTTAGACATATAGTTTAAAAAAATGTTATACTGTTGCCTTCCCATTGATTTTAACCATGGGTTATGACATTAAAGGAGTAGTTTTTTATAATCTTAATGTTTAGAAACCGTAATCCTTATAAAAATAATATTTTCATGGTGGAACATATTTATGTTCCGAAATATATTTTTTTTATACATAATATATACTCTACATTTTTGAATGAATTTTTATAGGGTTTAGAACATTAATTTTATTAGTTTTAAATATATCATTTTAATGATAAAACCAATTTATGGTCTTAAAATACTATATAATATTTATTATATCATCTTAACTCATTATTAAGAGATAATACTTATAGTTCATTTATAAATTATTTTACATTTTACCTAGAAAATCGACTAACTCGTGAAATTAAAAAAAATATTCGCTAGTTTCTATGTTCTTATTCTAAAAATGTCATGAATTTAAGTATTTTTTAAATATGATAAATTTATTTCATTAATAAAACAGATATTTATTAATAATTTATATATGTTATCACACTTTCAAATGATTATCCCTAATAAAAACAATATATAGTGGATTTTAAAAATTTATGGATTATTTTTGAATAATTTTTTTGAAACCCACCTTCTGGATATAAGATTATAGTTGAAAATTATTAATTTATCATAAAAATTAATTTTAATTAAAATTAGATATATTTACTTTCCTAAAAAATAAAATTATATTTTCATTGTATTAAAAATATTTTTCCTTATTATTCCTCTAATAATTTTAATTTTATCATTAATATTAGGTTCATAAACCCAATAATAATGATATATTGGTTTATCCAATATTTCATTTCTAAATGAATATGGACATTAGTTCAAATTGAGGTCTAGATACAAAACCCATTATCACACTAGTAAAAGAAATATGTGTTAGGTGTGATATAATAGCACTTAGATGTGGTGGTTAGAAAAAAAAAGCATGTGTTGATCATAAGTAACTTTACCATCTGACGTAGTCTATTACTCTCAAGATAAGATTTGTTTCCCTCATCCATAACTAGGTGAAGGGATAATACCAATTATTCTTTATCCCTTCCAAGATCCAAAAAATAGGGTTCATAAGGTATGATCCTATTAGTTGACAAAATCATTCTGCCCATATAGTTAAATTATCTCTCTGTATTAGTCTTAATATAAGATAACCCCAAAAATCAATTTGTAATGTAAATATTAATATTATTCATAATTACTAATCTCCAAGATTCCAAATGGTTATATATTGATCACATTGTGATAATCTTATAACAATCTGATACTAACATTATAATTTCCCAATACATAAACAATATATTTCATCATTCTAATGCATCATAATTCATAAATCACATAAAAAGTGTTTATAATTTAATTTATAATTTATATCATATTCTTATTATATTTTTTCATTTTTACCATATTTTTTTGTTGCATTATCTTAATTGGAGAATTAAATCCTACAAATATTACAATTATATATTCATTATTATTATTTTATATCCCAATAAAATTCTATTATCTTATCATCATTATTAATTTCTTTTTATCTACCTATAGTACTTATGAAACATAATTTCTTTTATAAAAAATAGAAAAATATCAACCATTGTTATGATGATCCCATATCACCATCATTAGGATATAAAGATCCGTCTTTTCCTCTAAAAGAATAAGTAAAACATCCACATCATCTATTGAATCATAGAGTATCATTTAATCGACAACCTCCAATAATAGAAAATTGGAGGAAGATGATAACTAGGACTCCACCCTATAATTTTAGGAATTCATCTCCACCGATGTTGACGAAAATATAAAATTTAATTTTATTACGAAGGAAGATATCCAAATGATGTTATTTAGTTCCAAAATAACCCACGAGGAGTAGGATGAGTACATATCCTTAAAAAAATAACATTGTTATAACCTTACACAGTACTATAAATAAATTAATGGATTAAATAATAATGTCTATACCCTTTATTTTGGTCTACCAAATTACAATTTTGGTTATAAGAAGGTATTCAGTAAAATTAATCCATCCAATTAATCCAAGGTTTAATAAAAATATTACAATAACAATAATGTAAACATCATTCAAGAAGTTATATACTATAAGAATAATGCTAAAATGTTTCCCTTGATTAATAATAATGTGTATATAAGGGTATGAACTAAATTATTTTATCTACACTAGAACTTCCTAATGGTTGATTTCCACGTCCCAATCATAGAGCTTCTAACAAATACAATAGATGGTTTTAAGATATCTTATTCTTGGATAGATACAAAGGATATAACCAAATACAAATATCTCTTAATGATGACGCTTCCACTACATTAGGTCAATATAGAGAAATTTAATTTTTCTTGATGAATGATGGTTCCACATATCGACATGAAATGTATTATATCTTCATACCCCTCATAAGGAACATTATGTAATTCTTTGTTGACGATTTTCTAGTTGTGTTTCCATTTTGATTTTATCATCATAATGATCATGAATTTTTCTTCATAAATCTGAGGAAACACAACCTAATGATGAACCCATTGAAATGTTTTTTTGGGAAACCATATTAAATATTATCAAACATCCTAATATGGCACCCCAGTAACATAGTTGAATATGGAAAAATAATGAAATACTTGATATACCACCCCATAAAAATCCTATGCATTTGAGGGATATCTAAGGGTTTCTTTGTGACACCCATATATTTTAAGATATATTTCTCTTTAAATAAATTTTATTTCTTTTATATATTTTTTTCTTATGAAACTCCAAGTATAATGAACTGTTATATAATTTAATAATACTATAATTCCATGTGAATATTATTGCATTTTTATTTGATTGGATGTTATAGATATGACAAACTCAAATTTAATTAATTAATTTTTACACATTTATAAAATAAATTCATTGTTTATCAATTTTTTTGAAAAAATTAAAAGAAATTGAGTGTACATGAATAATTTTTATAAAAAACATATTTTATGTGAACATTTTTTTATAATATATTAAATTACACACTATTGATGAGTCATTTTTATGATATATTTATATTATATAATCAATAAAATATTTTAGAAATTTGTTAAGTTTTTTTAGTAGTTAATTAATGAGATTAAAAATAATATAATTTTTAGAAATTCCTTTTTAAAAAACCAATTTGTTTTATTTTTTAGAATTATTTAAATTAAATATATTCTACTTATAGAAATTAAATCCTATAAAATCGATCCAATATTTTAAAAAAATACATACAAATCTTATAGGGAGTAAAATATCTTTTTTATCTACATAATTAATTGTAAAAAATTTAAGAATATGTTCCAAAATTTATAGTTATAATGGGTTTACTGTGGTTTATGCTAATAGATATGGGTAAAAATTTCAAATAAAATTTTCTCTATCTTGTGGGTAGATTATATTTATCTCCTATAAAATATTGTCTTGGAATCCTTTTCCACTTTGTGAAATTTTCACCAAAAAGCGACACTATATTATTTAAATCATATAAGTAATTCCATTTATATACCTCCCCATATTTATAATGGTGAATATATTCTTCTCCATTATTCTCACAATTTGTGCCCAATATCATGGCCTAGGCATACCCAAAAACAATACTATATTCCGTCACTCTATTCTTGAGCTCTATTTCTTTCTTTGAAACCATCCTAATATAGTATATATTATAAGAAAATTTTTAAATCTTATAGAATATATAATCACATAATATTACTCTTCTAATGATTATTTCTAATCAAAAATCATTTAAATCAATTTTATCCATCATAATAAAATTATTCCAGCATAAAAGTGTACTAATATGTTTTATGATTATGGTAAAACCAATTTCCAAGTCATTTAATTAAAATTGAAAATACAAGTATCGCATGTGCATGTAACAAACTAGGCTTGGTCACCATATGACCTAATGCCCAACCTAGTCTGCGTCATGGCCCAAAGGCGTTCCTGATCCCCACGACATGCCATAAGTGCCCAGGTATCAAGTGTAGAATCTGGGAATGGTTTACCCTAAATAAAATAATGTAAAACTACTATCAAGATAAATAAACAAAAAGTAGAAAACTGAACCAAACATGCCATTAACATTAGGCCAAACATAAAATTTACAATTCAACCCAAAAATCAAAATAATACTGCAATGAAAAAAACATACAAATCTATTTGCACCCTCATGCAACATGAGGATCCACCTCCTCAAACCATCATCATCAGACCAGGACTGAATGAATCATTAACAACCTGAATGATTGTCACTATGCACGATGCCTCAACCTACAATACACAAAGAACAAGGTAGACATGCACCCAAAGTTGTATGTATGGAGTAATAAAAGAGCCTAGGAGGATACCAAATAAAATAAGATTCAATTCCAAAACATCTAATACATAAAATAATATGCTTTTGCAAAAAACAAGCATTAAAAAATACTGTAATGGAAAACTTTTAAAAGCTGAATGTAAAAAATAAATAAAATGTTTGGAGAAAAATAATTTCACAAATACTACATAGTATATCCCTTTATCATATCAAAATCCAAACATGTAATTACACAAAAAGTTACCATTTTCATACCTAACACTATTTAAAAAAACACGCAGACACCAAAATACATTTCTAAAATTTGTTTGTCGTTACAAAATAATTTCACAAATCCCCATTTGGAAACTCTCAATGAAGAACATAACCAATTTTCACTACTTAGAAAACAATATTTGAATAAAAAAAGGTCCTACAAAATAAACATTCCCAATTCCATGTAGGAAAGTCATTTCAAACAACTTTCTTAATAAATTGTTCTTAAAACATGTTTTACACCACTTGCACAATTAAATGAACTGTTTTCCCCATTTATAAAACACCACCTTGTGATGAAAATAGGGTTTACACCAAAAAAATTATTATTTTATATAATCATATTACTTTAAAAACAATCTCATATTCAAATATTTGAATATAGCACTTTCTCTCCACAAAATATCCAATAAACCATTAACTATTTATAAGATCATTTCAAGAAACGAAAAGAATAATTTACCATAAAAAATATATAAATCCCCCCTTTGGAAACCAAAATTAAACCAAGGACCATTTCACAACCTAATTCGTGTAATGACCCAAAATTTTGAATTAATCTTATTTCCTAATTTTATGTGTTATTTTATTTTATTTTTATACTCAAAAAAAATGTTTCATTTGATAACATGAGTATAATGAGACTGTTGGGTTTTGACTATTATTTGACCATTGGTCAATATGACCGCTGGAAACTAAATGTTTTTATTACTGTCTCTAAATACAAGCAATCTTGGTTAATTAATATAGAAAGAAGATTCGATGGCCACACCCAGTAGTCTTGGACCGATTGAAGCCCATCTAACAGAACTTGGGAAGGAGGTAGCACCACTGGGCTTTGCTCTGGACCAAACCCAAGATGAACTTCATCGTGTGAAGCTAGAACGGGATCTCCTTCACGAGAAGTTAAAACTGATAGAAATTACGACTCGTGCGATGTTGGCCGAGTCTCCCTCGGATTCTCTCACCTTAGCACACCTTACACTTAGGTCCTATGATGGTGTGATAAGGTGCTATGTAAGGAGACCGTAATTGCCTTGTGTAATCCTTTGGTTTAAATAAAAATTAGGATTTCTTCTTATGATGAAGTTTTTGAATTTTCAAATGCCGAGATAAATATAGTATGCATATTTTTGATAAATTTTAGAGAAAGGATATTTTAAAAATGTTTATGTAAACCTTAAATAAATAAAAATGTGTAATGATTATCAAAAAATGGTCTTCTACAATTATGTTCACTACGAAATTTAGAGTCTAATAAGATAAACTTGTTTTTTGATGAATAGTAAATTATGAATAGTGATTTTACGCTTAGGATTAGTAATGTGACCAAATGGATTAGTAATCTCACTTAAAGAAAGGATTAATATAATATAGGCACCTTGATTATGTAATGTGATTCAATAAAATGGTTAAATAACGGTTTCATAAATTATTATTCAAGTATTAGTTTTTTTCGGGTGAATAGTGTTTTTTAATTAAAAATTTAATTAAAAATATTTAGAAAATTATTTTTATAAAACGGATTTCATTTTTGAACTTAGAGCACTGATATTATTCTATGGTAATTTTTGGGGTTTTTTCTGAAAAAATGAATTTTCGATGAATAGTGTTTTTATTTAAAAATTAAATTAAAAATATTTAGAAAAATATTTTTATAAAATGGAGTTCATATTTGTAATCAAAGCGTTGATATTTGTTTAAGGTGAATTTTTGGGATTATTATGAGAAAGTTGAATTTTTGATGAATAGTGAAAATACACTTTTTAAGTTACGGGTGTCTAATGACATCATTAAATGATGTATTAAGTATGTAATCAATATTTTAGACTTATGAATAGTAAGATAATGTATGAGGTGTCCCAAGTTGCCAATAACATGGGAAAATACCATGGGCAACCCCATGGTTTTGCCAAAACCACTAATGAGTTGTCCTTTGGCCATTAATGTCTTGTCCCCTCACTTTCCCTATAAATACGAAGCCATCCTCTCATCCATTCAACTCCCCACTCTCCCCCAACGATGTTCTGGTGTCATTACCTCCCAAGGAGTCCTCCCATGGTTCCCCCAAGCCCTCAAGGTCCCAACCTTTGAGTTTTAAGAGTTATGTTTTAAGGTAAGGGATCCGACCTCTCTCTTTCATTTCAAGTAATCTCTTTTATGTCATTCCTTTTATGCTACATGTTCTTATGTTGTAGGATGTTATTTTATACTTCTCTTACTGCCCTTTCTATGTTCATATAATGAGAGATCCCCTCTTACTCTCATTATTTCGTTTTATGAAGTTTTAAGTGGTGCCGTTAGGCTGCCGAAATTTTTGTAACGGATTCTTTCTCCCTTTTCAATTTTCAAGATGTATTTTCATGTAAAGTATTTCAAGTTCCTTTTTTTTATGTTGGGGTATGATATCTAAATTTATCATACTGATATTTTATGATCATATTATTAGAGACCCCATTTTATCTCTTCAATTCAGTATTTTGATGTTTTAAGTGGCGCCGTTAGGCTGCCAAATTTTTAAGTGGTTCTTCACCCTTCTCGTTTTGAAGTTCTACTTTCATGTCAATTATTTCAAGTTCATTTTTGTGATGTTGAGGTATTATCTCTATATCAATAATAATGTACTCTTATGATTCATATGATGAGATACCCCATTTGATCTCTTCAATTCAGTATTTTGATGTTTTAAGTGGCGCCGTTAGGCTGCCGAATTTTTAAGTGGTTCTTCACCCTTCTCGTTTTGAAGTTCTACTTTCATGTCATGTCTTTCAAGTTCCTTTTTAATTATGTTGGGGAATTATATCTATATCCATCATACTTAACTCTTATGTTCACATGATGAGATACCCTATTTGATCTTTTCAAATCATTTTGTTGAAGTTTAAGTAACGCCGTTAGGCTGCCGAACTTTCATAGGAGAAATCCAATTTTTTTCTTCCTTCCATGTTTTTCATTTCAAATGGTATGTCCTTGAAATTTCATTAACATGATCATGTATCCTTCTTATTCTGTCCATATACTGTTTTATGGGTCATTTATGAATGTTTGACCCATTTTCCCTCTCTTTTTAATGTCTTCTAAAACCTCGTAACATAGTCGTTATGCTGCAGAATTTCCGTCTCAAAATGTCTCTCTCCTTTTCTAATATTCTTTTATATTATTAATTGAATACTCAAAGCTCTTTATTCTAAAGAGGTATTCACATATATACCAAAATGTTCTATTTTAAATTCTGGGATTTACATACATGAGACCCACCTTCCTTTTCTCAGGGTTTTAAAGTGACATAAAGATCATGTCTTTAAAGCAGTTTTTAAAATGTTGTGATTATGAAATGAAACCCATTTATTTTATGCTATATGAGTTATTTATGAAATGTTTGATCATGATATATGTTTCCCACATGATAATAAAGGCAAATTTAAGGGTGTTCCCTGATAGCGCTCCAATGCATTGGGTAAAGACTTAATCTCTAGAGATGACCATTTTTAACGGCGCCTTGGTGAATAACCTTGGTAATTTTTAATGACACCTTGGGGATGGACCTTGGTGAAAAGAAATGATTTTCAATATTAAATGTTGCAGCCACATATTCAAGTTATGAAAAATGTTATTTTTATTATGAAATGCCTCATGATTTCTTTCTCATGCCTTAATGTTCTTTTCATGTCCTTATTGAAGTATCTAAAGTTCACATGTAGAATGTTCATCTTGTTTCTCTTACGGGGCCTTTCGCTCACCCTTTCTTTTGATGTATGTCCCCAGGTTATGAGATGCAGTAATGAACCTTGGATTAACATAAGGAGAAGCCTTTCAAGTGTTTAAGAATAATGTTTTATGTTGTTTTCATGTATTATGTTCCTAGTTTCCAAGACACTAAACCTTAAAGATCCTCAGTTTTGTGTAATGTAATGAAAGTTTATGTTATAAAAAGGTGGGATGCTATAGTTGGTATCAAAGGATGGTTTAGTTATTTGTGGAAATTGGGATATGAAAACTCTAGGAAGAACCCTATAGAAGGAAATCTTCCTGATATTTTGGTGAGTATTGTGTAAGGGGTTTCCAAGAAAATACATCCCTGTCTGGATACGAGCAGGTAGAGGTGGCTCTGGCACAGATGTACATAGGGGTAAAACCCAAAAACACCGCTTTGAGCTAGATTTGAACAGGAACTGGTACACGACAACGGGCCTTGCTGCACTCTTGGTTATGACACTCTCGGGGGATATGCTTTGGTAAATTCATAAACTTAGTATGAACCATTGTTAAAGGAACAAAGATAAAATAAAACAAAGATTCACATAAGAATATATGATCATGGATAACCTAGATGGGACCCTAGGGGATCACAAGATAGGGTATACTTTTCTTCTACAAGTTATCCTTATATGCTTTCAGTTCCTTTTCATGATTACTGGCTAAGTACTTAAGCCCCTAATTATGCTTTCTCTTCATAGTTAATGGTGGGAAATGGAAGAACATGTCTAAACAACCAATGTGATAGGAAATGTGATGATTGTCGTATTAATATGACAGGGATGATTAGGGGATTAAAATATGATTATAATTTTGGAATATGTTCACTATTTTGGGGACCCTATATGATCGAGGTAAATAGATTACTACGATATTTTCATTGAAGAGTAGGGTTGACTTATATTTTGAAGAAACGATGAATTTAAGGTGGAATTATAGTAATTTAGGTTACTTATGGAAATTATTAACCTATCTTGGGGTAAATATGTATAGGTTAGTTATTTTTTTTATAAGATGTTAGGAGTGGTTGATGTTGTTTGGAGATGAATGATAAAGTTTACCTTGGAAGACTATGTTATCAAATCCTTCTTGTATTTGGGTTTCAATCTTAGTTTGGTTTATTTTGAGGATTTTTAAGGACATTTATTTATGGAATGGACTATGATGAACTTTGGGTAGTACCATGCAACTTTGAAGATTTAAAAGTAGTTTCCATTCCTATGGGATTATTTCTTTTTGAAGAGTTGTTTTACCTTACCCTTTCTGTTTTTGGGATAATGTTTAAAGATAGAAGAAATAGATAGTTAATATTTTGTGGATTATGAAGATTATTCTTGTGTTTTGATGAGACCAATTAGTTTTGAATGCTCATAATTTGGAGAAAAGATTAGTTTTGGGTAGAAACATATTAAAGGATGAATCTCTACATGAAGATAGGTATATTTTCTTATGTTTTTGTTTTATGTTGTAAATGAATTCCTAAAAATTATGAAAAGGAACGTGAAACAAAAACGTTGTTGGTTTACGTTTCCTACTTGGTAATCAAAGACCATTTACACACATCATAAGTTTGGGATTTTCTTATGGTTAACGTTCTCCTAATCATGTTCTCTATCACCCTCCCCCAGAAATTGACCCTTTGTTTTTCTTCCATGTCCATGTTTTCCTCCATGGAATACTAGTATGGGTTAACTCGGGTGACCTTTGTACTTCCCTTTCTTTATTTTAAAGTAATAGCTTTACTGATTCATTTTCTGATGTGGGACTTTCAATGATGTTTCAAAACCCAATTTTAAAAAATTGCGAGGACAAAATTTCTTAAGGGGGGAAGATTGTAACGACCCGAAATTTTGAATAAATCTTATTTCCTAATTTTATGTGTTATTTTATTTTATTTTAATACTCAACAAAAATGTTTCATTTGATAACATGAGTATAATGAGACTATTGGGTTTTGACTATTATTTGACCATTGGTCAATATGACAGCTGGAAACTAAATGTTTTGATTACTGTCTCTAAATACAAGCAATCTTGGTTAATTAATATAGAAAGAAGATTCGATGGCCTCACCCAGTAGTCTTGGACCGATCGAAGCCCATCTAACAGAACTTGGGAAGGAGGTAGCACCACTGGGCTTTGCTCTGGACCAAACCCAAGCTGAACTTCATCGTGTGAAGCTAAAACGGGATCGCCTTCACGAGAAGTTCAAACTGATAGAAATTACGACTCGTGCGATGTTGGTCGATCCTCCCTCAGATTCTCTCACCTTAGCACACCTTACACTTAGGTCCTATGCTGGTGTGATAAGGGGATATGTAAGGAGACCGTAATTGCCTTGTGTAATCCTTTGGCTCAAATAAAAATGTGGATTTCTTCTTATGATGAAGTTTATGAATTTTCAAATGTCCAGATAAATATAGTATGCATATTTTTGATGACTTTTAGAGAAAGGATATTTTAAAAATGTTTATGTAAACCTTAAATAAATGAAAATGTGTAATGATTTTCGAAAAATGGTCTTCTACAATTATTTTCTCTACGAAATTTCGAGTCTAATAAGGTCAACTTGATTTTTGATGAATAGTAAATTATAAATAGTGATTTTACGCTTAGGATTAGTAATGTGACCAAATGGATTAGTAATCTCACTTAAAGAAAGTATTAATATAATATAGGAACCCTGATTAAGTAATGTGATTCAATAAAATGGTTAAATAACGGTTTCATAAATTATTATTCAAGTATTAGTTTTTTTCAGGTGAATAGTGTTTTTTAATTAAAAATTTAATTAAAAATATTTAGAAAATTATTTTTATAAAACGGATTTCATTTTTGAACTCAGAGCACCGATATTATGCTATGGTAATTTTTGGGGTTTTTTCTGAAAAAAATGAATTTTCGGTGAATAGTGTTTTTATTTAAAAATTAAATTAAAAATATTTAGAAAATTATTTTTATAAAATGGAGTTCATATTTTTAATCAAAGTGTTGATATTTGGATAAGGTGAAATTTTGGGATTATTCTGAGAAAGTTGAATTTTCGATGAATAGTGAAAATACAGTTTTTAAGTTACGGGTGTCTAATGACATCATTAAATGATGTATTAAGTATGTAATCAATATGGTCGACTTATTTATAGTAAGATATGGTATGAGGTGTCCCAAGTGACCAATACCATGGGCAAATGCCATGGTCAAGCCCATGGTTTTTCCAAAACCACTAATGAGGTGTCCCTTGGCCATTAATGCCTTGTCCCCTCACTTTCCCTATAAATACCAAGCCATCCTCTCATCCATTCAACTAACCACTCTCCCCCAACTATGTTCTGGTCTCATTACCTCCCAAGGAGTCCTCCCATGGTTCCCCCAAGCCCTCAAGTTCCCAACCATTGAGTTTTAAGAGTTATGTTTTAAGGTAAGGGATCCGACCCCTCTCTTTCATTTCAAGTAATCTCTTTTATGTCATTACTTTTATGCTACATGTTCTTATGTTGGAGGATGTTATTTTATACTCCTCTTACTGCCCTTTCTATGTTCATATAATGAGAGATCCCCTCTTACTCTCATTATTTCGTTTTATGAAGTTTTATGTGGTGTCGTTAGGCTGCCGAAATTTTTGTAACGGATTCTTTCTCCCTTCTCATTTTTCAAGATCTATTTTCATGTAAAGTATTTCAAGTTACTTTTTGTTATGTTGGGGTATGATCTCTAAATTTATCATACTGATATTTTATTATCATATGATGAGATACTTCATTTGATCTCTTCAATTCAGTATTTTGAAGTTTTAAGTGGCGCCATTAGGCTGCCGAATTTTTAAGTGGTTCTTCACCCTTCTCGTTTTGAAGTTCTACTTTCATGTCAATTCTTTCAAGTTCCTTTTTGTTATGTTGAGGTATGATCTCTATATCTATCATACTGGACTCTTATGATTCAAATGATGAGAGACCCCATTTTATATCTTCAATTCAGTATTTTGAAGTTTTAAGTGGCGCCGTTAGGCTGCCGAATTTTTAAGTGGTTCTACACCCTTCTCGTTTTGAAGTTCTACTTTCATGTCATGTCTTTCAAGTTCCTTTTTAATTATGTTGGGGAATTATCTCTATATCTATCACACTGAACTCTTATGTTCACATTATGAGAGACCCTATTTTATCTTTTCAAATCATTTTGTTGAAGTTTAAGTAACGTCGTTAGGCTGCCGAACTTTCATAGGAGAAATCTAATTTTTGTTTTCCTTCCATGTTTTTCATTTCAAATGGTATGTCCTTGAAATTTCATTACCATGATCATGTATCCTTCTTATTCTGTCCATAAACTTTTTATGGGTCATTTATGAATGTTTGGACCATTTTCCCTCTCTTTTTAATGTCTTCTAAAACCTCGTAACATAGCCGTTATGCTGCAGAATTTCCGTCTCAAAATGTCTCTCTCGTTTTCTAAAGTTTTTTTATATTATTAAGTGAATACTCAAAGCTCTTTATTCTAAAGGGGTATTCACATATATACCAAATTGTTCTATTTTAAATTCTGGGATTTACATACATGAGACCCACCTTCCTTTTCTGTGGGTTTTAAAGTGACGTAAAGATCATGTCTTTAAAGAAGTTTTTAAAATGTTGTGATTATGAAATGAAACCCATTTATTTTATGCTAAATGGTTTATTTATGAAATGTTTGATGATGATATATGTGTCTCACATGATAATAAAGGAAAATTTAAGGGTGCACCCTGATAGCGCTCCAATGCATTGGGTAAATACTTAATCTCTAGAGATGACCATTTTTAACAACGCCTTGGTGAATAACCTTGGTAATTTTTAATGACACCTTGGGGATGGACCTTGGTGAAACGAAATGATTGTCAATATTAAATGTTGCAGCCACATATTCAAGTTATGAAAAATGTTATTTTTATTATGAAATTCCTCATGATTTCTTTCTCATGCCTTAAAGTTCTTTTCATATTCTTATTGATGTATCTCAAGTTCACATGTAGAATGTTCATCTTGTTTCTCTTACTGGGCCTTTCGCTCACCCTTTCTTTTGATGTATGTCCCCAGGTTATGAGATGCAGTAATGAACCTAGGATTAACATAAGGAGAAGCCTTTCAAGTGTTTAAGAAGAATGTTTTATGTTGTTTTCATGTATTATGTTCCTAGTTTCCAAGACACTAAACCTTAAAGATCCTCAGTTTTGTGTAATGTAATGAAAGTTTATGTTACAAAAAGGCAGGATGCTATAATTCGCCTCACATGTATGATCTGATAAATTATTTTCACCATTTAAAGAATATTATTAAATAGAAAACTATGGGTTTTCACATAAAAATGTCACTTTAAAATTTAACACAAGTTTCACCCTATCAAGCATCCCTTTTGCACATCAAATTTAAGAAAATAAATAAAGTTAAACAAATTATAACACATATGAAATTACCACCCAATAGTTTATACCAAAAAATATTTATTCCAGACAAATTTTCAATCTAAAAGCAAATGCCTAAGATAACGTTGTCAAAACATGTGTTCCGTTATTCAAACAATTTGAAATTAATTTCATGTGTGCGTAATAAGGAAAACAGAACAAAACATTCATTTTACCCTAAAATTAACGTAAAGACACTCCAAAAAAATATTCCTCACCTCATAATTTGACCAGAGAACACATTTATAAAACCAAATACACATATTAAATTAATCAAATGACGCAAGGGTATGAAACTACCTACCTCAGATCAAAATGCTTCTGAAAAGATGATGCGAAATCCATCAGCACCTCAAAAAATAAACTAGGAACCCTAATAATCAATATTAAACAAAAACACTCATGACATGGACCCTAATAAAGAAAAAATTCATAAGAACTAAGAAAAAATCCACATAATAGAAGGAGGAGGGTTAACATGGGGGAAAGACAGTAGCATTGCTACAGGAGCTCGGTCAGGAGGTCTGGTCCCCAAAAGTGGACCGACTAACAAGGGGGCTATGGGTCATGTAGAGAGGGGTTTGGGAGCGCCAGCACGTGGCCATTCAAGGTCTGCAGGGAGGAGGATTTCTATGGATACAATAGTTGTGGTGGGAGTGGGGAGGCCAACTGATGGTGTGCGCAGGCGAGGTAGCGTCGGCTGACGAGTCTTCATACATGGGGTGGGTGCACACATACTAGGATGTGCAAGGATTTGCTATGTGGATTTAGGGAAGATATGGGGCGATGGAAAAGAGGGAGGTGCACATAGTAGCAAGGAATATAGGAGGGTGCGCCAGGTTGAGAGGATGGTGGTCGGACGACAGAATTTCTAGAAAGAGCAGCGCCCATGGGGGATTGAGCAAGGAGGCGATGTACAACGGGAGGTTGGGGCATGATGGGGAAGGGATGGGGTGAGGCTTACCCTAACAAAAAAAGAATGAATAAAAATTAAAACAATATAAATAAATAAAAAAATAAAACTAAATCTATTAATAAAAGTAATAATAATGAATTGATAGAAATAAAATAAAATTTAAAACAAATATAATAATGATAACAATAATAATAATAATAAAATCCTCAAATAATAAAAATATTTTTATCATTAAAATATATTATTAATTTAATTTTCCTCACACTTTTAATTCTATTTATCTATTAATAATTCATCTTAATTGATTTATTGAATTATTCAAGGTTGCACAGTGACCCAGGGGAGGCCGTGTGACTTCCATCATAGGGAGATGGATGTATCCAAGAGAAAAACATGCGTTTTTAAATAAGTACCAAAAAATTTAAGTCGGGCATCAACCCAAACATCCCAATGCCTAGAAATATTTATAAAATAAATAAATTTTAAAATTGCAGGTGTAACAATTCTCCTCACCATATCACTTTCCATCCCCAAAACTTCACAACTAAGGATGAACCCCGAAGTAGCAACAGATACCCCATTGAGGTTCAAAACGGATCCCTACAAAAAGAAAGTGAAAAGAGGAAAAAAAACCATTCTTAGAGAAATAGACTTAAATGACAACCTCAAGAAACGTGTAAAAAGTATTTTTGCTATGAGTCATCCTCTCTAAAGAGCTAGGGCACCTCTAGTTGATTAATCGACAAAAGAAACTCTCGCACTTGTAGAAACTACTTCACAAAATGAACACCTCATGTACCATTTAACGAAAAGCCCACCATTTTAATAGTGTGAACACACAAGACTAAACCTCATCCAACCCACTCTTATTACCTACCACCAATCTATCTATTGGAACAGAACCAAAATGTTAACATGGGGAATGCCCAAATTAGATCCCTTCCATTAGAAACCTACCAACTCCTGAGATGAGACTAGAAAATAGATATGGGGGGAAAGAGAGGGCTCCCCTACATCATGAAAAAGGCTAATAAGATTCATTCAAGACATATCTGGGCGAGACAAGTGGTTGGCCTCCCCACCATTAGAATTGTCGAGGTTACACAAAATTCAAAATTTCTTGACAGTGACCAAACACCCCTCCATAAGGGTAGGGGATGGTGGATCCCAACAACTAAGTCGTCAAAATCATGGACCAGGACAAACCAACATCTCCACATCCTTAGATAAGCACTATTAAAATTTGAGACTGATTTACCCAACATACCCCATACAAACAACTAAATGTGATTAACTCTGGTGGGACGCAACCACTAGAACCTTATGGTAATGCAATGACCACACCTCCTTATAACCTCGAGAAACCTCAATCTCCTAAATGGGTCGTTCAAAACAGAACAACCACAAACAACAATTTAAACCGCCTCCAACTTCAATACTGATGACATAAATAATGTGGGGGTCCCGTACACTCCTAGGGTTCCTGACCACACGCCATCTTCACTTAATGGCCTATGCATGTAGACCTAATGTTTAAAGGATCTATTACCTCAAATTTAGGCTATAGAATCCATCGAATGAGAATTATTTTCTAAGTTCCACTAGCTACCGCACCACAACCGAGATAATGCCAACAGACACAACACAACTCAACATACGACCAATCCCTCATGGAACATCCACCAAAACATGGGTTTAAATGATTAACATGAATCGCCTCTTAACCTTAAACATGAAATTTAAGAAGTAAATATGCATAATAATGACTCCCCTTTGAACAGAAAAATTAGAACTCCTTACGATGAGGACACACTCCCATGAAAACTTGGATTCTTAAGGGGTTCTATGAAATTCTCCCTTACTCTTCGAAGAGAACTCACTCTGCAAGAGGTCACCAAACATGACCCTTGTAGTCGATTAAATCACTACAATAATTTCAAGACATTTTCCATCACTGATAATTCTAAACCGCCATCACCCTTCCCCGCTTGAATTCCTTTCATTGTTTCCAGGGAAACCATCCAACAGAACGGTGTCAAAATTCATACCCGAAGACTCAGAAAACTCAAAGAGAATAAAACATCCTTCAAATGCTAATGCTTCTTTCATCTAGATACAATAGGATTCTATTAACCGATATGGATAAATGGATACATTTAGTACCATCACTAAAAAGGGATTGTCCTTACTTTAATCAACAAGAGGATCGACTAATGATGAATTTCATGTGGTCGCACTTCAATCACAGGTTAACGCTTTTGGGGGATGTAAAATAGTAAATAAAGTAAAATATGGACACAATAAAACTGGTCTAATGATGCAGACATACCATAAAAGGACACTAAACATGCAGGGGGAACCACTGGAAGGGATTCCCAAAGAACTTTTCAAAAGAAACCATTAACCACATTCCTTCACAATGAATTACCAATAAGAATTCAAAATCAAGAAAAAAATCATCCAAAAAGGATTTTCGGCTAGAAACTCCACATATCAAACATTTCTGTAACACAGGGACACACCACACAATCACTGGTTATTAAAACATCAAATTTTCCATTAAAAAATCATTATGAAAATAAAAAATGTTTATGGGTTGCACAAACCCCAATGGTGTTCCATGGGCCTCAGACATGCATGTTCCCATGCCACACCGGCTTCCACCTCATGTCCATCCAGGCACACATCCGCTCATGCCATTAGACTTTTATCCTTCCATATATACCCATGCAGCTGGTTTCCCATGAGAGAACCCGGGATCAAAACGAAACCTTTCCATTTTTTTCAGAACCAAACTTTTAAACCACACTTTTCAAACATCATGATTTATTTTATTTTTAAATTGCATTATTTTAAAACATTTCCAAGGCCAAATCACAATTTCATAAAAATAGGATTTCCATGAATTCAAAACCAAGAGACAAGGAACAATGCAAGAGGATTCTAGTGTCTGCTGGTGATTGGAACATATGGTTGGCCACCATAATTAAATAACACCACCACCACAAAGAGTATTCTAAGAAAAAATCGCTAGCTCCACATGGATTTCCTGGCTCTGTGAGATAACTAGGACCACTGACCCCACTAATTTTTCATTTCTCCAAGACAAGATTAATCACAAGGACCAATAGCTCAGACAAACCTCCACATACTCTGGTAAATCGGGACCCGCAACGAGGTGTGATGGCCAAGAACCTTACCTGTAGCCAGGAGGTCAGGTCAGAACAACCTTTACTCTAGTATATCATGACCCTATCACAAAATAACATTACCCAAGAAAGAATACATGAATTGATACCTTTTTCCATGAACCAGGATGAGACGCTATCCAACCATATGCCCGACCTAATCCACAATATAGCCTGAAGGGTATTCCTGGTTCTCATTGGAATGCACAAGTTCCACGGTATCTAGATTAGCATGTTAGAACAGTTTTCCTGAAAAAAAAGAAATAAACACAACTAGAAAGATAAATAAACAGAAACTAGAAAATAGAACCTAACAAGCCCTTAACATAGTACCGAACAAAATGTTTATAATTCATCCCCAAAACTCTAAAAAGAATGCTATGAAAAATAAATCTAACACATCTATTCACACCTTCATGCTACATAAGGATCCGCCTCATTAAACCATCATCATCGGACCTGGACATGAAGAATCATCGATAACCCAAACCACCATTACAAATCATGATTCTTAAACCTAGAATACACATAGAACAAGATCTACATAGCCCCAAAGATGTATGTAGGGTTTGATCCAAGAGCCCAGTGAAATACCACCCAATGAAAATGATCCATTCCACAACATCTAAGAGGTGATTTAACATGCTTTTCAAAAAAAACATGCTTTAAAAAAATTATTTTAAGGAAAACATTTAAAAGATAAAAGTAAAAAACGGAAAAAAAATGCTTGAAGAAAACCCATTTAATAAATACTAAATTTGTATGGATGAGAAAATACATAAGAAAAACACACAAAATCAAGTTGTCTTCCAAATATAGATGGAAGGAACCATATTATGAATAGTAGAACACAATGGGTAAATCCCCTAAGATAGATAGTATGTGTGGGACGCTAGAGACATCATACCTAAGTATAAACATGGAATAAGAACCACAATAAACTATGTTATCGTACATGAGGCACTAGTAGGGAAACACATACAAAACCTAGTGTCCTCCAATAATAATAAAAGTTATGTTAGTTTTATAATTTCAATCCCGCAATATGAAACTGGGAAGAACCTATAATAACAATGCTTTTTATTACACACATAAACTTGATTTATTACATAAAATTTACAAGATACAACATAGGAGATTGAGAGGTCAAGTGTCTTTGGAGCATATGATAATTAATTGAAAACCTAAAACACGAAATTAAACATATTTATTGAAAACTTCCTTTACATGACAACCACATTCCCTCGTACTTAGCATTTCATGGAATAACCTAAAGACATGCATAAGAAAAGGGTGCGCTATAAAGTCCAGTATGGGAATAAACATGGAATAACATGAATAATACAATACATGTTATACAATAGACATATCAATGGAGAAAAAAAATAAACAAGAGCATAAAGGCATGATAAATCATGATAATCATAACAAGGAAATGTGGCAACAACACTTAACATGAAATTAGCAAGATCTAAGGCTCATTTCACATGAAGCATGAGTAAATCCTCATTGCACATGAAGCACAAGTAAACCCTAATTGAACACATATGAGAATGATTTAACAATCGTTTCACATGAATTATCATGACACTATATTTACCAAATGCATTGGACTGCTATCATGGAACACCCTTCTTAAACATTTCATTTCATGAATAAGTGTGCCACATTGATCATATAAAATGGAATTAATCTAAATCATAAGTTATTACATTATTAAGTAATGAGGAAGAAATAAATGAATGTACAATTCAGTATGTATATGTTAATAAAGGTTCATACCATTGATAGGGACATGGGTATGGTATTCAATACACAACGATATTGGCGTGGAAAAAACGCTGCAATTTCGGCAGCATAACGACGTGACATAAAGATTCCTAAAATTGTTTGACGAGAGAGAATAGGGTGTATCATAATATTTTCCTGAAATGGAATGTAAGGGGTCATATAGATACATTTACCAACAAACATAATGGAATTTAGATGCATAATACAAAATAATTAATTTGATGTAAAAGAGGAGAGAGAAATCCCTCACGGAATTTCGGTATGGTAACGAGTGTACATGGGAGACATTAATGAGAGATAAATGGGTCTCTCATCATCCAAACATAAAAAGGGATGTATGGTGGAGGTGTGAAATCATTCCCCAAAATATGTAACTGAAAAAATAGGGCATAAAAACTTAATGAAAATTGGACAAAAATGAGAAAGGAAGAAATCCCTTACAAGGAAGTGTGATCCCAAAAGAGTGGGAGAGGATTCAGAGAGGATTATTGGGAGCTTGGGGAACCCTGGTAGGATTATAGAGAGGGGAGGGAAGATGATGGAATAACTCTAAAAGATTCTAGTGAAGAGAAAGTGGGATATTGGGTGGGTTTATATAGGAAAGGAGAGGGAATTCTTTATTATTCAGGTTTGAGACACCTCACATTAAACTAATCAATACCACAAACCAGCCCATGGGTATTACCATGGTTTTTTCCAAAATGGAGTATAAATAATATTTTATATGTCCCATGGCAGAAATTCTTAAAATAATAGGGATGCTTATTTAGAGGTGAGTCACACTCTCTAGGAAAACAATTTAAAAATAAAAAATGTTTTATAAGTCTTGGAGGGTTCACTAAAGCATTGTAAAATAAATAAAACAAATCTAAATACAAATTATTTTAATGATAAAACATATATTTGGCCAAAAATAATGTTTATAGTATTTTATTACATCACTATTGGGTATTTATGATGTCATAAAATGCATTATATATTGAAATGGTATTTAATTTTTACCCAAAAATTCAAATCTCTCATAAAATTATGAACCACTCACCATTGGATAATTTCAACATAATAATTCCAAAAATAATATTCATTTTATCTAAATAATTTTATAAATATGTGAATTTTGACTTTTAAAAATAAAAAACCGACATTTATCAAAAATTCATGGGTTTTGACAAAAACAGCTTTCAAACCTTCATAAAAAATAGAAATACATTAATAAAATTATAAGATAATATATATTTAATAAAAAGTAATTTTTTATTAATAGTAATAGTAACATTTTATTAAAATATTATTTAATTTAAAATTCCATTAATTCGTTAAAATAGATTTCATAGTGGAATAATTACTAAAAATTCTATTTTTGCTTTAAAAACTACCTACATGGTAAAAATAAAACGAATGTACATTCTCTATACAAGAATAATGTACATAGTCATAGTTCTAGGGTTTTGTTACGTAACCCCTTATAACACCTACGTAATAATAAAGGGTATGGTGGGAAATGGTGAAAGTCTCTTGGGGTGGCTCGGATAACATTTCTCATTTGGTAATCCCTATTTACTTCTACTTCTCCTGTAGTTAGTTCCACTCAAGCATAATAGGTTCAAGCTCATATTGGGATTGGTCAAGAGAAAATCCCAATGATGCCACCTATTATCTGAGCTCCGAAAAATGGGCTTCGTACAAGGCAAGTCTACTGGATGAGGCCATCGCTTCCATTTTCTGAGTAAATTGGATTTGTTAAAGCCCTATATTTATACAAATCATGTGATAACTATTCAAAGGCTATATTAGAAACATGAATAATTCATAATGGTAATTTAGAATCCAGAAACATAAAACCAAATAAGTTTACATTTTATATAACCATAATAACACATTTAATTAGATCAAGTGGAATATCCATTAATGAATGTTTGGGTCATTACAGAACCACTTATGTTTCATATAGCGTACTAGTCCTAATCTGCCCACCTAGGTACCTGGGGTTATCCCTTGTGCTCAATTAAGTTACTCATTCACATAGTATATCACTTTCACATATCACAAACCAACCAATGAATTACACACAATCTCACCACATGCACTCCCAAAACCATTTTAGTGAATAAAACACACACACAACAAAATACCTTTCCAAAATATGTTTATTGATACTAAATCATTTCAAAAGTCCCATTTTGGGAACACTCGAAGAATAACGTAATAAATTTTCACATCTTAGAAAAAATTATTTTAATAACATAACAATGGTCGAAAAAATAGACATACCCACTTCCATGATGGAACTTAATTCCAAACCACTTTCTTAACAAATTATCCTTAAAACTACTTTCTCACCACTTGCACAATAAAATGAACTGGTTTCACCATTTATAAAATAGAACCAAGTGACAAAAAGTTGTTTTACACCATAAACATTTGTAATTTTATATAAACCTACTAATTTAAAAACAGATGTGTATTCAACTATTTAAAAATACCACTTTTGAGCCATAAAAAAAATACAATAAATCAATAAACTAATTATTAGATCATTTCATGAAAATCATAGAAGAATTTACACAAAAATATACATAAAACCACTATTTTGAAAGAAAAAGTACACCGCGAACAATATGACACCCTAATTTTCATCACATGCATGACATTATAAATTATTTTAACAGTTTAAAGATCATTATTACATAACACACTCAAGGATTTCACATAAAAATGTCACCTTAAAATTTAACACAAGTTTCAACCTATCAAATAACCATTTCTCACTTTACATTTATGAAAATAAATCAAGGTACACAATTTATAAATCACACCAAATTAGCACCACATATTTTATAACAAAAACACAATGTATTCCATACAGAACATCACTCATAAACCAAATGCGCAAGATAACCTTATCAAAACATGTTTTTCAACATTCAAATAATTTGAAATTAATTTAAGGGTCCAAAATAAGGTGAACACATGAAAATAATATTTTTACACATTTATGCATGTCATAACACTCCAAAAATATATTTCACGCCAAAATATTTGATAATAGAACACATTTATAAAACCAAATAAACAAGTTAAATTAGTAAAATTAAGCAACGGTATGGAAGCACCTACCTCCGACCAAAACACTTTTGGAAAGATAGTGTGAAGTCCATAATCACCAAAAAAATAAACAAGGAACCCTAATAAACAAAATAGAACAAAAACACTCAATACTAGGACACCAATCAACAAAAAAACCCTATGAACAATGAAATAATCCTTAGTAAGGAAGGAGGTGGGTTTTCCTAAGGGGAAAGTGAGCAGTAGCTCTACAAATGCTTGGACGGGAGGTCCAGTCACCGGATGTGGACCGAACGACAAGGGGGATATGGGTCAAGAAGAAGGGGGATTAGGAGGGATGACGTGTGGCTGGTCAAAGATATCAAGGAGGAGGAAGACCGCAACTATGATGGTTGTGACGAGAGCAGGAAGGCCGGTGGATGGCATGCCCAGGTGAGGTGGTGAAGGCTAACGAGTCTTCATATATGGGGTGGGCTCACCCATAACAGGTCACATTCAGGTTTGATGCGCCAATTTAGGGAATATATGGGGGGTTTCAATGAGGGTGGTGCACACGAAAGAAAGGAAGAGGGGAGGGCGCGCCATGTGGAGAGGATGGTGGTCAACGGGCATAATCACTAGAAGGAGCAGTGCATGGATGGGGGGTCGAGGAGGGAGGAAATTCATGGGGGTGGAAGAGGGGGTGATGGGGAAGTGATTGGGTGAGGAATACCATGACCAAAAAGAAGGAATAATAATGAAAACAAACGAAATAAATAAATAAAATTAAACTGAAACTAATAATAAAAGTAATTATAATAAATTGATAGAAGTAAAATATATGTTATAACAATCATAATAATAATGATAATAGTAACAGTAATAATAAAATCCTAAAATAATAATAATATTATGATTATTAAAAAAGTTTTTTGATTTAATTTTTTTTCAAACTTTTAATTTTATTTCTCTATTAATTATTAATTTTATTTTATTAATTGAACTGGGCGAGGTCACACAACGACCCATGCGAGGCTGTGTGGCTTAGACCATAGTGTGATAGAAACATACAAGAGAAAAAAAATTAATTTTTAAATTAGAACCCAAAAATTTAATTCGGGCATCAACACGAACATCTTGATACAAAGAAAATTTATAAAAAAATAAATTTTAAAATAGGGGGTGTGGATGTGCATATGTGTAGACTAACATCTTACTGAAGTGATGTTTCATCACTGATTTATCTAAATAGTCATAATAGTTTAAATAATCAATTAATATTAAACATATATCATGATTTATATTTTGGATATAATGATACCATGAACAAGGTATAAGGATTGGAATAGTCAAACAAATATATGAATGTAAAAAAAGAAAAAAAATTCACAAATAATAAATTTAATGAATAATTATTAATAAAGGGATAATTTGATTTATAATGAATGATATATAATAATATATATATGTATATATGTATATATGTATATATATATATATCAATATGGTTATGGTATATAAATATAATAAATTGATGTTTATTTTATATGTGGTTTTAATGCATATGAAGTAGGATGAGCCATGAGGTAAGATATTTTTATTACAATCTTGTATATTTTCAGGATTGTGTATGAATAAAATTCATTAAGATAGATTATATGGAATTTGTAAACTAAAACCCATATATATTTTTATCCTATATTTTTTATATTATCTTTAATTAATATTACTATTTTCCTCTTGCAGATTCAGAAAACTATAGAGAATTTGTTTTTAAAAATCATTGACCTTCTTTCCACTCTACTTGACGAACATTTCCATCCATGTTCATATTCATTAAAAAAATTCATGAATGTTATTTTTTATGATACAATAGTTTTTAACTTTATTTTAAACAATACATTATTTTATTTTACAAGTATTAAACATGAATTCTTAATGTTTTTCCAAAATGAGTGATTTTACATTTTTTATAGACTGTTGGAAATGAATAATTGTTTTCCTATTTACTGCATAGAAAAATTTTGTTGCCTCCAAGAATAATATTTTCATTGTGGAATCCTATAAAGGATTCCATGGTTGTTTTAAATGAAAATGATTTAATATTTTTATAGTAATTTTATATTTATTATAATTTATTTCAGATAAATGGTTTATTTTCATTATATAAAATATTCTAATGATAATTTAATGGTGTTTTAATTTATGAAGACAACCATTTATTTCAAAAATTATTCAATAATACTGGGAGAAAATTTTGCCATAATTATTCTTCATATGTATTGTTATTAATTGTTAGGTGGTAATTACGATGAAACCTATTTTCATTTACCATGGATTAAGATACAATGAAATGATAAATCATTTCATGATAATTTGGAATACATATGAATGCATTTCAATTATGTTATGGTGGGATTTGTATCCCTTAAAATCATTCAGTAATAATATATAGATATCTCATGATATGGTTATTATAACCATGGAAATCATTAGGAATATTATGATTAACTTTTTTGTTGGAGTGTGATTAATACAAGATATAGTAACAAGGATATGTCTGGAAATGATAGTGAAAGCCAATGTATACATATTGTTACATAAATATGATTTCTTCTATACATTATCACAGAATTATTCATTGACATGATTTTGATTAAATATAATCGTAATATTATAATTTCATATTCTTATGATCACATTTGATTTTTTTACGACTCATGCATGATGTCTACTACATTGGCACCCCAATTAATTTATATTCATGATATGACTTGATTTTATAGTTTTTGATCTTATATTTTATGGGATCAAATCAGTTATGTTGGTAATATGAAAATATTTGGTTGTCAAATCATTATTTTTATTTCAATTATTCTTATTATTGATATATCCCATGATTACACTTATTGTTCCTCAGAGATTATCATTTCTTATTTTATGATTCTATTGGTTTTAATGAAAGGTTCTAAGTATTATATGTCATGAAGGGTGATAGTATGATGAAATATTTGTGATATTTTTAAGATTTTTTTTGAAATAAATTATTATACATCTTTTATCTAAAGAAAATAAACCAGTATATTTATCAAGAATTTATAAATATGTTATATATTGATTGTTTAAAATGGTATGAGAATGATAAATGTCATAAATGGGTTACCAAATTTGGAATAATATAATTTTTTTTTGTTTTTTGATATATTTATTAAATAATATTTTTGAAAAACATGGCGATATGATTAAGTGTATGATAACATCCTGAAGAATAGGTAAAATATATATTTTTTTATTTTCGGATAAAATGCATCATTGTTTTGATATTTAGAAGTGGATGTGATTGTTACATGTTACAACCTAAATTTTTTTGAATTATGTTTTTCAAATGAATTTAAGCGTTTTTCTATTCCTCGTCACTTATTACATCGTTCATGTCTTGCATTACACGAAATACTGATTTTCGTAAAAAAACATGACATATTATTAATAAATAATTATATGAAACATATCCAACTAGATGTTGGAATGAGGTTATGAATAATATTATCTAAATTTTGAAAATTCATATTTAAAACATGTATATAAACTAAATACCTTGATTACAAATTAAATATAATTAAAAATAAGAACTGTTTTAAAATAAGTAAAAAATTTTAATATGAAAATATTTTTATGCGCACAAATATATTTAACAAAAATAAATTTACCACATAAAATTTAGTGAATGATTCAATGTAAATTTATATGATATATATTGAATAAAATATTTTAAATTAATGCTATGTATTTTTTGGATAAAACATTTGAATAAATAAAATTTAATGTTTCAAAATTTTATCATTCTAATTATCTATTTTATAGTTTTTTACACACTTATAATAAATCAAATTATTAAAATTTTATAGTATTAGTTTAATAAAATAAAATAAATTTTTGAAATAACCATGTCAAAACAATCTATAGGTTAATATTTTTGGAATATTTTGAAATATTAATTTCTTGATTTCTAGTGAAAAATATTGAATTTTACTTAAAAAATACCATTCAAACTAAAATATTTATTAAGATAAATTATTTTTAAAATTTGTTATAAATTATATTTAGTATAATTATATTTTAATTAATCCTATTTATAACTTTTGAATCATTTCAAAATTTATTTTTTAATATTAAAAATTATAAAATGATGAACATTTTCACTTTGAAATCCCTCTGTTTCTTCGCATCTCCAATATTAAATTTATATGAAATTATTTCAATTATGTGGACATGCTTTGGAAAAGTGAATTAAATATTTGTAATCATAATATATTATATTATGTAATAAGGTTAACCAATGTTTTTAATATAATGAATTATTAGAATAATAAAACTTATTTAACTAGGTCAAAGTAAAAAATATGTATACTAGTGGTAAAACAAAAGAGATGAGGATTAATAATTAACTAAAAATTTTTAAATTATATTTAATTACCATAGTTACAAACTATTATTTCCAACTTATAATATAGGGTAATTTTGGAGTCATTTTCCCTTGTGAATTAATTTCATTTTTTATTCTATTGGGAAATTTCCATGTAGTTTCCTTGTGGGTTCCTTTCCACCTCTTATAAAAGTCCACCATCACACATCACTTATTCACACATATAATACATATAGTTCATCCAAAACCTTCAAAAATCCCTCCCCAAAACCATTATACATGTTCTACACCTAATTTTCCTCCCAAAATTCAAACACTAACATTTTTAATAAGATATCCAAAAAGTGGAGTTTCTAAGAAGATTTTCAAATGTGTATGAATTATGTTGAGACATAAGGCAAGGTATTTCTATCTCAGTTTTTAATTCTATGATAGTAATTCCATATTTACCACCTATTTCTCATATGTGGTGTGTTTAAATCACTAGAATATATTTTTAAATTCTTATCCTGAAAATTATTTTGATTTACATATCCATTTTAGAACCTCTCCATCAAGAGGTTTCCTTTCAAAAGATAACAATGTGGTATTTAATTTTTTTTTCTCAATTTTCCATAATATAAATATATGTTCTGTTATGCACCTTTCTCATTTTTTGATTTGTATAAAAATTCCATTTTACTTGTAATATCATGAATAAATTAATTCTCAAGATATTCTATGTTTCATTTAATATTAATATTTTTTGGGGCTTATGATTCAATATCCCCAGTGTATAATGGTTCTGGGGTACAATCTCATCTTTTATCAGGATTTTTTATTATTTTCCCTCCAATAATTTAATATTTTCATCTATCTCTCATTAACCTCCTAAATGTTCTTCTCCTATGGTTATTTCAGGATGATACATGTTTTTTCCTAATATTCATCTCTTTATTTACCCATGAATTAAAATATATGTAGTTAAAAAACAACATTATTTATCACTTCATGTCAAAAAACATTTTCTTCCAATACCATTTTTTCTAAAAAAAGTGAAAATGGTTTAAAATTATTCAAAAGATTTATTAAATACATTTTTACGAGTGTTATAAATTTTATAAAAAAATTTTAAGAATTTTTTTTTATCATTTATGAAATGAATAACATTTTGTTTTCTATCATGAGAATTATTTATATTATTTTTTTAATATTCATATATTAATTTAAAATTAAACTACTTTCTATTGTTTTTATTAATTTTTAGTTTTAAAAATTAATTTCTATAGAAAATTTATATTACTCAATAAATGTTAATTGAAATTTAACATTAAAACCATTCTCCATATATGATGATATAATTTGATATAATTTATGCTATAATAGGTATATTAACTAAGGATACAATTCATATTCATACATTGAATGGTTTCTTATGAGGATAATTTTATGAATCATGTTTATCATCAATTGGTTATACTATCAAAAATGATTATGAATCCTACTTATTTTCCTAGGTTATTATATGATGATAATTTAAAGTATTATAAAATAGTCCTCTTTTGGATTGTTTCTGATATGATGAAATGAGTATGAAAACCATTTAGTTTCATGGGTGAAGATATAATGACATTGATATGATCTTGTGCCATATAAATGTATTATATTCATTATATGATGGGTGAGACTTATATCTCCCTCGAATTCATTGGGTAACGACAGATGAAAATGAGTAAATATGTTTTGCGTGAACCTTATTATACGTTCAAAATGATATGTCTAAACCTGATTAGATTTTCACACTGTTATGTGATATAATAGATAAATGTTCACAATGTTATTCCTAGATATTATTACATATTTTCAATGTTCTTCCTAAACCTGATTACTTGTTAACATTGTTATGAATGGACTTTTTTTCAGGTCCTTAATGTTATGTGTGGACCCGGTTTCATGTCCTTATATTTTTTTTAAGGTTTAATTAAAATTCCATAACGTAATGAGTGAGCATGTGTCTATTTTGAAAAGTTCAAATTAATAGAAGATAAAGTGTATCAAAATAATATATGACATATGTCAATGTTACATTCTCATGGATAATGTTATTCAAATCTAATTTTTTTTACGTATTATTAACATCCAATAGTTAATCTATGACTCAATATTATGATATTTGATATGTTGGGTATGGTTTTTAAATTCAATTATTTTGTTCTCATAACCTTACGCTCATGTCATTATTTTGTAACTTCCTTTATTACCATTACTCTATATATGAGCTCAAAATTTCTAATGTTTACTTTCTATAGGTTATGAATAATTCCTTTACAAAGGTTATGTTTTTAAATACTACAATAGGGGAATATATTTTTTTATATGTTGAATATTTTCACCAATTTATATTATCTTCAACCTAGTATATATAGACACTAAAATAATATAGTCCCAAAACATCTGATTGTCTAATTAATTGAGTATTAATAAAAATATATATAATATCAATATATGAGATGCTAGGGTTTCTCTAGTTGGTAGCCATGGAGAGTTTTAGTTATCATTTTGAAACTAGTATTATGAATGTTTACGGATATTCCTATGGTTATTTATAATAATATGGCTAGGGATGTGTCATTGGACAATTTTAAGGACAAGTCAATATATATGAAAATGTCCTAGAACTATGTTACAAGATAGAGGATGTGGTTTACAATTATTCAAATCCATACCTGGATAGAACATGTCGATGTGGATCTGGTATAGAGTCATGTAGGGTTAATAAATCTTAAAGGGGTAGTTTGAGATAGACTCAATATTCACCTAGAACAGGAATATATGACTTGTTCAACACCTAGTTTGACACACCCATGAGATATTTATGAACCATCATACAAGATTTAATTAGAGTATGACTATAAATAACCAATTTTAAACCTAATGAATCATATATTTAAATGAATGTGTCATTATTTAGTCATCATATACCTATTTTTTCATTATTTTAGTGTTTCCCGTTATGATTTTTGTCTCTCAAATTAAAAAATTTGATTTTAGTCGATGGTTGGAACCCAAAGGAATCATCTTAATACAAAATGAAATAGAAAATAAAATGATTACTAACCTAAGGCACTAAATATTGTTGTAGATGAAATGAAAAACCTCATTCCACTAAAACTGTAGATATAAGATAGGAACACAATTTTCTTTTGTGATATGAAAATGATGATTGGGTTTTAAGGATATTCTAATGATATGTCACATTGAGGGAAGAAAATGTTTCAAACTACCACTTTCCAAATATGTAAGAGGGACATGTAGGTGAGTGAATAAAATAAAGAAGACGGTGATTCAATTATGGTAATATGAGACATTTATAAAAATATTGGAGAAGTAACGTGCAGAGGACAATTAGTGAAATGAATTGAGAGAGTACTCAGCTGAATTAAACAAACACACTACACTTTTTCATGTGCATGGAGTTTGAGAATAATGTGAATAAATTTCCACATCCAAGGTATAATGTGGAAGATACTCCCCAATAACATCTGAAGATAAAGTAAAAAGAGATTGTTTATGAAATCACAATGGATTAAGAGAGTCATGATAATTAGCGAACAACGATCCACCCCTCCTTAATTGGGAATTTCATATATAATTTTGTATGAATGAGAACTATGATAATAAAATTATTCATTTTTTGGTGTAATTTTATATTATTATCTCATGCTATGTAGATTCTATAATAAATAAAAGAAACTTGATATCCTATCAGTATAAGGATGAATGAACGATTCCAATGATAATGTTTTTTGAATATGATATGATCTTGTACAATGAATAAACTCTGAATTAAAATTTTGAAGTGTATATCTATCCATGTAAGATAAATATAAGAGTTATGGATACCATCATGGTTCTATGAGTTTATAGTTCAACGTAAGTTCAAAGTCATTGAAACAACCTTTTAGATTTTATGTCATGGGATTTTTTAATATTAATTATATTTTATGAGATATTTATTATAATAAACTCATTTTTGTATATGTTTTAATTAAAAGGTCATTTGAAGTGGAATGCCTTTAAACATTCCGAACATATGATTGAAGGTACAAGTAACTGTTAGTGTTCATCTTATCCTTGATGTTGAGGTAATTATGGGGTGTAATTGATCTCCTAATGAGGCTAGCCCACCTAATTGCTATCAAACCATTTTTTTTCTCTATATGATGTTTTAAAAATATAAATTAAGTAATTCATAATGTTTCATATGGTCACACATTTAATTGTATCTAATCAGGATCTAAATTTTATATTGAGGTTTTGGTGAAGTCTTCATCAAGATCGTGATAAAAAGTTTTGTTTCAGTATTTTGTATCACCCTCAGGCCGATAACTAGTTTGTATGAACAATTCAAACCATTGAGGATTTGATATGATCTTGTTATATAGATTTTCAAGGTGGTTGGATCAATACCTTCATTATGTAGAGTTTTCCAACAACAATTGCTTTCAAAAAAGAATTTATAGAGATCCATATGATGAATTTTATTGAATGATTTGTAGAACTCCAACGTACCAGAATGAAGTTAAACAAATCTATTGGGATCTAATCTAGCTAATAAAATCAAATAGATGATGAGAGATATGAAATGAATCATATGGTAAAAGTTTACAAAAATTCCATGCGTATAATTTGCGATGCGATCTAGAATTTGAAGTTAGAGACAAGGCCTTTCTTTTAATATAACAATAATGTATATAAGTGGAAAATATTCCCTATGAATATTGGACCCTTTTAAATTCTCAGTCATTTTGGGAACATATTTTTTCATTTGGTGCTTCCACATAAAAGATCTCAAGTTCATGATGTGTTCCATGTGTCTCTCTTAAGGTAGTGCAATCCTAATCCATTGGTATAAGTTCATATAAGTGAACTATACTAGTGGTTTGCCCAAATATTTTAGTATAGATCTTATATCTAGTACTGTAAGGAAGATATGTGGTAACCTAAAGATGTAATGAGGAAGAAATATCATCATTTTTTGGTACCAAAGTGATGAATTTTGAGGGTGAAATTTATTTTAAGGTTGTAGAATATAACTGAAAGATATTTTCTGAAATATTTATTCAATTTAATTAAATCTTTTGGATTTGTTTCATTACACGTAACATTGAGCTTATCTTGTATTTCACCCTACATAGAGTTTATGGAAAACATTACCTATTATTAAAATATATTTATATGATAGATATAACATATCCAATTGATTTGTGGGTATGAAAATTTTTAAATAAATTATGAAAATATATTTTTTATACATGTATATAAAATGAATTCTTTTATTGAAAATATATTAATAATGGAAATAATAACCATTTAAAAATAAATGAAATATTTTTCTGAAAATAAATTTTTATGATTAAAAATGTGTTATATGAAAAATATATAAAAAAATTCAATTTTTGTGAATTTTTTTATTGATATTGATATTTTATTTAATCAATAAAATGATTAAAATTCATCTTATGAGTTTCTTAGTCATGAGAAAAGAATAAATCCAATTAAATGCTTAAAATTATATCTTTCATGAAAGAAATTTTTCCACATTTTTTGAACATTTAATAAAATTAATTTTCTATGATTTTATAAAAAGAATTTGATAAAGTAATCTTCATTTTATTTTTAACATGTCAAAATTATCTAATCGTTAATTTTTTGGAATTTCATGAAAAGTATAATTTTCTTATGAATAGTGAATAATAATTTTTTTAATAAAAATCATACTTTTCATTTAAATTATTTATGAAGTTAATTATAAATTGTATTGGTTTTAAATTAAAATTATTAAAATTATATATTTCAATTTATATTGTTGGATCAATTTTTTATTTAATTTTTTTACAAAATAATCCTAAAATTTTGAATGTTTTCTCTTTGAAAATATTCGTTCCCATCATGTGTGTGGGATTTATTTTAAATTAAATATCCTCCTATTTTTCAATGGAATTTAGAAAAATGTTTTCCATGTTGTTAATCATCATAAAATATAATATGTATTATTTTCAACATAATTTTTGACATTAATTAATAGAAAAAATAGTAAAAATTATTTACCACTATTAATGTAAAAATAGTTTACTAGTGGACAAAAATAAAAATATTAGGAAAAAATGACCGAGCACATGTCTAAATCCTTCTAGACGATGATATTTATAATGTATACATCTCATGTTCTCCCCCCCCCCCACACTTAAAAATTCCACCACCACCCTTCATCTCTTCACACCTATCAAGCCATATAGTTCACATAACCCTACCGAAATCCCTGCCCAACATCCCTATATATGTTATATAGATGATTTTCCTTCCAATATACCAAAACTAGTTCCCTTCATATGATATCCAAAGGAGGAGCATCTATGTGACGAAGGGTCAAACATGTACAAAGGAATTTAGTACTTAAGGTTAGAGATTTTTGTCCTACTTTTTAAATTCATGAGACACATTCTACACTCACCTTCTATTTAATAATTGAGTTTAGTATAATTCAAAGAATGTATTTAATGATTCTTCTTATAAAAATAATTTATTGACATATACATTTTGGAACTCTGTTTCAAGTAGTATACGATTCGATGGTTTTCAATGCTGTAATTGATTTCTATCTCAGTTTTCCATCATTGATTTATCTATTATGTTTGGTACTGGTATTATTTTGTATGATTTATACACACCACCTTAGACATTTAGTATAATGAGTTTTTTTATTCTCATGATATTAAATGTTTTATTTAATTTTATTCTTCAATTGATCATATTATTCAATGGTATACAAGTTTTATTGGTTTTATGTTACAATATCATTATCTATCAGAATTGTTCATGATTACACTTCAAATTAAGAAGTTTCACTATCAATTTCTCAATAAACACATCAATTTTATTCTCCTATGTTTATGTCATTAGAATACATATTTCCCCTTTATGGTACTCAATTTATTTAATCAATACTTAAAAATATTGTTTTTATTAAAATACGACTTTTTTATCTCTTTAGTTGAAAACCCTTTTTATTCTAAAACCATGTTTTCTAAAAACATTCAAAAATGTTTTTAACATTATTTAAATAATTTAAACATTCAAAATTTTTTAACATTATTTAAATAATTTATCAACGGAATTTTACACATGTTTTTCATTTTAAAAAATTTTATGAAAGAAATATTTTTTAAAACATATGGAATGAAATGATTTTTCATCTTGCATGACCATTATTTTTTTGATGCTTCCTTTATAAATATTAAAGGTTATTTGCATAGAAATGTATTTTAAAAATGTTAAATGAATTTTTAATTTTAGAAAACAATTATCAATGAAAATTTATCTTCCTCAAGAAAAAATAAATGTTATATATATTTCATATTCATTCCCCATATATGATGTTATCCTTTGATATAATTTTTATTTTCCAAGTATATATACGAAGGTTGCCAATATTAATCTTACTATAAATGGTTTTTGATGAAATGATTTTTATGAAACCCATTTCTCTTCTAAGAGTTATACCATGACAAAATGTTTACGAAACACTCTTATTTTCATTGGTTATGATACGATGAAACATTGACATGATTATGAAACTAATATCATTTTCATAGATTATGATATGAAGAAATGTTTATGAAACCCATTTCAATTAATAAGTTATGATATGATGATTGGTTTATGATCTTGATCCATGCATATATATAATTTTCATTATGTGATGGGTGGGAACTATATCTCTTTAAAATGAAATGGTTAAATATGGATAACTAATAATTAAATATATTATTCATGAACTAGATTATATGTTCAAAATGTTATATATGAACCAAACTGAAAATTATATTTTTATTATTTCAAACAATTTTAAGAGAAAAGTGAGAAAATAAATGTTCAACCTCAAAAGGAGATGACAGAAAAATTAAATGAAAATTTATGTCTACCAGAGTTTGTCTCCCTAAAACATTTATAGGATATATATTTTAAATGAGTGTTTGTTTCATCCATTATTAGATCGTCAAACCCATTGGCCAACATATCCCAAGATAGAATGTACTCCTCAGGGGTGATCTACCCATTGTTGAATCCCCATTGAGAATTCTATCCAGTTTTTCTATCTAGATGTATTTCTACTCAATGAGAGTCACCCGCAGTGACCTCCCAATCATTTTCGAAGCTTCGTCCTCAGAGGAATGGAGTAAAAGAACCTGTTCGACCACTTATTCTTCCGAACTCAAGAGAAATTCCAATGATTGTTCACCCACACCGCATGGTTTCCACTAGAAAACGGCCACACTATACATCTTATGGCCATTTAACTTCTTGGCTAATCACTTCTCTATTGGAGGTGGTAAAGAACATTAATCATTCCCTTTATGGATCCTCATCCAATTACAACTCTTTCTTGAAAACACATCTATAGAAAAAAATTCTATCATTGATGGGATCTTTTTCACAGACCACAACATTATCCTATAATAGATACAACTAATCTATATTCAATCCATCCACATCAAGATCATCAAAAATGTTTCGTAGTAGAACCGGAGTCTGATTCACTAGGATAATACCCCTATTTATTCCATATTTAGATTAATGATCCATGTCCAAGACATCCCCCTTCAATCCCTCCTTGAACACAACATCATTACACCTCATTAAGACCTTAGAGAATTAATCTTCATTAACTAAGAGAGAGTGACAAATCATTTCTATCACCCATTCTATAGTAGCCTTCTCTTCACTACTTCCCACCATAGTTGAAACAACATTACTCACTTAAAAATAAACCTATTCCAAAGTAGAAATGTTCGAAACATGACCAATATCAGCCATATTCTATGTATTATTATATAAAGGGACTGCCAGATCATGACCTAGTCTAACAAAAATATCAGAATCCCATAGATGGGGAGATGGTACCCCCTCCTGTATCTTTCCCATTGAGCATTCAATTTACTCATATAGACATCCATACCATCCTTGTAAATCAAACCACCACTATCCTCAACTGAAATACAATATTGCACATGTTATATCTTACCAACACGTGGTTCATTTGAGGTACAAGACAATTAATTTCCATCACCTAAAAACATCAACCCTCTATTCCTGAAATCATCCACACTATAACCTAGTCTTATGCATGGTGAGAAAAACTGAAACCATGACTCAAACAGAACCACTTTCCTATACCATAACTCCTCATCCACATCAATTAAAAATGACTCAACTTGAGGCTTCAAAACATCAAATTTTACACAAATTCATGGGGAAATTGGTTGTAATACCTCATTAGTCCTAATGTCCGTACATAGTTATTGTCCTACTAAAATACTAAGCATTTGAGGGATCAATGGGTTTTGAAAAGGGAGAGTGAACTTCAGAAATATTACTCATACCTCCATTTTTGAATAATCCATATTCATATTAAAATCATAGGAAAACTTGAACATGAAAAAACAAGATCCTTCATAGGTGTGAGGCACACTAAACTAGGTGAGAATTAGATCGTCCTCAGATGAAAATCAGATCATGATATTCCTATAATCCAGAAACCCAACTGTTTCCTACTCCAGTAGACCCTATGATCTGAAGATACCGAGATTAAAAGAATTCATCAAAGGATGATGAGTTTTGAAGCATGAAATTAATGTCAGATTAAGTAGAATTGATGAATTTGTGTACTCTGACATTGAAATAGAATGTTAAGAGTATCCTTAGAAAAGTTCAAGAACCTTATGAGTTAGTGAAATCAAAGGAAAATATTGTAATAATTAAGGGTTAGGGAATAGAATATAGGATGGAAATCATGCTCCAACAAGAGATGGTGGAGGACCCACCCCACAAAGGTGGGATAGGCCTGTTTGAAATCCATCACCGCCTAGGGCATGGCCAGGTAACGACTAAGCTTCCTGAGAGTGCCTCTCAGATTATATCTATGAACCTGATTACATGTTCAAAATATTATTCCTGAGCATGACTATAAACTCAAAATGTTATCTATTAACCTGATTAGATGTTCAATATTTTATTCATGATCCTAAATATATGTTTACAATATTATGTTCGGTGATAACATTCATGTGAATAATGTTATGCCTAGAAATAGTTACAGGTCCATAAGTTTATTAGAGGTCCTCATTTCATGCCCATTAATTAATGAGTGAAATTATTTCTATTTACACTTCTTTACAATTTCATGATCTAATGTGTATGCCTATAATATATGTCTTTTTCCAATGTTATATTCTTAAGGATCATTTTCTATGATTCACTTATGATTCATTTTTTATTAATTCTAATATTTAGGCCATGAATCAATATTATAATATCTGATATGGAGTGTATGTTTTTTAAATGTTATTTTCATATTGTGATGCACTTATATTGATGTTATGAGTATATATATCCGTTGTTTATCATTAAATATAATTTTATCTCAATCTTTCATAGGATCTCATTCCCATAGTTAGGAAGACTGGTTTTTAGTAGGTTATGTTTGTGAATACTAAAAATGCAGAATATCTTTACGGGATATGATGAAGATAAATCCACAAATTTGATGATTTTGTACCTAGTCTCTATACCAAAAAAAACTATTATGTTCCTTAGAAATTTGATTGTTTAATATGTTGAATATTTATCAAAAAAAAAATATAACATCTATATATGAGAATGTTGGGTCTCTAGAGAACCAAATTCACCTATGGTTAATAACACTGAATGGGGTGGATTGGGTACAAACATAATTTACACCATTGCATGCTAAATGGTCCTAAGACCTCACACCTGGCTAAAAATTTTCAAGATATTTTCATGGGTTATTTCATATTTTCTTTATCAACTATTTTGAAGGATTTGAACACAAATGACCATGTGTAGACAATGATCAAATTAATTGTTCAAATATTAAATACACAATTTCATGATTTAGACATCCTAGGAATAATATTTTAGGATTTTAGGATTCTCTACATTAATTAATAAAGTTTAATGCACATTTTTAAAATTTTTTATTTTAGTAAGGGATTTAATATAAATTATTAGTTTAGGTTTTTAGAGGTAAAATAAAATAATAAAATAATTTTTTCATATTATTTATATTAATTCCTTTAGAGTAAAAAAATCTTGTAGGAATGTTAATTCAAATCCTTAGTGAATAAGTGTTGTATTAGAAGGAAATTATAATAATTTCATTTTTTGTTGTATCAAAATTCTATATATCCTGTACAATATTTTTTCCAGGAATGTAGTATCAAAGAACATTATGATTCTCATTATTTTTTATTTTTATTTCACTTTGGGAATAGATTGAAGTTATTCATTTTGATCCCATATCAATTTTCGAGGAAGGTAAGTCACATTTGATATTCTGAATCGACGAATGATTATTTTTTCCATCAATTATTAATGAAAGATTCGAATGGAAATTATTTTTACATTATAGTTTATGACTCTTATTCAAAAGTGGTACATAAATCATATATGTTGGGAAAAAATCAACATCAAAAATATGAATAATTTATGGGATTTTTTGGTTGCTTTGCTTAAGAGTTTCATAGCCTTCCTCTCAATCAAGATGTTATGTTTTTAATGATACTCATACGTGGTGATAAAACTATTATTTGTAATCCATATATAAATACCATTATTTATTTAGATTAATTCTATATGAAACACCTTTTGAATATGGATAAGGGATAAATTCATCCATTTGTGTCACCATGGGGGGAACCATTACTTTTTTGTAAAAAATAAAGATGGATCAATTCATCTTGTCATTGAATATGGAGAACATAACATGGTCACTATCAAGAACAAGTATCCGCTACCAAATATTGATGTATTATTTTATTAAAAAAATGGATCTTAATACATTTGCAAAATTTAAATTTATTTTAGATATAAAAAATTAAGTGTCTAGAATGGGGATATACCCCATACATCCATATGTATTATGTATGGTCATTATAAATATATATTATATCATTTTAAATTATCAATTCCCTTGATATCATTGTATATTTAGTGAATATAGCATTCATAATGTTTTTTAAATTTTTTGGGTAGTCATTATAAATTATATTACTGTATATTTTGAGTGGATTTAAAAAAATTAAGATCATTCAATTATTATATTAAAGTCCTTGAGGAAGTATATGTTATATTCAAAAATTTAGTAAGTGTGAATAATTTCATTAAAATGTGTCATTCATGGTACATATAATATCATGCAATCAAATTTAGGTAGACCCTTTAATGATGGAAGTTATTGACCAATAGCCCAGACCAACCACAATAATAGAGAATTATAGTTTTCTTTCATTGATTTGGTACTATTGATTCTTTTTAATATATTTATCATTTATATATAATCTAATAACCATATAGAAATGAAAGTCGAAAATGTTCCATATTTTATTTAAATTTGAGAAAATACTAAAGGAACTAAAGTGATGTTTTATCAAGGAACCTATGCTAACACTAAAATGCAGTATGGAAGGGTTTATTATCAATTTTTATTTATCAACGAGGGGACTCATATCCATTATCTTGAATAATAATGTGATGGTATATTATTTCATAATTCAAGTAAACATTCATGAAAAAAATTACTAGGATCACAATTTTTACTTTGTAGTAGTAAAATTTTCATTGAAAAGTATGAGGTGTTATCATTACATAGAAATTGGAAATATATATATATAGATAAAAAATTATTGAACTATATATTTATTGTAAATTATTTGAATATTGTAACACCCTAATACTTCAAAATATTTTCTGTTGGAATAAATTTAATTTTGGTCCTTACTTACTTTATATAAAAAACAAATTTATGCTTACTATACACAAAATATAATAATTAAATTTCCTTACACTTATCCCTAACGTTTTCATTCATTACATGTAATATTGAATTTATTCAATGTCTTTTGTAACAAAAATACTATGTTTTACTGAAAAACAATATATTATTAAAATATTATAATTTCATATAAAAAGATTTAACCTAGAAATAATATTGTAGGTTTTCAATAATACTAAATAACTTATAAAAATATATATTTTATAAATATATATGATTAATTTATTAGTTACTAACTAATTTGATATGAAAATATAAACCAAATGAATATAATGGAAATATTTTTATTTTTATGTTCCCAGAGGCGTTCAGTCTTATTAAAATAAATTATTATAACTATAGAATAATATTAATAAAATATAAATGTTATATTTTAGAAGAAATATTATTTATATTCTTACAATATATATTGTATTCATAATATTAGATCAAACCCAAATTTATGCATAATAACCTATATTTTTATAAAGGTAGTTTTTCCACCCTTTAATGGAGAACCTATTTTAAATCTAAATTTTTGATCTTTTATAAATATAATATGAAAAACCAAATCTTAATTTATTAACTTTAGACATAAAAATTATGATAGGGTTAATGTTTTTTATTTTTCAATGATGTTTTATTTTTTGATGCATAGTGAATATACTGAATATTAATTCAAAACTACTTTGTCACCTCATTTTTTTATTTAGATTGATTAAATTATTATTTTGTTTTAAAGTTTATTATACCAATTATATATCATTTAATACAATGTTGTTCATGGGAATCAATATCAATACAAAATTGGATATATAAACTTCACAAACTTTTGAACATTTTTACTTTAAAAAACCACTTTGTTATCCTGTCTATGGGATTAAATTTAAATTTCTTTCTACCAAAATTTTATTGTAATTTGGAAAAAAGGAATAAATTTTTGAAATCATAATAATTTCATATTTATAGTTAGTTCAACATAGTTCTAGAAAAAGAACATTAGTGAGTGTAATCAAATATAATTATTGTGATTAAGTGGAAAATTATATTAATACTCGAATAAACCTTAAAAATAAGGGACAAAATAACTTATAAATTTTTCAAAAATTAATTTTATATTCCTATTTCTAATATATAATAAATTTTATTTAAATGGATTCATTAGTGGATCCAATTGACATGGAAACATGTGGGTGGAATTCTGTTTTAAAAAATTTACCATAACACCACTCTTCCATAATAAGAAGGCACCCACCGTCCTACTTATTCACACCTCTAAAGAACATTGTATAACTCAAAATCTTCTAAAATTTTCTCCCGTAATCCCTACCATTAAACTGTAAGCATCGAATTGGTCAAAAATCAATCCAATAAGGACTTCTGGAATAAACCAAGGTAACATTATTCAATTTCCATTTATATTCAATTTATTTCTACACCCTTTTATTTATTATTATTACATTAATATAAAATAAATTGGTATCCTAAACATAATGATAATTTTTTTCTTAAGGGATTTACATGACACTACACAGACTTCATCAAAATGTGTAACGAAATTACAATTTGTGTACAACGAATTACCTTCTCATGAAATGATGTTTTTATTTTTTTTACTTCACCGTCTATCAGGGTTGAGAATTATGATTGAAATTTTATTTATTTATGATATAGATATATATATATATGATATTTATTATTTCATAATAATTATTTACTTTTTATATAATAGATACATTCATTCTTTTCATTTTGTGTAAATATGATAACACCATTTCTGGATATGTGGACTATCTCCTCCTCAAAGTGATGTAATACATTCACAAAATGCATGGAATGAATTAAGGATGATTTTAATAATAATATTTGGAATATATGACTTATATATGTTATTGTAATTATAATATACAAATATATCATTTACATTTCTATCTTTTTAAATGAGAAAGAAATTATAGTTGTGTTCATGCATACGTACGACCTAACATCTCCATGAACAATGCATTTATTTTATTATATCTAAATATTATGGATTATTCTAAGTAAATAAACATTGAATATATATGAAATATATATCATGTTTTAATATTGATATATTATGAAATCATGATCGGTGTATGGGTAACAAAAAAACAAGTCAAGACATAGTAAAAAACTAGGGAATTTAACACAGGAAATAGTGAAGATAATGAATTAGTTTTATCAAATGGGTGAAAAGATATCATAGGGAACTAATATATGATATTTTAAATTTTATTATGGTTTTGGTATATGTTAGTAACATGTTTTAAAACCATATACATGATGTTAATGAATGTTCATCCAAAATGAAACACAAGGTATGGGTTTTCAACTCATTTTACATTCTAATGAGACTTATTTGTTATTATTCCCTAATTCACCAAATATTTATGTATATCATTCCCAGTTATCATTATATTTAATGATAAACTCACAAATCATGGTATTTTATGTTTTCCCTTGAACTATCTCATTCATTGGGTTTGAATTGAAAATTACCAATTAGTAACAATTATCATTGCAATATCACTTTTTTTGTGATTAGTAACATTCTATTGAAACCATCCCTTAAATATGATAATTTTTATTAAAAATTACAATTATCATAAATATATATATTATTATGTAATGGATATTATTATTGTCTACACCATATATCATTTTTAAATATTATTTTTACTTTGAAAATTATTTGATTACCTATGAAATTATTGATGAATACTTATATTTTATTCAATATATATATATTATAATGCATGTTATTAATTAATTAATTAAATTATATGATATATAAGGAATTATTATGAAAATGAAGGCATTATTTTGGGACAGATAAATGAAATCCCATTGGGTTGGGGACCTATTAATGAAAGCCCTAAGATGCAACATTAGTCTCATGAGATTAATTCGTTGTCCAAATCAGAATAGTTTAAACTATCTTGAGAAACAATCTTGATGGTAAAGGTATCATGTGGTTGGGAAACATGACATATAATAATTAATAATTAAATTTATTTATAATTATTTTGTTATTATTGTTTCCAACGTTTTTTCGGGGCGCGCGCGACTGTCCCATTTGGGGACGAAGGACACGACTTTTTGTTACCCCACATTCCCGATTTTAAAAGGCAGGAGGCATTCACTCATTATTCAGGGATATTTTCTCCTTGATCATAATAGGATGAAGGGATGTCATTTCTGCATTCTGTGGATTCCTCCTTGGAACTCGTCACCTAGTACGGGTATCCCTCAAAGATTTAATATGTTGTTTATGAAACTCTTCTCGGCGCCATATCTTCATGGACACGAGCTAATTACACTGCTTCTGTCAGGACATTCCAAGGGGTCCGGTCTGGGCAGCAACCTTCTGTTAGGGGGGTAGTCACGCTGAGGCATCATTGACGTGTCTGGACACTGGGGATTGTTGTACCATTCCTCTGTCCCTTATTATAGGGATTCTCAAGGGAGCGGAAGCCCGAGTAATCCCACATCGAATGCGAGGAATTGTATTCCATAGGAATGTATCTAAAGTTTTCCTCAGCTTCGTGTGTTTATAACGGGGTATGCCTCAAGTTTAACATCTATTGGAGATAGATTGGACTGATTAGAACACTGATTAAAGTGGATCAGATTGATGAACCCCCTAGAGGGAACACCGATATTGGGGCCAACATGTGGGCGGATTCCGGGATGTTGTGGAGATGAACGAGGTGTCATAATCTCACTAGGATGTGGTAGTCGGGGTATGAATCTGGATGGATAGTGGTTTTGGGTTTGATCCTTGAAGAAACTTCCTACGTACCATGCCTTGACATGGATCAAAGTCATCATAGTTCGGGATAGATTTGTGGGGCTTACACTCTAGGCTGACCATGTTGGTGGGTCAACCGACGTAAATGAGGCCAGAACGACCGAGTGGTGGTCTTGAATCTCGTGAGGTTTCCTACGTACCATGCCTTGACACGGATGAAAGTTCATGTAGTTCAGGATGGTGTGGTGTCAGAGAATCGATGTGAAGATGGACCTTGGTTCGATGGGTGATGTGCTCGAACCTCAGAGAGGCTTCCTATATACGATTCCTTGACATGGATCAAAGTCCACTTAGTTTGGGATGGATGGGGATTATGTGCTGAGATGGCCCATGGTGGTAGGTCTTGAACCTCGTGGAGGCTTCCTATGTACAAAGCCTTAGCATGGATCAAAGTCCCCATAGTTCGGGATGGATGGGGCTTATGCACTGAGACAAACCATGGTGGTGGGGCTTGAACCTCATGGAGGCTTCCTACGTACCATGCCTTAGCATGGATCAATGTCCATGTAGTTCATGATGGATGGGTCTTACACTCTGAGACGACCCATGGTGGTGGGGCATGAACCTCGTGGAGGCTTCCTACGTGCCATGCCTTAGCATGGATCAAAGACCTCGTAGTTCACAATGGGTTGAGTTTAGGGACAGTTCTTACTCTAAGTCCATGTGAGTCATGCTCAGTGTGAGAAACAAGAGGCATCAGAGACCTGACAATCACGTCGCAAAGGGTGCTCCTGTGGGAAGCGAATAGGGGATTACACGTTGAGCGGCCCATGGGGCCGAGACTTACTCCAGGATGGAGGCTTGATGGTGACAAAGCCCAGCGAGGGAGGGAAAGGGTAATGAGAACCCCTGCGTCCATGTCCCCTCTTGGTCCTTGGCACCAGGGAAGTACAGAGGTGCAAGGGTACTACCTCTGGCAAGAAAGGCTAGGGGATTACACCAAGGAGGATGCCCTTCCCCGCAGAAAAACGCCACTCCAAGAAGGAGGATATCATTCCCTGTGGAGACCAGGGGGCGTGGAGATTGTCCAAAGTCGGGGGACCCAGCGTGCGAGGCATGGTTCCAGGTCACAATTTAACATCATGTGTTGAGGATGTGGGTGCCTAGAAGTTTAAGGTCCTCCAGCTTGGACGAGGTGGGTTTGCTTCACACCCCTAGGACTTACATAACTGGTACCCTCTTCCCCTTGGGGATGAAAAGGAATCAGTAATTCCATAGTAAAGGGGGTCCGCATAGTGAACCACCAAGGGGTCCACGTTAGCATGGATATGAGAAGAAGAAATAGTCATTAGCATGCATATGTGAAGAAGCATTAGGAAAAGAAACGCTACGAGAGGTATCATCTGGGGGAATTTGAAGTCACATCTTGCAAACCTGGAGGGTCGCACGAGAAAAGGATTCTCCAAGCAGAGGGCTCCATAGGCAGGGGCCTTGTGGAGCTCTGTTACTCCACGTGGCGGAGGGAACTTGCGAAGGGGTTTGCTTAACGATGTGGGGTGCCTTATCCTTAGAATGGGGTGGAGGTGAAAATAGGAGGTTCTTCATGAAGTAGAAGGGCATTCGCAGAGCACAGTCTCGCAGAGCAATGATGCCTCACTGAGCAAGGTGCCAGGAAGTAGTGTGCTTCACAGAGTACATTGATCCTACCGTAGAAAATCGATCAAGTGTACACAAGGGGTGCATCACGAAGCATAAATTCTCCACGATGACACGGGTCCCCTTGGGGATCCCCATCCTTCGCGAAAACCCTTAGGCTTTGCGAAAGGAATCCCTATCAGAAGAGGGGATCAAATGAAAACAATGGGGAGGCACTTCGTGAAGTGGAAGTACCTCACGCAGCTCATGTTCCACCGAGCGGAAGAGTGCTTCACGATTCGTGAGATGAGAATCCGAATGGTTCGATTGTATGTCTGGAGAGCTCATGGGTATCTCGGTATTTATAGGTAATAGGCGCCGCGTAGCGGAGCTCACACGGTGCAAAGAAGGGTGATGGAGCTTCGTGGCGGGTTCCCGAACGTCAAATCCATTCCCGGAGCCTCCCGCCTCATGTGGTTCGCGGTGGGTTCATGAACATCAAATCTGTTCGTGAAGCATCCCGCCTCCTATGCTTTTCGGTGACCGCGGTGCTAGGGGACTCTGCGACTGGGCTTTACGAGGCAGTCTGGGGGGGGGCATCTTGGAGCATTTCTTTCGTTCCAAATTTTGGTGCCAACAAATGCCCCCCCATAGACATGGAGCCGCGGAGGGATCATGTGTCAAAGTCTGAGGGAAATCTCCCAAATAAATTACCAATCACAGTGCTAACTCATGAAGAGGGTTCGTGAGGCGGACGGGGGCCGTATGGGCTGGGCGTGACGCGAAGCTCCAAGCGGGCTGGACGCGCCGTGAAGCTCCAAGGCTGTCACCTATAAATAGAGGGCCTTCCATCTCTTTTTTTCATTCCTTTATCCATGATCGTGTCTTCTTGTGCTCTCAATTCATGAAGCTCTACGTACTCCATGACGATCTCTGCGAATCGAGGCTTTGCAGTGCACATCGATTCTTCAACTCTACGTTTTCACTCAGCGATTCGGCTGTGAACGCCGAGGAAGCCTTCCCATGAGAATTCTTCACGAGAGGCCTTCACGAATGATATTCGCAAACATACCACTCAAACTTCCATGTTCTAGAACCAAATTTCCTACCAAGATGCTGCCCAGGGGGTCCTTCTAGATGTCGCCCAGAGGGACGAAATGGGGAATAGCATGGGGCAAGGATAGCTAATATTGAGCCACTCGGATCATGATTCTCTAGTGGAGTTGCTGTCAGAGAGCCAAATGAATTACTTGTTGTGCAAGAGGTTTCCTCTGTATGGCCTCAGGCTGAGGGACGATGTCTTCATCCCTCTAGCAGGTTGGGATGATCCAGCTTACTGGTTCTGGAGCACGTCGTATCAGCACCGATGGTTTAGGGCTCCCAATGGCCATGCTCGGAAGGACTTCACGCTTGTTGTTACCGATTTTCAACGCAATCATCTGAACAACATAGATGAGAGGGAATTGGAGCAGGAGACGTCCCCTCTACTACACCTAACCATCCTTAAAACGGTGCTGGGGAACCCAAAGAAGGGGTGGTTTGAGGAATAGGACCTGTGCCAGGTTGGAAATTTCACCGATGATTGGACTTCGGCCTACTGGGAAGGCTCCTCTTGTGAGGAGTTCAGGGAAGAGCTGAGGAGAGTGGGCCTGTATAGGGTAGTTTGGGCTTCCCAGTTCCATATATACCAGCCAAATCAGTTAATATCAGAGAGGATGAGCCGATGGTCACTAGGGACCAATACCTATCACCTATACCACAGAAAGGTCAGAATCAGCCTATGGGATGTGCAGTATATCTCGGGGGTCCTGATATTGGGAGAAATATTTCAATAATTTCTCCCCGCCTTGGGCGCATGGGAGGATCCAAAGCAGATTCCATGTATGGTGATGGAATTGATGGAGCTCGTTCCCGGGGAGGACAAGGAGACCTTGAGGGATGTCCACTTCAAGAACTGGTTCAAGAAGTTTTTGAACTTCTCAGAAAACATACAGTTCCCGGTGAGGCCTTGAACTTTCCCAAAGGGTGCCCGGATCAAGGAAAACTCATACTGGAGGGTGCTGGTTGATATCCAGTGGAAGGCCCTGGGGGTTCAGTGTTAGTATTGAACAACATCCAATAGTCAGGCTGGCAGCATTCATTGCATCCCTCATTTGTGGTTGGATCCTGCTGGTGAGGGATACAAACATGGGAGTTCGGCCAACCACTTTCATTGTGGAATCCACTTTGGTGAGAGGAGGGAGCATCATCCAGGGGATCTCGATGCTCTCCATGTTGTACAAGATGTTGTGGCACATTAGTGAGGGGAAAATGCCACATAGGGTATGCAGGTCGTTCCACCTCCTCTACAGGTGGATGGTGGCGCACATTAGGGGGATCTATGAGCATCTGAATCCCATATCACCTCCGGGGTCATACTTTCTCCCCTTGATATTGAATGTAGTGGGGAGCTTTCCAACAAATCTGACCGCAACATCGGTTCTGAACCAGGTTTGGAGGGTGGAAGAATTAAATTTCCACCCCTTCCCATTGCCAATAGGGGCCTTCACTGATGATGATCGGGATACAGAAGACCATCCGGCTTACCTCCTGGCCTTTCTAGGTGGAGTCCTAGTGTCCAGGGTGGACCGTGAACGTCTCTGGGAGCCGTACACCCCACACCGGTTCTCTAGGCAATTCTGGTGCATGCAGCGATGGACCCCGCAGGTTTATCTGGGGGTGCGCTACAAGGATCACCCATGTACGATGAGGCAGATGTGGATCATGTTCACACTGGAAGACGAGAAGATGCTAAAAGCATTGCCTCCACCGACTGCTGTCCTTCGGCTGATAAGAGAATACGCCCATAGCTGGGAGGCGGCCTACCCGGGGGAGATGCTGAAGCAGAAAACCGTCTTGGTTGGTGAGGGTGAACTTCCTCAATATCGGGGCTGAGGCCGGAAGGCGATAAGAGAATATCGTAGTGACGGTGCTGCTGTAGCTATAGCACCCACACCAATTTATGAGGGAGCAGTAGCAATGGATCCAGTTGCGGCAAATCCAGTTGCGGTAGCAGAGCCGGTGGTCCCAAGGGAACAGAGTCATCCAGAGGGGCGGCCACTGAGGGGATTCTTCAGGATTCCTATGCAGGCCTTGACAAAATGGTTGTGCCTTATCAACATGCTGGACAATGTTGTCTTCCCAGAGTCCTTGGACATCTAGGAATTCAACTGGCAATACCTTGGCCCATCCGAATTATGGGAGCGCCTTGGCCTCCTCGGGATGGACATGCCGAGAATTGGTCCCGTTAAGGCCGGTATTTTCGTATCCCCAACGGAGGTGGAGCAATACATCGCCGAGCTGTAGGACTTCGTGCATTCCAGGGGTGCCCCACTCCTGTTGACAAAACAGGTGAGGGTAATGCTAGATCAGATGGTTCCCCCACAGCTGTCTGCCGCTGAGCAGAGAGAGAGCTTTCCCCTACCGGATGAATCAGATGAGTCCTCTGGGGGAGACGAGGCTGGTAGGGAGAGTCCGATAGAGGAGGGTGAAGTCGGCGACCAGTCCTCGGATCTCGAAGATTTCACTAATGCTCTCGAGGTAAAATTCCAAGTCTTGTCTTCATAGTTATCCCTTAGGATACTCTGGATTCCTTATCAGTATATGTACTGTGCAGGAGGACCTTATGCATAGACCTCATTCTCGTCCCTCTGTGGGTGCCGACGTGGGACCTTCAGGATCTGTGCCTGTGGCTACAACAACCTCCACGTCTGGCAGGGCTGGGACAGTTGAGGCGGCTCCCCTGGAGTCTCCAGATCTATTGACCATATACGGGGGCCCGCGTCTCGGGGTTCTGACGACATCAGCCCAAGAGCAAGACTAGGGATTTGACCTCTGTAGGTCTCCACTACTGCATTCACAAATTCCATCCCCTAACCACATTAACTTATATCCACATCACCTTCTTGGAATCTACAGTCCTTCAATTGGCATGGGCTACTGTGGTGAAGTTGGTGAGGGATTCTGGTGGTGATCTTCACAAGGGCATGCTGATGGTCGTGGAGGTGAACATCCATCCTGAACAGACTACAGCGCTTCCGGTTTCCAGCGGGGGTTCCAGTGGGACTACGCCTGAGATCATCGAGGTGGGATCTGATGGTAAGGATCAACTAGATGATTCAGGTTCCGCCACGCCTGATCCAACGCTATACATGGACCTAGCCGAGGAGATCCTTGGGGCGTTTTCTGCATATGAGCCTTCCAATCGCACCAACTGGGACAAGAAGGCCTCTGAAGAGGAGGATAGTAAGATACTCTATCATCATTCATGGAATCTGATCTCGTGTTTCATCAATGACACCCCCAAGAATTATGGTTGAATGAGATGGACATACTTCGCTCGTGACTACGTGAACTGTGCGCTGGTGGAGTTGATGCCCAACACCCTCACATGCTCATCCAAGACCTTATGGAGGAAAAGATTCGGGAGTATGATTGAGGCCTTGGTGTGGGCTGGCAGCGGAGGAAGGCAGTGAAAATCAAGAGGCTCTAGAAGGTTGAAGACGAGGTCTAGTGGCTACAGGCCCGGGCAGATGAGCACTTTGCTTCTCTCTGTGCACAATCGGAACTCATCTCACAGCTTAAAGCTCAAATGGTGGAAGCTGAAGAGGGCTTGATACAGAATTCTTGGGAGGTGATCTCCATCAGGGCCGATGTGGAGAGGTCCTATATCGCGTCCAATGAGTTCCTCCCTCTCGCCGCCGAGGAGTGATAAGCAAACAAGTGGCAACAATTCTTGGACGCCACTAGCTAGAGGGTGGAAGAGATGAAACATTCCTTTGACGATATCAATCCGTCCATGGGGGAGTTTACCCCCCGGGTACTGTAATTATTACAAACCCTTAAATGTACATTCATGCTTTGATTTTTTTAATGTTGTAGAATACATGAGTTCTGGTGTTTGCACTATTTCATTTCATCCTAATGATGTTTGCAGAATGTCCAGTGACCATTACCTAAGCTCACGTGGGTCAAGACCGTTGTGAGAGACAAGGGATAGTCACCTCATCACCCTATAAAAACATAGGAGTGCAAACCAGGCTTCGGGAATTCGGGGTTTGGACAACCGTTATGGATTTCTAAGAAATGGGAGAGACTTGACTGGAGAATGGAGTTCTCAGAACATCAGAATTACTGTTTTTCAGTGTGCTCTTGTGAACGAATAGTGAAATGACATGGCCACTGAAATCGATCCAATAGATGGGAATGGGACGTTTGAATCACGATACCTAGGACTCAGAACCTTGTGGGAGCGGCATGACAATAGAGGATAGCTGTGGACCATGGCGGAAACACAACATCCATACTGCATTAGCCTGGAATGGGGACAACAACTGAGGGCCGACCAATGAACATGTTCGCAACACGGGGCCTGAATCAAATATCATCGATCAGTCTTCTGGGATGTTGGCCTAGGACAGTAGGCGGACCATAGGTCAAGCATCCATACTGTTAAGGGGTCCCTCCTAACATGACCAGTCATCCGGGACATTGTCCTAGGACATTAGGCAGACCATAGGTTGAGCATCCATACTGTTAGGTGGTTCTTCCAGAAATGAATGAGGACAAGAGTCCAAATAAGGGGCATCCAAAGCATGGGACATTGAGTGATGGTTTGTTCGAATAGAATCCAACACTCACGAAATTACGCCACCATGGTGGGAGTACGCTAAATGGGCACATTGGTTTGATCATGGATCATTCCTTCATTCAGATCGTTCCTCTCTAGTGAGGGGGGATATCACTTCCCAATGCCATCGTGGGGTATCTAGAACTTGTTCGGGAAAAAATTTCAGTTACATGGTTCCTCACGAGGGGTCAGGCTAGAGGCCGAAAATGGGGAGGAACAGGACTGTATGATTCATGTGGTTGGACCCTGGGCAAAATACCTGGGTGTCTCTACATATCCCATAAGGATGGTAAGCATGCCATACATAGTTCTAGAAGCACAATTTAGTCATAGATCAACACTGGTAACTAAAATCCTCTCTAGCAGAGGCTTTGGTGCATCCCATGATTATCATGGGGCATCCCAAACTTGTTCGGGGAAGAACCATAGTTTAGTGTTATGCGTCGAGGATATATGGACTCATGTAGTTTAACATCATATGATAGTATGTGGAATGAAAGGGAGGAGTCCAGGGATCATGTGGTGCGGTAGCCATGGAACCAATGTGAATGAGGACATGGAGTCCAAATCACACCATGTACCCCCAGAGGAAACTCTTTAGGTCGAGGGACCAAGTGTGAGAATTAGGCTGGGCCTGAGGTAGAGTGGTCGATCATTCCTACATACCCCAGGAGGATGGGAACCAAGCCACATGTAGTTGTGAGGGTGCAGTTTAACGTCATGTGGGACAATGATAGGTCTGGATGTGCCGGCACACATCCTACCAATACTACTAATCCCACGTGAGTCATGATCATTGTGGGAAACAAGAATTAATGGGGGACTATCCCGTCATAGGAAGGGGCATGTTAGGGCAGAGGAAAACTCTGTGAATACTTGCCCATTGATGCTAACCCGTCCATGTGGCACACATTAATGCGCGAACAGGTAAAGCCAAGAAGGTTGGAATACCATTTGAACATGAGGTTATGGAAATGTGTGAATCAGGAGGCTCGTAATCTGGATCACAATGATGGTGGAATGACGATGGAGGATAACTGTTGACCATGGAAGAAATGTAGCATCCATATAGCGTTATCCTAGGATGGGGAAAACAAATGAGGGTCGACCGTTTACCATGTTCGAAACACGAGACCTCTCGCAAATGGCGTCCAAAATCCTTAAGGTCGTTGGCCCAAAACGGTAGGAGAGCCCTTAGGCCTAGAATCCATGGAGAGCCCTTAGTCCTAGAATCCATGTTGTCTGCGGGTCCTTTTGGATGTGGAAGACGATGAGGATCCAAATCGCGAGCTCACAAATCCTGGTCGTGGAACGAGGGGAATGTCCCCAAGAAAATCCAACACTTCGGGCTCTCTATCAAAACACATCTGAATACAAAAACTACATGTATTAGATAGAGGGAGTAGAGTCCCTTGAAATAGGGAGATCATAGTTTAGGGTCGTAGAACTCAGACTATAGGTGGTATCAAACATAAGAGACTCATGGGGAGTAATTACAAAAACTTGACGTGAATGGGAACAGTGGGTTCCAACCACCACGTGTTTCATGGAGAGGTTTTAGGTCAATGGACCAAAAATGAGAGCTGAGTTGGGCCTGAGGAAAACTGTAAAGGTGTTCCTATGTACCCCATGAGGATGGGGATCAATCTTCACGTAGTTCATGAGGTGGTCACGGTGAGGTACCAGAGAAAAGGATAAAATGGGTGGGCAGGCTTGTCCCCCACTCTAAAAGAAGATGTATTTGATAAATCTTGTTTGTCCTTTAAGGTTAGTGGTTTTTTTTGCGAAGCGACATGCCTAGGGTAGCAGGACCTGAAATCTCCACAAGAATCATGTCGTATTAGGTGTTGGAAAATGGTATGGCATGTTACCGATACCAAACATGGTGTCCCCTTGGGAGAGTACATCACAGTGCAATGTCATTTTTCGTCGTGCGGACAGGATGATAATATCATAGCTTAGGGTCATGTGATGGGACCAAGTATGCATTTTAACGTCATGCAGCAAATATGTAGTAGAGATGATGCTTGGCAGGGAATGTGTATGGTGTAATAAAACACACCTGATGTAGATGGGGACATGATCCCATATTACATTGTATGCCATTCCGAGAAGGAAACCTCGGACCAAGGGGAAAAATAGAGGTATGAAGGAAAGGGGCAGGAGAAACTAGCTCCCAACTGAGCTGGACCCGAAGATGTGATGTCCGGGTGACCCCACATATCTCATAAGGATGAGGATCGAGTCGCACATATCCCTTAACGAAGACCTTAGTTTATGGTCTTAGAGCTCGGACTGTGGGAGCCCCGAAGGACGCCGTATTGCTGCTTTTTCCCTCATACGTGCTGAGGAGCACTAAGGGAAAACTCAAAGAGTGTCGAGATTCCACATGGACACAATGGGGTGGAACATAATGTTAATCATGTAACCAAAATTTGAGGTCTAAAGGGGCTGGAATGACGATGGAGGATCACCGCTGACCATGTTCGCAACACAGCATCCTGTCGGGTTAGCCTGAAATGGGGACAAAAAATGGGCATCCACCACTAACCATATTCAAGATGCGGTATTTGTATCAATTTGTTGTCTGAACCCCTCAGGGGCATTGGCCTGTAACGGTAGGAGAGCCCTTAGGCGTGGTATCCAGGCCGTTCTTGGGGGTCCGTCCAGGTGTAAGAGATAACGAAATCCCAAATGAAGGGGAACATGAAGCTTGACAAGTGGAAGGAACTTTCCTAAGTTGAATCTGACACTCTTGGTCCTAGACCAGATTACGCTTAACACATGGGTGAACCACTACAAGGGGTCGAGGGACTCAACTTGAGGGAGGCCAAGAGATGGCGGATTGTTGGGAGAAGGGGGAATGGTTCCAAAAACCTTGTACCACACCTATATATCCCCCTTCTTGGAGAGGGACATGCCAATGGTCCTAGGTGACCTGGAGATCGCGAGATCTCTAAGATGTGGGCCAAGACCCGATGTCTAGACATTTGGGTGGTCCTACATATCCCATAAGGATGGGAATCAAGCCACACATAGTTCTAGAAGCATAGTTTAACATCATGTATGATGATGGGGGGCATCTCATCCGAGGATGTGTACGGCACAGTAGGTAACCTGGCGTGAATGAGGACATAATCACACATCATGCCATATAATCCCATAAGATAGAACTTGGATGGGGCCCCGAAAAGTACAATGTCCTGAGGCTAGGCCTCGGTCAGGAATGCCTGACCATCTTGCATTTTAACATCTTGCTGTGAGGATGGGGAGAGGGGGATGATACCCCAGTCAAGGGAGGTGTACGGCTTGGCGAATAACCCGACATAAATGAGGAAATAATCCCACAAAACACCATACAATCCTAGAATAGAGAACTATGGATGAATGGAAGGTCATACACCCTATTGTATGGCTACTGCCTCATCATAGCTCTTAAGCCCATGTGAGCGGTGCTTGGTGTGGGAAACAAGGAGCCGGTGTCAGCTATCTCTGTTCATTGGGGCCAGATTGCGGATGTCACCTGAGGGGAGTCTGCCGCTTAGATACAATGGGGTAGAATGAACCACTACACTCGATGTTTGGGACATCATGGGGTGTTCATAATGATCCAGGACAACTGTTGACCATGTTCAAAACACAACGTCCCTATAGTGACCTGAAATGGGAGTAATAAACGAGCATTAACCGCTAACCATATTCACAACGTGGAACTTGTATCAATTTTTTGCTCAACATCCTCAAGGGAGTTGGCCCGAAGTGGTAGGAGAGCCCTTATGCATGGTATCCACACCATTCAGGGGCCCTTCCGGATAGGGAAGGTGATGGAATCCCAGTCAAGAAGTGGGTGAAGCATGGTTGTACCCATCTATGAAAGAGGAAAACATCTCCACAGAGTAGGATATACAGCAGAATCGAGGCGAGCTCAACATGAACTGGGGAAAAAACATGCACCCTGCCATAGATTTTTACCCGAGGGGAAGATTATGGATTTTGGTCTAGACCAACAAATGAAATGTTCTGGCGTTCCTACATATCCCATAAGAATGGGAATCAAGACATACTTAGTTCTTGAAGGCCGTGTAGTTTTAACGTCTTGTGGTGAGTTCATGGGAGGATAGAAGAACGAGAGTGGGCACATAGTTCCACCATTATAACCCTTGTACGAGTGTGGCTGAGGAAACCCATATCATGCAAGGATCCTCTGAGAGAACTATACCTAGGGGGATAGTTGAAGAGAAGAGTTTGGGGATGTGCTCAAAATGACACGTTTGAGCGTTCCTACATATCCCATAAGGATGGTAATCAATCCATACATAGTTCTCCAGATGCAGTTTAACGTCATGCATGATGATGTGCAGTTTAAAGTCATGCAGGAATGGATAGTTTAAGGTCATACAGAACTGGAAGGTAGTTTAAAGTCATGTAGGACCCTTGGGGATATGGAAAAGTATTAATGAGGAACATGGCATTGGTGGGAGGAGTTATTCTCTCACCATACATGATCACCAAGGAGTATGCTCCATTGGGGTAAACCCTGTGGACTATGTATGTTCCTTCCAACATGGGCTCCAACTTGGGTGGTTTCCTACCAGGGATCACTGGCGCTCAGAGGAACAATACCAGGTCACCTTGAAGAAAAGAGCATAGGTGAACCTTCTTATTGAAGGCTCTAGCTGTCTTATTCTGATGCCTCTCCCGATTGTGCAGGGTACATAGCCTATTTTCATCAAGTGCATCCAATTCATCTAGACAGATTTCAGCCACCTTATCTGGCGCCTTGTGGTCATAGACCACAGTGTGTAATGACGTCAACTGGATCTCGATGGGCAGGACAGCCTCTGCCCCATACACCAGGGAATATGGGGTCACCTGAGTGGAATTGTGAGTCTTCATCCGATAAGCCCAGAGGGCATTGGGGAGCTTGTCCAGCCAACACTTGTTTTTCTGACCAACCATTTTCTACAATGTTTTAGAGAGTGTTTTGTTGAATGCCTTGATCTTCCTATTTTCCTGCATGTGATAGTGGGAGGTATGGTTCGAACGGATATTGTACTTGGCGTACAATTTCTTCATCTCAGCTTCTAGGATGATGGTGATGTTATCAGTGAGGGCAGCGTGAGGGACTCCAAACCAGTGGATGATATTGGAGCTCACGAAGTCAATGATGGAAGGGTACATGACATCCCTGAGTTGAACTACCTCCACCCACATCGAAAAGAAATCTGTGGCAGTCAGGATGAACCTACACCGGCGAGCTATCACTGGGGGTTATGGTCCCATGACATCAAGTCCCCACACCACAAATGGCCAAGAGTACTTGGTGGAGTGGAGAGGTTCTGGTGGCCGATGGAAAAAGTCATCAGGAACATGGAATGAATGACATCTCTTGAAAAACTAAATACAATCATGGATCATAGAGGGCCAGAAGTACCCCAGTCTTTGGTTCTGATGGGACAGCTTTGCCCAAGCCTGGTGGGCACCACAAGAACCGGCATGAACTTCTTGCATGCCTATGAAATCTCCACTCCTTGAATGAAACGGAGGACAACACCATCGAAACTACACTTATAGAGGATCTTCTCAAGACTGGGACCACTCTGGAGGGTAAACTGCAGCACACGACGTCGGATTCGCTCGCGCTCGGCCTGATCAGCTAGGAGGAAACCATTTTGGAGATACTCGACAAAAGGGCCTCTCCATTCGGGATTTGTTTCAACCACTACACATGAATAACCTCGGGCTCCTGGCATGGAGGATCTGGCAGTAAGATGGATTACTCACATGCTGTCATCATCCTCTAAGGTGGTAGGGAAAATGACTCTCTAGTGTGCCACATGTATAATCAGATCATCCTGATTGGGCTCTGCAAGTGATGTGGCTAGGCTGGCCAAAGCATCCGCTCAACCATTCTGTAAACGAGGAACATGGGTATCCTCTGGTCGAGAAGTGAACTGGGCCATTAGATTGAGGGTGCACTCAAATAATGGTAGTATCTCTGGATTCCTGACAACATAGTCTCCATTGACTTGCTTTATGACTTATTAGGAATCCCCTTTCACGTGCAAATGGGGCACATCGATCTCAAGGGCTAGGTTGAGGCCAGTAATGAGAGCCAGATACTTAGCCTCATTTTTGGTGCAACATTCTGACAACAGGAATGAGTACGGCGGGATGGCTTGTGCTGGGGTGATGAAGAAGATACCTAGGCCTGCTCTGTTTAGCCTAAGATCATTGAGAATCCTACCAATGGGGCTCCAGGAGGCACTGTCGAAGTGTATTTTGCAACTTGTAAAGGGATTATTGACTGAGAGGATTTCCTTATTGGGAAAATCTAGGTCCAGGGACTGGTCCGAGGAGGTTGGATGGGTAGCCAGGAAGTCTGCCAATGCATGCCCCTTGATATCCTTTTGAGGCATGAACCTGATTTCAAACTGCTGGATAATTACCTCCCACCATGCTAGTTGGCTAGTCAACATGCGGTGGTTCAGAATGTACTTCAGCCGGTATACCCAAGAGACCAGATGTACCTCGTGGTGCTGTAGGTAGTGTCACAACATCTGTACATCAAACTCAAGCGCAAGGCAGCACTTCTCGATGGCGGAGTATCTGGTATCCGTATCGAGGAGAATGCAGCTGAGCTAGTAGAGGCTTTTCTTTATCCCCTCATTTTTTTGGGCGTGCAGGGTGCTGAGAGACCATTTCAGAGCGGTCACATAGAGGATCAGTAGCTTTCCAGTGACGGGTGGCATCAGGACTGGCGGCTACAGTAGATAATGCTTGATTTTCTTGAAGGCAGCCTAACAATCTTCTTCCCATTCATAGGAAGAGCATTTATTCATGAGTCGTGTAAAGGGATTACACATGCAATCCAGATTTACAATGAATCATCGTCTATAGGCTAAGTGGCCTTCGACAACTCGAATCTCCCAAATTTTGATCGGGGGAGGCATTTGGATGATGGCCTTGATCTTCTCTGTGTTGATATCGATGTCTCGATACCCGACCAAAAATCCAAGAAACTTCTCAGAAGTGACCTCAAAGGAAAACTTCAACGGGTTCATCTTCTGGTAGTGGGAGTGGAAGAAAATGAACACTTTCTGAAGGTTCTTGAGACGGTCCTGGAGCTGATGAGATTCGACCACCAGATCATCTACACATCACTCCTCCAATGTCCTGAGGATTGGCTTGAATATGTGACACATGGCCCGTTGATAGGTGGCACCTACATTCTTCTAGCCGAATGGCATAACCTGGTAACAGAAGGTACCTTGGGGTGCCCTAAAAGAGGTAGAATCCTCATCCATGGGGGCCAATCGGATCTGATTATATCCATAGTAACCATCTATGAAGGAGAGGTCTTGGAACCTGAAAGTAGCTTCGATCAACAATTTTGTCGCTGGAAGGGGAAAATCATCCTTCTGAAAGTGGCGGTTGAGATCTCGGAAGTCGATACAGACTCTGATCTACCTGTTTTTCTTCTGGACTAGAACGATGTTGGATGAACACTTAGGGTAATGAAACTCCTTGAAGTTGATGGCATTGATGAGCTTGTGAACTTCGTCCTAGACCGTGGCACCATGAGATGGATGCATATTTTTGGGAGGCTACTTGAACCCACGATGGTTTGTCGAGAGACCGAGGCGGTGGATGGATACATGAGGATCCAGTCCTGGCATCTCATCGTAACTCTCAGGAAACACATCATGGTGTTGTTTGAGGAATTAAACACATCGTTGCTGCTCCTCGAGGGACATGATGGAACTGATCAATGTGAGTCTCGGATCGGCCTCACATCTGAGGTTAAACTATACCAATTCATTGACCGTGGTAGAGATGCCTTCTTCAAAGGCAGGGGGAGCATCTTTCAAATCCACTTCTCCACCTATGGAGGAATCTTCCATGGGGGAAGCTTCTTCCAGGCCACCCGACCCTAACGGGAGGTTGGTGCCAGCTTGAGTGGAAGTGCTCATCACATCAGGAGACTCATGCACCACTAAGACCATAACGATGAAGGCAGTCGATCCAATCCCATATGGCCTTCAGCCCAGGGGTCCACTGTAGAGACCCGAAGCTTGACTTACATGGACATTACATTACATTTGCGGAATACTTAGTACATAACAAAAACACACACACAAGGATCGTAATAGTTTAGTGTCTTTGGAAACTCGGAACGCAATCTTCTAATCGTGGTGAAAGATCTTCAATATCTCCCATAAAGATCTTCCCTTTTTTTACCTAAAAACCTTTCTTTATATCCTGGGGAAAAGAAAACATAAAAGGGTGAGCTCAAATGCTCAGTAAGGGTAAACAAAAGAAATATCAATCACATCATATACATAAGAACATAGCTTTTGGAAATCTTAACCTACAAAAGAGCTCATAATATCATAACATGGGATAAATCATATAAGTGAAAATGAGATCCCCATAATCATAAAATAAAACTTGAAACTTTGTGGCATGCACAAATAATCATACAGAATCATTTCTTGTTAGTCAAGACTCATTGCCAAGACTATCTTAGTGGACAAAGTCCCTTTCTGAATCGAGTAACCCTCGTTTCAGTCCTGTTTCACTGAACCGGTATAACCTACCATTCTAGCCATGTCTATCTCATGAGATATAAAATCTTTACCCAATGCATTGGAGGGAGATATAGGTCCCACCCATCTTATAATGAATCCTTTCTTATGTGTGACACATAATCATAAAACATACATCATCGCATAACACATGTAACAAAAATGGGATTCTTGAAACATCATTACATCATAAATCAATTCATATAAAATAAAGGAATTCATAAAAATAATTCCATCACAACATGATCAAATCAATTTAATAATAGGGATAAAAATAGAACCCTTTATTATCTTATATGGAAAATACTTTTTATAAAACACTTGAACTCCATTCTTGAGGAAAATATCCTTTCTTCTTCAAAAACATTTTTCCTTTCATAACATGTCAGACGACTTTAAAATAAAAGAAGTTGATTAAAAATAAACTTGAAACTTGTAAAGGAAGCTTCTTGGAAATAATGTTTTAAAAATCCATTCATGCCGTATAAGTTAAAAAAAACATTCTTTGTACTTTTTTCGGAAAAGTCAAAAAGTACCTCGTACGAAAAACGACAAAAGATTCCGTTCATACATATTACTAAAAACACACCGAAGGGTAAAAATGGATTTAAAAAATTTTAGATGGATGGAAATAATATTACATATTGATGAAACATGGATGTGGATGATAAAATACACCCCAGTAAATACTTACGATTAAACAATCTCGGATAAAAATGAGATTGTGATATTTTCCCTTACCTTATGTCTGACTTGCTTTGTAAGTGTCCGAACCTCCTGTATAATGATTTAAATCATGTTAATGACTTATTCCAGAATCATATTCATTGTTATGATATCATATATGGTTCACTTATGACATTATATTACCCGTTCTTTTGTAAATTCCATGTTAAAGAAGCGTTTTGGGTAAAATTGTTTCATTTATCGTAGGTGTTTTGACTTGTTGTTCATGACATCATTATTACTTATATCATGATCTACTCACTTCCAGAATATAAAATATGATTTATATATCATATATATTCAGTATATATATATATATATATAATAGATAGATAAATAAAATGAAAAACACCGTTCATGGAGACGGTAGTCCGTACGTACGCATGAACACTGTTTTACTTTCCTTATTGTCTTGAAATTGAAATAAGTAGATGACATACATATATATATATATATATATACATAAATCCAGTAACTTTATAATGTAATATATTTCATTATTATTTCTTATATATACTTTATAATCATTCTTAAATGGTTAACATGGAGATTGAATCTCATCGCGTCGTGGAGACGGTAGTCCGTACGTACGCACGAGCGATGATATCACTTCCATAAATATTGAACTGAATTGGATTGGATTATACAATATATCAGAATCAATATTATGTTGTAATAACTATGTATAGTTATTCTTTACACCATTATACCCATCCATGTAAGGTGGTGGTGGAAAATAGATTACACCACGGCGTGGAGACGGTATTCCGTACGTACGCACGCACGGTGATTTCTTTTTCCGTAGGATAGATAGATGGTGAAATAGGGTTGTTTCATACTTATAATAACATATCAGTATATGAGTGATACTGATGTTATTACTTCATAATGAAACAACCTAAGAACAAGAAGTGGAAGAAGAAATAAAGATGAAAGAATTGGTAACGGTAATTACCTCTTCTTTGAAGCGCCTCTTTGAGACCTCCTCTTAGGGAACTAAAATTGGTCTTTGAGGAAGACCAGAACCTCTAGGATGTTTCTAGGGAAGTGGAGAAGAGATTTTGGCAGGGGTTGGCCGAGCTTGAGTGCTCAAATTGGTGTGAGGAGGAGGGGGAGGAGGTGTCCTTTTATAAGGGAGGAGAGGGGCACCTTAGGAATATCTCATAATATTATTATATATTAAAGTCAAAATCGGTTTATAATGGTTCCAAAGGGTCTTATTTCGAAGATAAAGTGGGGATGGGTCTAAATCCTATCAACCAATAGGATTTAGACAAGTTTAGGTTATTATTGTAACCTTATCAATTAGATTTAACTCTAAGTTAAATAATTTAACTTTTACCGTGTCTTTTTGTTTTCTTTCACTATATGGTTAATAAACATACTATAACATGCCAAACGAACCCCAAATTGTATATTATTAATAAATATATCCTTATCTAAGTCATTTGGCCTACCCTTAGATTTTTAGGAATAAAATAACAATTAATAATATAATATTTGATTTAAAAACTATTTTGTGTCAATTTTGACACAATTTGATATATGATTTTTGTGAAAGTCATAACAGAATTATATATTAGAACCAAGTTTATTAAATCAACACTAATATATCATAGTAACCTAGAGAATTATTTTAAGTCATAAAAAGTCTCAAATTACATTCATTTGAGCATTTATAACATCAATTATGTTAATATTTCCTTAAAAGGGTAATTACTGCATCATCGTTGTGTCATAAATAACTTAATTTATTTAAAGTCTAAAAATTATAAATAAAATATCATTATGTAGGAAATCTTTTTAGCTTTCTAATGAATATTTATAGTCGAATTTAGCTTATGTATAACCCCATATTAAAAATGTTTTAGTTATTAAACTTTGATTTTAACTATTTTAACTATTCATTAAATAATATAATATTAAATGTCATAATCTAATCCAAGTGGACCTAAATGGTCATATTATATTCATAAGGTTGTTTTTGGTCGAATTACACTTATCCAATAGAATTAGTACATGTGTTAGGGTAATAGTAATATCATATTTACCCTTAGTTACCCTATTTACTATTAACCGTGGTAAAAAAAGTAAAAAGTTACTATTCACCAAAAATTATTTTCATCTCATTGAACCACATTTTACTTACTGACATCAACCGTGTCTCTCGGATTTTTGAAATTCCATTCACAGAAGCGGTAAAATTAAGATTTATGAAGAAATTAATTTTTTTAACTACCACTTAGTAGTTTCACTATTCATCAAAAATTGATGTTTTTCAGAACAATGCCAAAATTTCATCCTAAGCTATATTTCATATTCCGAATTCAAAAATGAAGTCTATTTTACCAAATTCATATCATAGAATTTTCATTAATTAATTTTATAATTAAATCCCGCTGTTAAAACAAATAGCGTGTTTTTAAGAAACAATATCTATCAAAAGATTGACACTTGATTATGTCTGGTTTAAATGTGAAATTACATCTAATGACCAACATTGTATTAAATTGTAAAAATATATTCTAAATATACTTTAAAACCACTCAAATTAATAATTTATCACTATTAATTATTTCGATTAAAAAAGTTGTTTTTAATTATAATTTAGTAATTTTCACTATTCATCAGAATATGAAAGTTATCCGAAAAGTACCAAAATTTCACCTTAGGCTAAATTCGATACTCCGAATCCAAAAATGAAGTTCATTTTGAAAAATAAGATTTACAGAATTTTAAAAAGTGGTTATTACTATTCATACCGGCTAGTTGTAATAATATTTTAATAGCATATCGTTGTTTAGTGAAACTCGGTATTGCGTATTACACACGCTATCGAGGAAAGTCGCGATTGCGTGTAATGCAAGGCAAGTCAAGGATGCGTGTTGTGAAAGCTCCTTTTGGTGTAGCGTACAACACAAGACATTAATAAAATTAAAAAGAATATTTTTTATAAAATCTTGGGCTGTTACATTCTACCCCCCTTAAAATGAATTTCGCCCTCGAAATTCGTCGGGGTTATAAATGGTTTACTATTTGAAAGTTTCTTTAATAGAAACTCACATCGTAAAAAGGAATATCAAAACCAATCTTTAAAAACCAAAAGTATGAAACGTAACGGTTACCCAAATAAACTAATCATTGGGTTTCCACATAGGTGAAAATATGGATATGGAAGAGAAATCTAACCATCATGTTCTGATGGAGAGTGGTAGAGAACATGGCTATGGAAAAGCCAATAATCACAAATCCATAAATTTGTGATGATCTAAGGTACCATCCGATTCATCAGGTATAAGATTACTAGGACAACATTTTTGGTTTTCAAGATCATTTCCCTAAAGTTGAAAATTTGAATTGGAATAAATACTTTCTTTATTTTGGTACAATCTCACTATTGTTCGTGCCTAGAACAATTTCCACTTCATTTCTTAAATAAATTAAGTTGAATTTGTTATTCATGAAGTGTTAGCAGATCATGTGATAGAATGACGGGTCATTCCATCTGTCTCAAACAAAAGGTTAGCAAAAATTATATGCATAAGTCGATCTGTAGTGAGATTAATCATATATAGTTCCTAAAATGGACTTATACTTCATATATCATACAGCTTAATATAATAAAACTAGTTTCTTCTAAAGAGGGACTTCTTGTAGGTCAGTGGTAGGCGATAAAGGCCAGTCGCACTTCGGTTGTGGGTTCAATTCCCACAGCCTTGTCCGAAGCGATGGGCTGTCGCCCGTCCTGCAGGTTGTCTTTTTCCAAAACTATATTACTATAACATCCCATAATATCGAAAAAACTTCTATCCTTAAACAATACTAACTTATGTCCAACATAATCCATTCCAATCTTTAGTCATATCCATAATACTGCAGTCCATTCTCATAACATAGTGAAAACGATTACCAGAGATTTAATACCATCGTTGATCCCCATATATCATAAGATATATCTTGTTGGACGCATTCCAAACATTCAAAGGCCTTAATCTTGTACTCTCTTGAATACCCATTAAACCATAGTGAAAACTTGAATGCAGTTAAAAGTTAACACTTTCCACATACCAAAATCCTCAAAATTCTATATACTCAAACCATGATATCACTTAGTCCTTATATCAATCATGAGCTCATGAATACTGTTAAACATTTCATTTTCTCGTTTTCCCTTCATTAAGCGCATAATATCTCAATCACTTTGAATACCACATTAGACCAATACATAAATATTCCAATATTCCAAGATACAACATTATTTTGGAATCCCATTACATAAACACTTAATCATTCCACCACATCGTTGTCATATTCAACATTGCCAATAGTGATCGCATGTGACATCCCTTTGTCCTTTGCCTTAAGCGGTTGCTCATGTCGATCATCACTAACCCTTGGATTAGGGCATTTATTAGCACAATGCCCCATTTCCTTGCACTTGAAGCATTGAAGTGTTGGTTGTACGTTCTCTGCAGTGTTTGCTTTATTCAATTCATTAGAATCCCATTTTCCATTACTTCGACACTCAGCTGCTCGATGACCTTCTTTTCCACACTTAAAACATTTTCTAGTCCCTTTAAGACAATCTCCACCATGCTTCTTTCCACACTTTGTGCATAAGGAAACATTCATCTTCTTTTCACCATTATTCTGAGTTTTCTCCTTGAACTCCATCTTTCGTTTCTTGTCAAACCCATGAGATGGATATGTAACACCAACTTCCATTTCTACCTTGATAGAACAACGCACAATTACTTCATAGCTACTGAAGTCTCTTATAGCTAATGCCCTTCGAAGACTTGGTTTTAAGCCACTGAAAAATCGATCAACTTTACTTTTAGGTTGGATGATAATACCAGAAGCGTACCTTGAAAGTCTTGTAAAATTCGCTTCATAGGTACCAACAGATTCATCATCCCTTTGCTTCAGTTCAAGAAACTCTTTCTCCATCTTTGTTCGGAGAATACGAGGGAAGTACTTATTGAAAAATATGTTCTTGAACTCGTCCCATTCCATGGACTCAATTTCATCCCTTTGCCTCGTATTCTTAATAAGATTCCACCATTGATCAGCATCTCCTTCCAAACGATACACTGCTAGGATGACTTTATCATGTTCAGAACATTGAAGAACTGAAAATATCTTTTCAGTAGTACTAATCCATTGTTCAGCAACTAATGGATCAGTAGACCCACTGAAAGAAGGTGGACGCTGCCTCATGAAGGATTCAACAGAATGTTGCTCCTTCCTTTGCTCGTTTGGAAGTCCTGCATGATTCATAGCTTGAGAAAGTTGTGTGAGCATGGCTACAAGATTTTTCATTCCGGCTCCCATATCGTTTGGTTGCTCAGGGGGACAATTATTGCATTGCCCATCACATTCCGCATTAACACGGTTCCTTCGGGTTCCAGCCATCGTCTAAAACCCCAAAAGAATAGTATGAGAGGCAAAAATCATGCTAGGGAAAACAACATAATAAAGGGGGAGTACCTTAAATATCTAACATCTTAGGTTTAATTCTATGATCGTTAGCGTATTCCTAGTACTATAACCTATACGTATACTTAACCTTAGGGACATCCCTAGACATACCTTAAAAATAACTCTAGGGATCTCACTAAAGTTCTCGCATCCTAGTTTCCAAAGGTTGACTAAACCTTTCCTCTGATACCAACTGTAGAGACCCGAAGCTTGACTTACATGGACATTACATTACATTTTCGGAATACTTAGTACATAACAAAAACACACACACAAGGATCGTAATAGTTTAGTGTCTTTGGAAACTCGGAACGTAATCTTCTAATCGTGGTGAAAGATCTTCAATATCTCCCATAAAGATATTCCCTTTTTTTTACCTAAAAACCTTTCTTTATATCCTGGGGAAAAGAAAACATAAAAGGGTGAGCTCAAATTCTCAGTAAGGGTAAACAAAAGAAATATCAATCACATCATATACATAAGAACATAGATTTTGGAAGTCTTAACCTGCAAAAGAGCTCATAATATCATAACATGGGATAAATCATAGAAATGAAAATGAGATCCCCATAATCATAACATAAAACTTGAAACATTGTGGCATGCACACATAATCATACAGAATCATTTCTTGTTAGTCAAGACTCATTGCCAAGACTATCTTAGTGGACAAAGTCCCTTTCTGAATCGAGTAACCCTCGTTTCAGTCCTGTTTCACTGAACCGGTATAACCTACCATTCCAGCCATGTCTATCTCATGAGATATAAAATCTTTACCCAATTCATTGGAGGGAGATATTGGTCCCACCCATCTTATAATGAATCCTTTCTTATGTGTGCCACATAATCATAAAACATACATCATCGCATAACACATGTAACAAAAATGGGATTCTTGAAACATCATGACATCATAAATCAATTCATATAAAATAAAGGAATTCATAAAAATAATTCCATCACAACATCATCAAATCAATTTAATAATAGGGATAAAAACAGAACCCTTTATTATCTTAGATGGAAAATAATTTTGATAAAACACTTGAACTCCATTCTTGAGGAAAATATCCTTTCTTCTTCAAAAACATTTTTCCTTTCATAACATGTCATACGACTTTAAAATAAAAGAAGTTGATTAAAAATAAACTTGAAACTTGTAAAGGAAGCTTCTTGGAAATAATGTTTTAAAAATCCATTCATGCCGTATAAGTTAAAAAAAACATTCTTCTTACTTTTGTCGGAAAAGTCAAAAAGTACCTCGTACGAAAAACGACAAAAGATTCCTTACATACATATTACTAAAAACTCACCGAAGGGTAAAAATGGATTTAAACAATTGTAGGTGGATGGAAATAATATTACATATTGATGAAACATGGATGTGGATGATAAAATACACCCCAGTAAATACTTACGATTAAACAATCTCGGATAAAAATGAGATTGTGATATTTTCCCTTACCTTATGTCCGACTTGCTTTGTAAGTGTCCGAACCTCCTGTATAATGATTTAAATCATGTTACTGACTTATTCCAGAATCATATTCATTGTTATGATATCATATATGGTTCACTTATGACATTATATTACTCGTTCTTTTGTAAATTCCATGTTAAAGAAGCGTTTTGGGTAAAATCGTTTCATTTATCGTAGGTGTTTTGACTTGTTGTTCTTGACATCATTATTACTTATATCATGATCTACTTACTTCCAGAATATAAAATATGATTTATATATCATATATATTCAGTATATATATATATATAATAGATAGATAAATAAAATGAAAAACACCGTTCATGGAGACGGTAGTCCGTACGTACGCATGAACGCTGTTTTACTTTCCTTATTGTCTTGAAATGAAAGTAAGTAGATGACATACATATATATATATATACATAAATCCAGTAACTTTATAATGTCATATATTTCATTATTATTTCTTATATATACTTTATAATCATTCTTAAATGGTTAACATGGAGAATGAATCTCATCGCGTCGTGGAGACGGTAGTCCGTACGTACGCACGAGCGATGATATCATTTCCATAAATATTGAACTGAATTTGATTGGATTATACAATATATCAGAATCAATATTATGTTTTAATAACTATGTATAGTTATTCTTTACACCATTATACCCATCCATGTAAGGTGGTGGTGGAAAATAGATTACACCACGGCGTGGAGACGGTATTCCGTACGTACGCACGCGCGGTGATTTCTTTTTCCGTAGGATAGATAGATGGTGAAATAGGGTTGTTTCATAATTATAATAACATATCAGTATATGAGTGATACTGATGTTATTACTTCATAATGAAACAACCTAAGAAGAAGAAGTGGAAGAAGAAATAAAGATGAAAGAATTGGTAATGGTAATTACCTCTTCTTTGAAGCGCCTCTTTGAGACCTCCTCTTAGGGAACTAAAATTGGTCTTTGAGAAAGACCAGAACCTCTAGGATGTTTCTAGGGAAGTGGAGAAGATATTTTGGCAGGGGTTGGCCGAGCTTGAGTGCTCAAATTGGTGTGAGGAGGAGGGGGAGGAGGTGTCCTTTTATAAGGGAGGAGAGGGGCACCTTAGGAATATCTCAAAATATTATTTTATATTAAAGTCAAAATCGGTTTATAATGGTTCCAAAGGGTCTTATTTCGAAGCTAAAGTGGGGATGGGTCGAAATCCTACCAACCAATAGGATTTAGACAAGTTTAGGTTATTATTTTAACCTTATAAATTAGATTTAACTCTAAGTTAAATAATTTAACTTTTACCGTGTCTTTTTGTTTTCTTTCACTATATGGTTAATAAACTTACTATAACATGCCAAACGAACCCCAAATTGTATATTATTAACAAATATATCCTTATCTAAGTCATTTGGAAGAACCTTAGATTTTTAGGAATAAAATAACAATTAATAATATAATATTTTATTTAAAAACTATTTTGTGTCAATTTTGACACTATTTGATATATGATTTTTGTGAAAGTCATAACAGAATTATATGTTCTACCAAGTTGATAAAATCAACACTAATATATCATAATAACCTAGAAAATTAGTTTAAGTCATAAAAAGTCTCAAATTACATTCATTTGAGCATTTATAACATCAATTATGTTAATATTTCCTTAAAAGGGTAATTACTGCATCATCGTTGTGTCATAAATAAATTAATTTATTTAAAGTCTAAAAATTATAAATAAAATATCATTATGTAGGAAATCTGTTTAGCTTTCTAATGAATATTTATAGTCGAATTTATCTTATGTATAACCCCATATTAAAAATGTTTTAGTTATTAAACTTTGATTTTAACTATTTTAACTATTCATTAAATAATATAATATTAAATGTCATAATCTAATCCAAGTGGACCTAAATGGTCATATTATATTCATAAGTTTGTTTTTGGTCGAATTACACTTATCCAATAGAATTAGGACATGTGTTAGGGTAATAGTAATATCATATTTACCCTTAGTTACCCTATTTACTATTAACCGTGGTAAAAAAAGTAAAAAGTTACTATTCACCAAAAATTATTTTCATCTCATTGAACCACATTTTACTTACTGACATCAACCGTGTCTCTCGGATTTTTGAAATTCCATTCACAGAAGCGGTAAAATTAAGATTTATGAAGAAATTAATTTTTTTAACTATCACTTAGTAGTTTCACTATTCATCAAAAATTGATGTTTTTCAGAACAATGCCAAAATTTCATCCTAAGCTATATTTCATATTCCGAATTCAAAAATGAAGTCTATTTTACCAAATTCATATCATAGAATTTGCATTAATTAATTTTATAATTAAATCCCGCTGTTAAAACAAATAGCGTGTTTTTAAGAAACAATATCTATCAAAAGATTGACACTTGATTATGTCTGGTTTAAATGTGAAATTACATCCAATGACCAACATTGTATTAAATTGTAAAAATATATTCTAAATATACTTTAAAACCACTCAAATTAATAATTTATCACTATTAATTATTTCGATTAAAAAAGTTGTTTTTAATTATAATTTAGTAATTTTCACTATTCATCAGAATATGAAAGTTATCCGAAAAGTACCAAAATTTCACCTTAGGATAAATTCGATACTCCGAATCCAAAAAAGAAGTTCATTTTGAAAAATAAGATTTACAGAATTTTAAAAAGTGGTTATTACTATTCATACTGGCTAGTTTTAATAATATTTTAATAGCATATCGTTGTTTAGTGAAACTTGGTATTGCGTATTACACACACTATCGAGGAAGGTCGCGATTGCGTGTAATGCAAGGCAAGTCAAGGATGCGTGTTGTGCAAGCTCCTTTTGGTGTAGCGTACAACACAAGACATTAATAAAATTAAAAAGAATATTTTTTATAAAATCTTGGGCTGTTACATCCACGCTTGATAACATCTAAGTAGTAGTGGTGCGTCATATTCATCCGGTTAATTCCAACCTGGAGAAACAGACACGTATGACGTATCTCCATTGACAGGAGGTGGACATCCTGATACCGTACAGGGGTAGGAGGTCCCAGGATCACCCGAGCATGGTTTTTGTAGGAGTATGAGGTGATTTTCCACCATTGCTTGGACTTGGGAATATTCCATCCTCTTGTACCCAAAACGACAAAGAACTTCCCCCTGTCGGGGGTTGTGGCCTCCAACCGATGGATCAGGAATATGTAGGCGTCAACTAGACCTACACGGGGATCACTTGTGACCGGGGTGGGCTCAACCTCACTTTCTATAATATGCTTATCCTTGTGCTTTTAATAGTTAGAATCTAGATAACGGGCTTCACAAGAGGCAAAAGGAGATACATCACCTTGAAGTACTCCAACTCAACCATTAAGGGAGTACTTGAGGCACTGGTGATATGATGAGGGGACCGCCGCATGTAGGTGGAGCCATGGCCTACCCATCAATGCGTTGTATGCGATGTCTTGGGAGACAACCATAAATTCAGTACAGGGGACTAGGCCACCGAACTGGGTCATCGGAAATATCATGCCTACCGAGGTCTGTTATGTCCTATCATATCTCGGGATCCTTTAATCGGAGGGAGTCAGGTCATCCTCGGATAATCCCAGCTTTCGTAGTGTCCAATTCGAGATTAAGATAATCCCAGAGCCCCTGTCAACAAGACAATGACGGTCTTCCATGCCATTGAATTGGCCAGTGATGTACAACAGGTGAATGTGCCCCTGTATGGGAGATCCTTCATCTTCTCCTGAGAATGAGATGATGACCTGACATTCATCATCCTCAACTGCTTCATCATGGAAGGCTTCTGCAGCTGCTACCTCCATATCAAACTGGAGGGGGCTCCTTAAAGCCTCATTGAGGGCTTCACACATATCTGGCGATAGGCGGTGATCCTCAAGGATAGAGAGCCTTGATGGAATGCTGGAATGGTTCTTAAGGACATCATACTTTCTCACCATGAATGAACTTCTACTTAAAAGAGGTCGCTCTATGAATGGAGGCATGGCAGGCCCTGTTGGTTCGACCGGCGGCTGACTGGTACTGGGTACATCTCACTGCCTACTAGTTGAAACCCAGAGAGTAGCTGCTGGATGAGGAACAGTTGAATGAGATCGGCCTATAACGGGGAGAATATGGTCGCGGTGTGGCCGAAGTGGCTCTGCCTGATCCAGTACCACAAACGGTGATGGAGGTGGTCCTGGCGACACCGGATAAAGAGGCTGTGCATGCTGAGTTCTGTGCTGGACATGTTGTTTTGTCTTAGCGGCATGAAAGGCCTGGCTGGAGGTGCCAACTGATGCGCCTCGCCAACCCATATAGTCGCGACTCTACCGACGTTGCTGTCGGATGGGGACATTAGGGAAATTCCCCTGGCATTCCCCCCCTCATCAAGAGTCATATAGGGGTTTTCCAACTCGATGGTGTTAACCGAAGCATACCCTTGACTGTCACCTGAGGAGGCATCCACCAATGGGTATATTCTAGGGGAAATCCCCATCTCAGGGGGTATGAAGTTTCCGAGAGTACGAGATGACGATGACATTGGAGGATCACTTTTATTATTCTTACGCCATCACTGCTTTCTCTTATGGGAAGAGGCTGATTGACACGATGAGGCAGATGTGCTAGCTGTGGCTTTTGAAGGCTCCAGCTAATTCAGACATTCCCAACTTATTCCATGTGCATGAGAAACCATTTTATGAGACATCGAATCATCCTACTTCTGAGATCCGCGGTTGGGAACCTTCTGACACTTGCCTTCGTCATCGCTACCACTTTCGGACCTCACGAAGACGCCAGCCACTTGTGCCGGGGCTGGACCCAACCTAACTATGTTGTTTTTAATATGGACTTGTAACCAGTCCTTGAACGCATATCATTGCTTGATGGTGTGCCCCAGGATCTGGTGATAAGGGAAATATATGGGGTGATCAGTGAGATGCTTCTTTTCCGGCATCTGACACTTAGGTAGTCACACGATTCTTTATTCTAAGGCGCTACAGAAGTAGCCGGGGACATGAGCCTCATCGAACGAGTAAGTTTGATTCATTCTGTTTGGAAAGGGGATCTAAGAGCCTGACCCTGATGGGGGTCCAGAGGAGCTTACCGAGGGGTGGAACGTGATTACATCACCTAGGCAGCGGCAGTGCGTTACGCTGAGGCACCTACCGATTCTGGGGTGGGCGCAGCTGTGCCGGAGGCAGTGCCTGAGGTGGAGGGCCTCTGTGAGGCTGCAGGGCCGGTGCTATTGGTAGCAATTCTAGTTACCTGAGGGCCTCTATCTGGGCTACCACAGTGGGCTCGGATCTGGAACAACTCCTTGCTGGGATTGTAGGGGGAAAAGGAAGTGCCTGGATGGCCTGTTGCAGGGCTTCCTCAAGGCGTTGGGCCTTGTCCGAGATGTCTCGGAACCCTCTGGGATAATTCTGAGTAATCAGGGATGGGAACCAGTTCTTCCTTGACATTTCCCATGCACATCATCAGTAATTTCTCTTGAGTCAGTCGCATGTCAAGGGAGCATGTGAGCCCCTTCCACCAGGCGATAAAGTCTGGAACTTGCTTCTCAGGACTTTCTTGCACTTGAAGAGGTCTGTGATGCAGGTCTTATAGGTGGTAGAGCTGAAGTGGTATAGGAACTACCTTAGAAGGTCTTCCCATCTAGTCACGGACCCAACGGGGAGCTGGATGTAACAGACGAACACTGGACCCTGTAGTGTGTAAACAAAACAGCAGTGCTTTCTAGCCTCCTTTTATGCTGGATAACCTAACATGGGCCCACACCTTGAGTTGAAGTGGGCTAGATGTTTTGGCGGGTCCCCCATCCAATTAAAGGGGGATAAGGTGGGATTACCGAATCCCGAAGGCACTGACATATAATCCACCCACACCAGGTATGCCTTTCCATCAGTTGGGATATCCACTTGTCACATTTTTAAGTCCTTGAGGCGGGTGATGAGTGCTTCTATAAGATCATATGGGCGGGGGTCCATGTCTTGACGGGGATCCCTAACCACAAGTGCATCATCAGGATCTTCAACGTGGTAGACATCCTCAACGGCTAGTGGAGCGGTCTACAGTGTGGCTGGGGGAACCTGGGTAGGATTCCGTTGATTTTCACGACGTTTGAGAGGGTTGGGTGAGACATACCACGCCCTCTTGCTGTGAGTTCCGGCTTCAGCCCTTTCAGCGGGCGTAGCATGATCAAGGTTTCCTAGAGGCATCTTGCTGGGGGGAAGTTGTCCCTGCCCCTGCTGCCCCGGTCTGGGATCACCATAGTCGGGTCGTCGCTCAACAACACGTTTAGCTAGGAGTTTGTCAACCAACCACTATTTCTCAGCACGTTGCTGGTACAATGTGGCCTTCTGAGGGTCCTCCTCCATCTTCTGTACTGTGGCGGATGGGTCGGAGTTCTTGACAGCTCCTACATACTCTTTACCCATACCGGCATTCCAACTGAGTAACAACGATTCAGTGGGTGAAGGGAGACCTAGGAGGTTCCTCTGTTGATGGTTAATCATCCCCGATGGGTCCAACAAGGGTGGTAAACCCTCAAGGGGAAAATCTCCATCGAGAAACTCCAGCTCATTTTCCATGTCTACTACGTCACCCATGTGAACTACGACCCTTCTTGGGGGCATGTCCTCGATATCGCATAACGATTCAGGATGTCGTCAAATAGTACTAAAGAGGAGGGCGGAATACTATCCCCAGCCATGGAATTTCATGTGGGGGTAGCTTCCCTAAAAATTCTGCAGAGTACCTTAGTACTCTGAATGCATTACTTTTGGAGAGCCCCATGGCTACCTGGTGACTCGGGGTGCTGGGCCACGTGGAGTGAGACCAGATCAACTAGACAACATTGTTCGCTGACGACTTTGAAATGTGCTTGCCTCCTTGGATAAACCACACACTGATGAAGGAGACTGAAATGCGTCACCTAGAGGGTGTATCAGAAGCACTCAACTTCCTCTGGGGTGAGTGACTTAGGTATGCAGAAATCCTACGCTTTTGAGGGCCAAAACTCCTCGGGGGAGTGGTCCACTTCAAGGATGCTCCAAAAGATCCTCAATTCAAACTTAGGGTCTTTCCCTTGATTTCCCCACTCACCAATTGGGGGTGGTTGAGGAACTGCCAGCGGTACTAAGGCAGACCACTGGGGCAACAGGTTGGTCGGTGGAGAATACAGAGAACAAGCTGACTGGCCACCGATCCTCGGGCTATCCTCCGAAGAGTGGGGAGACCTGGCCGCTACATCGTGGTAGGAGGGGCTGACTGCCATCATTCTGGCTCGGGGGCCCGGGCTACTGGTGCTAGGACGTGATGCGGCTCGCTCATTATTTTTCCACATAATATCTCTCTATGATCTCTTGTGGAGGTAGAAAGTGCTTCTGGCGATGATGGTGGTGACTAAAAGACCGTAACCTTGGGGGTCGCCAAATTTTCATCCTCCTGGATAAACCTGCGAAGGGAGGTGCGAATCTTGTGGACCTCTAATTCTGGATGTACCAGGATGATGCGCATCATCCCTGCCCCGACCCTTGACACGGATGAGTGGGGGGAGGGTTCCTGAGCTGAGTAACACTCCGCTTGAGATTCAGAGAAGGGGCCAGTTTGATCTCCGTCCGGGCCTTCCTAGTATTCTTCTTATGGTGGCGATGACCAGCCCCCTTTCCCCGAGGTGGTTCTTTGGGAAAGGGCAGATTTCCGACATGGGGTCCTTTGGCTACGCTGGTGCCAGGGCGAAGAAGACTTCTACTTGAGACAACTGGGGTCTAAGGAGATCTAGGGAAAATGTCGAAGGGGAAATTGGAAGGACCTCCATGAACAGCATTAGAGCGTGAAACACCTCTATTGGAACCAGTGAAATAATAGGGAGTACCTCCATGCTTGGTGCGAGTAGAGTGAGTCTTTCCTTCACCCTTCAGGTTTCTAGGGCGAGGAGGACCTTCTCCGGCTGCAGAGAGGAAATAGGGAGGATCCCCATGTTGAAGAGAGACAGGACCGCATGGCGGACCCCCAGTCGGATTTGCGGTGGCACAACGCAGACCTCCATGCCGAGACTCAAAGCGGGGAGGACCCACACTCGCGGTGGTCGTGGTACGAGGAGGACCTCCGTATGGGGTGGCATCGCTGTGGGTCGGCTCACGACACCTCCCGCTCATGCGTGTGACTAGGAGAGTTGGCCTATCCTGCCTATGGGGCAGTTGGGGCCTCGATCCCGGTTGGGCGTAGGAGGGCCCCTGCTCAGTGTGTGAAGGGACTTTATGACATGCGTCAGTAGTGGATCTGGACAAAGTAGTTGTCGACATTAACTCCCCTTGGATGGTGTCCTTAGCTTGGGCATGACGTTGGCGTCGGGTTAGGCGAGCCAGTGCTGGTGGTGCAGGCGCATGGCCAACCTGCTCCTCTAGCAAGGCCGGACGGCGGTGCTGACACGGTAGGGTGGGGGCCCTTGTATGGAGCCCCTAAAGAGGGACTCGGGCCGGGCTGAGTCAGACGTCACCCACCTCATTAGCATAAGGCAGGGAGTCGTCAAGGAATTCTAGGGACATGCTCCTGAAACTATTGAATATTGGGGAGGGGAGCAGGGGAACCCTGCGCGGCCCTCGGGGGTGACGTTGATGGCGGGGACTGGATGCCTCCAGGTCCAGGCGGTCCATATCCCGAGTTGGGATTATTACCTCATCCTTGTAACGACGTATGTGTTTGTTAGTAATCCTCCGTTGGATTACATCCTATGGGGAGATGGGGCATGGATGCCCCACATTAATGGATGCAAATGTCGTTGCAGCAGCAGTGGAGCCACGCAAAGTGGATGTGCTAGCGTTGAATCTGCCTCTACGTAGGTGGGTGGGCGGGGATCATGTTCCTGTAGCATCAACCAGATTCTTGAGAAGCAGGGAGATTGAAACATCAGCACTGCTAGGAAATGAAATCGACAACCAGTGATCCAGTCCCATTCCGTCTTCTGTGGCCGGTAAGAGGGATTTTCACGGAAAACGTTAAAGAACGGGATTCCCAACATTCCACTGCTCCAACTTTGGGTGAGTTTCATGCTATGCATGTTATTTTCTTGGCGGGACCCAGTACTGGATAGCTGGATCCGATGACACGTCAATATATGGATTCCCCAAGTGCTACTAATCACCATGTTGTAAAGAAATGTTTCATGTCGGGTTCACCATTTCTTTTTCAGATGCTTTCGCCAGGGCGTGTGTTTCCTTCTCATTCGTGGATGAGGGACGTGACTTTTCTTACCCCTCATTCCCACTTTCTAATGGCGGGATACATTCACTCCTTATTCAGGGACGTTTTCTCCTTGATCGAAACAGGATGATGGGATGTCGGCTCTTACTTCGATGGATTTATCCTCAGAACTCATCACCTAGTCTGGATCTCCCTCATAGATTTAATACGTTGTTCGTGAAGCTATTTTCGGTGCCATATCTTCGTGGACATTAGTTACTTACACTACTTATGTTAGGATATTTCAAGGGGTCCGGTCAGGGCAGCAACCTTTGGTTAGGGTAGTAGTCACGGTGAGGCATCATTGACGTGTCTGGACACTTGGTGTGTCTTTCTTCTGACCCTTAATATAGGTCTTCTCGAGGGCGCAGAAGACTGAGGCATCCCACATCGAACGCGAGGAATTATATTCCATAGAAATGTATCTGAGATTTTCCACAGCTTACTATGTTTAGCACTGGGTATGCCACAAGTTTAACGTCCAGCAGAGATGGATCAGACTGATCAAAACACTGATTAGAGTGGATCAGATTGAATAACTCCCTTGTGGGAACACTGATATTGGGGCCAACATGTGGGCGGCTTCCCGGATGTTGTGGAGATGAATGAGGTGGCATGATATCACTGGAATGTGGTGGCTCTGGTAATAATCAGGATGGATGGTGGTTTTGGGCTTGATCCTCGAAGAGACTTCCTATGTACCACACCTTGACATGGATCAATGTCCTCGTAGTTCGGGATGGACGTGTGTGGCTTAAACTCTAGGCTGCCCATGGTGGTCGGTGAACCGACGTAAATGAGGTCGGAACGACCAGGTGGTCGGCTTGAACATCGTGAGGTTTCCTACGTATCATGCCTTGACACGGATCAAAGTCCATGTAGTTCAGGATGGTGTGGTGTAGGAGAACCGACGTGAAGATGAACCTTGGTCCGATGGGTGCTGGGCATGAACCTCAGTGATGCTTTCTACGTACCGTTCCTTGACATGGATCAAAGTCCACGTAGTTTGGGATGGATGGGGATTATGCGCTGGGACGACCCATGGTGGTGGGGCTTGAACCTTGTGGTGGCTTCCTGCGTAACAAGCCTTAGCATGGATCAAAGTCCCCGTTGTTCGGGATGGATGGGGCTTACGTGCTGAGACGGCCATGGTGGTGGGGCTTGAACCTCGTGGAGGTTTCTTACCTACAATGCCTTCGCATGGATCAAAGTCCACGTAGTTCAGGGTGGATGAGGATTACATGCTGTGACGGCCCATGGTGGTGGGGCTTGATCCTCATGGAGGCTTTCTACGTACCATGCCTTAGCATGGATCAAAGTCCCTGTAGTTCACAATGGGTAGGTGTCAGGCTTGGTGCTTACTCTAATCCCACGTGAGTCATGCTCGGTGTGAGAAACAAGAGGCAGTAAGGACCTGGAAATCATGTCGCGAAGGGTACGACAGTGGGAATCGAAGAGGGGCTTATGCATTGCGTGGCCCATGGTGCCGGGACTTACTCCAAGATGGAGGCCTGATGGTGACAAAGCTCAGTGGGGGAGGGAAATGGTAATGAGAACCCCTGCGTCAATCTCCCCTCTTGGTCCTTGGCACCGGGGAAGTACGGAGGTGCAAGTGTGCTACATCCTGCAAGAAAGTCTAGGGGCTTACACTAAGGAGGATTCCCTTCCCCACAGACAAACGCAACTCCATGAAAGAGGATATCATCCCCTGTAGAGACCAAGGGGCATGGAGAATGTCCAAGGTGGGGGGACCCTGCGTGTGAGGCACGAAGCCAGGTCATAGTTTATTGTCATCTATTGAGGACGCGAGTGCTTGGTAGTTTAACGTCATGCAGCTCAGACGAGGTGGGTTTTCTCTGCACCGCTAGGACTTACATAACCTGTACCATCTGCCCCTCGGGGAAGGGAAGTTATCGACAATGGGATATTTTTGGCGAAGGGTTTTTTTTAGTTTTATGGGGTAGGGTTTAACTAATTTGGGGAAATTGGGCTGTCCAGCACCTAATGAAGTGGCACTGGACAAAAAAGTGACAAAGCGCCACTTGAAGTGGCACTTTGACCACTTCAGCCCCACACCCCCCCACATATATTTATATATAATTTGTTTATAATAAACTTATTTATTATTATAAATTTAATTACTAAAATAAATACAATATTTATAATAAATATAATAAAAAAAATAAATACAATAAATACATAATTCTATTTTTTATAATAAATATATAATTATGATAAATTATATTTATTATAATAAATTTATTTATTTATATTTAATATAAATTTAATACATACATTAATTATAATATATTTATTACATTTATATATTTATTATATTTATAATTATACATTTATTATAATTCTATATTTATTATATTTATAATTATATAATTATTATAATTAGAATCATAGAACTTATAATAACTTTATAATTATAAAAATAATAATTATAATAAATATATAATTATGATAAATATATAATAGTAATAAATAGATAAATATAATAAATATTCAAATATAATAAATATTTAATTATTATAAATTTATAATAAAATATATATATAAATATAATAAATATAAAATTATAATAATTATATAATTATAAATATAACAAATCCATACTTATATATATATAAAATTAATTTTTTATAATAATTTTTTTTATTATTATAAAAATAATTACTAAAATAAATACAATATAATAAATATAAATTAAATTAAATATAATATAATCAAATATAATAAATATAATATAATACATAATAAAATAGATTTATTATACTAAATTATTATACATTAAAATAAATTTAATATAATGTAATTAAATATAATTAAATATAACATCTACCACTTGAAGTGGCGATTTGACCGGCCCCACACCACCCCCAACCCCCATATATATATATAATAAATTTATTTAATAAATTATAAATAGAATATAATTAAATATAATAAATATAAATATAAATAATTATATAATGTAATTATATAAAAAAATAAAATATAATACATAAATAATAAATTCTAAACATAGTAAATATAATAAATTATAAAATTAATAAAACTATATAATAAATATAATTATATAATAAAGATAATTATTTAATAAATTATAAATATAAATATAATTATATAATTATAAATAAAATAAATATAGAAATGGTAATTATATAATATATATAAATAATTACATATTACATTTATTATATTAGAATTATAAAATAAATGTATTATAATAATTATTATACAATTATTATACATATTTATTATAATAAATGTACAAAATAAATGTAGATTTATTATAATGGATAAATAATATTTATTAAAAATATAAATAATAATATACATTTCTAATAATTAAATTTTATAATATTTTTTATAATAAATATACATTTATAATAAATGTATTACAAATATTTATTATACATTTACTATGCATTTACTAAACATTTATTATAATATTTATTATAATAATATTTATTATACATTTATTATATATTTATTATAATAAATATTTTAAATGTATATTTATTATAATAATATTTATTATAATTTTATTATAATTTATTGTGAATTTATTATAATATTTATTATAATAGTATTTGTTATACATTTATTAGATATTTATTATAATAAATATTATATAATTATAATTTTATATTTATATATATATTATTATTATATAAATATTATAATATTATATTTATTATAATTACATATTTATTATTATTATTATATGTTTATCATAATTATATATTTCTTATAATTATTATATTTATAATTATAAATTTATTATAATTCTATGATTCTAATTATAATAATTATATAGTTATAAATATAATAAATATATAATTATAATAAATGTATAATTATAAATATAACAAATGTATAAATATATATTTATTATATTTATAATTGATTATATAATAATTTTTATATTAATAATTTATTACATAATAATTTAAAATTACATAATAAATTAAAATAAATATAACTAATATCATAAATATAATATATATATTATATAATTATAAATATAATAAAAAAATACAATAAATACAAAATTATATTAATATTTGTTATATTTATAATTATAGTATTATTATATTTATATTTATTATATTTAAAATTATCTAATAATTATATACAATAAATAAATAATTATATTTATATTTGTTATATTTATAATTATAAAATAATTATATTTATATTTATTATGTTTATAATTATCTAATAATTATATTTATAATTATATAATTATTAATTATAATTAATATATGTAATAAATAAAATAAATACAATATAATTATATAATTATTATATTTATAATTATATAATTATTATGAATTTAAATATATAATTGTCATTGTAATATATAATTATATTTATTATATAATTATAATATTTATATTTATTATATTTATAATTATAAAATAATCATTATATTTATAATTTATTATATAATTTTTATTATATTTGTTAATTATTATATAATTTTTACTATATTTATAATTATTAAAATATTTAAAATTATAATAATTATATAATTCGTATTATATTTATATTTATAAAATTATAAATATAGTTATATTCATATAATTATTATAATTTGTAATATATAATTATATTTATTATATAATTATTATATCTATATTTATTATTTTTGTAATTATATAATAATTATTATATTTATAATTTATTATATAATTATATTATATTTATACTTTATTTTCTATTTATAATATTATATTTTATTAATTATATTAATTATATTTATTATAATAAATAAATTTAGAATATTTAATATATTACAATTATAATTATATAATTATATATATATATATATATTTATAATTCTATATAGAAATGAATTTATTATATAATTACATAATTATATATATAATTATATAAATTTATTATATTATATTAATTAATTATACATATTTATTACTGATAAAAAATTTAAAATTATATTAGATATATATATAATCTGTAATTAACATATATATAAATTTATTATATTTATATTTTTGTAATTTTATTTTATTTATTTTAAAAATTATATATATATATATTAGGTGGTGTGGGGTCGGTCAAAGCGCCACTTGTAGTGGCGCTTTGCCCCCATTTTTGTCCAGTGCCACGTCATTTCGCGCTGGACAGCCCCATTTCCACAAATATTTTAAACCCTACCCCATAAAATTTAAAAAAACCCCTTCGCCTAAAATACCCACCCCCCATAGTGAAGGGGGCCGTAGAGTGAACCATCGAGGGGCCCACGTTAGCGTGGCTATGCGAAGAAGCAATGGTCATTAGTGTGCCTATGCGAAGAATCATTAGGCGATGCAATGCTACGGGCGGTATCGTCCAGGGGACTTTGAAGTCACATCATGCAATCTTGGAGGGTCGCATTTGAAAAGGATTCACCAAGCAGAGGGGTCCATAGGCAGGAGCTTTGTAGAGATCTGTTACTATGCATGGAGGGGGGCACCTTCGAAGGGGTGTGCTTCGCGAAGTGGAGTGCTTTAGCTTTATCATGGGGCAGAGGTGTAAACTGGAGGTGCTTCGTGAAGTGAAAGGGCCTTCGCGGAGCACAGTCTCGTGGAGAAACGATGCCTCACGAGCAAGGTGCCGGGAATCATTGTGCTTCGTGGAGTACAATGATCCTGCCTTAACAAATTGATCAAGTGTACATGAGAGGTGCTTCGCGAAGCATAAATACTCCGTGATGACCCGGGTCCCCTTGGGGATCCCCTTCCTTCATGAAATCCCTTAGGCTTCATGAAAGGCATCCCTCTCAGAGGAGTGAATCAAAACTAGACAATGGAGAGGCACTTTGTGAAGCAGAAGTACCTCACACAGCTCATATTTCACCGGGGGGAAGAGTTCTTTGTGATTCGGGAGATGAGAATCCGAGAGGTCAGATTGTCCATCTGGAGACCTCAGGGGGAGCTCTGTATTTATAGGCAAGAGGCGCCGCGGAGAGAAACTCACGTGGCGCGAAGAGGGGTGATGGAGCTTCATAGCGGGTTGGCAAACGTCAAAACCATTCACGGAGCCTCCCACCTCATGTGCTTCGTGGCAAGTTTGTGAACATCAAATCCATTCGCGGAGCATCCCGCCTCCTATGGTTCGCAGCGGCCACGGTGCTTAGGGACTCCGTGAAGGGGCTTCGTGAGGCAGTCCGGGGGGCCATCTCGGGGCCTTTCTTTCGTTCCAAATTTTGGTGCCAACAATTATTATCCATGGTATTTTTCTCTTACATATATATCGAAGCATTTCCTTCTCCATTTATTGATTATATTAAATATGTTTCAGTGAATTATTATGCCTTATTTTTTATTCCATATTAAAGAATTTATTTATCATGTGTAGACATATGTTTAACATTACAATATGATTTCTATCAATGATTCATTATTTATTCCACTGTACTTACCCTTACTAGGCATATGACCTCATCCTTATTTGGTTACCTTTCCCATGGTTTTGAAGACGAAATCATTGAATAAGCATTAAGGGATGTAGTTCATTTCATATTATCGCGTATCATGTTTTATTTTTATTTCCAAAATGTAATATTTGTATCATGTACGTATGGTGGTTTGATAAAACCTGTGAACTGTTTGGTCCCTTTAGATTTGAAGCTTGTATATAAAGAATTTGTAATAATGTAATCCACTGGATCTAGGCTGACTAGAGTCAGGAAGTTAAAATTGCTATCAGAGCATGATTAGTAGAATCCATGGAAAATAGATTTACAAAACAGAGATTATGGAACATAATCCACTATGACAAAATTTGTATTTAGCGGCAGTCTTTTTTCGTTTAGAGGCGATTTAAATCGCCGCTAAATCATTCTGCGATGGTTTTGGAAAACCACCATGAAATCATGTGTCGACATTCAATTGGAGGTGGTTTTTTAAAACCATCTTAGAATGACATAACATCGGTATTTTACCGATAATATAAACCATCCCTAAATAGATTTTTTTTTTTGAATTTTCATTTTTTTATTTCTATAATTACATTATAAATTTTTTATTTAATTATATAATAATATAATAATTTTTATTTTTATTATTTATTTTCATAATTTAATTAATTAATTAATTGTTATTTATTATTTATATATTTATTATGTGATTATTTATTTTCGTAAATAATTAATTAATTATTTAATTATTTAATTATTTTTGAAATTAATTAATTAATTAATTTATTTATTTATTTTAATAATTAATTAATTAATTAAATTTCAAAATTTATATATTTTTTATTATTTTTTTTACCATGCTTATATCTATCTCCATGCACAAGACAATTTCCATGAAAATGCCCATGCCATATGTAGAAATTCTACATTGCGAGAGATTTGAAATCATTGCCTCTTACATATTTTCTGAAGACTTTACTACTCGAGCAGGCATTTCATGTGGTCAATAAATTGAATTTAATATACTTATATAATTATATATATTAATTGAAAAAATATGTAATACATTTCAAATAGATACACACTAAATAATTATTAATCAATAATGATTAATCCATAATGATTAATCATTATTCAATAAACGATAAAAAATTAATAATAATAATTAATAAGTAGTTATTAATAATTAATAAGTAGTTATTAATATTTAATTATTACTAATTACAAATTACTAATTAACAAATTCAATATAATTGAATAATAAATAAATAAATATTTTATATAATAAATGAGATTGATTTAGTTCAATATGGCCATTTTTCACATATTTTTGTTGAATTTGATATGTCCTAGCATCTTGTTGAGACTGTGTTTTTTATCAATAGTGAGTTTAAAATTGAACTAGAGATAGTGTATGAACATGTCCAATATTTTTTCATGATCTTTTTCTATACAGGGAAAGCTAATTCTATTTGTAATAGAGGATTACGCTAGTCTATTTACAGATGATATGGGCATATTTCTGATAATTGTAAGTCAGAATTGACTATGGATCATGATGTTGCATTTTCTGGAATACAGGTTGATCTGGATGATGTGAAGGAATGTCCTCCACCGTTCGATGGGAATCTATTTCAAACCACTTGCTCGGATTCAATGAATGGGAAAACTATGTCATTTGCTGATGTTGTGATTAGTAAGACTGGAAGCCATTTCATTGGGGGAAACTGTGGGGATACACATCTATTTGTGCACCATTTGGCAATGGGGACCTCTCAATGTGGGGAGCCCTCTTCATGAGGTGATGTGGATACAGGTAGTCATGGCAATAACACTGAGATTGATACTACTGTTTTAATGGAGGAATAGTTTTATTCTATAGAGAAACTGGCTAGTAGTCCCTTAATTAAAGGGTCTTCTATTGGGCGGGGGAAACTATGCAAGATCCTGCAACTGAACATGACATACTTGGGGTTTCTGTTGTTTCTTCTAGTGATGTTTTTGAAGATGGGGGCTTTTTTATACCGTCTCTGGATGTCCTATGCTAGACATTTCTCTTGTGAAGGACTCTATTGCTCATATACCCCCTGGACTACTTGTACATGTGGCTTCCCCTGTCACCTATACTAATGAAACTGTTGTCTCTAGTAGTTCGGTGCTTGGCGTTGTCCTAGTGTGGGAATCTACTGCTCATATTGATACTCGATTGATTGCACAGGAGGATTCTCATGTTGCTTATAATAATGAAACTACTGAGGTTTCATCGGAATCTTAGGCTACATTGGCCACTTTTGTTATAATAGTGGGTTATTCACCAATAGAGGGAACTCCAACCTGTCATGATGTTATGAAGACCAAATTCTTTATTATGTTGGAGTCCTTCAACTCACCTGAGTTTGATATGCTATATAGACAAATCAAGGAGCGAATGGGTAAGCATTTCTTTACATGTTCGGTTGTAAATGCCTCGACATTGGTCAAATATTACAATTCAATGGAGCAATAACCCAAGAAGCCCCTCAAGGAGGAGGATGAGAATCTTACTACTCGTGTTGACTAGGAAAATGATGGGATCGTGACCCATGTAGGCTTTCAAGGTCTCAAGACTGTGGACAATGATAGTCAAGGTGGTGAGTGGCATACCCCAAAGCAATGGCAGAGGGGAAATCATCTGAGAGGTCGAGGAGGCCTTTGTGGTCTTCGTGGAAGAGTTTACGGTTGATGTCTTTGATGCTGTATTTGTATGATGGTGTTTCACTCATACCCTAAACTCTCCATGTCGCCTTTAATTTTTCAATAAGGTTTTAGACCATGAGTTTCACCTATGCTTCATTATACTCTCTAGTATATAATATTCAAGATTTAAAAAGTAATATATAATAACTAAATAATGAATAAATAAATAATGAATAAATAAATAAATAATCTATGAATAATAAACTAATAATCAATAAATTATAATTCATAAATAAATAAATTAAAAATTAATTTATAATTACTTTGTAGGTAACAAATAAATAATAAATAAATAATAAATAATTATTAAGCAATAATAAATAAATTAATTAATTAATAATTAGTAAAAAAGTAAAATTAAATAAATATATAATTAAATCTCAAACTAATAAAAATTAATAATTAAATAAATCATAAAATGTTAAGAAAATATTAAAACCCTAAAAACACTTAAATGTCTATAAAATCTGATACAATACTAATTTTTTAGAGTTTCAATGAGTTAAATTGAAGATCATGAAACTAGATTCAACATGATGTGTGGTATAGGCCTAAAAAACACTAGGATCAAAAGTTATAACTATTTGAATTTTATGAAATTAGGGCCGAAAACTAAAATCTCTATTTCAAAGGTCTTCTGGGATTTTATGGTAGAATAGAAAGGGCACAAATATTAATGAGTTGGTACTAGATATAAATGGGGTAGAACTCTTCATAGGTTTCTAATTGATATTTGGTTGAGCCCAAGAATACACTAGGAGTAAATGTTATGGTCGTTTGATGTTTCAGTTCGATTTTCAACATTTTAACATTTGAATATATATATATTTTATTTGATTATCACATTATTTAAATATAACTTGATCTTAGTTCATTTCATAATCTTCAATTTGACTGGCTGTGGAGTTGACATGGACCTCCAGATCAGATGTTATGGTCGTTTGATTTCGAAGTATGATTTTCTGGTTTTTGTAGATTTGTTTTAAGTTTCACGTTATTATTCACTAATTATTATAAATATTTATTCATTAACTCATTATAATCTATTAATTTTATAAATAATAAACTATATTTTATTTTAAATAATAAATAATAATTTACTAAAAATTAATAAATAATTATTTAATTTTAATTCTTCAATTTCATGACAGTTTTTAAAAAAAAATTGCCGCTAAAAAATTGTAATTTTGGTGGATTTATTTCTAAAACCATTATAAAAAATATTTTTTAAAAAATAAGTTCTTTTTTATAATAATGTTTCTATAAACCCACCGCTAGTATTTTGATTTAAAAAATATTTATGGACGGTTTTGAAAACTACAATGAAAAAACCATTGATAAAACATTGTTTTCCTATAGTGATCATAAGATATAATTTGTGGATAAGTATAGAATAATATTATTGAATTTTATAAGAAATATATTATTTGGTTATTCCTTTAAATAGATCTATGTCTTCATAATAGAATTGGTTGTAGTTATGGCACATCTATACCTAGAGGTAATACATCTGACAAGGAGCATCGAGCCAAAGTGGAGCAAAAATGGGTTCTTGACAACGAGCCTTACTTTACAGATTATTTGACACTCCCTGTGCATATGCTTTTGATAATTCATGTTTTATTTAAAAATAATTTATGAAGGATTCAAAACTAAAGATATTTTCCAATAAACTGTGTTTATAATTTGGGATTAGTTGTGCATAAAATTTTTAATTTATGATAATTTTTTCAATAGTGTTATGATTATACATTATGTTTCGTAATGATATGATCTGATATATTTAATTTTATTATTTATAAATGGATCCTAGAAGGATGAATAATATCAATACTCATGGAAAATGTCGACATCGACTTTTTGAGGAAACAGACACAGTTGCTATTGGAATGGAGAAAATTATGGAAGTATTAGGGGAAAATAATCAGTTTAAAATAAATAACCCTTCCCCAATATAGGAAAATATTACATAGAGATACCATCCTATGTTGGATGGATTTATTTGGTAGAGGAACCCATCATTTAGTGTGACTACTGGTCCAATTGAAGCTGAGTAATAGATAAATTCTTTTAGGAAGATATTTAAGGAATTGAGATGTGGCTAAATGAAAAAGGTTACACTTGGAGTGTATTGCCTCAATGGTGATGTAGATCGATGGTGTTTTTTGATCCATATTTCTAGGGAGGAATAAGAAATAGAATCCATGGAATAAATAAAAATTTAGGATACATTCTTCAATAAATACATCCCTTTAAACAACAAACTGAGATAAAGATAATGTTCCATAGTTTATATAAAAAGGTGGGAAATATTATTGTGATGTATGAAGATAAATTTACCACTATACTAACGTATTATATTGATTTTATATGCAAAAATAATTTATGATTGATCATTTCATTCAAGGAAAAAATCCATGTACTTGAAGGTCTATGGTGTGTGAAACCTTGCTATCAAATGATGTAGTAGTATTATGTGATATAAAATCATAGAAATAATTACCCATGTTTTATAAATTTAATGGCTTGAAATATAATAATATAAAGGAAGATAAAACAATATATAAATAGAATAAGGGAAAGAAGTTTTTTTTACACGTGATTAGAGTGGAAAGAATCACACAGTGAATTGCTTGAAAGGATTGGGAGTATGTTATAAGTACAGAGAGAAAGGGTATCAGAAAAAATAATGAAAAGGAAGCAAGGAAAATAATTGTATTTAGTGTTACAACTATAGGGATATAGAGTACTATGAGAACAAATAGCCAGGCGTCAATGGTATCTACATTAGAAGAAGCCAGGGGGAGAAGACCAATCTTATGCTATTAATACTACAAAAGTAGAATGATTACTGATATTGTGTATTTAGATCCATGATATATGTTTTACCTGTATTTAATTTATGATGTAATGAAATATATAATTATTTCACAATAAAACTTTTTCCTTAATTATTCTATATCATATGATTACTGGTAGTAAGAAAGACGATTCTATAAAAAGTTCAACTTTGTTGAAAACATATGATTGAGGAATAAATGATCCTTAATATTATCCAGATATAGTGATTTTTGGATTAAAAGATAATTCATATGGATAAGGTATATTGGAAATTATTGGCTACCTTAGAACAAAACAATGGTCTATAGAAAACATGGTTTAGTATATAATAGATGGATTTCTCATCATTTAAGGAATATATCCAAAATTAATAGTTTTATTTAAGGAATATGGAATCATTCATGTTTCAAACCAGATTTTATGGTAATTATTGTTAATACAATGTTTTAATAGAATGCATGAAGAAGATATTCAAAAATTTAGGAATGTAAAAATTAAGAGTTGTTTCATATTTATTAAAGGCTATTGATAAGTTAATTGTGGAAATTCAGTGGCCTTCCATTTAAAGTGTTGTATCATAATATTTGGGAAATGTAAACCATTTATTAAATGTTTTATGTTGATATTTGAGAATAGTTCTAGAGATTTTTGAATTTCATCACCATATAATAAGTAAAGTAGATAGAGTTCATGGAACAAATAATGCATAAGATTGTGTTTATGAAATTGAAATGTACATTTAAATATATTCTTATAGAGTGAATGAATTCGTTAACTCTAGGAAAAAGGGTCTTGAAAAAAAATGGTATCCTATTATCATCATTTTTACTAATATCAGTGGCCTTTATTCAACACTCTGGTAAATGGTTTTTGGGAAAACCACATTGATATGAATATATTATCTATCATTATGCCTATGAACTTGGTGGCCATATTTTTCTTCTATGTCCAAGTATTAATTATTGTTCTCCTATTTGATTAACTAGTTTTTTGGTCACCTTTCCAATTTCCATTCGCTATTTTGAAGAATATTTTCCGCTGAACCTATTTATGATATGGGTTCGTCCAAACTAGTTTTTTTCAAAAATAAATCCCTTGATTATTGATATTAATTTTGATTTACGAGGACTCAATTTATTTATGGCGGGAGAATGCAGCACCCAAAGATGTTACAATATCATTCTTTTAGAATAAATTTAGTATTATTACATGATTGTTTTATATGAATTGGTAAGTTAATATTAATATAAAATCATCATAATGTTTATATATCCTAAAACATAACACTGTGTTTTGTTTTCATTACACACAATAATGAATTTATTCGATGTCTTGCATAACAATGAAGATTATGTTTTACCAAAAAATATATATTTTTAGATTAATATTATTTAATAAAATAAGATCGAACCTATCCATTATATTAGAAGTTTTGAAAATTATTTATGAATATATAATTTTTTATGTCTTATAAAAATAAAAGATGAATTTATTGGTTACCAGTTAATAGGAAAAAAAATATAAATGAATTGAATATAAAGGATATATTATTATTATTATTATGTATGAAAATGTGTTTTTTCTGAATAAATTAAATTAATTACAATTATTGAATGATAGTACTGAAATATATATGTTATATATTAATTCAAATATTTTCCATATTCATCCAATATATTTGATTTTCATATTATAAGAACAACCCCAATTTTATGCATAAAACCTATATTTTTATAAAGGATGTTTTCCACCTTTAATGAGGAACATTTTTAAAATATAAATTTTATAAGGTTTAAAAAATAAATATATATGAATTTAATTAATTTTTGAAATCAAAACATCAAAATTCTATTAGAGTAATTTTTTTATTTTTACGAGAAGTTTCCTTTTTTGAGGAATAATAAAAAATACAGAATTTTAATTTAGAATTTCACTTTGAATAATTATATTTGTATTGTTAAGTTATGTTTTTATATTTTTTAAGGTATAATTAGACATATTGTAAATCATTTAATCTAATTTTTTTTATTGGAATAAATTTCAAAATGAAATTGGATATTAGAGCATTAAAAACGTTTAATCATTTTACTTTAAAAACATACTTTCGTCATCCTACCTGTTGGATTAATGTTAAATTATTTTCTACCACTTATTTTTTTAGAATTTAGACAAATATATTCCATATTTTTAATCATTATAATATATAATTTCTAATGTGATCAAAATAGTTTTTGACTAAAAATACTATTGTATGAAATGAAAAATAATTACAGTGATTATGAGGAAAATTAGCCAAACAAGGGATTAAAAAATAATATAAAGTGACAAAATAACCTATAAAGTTGTCCAAAATTTATTATATGTTCATATTTTGACAATACACTCCATTTTATGAAATATTTTCTGTTATAGGTTCCTCCTGACAAAAACAAAATGTGGGTAGAATTCACTTTCCAAAAAATTTTCTTGAATGACACTCTTACTCCAATATAAAATGGCACTCATCCCTCCCACTAATTCACACCTCTCAATCCCATTTCTACACATAGTGTCTGCTGAAATAATATCCCAAGGTCAGGCCCCTATTACTACCAGACTCAAAACTGTAATAAATCCAACCATGAGTTTCTTCTAGTATAAACCAAAATTTGATACTAGAAAATGAGTTAATGTTCTCCAATGTTCATATTTTGTTCTATTTTTTTCACCACACCTTCATTAATTATTACTCTATTATTATATAATAACATCAGTTTCATAAATTTAATAATATATTTTTATGTTAAGTTTTCTATATACACATAAACACAGTTTTATCAAAATGGTAACGAACTAACAGTTCATGTACGGGGAACCGCCACCTCATGAAATGGTTCTGTTCATTTTTCATTCAAAACCTATCAGGTTTTAGAATTATAATGGAAAATCATTTTTATAATATATAAATAAATCTATACGATATTTTTTTCATCATTCTTATAGTATTTATATATTATACATACCTTCATACTTTCCATTTTTTGTAAATATGATAACATCTTTTATAATCTGGTGGACTACCACCTCCTCAATGTGATGTGATATGTTCACACTATATGTAGAATGTATTAACAATGGTTTTAAAAATAATATGTGACATATATGAAATAAATTTGATACTATTATTATAATACACACATATATCATTTAATTTGAATTCTTTTAATATAAAAAAAATGAATGTGTTATTCATGCATATGTTTGACCTACCGTCTCTATGAACAAAGAATTTCATTTCATATCTCCAAATATTATGGATTATTATAAATTTAAATATACATAATATATTTGATAATTAAATCATCAATTACATTTTTTATTGGAGGGAATCATGATCGACATATGAGGAGAAAAAATAAAAAGCCAAAGAATACTCGAAAATCTAGGCAACAAACACCCGAAATAGTATAAATAGTCAATTATTTTCATCAAATGAGTAATAAAATATCATAAGAAAATAATATATGATATTATAAATATAAATATAATTCCAGTATATATTGGTAACATTTTTAAAACCCTTATGCAATATGTTAACTGATGTTCACAAAAAAATGAGATATAACGGTCTTCGTCTCATTTTAATATCATTGAGAAAAATTTGTTGTTATACCCCAATTCACTGTATTGTGGTATATATAATTCCATTTTTTCATTTAATATCATAGTTCACTAATACTTAATTGTATTTCATGTTTTAATTTTTACCGTTTCATCAACAGGATTTAACATGAAAATTAGGAACTGTTAAAAGTTATCTTTGTAGCATCACTTTATTTTTGGATTATTAACATTATATTTAAACAATAACATCCTAATGGTCACTTTTTTTATAAATTAAATTTATCTTAATTATCCATATTATTATTAAATAGATATTTTTATTTCCTAAACTATTTAATATTTTTACACAAGGTGTTCACTTTGTAAATTATATTATTAACTTGGGAATTAATGGTAAATCAATATCTTTTATTCAATAAGGATATTTGATAAGGATAGTTATTCATTTAGTTATATAAATTACTCAATATATGGGGAATTATTGAGAAACTAAATACATGGATATTGGTAAATTTTAATTAAAGCCCTATGGGTTGGGGATTAGTAAATTCAAGCCCTACGATGCATTGGTAGTCTCATGAGATGAATCAGTTGGACAAATTAGAATAGTTTAAACTATCGTATGAATATCATTGAGAGTAAAGGTATATTTTTCATGGGAAACATGATTCCAAATAATTAATAATTTACATTATTTATAATTTCTTTATTATTATTATCCATGATATTTTTATCTTTGACATATCTATAGATGAATTTCATTGTCACATTTCTTTTTAAATGGAATGTGTTTTAGATATATACCATTCTATATTGATTATGAAATTGAGATACTTATTTTGAATTTTTACCTACTAATTTACCGTGTAATATTTTATTTTCTTATTGATTCATTATTTATTCCATTGTACATACCATTACAGGGCATTTGAGCTCACCCTTATTTTGATTCCTTTCACCATGACATGCAGAATAAATCCTTGATTGTGTTTTCAATTATGATAAAAATTTGAATTTGTTATGTATAATGTTTTATATTATTTTCCTCAATATAATATGGGTATCATGTACATAATTTGGTATTCAAATACTTCTAAACTCTTCTGTATCTTCGGATATTAATCTTTTATCTATGACAATGTAATAAAGTAATGAATAGACTTTGGGCCTAATTGATTCAGAGTTCTAAAAATACACACCATAGAATATGGAAAGAGTTAATTAAAGGTTACATACTTATAAATTACCACCCTGGGAATGAAAAATAAATGCCTGATGCTTTTAGTCACATAGACCATGCTAGCAGATCTATGAAAAGAATCTAAGGTGATCCAATATTTATGGATTTTACAAGGATAAAAATTGAAATTTTGATGTAAGAGAATAAATATTATCTTTATTCAAGGATAATTCAAGAAACTATCCATGTGAGGATTAGAGAGTAGTGGAAGGAAGAAGTGTAACTACAGAAGAAGGTGAGAAAATATCCTGATTTAAACCATGATTGTGTTATAATGATAAGGTTTATGAATAATGAAATTTTACAATCAATACCAGATCTAATGAAGAAGATCCAGGATATATATTAATGTTCATCCCTCTCTATTCATCCTAGAAGTACGTAGATGTATTGAGTTATGAATGAATATTTATTATAGTAAAATAATGAAATGGATTTTGTAGTGTATCTATCATTATAACTGGTATGAAAAAAAGTTATGGATTATAGATATAACACTAAGGTGATGTAACATCCATTTCCTATACTCATATGAAAATTTTAAAATGTCACAACTAATTTCATCATCGGACACCCCAAAAAATATAGTGTCCATAATTCTATTTTTTTTGTTGATGATATTACCAAGTAATCACAATTACTTTTAATCTATGATTATTTCTCCCTTGATAAAATGTAAAAAAATATAAATAATATAAGTTGTAATGTTTCCTAGAGAACCAAATTATATTATATTTGTCCAAGATATGAGTTTTAAATCAATTTTTTTAGAAGTCTTCAACGTGTATGGAATAAAAAATTGAAATTTTGGAATGTATATCATCCATATACTGTGGGTAAAAATAAGAGGAAAAAATAATCACTATAAAATAAAATGACATACATTTCAATAATCTTTAAATGGGGTTGTGATCAACACCTTAATTTGGTAGAATTTTAATTTAATAATAGATTTCACTCAAGAATTCATATTTCTCATTATCCATACCCACATAAAAGGAAACACATAACTCAAATATGATGGTATAAATATGGATAAATAATGCTATTTAGACTTTATCAATCTGATTATTTTTTAAATAAGGTTAGATTCATTAAATAACACATTAGGAAATATCAAAGTCAGTAGAAATGTTATGAAAACATCCATCGATGGGATTTAGAGTTTTATGTTGCTTACATTGTATTCATACGAATATCTCTTTAGAATATGTTAAGAATTTTTGAATGAAATGAAATTTTAATCCTATATATATCAATCCTATAAATATTCGTGATTGTATAATGATATATTCATAAAAATTGTGGCTTCCATCTAATATCTCTTAACTTGAAAATGTATTTGAGGTATCTCTCCTAATTAAGTACAAAAGCAATCATTTTTATGTACTCAACTTAGTTTTCATACCACTATTGGAAGTTGGCTATTTTGTAGAGTAATAGGAGAAAATAATAGATAAATGATAGAATGTGTTGCGGAATAACACTACTCACCTAGTCAGTGTTTTTTGGTGAAATAATAAATTTGAAGAAGCTATATGGGAACTCGAGGATAAGATCTGGTAGAATTAACTTAAATTATTTGTATAAGAGTGAAGCAATTTCACAAGTGAAACTATTATAATGGGGTAGAATATAAACCCCAAAATGTTATGAAATTAATTTTATTAAATTAATTTTATTTTTTTGATAACATTCTTCACATGAAACATAGATCTTAAATGAACCACAATATGAAATTAAAATTATAATATTTAATATTTATGTTATCACCTACCTATTAGATAGGATGGAATGAATGTACATAGATAAATTTTGAAAAGTAATTTTCATACATTTATAAAATGAATTCTTATGTAATATATTAGTTTGAAATTAAAATAATAGAATTTTAATGTTAAAATAGATTTGTTTTACCTAAAACCAATCATTTATGCATAAAATATTTTATTACCATAATATATTCTATTAATAACTACATGGACAAACAATTTATTCTAAGGGGGATAAACACTAGTCTAACATTGATCTTAGAGGTATGATCTCTAATTATTGGGGCCTTAGTAATTGGATATTAATTCCTAATGGGATGGGATTATTTAAAATAATCCTTCAATCGAGGGATTCTTTTAATAGAGTTTGGGACTTTGGTTGTCTACATCTTAAACCCGGAAGTTTGAGACTATCTGAATGGGATATTAATTTCAATACCTTTAATATTAAGAAAACTAATGTTCAAATTTGTATAAAATTAAATTGATTAAATTGGATGTATTGGCATCCTAAAATCCTTAATTACTAAGCCTCATGCATTGGCACTCTTTTTAGAATGGATCAAAAAACAATGGAGGGGGTCTAGGAAATTTTGAAATAATCCTTGTGGATGTTAATTTGGAGATCAATAGAATATATAATATCACCTTTATTTCTAATGGTAATAAGATTGATTTTAAAGTTGAGTATGAACGGGTTCCCCATTTTTGTGGTGTATGCAAGATTGTTGGACACTCTGTTTTTAATTGTTGGATGCTCCAAAAGATTGTGAATTATGTTCCTAAGGACAATGATTGGAATGAGGGTAACCAATATAAAAATAACAAGAAGGACTTGTGGAAAAGAATATCTTCAAAGGATATACCGTTCCCTTCCAATGTCACAGTTCCTAACAAGAAATCCTGGGAAGATATCGCTGAAGATGTTAAACAAGGTAAGATTCCCGATATGCCTAGTCCTACTGCTCAGATTGGTCATGAATCCTTGGGAAGGGATTTGGATGAAAATTGTTATAGACATGACATGTTGGATAATATTTATGAGATTGTGGTTTTATTATAGGAAAAATAACAACATATCAGAGATGACAATACTCCAATATTTACATATTCGATTTTGAATTATGTTTCACGTGTCAATGATATAGCACAGATTGTAGGGGATTCAAACAGGGGTTTCCTGGTTATTCAAGTGATCTTAATTGAGGATCCTGTTTCATTGAATGAAGGATCTAAGTTATAGGAAGTGGGGATTGGTCTTTCTGCTTCACACAATACAGTTTCTACAATATAGGATGTGATGATCGAGGCTCATGCTTCAACTGTTTATAATGTTGAATTAAAATATACTGAAATCAAGGCTTTAGATTCATCAATGTAGGCTCCACTTTATAGGAAGTAGGTATTGATGCTCCTTCTTCTTCCAAAATAGTTTCTGCAATATTGGAAGTGTTGATCGAGGCTCATGTCTTAACTATTGATACAGTATAAATACATGTTGCTGAGACCGTTGCTCCTGATTCATCCAGGGGTGATGTTGTTTTATAGAATATGGGGGCTCCTACATTATCCATTAGTCCAGTTGAATTTCTTGATGTCAGTCCCTTTAATCCAATTGGAAAATGAAACATAAGGACTTTAGATATTAAATTTCTCTTTCAAGGGGTTTCTAGTCTTAAGTGAAAGGTTAGAATGCCTCCTTTATCAGGACAGAAAAAATATACGTGACAAAAAAGGGGGAATTCATCCCAGTCTAAGATTTAAATGAATCATTTGTTTTGGAATTATATGGGACTAGAGAATCATGAAACTATAATGGCACTTAGGCTCTTCATTCAAAAACATAGTCTTATTATTATTGGTGTGTTTGAGCATAAAATGGTGTTTTATCCTAGTATTTATAATTTTTAAAAGATGGGATTTCATCTTGTGGATTTTATTTGTGGTCAATTAGGGGATAAGAGATTATGGGTTCTGGATCATTGTTCCTCAACTGATATTTCTCTACTTGCTAATATTGACTAACATGTCACATATTCTTTCAATTTTCTTGTTCTATAGAATTTTTTCTCTTTTATTTATTCCCTTAATCAATATAGGATAGGAGGAACTTATTGATGGACATTGGATATCTTAAAACCGTCATTTCTGGACCGTGGACCACTCTTGGGGACTTCAATGCTATCATGTGCTCTAATAAGAAAATTAGTTCCATTAATAACTTTATCTCTTCAAGAGACTTCAAATCATGCAGTGATTATAATGGGTAGATTGAAGTTAACTTTTCCAGGGCTAAGTACACTTGGTACAAGAATGTTTTGGATAGTGTTGTTGAAATCTGAATTGATAGGTTTTTTTATTGAAGATTTTCATGATTTATGGGGATCTATTTCCTATATGACTCTCTCTAGAATTAATTATGATCATATTTCAATTTTGGTTGATCATGTGTGAAAGGATCAGATGCTCCCTATGCCCTTTCGATTTAATAAATCTTGTGTAAATATTCATAAATACAAGACAATTGTTTAACAGAGCTGGAATTCTTGGAATGGTAGATAGAATTCCATTTCTTGTGTTATCAAGATTTAAATTCTTAATAGAGATATTATGTTATGGAGTAAATTTCACTTCACTTATCTTGACTCTGAAATTTTTTCTCTTGCGGAATCTCTTCAACACATACAGGTGCAGAACTCTTATAATGATTTCTCCTATGATGCCTTTGGGGAGACTCATCTTTTTTCCAAGAATAATAATTTTTTGAATTTCAAATATTCTTTTCAATGAGGAATTTTTAGGTTAAAATATCTAAGAGATAGTGATATAAATTTGAAATTTATTAACTTCATGCCATGAATTAAGGAGTTTTGAGTCCTCCCTCCTTCATTTAAAATAGGAATAATATTTTCTAAAACATGAAAGATATTTATAAGAATGTTGTTTTATACTTTAAGGGGATCTTAAATGGTCAATTCCTTCATGATAATCATATGGGGAGTATTATTCTGAATCACATTAACCATGTGGATAATTCAATGCTTACATCTATTCCATTCGACTTTGAAATCAAGGAAGCAGTCTTTAGTCTAAAGCCAGATATCTCTCTTTGTCTTAAAGGTTTTGAAAACTTTTTCTTCCAATAATACATTCATATGATTCATGATGATGTTAGTAGGTTTTTTTCTCATTTATTAAAAGTTTCTGTCTTCCTCAAGGTATTAATTCTCAGTTCCTTGCTCTTATTCCAATGTTTAACTATACCAATGAGATATAACATTTTATTTTTGATTCCATGGTTAACACAATCTTTAAAATTATTTTCAAAATATTGTCCATGAGGTTATCTTTTATTGGTAGTAATATCATTTCTCCTAATTATTTTGTCTTCATTAAAGGTAGGTCAATTCAATATTTCCTCATTACTGCTTCAGAGTGTGTCAATATTCTTAAGAAATCCACAAGGGGTGGTAATATTTCTCTAAAACATGATGGCATGAAATCTTTTGATATTATAAATAAGAATTTCATTTTTACAATTCTTCATTCATGTAGTTTTAATTATGTTTTCATTAATTTGGTCAAAATCATTTTTGGGTCATCCCATATCTTTGTTCTTATTAATGGTTCTTCTGAGGGATTTTTTAAATGTTCTAGAGGGGTCAGGAAAGGGGACCCTCTTTGTGATATTGTTTTTCCTATTTTGGAGCATTATCTTAGAAGATTACATTCTATTATGTCTCAAAATAAGAAAATAAATTCAGTCATTGATGGTTGAGGTTTGTTCATGCTTACTCATTTGTTGTATTCAAATGATATAATTCTCTTCACTCAAGGGGATAAGAGAAATATTTAGAACATAAAACAAGCCATTTTACATTATCAAACTGTTTTAGGATAAGAAAATAGTTGGAATAAGTATTTCGTCTACATTGGTAGGAATTTAACCACCTCTAAGAAGATACTCATTATTAAAAAATTGTGAATTTATGATGGATCACTAACCTTTAAATATTTTGGTAATCAAATGTTTTGGGGGTGGAGAAAAGCATTTAATTTTTATAACATTACTACTAAAATCAGAAGGAATCTTATAACTTGGTAGGGAAAGTTACTCTCCTTGGCAGGTCGTGTATGCTTATTCAGGACTGTGATTATTTCTAAGATTGTTTATTCCTTCATAGTATATTAGTTTCCGGTCTCTCTCATCAAGATCATTAATGTTTCTGTGGAAAATTAAATTCGGAGTGGTAATATTCAAGAGAAGAAATTATCCACGGTTTCATGGAATAATTGTTGTAAACCCTTTAATGGAGGGGGTTTTTGTATCAAAAACATGCTCTGTTCCATGATTCTTTATAGGAATCATTTATATGGAGGATGTTCAATATTAATTCTGAGACTCTTGACTTCATCATTAATAAATTCAAGGATAGAATTAGAATGGGTGCTTTTAATAACATGGATTCATCTGTTTGTCCTACTTTTAAATATGCTTTCACTTCTATTGATGCACATTCCAAGTGTCTTGTTTCAAAAAATTCATCTATATACTATTGGAAGTTAAATCAGACTGTTTTTACCCATGTAGAGTATTTGAGGACTAATTATCTTATTGGGGACATGGATGCCACTATTATGGAACAACTGGAAAGTATAAAGAATCTCCCAAATCATATTTTCAATACTATTCGTGATTACTATTTTTCAAAAAAAGTGGATTTAAGGGTCTGGAAACCTATGGTAAATTTTTATTTATCTTCTATAAAATTCTAGAGATATTCCTTTCGCAAAACATTGATTTTAAGTCTATATGGGAGTTGCAAATGAACTTTATAAGCTATTCTTGGCCGGTTTTGGCCTGGAGACTGGCTCAAAGGAAGATTTCTACATATTTTTTCCTTCAAGATTGTGGTATCTCTCTTTATTATTCATGTGTGACTTTCCATCAACATAGGGAAGATATTGACCATTGATTTCTTTTTTTTTTTGTGTTACTAATTTTTCGATGTGGAAGTATTTTTTTGATATCATTGAAATATATCCGCCCTGTGGGTATTCCATCTGGGATTTTCTCAAAGGATGACGCTAAATTTTTCTTTATCCACAACTGATGGATCTCTTCTGGGTGGCTACTTTGGAGATTCTTCATATCATTTTGTCTACTCAGAATAAGTTAATTCATGAAAGCTTCTTTTTTCCATCATTGGTGCCATTTCCTCAATTCTTTCTATTGTGTGTGAGGCATGAACACCTTAGAAAAATTATTGCTTTAACTCGGTGCATGACCTGTTTATTTTGAACTGGATTGGTTTTAAGGGGATATTTAAGACTCTGTAGGGAACCATTGAATTATTAAAGAGGGGACATTTTTCTGATAGATAAAATTCAATTATGATAGAGCTTCAAGAGGCAATCCAGGGCCTTATGGATATACTGCTGTTTTTAGGGATCAGAAAGGGGATTTACTTGGATGTTTTCAGGGTTCTTCTGATCATACATCTTCTCATGAAGGTGAAATACCTGTCATCATTGTTGTAGTGGAGTAATTCATGGATCATGGTAAGAATAATGTATGGTTTGATAGTGAATATAACGTATTCTCCTCTACCATTATTATGGGTCTATCTCATTTGGTTTGGAATCTCACTAATCATTGGTGAAAATGCTTGGATACTCTTTTCTACTGAAATCATATCATCCCTCAAATATATAGGGAATAAATTTCGATTGCGGATGGTCTTTCAAATAAAGGCATCAATGGATTTGACTTTACTTGGTTTGATCTGTCTTTTTATGATCTTAATCCTTTCCTTAAATAGAATCATGATAAATTTTCCATTTTTAGACTTCTGTAAGCTGTTTTTTTTTTGCAGGGATAAAGGCAAGGTGTCTCATTCTTTAAGGATTCTTCTAGATTCTTCTATAATGTTGTGATTCACCTATCCTGTTGTGTTTTTTGTGCTTTTGTGATGGGTCTGCATTTGTACCGAAGTCATAATGATCATTTCTGTATCGAAGCATGTGTTTTCTTCTTCTCTATATTGATAAGCCAAAACATAAATGGGGATGGTCCTACAATTTGAAATTTTTCCTTACAATGTTGGGTCTAGAATGATGGCATGAATCAATGTCTGTCTTGAGTGGTGAGTTGGATGTTTTTTGGACAAGCATCATGCTTCATTGATCTGTTTTCCCATGAAGGCATTGTTTATCCTGGACATGAATGGTGCTGAAATAGAATTTTTTTAATTTTGTTCTACCGTATTGTTTCCTTTTTATTAATATATTTTTTTACTAGGTGCACTAGGGTCTTATCTCTCTAATAAAATAATAAAATAACCAAAAATTGATACTATAGTTTCAGTTAATATAGATTATCAGGGGATTAAAGTAAGCGATATGGGTAAAAATGACACATAAACATGTATAAATTTTATTTTGGATGATATTTTGAAATTCAATCATCATAACATATAATTCATGGCCACGTGGATCAACATTCACTTGAAAGTGAGGTATTTTATGTAAATATTTTTGGTAATTTAATTTTTTTCCCTCCCATCACTTATAAAGGGCACCTCCCATCCTTCCTTATTGACTAAACATGAACCCTATATCACAGATAATACATTTACAAACAATATCCAAGATACCATACCTTTTTTGTTGAGCATATTTTCATACCCTAAGTTCATTTTAGGAAGGATTAATTTTTATACCAAATGTGGTCTGTAATGAATATGTAATTTCCTTACCAGAATCATTGAAAGATTATTTGTTATTATAATATATTAATTATATTTTATCTATACTAACATATTTAAAATTTTATGATCAATATACTGATATGTTTTTATTATTATGAAAAAATTATTTCCAACCTCATTTCAATCAAGTGGAAAATGAATGTGTCACGCATGAATACATGCGGACTACCGTCTTAATGAAGTGATTTTCCTAACTAATTTATATAAAAGGTAATTAAATTTTATATATTAAAAAATATGATAATTATGATATGATTAATATTCTATATATTATGAAACCTTGACTATGTATCAAGGATTGAACCCTTCAAACAAATACATGATTGGAAGATGAACATGTTTTCTCCCAAATAATGATTTAAATGTATCTTTGTTAATAAAGGGATAATTTTAATATATATGGAAAATATATATAGTAATTCATATATATATATATATGGTATATATTTATAATAAATATATAAACATTTCACTTATTTTTTGGAAACAATCAAATAAGGATAATACTTCAGGTAAGAGAATTATCTTATAATCTCAATACATTTTGAGATTGTGTGTGCTAATATTTCATTATAAGAAATTAAATATAAATTATTAATTAAAAATCATATATTTATTTATTATATTTTAATTAAAATAATTTTCAATTAATATTTTTATTTTCCTCCTATTCGTAATATAATTACAAAGAAAACGTTTTTATGAAAAATAGGCATTATTTCCTATTTAGTCGAAACACAATTTCTTTAATGTCCACGTTCTTCAAAATGTTTCAGTGAGTTTTTTTATATAATGATTTTTGAAATCAATTTCATAAAATATTTTATTTTTTATTATATCTTTTGAAAATTAATTTTATAAAAAATTTCAATAGTAAAATTTATGGTTATTTAAAAAAGGTGTAAAACGAGTCTTTGTTTTGTCATATACTACACATATTAGTTTTCCCGCCATCATGAATGCTCTTTCCATTGATGATTTAATTAAAATTTTCTTTGTATTACTTAAAATAACATTTTCATTTATATTCTTCTTACCTTGGAATTATTCCATACTCAGTGTTGTCAATGTCGATCCGGGATCGATCCTTAACATTAAATCTGACTAATCATGGGAAATATTAGGATAAGGCCCCATCATTTTGGATGATCATAGTAGGTTGTAGGTTTCATTCCCTTTTCCAATGTTCTATCTTCTAGTTTTATTAGGTATTATTGAGATATTCCAATCAAGGAATCAATCTCATCATTGATGGTTTCAGGTTTTTTTGTCTCATGTGAAGAGGAGATGTTGATTACGAATCTACGAGTTTAGTGATTATAGATTTCAACATTTTTATGGTCGTTTTGGTGACTCTATCACAACAAATTCAAATGAATTTAAAATGATATCTACATCTATTTTTCCCTAAACATTATTATAGTCAATATTAAGACAGACTCAACTAATATCATCAATTTTCATTAAGGTAAACAGGTCACCACCTAGTCCACCACCTACTAGATCCAAAAATTAAGAAAACTCATTACATGTCACGATCACATGATTTATACATGGAGTGAATAAAATAAATTTAAATAAATTAAAGAATATAATTGTATCTAGGGTAATACATGTGTGGTATTTTCAACTATGGGTTCTCATCCCGTATGGTGTGTGAATATGGTTTATGATGCGGACATCGACTCACATCACTTTAGACAACTTTGAAATTGGTGGGTTTCTATTTCTTCTAACAGATTTTATTAACTCTAGATGGATATAGTTAGTGATTATAATTATTAAATCATGATGAAAATCATTTTTTCCCATAAACTATGAAAAATGATAAATTTGTTCGTGGTCATATGAAATAAATATGAACAGATTATGATTTTGTGATGGGAGGGTCTGTTATATCAATCCAATGAATTAAGAAATGTGATAAAGGTATTTCATGTTGAGTGATTAGAAGAATCTAACTAATTTATAATATTTATGCCCACATTTTCAGGGGTGAGTATGTTTTCAAATATATATTCTCATAAGAATATGTGTTGAAATTATTACAAAGAGCTATGTCTATATTTTAACACCTGAGTAAGATTGCTTCTATCTATAAACACAATATTTTATTTGAAAATAACATTTAACAGCTATGTTTAAATGAATAATATTTCATACACTCATGATAACACATTCTTATTTTACAACCCATCAATAGTGATTAATAATTTGAAAAAATTATTAATCATACTTATATATATGCCTAATTTTAGAATTTATGATATCTGTTTTATGTTTTATTACTCTTTTATGTGGATTAAATGAACATTAACATGATATAATAAAATAATAGTTTTTAATACTCTATTATTATTTATATAACCCATTTTCACCTTTACTGAGCATTTGAGATCACCATTTCTTATTTTTTTCCTTCCCCAGGTTTTTGTGGAAGGTTTTGAGTATGATTTTTCTTGGAGGGTACAAATATGAAGAACATGGCTGGTGATGATGAAGACCATTTATAAAATTATTTTATTATGTTTCAGGTTTCTCAAGACACTAATCCATTATGGTTCTCAAGTGTGTTTAACTATAATATGTATTGAATATTCATCTTATATTATGTATTATTTATGTATTTTGTGCTCAGTTCACCATAGTCATTCATTGTTTGTAGGAAATTATAGGTAATATTATGGATGTTATTTTCACTTCACATGAATGATTAAAAACTGGATCACCTTTTTAAAGGATGATGATTTTTATAAATATTATGAAAATATAATGTTGTGCCTATTACACCCACCAGTTTTAATGATTATGGTGAAAGGGAAGCCAGTAATATTATATTTGAAACCTCAGAGAAATCATATTGTCCCCTCCATTCAATTAATAATGATATGATTATGGGAAATGAATTATACCAGAGTATAATTATTCTAGATATCGAGACATTATAATCTTGCATAAAAAAGAACTATATGGAATCAATTTTCATAGTTAAAATGTTGAGATATTACATACAACACCAGGATGTCTTATTGATATCTTATATGGACCATTACAAGTTTATCATCAGTTAAAAAATATTAAATAGATATCTAGTATAATATGTGGTCATTATATATTAATTTTTGTTTTAGTTCTGGTCCTAAAATGTAGTTAATGGGCTGGAATAAGACGAGGTCCTCAAAACACACAATTCCTTTAAACGTTCATCGATAATCACAAATATCCATGTTGAAGAATTATTCTATATCCATGACACTCAAAAAACACATTATTTACACTATGATGGTGGATTCATGATCCTAATATAGAGAAAAATTGAAAACTGATTTCTCAATAGGATTATCCGTGGGTATTTTCAAATCTTCATAATGAAATTAGTACTTTTCTATTTCTTCCTCCTATTAAAAGGATGCATAAATAATGAAGTAGAATATCATTCCATTATTATATATTTATAATTATACGTACTGTAATAGGTGTCCATATTCATGATTATAGGTGATTCAATGATTGTAATAAATATGATAAATCATAATTATTCCCTAAAAAAGATGAACAAATCATATTAATTGAATAAGTTGTAAAAGTAATAGAGGAATTACCCTCTTAATCGACATTTCCAAAGAAATATTGTTCATAGAATTCCCATTAATATTATTTGTATAATGAATCCAAAACCCTTGATAATCCAAACATGGATGAAATATTCATCTACATCACATAGTGTAGGGGGATTTATTTATTCATCAGTAAAAAAATGAAATCAATAATATCATTATCACCTCTGATCAAGGTTATAATGTACCCTTATTAACCAATACCCAAATTAGATATATTTATCCCATGATGGATTACATATAATATGGGATATTATATATAATTCAAGTTAAATAGAAACACATATAGTTGAGGAAATAAAATTTAATCCTTTATGATTGTTCATTTTTCAATAATGTAATCTATAAATGAGAATTGATTGGATTTCATCATAGTTTCATTGATATAGTAGAGAGATTCACTATCATTCATTAAATCCACTAGTCTCTTATAATTCACGCTATTTAGAATCTATTCTCTATCAACAAATCATGGAACATAGATACTAATATCCATTATTGTTGTATGATTACATTGTTCTTATGATGAAATTATTTGATTTTAAAATACATTCTAATTGATTTATCTACCAAAAAATTACTGCTTACCACTAAGTACACATAGATATTTTCCATATAGATAATGGTTATCTAAGGGATGTATCCACCAGTTATAGTCGCGTAATTCAAGTATATCCTTAGTTACATTGTATTTTTCTCTATGTGGGATGAGACTATATCCCTAAAGGATTTTGGAAAAAATTATATAATCAATTATGTGAAATAAAATATCATTACATAATTTAATATCCCTCACATGGTATTGATGAATAATACAACAAATTTATACACTTTGAATTCATAGAGGATATATTAAGAATACATTTTTATGTATATCCACTAATCCCATTACCAAGTAGTTGAGAATGGGAATGTATATGGATTCAAAATGAAATTACCTAATATTTCTCAAAAGATGGAGTATAAAGACACAATTACTTTTTCTTGAAGATAAATCTCTATGATATATGGGAATGTCACACCATGACCTATATTTCCACAAAAGGTACCCCATATTATGTGAAATATGGGCCATAGGTATTCATTCCCATTGTGGTCCATCATCCTTCAGATAATATTTCCATTTATAATATTTTACATGGAGATGATCAGTCCAATATCTAGTATGGTGAGTTGGAATGAAATTATAAAATATGGTAGAAAACATCTTATAACCATGTGATTTATAAGATATTATTCGTGTGATTATTCATCAATAATGTTCACATACGCTCATTCCTCGATGGAGTATTGGTGGTAGCCTTGATAACAGTCATGATACCTAGGAAGAAGACTTTGATTCTAGATATGAGAAGGGAATGAAATTATTCTCTACATCATTTCATCTAAAATAAATAATATACACTTATTATGGTGGAAAAATATCATATAATTCTCTCCACAAATCAAAAGGATCCTCTTGAAACATTACAAAAAATTAAAACTGGGATCACACAACCTCATCGCATGATGGAAAAACCTCAATACATAAATCCCATTCCACATGACTCTAAAATTATTGAATCATATCCTAGAAGATTTATGTTAAATTGAGTAGAATATATTATTAGTTTAATAATTAAAAACTATATATCCCCATTATTATGTTTATATCACTATAAATGGAAGAACGCCATATTCATAGTCACATTATATTAAACTACTTCATATATTTTCCACCATAAAGGAAATACTATAATACTATGATACTATATTCATTAGACAAATTTTCCTTACATTGGAGACAAATATTTATTATAAGTCTTTATTCATGTAGTTTTTATTAATTCATCGATTTACACATTAAGTAAAATACCTCTATATAAGATGGAATATGTGTTTATTGATTCATATTATTTCATGAAATTTTGTGATATCATGATCTATTATTTTACTCCCATTCATAATTCTTGTCACATAAAACATTACACCCCCAGGTGTATGATATATAACTAATTCATGCCATGTTTTATCCATTTAATCAATGTTGAGATGATGATACATCAATTTTTGTGTGATCCAGATCCATGAGAAACATTCAAAATATGAATTCAATTCTAATAAAGTTGAAATACATAGAAAATAAAAGTATTCCCCGTATATTAGGATTTTGATATGTATACGTGTTTTCCATTCTTTTGGGAGTCAACTGTTATGTATCTCCAACTCAACCTTAATTTCATGGTTCATCTAGACCAAGATTAATAAAGATAACCAATAATTACTTTGTATTTCATGATTCCAACTAAATTGAGATATTTAGTAACACCTAGATATATTATCCTATGAAAAAACCTGTCTTTCATTTCCATATTGTGTTCTGAATTTGTGATGATACAATTCCAAATTCACACTAGGTTCTCCCCAAAGCATATAAGAGTATCGACTAAGTTTATTCATATTTCATTATTTTGTATGAGCCTGATCATTATAGAGACCTCCTACAAAAAAACTACATGTGGAAATATTCCCGTTAAATTAAGATGCATATTGATTTACAAATAATTATTTCTAGGACCAACCCCAAATCCAACCAATATTATATTGTCTAATATTGTATGGTCAATTCATTTTGTGTATATCATGTATTTATACGATTCTACACTATTATTAAATTTACCAATTTTCTAATAAATATATGTATATGGAATCCAATTATTAAATGATAAATTGAAATTACCAAATAATATATCCTACTCCCAGTCATAAATTTATCCTAATCAAACCCCCACTATATCAATGTACATACACCTTCATTTATATATATTGGGACTACCCTCTCTAAGTAACACAAGGAAAATGTATTTTATATTTTTACATAAAGAAGATCGATGTAATGTCACCCTGTAAAATGTTCCTCATTGTATGTATAAAAACTGTTAATGGTCATATCCCACTTCTGATAAATCAAAACTACATAGAATTGGCCCTCATCATATGACCCTAAACTTCCAAAAATCTGAATACATTCCACATAGTGTTGAACAACATGATACATGGTCTATCCTCATGTACCATTAATTCATAGATTAATCATCCCATGGTATATCTTTAACTCACATACATGATATATCTATGTAATAAACTCATATATAAGGTTCTTTATCCAAAGGATAATGAATTTTGTTTCACCATATGCAGTAGCCCTCCCAATTTGAAAGCACCCCATCAATGAAGATTGTATAAATATAATTACATTCACCTATTCTAGTGTTTTGTTATAACACACCTATAAGAATAATAATTAAATGATTAAAAAATTTGAACTATATGTTTATTTATTCTTATTAATGAATGGTATATATTTATGGAAATATCTCATACCCAAGGCCAAGCCCAAGACTCATTAATTTCAAGTCAATTTCTCATCATAGTGTTTGGTAATTTTATATTAATTTTTAGTTTTTCATCAATTACCCATGTAGTATAACCTATTTAAAACTACATGTGTTATTATTCTTGTAATTAAAGGATTTGTAGTTATTGGTATATCTCAAATTTTAGTTATATCAAAAATCACAAATAAGTCCATGCTTCATCATCACATATAGTCCATATGATTCACTCAAGGTTTCATTATAGGGTTCATCACTGATATATATTCATATCATTGTTTACAAGAGAAAAATCTACAAAAATCACCCAATATAAAGAACTCATTCATATAATCAAAATCTAAGTACTCATATTTACACTCCCTAATATCAAAATTTATAGGAATTACATCTCATTAAAAGACATGAAATAAGGTGGATTTTGTGTTTGGGTTTGATAATGTGAAATTCCATGATGTATGGTCTATTAAAAATGACCAAAAATAATATATATTAGTCCATTATATATGAACCAACATCTCTCCAAATGAATATATATGTAGGGATGTCCAACCTGTGCATCCATCTACGAACCTGTACCTAGATAAAAATTACCATTGTTCTCAAAAATCAATTCCTACTACCTTTAAAGGTATTTTTATATTAAAATTGATACCCTATCCAAACACTTGGACATTATCCAATGAAAAATAAATAATGTATCTCTTAGTTCATATTCTATACTAGAAGAGTTATAAAAATTCCACTACCCTACTTCAAAGATAGATCTATAGAGGATATATAAATAATTAAATAAGAATTACATATGTATTGATTCCTTCCAAATAAAACAATATTAATTAATTTAGATGATATATTTCATAGATAGTGACATTTAGTCATCGACTACGATTCCCCTTAGACATCCCATAAATTTCTAACTATAGTGAATTCAGCATGGGATTGTTCCAATCAATTCAGGAATATTCCACCTCAATAAACAAAATTCAATCCTCATTAGTTATGAGGAAATTTATACTATTAGTGGAAATAAATAATGAGTGTATCCATCTCTATAGTACACCTCTCCCTCATAATGTCTATGCCTGTATATTTGGCCTTGGAAACGAGAGGAATGATTTCACCTTGAAGAGATTATCCTCAAATATCTACATTCCATGAATATATTACTTTACAACTCTTAATTTGAATATTTTCAAGAATTATTCCTCAGTATACTTATCTTATCTTATCACATCCTAATTCAAGTGCCTCATGTAATAATTTATATCCTATGAATTATTCATTTAAATAGAATCGGGTTTTTTAGCTATTTATCCACATTTAATATTTTATATCACCTCCCAACCAATGACATGAGCACTAAAAACATAGATAATGTGAAATAATACCTGATAAAATATACAATTTCATTAATATCTATTAACATAATTTTTTACATTACACTATTATATCTAATATATCACTCTTAGTGGTTTATGAACTATAAACTTTGTGAACTTCTCAAAAAAAACAGCTAATACTATCCTTGGACTCTCCATTCATGTTTAGTTTACTTCCAATAATATGGATAGAATGTTTCATCATTTGGTAAAATATGTACATACTTAAACCACATAATCATTTAGTTGAAGCTATATGACCTTAATTCCAAAAAGTTCTAGACCCTTATGAAATATATGACAAATCCAAAAAAATCATGTCATGTCAAAAGGATTACTAAAGGGTGGCCTAAGAAAATGTCAAGTCTCTTTTTATAAGTCACCCCTTTCAATAATTTAAAAAATTATAGATATTAAATGATTAAATGGAATGAAAAATGTGTGGCCCACCATATGATTCAATTAAAAGTCACGCTTTTTTATATTGACCCACTATTATAGAGAAAAGATATACTGAACATTATTTCTACATCTTCATCATACATGTTTGAGAAATTTTATCATATACTACTTCTCCCTAATAAATTGTTCAATACCCGAGAGAATAAACATTAAGATACATAAACCTTATTGAATATCTAGTCTATGATATACCATCATCATTTATCAAAATTTTTAATCTCTACTAGATTACCAGGGAAAGCACTAATATGTATATTCAACTATAAGAGAGACCTCTACATGGAAAAGTTCATACTTCTATATACATAACATAAAACATGCGGTATATTTCTTTTATTATGATAAGGTCCCCTAATTAACTCTCCCCCTAACAACAACATAGAAGAATCTATCATTTGAATGTGATCCAAGATCATTCCTCACATATATATTTTATTCCACCAATTATGGAGTCAAATATTTCATGTTATGTTTTACACATCCAATAATAAAGATATTTACATAGATTATGATACCCTCGATGTGGAACATTATTGCATCATATCCATTCTCAATAAAAGTATCTATAGTATTGTTCTTGAACAATTACAATTACTTAGAGAATAAAACTACACCACATGTTGCTATTAGTCCATGAACAAAAACCTTATACTATATGCACCCATCAATAAGATCATCTATATTTTAATTGATCTTTTAACTAGTTATATTTTATATCCTATTTTGTTAATATAATATAACCAATTTTATTTTATGATCTCTAAAAATAAAAAAACCACTTGTTAATTTCAAATAAGAGAATACAATATAAGAAACTATTAAGATGATGTATATATTTATATAGGACCCCAATAATTCCAATTTGGAGAATAAATCTTCCATATCATACCCCCAACCTCACCCATGATATTTTGGTAAAATATTTTGTAAACATAATTTTTATTTCATATTTTTCTAAGAATCATAACCCTAAACTACAAGCACCTAACCCCCGAGCCTTCTTCAGTTCATAAATTATGGAATAATTTATATATGTGTTTTCTCCCCACTACTATTGATTAAAATACATCATGTTCGGGTAAAATATATCTAAATAGAAACAACAACTACGTTAGCATCACATAATGATCTTAAACTGAAATGAGAAGATATACAATAATGTCTATGTTGGGAAACCATGATGGTTATCCTATAAAAATGTCAAGTCACTACTTTTCAGAAATAAACCATGAATAAAAAAGGAATAATAGATGATTTGAAAATTTAAAATGAAGAAAAAAATGTTTTGGTGAAGAACAACAAAGGGAGGCATATGAAAAATTGGATATTTAAGACATTATTTTAAAGGATGAAAAATTCTCATTTATAGATATTACATATTTTAATATGAATATTCATTAAATTAAACAAACACACAAATGAGGATCATAAATGTATATTGCCTTTAGGAACATGGATGTATAAAACAATACTATATAGTTGAGCAACATTAACACCAATTATGTTCTTCATAAAAATAATCCTATATAGGAATATTATACAAAATACATTTTATCAGAACATAGGGAATTGGAATATATGAAATGGGGACCTCAAATGCTCTGTAAGGGTAAATAAAGCAGATATCAACATATCATTAGCAAAAGTTTTTTAGAACATTAGAATAGTATTTTAAAACCATTCCATAAATATCATAGATCATAAAATTGAGTCACGTAATTAATATTGGATTTTCCTAAGACATGAATCATAATGGAATAAAAGAAATTGAACCATGAGAAAATAAAAGTAGTATAGATTTTTTAAGTGCACATAATAATATAAAATTATTTCATTATTATTTAATGTATCATTTCCAAGACTATCATAGTGGATTGGGTTTACTCTTTTAACCATCATAATAGTCAGGGCTCACTAAAAATACTATCATAGTGGATATAGTCCCCTACTGAACTTGGTTCACTAACCATTCCTATCTTATTTATATCTTGTGATATCAGTATTTACCCAAAGCATTAGCTAGAGGTATAGGTCCCACACAAAACATAATGTAAATCATACATATTTTTTCCACAACATCATAAAACACTCATCACATAAAAATTCATTAAATGAAATCGGTTTCATAAAATTTTCATCATCACACAACCTGTAGAAAGAAAATGGATTCCTAATAATTTTATATTTTCATCAGGACTGAACCCAGTGAAAAGAAGTGTGTTTTATAACAATTTTAGATTTACATACTTCATGATAAAATAATAATGTTTCATATGAATTTCATCAACTTATAACCCATGAAAAATAAATAGGTTTCATAAAAATCTAGTATTCATAAGCATAATCCATTCAGATAAATAATAATAATGTTATCCCTAGTTCATGTCCCAAAAAATCATAAGTAACATCAAAGGATTTAATCTAATATGGAATGTAATTTTAAATGAAAAAATCACTTGGAAAATTTCAATTTAAAATATATTTTCTTTGAATATAATTTTTTAAATTAAAATTTAATAAAATATTTTGGATATCCATTTAATTTAAAACAAAATTAATTGAATTATATATGATTCTTTAAGGTAAATATTTTTAATGACATTGGAAAATTTCTATCCATGGTGAACATCATAAAACAAAGATTGCATCCACATTTTTAGTTAAATTCAAACAAGTGTTTTTTTTGAAAACGATTTTATGATTATATTAAAAAGAAATTAAAAATTTTAACACTGGTAATCATTTATTGAAAAAAAATCAGTTGAATATTATATAAAAAAATATTTATTTTCTTAGAAAACATTTTACAAAAAAACAAGTGTTTTAATGAAATAGGGTTTTCTACTGAATAGGGGAATAAAAACGATTTTTCATAATAACATCACACAGAAATACTTGGTATATAAAGACAATAAAATATACTAAAAACATGTATTCTCCATAAATAAATAGAGGAAAATAACCTAACTCTGTTTCTTCATATATTTATGATATTATTTCATTATTGGTAGCAAAATCATTGGAAATCAACATAGATGATGAGATTGTAACATAAAACCCATACCATATTGGTAAAATTTAATCATAAGACCCATTAAATAACATTGTTAAATAAAAATTATAATATCATTAGAATACATAAATTTATCAAATTATATCCTAGGTTTCTGTATATACACCTCATAAAAGAAGATATGTGCATAATATAATAGACGTCACAAAACAAATTGAGACTAAAAACCATTAATTTATGTCTCAAATTCCATCTTACACAATAAAACCTCACATATAAAAAAATATAAGATTATAATAAATCTATTACATAACTATACTTATATATTTAATACCATAAATTTTTTACATATAACCTTTTATTACCTTTTTAATAACAAGTCAATATTAAATACACATCTTGGGCAATAACTACATTATTTTTCATATATTTTTTTTTTATTTTTGGTATTATTAAATTTATCAAGGATACATAATATAAATAATGATATAAATGATATAAATAACATTTATATTATATATGTATGTATGTGTTTTTAGTTAACCATAAAAGATTGCGATAGTAAATGAAACACCATTTAGGGAGATGTTATGTCGTACAAACAAATGAGAATTGTTTCCATTTTATCAATGGATTGAATGAAAGAAATTTTAATAATAAATTAAATTAAATATATTATTTAGGAAATGTATATCACATATGTTAATTAAATCCATCATTATTACAATATATGTAAACTGGGAATGAATCACATCGCTTTGAAAGAAGGTAGTCCACTGTACAATGAGCAACATTATCATATTCCCAGAGAAAGGAAATAATGAAGTAATACAGGATATAATAATTACTGAATAATAATAATTTCATATATATCATATATAAGATTTAAATTTATCATTATATCAATCGGTTAAAGGAGGTGATGAGAAATTAATAACATCAGCTCATGAGGTGATAATCCAATGTACATAAGAATGATGATTTCCAATCCCATTTGATTAATATAGAGATGGCTGATCATTATCCAATTAACATAAAAAATATAATAATATTTATGAAAATAATTTAATTATATAAATATGTTAAAAAATAATTTAATTTGGTGGAGGAAGAAAAAAATAAAAATGATTTTTTAAGAACATTACCTCCTTTTCGGGTATCCTATTTATGTTTATTCCAAAATCCTTCATAGATTTCCATTGTAAACAAAATAAGGTTTCTAAGATGATATCAAGAATTTAATTATGATATTTAGGTAGGTATGTTTTGAAAACAAATGGTTTTGCGAGTGTGAATAGGAGATAAAAATAGGTGGAATTTTATAAGTGAATTGAGTGACACACTTGTATATTTTGGAAACAAATTTGTACAAAATCTTATCACATTAAAATAGGATCCTAAATTTACCATTATCTTGAATTAGACATTAAAAGTTCAAAATATTTCCATAAAATTTGTTTTGAATTTTTTTTTTAATTTTTAACCACTATCATTTTAGTTTAACCCTCGATACACCCATTTTTACCATGACCTCAAAACAATAATTTTAAAAATTTTCTATTGATGGTGGAAAACAATTATGATTACCATATTAATAATATATATATATATATATATTATTTTTATTCAAAATATGTAACCTATTTTTAAAAATTACATTCATATATGTTTCAATGTTTAATTTAAAAGTTTTAGAATGTGATTTTCTAATGAGAAAATGTTCATAATATTTCAATGTTCTTTATTAAAATTAAATATAAAAAAGATTCTAGTGAACTAAATTTGATTAATTTATATATAAGTGAACAAAATATTTTTATAATCCATTTAAAAATGAAAAATAACCTTGCATGTTATTTGAATGAAATGGAATTTTTCAATACAAACCTGTATTTTTTCTCAATACAATATAAAATTAATTTTTTTCACAAGAAAATCTCAAAAATAATCCATAATATAATTTTGGAAATATGATTTTGAAAAGTATGTTTAAATTATATTATAATATTTCTAAAATTTTAATAAATCTATTTTATTAATTTTCAATAAAATATTAAAATACATTTATTGAGAAAATAGTATTTCTGAAACATATAATGCCTTTACTAAAAAAATATGTACTTTTTACCAATTTTTTTATTTAGTTAAAACAATAGTACCTAGTATATTAGAACTAGTTCATACTAATCATATTATTATTTTCAATGAATATGTTATAAATATATATTTTAAATAATAATATTAATAATATATTGTGGTTTGTTGAAACTAAATGGCATGTGTAACATAAGATAACACTAGTGTTGTGTGTAACATAATATATTAATAAAATTTAATTTCATTAAAAAAATATATCCATAAAAACTCAAGGTCATATGTTCTACTTCACTAAAATATAATATCTACCTCGAAATTTGTTTCTCTGCTACAAACAAATGAGGATAATGCTACCTCATCATTTACTTATATTCCCACAAAACGTTTTAGAAAAGCTCGCTTCATTAAAAAATGTGGACTAGGGGAGTTAACATTTTTCAAATAATTTTCTATGTATGATATATAGTATCTCCATGTTGTCCCTTATTATAAATATCATTATCTAGTTGAACTACCTCTGATTTCAATACATGTGAAGGGTCAGGAATTTAATTCAACAATAGAGATATAAAGATCATATCATGTACTTGAGAGAGATTTGGTAGATGTGCCAACTGATTAGCTACTATCTCGATACAATAAATAATTTTCAAAGGGACTTACAAGCAAAGGGATTATTTTCCCCTTATTTCCAAATCTCAATACCTTTTTCCATGGTGAAACTCATAGAAAAACATTTTCACAAACCTTAGGGAAATTGTAAACATAACATTCTATAGACTCTGTGCCACCCTTAATTATTGTTGAATTTTTGTAACATTATCTATGATTTTATTAACAATTTTAGGTCCCAATAGTATCTTTCAAAGACCTTATATATTCATATAATTTCTCTAATCTTTTTTATATAGAGGTATTCATAAGTAGCCATCTGAATTCTTGATTAAATTCTATTTTTTAAGAAAACTCATCTGGAGGATGTTATTCCTCCCAATCATCATTAAAATCCATTGAAAAAGATCTAAATATATCATCTAAAGATTACATTGTTCTTTTAGGGTGACCATCAATTTGAAGATAATACAAAATGTAGCAACCCCTCTCCATATCAAGACATTGATATGGAATTTTTGAGAACATTGAGGTAATCCTCAAATATTGATCACATACAGTTGATTGTGGTACTCCATGAAACCTACCACATCCTTAATATATATCATGGAAAGAAGATCCATAGAGAAATATTCTATAATATCGATGAAGTGTGCTAAAGTTGTATGTCAATCAACAATATCCCATATAGAACAATTGTGTTTAGATTTTTTGGGGTGTTTAACAACAAAATCCGTGGTACAGTTTTCCCATTTCCATTCTTGTATGGATAATAAATGTAAGATCTCGTTATAATTTTTTATCATAGACTTAACATGTGGAAATACAATTAAATGAGATACAAACACTATGATATCTCCTTTAATTACATCCCACTAGGAATAATATTTCAAATCCTCATACATATTTGTACTACTAGGATAAATAAGGAATGAAAAAATATGTGTTTCCTCTAACAAATTCATCTTCAAATATGGTATTTACAGAATACATACATGATTCCAGAACATTATAATTCCATCATGATCAATATTAAATTTAGGAACATTTCTAATTATATTTTTAAGCTCCATATATTCATTTTTCATCTCGTCAACCGTTGTATTCATTGATGATTGATTATTCAATTGAGATATATAATATTTCTCCCCTTCATTCTGGATTTCATGATCTATAATTTTTAAATATATAAATACTAGATTTTATCTTTTGATTATCAGGGATGATCTAGCATGATCCTTTCAACTCAATGAATTAGCAACATTTTAAACTTTCCCATGGTGGAAATGTATTGAGAAACCATAATATCTAATTACATTTAACAGTATTTTATTCTGCATATTTAGCTCCTTATATTTAAATATATTCTCTAAACATTTTCCATTGGAATATATATCACACTTCTTAGCATTTTATAATTCCACTATATCATTAAAGAAAACTTTTGGATGCTAACTCCAAACCATGTGTTGGATAATTATTATCATGAATAATAAAATTTCATGAGGCATAAGCTATAACAATTTAATTATATATAATAAAACATATAAATCGATTCATGGAATCGTCAATATAAATTAAATAACATTTTCCACTATAGTTTAATGTAATCATAGGCACTCTGATTGATCTTATCTTCAGTTCCTAGAATTTTTCTTCACATTCATATGTCTAGATGAACTTGGCTCTCATCTAATTTAATTTGGGGACTAGATAAGATATTTATGTAAATTTATACACAAATAGTCAATATTATCATTCTAAACAAAGAAAACTTCAGTCCTCTATCACTATGGTTGTTCTACTCTGGAATTCAATAGCCTTTGTCATTGATGGATCTACTCATATACCCTATCCTAAGATTATATGACCCAAAAATGAAACCTTTTACAGACAAAATTCACACTTTGTAAATTTTACAAATAGTATATCCCTCTTAAGGGAAATATTAAAATTCTCATATGATATCAATGAAATTATTTACACAATGAATATATAGTAATATAATATCTATAAACTACCACTACCTCATGATATAAGGGGTATTAGTAAGACTAAATTTCATCACCATATATTTATAGTGTCTATAACTTTTAAGTTATTTTTTCGTCATTATGTCCTCCTTATTGACCATCAATTTATGATTTCATGAACACAATTATAACCACAAAAATTATTGATCTACAAAACCTGAAAAAATATGTCATCAATAAGGGTTTGAGGAGACATGTTCTTAATATTAATCTTGTTTATCTCCAAATAATCAATGCAGAGTAGAAATGATCAATATTATTAACAAAAAGAACATTCCCCACAAGGTGACACATTTGGTATAATGAATCCCAATTTATTTTTATCATGGGGTTTCATCTTCAATTCATGAAACTCAATTAGGTCCTTTCTATTGAGATTCATTGAAATTGGTGTGGAAGTAGGAATGAGTCCTATTGAAAACTCAATTTCTTGATTATTTGGAAGAATATAAAACTCCATTGGAAAGAAATAAAAAAACATCACAAATAATATGAATATAATTTAGTTCAAGTTTCTCCCTAAAAATATAATATAATTTCACCCCTTCTAAATGGTAATCATGTCCCCTAAAATGAATGTAATATCTATTGGATGTTCATACAGATTTTCACAATGATAAATGAGAATAGGTTACATTGGAGTACCAAAAATCACTTCCATTCTAAGATAATTGATGAAGGATTTATATTTGGATTACCAATACATTATTGTGATAGCATAAAATTTAACTAGATGAATACTAACAATATTTGTAAGAAGTAAATTTCCAAAAACATCAATTGGAAATAAATTGTGAACTTGAGAGGTGATCATTATACCATTATGGGATTTCACTGCTAATTATACAAATAATTTATTTGTTGGTATTTTGATATGCATTGAAAATTATTTTATATGAAAGAATGGGAAGATCAAAAGTCAAATAATACCTTAGAAGTTCTAAAGTGGATGGCAAGTGTACATATCACCTTATTGTAACCACACCCATCATCATAAATAGAGATCAAATGGAATTTCTCCATTAAACCTCAGAATAATAGGTTTCTCGCATCAATCATCATCATTAAACATTTAATTTTGGGACTCATTATCATAATTCACATAATTCTTAAATTTTAAAAACTATATTATGGGTGGTCCATTCTATGCAACATTCTCTCTATTCAACTAATTTCCTAAATTCTTCCCATCACATTAGAAAAAAAATTATCGATATCCTTCCATTACACACATTAAACATTTAATAGTCCCATTATGAAAATTTCATTCATTATTCCTTTCACACATTAATCATGAGGGATTTATCTTCTTATTCTCTCCATGTTTTTTAGAGATTCATTTGATGTCTATCTTCATTTTCTATCCAAAAACACAATATTGATGAGTAAATATGATCTCCATTTCCACCTTATGTTCACATCGAATAATATCGTCATATATAATGAAGTATATTATTATAAATCCCTTCAAATACGTGGTTATAAAGAAATAAATAATCAAATAAACGTAATTACAAAATGTTTGATAGTTCCAAAAGAATATCTCACAGTCCATGTAAAATATTTTTCATAAAGACAAATAGATTCACCACCATTCTACTTTAGCTCAGAGAATTTATTCTCAATTAGTATATGAATAATAAAAATAAATTTATTTTTGAAAAATGATATATTAACTCATCCCAATACATGAAGTAACTTTCATTATGTTCACCTATATTCTGGATGAGATTCCTACATTCATCCACATCTACATACAAATGCTATAAATCCTGATGGAATTTTTCTTATTCTAAACACTGGAAAATTAAATATAACTTTTCAGTGGTACTGAACCATTGTTTAGGAACCAATGTATTAGTGGAAGCATGAAAAGAAGGTTATAGGTGACTGATGATGGACTCAACAAAACATTTTAAAACATTTGATCATTTGGATGTTAATAATGGAATATATCATGAGATATTTAAATGAGAAACACAAAATGATTCTTCATTCCATCCCTCATATTGTTTGGACTCTCAAGAGGACAATCATTGCATTTTTTATCACACTCCAAATTAACATGGTTCTTTTGGGTTCTAAATATATAATAAATCTAAAAATAATAGTGTAGGAAAGAAAAATCATAATACAGAACCACATATTCATGAATATTCACTTATAAAAAGTATATAGCCAGGCACATTATTTTCAATATATAAAACTTTTTTTTATCCTAGATCATTTATTTTCAACTTATTTTTAAATCCTTCAGTTTTCGGTATTATGTGTTTTTTAATTTCATACTAATACACCCTATGAGTTTCAAGATAGCTATGTAGAAAGGCCCATTTTCCTGCAGGTGGTGATAATCAAGTCAAAATTAATGCACCCTATTTGGATTTATCACCACTAGGCATCTCTATGCAATAATCACATGCATTTTATGTATCCATACATGGATGTAATTTCATGGAAACTACTTTCTCTAAACATTCCAAAAATTATAGGAAATTTTCCCATACTTTGACACTTTCCTAGAATTATCATTAGACATATCCTTATAGTTCTCGCAAATTTTTTTATATCCCAGTTTTCAATGGTTAACCAAACCTATCATCTAATAAAATGTTTGAACAACCAAAATTTGTCATACATAGATACTACACAGTTTTTTATGAATGTTCATTAAATTATATCAACACATACTTTTGGATATTAATGGTATACCTCTATTGTAAAGATGTACACATAAAAAACTGGTCATAAGTGAAATACACAATCTCCTGTTATGTTCATCAGAAATAAAACCATTTTTAGAAATATCATTCATGATACCTTTAATCATAACCTAGGGAAATGGAAAATAATAAAGGTGATATCATATATTTAGAAATAGTAAAAAAGTGAGATATCAACATGTCATGACCATAAGGGTATGAAAACATGAGAATAATATTTGAAACCCATACCATACATTTCATAGATCATGATATTTTATCATGGAATAAATCCTGGTAATTCATAACAGTTGAATCATAATGGAATATAAGTACATGAAATGTGAGAGAATAAAATTGGTATAGATTTATGTCAGAAATATAAGTATATAAAATTATTTCCATAATAGTTAATGTCACATTTAAAAGACTGTCATTGTAATTTGGGAGCACTCCCAAAAAATCATATTAGTCAATGTCCACATCTAAGACTCTAATAGTGGATAAATTCCCTTAAAAAACTAGGATTACTATACATTCCTATCCTATTTATCTCATGAGATATAAATTTTTACCCAATTCATTGGAGGGAGATATAGTCTCACCCATCAATTAATGAAAATTATACATATATGTGACATAATATTATAAAACGTTCATATTATCATAACCCATGAAATAAATTGGGGTTTATAGAAACATCAATATAACATAACCAATGGAAAAAACATGTTTCATTATTATTTCATAATTTTGTAAAATTTTATCCATTGAAAAAGGAAGTAGGTTCCATAAGCATTTTATCATGGTATAACCCATGGAAAATGAAGCTTATATCATAAGCATTGCATCATGCTATAACGCATGGAAGAGAAATTGGTTTCATAAAAAACATGTCCACTTAAACATAAACTATTTAGAGAAAGAATAGGAATGGTATCCTAGGATCATATGACCATTAAATAATCAGTATCACCCAAGGATTTCATTATTGATAGAAAATGATTTTGAAAGAAAGATCGCACGGAACTTTTCTTGAGGAAAATATCCTTCTTTAAAAATAACTTATTTAATATTAATAATTTGATAAATATTGTGGAAATATTTTTTTTTTTGAAATAATATTAAAAAATTATAATTTTTTCTATAAACAGAATAATGTTATGAAAATCAATCAATCGCCATTAATTCAATACATGTTTAAAAATTATTTTATTACATCTCAATATTCTAATGTAAGGACATTGTATTCGACAGTGTGTATCACATGCATCACCAAGTTCATAAAGGAATAAAATACCCCATGATTTTTAAATATATTTACTATTTTAAGTAAATTAACTCTATGATATATCTTTTAATGCATGTTACACTGAGTTAGCTTGCGCCAAACACAAAACTATTTTTTTAATGGATTGATTTACATTAAAGACATTTTTTACCAAACAACAATCTATTATTAAAATATTATTATTTAATATAATAAGATAAAAACATAATATTGGATTAGTAGTTAAGAAAAGGGTTAACTAAAATTTTAAAATATATAGTTCTCAAAAATATATAATTAATTTATTTATTACCAACTAATTTGAAATAAATATGACAACAAATTGAATATAAACAAATTATTATTATAATTATTATCACAATGTTTTTTATCCTAATAAATTAAATTAATTATAATAATTGAATGATATCAGATAAATATATGATATATATTTATTCATATATTTTTTAATATCCATCCAATATATTTGATATGCATAAGATAAAAAAATTCAAATTATATGCAAAAAATACTATGTTTTTAAGGCACATTTACCACATTTTCGTGGAGAACCAATTTTAAATCTATTTTTTGTATGTTTTGTTTATATATTATATATTAAAATAAACTTAATATGTTAAATAAGAACATAAAAATTATCTTAGGGTGAATTTTGGTATTTTTCTGTGAAGGTATAATTTTTAATTAATAGTGAAAAATAATGAATTTTAATTCAAAAATAAATTTTCATCTAATTTATTTAAATTGTTAGATTATATTTTTAATTGTTATAAAGTTTTATTTGATTTATTATTTTATCAATTAATCTAATTTCATTAATTATAATCAATTTCACTTTGAAATTGAATATAAAATCATGCAAATTTTTTGAACGTTTTTACTTTAAAAACCTACATTGTGTCCAATCTATGCGATAATATTTAAACTAATTTATTCCACTTATATGATTGGAAATCTTTAAAAAATACTCTACATTTGGAATCATTATAACTTATATTTTATAATAAGGTCAACTTATTTTTTTTGAAAATATTTCTAAATTTAATTAAAATTAATTTCAAGGATTAAGGTGCCACCACACTTAACAAATGACTACACCTTAATCTTATGGGCAGAAATGACATAGAAACCCATAAAAAAGAATATTTATAGCCATATATAGACCCTATACTATATATTATAATCTTATTTCCATGATTGGATCGCCTTTAATTTGAAAAAGGTGGCCAGAATTCCATTTTAAAAAAATTACAAGGGTGCCAATTCTCTTCCACTATAAAAAGGTTTCCTCTCCTCCCACATCCTCACACCTCTTAATACAAATTTTATCAAACAATATCATACCAGATATATCATCAACATCCCACAAATGAAAATATAATCCTCACATTGGTAATAAATCCATCCATGAATTCCCTTTGGTACAAACCAAAAGAAGTTATCTAAATAATGACTATCATCCTTCTTTAAGCTCTTTTGTTTTATTTATTTTTAAAACTATTTCAAGTATCCATATTCCATGATTATGTCTAAAAAAATTTACTCTAAACATTATTATATGTCTTTATGTCATAATTTCTACCTAAAATTACACAAACATCCATGTAATGGGAAATGAACTTAACATTTAATTCTACAGCGAACTGCAACTTTACAAAATGATTTTTTTATTTTCCATTTACCACCTCTCTTTTTTGGTAATTATGATGTATAATATATATATATTTATAATATTTATAATGTACATATAAGTCTTCAATTATTTTATAACACAGAACCTTAAGGTTTTTATTTTTTGTAAATATGATAACATAGTTTGTGGATGTATGGACTACTGCACATCAAAGCGATGTGATTTGTTCACTATATTCATGGATAATATTAATGATTAATTTAATTAAACTATGGGACATAAAAAAAATTAATGTTATAATTGATATATATTATTCATTTATATCATGTATTTATCACTATTTTAATATGAAAAATAAATGAAAGTAGCGTCCATGCGTATGTATCACCAACCATATCCACATACAATGCATTTTATTTTTTATCTCTAAATATTATAGATTATTATATATAAATAATATATATGATAATTAAATAAGTTTTTAATATTAATATATTATGAAATAACGATCAATTTTATAAGAATAACAAATAACATGTAAAAATTTACTCAAGAAAATAGGTAATTAGAACCTAAAATAGTGAAAAAATGTAATAATGATATAAAATAGGTAACAAGATATTATAATATTATCATATATGATACCATAAATATTAATATGTTTTATAATAGATTATTAACACTCTTGAAACTATTATACATTAGGTTAAAGGATGATCACTGAAAAAGAAACTCAAGGTAAGGGATTCTTGTCTCACGTTTCATTCTGTGAGGAATACGCCATTATTCACCACTTAATTATTTCTTTGGTGTGTCTAGTACCCAATTACATATATATATATATTATCTAGATTTATTTTATATTCAAGGTTTTTAATGTGTCATTTTATATCATTTCATTCATGGTGAATATGATTCAAATGCTTCAAACTGAATGCGACTCTTTGTAATGATTAAATACTATTAATCAAGAAATTATTAATAATATTTTAAGGGTATTTCCATTCATCAACATTAAAAAAAATTTGTCCCATATACTACACTCAGAAAATATTTATAAATCCATATCCATTATTCATCATAGATACATTTTTACAAGGAACATTGTTTTTGAATTAAATATATCATTCGATATATGATAATTGATTTTCACATGTAATAAATGTTTTGGGGACCTTTAAAGAATGTAAAATCAGATGGGTACAAGTTAATGAAATCCACTTAATTTATATGTAGTCTCACAAGATGAAATATTTGGCCAAATGAGATGTCTTTTTACCAAATATTCTTAACTAATTTGTTGAAAGACTTGACAGTTATGGTTCCACGTATACCTATGAAACAGGGTGTCCAATAATTAAAAATTTGCCTCATTTTTCTTCATTTATTATTTATCCATGAAAATTTTCATTAAAAAATATGTGAAATCAATTCATATTTAGTTCATTGATTAAATGGAATGTGTCTTCAGTTTATCACCATACCATATTTATATTTCATTATCTTGTCATTTGAATGACAAGTGTTATATTTTATTTACCCGATCATATTGATTATTATCATTGATTTAGTATTTCATTCACTTTACATACCCTTAATGAGCATTTATGATCACCATAATTATCTTCCCTTTCCTGGGGTTATGAAGAGGAATCCTTTGAATGAGTTTTATGGTTGTGATTTATTTCATTTAATTATGTATCTGGTTTGTATTTTCTATTTAACAATGTATTATGGGTATCCTATATGTAATTTGGATTTCCAAAACTGCTAAACAGATCATTCCGTTAGGATTTAATACCTTTAAACAATTCCATTTTAATAAAATAATGCACAGGCTCTGATTTTCTGCGGTCCGGGCATTACAATTTTTATCAAAGGAAGTTTTTGACAAGATGGTTTGGCCCTGTATTAATGTAACCTGGTGCACAAGAACATTTCTTACTATGCACCTGGTTTGACACTCACGGTCGATAAACCGAGGATAATTCATATTTTCATTACAGAACATTATGCAGGATTTAAAAGTAATGATATCTCTAAAAACCCATGTTTTTTATTTTTAGATTAACTATGTATAACTTTTTCAATTTATGTTATGTGTTTCACATGTTTTAGGATTATAAAATATGTTATTATTTAATCCAGTATATTAAATTTTTTTAGAAATAGAACATAGTAGAAGTAATGTGAACTACACCAATGCATGTGATCTTAAAAGTAAGAAGGATCATATCAATTGTGTTTATAAGACAACATTTTGAAGGGAACCCATCTCCCAAGTATTCTCATCATATGAGAAAATAGTATCATGTAATGGTATGATTAGTGATGATTTATCCATGTCCTATGGATTTTAAGGGAAGAAAAAGAGGAATATTATGGAAGAGAAAAAGATGGGAAATGGGAATAAGGTAAAGAAGTACATTCCCACGTGTGATAATTGTGTAACAAAATAAATTATAACTTATTAAAAGTAATGGGATTATTTTACAAGTGTAGAAACATAGGCCACCATTCCTATGATTTCATGGGTAAGAAAAAGGTCCCTGATTTACAATACTTCAACTATAAAGAGATGGGATACTATGAAAATAATTGTATCAAGGGTTATATGAATATAAAATAAATGATTCTAATTGATAATGGTCAAGTTATGCTACTAACAAAGATGAACATGAATGGTTAATATTCCTATTCAAGAATAGTGTTATATGAATATTTTAGCAGTGATATATTGGTTATGAGAATTATGGAATATATGAGGATTTTACTGTAGTTTTTCTTCATTATGGATTTGAGATCATATGTTGAATGATAACAAGAATTTTTTTAGTTGAAAGTTAGTTTTTTTTGCAAAAAAATGGATGAGAGAAAGATAATTTTTAATATGTTCCTATGTTTGAGTTAATTTCATTTGGATGAAGATGTGATTGATATGGATAATGTAAATTGAGGAATTACTAACTACTTTGGAATATATTAATGATTTTTTGACTCACTAGTTTATTCAATAATTGATGGAGTTAACAACATGTTTGGATTTAAGCACTACATCCAATAATCAAGGTTTTATTTAATGAATAATGAACATGATTTTTTCAGTATATTTTATGGAAATTATTGTTATTACAATTTTTAAGGGGATAAAATAAGATGGTGTTCACATGTTCAGTTTTCGATACATCATTTTTATTGAAGAATAACGATAATATCATTTTTTAAATTCAGTGACCTTACTTAAATTGTTGTGTATCAAAATATTTTTGAAAAGTTAACCACTTATGAAATGGATTTATTTTTTTGGATGATGTTTTAAAGGTTAATGTATTAATTCACCATATAATACATCATGTGGGAAGAAATAATGTAGAAATATTTCAAGGAACAACCAAAGGATACGATTATATTTATGATATATAAAAATATATTTACATATATTTATATAGAGTAAATGGACATATCTTTTATAAGAAATGGGTCTTGAAACCTCAATGTTTTCCTATTATCATCATTTTTGACGACATAAAATAAATATTTTCAAACCATTAATTTATGGCATTATGGTAATCAACATTTAACTGAACATGTTCTCTGTCACTCTCCATCAGAACATTATAGTTTTATTTTCTCCAATTTCTTCATTAATATTCTCATATATGAAATTCTATTTTTCGCGACCATCACATTTTATATCCCTTCTTATTAAAATGATGTGTTATTAACCATATTTATGATCTAGGGTTTTCAATAATAGTTTATTTTCAAATATCAAACCATATAGTACTGAGATTGAGTTTAAATTTCCATGACACAGTATAATTATGATGGGGAGAATGTAACACCCCGAAATTCTAATAAAAATAGTATTTGATAGCATGTATCACACACATCACCAAGAATGTAAGGGAATATAATACCCAAAAACATTACAAAATATATACTATGTTAAATAAATTAAATGTATGATATATATTGAAATTAACATGATATGGAATTAGCATGTATCCTACACAACATAGAGTTTCATAAATTGCTTGCATTACATGCCAGGCCAAGTTTTACCGAACAATAAAAATTTATTAAAATATTATTATTTAATATAATAATATATAACCTTGATATTAATTTATTAGTTATAAAAATGGTTATGTATCTTTTAAATATATATGTTTTCCCATAATATTAAATGAATTCATTGATTACAAATTAATTTGAAACAAATATGAAAATGAATTCAAAATAAAACAAAATATTATTATTTTTATGCTCACGAAGCTATTTTATCATAAAAAAATAAACTAATTAAAATTAGGTAATTATATTGATGAAATATATATATTATATATTTAATCAAATATTTTTTATATTCAACCAATATTAATTATAGGAATAAGATCAAAATATACAAAACATTACGCATGAAATATGATATTTTTATTAATGAATTTTTATAACCTTTTAATGGAGATCCTATTTTAATTATAAATTGTTGTACATTTATATATTTTATATTAAAAAATAAACATTAACATTTACATGAGAATATAAAAATTATCTTATGGTGAATTTTTGGTATTTTTCTGTAATATTTTATTTTTTAATGAAAAGTAAAAAATAACGAATTTTAATTGAAAACTACCTTTTCTTCTAATTAATTTTCCGAATCAATAATATTTTTAACTGGTTATAAAGTTTAATTAGTTATATTTATTAACAATTAATCCAATTTAGTTCATTTTAATCAATTTCACTTTGAAATTTGATATATAAACATATCAAATGTTTGAACGTTGGAACATTAAAAACGTGCATTGTCATCCTATCTATGAGATTAAGTTAAAATTAATTTCTTCCAATTTTATGATTGGAATTTTTTTAAAATGGATTAATTTTTTTTATTTAATATAAATTATAATTTTGAATAATTATAACTAAATTTTTGACCAAATATATTTGTGAAATTAATTAAAATTAACTACAATGATTAAGGTGAAATTAAGCTTAATAGAGGACTAAAGATTATACTTAAGGCCCAAATAACCTAGAAAATTGTTCAAAACCCATTTTACATCAATATATATACCCTAAAACCCATTTATTTACTTTTTAAAATTATTCGATCCTCTTTAAACTGGAAAACCATTGGTGGAATTTCCTTTTCCAAAATTTACGTGAGTGCTACTCATCCTCCACTACAAAAATACTTCCTCTCTTCCCACTTCATCACACATATCAAGCCACCTTGGATCGACCAATATCTTAAAATATATCTTCTAAACATATATATTATCAACCCAAGAGCTTATCCTTGGGATGAAATCCATCCATGAAATCCCTTTGGTACAAACAAAAAGAAGTTACCCAAATAAAAGGAACCATCCTTCCAAAAGATTGTTAGATTTATTTAATTTTTACACTGCTAAAGTTATCCATATTCTATTAATATATAATAAAAATTTTATCCTCAATATAATTACATCTTTTAATGTTATTTTTTAGACCTACACTTACACACACTTACATCTAATGGGTAACAAACTTACTGTTTATGTGTATAATGAACTAGCACCCCACGAAACAAATATTTTCATTTTTCTACTTTTCCCCATTGCTTGGATGAGAATTATGATTGAAAATATGTTTATATATGTTATATATTATATTTATAATATCTTTATACTTCTTAAATTAATTTATAACACATTATGCTTTCAATTTTTTGTAAATATGATACCATCATTTACAGGACTGTGCACTACCCCCCCTCGATGTGATGTGATTTTTTCACATAATACATGAAAAGTATTAAGGATGATTTTAATAAAACACGGAGAAATATAGGACATTAAAAATATTTTGGAGTAATAATATCCATATGTATCATTTATATTTCACTCTTTTAATACAATAGTTAAATTAAAATAGCGCTCATGCAGACGTAAGACCTACTATCTCCATGAATGGTGAATTTCATTTCTTATGTCCATATTTTATGGATTATTTTAAATAAAGAATATATATTAATATTAATTCATGGTTAGAAATCTTGATTTTATTAAATAATGATCTATTTGATAAAAACAATAATTAACTAGTAAAAACTTAATCGAGGAACTAGGCAATTAACACAAAAAATAGTTAAAATAATGGAATAATGATAAAAAAATAGGTAACAAGACAATATAAGATGATAATATACGATATCATAAATATTAATCTTATTATCTGGTAATTTAGAAACACTCTTAAACCATTACATAGGAGGTAAAAGTATTATCACCTAAAATTAAATTCAATGTATGGGATTCTTGTCTCAATTTTCATTCATTGAGTCATACACTATTATTCACTGCTTTCTTTGGGTGGTGTGTACACATCCCATATATAAATAATCCGGAATTATTTTATCACCAAGGTATTTAAATTTTCATTTGATATCATCTCATTAATGGGGATTATGATTCAAATGTTTCAATGTCTTATGGGAAACTTTGGAATGTTTAATGGTTATTTTCCTTGAGAATGTTTTCAGAATATTTTTGGATTATTTCCATTATCCAATGTACACATCATATGTTGTTATTTAACCTCCACTGTGGAATTATTGATAAATCTATATCATCTATTAAGTAAGGATACAGTTTGATATAACACAGTTTTTTTTAATTAAATCAATTATTTGATATATGATGAATGCTTTGTACAAGAAAAACATGCGTTTTGGTCCATTTAAGGAATTCCCTATTGGTTGGGGACTGGTTAAGGAAGGACGTTTGATGCATTGATAATATCATGAAATGATATTTTTTCCCAAATTAGATGGGTTTCAACCTGGAATGCTAAATTGTATTGTAAAAGGTATTGATGATAATGGTTCCATGTACCTATGAAACATGGGATCAATTAAAAAATAATTTCCTTTAGTTATATTAAGTTATTATTTATCAAAGATATTTTACACCAAAATATATATAGATTCATTTGATATTCAGTTCATTGATTAAAAAGAATGTGTTTTAAGCCACATACCTTCTCCTTTTTCTTTTTCTCCTTACAAATTTATTTGAATGGTTTGTGTTCTCAGTTATTTAGATTTCAATATTGATTATTATCATTGATTAATTATTGATTCCTCTTTACATACCCTTAAAAAAAATTTATCTCACCCTAATTATATTTATATTCCCTATGTTATGAACATGAATCCTTGAATATTTTTCAAGGATGTTTTTTATTTAATTTTATTATGTAACATGTTTGTATTTTATATTTCCCACTATATTATGTAACATCTCGGACACTAGTGATACTAAAGTAGTTCAATAAGTCGGGTCATCACATAACCTCAAGCGCACCTCCCCATAGGCTAGAGGTCATTGACTAGAAGTGAGTATCTAGATTAGTCATTTGGGCATACTATACCATCTTTATCAGAGTAAGCGAAAATATATCAAAATATAAATAATGGAAAAAAATAAGAAATAGTGAAATGCATAAATTTCCAAACATCACCCAACTGGGTAAAAACCAACACTAACAGAAAATTTTTCATGTCTTGGTGCACTTCCATGTGAAAAAAAACCAAATTAAATACAAAAAAGAAATCCCCAAAATGGCCCTAAATCCAAGTCAGGAATATCATCCATGCATTTCCCATGTCTAAATCAACTCGATAGAATAAGGCCATTTCCCTGTGTACTGACATGATAGCATGAAATCTACTTGGTTTCGCAAAAGAGGACCAAGAAGGGAGTGAGTACAACTCAGTATGTCACCACCAATGGTGTCGAAAAAATATCATATCTAACAGACAATTCATGCAAGTATAAATAAATCGAATGTAAAGCAAAGATAGTTTTGGGTAAACTCATTAACCATTCTCTAATTTTATATTACTATTAGTATTATTGTGCCATGTTCATTATGTACATCATCTCATCATATAGTTCATCATTGGAATGTAATCTATGCGTCCGAAATTTTCAATATTCACACAATATTCATGAAATTTATCATTATGCATAAGAAAAAAAATTAATTTCATATATCAATAGGGATTTCCACATCAAGTAATCACCACACATACATTATTTCCTCAGTCTTGGTAAATTAATTTAATACATCCATTTGAGGCATTGAGAATTAGTATGACTCACCAACTCAAGAATTCTTGGGTAGGTTAGAGGCTTAGTCCAACCCTAACCATGGGAGGAGCATCAGTCCTTAATCTATCAACCATTCCTTGTGCACATGATTATTTTTTCATTCACCAATCACGATCCATACCACAACAAATACAACTAGGAACCATAACTATCATTATTCACAACAATCAATATGAGTATCAATGTCATTACATAGTCCATTCAAAATTCCATTTCACACTACACAACCAATTATCCTAGTTATTTTTCGAAAGTCTCACCCCATTAACCATATTCATCGATTCACAAGCCATTACTAGACCCATGTATCAATATTTCACATACACCCACCCACTTAGGTGTTTTCAACATAATTCGGTAGCCACAAATCTATATCTCAATTTAATTAATTTATCCAATTTTTATCAACAAGAAAGACAATCACTTAAGACACTTCTAAGAATAGGTACATTTTAATAATATACTTTTTCTCCCGCTCAAATTTTCAAAATGCTCATAAAGAGATCTATGTGGTCACAAGGCAACCTTGCTCATATGTAGCTTACTTCAATGTCTGGAAAGTGTCGACAAACCCTATGGGTGGAACTAAAATGGTCAAGTCATCATCCATGAGTCCCATATAGGACATGATGGGTTCCATTCGTCATCTAGACATCCATTACGCCAAAACTCATCAAAGGAACAAATGAAAAACATGGTGGAAAGAATGAAATAAACCCATGAATGTACAAATCTCAAGAAAAACATTGGCATATAACATGTAGACTACCTACCTTTGATTAGTTGGTGAACACACTCCTAATAGATTCCTTAGATCCCTATTCAACAATACTATGATTCCTTAACCAAGATCTCACCGAAAAAAGGGATTTAGAGCTTTAGAAGTATACGGGGAAAGAACAGGAACCGTAAACCCAAAAGAGAATAAATGGAGGGATTATCCTTATCGGATCTTCAATATGCAACTAATGGAACTCTGAACGGCCTAGGATTGAAAGACAATTACCTCTAGGAAGAACATGGAAGCTTGGATTGTCACTAGCATTTAAAGGAGGAAAAGGTGTAAAAACCTAAGTTACAGTTAAAAATCCTATATTGGAAAATTTTCAAATATCTCAACTTTACTAGGTTCCATGGTTTACTCACATGGTTTGATAAACTCTGCACATGCTGTGTGAGAGCCACTATCCCAATATTCCACTTTCGAATGGTTTCCAGGGAATTCTAAATGATTTTGTTAACCATGTGATAACCATGAAAATGCCTCTATCCCAGGATGCATGGTTACCTGGGATAACCCACACGGTTTCCCCTAACCATGAAAAAACTGTGAAACCTACCCAAAACTCATTTTTCCTCCACATGTATGTCCTAAACCACTACAAGACCCCTAAGCAATCTCATGAACTTGGAGAAACACTTATTTAACTAAAAAGAATGAATTAAACTGAAACATAAACAATAACATATATTAATAAAGATCTCAGATATTACAACCTCCCCAACTTATGGCTGATCATCCTCGAGACACTCTTTCGAGCATCATTAATTATTTGAAGAAACGTGACTCAGACACTTGGCCTTTATAACAATCCCGATCTTTATTACACAATTAAACCTAATGTATTACATAAACTCTTCACTTGATACAACATGGATGATCGAGCTGTATAGTGTATTTGGGGAATATGATCATTACATAACAACTTAAAACATGAAACACACAACATCTTTATATAAAACTTCATTTACCTGACCACTGCATTCCCTTGTTCATTGCATTTCATTGGATAACCTGAGGACATGCATAAGAAAAGGGTGAGTTATAATGCCCAGTAAGGGAATAAACATGGAATAACATGAGGACTACAATAAATTTTTGACAATAGGAATATCAATAGAGAAGAAGAGAAACATGAACATAAAGGAATGATAAATCATGATAATCCTAACCTGGAAATGGGGCAACAACACCTAAAAAAGAATTAGCATGAGCTAAGGCCCATTGTACATGGATAATGAGTAAACCCTCATTGCAAATGAAGCATAGGTAAAAACTCATTTCACATGAATTACCATGATTAAACACCCATTCAATATGATGTATCATGATACTATATTTTACCCAATTCACTGAAGTGCTATCAGGGCGCACCCTTCTTAAACATTTCATTTGATGAATAAGTGTGCCACATGGATCATATAACATGGAATCAATGAACATCATAAGTTATTACAAAATTAATTAATTTGGAATAAATAAATGAAAGTACCATTCAATGTGTATTTGTTAATAAAGGTGAATACCCTTGATAGAGATATAGGTATGGTATTCACTACAACATGATCTTGTCTTGGAAAAACGCGGTGCAATTTCGGCAGCATAATGGTGTGACATAAGGATTCATAAAAAATGGTTTATGTGATAGAAAAGGGTTACCCATCATATTTAAATTTAATTGAAAGTAAGGGGGTCATATAGATACCTGTACCATCAAATGTAATGGAATTTAGATGCATAATAAAAAATAATTACTTGGATGTAAAAGAGGTGAGAGAAATCTCTCTCTGAATTTATGCATTGTAACAGGTGTACATGGGAGGCATTAATGAGAGAAAAAGGGGTCTCCCATAATCCCAACATAAATAGTGAAGTATGGGGGAGGTTCTAAATTATACCCCAATGTTTTTAATTGAAAACAAAATGGAATAACAAATTAAAGAATGTTGGACAAAAAATGAGAATGGATGAAATCCATTACATGGATATGTGATACCAAAATCTTGGGAGAGGCTTGGGAGAGACTTCTTGGGAGCTAAGGATACCTTGGGAGGATTATATATTGTGTAGGGAAGGGTTTGGTCGAACTCCAATGTCATTGAGTGAAGAGTAAGTGGTAGATTGTGTGGGTTTATATAGGAATAGAGTGAGAATTCTTTATTATTTAGGTTTGGGACACCTCACATTAAACTAATCAAAACCACAAACCATCCCCTGTATTTTCCCATGTTTTTTTCCAATGGGGATTGGAAAACAACATTTTATAAGGCCAATGGTAGAACTTATTAAAATAATAGGGTTGCTTATTTGGAGGTGAGTGAGACTCTCAAGGAAAACAATTTAAAGAGACAAAATGCTTTATAACCCTTGAAGGGTCCACTAAAGCATTGTAAAATAAATCAAGCAAACAAAAAAACACATTATTGTAATGGTAAAAAATATATTGGCCTAAAATAATTTTTATATTATTTTATTACATTATTATTGGTTCATTATGAGGTCAAAAACACATTATATATTTAAACGATATTTTAATATTTACCCAAAAAATCAACTGTCTCAGAAAATTATGAAATATTTTCCATTGAATAATTTTGGCATACTGATTACAAAAATAATATTAAATTTATCTAAATAATTCTTTAAATATGTGAATTTTTAATTTTATAATTAAAACCGACATTTACTAAAAATTCATGGGTTTTGACAAAAACAGATTTCAAACCATAATAAACATTACAATTTCATTAAAAAATTATAAGATAATTTATATATATATAAAAATAATGTAATAATAATATTTTATAAAAATAATATTTAATTCCATAATCCATTAATTCATCAAAATAGATTTCTTGGTCAGATTTTAACTAAACATACTATTAGAACTTCAAAAATTATTTACCAAGTATCAATAATAAATTAATGAAGATTATTTATATAAAAATAATGTACATAGTCATAGTGATAAGGTATTGTTACATAACCCCTTATAACACCCATATAATACTAAAGGTTATGGTGTGCAATGGTGACAGACTCTTGGTGTGGCTGAGATAACATTGCTCAGGTTATAATCTATATTAACATCCACTTCTCCCATTGTCGGTTCTGCTCAAGTTTAACGGGTTTAATCTCATCTTGGTCTTGGTCATGAGTTAAGCCCAATGACTTCACCTCCTTTCCGAGATCTGACAAATGGGCTTCATATGGGGCAAGTCTACTGGATGAGGCTATCACATCCTTTGTCTGAGTAAATGGGATTTTTAAGCCCTGTATTTATAAAAATCACGTGATCACTGGTCAACTACTATATTAGAAAAGGTCACAATTCATAACGGTGTTTTTAAATCCAGAAACTTAAAACCAATTAAGTTCACTTTTTATATACCCATAACAAGTCATTTAATTATATCAAGAGGAATTTTCATTAATATAAGTTTGGGTAGTTACAATCTTCCCCCCTTATGAAATTTCATTCGAGAAATTTTCTTTTTCCAACTCTAAAACAATTACGGGTAACTCTACTTCATCACTTCCTTCGATTCCCACGACACATATTCAATCTTGTGGTTTCGCAAAAACACCTTGACGAGGGGCGTTGTCTTATTTCGTTGAAATTTTTCTCTATGATCTATGGTCTTCACTGGTTGCTCCTCAAAAGAAATATCATCCTCTAACTATACTACCACTGAAGAGAGTAAATGTGAAGGATTTGGTATGTACTTACGTAGGAGGGATACATGAAAGACATCATGTGCTTTTTCCATGGTAGGTGGAAGCTCTAGTCGATAGGCCACAACCCCAACACGATCAAAAATCTAGAAGGCGTTGATGTACCTAGGACTTAACATTCTATTATTTCTAAACATCATGCCCTTATTACATGGAGATATGGGTACAAATACTATGTATCAAACATTAAACTAAAGGTCTCATTGACGGTTATTTATATAACTCTTCTGTCGACTCTAGGCTCCCTAGATTTTTTGCCAAATGGTTTTCACCTTCTTTACAATTTCTTCGACCATTTCTGGTCCTAGAATCTTATGCTCACCGACATCATCCCAACATGCTAGTTTTCTACACCACTTCTCATATCGGGCTTCATAAGGTGCCATTCTGATGATTGAGTGGAAACTATTATTATACGAGAATTCAACCAGAGGAAGATTTGATCCCACCCTTCAATGAAGTTCATAGAACATGATCTTAACGCATCCTTCAGTGTCTAAATAGTTCAGTCAGATTGGCCATCATTTTTATGATGACAATACGTACTGATTCTCAGTTCAGTATCCATAGCATGTTGAAGACTCTCCCAAAACATAGAGGTGAAACTTGGATCTTGATCAGATACAATAGATAGTTGTAATCCATGCAGCCTTACCACTACTATCATATATATCTGTTCCAGTTGATACAATGAGAAATCCACCATAATGCCAATAATTTGATCAGACTTTGTAAGATGATCCAAAATAACTCATATTTCATTATTGTCTTTGGATGTCTTTAGATGTCTGGTGATAATGTACATGGTGATGTTCTCCCATTTCTATGCTGGTGTGTGCAATGGTTGCATCATCCCCTAAGACTTCTGCCTCTCTGCCTTCACTTACTGACACACTAGGAACATTGATGTATACTCAACAATCTCATTCTTTATATTATCGCACCAATAATTCTCTTGGATATCTCGATAGATCTTTGTGTTTCTTGGGAGAATAGTGAAATTTGAACTATGTGCATCATCCAAAAGTTATTTCTTCAGCTCTGAACTTGATGGAACATAGAGTCTTTTCCCAAATCTCACAATTCCATCTTCATTAACATTGAACTCCGATGATTTTCCTCTTCTGACAGCTTCATCTTTCTTCTGAATTCCCACATCATCCTTTTGAACATCCTTTAAATTTTCCAAAAGTGATGGTTGAGAAATCATTTGTGAATGGATTGATGATGTTCCATTATTAATGATTCTCATGTCCATCATCATCAAATATAAGAAGATTGGATCCTTTTCAATTCTCATCAATGATAGAATCATTGGGTCCTTTCTACATAGATCATCTTCCGCCTTGTTCGCTTTCCCGGGGTTGTAATAGATTGAGCAGTGATAGTCTTTGATCACCTCTAACCATCTTCGTCGATGCATGTTCAACTCTTTATGTGTGAATATATACTTGAGGCATTGGTGATCAATATATATATATTTCACTTCTCCCTAAAGAGATAATTCCACTTAATATTTAATGCAAAGATCACCACATCCAACTCCAAATCATGTGTTGGATAATTCTGCTCATGAACATTCGGTTGCCTTGAATCATATGCAATGACTTTTTCATTTTTCATCAACACACATCACATTACCTTTTTTGAAACATCACTGAATACCACAAAAAGTTCTCCACTTGTGGGTAAAGTGAGCACAGATATAGTGATAAGCCTCCTTTTTAACACCTTGATGTTATCTTCGCATTCATCACTCCATGAAAACTCTAATCCCTTCCATGTTAGCTTGGTAATAGGGTTGTAAAATCATGATAAATTTCGCACAAATCGTCAATAATATCTACCTAACCCATAGAAGCTATGGATATCCTTTACCAATGTTAGCCTTGGTGACCCCTCAATTACATCTGTTTTTGAGGGATCCACAGATATCCCGCTACTTGTGATGATATGGCCCAAAAATTAGACCTCCTTCAACAACAACTCACACATGATGTAATTTTCATAGAGATTCTCCTTTTGCATGGTCTTTAGTATTGTTCTAAGATGCTTCTCATGATCCTCCTAGGTTTTAGAGTATATCAGAATATCATCTATGATGACTACAACAAATTTGTCGAGGTAATCCATAAAGACACTATTAATCAAGTCCATGAAGATTTCTGGATCATTAGTGAGTCCGAATGGCATTACTATGAATTCATAGTGCCTATATTTTGTACGCAAAGCAGTCTTGGGGATATCTTCCTTCTCCATCCTTAATTGATAGTATCTCGACTGAAAATTCACCTTCGAGAAGTATTGTTCTCCATGCAGCTGATCGAATAAGTCATCGATTCGTGTGAGAGGATACTTGTTATTTATCACGATTTGTTAAGCTCACGATAATCGATGAAAAGTCGCATTCAGTCATCCTTATTCTGAACGTAGAGGGCTGGTGCACCCCATGGTGAGGCACTTGGGTGTATAATCCCGTTATCCAGATTCTCCTGTAGTTGTTTTTTCAGCTCCTCACACCCCACAACATCCATTATATATAGATTCATGTATACTAGAAATGCCCTAGGTATAAAGTCAATTGAGAATTTAACATCTCTTCTTAGAGGAAGACCAGACAATCTATCGGGAAACACTTCAGTGGATTCCCTCACAATAGGAATTTCTTCAAGGATGGTTGTCTCCTTAGACTCAATCATAAATGCTAGTTACACGTTCTCGTAGGGTGTTAATTTCCATGTTTGAGATGATGTCGCTAAAGAAGATTAATATTCCTCCTTGCACTTGTATAGAATCAATGGTTGATTTTCCACATGGAGAGTGATTTCCCTCTCATGACAATTTATGGTGCCTCTATAAAAGAAAGTCCAATCCATGCCAAGAATTGCATCAAATTCCACCAGAGGGAGTATGACGAGGTTTTCTGGGAAATTAAATCCATAGATTATGATAGGGTAGGATTTATATTCATGGGATGCAATGATTTCCACATTTTTTGTACTCACCAACATCTTTACTTCGAGGATTTGTGGTGGTGTTGGAAATATTTTACTAAAATTTCAGTATATAAAAGAATGCATAGAACTATGGGCGATAACCCCACATTTCACTTTTATATTCTAGTTCTACTCAATCCAATGTATACATAAGGATGACTATCTTAAATTATTGACCCATAAAGGGGAATACAAGGACAAAAACTAATGACTTAAAAATAACTTTTATTTCCTTAACTTATGAATTTATAGGCTTCAATCTATGTTATGTATGATCTACTTTCTAACATATATTCTTAGGGGCATTTTATTAATTCCCTTAATAAGGGTTCATACTAAGATTTCGAATATACCAAAGAATATCTGATGGGAGGTTATAACCAAGAGTGAAACAAGGCCCGTTGTCATGCCCATGTTCCCGTTCGAGTCTAGCTCAAAGCGGTGTGTTCGGGTTTTACCCGTAAGTTACATTTGTTCTAGAGCTGCCTCTACCAGCTCGTATCCTGAAAGTGATGTATTTTCATGATAAAACACTTACATAGTACTCAAAAATACTTAGAGATGTTTTTATTATACTTATTATGGTCATTAAGTCTTTACTAGGTTTTTCTAATCCTAATCCCAAAAATAACTAAACCTATCCTCTCATACCAACTTTAATAACCATGCTCTTTATTACACAAATAAACGTGATTTATTACATAAAATCTTCACTTGATACAACATGGAAGATCGAGAGGTCCAGTTTCTTCGGGGCTTAGGATAATTACATAACAAATTAAAATATGAAACACAAAACATCTTTATTGAAAAAATCCTTTACGTGACCACTACATTCCCACGTACTTATCATTGAATGAGATTACATGAGGACATGCATAAGAAAAGTGTGAGCTATAAATCCCTATAAGGGAATAAACAGAGAATAAAATGAAGCATACAATGAAATTTAGACAATAGGCATATCAAGGGATCACAATATAATCATGAACATAAAATCATTATAAATCATGATAATCATAACATGGATATGTAGCAACTACACTTAACATGGAATTAGCATGAGCCAAAGTTCATTATAAATGGAGCATGATTAAACCCTAATTGCACATTAATAATGAGTAAAACCTCATTTCACTAGAATTTTCATGAGTGAAACCCCATTTCACATGATGTGTCTTGATATTATACTTTACCCAATGCATTGAAGTGATATTAGGGCGCACCCTTCTTAAACATTTTATTTCACGCATAAGTGTGCCACATGAATCATATAACATGGAATCAATCAACATCATAAGTTATTACACGATTAAGTAATGTAGAATAAATACATGAAAGTACCATTCAATATGTATATGTGCATAAAGGTGAATACCCTTGATAGTGACATGGGTATGGTATTCACTACACAATGATCTTGGCTCGCAAAAATGATGTGCAATTTCCGAAACATAACAGTGTGACATAACGATTCATAAAAATGGTTGATGCGATAGAAAAGGGTGTCGCATCATAATTACATGAAATGGAAAGTACGTGGGTCATATAGATACATTTCCCAACAAACATAATGGAATTTAGACGCATAATTCAAAAGAATTACTTGGATGTAAAAGAGTAGAGGGAAATCTATCTCGGAATTTCGGCATTGTAATGGGTGTACATGGGAGACATTAATGAGAGAGAAAGGGGAATCCAATCATCCAAAAAAAATTGGGATGTATGGGGGAGGTTCAAATTCATACCACAGCATTTTGAATTGAAAAAGGGCCTAACAACTTAAATAAAATTGAAACAAATGTGAAAGGAAGAAATACCTTACTTGGAAGAGTGATCCCAATGGCTTGGGAGTAGATTTAGATAGGCTTCTTGGGAGAATGGGGAACCTTGGGAGGATTATAGAGAGATTAGGGTAGGGGTTGGTCAAACTCCAAAGGATTTTTTTTGAAGAGGAAGTGGGAGCATGGGAGGGATTATATAGGAATGGAGAGGAAATTCATTATTATTTAGGTTAGGGAAACCTCACATTAAACAAATCAAATCCACAAAATGTCCCATGGTTTTTGCCCATGGGGTTTTCCACAGGGGAGTGAATAAAAAAATTATCATGCCAATGGCTGAACATCTTAAAATAATTGGGTTTCTTATGTGGAGATGTGTCACACTCTCAAGGAAAAAAACTTAAAAAGACAAAATGTTTTATACGCCTTGAAGGGTCCAATAAAGCTTGGAATAATAAATCAAACAACCCCAAAATCATATTATTTTAATGGTAAAAAAAATTGGCCGAAAATAATTTTTATATTATTTTATTACATCACTATTGTGTCATTATGATGTCATAAAACACATTATACATTTAAATAGTATTTTAATTTTTACCCAAAAAATCGAATGTCTTAGAAAATTATGAAAAATCCACCGTTGGATAATTTTGATGTCCTGATTTCAAAAATAATATTATTATTATCAAAATAATTCTCTAAATATGTGAAATTTTACTTTTAAAACAAAAACTGACATTTACTGAAAATTCATTGGTTTTGGAAAAAACATATTTCAAACCTTAATAAAAATTACAATTTCATTCATAAAATTATTCAATAATTAATATTTAATAAAAAGAAATGTAAAAATAATAATATTTTATTAAAACATTATTTAATTCAAAAATCATTTAATTAATCAAAATTGATTTCTTGGATAAATATTAACTAAAAATACTATTTGTGCTTTTAAACTATTTACAAAGTAACAAGAATAAAATGAATGCACATTATTTATACAAAAATAATGTAAATAGTCATAGTTATAGGGTCTTGTTACATAACCCCTTATAACACCCGCATAAGACCAAAGGGTAAGGTGTGTGATGTTGATAAACTCTTGGGGTGGCTTGGATAACATTGCTAAGGTGGAAATCACTATTAACTTACACTTCTATCGTAGTAAGTTCTGTTGAAGCCTAACGGGTTCAAGATCGGCTTGGGCTTGGTCAAGTGAGAATCCCAATGATTCCATATCCTTTCCGAGCTCTGACAAATGGGATTTGTACGGGGAAAATATACTGGATGAGTCTATCTCTTCCTTTGTCTGATTAAATTGGTTTTGTTAAAGCCCTATATTTATACTAATCATGTAATAAATGTTCAACAGCAATATTAGCCACAGTCACAATTCATAATGGTATTTTAAAATCCAGAAACATAAAACAAATGATGTTCAAATTTTATATAACCATAATAAGACATTTAATTAAATCATGAAATTTTTTCATTAATAAATGTTTTGGTCATTACAACCTTCATATCTAAATCTCACTCTGATGTTTCTTCCTGGATGATTACATGATGCCATAGAACAAGAACCAGTGGAATTATCATTCCCTAAAAAATATTCTCACTTTGATTCATAATATGAACTGATTTCTCCTCAAAGGATGCATCAGGATCAATCTGTACATCATCAACATTTATCACGTGAGATGGATCAGGATGATAATTTCAATGTTTTGAAACATGAAAAACATCATGAATCCCACTATACCACTGCGGATGAGACAATCTGTAAGCTACCAGTCTGATCTTCTCTATAATCACAAATTTCCCAATCTACCTGGGTTCCAACTTCCCTTATCTTTGAATTCAATAGTGAATCATCCTTGGTGACACTCAATGAAAGTCATTATCCCCCACCACAAACTCAAGAGGTCTACGACTCCAATATTCATATTAATTATGGCTGCCCAGAGATGTCATCATCTTCTTCTGAATGAAACAATGATTATCTGACATCTCCTGCAAGATAATCGGTTATAACAGCTCAGATTCCCCAACATCTATCTAGCACAATGGGGTTCTACATGGTCCCACACAAAATGATTCAAAAGGTTTCATTTGATTCATATCTTAAAAATATTATTATAAGTAAAATCAATAAGTGATTAGAGATTTTTACCATGAACAATAAAAATGAAAGACTCAAATCTTAACATGACCTCCAATACTTTAATCGTATGCTCAGACATCCCATGCGTTTCCAGGTGAGAAGCCATACTCAATAAAACATGGTTATTAAGTTCCTTCTTCATTTCCTACCATAATAATGATGAGAAATTCGAATCAGGATCCAAAACTATGGTTCTTGTAAATCATTGAAATCACACTACTTCTCAAACATATAACTCACCCAAATGATCAACTATTTAAGTATTCTATATTGGAAAGAAATGATACACTTTAGTCAACTTATCCACAATGACCCATCCTCATAAGTCCCACTACAAATTCCATCAATACATCATTCCACTTCGATTCAAGAATTTCCAATGACTATAACCAACCAACTAGGCATTAATGATCAAACTTCACTTATTGATAGGTATGTAATCACACCACAAAACTCGCCTGGTATTTCTTCATCCCCGTCAACCAATACTACCTATGAATATCACAATACATATTAGTCTAGATCAGATGTACTACCCACCTCGATGTGTGGAACTCATGAATCAATTATTCTAGAAAACACAACAGTACCGCCATATAGCCACTAACATAGATGATTTCATCACCATTCAAGTCTAAAATAGACGGTGACTCCCCAATATTAATAATTTCATTCATACCCAAACATAGTGATTCCTCCAACTAGTTCTCTTTGACCTGGATCAAAAGCACATACTAAAATATTAAAGACGTAAGGTCCATTTTTTCATGCCCATCCTGCCCATATAGGTACATCTCCGCAAAAAACATACCATTTCTCTATTTAGCGTGGGATTCTTGGACTAACTGATTCTATGTATTCCATATCAGAGCATCCAAAACATTATTTCCATTTCATGGTGTGTAAAAAAATTCAAAATTGAAATGTTATAGGTACTCAACCCACCTTCTCTACAAAATATTTAAATCCCCTTAAGAGAAGATATACTTTACACTCTTATGATCATAAAAACCATAAATTTTTCTCCAAACATGTAATCTCTCCAACACTATATGACATAAACTAAAACAACTAGCTCAATATAATGAGTGGGGAAATTTATTTCATGTCATCTCAACTACCTCTACCAATAAGATAGAACTCGATCATCCTTCATCAACATTGCCCCATGTCCAACACCGGATGCATTAGAGAACAAGGTGCACTTATTCCCATGATCAGGTAGGATTAGAATCGATTTGGTAGTCAATCACTTATTCGATTATTGAAATGAAATTTCTCACACCTCCAACCACTCAAACACAACACGCATCTTGGTCAGTCTTAAGAGTGGTGTTTCCAAATGGTGAAATCTCTAATGAACCTTTGATAATAAACGAACAAACCCAGAAACCTCTGAACATTGGAAAAACTCTGCAGCTCCTCCCAAGATACCACTACCTATAACTTCTCTGGATCCACTAACACACCTTACTCAAAAATTATGTGTAATAAGAAATGAATTTTACCAATCTAGAACTCACATTTTTGTAAGATTGGCATAATGAATATGTTCTGTTAGTGTACTCAAGAATATTTCATGATGCTGGGAATGATCTTCAAGAGTTTGTGAGTACACCAACATTCCATAATCCTAGACAACCATGATATTATCTATATATGGGTGAAATATCTAGTTCATTAGCACCACAATCACTAAAGGTCCATTGGTTATACTGAACGACATCACCCAACATTCATACAACCCATTCTTACTCTTGAATGTTGTCGGCGACACATCAGAAGGTCTCAACATCAACTAAAGGAATCCAAATCTCAAATCTATCTTGGAGAACACTCTAGCTTCCCAAATTTGGTCAAACAAGTCATCAATTAATGGATTTTGGTAACAGTTCTTAACCCTCATTGGATTAAAATTCTTGTAATCAACACATAACCTCAACAACAAATCATCATTCTTAAAAAACAGCACGGGTGATCCCCATGGTGATATACTAGGTCGAATGAATCTCTTTCTCTCTAACTCTTTTAGCTGGTCCTTAAGCTCCCAGAGTTCCCCTAACACCATTCTATACGGTGTAATGGAAAATTTTTCTCCCTCTAGTAGAAAATCGATCATAAACTCAACATAAATCTCTGGTCGTATCCCCAAGAAGTCCTCAAGAAACACATCTTAGAACTGATTCACCGTAGGATAAAGGACATGTTGCTCCACTTTTCTATAATCAAGAACAAGGAATTCCACTTGGTCTATGATATCTCTAAATTGCTGAAAAAATGGACCTGAATGGCCTTCTAGAACATGCCACTCACCACAAAAGACATAAGTGTCTCCATTGAGAGACGTAAACATTACCCGACATAAAAACAATCGATACGATCTTGATACTCCAATAAACAATCCATTCACAAGACCAGGCCAGAACCTGACATCTCCAGAAAAAAAATATCCCATAAAAACAATATCCACAAACCTCTATGGAAGAATATTTTCACCACCTTATATTCTCAACTCGCAACCCCAACAAATTATCAGGTGAAGAAACTCCACACGCAATTCAACGTTAGCATCAGCACTACTATAAACCATTTCTAAATAAATAAATGTGTTTCACTATTGTCAAATAGATCATTTGAAAGTGTGGAAGCTACCAGAATCATAACTGTAATGGTAGAAGGTCTGTCCTAACCTCCTCTAAGTGTAGATTAAACTATGTGTAGATAGAAAGTCCCTCTACCATGGGATCCAACATGATTACCCAACACTATAGTGCTCTGCTGGTACGACTGGTCTCTCCCTGGTGTTCCACGTACACATCCCTTACCAATATTGACCATGGAACTCCAACTACTTGGTTTATATGTGGTAATGAATCCCCTTTATTCACTCTTCAATAGTCTCTATCCTCCAATGCCTTTCGACTATCGTGGGTTTCTACAGAACCACTACACTGGGATCATCTTTCGACATGCTCTGCACTAAAAATGTGGTTAAGGAAACTAACTTTTCACATGCCCAAGCCTACACACTAGTAGTATAAAACTCTATCACTAAACTGTGATACCGTTTACTTTTTCTAACAATTCTAGACACCATTGTCTTTATATAAATTTTCAAAATGACGTTTTCAACTATAAGATGTTGCGTCACTAGTTCACCCCACCGGAACTGCATGTAAAATTCTAGATGCCTCTAAGAGGTTTCCTTATGATATGAGGGCTTGATCTATCAACTCATCATAACTCGTCAATTGAAAGATTTTTACCTGCGATCTTATCTCAGTCCAAAGTCTATCTTAAAAGTGCTTTTCTATAGGTGTTTAACCTCATACTAAAGTTGTAACAAAAAATTTCAAGTCAGTGAACCAACCTTCATACTCCATTACTAACATCATCCCATGTGTCAAACTCCCAGACTCTAAATACTCATAATATCTCAATGTTTCTCAGTGGTAATGCTCTGTAAAAGTTTCTTGAAACCCCTTCCACATCATTCAATCTACTTGCTTAGTTAGAGATAAGATATCCCACAAATGCTATTCTAGACCCCACAACATATAGGCTGCCAACCTAACTCCCTTCTCCAAAGGAGTATTACAATGATCAAGAATTATATTGATGGAAACTATCCAGATCATAGCTACCTTAGTACCATCATCTCTGGTAATGTTCAAAGGGTACTACAACTGAAACACCCTGGCCAACTTAAACATACTTTGTGCAACCCACCCTAGGTATTATTCCATCATTTACATTAAACACGGAATGTACTCACAGAATTAATCTTCTCTATCATCCTTAATCACTAGGTCTTATTGCTCCACTATTGGCGGAGTAAACTCAGCAACATCCTCTAGTCTCCCAATTGGCACATACCTTCGTTGTGCCCTTTCTCTACAGTTCCAAAAACAAATTTTTAAGAACACAACCATGGATCGTTCATGAGGAATTATGAAAGGCTCATCACTATCCATAAACAAGCCATTTCTCATACAATTCCCATTGGGATTTATTATATGTGGAAGACTACCCTCAACCATCATTTTCAAGGCCATGGCTGACACATGGTAACTAACTCACATGTTTACAAGACCTTCCTTTTTCACCATTTTAAAATGATTTCCATATTCAAATTTACTCCCACAACATTTTAATTCACTTAAATTTCTTTATCAAGGTTCATTATTTAACTATTAATTTTCATTCTCATTTCCTTTTCACTAATTTATGTCATCCCATTAGAAAAAATTTCACTACTTTCAAGAAAATTATAAACATTATACTCATTATGTCTCATAAACCAATCATGTGTGTGCGTTCTTACCATGATGAATGTCACTTTTATATATATATATATACATAGGTTCCTAGAATGGTGCATGAATGCACAACCTCACCCATTCCAGCCATGAGAAAAGTTTCATAAATCTATCACATCACACCACATGTGCACTGCCAATGGTGAAATATCATCAAATGTAACAAGACACAAATAGATGAACAATTCCTACATGGGGTGACATGGGTTTCCCCTGTATTTGGGTTAACTACTCCCAAACATGGAATCATTACCACAACATGACTCTACTAATATTGTATATACCACACCCAAATAGAAAAAAAGAGATAATAACTCCTATGATACCTATTTTTAATGGAACTTACCCATGTTCCTGTAACCCAGTTCCCCAAGTCGGGTTGTCACATAACCTCAAGTGAGCCTCACTATATGCTAGAGGTATCTAAATAGTATCAAGGGTCTAGATTAGTCACATGGGGATACTATACCCTCTTTATCAAAGTAATCCACAGTAAATCCCAATATAAATAATGGAATCAATAAGAAACAACCAAATGCATCAATAGCCAATCATCTACCAACTATGTACAAACAACAATAAATAGTAAATATTTCATGTAATTCTACAATGAAAAGTGAAGAAAAAACAAAATAAATATAAATGAGGAATACCCAAAATGGTCCTGAATCCATGTCGGTAACCTCATCCATTCATGTCCCATGTTCGAATGAAATTCCAAGCATAAGGCTCTTTCCCTCGTCCTAACCTGAAAGCATGAAATCTACCCAGATTCCCAATAGAGGCCAAAGAAGGGTGAGCGTAAAACTCAATAAGCCATCACCAATGGTGTCTTCAAAAAATGAAGTCTAAAAAATAGTGTAAGAAATTTTAAATAAAATGAAATTAATGGAAAAATAGTTCATGGTCCACTCATTAACATTTATCTACATTCCTATTACTATTAGGATTAGTGTTTCAAGTTCATTATATACATTGTCTCGTCATTTTTTTCATCATTAACATTTAATATCTGACTCAAAAATTTACCTTATTCACATAATATTCCTGGAATTTATCATTATACATAATAGAAAAAATTAATTCCCTATCTAATGATGGAAGATCATATCAAGTAATCACCACACTTACCATTGAGCCTCGGACTAGGTATATTCATTGAATACAACCATTGGGTACAAAGAGCATCAGTCCGACTCCCCAACCCGTGCATTCCTGGTTAGGTTAGGGAATCAGAACATCCCTACCTGTGGGAGGAGAATCAGTCCTTAATCACACCACTAAGTCATATGTACATGATTATTTGTCCATTGAACACACAAAAAAACATACTGAAACCAAAAAAACTAATAACCATAAAAATTAGGATTCACAGCAGTCAACATGAGATTCAATGTCATGCCATAGCCTGTTCAAAATGACATTTCACACTGCACAACCCATTATCCTAGTCATCATTTCCATGTCTCACCCCATTGACCATATTCATTGATTCACAACCCATTACCAACCCCATGAGTCAATATTTCACATACACCCACCCTCATAGGGATTTTCAATAGAATTCATTATCCGCAAGGCACAATCCTCATTTAACTAATATAACCCATTTTTATCACCATGCCATAGAAACCCTTAATCCACTAATAAGAATAGTATCATCTCTATAATTCATACTCACTCCCATTCAACAATCCTACATTCCCATCAAGGACTCTAAATCTTCAAAAAAGAAACATAGCTCTTACATAGTTAACTTCTACGTCCGAAAAGTGTTGGAGCACGACATATGTGGAACTAAAAAGGTTAAGTAATCATCCATGTGTCCCTTGAGGACCATGAGGGATTCAATTCATCATCTATATGTCCATTACACCAAAATTCATCAATTTATCAAACGAAAAACAAGGGGGTAACAAAGAAATAGACCCAAGAATTCACAAATCTCAAACAAAATAATGGCATATAACTTATAGGCCATCTACCATGTATCTGATAGTGAACACACTCCAAATCAAATAATTAGATCCCGATTCAACCACATTTTTAAGCCTCAACATGGATCTCCAAAAAAGGTTTTTGAGCTTTGGAAGGAGATGGTGAAAGAACGGGAATCCTAAACCAAAAAATAGAATCTATGGAGGAATTATCCATTCCTAGATCATCAATTCTGCAATATATGGCACTCCAAACGTCCTAGGATAGAAATAGAATCACATCTTGTATATCTTGGAAGCTTGTATCGCCACTAGGATTCAAAGGAGGAAGAAGGAGGAAAATACCGAGTTGGGGTTAAAAATCATGTAGTGGACAATTTTTAAATTTCTCCCCATTATTGTGCCACACAGTTTACCCACACAGTAATGACCTGGAAATTTCAAGGATTTTTTTATTAAATTATTTGGAATTTTATGAGATTGTGGCTTCTGAAAGTGATTGATTCTGAGGCTCGGTGTGCCAGGAATCAATTTCTGAAATTGATCTCAGGTACATTCAGTAAACGAATGAGTGGGTTTTTCTATCATTTTAACTGGTGCTTAGAATTAAATTCTGAGGGAACCGATGAACACGCAACACTGGAAATTTCATAACGTGATCCTTACTGTAGTTTTTTTGCAAAGGAGGAGAGGTTATTTATTGGGGGTTTATTTAAGAAGTAAATAAAAATTTTCGGAACAATTTTTATTTTATAAAGAGGTTATTCCCTCCCATGGGTAGTTAAGGGTGGGGCCCACAGCCACCAAACTACACAAGTGTGGATGTTAGAGAGGTGGGCCCACACGATCCCCAATCATTCAATTTCCCTCTAACACATTAAAAACCCCTCATTAAATTGGCAATCCCCCCATTAAATGCTTGTCCCTTCACCTCACTCCTTTAATTCATGCCAGCCCACGATTTAATGAGGATCTTTCCTCTTCTCCCCTTTTTATTTAATTTCCAACACATTTAATAAATGGGGACCTCCCCTCTCCCATCCTTAATTGATTGTCAGCATGTTTTTTTTAATGTGGTGAATTTATTTTTTTTCTGTTACTTTGAGTGTGAAATAAAATAATAGGAGGAGCCTATTATTTTATTTTGGGGGTAGAGCCATCGTTGTGTGAAAGAAGATCGAGAGAACTCCTGAGGTTTTGGAAGAACTCTGGCCTCTGACGAAGAACGTCAGTTCCACTAAGAACAACGATGTGCCACCAATCCTCTTCTCTGTGACAAGAGAGGAGATGCCGCTTCCTCCTCGGCGCAATCAAATGACACCTACGAACCCTGTACCCGTGATGCAGTCTACCGAGATGCCGACGTTCATCATCAACTTTTGAGGTAGGGGAATTTTGTATATTTCATTTTGTGATTTATACCCTATGCATGGCGTGTAATTGTAGGTTGGTGAATTAAACCACTAACGCGGTGGGTACAGACTAATGAACAATTCCAAACCCACTGATATTTTTGTTCTTGATGAACGAGGTGATTGGCAGCGATGAAACGAGACCACAATGGAAAATCAGAACCCTTGCAGTGGAGCTCGGGTCCCGAGACAACCGCAAGCGCAAAAAAGAGCAAAATAGGACCACCAGAATGACTCCAGAGGCCCGAGGAAGCCCCCAGCGGTGCGGGTCGCGGGCGCGGTGGCGCCGGCGGCCGGCACAGGTCGGCCTCCTGGAGGCGGCGGCGCCCCAGCACGCCGCTGGAAGCAGCCCACCACGGCATTGGCCATGTCAGTGGTAGAAGGATCCCTCGGCCGCGTGGGATTCTGGGGAGATCGCGGCGTCAGCCCGGCACCGCGTCTATGGAACAGCCCCCCCCCCCCCCCCTCGCTTGGCTAGCTGGGCGAGCCAGCACCCCCCCCCCCCTGGCCGGGCTAGGGCAGCTCACGCAAACCATGCTACGTCGACCGAGCCGGCCACGACCCTCCGTGTGGAGCCATGCCCCCGGACCCAGTTCGGGCCGCCCCTGGGGGGGTGGGTTTGGGCCAAACCTCCCACTTCGAAACATTTTCGTTCTTTTGACCATAATATGATCTACGAACCTCTGATCGATTCACCATCAGTTGCGTGGGAATCCTTGGATCTATACGGTCGTTTCGGTATATTACACATGAGGTTTCGACAGATTTTGAGTATGGCTGGGTTAGTTCGAACCTGAAACCAACAAGGCCCTTAGAGCAGAAATGCTTATAACATAAGGACTGGAAGTCCGATTGATGTGTCGTCAATTGTGTTGAAATCCTTTTGATGAGACGGTTCATTCAGCTTACTACACTTGAGGTTTGGACATAGCTGGAGTACTTTCAGGTTGGTTTAGCTTAAAAACCAATCAGATCCCTAGAATGGAAAATCCAATAGATCTCAGACCGGGCGTCTGATTGACGCACCATATGTCGTGTTTGGTTTATTTTGATGAGATAGAACTTCAAGATACATCAACTCTAGACTTTGTGATAGTTGATGTATCGACCCCGTTGGCAAGAGGAGAAGACCCTCCTAGAATTGACTGTGTTGTGTGCGGGAACCCTAGAGCTGGCTGTGACTGCGATGATGACGACTGTACCTAGATCCACCGTGGGTTTGGCAGCAAGGACGACTGTACATGGATGCTCCATGGGTTCGGCAGTGAAGATGACTGTGCTTGGATCCTCCGTGGGTTCGACAGTGCGGACGAATGTACATGGATCCTCTTTGGGTTCGGCACCCAGTACGACTGTACGCGGATCCTCTGTTGGTTCGGCAGTGAGGACGACTATACATGGATCCTCCGTGGTTTCGGCAGCGAGGATGACTGTACTTGGATCCTCCATTGGTTTGGCAGCGAGGATGACATTACTTGGATCATCCTTGGGTTTGGCAGTGAGGACGACTGTACTTGGATCCTCCGTGGGTTCGGTAGCGAGGACGACATTACATGGATCCTTAGTGGGTTCGGTAGCGATGAAGATTGTACCGGGATCCTCCGTGGGTCTGACAGAAATAACTACTGTTCTTGTATTCTACATGGGTCCGACAGTATGACCTCTGTACTTGTATCCTGAGTGGGTCCGGTAGAGTAGCTGGTCTTGTATCCTATGTGGGTCCGACAACTTAGCTGGTCTTGAATCCTATGTGGGTCCGATAACTTAGATGAATCAGTGACTACATCTGATCATCTCTATCGCTATATGAAATATGTATACCTGTGTAATCTTAGTCTTCACTTCAATCTTATCATCGAGGTGGTTGACTTGTTTTCCTGTGTGGACATGGTTGTGTTTTTCCTTTGTGGACTGAGCTGTGCTTGGGCTCGAGAGTTAGAGATGAATTGTAATAAATGACTCAGGTATATGTATGGACATATACCTAAGTAGAGTCTGTTGATACTTCATGATTGTATCTTTCTTTTGTGGTTTATCCTTCGTGGATTCTAAGAGACCATCGAGGGTCTCGGAGTCCCTACTGAGTATCGTATACTCACCCTTACACGGGCTATGCACACACTATGTTATGTTGGATGCAGATGACGGACATCACTGATCGAGTTGGATGATTGTGGAGCTGGATGGTACCTAGAGTTGGACCACTTGGTAGGACGTGTACGGAGCGGACGGTGGGACCCAAGGATCTGAGGAGATTATCTGTACCCACCCTTCAGGTGGGACTTCCGAAGGATGACTTGGTGTTGTTGTTTCACTTTACTACTGCTGTACTTTCTTTTCAGTTGTACTGTTCATTCATTTGGGATTGTATACTGGCCCATTTACATATCAGTACCTACTTTTTTACTCAGTTTTACATAGTGTTTACTTCACTTGCGTCCTGTGTTGTGTATCGTTATTTTATAATGGAAATTACTTCCCTTTTTCCAGGATTTATGCCTTTGGTGCTAGTTTCAAGCCCCTATCCCATGGAAGACGGGTTTGGGGTAGTCACGGCACGGGCCCCAAGGACAGGTCGTGACAAATTGGTATCAGAGGAGTCGGTTCTACTGCAGAATTTAGGACTCTGATAATTTCCTAACATGAAGAAATAATGTTAAGAGTATTGATTGTGGTTGTTAGTCCAGGGATTCCTATGTTGGTGCGGCGGTCGACATATCAATACACCAAGACACTGACCTATGATTTCCGACTCAGTGCATGAAAACACGGATTCTGTGTGTGTTTCCTTTCAAAAGTTTTCTTTGTGATTACTTTGTGTCATCTCACCAGGTATACTATTTGACCATGGTGGGATGGCCCCATGAAGGCAGCCAGCTAGGGTTTGTAGTTACGCGCGGGATGTCAGGCCACCGAGGGATGAGGCTTCGGTGCAGGGCCCTATTAGAGTGGAGGCACCAACGATAACACTACCCGCTGGGCCACCGATACCACCATCCCCAGCTGCGGAGAGTGCATGACACCTAAGTGAGTTGCACGAGTTTTAGCAACAGAGGCCGCCCAAGTTCTACGGAGAGATGGATCCTCAGGCAGCCGAGGATTGGCTAGAGGCTATTGTCAGAATCTTCAGATTGGCAGGGACACCAGAAAACTTTATGGTGATCCTTGCCTCGAGTCTCCTGCACGCAGCCGACGGTAGATGGTGGATCCTGATGCTCCAGGTGCATGATGAGGAATCTCTACTTTGGAAAAACATTGAGAGAATCTTCTACTCGTAGTTTTTTCCCGCCACCCTCTGTGTGGTGCGCATCCAGGAGTTACTATAGCTGTGGTAGGGTTGCATGACAGTAGCCCAGTACTCGGTGAGGTTTACCGACCGCTCGTGCTACTCCACAGACATGGTACGGGACCCATTCTTCCAGGCCTGCACCTTTGACCAGTGACTCAAACATGAGATCAGGTCTTTGATGTTCTCCCTAAACTTCTAGATGCAAGCGGTGGTGCTAGAGGAGCCCTTCTAGTGGAGAGTTTTCTCGCTGACCAGTCACCAGTGGAGAGACCCTTCGCAGGATGGCATGTAGCGCAGTCTTCTGCAGCCGGAAGTATACAACAGACGTAGGGGTCCAAGCGGACCAGGCCATCATGTGGGAGACCTCAGGATGGAGGTTCGGCTATGTGGGTCACATGGAACAGATCCAACCATACGAGGAGTAGGTAGTGTTATGCGTGCAGCGGGCATGGTCACATGGCTTGAGACTGCCTGACCTTCCCTGCAGATGAGTAGCAGGCGGTAGAGGGTCCTCCCATGTAGAGGTTCGACTGTGGTGGTCCTCCGAGAGCAGGCGGACATGGTAGAGGGGCTGGCCAAGTAGTATTTGGTAGATTACATTTTGAGGCCTTACCACCCCCACCACCAGGAGGACCATATAGACAACATGGAACGACAGGACATGGGAGAGCTTAGCTTCATGCATCTGAGGCCTACAACCATAGAGCAGCTGGAGCAGATGAGCAAGAGTGGGACTAGCCCTAGTCATGTAGACTTTTGTTCATGTTTCTTCTATCCTCGTTAATGTCGTTGTTTGTGGATGCTTTGTTTCTTTTTTACTTTGAGCTGTAGTAATAAAAGACACTTGTTCTTGTGATCTTATCTTCCCTATCCTATTTATGTGGTTGATACTGAGAGGTTCCGGTTAAAACCGTTAACATGACCCTCACTTTCGAGATTCCTACTAGAGGAGACCTAGGTACCACACACTGCTTCCGATAGTGTGACTCGACCCTTGGAGGTGAGAGTAATGGTTGGATATCATTGTAGTAGCATTGAGGCCTTACGTCGTTTTCCATGCCATGAAATAGTACTGTTCATGTTAGGATTGACTATTTTAGGAAAATAACGAGTTTCATCCAAGGGATGAGATTAGATTTCACATTTTGGCAATGGAGAAATCTTACCATCTCTTGTAGGACGTAAGCGAACATGTGTGTATTCGAGTTCTTTAAAATGGAAAGTCACACCCATGGATCGTTGAGCGAATGGTTTACGGTCTACTCTAATATCAAAAGTCTCAGGTGTGCCTTCTCATAGAAGGACCAGGACCTGAGATGATGTCATTGAATTGAGATCTAGGGGGACAATGAAGTTGGGATAGTCTATACTATTGGGAAGGGAAACGCTGTAGCAGAGTTCATTTCATGATGCCCCACTTGTCAACAAGTGAAGGTGAAGCACCATGTACCAGCAGACCCGGTACAAAGAGGTCCCAGAATGGAAGTGGGATGGAATATTTATGGTTTTCATGACGGGGCTTCCACATACATCCAGAAGACACGACTCTATCAGGGTGATCGTGGACCGACACACCAAGTCGGTCCACTTCCTACCAATTAGAGAGCAGGGCTCAGTAGAGATAGTGGGACATCTCTACGTTCAAGAGATCATATAGCTTCATGGTTTTCCATCGTCTATCATCCCAGATCGAGATGCTCGCTTTACCTTCCAGCTTTGGAAGGGATTGCATTAGGCATTTGGGATGAAACTATGTTTGAGCACCGCCATTCATCCTCATACATATGGCTAGATGGAGAGGGCCATTCGAACACTCAAGGATGTGCTCTGTGCATATCTCCATATCTTTGGTCGCAGCTGGGAGGATCACCTACCCTTGGTGGAGTTTGCGTATAAAAATAGCTACCACTCCACCATCTGGATGGCACCATACGAGGCACTGTACGACCGACCTTGAAGATCACCTCTATGCTAGACTGACCCTGGGGAGCCAGCACTTATAGGACAAGAGATGGTTCAGGCTATGACGGAGAATTAGTAGATCATCGAGGAGCGGATGAGGACTACACAGAGCAGATAGAATTCATATGCTAATAGGAGGTGGAGACCACTGGAGTTCGAGGATGGAGACCACGTTTTCTTATAGGTCTCACCTCGACATGGATTACGGAGATTTGGAAGGGGTGGCAAGTTATCTCCGTGCTTCATCGGACTATTCCAGATCCTCAGTAGGTTAGGCGAGTTCGCTTACTGCCTGGCCCTTCCACCTCAGTTGAATCGGGTGCACGATGTCTTCCACATATCTCAGCTGAGGAGATACGTGCATGACCCGACACATATCATCGACCACAGGGAGATGGACATCGATAACAGGAAAACTTTTGCCGAGGACTCGGTGTAGATCGAGGATATAGTAGATCGGGTCCTATGTGGAGGATTGATTCCTCTACTGCGCATTCGTTGGCAGCATGGAAACCTCCATGAGAGAACATGGGAGAGGGAGGCTTAGATACGTGCACAGTACCCTCATTTGTTTCCCTAGATTATGATGTATATTTACATGGACGTAAATCCCTGAGTTGGGAGTAATGTAAAGACCTGGAAATTTCATGTTATTTTTTTCTTAAATACTTTGGAATTTTACGAGTATGTGGCTTCTGACGGCGCTTGATTCTGAGGCCCGGTGTGCCCGAAATCAATTTATGAATTTTAACTCGGGTACGTTCAGTAAATGAATGAGCAGGTTTTTCTATCTTTTGAACCTGTTCTTGGAATTAATATCTGAGGGAACTGATGAACTCGCAATGCCGGTAATTTCTTAACATGATCCTTACCATAGTTGCATTCGTAATGGAGGAGAGTTAATTTATTTGGGGATTATTGAAGAAGTAAATAAAAATTGTCGGAATAATTTTTATTTTATAAGGAGGTTATTCCCTCTTATGGGTAGTTAAGGGTGGGACCCACATTCACCTTACTACCCAAGTGTGAGTGTTAGAGAGGTGGGTCCCACACGAGCCCCAACCATTCAATTTCCATCTAACTCATTAAAACCCCCTCATTAAATTGGAAAACCCCCACTAAATGCCAATTTATCCACCTCACTCCTTTAATTCATGTCAGCCCGCAATTTAATGAGGATCTTTACAGTTTTCCCCCTTTTTATTTAATTGCCAATGCGTTTAATAAATGGGGACCTCCCCTCTCCCTTCCTTAATTGATTGTCAACACAGTTTTTTTTAATGTGGTGAATTGAATTTTTTGAAAGTTACATTGCATGTGAAATAAAATAATAGGGGGGTCATATTATTTTATTTTGGGGGGAAATCCTTCGTTGTGTGAAGGAAGATCAAGAGAACTCCTGAGGTTTTGGAAGAACGCTGACCTCCGACGAAGAATGACGAAGAACGCCGGTTCCTCGAAGAAAAATGACACGCCACCAATCCTCTTCTCTGTGACAGGAGAGGAGAAGCCGCTTCCTCCTCGGCACACTCTGACGACGCCTACGAACCCTTTCCTTGTGATGCCTTCTACCGTAGTGTTGGCATTCGTCATCAATTGTTGGGGTAGGGGAATTTTGTATATTTCATTATGTGATTTATACCCTCAGCATGGCTTGTAATTTTTGGGTGATTAATTAAACCACTAACGTGTTGGGAACAGACTAACGAACAAGTCCGAACCCACCACTATTTTTGTTCATGACGCACGGGATGATTGGCGGTGACAAAATGGGACCATATCGGCAAATCAGAGCCTTTGCAGTGGAGCTTGGTTCCTGAGAAAACCGCAGGCGCCGACTGGAGAAAAATTGGACCACCGGAATGACTCCAGTGGCCCGAGGAAGCCCCCGACAGCCGGAGGTGGTGGTGCCCCGGTGCGCCGCCTGCATCAACCAACCACGACATCAGCCGCCGTGGCGAAAGAAGGATTCCATGGCGCCAGCTTGGCGCCCTGTCCGCCGAACAGGCCCCCCCCCCCCCACTGCTCGGCCAGCCGGCCGAGCCCGCACCCCCCTGGCCAGTCCGGGGCAGGTCACGTGGACCGGGTCTTGTTGGCCAGGCCAGTCCACGCCCTCCCGGGCTAGACCCAGACCTGGTTCAGGCCGACCCAGTGGGGATGGGACGGGTCGGGCCGGGCCTAGACCCCCCACATCAGACTGTTTTAAGTCTTTTGCCCATAACGTGAGCTACGGATCTCCGATTGACACACCGTCAGTGGAATAGGAATACATGGATCAATACATTCGTTTTGGTATATTACACTTGAGGTTTCGACAATGTTTGGGTATGGCCGGGTTGGTTCGAACACAAAACCAACCTGGCCCTTGGAGCGGAAACGCTTAAAACTTAAGGACTGGATGTCCGATTGACGTTCCGTCAATTTATCTGAAATCCTTTTGATGAGACGATTATTTTGGATTACTCCACTTGAGCTCTGGACATAGCTGGAGTACAGTTGGGTTGGTTTAGCTTAAAAACCAACTGGGGCCCAGGAACAGAAAAGACAATAACTCTCAGACCAGGCGTCTGATTGACTCATCGTCTGTCGCGTTGGGCTCCTTTTGACGAGGCAGAACGTCAGGATACATCAACTCGTTAATTTGTGATAGTTGATGTATCGTACCCCTTGGCTCGAGGAGCATACCCTCCCAGAATCGAGGGTGTTGTGTGCGGGGAACCCTAGAGCTGGATGCGACTGCGACGATGATAACCATACCTGGATCATCCGTGGGTTCGTCAGTGAGGATGACTGTACATGGATCCTTTGTGGGTTCGGGGGCGACGACGACTATGCTTGGATCCTCCGTGGGTTTGGCATCGAGGACGACTGTAATTGAATCCTCCGTGGGTTCGACAGCAAGGAATACTGTACTTGGATCCTCCGTGGGTTCGACAGCGAGGATGACTATACATTGATCCTCCATGGGTTCGGCCGCGAGAACGAATGTACATGGATCCTCCATGGGTTCAGCAGCGAGGAAAACTATACATGGATACTCCGTGTGTTTGGTATCAATGACGACTATTCTGGAATTCTCTGTGGGTCTGACAGCGATAACTACTGTTCTTGTATCCTACATGGGTCCAGCAGTATGACCTCTATACTTGTATCCTGAGTGGGTCTGGCAGAGTAGCTGGTCTTGTATCCTATGTGGGTCCGACAGCTTAGCTGGTCTTGTATCCTATGTGGGTCCAACAACTTCGATGAACCAGTGACTACATCGGATCATCTATATCACTATACAAAAGACGTATACTTATGTGAGCTGAGTCTTGACTTGAATCTTATCATCGAGGTGGTTGACTTGTTTTCCTGTGTGGACTAGGTTGTGTTTTTCCTGTGTGGACTGAGCTGTGCTTGGGCTCTAGAGTTAGAGACAGATTACAATAAATTACTTAGGTATATGTATGGGAATATACCTAAGAAGTGTCGGTTGATACTTCGTTATTGTATCTTTACTTTTTGTATAATCCTTCGTGGATTCAGAGAGAACTTCGGGGGTCTCGGGGTCCATACTGAGTATCGTATACTCACCCCTGCTCGGGCTATGCCCGCACTACGTTGTGTTGGATGCAGATGACAGACAAAACTGATTGAGGTGGAGGATTGTGGAGCTGGACAGTACCCTGAGGTGGACCACTGGGCATGACGTGTACGAAGCGGACGACCAGACCCGAGGAGCTGAGGAGAATATATGTACCCACCCTTCCGGTGGGACTTCCGGAGGACGACTTGGTGTATTGTTTTCACTTTACTGCAATTGTACTTTCTTTTCATTTGTACTTTAATTTCAGTTGGGTTTTTATACTGGCCCATTTACATATCAGCACCTACTTTTGTACTCATTTTTACTTAGTGCTTACTTCACTTGCGTACTCTGGTATGTATCTTTACTTTAATAAAGGCAATCCCTTCCCTTTTTCCGACATTTACGCCTTTGGTGCTAGTCTCCAGCCCCTGGCCTATGGAAGGTGGGCTTGGGGTAGTCACGACACAGGCTCCGAGGACGGTTCATGAGACACACAGCCTTAAAAACCATATTCAAAATAAGCGAGACCTACTATCCCAAAATCCACCTTTTTCTTGGGTTGATGGTAATTCCTCATGGCTGTTTAATTTTTCGATAACCATACACAAGCCTCTATATAAGGCTGCATGGTTTCTGAGTATAATCAGAATGGTTTTCACTAAATGGGCGCAAACCATGATACTTTCCCAAAAATCATTTATCCTCCACTTTTATGTCCCAAATCCCCAGAACACCCTAGATCCATCTTATGAACATTGGGAAACACTTATTTAACTAAAAGGAAGGAGTTAAACTAAAACATAAAAAAAAATGTACCTTATGAAGGATCATGGATCTTACATATTATGGGTATTATATATGTAATGTGGATTTCCAAAACTACTAAATTTATCTATCCTTTAGGATTTGATTCCCCTTAATCATGCCAATGTAATAAAATATTACACCAGATCTAGGTTTCTGGGGTCGAGGTATTACAGATTCCATTCAAATTTCCAGAAAAATTTAAATAGGCCTTATTCAAAAAACGACATGGGAATTACATTAAAAAAGTGTAAAATGTTAAAAATGTTTATATATTTCATTCAAAAATAAATTTAAAATGTTATGACCATTTTTTGAAAATATTATTAGAAACCATGGATTCAGAATTAGAAAATGGTTTTTGACCGAATATGGAAATAATGAAAACTTTTTAAAGAGAATTATTTTTAAGTATATATCACAAAATGAGAGAAATATAAATGAAAAACATGTATTATATAGAAATATCCAGATGATAATAAATTATATGATTTTCATGAGATATATATTACAATATTTCATAATGGGATTCATAATCATGAGTATCCACAATAATTGATGAGACGGTAACATAAAACCATTTACACTTTGGTAACACAGATTCATAATCCCCATGAAAAAATAATGTTAAATAAAACATCAAATATCATTAAAATAAATAAATTAATGACATTACATGTTAATGGGGTGGTATATACAGCTTATAATAGATGATTGGTTCATAACATTACATATTTCTGAAGGAAGAAAAATTGAGACAAAAAATCACGTACATTAAGTCTCGACATCCTTGGTACACATTCAAAAATCTAGTATAAAAAATGTAAGTTTATTATAAATCTATTAAATAACCATAATTTTATCTATATATATATATATACCCATATATGTTTTATTTATGACCAGTAATTACAATTTTATTGACAATTCTATGATAATGTCATGATTTGAGCAATAACTGTTTTTGTGTGTATGTGTTGATTTTTTACTGTGAGTATTGATAAATTTATTATTTTTAAGAAACATCAATAATTTTAAATATGATGTTAATATCATATATATTTTGTATATATGTAGTTTTAGTGATCCATAAATGATATAGATAGAAAATTAATGAAACCATTCCTGGAGATGGCATGTTGTATATATATATGAACACTATTTACATTTTATGGATGGATTGAAATAAATAAATATAAATAATATATTACCATTAAAAAATAATTCATATTTAATATATATAATATATATTATTTAAACCCTTCCTTATTAACTTCTATGTAAATTTTTAATGAATCACATCACTTCGCAATGCAATAGTACGACGTACACATAAACCACGATATTGTATTCCAACAGAATAGAAAGTTAGAGGGTTTATTTTATATAATAATTAATTAATTATAATAATTTTAGTTATATAATATATAAAAATTATATCTGGAATTATATCCAACTGTGACAGGTGGTGATTGAAAGAAGATAACAGCGGTTCGCAAGGTGGTAGTCCACAATACACACAAATGATATTTTCATATCCAATTTTTTTGAAGGGGAAATGATTTTATATATGAAGTTAAAATTAAAACATATAATTATATTTAGGATATTATTATTTCATATCTTAATTTCATAATAATAACTTAATGATATGTCATAAGAAATAAAATATGAATCCTTGTTGGGGAATGCTACCTCTTCATAAGGTAAGATCATAGGTTTGAAACAAACCCCTTATTAGGATTGATTTTTGGCTAAAATAATATTTATATGAATATAGTAGTGAATTAGATAAGATAATTAGGAAGGTATAGAAATAAAAAAATGTTATTTATATGTGAATGGGAAAGGAGAATGCTGCCCAATTATAATTGAGGTAAGAGGTACACATGTATTGTTTGGAATTAAATAAGTGTACCCAAGATTTAAACAATAATGAAAAGGTAAAAAAATGAACCACTTTCAAGTATTAGAAATTTTTAGGTCTTAATATTGTAATCCAATGTGTGATAGACACGTTTTGGGTAATTTTGTACCCTTAACATATTAGTTTAACCATCCAATTAATCCATTTTCACCATAAACGGGGTAAACTTTTTTTCTTGATTTTACAATTCATTATGGTAAAAAATTATGTTAACCTCATTATAAAATATAAAGTATTATTATTAAAAAAATTAATCTGTTTTTACAAATTCAATTCAATGATTTTGAAAATTGTAATTTCAAATTAAACCCATAATTTCGATGATAATTTTGTTTTTCCAAAGAGAAAATGTTCAAAATCCTAAAATGTTTTTAACAAAAATCAACATGAAAATTATTCAAATGACCTAATTTGGTTAATTTATATATAATTAGACTAATTTTACATGAAAAAACATTTTAAATAAAAATCTAAATTATAAATTACTCATTGAAAATGATGTTTTAAATGAACTATTATTTTTCACTATTCATCCAAAAATTAATCTTTCCATAAAAAATCTCAAAAAATCACCATAAAATAATTTTGAATTGATGATTTCAAAAATAATGTTATTTTTCTAAAATTAATTTTCTAAAATTTCTAAAACATTATTATAAAATTGTTAAATAATGAAATAAAAATCAGTATTTAAACAAAATCAAAACATATAAGGATTTTATTGAAAATTCAATAAATTTTTATTAGTATGATTTATTTATGTAAATACATTATACATAGTTTTTTAAAATTATTTATTACTATTCGCATATCTATGTTTAATGGTTAGGTTTTAAAAGACACATTTAAATAATAATATTGATGATATTTTTGGTATGATAAAACACTGAATCGCTTGTAATGCAAACTCAAATCAATGTCGCGTGTAGTGATATGTATTAAATTAAATTAATTTATTTGAAAAAAAACATAAAAACTATGGTGTTTCACTATTTATAAATAATTTTGTGCTTAACCCAATGTTTGGGAAGAAATGAAAGACACAATGGTTATTGGGACCATTATGTGGGTCTATCAAAAGTATAGCAATACCCACTTGGTTCATACACCTTGGAAGATATTAGAGTACCATTATTTTCATCCTATGTAATGTTTCAGTTAACCACGTGAAATGAAAAAGGTGTGATCTATGGATACTTTATACCTTATATAAATTAGTAACCTCATTCTACAATGTTCCCATAATAACCTCCATCTTGTTGAGCCATTCATTTATGATATCTGTGTAAACTAAAATAAGTTTATGGTGATGGATCATATGACACAATATATTGTCATCCAATAAATTCACAAGAGTACACAACCATTAGGGAACCATATTTCATATCAAATAGTGCTAACCTAATCTTTTGTGATGGTGTAAAGGAATCTATATCTGAACAACATATATTTTTATTGGACTATACATTTATATGGTAGCCATATTTAATAGATGTTTATATTGTGGAATTAACCCAATGGAACATGTGCTAAAATCTCTCTTTATATATGTATACATATATATCATATTCTCAAATAGAGTCTCAGGTCTTGTAGATAATGGATTGATTCATAAATCGACCCAACAGTTGGATATCATGTTTTTTCTGATTTATCATTTTATAATGTTTATTTAAAGTGTCCCTCAACCAATATACCAAGGTTTTTAATCATGATTATAAATTAAAAAATTTAAAATCATGGGATCTTATTACAATAATTTTCATAAAAAGAAATCATATCAATCTAAATTGAATATGACCAAGTAATAGTCACATCAACACCGTTGTTTTCAAGCCCATCTCCAACCATTTTGGATTCCCAAAAAACATGTGTGACAAAGATGTCAAGGCACATATGTGCATTGATTCATTCCATCCATTTAGCTATGTATCTTCATGAAATATGAACACAAACATGAAAATATTGCATGCACAAGAGTGGAAGAGTCACTTTATAACTAAAGATTATTCCAACCTTTCAATTTTTTTTCAAACAAGATAGCATGGATGATTCCCAGCATATCCACTTCAGGAGAAGTAGTCACACCATAGGATCCATAAAACAACCCATGAAATTATGATTATGGTCTAAAAAATGGGAACACACCCTAGGGGAACTGGGTTTTTTAGCATCCCCATCTATGTAAATTTTATTCCAATGTGGGAGGGGCATCAAAAAACCTCAATTATACCACAAACATGTCAAAACATCCTTGAAACATTCAATATTATTAGAATGTGGATTTATTGTATACTATTTTCAAAATATCCCATTCATATCACACTTTTTATCTAATAGGATTGAATAAATAGTAATAAAATAATCATACATAAGGATGAATGATCATGAATAATGGAAATGTGACTCAACCAAATAGAGTGCAAGCATTCTACAACTACAATGATGGAAAGAGAAATCACCTAGGATGATCGTTGTATGTATGTACAACAGTGGAGAAGGGCTTGAAAACCCAAAAAATGATGTCCATGTTATATGAAGACTTCAAATATCTCTTTTCAAATAGTAAATGGAGATTCACAGTCGAGAAATAGACGCTATATATCCTCCATGTGTGATCGACATAGGACTCACTGACAATAAAGGGAAAAACCAAATTTATGAATAATGTGATCAGTGGGAACTATGTTATGGGAAAGACTCCAGGTAAGTGTTAACTAAGAGGGTCTGATCCACTCCTAATTGAAAAAAATATCCCACTGAAGTCAAACTTTGAGCCCTTAATGGACTACAGTTAAAAGAGCTTACTGTTAGGAACTCCATTTCTGGCCGGCTCCCAGACCAGACAATGTGGGAATGAATGAAAATAATAATTATCCACAATAACTAGATGATAATCCTTCTATAAAGGTTGGGATGCCTCATAAAAATAATTAACTGAAATTTGAGCATCCGTTCTCAAAATAAGGGGCGTCAAATTATCATATAATGGAAGAACCCGTCCAATTATCTAACCCAAACATATGATTTGAGATATTATTCACAAAACATGTCGAACATGTCATGATACTATAAAAGGAGGCTATAATTTCTAACCAAATAGAATAATTAAGGTAAAAAGGAAATCCCTATTTCATTTCATTAGGAAAAGACTATTTGAGAAACCCCAAATAATATGAATATTTGTGAATGAGGATCTAGGTGAGTCTAGTTTGTAGATAATCATTGAAAGTCTCAATATTCTTTATTCCCATGCCACCATTGGGCAAGGTCCTATATTAGGACATCCAAGAAATAGTTATCAGCTTTCTTTTATCAATATTCACACTCCAAATAAAGTACTTGATGAACCCATTTAATCATTTGATTATCACTATCTTCCATTTATAGATCAAGAAAGAATAAACCAATTTCAAAACAATAAAAACCATCACAAAAATAATCCTTCCATCAAGTGATAAACACATCCCTTTTAGTTTTAGATATTCCTAGTGACATTATCTATAATTTCAACAAGTTAGGTGGCTCTTATTCTCCCCCAAAATAGTGGAAGTAAAAGACAATTAAAGGGAATAGTCCTATCTTTGATTCCAATCTCTTAAAGAATACAATTCTTTCTATCATTAGAAACCCTCTTCCCTAAAAAGATGAAAGATTGTCCAAGATGAATCTTTTCCCAAAAACACATTCACAAATATGGAAAATGTATTTGAGATCAAAAATATTATTTTTACCACCATGTAGGAAAATAATGATATCATAAGCATATAAGAGTTGTGTAGAGGCAGTGAGAGACAATAACAACTAAATTGGATTGAGATCTCTTTGTGAGACCATGTGAGTGACGTGCCTACTGAGAAAATCCTCAAAAATAAGTAAGAGAAAATATGAGATATGATCACATTGATGAAAAACTCTATATATAGTAAAATACCCTTTTCTGGAGCCATTTAAAGGCATATAAACATGAGTAAATCTTAACAAGCATGAAACCTAATTAATGGAGGTGTTATTGAAACCAAAAAATACAATAATTTTTTATAAAATTATCCAATCTAGAATATCAAATCTCTTCTTAATGTAACTCATTAATGAAATTATTCTCTATATTCCTAATTTTCTATTAAATTTAATACATTATGAAGAACAGCAAATGCATTCTTGAATATATCTTCCATTAATAAGCACAAATTGGTACCAAGAGAAATATTTGGAAGTAATACTTGAACTCCTATTAGAAATAATCATTCTGATAACCTTATAAATTTTGTTTACCATGGTAGTGATCCTAAAAGTTGGATTTCCAAATAATTATTGATTTTAGAGATCATATTGATTAATTATGAATGAATACCTATAAGGAGAAATTCAGAAGTGAATAAAGGAGAGGCTAACATGTAGACAACTCCTTTAATCAAATCCCAATTATTCAAAAAAAACGTAGTTTTTGATTCCCTATTGACAAGGGTAACTTCTTTCATTGATGTTAATAAAAACATCATTTATATCAAAATAAAGTGGGATGTGTAATGTATAGAACCCAAACAACCACCCAAAATGTTCTAAATGGGTTGGGTGTTACTTTCTTAAGTGCACCTACCCGAACAATAAAGGATACTGAATAATAGCGAGGGTCTGAATATGTATAGTGGGGAGGGTATAACCTCTATGGATTGAAATGGTATGAGTAATACTATATAACATGTAGCAGAAATAAACAACTCAGCATAGTCAAAGAAGACCCGCAGGGAGGAAGCAAATTCAATAGGTTATGAACAACAAAAGAAAAATAGAAACAACAACAGTCGAAAGTAAACTGACAGCACACTAGCAATCAATTGTAACAACTACTAAACAACAATCATGAATCCACAATAGGTCATAAATGTCAATATATATTTACATGGTGCCAACGTACAACCAATAGTTGATATATATTAATGTATGTGTGATGATATAGAAAAAATGGAAACTAAACAAAGTAAAATTAATATAGGCATAATGTCAAGGTCCATACCATATCCATGCAACAACTAATGCAATAAAACTCTAGAAGCTAGTCTATTTCCTAAACATAAATCCATAAAGTCTACACACATCCCAAAGGGCCTGTACAGGTTGGGAGACAAATCTCAGTAGGATACCACGCAATGATATGTACCTATTATAAGAGTTTAGTCATGAATGAATTTATATTGAAGGAAGTAAATAGTATGATTCAAAAATAAACATAAACTATGATGGTGCTTTGCATCCACCAAGGAGTGTCACCTACTTCGGCCAACATTGGAATCTCTACCATGTATCCCAGCACCATGTCACCTTGACACCTCATGTCTCATTTACTGACATCCAAAAGGCACACTCAATCATTAGTTACCCTATTTGAAAGCCCACTCCTATCCATGGAACAACAACCGAAGGAGTAGAGATGCCTATCCTAAAATAGTAACTAGAGGGACAACGATGTCTGCCCTAAATTAGTAACACGATGGAAAGTGATGTCTTCCCGAAAATCCTTAACCGGAGGGACAAGGATGTCTGCCCTGAAATCACAACAAGCCTCTACACCCAACCCAATACCCTCCACATTATTCCCTGAATGCTCCTCACCTTCCACGTGGCTTCCTATGGCAGGCACCCCCAAACCAATTCTTCCTAATCATATCTATTGGGGGAATCTACTCAACGAGTGGTCAAAACCATCTCATCATGAATTCTACATGTGTGAAAACTACTCAATGTTTTGGGTGAGCCGTAATCTACAAAATAAGTCCCCAACCGATAATATCTATGATGCCTCATGTCATAGTGACCATGTAGCTCAAGTATGATGGGATCTCTATCCATGTAACCAAGAAATTTCCCAACCTGATAGTCACATTACCTCAAGACAACGTCTATGATGCCCCATCTCATGGTCAGAACCACCCAATATAATCTGGGCCAAGCCGAACCTGTGATCAGCATCACTCAACAATACGAAGGCCATGCCTAATAAAACACGAAGGTTCCAGCATATGCAATATCACACATTAAATATATATAATCAAAATAAATACGTCAAACAGGAAAAAAAACTAAAATGGTGAATTTCACAACCCAAGTTCTCCCTTAATCATGCATGACAATTCAAACTCAGTAGTTTAATTCACATCAATTCAATTATAAAAATTTGGGAACCCTCGGTCAAAATGCCCAATATAACCATCTACCTCTAACCCAACCTATCTCAAGCATAATAGGATAGTGGAATACCCAACAACACCCCACAATGCAAATGGTCATTTAAATATAATTAAAAAAGGCTCTCGCTCAATACCCAACATCGCAATGGAAGGCCATAACACATGAATGAAAAATAAAACACAAAAGAAGGTATACACCACGTACATGACACTTGTAGATGTAGGCATGTCTGATATCGAGCTCCAAATCAAATCCAATCATCATAGATCAACGTTTCTACAAAATCCTGGTAATTCTTTTTGGATGGAAACTGGGATGTGTGAGGCAATTAATGCAAAACGAATGAGGGTGTGTGGGTTTAGACTCCCTGATTTGATCCTGTAGCTACCGATAGATTGAATAACGGACATCAGATGATAATTCTTTGGTAAGCTGTGTTATTGGGGATTTTGGAATGGAGTTGTTCCAATATTGGGGATGAAGAAGTCTTTTTTTTGAAATTAGACACGACACCATCTTGTATAAATGAATAAAAATAAAAATGCATGGCTTGTATGAAGGACTACACACTATGTTGTTGTCTTGTCCATACTTCTACTTAAGAAGAGGTAGCCACATGGCTTAGAAGTTCCACACAGGTTAACACACGTCAAAGATTCTACCAGTACATGGAAGGAAGATACACGATGTGTCAAGTAACACTACATGCTGTGTAGTTGGGAATTATTACATGGTCAACACATGGTGTGTAATTGGCCGGCACATGGCTATGACATGCCTAACATACCCACAATGTGTACTTTGGAGTACATAGTCTGTAATCTAGAAATTTCTAGTTTTTCCCAAATTTTCCCTATTTTCCCAGAAACATGTCAGAAAAATCAAATCGTGTTGGGATTTCAACCCATTGTAAAAAACACGAGTTCATACAATCTCCCCATCATAACATTTATCATCCCCAAGGTATCAAATAAAACCCAAAGAGGGAACCAAACATTCCTATCCTGGTCAACGAAACCAAAACTATCCTAGTCTTAATGGTCCTTGTTAAATTTCTAAAGGGGAACCCCACCTTATGAATTGCCTAACCATGTATCAACTCGAAAAAAATCAAACCAAGAAAAGTTCCAATGACCAATTTCTATGATTCATCATCCTCTCATAACCCATTGTCACCCCTGAAAATCACCGGTGCTCCAGTGTCATTTTCGACACCCAAAAATATCCACATGGGATCAGTGTCTTCCTTAATGAGGTCTGGCATAGTATGGATGCTCAAAACAAAACATGGTGCATTGAACCTCACGTACCCTACATCCTCGATGCCCCAATGGCCCTGACCCCTCAAGAAACCTGCATCCCATGGAATCCACGATGCTCATGGAACATTAAGTAACCACATCCTAAATGGTCGTAATGATACACATATCACACACACACACGCACACACACACACACACATATATCACACACCCTAAATGGTATCAATCCCACTGACCAACATCTTGTTAGTCTACATATATCCAATGCACCTCATTCACTCAAAACAGATATGCCTCAACATGACATTGAAATAAGAAAACAAGAATGTCCTGACCACAATCGCAGTGTAACTATATCTTTCCTTAGATCACCAGACCGCACAGTCCCTGGAAGCTCACGACATGCACATAACCTGTCCCACAACTACCTAAAGCCTACAGTCCCTGCGATATAGGACTGGTCCCCAGCCACTAAACAAACAGTTTGGTCCCACTATCTTTGTCGTGTCCTCCACGTGCAAGTGAAACTCGGATACCCTCTCCTAGTACTAAAGCAATGCCAACTACATAATCCACAGTCTGGCTTGATCCCTGCTTTCCAGCTATCTGAGAAGGCTTCCTGTAGAACCTCTCCCAATGTCTGACCATTCCACATGCCCAACACACCATTGGGGGCCAATCACATTTAGTATGGACATGAACTAGCTTCCCACACTAAAAGTAAACCACTGATGAACTTCCATGAGGTATTATAGCTGAGTCCTTGGCCTTATTTCCCTTCTAGAACTCATTCCGGCCTCACTTCCAGCTATATTATCTGTCACCTGAAATTGTCAACCAGCCTATGTGAGACCTCTCTTTCTCGTTCCCCTTTACTATGAGGGCATGATTCACCGCCTCTATGAATGAACCTAGCCTGAATATAATTACATGGATCTGAATGGCATGTTGAAAGACATCCTCTGAGGGCCTCACCCTTGCCAAGTCATCACTTACCATACCTAGTGCAAAGTGAGACTACTCGTTGAAAGTTACTGCATTGTCCATTATGGAAATCTCTCTTTGCTGAAGGCTTAAGAACACATGATATCATTATTCCCTAAGTGTCTCCTGGTAAAAGTTCTCAAATAAACTATCCTTGAAGTCCTTCCATTCCATTACTTCATGTATGAAAGACTGAACTTGGACATCCCACCAATGATTCACTGGTACTCTCAGCATGTACGCTGCAAGCTTGACCCTCTTCCCATGTGGAGTCTTGAGATGCTCGACGATCATGTGCTTGCTCTCTATCCAGTTCCTAGCCACTTATCGACCAACCACACCATAAAAATATGTCGTGTGTTGCGAGGGGTACTCCCTCGTCAAATATTCCATCGAGGTATTTGTACCCTGTATTCCATTGTTGAACCCCTACAAGAAATGTAGCAGACTAGACCGAAGCTGCTCGTCGAGCCACAACCCGAACGCTACCAAACCAGGCTACTACCCATCCAACACTGGATGATGAACCTCATCATGTCCCTGAGATTGTACATGCAGATCATGCTATTCTTGTACCAGATCCTGAATCTAATCCTTCTCCTATGGAACTATACCATCTCCAACTTGACCCTCCATCTGAATCATCATGGAAGAACACACTGAATACCATAATGGCCAGAAAACCCATATATAGACACACACACAATATATTTCTTACAAAAAAAGAAAACAGTAAGGAGGAATCATATAAAAACTACCCTTACTCTCCCTTATCACAACACATTCCCAAAGCATATCGGCCTCATGGCCTCCATACCTACCCTCAATAGATCCATGTATAAAAAGTACCTCATGCCATGCTTGTCCTAATAACCAATGTTGCCTAAAAAAGATGACCTAGTTGCCCAATCTTTGTGATCAAAATCACCTCAACAAATGTATCTTCCTGCTCATACAAGATACAATAACAAATGTACTACCACATGAAATTCACAATACAGAAAGAATGAAATTGTACATTTTAATAAACTAGCAATTCTTTCATGAATTTCACCTATCACATTTCAAAAGCATTCAAAACATGGAATTTTATATTATTCACATGGTATTATCATTTCACAAAGCACACATGAAGTTATGAAATTGAAATACCCTAAAAATGTGTCTATAAAAAACCAAGTAACTAATCCTTTACATAACTAGATAAGGTCATAATCTCCCATACCACATCGGGTCAAGGGTCACATATCATAATCAATAACATAACACAAAAAGTGAGCCAGCGAGGTGGAAATCCTATAAACTCTAATCTGAGAAAAATAGAAATAGAAATTATCACTTAAATAAACTTGTTCCATCCCTCGTACATGGGGATGCAGGCACCCAATCATAAGTTAGGAACTTTGTTCCAACCACAACCTATCTCAAGTCTACCGTATCCGAAATAGTAAAACCATTATAAATAAAAAGGCAGTCCCGATTTCATTAGTAGTCAGTAAAAAGTTTCTACTAAATCCCTATCAAGAGAAAACTACTCTGATACCACATTTTAACATTCTGAACCTAAACAACCACCCAAAAAGTGATAAATGGGTTTTCTGTTACAACCTTAGGTGCATCTCCACGAACACCAAAGGCAACTGACAAGAAGTTAGGGTCTATATAGTTATAGTGGGGAAGATATACCATATGAGAGGATAATAATGGTACTAGTCTGATTAATACTATATAACATGCAACAGAAATAAATTTCTCAACATACTTGAACCAACCTCATAGAGTGGAAGAAAAATCAATAGAAGATAAAAAATGAAAGAAAAATAGAAACAATAGCAACAGAAAGTAGATAGATGACATGACATCAATATAATCTAGCAACTACTAAACAACAAGAATGCATCCAAAATAGGTCATACATGTCAGTATATATATAAATGGTGCTAATGGATAACCAATAGTTTCTACATATTAATGTAAATGTGCTTATATAGAAAAAATGGAAACTAAAAAAAGTAAACTCTAGCATGGAATGAAATGAAGCTCCAAACCATCTACATGCAACAACTAATACAATCCAGCTCTTGAAGCTAGTCTCTTACCTTTACATAAATCCATAAAATCTACACAAGTACCTAAGGGACTGTGTAGGGTGTGAGACGAATCTCAATAGGAACCACCCAATGGTGCGTACCTAGTATAAGTGTATAAGAAGACATGAATTTATATGGAAATCGGTAAATAGTATGATGCACAAATAAACATAAACTCAACTAGTGCTCATCATCCACCAAAGAGTTTCACTTGATTCATCCAATGCTGAAATATCATTCATTTAATAGAACACCATGTGCCCCATGACTCCACAGGTCTCAAGTCCTGAGGTCCCGAAGGCTTTTTGAATTAGTAGTACCCCTTCTCGAAATCCCATGCCAGCCCATAAAACAATAACCATAAGAGCAGTGATTCCTGTCTTTAAATCAGAATTGGATAGACAACGATGTCTACCCTTAAATTAGTAACCATAAGGACAACAATGTCTGCAATCAAATCAGTAACCAGAGGGACAATGATGTCTTCCCTCAAATCACGGAAAGCCTCTTCCCCCAACCTGATAGCCTCAATGTTGTCCCCTGAAGGATCCTCACCTACCATGTCGCTTCCTTTTAAATGAACTCCCCAAAAAATTGTACCTGACCACATCTATCAGGGACCACTACCCAACGAGTGGTCAAAACCACCTCATCCAAGAGTCTACCAATGTGCACAGTACTCAATGTTCCAGGTGAGCGGTAATCACCAAAATAATTCCCCAAGCCACAACATATATGAAACCTAGTGTCCCAAAGACCATGTCACTCATGTTTATGCCTCACCATCCAAGTAACCCAGGCCATGCCCATATTTACAGTCAAACGACCTCAATCTAACGTCCATGACGCTCAATTGCATGGTTAGAACCACCCAATGTTATTCGGTCCATGCCTAACCTATGATCAACATCACTCGACAATACCCATTCCATGCCCGACACAACACAATGGTACGACCTTATGAAATATCACACATCACATATATATAATTGAATGAAATACATCAAATAGGAAAAACAAACTGAATGGCTGAATTTCTATAGAGATATTCTCCTTTAATCATTCTTAACATTTCAAACTCACTAGTTTAATTGACATCAATTCAATTATAACAATTTTGGAACCCCGACAAAGATGATACAAATTAGAAGTAGCCTCTAAACCAGTCATTCTCAATCAAACAAGATAAAGGAATACCCAATGACTTCCTACAATGAATTCTATCATTGAAATATAATTAAAAAAGGGTTTTTCTCAATACCCAACGTCGCGCCTGAAGGCCGCAACCCCCGAATGACCACGGAAACACAATAGAAGGAATGAACCACTGACTTGAGATTTGTAGACATAGGAACATCCAACCAAAATGATACAAATGAGAAGTAGCCACTAAACCAGCCTCACTCAATCAAAAAAAGATAATGGTATACCCAACGAAATCCCACAATGAATATTGTCTTTTAAATATAATTAAACATGGGTTTTTCTAAATACCCAACATCGCGCACGAAGGTCATAACCCGAGAATGACCATGAAAACACAATAGAGGGTATGTACCACTGACTTGAGATATGTAGATATAGGCACATCCGATATCATGCTCCAAATAAAATTTTATCTTCTTAGATCTATGTTCGCATCAAATCCTAGAAATTCTGCTCAGATGGAATCTAAGATGTGTGAATCAATGAAACAAGAATGAAAGAGGGTGTGTGGGTTTAGCCTCTATGATGTGATCCCAATGTCACCGACAAATTGATGAACAGATGTCCGATGAAGATTCTCGTGTAAGGTATGTTCTTATGGATTTCAGAATAGATCTGTTCCAAGATTGGGGAAGGATGTGTTTTTGGAAAATAAACGTGATTCCCTCACATATACACGAATAAAAATAAAAATACACTCTATGTATGATGGAATAAATGTCGTGTAGTTGTCTTGTCTGTACATTGACTTAAAAGGATTCATCCACATGGATTGTACTTGCCACATGGGTTCACACACGATTAAGATTCATCATGTACGTGGAAGAAAGATACACAACAAGTCATGTAACACGACAAGATGTGTAGTTGTAAATTCTCACACAGTCACCACACAGCATGTACTCATCCCTCACGTGGCCAGTACATGTCGAACATAAACATGGAGTGTACTTTAGAGTACACGGTTTGTAATCTAGAAATTTACAGAACTTCCTAGAGTATTCCAATTTTCTCAGAAATAGGTCAAATAATTAAAATAAGGTCAAGATATTTATCCTTTATAAAAACATGGGTTCTTAAGATATCACCAACATAACATATCTCATCTCCGAGCTATCAAATGTAATCTAGAGAGGGCACCGAACATACCCATCTTTGTAAATGCAATCTGGAAAACCCTGGTCTCAAAGGTTTTGGATAAATTCATCATGGGGATCACCACACTAGGAAATGACTAACTCAGTCTCATACTGAAAAAATAAATCAATGAAAAGGTACATCGTCCTATTTCCAAGACCCATGGTCCTCAAATGACCCATCATCACCCCTGAACCTCATTAGTGATCCTGTGTCATTTCTAACACTGAAACATATTTTCACCGCATCGTTTTTCCCCATAATGCGGTCATGCATCTCATGGATGCCTGAAACAAATAATGGTGCCTTTCATCTCAAGTAACCTGTATCCTCAACTCCCAAATTCCCACATCAACTCAAAAAATATATATACCATGGAATCCATAATGTCAATGTCACCTCAAGTAACCTACATCTTCGATGCTCCTGATGCTACACCTCACACACACACACACACACATACATATATCACACATTTGATAAGGTGTCAATCCCACTGACCAACATCTAGTCAGTCCATATAGATCACGTGCACCTCATTCACTCAAAATGAACATGCCTCAACATGTCATTCCAAAAAGAAAACAAGGAAGTCACAACCACAATCACAGCGTACCTCTAACCGTCATCGGCTCACTAGCCTACTCAGCCCTTGGTAGCTCTACGGCATGCACCTGACCCGACATAAAACTACCTATAGCTTGTCCTTCCTACAGTACTGCACCAGTCACCAACCACTAACCCCTCAGATGGTTCCAAATTTCTTTTCTGTGTCCTCCACTTGTAGCAAAAACCCAGCTACCCTCTCTTGGTACCAAACCTGAACCGACTCCATATTCCATTGTCTATCTTGGTCCCTGACTACCGGTTATATGTAATGTATGCCTTTAGAACCTCTCTAGATGTTTGAACTGTCCCCATGTCAGAAACCCATTTGGGGCCCTATCTCACTGAGTCCAGACATTCCATGGCTACCCTCACTGGATGAAAACCACTAGTGTACTACCACAAGGTGGTCTAGATGCCTCCTTGGCATGTCTACCCTATTGAAACTCATCCCTACATCACTTCCTGTTATAGGATACATCACATGAAACCCTTCTACAGCCTATGTGGGACAACTCTTTCTCATTTCCCTATGCTATGAGCACCCGATTCACTTCCTCTATGAACAAACATATCTTAAAGTTATTTACCTGGATCTGAATGGCTTGTCGCCAACCATCCCTGAAGTGCATCACCCTTTCCAATTCGTCACTTTCTATACCAGGTGTAATGTGAGACATCTCAAGGAAACTAGTTTCATAGTCCATGATAGATATGTCTCCTTGCTGAAGGCTAAATAACTCTTAAGATATCTCTCCCCCAGTGTCTCTAGGTAAAAGTTCTCTAAGAACCTATCCACAATGTCCTTCCATTATAGTTATTCAGGTCTATGAGCCTGAACATACACATCCCACCAGTTCTTCTCTAGTCCTCTCATCATGTACATCGCTAGCTTGACGCTCTGCCCAAGAGGTGTCTCGAGATGCTCGGAGATCATATGCATTATCCCTGTCCAATTATCAGCCACCTATGGAACACCATCACCCTGAAAAATTGTCATGTTTTGCGATTGGAATTCCCCCATTAGATATTCTATAGAGGGTATTGTGCCCTATGTCCCTCTGTCGATCTCCTGGAAGACTTATACCAGACAAAACCAGAGCTACTCGTCGAGCCACAGCCCGAATGCGGCCAAACCCAACTGCTGCCCAGCCTACACTATATCTTCATCCTAATCATATCTCTGATCCTATTACTACGGATCATGATCTTCCTGCACCTGATCCTATACCTGATCCTATTTTTGTGGCACTGTGACATCTACCACCTACCACTCCATCCGAGTCATCTGGTAGGAACCTGTTGAATACCATAATGGTCAGTCAACATTTATATATATATATACACACACACACACACACACACACAATATATTCAACACAAAAAAGAAAATAAGTAAAAAAGGCGGCATGTAATGACAACCCTTACTCTCCCTAATCGCAATCCATTCCCACGACATCCTGTCCTAATGTCCTCCTTACCCGCCATCAAGAGAGCCATGTATCAAAAGTACCTTAGGATATTCCCATCCTGAAAACCAACGTTGCCTCAAACCGACAACCTAGTCGACCAATCCGGGTGACCAAAATCACCTCAACCAATGTAACTGCCTACATATACAAGATCCAAGCCATAAATTTCGACCACATGTAATTCAAAATACATAAATCACGGCATAGAACATTAAAATAAACTAGAAATTCTATCATGAATTCCACCTCTCACATTTCAAAATCATTCAAAACATGTAAGTTGATAATATTCACATGGTATTATAACCTGACAAAGCATACCTATAGTTATGAAATTGAAATACCCAAAAAATGTGCCTCTCAAAAACTAGGTAACTAAGCCCTTGTAACCGAGGATAAGTTCTAACCCTCCCTTACTGCACTGGGTTAAAGGTGTTATATCATTATCAAAAATATCACACACCTAGTGAGCCACCGAGGTTGGAGTCATATAAAATTTAATCTGAGTAAAATAAAAACAACAATTCCCACCAAATGCAACTCAATCCGTCCCTCATACCTGGGGATGGAGGCTCCCAAGAACAAGCTAGGAAACCAGTTCCAACAACAACCTATCTACAATATTGCATATCCCAAATAGTAAATTTAACATAAATAAAACAGTAGTCTCGATCTCATTAGTATTCAGTCAAAAGCCACTACAAAATCCTTATCAAAAGAAAACTCATCTGATACCACCTTATAACATCCTAAACCCAAAAAGCCACCTGAACAGTGCTAAACAGGTCTGGTGTTACTACCTTAGGTTCACCTCCCCAAACAACAAGGGCTTCCGACTAGCAGTGATGGTCTGAATTGGTATAGTGGGGAGGATATAACCTTTCAGAGGATAATAATAGTACTGGTCTGAGTGATAAAATATAGCATGCAGCAAAAATAAATGACTCAAAAGACTGAAACTAGAACTATTGAGCGGAAGAATAATCAATAGTAGTTAAAAAACAGAAACAAAATAAAAACAACATGAGTAAAAAGAAAATTGATAGCATGCCATAAATCAATTTCAATGACTACTAAAAAACAAGCACGCATCCATAACAGGTCATACATGTCAATATATATAAAAATGGTACCAATGTCTAACCAACTGTTTCTACATATTAATGTATTTGTGATGATATAGAAAAAATGGAAACAAAACAATGTAAACTCTATATAGGCATGACCTCAAGGTCTATACAACATCCATGCAACAACTAAAACAATCTAGCTCTTTAAACTAGTCTCTTTCCTGAACATAAATACATAAAGTTTAAATGTGTCTTCATGGGCCTGTGCAGGGGGGAGATGGATCTTAGTAGGACACAAACCAATGGTGAGTACCTAGTATATTTGCTTTAATAGGCATGAATTTATAAGGAATGTAGTAAATAGTATGATGCACAAGTAAACATACACTCTAGTGGTGCTCAAGAGCCACTAGGGAGTGACACATGCTTCGTCCATTTTCAGAATCTCTGTCATGTAACCCGACACCATGTTACCACTAAATTATCGTGTCTTATGTACTGATGTCCCAAAGGCATGACCAAATAGTAGCAACTTTACTCTAAAGCCTATGCATCCCCATGGCACAACAACCGAAGGAGCAGTGATGTCTGTCCTCAAATAGGAATCGACAGGTCAACTATGTTTTCCCTTAAATCAATAACTAGAGGGATAATGATGTCTTCCCTAAAATTAGTAAATGGAGGGACAATGATGTCTTCCCTCAAATCACAGTGAGACACTACCCCCAACCTGATATCCTCTATGCTATCCCATGAAGGCTCATCAACTTCCACATGGCTTCCTATGGAAACCTCCCCCAAAAATATTGTACCTAACTACATCTATCATGGGCCTCTACCCAATGACTGGTAAAAACCACCTCATAACACAGTATCCATGTGTGCTCAATACTCAATGTTCCAGGTGGGCGGTGATAACCAAAATATGTCCCCAAGCCACAACATCTTTGACACCTCGTGTCCCGACGACCATGTCGCTCATGTTTGATGGCCCCTCCATCCATGTAACCAGGGTCATTCCAAACCTTACAGTCACACTTCCTCCAAACAATGTCCATGATGCCCAATCCTGTTGTCAAAACCACCCAATGTAACATAGGCCAAGCCCAACATATGTTCAACATCACTCAACAATACCCCGGCCATGCCTAACACAACTTGAAGGCACCATTATATTAAATATTACACATCACACAAATATAATTGAATGAAATACAACAAATAGGTAAAACAATATACACTGTTGAATTTTACTATCCATGTTCACCCTTAATATTGCATAACAATTCAAACTCCACAGTTCAATTCACAGATATTCAATTATAACCATTTTGGATCCCCATCCAAAATTCCCAAATGAGAAGTGGACTCAAACTGAGATTCTCTTAAGCATAAAATGATAAGGTAATATCGTACATCACCACACAATGCATACCCTAATTTCAATAAAATTAAACTAGCTTCTCGCTCAATACCTGACATCACGCACGAAGGCCGCAACCCCCGAATGACCACAAAAAACACAAAAAGAAGGTATGCACCACCTACCTGAGTCACATAGATGTAGTAATATCCAATATCGAGCTCCAAATCGATGAAAATATTCATAGATCTACGTTTCTATCAAATCATGACAATTTATCTTGGATGGAAATTGTGATGTGTGAGAAAAAAAACTCAAATAAAAGAGGGTGAGAGGGTTTACCCATCATGATGAGATCCTACAACCACATATGGAATGAAGAACGGACATTAGATGATGGTTCCATGGTATGGTTTTTTCATAGGGATTTCGGAACGGAGATATTCCAAAATTTGGGAAGAAGAAGATGTTTTTTTTAAATTAGATGCGACACCCTCCCATATACATGAATAAAATTAAAAATACACAGCTAGTATGAAGGAATAAATGTTGTATAGTAGTCTGGTCTATAATCTGACATAAGTGGAGGTAGACACATATCTTGGACGTGCCACACAGTTCAACACATGAATAAGATTCAGTTGGTATGTGGAAGAAACATACACGGTGTGTTTTGTAACACTACAGGCTGTGTAGTAGGAACTTCTACATAGTCATCACATGACATGTAACCAGCCAACATGTGGCTAGTACACTCCCAATATACACATGAAATTTACTTTGGAGAACACAACGTTTAATTTGGAAATTTCAAAAAAATCTCATATTTTCCATATTTTATAAAAAAAGTAAAAAAATTCCAACATGGTCTAGATTTTGACCCGTTGTAAAAACCCGAGTTCTTATAGTCTCCCCACCTTAATATAGATCATCTAGAAGTTGTCAAATAAAACCTATAGAGGGAACTGAACATACCCATCCTAGTCAAAGCAACCCATACTACTCCCGTATCAATGGTTCTGGCTAAATTCTTCAAGGGGCTTCCCAACTTAAGAATTAACTAACTCGGTCTCAACCAGAAAATACTCAAACCAAGAAAAGGTCCAACAACCGATTTTCTAGATCCATTGTCCTCCCATGAAACATCTTCACCCCTGAACCTCATCAGTGCTCCAATGTAATTCTTTGACACCCAAATATATCTGCACCGCATCGGTGTCCGCCTCAATGAGGTCTTGTATCCCATGGATGATCAAAACAAAACCTGGTGCCTTGCACCTCATGTAACCCACATCCCTGATGCCTTGATTCCCATGAAACCTCACTAAACCAACATCACATGAATTCCCTGATGCCCATGGAACCTCAAGTTCCCACATCCTTGATTCTCCAAATACTATGCTTCTCTCTCACTCTCTCTCTCACACACACACATATATATATATATATCACACACTTGAAATGGTTTCAATACCACTAAATAGCATCTAGTCAGTCCACATATATTTTCTGCAACTCGTGCACTCAAAATGGACATACCTCAATAAGTGCTTCCAAAAAGAAAACAAGGAATTCACGACCACACTAATGGTGTACCCTTAACCATTGTTGTCTCACCAGTATGCTCATCCCCTAGACGATTGATGACATGTTTTTGAGCTGACACACAACTTCCTGAAGCCTATCCTCCCTCTAGAACTACACCACTCACTGGCCACTGACCCCTCAAATGTGTCCCATTGTCTCTGTCGTGTCCTACACGTGTAGCTGAAACATTGCTACACACTCCTAGTACCGAACCTAAACCAACTCCTAATTCCAAAGTCAGTCTTGGTCCCTGCCTATAGGCTATCTGAGAAAGATTCCTGAAAAACCTCTCACAATGTATAACCATTACACATGTTTGACACTCCTTTGGGGCCTATCACACTGATATCATACATTACCTAGTTGCCCCCTATAAATGAGAACCACTGATTAATTACCAAGATGTGTTCATGTTGAGTCCCTGGCCTAAATACCCGACTGGAACTCATCTTATCTCACTTCCTACTATCTGATCCAACAATTTAATCTATCGTCTGGCCTATGTGAGACCTCTCTTTCTTGTTTTCCTCTACTATGAGTGCATGATTCAATAACTATGGGAACGAACCCAGCATGATGATTTTTACCTGGATCCTAATAGTGTGTCGTAATCCATCCTTGAAGTGCCATACCCTTGATATGTCATAACTTACCATACTAGGTGCAATGCGAGAGAACTCAGTGACAGTTGCTGCACAGTCCAGGATGGACATGTATCCTTTCTGAAGGCTCATGAACACCTAATCTCTTTGTTTCCTCAGTTTAATAGGGTAAAAGTTCTTGAAGAACCTGTACATGATGTCCTTCCATGCTAGTCCTTTCATGTCTGCGAGCTTGAACCTACACTTCCCACCAACGCTTCTCCAGTCCTCTCAACATGTACGTCTCTAGATTGACCCTCAACCCAGGAGGCATCTCATGCTTCTCAAAGATCATCTTTAGGATCTCTATATAGTTCTCAGTTTCCTTTGGACCACCCTTACCCTGAAAAAGTTGCAGGTGTTGTGGATGGAACTCCATCGGCAGATATTCCATAGATGGATCAGTACCCTACGCACCTCTGTCTATCCCCTACAAGACATGTATCAGACAAGATCAGAGCTGCTCATCAAGCCACAACCCAAATGCTGTAAACCCCGTCTGATACCTTATCGACACTATATCCTGAACATGATCTGTACCTAATCCTATACATGTGACTCATGAATTTCATACACCAGATCCTAAACCTAATCCTGCTCCCCTGGCACTGTACAACCTCCCTCCTGATGCTCCCTCCAAATCGTCTTGGAGGAACCCCCTAAATACCACAATGGTTAGAAAACCCATATATATAAACAATATATTCAATGAAGGTAAGGAGATAAGTAATGAGGAAACATATAACAACTCCCTTTACTCTCCCTAATCGCAACCCAAGCCCATAGCATCTCGGCTTCATGGCCTCCTTACCCACCCTCAACAGATCTACGTATCATAAGTACCTCAGGTTATGCCCATCCTAACAACGAACATTGCCTCAAACCGACAACCTAGTCACCCAATCCTAGTGACCAATATCACCTCAACCAAATTACATGCCTTCTCTTACAAGATCCAGCCCCAAATCTCCCACCACATTCAATTCAAAATACATAAAACAAGGCATAATATATTGCAAGAAAGAAGAAATTCTCTCAAGAATTTCACATACGACATTTCAAAATCATTCCAAACATGGAATTTGATATTATTGACATGGTATTATAACTTCAAAAGGAATACATGATGTTATGAAATTGAAATACCCTAAAAATGAGCCTCTCAAAAACCAAGTGACTACACCTTGCCATACCTGGCTAAGGTCAAACTCTCCTTTGCCGCACCAGGTCAAGGGAAAAATATCATAATAAATAACATCCCAAACCAAGTGATCCACTAAGGAGGAAATCATATAAACTATAATTTGTGAAAAATACAGACAAATATTACCACCTAAGGAAACATGGCCCATCCCTCAAACATGGGGATGCAAGAACCCATGCACCAGCTTAGAACCCAGTTCCAAAAACAACTTATCTCAATTCAACCATATCCCAAATTATAAAACCAGCGTAAATAAAAAGGTTTCCTATGGCTCATTAGTAGTCAATTAAAATATTCAATTAAATCCTTATCAAGAGAAAACTCCTCTAAAACCGCTTTGTAACGTCCTCAACTCGAACAGCCACCTGAACAGTTTTAAATAGGTATGGCGTTAATACCTTAGTCGCACCTCCACAAACGGAAAAGGGTATGGACTAGCAGTGAGGGTCTGAAAAGGTATTTTTGGAGGTGATACCCTCTTAGAGGATAATAACGATACATGTTTGAGAAATAGTATATAACATGCATTGGGAAAATAAGACTCGGCAGGATCGAAACAGACCAACAGAGCGGAAGTACAATCAATAGAAGATAAATAACATAAGCAAAATAGAAACAACAACAACAAAACGAAAACAAAGAGCATACCCGCAATCAATTGCAACAACTACGATACAACAAGCATGCAACCATAACTGTTCATACATTTCAATATATATATAAATAGAGCCAACGACTAACAAATAGTTTCTACATGTAAACGTATGTGTGATGATATGGAAAAATGGAACTATACAAAGTAAACTACAGCTAGGCATGACCAGAAGGTCCATACCATCTCCATTCAACACCTAATAAAATCAATATCTTAAAGCAAGTCTCATTCCTTCACGTAAACAAATAATGTCAACATGCATCCTGAAAGGCCTATGTTATGTGTGAGAGAAATATTAGTAGGGTACCACCCAATGGTGCATACCAAGAATAAGTGTTTAATAAGGAATGAATTTATAAGAAAATTAGTAAATAGTAAGATGAAAAAATAAACAAAAACTACACTATTGCTCAGCATCCACCAAGGAGAATCACCTGCTTTAGCCAACACTAAAATAGCTTTCATGTGACCTGACACCATGTGCTCCCTGAAACCTCGTTTCTCAATTAATAACGTTCAGAATGCACACCCAAATAGTAGTAACCCTACTCGAAAGTACACGCCTGCCGATGGAAAAACAACCAGAGGAGCAGCGATGCCTGTCCTCAAATAAGAATTCGAGGGACAGTGATGTCTACCTTAAATCCATAACTAGAGGGACGATGATGTATTCCCTCAAAATAGTTACAGTAGGGACATCAATGTCTGCCCTTAAATCATGGTGAGCCTCTACCCCCAACCCAAAAGCCTTAATGATATCCCGTGAAGGATCCTTAGCACCCACATAGATTCTTATTGAATGAAACCCCAAAATAATTGTACATATCCACATCTATCAGGGGCCTCTACCCAATGAGTTTTCAAAACTACCTTATCATGGTGTCTACATGTGTGCAAAATACTAAAAGATCTTGGTCAGTGGAAATCACCAAAATAAGTCCCCATGCCACAACATCACTGACACCACATGTCCTTGCGACCATGTCTCTCATGTCCAATGGAATATCCATCCATGTAACCTAAGACATGCCCAGCCTGAAAGTCACACTACCTTATGCTGGTGTCCATGATGCCCAATCCCGTGGTCAGAACCACCCAATATAATCTGGTGCAATCCCAGCCTATGATCAGCATCACTAAACAATACCTAGACTATTTCCAACACAACCTAAAGGTTCCATCATATGTAATATCAGACATCACATATATATAATCGAAATAAATACATCAAAAAGGTAAAAAAAACTAAATAGTAGGATTTCCCAAGCCTTGAACTCTATTAATAATTCTTAACAATTCAACCTCAGCTGTTTAATTAACAATAATTCAATTATAACCATTTTAGAACTGCATACAAAATTCCCCAAATGATAAGAAGTCTCTAACCCACCCTCTCTAAATCATAATATGATAAGAGAATACCGTATGCCATCCCAAAATGAATACAGTCATTTCCAAATAATTAAAAAAGGGTCTTTATCAATACCTGATGTCACACCCAAAGGCTGCAACCCTAGAATGACCATGAAAACACAAAAGCATGTATGCACCACATACCTGAGACATAAAGACATAGGAACATATGATATCGAGCACCAAATTGAATCTGATTTACATAGATCTATGTTTCCATCAAATGTCAGCAGTTTATCTTGAATGGAAACTATGATGCATGAGTCAAAGAAACCAGAGCGAATGATGGTGTGTGGTTTTAGCCTTCTTGATGAGATCCCCCACCCACTGACAGATTGATGAATGGACATCGGATGATGATTCTATGGTAAGATAAGATCATAGGGATTTCATAATGGAGTTGTTCCGAAATTAGGGTAGAATAATACATTTCACTAAATTAGACGTGAAACCCACCCATATACATGATGAAAAATAAAAATGCACAGCGTGTATGAAGGACTACACACTGTTTAGTAGTCTTGTCCATGCTCCGACATAAGAAGAGGTAGCCACATTTCATGGATGCGCCACATGGGTCAACACATGGCTATGATTCAGCTGGTATGTATAAGAAAGATACGAAGTGTGTCAAGTAACATTTCATTCCATGTAGTAGTAAATTCTTTCACGGTCACCACATGAAATGTACTCAGCCAGCACGTGGCTAGTACATGCCTAACATAGACACAACGTGTACTTTAGAGTACACCCTCTGTAATATATAAATTTACAGAACTTCCTAGATTTTCCAAGTTTACTCAGAATCATGAAAAAAATTCAAAACATGGTATGGATTTTGACATGTTGTAAAATCTCATGTTCTTACAGGATGCTAGTGAGAAAAAGGTTTTCCTCATAAGAAACCAAAGAAGGTATGATTCCATCCATTAAATCCTGGCCATTTCAATTGATGATATTATAGTAATAATCAATAATTTGGTCAATAATAAATTTCTTTTTATGATTTATTTGATCACCAACATTGATAAAAGATAAGGTTTGTTTACCCCCCCCCCCAATTCGTTTAAGGGAATTGAAAAATTTGGTATTCATGTCACCTTCCATAAGCCACTTAATTTTGAATGTTTTCTTAAGAACAATTTCCTTCATTTATAAAAGGTAATTCAACATTGATACAATACTTGATTCTTGGAAAATTCAACATTAAATTCAAATTTATGTACATCATCCTGATGTTGATGAAGAGAAGATTCAATCATGGAAATCTATTTTTCCATCCAACTATAGGAATCCTTCTCATAATTTTTGTCTTGGCCTTGGTAAGATTCAATTTAATATGGAAATCAAACTCCCCCCAATCAAAATTCATACTGATAAATAAATTATTAATGAGACTATCACAATCTCTTCACATAGCCCATGAATTATTGAAATAAAAAGTTAAGGGAAATCTATATTCTCTATACATGAATTTACCAAGAATTGGATGATGGTCAGATAGAAATTTGGGGAGAAATGTGTTGGAAATTGAATCCTATTTTTATAGTCACTTATCATTTACAAATGAATAATCATTTTTACTAGAAAACATTTGATTAAGATATCACATGTACCAGGTGTATTTGGCACCAACCAAGATGACTTAAATCAAAACAATATTATTATCACATGCATGGAATTCCATGTGAGAAATTTGAGAGTAAAGGGAACCAATTTTCTTATTGGAAGAGAGAATTATATTGAAGTCACCAACAAAAAACCATGAGGAAGAGATACTTTCCATGAATTTATCAATTACATTCCATAACCACCTTCTATATTGATATCAATTTTTGGTATAAATAAAAGAGATGACCATCTTCCAAGATTCAAACAGAAAAGTGAATTAGATCATATTCTCATCAATGTTGATGAAATCAACATTCGCTAAGGAAGTGTGAGAAAAGACCCATAAAAGTTCCACCTGATTACATAAACCACTAGCAGCCAAAATTTGAAAAAAAAAATTATTGAGACCTAAAAAACCCCTAGAGAAGAAATCTAGGGTTAAAAGATTTAAAAAATTTGGGTTTTTAACTGGAATATTCCTAGGAAAAGCATTAATATTTGTGGAGTTAGAAAGTCCCTGACAATTCCAAGACATGACATTCAATTGGATCATGATTTATAAATACAGTTTCCTTTACTATTTTTCTTTTCAGCTTTGTTCTTTTCATAGTATTTTCATGGAACCATTCATCATATTGGAGAGGCTCCTAACTTTCATGCTTTTTGTATAACCATTATCAAGACCCACTACATGTGGAAAGTCCAATATTGTATCCTTGCCTCATAATGTTGGATCAATAACCTCTAAAGGGATGGGAAGATCACATTATGAGATTAGAGAAGCCTCCAATGCATCCTCCCCTTCCACCATGTTACATAATTTATTCTTTGGGGGGACCTTCAAGTCAAATTAGTTAGAGTACATGGAAGTATCCATTGTAGCTGATAGAGGATGATCCCCTAAGACATTTATATTGGGAGTAGGGGAAGACTCCTCCTAATTAGGTTCATTGTAATACCTCTCATCAACAAGAGAATCTATTTTAGTATAACATTACTGTTTTGAAGCATCAACAAGAAATCCTAAAGTAGAATTCAACATTTCAATCTCATCCTTTGAGCCACTACAATCAGTATGAGCTTTAGATCATGGGACTGTAGCATTCGTATAGTCATTCGGTTCGAGAAATGATTAAACTTAAGTAACATAAATCTTATTTAAAGTAGAAACAAGAGAACTCCAGTCTAAATTCGACACCTCTACCTCATGTTTTAAACCCCCACTATGATACCTACTTGAGGAATCATAACCATTTGGGGTAGATACACTAGAGATCCCTTCAGTAAAGGTGAACCCATCTATAATGGTAAAGTGAATCACCTAATTTTAAACAATAATGATGGAAATATCTTTAACCTCTATACCTGAAGGTATTTTCACATAATACAGATTAACCACATTGAGATTATTACCTGAATGCTCACCATTTTCAAAAAATATAGATTTCACTTTATTATTTCCACTAACATTGTTCGGGAATATTCATTGTAAACTATAGGGTTCTTCACCAATTTTTTAATGTTTCTATAATTAGGAAATGAATGACCCAAAATATAATAGTAGTCATAGAATTTTGGTCTCTGGTCATACTCAATTATAGTTTCCATATTTTGATCATTATCAATGAAGTGAACAATATCAGAAAAGTGGGATTCCATATTCACTTCAACTTAAACAATGGAATAAAATCATAGCTCACCATTAATATTATATTGATCCATCTTTAGAAGAGTTCCCACACAATAATAAATATCACTATGCATTTTTGGATTCTATTAAAACCAGATAATCCCAAGAAATTGTATACAATCCTATGTTGTTGATTTCCATTGAGTGATGGGCTTCAAGGTCATATCACATTCACTCAAATTGTTAAAACCTTGTTTCAGAATGGTAGTCCCTTTGTTCATGAAATCCTAAAGATCATCCTTGGTAATGAAAAAGAGTGGAAACAAACACTCCCAATAAGGATTAGCATGAAACACCTCATGTTAAAATAATGAAAAATAATCTTCTCTACATCATTGTTTCTCTAAGGATGATTTCATTTGACTATGGAAATGTGGCCCAATATAGAAAACATACAGGCTTCAGGTCTCTGCTTGATTTCTTCCAAATCATCAATAATAGAAGAAACACCATCCATTGACATTATACGAGTGGTCTATGGTGTTAAATTTTCTAGAATTATGAATATTATGTTTATTTATAGTTAGTTCCATAGATTCATAAACATACATAAGGAAATGTCTCTCCCTCATATTTTAACATCCATGACTCTAGAATTTGAATCATAGATTAGTTTATGGGGTTCTTCTTATTGTTATTAGTTGTATTTAGTTGATGGTAGAGGTGGTCCATATAAGGATCTATTTAGTTAGATAAATCTATTTCCTCCAAAATGAAAATACGTTGTGAGAGCTTTGTTGATGTTATTCCTCCTAATGAATTAAAAACTTTGTAACTAACTCCACCTTAGAGGGAGATAGTTTTTACAATTTTTGTCACTCAAACACAAGAATGATCTCTTTCACAACGGAATGGGAATCTCAAAAATTAAACTCATCCTATACAATATTACAAACAATATAGAGATTATAGTGTAAATTAAAATACAATCCCCATAATGTTATTTCATTAAATCAGTTTCCAATTGAAATTCTAAATACACTATCATTATTTTCATCATATAGTGATAGATTGTAAATATTTCTTAGAGTTACGTTTTGAGACCCAAATAAAATCTTGAACTTGATCGCTCAGAGTGTTCATATATGTATCATAATTGAATATTTTAGTTTTTAGGGTGGTTATATTTCTTATTCACTCTATCATTTAGGAGTGTGTAATAGTTATCATCATGAGGATCTCTTTAGTTTTAGATGATTGTTTTATAGGATTCAATAAATGACACATTCTTCAACCCATGGGAACCAAAAAAATACAAAGAGGATCATGTATACTCTCCTATTTCCAATGGAGAATCGTAAAACTCTACTAGTTTTAATTGCCATTTTAAATCCGCATGAGAATATCCTCTATTGGTTTCTTGATTATAACAACACATTTTTTTAAAAATAAATATATGTTTGGAAGTATATGTGGCATGCAACATCAATCCTATATAAACCATGATTATTTAAATTTGGATTTTATAAAGAAGATATTTAATTAGTTGGTATGAAAATGATTAATCAGTTTATGGATAGTATATAAATATTCTAATCAATATAATTTTACTGATAATTACATTGGATATAAGAACACAATATTTTTAATAATCATATTTTATTATTTAAAAATAAGTTTTCATCAGAAATGTTTTTTGTTGATTTATGTGAGAAAATTTTATATAAAAATTCTTGAATCATTAGAATTATTATTTTCTAAAATGAACCTCACTTTTTATAGAATCATAAAAAATTAATATAGAGTGAAATATTTGGATTTTACTGAGAAGATTGATTTTTCAGTGAATAGTGAATAATATCAATTTTTAAAGTGTCATTTCTTTTCACTAAAACAAACTATTTAAAAGTACATTTATATTTTTAATTTTTAATTTAATTTATTTATGAATTATTTTATTAAGAATAATATTATTTTAATATGTAATTTTCATGATTTTGAAAAGGTTTATTGTATGCTAAAATTACTAATTTATGAATTTTATTCTTAAATATATAATGTTTATCGTTTGAAATTAAATAAAATAAACACCAAATAGAGAATTATTTAAATGAAATTTATATATATTATATCTATTAATATTAATATAAATTCATATATTTACGATTAGTTGTCATATATTTAATTCAATATCAGCTTATTCATGAAAATTGCATTTCCTAAAAACCATTTTTTGAAATGGTTTTCAGGTTTATTACTAAATTAAATTATTCAAAATATGTTAATTGAATTTGATAAAAATGGATTTAATATTTTGAATCATATTAATTAATATTATTTCATAATATGAACTTATTTTTTTCATAATAATTTGTAAAAATATTAATTAATTACATCAGTTTATGTTAAAACGTAGTTTTGTGTGTTATATGCACTTGTTTTAAAATGAATTTTCAAAATACATATAAATTTTTTGATAAATTTTATTTTATATTTAAAAATAATTAATCCAAATTATTTAATAATTCTCATTTTAGTTTTATTTGTAATTTATAAATTACTGAGGTAAAAATCTAGTTACCGTAGTTAGAACTGAAGTTGTAAAACTAATATCTTTTTAGGTAAAGGAAATTAATGGTTTAAAAAAAGTTTAAATTTTGTCAAGGAGTTTTTATAGACATTATCATTCCTCTAATACATTATTTATAAATTTTATAGGTAGATATCTTGAGAGTGACCGCACATTATTAAATAGTTTTGCGTATTTATATAAATACTGCTCCCTCTCACTAATAAAAGAGAATCCCCTCTTATCTCCATTCCCAGATAAATATCCTTGTGGTTCATCCATGAACTTAAAACATCCAATTTTTAGTTCCATATCCATGTAATATAGGCCATGTTTTGATCAAAAATTCAATGTAGGGATGCTTTAGATATAATACTAAATTGGTTTCCCGAAGAAGATGTGTTGTTCTTAACCGAGGGTTTTAGTTTTATTTATTCTTACACATCCATAAAAACATTTTAAAACATGATGATATAATAAAACATGTATATTAAATATTATATAATATTATTATGTTAATTTATTAACCTACACCCATCTCATCCTCTATCAAATGAGAAATGATAACGTCGTCAGAGTGTATGGTTGGCTATCATATCACAACCTCATGTAATTTTCTTTCCATCATTGCTTGTCATAGAAGTTCAAGATGATTGATTTAATATTTATATATTATAATAATTGAATATTAATAATTATTTTAATTTAATCTAGTATACACCATTTTTAATTACCATCCATTTAAAAATGATAATGTCTTTCATTTTTACAGCAGTCTATCCCCTCTTAAACGGATGTGATTCATTTTCTTATAACCCCATCACATAGATATTATATGTAATGGTATTTATAAAAAATATATTATATTTATAATATAATAACCATTATTTATAGATTCAATAGTACTTACTTTTATTATATCATGATCGTTTAAAAATGAAAAAGTTACTCATGTATACATACGACTTACCATCTTCATGAATATAACATAGTTCATTTTTTTATAACCATAAATAATGGTTCATTCTAATATTAATATTTATGTATTAATATGATAATTTTTTGTTTATTATTATTCTAGAGATAATTGAAATATTATCCCTTTGAGCATGGTCAACATGCCAATTTCATTTTGAAAATATGAACAGAACGTCCTCAAAACACCAAATGTGGACAAAAATGATTTGGTAATAAAAAAATTCATTAAAATAATTGAAGTAAATTTTTTAGACATATGGGATTATACCAATAAAATTATATTAAGAAAAATAATTATATGTTTATAATTCATGTTATAATGGACATATACCCTAATATCCCCGAACACACACACCCTGATTTGGTTTTTTTAATAAAAGTGGTGGCATGAATCAGTGACCCAACTCATGGGCCATGAAATTTATTAAAATAGACCCCAGCATGGAGTGAATGGGGATAAAAGTCCATAAAATATGAAGAGAGAAGAAAACTCAAAAAGAGGAAAATAAACGAAATTCCATGACATCAACCATTTCATACAAAGTAGCATGCATCCATCAGCTCTAAAGAGATGTTTAAATGGTATCCCATACCAATGAAATCATTCCATTATTGTTGATATGCTTAGTGAAATATTCAGTAATCCTCTATGTCCATTAGACCGTCAGCAAGCACCATCAAGATGTTGTGGCTTGCCAAGAAATCCATGCATAGTTTTTCTATATGTGATCTCAACATATAGCATTAGCGATCATCAACAGACCAAGGACATCATAGCATTCATGGATTATTTGCAGATTAGATTCCATCAATTCAATTATGAAATATTAGTATTGTTATCCCATACATCATAAAGAATAACATCTACAATTTACAATGTGACCACCACATTCTTCATGTAGAGGCAAAAAAACCACAACATCCCACTGATGAAGGTATATCCAAGCAATTGACATCAGCTGGCAGTAAAAATACGACAATTATGGATAAAAAAGTGGCATATTAGTACCCAATAAAATCCCAGAACAAACAAGTTTAGAGAAGCATCACTCAAAACACTGGGAAAGCCATATCAAGCTATAAATTACATAAATGTGCCTATGAAACTAGGGGTGAAAATCCATCCCCATAGACACCCATCCTTTTAGCCTTAGGTCAAAAATCCATAATGATTCTAGAATGATCCATATCAAATATATTTTCTATAATTAGAACCTTCTATTATAAGGTATTAAAGGAAAAACAACAATTAATAAAAAAAATAAACTAGAGACTATTAAGAAATGCATCAAACTAATTAAATCAAACCCTAGTTATGTCTCTAATGTTGAAATTTTGATTCTTCTTATATTCATCGAATATCCTTGTGAACATACATTTTATGATGTGAAGTTATGTCTCAGTATAAATTTAATGATGGACATATTTTATGATTTTTTATTGCTTCTTGTCCATCCATCAGTTCAAAAACTTCCTCAACCATATAATCCTCAATCTAATAGGAGTCTCTATAGACATGATATTTCCCTGTCATAATCCTCCTCCTAATCAGAGATTGAAATAGGTTCAACTGGATTTTTGGGAAGCTCAATATCATTCCGAAATGTTTTAAGTGATCGTGTGACTATTTTTCTTTCAATATCAGAATTGTCTCTATATTTCCTAATTTTATTAGGATTTGGGGTAATTTATCCATCCACAACTACCATCAATTTATTCAATTCCTATAATGTTATTTGAGAAAATAATATTCAATTGTATCTTATTGATCTTCTTAATCCTAAAAGGAATCATTAGAGAGTTTGATTTGTTCCTTGTCCCTTGAGTCTAGTGAATCAATCTTATTCCCTTGATCACACTCCATGGAAATAGGGGCAGTATTGATTCTAGTGAAAGCAGGAATAATGACAAAAATTATTGACATATCATTTCATTATGTATGTTGTTCAATATTGAAAAAATTATCCTTATTCACATCATTATTTAATCCTTAATCATAAGATCAATATGATACTACATTAGTCTTTTGACTAAAATTATCCCCATCTCATCAATTTGTTCCCCTTTTTCAATCCATGTAGCTCTCTTGACCTTAGAACAAGCATTTTTTCTAGCCACATACATTGAAGGAAAGACTATTATTAAAGAAAAGGATACCGTAATCTGGATTCCGTTCATAAAATACCTCCTATGTGAATACATATTCACCCTTTTGGATCCATATGTGAGAGGGTAGATCCTTAGATACATCAATTGCAACACATTTTTTGGAAACAGAAGTCCCTAAAAGAGTCCTTTTCACCGAATTCAGTTTTAAACGATTAACAATGTATTTATAAATAAGATTAATAATAATATTGATTAAATAAAAGAAATTTAAGATGAGAAAAACCAACCTACATTAGAAATATAAGAGATTTAGAGATGGGATTGAAATCCAGGGTCAATCTGAGATCTTTCTAGAAGAACCCCAATAATACCATGAATGATTTTCCAAAAGTCGCTAATAGTCATCCTCAGATGATAGGAGAAACCCAATATTGATGGAGTTAAGGAGGCCAATATGAAACCTCATAAAACAAATGTATTCAAGGGATGATCTTAGGAATTTTAATGAGGGTCTTTGCTTACTAAATTTCCCAAAAAGAAAAAATGAAGATCAACATCAAGAAGGATTACCTTAGATGTTGAGAGAGAGATCACCAATTTAATTTGGTCAAAAAAATTCTTAGGGTTGACCTGAAGTTCTTAGTTCATAACAACATTGGGGGGGGGGGGGCGTTCCATGTTCTCAAGAATTCTCATAGTGACCACATATGACTCAATACTAAAAATCTGACCTAATTTTTTCAATGAAAATCATAAAAAATAAAAATAAATATTTTATCCCTTGCATAGATATGGAACATTTATGTTTTTTGTTTTATATAATTAGGAAAATATTTTAACAAAAAGGATAAATATATAATCGATTCATTTAAATGAACATCCACTCCCACTTTACCCATCTTTTTAGATTCCATGTTCTAACCTCAAAATCTCCCACAAAAAGTAGCATGTTAAAAACCATTATATACATAATCAATTTAATAATCACTCTTTATAAATAGAGGAAAAGGAATCATAGAAAGGGAGAGTCTAAATTATCAGTATGGGTAATCATAAATACTAAAAATTGGTAATCATTAGAGATAATAATAATATTATAAGGGTATGATGACATAATAAAAGTGCATTAGAATGTAATGAGAATACTCATATGCATAAATAAATAAATAATTAAATATTAAAACATGTAATAAGGCCTAAAAACTAGGAATATTAACAAAAGTGTGCAACAATGTCCCCTGTAATAACAATCATTAGTAGAGGAAACATTTAAAACCCATGGATACATAACAAAACATTTTGGTATCCTCGGAAATCATCTTCATAAGCATTTTTAATCTCATGATATAAATAACTTCTTCCTAGTGAAATATTTATAAGAAAACAACTTCTAAAACATTCATTATATCATTAATAGATAAGGAACATTTCCTAACACATTAGATAACTATCTATGCGCACACATTAAATAATATATGTCAGGACCAACTGGTGCTATCTGGGTTCATCCATTATATAATCTATGTGAGGCTCATTAATGAGTTTTAATGGAGAAAAAACCTTTATATTAGCTCTATTAATCTCACCCATACTATCCATGTACCATTAACATATGAATAATTTTGAATCATTCATTTTTTTACATTATAATTATCATTGTTCTTTCATTGCATGATTCAATAGCAGAAATGAAAACGGTTCCATGTCAATCTCCTAATAAATATAGAGAAAAAAATTATAATGACATAAATACCACATATCCCTAATAGAGTATATGAAAAAACATGTTTTTTAATATGATGAAAGGAAGTACCATTAAAATATCATTACAAATATTCGGGAGGAAAATAACCTTTTCACTTTGAAAATAACTTTTATTAACTAAAGAATAATTAAATATTTGTGAAATAAATTTATTTGAAAATAATTTTTCATATCTATTAAGGAATATTAAAATGAAATAATGGTCATTATATTTGAAAAATTCATTCATTTCATACATGTTAAATCAAATATTCCTTTCACATTTTTGGTAAATGCCAAATATGACTTTTTTGGAAAACGACAGAACTATATATTTAAATAATTTAGATAAAAAATGAAATGAATAAGAATTAAATTAATAATCCATTTGGATAAAGATAAAATCATTTTTAAGGAATTTTTATAAAAAATGTAAGTTAATGTAAAATAATTTCCTATAAAAGGAAGAAATGAAGTCATATTTTCATTAAAATTATTTCTTTTAAATATCCCTTTTTAAAATATAAATATCTTTCTCATAAAAATGGAATAATTTTATTTAAAATTAAAATTGAGAAAATAAAAATTAAACATAAAATCATTGAGGAATCTTGATGGGGAGAAATTTCATACAATTCATATATGTTAAAAAATACTTCTCTTTCAAAAATAGTTGAAAAGGAAGCTTTAAAATATGTTGTTTAAAGGAATGAAATTTATCACATTGGATGCATTCGATTCATAATACCCACAAAAAAATCCTTAAATATAATTATAGTGGATAAATTAATGATAAAACAACTAAAAGTTGTAGTATATAAACAAAATAATATAATATAGGTTCATTTATCAAAATATGAATCAACGAATGAAAATTGAGATAAAGTCTCTCACAACATTAGAAATCTATTGATCAAAACCCATGAATGGAAGAAAATAATATGGATTTTTCAATCCACATAGTATTAATGAAAGGAATCATAAAAAACATTCATTTGAATTGTATACACCACATAATAAAAATAAGTGTTGAATATGTCAAATGTCTTAGAAATAAAAGGGGGATGGGGGACCCCATTCTACATTAACAACATTGAAACATAAGAACCATTAAAGAATAATATAAAATGAAAAATAAAATATAATGGAAATAATTATATTCAATATATAACAAGTCAAGGGGATTTATATACCCCCAAAATATATCATCATAGAAAATAAGGCATATGTCTCCTAGAAATAAAAGAGTGAATAGAAATCCCTTACCTCGAGACCAAACATTCCATGCATGTACTTTAACTCATTTACAATAAGATTATATCAATTATTTGATTCATTAAAAAAAATTATAGGTTAAATAGATTATACACAAATAATTTATTTTATTTATATTTAATGAAATTTTTAAGTACTTAATCAGTTAAGTCCACATAGGATGTTTTTGGTCCATTTAGTTCATTGTTTAAAAATGACATCAGCGTTTGGATTGTCGTTAAAGAGGATATTATTCCAATATCAAAAGAATAATAATAATTAATTATTTATCACATCTATATATAAATTATAAATTTAAATTTAATCATATAATATGGGTTTAGAAACAATAAACGTTATAATCATGGAGATGATAGGTCGTACAAATTCATGAGAAATGTTTCCATTTATTAATGATCATTATCGAAAAATGGTAATTAAATTTTTATATTTATAGAATTAAAATAAAATTCTAAATAAATATTTTTCATTAAATATACTTATATATATAATCCATTTAATTTTTTGATGAGAAAATAATCACATCACTTCATGGAGGTGGTAGTCCACACATAAGAACGAACAACATTACTATCTCTCACTAAGTGGAAAGGTAAAAGTAAATTCAATATATTATATTTTATGAATGATTAATATTACATTAGTATTGTCGCACCCCAAACCGTGCGTTTATTTTATTTTATGATTTCTTTGGCTTTAAATTGTTTTTGCTGTGGTTCACGTTCAGTCTCGGATGAAAGTTTTGAGTTTTGATAAAAAGTACGCATCTTGGGATCGACGTCGTCGGAAGCGCAGGTGGAGCGCGACACTGCGCGGCTTCACCCATGCAACTGTGTGGCCTCTTCGGCTTAGAGGAATTAAAATAAATTAGAAAATGTCAATTTTGATTGACTTTTAATATTTTTATGGCTATTAATAATTATTTTTATTGTTTAAGATGAAATGAATATATTTTTTTTATCATTTGTATTTTTATCATTTTGTTTTGTTAACGCTGTGAATAATAGTATAATCATTATTAAATATGGTTTTCCATTAATCTTATTATTAATATTGTAATTTATTGTTATTATAATTTCGTTTTGATTTGTTTATTTTCTTTTCTTTTTTCTTTTTATTTTATTTCCCCCTCTTTTCTTCTAACCCTAGCGGGCCGCCCCTTTATATTATTTTTTCTCCCCGCGGGAGCTGCCGCCTCCTCTCCTCTTCTCCCCCCCCCCCGCTGTCCGCCTCGGCACCCCTCCTACCTCCTGGTGCAGCGCACGGCCCCCCGACCACCTCTCCTCCTTCGCGCAGAAGCCGACGCCGCTGCTCCCCTGCTGCACCCACGCCAGACCCGCCTCCGCCCTCCTGATACCTCCGAGCTCACCCAGGCCTCGCCAGCCTCTCTTCTCAGCGCCGATCTCTCCTTCAGACCGACCCTGCATGACTCCTCCCCTGTCCAGCGTGCACCAGTCGGCTTCCGGCCGCTGTGCCCTCGCCGCACGTCCCCTGCTGCACCCAGCCAACTCGCACCGTGTCCGCTGCCTGCTGCCGGTGCTCTCCTCCTGTCCTCCGCACACCCCCACCCCTGCTCTCTCTCTCCCCCTTGTTTTTTTCTTCTTTTCTTCCTTCTCCTCCCGCAACAGCAGCGGCCACCCCTCCTTGTCCGCCATCGCGCACCCCCGCCCCTGATCTCTCTCTCTCTCCCTTGTTTTCTTTTTTTTCTTCTTCTTTTCTTCCTTCTCCTCCCGCAACAGCAGCGGCCACCCCCCATGTCCACCGCACTGCACCCCTGCCGCGTCGGCCTCCCTCCGCACGAACCCCTGGTCCAGCCAGCCCGCGCCCGCTTTCTTCTTCTCTCCTTCTTCTTCTTCTTCTCTCCTTCTTCCTCTTCTTCTTCTCTTCTTCTTTTTTTTTCTTTCCCCTTCCTCCGCTCCGCATCGCAGGTCCGTTTTTTTATTATTTATTTTAATTTATTCTGCTATTTCATTATATTTAATATGATAATAACTTTTTATTATAAAATTATGATTTATGTGATCATTATTATTATTAATGTTAGTATTACTAATATTATTATTATTATTATTAATTCTATTACTATTATTATTATTATTATCATTACTATTATCATTATTATTATTATTATTAATTTTATTATTATTATTATTATTGCTGTTTTATTATTATTATTATTATTAATCTTATTATTGTTGTTATTACTATTATTATTATTATTGTTATCATTACTATTATTTTTATTATTATTAATCTTATTATTATTACCATTATTATTGTTATTATTATTATTATTATTTTTACTATTTTATTATTATTATTATTATTATTTATATTTTTATTTTTTACTATTTTATTATTATTATTATTATTATTATCATTATTATTAATATTATTATTATTATTATTATTATTATTATCTTCATCATCGTACTCTTGTTGGATCATGGGTTTTAATTGATGGTGGATTTCTATTTTTTGGTTTAGGATTTTTAGGACCCGCGCAGGGCGTTTCCGAGTGAGCTCCATCACCGCGCCTTGTTTCCGAGGTTCCATCGTCACCGCGCTTTGGTTTCGAGGTGAGCATTTATTCCCGCCGCTTTGTTTCGAATGCTCTGGTGAGTTTTGGATGTGTCTGAGTCCATGGTTTTGATTATGCAGAGTGTCGGACTTTATCACGTGGCTTCAGACACGCGTCGTGTCATCGCGCCTTGCTTCTAAAGTTGTTTTGTCGTCGCGCTTTGATTTTGAGGTAGGTCCCCTTTGCACTGCTTTTAAAATTTAAGTTATATTATTTCATGCTGTTTGCGCACCCTAATTGTTCAAAATCAACAATTTATTAATTGTAATAAATATGAGATAATATACGATAATTAATTTTTAATATAAGATGGTTAATTTTTAAATGGTTATTTAATTTCAAAAGGATCCGTTTATTTTATACACGACACATGAAACATCCTTTTGACGAGCGGACACCCAATAATGAAAGAATGCCTGTTTGGATTTTAAACATAATTCACGGAATGTAAAACAGAGTTCTGGTTTAATGAGAAATGATTTCTTTTGAAGCATGAACAAATACTTTGGTTTGTTTGAGAAATTTCCCGGTTGGCTCTTAAAGATTATTTGGAAAAAGAAATTGGTTTGGTTTGGTTTATAAAAATATTGTTAGCATGTGACGTAGTGTTTTGGGGTTCTTTAATGGTTTTAAACTGGGTTTTGTCTCATAAAGAAGTTGTACCTGTCTTTGAGTAGTGGTTGTGAAATGTATTAAATGCCCGTTTGGCACTTTATGGAAAGCGATAAAAATGTTTTGATAAAAACCCTCTTAGGGCGACTCTCATTCCTTGGTTGCAATTGATTGTTTGGGAGGCCGCGCTTAGAGGCTCCCGGGTACTTGAGTAGTAAAAGGCATGAGGTTGTTCCACAGAGTGGCTCGGGTGATTCCTGTTGTGAATTATATATATATATGTATATGATTGGATGCTCGGTTGGAATTAGTTGGCTCACCCCTTTTTCAAACAATTGAGACATGGGAATCTGGCATATTGAGAGAATATTCTAAGAACGATTGCTGCACTGGTAGGTTATGGTACTGACCAGTGGCCCATAGTAGGTGGATATATTGGGTTTATTGCTATGGGATTTGCCCTCGACCTGCCCGTGAGTGGATGGTCGAGCGTATTGTGCGTTTTGATTTCATCGTGACATGTCGATAAGGATGATTTCTCATGTATTGGTGTCTTCTGGTTTATTCTCGATCTCATAGGTTCACCCATGTCTATTCAGCTTTTGTAGCTTGCAGTAATGATTATGATGCTCACATGTATACCTACATTGCCCTTGCTGTGTGTTTTACTTTGTGCATTCTGGTGTATTGTTTTCCTTGGAAAATGGAAAATTGCTTTTGATTAGGTTTCTAAAAATTGTTTTCAAATGAAAGTGTTTAATCCTCTTGTACAAATTTGAAAAATGTAAACATCACTTTCCCTTTCCCTGAAATGTCATTGACACTAATGAAATAAACCCGAATTTGGAAATGGTAAAGGGGAATGGTTCGTACTTTGTTTTTATGTAGAATATTATTAAAAACATACTTTTATAGATTGTAGTTCAAACTTGAAATGATGTTTCTTTTATTTTAAAGGTAGTGCATTTGGAATAGATATCGGGCTAGCCTACTGAGTTTTAATACACCCGCCTATAGTTCTTTTCTATTTTTAGTGTCTGTGCAGGATATATCTTGAGTGCGCTCGCCTAGGGCGACGCTTGATCGTTGAGTCGGAGAGCGACCCGCGAGGTCGCACGGAGTTTGTTCGCACGTCGTGTTTGGTTAGTTTGATTCTTGTTTGTTCCTGTTTAGTCACTTTATTTGGTTATCTTTTCTGCGCTGCTCTGTATTATTTTCGCTATCTTATTTGTTTATATTGGGCGAAATCGTTCCCATAGCCTTTGTTGATGCCCTGGCGCTTGTCGCCAGCCCGAGAGGATCGGGAACGCCTCTCGGGCCATGTCGCGGACCGACTCGGGTCGACCCAGGTTGGTTCGTGACAAAATGGTATCAGAGGAGGTTTGCTCTTAGCAGACCTCACTTTTCAGAGCGCCCTTTGTTATTTGGGACGTCAAGGTAGATGGAGTAGTATTGTCGGGACTTGAGGGGTAGGTACGAGAAGAGCGTCGCGAACTCTTGCCCGTACCGATCTTCAGGTTTCCATGGGAAGTCCGGTTTAATTGGTTTGTTTGGGTTTTTATGGAAATGTTTTGCGATTGGGGTACGACAAATGGAGTTGGGCCATTAGTCCTCCTAACCCGCGCGGCCTGGCAAGCCATGTGGATCTAGGGGCATGGTCCAAGAAGGCTCTCTGTGTTAGTGGCGTGTTTGGCATATGGCCGCCAACCATATGGTCAAGTCACCCATTGACACTAGTCCCCTGTTTGATTTGTTTTGGGTTTCCGTTGATTTCTGAAAGTGGTTTGAATCAGAAATGATGGTTTTGAAAAAAAAAAGTGTTGTTTGAAATGACATGTTAAATTTGTGGATTGTTTAAAATAAGTGGTATGAATAAATTGTTTTTGGAAAATGAAGTTGCTTTGTTTTGGCCTTGGTGTTCCGATGAGTACTCACATGCATTTTGGTGTGTTGGAAATGTGGATGGATGTCTGGTATGGTGGATGGATGCCCTGGGTGGCACAGATACATGCATGTGAGTGAGACTCTAAGGGATACCAATGGCGAGGGTTTAACTTACCAAGATTGTTTTAAATTAAAGATGTGTTCAAAGAGAAAATTTTGATGTTATGATAACTTGTTTTCTCGGATTTTGAGCTTGTCACCTATGTAGTGTTTGATTTTGAGGTTGTTATTCATTCGTTGAGTTGGCCTTGATTGGGTTTTTGACCTTTCCTTGTCCAGCGGTTATCCCTTTGAAGCTTCGATGGGTGATCTTAGTGCAGTTGATCAACCTAAGGATTTTATTCTTGAGTTTCGGAAGCTCGATCCACCTCTCTTCTATGGTCAAGCAGACCCTTTCGTGGCAGAGGAGTGGATGCGGAAGATTGAAAGGGACTTTAACCTCATTGAGTTGCCCGAGTTATTGAAGGTCAAGTTTGCGACCTTCATGCTTGAAGGTTCCCCGTGGATGTGGTGGAAGTCAGTGTCTCGGAACAAGCCTCGTCAAGAGATTACTTGGGAGTTTTTCAAGGCCTCGTTCATTCGTCACTATTTCTCTGAGGAAGATAGGGTGAGAAAGGGGATGGAAATGTGTTGTCTACAGCAGGGCGACAGACCCGTGTTGGAATATTTCCAGCACTTTGTAGAGCTAGTACCTTATGATTCAGAGTATGCCACAAATAACCCCGTGAAGGCTCGACGCTTCGAGGCGGGTCTCCGCCCTGATCTACAGTCGATGGTGTCAGAGTCCAACCTGACTTCATTTGTTGATGTGGCGAGACAAGCATTTCATGTCGAAGCTGCGATGGTAGGAGTGCTCGAAGTAGTTCTCCCTCCTTCGATCCCCAAGAACAGTGGTGAAGATTCTGGAAAGGAGATGAGTAAGAAAATGAATGTGAATGGAGCAGGTCGTGGAATCAAGAGACCTCGGGATCTTTCATCAACCTCTTCGGAGCGCGAGATTATTGCGTGTTATCAGTGTGGCAAGCGGGGTCACAAGAAGTCATCGTGCCCAAGCGCTCCGAAGCCATGCCAGGCGTGTGGACGTCTGGGTCACTTGCGACGATTTTGTCGGGGCGTTGCAAGAAAGCGTCGCAGAGGGTGTTCTCAGAAGTAATGTGCTATTGGGTCTTTGTTCAGAGTTCTTGGTGTAAGTTTCCTTTCAGTTTAAGGGATCTTTTATCGTTGTAGTTATACTGGTGGTGTTTTGGGATTGAAATGTATGGGAACTTCATGGGTCTTTTGACGAACCTCGTCTTTCAATGCTGGTGTGTTTTAATTTTAAAATCTTGTCCTTCAATCTGTCAGATCAAAAGATGTATGTATCTCATTGGGATTATCAGAACCTGACTGCGAGGTAGAAGATGCTTCATCCATCAGAGCTCCAACCAAAAGGTCTCGGAGTGAAGCCAGCGCATAGTCAGGAACCCCCGGGGGAAAATTTTAAAGAGTCTGGTGAAAGTCGTGCCTCTATCGTCGTGGTGTGATAGTTTTGGTGTTGTTTCTCTGGTTTCTCTGTCGTTGTAGTTCTCTCTTGTCGCAAAGTGCGCGATGGACTTATCCCTCGTGTAACGTCGGGAATTGTGCATATTGGATGTAAGTTGCTGACCAGTGACTTTTCATGGGCCACTGATGTAAATCAGTTGCGGCCCTGGTTTGGGTCCATCCCAAAGAGATGGGGTGTGAGTAGTCGTACGTCGTAGTTTCAGTGATATGATCCTTGGGACCACTCTCCCCGCCCATGGGGTTAGGGTTTTAGTTGCGCAATGTATCCATTTAAGCTTCTATCCCTTCGGACGTAAGTAAGTGGTTTAAATGTTTCTGCTGTGCTTTTATAGCTTGAGTAAGGCCCGGTTCTGGCCTAAGTTGGATTTCTGGTGGGTCGTAAAGAGGTCAGTCCTTTTATGGTGGGGAGACCCACCATGAGTCTCGTTGGGTTTTCTCTTAAATAGTTATTGAATTCTAGTGGAGTTCTTATGGTGGGGAGCCTGTTCGGGCCTCCCTCTTTTGGTGATTCATTTCGGGCAATGAGGTTTAGTTCCGTTGGTAGTCGGTATGATGTCCTTGAGATAAGAGGTTGGATCGTGTTCTGTGAAATCCTTAGGTGTTGATCGATCGACTGGTTGGTGTTGTGGCTTTCCGGGGGCGGAAAGCGTTATGGTGGGGAGGATTGTCGCACCCCAAACCGTGCGTTTATTTTATTTTATGATTTCTTTGGCTTTAAATTGTTTTTGCTGTGGTTCACGTTCAGTCTCGGATGAAAGTTTTGAGTTTTGATAAAAAGTACGCATCTTAGGTTCGATGTCGTCGGAAGCGCGGGTGGAGCGCGACACCGCGCAGCTTCACCCATGCAACTGTGTGGCCTCTTCGGCTTAGAGGAATTAAAATAAATTAGAAAATGTCAATTTTGATTGACTTTTAATATTTTTATGGCTATTAATAATTATTTTTATTGTTTAAGACGAAATGAATATTTTTTTTATCATTTGTATTTTTATCATTTTGATTTGTTAATGCTGTGAATAATAGTATAATCATTATTAAATATGGTTTTCCATTAATCTTATTATTAATATTGTAATTTATCATTATTATAATTTGGTTTTGTTTTGTTTATTTTCTTTTCTTTTTTCTTTTTATTTTATTTCCCCCTCTTTTCTTATAACCCTAGCGGGCCGCCCCTTTATATTTTTTTTTCTCCCCGCGGGAGCCGCCGCCTCCTCTCCTCTTCTTCCCCCCCGCTGTCCGCCTCGGCACCCCTCCTACCTCCTGGTGCAGCGCACGGCCCCCCGACCTCCTCTACTCCTTCGCGCAGAAGCCGACGCCGCTGCTCCCCTGTTGCACCCACGCCAGACCCGCCTCCGCCCTCCTGCTACCTCCGAGATCACCCAGGCCTCGCCAGCCTCTCTTCCCAGCGCCGGTCTCTCCTTCAGACCGCCCCTGCACAACTCCTCCCCTGTCCAGCGTGCACCAGCCGGCTTCCGGCCGCATTGCCCTCGCCAGACCTCCCCTGCTGCACCCAGCCAACCCACACCGTGTCCGCTGCCTGCTGTCGGTGCTCTCCTCCTGTCCGCCGCGCACTCCCGCCCCTGCTCTCTCTCTCTCCCTTGTTTTTTTTCTTCTTCTTTTCTTCCTTCTCCTCCCGCAACAGCAGCGGCCACCCCTCCTTGTCCGCCACCGCGCACCCTCGCCCCTGCTCTCTCTCTCTCTCCCTTGTTTTCTTTTTTTTATTCTTCTTTTCTTCCTTCTCCTCCCGCAACAGCAGCGGCCACCCCCCCTGTCTGCCACACTGCACCCCCGCCGCGCCGGCCTCCCTCCGCACGAACCCCTGGTCCAGCCAGCCCGCACCCCCCTTTCTTCTTCTCTCCTCCTTCTTCTTCTTCTCTCCTTCTTCCTCTTCTTCTTCTCTTCTTTTTTTTTTCTTTCTCCTTCCTCCGCTCCGCATCGCAGGTCCGTTTTTTTTAATTATTTATTTTAATTTATTCTGCTATTTCATTATATTTAATATGATAATAACTTTTTATTATAAAATTATGATTTATGTGATCATTATTATTATTAATGTTAGTATTACTAATATTATTATTATTATTATTATTATTATAAATTCTATTACTATTATTATTATTATTATCATTACTATTTTCATTATTATTATTATTATTACTAATTTTATTATTATTATTATTATTATTATTATTTTTGTTTTATTATTATTATTATTATTAATCTTATTATTGTTGTTATTACTATTATTATTATTATTGTTATTATTACTATTATTTTTATTATTATTAATCTTATTATTATTACCATTATTATTGTTATTATTATTATTATTTTTATTTTTTCTATTTTATTATTATTATTATTATTATTATTTTTATTTTTACTATATTATTATTATTATTATTATTATTATTATTATCATTATTATTAATATTATTATTATTATTATTATTATCTTCATCATCGTACTCTTGTTGGATCATGGGTTTTAATTGATGGTGGATTTCTATTTGTTGGTTTAGGATTTTTAGGACCCGCGCAGGGCATTTCCGAGTGAGCGCCATCGTCGCACCTTGTTTCCGAGGTTCCGTCGTCGCCGCGCTTTGGTTTCGAGGTGAGCATTTATTCCCGCCGCTTGGTTTCGAATGCTCTGTTGAGTTTTGGATGTGTCTGAGTCCTTGGTTTTTATTATGCAGAGTGTCGGACTTTATCACGTGGCTTCAGACACGCGTTGTGTCATCGCGCCTTGCTTCCAAAGTTGTTTTGTCGTCGCGCTTTTATTTTGAGGTAGGTCCCCTATGCACTGCTTTTAAAATTTAAGTTATATTATTTCATGTTGTTTGCGCACCCTAATTGTTCAAAATCAACATTTTATTAATTGTAATAAATATGAGATAATATACGATAATTAATTTTTAATATAAGATGGTTAATTTTTAAATAGTTATTTAATGTCAAAAGTATCCGTTTATTTTATACACAACACATGAAACATCTTTTTGACGAGCGGACACCCAATAATGAAAGAATGCCCGTTTGGATTTTAAACAGAATTCACGGAATGTAAAACAGAGTTCTGGTTTAATGAGAAATGATTTCTTTTGAAGCATGAACAAATACTTTGGTTCGTTTGAGAAATTTCCCGGTTGGCTCGTAATGATTATTTGGAAAAATAAAATGGTTTGGTTTGGTTTATAAAAATATTGTTAGCCTGTGACGTAGTGTTTTGGGGTTCTTTAATGGTTTTAAACTAGGTTTTGTCTCATAAAGAAGTTGTACCTGTCTTTGAGTAGTGGTTGTGAACGGTATTAAATGCCAGTTTGGCAATTTATGGAAAGCGATAAAAATGTTTTGATAAAAACCCTCTTAGGGCGACTCTCATGCCTTGGTTGAAATTGATTGTTTGGGAGGCCGCACTTAGAGGCTCCCAGGTACTTGAGTAGTAAAAGGAATGAGGTTGTTCCACAGAGTGGCTCGGGTGATGCCTATTGTGCTTTATATATATATATATGTATATTATTGGATGCTCGGTTGGCATTAGTTGGCTCACCCCTTTTTCAAACACTTGAGACATGGGAATCTGGCATATTGAGAGAATATTCTAAGAACGGTTGCTGCACTTGTAGGTTATGGTACTGACCAGTGGCCCATAGAAGGTGGATATATTGGGTTTATTGCTATGGGATTTGCCCTCGACCTGCCCGTGAGTGGATGGTCGAGCGTATTGTGCGTTTTGATTTCATCGTGACATGTCGATAAGGATGATTTCTCATGTATTGGTGTCTTCTGGTTTATTCTCGATCTCCTAGGTTCACCCATGGCTATTCAGCTTTTGTAGCTTGCAGTAATGATTATGATGCTCACATGTATACCTACATTTCCCTTGCTGTGTGTTTTACTTTGTGCATTCTGGTGTATTGTTTTCCTTGGAAAATGGAAAATTGCTTTTGATTAGGTTTCTAAAAATTGTTTTCAAATGAAAGTGTTTAATCATCTTGTACAAATTTGAAAAATGTAAACATCACTTTCCCTTTCCCTGAAATGTCATTGACACTAATGAAATAAACCCGAATTTGGAAATGGTAAAGGGCAATGGTTCGTACTTTGTTTTTAAGTAGAATATTATTAAAAACATACTTTTATAGATTGTAGTTCAAACATGAAATGATGTTTCTTTTATTTTAAAGGTAGTGCATTGGGAATAGATATCGGGCTAGCCTACTGAGGTTTAATACTCACGCCTATAGTTCTTTCTTGTTTTTAGTGTCTGTGCAGGATATAGCTTGAGTGCGCTCGCCTAGGGCGACGCTTGATCGTTGAGTCGGAGAGCGACCCGCGAGGTCGCACGGAGTTTGTTCGCACGTCGTGTTTGGTTAGTTTGATTCTTGTTTGTTCCTGTTTAGTCACTTTATTTGGTTTATCTTTTATGCACTGCTATGTATTATTTCCGCTGTCTTATTTGTTTATATTGGGCAAAATCGTTCCCATAGCCTTTGTTGATGCCCTGGCGCTTGTTCCAGCCCGGGAGGATCGGGAACGCCTCTCGGGCCATGTCGCGGACCGGCTCGGGTCGACCCAGGTTGGTTCGTGACAAGTATCATAATTACTAAATATATATCACATATATATATCAAAATTATCTTTATTTTCTTCATATTAGTATCAAGATAAAATAACATCACATCGCTTCGTGAGGAAGATTTTGTTGTACAGATAAGTGATAGTATCATATCCACTATGAAATGGAATGTAAATGTTATATGTGAAATAATAATTAAATAAGTATAATTATTTGAATAACATATATATATATACAAATATATATATATATATATATATATATATTAATTTAATCATTTCCACAATACTTGAGAGGCGATGATGAGAAACAAATGACATCTGTACATGAGGTGGTATTCCTCCGTACACAAGAATGATGATTTCGTATCCCATTTAAATAAATATGAAATGGATTTATAAAATTACACTAATATAATTAAATATTATTTTATGGGATATAATGTTGTTATTATATAGTTAGAATTGAAGATTATTTTAAGGAAGTTGATGAACGAATAAAAAAAGATGCTCGGTTAGGTATGATACCTATTCATTATACAACCTCGTTAGATAAGAACCAAAAAGGTTATTAGGATTTCTATATGATCAAAAAATAGGCCCTATATAATGGATAAGAAATTAGGAAAAAATTTAGATAAGTATTTTTTGATCCAAATGGATTTTATGACGTTAAGTAGAGATGATAAAGGGTGACCTTTTATAAGTGCGGCGAGTGGCACATTTGTATTTTTAAAATTAAAAAGGTGTTCCCACATTTTGAAAATTACATATAGATATAAATAGACCATTAATATCATTATGCATGTAATATAACAAATTATTTCATGAAATTGTTTTTAGACTACATTTTAAGTTATTTTATCCTTATCTTTTTAGTTTAACCCCCTCGAGTAAAATCATGTTCACCTTAACCACAATAATTACTTTTTACTATTTTAACTGTTAAAAATGTAAATAAATTATTATTACATTATTATATAATATATATTATGATAATAATAAATTTGGAATTATTTATTCCATACGAAACTAACAGAAGTAGAAATTTTGTTTTTTAAAATTAAACCCACAGACATGATAAAAAATGTAATTTTCTACAAAAGAAGATTTCATACCAACTATATGACTAGAAATAATCATCATATGAATTTCAAATAATAATAATATATATATATTATATAAATTTATTATAATTAAATATTGTTTTAATTAATTAAATAAGATAAATATTCCCAATATTAATCCTGTTGTAGAATAATTCCATTTTTAAAACCAAATAAAAATTTGTACTAAAATAAAATATGAAGATGATTCCAAATATTTTAAGTGGAATAAATATAACAATATAATACTTATGTTTCATTTTATAAGATTAAAATCAAATTGGTACCTCTTAATATCTTATTTTTTTGAATAGAAATAGTTTTTTTTACAAATATCGGTATTTTTCACTTCTCACAAAAAAAATATTTTCTAAAAAATCCAAAAATCTCAATATAAAATCCTAATATTTGGTCAAATTGTTTTTTCAAAATAATTAATATGTTTAAATATTTTCTTTTACACATAACAATGATTTTATATTATGATCGACGCAACATTATGTTTAAATGAAATGTGTCATATAATAAAAATTGTATTATATGATAGTTGTCACTAAGTTTCTGGAATGTCAAATATGAATAAGAATAATTTTTTTTTTAAATATATGATTTAAAATTTTTCAACAAAATAATCCATGGTGACAAATTAATTATAAAATAAAATAAAAAACTATTAGAAAATATAGGAAATCATTCCCTGAAAAACTAATTTTAAGGAAAAACAAGTTTTAACTCAATAAATTCAACTATGCACTTTTGGTTGATTTCAATGAAATTTATATATTATATATTCCATAAAATATTTAAAATTTATCTAATTTATTTTATCGATATGATATTTGAGTAAATCAAATTTTACGCTTAAAAACTATTTTTTTCTAAAAACAAGTTTTGTTTCCTTTTTTTACACATATTTTAAATCTAATTTCAAATAAAAATTTAAAATTTATTTCAAAAAATAATTTTAATTTTTAAAATCATAATTTTAAATTTATCTTAAGGTTAATTATTGATAATTTTATGAAAACATTAAATATTTTATGAATAGTGAAAAATACTGAATTTTAATCGAAACAAACTTTTTATGAATTATTTATAAAGTAAAATAATATTTTGAAATGGATTTAGATAAATATTATTCAACATAAATATCTAGTAACCAAATTTAGTTAATTTGAATTATTTTCCTGTTGAATTATTATATAAAACATTATAAACGTTTGACCAATTTTTTGTTGAAAACATGCTTTCTTGTCACGTCTGGGGGAATAATATTAAATTTAATTTTAATAATTCTATTATGGGAATTTAGAATAATTGATTCAATTTTTTTAATAATAATATGTTATATTATATATTAATTCCAAAATAATTTTTAACCTAATGTTATACTAAAATTAGAAAAATTAATTATCATGGTTAAGGTTAAAATTTCTTTAATATTGTAGGGTTAAACTAAAAAATAATGGTAAATTTACCTAAAAACATAAATTAAATCTATTTTATGGTTATTTTTAGACCATATATTTTCTCATACTCATTAGAACTATTTTTGAGCCTTTTTGAATGATAAAAATGTGAGTACACAAATTTTATTTTCAAAATATTACTCGTTTTCCACTCAACTCACATATAAAAGGCCACCCTATCCTCTATTATTCATAACATCCATCCATTTTGGATTAGAAATTATATACCCATGTATATTTTAAAATACCTAATCACACACTATTAGAATTTTGTTATTTAATATATCCAGTGAATGATTTTGGGTTAAAACATAATGATGATACCTTAAGAAGAGGTAATGGTCTTTATCATGCATTTTATTTTATTTCATCTTCTAGATCCATACATTATAATTAAAACAAGATTATATAAAAAAATAATTATCCTAAATATACTATTATATATTTTATGTATTTTTCATGACCTAAAAACGTCTCCAGCTTCATCAATTGGATTATGAAATCATCATTCACATGTAGGGTAGACTACAGCCTTGCAACCCTATGTCTTTCATTTTTTCCATTACCACCTCTGACGGTTTGGTATGAATATTGATATAAATTATGTATATGACATTTATAACATAATAATTACTCTATATTCATTATATAATATATAAATTTGTAATATCCATTTCATAGGTGATACGATAATGTCCCTCATATGTACAGAGGACCACTTCCTTGAGAAGCGCTGTGATTAATTTTTCAATAATGATTTACATTGATGAGAAATGGTTAAATCTAATGAATATATGTGAAATAAATTAAAAAATTATGATATTAATTGAATCTTTATTATTCTTATATATTAATATATAATTTTCATTAATTCATTTTCTCTCACTAAAATATGGTATCATTATTTGTGTCTCTGTGGACAGCCGCCTTCACGAAGTGATAAGAGTCACCCTTTTAAAAATCACACTAGATGGATGTTATGTAAAATTATATTTAACGAAATTATATTATATTATAATAATTATGGAATGATAAAATCTTATTTACCTCCTATATAAAATTATTATTGAAAAATGGAAACTTTACTCATACATATGTACGACCTACAATATCCATGATTGTAATAGACTTTATTTATCCAAACTATATGTAATGACTGGACATAAAATTATAATTTATGTATAAATATGGTAACTATTTCATGATTATTATTCTAGAGGTAATGGACTCAAGGTTGGTGTAAATGGGATGAAAATAAAATAAAATCCAATCATTTCTTTAAATCATATGTGTTATTTCATACAATATTTTTGTTCTGAAATAAATTTATTCTAAAATTATATATATTATATAATATGTTCAAACAGTTAAAAATAAGTAAGATGATTAAGGTATGTGATTTCTATTCCCTCTTTTATTTCTCTGAGACATGTGAAAACTAACTCTCAATTTCTTTTGGGTGGTTTATACATTATCTATTTTTACTGTATATAATTAATCCTATCCTTATCATTATATTAATTGTTTTAATTGATTTTATGCTTTATTAGGGATTATGATTCAAAATATTACTAAATCACTAATGGATTTTCATCTCAACTTTTTAACATTTGTGAGATTCATTCCATATTCACCATTGGTTTCTTATTTGTCATGTATATTATATCCATTGATTTATTTTATATTTATTTTCCTGAAAATTATGGGTATTTACATATTATTTTAGGAATATACCATTCACATTGTTTATGGTTCAAAAGATACATAAGTGGTAAGATATCTGTGTAACAGTTTTTCGTCTATGAAACATGTGTTATATTATGCACCTATCTTCTTGATGAGGTGTATATACATCCCCATTAACATGTAATATAATGAATTTACTTATTATTATTATATTATAAGTTTCCATTAATGTTATCATTTCATTGATATTATGATTCAAATTTACAAAACTGGTAAGGTTTTGATGATATAATCTCCTCATTTATCAAGATTGAAAATGATTATGATTCAAACGTCGAAATATTATGATATATGTTTTAATAAGATAATGTATTTTATTGTTATATTTTTATTTCTATATAATAAATTTTAATCCATTATTTTCAATTCATTATGTACTCAAGAGTTGAAAATAATTTTATTAATAAACATTTCATTTATTTTTCTCTTTGGTCAAAAAACCATTTTTCATTCAAAACAATATTATATGAAAAATATATTAAAAATGTAATTAAAATTCAAAAATTTATTTATCAATGAAAACTTTAAACGATCTTGAAAATTTTTAAATTATTTTTGGAAGGATATTTATTTCATTTCCAAAACAATACTGGTTCTCCTTTTATCATACAAATGTGATAGAAATAATTATTTTATCATAAATGGAATGAATAAAAATTCCAAAAAATATGATTATTATTTTCTTTTAAGATTCCATTATATGTATTCATGGTTATTTTAAAATAATATTATTCACAAAATTTTATAAAAATATTTCTCCAAGTGGAAATAATAGGTTTGTCATGAAAGTTTTCAAATTATTTTTTGAACTTCCAATATATGTTTCAACATTTCAATTAAGGAATCGAATTCCCAAAAATGTTTTTCGAATTTTATTGTTTTAAAATTTTATTTTCATTGAAATGTTATATTACTCGAGAAATTTTACATTTTATTTGTCTTTCAAAATCATTTTCCATCTATGAGAATATCCATTCATACAAGATTTAATTTATAGGGCCTATAATTCAACAAATCCATTTTTAATTTTTATTTGGATGGATAATGTTTATTATGTAAACATATTTATGGAACCCATTTATCTTTCACAGTTTATAACATTTTCAAAATCGTATGAAACCCACTTATTTAACAATTGGTTATGTTATAATGAAATGATTAAATGATTATAATACCTATAAATGTTTTCATAAGTTATGAAATGTTGAAATATTTAGGAAAACCATTTCATGTTATGGGTTATGATTAGTTAAAAATTTTATAATCTTATGTCACACATATATATGATTTTCATTTTTAATAATGGTTAGGATATAACCATGGATGGTGGTTACATTATAACAAATCATGGTAATTATATTATAAATAATGATGGTGGTTATGTTATTACCAAAGATAGTTGGGACATATATATATATATCCCTATAATTCATTGGGTAAATATTTATAGCTAATGGGATATATCAGAAGGTAATCAGGAATGAAGTTATCTCAATAAGTGATGTTGTCCACTAGTATGGTATTGGGAGTGATCCTTTGTAACGACCCAAACATTCATTAATGGAAATTCCTCTTGATTAAATTAAATGTCTTATTATGATTATATAAAATGTAAAGTTAATTGGTTTTATGTTTCTAGATTTTAAAATGTCATTATGAATTTTAATCATTGCTAATATAGTTGTTGAACTGTGATCACATGATTAGTATAAATATAGGGCTTTAACAAATCCAATTTACTCAGACAAAGGATGTGACGACCTCATCCTATACACTTTCCCTGTACGAAGCCCATTTTTTGGAGATCAGAAAGGAGGATGTATCATTAGGCTTTGCTCTTGAGCATTCCCAAGCTGATCCTGAACACGTTAAGCTTGAGCGGAACTGACTACTGTAGAAGTTAATGTTAATAGAGAATACCACCTGAGCGATGTTATCTAAGCCGCCCCAAGAGTCTGTCACCATCGCACACCAAACCCTTCGATATTATTCAGGTGTTATAAGGTGTTACATAATATGTCCCTAGCACTATATCTATATACATTATTTTTGTATAAAGAATGTGCATTCATTTTATTATTATTACTTTTTAAATAGTTTTTAATGTAGAAATAGTATATTTAGTTACTATTCCACTAAGAAATCTATTTTGATTAGTAATTGGATTTATGAAGTAAAGAATATTTTAATAAAATATTATTATTATTATTATCAAATTAATTTTTATTAAATATAAATTATCATATAATTTTATGAATTCAATATTAATTTTTATTAAGGTTTGAATACTATTTTTGTCAAAACCCATGAATTTTCGATAAATGTCAGTTTTTATTTTCAAAGTAAAAGTTCACATATTTTGAATATAATTTAGGTAAAATGTATAATTTTTTTCGAATCAGGACATTAAAATTATCCAATAGTGAATTTTACATAATTTTATAAGACAGTCAATTTTTTTGCTAAAAATTAAAAACCATTTAAATATATAATGTGTTTTATGACATCATAATGACCCAATAGTGACATAATAAAATAATATAAACATTATTTTCGGCCAATATATGTTTTAATATTAAAATAATTTGATTTTAGGTTTGTATGATTTATTTTAAAATGATTTAGTGGACCCTCAAAGACTTATAAAACATTTTGTCTTTTTAAATGTTTTCCTTAAGAGTGTGACTCTCCTCTACATAAACCAAACCTATTATTTTAAGAAGTTAGGAAATTGGAAATATATAATATTTTTTACACTACCCATTGGAAAATACCTAGGGAAAAAACATATTATGGTTTGTGGTATTCATAAGTTTAATGTGTGGTGACCCAAACCTAAGTAATAAAGAATTATCTCTGCTTTCCTATATAAAGCCACTCAAGCACCCACTTCCTCTTCACTCAAAGAATTTGAAGTCAGAAAAACCCCTGCCCTCCTCTCTCTAAAATCTTCTCAATGTGCCCCAACATCCCATTAAGTCTCTCTCAAGCCCCTCCCAAGCCTTTGGGATCGCCCTTCCAAGTAAGGGATTTCATCCGTTCTCATTTTTGTTCAATATTCATTAAGTTGTTATGAAATTTTTTTAATTACTAATTTGGGGGGAAGATTTCACACCTCCCTCATACTGTCATATTTATGTTTGTATGTTGGGAGACCCCTTTCTATCTCATTAATTTCTTCCAATGTCACCTGTTACCATACCAAAATTCCTTGATGCTTATATCTCTCGTCTTTTACATCCATGTGATTCTTTTGTATTATGACTCTAAATTCTATTATGTTTTTTGGGAAATGTATCTATATGACCCCATAACTTTCCATTTCATGTATATATGGTGAGACTCCATTTTCTCTCTCATCAACCGTTTTCAGAAATTTTTATGTCACATCATTTTTGTGCCAAAATTAAACCACCTTTTTTCAAGAGATGATCATTGTGTTGTAAATACCATACACATGTCTCTATCAAGGGTATTAAACATTATACATGTATACATATTTAATTTCACATTCATGTATTTGTTACACAATACATAATCATAGAATAACTTATGATTTTGATTTATTCATTGATCAATGTTGCACACGAATTCATGAAATGAAATGTTTAAGAAGGGTGTGCCCTGATGACGGTCCAATGCATTGGGTAAAGTATAGTATCACGATATGTCATGTGAAATTTGTGTTGAATCATACTAATTAACATGTAATGAGGTTTTACTAATGATTAATTTTCAATGAGGGTTTACTCGTGCTCCATGTGTAATGAGAATTGGCTCATGCTAATTCCATGTTAAGTGTTCTTGACACATTTCCATGTTATGATTAACATGCTTTATCAGGACTTTATGTTCATATTTCTATTGTAATCCATTTACATTACAATTGTATAAAATTTATTGTATTACTAATTTTATTCCATGTTTATTCCCTTACATGGATTTATATCTCACGCTTTTATTATGCACGTGTTCAGGTTATCCCATTCAATTCAAAGTATGAGGAAATGTAGTGGTCATGTAAATGATGTTTTCAATAAATAGGTTATGTGTTTTATGCTCTAAGATGTTATGTAATGTTCCTAATCCCCAAATACAATAAACCTCTTGATCCTCTATGTTGAATCAGGTGAATATTTTATGTAATAATTCAGTTTTAAGTGTGTAAAAAATCAGGTTTGATATAGTTGGTATTTGAGGATAGGATTAGTTATTTTTGGGATAAGGATTAGAAAACCCGAGTGATGCCTTAGAGACAAGAATAAGTATAATAAAACATACCATTGTTTTGGTGAGTATTGAGTAATTGGGTTATCAAGAAAATATATCCTTGTATGAATATGATCAGGTAGAGGCGGCTCTGGCATAGATGTATCCTCAGTGTAAAACTTGAAAACACCGCTTTGAGCTAAATTCAATCGGGAACTGTTGCACGACAACGGGCCTTGCTGCACTCTTTGTTATGACACACTCGGGGGATATGGATTGGTTAATTCACAAGCTTAGTAGAAACCCTTATTATGAAAATTAAAAAATGCCCCTAAGAATATATGATAGAAAGTAGATCATGAAAAACATAGATTTAAGCCTATGGATTCATATGTTATGGAAATAAAAGTTATTTATATGTCTTCCATTTTTTACTTAGTTTAGCCATTATGTGTTACCCCTAACATTCCTTTTATTTAAGGAATAATAAATCATTAGACTTCAAGTAGTTTTATATCATAATTTTTTCATGTCTAGAGGGTAACTCAAAATTTGATATATTTCGTCAGTGGTATAAGGGATAGTTTTGAGATGTAAGGGGAAGAACCTCATACAACCCTCTTGTCCCATCCTGAGGACTTACTAGCTATAATTATTACAAATCAATGCTCTCATAGTATCAAATCCTTTTCATATGTTCACCTTTCTTGCAAGACACTCTTTGACATATTAAACACCTCCTCCATTACAAAAAAATCATCAAGGATCATGGATCACTTGTGATAAAATATTATGCTCCCAACACACTAAACATTATTGGAAATGGAAGTACTATCAGTGCATTTTAAAATACTTCACCCTCTCTAGAGATTTTGATGCATTATTATATTTTAGGACAGCTGCCGAAGAGGGAGACCTTAGAGCAGCCTATATGTATATAGTCTTGGCTTCCAGTCTTTTGGGTAACATAGGGAATATATTAGAAGAACCATATTTTGAAAATTTAAAATCTGAATCAGTTAGAATATTTTAGAAAACCCTGGTACATGGTAATTTTTTTGAAACTATATGTTAGAATCAATTAATTTTTAAATGTGTATCATATTTCCCATCTGTACAATCCATGATTCATGGACTGTGTCTGGACTAAAGAAGCGGAAGACATTGAACGTGAATTGAGGATTTGGTGCACTAGGTGGACCGTCTCTCTCTGGGAACGACACGATAATGAGGGTGAGGTATTGATTAATGGGGCTGGGTATGCAACCCTGATGTCAGGCTTAAATTTCAGAGTTATTTTTGTACGTAATAAAATTGTGAGAACACAATTTTTTTAATAGGGGAAGATTGTAATGACCCAAACATTCAATAATGGAAATTCATATTGATTAAATTAAATGTATTATTATGGTTATATATAATGTTAACTTCATTGGTTTTATGTTTTTGGATTTTAAAATACCGTTATGAATTGTGACTGTTGCTAACATATTCGTTCAGTAGTGATCACATGATTAGAGTAAATATAGGGATTTAACAAATAAAATTTACTTAGACAAAGGAAGCGATGGCCTCATCCAGTAGACTTTCCTCATACGAATCCCATTTGTTGGAGCTCTGGAAGGAGGTGGCATCATTGGGCTTCACTCAGGACTAAGCCCAGGCTAAGCTTGAACATGTTATGCTTGAGTGGAACTGACTACGAGAAAAGTGTAAGTTAATAGAGATTACCACTAGAGCGATATTATCCAAGCCACCGCAAGAGTTTGTCACCATTACACACCTTTCACTTAGGTCTTATGCGAGTGTAATAAGGGGTTATGTAAAAATACCCTAGCACTATGACTATGTACAATATTTTTGTATAAATGATGTGCATTCATTTTATTATTGTTACTTCGTAAACAGTTTTTAAAGCACTAATGGTATTTTTAATTCATATTCAAATAAGAAATATATTTTGATCAATTAATGGATTTTTGAATTAAAGAATATTTTAGTGTAATAATATTATTATTATTATCAAATTACTTTTTATTAAATATAAATTTTTATATAATTATATGAATGCAATGGTAATTTTTATTAAGGTTTGAAAGCTATTTTTGTCCAAACCCATGAAATTTTGAAAAATTTCGGTTTTTTTAAAATTAAAAATTAACATATTTAATAAATTTATTTAAAAAAATGTATATTATTTTTGGAATCGGGACTTCGAAATTATCCAACAGTGAATATTTCATAATTTTCTGAGACACTCGATTTTTTAGGTAAAAATTAAATACCATTTAAATATATAATGTGTTTTATGACATCATAATAACCAAATAGTGTTGTAATAAAATAATATAAACATTATTTACGGCCAATATATGTTTTACCATTAAAATATTTTGATTTTGGGTTTGTATGATTAATTTTAAAAAGTTTTTTTGGACCCTCTAAGACATATAATACATTTGTTCTTTTTAAATTGTTTTTCTTAAGAGTGTGACTCACAACCCCATAACAATCCCTATTATTTTAAGAATTTCGGCCATTGTCCTTATAAAATATTTTTTCCAATCCCCTTTGGAAGAAAACATTGGCAAAAACCATGTTCTGGTTTGTGGTATTGATCAGTTTAATGTGTGGTGACCCAAACCTAAATAATAATGAATTCTCTCTCCATTATTATATAAACACACCCAAGTTCCCACTTCATCTTCACTCAAAGAAATTTGTTTTAGACCAAACCATTACCACCTCTATCTAAAATCCTTCCAATGTGCCCCAAGCTCCCATGAAGTCTCTCTCAATCCCCTTCTAATCCGTTGGGATCGAACTTCCATGTAAAGAATTTTTTCCTTTCTCATTTTTGTCAAATTTTATTTATGTTGTCATTCCATTTTATTTTCAATTACAAGTGTTGGAGGTATGATTTTTTATCTCCCCCATACTGTCCTATTTATGTTTGGATGATGGGATTACCCTTCACTCTCATTAATTCCTCCCATTACACCAGTTACCATGCCAAATTTCAATGAGATATTTCTCTCTCCTCTTTTACATCCAAGTAATACTTTTGTATTAGGCATCTAAATTCCATTATTTCTGTTGGGACATGTATTTATTTGACTCAATTACTCTAAATTTCACATATATATTATTAGACACACTTTTATCTCTTATCTACCATTTTCATGAATCCTTATGTCATGTTGTTATGATGCTGAAATTGCATAGAATTTTTCAAAGCCAAGATCATCGTGTAGTGAATACCAAACCCATGTCTCTATCATGGGTATTCTCCTTTATAAACATATACATATTGAATTTTGCTTTCATTTATTTCCTCCACATTACATAATCATGGAATAACTTATGATGTTTATTGATTCCATGATCTATGTGGTACACTTACGCATGAAATTAAATGTTTAAGAAGGGTGCGCCCTGATAGCGATCCAATGAATTGGGTGATGTATAGTGTCATGATATGTCATGTGAAATGTGTGTTTCCTCACTTTAATTCATTTAAAAGGAGTTTTTACTCATTCTTCATGTTCAATTAGGTTTTACTCATGCTCCATGAGCAATGAGTCTGGTCTCATGCTAATTCCATGTTAAGTGATGTTGCCACATTTACATGATATGATTATCATGCTTTATCATTAATTTATGTTCATGTTTCTATTTTACTCTATTGATATGCCTATTGTATAACATATATTTTATTAATCATGTTATTCCATGATTATTTCCATACTGGGATTTATAGATCACCCTTTTCTTATGCATGTCCTCAGGTTATCTCAAGCAATGCTATGTAAGAGGTTATGTAGTGGTCATGTAAAGGATTTTTTCAATAATGATGTTGTGTGTTTTATGTTATAAGTTGTTATGTAATGTTCCTAAGAACCAATGACAGTAAAACTCTCGATCTTCTATATGGTATCAAGTGAAGATTTTATGGAATAAATCAGTTTTTTGTATGTAATAAAAAGTAGGGTTCTTATAATGTTGACTACTATGATTTTTTGGGGAGTGAACTCATTACACTATGATTTCCTTTAGAGTTCTCATTAACATCAGTGGAAATTATTTTATATTCTTATATGTACGCAATAATTCCATGTCATATACTAATATTATCTTTTCATTGGAAATGTATTTTTGTTTTTTTATAATTCTTGTCTTTTGAAAATACATTTATTATTCCATGACATGATATTATTTAATTTGATAAGGAGGGTGCACATTTAATATATTATGATAATGTTATAATTCCCTTAAGTTTATGTTGTACTGACTTGTCACCCATGTTCACCCTTACTGAGCATATGAGCACACTTTTTAATGTTTTCTTTCCCCAGGCAATGAATAATGGATTTGTGTAGGTTTTTTGGTAATGTGTACTAAGGTAGAATATATTTATGGGAGAATTCGAAGATCATTAACCAAATATAAATATTTTGTACCTTGTCTCCAAAGACACGACTCAATTATAGTTCTTAGGTGTATATTTGTTAAAGGTATTGAATATTCCAATAAAATGATGTAATATACATGTATGAAAACCCAGAGTTACTATAGTTGGTATCAGAAGAAATGTTATGTTAACCATTAGAAACTAATTTGAGAAAAATATAGTGATATCCTTAGTAAAATTTCTGAGGATCTATCTTGCGATTCCTATAAGGATAATTATATGTATGATTCAATGTATGTAGAAATGTACAGGAATTTTGGTAACAGATAAAGGATGTGGTTTCCACGATATTATATCCCTGTTTAGATACTATATGTGGATTTGGATCCAACACCGAGGAACAAAGGTGAAATAACTCATAAAAGGGGGTATTATGTTTGAATTGATTGTCACCTGGTGCATGACAATGGGCCTTATTACACTCCTAGTTTAAAACTCATGGAGATATTATTTTGAAACTAACAAACACATTATGAAATATCATGAAGTATTTGAATTTATGATGAATATGAATTACATAGGATTAACATGTGGTGTCATATATTAAAATGTAGGCATTAGGATTTAGACATCCTATAATTGGGTTTTTAATTATTAAATGGATTTTAACACCTATCGTTATTTCCCATGCTATGAATTTTTATCTTTGATAGTGAATGGATCTAGATATAATTGGCTTATCATTTAATTTGAGTGATAATTATATGATGAGAATAAAAATGGGATAATTACTAGAGTGAATAATGTCTTGATTATGCCTAATCATCAATCAAGAAACAATATTTTCAATGTGAACCATAACCATATAACAGACTAACAAAAGAAGGGAATGATAATGTTTTTTGAGAGTATAGGTAGTGTAGACCAAGAGGAATGAATATTCATCTTTTTATATTTCATTAATTCTGGAAGAAACTCTATAGGGAATGTTTTTGAGGGTTGGAAAGATATGTTTTTTGGGAAATTATAGACACAAAAAATTACCAACTAAAGAAAAAATGATGATTTAGATTAATGAAATGGACGAGAATAATGATCTCCATTAGGTATCATTGAATATTTGATTTTTTAAATGTGTTATGTATGGGAATTATATAAGTTGATGTCCCAAGGGGAAATATCTTGAATAGTATCATCAAGGTTGTATGAGTGATGGTTTTGATGTTGATGATAAAGAAACAACAAATGACATGTGAAAGTAATAAAGTATTTAGTAATAAGTTGAAGAAGCCTAGTTAATGGCTCAATAAGGAAGTGGGATTATTGAAGTTTTAATGACTAAGAAATCTAAGATTACTTTATATGAACCATGATATATATAACTATTGTTGAATATATTTTTCTCATCAAGGATTTTAAAAAAATATTTTTAATGGTATTGATGGACTAGAAATGTTATTTAAAAATAAAGCTATATTTTATATTAAACACGTCATTATGGGAAGAGAAAAATTATTATGTTATTTATGTTGAAATAATGGTGTTTATTTTGGATAATGAATAAATTTATATGGGTAAATTAAATTTTATATTACTGATTACCTTGGAACATTTTAATGATTTGTTGAAAAAGTGATTTAAGTTTTCATTGTTGTATTTTAAAACAATTTTTGTTTTTATATCCAATATTAATTTTTTTTGTATAGAATGAGGAATAAAGTACATTTTTAATAATTTTTTATGTTAATTCAGGGTATTACAACGTTTTCAGAGAATACATGATGAAGGTACTCATATGTTTTGAATGTGACATTCATGATATACAATAACGTATATGGGGAATTAATATTATGTTTATTTTTTGTAATTTATTATCTTTATTTATAAATTTCATATATTAAAAGTGTTATAAGGTTAAAAATTTATGGAATGATTATATTGAACATTTAATTAGGTTTTAGTGTTTAATGTATTAATCCACCATATGATGATTTATCCATATATGACAAAGTTTTAATAGAGATAGAAGCAATGGATTATAATTATATTATGTATCTAATATATTTCGTCAGACATGAAAAAATTCATGTCTTGGTGTAATATATGATGTGTAAATTTATCAACTCACAAATAATGGATGAAATTGTGCATATGAAATTAATAGATATCAAGTGAATAAATTTTCATATATTCTCAATTTAGATAGAAACTAAATTACATAAAATTAATAAACTGTTACTGAAATAAAATTACGTCTTTTAATTTTAATTTTTAATGTTATATATTAACTTTTTATTTATTTTTTATTTTATTTATTTGTGAATGTTATCATTGTCACGATAATATGCTTTATCACTCCCCATCAATATTTGAGATATAATTTTCACTTATATGTCCTTGTTTTCACATCCCAAATATTTTATACTCTTTGGAATCCTATAATGTATTATTCAAAATTACATTTACACTTACCATTAACTTTATCAATAGGATTATTTATTAACAATTTTTATGGAAAGGGTTTCTATTATGGAATTTTCAATTGCAAAACCTTTTTTTCAAGTTTAATTTTGATGGAGAAATTCAATTTGGGGGGATGTAGAATGTAAAACCCCAAAATTTTTTGAAATATTTTTCAAAAGTAAATTTAATATTTTCTATATTTCATGTTACACATAACATTTAGTTTATAATGAATTGCACACAACCCTTAGTTTAAACAATACATGTCATATTATTAAAATTTCATTATAAGATAGTTATCATAAAGCCATTACAATCGAGTGTGTTAATATGTTTAAATAAATCCTTATAATTTATGATTTAAACATTTAATTAAGATTAATTCTTTAATTAGAAATTAATTAAGAATTAAAATAATAAACTATATTAAAATAGATAAATCATTTTATAAAAAACTATATTTCTGTGAACAAACCAATTTTACCCCAAGAAATTAAACAATACACTTTTGGTGATTTTTACATTAAATATAAATATTATATATTCAATTAAATATTTATAATTAATCTTATGTATTTTCTATACAAGATCTACGAATAAATAGAATTTTACCGTTAAAAATTGTCTTTTTTTGAAAAAAAAAGTTTTCTATCCATTTTGAACAGTTATTCTAAAAATATATTTTGTAGATTTAATAATTTTTTTCCAAAAAATATATCAAAATTTTGAAATTCCCATTTCAAAATTATCATAGGGTAAAATGTTGATAATTATTTAAACATATTAATTTTTTGATCAATATTAAAAAAAATATTTTTAATTAAAAAATGTTTTTTATATATTTATAAATATATATATTAAAATAAATAAGTTTTAAATTAAAATTATCCAAATTATAAATCTATTAATCCAATTTATGTCATTTAACTATTTTCTGATTGAAATTTTATATAAAATCATTGTAATATTTGGAACATTTTCTCTTTGAAAAACATGTTTTCTCATCTGTGTTTGTGGGATTAATTTTAAATTATATTATTATACTAATATAAATTTACATTTGAAAAATGTATTACATATTTTTAAAAATAATAATATATATTATATAAAATATTTCAAATTAATTTTTGATCAAAATGAAAATTATAAAAATTAAAAATTAGTTACCACAATTAACATAGAAATAGAATTATTGTGGGTTAAACTAAAATGGATATGGTTTAAAATGACCTAAAAAATTATACAAATTTTTTATTCACATATTACTATCATATCATGTCTTATACACTCTAATAACCTATTTTTGGAGACTTGTTTCATGAGAAAAAATTATTCTACATCTTTTCATTTCAATATATTACAATTGCGGCACTCAACTCACTTTTAAAAGGCCACCCTCTCTCATCTCTTCATTACACCTTAAAAAAATTTAGTTCATTACCTTCCCAATTTCATTCCCAAAATCCCCACTCTATTACTATATTCATTGTTTGGGAATAAATCCAACTGTGGAAGTATTTTAGAGAAAACCTAAGGTGGACAACCGAAGAAGTGATATCCTTCTTCAATGAGATTTTATATTTTTTTCCTCTTCCTCATTAAATTATTATTAATCCATAATTATATTATTATATTATTATATTACAAATAATGATATGTTTTTATGTTATGTTCATTACCTACAACCATATCTAATTTAATTAAGTGGGTTACAAAATCATCATTCGTTTGTATAGTGGAATACCGTCTCACGAACCGATGACATTCGTTTTTTCGTTACCACATATCATGGTTAGGTATGATGATGGATATAAAGTATAAATAATATATTTGTAACATTATTATAAAAATAGAGTCATAATATCGTTAATAATTTTCTTAATTTTCTTTCCTTATTGAATTCGATAACATCGCATCTCCGTAAAGAGGACTACCACCTCACGAAGCGATGAGATTCCTTTTTTTTCTATTTCATTACATAGAATATAATAATGATAAATTTAAATAATATACGTGGTTTAAATTAAATAATTATTATATTTATGAAATTTTTTTCAATTTTAAAATATATTATTTCATTTTAATTCTTACCTATACAATCACTGAATTATGATAACATTATTCATGTACTTGTGTACAACCGTCTTCACCAAACGTTTTGACACTTTATTTTAATCACTATACCAAATGATGATAAATATAAAAATATCATGATAATAAATATTATATAATTATAATTATTTAAAAAAAATATATATTACCTACTTTCTATAATGATAATTGCTAAATGAAAACCTTACACATTCATAGGTATGACCTACCATCTCCGTGATTGTAATGTACATTTTTTCTCAAAACAATCTTCCATGAGTGGAATTAAAAGTAAAATTGATGTATAAATATAATAATTATGTAATTATTATTATTTTTGATATTATTTAAATATTATAAATGTACGATGGGTAAAAATATCACATCATAATATATATGAAAAACAAAGCAGTTATTATCGAAAACATAATTTTAACAAGGAATTAATAATAAACAGGTAATAAATAGTCATAAGGAATTCATGTATAGTATAATATAAATAATTATGGTTATATAATAAATTTAAAAATAAATTATATTAAATATATAGTTTGTTCTAATGTGTACAATGTAAGTCGATTTTTAGGTAAGGTATTTCTATTTACTATTTTATTTCTGGGATGCATTTGAAAAGTCAAAACTCATTTGTTTTGTGTGGTGTATACAATGAAAATTTGAAATTTTATTTCATTAATATACTTATTTAATTTATATTAAACATTCCATTTGATGTTATCATGTATTGGGACTTATGATTTGAAGGACTACTAAAGTGTTAAAGGATTTCTATCCCGCTTTTTACTTTTGTGAGATACATGCCATATTCACCACATGTTTCTATTATGTGATGTATATAATGTACATTAATGACTTTTTTGTATTTAATATCGTGAAAAATATGGTCATTTACATATTTATTTTAGTATATCACTTTTATGGGGTTTTAATTTCAAAAGATACCCATGATGAAAGGGATATTTCTCATGATATTCTTTCTTTTGATACATATTTCACATTATGAACCTATCTCATTAATGTGATGTATATAAATCCCATTTGACATGGAATAGCATTAATTTATTTATTATTTAGATTTTATAAGTTTACATTAATGATATTATTTCATGGGGCTTATTATTCAATGGTATTAATGCGGTTAGGTTTTTAATGTTACAATCTCATACATTAACGTGATTTATCAGGATTATTTTTCTAAAGATAAAATATATTGATATAACTCTCAAGAAAATAATGAATTTTTTAAACTCATATTATTTCTAGATAATTAAATTTTTCTCTCAATTTTTAACTCTTTATATAAATAGGTGTTATAAAAAATGTTTTAATAAAAATCATCTTTATTTGTCTCTTCGGTCGAAAAAAATGTTTTCCTTCAAAAATATTTTTTTCTAAAAATATTTTAAAATATGCTACCAACATTCATAAAATGATTTATTAAATAAAATATTCAATATGTTTATTAATTTTTTTTTAACGTAATCTTCATATCATATTCCAAACAATGCATATTTTTCTTATATATATAAAATGTGAGTGGAATCATTGGTTTATCATGTACGACATGAATGGGAATTTCAAACATTTTGACTGTTACTTTATTTGATTTTTTAGTTTATATGTTCTAAATGTTATATTCAAATAATATTATTTTTAAAATATATACATAATTATTTTCAATATAGATAGTTTATTTCCCTTAAGAAATGTTTTAAATGATTTTGAAATTTAACTTTATATGTTTTAAACATAATTTTCAATGAAACGAATTTCAAAAATGGTTTATGAATTTTTATGTTTTTAAAATATATTTTCAAAAAAAATTATTTTCATTATAAAATATTACAATTGAGTTTCATTCAAAATAATTTTCCATATATGATGAAATCCTATGATATATGTTTTTTTCTATGAATATTATCCATAGATATCATTACTTTTTTAGATGGTTTATTTTTATAATGGCAAGATTTTAATGAAACCGATTTTTATTATATGGTTCATACCATGATAAAATTATTGTGAAACCTATTTATTTTTCAATGTGTTTTGTTATGATGAAAAAATGAAATTATTATGAAACATGTATCTTTTCTACATGTTATGATATGATAAAATGACTACGAAACCCATTTCACTAATGGGATATAATAAGTTGAATTCTTTATAATAATTTGGAAGACATATGAATTATTTGGATTATGTGATATTTGTTACCTTATAACCACTGAGGGTGGATAAATTATAACCAAAGATAGGTGATACATATATATTTTTCCAATTAATTTTGTAAATTTTTATATCTCATGAGTTAGAATGGAATAAAATGGGGAGTGAAGCCATGTTCGAAAGGGGATTTGTATGATATGATGGTCTTGGGAGTGAACCTTGACGACTATGATGGTTTGGGGAGTGAACCCATTCAAAAATGATACCTTGTAAGAGATCCATGACTACTATGGAACTGCTTTTATATGATTATGTGTATTTAAAAATTCCATGTCTTATGCCAATGTTATGCACTCATAGATTTTGTTTTTTGATTTACTTATGATTGAAGTCCTATGAACTTCAAATCACTATTCAATGACATAGGATTATAATATCTGATATATAGAATGTGGGTTTTATAAGTTTTTCTATGGTCTCATGCCTTTATGTTCATGTTATGCTTTTGTTTCTTCCTTGTTTACCTGTACTGGGAATCTGAGATCACCGTTTCTTATGTTTCCTTTACAAATGTTATGAAGAATGGTTTTACATAGCAAGTGTTTTCGAAGATTTCTAATGGAGAATATATTTATTTGATGTGTTTAATGTATTTAAACGTATTAAAAGATTCTATACATACTCTACAACGAAACTAATCTATTTTGGTCCTCAGGCATGTATTTGTGTAATGTATTGAATAATGGTATAAAGTTATGTTATATCCATGTATAAAATAGTCTAGGTCATACAATTCACCGTAATATAATTTTAATATTCTTATTTAAATTTTTTTTTTCATGTTATGACATTAATTTTAAAAAATTTCTATTTTAAATTATAATATTTTCTCACAAAAAAAAATTAAGAAAAAATATTCTTAAAGATTAATATTTATTTACTAAACAAGTGAATATTTATTTTTAACAAATTTATCAATAAATTTAAATTAATTAGGAAATATATACATTACATAAATTAGTTTATAATATTCATACCATACTATTTAATGTCATGGTTATAATTGCTATATTTAAAATAATATTGTTTCATTGTTTGTTAATTCTCGGTATTGTAGTACTTTTATGACTTGTATGTTATCCAGTATAAAAATCATTCTTTGCATGTATATCAAGCCAATGAAGAGATTTAATTTAATCAAAAATAATTATATCTTATTATTTTTGGGTGTAACATTCTCATATAATATAGGTGTTTTATGTTTTATACCATATCAAACATATTTTTCTTATTTAAGTATCATGGGGTGCTACAACCTCTCCACTTTTATAAATTGAATCCTAACACATAAAACATTATCTCCGAAATCAAAGGTATGAAATTTAATTTATTTTTTGAAAACACACATCAATAAATGGATAATAAAACATCCTCTTGAAAAGATAAAATATAGAAGTATGAAGGCCATAGATAATAACACCAAATAGGTTTCCAAATAGGACAAAATATGTAGTATGTCCTTATTCAGACAATGTAGAAAAGATTAATATAAAAAAATGATATAAGTTGATAAATTTCATTGATAATTAGAATGTAAATTATCAATAGAAAGTAAATATCCACAAAACCACCAACCAAATATGTCTGAAAAGGTAATTTATTTCATTTTATTTGATGCTAATAAGAAATAATTGTTTTTAAAATCCGTTTACTACAGTTGAGGAATTACATTACCATATATACGTGTAATATAAGTTAATATAATTACTTGGGGATTATGGTTTATTCTATTAATCAATTCCAAACACAATCTCATTTTTCTCCAAATTATTAGTATTCAAGATGAAATTTTTATGCATGAAGCACTGAAATAAACTTTTAATGAATCAAATTATTCAAAAAAATGATACATATATATATATATATATATATTTTTAAATTCGCTAATTTTTTTATCAAAATTAAAGGTAAATCAAAAAATTATCAAACCATCATATAACTAATTAATACATTAATCTATAGAGTAATTCCCATTGTTAATCATAAATCATGTGATAAATGAATTACTGGGGGTCCCAAATAACCGTAAATGTTTATATTAGTCTTTTAACTTATGATCAACCACAATCTTATTGAATAATGGTTTTTCCAAAAATAATAAAATAACATCAAATAAAAACATCATAATGGTAAATTTTATCTAAACTCAACTCTGATACTAACTATAAAAGCCCCAAACCCACACTCTCAAATTAGTGATAAAATCATAAACATTAAATTTATATCTTGATATTGGTAAATGTGGCCAGGTTTTTTCATTACAAATATTAGATGATCATAAGGAAATGATAGATAAATTACATATACAATTGAATTCTATTTTTATATTTTTAGTTAAATTGGATAAAATATTAACAACATGGTTATTAATCAACTAATTCATAATGATTGAAATAATATCCCACTATAAATATTTTTTCATATTCCATATTAAGTCTTCAACATATCTGAACAACTTTATCATGTTATAAAACATTCTCGACATAAATTAGTTTAATATAATTATTTATATAATGTGGAAAAAAACATAATAAGGGTGAACAGAAATGATATGTACACATAAACATAATCCTTATAAATTGGATGTCATTAGTGAGAATAATAAGAGACAAAGAGTATGATGAAATAATAAAAGTTCATGAGAATATCCCAATAATATTCAAACCCATTAATAATTTGTTCAAAAAACAATAAAGCATGGCATAAAGATTTAAAAAAGGACACAATCATAAAATTCAATAATCACGAGACATGTGATATCTATCTTGACCTAAGGAAGCATTTATAAGCCATAAAAATAATAATAAAAGTGTTGTCATCATGGGAAACCATCATCATAACGATTTTTATATTCATGTAAAAAAATTTGGATCCCAATTAAATCCATTTGAGAAAACCATAGATAACTCCCTCCTGCATGCCTTAATGTACTAGGATAATTACCCAATGAGTTGGAGGATTATATATGTTGACTCATCGTAAAAGAAATGTTGGGATCACTCGACTCCATATAGGTGCACCCATTGTATAAGAAATATTAGGATTCAACATGAGTTATAATGGGGATAAAACCTGGGAAAAAAATATATCGGGCCCACCCATAATGTTCAAGTAAAATCCATGAATAAATCATTTGGAATCTTCAAATTTATACATAACAACAATCATTGTTTTCATTTCTTTATTCACCCATGGAAAAGAAATAGGTTCCCTTTTTATATAATAATTAATCCAAATAAATAATAAGTATGATATCAATACAACATATTTCTAGTTGATTATCAGTAAAAACAAGTGTTTTTACACAATGGAATGGAAATAACATTAAAGGATCATTAAAATAATTCTTAAGGAATATAACCTCTTCATATTGAAAATAAATTTTTATAAATATTTAATCATAAAATATTTATAAAATAATTTTATTTGAAAATATCATAGGATACAAAGAATATAAGATTAACATAGAATAATTGTAATGATGGTGAAAAAATATGTTTATTTCATACATATTAAGACAAATATTGCTTTCACATTGTGAGTAAAATCTAAACAATCCTTTTTTAGAAAATGATAGGAAGACTATATTTAATTTTCTAAAAAATAGTAATATATAGGTAAAAATTATTTAAATAGGTCATTTTTTTAAAGCTAAAAATATTTTTGAAAACATTTCTACAAAACATGGATTTTCATGAAAATGATTTTCTACCGAAGTGAGAAATGAGGACATATTTTCTTAAAAAATATTTTCCTCGAAAAATTATTTTTAAGATCTAAAAATTACATATATAAAAAGGAATCCATTTTTTATTAAAATAAACTAGAAAACATAAAAATGAAACATCAAATAATTGATTAATCATGGTGTGCTGAATCTAAATTCCATCCTTGTCTGTTATAGTTATATTTTTTTAAGAATAGTCGAAAAATAAACATTAAATATGTTTAAAAAATATATTTACAACTTTGGAAACAATTTAATCATAACCCCATGAAAAAATATGAATTAAGAAAATAGTAAATATCCTTAAAATATATAAATTCATTATATAAAATTTCAAAAGGTCTTTATATAAACCACATAATATAATATTGGTTAATAACGTAAAAATGTTCCTCAATGAAAGAAAATTGTGATAGATCCCATTAGAACATTGGAAATCTCTTGATCAAACACCCATGAAAGAAAGAACCTCATATTAGTAAATAAATCCTAATAAATTTCATTAAAATAATCATAAAAAAATTAATGGGTATTATATACACCACACTATTAAAAAATTTGTGAATATGGCATATTTATCATATAAATAAACATTATACAAGTATCCCCTTATAACTTTTCTAAAGTTTGAATCCAAAGAAACATTCAAGATTAAAATAAACTGAATCAATAAATATCCTAAAAATAATAAAAATCAAGATATTATAGTTAAGGGTGTATTTCTATACATGAAACCAAATAAAAGTGTGTTTCATATGGAATATATCTCCCAAAACAAAAATAGAGACTACAAATCCCTTACCTCGAGTCCAAACATTCCGTCCATTTCCTTTAACACATGTATAATAAGTTTATATAAATTATAATATTTATTAATAAACTTTAATTGCATGATTAATTTATACTTAAATCATTTTTTTATTTTTATTGAAATATTTAGATATGTAATCTGTTAAGTCAATGTTGAGTGTTTTGGGGAAATTTAGTTCATTGTTTCAAAATGACTTAAGTGTTTTAAATACGATAAATGCAGAAATTATTTCAATATGTAAAGAATAAAAATAATGTTATATTTGTAATAATAATAATTAAAAAAACATTCAAATCTGATCCTGAAATATTTTTATAATAAGTGAACTACGTTACAATAATAGAGATGTTAGGTCGTACATACACATGAGTAACAATTAAATTATTCTATAATCATTAATTTAAGAAGGAAAGTAATATTATATATTTATTTAATTAAAATAATAATATAAATAATTTTTTGTTTAAATATATTTATATATCTAATCCATTTGAGGTGGTTATAGTAAAATAATTACATCACTTTATGGTGGGAGTGGTGCACATATATTCACAAACGATGTCATCATATCTCAATGAGAGGAAATGTAAAAGAAAATGGTATATATTATATTTATATAATGATAAATAAGTCATCAATATAATAATTATATCACTTATATAAGATATACTCATTCACATTATCCTTGTTATCTTTAATGTAAATCCTTAATAAAAAATGCATCACATCACTTGTGATTCAATAGTCTGCCACATACAAGAGTGACATTATCATATCCACTAAAGAATGGAAATTAAGAAGGTATATGTGATGTAATAAATATATAATTATAATTATTATAACAATAATATTTACATATTTTAATTTCATCATTATAACATGCCATGATAGGCGATGATGAGAAACAAATGACACCAGTTCATGAGCCTGTAGTCTTTCATACACACGAATGATATTTTCATATCCCATTTGATGGAAGTGGAAATTGATTTAAAACAATATATATATTTAATAATATCCCTTTATTTGGAAATATTGATGTAATTGTATAATCATAATTGAATAAGATTTATAGTAGGTGGATTAAGGAATAAAATAATGTCAATCAGTTAAGAATGATACCTCTCCTTTGGAAAATATCATTAAGTAATCACTAAATGGATTCATTGGATGGTATACCGATCAAACTAAGATATCTAGGTATCCGGAAGATAGGTTCGTAATATTTTTTGTAATATATTGGCTAATTAAAATTTATCATCCTATCAAGTGATCCACTTATCCCATGCCCCGAGTTGGTGGGCCAAATGGACTCAAGCAAACCTTCCCATATACTAGAGGTTTTTGATGAGAAGAATGGTGTTGAAGGTGGTACAGTTAGAAAAATAAACCGTTTCTTATATTGGAAAATTAGATACAATAATAAATATTATACAATTTATTCATAGATATACATAATGTATAATAAATCAGTGGAATAATTAATAACTAGGAAACTGAAAAATAATAAAAAGTCTATACACAGTGTCTTTTACATGGATGCTTGACATGATAATTTTAAAAAGTGGATCGTGGTACATGAATCTACAATATTGTTATACAAAAATAACGAAACGAAAAATTTATGCTCTACTATCATATTGGGGGTATGCTTATTCCTCTCCTCATATTCTCTTTATATATAGGGAGAATATTAGTGACCATTAGCCAGGAACATTCCCTTATGAGTACCTACCAAAAAAACTTCCCAACTACCAAATATTTCATGAGTATAGTGTGATATAAAATCATTATAGGAAACTGTGATTTGTTTTAAAATTAATACAAGAAGATCTCATAACTAAGTAGTTTTATGGTATAAATGAAAAAGTAAACAAAGCTGAATAAATAAATAACAACCTCTTCTAGTTCATAGGGGACAACTGAAATCTCTATCTACATCAGCTCATGGCTATAATAAATGTTTGATCAATTAATATATATAATGATATATTAATAATGTTTATATATATATATATATTAGTTTTATTTTTCATCAACCAATATTAACTTAAGATATGAGGATGTAAGTAGGCATATACTTAGAATACTTGATGATGGTTGGAAGGGGTTATAACTCTGACATCCATGACAAGTCTAATAACCCCTAATCTCAAGAAATAGGGTAAATGATCTATATATAATAATGAGTGGGGCACATGATGACCATCATTCGTTATGGTGAGTGTTCCACCATGTCACCATTTGAAACAAGGGATGTGGTGTGTCAACCCATCGTCCAACTAGTGTTAGTTGTGTGACACGTAATTCTCAACACATGATGTAAGAAAAAATGTAGTCTTCATGATCAATAGAACCCTTACCATCATACACCAACATATATCAATCCACAATCAAATTTATAGTAATATAATGATTCATTATCTCCTACACATTTTAATAATAAATACCGTATATTAACGAGGAATATAAATCAATTAATAAATTTTTGTAATCTTGATGTAATAGGAATGGTAGTACCATCATTCAGAATTTATTTCATTTATATTGTTTAATTACATGATTTAAATGAAAACCAAAATGAATAATCTAATCAACATAATCAATTCTATTAATTCCCCAACACATGAAATTTAAATTATAAGGCCCAAAGATTCATTTAGAGGGTGTCAAAGATGAACTAGAAATTTCCTACATGGCTAATTCCAATTTTATAAAGGAAATAGAACATAAGGGGTTGCACGTATTCATTAAAAAATATTTTAATATAGGCAATTCCATTTATTCACGAAGTCATGTTTATAAAAGGCATATCAATCAAATTAAGAATTAAATTTATTGGGAAAAACAATATTGAACATCCAAGGGGTTCTGATAACTTAGGTATACAATCTATAAGTACCAAACAATGATCAACATTCATATACCATATTTCTTAGATCTAATTTGATATGTGAAACTCAATTAAAAGGATATTCAGGGAAATTTTTGGCTTCCAACACAATTAGAAAGGTATGAAACACCATACCTCTTAGGGAAAATGACCAAGACACCATTGTAAGGTCCTTTGATGACTCCTCATCTGATGAAAACATAATATTCTAAGATGATTAAGATAAATATAGAAAATTGTCCAATTTCAATAAAAATAGTGAAACTATAGATTTCACCTAAATAGAAAAATATATTTAATTATAAAGTTAGATAGGATGGGAGAGTACGTGAGAGCATACCTCAATCTATCATATGCTTCCTTTCAATATTTATTTTTCTTCAACATAGTGATTTACAGAATAACCTATTCTAAGGATCCTGGAAATCCATGGATGATGAAATCCAATTACATCCACTATAGAAAATAAAGTGGAATGAAGAAATAATAAATAGATTAAATTAGTGGGGAAATGTAATTTCACCCTCAAAATAGGGGGCACACGATAAAGGATCTAGGTTTCCCAAATCGTGCACAAAAATGTACTCAAAACAATATCCAAAAGAAAGACCACACATGGTTAAGGGTCATAGTTTCCCAAACCATATGAAAATGTGTGAAGTAACACTATAAAATCTCTATATTTTTTTGCACGGTTGTGTTCATGGAGGAACGCAGTTTCAAAAAAAACCATGTGGATCCAACATCACATCTTCTTTTCCCCACATAGTTAGTAAAGACCATTAGGGTTGGGTGGTACTATTTCTACTTACCATGAAGCTCAATCTTTTTTCCAATTTTCCGAAACATTAGGATCTGAACAAACCTAGGATGCTCATATGGCCATCAATAGACCGAAGTGTGTATTTATCAAAATTAAATAGAAGAATTAAATTTTCAAATAAATTGAATATACCATCATTAAAATAAGAATCATTAAAACCTACCCTCATTAATGAAACCCATCCTTAAGATGTCCTTTTGAGGGTAAATAGGTATCATCAGCAAAATTTTCAAGCCACTGAGCTCATATGTCAGCTTCCCACATGTAGGTATCATCTAGTACATAATCATGATTCCATAACTCCCATACCAAAGGATATGGAATTTTTCACGGTGTCTTCATGATACGATCAACAATATGAACTAGATACTTTTCAAATGGAAGAATAAAAATAAAATTCAACCTTATTAGGCTAAAATACATGTGACAGGATTGAATGTTATCAAGGAAGTTGATACACATGAAATACATCATGAATTTATTAGTATTTCTGATTATGTTAGTACTGATAAGACACTGGTATCATCTGTTTCACATACTTGAAGGGTCCATCCATCCTTGGTGAGAGCTTAGCCTACCTCTAAATACAACTTTGGCCCTAACTAGGTGAGACTCTCAAGAATATTTTGTTTCTATACTCAATCTCAAGAGGTCACTGGTGTCTGCGGGTATAAGACTGCAATCTAGAGTGAGCTATCATAATTAACATTATGATTAACTAGACCTACTATCCATTCTCTTGAACGAGACGTGGTCCATGTATAGTTTCCTCCCCTGCCTCTAGCTAACACATAGGTGAGTGGAAAGGCCTACCATATTGGGAATCATAAGGAGTCATCTTGATGGTATCTTGAAAGCTATAGGTATATGATAATTCCGTATGGGAAATGTTTTTCTCCCAAGAAACCTAAATTTTGAGGACACATTCATAGAGAATTTCCTCTAAGACTAAAATAATATGGTCTATCTATCAATCAGTATGAGGTTGATAGGACATTCTCAGAAAAACTAGTGTACAAAAATCCTTCTTCAACCCCTTTAATAAATGGGATTTAAAGGGAGATTCTCTATAAAAAATGATAGAACTCGGAGGTCCATGAAAATATTTATCCTAAAAAACCTATATAATCTCTATATTATCTATTTATATGGTCTCTTACATAGTTTATAAGTGTCCAACCTTTAAAAAATAGTCAATGAAAACCAACACCGCATCATTTCCATGTGGTGATGTGGGCAGAATAGTTATTAAATCAATATAAGTATCATCCCATTTTCACTCAAGAATGGAAATTGTTAATAATTTCCTTTCCAGGTGTGAATTTTTTGGCTACAACAGTTGAATGGTAGAAAATCGAGTGACAATGCTAGAAATCAAACATTTCATACCAGGAATACAATACTAGCACCTTAAGTCCCAATACATTTTGGTGACCTCGGGATGTACTTACCATACTGAGGCATTAAAACTCCCACATCATCTTCTCAATGATTTTTATTGGGAGCTACACATTACCATTTAATTGTAAGGAATCACCACTATAAATGATCTATCTTAAAGACGTTCCATCATATGAGACGATTTCCATTAGGACAAGGCCTTCAAGATCAGATATTTGACTCATTCAAAGTCATTCCAGAAGACTAGATGTCACTAATTAGTATGTGAGGATAGTCTACCCATGATACTCTTTAACCACAATCTACATCTTGAAGAATAATTCCACGACTATACATTTTCTACTAGATTCAGGAACAGTATGATCCCATGCCTTCGGTCTCAGTGTATCTTCTATAGCATTACCCTTACGAGGTATATAAGAAATATCAAAATCAAATGACTGTAGATACTCAACCCACCTATGATTTCTGAGATTTAGATGATTCTATGTAATGATATACCTGATGATTTTATGATTAGTTAATTACATAAAACAATCTACATATACATAGTATCTCTAATAACATAGATCATGAACATCCTTATCAAGATCGAGGTCATGAATTGGGAAATTATGCTCATGAGTCCTCAGCTGATGTGGCCCACACAAGATTACTCACTCATCCTACATCAGAATATTTTAATTCATTAAACCTTATGTTTCATATTACATTGTATAAATTTGATATATCTCTAGAAGAATCAATATTGGTACTAATGTCAAACAACCCTTCAACTCCTGAACGACTGCTTCACAATATTCTAAACATATGAATTTCACATCCTTGTTTTTCAAAATCGTATATGTCGCTAAAATATTTTAAAAATCATGGATTGAGCATCTATAATATTAAAATACTCCAAGAAACTCTAAATATCAATGAAAAACATAGGATTATCATATTAAACTACATATCTCACTTTATCTAGTTCAATAGAGACTCCTAACTCAAATATTACATGACCCATGAAGTGGACTTTGTCAATACAAAAGTGGAATTTATTCGGCTTATCATATAGTTGATTTTCTCTCATTTTATTTAGCATGATGTTGAAATGATTGGCATGTTCGTGTCTAGAGCGTGTAAACACTAAGATGTCTCCAACAAAGAATACCACAAAAGAATCTAGATGTGAGTGGAAAACTGAATCTCAAAATCAACGAAGACTTTATGTTGGCCTCGAATACCAAACAACTTGACCAGGTACTCATATAGATAATACTTTCTATATAAATCTATGTAGAGAATTTTTGATGACCAAACATGCCCCTGATGATATCCCATCCTCAAATATATATTTCAAAACACTCTTTATCGTTGTATTTGATCAATGAGGTCCTCAATTGGAGGCATTTAATACTAATTCCTTTCAGTGAGATGTATTGAACAATAGTAATCCACACAAATCCTAAGGGTTTAATCCCCCATCTCTGAAAAAAGGACTAGTGAACCCTAAGGTGAACTATTGGGGAATATAAATTCTTTCTCCAGTAGATCCTAAATTTGTTTCCTGAGATCCAAATACACTATATGTTCCAACCAATATAGTGGAATGGTCATTGGTTCTATTACACGGAGAAGTTCAATAGTGAATTCTCACTCTTGTACATGAGGTCGACTAGAGAAGTCATCAGGAAAGATGCCCCTAAAACGCTCCACTACATGAGGGAATACCATGGGTTGTAACCCTTGATCATCCAAGAAAATAATAGCGATATATGTTGTCACACTACCCATCCTCTATTTTCTAGGTCCCACTCGTGTCTCATGAACATCCCATTATCCCTTTTTTATGTACATAACACCCACTAGTGATGTAAACATCACCTTATGATGATAGGATTCAATATGGTATTGATGGGAAACCAATGGATCCATCCCGATGGTTAAATCTATTCCTGTCATGTTGAGGCCAATAAGATTCCATATGGAGTGGGTTCTTCTTATCTCAAGGGGACAATACTTACAATTAAGGATGCCATCAGATTTTATACCTAACATGATAACTAGCATCATAACACTATATAACTATTTGATATCAAGGCCTGAAATTCATGTAATAGTTGTAGATATAAACAATTGAGATGTAACGTTTTCAAATATATCAGACTCTAATGAGGAGGATACAAGAATAGTACCTCTTACAGTAGAAGGCCTAATGATATACTACTTAGGTATAGGTTGGAGTAAATATAACTTCCTTTTACCATGGACCTGAGTCGCAACATAACTACCTAGAGAAATCCCGCTCTTCTAGTAAAGAGAATCATGAGTCTGACTACCTCTAAATTGACTGGCACTTCATCCTAATAAACTTGTGGTATTCGTGCTACCTACCTAGCATGATCTTACTTCCCCTATCTTTAATTTGGGTTATGGTTAGATCCCCACTAAAAATATGTTGAAGGTAATGTTCTACTGAAATGATGGATGGGGACCATCTATCTACAACCTATATGTTGTACAAGATCTTATAATAATTGAGGATTCATGTGTCCCAACATTACACCATCATGCCATATCAGAATATTGTCATCAAAAATAGAATATATATTGATACCTCCCTAGGTAGCCTTAGAATTTTACTTTTTCCTGGAAGAATAATCTCTAGTAGATCTAGGTGCACAACAGACATAAATCACACCACCATATTCCCTAAAAAACTAACTCTGTAATAAGGTCATGGTTGATGATTTTAGAAATGCTAGTCAACCAAAATACAATAACCTACGATTGGATAACATTAACCATCCCATACTCGAATATCATGGAAGTCGTAATTCATCACCTACTTGAGTAGGAGTAAACTACAGCAGGCCAGTTAAATGGGTAGATTATTCATTAACGGACATTCATCCCCCATACATGTTCATAAATTCTCTTGAAAAGTCAGCCCATAGTGTATGAGAAAAGAAAGATTCATAATTTTTTTAAAAAATCTATCAAATTATTATTATGACATTTATCCACCTCGGTAATAATATCCCAACACCTATTGGAATAATCATGCAACATATATGTTTCAAGGATGAGCCTCAACTCTATCAGCATTTTATATGCTCAAATATTGAGATAATTAATTTGATATATGACCCAGTAGCATGTGGTCTGGAACCCCCCCCCCCCCCCCCCCGAAATAGTGGGATGGTGTTTTGGATGGAATATAAAAGTCAATTTATCAATACTATGGGAATATCAAACAAACCCTTTAATATCCTGAAACGTATCTAGAAATACCTCTAGAAACTGTGTCTCGATTCCTATATTAGGAACATAGAGAGGTTCCAAATGTTACACTATATGAGGAATTACATGTATATCAACACCCTCATCCTCAGGTGCATGGTCTTCACCTCCTTCAGGTCATAAAACATGAAGAAATCATGTCAGCATGATACTACAATGAAAAACAGACACCTTAGAATATATTTTATAAGTATATAAAATATTTTAGATAAAAAACATGGACTGGGGAAAAGCCTTCCAATATAAACGAGCACAACTCTCATTATGTTATAGAATGAAGGTCTATATGGAATAGAATAAAAAGGCCATAATAATTTATGATATTCCCCACTAACTACCACTAATCCTGAGTTCGACATATAGTCTTTGTTTCACATGTATATTTAACAAATTTTCCTTTAAAATTAATATTCATTTTATATTTATGTTTGTTGTGATATTTAAATCACATTAAATTGTTAAATTTTGTGTAATTCCATTCCAATCCATAATGGCTTGTAGAAAATAAGAATGAAAATATTAATTTCATTTAATTAACACCATAATTGGTTCAAGCCCATGTGACCATTGGTCGATGACTCACTATTCCATAATTGTATGCTTAACGTTTCTGATTTTCCCAATGAAGAAAAACATTATTTCGTTAAGGCTGACTCATTATGAGTCAATTAGGTTTTCCAATCCCATAAAGAATGTGAGCACATTTCAATATATAATCAAGGAACTGATAATATGAAACATAAATGTGAACACCGAAATTTGACATGGCATAGAAAGGTGCGTGGCATATTAGTCATATTGTTCTTATAGTGATTTGTGAACTAATGAAATTTCCCCATTACACTAGGCCGTGTTAATGAAATCTCATTCTAATAACTTCAATAATAATAATAACATAAAAGAAGAGTGTCACCTAATGATGAATTCATATCATCTATAAATTGAATAATCAATAATAATAATATCTCATCCAAGGTAATTTAGGTTTCCCCTATATATGGGTTAGATATGTCCATGAATGGGGTCAATTACATATAACACTTACTCCAATTTTCGTATATAATACCCAGACTATATGAAAAAGGAAAAATTACCTCTAATACCAATTTTTATTCTCCTAACCCAATTTAAACTTAAACTATGCCTTGAGTTGGTGGGTCACATGGATTGATGTGTACCTTCCTGTACACCAATTGTTGTTGACTAGTTCTGAGGTGTGAAGGTTGTATAGTGGAGAGACTATACTATCTTATCATAAAGGACTAATTAGTAAAATAAAAAAAATAAAAAATTGTAAGCATATTTGAACATAAATAATAATTAAGTATTGGAATAAAAAATATATTTGAAACAAAATAATAATCAATATCCAAAAGATTGTGTCATGTACATATATACATGGCATGATGATATAAAAAAGGGGAATAGCATAAAGGAATCTAAAATTATGCTATACAAAAACTACAAAAATAACAATAGGATTTTTCATTAGAAACATGAGATTATGATCCATCCTCTACTCCTATGGTCAATTTGTATGTAAGTAGTATCAAAAACCAGTGTTAGGGTTCTTCCCCTTGTTAGTACTCAAAAAACATATAATAAACTCGGTTACCAAAGTCATCCTGAGTAGGGTGTGAGATAAAATCCCAATAGGCCACAAAATACATTTTATTGATGTAATAAATGTATATCTCATAACTAAATTGTGTGCAAGAATATATTATAGATTAAAAAATATGAATAAGTTAATAATTGTCAGTTAAGGTTCCCAAGGGACACCTATCAGCTTTACCTTCATCAACTCATGGACCAAAACAATTTATATTATTTAACTATATGAAAATATATTATAAATTTGTATATATAATCTAGTATATTTATATATATCATCCACCTATATGAACCAATTACCTAGAGGCAGTAGTGACCATATACCTGGAATACTTGGGTTCTTCTTGATCGAGGAATAACTCACACATGACTGATATGTCCAATAAGATTATAAGATCAAAAAATATGGTACATTACCTAAATATCATATTGAGCAAGGGAAACAATTCTCTTCAATCAAGATGGTGACTGTTCAATCACGTCAACACTTGAAACACAAGACGTGGTTCATCACACCCACTATCCAACTAGTGTAAATGGTGTGATACTTCAGGATCAACACCTAATGTAAGGATGCCTGATGTAATCATTTTCAATAGAACCCCTACCATCATAACATATCCTATATCATTGGGTAATCATATTTATAATAACAGTAAGGAAAAATTAACTCTCAAACAAGTCTTTCATCTAACCCATATATACACAAGTCATACAATTGATTTAAGACAATTATGTAAACATGGACTAATAGGAGTGGCCATACCAAACATTATTAGTCATTTAATTTATATCATTTCCTTCAATAATATTAAATCATATAAACATGAATAAAAAATTTCACATAATCAATATTAATTCACCAAGACATGATATTTCAATTACAAGGATCAAAGATTCATTTAAAGGGCTCCATGGACTAAATGAAAATTACCTCAATGATAAATTCCAATTATATATAGCCCTATAAAATTATTAGGATCCTAGGGTTCAATAAAAAGTTAATGTAGAAGAAATTAAATTTATAATCCTTACCAAATTCTGAGAAGGCATCCCTAAAAAATAATAAATTAACTATATAGGGAAAATTAAGATGAAAACCCCAAGGGGTGTCCCAAATCACGATCAACAACCTATAACATACAAAAAATGATCAAAATGATTATATCAAGGTGAATTTATCAATTTCATATGAGAAAACAAATTAAAATGTGATGTGAGTAAAAGGGCGGTGTATGCCATAATATCAATGCTACGAAACAATAAAACCCTTATGTAAAATACCAAGACCTCCTACCTTTGGGTCCTTGATGACTCCTCATCATATGGATTCCTCATATTTGATGTAGGATGATAGATATCAAGATAAATATCTAATTCAGTAAAAATGGGAATGCAATATTTTACCTAAATAGTGCAATGGATACAAAGAAAAAATTAGGTAGGAAGGGAGAAGACTTGGGAGCACATATCTAGTTATTTGAATCTTCCTTCAGATCTTTATTTAGACATATTTATTGAGTGTTCTAGAAGAACAATGATTGAGCAACATAGAGAGAAATGGGAGAAGAAAACTAAGAATATCCACTATAGAAATGAAGATGGAATGAAGAAATAGTAAATAGATTTCCTTAGGGAAAATCTAATGTCACTCTGAAAAAGGGGGGGTGCATGGTTAAGGCACACTATTTCATAAACCATTCAAAAACCATTCTCAATAAACTATCCAAAATAGATACCCTACATTTCTAAGCCACAGAGATTCAAAAACCGAGTGAGATACCACAATCAAATGGATTCAGTTTTTCACACGGTCTTGTGCCTAGAGTGGCACAGTTTATGAAAAACCATATAACTCATGGTGAACCTCTAATATGATACACACATTTATTACACACAATTCAAGATAGGTGGTATGGTTTCTACTAACCATGTGACACATTCATTTTTCCCATTTTCAGGAACGCTGAGCTCCAAATATGCCCCATATGATCTTATGACCTTAATTTAGGCATAGTTTAAATTTTAAAAGACAAAACTAGGGATTTAAATTTCAAAAAAAGGATTGATAATCTCATGAAAATATGATATGTTACACCAAATGTATTTTTAGGAGTTATTTGGATATGAGAGGGGGTGTCCTTATATATGTGAGGTGAGTGGAAAACATTTAATAGTTAAAAAGAAAAATTATGTACCCATGTTTCCCTCATTCCACATGTCTAAATAATGGGATATTATCAATAAAAATACATATTTGGTTAAATATATTTCAATTAAATAGTTTTAATAATTGTATTTAGGTCATTTTGACCCTAATTTTTTAATTAACCCCCCAATGAAATCATTTTCACATTAACTATGGTAATTAATTTTCCTGGATTTCACTTGAAATTAAGATAAAAAATTATGTTCAATTTATTAAAATAATATTAATTTTTATGATTACAAATATGAAATCATTCATACCAAAATCAACGTATATATATAGAAAAATATAAGGTAAAATTTAACCCACAAACGCGATAAAATAGTGTGTTTTCTAGAAGTTTATTTTTGATAAAAGACATGATTTCGTATTAAATCTGTTTCTAGTAATAATAATTATTTTAATATAAATTAATATTTAGAGATATATAATATAAAAATTTAATTAATATCATTCAAAAAAATGGGTTTTTCTAATTAATTAAAAATGAGAAACAATATAAGCATTATAATTGTTTAAAAAGTCCCAGTTTTTAGAACCAAATACAATCTTATACCAAAATCAATGTGAAGATAATTAAATAAAAATTAATTTGATTAAATATTTATAAATAATAATTAGGTTACTTGAAATAGAATTCTTATCCCATAGGTACTTTAAAATTACTTAATTTATTAAAAATATATGACAATTTTACAATAATAGTTATTTTTCATTATTAACTACATAATATATATTTTCCAAAAAATAACAAAATTTAATAGTAATTTAATTTTTATAAGGTTATTTAAAAAATTATTATCATATTATGAAATTCATTTTAAAAAATTTATAAAAAATATATATAATACTTTCTGAAAAAAGAAATTAAAAATCACTTTTGAAGAAAAAATATTTTTGAAGAATAAAATTACCTTTATAAAGGATTATTTATTATCAACTAATAATTAATCAATAAATTTAAATTTAATAAGATATTTAGATATACCGAGATATATCTGATAAACTATTTAATAATATTCATACCCACAAATTTAACACCTAGATTATAATGGTCAAATTTAAAAAATTAGTATTTCATTGTGGATTAATGATCATTGTTACATGTTTGATTGATATCTAGTATAAAAATTTTTGGGTTCTGTGTAATGATATATATTTATGACATTAATTTATTTCAAAACGAAATATATGTGAATTTATTGGCTGTCATATTCTCATATAATCTCAGTGTTTCAAGTCATTTATTCTATAAAAAATAGTTTTCTTCCTTTAAAATCTCTTGTTATTACATATGCATAAGGTCTGGACTCAAGGAAAGGTATTTCTAATCTCAAATATATTCTAGGGAGAATGATTCTATATTTACCAGTTTCTCGTTTTTTTTATGAATATAATGACCTTTTGATAAGTTATATCAATAATAACCTTATTTAAATTTTATTTAATGTTTTGTTTGATGAAATTCTTTTATTGGAATTATGATTCCCAAGCTACCAAATATTTAAGGTACATTATTTTAAAAAAATACTCTTTTAATTTTTCCCTTCATAATATTTTTGTCTCATTTCCTTGTGCTTATAAATTCTTCAATAATTTTTTTAATTATTAAATAGATGATATTGTTCATTTTTAGTAGTTTTTCTTTACATTATTTTAAATACATATTTTTATGGTTTTATATGAGGGACACATTACACTAAAATACTCGTTTCAATGATTAAATATTTTTTCTAAATCATCACTCCCATGTCTATATTTTCCTTAAAATGTTTTATAGAAATATATTATTCTTAAAGGATTTAATAAATACCTTGTTACCCATATTTTATTTTATAATAATTGGTTTAAAAGGAATCTTTCTATAATTTACAAAATAAGTTACTTTTGAATTTTTACTAATATATATGAATGAAATATTTTTTAAATGTAAATTTTTTAAGAATAATTTCAAATTTTAATTACCACTCAATTCATAGAATATTCAGTTAAAGGATTCCAGGGTTCTTTTCAAAGAAAATGTTTTTTTTTGTTTTTTTTTAATTTTATGATTTTAGATTAGTGACCATTATGAGACACACTTTTTCTCTGGGTTATGAACATTCTCTGTATTACCTACATTCTCTACCTCTATTCATTGTTACAGACAGATTCTAAATTCAATATATATTTTTATCACATATATACCTAACTTATTCAAAAGTCATTTTATGTGGTAATATATATCATATGTTCAATTCTCAAATTCCTAATTTACGAAATTTTTGTTGACTATGATATGTAGAATGATTTTGAATCCAATTTCATTACATTGCTAATCCATATGATTCTATCTTATGATACATTTCTATTTATGTCACAAATAATCATGATGATATTATGATTTATGCACACATAAAGAACCACAATGTATTGGGAAATTATTTGGTACACTGAGACATTTTGGATGGGATTTTGGCGTAAACCTAATCCATTATGGGTATTTTTCTTCCATGTGATATTTTTTATGATGATAACCCTGACTAATTTTTATGTCATGTTATATGTTTCTTCCTTATTTCATATTATGACATAATCTTGTAATAAAATGCCCATTATGTTATTCTCCCACACGATTATATGTGAACGTTTTCTTTTATGATTTTATATTATACCTCTTCCACACATGTTATGTTTATTTTTCATGTTTAATTACTTAATATGTAATTTTTCTCAACCTATTCATTTTTAATATTATCCAAGCTATCCTATTATATTTTAGGTGCTAGAGGAATTTAGAACCTCATTATGCATATTCAAGTAAATAATCTACTTTTTAGTTGTTTTAAATTACTAGTATTCCAAAGATGGTAGGATAATTTTATATTAAGTTCAAATTTTATGGATATTTATGTTAAATATTTTGTAAAAATATGTGTAAAGGCTTGGATCACCATATTCACTACCTATCATGGTGTGGATTTTAGGTTATGACATTGTCTTATAATTTTGCATCATGATAGAATTATCACATCATATAGTTTCTTGATAATAAAATAGATCCCGATCCCAATCCAAAAATGTATCCTAATAGATATTTTTAACAAGGATATCCTAGAAATGTGGTCCTTTAATGTAAAACTCATAGAAAACATATAAGAGTCCCTATGGGTCCACTTTTACTAGTTTTTTGGTGATATATACAAATAAGTGAGCTGGATATAATATCTATTTTTTTGATAAAATTATATTGTTATCTAATTTTATAGTTTTATAAGATAAAATTTCATAATTAACATTACATGGAATAATAAAAGTATACAAGTGAGATAGAAAGCAATTATTCAGGTATTTTTTTGGCTCTTTAATGTTTATTTGGGGTGCATTGACGTCTATGAAAAACATGAGGTCACATACCATGTATGGGGCTATCTAGAAAATAATGACACCTATCAGGAAATGAATGATTCATCATGGAGATAAAAAATTAAACAACATTTCTAAATTATCATACCTTTTCCATCATATTCTCTATTATTATAAATTATAAGATCATTTTTTTTATTTTCTCAACACTATAGACATATCTACTTTTATAATGATAGTTAGAAGATATTCACGATCATCCCATTTTCATATCATATGTGATTTTATAATTGGAGGGACTCTTGGAGAAATAATATTCTCATAAAATAATTTAAATATTTTCCTTTTGATATATATACAAAATGTGGATGTATGGGACAACTCAATAACTGAAATCTCCTTAAAATAATTATGTTATTCTCAAGTTGCTTGAAAATTAAATGGTGTCTAATAATGATTGGAGGGGTATTTAGAATTTAAAAATCCAAAACTAGTTAACTAGAGAAGCCTCCAGAGTTACCCCATCATGGTGGTGAGGTTATATAAGATAACAGAAACAAGTCTCTTATAAAACGAAAAAAGAAATACCACCATTATAAAAATATAAATAAATATATAAATCTATGGTACATATAATTAAATCCAATCCAAATGAACTATAATGTATAAAAAGACTATACCAACATGTTTACGTTGACCAACCTTCAACTCCAAACCATCCCTATATAGAGGATAAGATAAAAAGTGAAGAAAACATACCACATAATATGATTCTATTTACCTGAATCATGAAAAAAATTATACAAACATCCAGACTATAAAATATGTCTATGAGAACAAATCCCAATGGGAATCCTCCACAAAATCTATAAAATGTCTAATGTAAATAATGATATAGTTATATATTTAAACCAACTTCATTTTCAAAAATAATTTTTGAATATCAAGACATTTTTTCAATCATTCCTTGGGATTTTATAAAATAATATAATATTATCCAAATAAGTAATATGACATTTATCGATGAATAAGAATAAGATAATCAACAATATAATCCATGAATACACCATAAGGGAAACATGTAAGAAGGTAACCACAATCAATCCATCATGTGAAATCATATGAGAAATTAAATATAAACAATCCCTCATGTTAATGAATGTGAGAAAATAACTATGACTAATCAATAATGTGAAAACATTTTAGAATAAAACCAAGACCAATGAATCATTTGATAATACAATAAGAGATGAAAAATCACATTGTTTAGTCTTTAACCTATGGGTATAAATTATAGACACAACAAAGAAATCCCCAATAATTCCCTATGGTGGATTCAATATGTATAACCTATTGTTGCAATTACAACTAATATAGTGCAAGAAAACCTTACGTGACATTACCCAAACTGTGAATGAAATGACTATTTCAAATTTAACCATGGTCACCCAATGCGATAATTTTTTCAAAACCCATTTGAAATTACATCATTATGATTTATATCCAATTTTCCATGAAAATAAAGTATTCATTATTTCTTGAAACCCCATTTTTTCAAAAACCATAAGTCAATAATTTTTTGAAACACTTGGTGCGTACAAACCATTTTTAATGAAAAATATATTAAGAAACATGACTTATTTTGAAAAAAAATCATTATAATCACAAATAAAATCAATTAAATGAATTATTGAAATTCATTAACAATAACCACAATAAATTCATTGCATTATCCATTCACCTACCTATAGAATATAGGTAAAACTACTCACCTTCCGAAATGAAGATTAGGGACGAGTAGATAGGGTCCTAATGATCCTTGATCAATAAGAAAACCTTAAATATTCTATAAAACCCTATATATCAGGAATATATTTCCCATTCAAGTTATAAAATATAGGATTAAAATATTTCTAATAAGGATATTTGAAGAAAGGAAAACCCATATAAAAAACATAACATTCCATGACTTGATCCTTCATGAATGAAGGAAAGCCTCCAAGAATCCCAAGGAAGATGCATATTGACTAGTGGGATAAGATTATGTTGTCCCAATATGATATTAGGTATTCATTAGAGGTTAGAATGGTGTCTTGAATATTTTTTATTAGAAATTAAGATCATTAAAGGTCCACATGCATGGTTTTATAGAGAGTCTGGACATTTGGGAGTGACCAAGCACCTTAAGTGTGTTCCATATACAGTTTTGCTCTTTTGGGTGCTCAGCTTGGAGACACTATTCTGTTAACCATAAAACAACCATGAAAACCCCCAATGTCATATAGTTTATATCACAGAGGTATGGCTATACAATTTGGAAAAATTTTGTGCTCCCTTCCATTAGACAATGCTTGGTGACACTGTATCGTAGTACAAATAGCATAGTTTCTGCCAACCATTTTCCAAACATTCATAACTTCAATGAATCCCAAAAATATCCAAAAAACCACTAACTACCCAACAGGATGACCCAAACATAGAATAATAATCCTAATGGTCTAAATGTACATGTAGTAATTTTATAAAATGTTAAATTCACCCAACTATAAAGGTATTTCCCCCCAAAATGTTCTCAATATTCAAGACTATTAAAAAAAAGATAAGTCTACAACAATATAATCAATGATACCCAATCCAATGATTCATGGTGATCTCAAAAAAATTTCAATAGTAATATACAGTACCTTATCCTGGTTATCTATCATCAAAATTTGGAGTTCAAAAATGATGGTATTTATTTGATGATTGACATCCTCCCATTCAATCACATGGGAAGGATATGGTCAATACCTCATCATCTAGTAAATATAAAATATCTCATGAATTGAAGTCAAATTTGATTTTAAGTCCAATTGATATTCCACATTTCTAAGTTTCTCCACAAATCTCAATGGGTGCAACAACCTAGGTTCAATCATTCCTTTATTACCCCACAGATGATGTCCCAAGTGAGTTGAAAATCTAAAAACCCCCAATCAATAACCTGAAACACTTGCGACCAATGCTGGTGGTCCATATAATATTTATAATGGTTCTATGATGTCAACACACTATTACAAATCTACTACACTTATTTCGTTGTCTCTTGAATGAAACTAAACCCAAAAAAGGACCACTTCCCTAACATTTCCTTACCTAATGGAGATCTTCATCGACACTCACATAATGATTCATAGGGAGTTATATTTTTTCAATATTGATAAATATTTTTATGTTGGAAAATTGAACTAGAGAAAATAATTTTCCCAATATCCATCAAAATCAAGCATGAAGCTGAGAGTATATCGTTAATAACCAGGATGTCTCTATTTATTTTTTCATCAATTTGTGGATGATAAGTTATGCTCAACTATATCTAAGAACAAATCACATCCTACAAAACATTCCATAACCCGATGTGATGCTCGAGTCTCTATCAAATACAATTTTTGACTGAACCCCACTAGGTCTAATAATCTCTGATATGTATTACCCTTTCAGACGTTCCACCTTTTTCATCTCATTGATTGGTAAGAAATGATCTAATTTCATAATTCAAAAAATGGTCACCAAAATAACATTCTTCCCACCATGACTGCAGTGAAAATAAATAATTAATTCCATATAAATTCCATCCCACATCTATACTAGAATGGGAATGGTTTTCCACACACCAGATGGTCTCTAGTGTTCCACTTTAATTTTATGGCAAAGGTGAAACTGTGATAAAAAATCAATAATAAAATACCTCATCCCCATCCACAAATACAAATGTTTCAAGAAATTATACCTCATGGAATCCCTTGGGTGTACAGAACAATATGACTGGTGTCTACTATCCATCAACTACTACCTCATAAAAAACAGAACATCCAACCTACTATGGAAGCATAAACCTTAGCTTGCAGACCAATACCACTCAACTGAGGTATCCCCACCCTAAAATTTCTTACCTAAGTGTTGTACCACAATGCTTATCATATTATCTAGATGAACTCTATATTAAAAAGATTATTCAGCACTCACTCACTATCACCAAGAAAAACAATCCACCAACATCTTACACTATCAAGCTCATTTCAACAAACATAATATTTAGGAACCACTCCTCAACCAATTATTTTATGGATTGTCTTGTTAATTTTTACTGAATTCATTGTAAACCACATTTTCATTAATAGGAGTGTTTGATATATCAAAATCAAATGTCTTTTGATACCCCACATAGAATCTCTATCACATGTTCATATCCCTATTAGCTATAATATAATTTAGGATCATATTATCATAATAAATTTTAAACCACTACCCAATGAGACAATGAAAAAAATTTGAGTTAATTGATAACTAATTCCAAACTATGATTATGTTTATGGTAGTTATTCTCATGATGGAATAACCAGAGATATCCATAGGCCACTACTATATTCCCCTATATCTAGACACATACTAAGCCTGTACTAGAAGAATCCCTAAAAATATATAACCCAAACCTGATTATATATGACTCTAAATGGGTTATAAAGTCAACCCCACCATTATTTTGTTATGATTATCTAGAATTTTTTATTACATTTAAATTTTACACCATTATGGGTTAATGATATCATAGAGTATGAGATCGTATCGAAATCATCAACAAACTTCCAATTGTAACCATTCAAACCCAATATGTCGTAGTACTTCAACATATTTCATGGATAATCCCAAGACATAAAAACATAATCATTCTCAGGATCCAATGGTATTCACCTATTAGATATTAAATACCTTGTACATTTATCTTCAATGATCCAAAACACACATTTGGAAAGATTACCATATAGATGATATTTATTCAAGGTCAAAAAACGATGTAAAAAAAGATGTTATGCTCTTCATTTTACTTGGATTAAATTATCATATAATCAAAAAAATATTGAAAAAATATTCAAATTAAGAAATAATGATTATCTTATTCCAAACCATAAATACCATAGCACTATTAGTGAGACTAAAGGGACCAAGTAGAGACTCTAAATTTTTAATCCTGCTTCCAAAAGCTGTCTTCGGTATATCAACATCTCAAACTCTCAACTGGTTGTTCCCCATTAGAATGTTAATCTATGAAAAACAATTTTCCACTCTAAGCTGTTCAAATAGATCATCAATCCTATTGAAAGGATATTTGTTCTTAATGGCCACCTGATTCTTCTTTTGGTAATCTATACAATGTATGAGACACCCATATGCCATCTTAGAAGATATGATTAGAGAGGGATATGGTGGCATTATTAGAATGATAAACCTTTATCCTCAAGGTCATTAGTATTGAATTTATATTCCACCAAATCACTAGGTCCCAGTCAATAAGATATAATATAAATGGGAATCATACCAAGGTGCAGGCCAATAGTAAACATGAGCTCTATATATGGTAGTAAACTAGAAAAATAATCTAAAAATAACTCGATGTTCGCACACTCCACTATGGGAAATTGAAAACCCAAATAATTGTTATTAACATAAAGAAACATCTTTAAAATTGACATGATATTAACCTAGCATTAGGAACAACTTTCTCTATGCTTCCTAATCTACACTTCTACTCACACTAAAAAACATAGGTGACCCCAATGGAATAAAAAATTATAAACTGATGATGATAACCACCTACGTAGGAATTATCACTAATCATCGAATCCATGATAAATATTTGTTCAATGATTTCAATATCAAGACATAAGAATTAACACACAAACAAGAAGTAATCTATCATCTCTCGACATATAGGACACATGATACCTTGTAAGGACCTCTTTCCCGATGGTGTGGAATGATCCAGCAAGAATGAAATAAGTTATAAACATAATACCAACACATAAACTATCATTTATAATATGAAAGAATGATTATCTCCAGTATTAAAATAATCTATAACCTTTAAAGAAGAAATAAACAACATACCTCTTAAATTAGCTAGGCTAGCTTCAGATTCCACTGGTACACACTTCAACAGATAAATAATCTTGTTCTTCACCCGAAGAACACCACTATTGGCCCGAGGCTTAGACCCCCACCCTTGGAAGAATCAGTATGGATCTATGATCCCTTACTAATAGTGGATCTATCCCTAATGCTCTGGTGTATCATTTCACAATGATTCCATATAAGGATTGAGAGTCAACAATAACAATAAGTCTTGGAATACTCTATATATATTTTCTTTATGTTACCATTCCTTAAATATTGTTAAAAAACAAATTTGTTTCATTGAGAATCCCATAAAACTACCACGGAAGATAACATACCACCCTTCTTCTTTTTATAGACATAATACACACCATAGATAACAACCACAAAAAAATATCCAGCCATACTAGTCTTCCATGTTATGTAATATTCCCTAAAATTTTAATTATTGAATATCTACATGAATTTATATAGGAACATGTGAATAAATATTGACTAAATATTAGGCCTCTTTCCCCAAAATACCATTTATCCTTTAGGTACTCATTTGGGACAAGCTCTGGTTCCAAATGCTCTAACTCAAAAAAATAGGTAGAAGACTCCAGAATAATAATATCTCCTTTCTCCAAGTTAAAAAACTCAGTAATATTTTATACATGTAACATCTTAGGGTAAAAATGATTGTTAAATATTTTCTTTAATGCATCCCATGAAAGATCATTGTGTAAAATAGTTTACACAATAGAGTCCCACCATCTCCTTTCATGTCCATAGATAATGTATTTGGAAATTCATACTATAGATTCTTCATGAATCCTTAAAAAGTTTATGATTGAATCCATCCACTCCATATATTATTAAGGTCAATTTTTTAGAAGAGAATATGGGTATATGTGGCTTGGTGAATTTCAATCCATGATCCACTAAATTCCCTATGTTCACCACACTCGCATAAAACAGAGTTTGTATAGTTTGAATTATTACTTCTATGTAAAACAAAAGCACTAATGGATTTTCATGAAAAAAAATTCACATAATGTCCACACCCGTGTTCATAAGAGTTCTTCTAGGATGCATCGTCTAATAAGCATAAGAAAATTACCAACCATCTTGTTGGAAAAAATTCCAAAATGATTAGACCAAATTCCTTAATTCATATAAATTCATTAAAATAATGAGAATTTAATATAATATTAATTTGAATAATGAAACAAAAAACATTAAAAAAATATAGGTCCATTTAAATAAACTTCCCATCCAATTTTTTAATGACCTCAAACCCCAATTCTATAAAAATGGAAAACAATTACGTCCACCCTTGGTAACTGAAGTTCATACACATAAGTGAGTAGAGTAGCCACCATCCAACACTTGCTACCAGAATCTAAAATGAAATATCTTCTATCTACCCAGGATAGATAAAAAATAACAGATGAATAATCCATCATGTGAAAGAATTGGATAAAATTACCCTTATCAATCCATCATGTGATAATCCAATCACATATGAAAAATTACATCATTTGGGATCTAACCAGTTGGTATACAAATTTGAAAAAAATAAATCACAAATCACAGTGTATGGTTGATCCAAATGGCATAACCTGTATTAGAATTTCACCCACTAATGTGAAAGAAATCCTTAAGTGGAATTGCAGGCTCTATGAGTGTCATGTCTATTCCGAACACACCCAAAGTTAGTCATTGTGCTAGATTATTCCATACCCGTTTAAAAATCCATGAGTATTGTTTATAAGATTTATTCAATGAAAATATTATCCTATTTAATTCATTAAACACCATTATTAAATCAAACCCACTATTCAAGCCTTTTATCAAACACTTTGTGTGATCAACCAATTTTTAATGAAAATCCCCTTCTAAAAACATGTTTTCATTCAGAAAAATCCATTTTAGTCACAAATAAAATAAATTAAATTAATACCACAAAGTAATATACATGAATAATATAAAATTAATAGAATTATTCCTTGTTTGGAAACAACTACCACATGAATATAGGTAGAACTAATCACATTCTAAAACAGAGATTGTGGAAGCGTCGACCATCTACTCACAATCTAAGATCCATACGAAAAACATCAATACTCTATCAGACCCATTATATTTGGAATACATATCCCCTTTAGGTTCTTGAAGAATATAAGAGAATAGATCATACAAGGAAATAATATGAAAAATAATCCCCGATAAAAATCCAATAATTCTTGATTTGATCCATTAATAACAAATTATATATTCTCAGAATCTATATAAATAATCCTCTTTAGTGGTGGGTGAAGATTATGTTGAGACAATATGAGATTATGGGGTCAATATAGGTTAAAATGGGGTCTAATAGATTATTAATTAAAAAGTCATAACGTTTAAAGTATGCCCACATAGTTTTCTAGAGAGGCTCCATGGTAATGAGGTACTTTTATCCTTAACCTTAAACCCTATATAGTTTTGTTGTATGGGGTGAATATTTTGGCTCCATGGTTACCTTGATTGCAAACCAAAAATTCATAACTATGCTACCTATGGGTACGTGGTTTGAATGGTTGGCCACCTGGTTTATAAAAACTGTGAGCCCCCTTACATTAGACCATGCATGGTAGAAGAATTTCCTAGTTAAAACTACTCAATTTTCCCTAACTGTACACCAACTATGAATAAAAAAATAGATCCCCAAATAGTTTAAACACTATTTAAACAACCCCAAAGTACTTCTCAACCACAGTGGGAAACAATAGTCAATAAGTACATATAATAATTTAACATAACGTTACACAATATTTTCTCTAGGAGAGAAGATATTAGACATAGGAAAACGAAAAGTGGATTAAGAACCTCCACCACTCACAAAGTTCATCTAGAAAATGAAACATCATCCTCTTCTAGGGTACATAATAATGGATTTTATATTGGGGCTCCAACAATTTTTTTTCTAGAGATTCCAATTATACCCTTATAATCTGAATTCATTGAGTGACAGGTATATTATATATAGTACGGAGTAGTAATAATATTAATAATAATCTATTTAAATAATTACTATAGGAATACATTTTTGGGTTTGAAAATTCATCAAACTCCTCATCAAGGGACAAATTAATAGACTCAGTGGAATTTCCTGAGTTTTATATGGATTGTACCCATTTCATTCTTGGAATCAACTCTCAGTATCTAATAATAGTATCTCTATCTTTTGGGGTCATTTTTTCTTCTTTAATAGGATTAGTATCTATGTTGACATTTTTGGCACCTGCATTTTGAAAAACATGGGGAGATTAATTTCACCTTTATGTGCATCCCACATACAATGTATTTCTATAACCAATGGAAATATTTCAAAAACCGTTTTGGACTTAGCATATATGCAGTCTAATATGATGTTATCTAAACTCTCATTAGAAAATTATGAGGATTTACATTTCTTTATCTTTAATTTATTCCATAAACATCCGTCCCCAATCACGGAAACATCCCACATTTAGTGCCTAAATAATATTTTCCGATATGTAAAATACATTGTCTCCAAAACCCTAGGTTTCCTATAAGAGTATAGTCTATTATAATACATTTAATGAGATTCCTAATTTATCAAAATTATTTTATAAAACATTCTAATGGCCTCATTCTCTCTATTCAATGTTTATTCAATAGTTATCATATGAAATCTACTAGATATCTTTCCATTTGGGCATGATGAAATAAAAAAATCATTTTATTGATTTATTATCCCAGTAATGTTATACATGTTTGGAATATTAACCATGACTATGGTGATTTTATGGTCCATCTTTACCAATGGATTACATGGAACTATTAACTAATTCTCTTTTTAAAAATTTATTAGAAGTATAGCATTTATTTATTGTAGGCACTATAATAGGCATCTGACCTATTAAGGTATGTATGCCTCACATGTGATATTAGAGTAAACCATTGATACTAAGACAAAATATCATTCGTTCATTATTTATATGAACTCATTTTATTCTATACATTCATCATTAATGATTTTTTTAATGAGATTCATTCCACAAGGGGATACCATGAATTTTGAGTGTATACACAAAAAACATTGGGGTTGTATCGTTCATCAATGATGTTATAGGGATTCAATAAAACTTGTGTAAATCAACGGAATAAAATATTCTAGATATTGACCTTTCCATGGAGTGTGTACAAGTATATGTGCACCCCAATCCACACCCAGAACACTTAGAATAGATCCAAAATGTGAAACATGGGATTCCCTTAGTAAATATGCATAAATAACTAGAGTATCCCCTACAAAAAATGATATCATTATACATATGGTCCCTAATTCTAGTAATATTCCTACCATGAAAAATTAATTTGTGGAGTGTCCCTTTTGGGAATCAATGGAGAGAAATAATTAATCTCTCATCCACATTGCCATAAACCTAACATAATTGATTTATAGTGATAATTTTGGTTTGATATCGTAAAAAGAATATTTATACTTTCATTATACCAAATCTATAAAAACTGTACTATACATTACCCTTTACTTAAATAAATGAAATCCCATTAGGGTGTTATAGGTTTTAGATTTTCCATGACCTACTAGTAAGGTGTTTATCCACACCTCAAGATAGACATCGGTCTGTTGATTGGGTTCCCCCATGAAATTCTTGACTATGCACATATGATATAGAGATATTAATGTTACATTATTCAGTATATCCCATGTATCCATCCGGGTGAAACATTCATCATAAATATCCAATAATATTTATTCCATATATCCTTTATAGACACCACATAGAATAATGAAATCTACTTATTTCAATATATGGAATTTATTGGTTTTTTAGATTCAGTATATATGTATATTTAGGATTAATTTAATGTTCATGTATACATATGTATGATACATACATACTCATCAACAGAGGGACACAATAATTAATTAGTCCTCTAAGTCAACACAAATTCAATTGACCAAATATGACTATGTCTAAATTGTCTTGAGTTCCCCTTAAGATCACAAATCCCATTCATAATTCTATCAATGAAACTAATTACCTATTGAGTATAAGAAGACTAATGTGAAATAATGTTTTTTAGGTCATCGTATATATATATATATATGGTTGTATATTAAGGAATTAGAGTGATGATAATTCCAGCCTGGTATCTCATTTAGTGATATATGCACACTTTGAAGAGATGTTATCCCAACAAAGGTAAATATATTCAGAAAACCTATATTCAGGAATGTTATCATCTTGATTTGGGATATTGACATCCATATAGAGGTCATTCCTATATATAAAGAGGAAATGTTATTATGGTATTTCTTAAGGATGTTTTTAATGATATCTATAAGTATTGATAAAAGTGGATTACATTTTATGTATTATACACATCTTCCATCCTCATATATAGAATTTTTATGAGCATCAACTTTAGAATTAAGAAAAAAATCTAAGCTATGGGTAATTTTCTCAAGCATGATATAATTCTATATTTATTAGTTAAATAGGTGGAATGTTATAAGAAAACTATAAGAAATTTTGATGAGCTATATATGAGGAACACAAATGATAACATTTATGATGTATATAATTTTATAATGGTTCCTTAATGTTGCCACCATACCCTTGGTAACTTTTTTTAGAATTCGTTTCATTGGTTTTTTTGACTCATGTTTAGATGCATTCAATGATTATATACACCCACTTGAAAACACTATATCTTTATCAACGAAATATTTTATCATGAATACCTTGGGAATTATAAAATATTCAATAAATATGTGTGTGTAAAACATTTGGTTTATATTAGTTTAGATGAGTTCATAGGGAATGGGGACCACTATTTATAAATTATCTATGAATATCTACTAAGAATAACCACATTATTTTCCCTGGTCCGAGTGTACATAACAAGCCCGTGTCACTCAACTATTAAAATATGAAATGCATTGAATGGAAAAAAATCATCAAATTAATAAAAATAATCTCATTAACTAGATAATGTTCCACACCCACATGATATAAATCACTATAAGATAAGATAAAAAATAGCTTTGGATATTGATTTCTTATCAATGACTAGTGTTCTAAAGTGCTCTACTCCATGCTAATGTCCCCGCAGAGGATACCATCCATGATAATAAGACCTCAATGAAACACCTAATCCTATACTTCCATAATCTATATGGTCCACTCCTCAAAGGGAGTATCATTTTTAATGTTGATATCACCCCAATCAATGATGTGGGATTTATCGTGAATATAAAAATGATGATTTAACTCATTCAATACATCAAGTAGAAAGATTATCTTTGGGGGAAGTTTTATATGATATTCCAACATTCTTATGCAAGACCACACCTAGAAAGGTGCAAAAAATTAGGGAGAAATATCACTCCCATGAATGAAACTTTTCTATCCATGTTGATGAGACACTTTCTGAAAAACACAATATCCATCTTAATATGCATGTGGTATCCAGGTATGACTAGTATTGGAATTATTTCCCTCCTGAGATGCCTTTATCCTCTAATGAATCCCAAAACTATCTCTATCATGCTTTAAACATATCTTGGAGTAATATTTAATGACTCAATGAATCAATTCCATCATAGTAGGGAACAAAAAGTACACATGTACAGAGATTCAAATGATATCAATCCAATTGTTAATTGAAAATTATTGTTGTCAGAAAAGTCAACCAAAGCTAGGTTCCACTCCCATTAACCTCCAAAATCGGGGACACATGCACACATCCAATTCTAGAGAGTATATTTAGTATGTTCTATTTGACTATCCATTTATGGATGGAACACAGTGCTAAGGAATACGGGAGATTCCAAATCTTACTGGAAACCTCTCCACATCCTATAGGTAAAGGAAGGATCATGATCAAAGATGATCATCCATGGGACTCTATGGTGTTTTAAAACTTTTTTTAAGTATTTCCTCAACATAGAATCCACTAAGCCTTACTCTATAATAGCTATAATGTTTTCTGATGACTTCAAATAGCTCACTATAACACATATCACATCATAGACATCCTGAGATTGATGTAAACTACTGATGAAGTCAACTGATATTACCTCCCACTTCTACTAAGAAACATCCAATGATGATAGAAAACAACAATAATTATGGTTTTAAATATTTACATTCTTGAAGACCAAACATAGGGAGATAAACTCCGTAACTATACACTTATACCAAGGACACATAAAATATCTTCACAAAAATCAATACATCTTTTTCATACCAGCATATTTCCAAAAAGGATAGCTATAGAGCTCAAATATGACTACCTCGTGCATAAAAAAAATAAAAAATCACCCTTGGATTAATACCCAGTGTTGTTCATCATCAGACTAACCATCGTGGTCATCACTAATGAAAACTTGGTCTCTCTATACCTCCACCTCTAAATCCCCTATCATGGAATTATCCTCCTACATCACCAAAGATGGCTACACTGTCTTATTAAAAAGAGAAACTCTTCGACCAGCCTCACAAAATTCATGATGTATTATTGATGTTTCTTCGATCAGTCTTCATAAAGAAATAAATTCACACACTACATCACTATGTGACTTCCTTCTTAGTGAATTATCAAAAATATTACCCTTTAATCATGTTTTTGAAATCAAAAAGTCATAATCCAAGATTAATTAATTCCAATATCACTGTCTCATGTTTAGGTTATGTTGGGATAATACATATCATGAGATCCTATGATTAAAAACCACAAAATTATCACAAAGGTGGGTTTTACCACACAATATCAAGGAAACACAACTAGTTTCAGTTAGAGTTAATGGGTGGAAGAATTTTCCTCATAGGGATATAGGTGGAGAGACTCTTTAGAAAAAATATATCTCTATATCATCAGAACATAAAAATAAAAGACATGATGTATCATATAAACCTAGTAACTTACCTCCCTCTTCTCGAAAATGAAGAGTTAGGGCACTGAAATAGTTCTCCTTCTATTTCATAAATGATTAATGCCACTAAACGGTCCAAAAATGTTTTGATCCTTTCTATTCAATGATGTTAGAGGAGTATCATCCTAAGAGAAATTGACAATGAACATCTAATAATATCATGTAAGATAACAGAATATATGTATCCAATAATAGTTTTAGTGTGGTCCATGAGACGACTACCTCGATATTTTAAGGATCTACAGATACAATGTATCACTAAAAAACATTCCACATGAAACAAAATCCATATTTCCCAAAATCAAACATTGATAAAATCCCAAAAAACATCTGACAACAATGATCTCCAAGAACTACCTACAGATCCACTTCATTCCCCCAAGATTCTATTTACAAAAGGATTTACCCAATAATTAAATTTTATTAATTCAAGAGATCATTGATGTCAATGTTAATCAAATCCATGAACATCATTACATAATCTATCACACTGAAGGACATCACAATGAGATGTTAATTATCATATATACAATGAAATGTGGTCTTTAAAATATCATCAATATTCACTCTTATCTGATGATACCCTGAACATAGATCAATATTCAATACCCAGATAGAAACATTCACATTATTTAATAAATCATCAATATGTGGAATTCAAATGACTATAAAGATGATAGTTTATATATATATATATAGACATCCACTGACCATCCTAAATAAAAAAACTGGTTCACCATGAGGTGACATTCTCCTCTAATCAAAGACTCATAGAAACATATCATTGGGATGTACTAATATACCTCAAAAACATGATGGTTAAATCCTATAATGATACATCTATATTAGAGAATATACAAATTTTATCTCAATTCCAAAATCAATCTCCCAACAATTGGGTATCCCAATAACCTTCTCATGATATACATCACTGTGCTCCTCTACATCCCTTCAAAACACTGTCGAATAAACCTATGATGAAGTCAACATCATATCAAATGTCTAAGAATACATGGAAATATCATTCCATCTACCCTTTATAGGATCTCACAATCCAATGAACATGGAACAATCTATGTCAATATCATAGAACATAATTTAACTCCTATTTAAATCCACACTAGCCTTCACTAAATTATACTATTTTATGCCAATGATATTTTCCTATAGAAGTATTAATAAATAAGTAAGTCTCATAATGAGTGGTACTGCCAAAAATTAAATTCATAATTTCAGTAGACTTCATACCAAAAAGTTTTTCCTCTAATAGGTGTATTAAAAACTAAGGAAACTAGAATAATGTACCCCAAAAGTACCAATTCACGGAGTAAGGTAGGTAATATGAAGTGGATTGTAGCACCTAAATCAAAAAAATCCTTCAATCATGTAGAAAGGAAGAAAATATTTCCTCAAACGAAGTCTGGATCACATGGTGTTTTAAATTGCACATCATGAAGTTGACCACAACCCACTCTATGAGGTCTTTGTCATTCATAAATACCACCCCCACCATTGTGTTATACTCTCTAAGGATGAGGGTTATCTCCGGGTTTTCCTCATTCTACTATGTCTCCTCTATACAGATCTCAAGCATCTGTATTATACTACTGTATCCTCATCTAAAACTACATTACTAGAGGAACCTGGAATGGGAAACCTCGTTAACACTACCTACTCCGAAAGGTTAGTAAATCTCATTTTTGACGACCATAACTTCCACATCAAAAACATTCATATAATCCCATGGTGAAGTTTTGAGAGTTTCCAACACTATAAACTCACGATAATGAGGGATGTGAAATATCCATCTGTTTCTAGAATCTCTTCTATCTAAGAAACTGGGAAACCAAAACCACAAAACTATTATATGAGGAATCCTAATTACTCCCTTGTCATGATGATGTAGTTATATCTAGTATCTTATAAATAAACTATACTCTCTCTAACAACCAAGATAGGTGGATGTCATTGAAAGGGTAAAATGATTCTATATATCTAGATTCAATGACTCCTCTAAATTCCATTCACTAACTTCATCAAATGTAAACATGTTTAATGCACTATAGATTAGGGTTCTAAAATAAATCAGGAAATCCCACATGTGGGGACACCTCTATCAATGGACAAGAAGATCATGATGGTTGTATGACATTGTTGTTGAAAAAAGAAAAAATTTTAGGGTATTATATCATAACCTCTCTGAAAAACATTTCTCCTTTTTGAGCACTAATCAAACAGAAGGCTATTTGTTCCTCCTCCCATAATTCCTTTTTCAATGGGTCTGAAATAGAGGCCTCATACTTCTACATAATCTGACATTAAATCTCTTAGAGTGTAATCCTTCATGTTTATTTGTTATCCACCTCTTTTATATGGTGATCTTCTGGAACATCCAAATAAATATCTTCAATGTTAACAATAATTGGATTTCGACCTGGATCTATCCTGCAAAAGAAAAGTCTTTTATGAAATAAAAATAATGGGATATAGAATAATTGAGAGTATTTATTTATTTATTTTTCTAATTTTCAGCATTAACTTAAGGTCTAACCATATCTAATATTAGACCTAATATTAATATTGAATGAATATTTCATTGGTCGTTAACCCACAACCATAATCAATTTACTATATAGGATATGTAATTAATAGTCAATGCATTAGATCATAGGGAACCCTAAAATAAAAATGTCTTAACTTGTCTCCCTTATTTAAATTTCTTACCAAACATAGATGAAATCATTTCTAGACAAAGTAATGTAGTCCTCACCTATTAATATATCTAAACTCCATCCTATCCCTCAACTTAAACCCTTAATACCACCCTGTCATAACCACCACAAAAAATTTTCCCCCTCCTAGTCTAGAAACGGGATATGTGGGACAATTACACCCTAATACCACCTCCAATAGTCCATGGCTAGTTGATAAGAACCATGTGTATGTTATAGGGAAAAATGGGAGGCCAAACTATCTAATAGAATACAAGGAACAAGTGAAATACATGTTCAACAATCAAATTAAAATCTCAATAGAAAATATGTGTCATAGGTATATGCATCAAATTTCATTTAGAACGAATACACTCAAAATGAAAATAAAATTTCCATGGAATAAACATGATTGTGACCACCCTTCCCAATATAATTCCAAGCTACCACGAGCGAGTAATATTCATCCTAATATCAATCTTAATTCTACTAATCTAAATGACAGATTATATATACATATGGATATCAAAACAGGTATATATATAAGTATCCTCCCTAGATCCTATCCTTTAAAAGAAAAAGGAAACTTTCTAAATCCATGTTCAAAAATTTTGATTCTACCTCCACATAGAAATACATATAATAATGTCACATCCACACTAGGATATCTATCACCAAAAATTTTATAAACATAAACATATAATATAATATCAAAAGAGTTTACTTCAATAACACTTACACAAAGGGTTGTCCATCTTTCCCAACACCACACATCATGAGCCATCTATGTCAAAAAGAAATCATGCCTGATGAAACCCTGAAAACTATAAAAATCCATGAACCAAAAAGAATCATATTACAATATAAACATGTAAAGAAATTTATATATTCATATATTAGTATTTAGGACCCACCATAGCTCATATTTCAGGTGTTATACCTCAACCCTTCATAACCCATAGACAACTTGCATATAAAAATCCTTAGGGAACTATATATATAGTTCCATGTTTATGAAATAATATTAATACATTATATCTATAGACACACAAATATTTGTAATGATAACCATCACACATAATATCAAATAATATACAAATGAGAATAGAGTTGGTCCTGAGGTGGTAATCAGTCATCTGTTCCTCACTAACTTGGATGTTGGGGAAACCACCCTCTTATTGTCCATTGGGTGTTAGTAACTCTACCTACATGAGTGGGGTTGGTGACATATGAAATTTTAAATCATAAAAGAAATATTATATCATTCACCATATTAGAAGAATTATCGTGTTCATAGTATCAACTCCATTTATTATCTCTCATCCACCCACCAGCCAATATTATGATGTAGATATCCTTTAATCACACAATTAGAAAATAAGTAATTTATTCATTTTTTTCATTTATTATAGAATATCAAAATAAATTAATTCATTTATTTTATACTATTTTTTAGTAATTTATTCACCTTTATTTAATGTTCACGACCTCCCAGTATAATCCAACCGAGTGTGGAGTTCCTAAAGATTGAACACATTTACATTCCATTAAAACCCCAAACCCATGTGTTAAACATATATTAAGAATTATAATTCCATAATTACTAGTATTCTAGTAAATTCCATAAGATACCATAGATTATATACATAACCAAGTATAGCCTGATAAATTAAGCTGTGGGAAATGAAAAGTCAGAAAAATAAAAAGTTAACTATATGATCTTTTAAGAAAAACATTATCAATAAATTATACAGCTTTAGGCCCACAAATATAGAAATCACAACTTCAGTTCATTCCATAAATCCTAGTTTCATCCTAAAACCACCATGCATATCACCATGTATCCTGCATGTTTATCACCATGAATGTCACCATCTTAGGTATAAAATAATGACAACAAAAATGGATTCCCAACCCATATATTTTCAAACATAAACCATCCCAAACCCACATCACATGTTATGATATGTATCATCTCTATAGAAATCATATATTGTTACAATCATAAAAATTGAGTTAACTGCACATCTTCTCCTTGAAAAAAGTCTCTAACATTACAAGATAACCAGATCAATCAGACCTAAACCTTTATCCTTATAAAATAAATGATTTTATTAACATATTATATTCACTAATTAATTTATTATTGGTTACAAATCTAAGTATCCTAGTAAACCCATAATTAGAATTTATTAATTAATTAAATATACATTCCAGCATAACAACATGTTGAATTAAACACTAAGGAAGATAAAATCCATTAACATGGATTTTTATTATTATAGAAATAATTAATTTACATCACCATGTTCATTAGGAAATTCCATTAACATATAGAATAACTATATCAATTAATCATTCATTAAGCATTAATTTTAAATTCCCATCAAATAATAGATGAACGGTTTACAAAAACATTCCCTTCAAATTGTTAACTAACCCATCATTACATGAATCATATTCACTAACCATGTTATTCAAATTAATCATACTAAACTGAAATATAAAAAATACTAATCTAAAAATAAATATATATAGAACAGAATTTATAAAGTCAACATGAAAATTATTATATAAGTAGGAAAACATGTAATCACTAAAAACACAAACCATTTCATTATTTTATACAGTTTTATCTTTATTAAAGATAAAGATACAGTAACCAAAAATGATAAATAATTATTAAAAAATGGTTTCACTAGAAAATAATAGGAAATTAAATGAATCACATACCTAAAGTATTTCAACATTACCTAATTTAGTGTGGTATAGTAACCCAAATATACAATTAACTATCTTGTAAGAAAACTAGATCCCTCCATGAATGACGCACCACCACCATCCTATAAAGAATCAAAATCACTCCATGATAACGAGAGATATAAACATTTATATTATGGAAATAAATAATGATAGGAACATGAACCTTCACAGAAGAAACTAATATAAAAAGGGGAAACTCATCACAAATAAAAGAAAACCATTCTCCGGAATCCAGGAATCAATCCAAATAGAAATTTAATCAAAACACTTTGAAAGAGAACCTCTAGATACATAGGGATTGAGATACAAAGTTTTGTGAATGACAATTTTTTCTGGTTCAAGAATATTAAATAAACTATTAATTAGAATACCAATATATAGATCCCTACACCAGTGTGTAAATATAATGACATAAAAACTATGGATTAAGGAAATATTCCATTCTGTAACATGATTGGTCAAATCTGTGTATTAGAAACAAGGAATGATCCATTCTCCAGATCCTATAAATTAGAAATAAGACAAAAACACAAGGGAAAGTCCCATGCTACAAAATTCCATTATAAAATTATGATTCTATGACACAAACTAGATCCATGATGTCGTGACCCAAAAAAATATAGAACCACTATAGATCAACTCCAGAGAATCCATTCCACAACCTAAACCCATGAAGTAGAGGTCCCAAAATATGTAAAAACATAAAAAATTAACCATCAAATCCAAACATAGTAACAATCGACCCATTTCATTGTCTCAACTCCCAATTGTACTCCAAGATGAATCACTAGCCTATATACTACTATGTATCATAGAATTCAGCTTGACTCCCCTATTTCCACCTCTTATCCTTCCCTTAGAACCTCCAATAAATAAAAAAAGTAAATGGATGACAATATATATTCCCATATAGTTCCATGTCTTTTATGTGTACATGGGTATCCTATCATGTGTAATCCATAACTCCTTCCTCATCAGGTGATATTCTAAATTATTTTACTCATCCTTCAATAATTGGAAATAATATCGATGAGAAAATCCTTCTTCACCAATACATATACCCCATGAGATATGTGGCCATACATATCAACCTATTAATAGGATTCAGGAGGAAACAATAATATTAGTCTCTCATGGATAGTACTGACACAAAATATTGTTGTTTCACCTTTGAAGTTGCTAAAATTTTCATTGAATGATGTTAAACTACATTTTAGGATCATATCACATGACCTTAAACAATAAAACATGGCATATGTTGTCTTTTATTTTTGTTAATTAAGATATTTAGGACTCAAACATGATATTCCCACCAATGAAAAGATACCCCATCATCAATGATCCATATTCATTATGAAAATATTATCCTAATAAGCTCAAATCATCTAAGAACATAAAACTAAATGATACATAATCCATGTCAGAAAATGCATCCTTGAGGTGATTTATTCCAAAATATCACACCTATACCCTCTAATGTCTATCTAAATTGATATGAGAAGATACAGAATGGACTATTAATGGATCATCCCGAAACTAGGAACCATATGTCTACCTCAATCCTTATAATCTAATAAAAAAAATTATAATACTAATAATAGATCATAGATATATGAACATAAAATAAACCTGACATGGTTTTGGTTGTATGATCACAAAGGATATCATCCTATCTCTTATCACATATCCTTAAATGGAACTATGTGTGTTTTTAAAAGGAACCTAACTACATGGGGTAATTCCATATATAGGGATTTATAAGAATCCCATATCTTGGGATTGATCCCAATATCATATATACTAATACCTCCCTATGTGGGGATGAACTATATAGAACCCAATATATATGGATTTTTAATTATAATACAACCATATAATAATATAATGATAGAGGACATAAAATAGATACATCTAATCACATTAACGCATGGTTTTGATCAATCATTATATTGAAGGTAACTTATACCATATTGATATTTCTGAATTATTCAAAAAATTATCAGAATTCAATAAGTGTGTATTGAAGTAAGAAATTACCCCCACACCCAAATGTGTGTGATCAACTAAAATCTCATACTATAAAACAAACATAAACCTAAAACATACTTATAAATTTCTATGTTACCATATACTATTGGAAAATATGTCCTTTTCAGCATCAATATGGGTTATGGGAATGGAACATTAGAAGAACTTATAATAATTCAAATATAGATATTTTAAAGAAACTGATCTCTTTTTCCAATGTGGTTTTCTATTATTTAAATTGTTAATTAAATTTTTTGATAATATCCATTACATTATAACTTATTAATATATAAGGTGTTGTAACCCCATTCAAATTATCATTGAATAATGGTTTCCTATATCAATATATATTTTTTAAGGGTAAAAAATTATGGTTTCACAGAAAACCAATCTTATTAGAGTACTTATAGAATATTTTTTAATTCTTCACAATGAGGAAACCACAACAACATTTTAATGTTTTAGATGGAAAAGTTTCCACAAGAATTAAATTAATTTATATTGTAGTGTAACCAATATTTTTTATGAATATAAATTCATATGAGTATTATAAAATGTAAAAATCATAACTGACAACAATTTTATATCTTTAATCAACAGATTAATATAATGATTTTTAAAACTAACATTTTTTTTGTTATAAAACAAGAAGATTCAACATATTATACTTGTGATTCATAAATAAACATAGTGAAAAAATATAATTCATAAATATTGAAAACCATTAACTACAAGTGATGGTTTTTATAACAGAAATATTCATTTTAAATGTATAAAACACAAGGAATATATTACATAGATTTTTTTGAGTGTTGGGATATTCGTGATCATTTTTCTTCTACAAAGGATATACAATTGTGGGAGGATCATTACCATAGATAATTTTTGTTCTTTATTATGTTTTAATTGACATATATAATATATAATTTTAAATATCCATACAATTCATTGAATGATTTAAAAATTCCTTACAACTTTTAATAGAAATCATTATCCCTTTATATATAGACCTAAACCACGTTCACGTCAATTTTATGCAATGAATATACTTTTGAAATATTATATAGTCATTTTTAAATGAATTTTTTCTTTAATTTTCCATTTATAGTGAACATTACATTAGATTCGTGTTATGTGTGTGATAGTATAGCTCAATATCTTCTAGTAAATTACAATTCCACAGATCAGGTAGTTATATAATGATGGTGACACTCCATCAATTATAAATTTTCACCTTTTAGTAATTTTTAATGACTAAAAATGTTATCTATTTAGAGAAACTATTATATAATTATGTATTATTATATCCCGTTAACATCAAAAATAGATTCAAATAATAATCAAGTTCAACTTGATATGAAATTTTCATTTCCTCAATATGATCTCAAAAATTATTTGTAGTTATAATCATATTAAAGGGTCTATAAATAACACTATTATTCTAGTAAAATATATATTTATTTTATCCTCATATTTAGTTCAATATCCGGATATTTTAAAGAGAGACATATTGTTCGATAGCGCACAAGATATAAAGCCGAGATGAGCAGTGAATTAATATTTATATATGACCATTATAACCAAGATATTAAATAAGAGGGAATAAATAGTACTCACCACATTATAAAATATATAATATTCTTACTAATTTATAATTTATTAAGTAATTCTTTATTAATATTCACTAGTTTTTTGTAAATCCATTTTAAATAGGTTTTTTTCAAAAGTGGGTTTTCTTTCATTTTAAGAGTTAATATTTTAAATAATTTTTGAAATTTTAGAAATTATATTTCATGGTAAAGAAATATTTTTTAAAATAGTTACTTAAAAATTATCTTTTAAATATTTATTCGTATTTTTCTGAATAGGTATTATTTTTGTCTAAATAGTGATAAATAATATTTTTATTGAAAAATATATTCTGTCATGAAGTATTTACAAAGTAAATTTTTATTTTGTAATAGTTATAAAATATCATTAGTTTATTTTTATCCACAATGATATAATAATCGGGTTTGAAAAATATTTCATACTTTATTTTTGTATAAAAACAATTGGTATTTTTAAAGGTCATTTTTTAAAAACTCATTTTTTTTTCGTGTTTTTTCAGGTTGATTTAAATATAACATTTTGAATTTTTGTTCATTAAATTTTGAAAAATGTATTTCATATTTGGAATCAGTTTATAGTGATCCCGGTCATAGGAGCCTAGAGCCTGTGATTACTTTTTCACATTTTAATATGATACAAAGATTCACTACCCAAAGGACCGAATAATGCTGCAGTCTTAATAAAAAAATACAAACTAGAAATTATAATTACTACTAAGGAAAATTTTCAAATTGTTTTATTTTGGAATTACATTCTTTCTTATAGTGTATCCTTGCATATCAATCACCAAACTCTTCCTATAATATTTGGGAGATAAAGAAATTAGTTATCTCATATGCTCTATAATGGTAAGCATACAACATAATCTAGTAATAAGTAAGGAATAATCACAACTGAAAGGTAAATAAATAAATAAAAATTCTATTTAATCAATAATATGAGAATAATATTGTTTTAAGAATTTTTTTCATATAATTCAGTTAAAATAATCATATAATCTTGAAATCATAACACATGATATTCTAAAAAATCGAATAATCACATAGAATATCAATAAGTGAATTCAAAATTATAGAATGCATAATTCTAGATATCTAAAACATACAAGGAAGTCCTTGTTGCATTTAAAGAACCATATTTTCCTTATAATTTTTTTTTAATTATATGAAATTTTATAAAGTCTGTGAAAATTGATGTTGCGTGATTTCGAGGCCCAGTGTGCCCGAAATTATTTAATGAACTTTTTTTATGATATTATCAGTAAATTCATGAGTGGTTTTTTCTAACATTCGAATCAGTGCTCGGATGAAAGATATATTGGCGCCATTGAATCTTCAACACTATGATTCACTTAAGGGAGGCTTTACTTTGTCCGAAGTATGTTTGGAGGAAATGTTATTTTTTTGGACGTTCTAAATGAAATAAAATAAAATAAAATATCATTATTATTTTATTTTGATTCTATCTTATCCTCCAACAGACAAGCAGAGCTGGGACTGGCGATCTGTCAAGACAATAAATGGCATGTCTCCTCATTCCCATGTAACAATATCATTGGAGAATTGGGAAGCTTCTTTAAAATTTACCCCCCATTAATTCCCAACACAGTTAAACACCCTTACCCTCAGCTATTTTATATGGAGCATTGTGAGAGGTTTCCGCACATCTTCACCAAGAAACAAAGTGCTGAACTAGTACCATGTTGGAAAACCCTTGGAGGACGTAGCCAGTTCCGGCGAGCAGTGATGGGCGACATCGAAACCCCGAACTGAAGGACGATGTGAAAGCGACGTCGTAGGAATACTATGGCGGGAATGAATATCATAGATCCACCTTCATGCATGGATGTTCTCCAATGGGTTTATGAATTAGGGTTTATTTTTTGTTTAATTTCAAGAGTTGATAAATCTTTTTACGACCCTCTTTATATCAATCTAATTCATAGGGCGCGGGCCAAAACAACATGGCATGAACCCTCTACTGTTTTTTTGGAAGTTGACGTGTCCTTCGTGAGAATTTTTTGGGATGGACAAAACCCAGGACGGTGAGTGATGAAAACAACAAGAAATTACCGGTCACAGAGGATATAGTGGCATGTTGTCACACGCCCCCAATGAAGAAGGTTGCGACCATGGACACGGCGGGTAGAGATGGAGATCTTCATCAGCCAGCCATAGAGGAAGGTGGGGGAGAACGCCATCACACGCCATTGGATTAGTCATGGCTCGAAGCCACAGAAGGTGGAGAGTGGTGCGGCCCTCATGCCCCACCATGTTGGGGTACCCCCGATCGGCAAAAACGGCCGACCTATAATTACAGTGCGGCGACGCCGGACCAGCTGGCCAAAATTGCCACACACCTGTGGGGCTAGCTGGGAAGATTGATCTGCCACTTGGAAGACGCGGTCGGACATGGGCCGACATAGCTGGCTGGAACCGCCTAGTGAACCGGACCCACCCAGCTAGCCTGGTCAATCCCACAGCCCACTGGGCCAATGTGGGTTGGTCGAGCCCCACATGACAGGACGCGCTAATAGTGTCTTGGGCCTACAAACTAAATCAGGTCGACCCCGATGGGTCAGCCCCATTGAACTGAACCAACCCTTAGCTGGCTGGACCTGAGTGGGGTCAGGTAGAACCTGAGACCCATTGCGTCCGGCCGGATTGAATGAGCCAGACTAGGCTCAGACCCAACCAGTCCCCGAATAAAGAAATGCCTATAACTAACAAACCGAGTGTTCATTTTCCACTCCGTTACTGGCGTTGGGATACCTTTTCAGAAGTAGCCCATTTTTTATATTTTGGTGGTCCAAACCATGTTGAGCTAGACTAGGATACAATACCCCCATTTAATGGAAATGGGTGTAACATAAAGAACGAGCTTCCATTTGATGAACCATCTGTGGAATAAGAGACCTTATGATGAGGAGGTCCTTTTGAGATACTCCATGAGATATTTAGATAATGTTTTAGTTTGGCCATGTTGGATCGTACCCAAATCTAACATGGAACTCGACATTAAAATGACAATAAGTCACAGACCAGACGACCGATTGATCTATCGTCTATCACATTGGAACCATTATGACATGGTGGTCTTTTGGAATAATTCCTTGTGGATCTTATTGGTGGTTTAGGTACGAACGATAGCATAAGGAGTAGTTCTAATAGAATCAAGTATACTATGAGATGTAATCCAGTGGATAGCAGTGAGGTAGAGGTTCGAGACAGATCATATGGAGGTTAATACTGACCAATCCTGTGTGTGTTAGCACGGGTTCTATGTTGTTCAGATCATCTGTGCATCTGTCCTCAGTGATCCTGTGTGGGTCAGTGCATACCAATCCTATGTGGGTCAAATCGTGTGGGTCAGCGAGGGTTAGTTACCTATCGATCCTATGTGGTTCAACGAGAGTTAGTTACATACAGATCATATGTGGTTCAAAAGGGGTTAGTTACATATCAATCATGTGTGGGTTAGTGGGGGTTTATTACATATCGATCTTGTGTGGGTCAGAATCAGTGCTACTTAATAGAATAAGATGGTCTGGCTTACAAATAATCATCTATATTTCTCTAAATAAGTTATACCTGAGTGTGAGCTGAGTATTTTACCTTTGTGGTATTATCATCTTGGTGTTACCTTCGTGGTACTTCTGTCTTCATGGTTTTACCTGTGTGGTACTTTTACCTTCATGGTGTTACTTTTGTGATACTTATAACTTCGTGGTGTTTTATGGTGATTCTACTTTTGTGGTGATGTCTTCAAGGTGTTACCTATGTGGTACTTCTATCTCAGTGCTGTTACCTATATGGAATTTCAACCGTTGTGGTCTTATAATTGTGGTATTCTTCCCTCTTGTAAGAGATGTGTATGTATTGATAACTTAGGTATATCTAGGGGCATATACCTAAGTGGAGTTGAGGTCTTTCTTTGTGATATTTCCATTTTGGAACTCTAGGAGACATATGGTTTCTCGAGTTCCCTACTGAGTATCGTTATACTCACCCTTTCATGGGATATTCCCACACCTTGGTGTGTCTTGTGCAGACGATAAAAAACATTGATTGAGGTGGAGGGAGCCAGGAATTGATGGTACTCAGAGGTGGACCATTTGGCGTGATGTGACACGGGAACTACCGATCGTGAGCTATACCTACAATTATGGTAAGATCCTCGCTGGTTGATCCAGGAGCTATTTCTACCATTACAATTGTATTGTACATTAAGTATCACATGTACCTTCTTCAGTTGGGCTTGTATTCGGGTCCCTTTTACTTTCAACATAATTTTACTAATGCAGTTTACATAGTGGTTTCACTTTGTTGCATTCTAGAATATGAGTTTGTATAGGTTTAAAGGTAATTCCTTCTTGTTATAGGTTTACACTTTTTGGGTGCTATTTGCCTGCCCCAGGCCTATGGAAGGAAGGATTGGTGTAGTCAAGACACTGGCCCTAAGGGACGGGTCGTGACAAAGTGGTATGAGAGGAGTTAGTTCTACCAAACAACTAGGACTATGATCTTTTCAATGTCGCAATAGTTTTTAGTGTTATGAGTGCGATTTTCAGTTTGGGAAATCCAGTGTTGGTGCTGCGGCTAACGTATCCATACACCAGGACCCCGAATTCTGTTTTTAGACTTAGTGCACAAAAATAATGATTCCATGTGTTTTTGTAAAGTATTTCTTGTGATTTCATTGAGTCATCTCACCAGGTATAACTTATTGACCATGGAACACCTGTTCTCTTTCATGATTCCACCACACAGATAGCTAGTTAGGATTCCCAAGAGATTACGCGATGATGGCCCACCGAGTGAGTAGGCCTTGGTGTAGGGCCCTCTTACGGTGTTAACACCATCGGGTGGTATACCAGCAGCACCTCTACCCATTGGGTAGTCATTTCCACCCACACCACCAGAAAAGGGTGCACACCGACTTAGCCCATTTCACGAGTTCCAGTGGTAGAGGCCTATATGGTTTTGAGTTGAGACGGACCTCCAGGCTACTGAGGATTGGCTGGAGGTTGTGGCTATAGTTTTCCACCTGGATGGGACATCAATTGACCTTATTGTGATCCTAGCATCTAGTTATTTTCTGTCCAAAGAAGGGTTATGGTGGAGCTTGATTCTCTAGTTACATGATGAGGTGACCCTCATCTACGCGGACTTCAATAGGATTTTCAGGGAAGATTTCATCCCAAATACATTACGCTCACTACGTATACATGAGCTTTTTCACTTACAACAGGGTAGCCTAAATGTGGCCCAGAACTCGAGAGGTTCACTGATATCTCCTGCTACTCCACTAACATGGTACATGAATCCATCTTCAGGTAATATACCTTTGAGTAGGGTATTCGACAGGAGATTAGTGCAATGATGATATCGCTCAGTGTACTGATGCCGGTTGGGGTGTTAGAGTGAGCACTTTTGGTGGAGAGATTCCTAGCTGAGCAGGCACCGACAGCGAGAGCCACCACTAGATGTCAGGTAGTAGTGTCATTTGTAGCAGGCAGTAGGCAGATGACGCAGGGGACCATGTGTGACATACCATCAATTGGATGACCTCAGTATACATGGTAGGTGGTGAGGGGCCCATGGGTAATAGGAGGATATCTGAGGAGCAGGTAGTGCTACACATGCGGAGAGCTTGGTAACATGGATCGCGGATAACCAACCAGCCATATGAATGGACAACATATAGTTGAGGGACAACCATGGAAGATGTAGAGATACGATCAAGGAGGTAAACAAGTAGTTGACAGACGTGGAAGAGGAGATGGCCAAACAACAGACAGTGGGAGTTGATTCAAAGTTCTCCCGCCACCACCCCTAGGTGGTCCACCGCGACCACAAGCGGTGGGTGGACAGGGACGAGCTCAGCTCCTGAAAACTGAGGCCTATAACCACGATGCACTGGAGATGAATAAAGGTATGACATGTGTCTACTCCCCCTTAGCTACAGTACTTATAGACATAGGCGCCACTCACTCTTTTATTTCCATGACCTTTGTTTAGAGCTCAGAGATTCCAGTGGATCCATTGGCTTGATCCTTATGGCTAGAGACTCATACGGGAAAGGATTCATTGATTACAAACTTGTGACGGATGGACTTACCCAGAGGAGGTTAAAGCCGATTAAAAATATGATGGCTATCCTTACCCTCGGAGCAGAAGATGTTGAGATTCCAAGCTATCCTGTAGTGGTGTACCAGTATGCCGATGTATTTCTTGATGATATTCTGGGACTACCTCTACGCTGAGAGGTTGAATTTTACATCGACCTATACGTTTGGATGACACCGATATCTACAGCAGTATATTAGATGGCTCCTACAGAGATTCCTTTGTTATGGGTACAGTTGTACGACATGCTTCGTGCATGCGTCCTAGATTTTTGCCACAGTTAGGAGTATGAATTTCCCATGGTGGAGTTCTCATACAATAATAGTTAGCACTCCACCATCGGTATGGCAGCATTCAAGACCTTATACGACTGACCTTGAATATCACCTATATGATAGACAAAATCAGGGGAGTCATCACTTATGGGGCTAGAGTTGGTACGAGCTACAGGTGAGAAGGTGTAGATCATCCAGGAGTGGACGAAGACTGCACATAGTAGATAGAATTCTTATGATAAAAGGTGGAAGAGACCTTTGGATATTGAGGAGGGAGACCATGTCTTCCTATATGAGTCACCTCGATGAGGATTACAGAGATTTTTCCAAGGCGACATGTTATCACCGTGGTTTATCGAACCATTTCTGATACATTAGAGGATAGGTGAGGTGGCATACCACTTGGAACATCAACCGTTGCAATAGATGGTTCATGATGTCTTCCACGTTTCACAATTGAGAAGATATGTGCAGGACCCATATCACATAATCGACCATAATGCGTTGGACTATGATGATGGGGTGACGTTTACAGAGGTTCCAGTTGAGATTGAGGATCGACAGGAGTGAGTCCTTCTTGGGTGGTCAATACCTCTAGTACACAATCACTGGTAGCACAGGATCCTCTTGGAGAGAACTTTGGAGCGGGAGGCTCAGATTCATTCTTAGTATCTCCATTTGTTTTCTTAGTCTAAATTTTGGACATCGGGGATGAAAATAACTATTGTGGGGAGAATGTTAATGTCCATATTTTCCATGTAATTTATTTAATTATATGGAATTATTTCTAGTCTGTGAAAATTGACGGTGTGTGATTTCGAGGTCTTGTGTACCCGGAATTAATTTCTGATCTTTTTTAAGGTATGTTCAGTAATAGCATGAGCGGTGTTTTCTCACTTTTGAACCAGTGCTAGGATTAAATATCCAAGGGCACTATTGAATCTGCAGCACCGAGATTCGTTTATGGGAGGATTAACTTTGACAACAGTATGTATGGAGAAAAAGTTATGTTTTAGGACTTTTTAAAAGAAATAAAATAAAATAACTTTATTTTTTTTTATCTTATCCCCCAATAGACCGACGAAGGTGGTACTAGGGATGTATCAAGTCATTAAATGGATTGACCCTTCATTCCCATGTAATATTATCGTTGGAGAATTGGGAAGCTTCCAAATTAATGATCCACCATTAATTCCCAACACCTTTATACACCCTCCCCCTCTTTTATATTACATAGAGCTCAGGAAGATTTGTCGGCACAACATCACCAAACAAAGAAGTGATGAAGGAGTAAAAAGATTACAAAAACATGGACGACAAAATTGGTTCTGGTGAGTGGTGAATAGTGACACTGAAACCCCAAACCGAAGGACGACATGCAAATGGAATCATAGGAAGCCTATGGTGGGAATGAAGATCATTGATCCAACATCAAGCACAGACGTTATCCAATGTGTTTAGGAATTAGGGTTTATTTCTTGTATAATTTCAAGAGTTGATATATCTTCTACCACCCTCTTTCAATCAAGATAACATAGTTGTCACATTCCAAACGAACATGGCCCATGACCTCCAGCATTTTTGTTAGATGTTGGCGAGTCCTTTTTAAGCAATGATTGGGTTGGAAGAAACCCAGGACAATGGGTGATGGCCGCTGCTAGCAACGACCGACCGTAGATGAGATAGTGGAGCACCATCGTGCACTGCCGGTGAAGAAGGTTGTGTCTGATGCTATGGCGGGTGGAGACGGTGGCTGGCACCGACCAATGATAGAGGATGGTGGAGCGGCATGCTGTCGCGTGTCACTGGAGGAGGCAGCGGCCCAAATATGTACCATATAGAGAGAGACATGTCCCTCGTGCCATACCAGGTTGGAAGGCCCCCAGGTCGGCCAAAATGGCCGAGAGGTAATTGTGGTGGGACAGTGCCCTACCGGATGGCTGAAATGGCCCCGCAACCACGAGGCTAGCTGGGATGACCAGTCCGCCCGAAGGCGGACTGGGCCAGACCTGTCCAGCGAACCAGACCTACCCAGAGGGTTGGGCTGAACCCGCAGCCTAGTGGGCCAACGCAGGTGGGCTGAGCCCCACCTGACGGGTCCAGAAAATAGTGGCCTGAGATAGAAAATAGAACTGGGCTGACATTGATTGGCCAGACCCAGTGAACCCAACAGACAGATAGAGGTCCGGACCTGAGCAGGGTCAGGTAGACCCTGGGACATGTAGCATCGGGCTGGCCTGACCGAGAGAGGCCGAGCACGGACCCAACTGGTCCCTAAATAATGAAATCCCCATCACTGAGAAACCGAGTGTTCATTCAACTAACTGTTGGTGGCATTGGGATCCCTATTGTGAAGCAGTCCCTTGGGCATATTCTAGCAGGCCCAATCGAGAGAGGCCGGACTGGGGTGCGACTAACCCTGTTTCATGGAAAGGGGTGTAACTAACAGACCAAGTTTCCATTTGAGGAACTGTATATGGCATTAAAACCCTTTGGAAAACGTGGTACTTTTGAGATACTCCACTAGAGATTCGTAGAATATGGGAGTCTGACTAGGTTGGAATGTACCTGAATCGAACTGGACCCACGACACTAAAATGCCAATTAGTAACAGAACGTGTGTCTGATTGATGATCCATCTGTTGTGTTGGAACCCTTACAACATTGTGATAATTTGAAATACATCTTCATGGATATTTGTGGCGGTTGAGGTATGACTGATGGCTTGAGAAGAGGTTCTCTAGGAATCAAACTTACTATTAGCTGGAATCCAATGGCTAGTAGTGAGGCGAAGGATGGAGATAGTTCATATATAGGTTAGTACCGAGCGATACGGTGTGGGTCAGCACCGACCCTGTGTGGTTCAGATCCTGTGTGGGTCAACGCTTAGCGATCCTCTTTGGGTTAGCGCATACTGATCATATTTGGGCCAAAATTATAAGTGGGTCAGCAAGGGTTAGTTACCTATCAGTCTTGTGTGGGTTTGCAGGGGTTAGTTACCTATCGATCATGTGTAGGTCGGTGGGGGTTAGTTACCTATCTCTCTTGTGTGGCTCTACGGGGGTTAGTTATCTATTGATCATGTCTAGGTCATAAGCAGTGCTGAATAACAAAATAAGTTGACCTAGCTTACGACTAATCATCTATACATAATTTATACCTGAGTGTGAGCTAAGTCTTTTACCATTGTGTTATTATCATTGGGGTGTTACCTATGTTGTACTTATATCTTCATGTTGTTACCTTTGTGGTAATTCTTTCTTCATGGTGTAACTTGTGTCATACTTCTAACAATGTGGTGTTACCTCTGTGGTGCTTCAACCTTTATGGGTATGTCTTCTTGGTGTTACATGTGTGGTCCTTCAATCTCGGTGGTGTTACCTATGTGGTATTTCTACCTTCATGGTCTTATCATTGTGGTATTCTTCCCCCCATGTAAGATATGCGTATGTCTTGATAACTTAGGAATATGTATATGCTTATACCAAAGTGGAGTTGAAGTCTTTCTTTGTGGTATTTCCTTTGTGGAACTCTTGGAGAGTGATGGGATCTTAGTGTCCCTACTGAGTATCGTTATACTAACCCTTCCATGGGATACGCCCGAAACTTGTTGTGTAATATGCAGACGATAGACAACATTGTCTGAGGCTGAGGGTTCCAGGACTAGATAGTACTCAGAGGTGGACCATTTGGTGTGACGTGACATAGGGACTACAAATTGTGAGTTATACCAACCCTTCAAGTAATATCATATGTGGAAGATAAATGAGTTGTTTCCCCTTTTAAACATATATTTTACATCCTATTGTACTTTTACAAATTTATTTTGTCTTGTATTCTAGCCCCTTTTACATTCATCACATTTTTACTATAGAAGTTTACTTTTTTGTTGAATCTTGTAGTGTTTTACTCTGTGAGTTTTTACAGGTTTAAAGAAAATTCCATCATGATATATGGATATGTCTTTCCAGTGCTAGTATCCAATCCCTGAACTATGGAAGGAAAGTTTGGGGTAGTCATGGAGCGGGCCCTGAGGGATGGGTCGTGACATTACAAACCATCAAAATAAATGGCTAAGACCTCATCAAAAACCATATAGAGGTTATCTCTTTAGACCAACTAATGTACCAAGAGGCTATAGTGGGCCCTACCTGTCACATACTAAGTCCAATTCATTCCAAATATGAATGTGGGGAAACATAATCAACCTAAATATTCGAATTGAGAATATAACATATGAAATTTTAATAGTTACCTGAATCAATAAAAAAATCATAAATCATGCTGAGTAAATTGGTGAATGGTAATTAAATTATACAACCCTGAAAATATGATCCTAGACCATCCATAAAAACATTAATTAGAGATTCAATTGAAATATATCTATAGTTAGTCCTATGGTAAATAGAGTATTGATTTTGTTGATGAATATAACTAATATACAAATATCTATAATACCATATTTGGGAAAAATAGACATTGCATTTTGAAAATCACAATGAAAAATAAAATGTTCAATTTTTTTTGATAATAATACTTAGTAAAAATATGCTTTTAAATAATATAAAATAAATATTAAAACAATTATTTGTCATAACGGTGTTAAAATCCATTCAGGCAATACCAAAAAAAATATATTCCATTGTCAATTTTAGAAAAATCCAAATGTGAATTGTTTTGAATGAGAATTGATGATTGCTTTAAAAATATTGTAAAAAGAAAAAATGGGAAAAATCTTCTTTTATAATTTTTTAAAAGGATAAATTCAATTTATGAAAAAATTTAAGAGATTATTTTGGATAAAAAATGATTTCTAATCGAAGATATAATTAATGGAATATATTATTTAAAATACTTTCTCAATCATTTTCAGTGCAAATGATTAAAAGAAATGTACTATTACTATAAAAATATCAAAAATAACCAAATGTGAAGAAAATATGTTGATTATTATATAGTGATATAATATTATTTCCCCATTATAGATGAAAACATTAAAAATATACAATAATGAAAAAAATGTTAAGTAAATCATAACAAATTCGGAAACATCATAATCATAACCCCTATAAAATCAATGAAAAAATTTAAATAATATATAACATGATGATAATATGATTCATGATATTACATATGAATGTGGTATTATATACCCCACAAATAGAAAATATGTTGTTAATATGACATATGTCATGTGGATGTAAAAGTGAGACAAGAAACCGTTTTCTCATGTAAAATTTCTTTAATACCTATTCCTACATCTTATATAATAGTTTTAATTGTATTATTAATTTTTCACAGAATAATTATTATATTAATAAAACCATATATTTTATTATTATAACATTTTACCTCACATTTCTAAATAATATTTCATTAGTTTCTTTGTTTTGAGTGTTAATTGCATTGTTTACACCTGCATGTTTTGTCATTAATGTGATGGTTAATGTATATAGGGTATATATAAATATCATATATGTAATGATAATAAAATTTAAAATATCATATTAACATATGTGATACATTTTTTTAATCATCTATGAATGTTTTACATGCAAGCTAAATCACATCCTATTATGGAGATGGTATGTTGTACGTATACAGGAGTGACGATATCATTCAGTTAATGATTGAAGGGGAAATGAAGTTCGAGATGTATAAATTTTATAGAATCAATATCATATCATATATATCACATTTATTCATTAATTTTACCCATATTATATTCAATGTAAATCATATGTGAAAAATGAATCACATTGCTTCACGAGGTGGTAGTCATTCATACACACGAGTTGCGTTATTGTATTTGAAATATAAAAGAACATGGAAATGTATATAGGATATTAACATTATAAAAGTATAATAATATTGTAAAGAAAATATACATGATTTTAACCTATTCTTGTATCAATTCATGACTGTTGGTGATGAAAAATGAACTATATTGTTTTGTGAGGCAGAACCCTCTGTACACACGATCTATTATTTTATTTCCCATTTTATGGTAGTAGAGATATATAAATACTATGACATAATAATAATAACAACCCGGTATAATTTATGTTTTTTTATTATACTGTTATTTTTTTGAGAAAATTTATGGTGGAAAATATGAAATAAATTGAAAGAGATTGGTTAGGATAATTACCTTCTCAATGAGAAACCTCATTTGAATATCCTCTTAAAGACCTAAGGTATGGTATTTTGGGATGAAAAATAGCTATATTTTTTATAATCATGTTGGGGAGAGATTTTTTTAATATGTTTTATATAAAATTTTATTCAGTGGTTTAAATAATTTATGGGATAGAGTTCCATTTCATAAGTGGGGAAAGGGGACCCACTTTGAAATTACTCTGCCATTCCCTAAAATAATCCAAAATGAAAAATTCATTCTCATGAAACAATTCATACAAAAAAACATTAGTTTAATTTTTTTAAAGGTTAAGGTATATATTTTGTTATCCAATAATATTTTTATATGTTTTTATTTAATGTTATCTCTAATATTTATTTTTGACCTATTGGTAAATCCATTTTTACTTTAATGACAATAAGTAATTTTTAATACTTCTACTATTCTGTTTGGTAAAAAATCATGCATACCCTATTTGATAATATAAATTGTATTTATTCCAAATATTGAATCAATTTTTACAAATTGAATTCATATAAGTGGCATAATACAATTCAAGGTTATACTCAAAGTGGTGATGAAAAACCGGGGTTTACAGAGACAAAATTATCATAACTAAATGTGGTTTTAATATAGAATCAAAAAAATGAAAATGATTAAAATTATCTAAACTAGTTAAATTTTAATATAATTTAAGTACTTTTAATATGAATGTTTTTTATTATAATTTAACATTCTAAATTATTTAAGTGAAAATCTAGTTTTTAGAAAAAAATCAATATTTCTCACTATTCATGGAAAATGAAAAATTTCAGAAAAAATACCAAGACAATAGACTATGTTTATTTAATGATGGTCATTTAAAATAATATTTTCATTTTTTCAAATAAGTTTTATAAAATTGAAAAAATTTAAATAATTTATTTTGCTGCAACGAACTACTAAACTGTTTTAGTATAATACTATTTTTTAAAAAAATTTCTTTATCTATCAAATGATTATTATTTTATTTAAAATCAATATAAATCCTATTAATTCATTTATTAAATGGGTAAACCATTAAATTTTTGTATTTTAGTTATTAATATTCATACCCACAATCATAACATCTTGGTTAAAATGGTAATATTTAAATAATAATAATATTTTAATTGTGTATTTTGTTTTGTTTAAACTGTAGTGTTTTGTGTGTTCAATGTTATAAAATATATTGAATTTACTTTCAAAAATAAATTTATAAATTCATTTATGTTTACCTTCTATTATAATTTTTTTTGATTCATGTCACAAATTCTATTGAACATGATGTTGCTATTTTAAAATATCGGTGTGTTATACTCTACAACCCTTAAATAAATTCTATCCTCATACTGTCATCATGATTTTAGTAATAAAGGGTTTTAAATTTATATTATATTTATCTGAAAGCCACATTTTTTAATGTTTTGTATGAAATCCTCATTATAAGAATGAAATGAAAGTGTGAATGTCATAAAAAAATAGCACATTAATAGGTTTCCATGTTGGAGAACCTTGGTGGGAAGTGAAAACGTGACCTTAGAGGAGAACACTAACACCCAAGGATTATTAGATATTGATTAGTTAATTGATAAAAAATTTAATGATCATGAAATTTTAATGAACACAAATACATAAATCTCAAAAGGATGAAAATAACATTGGTTCAAAAGAAAAGATGGTTTTAGGATAACATTTTTTTAAATTTGGTTACTATTGATGAGGAATTAAATTACTATCTAGGCATAAAATATATAAAAATATACTTAATTGATATATTTATATTTCATAGCCATACATTCTTCTTTTTGACATGTTTAGATCATTTTACAGATCATTTCTTAGTATAATAATTTAATAACCAATAAATTTGGTGTCCATGAAGCCCAAAATTAAATATTATTAGATCCATGGAAAAATAAAATAATGAAAAGTCATTAATAATGTAGGTAGATATTTTAAAAGACCAAATTATACCTCAAATGTTATCTAATAAAACATAAAGTTCTAATCAATACATTTCAAAAATAGCTAACCAGAAGGATATTCAAAAAAATTTCTATCCAAATTAAATGCCTAGTTTTTTTAAGGAAGGTCACTATATCAAAATTATATAACCCATAAGATATAAAGTATAACATGATGTCTGATTAAAAAATTGTGAAAACCATGATCATAATAAAACTATAATTGAATATGGTATTCTCCCAAATATAATATTTTATATCTATAGAAATATTCGATAAATACAAACATATAATAAACACCATCAATGATAACCTATACCATCAAATAAGTAAATAAATTAGTCACTAATAAAATTTAATAATCATACCATGGTCATTATTATCTTTACAAAATGAATATATTAAGGGTTATCTTCCCTTAATCATGTGTTTTCCAAAAATATCATCTTTTCATTGAATCACTTTTCTTTGTACCATTCATCAGATGATTTTAAAAACATAAAAAAATATAATGGTAGTAAAATACTTATACATTTCATGATTCATATAATGAGAATATCACCAATAAAATACTTTCACAACATATTTATTTCGAACCAAATACAGAAACACAGTAATCATTCCACTTTGGTTGTATCAGTATCATAATCTTAACCTTGAACCCTTAGCATATTCTGATGTATCTTCACTTGATTCATGGTGAATTTTTTGAATAGTTTTCATCTACTTATAATAAAATCAATAAACATTTGGATTATTTAATATACCCTTCTATTCATGATCATGATGGAAATTTTCTCCACATTTGATAGAAAGTTCTTTTCATTTTAGTTATGTTCTAAGGTTCTTCCTTATACAAGTATTAACGGGGAGAAAATACTTCATTTATTTAATCCATTTATACTATTTTTCCCTTATGATCTTCTATTTACCTTTCTTCCCATTGTCTACATAACACTTGGATAATTCTTTCACTATATTGATAAAAGATAATTTTATGTCCTCATTTGATTTGATATTTTCATATACTAGATCCTTTTGAGGGAAAAGCCTAATCCCATCAATGAAAAGGTCAATATTTATCATTGGATTAGATATTTAGTATTTATAATGCCTTAAAAACTTTTTAATGATTTCTATATATTTAGCTATATTATCCTTTTCATTTTTTCACATAAAAATGAACTATATTTTTTTATTTACTCAGCACCCATGAGGATAATATTTACCCAATAAGTTTACAATAAAATACATTCATTCCATTTTTTCAATATCTTGTATGTATGTCTTCTTTGTAATAAATGAATACCATTGACTTGAATATCCTGGGAGACGATAAAATACAATGAAAAGTTTTTCCCTTTCATTAAATCCTAGAACGAGAAATATATTCCTTAAGAAACTAATACATTACATAAGCGAGAATGGTTTATATTCCTATTAAAATATATAGGTGATAAGTGAAGTTTTCAAACATTGTTACACCATTGGTTGGAAAAATAGGATTCTACATATAGGAAAACATATCACTAATAAACTGAGTAAGATACCCTAATATGGATATATATTTTTAGTTGTACCTTTAAATCCAACTTCATCTTCATTATCTTTCCAAGGAGGGAAATCCATACATGGAATATATGTAATAATTTTATTTTCATTCCATCTATTTGGAACCATTTCTAAATGATGGCATAAAATATATCAGATCATAACATTATATTGTATAATCCCCAAACTTGTGAAACACTTAACATAAATTTAAATGTTTATGTATATATAATATCAAAATATTAAACATGGTATCTTTTGGGATATATTTATTTATGGAATCCTTTCTAATGTTTTGTAAAATAAATGTGAATTATACTATGATTATCCATATGAGAATTAAACCATTTTAATAGTTAGTTTCATTTTTGAGAACTAGTTAATGAATGGTTTAATCTCATTTCACCTTTTTTGGAGTTTTTTACACTAGGCACATCTAATATAGAACCATGATCAAATGAACTTTCTAGATATGGATGTATTTTCTATAAAAAAAACCATGTAATCTCTTATATACCAAGACCATACGATATTAATTTATAGTCATCTCAATTTATAACAAGCTGTTATGTTCCATAATCTATGTTTTCCTAAAACTAGTTTCCAATGACTGTACTAAGTGTCCTCTAAGACCAATTATAGTGACCCTAACAATAGTAGCCTAGAGCTCATGTCTGTATTAATACATTTTCATAAGATACAAGTAATAAAATTCTAATAGAATGAATAGATTGGAAGTCTTGTTAATTTAGAAACATACTTGATATTCCAATTACAATTTAAAAAATAATATATATATATATATATATATTTATTTATTTATATATCATTTTCTTTGATAACCCCATTATTCCCTATATTTTATCCCTCTATATCAATTAAAAAATACATCCTATAATCATATGGAAAATAAAAAAATTAAATGATGATCATAGATTCTAGTTATTGGTATGCAGAAAATGAATTCTATGAATAAAGAATTTGTAATCAATATTTGAAAGGAAAAAAACTAAAATGTGTTCCATTTAATCAATAAGATTATCATTATATAGGAGGAATGAATAATGATCAAATAATGAAATAAAAGTAATCAAATTATCAAGAAAGCATCAACAAATATATTTTAACTAATAAAATTTTCACATGGAATAATAATTAATTAATTTAGAATGATTTAATTTATATTTTAAGACATATAAAAAATATCTTTGAGGCCATGTGCCAAGAAATCAAAATAAATGGGGAAGACATCTTCCAAAACCCATTATACATTGTCTCTTCAGATCCAAAGATGAATCGTGGACCTATTGGAGGCCCTACCAAACGTCGATAAAGTCAAATTAATTCCTTAAATGAATGGGGTCAATCTTAATCAACATAAAAAATCATATTTAAAATTTAACATAGGAAATGGTAATACTTACAGAAGTCAATAAACATAATAATAAAACATCTAGAGTAATTGGGGGAAGGTAATAAAATTATACATCTCTATTTAAGCTATTCATAAAAAATATATAGAAATAATATGGATTGTTTCAGAAAATAATATCCTTAGGTAATTATTTTTAAATAGAGTTGTGATGTTGTCGATGAATAGAACATCCAGAAAATATACATGAAAACATTATTTAGAAAAATAAAAAATTTATTTTGGAAATAATAATAAAAAATATTTCAATTTTTTTTTCTAAATTACATTTCAATATATATATATATATCTATTTAAAAATTGTAAAATAATAATTAAAATATTTATAAGTCACGAATGTTAGTAATTATTTTATTGTCATTCATGTAAAAACAATGATTCAATTCACAGTTTTTGTAAAAACACGATAATTGTAAGGAATAAGAAATAAATATTCCTTCGAAAAAAATTTAAATTGTAAAAATGCGTAAAAAAATTATTTTATAAATAATTTTGAAAAGGTTGAAATGTTTTTCTAAAACATTTTTGGAATAAATTTGTTTCAATGAAAAATAATTTCTGAACAGAGAGATAAATATAAAAAACTTTTATTAAAACAAATTCTTAAAACTTTTAATCACAAAAGTATTTAAAAATTGTAATATTACATGAAAACTTTTATGAATAACCAGATGTGAATAAAATAAATAAATATTATTATATAAATAAAAAATAATTCGCCTACTTTATATGTTAATATTAATATTTCTAAATAATTTTCAATTTGTGAAATAAAATATTACAATATTCATAAATTATGAATCATATGCCCCATCCAATATATTACAAAAAAAGAAACATTAAATACCATGAGCATAAATATTTTAATTTTATAACATATCAAATGGGTAATATATACACCACAAAATTTAAATATGCATTGAATATGGCATATGTCTCACAAAAGTTTAAGTGAGACAAAAAGCCCTTACCTCAGTACATATTTCCTTATTACATTTTCATATTATCTGTATAGTGGTATTAAAAAATATATTAAGTTATAACATAACCATAATCATATTTATAATATGACACCAAATCCTCTTATTATATTTTTACCACCCTTTTGTTAATAATATTTCATTATTTTCATTGTTTTGTGTTTTAATTGCCTTATTTTCTCCTACGTGTTTTTTCATTAATGTTTTAGTTCATTTTCAAAGGATATATATATATATATATTTTAAATAATTATAATTAGAATAATATAAATATAAATTTTACTCATTATATAAATTCTTATATGCCATTATTGAATTTGAACGTAAAAAATGAATTTTATCACTTTGTGGAGCTGGTAGTTTATATGTATGGAAGGGTAAATAAATAATTCCCTTAATGATTGAATGGGTAAATAAGTTGGTGATATATAAATTTCATAGAGTGATAATCACATAATATATATCTCAATATTCATAAGTATTATATTTATTACATTCAATATAAATTTTATGTGAAAACAAATCACATCACTTTGCCATGCGGTAGTCCACTATACACAAGAGTGACGTTATTGTATTTGAAATGGTATAGAATATTGATAGCTTTATGTGATAGAATAATTAAAATATTAAAAAATATCATTAAAATCAGATAAATTTTTCCAATCAAAAATTTTATCCATCCATGTGAAGAAGTTTTTTACGAAAATTGTATAAAATGATTTTTCCTAAATATAACATTAAATTATTTCACCCACATGAGTATGTTCACTCAATATTATGGGGATATTCTTGGATTAAATATCATGTTAGAGGTTAATATCTTGTCATCTTCATAGAAAAAAACGCAATGAAGGATTGGATATATATTTTTCAAAATAGATATGTTGTTTTTAAGTGTTTAAAAACTAGAACTAATCCATAGATAACCAATCTTGGAAGAAATTGAAGTCCATTAATAGTGACAGAGACAAAGAATACATATCTTTAGATTTTATTAAATTTTAAATGGATAAGATAATTTTCATAAATTGAAATGTTAGTCATTCCCCATACTAGAATGGTCTAGTAGATAATATTAACTAAAACATTCTTTCCCAATTTTTCAAATTGCTTCCATTTTCCATCATTCCTATTTTATATTTTACTAAGTATTCAAGTACAAAAATATTTATAATAAATAATATTAAATCATATTATAATTATTTTAATGGTCTTAAATAATTATTGAGTGCCCATACCATATCATATACCTATCTTTGATAAATGGGATTCAAAACCTATTTTCATGTAATGATTGATAAGCCTAATCTGATAGTAATTTAATGTATTTTAATAGCCTATAATAAAGGGTAAATGGATATAAAATTGGGTATAACAAAATTTATTTGATGAGAGTACTCTTTTATATGATTTAGTTTTTTAATATCATGTTTTTCATAGAGTCTATCCTTCAATTGATTATAGTGGATAATCATCAATAAAGGGAGATTTGGTAGTTGATCCTTATACAATCAGTGAGTCTACTATTGAGAGTTTTCCACCTCTTAATTATTTTGATCTAGATTATAAATATTCTTATAATTCTTAAAATTACATATCTCATAATGAAATTATATGTTATTATCTCACAATCGATTTGGAGAGGAGAGAGACTAGTCCTCCCACTATGTAAAATGATGAGAATGCGGTTACCTTATCTTAATATATAGTATATTATCATGATGGAGAGGCCCCCCAAACAAAAAAGCATGTTGTTATTGATATTATGTCTATGTATTGGATTTCATTTATTAAATATTAGATAAATACACTTAAAAATAACCATACATGGTTCATATTCATTAAACCAAATACAACAAAGGTGATTGGATGAAGAAGTATTTTAAAATGAAAATAAGAAAACACTATATTAAATAAAATTAATTTATGTCCAAAATTGTGGTCAGATTCTTACTTCAAATAGAGGGATTAGTCTAAAAAACATCCTATTATATTTAATAATTATCCTATTATATGTCTTATTGCTTCAACCATATACCATGACCTACAAATTAATTATCTTGACGTCAAAACTTATTAATATCATGGAGATTTAGAAGAAAACATATACATGAAACCTCCTATTTGATTTAACAAGTATTTAAAACTATCAATGATAATTTAGATATTAAATCATTATATGTATTTAAACATGATTCTAAATAGTGGAACCAAATATCTATTTCATTCAGGTCATGCAATTATTTTAAAAAGAGATATTTTTATTTATATATTTTTTTAAATCTATTAATAATTAAATTATCTATTTTTTATTATATTTTGATGACATGATTCCCATGAGTAGTAATATGAAACTAATCAATCATTCTAAAATAAAAATGAATTCACCTTTTTAATAATTGATTTAGATTAAAAAATATAGTTTATAGATATGTAAATTATTATGGATAGAATTAGTACGTAACACAATTAGTCTCAAAAATCATATATGTTCAAAGTGGTTTGGAGATATATTTTGTAGATTTTTTCCATGTTTTTTGTTGGTTTTCAATACATTTAATTCAAATTATCCTATCCTCCTATCATTTCTAATTATATTTAATATAGGAGTAAAATGTTATATGGTAATTTTATGGGTTGTATTATTTATGCAAGGATAAATATCAAAATATATGTGTTCCATTGTTGTTTGTATATAGAGATGGTTTTTCAATAACATGGGTAAACCACACTTAAATTTATTCAAATGGATATTGAGGTACATTTCTTCAATTTAACATCCTTCAATCTTCTTTGGTAGGAATGTTAAATGTGGTGATTTATGTACTAGTTATATATTTTTTGATTATGATAGAAATATTGATATAAGGAATTCACTAACTGGTTGTGTTTTAACTATAGGTATAGAAAATATCTCTTAGAAGTGAAATATGAAATCAATATTTCCCCTATCAAAAAAGAGGCTGACAATAGAGTACCAAAAGAGGGCATCAATGAATCCATTTGTCTTACGGTTTTTATTATATAATTCACATTATGTAATTATTTTATTACATTACATTATGGATCCAAATTTTATATAAACATCACTATAAACATATGAACATATTTTTGGTCCACATATATAAATATTAGGTTTCATTTAGTTAGATAAGAAATTAGAAGAGTAAAATTGTGCTTTTCAATGATACATATTGATTTAAATCATACCAATATATATACAACGACTATAAATTTATCAATGTTCAATATTTTTTTTATATATTTATCTTGGATCCACTGGATTATCAATTTAAGTATAAAAACATATATTTTTATATTATTTTATTGTGAAATTTTAAAAAAAATATTATCAAGGTTTTTATTTCCAATTTGAAACATAATACTCCATGGTTAAATGTTTTAATTCAGAATCTTCAATTTCTAATAATTTATGTTTTCTTATTTCTAAATCCTTTATTACTTTTCTTATCGTTGAATTAAATTCTTCTCATGAATTCACTAATTGATTTTTTTTGTCGAATTTCAATATTTTTATTTCACATATGTTTCCATATTTTCATTTGAAATCTATCGTAATTCACTAATGTGGTTTTCCTTTAAGTTGGGTTTTCTCACAATCTAATTCAGGTTTTCTATTTTAGTTTATTTTCATACTGTTAAGACTTCTCCCTTCAAAGCCATCTATTCTTTTATATGAGTTGAATCATTCAATATTATTGATCTAAATGGGATATTCAAATTGAAATATTAATATTAATGAGACATTGATTCATGAATCTGATTACACAAATACAGATACTCATTAATTGGGGGTGAGTGGAATTTGAGACATCATACTTTACAATATGCAAAATTTCGCTTTATAACGAAGAATAGAGTCCTCCTCGATGTTGTGTTCTAGTAGAGATTATGATTATTCTCCCCATGAAGTGTTATATTACCCTTTTCTCTTAATCACATGAATTATATTTTAATAACAAACCTCTAGTGGTCATTTTTTTAAATTGTTCATGTGAGTGAGATTTTCATTTTATTGTTCTTTCATATTTCATTATTTATGTTGTATTCCTCTATTTCTATAGTTCATTATCCTGAATGGTTTTATTGTAATTATATTTTATGTAATAATAATTTTGGAATATGTGGTTTTCTTTCCATGGAGTATGACCAAATATATTTGATCCACATTAAATTTTCATGCGTTTTCTTCCCATAATTTATTTTCCTCTCTTATCATTGTAGAAAAATTCTTTTCATCTTTTCTTCCTTCATTTATCGTGTCATGAAAATCTATATATATGTTATAATTTCCTGAACATGTGAATATAAATTCCAACATACCCATGTGGGTTCCATCAAAATAAGGTATCAGAGATTCAAACATATGATAAAGTCTTCTATTAAGTATGATTTAATAAATTTTAGGTTGAAAATTACTTTAATTTGTAAATAATTAAGATGTGAGGTATTATTTTTTATTAATGATCACATGATTTATTTTATTATCCTATGAAATTTCATATAATTTAGTATATTAATGGGAATATGCTAACCACTTACATTGTACCTCAATTAATCGTAAATATAGAACATTAAATTGAATATTAATGTTAATGTCCAAGACATTATTCTTATAATTTTAAAATACCAACCATATGATCATATAATTGATTCTATTATATAGGGTAGAGACTCTTTTAAATTATTTTATTTCAAGCCATTCAGACTCAGTTTTTGTTATGTGGATAGACTATGGTTCAATCTAAATATAGATGCATGAGTGTAATAGTTTGTTATGAGTTTCAAAAGAAATAGTAAAGTAAAAAAGATGATGGGATGAAATAACTATATCCACTATAATGAGACTTATTCTAAATCTAAATTGATAGAGGTCACCAACTACCATTTTCAGAAACCTACTTAGGTTTTTCACAAATAAAAAATGATCAAATCTTATGAAACATCTTGATAATCTTTTATAAAATCATTTTTTCTAACAAAGGATAGGAAATTGTGCAGGTATTGAAACCATTTAAGGATATATTTCCTGATTAGTGTTCTTATAATCAGGGGGTTCATTGTATATTTTCCTAGATATGACATATTTATTTGGGTTTACTAAGGGACCCTATGGAGTGGCTATTGTATGCTACAAAATTATATGTTTGTTCATTGGTAGATATTAAAGAATGATAAAACACATTTATTAGTCTATTTTTACATTATTGGATTGAAGGGTTTTTTATTTTCAATGAAATATCATTCTATTAGGTTTAATTTATCATATGGAATTTACCTTTATGTATGGGTATGGTTACCTTAAAATTACTAAGGGTACTTGTATGTTTCATAAAATATCTTTAAGGATTGGTTTACATTCCATGTATGGAATAAAAACAATATTCATTTTGGAAAAACCTTTGTCACTAATAGTGAAATAACTATTTCATGTAAAATAAGTTTTGGTAATGTGACTGTAATATGATTTAAAAAATTAATTATTTATGAGTTAGTTATCCATGTTACAACAAAAAATATCAATTTTGGGAATACTATGTTCTAGGAATGTCTAATTGAATTAGTTTTCCAATTCATTATTGAATGGTTTTCACCCACATGATTATATCAATCATGATTTTTTGGGACATACTATGATTACCTCTCAATGAAGAGAATTGAATATTTCACCTCGAAATATGACATCATGAGGAAAATCAATATTTTTTTAAAAAAAAACATATCTATCATGTTTGTTGTTTAAAACATTAAAATATTCCATATATAACCAATATAGAATGAAATTAAAGGAATCAAGAACTCTAAATGTCTCATAATACATATATAATGAGTTCATTAAATTCACTATGGGTGTAGAAATTGTGATACACAAAATAGTACCTTATACTAATTATTATATTGGTCAACTTGATCCTATTATAAAAAAATTGTTTCGTGGGCCTTAAACCTGATTTCATTTTAAGCATATCCATGTATTTTTGTGCTACGTATTCCACAACTATAGACTAATTAATATAGTGGATTCCATTATCTAACAATTATATTATGAATCCTAATGAATTATAGAGCACCCGAATCCTGTACTATGGAAATCTATGATTATTTGGATGAAATTCCCGGGATCATGTAAAGACTGATAAACTTGATCCTAGGTATATTAAATTTATATTCATAATTTATCTTAAGGAGTAATGTGATGTAATCTTTTGGTAAGTAAACAATGATTCAAGGGTTGTATTTTTAGTCAAAATGTGGTGACTCGTGTGTCTTTTCTTCACAGATTCTATCCACCCACTGATGAATAAGGTGACCCATTTATTTAGTGGGATCTTGATGTTAATCCTTCCACCATTGGTGACTATCATGTTTTGATTTCACTAACACATCCATATCCAGGTCGTGATTATAATCCTAGATCTAAATTTTATGATACCTCAAATGATATAAATTTTAATGATATTAGGAGTTTCAACTCATTATAGACATAAAAAGTAGAGTCATTCATCCCCCATCTAGGTAAATCCATACTAATATAGTTTCCATTTCACTTAATGTTTTCTATTAAATTAATGATGAGGTTCCCTAGATACACAAGTAGGATAGTAAGGAAGTCAATAGTAAGAATTTTACTACATCCATGAATGATAAGATGGAATCTTTTAAAAAATACCAAATCCAAATTCAATAGACCCCTTAATTACAAGGTTATTTTATAAAAAATTATTTATAAATAAAATTATAAAAAATTTAAATAAATTCAATAATGTTTTAGGAAATACATGTGTAAAATGGATTTCACCAAAATGAACGAATTTAATATTATGTGATTTTCCCCCATTAACTATGAATTATTCTATAATTTTTATCCATTATTTTTATAATTATCATGAATTAAATGTTTAAGATCTAGTTATAATAAATTTTTTCATGTGTTTGGATTTAGATGAATATTTATACATTTATCTGTCCACAAATTTTAAACATGAACATAATACTCACCAAGACTGATTCATTAATAAATCACTATATATATAAATAAAATATTATATAAAATATTATAACAAATTGATTCATTGATGATAAAAAATGTTTTTAAAATTTGTTAGTTTGATACATTTGTATATTTAAAATTTTTTAAAATCATTTTTCCTTATAATTATCTTATTGTTGATGAAAAATTTCACATCTGTAGAAATATGATTTTTTCACTCATATTAAAATGAAACTGAATTTAAAATTTGAAATAAAATACTAGGGTTGTGAAAATAATCTCATAGTTATAGAAGTGATTAGTGAAAAAATTTATGTTTTATTATTTGTATCTACAAAAAAAGTGAATAAAGTTAATCTCTTATTTTTTCTAATTCGTTAATTTTTATTACTATACCGTCAATTCATCATATAAAATTTCATTATCCAAGTATCATGCAACTAATTCTGATATTTAATATATGAGTAGAATCTCAAAAGTTAATGTTGTAATATTATGTGTAATATAATCATTATCTAGACTGATATTAAATTTATTATTTGTATATTATTCATGTTTATAGAAAACCAATTTATGATACATTGTTATTCCTCAAATAGATGGTGTGGTAAATCAATAATTTTTCATTTATTTTAATTTAATTTTTGCGGACATTATATTCATGTGATTTAATGAATAGTTATGTAGATATTGACTATATTAGAAAAATTTTCTATTTTGAATTCACTTAAGTGTTATGCTTTCACCAAAAGTGGGAAAACAATATCAATGAAGTTTAATATAGATTTTTAAGGGCCCTATAAACCATTGTGACTGAATATATAACACTAAAAAATGGGTATTAAATAAATCCATTAATCTTAGGTGTTTTATTTAGAACTCATGTTAACAAATTCTAATGTTACTGGACATTTTGATTCATAGTATATCCTAAACCTATCTAAAAATATATTTTTCCTTGGTTGTTATGAAAATATAGATATTAGGTTTTATTTTAGTAGAGAGGATATTGAATGATAGCTAATATGTTTCACTAAGATACACACATTTGAAAATCTTGTTGATTGATGGACTAAGACTATTAATTTGTGCACGTTAAGTATTTTTGTGATATTGTGAACTAAATTTAACTTATATAACATGTTACAGAAAGGTTATTATAATTATTCAACTTGACACAACATTTTCGCATTTATGAAATTAAATTATTACAAAATCCAAAAAGAGAACAGTGAATGTATGTAAAATATAAGGAAAAAATGGAGTATTTACTTATTCGAATCATTGATTTTTTATAATAATCCATATTCGTGCTAAAAAAATTCTAATTAAAAATTTTCCATGTTTTAAAGACTGAATGATACAAATATCAATTACAATTTTAAATAACAATACATTATTTTTTTATGGTGGTTTATATGATAAAAATGTTTTGGTGATATGATATTTTATTAGGATCATAGATATTATTTTTATTATTTATGTGTGTTTACCTTGGAACCAAGTTCTAACATAGGGATTCAATGGGATTTCAACATGTTTGGCATGGTAAATTAAAATTTTTTAATTATAAAAATATCTTAGTGGTTTAATATTTTTTTAATAAAGAATATAATATCAGGACTAAGGTTACAATAAATCAACCAATGGATATGGATTAAATCATCATAATACCCTCAGATATACCCAAATACATATTTATTGGTATTATATCATGTATTTAGTGAGTAAAATAACTTTGGAAGAAATACATTTCAGAAAAATAATACAAAAACTATGAATATATCAATAATAATTTATTCATATGATCAATTATCCATCATCACCAAAAACCCATACAAAAAAGGGGAATAAAATGATTAATTTGGAATTGATGATAAAAATGATACATGAAATAGGTTTTTACAATAATAATAAGAACGTGTCAATAAAATAGAGAAAATGCAAAATGTTTATCCCTTAATGAGTTTCCACCTTTTCATATGGCTATTAATTCACTCTCAGACAATTCTCTTAATCTAAATGATCATCTAAAGCCTTATTTCTCCAAAACACCTATTTTTAGGCCCAATTATGGGGTTTAATCATGAACCGTTAGGATGTTAAATAGATACATGAGATGTTGGAGGAAAATTATACCAAGTCACACAGTTAGGGTTCATGTTTTGGTAAAATATACACCAAAAATACAATTAAAATATTTCACCTTTCATATAGTCAAAAAATTACATTTTGACTCAAGATAGTTATGTTTACCATAAAGATACCCTAAAAAATAGATTTATCCCATTAATTTATATCCACTATGGTTCATGGGTGATATCACACTATTTTATTAACTTTTTTGAGACTCTATAGATTTGATATATCACTTCAAATATTTTCTCATGCTTTTATAGGTTGGGGAAAACAATTTTTGAGTTCTTATCAAATCCGTGTGTAATATAAAATCATCCAAAACACATCCACATTGTTGATAAAATTCTAAATTCATGAAAATTTCAATATACTATTCATTGAGTACCCATTTTACCTATTTCAAAAGACATTATGATCCAAAATAAATTTCATATTAATATAGACACCATTTTCTAGGTGAATTTTATTGGGATATAGGAAAATCTGAAATAGTGTATAAAACTCCCCCACACATGATTAATTTTTCATCTTCAAACATTGACCTCAAATATAATTCAAAAAGGATAAAAAAATAATTATAAACATAATGATTCTTATAAGCTAAATGATGTTGAGTTTGAATGAAAAATCATTTAATTTTCTAAACTCACCTTTATTAACTCCTTAGTCATAAAAGTAGTTAAATTGTAGGTTCGTGCAGATTTTTTAACTATTAAACATAAATCATTATTATTATGGGAGAAAACACACTTATTTATTTGGAACAATTTCACAAAATTCATGTTAATATTCTCAAACAACTAACAAGTATAATTTTTTTTTGAAATCAAATAATGGGTTATCACTTTTAAAGGTCACATATTCTCAGTGATTTTCATCTTTGAGGGTCGCCACAAATTAAAAAATGTTTTTATAACATTAATATTCCATTAAATTGAGACACTATATTTGAAATATTAGTACCCATACTTTTCCAATTAATCAACTTGATGAATACAAATATAAATTAAAGTGATTATGAAATCAAGACCAAATAGTATCCACATGTGTGATATTAATATATTCAAATATTACGTATCCAAAATGAAGAAGTACAACATCATATTTGGTATTTTTGTTAATTTAAAATACTACATTGAAAATTTACACTCAAATGAGAAATTTAATGATGAAAATATAAAAAAACAATGACTAACTATCATTTTTTGGAATAGTATTGTTAATTTTAAATTAAATGTAGTATTTTTGGTCCCATATTTTGCCTCCTCATATTAGTTCTTTAAACAATTTTTCTTCATTTGGAAAAAAAGTAATGGTGTTTTAATATGCAAGACTATGAATAAAACAAAAAATTGAGTTTAACATCTTACTAATCCATGATTGATATGGATAAGTTTGGATTTATAATAATAATTTTATCAAAGTCTTCTAAAATAGATGTATTTTAATTATTAGTTGATAAATTAGAGGATCATGATTAGCTTCAACTCTTCACCCATTATTGAGTGATAATGATTTTAATTTACTAAAAAAATAATTTGTTAGTTCTACCATCATTCCAATATGTGAATATATTATTGAAATATCCTCAAATCACTTAGGAAATGCTCAATTAGTTATTTTTATTCCCAAATAATCTATGTATAACTATTTATTTTCCTTAACATGATAGAAATTTCTAAAAACGTCACTACAATGCCAAAACCGTTCCATAAATATGATGTGAAAAATGTAGAGGGATATGATGGATCCTTAACCAAGGTAAAAATAATTTTTTAAAAAATTAAAGACAATCATATTGAAAAATAAATGTAAAAGTTATTGTTGAAATCAATCAATAATAAAAATAATAATAAAATTTACTAACCTAATGAATCAAATGGTTTTCTCCTACCCTTCCCCAATCTCTAACAATTTCAACCCATCCATTAAATTTGAAATAATGATTTTATTTGTATATGAAATATTAAAATAAAATTAGGAAAAAGTAATGAGATATAAGCAACCTTATGTTAGATAATTAATAATAAAATCTTCCATCCATGCACTTTAAACCACTAGTTCATTAATATCCTCCCATTCATAATATAATGGACCCATAATTATAGGAAAAAAATCTATAAAGGTATATACATTGAATCTCAATGAATATCCTTCAAAATTTTAATTTTATATAACAGAAATTTTTTTCATGGTATTTGAATTTTTATAAGTGTGTCATTCTATATAATTAATAATTCTTTTTGAATAGATAGATTGTGTGTATGATGGTCATGTGTCTAAATTTGATCATATTAATCTAAGAATCACTACCTATTAGACCTTAAAATATTTCATTTAAAACCTTATAAAATTCACTTTATCCTTAAATTCATATTAATATCATCGCAAAAAATATTAGGGGTCATATGAAAGGGAGTGAATCATTGATGTAACATTATCTATTAGTTTCCATATCATTGTAATGGTTTAAACACCCATTCACTTCCCCTGTTATCCTTGGAATATCCCCCCATGACATAGGATTAGGCATTTCAAACTAGGGATCCTTTTTTTCACCACAAGATACCTCACCATGGGAAAATTGCAATCTATTATTATTTATCATTCTCCAATGTGCAATTAGATTACGAACTAAAACTTATTATTCATTATTTAAAATATTTTATATGCTTGAAAGATGCTAATCCAAAGCATCTCACATGGAAATAGGGTTTTACCTTATTTATGCCACCTCCATACTTCTCTATTCACCACATATGATCTCTTTATGATGTGTCCTAAATATATAATCAATTTTGATAAATCCATGACATTCCCTATAGTAAAAATATTATTTTACTGTACATTTTAATTTTGGATACCTCTCGTCTTCCATAGGATTAAATACTATAGGTGTTGATAAAAATATTTCTACATCACCATCATTTTTCTTTCAATGATACTGGATTATGACCTCATCTATTCCATGTTGTGATCTGAATCACAGAAGTTGTTTTGATTTTTATTATTGATCCATGGTTATTTTGTCCCTACATAAAATATTTTTTAGGTGATCTGGAGATTCTATAATGGAAACCATGGAATCCTCCAATTACTTTTAGCAGGGACTTGTGATCACATATGGTGGAGGTGGTGTCCAGGAAATTATTTCATGGGGAACAATTATGCATGAGGTGATAAAGAATAATTTATATATTTGGAACAAATTAATATTTTATGATCCATCCCACATTGAAAATTTCATATTCTAACTTCTTATATATAAGTAAATTTGATCCTTTACTTAATAAATTGAGTTAATCTAAAGATTTAGGACTCATACTAACTTTTGTGTCCACCCAAACTGGGGATTCTATCCATCGCCCTCATACATTTCGACATGCATGTGCCATGTGCTCACATAGAAGATTTCCTACTAATATAACTACCTGGTCTTTCCAACCACTTATTCATCATTCCTTTGGAATTGCTAAATGGATCATGGTCTTGTTGAGTCAAAAAGGTTTTCTTATGACTTTTCCATTCCTTCATGTTTGGGGAGATTTTTTAGTCAATATTCTTTCATTATGACTTTACCAATCCTTATGTTTTGAAAATAAAAAACACTTTATCTCAAGGAAAATTTCATTTTACCTTGGGTTTTAATTTCATAACGAAAATTTTCATTCCCTAAGGAAGTTTATCCTTACCATGTTTTTCAGTGTTTATTATCTTTCCTAAGTGTAAAATTCGTTTTCATATCCAAAACTTTGGAATAATATAATACTTTGATAAAGATAATTCTGTTTTCAGGATCCAAATTCTGACTCTGAGTTCTCTAAATTCAGAGTCCAAAAACATCTGAGTTCTTACTTATCTTTCTCTGAATTCAGACTCTGAACTCATCTGAGTTTTGACTGTGAGTTCTTTGAATTTAGACTCCAAATTATTTTGAGTTCTGACTCTATGTTCTCTAAATTCAGACTCCGAATTGTTCAAAGTTCTGACTCCGAGTTCTCTGAATTCAGACTCTGAGCACTTATGAGTTCTGACTCCAAGTTCTCTGAATTCAGACTCTGAATTCTTCTGAGTAATGACTCTGAGTTCTCTAAATTTAGACTCTGAATTCTCATGAATTTTTACTCAGAACATTGTATGTTCTGACTTCGAATTCTCATGAACTCTGACTCTGAACTTTATGTTCAGATTCCGAATTCTTGTAAATCCAGATTCCGAATTTCCTTCAAATTCATACTCCATAATTCTATATAGTTCAGGATCTGAATTCCATAGAAAAAATAATCCAAATAACCTTTTATTATAGACAGCTAATGAATTTTTGTTTAGACTCCAAAATTTTTTTTTCGTACATTCTGAATATATGATTTTAGTTATGTGACAATTTGTTTTCTTACTCATGTCGTGATTACAAAATGATGGCGTTCTTTCAGTTACTAAGTAACCATTGTTTGAGTGACACATGTACATGTCCCTCAGAAATTCAAGGAAATATATGATCTTTGGAGGAGGGAGCCGACTATTTAGAATGTTCTTATAAATAGGAACCCTTTGTGCGTAATGAACACCTTGATTAGATTTTCTTCATGTGACACCAAATGATTATGAGTATAGTCAAGGGATTCTGGGGATAGTAAGACATAGGTGCTGACTACATTGAAGTTGAGGGCTTCTAGGGATATGAAGACAGAGGTGAAGGCAACCTTGAAGTTGGGGGCTTGTTGGGATAGCAAGACATACTATGATTCTTGTATCGATGGAATACCCTAGTGTGGGTAACACAGAATTACATAAAAGTATAAATCAAAGGTCCTTTATCCAATGTTATTGGATACCCTTCTCTTTGGGTTAAAAGATTTACTACTTATTACTTATTCTATTTCATGTTTTCCACTGTCCTTTTTGATTGTAGAGGAAATTATAACTATTATATACTTACTTATACTTGTACTCTAATTTAGTAAGATTATATAAGCTTTATGGAAGAATCGTTATCTTTGTAAAAATTTGTTATGTTTCCTTTCCGGAACCATCTTTACGGAGATGACTTCTCAGAATCAATTTTCCAGATTCATGCACGTGTATAGAACTAGTGGTTATTTTAATTTTTCCTTGTTTAACTTTGTTAAAAATTACCATATTTAAAAGTTCCAAAGGAATTTTTAAAAGTGTACAATTCACCCCTCTCTTATATATTGAGCATTATTAGATACATCATTCAGTATCTATATTATTTCGATCCTACATTTGTTATTATAGAGTATATCATAATCGACATACCATCTCAACAATTGGTATCAGAATAGGTTTCTGAAATAAATATATTCACATATAAGTTCTCCTAGCTCAGTTTCTCATTGTTATACTTTTTCCTTGCTGAGGAATATTTTCCTTGTTTACTTAACTTTACTACTATCAAGTTTGTGTGGAGGCAGTTTTCTTTAAGATGACAGGAATCAATGTTGGTTATATTGACAACCTAAATCCAACAAGACCACTGATTATTGATGGTAATGATAACAAATATTAGAGAGATCACATGAAGACATTTTGTATCAATAATGGTTTAGATAATTTTTTTATGCTTACTAGAGGTTATAAAATCCCTAACAAGGAGGTTATTACTTTCAAAAATCAAGAAAAGCTTGAATATATACTGAATTATAAGGTACACAATACAGTGCGTTGTTCCATTAGTAGAAATATATATATCCAAATTTCATCTTGTGAAGTAGAAAATTTTATTTTGAAGAATCTTAAAGATACACACTTTGTAACTTCAGAAGTCATTGAAACTAGAAGATCTATGCTCAGATCTGAATATCATAGTTTTTGATTTCCTTATGGAGAACCCATCTGGAAGGTGCGACATAGATTTATAACTATCATTAATAATTTACAATCCATGGGTGAGAAAGGATTAGATTATGAAGCTCTTGTGGTCAAGATCATTGAAATCATTCCCAATGAGTTGGAATCTAAGAGGACTGCTACTGATGAGAACAGAAAGTTTACTCAAATTTCTATTGATGAAATTTTTGGAACTTTTCATCAATATGAGCCTAAAATTAAGAGATATGCTGATAATGTAAAGATGAAGAATGGAAATGGAACTGTTTCTTTTACAATAACTTCAAATTATATGAATTCCAAGACTCTTGAGAGAGTTAAAAGATCCAACTCTATGAAAATTCTTATACAATATGAATCTTGTGGAAGTGAATATTCAGAAAATGAACTAGCCAATCTTGCTCGACAGATGAACAAGATATTAGGGAAGAAGAACATTCAATGTAGATATAATATGAAAGAAAGGAATGATATAAAAGATTTAAAAGTTACATGTTATGAATGCAAGAGAGGTGGACATATAAGACCTAATTGTCCCATGCTCAAGAGAAAGGAAAGAAAAAAAAGGATTCTTAGATAAATAGAAAAAAATACTAAAAAGCTAAAGCTAAGAAATTCTTAAAAGCTAATGACACCTAGGGTGCTAGTGGTGGTGAATCTTCTAATGAATCATCAGATTACAAATCTTCTAGATAGAAGAATCATGGTCTAATAGCCAGAATATATATTTAAAATCATTTCTTTATGGATAATGAATACAATGCTAAATCATTGACCAATATATCTTTGAATTCTAATTATATTGATAGTGGATATTATAACTCATCAGATGAAGAATCTTCTTCTGATGAAGATGATACTTTACCTTCCTATGAAGTAGTTTCTAGATTTGATAAACTCTTTGATAATGAGAATTATAAAATCAATAAGAAGCTTGATAAGGAAAGTCTCGGTTTTCCATAAATACTAAGGAAATATCATATCATTCTAAAGATCGTGATAAGAAATATCTTGACTTTGAAAGTATTTCAAAATACCTCGAGGAAGTAAATTTTGATAAGGACAAGCATTCAAAGGATTTAGAAAATGTAATTTTTAAGAAAAATGATTTTGATCCAAACTCTAGTTCGAAAGCTTAATTTTTTAAGGCAAGAATGTAGTTATCAAAATGAAATATGAAATTTTTTCCTTGAGTAATTTTTTGTCAAACATTACCTTAGGTAATTTTTTTGAAAAGATGTATTCTAAAATCTGACCTCTATGGAATAATTATGGATTTGGGTATACTAGTTCTAAACCAATTTTTAAAAACAATTATTTTGTTCCTCAAAGTGCTCCTTTCTGCACTAATTGTCAGTGTGGTGGACATTGGGAAAAAAATTATTCTCTAAACAATACTCAGTCTTTTAGATTTCATAAATCCTATCTTTCTAAGAAAATGTGGATGCCTAAAATTTTTCTTTCTAAAATTTCTAGATCCAAGAAATTTTGGGTTTCAAAAATCTAACACTTTTATTTTAAAGAAAATAGGGAAAGTACCAATAGAAATACATGGTACACGGATATTGGATGTTATCGACATATGAATGGTAACAAAAACTACTTTGAAAATATTATCATGACAAAAGGAGGAAAAGTAACTTTCAGAGATAATGCTCAGGGAGAATTATTGGTATGGGTAACATCGTTCTTCTTTGAAAAATAGTGATTTTGAATGTTTTGTTTGTTAAGGGTCTTAAGAACGACCTCATTAGCATAATTCAATTATGTGATGAAGGTTAACTTCTAAATTTTAGCAATTGAAAGTTCTTAGTAACAAATTCCAAGGAAGAATTTATTCTTTCTGCCCAGAGGCAAGAGAATGTATACACACTAAACATAGAATACCTCATAATCCAAGAATTACCTTTCCTTTGTGCAATGTATGATCATTCATGGTTGTGGAATATAAGGTTAAGACACTGTAACATTAGAAACATATGAAAACTCTAAAATAAATGATTAGATAAGGATTTTTCATAGCATAGATTTGATTCGTCAATAGTTTGTGATCCTTGTCAATATGGAAAAAACATAAATCATGTATTAAATCAACTAGTGAATTCTCAACTACTGATTCATTACAGTTAGTACATATGGATCTTTTTGGTCCAACAATAACTAGAATCATCGGAAGAAAGTATTATATATTTGTTTTAGTTGATGATTACACTAGATTTTCGCGGGTTTTTATCTAGCAAAGAAATCTGAAGCTTTTTCTTATTTCATAAGTTTTAGAGCCCAAGTCAAAAATGAGAAAAACCTTCCTTTGAAAACTATTCATAGTGAGCACTTCTAAATTTTAGGAATGGAAAGTGCTTTGTAACAAATTCCAAGGAAGAATTTATTCTTTTTTCCCATAGGCAAGAGAATGTATACGCACTAAACTTAAAATAACTAATAATCCAAGAATTACCTTTCCTTTGTGCAATGTATTATCATTCATGGTTATGGCATAGAAGGTTAGGACACTGTAACATTAGAAACGTATGAAAACTCTGAAATAAATGATTAGATAAGGATTTTTCAGAGCATAGATTTGATTCTTCAATAGTGTGTGATCCATGTCAATATGGAAAAAACATAAATCATGTATTAAATCAATTAGTGAAGTCTCAACTACTGATTCATTACAGTTAGTACATATGGATCTTTTTGGTCCAGTAATAACTAGAATCATTGGAGGAAAGTATTATATATTTGTTTTAGTTTATGATTGCACTAGATTTACGCAGGTTTTTTTTCTAACAAAGAAATCTGAAGCATTTTATTATTTCATAAGTTTTAGAGCCCAAGTCAAAAATGAGAAGAACCTTCCTTTGAAAACTATTCATAGTGAGCATAGAGGAGAATTTAAAAATTATGTTTTTGAATCTTTTTTAGTACAAACAACATTACTTATAACTTCCCACAACCTAGAACACATCATAAAAATGTTGTTGTTGAAATAAGAAATAGAATTATTTAAGATATAACTAGAAACATGTTGATTGACTATTCTATAGCCAAACATTTTTGGGATGAAGCTATGAGTACTGCTTGTTCTACTATAAATCGTGTTTTAATTTGACATTTTCATAATATAAACCGTTATGAGTAATGGAATGGTAGAAAACATAGACTTTCCTACTTCAGGGTTTTTCGTTGCAAGGTATTAATTTTGAATACTAAGGATAATTTTCATAAATTCACACCAAAATCTGATGAAGGAATTTTCTTAGGATACTCCACAACTTTTAAGGCATATAGAGTTTTCTATTAAAACAACTGTACTGTTGAAGAAACATTACATGTTAAATTTCATGAAATAGATCACTTCGTTTTTAAACAATCCCAATATACATTTTCAGATGTGTTTTAAAAAACTGATTATCAACCTTTGTTACAAGATCCTTCTAATAAAGAAGATGCCCAAGAAAATGTTTTTGTAGCATTTCCCTAGAATATTTTCTACCCTATGTTGATGAACAGGTTTTAAAAAACCCAAATAATGTTTTTTCTAATGAATAATCCTAGTGATAATATCATTGGTGATGTGAATCAACCTGTAAGGACTAGAAGTTCCTTATGAAATGATATAGAACATCTATCATTTCTTTCCCAATTAGAAAAAAAAGAACGGATGAAGCTATAGGTTATGATGATTAGATAAAAGCAATGCAAGATGATATAAATGAATTTTAAAGGAATATTTTTTGAACCTTGGTTGAAAGACCTAAGGAATCTTCTATTATTGGTGTAAAATTGGTCTTCAGAAATAAGTGTGATGAAAATGGAATCATAGTAAGAAATAAAGCTAGATTGGTTGGTAAAGGCTATAATCATAATGAAGGAATAGTCTATGAAGAACATATGCTCTAGTAGTAAGACATGAATCTATTCGTATTTTACTTGCCTTTGCAGCATTCATCAATTTCAAACTTTTTCTAATGGATGTGAAATGCGGTTTACTTAATGGTTATATCCAAGAGGATGTTTTTGTTGAACAACCACCTAGTTTTGAAGATTCAAAACATCCTGATCATGTTTTTAAACATACCAATGCTCTGTATATACTTAAGCAAGCCCCTCGATCTTGGTATGATAGACTTACATGTTTTTTTTATTCAAAATAATTATGTTAAGGAAAATGCATATCCAATCCTATTTATAAAGAAAGATTAGAACAATGTTTTTATTTTTCAAATATATGTTGATGACAACATATTTGGTTCAACTCTGTAATCATTAACTGATTACTTTTAAGATCTAATGAAAAATGAGTTCGAAATGAGTATGATGTGTGAGTTAACATTTTTCCTTGGTTTTCAAATTTCTCAAAAACCATAAGGAATTTATATATCATAATATAATTCTATTAAATATATTCATAAAAATATGGATTTAAATACAATAAGAGTATAAGTACTCCTTTTTGTACCTCAAATTCACTTGATCTTGATGAAGCTGGTAAACTAGTAGATTAAACATCTTTTAGAGGTCTGACAGGAAGTTTACTTTACTTGACGACTAGTCATCCAGAATTAATGTTTTCATTATTATTATGTCCAAGATATCAATCCAATCCTAAGGAATATCATTTAAAGATAGTGAAATGAATTTTTTACTACGTAAAGGTAACCATGGACTTAGGACACTTCTATACTTCTAGAAATGATTTTGTTCTAAAAAGTTTGCTGGATAATGACATTGGTGTATGTAGAATGGATAAAAAAAGTACATATAGAACTTGTAATTTCATAGGTGATTCATTAGTTTCTTGGTCATGCAAGAAGCAACACTCAGTAGAAATTTCCACTGCTGAAGCTGGATATGTAGCAGCTGGAAGTTGTTGTGCTCAAGTGTTGTGGACGTAACACACACTCATAGACTATGGTATTATTTTTACCAAAACTAAAATTTTGTGTGATAATAGTAGTTCCATTGCATTAATAAAAAACTCTTCACATCACTCTCTTGCAAAACACATATATATTAGGCCACACATTCTTAGGGATCACACACAAAAAGGAGATATCATTCATTAATTTATCGAAACATAAGATCAACTTTCTGATATTTTTACAAAATCTTTACCCTATGATAGCTTTGAATACATTAAAAAGAAGTTATGAATGATAATTATAATTTAATCATCCTTATTACCTTCCTGTTAGAACCAATATCCTTACAGTAATAAACTCCTTTTCATAGGATGAGTGCATATTCCTGTTAGTTAGTCCAATTTTTTACTCAAAATTTTTTTAATGAAGATTTTCATACTCAAAATTATCATAATGATGAAATTCATACTCAAAATTTTTGTAATGAGTATTTTCATACATAAAATTTTCATAATTAATATTTTCTTTCACAAAAAGTTTGTAATGATGATTTTCATAAATTTTCGTAAAGAAGCTTTTCATACTAAAAATTTTCATAATGAAGATTTTCATACTCAAAGTATTCGTAACAGAGATTTTGGTTTTCAAATTTATTTTTTCATAAGAAAATTTGTACAATATAAAGTTCATAAATATTTTTTTTTGAATACAAATAATCTTCCTAGCTATCCGAAAGGTATGTTTCTTTTACTGAGTTTTCGTAATCATCCTTTATTGGTTGGTATTTTCTTTTATTTTTAACATGTTTGGAATATCTTTTCGTTAAATCCAAATATTTATCTTTAAAAACCTCAAAATATCGGATTTATGATTTCCATACAACTATCATATCAACCATCAGATCAGATCAGAAAGATTTTCATCCATTGGATTGAGTTTGGATGATGAACTGTTGCATCAAACGCCTATATAAAGGACCCTTGATCCTAGTCCCACATATAATCTCAAGCTCTCACGTGCTGATGTTCTAACTCTCTACTTAAGCCCGTTCTGAACTTCTTAGAGTTTTCTCAAATCCTAATGTCTATAGAAGAATCCTCTTAGAAAGATATGTCTACTCTCAATACAATTCCGGAGTGGCAGGTATATCGAGAATGTTTGGTACATCCGATATTCTTAAACAAGTATTATTCTATAATCTCAAAAAAATTAATCTGAATGGATGGGAAATCATTTCTGTATCAGAGAGAGGGTCTCAAGATTTGGTGTATCTAGATCTGATAATTGAGTTTTATGAATCAGTCAGTTTCTCTAAGGAAGAAGGCATAGATAAGTTTTCCTTCAAAATCTATTGAATGACCTATGCTTTTTCATATACTAAGAAAGCCAACGTAGTTGGTATTTGATACGAATGGGAAGCTAAATTTTCTTCCCACAAGTTGCTAGATGTCAAAGGAATCTTTTTAATGGTGAAAGATATGGAGTTCCTCGATCTTACTGATGTCAAGAATCTGAAGATTACTCACCTCTCTAAAAATAATAATATCTTGAATTATGGGTTCAAGGATTTATTATTCTGAGAAAAGGTGACAAGAACACATTGAAGAAGATTGATATATACATCCTTGATTTTCTGGTGAACCTAAGGAAGGTTAATTTGGTTAAGCATATTATGATTACGATTGCGAATATCAATAATGTAAATCTGAAAGCCCATATTATCATATACATGACCACTCTTTCTATGTCTATTGTTTGGTTCATAGAATCTTTTAAAATCCCTTGTAGTTCAAAACCTAGAAATTGCAAAGTCATCCTAGTCAGTGATGATACATTGAAGAGGATGAGCAATGGTTTTTCTAAATACTCTAGAGAATTTTATGTCCTACCATAGGAAGAACCTAAGGCTATTCCGAAAAATCAAGAAGTGTCTGAACCATCGAAAAAAGTAGGAAAGATGAAGAAGCTAAAGGAAGTAGAAGAGGAAGGGAAAACCCCAAAAGTTAAGGAATCCTAATCCACACCTCCTAAACCAAAGAAACAAAAATCCAATCCAGATGAGGTTATAGGAAAATGGAGGGAAGATATGAAAAATATTAAAGGAGGGGATCCAAGTTTTGTTTTGGATCCTGTTCATGCAAAATCCATAAAAGAGAAGGCAACAGATGAGCTTGAGATGAAAGCTAAAGAAAGGAAAATAAAGAAGAAGATGTATGAGACCTAATTTGTTCAATCCTTTCTATGGGATACTGAGAATGCATCAGAGAATATCCTAGTACAAAAATATTTCATGGTATAAGCTTTACCTAATACCCCAAGGAAGAAATTCATGACTCTAGAAAAAGCCCAAGAAAATGTTGTTGAAGTAGACAATGTTTTGGAAGAAGTGGATGAAGAAGAAAGTATTTGTGACACTGAAGATCTCATGAAGCAAGTTGAAGACTTCCATGAGAAGGAATATCCATCCAATAAATTTTCAATACAAACATCAGAAGAAAAATATTCAAAACATAATACACCTAGGAAATATTAGAAAAAAGAGGATGAAAAAGCTTAAGATGATGTGAACAAGATATCTAAGGAAGAAGGTTTTAATCATTATCTTATTCATCCTGAATATTATGAGGCAGGAGTTGAGAAGGAAATGATTAATGAAGATAGAATTGTTCAGGAGTCTAATAGTGAAAATGAATCTTCGGACGAGGAAGCCATTCCAAGAACTGATAAGGGGAAACATGTGGTTGTTGAAACACCTACTAAATCCGTCTTAAAGAAAAATAAATTGGTGGTTCATAAAAGATGAAAATTGCTGAGCTAGTGAAAGATCCCCTATCTAGAAAAGTCTCAAATTTGGAATAATCATCTCTAGGACATGATTTCATTGTCCAGACATTGAAGAAGCTAGTTGTAACTATTCCAACTTTTCCAAGCATAGACTCTTGAATCAAGATGCTTCAACAAAAAAAAATCAGAAATCAGATTCAGTGTCCATGGTGAGGGGAAATTGTGTCAATCATGAGGATGATTTCAAGAATTTATTCATTAACTATGATGCCCACAAAAGGTCCTGTAATAAAATGGTTTTCTTGTCAAAGAAGTCAGTAGATTATTTGAGAGAACTTGATGAATTCCAAGATGCTGTCAAGGAGGAATTTGACCTTAATGATGGTAGGATCAAATATCTTACAACTAGTGTTGAAGAAATTTTAACTTTGTAACCAAATTATCAGATTCAAGAAGAGATAGATCTGAAGGGGAAATTTTTTTTCTATTTCCCAAAGCAGGAAGACAGAAATAGAACATCATATTGAGATAGAATAAAATCTTTTCAAGCAAGAAGAAGTCCTAAAGGCTCAGGAAGAGGCTCTTATGTCTCAGGAAAAATGAATCAAGGCTTTAGAGAAGAAAGCTGAGGATCGGGATTAACATCTTAAGAGATCATAGGAAGATCATAAGGAGCTTAAAAAGCTGAAGACTATAGTCAAGAAGCTGATGCTGAAGGAAAAGGAATGATAACATTGTTTCAATCTGATCTTTTGTTGTACTTTTATTCCTTGTACAAATTATATCTAATAATAATGAAATTTTTGGTTTCTTGTCTATTGGATATGTTGAACTAATCATTATGGTACCATAATTTCTTTTCCATTCCCTCAAATTATTTTTGGAAATCACAAAGGGGTAGAAAGAAAAAATAATACTAAGTAAAGAAGAAATATCCCTAAGTAAGTGGGAGTTTATCTAATGGGGATTTGTCCTTACATAGATTTTCGTACTCAAGATAATGGAAAATCTCATTAAAAAAATCTAGAATATGATCCTTAGTGTACCAAAGTCTAAGGGGGAGTTAGTCATATTCATCATTTCCCATATGATAATATAGATAAGTTTTATTTCCGAAGTCTAAAAAAATATTTTCTATGTCCTTATTTATTTTTCGTAAAGTTTTTTGTGATTTCCAAAACGGGGGAGATTGTTGAGTTAATATGGTTTTCTTATGAATTTTCAATTCCTTCATGTATGGGGATATTGTTTAATCAATAAAGTTTCCTTATAAATTTACCAATCCTCGTGTTTTGAAAATCACAAATACCTTATCTCAAGGAAAATTTCATTTTACCCTATGTTTTACTTTTATAAGGAAAACATTCCTTCCCCAAGGAAATTTATTCATACCATGCCTTTTATTGTTCATTATCTTGTCTAAGTGTAAAATTTGGTTTCATATCCAAAACCTCGGAATTATATAATACGTAGATAAAAAGAATTTTGTTTTTAGGATCGGAATTCTGACTTTGAGTTCTCTGAATTTAGACTTCGAACTCTTCTGAGTTCTAACTCCGAATTCTCTAAATTCAGACTCTGAACTCTTCTGAGTTATGACTCGGAGTTCTATGAATTCAAACTATTAATTCTTCTAAGTTCTAACTCTGTGTCCTCTAAATTCAGAATCCGAACTATTCTGAGTTCTAACTCTCAATTCTCTAAAGTCATACTCTGAACTCTACTGAGTTCTGACTCGGAGTTCTCTGAATTCAGACTCCAAATTCTTCTGAGTTCTAACTCCGAGTTCATTTAATTCAGAATCAAATTTCTCATGAATTTTGACTCTGAACATTGTATGTTCTGACTCTGAATTCTCTTGAACTCTGACTCAGACATTTATAAGTTCAGATTCAAAATTCTTGGGAATCCAGATTCCGAATTTCCTTAAAATTCAGACTCTGTAATTCTATAGAGTTCAGGATCTGAATTCCGTAAAAAATATAATCTGAATGTCCTTGTATTATAGACCCCGAATGTGTTTTTGGTTTGACTCTGAACATTTATTATCATACATTATGAATATTTGATTTTGGTTAGGTAACCATATTTTTGCTTACACATGTTTTGATTACAAAATGATGTCATGCTTTCAGTTAGTAACTAACGGTTGTTTGAGTGACACATGTAAATTTCCCTCCAAAATTCAAGGAAAAAGATGACCGTTAGAGAAGGGATTCGATCATTGATAATGTGCCTATAAATAGTATCCCATTATAATGAGCTTAAAAAAAGTTAATCAATCTTGAGATTACATGCTGCTGATGTGATTTCTAGAGAGAGATACTTTCCATGCTTTGTGTGTACTGAACACCATTTTCAGATTTGCATCATGCGACTCCGAATGTTGCTGAGTATATTTGAGGGCTTTCAGGGATAGGAAGATATAGGTGCCGACTACCTTGAAGTTGAGGGATTCCAAGGATAGAAATACATAGGTGTCGACTACCTTGACGTTGAGGGCTTGCAGGGACAGTAAGAGAGACTCTGATTCTTGTATCGAGGTCTTACCCTAGTGTGGGTAAGATAGACTTTATTGAAAATATAAATCAAGGGACCTTTATCCAAGGTTTTTGGATACCAATCTTTGGGTTAAAAGATTTACTACATTCTACCTGCTCTATTTCGAGTTTTCTTCTGCTCTTTTTAATTCCAGAGGAAAGTATAACTATCTTATACTTCCTTATATTTCTACTCTAATTTACTAAGATTCTATGCTCTTTAAGGTAGAATATTTATCTTTGTAAACTTTTGTTAAGTTCCCTTTCCAGAACCATATTTCCAGAGTTGACTTCTCAGAATCACTTTTCCGGATTCAAGCACGTTTATAGAACTAAAGGTTTTTTCAATTTTCCTTTTTTTAAATTTTTTAAACATTACCATCATAAAAAATTTCAAAGGAATTTTTAAAAGTGTACAATTCACCCCCTCTTGTATATTGAGCATTATTAGATACTCCATTTAGTATCTATATTATTTTGATCCTACATTTGGTATTATAGAGTATATCAGACTCCGCATACCATATCTACAGGATTAGTTGGGGTCCATCTTAGGTGCTACTATTTTTTGAACATTTATGTAAAAACACACTGTTAATGGATCTCAATTATGGAAATTTATTTTTTATAAAATAAAAAACGTCCTAAAACCATATTTTAATTTTATTTTATTAAAAATTTCATTTTAAATATAAATTCCCATAGAATTGAATATTGAATCATTTATTCCGAACAAACATGGAAATTCAATAAAACTCCTTATTTAAGTGTTCATTTTTTCATGAAAAATAAATTCATCATATACACCCACATATTGACTCATTAATGTTATCCTATATTGGATCTTATCATAAAATATTAAATGGAACCCGAGATAGTAATATTAACATTTCAATGAAATAAAATTAACTATTTATCTAAAGGAAAATAAAACATTCAAGATTCATAAATAATATTTAACAAAATTCAATTTTTTCAAGGAAAATAGTCAACCATTGTATCTTTGTCTCACCCATTATAATTTAATGGGTATCCTCCTCCCTTCATTTTATGTAAATCAGTTTATTATTATCAATCTTGGCTTATTTTTTCTTACCTCACAATGACTTAATTTTTCTTATCTCTTATGTTAAAAAATTAATGTACTATTATGTTCATATGATGTGTGCATGCTCATTTTCATAATATTTAAATGGAGAAATTATACCCACCTCATAGATATAGAAATATGACATAATCATGATGACATGTATTAAGTTATACTGAAATTGAGGCTTCATTATGGTGTGTAATATTGTTTAAAACGTTAAAGAACAATTATGAAGATATATTTATTTCATTATTATTGATATTAAAAATTAAACATTCAATAATAATTATTCCCTCACAAAGGGAAAAATCATACTTCCTGAAAACTGAAGATAAAGAAAATGATACATTGAACATAATATAAGAAATTAAATCTCATGATTTTCCCCTTCTATTTTTCAATTTTTTATAATTTTTAAACAGTTATATTAGATATAATACTCACATCCAACACCAAAACCCATATGATAAAATAATAAGTCTACTAACGTTGGGTTTTTAGTCTCCCATGTCACATATCATTCACTATTATTTCATTTTTAACAAGTTTTTAATTTTTTCATGAGGTATAGAAATGAAAAAAAATAAATGAGTGAACAAAAACCATTATCAATACCCATAAGTGCAAACTATACTTATTCCTTTAAATATAATGCATCCCTCCCACCATGACATTCCTCACTCACACACTTAAAATTTAATATATCATAAAAATTAATAGAGTTGATTAGGGAAGGAAAATATTTTATTGTAATGATTTTTATTCATAATAAGGTAAATTAGATGTTCTATATGATAAGTAAATATTAATATAAAATTTAGTGTCAAGTATAATGGATGAATCAATACAAATTAGTCTATCATATTAAATGTGACATTGAAAAATTATAGGTTTTACAAGTTTCAATGAATGCTCTATTAGAAAGAATTACCCAAGTTCTATCAATAATTATTTTCATGAATGAAATAAAATGTATTAAGAACAGATTTTTCTCATGAATGGGAAACAAATTAATTTTAAAAATTACACACGTCTAACATATAAATAAAAAATCATCCAAGATGAATGTTAAATATTCAAAATAAAGTAATGGTAGTGGAATATAATCTACCCGAATCAATAGATTCCCTCAAATAATGATTTATCAAATTAACTTCATATATTTTTTATTGATAATTCAATACCCCCAATTTACTTATTTATATAAATTAAAATTGAAATTTAGAAAATGGTATCATGATATTTTTATGCTTGTAACCTCTCTTTGATTATTAATATATAGAAAAACTCTCAGTGGTGGAAAGTGATTTTCCATTAATGGTAAAAATATTGCCCAAAAATATTTAGGGAAGATGAAAAGATTAAAATTCCATATTGAACAACCATGTCATTAATAATAAATTAATCTATTTTTACACTATCTTAATATTGCAAAATAATTTTCTTCCCTCTTTACATGATCATCCCAAAAAAGGGAAAACTCATAAAAAAGTGTGGAATTTTCCTTTAAAGTTTAAATAGGAAAGGGAATTCTGGTTATACCATAAATTCCTAAATCCTATGAAAGTACTAAAACATAGGATTAATACTAGAAACTATTATAATCTAATATCACACTCTCATATCCGGTGCTAAAAGACATAATATTTACAATTCTGTAATTGATACCGATAATGGTAACCCATTTTTTTCATCCAAATATTACAACATAAAAAATAAATATTTTTTCTGCAACATACTGAGTGACCTTTTAGTTTTAGTGTTTTAGAAAAAACATGAAATTATCTTTCATAGATTCTTTGATTCAGAAAAAAACTTTCTCATAATATATACATTATCTCTTGATATCATTTTTACATCTAGGAATATACATAGGTGTAATATACAAAAAAACATTCTTTAAAACATTGGGAAATTCAAATATTATAAGGGTGAGATCAAATTCTCAGAATGTGTAAATAGTAGTATTAGAAATTGAACAGAACTAATTCTAATAAGACATTCATAAGTGTTTGATGATAAAATGAAATAAGATTATCATCACATAATAAAATTCATACCCATCAATACTAAGATCATAAATCACTAAATAAAGAATACAATTTTACCACATTAATGATTCCAAACAATATATAATGATTTATTTATTTTAATATGAAAAAAACAAATTGTTCATATAAAATTAATTTTCAAAAAAATAACACTTTTTAATATTAAATGATTATATCTTCATTCTTAACCATTAAATTACTTATGTATAGATGATAATTAATTTATTCAAATTAATTATCAATATATTTCATTAAAATAATTTTTCAATTATGGTGATATACCATTTTAGATAATATAACATATCATGATGAAATATATAATTATTTGAAAAAAAATCTTCAATAAACAAATGGTTTTTTTGAAATGTTGTTCTTGAAAATACATTATTTTCATTAATAATCATTATAAATATATATTTCCAAATAGGTTAATTCAATCCATACATTCTAATCAAATTAATAGTTTAAAAAAGAGAAAAATATCAAGGTTCATTTAGACTAGAAATTTATAGCAAATAATGATATTGAATAATTAATTTTTATTTCATAGGAAATACATATAAAATCAGGGGGTGTTGCATACTCTAAAAATTATTTTTTAAAACACAACTTAGAAAATATAAAATATACATTTTAAACAAGTGTGAACATAATTTTTCTTCTATTCCATAGTACTATGGGGTTTTAAGAATGATTAAATGTACCATAATGCCTTCTTTAGGATTAAACATCTTGAATGGATATGATGTAAATTCTACATCATTATTTGATATCAATATCTTGATTTGTATTCTTAAAAAAATATTTCAACATATATGGTACTAGATTTTATTCAAAATATTGTAATACAAATGGGTAGGGTTTATATAATAATTCGTGATCTTCCAATACATCATAACCAATATTTATAGGTCGAGTGATGACGAAAAAACTTTTTTCTATGAGATTTTCATGAAGAGATTCAAAAAACATTATGTTTTATTTTGGTGAAAAACTCTCATCTATAATTATGTGAGTTTTCAGCCACCACATGTGTGTGATTTTTTCATTAATATTCAATAAATCTGACATAAGTAATTCTAAAAAAAAATTTCTCAAGAACTCTTTATGGATTATTATGATTTTACATTTTGTTGAATTGCATGGTAATGTTGGAGAATGGTGTGTTAAATCAAAATTAGAGGATTGTTTTAGGTGGATATAACATATTTAATGATAATTTTTTTTAAATAGTACACATTAAAGAAACATATTCAAGTTAACAAAATGATTCCATGAAAAGTTTAAACAATAATAATGAAATATTAAAAAATATATTATTTTCAATTTTAATTTTTTTACTAAGGTCTGCCTTGAAATAATTTTGGAAAATGCGTCTTGAATGTGTGATGAAATTTGTTTTTTTTACAAAAACTTGTATTAGATTCAGGTTTTTAACTAAAAGAATGAAAAAGCTTCAAGTTTCTAGTTTCTAACTCATATTTTTGATATATATATATATATATACCTGGAAAAAATTTAAAATGTATTTAAATCACTTTTATTATATTTTAAAATATTATCATCAATGTGATAAAATACTATTGCTAAAAACACAGCTGAGTGCTCCCTTCTATAATTGAGGAGCATGTGACAATACATAAGAATTATCTATATTGTTTTATTCTTTAACATTACCAAAATAAAAATAATAATATATTATTAACAATAATACATAAATAATAACAATTAAATAATAACATTATTACCTAAAAAGGAATATGTTGAATATAATTAATAACCAACTATATAAATAATATAAATTGATAATATAATTAATAAAATTTATAATAAGTAATAACATATTTAATAATTAATTACATAATTCAAAACTAATAATATAATTATTTATTAAAAATATGATTAAACATTAATTAGAAAAAAGTTATAATATAAAAAATTACATAATAAACAAATAATAATAAATTTAATAAAAAAACATAAATTAATTTCTATAACTATTCATCTATCAAATAATTAATTAATAATTTTAATATTATTTATTATTTATATAATCAGTTAATACAATTAATAATATGATTTATAATACATATAATATTAATAAACATGGTTAATATTATTATTTATAATATTAAAAATTATTTTACCAATTTATTACTATTATGATTATTTATTTATTATAATATTACAAACAATTATATATGTTGTCACATACTATTAACCAAATTTTTAATTAAATTTTTTGTATTATATTTTTATTTAAGGTCTTGGATAATATATAAAATGAAATTACAGACACACCAATCAGATATGAACGATAGATGACACCCACTCTAAGGGTTGACACACTTCATAGCTATCCAATTTCAATTTAAATGCTTGGAATCCCAACATTTGATGGCCCAAAAGACCCTTCATCCTATACAAAAGTCACCATAAAAAAATACAATGTTACATGGGTGTATACATAGGTCTATAACCTATATATGTCATTTGAAAAAAAGGATGAGAAGTATCCCCCATGACAGGCTTCCTTGATTTTGTATCTTTTCCATTAACTATATTGTTAGTTTTTATTTATTATGTATTATTATTTATTATTAATACTTTTTCATTAAATTATTATGTATGTGAGTTTTATTGGATGATTCAAATAAGTTACCTAGTACCCTGGGGTTTGATGACAGCTACTAAGGTCCCTCCCTCACTGGTGGGGGAGGGGATTTTGGACGATTAATCTTTTTTCATTCTTGATATTAAATGTATTGAGACTAACATTTTAACATTCAAATTGATTAAGAGTGATCCATCACTGAATAACTCCTCAGTCAAAATTGTAGAAGCTTAGAACAAGGATGATGATTCAATGGTTGTTGGTTCGATTTATGATACCATTCAATAATTGAATTTGATAACCATGTCAATTATGATTGGGGTTTACATTTTAATACAATGGTCATTCTAATGAATTGTCATCATTTTCTCATCCAAAATTTATAATAATAATATTTTTCATTTTCAAAATCTAGTTTACTGAATATCATTCATTCCTTCTAATTCAGGTTATTATGATGTCCTATGGATATGTCTTTACACAAGGATCCTCCAAAATCTGTATTTCGGGTAAACCATCCACACCTGTCACATTGATAATAGAACCTGATTGTTTTGATGCTTCTTATTAATTCATTAATATGTATTCAACATTTTTATTCTCAAACTCATAGAATGATTTTGCTTATTTTCCTCACATATATGCTGATCTAGATTTTAAATTAATGTTTTGATGAATTTTCATAGGATATCTAATGGTAGTATTACTTTATGGGAGTATTACAATGTATTGGTTTTGGTTTCAAATAAGGGAAATATTTATTCAATGATAAATTCTTATAAGAATGCTTCTATGTGGGGTTTAGTGCCTATCCCCCTTTGACTTTATTATTGAATGACATTGTATAGGGAACTCCTTTTATGATGTTGTTTATTCTTCGAGACTATAGCAATTATATTTTCCCTTTACTATTTGAATGTTGCAAGAACAATTCACATGTCAATTGGGTTCAATACCATAAAATATTTTTCTATATTCAATGAATAATAAAAAGGAACTTGATGAATAGTTAATAAGTATAATGATTGATACTAATAATAAAATGATTATCGAAGGAAAGTTGAGTGGAAATTTCAAATTAAATTTATAGTTATTTTAATAAGAATAATTTCCCCAATCTTGAGATTTTATATTGGATAAATATATTTATTATTAAAATCCTTGATCGAGTACGGTCTGAACCCAATCATTATGTTGAATAGATCATCTATGGTATAACCTGATGTCTCCTTGATAAAGAAACAATTTTGATGAGACATCATGTTATACCATAGATGATCTATTCAACATATGTTAGCACCATGATAACAATATAATTATTCTAGATTAAGGATTTTCCATCTCTCAATTTCGAAATATTTATATCTGTATGGTAGAAGACATTTTTTTTATTCTTTATAGGAATCATAGTGATGTTCTTAGTATAATAATTATCAAGGATCAGAATGCATTGTTCAGAACACATATGGGTTTCTATGATTATTAATTGATATAAAAAGTTATATATATATATATATATATATATTTCTAGGGATTATTATTAATAATTTCCCGAATAACAATAATAAATACCCAAATATAATTTCCTTAATAGAATAAAAATAAAATTTTTATTATATAACATTTTGCATTGACTTTCAAAAATAAATATGATTTTATAGAGTAAATAATTACTTATTTATTTATATGATATCTAAGATTAAATAATTTCTATTATTATGATCATAAATCGGCTTGACCACTACCCTTAATATTTACCAATCCCTAAATAATAAATAAATATTATGAATTCAATAAATAAAAAATAGTACATTCTTTGGGTTATGAAAAAATAGTTATTTGAATATTCACATAAAAAAATATATATTAACTAAAAAATAAATATATTTTACTACAGTTTGAATAGAACAAGATATAAAACAAATTCTATCATATATCCTTGTGAATAAATATTTAGTTAATTGTTACACTCATATATATTATGTAGCTTAATAATTGTGTACAAGAAACCCAAAAAATATATATTACTCCTCAGTCTTAACATTTTTTTCCAATAGTTAATCAGAAATATTTTGTATCTATTATTTATAGAATCACAATGGGTGTGCCCCTCTAGGAATCTTCCATAGCCGAATCAGAAGGTATTTCTTAATGTCTAATATCTATGACTAAAAACATATATTGGAACCCATACAAGAAGAAGGAAATTCTATAATGATAATTCCATAATCAAATTCTCACTATGTAATATAATCCATTTTCAAGATATCTCTTTCCATACAAATTGCATATATGTGTTATCAACAAATGTGATTGACATATCTATCTTTGACATCTGAAAATTTAACCATCAATCACCCCATCCATTGAATATGGATTTCATTATTGTAATCCAATAAATGGGCTAAAAATATCGTCTTATTTTAAACAGAACAAATATATCCAATTTTGAATTATTAATTACTGAAATTTCACTTGGGATGATCCCAATATAAATTACCTCTCCCTGATGATATAGTGTCACAGTTATCATCAATACAATAAAGTACGGGGGTTATTATATACAATAATTATAATCAACTTTCTTAGTATCATTACATATTTTCATATATTTTAAAATCCAATGACACATAAACACATATAATTTCTAATACTAGTTCTCTTCTTATAACCTCACCTCATGGATATTATCCTTTGATAACATCATGAGATGAAATCATATACCATTGTTTCATTATAAACCTAAAATCATATATTATATATTTCTCATCATATAATGTTATTTAACAATAAAAAATTCACTTATGAATATCTTCAAAACAATTCAAGTTTATAATTACATTTAGAATGTTGAATATCCTTTCAATGTGATAGATACTCTTTGAAATTATTATAGATATGATATGTCACATACCAATATCTAGAAAACCTCATCTTGAAGATATATTACATTATTTTTATAGAATACAATGTTTTACGAATGATCCAACAATATATTATTATTTTACGGCCACAAACATATATACAATACATTACCAATAATAAGATACCTTATGAAAATACCATTAGAACATGATTATTACATAAAACATATCCCTTAAAATTATTCATATTCTACACTAGTTTTCCGGTGGAATGAAAAAAATAATGGTTTGCTCAGATTCTCAAAAAGTAATTACATTGAATGAAATATTTCATAACATAAACATGGAAAAAGTGATATTATAGTATTTAAATAAAAAATAAATAAAACCATAATCAAATGAACCTGAGGGATCTCTATACCCATGAAAATAAATCAAAACATGGATAATAATAATAATATATCTTGTAATGATTGAATGCATAATTTTTCGTATTAGAACATATTGTCAAAGCCTTATGTCCAGACACTATGCTATTATGGGAAGAGGTATGCACTAAAACCCAACATATTTTGTGTCATGAGACATATTTGTGCTATGATGGGATATATTTTTTGGGGCCCACCAATAACATGAGTAGGTCCAATTTATTCACCATATTGTGCATAAAGATCTTTTACACAATCCCCCAAGAAACCTGTTTTTATAGAAAACTAGGTAGTCCTTATGATGAAAAATTTAGAAGTCAAATACATCCCCCATTCAATAGAATAATTTTTATGTCAAAAATAAAACCCCTTGATCAAAAAATATGGACTGGGTAATCATCAAAATAACATGATGTAAATTAATCAAATAACTATAGTTCATATGGTAGTTACAAATTGTTATGTTATCCATGGAAGATAGTTGATGAACCTAGAGATTTCATTGAATTTTTATGGGTGGTGATTGTATTAGAAATAAATAATCCCAAACTACACTTACTAAAATGGATTAGAAATGTGGTAGTGTAGGGTCGAACCCATGAGGACTATTGGAAAGGTAAAATGCCAATCAGACAAAACCCATTAGAATGATTCCTCACTTTGTCTCTATAGGTTTTATTTTCAATACAGATCGGTAATTTCGAAATAGTTTAGATAATAAAGGAATATATAAGGTTCAATTTCATGGATCTTTATCGATGAAAATCCTAGATTTATATTTTTATAGTCTTACATATTATGCTACGGAGTGAAAATGTCAAAAATAGTTTTTCATCAAAATAATTGAATCTACCGAGGATATAATTATATGATGCCCAGGGTATAACTAGTAATTTTGGTTCATTGTTATTATAATCTGTAAATAATGGTTCAAATTCTAATGCACATAGTGATTCTCCACTCTAATTTGGTTAGGTTTGTTCAATTTCTCTTCCCATTGTCAAGGATGTGCTATACAATGTGATGAACAATTATTATTAACCTAATTACGAGACATAGGGTTACCATGTTTCAATATATAGATCCATCTGGATCACTAACACCACAAAAATTGACCCTTAACCCTATATTTATTATCCGCACATGGAATTAGTGATTAAAATCAAGGAAATACCAAACATTCTCGGTATAATCATGAAACATTTGATAATGAAGCTATCCATGATAAAAATAATAAAGGGTAAACATTAAAAATAAAAACAAAAAATGATAATTAAATATCTATTTTCAATGAATAAATAATGAATGGATGTGTAAAGTGGAATAAAAAAAGTAATAAACAGTCAAAAAATATCTACAATTGAAGAAATAATGATGAATGATGAAAGTACTTATGAAGAATGGATAACTGTGTTGAAATTTATGTCATGAATGGAAATGGGAATATAATGCATGTGAAATAGTTTAATAATGATAAATTACTCAAATTTATGGTGTAAAAAATTAAAGGAATTAATTAAAATATATTTGGAATGAAAAAAATGAAAAAAGGAAAACTATAGATGAAAACATGTGGAGAAAGAAGTGTTTCGAGCCTTTTTTATGAAAATGGTTCTCAAAATATTAATAGGCGTGAGAAGTATAAAATGTGTTAGTATTGAATATTGTCTAATGTATTATGGTACTTTGGACCAAATATCTGTACATCATGAATATGGGCTATACATCACTTATTTGAGATCCCCATTTACCACTGAATAATTGGTACATATATTTGACCTAATGAGACTTCAAACGTTGCACCTCCTCTAATTTTTGCATGTCCTACAATATAATAATTTTCTAAATGTAATTAACATATGCTGGGATAATGATATTTAAAATAGATATGTCGTGTAATTATTGTACACATTGTGTACTCAATTTACATTATGCAAAGGATTCATGGGTTGTTCAGTGGCTCTACATGAATGCTATTAATAAGGATAACAAGTCGTGTATATGGTACATGGTGAGTGAAGTCTATATTTATAAATTATTTTTCATTTATTTCTTCATTTATAGAATTAATATTTTTTATTAAAACAAACTAGAATATATTCATTATCTAATAAACCTAGAATAAAATTTAAATAAATATATCGAATATGTATATACAAATTCTCCCTGTAAAATTCCACATCACATGAGAAATTTATTCTCATCAAGAAAAAATAATCTCAACATTGTTGGAAAAATATATATTTTTAAATTAGATTTCATTCATTACAACCACAAAAAAACACATAGTGTTAGAATAAAAAATGTTAGTCCTCTAGAATCATTCTTGTAGAGAAAATCCGTAATGCCTCATAGTTCAGTTCATTATACTTATTCTATATTTTTTTAATTAGAATTTTATTATTATCCCAAAAATACTATACCCATTAATATATTTATATCAAAATTAATTCTCCATAATCAATCAAGATAAAATGTAAATGGATTTATTCTCATTATGTGAATACATTTCCCAAACCATGGGCTATCTGTCGTTCTGACATCTCCACAACATAAAGACATAAAATTCAATCATAGGGGACTTAGAAAAAGGGTTCAAATGACATATAGTGTATAAGAAGGTGGGTAGAATGTAAAAATGAAGCTAAAATGGATGGTGATCTCTGTAGTAATATGTATGAAATTCATAATAATTAAATGAAGTAACTCATTAAGGATCTTATTATGTCCATGATTCCAACAGATCAAAGTGGATTTATAAATATATAACGATAGTATTAAACTTATACCATGATGCTTTTTTTGGAAATTCATTTTTATGACGGATCTCACATCCACACACTAACAACATATGGTCAATTAAAGGATCCATCAGTCTAGAAATTGTGAGTTATGGCCTTATTAACACACTACCAAATACATATATATTCTTTTCATTTCCTTTATATATATTATTTAAATTGAATTAGACAAGAATAGAAAATTACAAAAGTAATCATAGACCACATCCTATTAGTCTAGTGAAAATACCATAGTACATCTACATAATAGAAACTTCTCGTATCTCTAATCCATTAAAATTCCCCCACACTTGTTCAAAGTATTATCATGAATTGTACCATGAGTAGGTTAGGGGTGATAATTCGATTGAAATGGTTCCATCCTAATAAGGTTATTCATTTCATCTAAGGGAGTGTGAATGAAATCTGTAAGGTGTGACTTCTGATGAACTAGATTAATAAATAGTTCCTTAATCATATTAATGATGTATTCGTTCAAACATGTCCTCAAAAAGATCTCAATGAAAGTTATGATATGCTTTAATTACATTGGTATCTCTCAAGAAATATGTTTAGAAAAAAAATACGATCTCATGGGCCATGAATCCTATTAAGAATGTGAGAATATAGAAATAGTAGGCAATCACGTAGGTTATGAAATCAATTAATGAGTCAATAATAAATAATTTTATTTTTTAAATTTTAATTAAACACAATAATTCAGCAATAATTATTAAAAAATATATAGGAATAAATCATAGATTTCAAAAACATTCTTACCTATAATTTACTTTTTTAACAATTTTTTGAAATGATTTTTTATTATTAATGAATTAATTCTTTAAAAAATGTATCCTTGATAAATGAAAAAGGAAATAATCCAATTGTTTCAGTGGTAGTTCTTAAAAAATACTCCCTCCCACTTAAAATGAGACTTTGTAAATGTTTTCCTAGAAATAATCATGGAATATATATCAATAATAAAATAAGAAAAAAAAATTAAATATAAATTTGAATTGAAATTTGAGAATTGAGAGCCTATGTAATGAGTGTCATTCCTTAAACAAACTTATTGGTTAGTGATTTCAATTTGGGTTACCTTCATAGTTGTTTGGAATGAAGAAACCATCGCTAGATAATAAAAGTTTTCTATAGGATTTAAAAGGATTAATATAGTGAAATCGGAAGGTGAAAACCATAATTATATAAGAAAATAATCTCATATAAATACATATATTTGTATAATTTTATGTTTAGGGATAACCTACGAACAATAATTCTGCTAAATTCTTTTTCCCTAAACAAATGGGAAAAAATAGAACAAATAAAAGGGTTTATTCAATAAATAACTAAGAATGATTTATTCAAACATAAGGATAGAAAAAAATATTAGGCAGTGTGATCCATCTTCTAAAAATATTGATGCCTTCTACATGAACTTGTGGTTGTGTCATCTAGTACATGGGGATGCATGCTGTGATTAACAACCTCAGGAGCATACTGATTATGAATCTTTCACTATTTAAATAATATCCATGCACGTGATTGTGGGGATCATTGTTGATCACTGGTCAATAGAGAGATCTCCTCAAGATAGATCTCGACATCAGGCAGATGTTGAGACATCAAAATTATAATGTAATATAGTGGAGGTATAGGCATGTCAGAAACCAAAAAAGAGAAAAAATTGATGTACATGGTTAATGTAATACAATATGTAAATAAAAAAATAAAACTAATAGTGATGAAAAAATATGTATCCATGTAAATATAGAGCCATGATTCATGAGTGAGAAATGGAATACAAGAAGTATTATTAAATTTCACCACAATAGATTACAAAAAATGGTGCATGGGATTGGGATAAAACTATACTGGAAAATAGATTTCATCAACATCCAAAAATTTTTTCTCCTAAAAAATAGTGGGTTATTTTATCTTGGATACCCAATCTAATATACTAATGTTCGATGGGTAAGGAGGATCACCTTCTATAGAAGGTTTTGTGGTGCTGGTAGGGATCTCTGTGACAGGAGGAGGCGAGGTTCCAATCATGATAGGGTCCTTTTGTATGGATGAAGGATTGATGCAATGCACCTCAATAGATGGTGGGATGGATAATCCCCTTCCGCACCAAGCCTTATCTACTAAAACTATTATACCCCCAACTAATTTGTGTAGAGTTCTTAGTTATTTTATTGAAATGGAATACACAAAAAAGATCACATCACTAAGGATAAATTCATTTTAGAAGACCTGAAAAACTAGATATAAACATGGTTACCTAGTTTCATTGGTAATTAATCAGGGAACATAACAATGGAATATAAGCCACATCCTTAACACTTATTCAAGGATTTCATCTTCATAACATGGGGAAGGAAAACGGATAAAATTGTGACCCCAAATGCTTATTAAGAGTTATATATAGTAGAAGCATGACTAAATAATAGTTGAATCATAATAAATAAGTAATAATCATTATGGATTGGTAAATCATTAAAAAAAACATATTCAATTTAATAAATAAAATGAGAATGAAATGGAATCCATAGATATTTTCATAGTGAAAATATCATCGATAGAAATAACAAAATATAGAATGAATTTTTTTTTAAATTATTGTACATCATGTATCTGGTACATGAACCTCTAATATCAAAAAATTTCACAAGAAGTATCATGTATGTTGGTAGAAACCCATCTGATTCATCTTAGAAACAAATGTGAAGGGTTTTTCACCAACTGTGTTGTCTCATGAGATATATTGATGCATTGAGGGGAAACCAATACCATAACACCACATATTTATATAATTCCAAATCATTATCCATATATATTATAACATATTTAATTCATGAACAAAATTACTTTTGAAAATATCTGTATTGATTAAACGATACAAGTTTATATATATATCCCTTGTTAAAATAACATTCAAGGTTAACACTAAATGTGAAAATGGTATAGGACATAGAAAATAACAATATCCATTATACAAAAAATTTATATATTTAATAAAATATAATTTAAAAATTAAAATTATCTTAAAGGGGTATTATTTAAACTACATAAATATGATTAGGGGAACAATACCATTTATGTCTCAATTAAATGGAAATTATGGTTAAGTCCCTTACCTTAGGTCTAAAATCATTCTTCACATGTAATTAATGTCGTATATAATCAAATTATGATCATTAATTACATATAATATAATATATTATAGATATATTTATTTTATTATAATTTTATTAAGATCAATTATAGATATTATGATGAGTTATATTGTTTTATTTTGTTGTCCCAGGAGCGTTTATTTCATGGTCTTCCTGTCGGTTCCCATGGGTATAATTATGGAAGTTCTTGTAAAACACAAGAAATAAATATATAAATGGAATAGAATGATATTAATACACTCAAATGGTATTAATTACAAATAATAAATCATTTTTTATATATTACTGAGAATATTCAATAGATAAAATGTTAATGATAAATTATTCGTTTGTTTCAGATGTTTTTTTCGAACAACACAAACTAGGGTCACTTTTTTAATATTAAGTTTATATAATATTTTCATAAAATTAAATATTTTTCAATACATATATTATAAAATAAATTAACAGAATTTTTTTTATGACCAGGTTTAGGGGCTGTAATGAAAAAACAAAAATTGTTGTCCATGAAGGTGGTGAATCAATACGTCACGGATGATGTTGTAATTTTTATAAATAAAAGGAAATGAGAAGATATTTTTTGATGAAAATTAAATTAAATTAAAAAATTAATTTAAATATATCATACTATTGTTTCCATTCCACTTTGGATAGGTGTTGGGATATGGTAGGAAAATAAAAAAAAATAAAAGAGAAAATATGAGGATTTTTCCTCTTTAATGTCGTCTCCTTGGGAACCTCCTTAAGACTCTTGGATTTGTTCTTTTGTTAAGACCAGAAGATATTGGACGTGGGTAAGAGGGAAGGGAAGTGATATTTGAATAATTTTGATAATATTGAAGGCTTAGATGGCATGGAAAGAAGGTGTGGTGAGGGGTGGTGTTTATAGTGGGAAGAGAGGGGTATATTTTATTATATTGTTCAGTTGTTCATTATATTGGCCCAATACTATCAATAAAATTGATTCCTGTGACTATGGAATGTAACTAGAGCATGTGATTCCATGATTATTGGTACTTACGACATCCATGTATCAACTAGGACTCAACAAATAATTAATTTCCTTATAATATTAAATACCATAAATTATCATATTTCGCTATTCATAAGAAATTCAACTATTTTAGGAAAATCCAAAAAATTAACCCCCACCATTTTTTGATGTGTATATTTCAAAAATGGACTCCATTTTAGGACAATAATATCGTGTGGGATCATCACTCTCATAAAACCCCATCGTTTTTTTCCTTCCTCCCACCCAATCCTTCGAGTAGGTTGAGGTTTTCATGGCGGCGTAGGGATAGTCCAGATATCAACCTCTAGATGCCACGATAAATAGGTTGACATAAAAATTTTTGTAGTATGTGGGTTTTTTGGGATGATATGGTCTCTATGTGTGGGTTTGAAGGCGGCGATGAGATCTGCATCTCTATATTTTGGTGTCTATTTCTTTTAGTGAGATTTGGGACGTCATCATTTTCATGTGGGTTCATGTCTCTTTTTCTTCTTCTATGTTTTTGTTTTGGATGTGGTTGTGATATAGATCGATGTCACCGGGTGGAGTTGATTTTTCTCTACTTCAGTTTTGATTCATGGTTGAGGGTGATGGTTTCTTTTTTGTTTCTGAAATTTTATGTTTATTATGAATTTCTAAAGGTGGAGGAGAAAAATGGACTAGTTTTGTGATGGATTTTATGATTTTGTTTTTTCTTCATAAAATTATATCCATGTAATTGTTTGCTCTGTGGCTATGTGATTCGTGTTTAAGGGAATTTGTAGCGAGTTCAACTGCAAGGGGGTTCTCTAGTGGAGGTTCACTGTAGTGAGTTATCACCAAGAATTTGTTTTTCATTCGAACGTTTGAGAGGGCATGATTTAGCCATCAATTCTAGGATCACACATTTTTTGGCATGTGACAGCTTGTCGAGCTGCAATGCAAAGGTGGAAACATGACTTAATAGTTTTCATGTGGGGTGGGGCCTTTATTTGTAGCTTTGAATAAGTTGTATATTTCTTGAACTGACTATGGAAGCATGATTATTGTCTAAGTCATGGATGTCTTGTTGGGCTTCCCATTTTCCCTTAAAAGTGGGTTTATGATATAAATAATAATAATTTTCACTCATTTTAATATTGAATAGTATATCACAGTTCGTTTGAGAATTGTAAATTTTCAAATAAATTGATTTTTTTAAGAAGATACATATTGTAAAATATTAGGGTATTATAATCTTCCCTCCATTGGAAATTTCAATCTCAATTATTTTCATGAATTTATCCTTCTAACAGATGATGGTGGGTTTTCTTCATAACATCATCTGGTTCCCATATTTCTTCTTCCATTGTATACTTTTTCTAAAGATCTTTTACCAATAAAGTCATCTGATTTCTTAATAGTTTCTCCCTAGTGTATAGAATATCAAAAGGATCTTCCAAATATGACAATTTAGGTTCCAGTTATATTTCTTAAATGGCGAGTTCATGTGTTCTGTATTTCATGGAATTATATGACATTGATATAGTTAAAACATCATGAACATTGGAGGGGCATGGTGAAATTTCTAAATAGTAAGTTACAACTCCAATTCTTCTAGAATATCAAATGATCTAATGTACATGGTGCTATGTTTCCATTTCTTACTAAACCTTATGATACCCTTCAATGAAGATACTTTCAAAAAGACATGATCTCCCACATGAAATTTAAAGTCATATCAACGGTTGTCATTATAACTCTTTTCTAACATTAATATACTTTAATATGATATTTAATAGTTTTTACCTTTCTCATTTCTACTTCAATATGTTCTAGGACAATGACATTCCTCCCACCAATTTCATCCAAACAAGTTGGATGGAGACATTTCTTTCAATATAATTCTATATTTGCTTCCATTTCAATCTTTAGTGGAAACTATTGTTGTATGAAATCATTAAAAAATTCTAATACTGATCCCACATAACTTGATTGTAATGTGAGAATGACTTCAACATTTCGTCCAAGGATTGAATAGTCCATTCAAAATATCCATCAATTTGGGGGTGATAAGATGTAATCAATTGAATCTAAGTATCCAAATCCCTATAATGTTTATATCAATATTTTGATGTAAAATTGGGATCTTGATTAGATAGAATCGTTATAGGTTCACCAATAAGTTTTTCATGTTCATTAATTTATAAATGTTATAGGTTATCAGAAGGTAAATCAAATGTTATAGAAAAAATTATTCTGATTTGGTAAGAGGATCAACAATAACCCATATTTCATAATTCATTCTAGTGGTATTTCATAGCCCTATGAAAAATTAATTCATAATGTCATCTGAATTCCATATAGAAATCGGAATAACTTTCATTACTATACTAGGATGTCTTATTTCAATATTCACTTTGTGAAAAAGATGGAATCCTTCCACATAGTAATCAATTTATGAATTCATATTATCCCACCAAAAATGTTCTTCTATATCTCTATGCATTTATGTACTACTAGGGTTTATTGAAAAATTTAAACTCTAAAAATCATCTAATAGTTTACTTTTAAGAGTTGGAATTGATTGAACAAACAACATAATTCCAAATTTCATAATTTCCTCCTTATAAACAATGTATGCCAATAATCCATACATAATGGTATTAATTTTTTTTTTAAAATTCTCATCATCAGATTGAGAACATATTATCCTCCCCTGTAAATATGGTGTATGAATAATTTGAAAAAGGATCGATGTTTCCCTTTATAATTTCCCATATCCATCTATACTAAAACCATGAACATTGGATCTTTCTCATTCCAAATTTCAGTTATATTTCCATGATCCATTCTACTTGATGCATATGCTGCCTTATATTATTTTCATGTGTGGAAGGGTATTGGACAGTCATAATATTTGAGTACCTCTAACCATCATATTTTACTAATTTTGAGTTATTTCATTGTAAATATGAAATAAAACTATTCTGATCGTTATATATCTCTCATGTCTCATAACAGAAACAATTTCTCAAAATCAATAAAGTAAATATTATGGCTGATAACATAGGACATTGAGTTCAATAAATTTTTTTTCATGAATCGTCAACTACATTGATGTATATGTAATAACATTATCATTTTTCAAAAGGACACAACTTTGTACTTTCTTCGATGAATAACGGTATATTACAACCCCACACTTTCATGATAGTAGAGTCAAAATTAGATCATTGACTATTCTTCTCTTAAATTACTAAAAAAACAAATTATTTTTTCTATATAAATTTATGCCATTTGTTTGTGAGCTTGGTTAACTTCATAGACAATTATAAAGAGTTAAGAATGAAATAAAGATAGTAACATGCTAAAAAAACCAAACAACACACCTATGTTATGTTTTCTACTCTAGGACATTCTTGGACTAACATTGTGTTTATAGGATCAACTGAGATTCCATCCTAATATATAATATGGACAATAAAATAAATTTTCTATAGCTTAAATTTGCAGCTACTAAATTCAACTTATATCCCTTTCCCCCTGAGAGTTTCATGAATTGCCCAAGACTGATTATGATGGCTTTTATAGGTTTTATAATATACCAAAATATCAGCATTTAATACCCCAAATAAACATCAAGATATTCCTTGAATTTTATGTTCATCTGATCTATAAAAACTAAGGGTGTATTAGTCAATCCAAATGGAATTACATTAAACACTTAATGTCCGTAAATTGTCTAAAGCACTGTCTTCAAAATTTCAATCTTCTTTACTCTCAAGTGATGATACCAATAATGAATATCAATCGTCGAGAAAATATTGAGCTCTATGATGTTGTTAAAATAAATAATCAATTTGGAGTATATGATAGTTCTTATTTATTGTAATAGCGTAGATTTCTCTATGGTCAATGCACATACTCCTAGATTCATCTTTCTACTTAACAAAGAGATCGTGGGCTCCCCAGGGAGAAATAATAAGGAGATAAATACCTTATTACTCAACTCCTCTAGTTATTTCTTCCGCTCCACTAATTACATAGTGGGAAAGGATTATTTTATATTGGTCTTCTATAAGAGTTAAAATAAATAGTGAAGTCATCTTTATACTCTAGTGTGGTCCATTTCATTCCTTAAGAAATACATCAACGTATTCTTATAACATTAGTACCTCCTCAGTTTTATGTTTACATTCCTCTTATCTTGTTATTTATTTCTCTTATTCTCCATGAATTTCATTCAGTTGAGCCACTAGGGGTGGATCTATATCAGAGTCGAATGATGATGTTTATTCTTTATAAATAAGGAATTATATACATTTCTTTCAAATTTCATTTCCCTTCTTCTTGTAATAAATATTCACAACATATTTCGAACTGTAGTCCATTTTGGGGATTATAAAAAAGTCATCCATAGGTATGGCGATAATTTCAACAAATAAATAACTTTTTAATGATTTAATAGGGACTTATGAACACATATTTGTTATAGTGACAATTCCCGACATAGTTTTTATAGAAAACTACCTTTTTTAATAATAATTAAAATATATAATTTTTTATCAAAATTGGGTAGAAAAATGTAGTTTGATGATCCATAATCAAATAACATATTGGGTAAATTTAAAGGTAAGAATAATATACCTTACACCACACCATTGGGTACTTCTACCTCTACTATAATGATCAAATAATATTGGGAATTTCCCATGGGAATCTACACTATCACATTCCATTTATTCTTGGGACATTGGTTTGAATAATGCCCCATTTCATTACAGTTGACGCATTGAACATCACCAATGGTTTTCATCCCCTTACATTTCATATCTCTATGAAACATTAATATGAACTTATAAAATACTCCCATTCCTTTTATTCATTTCGTAGGATGATTATTTCTATCATATTTTCATAATGGAATTTTTTTCCCATAATATTCATTGATTCTTTAGATTTTTTACGATTATCAGAAGACTTATTCTTATATTTTTTTACCTCGAACATATACGATCTAGCCAATCCCAACTACATTTTAATGGAACATCATGAAATTATATCATATGATGAAAATGTTTGAGAAGTTAGTTCCCTTCAGAGGTGTGGAATATTAACTTCACAGAGTTGATCAATATTGTTTTCCAAATCACACATGTAATCTGTAACATACCTGACTAGTCTTATAATGGTGGACTCATACATAAAGATGATATCTTCATCATTTTTCTTTAATTTAAGAAATTTTTTATTTTTTTTGATTCATTTCTCATGATATATATATTTTTCAAATATTTTTTGTTATAAATTATTTACATTTCATATATTCTATTTCATCCTCATCCTTGGTATTTTTGATCAACAAACACCATCGATTAGTATCACCCTTTATTAAATATACCACTATCACTACATATTCAAATTCATTAAATCCCAATGCTAGAAATATATTGTCAATGACCTGATCTTGTTCTTAACGACTACTATATTCTTAGTAACACAATAATATGGGGGATTCAAACACATAAAAGAATCCAACATAGGTCTATTATGTTTATTCTTCATAAACTCAGTAATATTTTCTAATTTAGATATGATCTTCTCATCTCCAAAACTATATGTGTTGACTTGATCTGAAGGGAAGTCCCTAGCTTGTCTATATGTATTTATTCCCTTTCCCCCATTAGGTTCAATCAATAAATAATGTCACATAAAGAGTTATCTCATAATCATCATGATTATTATACCAAATATTCTCTATAACGAACTGTTAATTCTCCTGTTTACATAAAATATAATTAACAAGGTTTCTATTAATCCTTCTCTGATACCAATTGTAACATACCAATCCCTAGTATCCCTGAGTTAGGGGTTATTTGATTACAAATGCATAGATAAAATGGGTCACTTCACCAAAAAAATGATTTAGTTTAATAGTTTTAACAAACCAGATAAATACAGGGTTCCATTATAACATTGGTAATAAATGATAGAATATATTAATAGAAAATTTACATCTTCCTTCATAAATATTCACCAATTTAATCATCATTACATGGGGAAGGGAATCAAATAAAAGGATGAGATTAAATTCTCAGTAATGTTTATATACTTCATAAACATGAATTAATAAAAGGTGAAGCATTATAACAAATTCAAAATCAATATGCAATGGTAAATAACTAAAAAACACAGGACATTTTATCAATAAACATAAAATTAAATTGTATCTATAGATTTTGTCGTATTGAAAATAATATAGTAATGAATAAATACAAAATGAAGAAAAGAATTAATTATTAGATGTCATGTTTCTATAGAAAAAACCACTACCATTAGTATCATTCACACAATGGTTTAATTTTTTGGGTAGAAACCTGTCTGATGTTTCTTGGAAACAAATGCGATGGTTTTTTAGCCAATTATTTTGTCTCAGGAGTCCTATTGATGCATTGATGGATATCTATAACTAGACCCACCTATGTCTGCATGTCCAAAGAATTATTCACACATCAAAAAATTTATTTTACTCATGAAAAATATTAAGTATCAAAATAATAGTTTTTATTAAAGGATATGTATTTATAAATATTACAATAGTTAAAATAACATTCAAGGTAATAATTATTTGTAAAAATGCTATAATATTTAGACAAAAATCATATAAACAATAACTGAAATATGGATATTTAATGAAATATAATTTCAAATGTAAAATGATATCAAGTCTAATGTAGATACACCACACAAAAATGATTTGGTTCATAATACCAATTGAGTCTCAATGCAATCGAAATTGAGATGATGTCCATTATCTTATGTTAAAAAGAATTGTGAACTTGTAATTAATGTACTAGATAATCAAATTTTATTCAATAATAAATTAATAGAAACCTATTAAAAATATTTTTTTTATCTTTTTATTATGTTAATTTATGTCTATTAGGATTAGTAATAATTTTTAATTTCATTGTTCCTTGAGCGTTCATTTCATGGATTTATAGTCTGTTCCAATGTGGAAACTTATGGATGTTCTTATCAAGTGGATTTAAAACTCCATAAGATGTATGAAATAATATTAATATAGTTACATGATCTTAAATGGTACTAATATATCATATGGTTATATGGTTTGATGATGATATATTAAAATGTTAATTAAACATGATTAGTTTATTTTGGTGGTTTTTATGACCATCACTAACTACTATCATTTTATTTAATATTATATTAATGTACTAGTTTTTAAAAATTAAATAAAATTAAATAAAATTATTATAATATTTTTTAAACATAAAAATGTATTTTTGAACATCCATGAAATTAGTAATAAAAAATAAAACTCCTCCTACACAAAGGGGGTGATTTGAAAACTCAAAAACAATGTTTTCATTTTTTTAGAATTAAAATTATAGGATATTAGATTTTTTGAGGAATATTACATTAAATTAATAACGTTTGAGTGTATATAACACTAGAGTAACCATTCTAATTTTTAAAGGGTATATGAGGAGATAATAAGAAAATGAATTTAAAAGAGAATGAATGAGGATTTTACATCTTGATTATCATCTCATTGGTAACTACATTAAAACACATGTATTTGGAATTTTAATAATAAAAGTGGGTCTTGGACATGGGTAAGAGGATTAAGAAGGGATTTTTGTAGAGTATAGTAAATATTCAAGTCTTAAAATGGTCGAGGAGAAGGGTTGGTGAGGGAGGTATTTATAGTGGGAGGAGAGAGGTATTTTTTGATTATTTTAATTATTTTTTTATTATTTTGGATCATGAATATCATCAATGTTGATAAATGTGACTATTTAAAGTAACTACAGAATTTGAGTTTGAGATAATGTCCACATACATAATCCATGACATAACCACGAATCAAAAATTCATTCATTTACTTATAATGTTAAATATTTTAAATTACAGTATTTCACTGTACCCCAAAAATTATATTTTAGAAAAAAACCCCAAAAAAAACCACCCATACCCTTATCAAAAATTTATATTTAAAAAATTGAATCCATTTTATGAATATAATTTTCCAAATATGAGAAAATCAATTTTGAATTAAAAAACTAATTTATTTGAAATATACCAATTCTTTAAATTACAATTGATTTTATGACTCTTGGAAAAATCAATTGAGGTCTCATAAAATTATATTGTAATAATAAGTAAAAAAATAATAATTTAGGAATATATTTTATGAAAATAAATTTTAATTTAAATCATTACTTTTATTATAAAATTTTATATAAACATATACCTTTCACAAAATACCAATACATAATTTCTCATTTATAAAATATTTATTTACTTATTCCATGATATATATATATTATAATTTCCTTCATAAGAACAAAAATTATTTATACTTTGATATTTGATGTTAATATTATATTAGTTCATTCATTATTCCTAATGGTCACGTTTCTATTATAATGGTAATGTTACTCTGTAATATTATATCACTGTTCATTTGTGAAACATAAACTATAAGATAAATTGATTATATTTAAGAGGATACAGAAATTAAAATATTAGGGTGTTAAAAAACACATGTCGGGTTGCAGGTGGGTGGGAAGCATTATAGGATAATGGTATGAGATTGCTGGTGAAAAGAGGAAGGTCAAAAAATGGAATGTGTAGGTGGTGTTGAATATGGAAAAGGATTAGTTGAATACATTGGAGGATTTTCTAGAGTTTTGTAGGGAATGATCGATTGGTGATGGTTTGATAAATGTAGTGGTGGATAATGAAGGAATATTGGATGTGGTAGGGTGGGGGGAATGGTGGATGGTGGGATTGTAGTTGTGGAACAGGAGGAGGCTTTTTTAGTAGAGGGTGGGGTGTGCAGGGGCATGAGGTTGGGAGGATGGTGCTCCTGGGTTTGTGTTATACTGAGCATTGGTATTTTGAGCATCCTTTATATATACTGGGGCACAGAGGAAGATTCGTCTATCCATTCTGTGCAACTCCATCTTGTGTAGAAATTGTAGGTTGATTCCCTTCATGTGGCCGAGGGTGGTGTGGTGTTTGGGATCCTCGAAGGCAGTAATATTCTTAGCTAAATGGGTGATGAACGATCCACCCATTAACCAAAAATGGTTCTTCTTCTCCAATTTCATGATAAACATGATACAGGTAAACCCCTCCCCCCATGGGATTTCACATGGTCTAGCAAAGCGTGATCAAGGTCCTCATAAAAGATTTGGTGGGTGTCACCATAGAGTGTGATGACCTACGTGGTACGAGTATCGTATGCACTCTGATGATATCGGGTGATCATATCTAAAACTCTTAAATCCTTTGATTTGTTAGAATCAAGATTCAATGTAGGTAAGACTATAGACGTGAAGAAATCAGTTGATTATATTCTGGAAAAATACATAATGTCTCCTAGGATGATCTCCCAAGGCCTATGTTCGAGTCGAAATTATAAAATTTGATGCCCATCTCAAAGGTGAATATGAAATCCAGGAAGAGATCCCAAAATTTATCCACTCATACTTGGGTAATCAGGTTCAGGTGCATCTAGCTTATGAGGTAAAGGACCTCCGGGTGGATTTGGGTGTGCTCTAGTACTGAGAGATAAAATGTCCTATTAGTATTCATCAACTTATAATATTGAATGAATAACTGAATCATGTATGAAGGGTCAAAATAATGGAGGAATGTACAAATGTGGGGTTTGGAAGGAGAATGTGACACATTGAAATCTGATTGTGAGTTATAGAGTTGTATTTATAATGAAAGGCAGATCCATAAGATGAGGTTTAGAGTGCAATGGGTTGTGTAATAAGAGCATCCTTCCACTATTTGGGTGTTGAATGTGTTTCTTTATGCTCTTGTGTGAGGATAGTGGGAAGGTAGTCAATGGTTTCCATTTTGGCTGTTGTGGATAGAGGGGTTGGTTGGTTTCAGGGGTGGATATGATGGGGGAATATGATAATAGGTGGTGAGGATTGTTGTCCGAGAAAAGTGGATGGATGGAGAGGGGTTTCTTCTTCAATTGAGGGATCTTGGGGTAAGTACGGAGGGAATCACATGGAAAGAGGAGTGATTGGGGGGGGGGTGAACCCTAGGATTATGATATTTAATTTCCTAATGGATAATTACAAAACATTTTTTGCATACACAATGTAAAAATCATAATGTTTTTCTTTTCTAGTCACTCACCTTTTACACACCGTTTGTTTCTTACACGACATGTATTTTGTGATTATGCCCCTTTTTGGATTGGTCCTCTTGATAAAATTATACTAAACCTTAATATTCATAAATTCAATACTAAGATGTCCTATCCTATTAATCCTAATTTAAGTTACCTCCCACAAAACACTACAATTTTAATCTACATAGAAAATTACATTGAATTAGAAGGATTCAATTTAATCAAAGTCCTATTGAAAGATGGTTTTGGAAGAGAGATGGAATAAATGTTGGTACATTTTCCATTATTAGAGGTCCGGTAAAATTTGAATTCATGGGAGCACTAGATCCCTTATTAATAGGACAACGTTTCTTATTTTCAACTTTACTCTACACATGACCTTTTTTATTATTATCATGAGATATTTTTTGAATATTCTATGAATTTTTGATATTTTTAGTGTTATTCACCATAGTGAACAAATATTTTTATTCAAAAAATATAAAAATAAATCTTCATTCGTACACATCAATTGGCTCCAATATAGTGGAGAGTAACTGTAATTGTAAATGTAAGGTAACATCTCATTTCCCTTCCATATCCAAAATGATGAAATATGTAGTGAATTGTTTTACTTCTTTTACTAAGACATCCTCAAGAATCATTATTGGTGCTTAATTGAGCGGTATGTGAGTTGGAGTGCCACCCTTATTGAGTTTATCTCACCAGGCCCCAAATTCTTGTAAAAACTCTTGGGAACTATATTGATACTTATATAGAGAGCAAAAAAGTATTTTTCAAATATACATGACACTATGGTGAAATGAATTGAAAAATTTCAAGGCTCCCACATTTTCAGAGGTAGTTTCCATTGAAAAAAATCTGATCACTATACCATTAGAATAATTAATCCTAAGTATTCTATTTTCTTTTCTATTTCTTAAGGAAAATTATTGAGATAACAATTTATAAGAGGGTAATTGAGAAATTTCTTATTGAAATGGAATATTGAATAGAAATATTTTTAAAAACTCAAGGAACATTTTATATGACCCCTCATATTTACTTCCTTCCTCCAATCATGAAAGAGGTGAGTAGGAATATATAGTGGTGTTTCGATATAGAAATATCCATTTTCATGTGGTTAATCAACTAGATCATTATTATATGGTTTTATCTCTTAGGAATTCCCCTAACTAGGTTTATCAGATTCATTAGACAAATTATTATAGACTCCATATTATTTCTAAAAATCCATCACATTTTCACTTTTAGAAATTATTATTCTATCAATTTTCCTCAAATTAACGTTGGTATTACTAAGAAAATTAGCCAATAGTCGATCATATAAGGTCTTATAAATTTTCCCTATTTGATTCTCCATGTTATGAAGTAATTCTTTATGGTTATATATCCCTATATTTTGTATTTTCATCAATTAAACTAATTTTTGTATAATTATAGTGAGTAGGATTTCAAAATTCATCTAGAGAGGTTGGGTTAGTTGTGGTGGCCCTGATGAATTTTTTTCGAATTTCATCTACTAAGTGGGTGGAAACTATTTAAATCCTTAAAAGGCAATTAGAATTATTATTGTTTTCGAGGAGGTGGACCCTGCAGTGGATACTCAGGTGTTCATTGATTCCTTATTGATTAATATCCACTCATTTTTTTTAAAAACACATTAGTTATGTTGTACTAGTTGTTGATCTTCTCATTTCATTTAGTTATGTCTTTTAATCTATTAGGGATAATAAAAATATATATTATGTTGATTTTAATTTATTAAATGGATATTTTTTAAATTGGGATTTCTCTAAGAATGACCTACAATATAGGTACTAGTGAATGTCTCTATACATATCATATGATTTAATTTCCATTATTGGAACAGGTGGGGGTGGTGGCATAGACGGTAGTTGAAATGTCCCAGTGTATTTATCAAATTATATACATGACCTGCAGGGAGGGAAGTTTCTTCCTCTTAAAGGATTATATGCGGAGGAAGTCCTCAATCACATTACCATAGACTAGAGAAGTGTGAAACATCATATATAATTTCTGGGATGACATATGGAATCTTGAAAATGAGTCATCCGTCAATAGAGGTGTATACAATAGTATGGTCACCAGGCTAAACTCCAAGATAGAATTCTTGTAACTAAATCGACACATCTATTCAGTGATTCATGCACATTTTAGTTTGCTTCTTAAATAAATCCTATTCTTTCCATGGTGATTCTCCATCATCCTAGGTGATGTTTTGAATTTCATTCCAAAGCTTCCATGTCTCAATTTTTGGTAATTATTTTCTTAAAAAAATATCTTTTATAATTCATCCAAAGTCACGATTGAATCAAAATATTTAATTTTCAGCCTATAATTGGCTATAAAAAGAAAGTAGAATGGATAAATCGTAATCGAATTGAATCTCATCATATTCATTAGTTATGAAAGGAGTAAAAACCTATATGAAATTAGAGATATGTTAATGGGGGTTTCCAAATTGTTGTTCACTCACTTTCCCCATATTTTTTATTTTGTGAATGAGTCTAGGATTGATCTAAAAGTGTGTTACTGAATTGGTGGGCACACAATGCAGGGCATTGCAGTTCTAATGGGCAAAACTGCAAAACCCATTATAGTGTCTTCATTAGGAAATGTTTTCTCACCCTTATTTTTAGGTGGTGAATATTCCATATTTTGTAGGTTTTTAGGATTTAGTGGAACTAGATCATTATTCTTATCCATTGAAAAAATTAGGAGTGAATTAATTGACATATTTATAAAACGATTAAATGGAAGTTTCTCCTATGTGTATAGGATTATTGATCGAGTCAGGGGTCCTTGGCATATGCACTAACCAAGGAGAAGAAAGAGAGAGAGAGAGAGAGAGAGGGATAGATGAATATAGAGTTTGTAGGTGTGCATAAATGAGAAAAAATGTAAAATGAAAATGGTGATGGTACTATAAGAAAGGAAGATGGAGTGAGATAATTTGGGATCAAGGAAAATATCAATATGCATGAGAAAAAATAATCCCTGGCAACAAAACCAAATTGTTTCCCAAACATGTCATTTAATTCATGAAAGTAGTTATTAGATTATAAATTTATGGTTCTAAAATAAATTTACTATAATGAAATATTAATGCTTACGTTTTGGTTCAAACCCATGTGGACTATGGATTGGTCAGCACCCAATCAAACAAAACACTTTAGAAGGATTCGTTACTTTTCCCTTCATGATTGGTTTAAACTAAATCTAGTGAGTTTGGATGTAATTTACATAAGGATGATATGAATAGCCTTCTATTTAATTTATCTTAAAGGTTTATAATCTTAGATTTAGCTTTGGATAGTCGTACTACTTATGCTATGAAGCTGTGAAAGGGTCACCATTTGGTCATGGTCAAACAAAAAATATCTAACTATGATCAAACTATCCCATGGTATAGGTATTGTTAATATATGATGTTCATTATGCATAACATCTGTACATAATGTTTCATTGGATAACAGTTATATTACTGTTAAACTCCAATTAGTTCAGGTTCTTCCAATTTCACATTCTATAGTCAAGGTTGTGAACAATAATGGGATGAATAATTATTATTAACCAGATAACTATCCATAAGGATACCCTAGTTCAATATAATTATTATTTAGGCACAAAACACCCTTAATCATGAGCCTTAACCATAAGTGGATTATCCACACAAGGAAATGATTACCTAAAGTAATGAAATACAATACATTCAAAATAGAACCATGAAACAACTGATAACTGATTAATACATGATTAAAAGAGAAATTTTTCAATTTTAACCAATTAAAAATACTAAAAAAACAAAAAACAATACCTTTTCACGATGAAAAAATGAAATAATGAACAATCCGGAATCAAAATAGGTATGAAGTAATAAAAACATATTGTGGATGAAGAAATTACAAAGAACAATGAATTCGTTAATGAAGAATGGAGAACTATTTTGAAATAGTTGTTGAGAAATATAATGGAATTGAAACTAATTTATAACGCCTGTAGAATGATTAAAACTCAAATTTATTTGTTAAAAAAATTAATGGTGTGAATTGAGATATATATAGAAAGAAAATGAAGGAAAATAATGGAAAACTACTAAACAATATGATATAAAAAAGAACTATATCAAAAATGATTTATATAGAGGAAACTCTAAATATTAATAGGAATAGGAAGTACAAGATGTGTAAGTATTTAACATTATATATTGGCTTAAGTGAATTTTTTTTTGAAATATACATGTCATGTATGATGGTTTCACATCAGGTATTTGAGATCCAAATTTCCTTCTAAAGAATCTGTTCATATCTAGGACTGATTGAGCCCTCAAACATTTATTTCTAGGAAATATCATCACAATTTTTATGTGATTATAATTTGGATGGATTATGGTGTTTAAATATGAAAATCGTGAAATTAATGTACAACATATATAATTATTTCATGTCATGTAATGGCTTTACAGGCTAGTCTGTGGCCCTTAAGGCATGATGTGAATGAGGTAGACACATTGGGTATGTGGTAGATGGTGTGTAAACTCTATTTTTGTACATTTTTTTGTATCTATACATTTTATTTCAGAATTCATAATTCATGTGATAAAAACCCAAACATAGGGAATTATTGAATAAATAAAGAATATAACTTAACTATATGTATCCAATATGTATATATAATTTTACCTTGTTAGTATTAATTTAATTAAATATATTCTTTTTTAGGAAACCCATGAAATGGTAGGAAATATCCATCATCATTGTACACAAATTGCATGTGAACATCAAAAAACATATCCTTTAGGAATTTTTAGTAGACAGTTCAATCTTAGGTCCATTCATCATGTATTAGAGTAATGATTGTGTTATTGGTCAAATAACCCTTTTTTGAGTGATTACCCCGAGGTGAATTTATTCCAAACCCATATCCAAACTCTAGTATCTAGACATGGATCTATTTTCATGGAAACAACCCATACTAGTATATTACCAAAACATTAGACGGGTTTTACACCAGAAATTATATGGAGTCGTGTTATGGATTTTGTAACACATGAATTAAAAAATTGTGAGAGATGGATAATAATAAATAATTGTAAATCTATAAAATTTAAGGAGTAACATAGAAAAATTATTGCCTGGAAATGTTTTAACAACATATTAAGAAATTTTTTTAATATAACACGAGTCCCAATAAATGAAAATTGTATTTGGAAACCCCACATATGGTTGTGTAGTAATTAAAAAATCATTTTGAAATGTAGGACATAAAATTAACCTTATAATACCATTAATAATTTACTTTCACTATATAATATATCAATTATCTAATATATACACTATAAAAGTTAAATTAGTTGCATAATACCAAACTTTCATTAAATATGGAATTTGATATGGAATACATTTTACTCTTTTATAGAATTCAATAAACACATATTAACCTATTATATCACAAATATAGATATCATAATCAATTGTTTCAAAAATTATTCACATAAATTTTAAATTAAAATTTTCTAAAATAGTCATTCTCTTAATGAATTCTACATAATTTCCATATCGGGTGTTTTTTGTTTGGATCATTGGAACTAGTTTCATGATTGTAATGACTGAGTTTATTCTTCATTAAAACCTAATAATTACAAGATCATTATTTTTTCTATTACATATAACTTATATTTATTTTCTATATTTTATATTCCTTTATTAAATTTCTTAGTTATTCAATTTGAAGATGAAATTGATAACAAACATGTTTCAGGGATTCTTACCGATCAAAATGAGTTTTCATAATATATGATTTAAATATTGATATAAAAATCCATAACCAAAAAAATCATTTAAAAAATATATATCATATTATATAAGTAATTATTTTTCCCATATTCATTCATTATATTCTTTCATATTGTTGTCCAATTGGGTTGTTAAACATGCCAAAAAATGGACGTACCGTGACTTAAAGTATGATTATGAAGTGATTTTGTCATGGTATCATTCTACCTGAATCATAATGATCTAATTTATTATTTAATAATTTGACATATTAATAATATTATTATTTATTTCAAGAATTAATTCATAATAAGAAATTAAAAATTTTGAATAAAGTATTATACCTTTAGTATGGTTAATTTAAATGATTAAATTAATGGTGATTGTTTGTTGATAATATTTTTATTAGGTTTTGAAATTTTATATCCTTGAAACTCGATGATATCATAAATGAAAATATTTTAAATTAATCATAGCCATATATATATATCGTTATATTTGGAAACTTGCAAGGTCATGTAGCTGGTAGTCTGTACAACACACAAATAAAGGTTTTGTTTTTCTAAAATGAAAAAGGATAAGGCATTGATGAGTTTTTTACAAAATATAACTATATTAATTATACTATAAACACTAAATTCAATATATAATATTAGGAAAAATAAATTGTAAATGGAATAATAAATGTAAAATGTTTTAATGAAAATATTGATCTTTGAATGTCAATTTTTTGTTTCTATTAGAGGATTCCCAATAAAGGAATGGAATATGGAAAAATATTTTGATTGGTAAGTCATGATAGTTATGTAGTATTCTCAGGGATGAAAAAGGGTAGGTTTTTATGAGGTCATTTTTTAAAAGTGCCTTGAATTTTTAATGAGATATCCATTTTATAAGAGGTTGGAATGATATTTTTTATAAAAATTATTACTTAATATATAAGTATCAAATTAAAAAATTAAGTTCATCCAAATATAGGAAATAATTTATATGGTATACGATAAGTTATATTGAAATCTCACAAACTCAATTATATATAGGTTTTTATCATTTTAGTTCCTTTTACCCATAGAATTATTACTTTTACTATTTTTACATTTATCACGTCAACTAGTTTTTACTTAACATAACATAATAGTTATTTCAAAAGTTATGTGATCTGTATAAGATAGTGATCACATAATTATTCAAAATTCTTGATCCAATTTAATCATTCAATTTCATTTAGTGTTAAAAATTATTTTTATTATGAAATTTTATAATATAGTAGATCAATTTTTAAGAGAAATATAACTTGTTAAAAAAATACTAATGTTATCAAAAGTATAATTAATATTTTAAAATATATAATTTCCATTAAAAAATACTTTTTTCCATTAAAATGGTTTCATAAATTTAAATAACATATATATACTAAAAAATGGTGTAAAATTAAATTTACTAATAAAATCTATATTTTGCACTATTAACCGAGACACAATTTTTTTTATAAAAATAAAAAAAAATCTTAAGCTAAAATAATCATGAAAAATTAAGAAATAAATTATTTTAAAATAAACTTCAATCATTATTAAGTTAAAATTTAAATTTACTTATGAATAAAGGATATTTATATTTTGTATTGTGGGATATATAAGGATATGGTCTTTATCTATAATAGTTGTGTCTCGAGTATTCTATTCTCACCCAAAAATTTATAACATCCATGAAATTGGTGTAAATATAAACTATTAAAATGTTTTTGATATTATAAGTTCATAGGTTCTTCCGGATATTTGGTTTCTTCTTCCAATTTTTGATTTCTCTAGTGGGTGTATACATAAGTAGTTGTTTGATTCCATGAAACATTCTCTATGTTGTCAAGAATCATGATATCCTCTTAATTATGGGATGAGTTAGTCTCAAATTATATCCCATCAAGTTTTACCACGTTTTTTAAATATATAATATAATTTTATTGAAATTAAATATTGGTGGTTTCATTTACTATATAATGGTATGTTGACATATCCAATCAGTAAGTTATAACTTAATTTTTTTTAGTATTTCAGATGGCCCAATGTACATAAGTCTTAAATTATTATTTTTTCAAATCATAAAACTAAATTTCATGGTGAATCCATCAGGAATAAATATTCTTAAACATGAAATTCCTTTTATTTTCATTGATTATCAAAATAGATATTTTTTCTACTCTAGGATTCAGTAATGTCATCTTTACTAACTCGTACATTAATAATTCCCTACCTTATATTTTATGGGGAAACCAAATTTATTTCTCTCACATTCTCCAATAGGTTAGAGTACATCCCCATTTCCCAAAAACATGTTTATATGGTTCAATTAATATTCTCAAATGGAATATTTCATTGTATTAAAAATCCCATAAATAATGATATTTATCCCACATTTATTAGAATTCGAGAGAATATCATCTCAACATGTCTTTAATTTTCTAAATAGTATTTTAAGAATCCATGTCAATATGGGGATGATATGTGGTGCCTAAATTTATCTATATTATGCAATCAATTTGAAATAAATTCCTCAATTTTTATGTGAACTAATTTTTATTACCTAATATAATTGCTAAAGGTTCCACAAGAAGATATATGATTTCAGTGATATATATAATTTAAGGGGGTCAAGCGGTAGATCATATATTATTTCAATGAAGTGAATATATATTTTAGTGTGATTAAAGAGCATTATTATAAAATAATTCATCCATGGAGTCATTGGGTTTCCATTTAAAAATACAATTATCACATTTTCCCACTTCTATATAGAATAAGAAGAGGTTTATTAACTCCCTTGGGTTGTTTTATTTTAGCATTTACCTATTGTAATACTATGAATTTGGACACATAGTTCACCATCTCAAATTTCATTCCATCCCTTAAGAAATATTCTCTTAAATCCATATCCATCATTATGATACTAGAAGTTATAGAGAAGTTTGAGTTATGTACTTTATCTATCCAGTCTTACTTCAAATATATTAAAAATAACATAATCTTCTTCTTCCAAAACATCAGCACTCCAACTCTATTTATCAAATATATCATTTTACCAACAATTAAATTTTTTATATTCCTTAATATGTTCATTTCATTATTTAATTACTTCTCTATCATATTTATTAGTGATGTAATATTTATTTCATTAAAAAGGAATAATTGTTGTCCTTTTATAGATATCACTATATCCCTATTTACTAGAACCTTTCATATAGGCTTATTTTTAATCATCATACTAGTCAAAAATATATGTTCCCTCCTTTTCAATTCATTAAATAATTTTTTTTCCTTCCTAGTGTGATAGTGTATCAAGAAATCGTTTTCCATGAGTAGCTCAACCCATTTTCGTTTCCTCATGTCCTGATCCTTCCAATAGAAGATATATGTAAAACTCTTATTTTACATATATATATATATAAGCATTCATCATAGATTTAGTACCTTTATATCTTCAAACAATATATTAATGATTCCTGATCAATATTATGAGTATGATTGTTCTATTCTGGGATTTTCAAAGGCTGTGATGCATATACAGTCACTCTATAATTCTATATAATTACACAACTCAGTCTATTTATTGATGAATTATTTAATATTAAAAATACATACTTACCAGATTGTAGAAATAATACCGATGAATTAATTATTCCCCCATCAAACTCTTCATTAGATCCCTCACATTCTCATTGCCATGTGAATTTGAACCCTTTTAATGTTCACTTAATTAACTGGTTTTGCAATAAGGTAAAATTAGGACAAATAGATGATAGTGACCTAATAAACCCTTTAAACATTAAATTTATATTATGTTTACCAGTGTAGGATATTATTTTACTATAATTTTTTAAAGTATCAATAAATATTACAATCATAGGGAAAATATGATCAATACAATTACCTTAATTTATCCAAAATTCAAACATAGTATATTTACTTTATAAGTAATTTTTCTTGATGGCATATAGAATTATTTGTTGATGACTCTCTTGATCTTATATAACATTTACGGTTTTAATATATAATCAATTAATAACACCAAAATGATTTCACGATAACACGAAAATACTCTATTCATCATATCCATAAGGAAAAAATGTGAAATATTTAATCTAAAATGAATTTTAATAATATCATAATGCCCATACCTTGTTCAAAATCATAACCTTGATATATCATTATTCTTCACCATTAAATGTTGATAACCGGATAAAAAATAAATCATTGAAATGTATTTTAATGCATTAATTCGATCAAGTATGTCATAAATTCACGGTAAATAATACTTATTTATTATAGTAATGGAATTGATCTCCCTATTAGAAAATATCAATATTATACACCCATCAATATTTTTCATGAATAAAATAGGGGATCCCCAAGGTTAAATAATAATAATTATAAATTCATTATCATACAAACCATACAAATATTTCCTTAACTCCATCTAATCAACAAGTACCATTCTCTTGGGAAAATTAGGAATATGTTCTCTGGAAAACTCAACATAAAATTATTATGGATGATGTGGAAATTCATATATAAAATTGTAAATTATATTTTTTTACCATTGATACATATTATATTTTTATGATACATTTCACATCCATAGATCATGTTTGAACTTAACATTTACTCATTATTTCTTTATATAGATCTAATAAGGGAGGATCAATACATGATTTATATTATTATGTTTCCATTATATGGAGAAGATATTCCATTTCACCTTCATGAATTGTAATATCCTTCTCTTGGAAATAATTTTCTTCCATAATATTTTGAAACCAACTCCATAAAAATGTTTGAATTGAAGTCAATTATATGTATAATGACAATTTTTTAAATGGGGAATTCCCATGTATCATAATTGGGACATCCAGTAACATATTTTTTTCAATATACACCAACTTGGTGTGTTGGTTAATAAAGCCCTTACCTTGGTGATCAGAAAGAATATAATATTTCCGATAATCATGGAAGATATAAAATAGTGGGATGATCCAGAATCAAATATAACATTACCTTACAATAAGAAAATGAAAAATGTACATAGAACCACATAATTATTAAAATTGACAATGGTTTTCGTAATCTCATAATCTTGTCCTTTCTCCCAATGCCTTTCCCATGGTATATTCCCTTGATATTTGAAGAATTAGTCCACATAATGTCTATATTTCCATATACTCAGTGCATTAAAAACGAATACCATATTATATTCCATTACATGAAAGATTTTGAAGGACTTTTCTCTCTTTATTTATCAGTATCTGGTGCCCTTATTGTAATTCCCATGGTGTTTCTTCCAAAATTAATCACATGTGGGTATCCCCGCCCAATATTTACTTCTATTTACTACATTATTCTTCCAACATTTTTTATCCTCCCTATTATTCAAAAAATATTTAATTAATATATACATCTTAAAGAACTCATTTTCTATCTAAATAAATCTTGGTAATATATATTCACTAAAAGAAAATTTTTCAGAAAAAATTTCCCAATTAATGCTCAACGTTATCTTATAAAACAATATCTCAATAATCGTTTCCGGTCTACATATATAGTCTATAATATGCATAGATAACCTTTTAATTTTAACCCCATGTTTATTAATATTGTTAAACTCCATTTATCCATGTTCAAATAAATTAAATAAACACAATTATTTTTCCACCTCTTCCATCATACATTAGAAAACAAGGTTGAGTTTTTCCCTTCTCACTTATTCAAAATGAATGAAATATCTAATCATGGGACTTGACACGTTTTAAGCTATAAATTAATTAGTAGTTCCCCTAAATTATAGAGGTTTTTCTCACAAGAAGCGTTCCAACATGTTGTGGATCATTTGGTCACCTGATTTAGGGAATATTATTTATCATAACCTAGATCAATTACAATAATATGGTTATTAACTTATTAGCCTTATTCCTCGATTCATTATCATTTCTATAGAGAATATTCCTTTATTTACTAAAATTGTTGATATATTTTCAATCCATCATGTTTATCACTGTATTTCTATAATGGAATACACATATTTAGCTCAAGATACTAAATTGAAAAATAAAATTCGTATTATAATTTCTAGATTAATCCATATAAATATAAATAGTTTTTCAAATTACTTGTTCCATATCACTTTGTTCTACTAAATATAATCATAAAATTCTCTACTAAACATAATTTCAAACCAAATATATCATCCCAAACTCAAAAACCCAAGACCCAATAGTAATATTACATTATTGGAATAGAATATAAGTTTTACCAAAGGATCTAATATTTTATTATTCTTGGAATACTTTATTTATACAAATAATACATCACAAAACATATGATCAGGAATGAACATATTACAAGGACATTCTTATAACGTCTATCATATCTGAGAGAAGTACACATAATCTTCATTTTGTTTTTTTTTGGAAAGTAAAACAACTTAGGGTGAGATCGATGGTTAGAATGGAGTACCATACATTGGAATCTTTCATAACATAAACATGGAATATGACATATTTAGTTAATAATTGATCACATGAATCCATAATAAACTAGAATTTAAGGCATGTAATATCTAGTAAAATAAATGTAAACATGGATAGAAATAGTAATTTTCCTCATATTGATGGAATACATAATGGCATACATCGAATCCTTTTCCATGAGATTCTATTATGAATGTATTAGGTTAAGGTATGTGGTGTACATAATAAACCAACTTTTTTTCATATGAGGATAGTCAATACATCAAGGAAATAAATAATATTTTTCAAGACCCTTCACCAGGTTAGGTTCAACGCATTAACTGTAAGAAAAATCATGAAAAATAATAAAATTACCTAAGGTAAATCATAATAAATAAAACATATATAACCTTATAATGACAAATTTTAAAATCAATTAATACCCCAATTCAATATATTTATGTGCATATATAAGAGAACATCCCTTGATTAATATAAAAGAAGTGAGTTATTTTCAATGTAACATGAAGTACCCTAATAGTGGACATGGTATCTATAATATGATGTGTTATCCCTGGATCAAGGACCAAGTTGGATGGAAGTTGTTTTAAGATTTTGTAATAAGTTTTTTCTATTTATTTTATCATTTTTAAGAAATTAAATAACAATTATTTTTATGTTTTTCTGATCATATGATAAGAAATATAATGAACATTGTAATCTAAAAATTAGACATAGTATTGATAAGAATGTGTATCATATTTATTTCTTCATTTCTAAATAAGTTTTGAGTTTTAATTTTTGTTTTAGACTTATAGTATTTCCATAAATAATGTTTTTATTGGTATGATAATTTGAATCAATGTATGAATTCCTACATAAAAAATCAGACAATGCTTTGCTGTTTTGTAATTCTCAAATATCATAAGTCGCATGAGAAACATACAATGCAGGCCTTATAAATGAAATGGTGGGAATTAGGTTTTTTGGACCTTAATTCGTAAGATTTTATGTTGATCCTAATTTTATAAAATTCATTAATGCTTTATGAAACAAGATGTAGTTTTTTAGGGAAGAAAATTTGGGGAGGATGAAGTTTCTAAACTAGATGTTTGGCTGAAGCACTGATCATCCAATCCATCAAATTATTCTATACATTAGATTCAATGATTCACTATATGAAAAAATTCATAAGGATAAATCATTATTTGGAATGTTAGTAAGAAAGTAGTCACCATTGGAAACAGTCAATTGGATTGGACTTTCAACCGTTACATATGAGGCAGAAAAGTTTGTTGATGTAGATTTTCATGTAGATATTGAGGGGACTTGTGTATAAGTAGAGTTGGTTGTGTTTAGAAAAAATTAATTTGATGAAGAAAACTAATGTAGGAAACAATTTCATCATGTTTTTTTGTTTTTCATAAATAGAAATATGTACAAATCTAATTATTATTTTTTAGTGGGTCAATATAAAAAAGTATATTTTGTTTCACATGTTGGAAAATACTAATAAGGCATGATATAAGACCCATAAATTCTAATAACATAGAGTCTGATCCATCAGATCAAGAATAATATCCAATAATTCCTTATATGGTGAACATAATTTGATATAGGATCATCAATCTAAAGAATAGAATAAAAGAAGAATATTTTAAACAGTTTTCTGAAATTAGTTTTCAAAGGGAATTTAAAGTTGTTGTTGAATTTTTTACAAAGGGTTTTGGTATCTTTATAAGTTATTATTATGTATATTTAATATTAAATATAATAGTAGTGATGTTGAAATATTTTTTATGGAATAATTATTTCATTATTTTAACAAATTTATTTTAGTTGGTACAAAGCTCTAGAAAAAAATGTCATTCCTCTGTCAAATTTTCATATTTTATAGAGTATCATAATAAGAATTTTTCAGTCTTACATATGTTTCCATCATAATGAGAAACGATATCATAATGATATTTTGCTATCTCACCGATGAATGGTTAGAAATACATTTTGAAGCAAAATTTGTGAGAATATTCAATAAGGTTTTAGAAGAATATAGTAGTGAAGAGAAGGATTGATATTGTCAAATATAAAGGGAACTGTAAATGAAATTTGATGTTAAGTAAATTTGGTTGATTGGAAATGTGAATGTAGTTTTCTTATTATTCTAATCCTGGGACACCTATAAATATCATTAGAGTACATCATTATTTTGTCTATAATGGGAACTGTTTAAATATGGAATGAGATACTAAGTTATGAAAAAAGGAAAATTTGTTTTTAGAAAAATGTTTTCTTGTGAAACATCTCCATAAATAATAATCATAATGAATGAAAGTAAAAAATGTATAACAAACAATACAAATAAATTACACAGATATTTTTTGGGTAAGAGGAAGTGTTCTGTAACTATTTTTGAGGGTATTATTTTTTATATTTTTTTCATACTGAGGTATTGAATGAGGGAATCAGACTCATCCATTGGACAATGTTTTCACAATAAATACTAGTATTGTTTCATTCATATAGTTGGATAGAAAATTTGAAGAATAAAATTTTGAATATAATCAAGCTGATGTTGATAAAGAAGCACAATAACATGTTATGAACCAACTGGTGGAGGGTTCATTGCTTATTACAAAAACATGTATTGAATCATTCATGCTAAAAATAAGAACATGAAACCTCGTATTGATCATAGGTACACAAAAGTCTCAGGGTATATCTTACTTATTTAATCCATACAAAAGGATTATTTTCTAGTGGATTGTGTGGTATGGATTGTTTCCTAACAATTAAAAGTAAGTAGGTACTCTTATTGAGTAGTTAACCTTATAAATAATTATTCTCTAATAGATTTTTTATTGTTTTGTTTTAAGAAAAGTGATAAATATTTAACAAGAGGAAAATGTTTTCTTAATAGAAAGGAAACCTAAAAAAAATATCACCAATTTACCCCTACCCACTGTTGTGATACATTGATCATGGAAAAGAATTAAGCATAGATATCAGATTGAAGGTTTTTTTCATTTAATATTTACTAATGATTTTGAGGAAAATATCTTATGGAGAATTTGAATTGATTTTACAATTATGGGATTATAGTTTTCCGTGGAAAGAAAAATCATATCAGGAAATATAAATTGTTTCTATATCATGTGTACCATAGTTATAAAGTTCTATAAGACACTAAAGATGGATTCCCCTTATTGATGAAAAATTTCCTATTAAAACTATGTATAATGAGAATCATGAAATTAATGGAATAGTTAATAATAATTTACTATCATCAAATTCTAAAATTGAGTTTCTAAGAGTGATGGTAGTTTCTACAACTAATGGTATCTAGGAAAAGTTTAAGAACATTTATTAATGCAGCGAAATGGTGAACAAAGACAATATAAATATTTGGGGGAACGAATAGGAATATCATAAAATTGGTGTGTATGAATCAATTGTTGACTTCTAAGAAAGGGTCAATGATATTTTTAAGACCCTAATATGTCTTAGTGATACATTAGAAAATGAAAATTTTGTTGAAAATGTCTTCATAATTCTTCCTAATAAGTTTAATTCCATGTTTCATGTATGGATAATAGATATCCTAAAACTCTATCTCTCAATACCCTTTGTAGTACTGTAAATAATTTTGAAATTATATTGGAGAAATCTATTAATGGTAAAACAGTAGTAGATTGATAAAATTTCATCAATTTGGTCTATAATGAAATGTTTATGATAATTCATCGTGCAAAAGTCTACAGTGATTTTGAATCTAAAAATGATGTACATAAAAATATTGATTAATTTTTTTCATTATTTTCTAGAAAGTTTAAAAGAGGTGCATGAATTTATAAATGTAAACATCCCTTGAAATTTATGAATATGGAGTCATAGGTATCTTTTCTACTTATTTCCCATGAATTAACAATGATGAATATAGTGATTAAAATGATATAAGATCAATAATATCATTCAAGAAAAATGATGATATGTCTAAATCCTATTCAAATGGCGAGGATAAAAATTTACCCATATCCAAAATGAGAATCATTTTGTCTTAATATGAATAAGAATATGACATTAAATTGAAGGATAAAAATGTTACAAAAGTTGACGGATAATGTACTAACATTGGAATAGTTAATGATGATGTGTTTGGAAGTATTAGTTATGAAGACAAAGATAATGAATTATAATTTCATATGAAAGAATAACTGAAAGAATTTCAAAGAAGTACTGTTAGGCTGGAATGAGAAATCAGTAATTTTTTTTAAAGAATGTCCTTCAAAAAACAATCAAGAATTCCTTCATGAATAATAATATATGTTACATCAATATATTTATTGTCTAAATAAGACTCATGAGAATGAAAATAATTTTAATGAACATATATACGTAATTTCGAAAGGTAAGGAGGATGAGTTGTAACGTGGTCGAAAGATATTTTCTATAGTTGAGTGGGAAGTAACTTGTTTCAAGAACAATATATCTGAATTTCTGGAATTTTCTAGGAAATTTGAACATGTGGAATCACAAAAGTTATGTCTAATAGTTTAGTGGATATTTTTTGTTGGTCCTAATATGAAGATTGTTGACAAAATCATGCATATGTTCAAAACAATTGAACTATAAATTCATATCTTTATAAAATTATTGAGTTTAGAATATATTCTTCTACCACATCTGATACTGATAAAGATGAAAATAAATCAAAATGGAAGAAGTATATTTTGAATCATGACAGAAATTTTAGTGGTAAAAAATATCACAATTGAAAAATATGAAAGTATCCGAAATAAATGTCCACAATTCCAGAAAATGTGGAAACTATAGAATAATGTATTTCACCTAGGGTTTTTACTGGTATTATGGGAGAATTGGGAATATGATAGATATGTGTTAGTGAAATAAACAATAAAATAAATTATTCCATGAGTTATTTATATCGAAGCTAAAGGGTGATTCAATCCTCTAAAAATGAAAAATTGGTGAAATTTTTCTTGAAGGTTAAAAAAAGGGTCAAATATTTGGAAAATATTTTTGAAAGATGTGAAATGTTTGGAAATCTTGAAATTGTTTGTATTGTTTTACTATATGAAAAAGTGGTTTATGCCAATTCATAGAAGCTGTAAGTGAAGAAAAATGATTTGAAATAAAAATATCTTATTATAGAACCCAATATCAATGGTACAAAATAAGAACATCCCTAGATCTTGTATAGTGGGTATTCTTCCCATATGATAGTATACATGAAATTGTTGATCAATCTGAAAGGATTCAAAAACAAAATAGTGATAGTTGGTCATGATTAATCTCTTGAAATCAAAGGTGTTGGATCTTTGATAATTTCATAATAAAAGTAAAAAATCCAAGGGAGATTTTTTTGATGGGTTGAAACAAAACTTGATGACTGTTTCAAAACATCTGGATGAATAAAATAGTGTCACTTTTTGAAAATATAGTGTTGATGTGAAAAGGTAGGAAGAGAGATAGTTTTATACAAGAGCCTAATACACAAAAGGAAACTTATTTTAAATTGATGAAGTGAAAAACTAATGTAATATATGAATGATAGAAGAAAATAAATTGTGTCATAATAGGTCTATAAATATGTTTCATAGAAACATAAGAATGTGATCAAAGAAAAGAAATGTCTGTGGTATTTCTGATTTCTCAAGAAGATGATATTCATGTTTCAAAATTTTTCATAAATAGAAAATTATGAACTATGTGCATTTGAAATTTAATATTGGTTCTAAATGATCCATGGAACTTATTCATTACAATTTTTTTTGGTCAATGAGAAAAACTCAACGCATGGAGATACAATCATCATTTATTTCATCGATGAATTTACTCACATTAAATATGTTTTGTATTATAAACATATGTTTGATGCATTAAAGTTGTTTTAATGTTTTAGTGGAAGTGATGAAAATTAATATGGATATTCTATGAAGATGTTTAGAATTGTTAATGGCGTAGAGTACAAGAATGACGAGTTTAAAATTTATCTTAAAAACATCAATTTTGGTATGATTGTAGTACACTATAAAAACCAACAAAAATGATGTTGTTGAATGAAAGAATAAAATCCTATTTTAAATCAGGTATACATTGTTCCTTGAACATGGTATTTCACATTACATCTGAAGGAAATATATGAGAAAAACAATTTATACTCACAACAAATTTTTCTATAGGCCATGTTCTGACCTTGCTCCAAGTGAAATGTTTTATCAAAAAATCTTTGTATAAAACACTTATTATATTTTGGGAGTCCCTGAATCATAAATTAAAAAGCTATAAAACGTTGATGTTTCATAGGATAGGTAAATATATAATATTTGTTGTCTATGATTTGAAAGAAATTGAATACAAATGTTTCAATAAATAATTATAAATGTTACTTGACTCTATTATGTGAATGTTATTGAAAATTCTAGGTAAGATTTTTTTCAAATGCATGAACATCATGAATATGAAGAGTTTGAAAGAAGTTTTTTTAAAGATATGATAAAGATAAAGACATTTTTAATCCCATAAAAGAAGAATAATCAAACTCATCCGCCTCCTATGATAATGAAGAACATCATACATCCCATCCTATCCTAGGGAAGGAAGTGGAATCTCAAAATTTAATTGGTGACCAACATAAAATTGTTAAAAAATATGAAAATCAAATTCTATTACACACACTTCTCATATTAAAACTTAGATACGAATGATTTGAATGATACATTTGAGAATCAAGAATGGATTCAGGCACTGAATGAAGAGTTGGATGAAATTAATAATAATGATACTTGGGAGGTAACACATAATCATATTGACAAAAATGTTATCAGTAAAAAGTGGGTATTAAAGAAAACGTTGAATGAATATGGTTTTGTAATAAGAATGAATGAACAATTAGTCTGAAATGGTAACTCATGGTTTTATGACACTGATTTTAGTATAGCATTTTCTATAATGGAAAGGTTATAAATTTATAGAATCATTATTTCTATTATATAACAATGAAGTTACAAAAATTTTCAAATGTATGTGAAGCCATAATTTTGGAATGGATAAATCGTTGAGAATGTTTATATTAACCTACCATGTTTATTTGTTTCTTTGGAAGGATGAATGTTATGTGGGTGTTTTGACGAAATCATTGAATTTTGTAAAGTATGATCTCAGGGCATGGTATTCCAAATTGTATTCCTTCTAAAGAAAGTTAAATTTTATGAAAATAAGGGTTGATAGTAATATGTAATAAATTAAATTTTGGTGATTTATATCATTGTAATATTATATGTTGATGATGTTATCATTACTAGAAATTATGAAGAAACTTGTGGAATGGTTGCTAAAGACATGAATATGTTTTTTGAAATTTCAGTAATGGGAAAAATTAAATACATTATTGGGTTACAAATATCAAAAAAGAGGAAAACATATTTTTTCCCATGAAAAGAATGCTAAATAACTGCTTAAGATTTTTTTGCATGGAAGAACCTTACATAAATTTTTTTATATTTGACTGCCTTAAGAAATAACATTATTTATGTTGATACCTTATTTCAAATATTCCAAAGTGATTGGAAAGAATAACATATAATGGATGGAAAACATATTCTCATTTATATCAATGGTAGAACAGATTTCGGATTTATCTATGTTAGATTAAAAATCAATGACTTGTTTTGGTATTCTGATGGTGATTAGGAAAGAATTTTTGGTGATTATTGATCCACAATTGGTGTTGTTTTCATTCTGTGGGAGATTTTTGTTAGTTTTTCAATTCCCCAACCCTAGAGGCCCAGAGTCGGTGCATTATTACGTATCTTTGGCATGATCATAAAATATCAAGTCTCAAAAGACTGATTATTTTAGTATCCTAGGCAGCACTAGATACATTCATATGGTTTACATTACATAATAAAATGGAAAAATACAACAAAATTGTTTCCATAGTCAACACTAAGATCCCATAGACTATCCCTGGAGGTCAATCATAATATACTTCTTGGCATCCTGGGAAAAATAAAACATAGAAAGTGGTGAGCTCAGATTCTCAGTAAGGATAACATTATAGCAGAAACGTGCATAAATAATTATAAATATTTAAAGATGTGTATAAGACTAGAACAAAAACCTTTTAAAATTGAAATTTCGCATAATATGGAAAAGATAAAATCAATAATTCCATTTAATTATTCACTATGATATTATACTATTCAAATAATCACATTAAATATTAATAACCACTTTCATAATGATAGAATGCATAATGTCAGACTATCATAACCACATAGTCATGCCCTTGTGACAAGATTGCAAATAAGATGTTGTCAAGCCCTTATGCCAAGACACTAGTTTGTCTCATGAGACCTACTAATGCATCGAGGAGCTATAGCGGGCTCCACGAGTCACTTACTAATTCTAATTCATTCCACATATGAAAATTTGAAACATAACATAAACATTAGTATTAAAACTATCATACCAAATGTCAATACATTACCTACAAACCATGAGTGGTATAAAAATAGAACATCCACAGTCAAACATAACTCATTCAAAACAATATGGATGATTTTATTTTAATAGATTAACCACAATCAAGAATAATGAAGGATATTGATATAGATGAAAATAATCATCAAAACTATTTGAGAGAAATATCACACTTTTTCATGAAAGTATTTAAAAGTCTCACTATTTATCAAGAATCCATTTAAAATATATTTTTGAATCAAAGTGTCTCATACCACTTTGAATCTTTGAAAATGAATTTTAATTTTAAAATATTAATGTCCATATAAATAAATCCTTAAAACCATTTTTAAAACATGGACAATAATGAGAAATATTTAGAATAATAAATCTTTAAAACATTTTAATATGATATTTTAGTTAGAGTTCCTAACCAAAAAAGAGACACTTGAAAAAAATATAATTGAGTAATCAAAACATTGTAATACCATGAGATTAATGGGATTTATGATATACTATGTCAAAGTATATTATATACACCGTATAAAAGTGATTTGGTGTATAACAATAAAGATGTCTCAATGGAATGTAAAATGAGGTGAAATATTTTATAAAGACCGTATCATTAGGTTAAGGATAAATCAATGACATAATTATATGTGATAAATATAAATACACTCAATATGATGGGATATTCAGTGTAAATCAATCATAGTACATTTACACATGTTCTTGTAAAAACAACAGCAATGAATTGGATGCTTAACTCAACAAATTGAGTTTGAGTTAAAATTACTCTTAGAAAGTTCATATCGATGACTTGATAATTTATTAATGGATTGATTATGTGTATCAAATGTATAACTATATAAAGGGGAGTGGAAATTATGACATAAGAAAATAAATATTGATTCCCCACATAATCTTGGAGTAAAATAATCAATGAAGTATGTGTAAAGACGAATGTGTGGAAATTGAAATTTCAAATTCCCTTATCAATTTGTCTAAATTAAGAAACATACACCAATGAAATAAGGATCATACAATGATGATTTAAATATAAATAAATTAACTTATATTAAACAATGAATACAATCATGGGCAGTACACACACCACATGCAATAAATATGTGGTGGACAATGGAAATCTCACGGAATTAAAAGTGAGATAAGAACCCCCGTAATTTGTACTTTTTCCTTGGTCTAGGGTACTTTAACCTACTGTATAATGGTGAAATAATTGTTATTGAATTATAAAAGAATAACATACATTAATATGATATCATATATGATCTTTTAACATTGATTTGTTAATTATATCTTAGTATTATTGTCGTTTCGAGTGTTAACAGATTCGTTTTCCTTTATATTCACTGTTATGTAAGCCATATTTGTTATGGATTTGATGTATTTTATTCATATACATAATTATATAATGTCTCTAAATATTATTTTTAATCATAAAAAAAATTTATTCTTGAATGTATATGATGGGGAATGAATCTCATCACGTTCGTGGAGAGGGTAATCCGTATGTCCGCACGTGCAATAATATCAATATTTTGAAATTAAAATAACATATTATTGGATGTTATATCATATATACAGAATCATAATGACGTTATATTTATTATTTAAATGAATTACACAACATTATTATAACCATCCAAATAATAATGTATTGAATAACAATTACACCATGATGTGGAGATGGTATTCTGTACGGAAGCACTTATGGTGACATGTCATTAAAAGGATAGATGGAATAATGAATATGGATGTAACTTATTTATAATAACATATAATTATATATAATATACTAGTGTAATTATTTTATAATGGAAATTACAAAGAAAGAAGAAATGGAAGAAGAAAAGAACTTGGAAGAGGGTGGTGAAATTTTTACCTCTTCTTCGGGTTCTTCCTTTTGATTTGATCAAAAGGGATCCTTAAGTTTCCTTTATGACCAAAGTAGGGCCTATATGATTATGTGAGGGAATGTTAGAGGATATATGGGCATGGTTTGTCTGATCCAAAAGGCTTTGAAGGTGTGAATTATAGTGAAGGGGGACTGCCCTTTTATAAGATGGGTGAAGGGAACCTTAGGAAAAGCTTGAAATATTATTTTATAATAAACAAATTTTAGGTTTATAATGTGTATTATTTATGGATAAAGTGGGTATAGGTCTAAAACCACTCAACCAATTGTTTTTATATAGGTTTGGGTCACTATATTTACCTTAACTTTTAGTTTTAACTCTTACTTAAATAGTTCGACATTTACCATGTCTCTTTGTATTTTTATATGATATGGTTAATAAACATACTAGATACTTCCAAGAGAACCCAAAGTGGTTAATTAATGATACACCTATCATTATATCAGTCCTCTGGACGATCCTTATATTTTTAGGAATAATATATCAATTTATAATATAATATTTGTTTTAAACACTCATTTATGTCAATTTTGACACTATTTAGTATTTGATTTTATTTAAAGTCATAAAAAAATATAAATTAGAAAAAAATGTATTTAATAAATCATAACATGTCATATTAACCAATAAAATTCGTGGATGTCATCAAAACTTTCAAATTATATTTATTTTAACATTTATAATACCAATTATTTGATTATTTCATTAATAAGGAAAATATAGCATCATTATTGTGTCATAAATAAATTTATTTATTAAATGTTTTAAAATTATAAATAAAATACCATTATGTAATAAATATTTTTATGTTTCTAATGAATATTTATATTCAAAAATATAACATATATAACCTTATATAAATTTTTTTTTCTAAAAGATATATGCTTTTGTCATTTTTTATTTACTTTAACATAATTAATATAATGTGTCATTATCACTTACATGTGGCTCCATGGGGTCCCCAAAACGACCCAAAGATGCCAATGGTCAGACATGTATCATCCAAAAGGGTTAGGACATGTTTAAGGGAAATTTTAACATTATTATAAAATTATTTGTCACCCTTATTTACCGGATTTACCTTTAAACCATTGTAAATGAAATATTTACCGAAGTATTTATTCCAAATGTCTATAAATAAAATTTTTCTATTTACACAATTTGAACCACCATATTCTAAATATGTAATCAGATTCTCTAAATTCTAAACACATAAGTGGCAGAAATTAATTTAAAATTAATTCCCGTTGTCAAACTAAAATTGTGTTTTTAAGAAATAATAACTATCAAAAGATTGACACTAGTTTATGTGTAGTTTAAATGTGAAATTACATCCAATTAAAAATATTTGATTAAATGGTAAAAATATGTTCAAATTATTCATTAAAACTTCTCAATATTATAATTTATCACTATAAATTATTTGGATTAAAAAAGTTATTTTTAATTAATGTTTAGTATTTTTCACTATTCAACAAAATTTGAATATTTTCTAAAAGATATCAAAAATTCACCCTGGGATAATTTCAATATTCCAAATCCAAAAACGAAGTCCATTTTAAAAGATAAAATTTATAAAATTTCAAAAAGTGGTTATTACTATTCATAACGGCTACTTTGATTGGTCGTGGTGTGTTAGAATCTCAATGTTGGGTACAATTCCATCTATTGCATTATTCAAAGGAAAAAGTACCGTGGAAGCATGGGGTGTTACATTATACCCTCCTTCAAAAAATTGTGTCCTCAAAATATTTAAAATTAGGTTTTGGAATATAATTGAAAGTCCCACATTGGAAAAAGAGTCAATAAAACTATCGCTTTAAAAGAAAGAAAGAGAAGTACAATGTTCACCCAAGATAACCCATAATAGGATTCCATGTAGAAAAACATGCATATGGAAGATAAAATAAGTGTCAATTTATTATGTATATGGATAGGAAACATGATCATAATAATTTTAACAACAAGAAAATCACAAACTTGTGATGGTACAAATGGTCATTAGTCTCTCGGTAGGAAAAGTAAACAAACAACATTTTTTATGTTTTAAGTTACATTGCATAAAGATGAGGAATTCATTTATGATATTGACTATGAACATAAAGAGATATACTTACTTTTAAAGTAGAGTTTCAATATTTAATAAATTTTTACCACTAAATCATTTTTTTAAATGATGAGTATTCAAAAAGACTCGATCATAGTAGAAGAACTAGAATAAAATTCTATAGAATCACATGATCCATGAATGATAAACTATATATTTACCTTGGATTTAGAGATTAGTCAAAACCAAAATGATTATCATAAGATTTGATGATCCCCTAAAATAATATTCCATTAGAGAAAGAAACACAAATCATTATTTCTAAAATTAAACCAACAAACCCCAAAAGATAAATAAATACCATTACATGAACAATTGTACTTAAAATCCTTCGATATAATCCAAACTAATATTGAAACCCAAAACCTAGATGAATTTGGTTATGTAGTATTCCAACTTAAATTATATCTCCAAATGACATCAACTACTCTTAAAATCACACACTTAAATGTAATTAACCTAATCAAATATTCTCTATTATAAGTTAATCATTTCCATAAATAACCCAACTCACTATAAATCCACAATAAAAACATAGATAAAATTCCACCATTACTCCTCAAATGAAATACCATAGTATTCTATTTTCTTTGGGTATATAGTGTTCCCATCAAAGCGTACATCTTCTAAAATAACATTTATCACTTAATCAGCAAATAATTTTCCTATAATTAGGGTATTCACTTGATAGGGAATAAGATCACAAATCATCTTATTATTTTTTAGTAAAATCATTTAACTAAAAATAATTTTTGACACTAACCAGGGACTTCACGTAGTCCAATGGTAGGCGATAAATCCCAATGGCACATTGGTTGTGGGTTCGATTTCCATAGCTTTGTCTGACGTGACGGGTTGTCACACGGTCTACATGTTATCCTTTTTCAAAAACTATATTTTATAATATTACCAAAATGAGATAAATTCCTCAAAATAACCATAACATAATTTAACCACAAATTTTATCTCATATCATACATTTTCATCCCAAAAAATAATAACATTTAATTTCCTCAAACCAAATGATCATATAAAACCAAATGGTTATTTATGATTATATCCACAAGAGAAATGATAAGTATTTCTCAAATATCATTCTCACATAGAAAACTGAAAGGTTACAAATACAAGAGAAAATTATTCCAAAGTAATACCATAAAAAAGAAGCACTAATACTTTTAAACATTTATCCAACCATTTATTTTCACAAAGCCTCTTATTTGACCAAGAAAATATCCTATAGAATAAGGCATTCAATCGGGTAAGGTCCATGGTCGTAACATTTACGACAAATGACTGTAAATGGATTCTTAGGACCATTTTTATTTTCTTCCATAGTAGGCTTCATTTTTCATCGGAAATTCGTCACTTTATGTATTTCTTTCCCACATGTAAATCATTTCTTTGATCCATTGAGACACTTTGCTGGGTGTCTCCTTCCACATTTCATGCATGATGGAAATTGAGGATTCTTTTCTCTATGGTCTCCACTACTAGAGCTCTTATCATTCATCACCTTTCTCTTCTTTATAAAGTCCGAGAGTTGGTTAATATATATGTAGTTGATCATATTTTTGTAAAACTGATTTGGAATGAACACGATATATTTTATGACAATCAACATTACATTTTGGTTCTCATTTCCACATCCATTCCCACCTTATACCTCATTTTCAATGTTAATATGACTTCCTTGGAATCCAGCCATTGACTAAAACCAGAAATCATTTTGTGAGTAACAGTAGTCATAAAATCATTTAGAGAATATCCTGACACCATATTCTCAATTTGAAACACCTTAGGATTAACCAAGGTCATTTATTCTCACTTTATATTAAAATAATTCAAATCAGTTTTTAAAGAGAATGTAAATTACACTAAGAATATCCCCTGGGAGTTTCGTAACCAAGAGTGCAGCAAGGCCCGTTGTCGTGCACCAGTTCCCGTTTGAGTCCTGCTCACTGTTGTGTTTTAAGGTTTTACCCCTAGGTATATCTGTGCTAGAGCCGCATCTACCTACTTGTATCCAGACATAGATGTATTGCATGGGAAACTCACATAATCTATACAATACCAAAATTATATTATGTTCGTATATACTAATCCTCAAAGTCTATGTTGGGGCTATGTAATCTAATCAGAGTTTTTCTAAATCTAGTTTCCAAGGTTTGTACTAAACTTCCTCTGATACCAACTGTAACACCCCGACTCCAGAATCACTGAGTCAGTGCATTATTACGTATCATTGGCATGATCATAAAAGATCAAGTCTCGAAAGAATGATTACTTTAGTATCCATGGAAGTACTATATACATTCATAAGGTTTACATTACATCATAAAATGGAAAACTAAAACAACATTGTTTTCATTGAAAACACTGAGATCCCATAGACAATCCCTGAAGTTCAGTCATAATATACTTCTTTGCAACCTGGTAAAAATGAAAAACAGAAAGGGGATAGCTTAGATGCTCAGTAAGGATAACATTATAGCGGAAACCTTCATAAATAAGCATAAATATTTAAGGCAGTGTATAAGACTAGAAAAAAAATCCTTTTAAACATGGACTTTAGCATAATATGGAAAAGTTAAAATCAATAATTCCATTTACTTATTCACATGGATATTCTGCGAGTCGAATAATCACATGCAATATTAATAACCACTTTTATAATGATGGAATGCATAATGCAAGACTATCATAACCACATAGTCAAGACCTTGTGCAAATACTACAAAAAAGATTTTGTCAGGGCCTTGTGCTAAGACTCTAGTTTCTCTCATGAGACCTACTGATGCATTGAGGAGCTATAGCGGTCTCCACCCTTCACTTACTAAGTCCAATGCATTCCTCATATGAAAAGTTGAAACATAACATAAAAATTTGTAATAAAACTAGCATACAAAATATCAATACATTACCCACAAATCATGAATGGTATAAATATAGAACATCCACAGTCAAACATAACTCATTCAGTACAATATGGAAGCTTTTATTGTAACATATTAACCTCAATCAAGAATAATGAAGGATATTGATATAGATAAAAGTAATCATCAAAACTATTTGAGAGAAATATCACCCTTTTTCTTGAAAACATTTAAAAGTCTCACTATTTATCAAGAAACCATTTAAAATAGATTTTTGAATCAAAGTTTCCCATACCACTTTGAAACATTGAAAATGAAATTTAATTTTAAAACATTAATTGCCATATAAATAAATCCTTAAAACAATTTTTAAAACATGGACATTAATGAGAAAGAATTCGAATAATAAATCTTTAAAATATTTTAAAATGATATTTTAGTTAGAGTTACTAACCAAAAGAGAGACACTTGAAACACATAATGGAGGTAATAAAAGATATTTAATATAATGATAATAAAGGGATTTATGATATACTATGTCAAAGTAAATTATATACTCTATATAAAAGTGATTTGGTGTATACAAATAAAAAGTCTCAATGGAATGTAAATTGAGGTGAAATATCTTATAAAGGCCGTATACATAGGTTAAGGATAAATTGAAGAAATAATTATGAGTGATAAATATAAATACACTCAATATGATGTGATATTCAGTGTAAATCAATCAGAGTACATTCACACATATTCTTGTAAAAACAACACCAATGAATTGGATGCTTAACTCAACAAAAGGAGATTGAGTAAAAATTACACTTATCAAGTTCATATCGATGACTTGAAAATTTATCAATAGAGTGATTATGTGTATCAAAAGTATATTGATAGAAATGGGAGTGGAAATTATGACATAAGAAAATAAATAGTGATTCCACACATAATCTTGGAGTAAAATAATCAGTGAATTATGTGTGAAGTCGAATGAGTAGAAATTGAAATTTCAAATTCCCTTATAGATTTGGTAACATAAGAAATATACACCCATGAAATAAGGATCATAAAAATATGATGTAAATAACAATAACATAATGTATATTACACAATGAATACAATCATTGGTAGTACACATGCCACAGGCAATAAATAAGTGGTTAACAATGGAAATCTCATGGAATTAAAAGTGAGATTAGAAACCCCTTACTTTTTACTTTTTCCTTGGTATAGGGTATTTTAAACTCTTTTATAATGGTGAAATAATATTTATTGAATTATATAAGAATCATATACATTAATATGATATCATATATGTTATTTTATCATTGATTGTTTAATAATATCTTAGTATTATCGTCGTTTCGGGTGCTAACGGATTCATTTTACTTTATATACATTGTTATGTGAGCCATATTAGTTATGGATGGGATTTTTATTATTCATATACAGAATGATATAATGTCTCTAAACATTATTTTTAATCATCAAATGAAATTTATTCTTGAATGGATACGTTGGGGAATTAATCTCATCGCGTTCGTGGAGACGGTAATCCTTATTTACGCACGAGCGACAATATCATTATTTTGATATTAAAATAACATATTATTGGACTTTATATCATATATAAAGAGTAATAATCATGTTACATTTATTATTTACATGAATTAAATTTCATTATTAAACCCATCCAAATAATAATGTATTGAATAATAATTACAACATGACATGGAGACAGTAATTCGTACGTACACACGTATGGTGACATGTCATTAAAAGGATGGATAGAATAATTAATATGGATGTAAAATATTTATAATAACATCACAATATATATATGTTACTTGAGTTATTAATTTAGAATGGAAATAACAACAAAAGAATAAGTGTAAGTAGAAAGGAACTTGAAAGAGGGTGGTGAAATTATTACCTCTTCTTCGGGTTCTTCCTTTTGATTTGATCAAAAGGGATCATTAAGTTGGATTTAAGAACAAAGGAGGGCCTCTAGGATGAATTTAAGTATGTTTAGAGGATATATGGGCAGGTTTTGGACGATCCAAATGGCTTTGAAGGTGCTAATTAGAGAGAAGGGGGAGTGACCTTTTATAAGAGGGGTGAGGGGCACCTTATGAAAAGCTAGAAATTTTATTTTATAATAAAATAGTTTTCGGTTTATAAATTATCCAAAGTTTATTATTTAAAGGTTAAGGTGGGGATGGATCGAAAACCACTCATAAAATATGTTTTATACAGGTTTCGGTTTCTATATTAACCTTAACTTTTAGATTTAACTCTTAGTTAAATAGTTTGACATTTACCATTCTCTTTGTATTTTTATATTATATGGTTAATAAACATACTATATTCTTATAAGAGAACCCCAAGTGGTTCATTAATGATACACCTATCATTATATAATTCCATTGGCAGACAATTAGATTTTTAAGAATATTATATCAATTTATAATATAATATTTTTTTAAAAAACTTCTTTTTGTCTATTTTGACACTATTTAATAATTTATTTTTGTCAAAGTCAAAAAAATTTATTAATCCGAAATAAAATAATTTAATAAATCCTAACTTGTAATATTAACCATTAAAATTCGTGGAGGTCATCAAAACTTTCAAAATTATATTTATTTTAACATTTTAAATACTAATTATTTGATTCATTCATTATTAGGGAAAATACTGTATCATTATTATGTCGTAACTAAATTTTATTATTCAATGTTCAAAAATTATAAATAAAAAACCATTATGTAGTAAATCTTTTTATCTTTCTAATGAATATTTATAGTCAAAAATATAACATATATAACCCTATGTAAATTTTTTTCTTCTAAAAGATGTACGCTTATGTCATTTTTGTATTTAATTTAACTTAATTAATTTAATGTGTCATTATCACTTACAAGTGGATCCATGGGGTCCCAAAATCGACCCAATGATGGTAATGGTCGGAAATTTATCATCCAATATAGTTAGGACACGTTTTAGTGTAATTTAATATTATAATAATATTATTTTTTACCCTTATTTACCAGATTTACTTTTTAACGAGGGTAAATAAAATATTTACCGAAGTAATTATTCACAATGTCTAAAAATAAAAGTTTTATATTTACAAAATTTGGAACTCCTGATTCTAAATATGTAATCCATTATTTTAAATTCAAAACACAGAATTGGAAGAAATTAATTTAAAATTAATTCCTGTTGTCAAAACAAAAAACGTGTTTTTAAGAAATAATAACTATCATAAGATTGACAATTGTTCTTGTCGAGTTTAAATGTTAAATTACATGCAATTACAAATATTGGATTAAATGGTAAAAATTTATTCTAATTATAATATAAAACCTCTCAATAGTATAATTTATCAGTATAAATTATTTGGATTAAAAAATTGTTTTCTAATTAATGTTTAGTATTTTTCACTATTTATCAAAATTTGAATGTTTTCTAAAAAATACGAAAAATTCCCCCTAGGCTAATTTCAATATTCCGAATCCCAAAATTATGTCCATTTTGAATGATAAAATTTAGAAAATTTCAAAAATTTGGTATTACTATTCATAATGGCTACTTTGATTGGTCCTGGTGTGTTAGAATCTCGAAGTTGTGTACAATGAAAGTTATTGCTTTATTAAAAGGGAAACATACCATGGAATCTTGGGGTGTTACAGTTTTAATATGAAGAAACAAAATTCAATAACTCTTAGGATTGATAATTCTAAGTTGGATTCCACCACTCAAACCACTACACAAATTTTGTTTATGGAGACTCGGTTAGAATAATTACTTTTTGATGTAAATTTACCTCTCCTCAAGAGTTGTGATATCAGAGTACATTTACAATGAAAAGAAATCCAGTAAAACCTTATTATTAAATACTTATTTATATCAAATATTACTTCATCTAAGAGAGTGTGGAGATGAATTAATTGAATATGGAGTATGTTTCTACATTAGAATAAGTTTCATACATTTTAAAAAAACCCATTATTAAAGGAATATATTTTTAAGTAGAGGATGAACATGTGTGTCCAACAAAATTCTACCTAGGGATGATGTATGTGTACTTTTCACCTCTATAATCATGTATATGGAATGAATTTTCAAAGGAGATATTTTTTCATAAATATATCCATGGATATGTGATAAAACATTAAAGGGTTCGTCTACATATAGGGAGTTTTAGGTACGCTTTGAACCTAGAATTCATGTTCATGAACTATTCTAATAGTTTTTTAATGTGTGTAGGAAAATATCTATATTCATATAGGTGGAAAATAAATAAATTTTCAATGATGAAGATGTTTTTTAAGTCACTACTTTTGGATGACATAGTATTCTTATCAATTATTCTTATTTCGTAAAATGAGATAGTTCACAAAGGATTAGAATTACTAATAATTTTTCTATTTTGTGAGATTACAATGTTCAGTGATTTATGATCCTTGGTTGAAAAAAATCTAAATGGTTGTATTTTTTAGGCCAGGTTGGATAGATGATGTTTCTGATTGATGAAAGAAGATTTTGATGATTGTTTTTTCTTTAGTTGTCAATAAAATAAATCACATTTATTTTTATATTTTGTAGATTAGATGATAAGAATGTAAGCATGAAAATTAATCAAATGATTGGAAATAGTTTTGATAAGAAATTATACAACATTCAATTTTATATTATGAAGAATGATTGAGCATGATGTTGTCATTTAGACTCACACTGGGTCTTGATAGAATGTTTTGAATAGTATGATAAGTTGCATTAGAGTCTAAATGTATTGATACTAAATAGGAATATGATTTTATTTTATTTTTAATTCTTAAATATCATATGTAACCTAAATAACTCTTCAAGAAAAACTTATAAAATGAACGGGGATAAGGTTTTTTTGGTACCTTAATTCAAATGATGTTATTCTAATCCTAATATTCTAAGAGTCCTAAAAGTTTTTTGAAAAAGAAGTATTTTTAAGGAAGAAATAATGGGGAGGTTGAAGTGGATGAAGTTGAAGTATTATTGAAGCACTGTTTGACCTATCTATTGTATTTAAAAATACTTCAGTCTATCTGATTCACCGAATGAACATTCCATAAGGATCATCCTCCCATTAAGAATTATCCAAAAAAAATCACTAATAACACTAGTCCATTAATAATATTATTTCATTGATCCATATATGAATAAAATGATATATATTTTTATGTGGACATTGGTGGAACATGTGTATAAGATATATTTGGAGTTGTTGGAACCCATAAATTGGAGGAAGACCAATTTTGTAGTTAAACATTTCATAAATTTTTATTTTATTCCATGGGGTTAATGAGAGATATATAGTTGTTTTTTTCTGGATGAAGAGAAAAATTATTGTTTGTTTTACATGTGGGTCATGACTCATTAGACTAGAGATGATACTGATAGAACTAAATGAGCCAGATAATGATATTTTAGATGCAATCAGACACCAATAACTCATCAAAAACAGAATATCATCAAACACATGATCGTCAATCTAAATACAAGATTAAAAGTATAATAGTTTGAATTGTTTAGAAAATGTGTTGGTCAAATGGGTTTTGAAGCTATTTTTGAAGTGTTTTCAAAGGGTGTCAGTATATTTTTCTATAGTGATGATGTTTATGGAAAACGAAATAGATGTATAGGTAAGTGAACACCATGTTTCTAGGATAAGGCATTCATTTTTAAAAAATGTTTATATTGGAAAGAATATAGATCTGGAATAAAAAACCATTCATATTTTACATGTTCAATTGGTAGAAAGGATCATAATTAAGAGTTTTCTGTCGTAAATTTGTTTCCATTATAAAGATAAACCATATCAGAATAACATTTTTCTATCGAAATAAATCATTTTAAGAAATCCATCATTGAAATAAAGTTGTGAGAATAATTAATAATGTTTTAGAAGAATATAGATGTGATTAGGAGCATTTAAATAGCTAAATATAAAGATGAAATGTAAATAAAATTCTTGGTTATCGAAATTTGGTGGAGAGGGAATGAAGATGTTGTTTCCCACCCATTACTCTCTTAGGAAACCTATAAATAGAATGAAATTACAATGCAATTTTACCTATAATATGTGTTATTCACATGTGGATATAGAGAGAAAGTAATGAAGAAGAGAGAATACGGTTTCTAGAAAATGATTTCTTGAGAAACATCTTCGGAAAGAATTATGTTTTGGATCTATTCAAGTAGAAGTTAATAGGGCACCACAATAAGTTTTATTGAACCAACTAGTGAAGGAATCAATAATAGTTATAAAAATTTGTATTACATCATTCATGAGAAAAAAATGCATAGGTACTATTTTATTGATCACAGTGCCACAAAATTTTAAAAGGTATATCCAACATGTTTGTATCCACAAAATGGATTTTCTTTCAAGTGGGTTTTGTTGTATTGGATTTTTTCCAAAAAATCACAATGAAGTATCCACTCTTTTTGATTAGTGAAACTTGTAAATAAATATGTTCTTATAGATGAGTTATTTTTTATTAAAAATGTGATAAATCATTAACATGATGCAGAGGTTGTTTCAAAAGAAAGGAAACTTAAATGGAAAATATATCACAGATTTTCACTCCCCATATAAGTGAAATTTTGATCATAGAAGGGAATTATCACATGTGATATAGTAATTGGATTAAATAGTTTTTATTTTATAGATAATAGAAAATGTTATGAAATATCATTCATCATGGTACATAAATAGTGTGTGAATATTCCAAAGAATATTTCCTTGGAGTGTCTATCCAGTCATGAAATTTTAGGCCCATTCATCATATATGAGTGTAATGACTGAGTTAAAAATAAAACCCACATTTTTCGGTAAATATTCATAGGTGGATCTATTTTACAACTGTATCCTATTTCTATTATCTGTAAAGGGATATATTCTCTAGGAAGCTACACATTCTGTTACAATTCCAAAACATAGGATGGGTCTTTCATGATGGAAGATAAAGAGTTTTAAGATTATTTATTTATCTCTTGAATAAAAAAACATTATAGAGGGATAAAAATATAGATCATTTATTCCCATAAATTTAATGACTAATATGGAAAATTTAATCCATGGTAATTTTTTCACACACACAAAATGATATAGGTGGTTAATATAATATATGTCCTAGAGAGTTAATGTTAATATGGGAAAACTACATCTATGTATTAGGGATAATTTAAATCAAAACAAATCATATGGTATCAAAATTATTTTAAAATACCATTAATATATTAATTCCATGATATAAAATCTAATATAGGTAGTTTATATAACACTTAATAGAAATTATTTTCATAATAGGAAACTTCTCTTAGATAGAGGAATTCGAGTTAGAAAAACCCTTACAACTTGACCTAAATTCACTGAAAGAACATTAATTTCCTATATAAAAAACATATATATATAAATCACATAATTTAAGATCTTAATCATATATATTTTTATTTATTTTCATAATATAGTTTCATTCTCTTTATTTATTTGATCATTTTTTACAATGGGTGTTTACAGTTTTTATCATTTGTACATGAATCATAATATCAAGGATAACATTGACTCATATTTTTCTAGAAAATCCTTAATAGATTATAAATGTTATTATTATGGAAGTTTTATGTAACACCCCAAGCTTCTACGGTACGCTTCTCTTTGAATAATGCGATAGCGTGTGTTGTATGCAACACCGAGTTCTAACAACCAATCAAACTGGCCGTTATGAATAGTAATACCTATATTTTAAAATTATATATATTTTATATTTCAAAATGGACTTCATTTTTGGATTTGAAATATCTAATTTAGCCTAAGGTGAAATTTTGGTACTTTTCGGATAACTTTCATATTTTGATGAATAGTGAAAATTACTAAATTTTAAATAAAAACAACTTTTTTAATCAAAATAATTAATAGTGATAAATTATTAATTTTAGTAGTTTTAAAGTATATTTAGAATATATTTTTACCATTATTATAATGTTGGTCATTAGACATAATTTTACATTTAATCCAAACATAAACAAGTGTCAATCTTTTGATAGTTATTATCTCTTAAAAACACGCTTTTAGTTTTGACAGCGGGAATTAATTTTAAATTAATTTCTGCCACTTATATATTTTGAATTTAGGAAAATGGATTCCATATTTGGAATCAGGATGTTCAAATTGTGTAAATAGGTAACTTTATTTTTAGATATTTTGAATAATTACTACGGTAAATATTTTATTTACCATGGTTAAGGGTAAATCCGGTAAATAAGGGTTTAAAAATAATATTATAATAATACTAAATTACCCTAAAACGTGTCTTAACCCAATTGGGTGATACATGGTCGACCATGATCATCTTTGGGTCGATTTTGGGACCCCATGGATCCACTTGTAAGTGATAATGACACTTTATTTTAATTAAGTTAAAATGAATACAAAAATGACACAAGCATATATCTTTTAGGAAAACAATTGTTTCATAGGGTTATATATGTTGGATTTTAGATTATTAATATTCATTAGAAATATAAAACGATTTCCTACATAATTATATTTTATTTATAATTTTTAGACATTAAATAATTTATTTTATTTATGACACAATGATGATGCAGTAATTACTATAATAGTGAAAAATTAAAATAATTGATATTATAAATACCCAAATAAATATAATATGAAACTTTTAATGAATTAAACTAATTTTATAGGATAATATGATATATTAGGATTGATTTAATTGACGTTTTTCGAAGTAATCAATCTGTTATGAGTTTCACAAAAATCAACTATGGAATAGTGTCAAAATTGACATAAAAGAGTTCTTAAAATAAATATTATATTATTAATTGATAATAAATTCCTAAAAATCTAAGGTTTGGCCAAGAGACTTATATCATTATAGGTTAATCATTAATGGACCACTTGGGGGTCGCTTGGATGTATTTAGTAAGTTTATTAACCATATTATATAAAAATACAAAGAGACATTGTAAAAGTGAAACTAATTAACTTAGAGTTAATACTTAAAGATAAGGTTAATATAAGTACCCAAACCTGTCTAAATTCTATTGGTTGAGTTTTTGTCGACTCATCCCCACCTTAACCTTTGAATAATCAACTTTGGATCCATTAGAAACTGAATATGAATTTATTATAAATTAATATTTCTAGCTTTTCCAAAGATGCCCCTCACCCCTCTTATAAAAGGGCACTCCTCCTTCTCATTTCATCACACCTTCAAAGGCTTTTGGTTCGGCCAAACTCTGACCAAATACTCTCCCAAATTCCCTCACTTAAACCTAGGGGCCTTAGTTTGATCAGAAATCCATCCTAAGGAGCCCTTTTGATCAAATAAAAAGGAAGAACCCGAAGAAGAGGTAATGATTTCACCACCCTTTTCTAAGTTCATTTCTTCTTCCACTTCTTCTTCCTTTGTTGTTACCATTATAAAATAATAAATCCAGTATCATATATATACTGTGATGTTATTATAAATATGGTACAACCATATTCAGTATTCTATCCACCCTTTGAATAACATGTCATCATACGTGCGTACGTACGGCTTACCGTCTCCACGTCGTGGTGTAATTATTATTCAATATAATATTATTTGGATGGGTATAATAATGATGTGTAACTCATGTAAATAATAATTATAACATGTTAAGGATTCTGTATATATGATATACCATCCATTTATATATTATTTTAATTTCAAAATAATGATATTGTCGATCGTGCGTACGTACGGACTACCGTCTCCACGAACGCGATGGGATTCATTCTCCATCGTATCTATTCAAGTATAATTATCATTTTATGATTTAAAAAATGATGTTTAAGGACTTGATATCATTCTGTATATGAATAATATAAAACCTATTTTTTACAAACATGTCTTATGTAACAAAACATATAAAAGAAAACAAGTAAGTTAACACCCGAAACAACGACAATACTAAGATATTATTATCAAATCAATATTAAAAGATCATATATGATATCATATTAATGTATATGATTATTGTATAATTTAATAACAATTATTTCACCATTATACAGGAGGTTAACCTACCCCAACCAAGGAAAAGTACAAGGTAAGGGTTATTTCACAATCTCTTCATTATCCGAGGTTGTTTATATATAATAATCTACTGGGATCTCTTTATCATCCACATCCATGTTTCTTAAAAATGTATTTCAAAACATTTTTACTATTTACTAGAATATGAGTTAAAGTCATTTATACCCTTTTTGACTTTTATAAGTGGTTTATAAAGGAATCCTTCGGTCGTTTTCAAAACAAGGTCCTTTTTAACCTTTTCGATAGAATTAAGGTAAGAATGTTTTTTTTAACTTATACAGCGGGTGCGGCTATTTTATGCCGTTATAAAATCTTCAAAGCTTCCCTTACAAGCTTATAAGAATATTTTCAAAGAAAATGTTTTATTTTATATGGATCTTAAATGATTTCAAATTAAAAGGATATATTTCTTTAAAAAGAATATTGATTTCATCTATGGCAACATCCTTTGATGGATTTTAAGATTATTTGAAGTTGATTTATTATGATACAAAACTTCTACATTGTATTGAAGGTTTTGTGATATGTTTGATTGTGGATGTGCTATTTTTATACCATTCATAGTTTATGGTGAAATTATTTACATTTCGTAAGCTAGTTTTAATACGAATGTTTATGTTATGTTTAAAACTTTTCATATGGGAATGCATTGGACTTAGTAAGTGACGGGTGGAGCCCACTATAGCTCCTCGATGCATCGGTAGGTCTCATGAGACAAACTAGTGTCTTGGAACAAGGCCTTGACAAAATCTTATTTGTAGTCTTGGCACGAGGCCTTGACTATGTGGTTATGATAGTCTGGCATTATGCATTCCAACATTATGAAAGTTGTTATTGATTTTTCCATGTGATTATTCGATTAGTAGAATATCCATGTGAATAAGTAAACGGAATTATTTCATTTTATTTATGTCGTACCATGTTGAAAGTTCATGTTTGAAAGGATTTTGTTTTAGTTATACATTGCCTTAAATGTTTATTCTTATTTATGAAAGTTTCCGCTATATTGTTATCCTTACTGGGCATTTGAGCTCACCCCTTTTCTATGTTTTATTTTTCCCAGGAAGTGAAGAAGTAAATTATGAATGACCTGCAGGGATATTATGTGGGGATATGAGTGTGGATTATGGAGACAATATGTTGTTGTAGTAGTTTTTCATTTTATGATGTAATGTAAGACTTATGAATATATCTAGTGTTTCCAAGACTACTAAACCAATCGGTCTTTCGAGATTTGATCTTTATGGTGATCATGCCAATGTTATGAAATAATGCGCCGACTCTGGGTAACTGGGGTCGGGGCGTTACAGTTGGTATCAGAGGAAGTTTATTACAAACCTTGGAAGCTAGATTTAGATAAACTCTGATTAGAGCACGTAGACCTAAGATGAACTTTGATGATTAGTGTAGAAGAACTTCCTAGAATTTTGGTATTGTAGGGATTTTGTGAGTTTTCCAAGCAATACATCCCTGTCTGGATATGAGCAGGTAGAGGAGGCTCTGGCACAGATGTACCTAGGGGTAAAACCCGAAAACACCGCTTTGAGCTAGACTCGAACGGGAACTGGTGCACGACAATGGGCCTTGCTGCACTCTTGGTTACGACACTCCCGGGGGATATGCTTAGGATAATTCTAATTTTCTTTACAAACCATTATGAAGGGTATATGAGTATATACATCCTCAAAGGAGACATTTTTATGTTTATGGATTATATCCATAAATAGTTCAATTTATGTTAAGTGTTTTATAAGTATGGGATTATGTATTTTGATTCATAAACTGATCTAGTTTATGCCATTGTTTAGAAATGGCGCCTAGTGGAAGAAATGGAAACTGTATCAATGCACGCACTCCATGTAGGGATTGCACTCCTTCTCAAGATAATTATAGTGGAGCTGGTGATGCAACTGGAGCCGATCAGCTAATCACCATACTGGGACAACTTACTCAGGTTATGAATAATAACCTTACCCGTATGGAGCACCCTGATCCACAGCGTGGAGGATCAATGTTAGATCGATTCATGAGGAAACAACCACCAACTTTCAATGGGAGTACAAATCCCTTAGTAGCTGAGCAATGGATAATTTCCGTAGAGAAAATATTTCAGGCTTTGGGGAGCAGTGAAAGGGAAAAAGTTATCATGGCAGTTTACCACCTCACTGGAGATGCTGATTAATGGTGGTCATTGATTCAAAACATGAAGGAAGATGATGAAGTATCAAATATGGAATGGAGGGAGTTCAAAGATCTGTTTTTAGAAAAATACTTTCCTCGCGACCATCGAGAAGATATGGAAAGGCAATTTCTGAGTCTGAGACAAAAGGAGGATGAGAATGTCACAAAGTATGAGGCTAACATTAAAAGGTTAGCGAGGTATGCTGGAGATTATATTCGCTACCCAAGAAGTAAGATTGATCATTTCTTTGATGGGTTAAAACCATTTCTCCATCGAGCATTAGTCTCACAATCCTTTTCATCGTACGAAGACATTGTCTCATGTGCTATCAAGACCGAAAAGGAATTCTCTAAGTCTTATGACTTTAAAGCAAAGCAAGAGAAGAAGAGGACTGCTGATCAATCTGGGAATGGAAATAAGGGGAAGAAAGGAAAGGTTGAATATCCATCATGTGGTAAATGTGGGAAGAAACACCCTGGTGCTTGCTTGAAGGGAATGGGAGTCTGTTACAAGTGTGGTGAAAAAGGCCACCAAGCTCGTGATTGCAAAGGGAAGAAGGAAGCCACCAACTTTCAGTGCTACAATTGCAGGGAGATGGGACATTATGCGAATGAATGTCCTAAGCGTCAGGAGAACTTACCTCGGAAAAGGCCAAGGGATCAAGGCCAGGCTTATGCTATCACTACTGCAGAGGTAGAAGCTCCAAAAGACGTGGTGGCAGGTAATTTAATGGTTTCCTCAAGTTTAGAAAATGCATTATTTGACTCTGGATTGTCGCATTGTTTCATATCTTCCCAGTTTTCTAGGAAAATTAGATATTTCCAATTTGATTTAATAAGGGAGTTGTCAGTTAAAACTCCTATGGGAAGTATCATTGCAACAAAGTTTTGTGAATCAGTCCCCATTAGAGCACATAAATTTTCTTTATCTTCTGATCTCATCGTCATACCTATGATTGAGTTTGATATAATCCTCGGTATGGACTGGCTTTCGTACAATGATGCGAAGATTTATTGTAAAAAGAAAGAGGTTACGATTCTTGATGATAATGATAAGGAACACCTTATCTTTAGAGCAGAATTGTCACCACCTAATTCTTATTTAGATCCACCCCCAGTAGCTCAACTTAATTCAATTATTGGGGAGTAATAGAATGAAATAACTAACGGTGAGGAAAAGAATGTTCAAATAGAGGATGTACCTGTTGTGAAAGAATTTGTAGATGTATTTCCGGAAGATTTACCTAGACATCCTCCAGAACGAGAAGTTGAGTATTCCATTGATTTGATTCCTGGATCAAGGCCTATATAGAAGACCCCTTATAGAATGGCCACTTTAGATTTAGTCGAACTAAAGATACAACTAGAGGAATTGAGTAATAAGGGATTTATTCGCCCTAGTGTTTCTCCATGGGGAGCCCCTGTTATTTTTGTTAAAAAGAAAGATGGATCTATGAGGTTATGTATCGACTACAGAGAGATCAATGCTATAACGATAAAGAACAAGTATCCCCTACCTCATATTGATGATTTATTTGACCAACTGCATGGAGCTCAATACTTTTCAAAGATTGAACTTCGATCTGGATACCATCAGTTGTGTGTGAAGAAGGAAGACATTCTGAAGACATCATTTCGAACCAGGTACGGCATTACGAGTTTACTGTAATGCCGTTTGGATTGACTAATGCACCCTATGTATTCATGGATCTGATTAATAGAGTTTTCAAGGAGTATATCGATGAATTTGTGGTGGTATTTATTGATGATATCTTGGTATACTCCAAAACCTACGAAGATCATGAAAATCACTTGCGCATTATCTTGAAGACTCTAAGAAGGCATGAATTATATGGGAAGTTTAGCAAGTTTGAATTCTGGCTTCATGAGATTTCTTTTCTTGGCCATATTGTCTCTAAAGATGGAATCTATGTTGATCCTTCTATGACCAAGGCAATCCAAGAATGGCCAGCACCTAGGAGTATAACTGAGGTACGCAGTTTTATCGGTTTGGCAGGTTATTATCGACGTTTCGTCTAGAATTTTGCCCGATTGTCTAACCCGTTAACGAAGCTCACACGTAAAGGGGTTAAATTTGTTTGGAAAAAAGAGTGTGAAGAACGTTTTGAAGAACTGAAGAAAAGATTAGTCAATGCTCCTATATTGAATCTACCATCGGGGAATGATGGGTTCATTATTTATAGTGATGCATCAAAGAAAGGACTTGGTTGTGTCCTTATGCAGAATGATAGAGTTATTGCCTATGCATCACGACAGTTGAAAATTTAATGAACAAAACTATCCTACTCATGATCTCGAGTTAGCAGCTGTGATCTTTGCTTTGAAGATATAGAGGCACTACCTCTATGGTGAAAAATGTGAGATTTATACTGATCACAAGATTTTGAAGTATATTTTCTCACAAAAAGAACTCAACATGAGGCAAAGGAGATGGCTTGAATTACTCAAGGATTATTATTGTACGATACACTACCACCCGGGGAAGGGAAACAAGGTGGAAGATGATTTGAGTAGAAAAGACCATGTTGTTTTGAACAATATGAGAATTGAAAGGGGTCCAATTTTCATGGATCTAGTGAAGATGGACATGGGAATAACCAGGGAAGGTGAAACATCAATGCTTTTTCAAATGGTTGCCAAACCATCTTTACTAAAAAGGATTAAGAGTTCTCAGACCGATGATGAAGAATTCCAAAAGAATATTAAAGCTGTGAATGATGGGAGATTGAGAGACTTTGTGTATGAAGATGGAATTTTGAAATTCGGGAAGAGACTTTATGTTCCCGATTTACCTGATCTAAAAATGGAATTGCTGGATGATGCTCATAGTTCCAATTTCTCTATACACCCTGGGAGCACAAAAATTTATAGAGATTTGAAGGAACATTTTTGGTGGGACAACATGAAGAGGGAGATTGCTGATTTTGTGTCAAGATGTATGGTTTGTCAACAAGTGAAAGCTGGAAGGCAACAGCCTGGAGGAGTCATGCAACCTCTTCCCATACCGGAGTGTAAATGGGACTATATTACGATGGACTTTGTCATGGGGATACCAAAGACTCCTAGAAGGAATGATGCAATATGGGTTATTGTTGATCGTCTTACCATGTCAGCACATTTTCTTGCTATAAGAGAAGATCTACCCCTGGAACGTCTAGAAAGACTATATATTAATGAAGTTGTGAGACTTCATGGAGTACCCTTATCAATTGTTTCTGATCGTGATCCTCGTTTTACTTCAAGATTTTGGAAAAGTATTCAGAAATCCCTGGATACTGAACTTCATTTGAGCACTACTTACCACCCTCAGACAGATGGACAATCAGAATGGACTATTCAGACCTTAGAAGACATGTTGAGATCTTGCTCACTTGACTTTCAGGGTATGTGGGATCAATATTTACCACTGGTAGAATTTTCCTATAACAATAGCTTCCATTCGAGTATACAGATGGCACCATATGAAGCATTATACGGAAAGAGATGTCGTACACCAACCTGTTGGGATGACGTTGGTGAAAGAAAACATGTAGGCCCAGAACTGGTGGAGGAAACGGTGGAAAAGGTGAAAGTAATCCAAAATCACATCAAAGCAGCTCAAAGTAGGCATAAGAGCTATGCCGATAATCGAAGGAAGGATTTGGAATTTCAAGTCGGTGATCATGTTTTCCTGAAGGTATCTCCGTGGAAGGGAGTCATACATTTTGGTAATAAAGGTAAATTGAGTCCCAGGTACATCGGACATTTCGAAATTCTAGAACGAATTGGGGTTGTAGCTTACCGATTGGCAATGCCGCCAAGTCTCTCCAAAGTTCACGATGTGTTCCACGTATCTCTGTTGAGGAAATACATGCCTGATCCAACGCATGTAGTCACCTATGAAGAATTAGAACTGGAACCCGATCTTTCCTATTGTGAAGAGCCCGTCAGGATTCTTGATATGAGAGAACAAGTACTGAGAAACCGGACGACGTGTCTGGTAAAAGTTTTGTGGAGAAACCATAAGATGGTAGAGGCAACGTGGGAACCCGAGGAACTTATGATGAAGAACCTCCCGAGTATTTTCATGCGGTAGTATTCTAGAAATTTCGAGGACGAAATTATTTGAAGGAGGGGAGAATGTAACACCCCAAGCTTCTACGGTACGCTTCTCTTTGAATAATGCGATAGTGTGTGTTGTACGCAACACCGAGTTCTAACAACCAATCAAACTAGCCATTATGAATAGTAATACCTACTTTTTAAAATTATATATATTTTATATTTCAAAATGGACTTAATTTTTGGATTCGGAATATCTAATTTAGCCTAAGGTGAAATTTTGGTACTTTTCGGATAACTTTCATATTTTGATGAATAGTGAAAATTACTAAATTTTAATTAAAAACAACTTTTTTAATCAAAATAATTAATAGTGATAAATTATGAATTTTAATAGTTTTAAAGTATATTTAGAATATATTTTTACCATTTAATATTATTTTGGTCATTGGACATAATTTTACAATTAAACCGAACATAAACAAGTGTCAATCTTTTGATAGTTATTATCTCTTAAAAACACGCTTTTTGTTTTGACAACGGGAATTAATTTTAAATTAATTTCTGCCACTTATGTGTTTTGAATTTAGGAAAATGGATTCCATATTTGGATTCAGGATGTTCAAATTTTGTAAATAGGTAACTTTTATTTTTAGACATTTTGAATAATTACTACGGTAAATATTTCATTTACCATGGTTAAGGGTAAATCCGGTAAATAAGGGTTAAAAAGTAATATTATAATAATACTAAATTACACTAAAACGTGTCTTAACCCTATTGGTTGATACATGGTCGACCATGATCATCTTTGGGTCGATTTTGAGACCCCATGGATCCACTTGTAAGTGATAATGACACTTTATTTTAATTAAGTTAAAATGAATACAAAAATGACACAAGCATATATCTTTTAGGAAAACAATTGTTACATAGGGTTATATATGTTGGATTTTAGATTATAAATATTCATTAGAAAGATAAAATGATTTCCTACATAATTATATTTTATTTATAATTTTTAGACATTAAATAATTTATTCTATTTATGACACAATGATTATGCAGTAATTACTATAATAGTGAAAAATTAAAATAATTGATATTATAAATATCCAAATAAATATAATATGAAACTTTTAATGAATTAAACTAATTTTCTAGGATAATATGATATATTAGGATTGATTTAATTGACCTTTTTCTAAGTAATCAATCTGTTATGAGTTTCACAAAAATCAACTATTGAATAGTGTCAAAATTGACATAAAAGAGTTTTTAAAACAAATATTATATTATTAATTGATATTAAATTCCTAAAAATCTAAGGTTCGGCCAAGAGACTTATATCATGATAGGTTCATCATTAATGGACCACTTGGGGGTCGCTTGGATGTATGTAGTAAGTTTATTAACCATATTATATAAAAATACAAAGAGACATTGTAAAAGTGAAACTAATTAACTTAGAGTTAATACTTAAAGATAAGGTTAATATAAGTTCCCAAATCTGTCTAAATTCTATTGGTTGAGTTGTTTTAGACTCATCCCCACCATAACCTTTGAATAATCAACTTTGGATCCATTATAAATCGAATATGAATTTATTATAAATTAATATTTCTAGCTTTTCCAAAGGTGCCCCTCACCCCTCTTATAAAAGGGCACTTCTCCTTCTCAATTCTTCACACCTTCAAAGCATTTTGGATCGGCCAAACTCTGACCAAATACTCTCCCTACTTCCCTCACTACAACCTAGGGGCCTTAGTTTGATCAGAAATCCAACCTATGGAGCCCTTTTGATCAAATCAAAAGGAAGAACCCGAAGAAGAGGTAATGATTTCACCACCCTTTTCTAAGTTCATTTCTTCTTCCACTCCTTCTTCCTTTGTTGTTACCATTATAAAATAATAAATCCAGTATCATATATATACTGTGATTTTATTATAAATATGGTACAACCATATTCAGTATTCTATCCACCCTTTGAATAACATGTCACCATACGTGCGTACGTACGGCTTACCGTCTCCACGTCGTGGTGTAATTATTATTCAATATAATATTATTTGGATGGGTATAATAATGATGTGTAACTCATGTAAATAATAAATATAACATATTAGGGATTCTGTATATATGATATACCATCCATCTATATATTATTTTAATATCAAAAGAATGATATTGTCGCTCGTGCGTACGTACGGACTACCATCTCCACGAACGCGATGAGATTCATTCTCCATCGTACCTATTCAAGTATGATTATCATTTGATGATTTAAAAAATGATGTTTAAGGACTTTATATCATTCTGGATATGAATAATATAAAACCTATCCTTTACAAACATGTCTTACGTAACAAAACATATAAAAGAAAACAAGTAAGTTAACACCCGAAAAAACGATAATACTAAGATATTATTATCAAATCAATATTAAAAGATCATATATGATATCATATTAATGAATATTATTATTGAATAATTTAATAACAATTATTTCACCATTATACAGGAGGTTAACATACCCCAACCAAGGAAAAGTACAAGGTAAGGGTTATTTCACAATCTCTTCATTATCCGAGGTTGTTTATACCTAATAATCTACTGGGATCCATTTATCATCCACATCCATGTTTCTTAAAAATGTATTTCAAAACATTTTTACTATTTACTATAATATGAGTTAAAGTAATTTATACCCTTTTTGACTTTTATATGTGGTTTATAATGGAATCTTTCGGTCGTTTTCAAAACAAGGTCCTTTTTAACCTTTTCGACAGAATTAAGGTAAGAATGTTTTTTAACTTATACGGCGGGTGCGGCTATTTTCTGCCGTTATAATATCTTCAAATCTTCCCTTACAAGCTTATAAGAATATTTTCAAAGAAAATGTTTTATTTTATATGGATCTTAAATTATTTCAAATTAAAAGGAGATATTTCTTTAAAAAGAATATTGATTTCATCTATGTCAACATCCTTTGATGGATTTTAAGATTATTTGAAGTTGATTTATTATGATACAAAACTTCTATATTGTATTGAAGGTTTTGTGATATGTTTGACTGTGGATGTGCTATTTTTATACCATTCATTGTTTATGGTGAAATTATTTACATTTCGTATGCTAGTTTTAATATGAATGTTTATGTTATGTTTAAACCTTTTCATATGGGAATGCATTGGACTTAGTAAGTGATGGGTGGAGCCCGCTATAGCTCCTCGATGCCTCGGTAGGTCTCATGAGACAAACTAGTGTCTTGGCACAAGGCCTTGACAAAATCTTATTTGTAGTCTTGGCACGAGGCCTTGATTATGTGGTTATGATAGTCTGGCATTATGCATTCCAACATTATGAAAGTGGTTATTGATTTCTGCATGTGATTATTCAATTAGTAGAATATCCATGTGAATAAGTAAATGGCATTATTTCATTTTATTTATGTCGTACCATGTTGAAAGTTCATGTTTGAAAGGCTTTTGTTTTAGTTATAAATTACCTTAAATGTTTATTCTTATTTATGAAAGTTTCCGCTATATTGTTATCCTTACTGGGCATTTGTGCTCAACCCTTTTCTATGTTTTATTTTTCCCAGGAAGTGAAGAAGTAAATTATGATTGACCTGCAGGGATATTATGTGGGGATATGAGTGTGGATTATGGAGACAATATGTTGTTGTAGTAGTTTTTCATTTTATGATGTAATGTAAGACTTATGAATATATCTAGTGTTTCCAAGACTACTAAACCAATCGGTCTTTCGAGATTTGATCTTTCTTGTGATCATGCCAATGTTATGAAATAATGCACCGACTCTGGGTAACTGGGGTCGGGCGTTACATTTTATAATTATTTATTTTAATTATAATTACATTAGTTATTTTTTTTATCATTGATCATTAATGATGAAATTGATAACAAGCATGTTTTAATGATTCTTGATGATCAAAGTGTATTTTTTTAATTAATTAATTAAATGTTGAAATAACATATTCATAAGAAAAATCCAACCAATATTTACACATTTTTATATTATACCATTAATTATGTTACTATATTCATTCATGATATAAATTCATAGTATTATTAAATTCAGTGGTCAAATCGACCTGAAGACAGACATACCTTGTTTTAATGATAGATTAAGAGGAGGTTTTATTGAAATATAATTATAATAGAATCATAATAATTTAATTTATATTATTTCAGTCTAATATATGATAATTTTAAGTAAGTATAAGAATACATAAATGTAATGAAAACATTATATAGTTTTAATTAATGTTTATACTCTTGGCATGCTTATTTTTAAATAATCAAATTAATGGTGATTATTTTTTATCTTTTCATTATTATGTTGTAAATATGTTTCATAAATAAAATAATTATATCTTAAAAATAAAATTTCTTCATAAATTCCATCCTTATATCCAACATTTTACAGAAGTTATGGAATATTAAACACGTTGCGTTGTATTGGCGGTAGTTTACACAACACATGAATTTCAGTTTCATTATTCTTAAAGGAAAGGGAAAATGTGGTTAATGTTTATTTTTACAATATAAAATCATTATGTATTTAATAAATAAGTAATTCATAATATATTATTGTGAATCATATATTTCATATTTAAAAATAAAATGAAAATATGTAAGTGAACATATTGAACATACATTTAGAACTCTGGGAATCTCTTCGAGGATTCAATTAAAAGGTGTTGTATAGGATAATATATTTTGACCAGAATCTCCAAATAGTTAAATATTAATATATGGGATGGATAAAATACTATTTATTAAGGTGAAAACTAAATTCATATGATTTCTTTAATAGGATACTGAGAGGCCCCTTTTATAATTTTTTAGAAAGTTATTCTTCTAAATATTTAAACTGAATATAAATGGATCACATGTTAATCATTTCAGGTGTATCAAAAAATACGAAATAGTGGAATTTGGAATTTATAGGGTTTATAAACACCTAATACACTCAATTTCGAACATTTTTTTATCATTTTCTATCAGTATACCATTTTAATATTAGATTCATAATTTTATCTTTTACCATGGTAAGTAGATTTTAACTAAGGTAACTTATACATTGTGCCTAAAATTAAGTGATACATATTAAATAATTTTTACCTAAAAATTATAAATTATAAATCTAGTTTTTATGATTAAATTTCTTTAAGTATTATAAATTAATTTTAAATCAAAAATTGTATAATATATTAAAATAATTTTGGTGAAAATATTACATAAGTTCACAAACACAAATCATGGGTTTGTAAAAAATAATTAATATTTTAAATGAATAATATCTGTTATAAAATATATATTTATTCATTAAATGTGTTTCGTAAATTTTTATATCGTAATTATATACTTATAATGGAATAAAAGTCATAGTATTTATAAAATCAATATATTAAACTAATCACAAAAGAATTTATTTTTTAAAAATATAAAAAATTCAACTTAAGTTAATATATTTATGTTGAATTAATTTTTTTTATTAATATTAAATTATAACATTCATAAATTATTATTTTAAATATACTTTTTAGTAATTGTTATTTCAAGCCTTTATTTAGTGATAGTTGAGGATATGGAGATACGAACTACTATAGAGTCTCTTGTATTAAAAGGAATGCAGAATAAAAATAAATATATGAAAAAAAAATTATAATAATATTAATGAAATTTAATATATAGTTAATATAATTTTAAAAGTAGTTTATTCTAGAGAACAAACTTCAAGAGACCCCCACTTTCACAATACTAAACTACTAATGAACTTTAGTTTTCTAGATCTCACATGATGTTCGGGAATCTATTGATAAATGTTTATTTCTCAATGGGACACCACGTTATCCTGAATGGATATTCATCTTAATTTTTCCTCACCTCTCTTATAAAAATACCTCAAGGGATGATACTTTTATAGTATATGAATCATCCAGTGATGTCATCTTGTTTGTATGATATGATCAACTACTGTAATATTTTCAAATTGGAATTTTTAGGGTCTCTAATATCAGTAACCACATCATGCTTCTAGAAAATGCTATTTACGAAGCCTTTTTAGCTACTACGAAAGAAAATTTATTCTAGGAATATTTTATATAATGGAAATAACAAAATTTTTCATATATTAAATATCATAGATCCTATGTTAAGGTATAATATATATAACAATTGTGATTTGAGGTCTTCTGGATCTCTTTAAAAACTAACATCTATATATCCAAATGTTAATAGTTCATATCATCCTATAAAAACCATTATTATTCCTAAAATATTTTATGATGGTATTGGTTTCCATTAAATTCACAAAGGTATGGACTTATCGATATATTCCTACCATGATCAATTAGAAGGAAACATAATCCTTGTACAAATTCTGGAATACTTGATAGAAACTATAATTGTGACACTTGTAATCTTGATCAAACTATTCCTCCCCCAATGTTATAGGAATGAATTTCCTAGAGATATGTATACCATATGACATTGGTCACTATATTGATTTGGATTATTCTAAAATAAGTATCATTAGTACCTAGAATTAGTAAAATTATTCATTTTGACTATCTTCATTGATAATGATTCCTTGAATTTAAGCTAATTCATCTATGTCCTTCATGGGTATGTATGTGTTCATCTAACTCATTATAGACTATAATACATATATCTCACTACAAATTAGTAATATTTTAAAAATTTATACTACTGGGAAACACTAAATTACTTATCTACACAAGGATCAAATTCATTCATTATGAAATAAAATTCCCAAATTTATTCATTGAAGAAATTGTTTAATGGTTTGGATGCTTTCATAACCTCATAAATGGATCTTTTCATTTATCATAAAATATACACTTAATTTAGAGTTCAAAAACCATATAGTTTGAACATATATACATCTTCAAGAATGTCCCGATTCAATAAGGTTATTTCAATAGATATATGAAAATTATGATAATCATGTTAAGGGTATACAATTGTTCGAATTCTGATGGATTTCAACATTGCATAATGTAAAAATAGTTTCATTGTATTCAATCCCTTGATGTTATTTAAATCATAATTCAACCGTTTTAGGCTTAGATTTAATGAATCTATCATCCCTGGCATGTTTATTATAGACTAACCATTTAAAACTGAGGAGATTTGCCTCCAAAGGAGTTTCAGGTTTTCGAGGAACATCTTTTGAACCTTTTTAGGGAAACAACGCCCTATAGGGGGTCTATACTCAGGTAGAAGTAACATTCCATGTAGATAAATGATACAAGAAAACCAAACATACATGTAAATGGATAAACTAGCTTACGTATTCTTCAGTTTTGAGAGAATATTTGATGTAAATCACAATTGAATGTAGCCCTGGCCTACTTCCATTGAGGTTGGTACACATATCCCCATACATCATGGAGGATACCAGAAACACTATAAGGGTTTACCAAGCCTTATCAGTGTAAATTAGCAATGATCAACAAAAAGGATCTCATCAAGATATTGACAAGAAATTTATTATCAACAATAGGTTTAAAAGAACATGATAACCAAACACACCAAATAATTATTTCCTTTTCTCTTTTCATAGGAGATATTTGATGCTTATTAATGAATGAATTCATCATCAGTTATATGCTGGTATTGTTAAATAATACCAATAATATGCACCTAATAATTAAATAAGTTGTAACCCTGTTTGAATAAAAGGTATTCATTTATTGTATAAATTCGTCACACTTGAGAATTATTTATGTGATTGTATGTATGTATAAATTATTAAAAAAATTTGTTTAGAATTTATCATATACATGAGAATATATCTCCAACGTACCCACTTACCATTTCAGAAATTTTGGTATTTTTTTATAATATGACTTCATTTATAATAGTATGATATAAATATATTTTTAATCATATACATGCATCAGGTGAATGTATATCTTAGTTCACATCTAAAAATATCACACCTGAATAAAATATCATTACAAATATTTTTGATAACATTACAACTCATTATGAATCCATCCCAAATTCAATTGGATAGTGGTTCATGAATCTATCTTCATGTTAGAACAAACAAAATGTCAAAAAATTTATCTATTTCCATGGTCCTTTTAGTGTTACCCTATAGTCCTTATAAAAATTAAAAATAGAAATGAATCTATATTCGATAGATGAAATTAAATTGAAGCATATAGAAAATAATCTACGTTACTCAATATACTAAGGGGCCTGGTTTTTTTCCAAAAAACATAGTTGAGGTGACCATATATTTTTATAAAAAAAATATTGAAAAAATTCAGATGAATATCCGATAAATAAAATTAAGATCTATGATATAATAGTGAAGGATTAGTGTCTTTGGAGACAATAAATATAATCACCTACTTTAGGTAAATTCTGTATCATCTCTCATTATTTTCTTCTAACTACATACCCTTATTTATATAACTAACATTAAAACATTCTTCCAAACCAATTTAAGGAAACTTAGAAATGGTGATATGTTATTCTCACTATAAGGCCCCAACGATAAACATTACATAATATTAAATTAAGTAAATAATTCACATTGGGGATCTTTTCAGGTTTGTAGCTTTATATAATTAGTTCATAAATTATACATAACAACTTGAATATTACATGTAGACACTTCTATAGAGTATCCATTTTTTTCCAAAATAATAACTCTTAAATTAAAAGAATATTGTATAGTTCTATGTTCTAAATATCATTAATTTTTTATGATCCCATCCATTTTCCTATTCCACCTTAATTCTTGTGAAATACATTTCAAAAACATTGGATGGGAATAATAATCTCATAAGGGTTACACAAATAAGAAAAACTATTAGTCTTTCAAAACAACATGTAAACCATGAATAATTTATTATAAGTAATAAGTTTGACCTTTATGAAGTATTATATACTATAAAATGAATAAAATATCATTTAATAACCATTTTTAACCAAAATATTACCGTAAAACCCATAGAATGAACACATAATATATAAATGGTTAACATGGGAAATAATCAAACTTAAATGGAATAACCATATGATCCACTTCTAAAAATCATTCTCACAATTGGAATAGATATACAACTGATAAAAAACAATTTTATTGAATATTTTATTTATAAATAAATGATATAATTACCACACATTATTCTAAATATGATTGATTAATAAATATTTGGGATTAGATCATTCATTTGCAAATTTGATGAAAATTCCAGTTTTACCCTTTTAAAATTGGCTGTAGTATTTTAGGAATTAATATTGTCATGTAAAATAGTTTTAAATAAATTTTGTTACTCTGTTACTAACATAATGGGAAAGATATTATATTTAGGATGTTGGAGTTGGATCGTGCAGTTGAGTGGAGTAAATGGGCCATGAAGACAAAGTTGGACAGAACCATCCAGATTGGACACAACTTCACAATTTGGGTTGTATCATTTTCATCCAGACTTGGATTGTGCCCAAATTTTGAGGGAATCTCGGGAAAATAATTAAAAATAAATAATCATTCTAGAAGGCTGGACAAGTAACACGATTTTGAGGTCAAATATGCGGTGAAACATGGAATAAAATATTTGGCCGAGTTTTCATTTCACACATAAAAAAGTTATGATACCCTAGATCTCCAAAACTGTATTTAAATTGGGTTTTCAATCTTTGGGAGGGTTATTGGGACCTTGGGAAGGTGTGGACGAAAGGGTGTCTCTTGGGAAAAAATCACAACCCTTGGAAGAAGTAAGGCCTTGGGAAAAGTTCTCTTCCAAGAAGGGTCTCCTCTCCCACCACCCCTTTGTTTTCCCTTGTTTTTATGCTTGTAATGTTAATTTTCCACAATAAATATTATATATAATGTTATTTTAATTTTTTATTTTTCTTCTTGGCTTGGAATATATGAGTGGAGATGAGATTGGGTATTCCCATTTCAATCCATTGCTTATGAAAAATGTCTCCATGGTGACAACACCGCCCATGGAAGAGTAGTTTTCATAGCAATCGATCAAATTCTTACCTTCATCATTAATTTATTTTGAATCAATGAGCTACTGTAATTCAATTAATATAATATATTAATTGAGATTTATATTTAAATGAATCAAAGAACGAAATTGAACAATAAACACAAATAACATGAGGTCGAGATTTTGTGTAAATTGTGAGAGCACGAACATAATCAGTAATATAAGACCACACAGGATAAGTTTGTAGAGTTCAAATATAATCCATAAACTCAATAAATAATCACTAACAGAGTGGATATATGGTCTAACTAACCACTAACCATAATATAACCGTAGATCATCAATCAAAGCAAGGTGTTGTGATTGCGTGTTCTGAAGCTATCCTAGGGTTTAAGTAATTTCATCTTTAGTGTTAAGTAAACACCCATAGGGTTCGAGGTTTAACAAATTATGGGATCATAATTATGTGGATATTAATTTAAATGAATATTATTGATAATTAAATGAATTGGTAGAGTTATATCTATTACACTTTATAAAAATAGTTTTCCAAAAAATATCTTCTTAGTGTGCATTGTTAATCAACTTTCATTTCGAAATTAAATAAAATGTAATCATGTTCAAGGAAAATTCTTCTAGATTTATAAACTATAAACAACCCCATCCTTTCAAGAATTTTATTATTATATTTTATTATATTTTTATAATACCTTCTTTATTTTCTTTTAATTTACTTCATCCTTTGAGAGAGAACCTTGGTCAGCCACTCTGCTGCACCCGAGTACCAAAAATATCTCACTTCATTTGAATACACCCATGATATGACCTTTCTAATTGGTGTCGATTCCGTGGAGGCAAGTAATTATTTCATCTAATTAGAGGCATTTATTTTATTTTTAATTTTTTTCACTTCTTCACTTCTTTATTCATTCTTTACCTAATCCAATTTTTTTTCTTATTCTTCTTTTATTTTCTTCTTCTTTTTAGTCGATAAATTAAAACTAATCATATTTATTTTACTATGGTACACTTTCCTTAATTATATTTTTATTGGATTTATAACATGAACTAATCCTGAAGATCTCTTATATCATGATGATGAGATTTAACGTAGCCTTCAGGCATGAATAAGACATTCTCAGTCTACGGGATGTTTCAACATTCAAACTGTTAAAAATTTTCTCCACTCCGTGAAAATTGAAATTAGAAAGACTTCTACTTCCAACATAAAATAGGAACCAATGGCTGAAAATAATGGAAATAAACTTAACAGAACCATTCGATAATCGGCTGCACTAGATATTAATTATCAACCAATTTACACTGCATACCCAAATCTCGAACCAAATGTTGAACTCAAATGTTGATTAATTAAACTTCTTCCTAAATTTAATGGATTATCTGGAGAGGATCCAAATAAAAACCTTAAATAATTTAATGTGGTTTTCTCAACCTTAAAAACAAGAAATGTTTTTGAGGATCAAATCAAACTAAGAGGATTCCCATTTTCACTTAATGGAGGTGTGAAAGATTTGATGTATTATTTATAACCTGAAGATGTAACTTTTTGGAATGATTTGAAATGTCATTTCTTGCAGAGAATTTATCTATCATCAATGACCACTTCCATTCGTGAGGAGATCTCGGGGATCAAGAAATCACAAGGGGAGTCTATGTATGAGTACTGGGAGCGATTCAAGAAGTTGGGTGCAAGTTGTCCACACCACCAAATCAGTGAGAAATTCCACATCCAATATGTCTATGAAGGACTCACACCTATGGAGAGATGCATGGTGGATGGTGTAGTTATATGATAATTGGAAGACAAGATACTAGTAGCTACAAGTGCGTTGATCGACAAAATGGCCCAAAACTCCCAACAATTTGGGTAATGAGGTTCACCACATGTCAGGGGAGTACATCATGAAAGTAAAAATTCTCTTGAAAGTATTTTTATTGATACCAAGATGGAATAATTGGAAACTATGGTTAGAGAGATTTTATTGACTCAAAAGAAACCCCAACCCTCTCCTTCAAGGCCATGTCCCATTTGCACAGAAACAAACCATCCAACTAACTATTTCCCCCAACTGCAAGAAATAGAAGAATGTGTAGCAGCATTTCATGGGAGACCATATCTACAGAAGCAATAGAAACATCCCCAAAATTTGATTGATTCCTTTTATCATACATTAAACCAAGGGTGAAAGGATCAATCATACATGAGATATGGATCTGAACAACAACAAATGCTCCCTTTTCGACAGAACATCCAGCAAACATCACCTTACCAATAGGGTTCGCAATGACCCCAATGGTGATTTGATGCTCAATAATCATGAAGCCAAAAACAATGGAATCCCCCACCAAAGATAGATTCTAAAATTGATAACCCTTTTAATCAAATTTTTCTTAATCTACAGAATGATCTAAAGAGTCATGGTTTAGAGATGGGGGAGTTGAAGAATCAAAAGAGCCAGATTGCAACTACCCCCCATGAACTGGTAAGTAATAATTTTAGAATTATACCTTCCCAACCTACTCTTAATCCCAAGGGTAATTTTATTTCCATCACATTGAGAAGTTGGAAAAAAATGAATGGTACATCTGTATCTACCAATCCAACGAGATTCAACTCAACTCCAGAAAATCCCAATTCCACACCAACTGATCAGTAATCCAAGGAGAAAGACAAAGGTATGAAACATATTGATGATATTCCTCCTAAACCCCTTCCATATCCAAAAAGAGTTGTACAAACAAAAAATATTGTTGAAGAAGCAATGAAAAATGAGGTTTTGGTAACATTCATGTGTGTGGAGATCAACATTATTTTACTTGAGGCCATCAAGAAAATCCCAAGGTATAAAAAATTCTTAATATAACATTGTACCAATAGAAGAGGGCTCATGTGAAATGAGAGGATCGATATTGGAAAGAATGTGTCAGCACTCATTACACCAACTCTAGCAATGCCGACAAAGTGAAAGTATCCATTGACATTCACCATCCAATGCACCATATGAATGTTTCACTTTTTTGATGTACTTTTTGATTTGGGAGATTCCATAAATGTGATACCTCACTCTGTATTCTATTCTTTTATAGTTGGTAAGTAAAATCCCACAAGAGTAGTGGTGTAGTTGTCAAATAGAGCTACGACATATTCAGTGGGAGTTCTTGAGGATTTACTTGTGAGGTTAAGATACATGATCTTTCTAGCTGATTTCTTACATGCATAACATGGATGATGATCAGGTAAGTTCTCATTCTCCCATTATCATAGGTAGACCCTTCCTCAAAACTGAAAAAACTATCATAAATGTCAATTAGGGTACACTTTCCATGGAGTTTGGCGATGATGTTGTGATATTTAATGTTATGGAATCCTTGGTGTACCCCTTAGAGAACTATTCTACATTTTTTATCTCCCATTTTTGAGCCACTAAATAAAAACAACATGGAATTTGATTGTCCTGTGCTTAGGGAGATTATAATTATTGGTTATATTTTTGATATCTAAGATTACTTCCACACCTAATTTTAATGCACAAGAATCTATTTGATTTGATTTTGAAATGTAATCATATTCTAATCATTTGAACTCTGATTATGACATGGCTATTGAGTATGTTAAAGGATTTGATACTTTATTCTCTGATTTTGATGATTTCTATTCTGATACTGATACTCTTTGTGTGTATTTTTCATTTCCTTCAATGTCTCCATCCATACACCACCCCCTTCATTGGAGCTGAATCCATTTCCATCAAATCTCAAATACTCATACTTGTTTAGTGGCGAGATATTACCTGTTATAATTTCTAATAATCATCATGTTGAAGATGAAGAAAAACTTTTTAATCTTTTGAGGGAGAACATCAAGGCAATTGGGTGGACCTTGGCGGACATATCAATTATTAGCCATTCCATTTTCATGCATAGGATTATTTTGGATTATGGGGCTAAACTAGTGAGGCAACCACAATGGAGACTCAATCCAACCCTTCTGGAAGTTGTTAAAAAAGAGGTTGAAAAATTGCTCGAGGTAGGTATAATCTATCCAATTTCCGATTCCCAGTGGGTGTGTCATATTCTGGTTGTGTCTAACAAAAGTGGTGTTATAGTTGTTAAAATTGAAAAAGATGAGTTTGTTTCAATGAGGGTGCAAAAAAGTTGGCGTGTGTGTTTTGATTATAGGAAACTAAATCATTCCACTCGTAAAGACCATTTCCCCCCTCCAATTTATTAATCAAATTCTTGATAGACTAGCTAGGAAGACACACAATTGTTTCATGGAAGTATTTTATGGATATTTTTAGTTTACAATAGCTTCAGAGGATCAAGAGAAGACTGTATTCACATGTCCCTTTGGCACATTTGCATAGCGAAGTATGCCTTTTGGACTATGCAACGACCTAGGTACCTTAGAGAGATGCATAGTGAGTATATTTCTGATTTTATTGAGACCTTCATGGAGGTATTAATGGATGATTTTATAGGGTATGGGTTTTCATTTGATGAATGTCAATGTAGTTTGGGAAAGGTGTTGAATCATTGTATTAAGAATAATCTGGTCTTGAACTTTGAAAAGTTTCATTTAATGGTAGAGCATGGCATTGTCTGAGGACATTTAGTGTCAAAACAAGGGATAGAGGTTGATAGATCCAAGGTAGATATTATTTCATCCTTACAATATCCTTCTTGTGTGGGTGATGTTATATCTTTCTTAGGGCATACAGGATTTCATCAGCGCTTCATCAACAATTTTTTATGATTTATTTTTCTATGTAATGATTACTTCAAAATGATTCTAATTTTGTGTTTAATGATTCTTACAGGACATCCTTTGATGATAAAAAGAAGTTTCTGACCACACCACTGATCATACAGCCCCCACTGTGGAAGATTACTTTTGATCTTATGTGTGACACCTCCAACTTCGCTATTGTAGAAGTCTTATCTCATATGGTGGAGGGATGTTAACATGTGATTGCCTATGCATCGAGGACACTAGATTCAACCCAATAAAACTATCCAACCACGAAAAAGGAGTTTATTTATTTCATTTTTTCTTTTAATAAATTCTGTTCATATTTATTGGGCTCTAAAGTAGATGTCTTTTCTGACCATACAACTTCGAGGTACCTCTTAATGAAGCCAGATGCAAAGCCCAAGATAATCTGATGGATGCTCCCTCTTTAAGAATTTGATATTAAGGTAATGGAAGAGAAGGGGTCAGAAACATTGGTGGTAGACCACATGAGTAGGATTACTCACACACTATAGAATGACATGCATGGACCAGGTACCACTTTGGGACACTTTACCTGATAAGCACCTTTATTCCATATCAGGTATGCATCCTTGGTATGTAGATTTAGTGAACTACCTTGTTTCATCCGAAATCCTTGCAAATTTAAAGAAACATCAAGTCCAAAAGTTAAAGAGTGAGTCTAGATTTCATGTTTGGGATAATCTCTACTTATGGAACATGTTTAGTGACCATGTTATTAGGACGTGTGTTCCTAATCATGAGTATGAGTCTATTCTACATTTATGTCATACACTTGCTTGTGGTGGATACATTGGACCCCAAGAGACAGCTAGGAATGTTTTGGACTCTGGATTATATTTTCCTAGTTTATTCCATGATGACCATGTGTTTTTTAAGTTGTGATCATGTTTCCCACACACAAGAAACATTACAAGGATACACGAGATTCCCCAACAACCCATACAATTCTGTGAAATATTTGATGTATGCGGCATTGATTTTATGGGTACTTTTCCTAGTTCATTTGGGTTCCTATATATTTTGGTTTTCATTGATTATGTGATAAAATGGGTGGAGGCTAAGGAAACTAGTACTGATGATTCTCATGTTTTTCTGGAATTTGTGAAAGTGAAGATTTTTTGCAGGTTTGGAGTATTGAAGGCCACCATCAATGACCAAGGGACACACCTCTGCAATCAAATTTGGATTCTCTCCTTCAGAAGCATGGGTTATAACATCCCAGTTCCGGAAGCCCCCCAGAGGTACCCTATACCTGGTTGGTCAAATGGCCTCACGCACCTTTCCCAGAATGATAGATGATGCCGACTAGCAGTGAGGGCTTTAGGTGTGATAAGTGGGGAATCTATGACATCATTGGCAGAGCAACACATCGAATGAAATCAATAACAAAAGTGAAAGCATGAATAATTCATCCAAAATTAAACAACAGCAGACTGGAAAATAATAAACTAGAGAACATATATATATATATATATATGAATGATGCATGATACGTATGTCTATGAAAGCATCCAAACAAATCAAAATGCTTGAATACAAGAGCATTAAACCCATATGCAAAAGAAATAATATAAACTCCTAAGTATCACAAGCCATAGCTTGGTCCCATGCTCTCCAACTCCACAGCAAATCAACTACCTAAATTATAAGGGCACTTTCCCTTATCTATACCTGCAATAACATAATCTATTTGGGCCCAAAATCATGTACCAAATAGGGCGTGAGACCAAATCCAAGTAGGAAACCACCACGAGATCTGTGCCGAACAGTTAGTGAATATAAGGTAGGAAAAATACGGAATACATTAATCAATGAAGTACTCTGTAGTAAACAATCCACGGTTTCAGAGTAGTTAAGTCACCACACAACATGAAATAGCTAATTAAATCAGATAAACACAATAGGTAACCCTCTGGGATGTACCCACAACCAATCCCCTCTGGTCCTACCCAGTAACACAAGAAAGCAGCTAAACACAATGTAAACCTCCAAGAATTTCACATACCTTATCCCCTCTGGTCCTACCTAACAAGTACAAGCTACCCTCTGTGTAGTACACTCAGTCTAACCCCTCTGGTTCATCTTATGCATAGACTCTCTGAGGAAGCACTCACCATCAATTTCCCTTATAGTCTCATATCGGTACTAAAGGTGCTCTGGGGAAGCACACAACATCACATTCCCCATGTGGCTCGTTTTGAGGAACTACAGATACTAGGGGGAAGCATTCAACATCAATTCCCATTGTGGTATCACATTGTAAGTTAATAAGAAACTCTGGATAATCCCTTACGTCCATCCTCCCTATGGTCCATACACCAGGTTTTCATGGCCATGTGTATGTCAAGTAATTACAACGAAGCATATTGGCCAATGTAAACCTCAAGAACAACATGTCTAGTAGTCTACAACATAATAGAAAATCAGAACAATGTCATCATCCTACCACTATGCATGGGGAATTAAACAACATCCAAACAAGAAAACTAGACCCAAAGGACAAAATAAGAAAAACATGCATAGGAAACAATATCCAAAGCATAGCAATTCACCCTATTCACAGTCAAATATCATCTACTCAATCATACTAGCATAGCAGACAAACAATAGGGATAAAATGGTAAATGCGCAATAACCCATTCAAAGGTATTGGAAGAATTTGAACATAAAACTCAAAGGATTTCAACAGAAAGGAACAAATTAACTACCTTGGGGTTGGGAGATCAAAATACTTGAACCTGGAGACTTGAATCGCCTTAGAACATCGTTTATCTAAGAAAACGTATAAAAATTTCATCCCACGATAACTCACGAAAGTGGAGAAAATAGAAGATGATCCTCTAGGAGATGATAGAGCTCACTGATTCGATTCCATTGAAAACAACTATGTTTGATTCGGAGGACAGACGAAGGCTCGGGGGATCGTCGAGGATTTGTAGCCGTACAGAGCACTCGGTCAAATAATTCCTAGAAAGAGATCTCTCTAGAGATTAGACACGACACCGGTGAATTTAATGAAAAAAGAATGTACAGGGCATGTATTTTTGAAGTCCACCTCATGTACTCCCCATTTCCGTACTCTGCTTTAGTTGGCCTCTAGGTCACCCCCACATGGAAATGTGCATGGGCGCTACATGGTCAGCACAGGGGTACCCACGATAATAGAGTATGCGGTGTGTACTCGTAAAGTATATGGCCTGTACATCAAAAATTTTCAAAATTTCCAGTTTTTTCTCAAAAATGGCCAAAAAGGAAAATCATACATGAAAAAAGATCTGGGTTCTTACAAACATCCCCCATTAAAAAAAATTGTATCCGAATTTCCCTAGAAAGGAGGAGTAGGAGAAGAAACCAAGAAAATCTTCGGCCACTATGATCGTACGTCTGCCTCCCTCTCATATGTCTCGCCCTCTACTTGTCTGTGCTTCCAAAGAACCCATACCAAAGGAATAGACTGTGCACGGATAACCGTCACACTTAGATCTACAATCTGGATAGGATGGTCCTCAAATGATGCATCCACTTCCAACTCAAACAGCTCGGGTTGGAAGACGTGAGATGGGTCTGTGAAGTAATGTCGAATATGAGAAACATGGAAGACATCGTGCATAGCCTGGTACCTCTGAGGTAACTGCAACCAATAGGCAACCAACCTAACTCTCTCCAACACCTCAAACGGTCAGATGTACCTCAGCGAAATCATACCCGATCTCTTAATCCTCTGGTGTCCCAACCTCAGTGTGACACACAGGAAAACATGATCCTTGAACTCAAACTCCAGAGGTCATCCCCACTGATTAGCATAAGACTTCTGTCAAGACTGTGCAATAGCCGTCTTCTTCTGAATCAACTCCATCTGCTTTGTGGTCTCATGAACAAGACGAGGTCCAAGCAAAGGCACCTCTCCTACCTCCAGCCAACATAAGGGTGATAGGCATAGCCTAACATACAAATCCTCAGAAGGTGCCATCAATGTATTTTCATGAAAACTATTATTATAGTAAAACTCCAAGAGAGGAATGCGATTCTCCCAAGAACCTCCAAAATCCAGAATGCATGCTCAGATCATGTCATCAATCACCAGAATCATACACTCATACTGGCCATCTATCCAGGGGTGGTAAGTTGTACTCAAAATTACCTGTGTACCCAAAGCCTTCTAAATCCCCTTCCAGACCCGAGAAGTAAAACTTACATCCCTGTCTGGAACGATGGAGTGTGGAACTCCATGAAGACTTAAAATCTCATGGATGTACAACTGTCCCAGATCATCCACTTTGAAGGTCTCTTTGATTGGTAGAAAGTGATCAACCTTCATGAGTCTGTCAATGACAACCCAAAAATCATCATTCCCTCGGTGCGTCCTCAGTAAACCTGTCATGAAATCTATCGCAACATCATTCCACTTCCACTCGGTATTGGGTAACTAATTCAAAATCCCTTCTGGTCGCTGATATTCTTCCTTCACCTGCTTACAGGTGGATCAATTCAATAAACAATCAGCAACAACCCTCAACATACCTAGCCACCAATACTGATAGTGTAGATCACGATACATCTTGGTTACACCAGGATGAACTTGTCAAACTGTGGAATGAAAATCCTGCATTAGCTCCTCGCGTATATCATCTGGAACCCATACACACCCCTGGAAATGCAAGATATCATCCTCACCTATGGTCCATCCCGGAATAGGGTCTTTTCCTAACATGCTTTCCTGTACGACTAGGCCTTCAAAATATGCTAGTTTCCTCATTCACCGTCAAACATGAAGAGTAGAGGAAAAAGCCACCGAATAAAGACAAGTATGTCCCTGCCTACTGTGCACCTCAAAATGAATCTCAAAGAATAGTTCCATGAGATGCCACTCGCTTCTAGCCTCATAAACAACCTATATTTGTGTCCTTCTTCTCAACGCATCAGCCACTGTGTTTCCATTCCCAAGCGTGTAGGCATGTTCAATGTCAAAGGGTTGTAGATCCTCAACCCACCTGTGCTGTCTCACATTCAGATCACACTGAGTGAAGATGTACTTGAGACTCTTGTGGTCAGTGAAAACCACAAAATTCTCTCCCAGAAGATAATATCTCCAATAGCATAAGGCATGAACAATAGCTTCAAACTCATGATCGTGCATCGGGAAATTCCTCTCATGTGGTCGCAACTGTGGAGACATGTTTGCGACAAATCCACCTCTCCGCATAGGAACGTATCCGATCCTAATACTTGAAGCCTCACAATACAAATTATAGCTCTTTCCTGGCTCTAATAAGACTAGTATTGGTGCTGAAGTCAACCTCCCCTTCAGCTCCAAAAAGGATGACTCAAAATAATCTGATGACAAGAACATCACACCCATATTAGTCAGACTCGTCAGTGGTGCTGCTAAGAATGAAAAGTGATGTATGAAACGTTTGTATTATCTTTCTAGCCCTATAGAACTCCGTAACTCAAATAAATTCATTGATGCACACATGAAACTGCTTCATTCACTTTCTTTGGGTCCACTGACACTCTTGTCTCAAAAATAACATGTCCCACAAAGTGAATCTGTTCCATCCAAAAGTGGCATTTTGAGAGCATAGCATCTAACTATTGCTCCCTCGGTGTAATCAGAATGATATCAAGACGGGTAGCATGGTCTTTTCAAGTATGAGATTACACCAAAATATCGTCCATGAGGACCACCATGAAGGAATCCAAGTATGGATGGAACACTCAATTCATCAGTTCCATGAAAACTACTGGCACGTTCGTGAGACCAAACGGCATAACCATATACTCGTATAGACCATACCTACTCCAGAAGGCTCTGAGAGGTATATCATATGGTATAACACGCAACTGATGATTACCAGACCTCATGTAAATCTTCGAGAACACCCGGTATCCTTGAAGCTAATCAAAGAGATCATCAATCCTAGGAAAGGGATATCATTTATTGACCGTAAATTGGTTCAGCATTCTATAATCCACAAAAATCCTGAGGGTATCGTCCACCTTCTACGCAAACAGGACATGGAAACCCCAAGGAGTTGTACTGGGTTGGATGAAACCCTTTTCCTACAACTCCTCCAACTGTTGCTTATGCTATTGCAACACTAGTGTATCCATGCTATAAGGAGGAATGAACACTGGTTCCGCTCCTGGCACAAGCTCAATAAAAAATTCTACCTCACGCTCTAGAGGCAAACCAGAAAAGTCTTCTGGAAAGACATATATGAAACGATCCACCACTGGAAGAATGTCTAACTGTGAAGTCCCCTGGTCATCCAGATATAGACATGAAATCTGGGTTGTAACTCTTCTCAACCCATGATGGTTGGGTCCTGCTCTGCTCTCCTGGACATCCCACTCACCCCTATGAAGAAAATATCCACCCTCTTGTGTTATAAAACTCACCCTGCGGTGATAAAATTTGAAGACTATAAGAAAGGGAACATGCCAGTCCATTCATAGAATTACATCATAGCCTGACATCTCTAGGACATAGAGGTCCAATAAAAAGTGACACAAATCGACCTCTAGGGGGAACTCCTTTCACTGACGTACACTCATCGTTCTAGTCCCCTACTGAGTGTCTAGTTTCAAGATACCAGTAGAAGAAAATATGTAGGGCCCAAGGATCCCCACAATAGCATCAAATATAAAGCTATGTGTAGCCCTTATATCAAAAAGAAAAGAAGATAAATCTAAGGCAACTATGATTGTACCTCAAATTGTAGAAGGTCCAGATTCCTCCTCATACCGGTTCTGCACCACTGCAAATGTTTGGCCTGTACCACGACCCTATGACCCTGCCTAACCACTCTAAGTTGATTCGCCCTCATTTCACTGAAAACCAATTGAATGTATACCATGACCATGGCCTCCACCTCAGCTTGAATGGCCAGAAGAACTCTAGTTCCTAGACTAGTGTGAGACCAGTGGTGGAGCTCCAGAATGAGTAGTCATAGAAAAACCCCTATCATCAGCTGCTAATGAGGAGATCTGATAAAAGTGCTGAAGATGACCCATCTTTCTATTAGATTGGAACTCCACTGGGTCTCTCGGGCTATATGGTCTTGTATTCCCACTCTTTCCGTACTAGTAGCACACCAAATAGATACCAGAAGATATGTTTTTCCTCCTCATACCACTGCGCGAAGACTCCCTATGGCGGTTCCTTCTATCTATAGCAGGAATACTAACCACATATGTCAAGCCGCCCTAGCTCACAACTCTAGAATCCCTCAGATTTCTCTTTGTGATCAGCGCCTGGTCGACTATAGAAGCAATAGAAGTCAACCTAAATATGTTCAACTACAATCAGATTTCATGCCTCAGACCATCCTCGATCATCCTTGCCATGACCAACTAGTCAACTTTTGGAATATGTGTGAAGCGCTGCAGCTCAGTAATGCGGGATGAATAATCCATAAAAGAATGCGAACCCTTCTCCAGACTCATAAATAGTCAGGCTCGATCGGCCCTCAAGGTCTCTGGATGGATGTAATCATAGAAGATGCGTTGAAACTCATCCCATACCATAACATGCTGGCATCCCGCCTATGAGATCACATCCCAACACCTCTTGGCAGAGTCTCGAAGCATATATGTAGTGATCTTGACTCTCCTCTCTGGAGGCATCTCCAGATGCTCAAAGATCGTATACATGGATTCTAGCCATGAATATATAGCCTGAGGTCCTCCTTCCCCTGAGAAAGTGCGGGTTGCGGCTACTAGATGACCCACGTCAAATTAGCCATCGATGGGGCGGGAGGTGGTGCTCCCTGAAAGCCTTCATTTGACTTTCCATCAACACTAGTATCATGTATAACTGCTGGTGCCAAGACTAGCACAACATGAGGATCTTCTGGAAGTCCCTGATCAGCAGTATCTGGCGTCTAATCACATCCTTGTAAATGAAGGGCAACCAAAGGATGTCTCAGTGCCATGACTATACAAGGTCAAGAGAACACCTAAGATCAGGATTAACAGGGACTAAAACATAGATGTGTAATAAGGGAACATGAGAAATAAAGAACTCATGTTTTACAAAACATAACTACACTGCGTGTACATATCCTACACGACTTGTTCCCTTAAGTCATTCACATGGGCATGTAATCCTGCCTAAACTGGTCGTGTAACACCCCAAACACACGGTGTGTTGTCTTAACATAAGGCATGTACTTGAACCCACTTCCCCTGAATGAGTCCTTCTACACGGTTAAGTAACACGACTCTCCTAAGACAAGACTACACAGAATGTTCAAAATAGACACAACGTGTACTAAACAATATTCACCTAGCCCATTTTGTTAGTGACACAGAATAATGCATGGCTCACACAACACTGTATGTACTAGATGGACACAGCAAGTACGAGAAAGAATAACATTGACCCATGTTGTTAGTGACATGACTGTGTACTCGAGTCAGACTACATGGCATGTTCAACCCTAACATGACATGTGTAACTTAAGGTTCATCCATCTGTGATGTTAGTTACACGGGTGGAAACAGGGTCAACACCACACTACAAGTATAACTATTACACAGCGTGTTCCCACTAGAATTTTTCCATCCTGTGTCTCTACCCACACAGACTACGACACAGTTAGAGAATACACGGCGTGTACATAAAGTACATGGCGTGTACTTAAGAAAAATAGTTTCGTCCTGAATAGAAGAACACATGGAATATACTTAACATTAAAAATCGTTTATTCTAGGTTTTTTAGGTCAGTAAGCATCAAAAACTACTCCGAAACCCAGAAAAAATTGGAACGAACATTGAAAGTGCCAAATTCCGATCCATGAGGTCCCATACTCCCTACGAATTAAAGCTTGGAATCTTGTACACATTATAACATGGAAAACAAGGAAATGAACCACTAAATTCTAGTCCCTGAGGGACCATAACACATTCTGAACCAAATTTTTGATTCCATTCAACAAAACCTTACACAAAAATACCCTATCAAACAACAGATATTTTTATCAAGGCATCTATCACACAAACATGGAATAGATAATGCACCTTAGATGGCATAGCATGAATGCATGACGTGTGATTTCTAGAAAGTGCCTATATGATGCATGAGATGGCATACCCTCATCTCATTGGGTTGAAATTGAAATAGACCTCAATAATATCAACAACAATAGCACAAATCATGTGAATCACTGAAGGTGAAATCAAATCAACTGTAATTATTGCAAAACTAGAAAAAATTGAAATTAAATGAGGCAGATTGGATTTTCCCTATACACACGTTAGCTACTCTCAGGCACAACTTATAACCAATTACCTATTCAATCATATCCCTCGCGAAAGGCTCCAAATAGTAAGTCATGAAGAAAATAAATTCCTCTAATACATCTTTGTAACTTCCTGGTTCTGGAAGCCAGCCAGAGGCACCCTATACCTAGTTGGTCACATGGCCTCAAGCGCATTTCATTGAACAGTAGAGGATACCAACTAGCAGCTAGTGCCTTGTGTGTGATAGTGGGGAAACTATTCCATAATTGGTAGAGAAAACCATTGAATAAAACAATAGAAAATGAGGATGTAGTAATAATCCATACAAAATTAAACAATAGTAGACTGGAAAACAATAAACTGAAGCACACACATATATATGAATGATGCATGATACATATGTCAAGGAAATCATCCAAACAAATCACAATGCTAGAATACAATAGTACTAAACCCAGGTTCAAAATAAAGTAGATAAACTCTTGAACATCTCAAGCCATAGCTTGGTCCCATGCTCTACAACTCCACAAAAAATCAACTGCTTGATGTAGAAGGGTGCTTTCCCTAATCTATACATGCAACAATATGATCTGTTTGGTCCAAAAATCATGGCTCCAATAGGGTGTCAGACTAAATCCTTGTAAGGAACATCCACAAGATCTGTTCCTAACAGTCAGTTAATATAGGGAAGGTAATATACAGAAGGCAGTAAAAAAGGATGTACTCAACAGTAAACAATCCACAGTTTCAAAGCAGTCAATTCACTACACAACAAGAAATAGCAATTCAAAATAGATAATCCCAAATGGTAACCCTCTAGAAAGTACCCACAACCAATCCCCTATGGTCCTACCTAGCAAGACAAGAAAGAAGCTAAACACAAGGTAACCCTCTGGGATATAATCATAGCAAATCCCCTCTAGTCCTACCTAACAAGTACAACAATCCCTCTGGGTGGCACACTAAGTATAACCTCTCTAGTTGAACTTAATCATAGAATCTATAAGGAAGCCCTCACCATCACTTCCCCCAATAGTCTCGTATCGGTACTAAAGGTGATCTGGGGAAGCACTCAATGTCACATTCCCCCTGTGTATCGCGTCGAGGAACAATAGACACTTTGGGGAAGCACTCAATTTGAATTCCACCTATGAGATCACGTCATATCTTAATAAGACACTCTAGAGAAGCCCTTATGTCCATCCTCCCTATATTCCATACACTAGGTTCTCACGACCATGTGTATCTCAAGAAAGTAAAACGAAGCGTATTGGTCAAATTGAACCTCAAGAACTACTTGTCTCGCATTCTACAACATAATAGCATATCAAAACAATCACACCATCCTACAACTATGCATGGGAAAGTAAACAACAGCTTAACAGGCAAGCTAGACACAACGGTCAAAATAGGAAAAAAATGCATGTGAAACAATATCCAAAGCACAATAATTCACCCTATTCACAGTCAAATATCAACAACTCAAGTATACCATCATAGCAGAAAAACAATAATGCTAAAATGGTAAACACGCAACACCCCGTTCATGGGTATTGGGAAAATGTGAACAAAAAACTCAAAGACATCCAACCAAAATGCACAAACCTCTTACATTGGAATTGGGAGATCAATATACTTGAACATAGAGGCTTGAATCCCCTTAGAACGCTGTAGTTATAAGAAAAATTATAAAATATTCATCCCAGGATAACTCACGAAAGAGGAGAAAGGAGTATATGATTTTCTAAGAGAAGAGAGAGATCACCGATGCAATTCTAATGTATCCAATGGTGTTAGATTCAGAGGACAAATGGAGGCTTAGGGGATTATCGAAGATCTACGTCTATACAGAGCTATTGGTCGAATAAGACCTAGAAGGAGATCACTCTAGCGATTAAATGCGACCCTGTTGCATTTAATGATAAAAATAATATACATGGTGTGTATTTTTGAAGTACACGACATAAATCTCCATTTTCATGCTCCGATTTAGGTGGCCTCCAGGTCACCCCCACAAGGCCATGTGTATAGCCACTACATGGCTGGCACACGGCTACCCGTGGTAACCGAGTACACGACGTGTACTTCAAAAATTTCTAGATTTTCCTCTATTTCTCAAAAATGACTAGAAAAGGAAAAAAAATACCAGAAAAGAAGATTCAGGTTCTTACATGGGGTGACACACAAAACATCAACACCATACCACCCCCAATCTAATGGCCAAGGTGAGGTTTCAAATTGTGAGTTGAAACCTGTTTTGGAGAAAACTATGCAGCCAATTAGGAAGCATTGGAGAAAGCTCTTGGATGATGCACTATGGGCTTATAGGAAAATATAAAAAACTCCCATCGGTATTTCACCATTTTGAATTGTTTTTGGGAAATTGTTTCATCTCCCTATTGAAGTTGAACATCGATATTATTGGGCTATAAAGAAATGAAACATGGATTTGACCCAAGATGGAATCCAAATAAAGCTTCAAATTCAAGATCTTGAAGAGATATGATTGTATTCATATGAGAACTCAATGCTCTAACAAGGAAGATCAAAAGAATCTCAAGACAAAATGATCTAAAAAAGATAATTTCAAGTTGGAGAGAATCTGTTTCTCTATAGTTCACAACTGAAGCTGATTCCTGGTAAGTTTCATTCCATGTGGTTAAGTCCTTATGTTGTGACTAATGTTTTTCCTTATGCTCTAGTTGAGATCACACAAGTGGATATTGTAATGATATTTACAGTCAATGGGAAAAGTTTGAAGAAATACATTGAGGTACTTATTACTAATGTTGTGGTTTTCTTCACACTGCATGACCCCATCATCACATGATCATATCAGGCTATTCTTAACCCTTTCACTTTTTTATTCCTTTCCCTTTTTAAAATTATACATTTGGTGTTCATATATCATCTAATGGGATTACATTTTGGACAATGTAATATTTTATGTTTGATGGAGGGAACCTTTATTTTAGTAATTTCAGTTATTTTCCTATTTTTCAATTATTTAAAAAAAATTATTTTTTCAAAACTTTAGTGTTTATTTTTCAATTTTTTGTGTATTTTTGAAACATTTGAGTTGAAATTATTCTCATCACCATTTTGAAATCCACATAATGAAGTGAAAAAATTAATCCCCTGAAACTGAGCTTAAATGAATGATGAAAATGACTTGGTTTCGAGTTCAAATATTTAGTAATTTCCTAAAAAGTACAATGAATTATGAATCCCATGACACGTCTCACTGTATTTATATTTGAAATCACTTTCCTGTGAGGCTTATGAACCATTCTATTCATATTCATTACATTTACCTCATTTATTGAGAGAACCAAACCATGATTTATTTAACTGGAATTTGATTTATTCCAGTCAAAACTTGAGGGTTTAAGGTACTTATGTTTATATGATTGAGGCATTTGTGTGATATTAAAGCCCCTATTTCAAAGAATCCTTTTTTATAATGTCCTACCTTGAACATGTAATCCTATTAGCCATTAGAATTAATAAAAAACCTATTAGGATATCCACATTACACGACAATTTTTTATATCCAACCAACTATTGAAGTGAAATTGCATAATCTAGTTGAACTTAAGTGTGGGGGAAGCTATCCTGTGTTGTGCTACCAAATTCTGTGATATTGTTGGTGGAAATTTAAATTATGAAGAGATGTGTTTACTACTGATTAAAATCATCATATTGAATGTTGTTCCTTTTCTAGAGCTTTCATGATAAGTGAATTTGTGCCTTTCTAGAGCTTCTAATAGAGATAGAATGTTGTGCCTATCTAGAGCTTTCAAAAAAATCATGCTTGAGAAGATTGACATTTTTTCTTTTGAAATGTTGAATGGTGTGCACCTTAAATTATTTTTCATGATGATGAGCATGAATCGATGCTATGAGGATTTATGAGGAACCATATTAATGTAAAAATTAGATTAATTCAATTTTGTTTCAAAAAGAGTCAATCCATCCTCATTCAGCCTCAGCATTTTTCACATCATATCCTACCAACTGAAATCCATATAACAACCTTGAAAAGTTCTCATGATAAATATATGTCCTTGACTCAAATTGGTTGTTGATATAAGATTTTATCAAGACTATGGTGACCCTGGTATGAGTTTGGATGATAAAGACATTGATAAAAATTGACATTTGTGTGATAAGAGAAAATTCAGTTGTGGTAAGTGTTTTGTGCATGAGAGGATAAATGATGTGGAAATATATTGAATTATATAAATAGAGAACACAAAATATTGGAATTTTATGGGTCATGATATGTTTTGTTTTTTTTTTGTGGAATTGTTGGATCTCAAGGATATGTGTTTTAAAATTTATTTTGGTTTGATATTGATGTTTACTTGATATGAGGTTTTTCCCAGGAGTGCTAAAGGGTCACTATGGGCGAGTTGATGAAACAAAATTTTATTGAATATTTTATTGATAATAAATGTTATAATTTCCTCACATTATTCCAAATATGAACAATTTTGAAATATTATGTATTAGATCATTCATTTCCAAATTTGATGAAGATTCCTGTTTTACTCTTTTAATATTCATTGTAGTATGTCCGGAATAAATATTGTTATGTAAAATATTTCGACATAAAATTTTGAAACGGTGTTCCTAATGTAATGGGATACAAATTATATTCGGGATATGGGAGCTATATCATGAAATTGGGTGGAGTTAATGGGCCATGAAAACAAAGTTGGATAGAACCATCCAAATTGGACACCACATCACTATTTGGGCCATATCTTCTTTATCTGCACTTGGATTGAGCCCCAATTTAGAGGCAACCTCGGGGACATAATTATTAACAAATAATAATTTTATCAAAATATCCAATTCATTCGTTTTTAGGTCAACTATATGGTGATAATTGGAATAAAATATTTATCCGAGTTTTAATTTCACACATAAAAAAGTTCAGTAACCCTAGCCCTCAAAAAAGATATTTAAATGGGGTTTTCACTCTTTGGGAGAACTATTAGAGGCTTTGTTAAAGTGTGGACGAATGGGTGTCTTTTCATAACACCTCAAATCCCTTGGAATAATGAAGGCATTATGCAAATTTCTCTTCCAAGAAAGCTCTCCTCTCCCACCTCCTCTTTGTTTTTCCTTGTTTTTATGCTTGTAAAATGAATTTTCATCAATAAATATTTTGTGTTATAATATTTTCATCATCATATTTCTCTTACTAAGATGGAATATATGAGTAGATATGATATTGGGTATTCCCCTTTCAATGCATTTCTTATGAAAAACATCTCCACGATGAAAACACCGCCCATGGAAGAGTATTTTTCTTTGCAATCGATCGACCTCATACCTTATTCATTCGTTTATTGGGAATCAATGAGCTTCTATAATTCAATTAATTTGATATATTAATTGAGTTTTCAATTTAAATGAAACTAATAATGCAATTAAACAATAAACAAAAATAACGTGAGGTCTAGATTTTGTGTAAATTGTGAGAGAATGAACTTAATCGATAATACAAGACCACATAGGATAATTTTGTAGAGTTCAAATATAATAACTAAACCCAATTAATCCTCATTTCATGAGTGGATATGTTTTATAATTAACCACTTACCATAATATAACAATATAACATCAATCAAATCAGGGTGTTGTGATTACGTGTTCTGAAGCTAGACTAGGGTTTAAATAATTTCATCTTTGTGGTTAAGGAAACTCCAGTAGGGTTCAAGGGTTAACAAATTAGGGGATCATAATTAAGTGGAAATTTATTTTAACTATAATGATTAATAAGTAAATTAATAAGTAGAATTTGATCTATGAGACTTTCTAAAAATATTTTTTTTAAAAACATTTTCGTGTTGTGCTTTGTTAACTAAGTTTCATATCAAAATTAAATAAAATGCAATCTTCCTCCAGCAATCTTCTTCTAGATTTATAAACTATAAAGAACCCCATCCTTTCACATAGTTTTTTTTTCAATTGTAATTTATTTTTATAATACCTTTAAGATTATTTTTTAATATACATCCTCTTTTGAGAGACAACCTTGGTCAGCCACTCTGTTGCACCCAAGTAACCAAAAAATCACACTTTATTTGAAAGCACCCCTGACAGCACCTTTCAACAACCAACTTACATACCCAATAAATATGAGGATATAAAATAACCACCCATCCTTGGTTTATACCAGAACCACCTATAATTTGGTTTATCATGTAACCACCCTTCAAATGTCCATGAAGCATTATATAATCCTCACACAAAAAAAGATTTCAAATATCAATATTTAAAACATAAAATTTCATTTGCAGTGAAAATAAATAATATAAAGATATTTAAATTGTAAATCAACATTAAAAACCATATTCAACAGAAAAATATTTAAAAATAGTGTGTTGTATTTATTTTCCTTTTGAAAACATCACAAGTTGTTAATGAAACCAAATATCATATAATTTTCGTGGCAGCAGAAAGGTCATTGTGTATTAATCAAAATATTCCTCAATGAAAGGATTTTGTGATAATGTCCCTTAACTCAAGTCGGAGTTGGCTTGTTTATTAATTCATTTCCTAAATGACATGCATAAGTTAATTAAACTTTATTCAGAACCATTTTCAAGATTATTATTCCTTTTATATCACTAATTACCTTGCTAAAACAATTTTTTTTATTATTTGTGTTCATATCGAACATTTGGTCGACGTTCAGAACATCAGAAAAAAATGACTTTTTATAATTATAAATATGTCCATGTGGTAAAAATTACATTTTTTAAATAAATATATTCATGATTTAGATATCATATATATCATATATATCAAGTATATATGTATTTATAATATTCCCTAACATTTTCTCATATGAAATGAAATGCATCGTTCATGGAGATGGTATGTCGTACGTACGCATAGATGCTACATGTAATTCTTTTTCATATTTAATGGAATGAAAACTAAATGATAATTATGTATATAATAATTAAATTATAATATATATGTTATATATATTACATATCTCATTAATTTCATCATTTATATGTTCCATGTATAGAAAAAATGAGTCATATCACTTTGAGGGTGCGGTAGTCCGCACTTCCTCAAAGGAAATTATCATATTTATAAAACATGAAAAGCATAAAGTTGTGTTCTGAATGATAATTAATAAATAATAGAGATAAAATATATATCATATATATCATATATAATTACAGTTCCATCGTAATGGCCACAATAATAGGTGGTAGGAGAGATTGAACAATCATCGTTTCGTGAGGCAGTAGTCCACCATCCACGGAAACAATATGTTCTATACCCATTTTACGGAGGTGTGTGTAAGTGTAGTTTGAATAAGTTTCAAAAAAATAACCTAGTATATTTAGGATACTGGTTTTTTTATGTAAACAATTAATTATAATAGAATAGGGAGTGGATTAGGAAAAATAATGGAAAGGAACTTGAGAGAAGGCGTTACCTCAAATCGGGGTATCTTCTTTTGATTTGAGCTAAATGGATTTTTTCTATTGCCTTCTTCCTAGGGGAAGACTTCTAGGAGGAAGAGAGGGATGTTGGGAGATTATTAGAGCAGATTTTTAATGAGAAGAGGGGCTTGAGAGCTGTGAGTAATGGGTTAAAGGTGGTGTCCATTTATAAGAGGAAGGATGGGAACTTTATGAATCTTTTGAAATATTATTTTCATATAAAGTAAATTTGGATTTAAAAATGTCCCCAACTAATTTAATTTGATGATAAGGTTAGGATGGTTTATAATCATCTAAACCAATAGGTTTTATACAAGTTTTGGTTTCAAAATTAAACCTTATCATTTAGCTTTGACCCTTAGTTAACGAAATTATCTCTTACCATGTCTTCTTCAATATTCATACTATATGGTTAATATAGTTACTATAAAATTCCAATTGAACAAAAATGGGTTAACTAATGACATGTTAAACATTATCTAAGCCATATGTATAAATATTTGATATTTTGGACTATTATACCATTTAATAAAATAATATTTGTTTTTTTAAAAAAAATTGGTTAATTTTTATACTATTCACATCATGACTTTTTAAAAAAATCCATTAAAATTATTGTTTCAAAAAAAACATCATTAATATAGTGATAAAAAGTAAAAATCAACCAAAAAAATAGTGTATGAATAATAATTTTCAAAACAAATTTCTTTTAATACTTTTAATATAATTTATTTAAATCATTCATTAATAAGTTAATCACTAAATCTTCATTTTATCACAAATAAATTTATTTATTTAGTCATTAAAAATAATAAATAAAATACTATTATGTTGGAAATATTATCATTTTTCAATATAAAATTTATAGTGAAGAAGACAACTTATATAACCCCATATAAATGTTTTTTTACTAAAAGATAAATGTTTTGGTAATATTTTCCTTCACATTAAATTAAATGTAATTTTCACAAATAGGTGGTTCCATGGGTTCCAAACATCAACCCAAGGATTCCCATTATCAGAACTATCACATCCCAGAGTGTGAGGACATATTTTAGGGAAATGTAAAATTATTATAATATTATTTTTTACAATTATTTAAGAGATTTACACTTTATCCATGGTAAATAAAATATTTACTAAAGTTACTATTCATAATGTATCAAATTAAAAGGTATCTATTTAAAGAGTTTGGACCTACTGATTCCAAATATGGAATTCAATTATGCAAATTAAAAACACATAAGTTGGAGAAATTAATTTAAAATTAATACATGTTTCAAAACCCAAAAGCATGTTTTTAAGAAGTAAAAACTACCAAAATATTTACATGCGTTTATGTCCAGTTTCAAAGTAAAATTACTTCAAATAACCAAAATTGGATTAAATTAAAAAAATATAATATAATTACACTTTGAAAAAAATTAAAATGATAGTATAATCATATAAATAAATTAGATGAGAAGTCAGTTTTGACTTAAAATGCAGTATTTTTCACTATTCATTAAAAAATTAACTTTATCATCAAAATAACAAAAAATTACCCAATGTAATTTTTTTTCCCACTTCTAGTGAAGAATTTTATTTTGTCAAATGGATCATATAAAATTGACAAAACTAGATTTAAAAAGGGATTGCAATCAAAATGCGGTAAAACCACATTTTAAATATATTAGATTATTTATGCTCAAAATTGGATTCATTCTAATTTTAATCCTCTAAAATTAATTTTATAAAAATAAAAACATTTAACATACATGTTTAATAATAATATGGTCAGTTCTATTCATTCCATCCTATACAAGGGCTAGGCATTAACTACCATTTAAAATAATAAGGCCATATAATTATTATATTTCTTTGTATGACTCAGCCTCATGTGCAACATAAGATTTCCAAAAGAATATTTGTTTCATGTTGGGTACGCCATCGAAAAAACCATCCCCTTTAATATAAAATCAATATTTCATTCAAAAATATTAATATATATATAAAATTCACATTGTTTTTTTACTTATGATGCTACACTTAGTATAGGTAAAAAGGGAGACCTCAATTGATGATGAAATACTAAGATAATGATATGAGTATGATATGATGATCATATCATAAAAACTCAATACTCATTTTATCATGTATCCTAATCATGAAAAATTTCAAAAAAAAATTTCATTTGGATGACATGAATCATAAGAGTGATCTGTCACGACCCGACCTGTAATGAGGATCGAGCCACAACTACCCCAAGCCCGCCTCCATATACCAGGGGCTGGCGACTAGCGTCGAAGGCACAATAAACTAGGGAGGACATTGCCTAAGAAACTGTACACACACACACACGTTTCCAACTCAAGAAATAGTACAAGGAAAAGAAATCAAGATACAACACTGCTACAAAAAGGGGAACCAATATACATGCATCGACCTCTAACCAGTACAACCAAAGTGCTGAAAAGTAAACTGAATTGTAAAAAGGGAAAAACATGCACCCATCCAGAAAGGTTCCACAACCTGGAAACAAGTAAAACAAAGGTAAACCGCTAGTGAGTCTCACACCAAGGATGTCCTTCTATGGCCACTGAATGCAGCCCAAGCTCTTGTGTCATATACACTCCTCTGTAGTCTCGACTGACCTGTCTGTCGTCTGCAAGGGCACACCAAGTGCGGGCAAAGCCCAAGCAGGGGTGAGTATAAAAATACATAGTAGAATGCACCAAAATCTCGATGGAGAAACAAAGGATGTACTAAAATAGGGAGTTGTAGACAGAGCAGAGAACCATGTAAGAGTGTAAAAGAGAGAAAGAGATTGTAGATCAACCCAACAAAAGAATATTCTAGTCTTTCGCAGCAAAAACCGGGTTCTTACATCATTCCCTCCTTCAATCTTTTTGTCCCGGAAAAGAAAAACTAGGGGACTAACTCAGGGTACCAAGCCCACACCTGGCTCTTCCATACCCAGAAGAACTGTTGCACAGTCTAGGATCACCGCACATAGACCAAAGGATTTTATCTATTCATGCAAGGTCTTCCATTGTCGATGACACGCACAGGAGGACGCACACATCTCCTCAGGTAAGCCTTGCGGGAGACTTCGTGCACCCACTCCCAACTTTGGGGTCAGGGTAAGGTGGTAGACAACCTCACCATCCCTTCACACGGTCTCAAACATCCCAAAATCCCCCGGTGGTATATCACCTCCTCGATCGAACCTCCACGTCGCATGCCGCGACTGGAATCACCGCCCACACCTGGGACAAGGCCCTGTGATTCCCTCCTTCATAATATCCATATGGTGAAACACCCAAGGATATCTGGTCACGCAAGGTTACATAGTCGATGACTCGCAACTAGGACTCACTTACACGTTCAGAGAGCGAAGGGGTCAACACCATCGACTAAAGAAAAAGGTCATACACCTTTTACCTTACCAACACAGGGTTACACTGACGCCCTGCGTCACCCTCGGTAACCCCTCGAGCAAGGATTTAGAAGAAAGGGTACCTCACACAGTGTCTAACAAGTTCTACTAAGAAAAGTAGAAAAAGTCACAGAGCGTACTTCTTATCATCTCTTGCGTTGCCGGATTGAAAACAACCACAACACACAGCTGCCCGCGGCCCATCCGTCAACTCCCTGAGCCTGACATTTGACGCTAAGTGGTGGTGGAAGGACCTCACAATGTCGTCCGCCGACCATAGTTCCGACATCTTTCTGCCAACACTGCCTCCCTGGGGACCACCCTGTCCTCACCTGGGAGTTTTATTATCACGACACTGCCTCGGTTGTGGTGGTGCATCTACCAACCATCTATAATACTTAGCACATTTGGTCAAGTAATCTGACGCCACATGGTCTCTCACATCAAAAATGTAGCACTAGTATTCCATGGGATATCTATTTGCTCTATGCTATCCCCGACCATTTGTCTGAGTCTCATCAAGGGGAAACCTCCAACGTCGAGGCCCCACCAATCGACGTCCCTCTACCAGAAATTTCTCTGTCACCAGTGCCTGCTCCAGTACCATGAGATGGGTGAGTATGCACAAGGGCACTACACTAGCATGAATCTACTCTACTGAGATCTCGTTCAAACTTGTATGATCGAAAGTTTCCATCACGGACCATGTCCGGATAAAAACGTGCACAGTCTGCGAAACTAGTCTATACATAGGCACCGTCATCCATCCGTCCTAAAACTGTAGGATCTCATGGATCCGAATGAGGCATAAGCAGGAGGGTTAAAACTCCTCATGAAACCGCAGATGAAGGTCACCTCACTAAAGTGACAACTCATCGAGTATCCATGTAATCTTGGCTCTACTATGCAAAACTGCGGGGTGGAAAAAGACTGGTTGTCAATGCCATCATCTAACCTGTCAGTGTCCGAACAAGCCTGAAGAGGTGGACCACCGACTCTAGTCAAACCTTCACTGCCTGAGGGTATGGCTTACCGTGGAACCTCAGCAGTCTCCGACGCTGGAACTCACGTAGCACGTCCACCCTACGCTCATCATCGGCCCTCGCTTCCGGTACTAATCGCTACTCCATAGGTAGAGGTGCTACTGCCTATCCTTCTGGAGAAAGGGTAATCGTATGATGGATCTTGAACTAAGGCCTCTTCACTCACGTAATCATCATCATGAACCGGAGATACTATCCTAGCTGGATACCATCGCAGATACATCCCTAACCTGATCAAGGAGCACCGCAGTCAAATGAGAATATATCAACAACGATGGGGAGATGACTCAACAAGGACAGTCAAGGACTCAATCATATATGATGCATGAACCAAATTCACTGCAACCAGTGTATCAGTGTTCCGAGTCGACAAGCGGGTTATCAGGGTCCTCATGAATGGATATGTCGGCCGTCACACCATCACTGGACTCCCTGGCCTAAGAGCCTCTCTCGAGACACATTGACACTATTGCCCCAAAACTCAACCAATTACTTTTTAGGGACATCCGAACATCTCCCCAAGGAATGAACCACCTCTGATACCACATTGTCACGACCCGACCCATAACAAGGCTCGAGCCGCAACTACCCCAAGCCCGCCTCCATAGGCCAAGGGTTGGAGACTAGCACCGAAGGAACAATAAACTAGGGGAGGCCTTTTCCTAAGAAACAGTACACACACGCACACATCCAACTCAAGAAACAGTGAAAGGAAAAGAAAGCAAGATACAACACTGCTACAAAAAGGGGAACCAACATAAATTCATCGACCCCTAAACAGTACAAGAAAAGTGCTGAAAAGTAAACTGAACAGTAAATAGTGAAAAACACACACCCATAAAGAATGGAGCCACAACCCGGCAACAGGTAAAACAAAGGTAAACCGCTAGTGAGTCTGACACCCAGGAAGTCCTTCTACGGACACTGAACGCATCCCAAGCTCTTGTGTCATATACGATCCTCTGTAGTCTCGACCGACCTATCCATCGTCTACAAGGGCAAACCAAGTTCGGGCAAATCTCAAGCAGGGGTGAGTATAAAAATACTCAGTAGGATGCCCTGAAATCTCGAGGGAGCAACAAGGGAAGTACAAAAATGGGGAGTAGTAGACAGAGTAGAGAATAGTGTAAGAGTGGAAAAGAGATAAAGACAGTGCAACTCAACCCAACAAAAGAAAAGAAGCAGACTCGTCCAGATGCAAGGAGCTAGAGACGGTGAGAAGACAAACTTCCCGTTGATTCTTCACTGCCTATAGGAGGATAGTAGACTCGTCCAACAAAAAATATCTAGACATGGAAAGAATGTGGCATACCCTGCGTGTCTTCGCCCCTCCTAGAAGGTGAGTAACCAATCCTAAGGAGTGGAAACAACAATATCATGTATATATATGCTCAACGAGAAACCCGAATGAATGGGTAAGGGGGCCTCTATCTCCCAGCTCAACCCAAGAACAGTCACCAACTGTTCAAAGGATATCCAACACTGAACCCATGTGTCATGCATGTCAACCAAAGAGGTACAAGTCAAAGGGGCTCAATCAACACAACTTGATACTATCCGCTTTAGGTGTAACTGTCTCACCTGCACGGCTTTTAGGTCGTGTCACAAGAACGTGTCTCGGTGGAAAAAACGCCCCTCATTCTCATATGTCCTAAGGTCATGCCAAAGCTGTCACATCACCGATTCGCACAACCAAAGACCCTGCTCTGATAGTCATGGATAAAAATTCACTAACTAGCCTCATAAGAAGGCATGAGTCAGAAATGCTAATAGGTGACCCACTACCCAGCCTTGCGGGATGGTAGACCATGATGCATCAGTAGGCGACCCACTGCCCAGCCCTGCTGGAGGTTAGACCCAGAAAAAGTCAACAGGTGACCCACTGCCTATCCCTACTGCAGGGTAGACCCATAACACGTCGACAGGTGACCCGCTGCCCAGTCTCTGCTGGAGGGTAGACCTAGAAGTAGTTGACAGGCGACCCACTGCCCAGCCCTGCTGGAGGGTAAACTTGAAAGTAGTCGACATGCGACCCACTGCCCAGCCCTGCTGGAGGGGAGACCTGAATGCAGTCGACTGGGGACCCACTGCCCAGCCCTGCTGGAGGGTAGACCTGAAAGTAGTCGACAGCCGACCCACTCCCCAGCCCTGCTGGAGGGTAGACCTGAAATTAGTCGACAGGCGACCAACTGCCCAACCCTGCTGGAGGGTAGATCGGAAAGTGGTCGACAGGCGACCCACTGCCCATCCCTGTTGGAGGGTAGACCCGGATGTAGATGACAGGTGACCCACTTCCTAGTCTCTCCTAGACGGTAGACCTGGTAACGGGTCCAATAACTCAGCACTGCAACTGACATCACCAGGTGTTACGAATATCGCTACCGTGCATTTGTTCAGAGGGCGTCGAAGGGACCTCCATAAAACACCATCCCATGTTTCTACATTTAATGAGATCTCAAATGAGGTTTTACATGCCCGAACGAATCACACCGTTGCAAACCTCGTGGAAAAACATGCAAGATAGGCCATTTATTCGCCCGAAATGGTCCACCAGTGAATATAGCACTATTCACCGTAGCCAGCCCATGTGGGGCCCACACCAAGATCCCAAAATCGAACAAACGAATCACACCAGTGTGATCCCCTCAGAAAGACACACAATATTGAGTACTCAATCACCCAAAATGGACACCCGGTAAAAAGGGTACTATTCACTATAGCCAGCCTAGGTGGCACCCACACCACGATCCCGAAAAAAGGTCCGGCGACCTATGCCATTGCGAAGATCTCGGAAAAACACATCATAATGACTAATCATTTTCCCCGAATGGACGTCTGATGAAAAATTCACAATACAGTACACACAGCTTAAAATACGGCCCATGGGGCCCATGCCTCGACCCCGACATCATCGCCTGAAACCACCCTGGTTAATCTCGTCTCGATGCCAGGGTCACAACGCCACTGAATGTGCCTAAAACGGAATCTGGATGTAGAAGCTGCAACTCCCCGCGTTATACGCAAACGGGACTCCGTGGGGCCCACACCTCGGCCCAAATTTAGGCTGGTAGATTGCACTGTTTCCATCCCCTCGGAAAAACACTCAGAAATGAGTGCTCATTCACCCCAAACAGATGTCGGGTGAAAAAGTGACATTCTACCGTAAAACGTACTAACTAGGCCCTGTGGGGCCCAAAAATTGTCTCCAACCCGAATGCTTCGTAAAGCAAATCAAAAAGTCCGCACAAGGATGAGAATCATGCTGCCGCTGACGGCGCGTCAATCGGACATCCCAAACAGGAGTTAGGTCTGACGCAAGAATAATTAATTAAATAAATTAATTATCTGCATTAAACGTTTCATGCCTCTGATCAACGAAACCTCATAGAAAAGGTTTCGAACCAACTTTGGAAGGTCCGTCTCAACTCCAGGGCCATAGCGCCTCTGACGGCACATCAAACAGATGTCCGGTTTGCGAATACGTCCGCTGCAACCATAATAATAATTTAATATTATTAAGTTAAATCGCTAGGGGGCACCCGCATTTTGGTGCAAGTAACACCCGAGATTTTTATGAGTAATATTTTGTTTTTATATATCATCAAAGCAAGCTTTCACTACATACTAGCTTGGCTTACTTTACACGCAATCGCGACCTTCCTCGATAGCTTGCGTCGTACGCAATACCGAGTTTCACTAAACAAAGATATGATATTATTAAAACTAGCTGTTATCAATAGTAATAACCACTTTTTGAAATTTTATAAATTTTATTTTTCAAAATGGACTTCATTTTTGGATTCGGAATACCGAAATTAACCTAGGGTGAAATTTTGGTATTTTTCTGAAAACATTCAATTTTTGATGAATAGTGAAACCACTAAGTGGTAGGTTAAAAACTGAATTTTGCATAAAACTTAATTTTACTGCTTATGTGAATGGAATTTCGAAAATTCTACAGACACGGTTGATATCAGTATGTAAAATGTGGTTCAATGAGATAAATTTTTTTTGGTGAATAGTAACTTTTTACTTTTTTTGCCGCAGTTAATAGTAAATAGGGTAACTAAGGGTAAATATGATATTACTATTACCCTAACACATGTACTAATTCAATTGGATAAGTGTAATTCGACCAAAAACAACCTTATGAATAAAATATGACCACTTAGGCCCACTTGAGTTATATTAGGACATTTATTATTAATTTATTTAAAGATGGGTTAAAATAGTTAATGTCAAAGTTTAATAAGTAAATAATTTTTAATATGGGGTTATACATAAGATAAATTCGACAATAAATATTCATTAGAAAGCTAAAAAAATTTCCTACATAATGGTATTTTATTTATAATTTTTAGACATTAAATAATTTAAGTTAATTATGACACAACGATGATGCAGTAATAATCTTATTTATGAAATATTGACATAATTGATGTTATAAACACCAAAATAAATGTAATTTGAGACTTTTTATGAATTACACTAATTTTTCTAGGTTACTATGATATATTAGTGTTGATTTAATCAACTTGGTTCGAACATATAATTCTGTTATGACTTTCACAAAAATCATAAATCAAATAGTGTCAAAATTGACACAAAATAGTTTTTAAATCAAATATTATATTATTAATTGTTATTTTATTCCTAAAAATCTAAGGTTCGGCCAAATGACTTAGATAAGGATATATATATTAATAATAAACAATTTGGGGTTCGTTTGGCATGTTATAGTAAGTGTATTAACCATATAGTGAAAGAAAACAAAAAGACATGGTAAAAGTTAAATTATTTAACTTAGAGTTAAATCTAATTGATAAGGTTAAAATAATACCCTAAACTTGTCTAAATCATATTGGTTGATAGGATTTCGACCCATCCCCACTTTAGCTTCTAAATAAGACCCTTTGGAACCATTATAAACCGATTTGACTTTAATATAAAATAATATTTTGAGATATTTCTAAGGTGCCCCTCTCCTCCCTTATAAAAGGGCACATCCTCCCCCTCCTCCTCACACCAATTTGAGCACTCAAGCTCGTCCACCCCCTGCCATGTTCTCCTCTCCACTTCCCTAGAATAATACTAGAGGTCCTGGTCTTCTTAAAAGACCAATCTTAGTTCCCTAAGTGGAGGATTCAAAGAGGCGTTCCAAAGAAAAGGTAATATCCATTACCGATCTTTTCAATTTCTTTCTTCTTCAACATCTTCTTCTTTAGTTGTTTCATGATAAAGTAATAAAATAAGTATTACTTACATACTGATATGTTATTATAAATATTAAACAACCCTAATTCACCTTCTTTCAATCCTACGGAAAAATGAAATCCCCGCGCGTGCGTACGTACGGAATACCGTCTCCACACCGTGGTGTAATCTATTTTCCACCACCACCTTACAAGGATGGGTATAATGGTGTAATGAGTAACTATTTATGATTATTATAAAGTAATATTGATACTGAAATAATATATATATACTCCAATACAATTCCACGATCATAGGAACGATATCATCACTCGTGTGTACGTACGGAATACCGTCTCCACGATGTGATGCGACTCGTTCTACATGATCATCATTACATAGTAATTATATAAATGAATTTAATGAATAAATATGATATATGTTAGACTAATACCATTCTGGATATAAGGTATCTATAACCTTAAAAGAAGAATAATAATTTATTCGGCAAAACACGCATAAGAACAAAAGGCAATAAAGACCCGAGTAACAAGTAACAATGAAATATTACTAACAAGAAGCTAAGAATATGACCATATATGATATCATATCAATATGTATGATTCAGGAATAAGTCAATAACATTATTTAAACCATTATACAGGAGCTTCGGACACGTACAAAGCAAATCGGACCTAAGGTAAGGGAAATATCACAATCTCATTTTTATCCGAGATTGTTTATTCGTAAGTATTTACTGGGGTGTATTTTATCATCCACATCCATTTTTCATCAATATGTAATATTATTTCCATCCACCTACAATTGTTTAAATCCATTTTTACCCTTTGGTGAGTTTTTAGTAACATGTATGAATGGAATCTTTTGTCGTTTTTCGTACGAGGTACTTTTTGACTTTTCCGACAAAAGTACGAAGAATGTTTTTTTTAACTTATACGGCATGAATGGATTTTTAAAACATTATTTCCAAGAAACTTCTTTTACAAGTATTCAAGTTTATTTTTAAAAAACTTCTTTTATTTTAAAGTCATATGACATGTTATGAAAGGAAAAATGTTTTTGAAGTAGAAAATATATTTTCCTCAAGAATAGAGTTCAAGTATTTTATCAAAATTATTTTCCATCTAAGATAATAAAAGGGTTCTGTTTTTATCCCTATTATTACATTGGTTTGATTATGTTGTGATGGAAATATTTTTATGAAGTCCTTTATCTTATATGAATTGTTTTATGATGTCATGTTGTTTAAGAATCCCATTTTTATTACATGGGTTACGCTATGATGTATGGTTTATGATTATGTGGCACACATAAGAAAGAATTCATTATAAAAAGGGTGGGACCTATATCTCCCTCCAATGCATTGGGTAAAGATTTTATATCTCATGAGATAGAAATGGCTGGAACGGTATATTATACCGGTTCAGTGAAACAGGACTGGAACGAGGGTGACTCGGTTCAGAAAGGGACTTTTTCCACTAAGATAGTCTTGGAAATTAGTCATGACCAACAAGAAATTATTTTCCATGATTATGTGTGCATGCCACAAAGCTTCAAGTTTCATGTTATGATTATGGGGATCTCATTTTCACTTCTATGATTTATTCCATGTTAAGATATTATGATCTCTTTTGCAGGTTATGATTTTCAAAAAGATATGATATGATTTTTATTTCCTTTATTTGCCCTTGCTGAGAATTTGAGCTCACCCTTTTATGTTTTCTTTTCCCCAGGTCAGGAAGATGGATATTAAGTAGAATATGCTTAAAGGGACCCTAGATATGATGAAATAAATGGGAGACACTGTAGAAGATTTATGAACCAGTTGTTTATGTTTCCCAGTTTCTAAAGACACTATACCTATACGGTCCTTTGTGGTTTTGTCATATGTTGTAATAAGTGTGCTTCAATTTTGAAGTATTAACAATGTATGTAATGTATGGGTCGTTATAGTTGGTATTAGAGGCAAAGGATGTAGGAATGTATCCGATCCTTGGGAACTCTCACATGTGAGCGTTGGACGAAGCATGGCTCTCCGCCTAAGGGCTTCATGTGGAAATGGCTGCCACTGGGGATGGTGGTGTGTCCCGCCCAGGGGGTGTAGCCGCCCATTGAGTTCCCTGATAGGTATCAACTATAGTCCACTGGAAGTAATTCCAGTCCTTTATAGTTGGTATCAGACGAAAGGTATAATCAACCTTTGAAACTAGGATGTGAAAGCCTTAGTAAGAACCCTAAGGATAAGTCTAAGCATATAACACAATCTTAGTGTTTTAGAAATGGACATGAATACCCTAGGATAAGACCTTAAGTGTGAAATTTTATCCTTGATTATGTGGTTTTCCTATTATAATTAGTGTTGGTCACACTATTCTTCTTGGTTTTAGTCAATGGCTGGAACCCGAAGGAACCGTGTTAATGCGATGGGCAATGCAATGATTGTCCCCCTAAGCAACCAAACGATATGGGAGCTGGAATGCAAAATCTTGTAGCCATGCTCACACAACTTTCTCAAGCTATGAATCATGCAGGACTTCCAAACGAGCAAAGGAAGGAACAACATTCTGTTGAATCCTTCATGAGGCAGTGTCCACCTTCTTTCAGTGGGTCTACTGATCCATTAGTTTCTGAACAATGGATTAGTACTACTGAAATGATATTTTCAGTTCATCAATGTTTTGACCATGATAAAGTCATCCTAGCAGTGTATCGTTTGGAAGGAGATGCTGATCAATGGTGGAATATTATTAAGAATACGAGGCAAAGGGATGAAATTGAGTCTATGGAATGGGACAAGTTCAAGAACATATTTTTCAATAAGTACTTCCCTCGTATTCTCCGAAAAAAGTTGGAGAAAGAGTTTCTTGAACTGAAGCAAAGGGATGATGAATCTGTTGGTACCTATGAAGAAAATTTTACAAGACTTGCAAGGTACGCTTCTGGTATTATTATCCAACCTGAGAGTAAGATCGATCGATTAATTAGTGGCGTAAAACCAAGTCTTTGAAGGGCGTTAGCCATAAGGGACTTCAATAGCTACGAGGAAATCGTTCGATGTGATCTCAAAGTCGAGATGGAGATTGGAGTAACCCATCTGTCACATGGGTTTGATAAGAAGAGGAAGATGGAATTCAAAGGAAAATCTAAAGAGCACACTGAAAAGAAGATGATCTTTCCCTTATGCTCAAAGTGTGGAAAGAAACATGGAGGGAGTTGTCTTAAAGGGACAAGTAAATGTTTCAAATGTGGAAAGGAAGGTCATCGGGCATTTGAATGCCGCGATAATGGGAAGAAGATGTCTAATGATGCAAACAAAGGAAGGGATACACAGAATGAACCTACTGCACTTCAATGTTTCATGTGCAAGGAGATGGGGCATTATGCCAATAAATGCCCAAATCCAAGGGTTGATGATGATGGTCGACGTCAACAAAATCTTAAGGCTAAAGACAAAGGAATGTCACATGCAATTTCTATCAGCGATGTGGAGTACGATAATGAAGTGGTGAAAGGTACACTTACCATCCACTCTAAAGTAGCAAATGTTTTATTTGATTCTGGATCCACCCACTCTTTTATTTCTGAAATTTTTTTTAAGGGTATCACCGTATTACCTCAACAATTAGATGTTGAGTTAGCTGTGAAAACACCTAATGGCACAACAGTCGCATCAAAAGTTTATAATTCTTCTCTGATCGAAGTTTGGGGGAAAGTGCTTCCTGCAAATCATGTGATCCTTCCTGTAGTGGAATTTGATGTGATTCTTGGCATGGATTGGCTTTCTCTACATGGAGCTCATATCAATTGCCAAAGAAGGGAAGTCACATTTCATATTCCAGATCAATCTATGATCGTCTATCAATGCAAGGATGAACATAACCTTCCAGTGGAAATTTATTCCATCTTATGGGTATTGATTCCACTAAATGAAGGTTATTTATCTCAAATGGTTGGTGAGAAACTAACGATTAAGAATATGCCCATTGTACGGGAGTTTGATGGTGTCTTTCCGGAGGAACTACCGGGTCTTCCACCAAATTGTGAAGTTAAGTTTTCAATAGAACTCGTACCGGGTGCTTTTCCTATTTTAAAGACACCTTATAGAATGGCCCCAATTGAGTTGCAGGAATTGAAGAAGCAACTCCAAGAGAATCTTGATAAGGGATTCATACGCCCTACTGCGTCACCTTGGGGAGAACCTATTCTATTTGTTTAGAAGAAAGATGGATCAATGAGACTCTGCATTGATTATCGAGAACTTAACAAGATCACTATCAAGAACAAATATCCTCTCCCACACATTGATGACTTATTTGACCAACTACGCGAAGCTCAATACTTTTCCAAGATTGATCTTCGTTCAGGGTATCATCAATTAAGGGTCAAAAGGGAGGATATACCAAAGACGGCTTTCCGTACAAGGTATGGACACTATGAATTTATAGTGATGCCATTTGGTCTTACTAATGCCCCTTCTATCTTCATGGATCTAATGAATAGATTCTTTAGAGACTATCTTGATCAATTTGTGGTAGTATTTATAGACGATATTCTTGTCTATTCAAAGAGCAAGGAAGAGCATGAAGATCACTTGAGAATTATATTGAAGACCCTGAGAAAGGAGAAGCTTTATGCCAAATTTACCAAGTGTGAATTTTGGGTTCAAAAAGTTTCATTTTTGGGTCACATAATCTCAAAAGAGGGGATATCTGTGGATCCAGCAAAAATAGAGGTTATCGAAAGATGGTCAAGACCAACAAAAGTAACTGAGATCCAAATTTTTCTTGGTTTGGCAGGATATTATCAATGTTTTGTAAAATATTTTTCATGATTATCTAATCCATTCACCAAGTTTACTCGGAAAGGAGTTAAGTTTGTTTGGACAGAGGAATGTGAAGAGAATTTCAAGGAGCTGAAAAGAAGGTTATCCAGTGCACCTGTGCTCACACTGCCTTATAGTGGAGAAAGGTTTGTGATCTATAGTGATGCATCCAAGAAGGGATTGGGGTGTGTTCTTATGCAAAATGATATGGTGATAGCATATGCCTCACGACAGTTGAAAATCCATGAGCAAAATTACCCAACACATGATTTGGAGTTGGCTGTAGTAATCGTTGCATTAAATATTTGGAGGCATTACCTTTATGGTAAAAGGTGTGATATTTATACTGATCATAAAAGTTTAAAGTATATTTTCACACAAAAGGAGTTGAATATGCGTCAAAGAAGATGGTTGGAGCTGATTAAGGATTATGACTGCTCAATCCATTACCACCCTGGGAATGCAAACAAGGTGGCAGATGCATTAAGTCGACAAGACCATGCTAGTTTATCCATGATGAGGATAACAAAAGATCCAATATTTATGAATTTACAAAGGATGGATCATGGAATTATAATGGAAGATGAAAAATCTTATCTTTCTATAATTAATGTTCAACCATCTATACATGTGAAGATTAAAGAGGCACATAAAGAAGATGTCGAGTTACAAAAGAAGTTGAGAAATGCTCCTGAATTTAACATTGATTGTGATGGGATAATAAAGTTCAGTAATCGGGTTTGTGTTCCTCCCATCCCCGAATTAAAGAAGGAGCTGCTGGATGAGGCTCATAGTTCATCATTCTCTATTCATCCTAGAAGCACGAAGATGTATAAGGACCTGAAAGAGTACTTCTGGTGGGATGGCATGAAAAGAGATGTTGCTGAATATGTCTCTCGATGCTTGGTTTGTCAACAAGTTAAAGCTGAGAGACAGAAGTCTAAGGGGATGTTACAACCATTACCCATACCCGAATGGAAATGGGAAAACATCACTATGGACTTTGTCACAGGACTTCCTAAAACATCCAAAGGAAATAATGCTATTTGCGTCACAGTTGATCATCTTAAAAAGTATGCACACTTCATTGCAATTAGAGAGGATTTCTCTCTAGATCAGCTTGCCAGGATATATGTAAAGGAAGTGGTAAGATTGCATGGAGTACCACTTTCTATTATATCTGATCGGGATCCGAGATTTACCTCGAAGTTCTGGCGAAGTCTTCAGCATACTCTGGATACAGAGTTGAGTTTCAGCACTGCTTATCATCCCCAGACAGACGGTCAGTCTGAGAGAACAATTCAAACCCTAGAAGATATGTTGAGAGCTTGCTCTATGGATTTCAAAGGAGGTTGGGATCAACACCTACCTTTGGTGGAATTTTCTTATAATAATATCTTTCACTCCAGTATTCAGATGGGTCCTTATGAAGCTCTCTATGGAAAGAAATACAGGACTCCAACTTGCTGGGATGAAGTTGGGGAAAGAAAGCTATTAGGACTGATCTCGTTGATGAAATGGAAGAAAAGGTCAGATCTATTCAACAACACATAAGAGCAGCTCAGATTCGACAGAAATGTTATGCCGACAACCGAAGAAAAGACCTAGAGTTTGAAGTGGGTGATAAAGTGTTCTTACGAATATCTCCCTGGAAAAGGGTTATGAGATTTGGAAAGAAGGGGAAGTTGAGCCCTAGATATATCGGTCCTTTCGAAATTCTGGATCGTGTTGGAAAGGTAGCTTACCGATTGGCGCTTCCCCCGAATCTCTCTCAAGTTCACGATGTGTTCCATGTATCCCTCCTGAGAAAGTACATACCTGATCCTTCTCATGTACTCAGCTCAGAAGTTGTACCGCTGGAGCAAGATCTTTCTTATGAAGAACAGCCGATAGAGATTCGGGATCGTAGCGAAAAAGTCCTACGAAACAAGACCACTCGATTGGTGAAAGTTTTATGGAGGAACCACCAATTAGAAGAAGCTACATGGGAGGTTGAGGATATTATGAGGGAGAAATATCCTCATCTTTTTGTTACAAAGTGACGAATTTCGAGGGAGAAATTCTTTTTAAGGGGGGTAGAATGTAACACCCGAGATGTTTATGAGTAATATTTTGTTTTTATATATCATCAAAGGAATATTTCACTACATACTAGCTTGTCTTACTTTACACGCAATCGCGACCTTCCTCAATTGCTTGCATCGTACGCAATACCGAGTTTCACTAAACAACGATATGCTATTATTAAAACTAGCCGTTATGAATAGTAATAACCACTTTTTGAAATTTTATAAATTTTATTTTTCAAAATGGACTTCATTTTTGGATTTGGAATACCGAAATTAGCCTAGGGTGAAATTTTGGTATTTTTCTGAAAACTTTCGATTTTTGATGAATAGTGAAACCACTAAGTGGTAGGTTAAAAACTGAATTTTGCATAAAACTTAATTTTACCGCTTCTGTGAATGGAATTTCGAAAATCCGAAAAACACAGTTGATATCAGTAAGTAAAATGTGGTTCAATGAGATAAAAATAAGTTTTGGTGAATAGTAACATTTTACTTTTTTTACCGCGATTAATAGTAAATAGGGTAACTAAGGGTAAATATGATATTACTATTACCCTAACACATGTCCTAATTCTATTGGATAAGTGTAATTCGACCAAAAACAACCTTATGAATAAAATATGACCACTTAGGCCCACTTGAGTTAGATTAGGACATTTATTATTAATTTATTTAAAGAAGGGTTAGAATAGTTAAAATCAAAGTCTAATAAGTAAATCATTTTTAATATGGGGTTATACATAAGTTAAATTATACAATAAATATTCATTAGAAATATAAAGGATTTTCCTACATAATGGTATTTTATTTATAATTTTTAGACATTAAATAATTTAATTTAATTATGACACAATGATGATGCAGTAATTATCTTATTTATGAAATATTGACATAATTGATGTTATAAACACCAAAATAAATGTAATTTGAGACTTTTTATGAATTACACTAATTTTCTAGGTTACTATGATATATTAGTGTTGATTTAATCAACTTTTTTCGAACATATAATTCTGTTATGACTTTCACAAAAATCATATATCAAATAGTGTCAAAATTGACACAAAATAGTTTTTAAATAAAATATTATATTATTAATTGTTATTTTATTCCTAAAAATCTAAGGTTCTGCCAAATTACTTAGATAAGGATATATATATTAATAATAAACAATTTGGGGTTCGTTTGGCATGTTATAGTAAGTGTATTAACCATATAGTGAAAGAAAACAAAAAGACATGGTAAAAGTTAAATTATTTAACTTAGAGTTAAATCTAATTGATAAGGTTAAAATAATACCCTAAACTTGTCTAAATCCTATTGGTTGATAGGCTTTGGACCCATCCCCACTTTAGCTTCGAAATAAGACCCTTTGGAACCATTATAAACCGATTTTGACTTTAATATAAAATAATATTTTGAGATATTCCTAAGGTGCCCCTCTCCTCCCTTATAAAAGGGCACCTCCTCCCCCTCCTCCTCACACCAAATTGAGCACTCAAGCTCGGCAAACCCCTGCCATTTTCTCCTCTCCACTTCCCTAGAATAATCCTAGAGGTCCTGGTCTTCTTCAAAGACCAATCTTAGTTCCCTAAGTGGAGGATTCAAAGAGGCGTTCCAACGAAGAGGTAATATCCATTATCGATCTTTTCAATTTCTTTCTTCTTCAACTTCTTCTTCTTTTGTTGTTTCATGATAAAGTAATAACATCAGTATTACTTACATACTTATATGTTATTATAAATATGAAACAACCCTAATTCACCTTCTATCCATCCTACGGAAAAATGAAATCACCGCGCGTGCGTACGTACGGAATACCGTCTACACGCCGTGGTGTAATCTATTTTCCACCACCACCTTACAAGGATGGGTATAATGGTGTAATGAGTAACTATTTATGATTATTATAAATTAATATTGATACTGAAATAATATATATATACTCCAATACAATTCCACGATCATTGGAACGATATCATTACTCGTGCATACGTACGGAATACCGTCTGCACGATGTGATGTGACTCGTTCTACATGATCATCATTACATATTAATTATATAAATGAATTGAATAAATAAATATGATATATTTTACACTAATACCATTCTGGTTATAAGGTATCTATAACCATAAAAGAAAAATAAGAATTTATTCGGCAAAACATGCATAAGAACAAAAGGCAATAAAGACCCGAGTAACAAGTAACAATGAAATATTACTAACAAGAAGCTAAGAATATTACCATATATGATATCATATCCATATGTATGATTTTGGAATAAGTCAATAACATTATTTAAACCATTATACAGGAGTTTCGGACACGTACAAAGCAAATCGGACCTAAGGTAAGGGAAATATCACAATCTCATTTTTATCCGAGATTGTTTATTCGTAAGTATTTACTGGGGTGTATTTTATCATCCACATCCATGTTTCATCATTATGTAATATTATTTCCATCCACCTACAATTGTTTAAATCCATTTTTACCCTTCGGTGAGTTTTTAGTAATATGTATGAATGGAATCTTTTGTCGTTTTTCGTACGAGGTACTTTTTGACTTTTCTGACAAAAGTACGAAGAATGTTTTTTTTAACTTATACGGAATGAATGGATTTTTAAAACATTATTTCCAAGAAACTTCCTTTACAAGTTTTCAAGTTTATTTTTAATCAACTTCTTTTATTTTAATGTCGTATGACATGTTATGAAAGGAAAAATGTTTTTGAAGTAGAAAGGATATTTTCCTCAAGAATGGAGTTCAAGTATTTTATCAAAATAATTTTCCATATAAGATAATAAAAGGGTTCTGTTTTTATCCCTATTATTACATTGGTTTGATTATGTTGTGATGGAAAAATTTTTATGAAGTCCTTTATCTTATATGAATTGCTTTATGATGTCATGTTGTTTAAGAATCCCATTTTTAATACATGGGTTACGCAAGGATGTATGGTTATGATTATGTGGCACACATAAGAAAGGATTCATTATAAGATGGGTGGGACCTATATCTACCTCCAACGCATTGGGTAAAGATTTTATATCTCATGAGATAGACATGGATGGAACGGTAGGTTATTCCGGTTCAGTGAAACAGGACTGGGATGAGGGTGACTCGGTTCAGAAAGGGACTTTGTCCACTAAGATAGTCTTGGCAAGGAGTCATGACCAACAAGAAATGATTTTCCAGGATTATGTGTGCATGCCACAAAGTTTCAAGTTTCATGTTATGATTATGGGGATCTCATTTTCACTTATATGATTTATTCGATGTTAAGATATTATGATCTCTTTTGCAGGTTGTGATTTTCAAAAAGATATGATATGATTTTTATTTCCTTTATTTGCCCTTGCTGAGCATTTGAGCTCACACTTTTATGTTTTCTTTTCCCCAGGTCAGGAAGATGGATATTAAGTAGAATATGCTAAAAGGGACCCTAGATATGATGAAATAAATGGGAGACACTGTAGAAGATTTATGAACCAGTTGTTTATGTTTCCAAGTTTCTAAAGACACTATACCGATATGGTCCTTTGTGGTTTTGTCATATGTTGTAATAAGTGTGCTTCAATTTTGTAGTATTAACAATGTATGTATTGTATGGGTCGTTATAGTGCGTAACCGAAAAACCTCGAAACTCACTTTAAAAGAACTGCCCCTTCAATCACAGTCTCACAGCTACAGACGGCGTGTCAATCAGACGCGCCGTTTAAGAGTTACGGCCCCCGAATGCAAGGGGGCCAAACCGGGCCGGTCCACCCCAGCCTGCAGCCCAGCCGCGGGTCCGACCCAGTACGCTGCGGCCCACTGGCCGCGGCCCACCTCAAACCGCTGGACCCGAGCGGGTTCGGCCCTCCTCAACCGACCGGCCAAAAGTTCGGTCTCCGTCACTACGTAGGACCCGCATGAGGCGGGTCCTTGCCTCCTCCGAAACAGACCAGCCGAAGCCGGTCTTCGTTGACCCCAGGAAGACCCATGCGGCGCAGGTCCTTCCTCCTCTGCACGCCGAGTCCAGGAGCTCGGCTCCTCCTCCACCAAACGTGACCGGCGCCCTCACCCTCGCCCGCAGCGCCCTACTGCGACACTGTCACGCATCGCCGTGGCCCGCACCGCCTGGACCCGCACGCGCCTGACGCCCCTCCCTCATTCCCCGACCGGCCTAGGCTCCTCCTCCGGCCAACCTCTGTCCGCTCGACGCCTCACACCGCCAACCCCGCTGCACCGGCAATGCGCTCTGAACCCCCGTTGCACCACCCCGAGCTCCGGCCACCTCCCTTGCCGGAGCCGGGACTTCCGAAGGCCACCTCCACCTCTCCAGTGGCCCAAAAACGAAACCGAACATGGTTTCGAGATCCTAGGGGTGAGGCCTTCGTAGCTGTTGCCCCCGATCAACGATCCGACCAGAATTTGACACATCCAGAATTTGGACGAAGAACGCCAAGAATAGAAAATAAAACGGGGCTCGGGTGTTGGTCGTGTTCGTTCGGTTGACGCCACAATTGTAAAAAAATAGAAATTGAGAATTTAGAAGACAAAATTTACAGAGGAGCGGAAATATAACTGAAACCCTACCTCGATCCAGCCGTTCGACGTTGTCGACGCACCCGCTCGGTCCAGCTTCGATCCGCCGGAGTCCGCTCCTCAATCCAGTGAAGAACAACGAAGGACTCCGAAGAACGGTGAATAACACTCGAGAGAGAGAGAGAGAGAGAGAGAAGAATGAAATGGGTTCTCCCACTTAGTGAACTTATAGGAATTCACTGAAAGTCTCCCAATGGGCGTGGGTTCTGAAAATCCCGCGCTCAACCATTTTATACCGCAACTAGGTAAAATGCCCCATTTCGAACTCAACGGAACTCTCAGATATCCATTCCGAGGCTTCGTTCAAAATTTATTTGAAAAGGAACAGCAGTGATAAAAAATCACTAAGTGGTCATTTCGAAATGACCATTTCGCCCCTGGGTGACATCTCTCACAGCAGGCCCGCGCCCACAACTTTTAAACCCCACATAGGGTAAACGGCATGTTTCGGACTCAAAGATTCCCTTAGTTTTCCCATCCATGTAACCGTTTAGGAGTTACTTGGGTTTGAGCTATTAAACGAATAATTTAATTCAATCTATCCCTTTAAAACTCCGCTAACGAGCGAGGGGTCCGAACGTCCCGCGCCGACTCATTTTATGTCGCTCCTAAGTTAAAAACCCCATTTCGGACCCATCCATACACTCATATTTCTTGATCCGGATCTCTGTTTAGGAGTTATCCCATTTATTTGGCATTCCCAGTGCAAACGCACTGAAAATTTAATTCTGGCCACACCGGGGCTCGGAATCGCACGCCGTCTGAGGGCGCTGCTCTGGAATAATATCAAGAATATTCCAGTCTTTCGAAGAAAAAACTGGGTTCTTACATGATAAATCATCACTAATAAATCCAAAACCAATTTTTAAAATCTTAATATCAAAAGTGTGTCCCCATCATTGGAGTATGATAAATTTGATATCTCCAAGAGAACAAATTATACTATTAAATCATAGTGTATCATAAAACAAAACCTATTTCCCTTATCAAAACAAATCATAAATTTCTACCCAATTATTCAATTGTATCAGGAATCCTTATATATTCCCTATAGTAGATTAAGAACATCAACCCATTGCCCAAAATTATTTAATGAGATATAAATCATTATCCAATTCATTAGAGGAATATAGAAAACCGGTCCAATCAATCACATAATGAAAACCAAATAAACATGTTCCCCAAGATCATAAATCATTCGTCATATCCCCACAACGTTATACATCGAAAGAAAATGATTTTAATATACATTTCAACATTTTATCATAGAATAAACCATGGGAAATAAATGTGTATCACAAAAAACTCATCATAATTTCATATTAACTGCCCAAAATTTTTAAAAGCGAAAATTACTTTGATATCGTATGTGATACACAACCCCACACCCAAACAAAAAATGATTATTCAAATATGAAAATTTAAACCTTAATATTAAATTTTGGGATATGATTTCTATTCACTAATTTAGGAAATATATATTTATATATATGTCCTAAATATATTGATAAATAGTTAGTAACTAAAAAAGTAATTTTTTAATATCTTTAAGTTCTCCAATATATTATTTCTTCAAAAATGTTTTTTTGTATTTATCTCTTTGAAGAAACTATTATATTTTTTTTATAGATGATTAAAAAAATTATCTGGTAAAATGGACTCCATTTTTGATATCAACATAAAGTTTTTACTTAGGGTGAACATTTCATATTTTTCAAAAAAATATAGATTTTTTAGTGGATAGTTAAAAATATATCTTCTTTTTATAATTGTCCTTTATTTTTCAAAATTAATAAATTTTAATGTCCAATAAAAATTTAATTTTTATTTAATGGTAAACTAAATATTATAAAATTATATTTAATTAAATTAATTATATTTAAGTCATATTTATTAAATATTTTAGTGTATATTTATTTTTAAGATTAAAAATTCATTTTTTAAAAAACAAATTTAAAATAATTATTTATTCTCAATTATATTTGATTAAAATAACTTTGAAGGAGAAATTATTTAAATTAAATCATTATATTATATATCTGTATTTTTTTATTTAAATTTATACAATGAACATTACTAGTTATTGAGTTAATGAAAAATTAACTTTTCTATAAAAATTACATTTTTTTAGAAAAATGGTTTTTATCAAACTTTTGGGTTTTATAATAAATTTAATTCCTAATACTATGTGAATATATTTTTAAAAGATTTATTGAATATTTCAAATTATCATAATTAATATTAGGCAATTATTTAAACATAATTTTTGAAAATTCTAATACTATTTATAGAAAATATTAATTACTGCAGTAAAAGTGATGTATATTAATTAATGGAAAAAATTTAAAAAATAGATGAATCAATGTAACACTAATATCATGTAGATTTATATTTACTTTTCATTAAAATGATAATTATATTTAATTGTTTTTTAAACATTATAAATTATTAAGTTATTAGTTTGTCAAAAATTCTATTTACATTCGATAAAACAATTTTTTTATGTAATATTATATTTAAATTATGAAATTTGTTTGCTTGCATTAATGAATATATAAAATATATTATATTTTAATAACATGTTTTTCATAAATTATTGCTGATAAATTTAATTGATAATATAATTATTATATTGTCAAATGTAATATCAATAATTGTTCAAAAGATATTATTATAAAAACCCTTAGATTTCTCAATAAAGTAAAATTATCTTTTACATCTGAAAATAATATATTTCGAATTTTTTTATGATAAAATAAATATTATTTTTGAATCATACCTTTGAAATTATCAAATTGTGATATTTTCTTAATTTTCTGTCAAAGATGGTTTTTCTGGAAAAAATTAAATACGGTATGGTGTGTATTATGACATCATAATACCCTAAAAGTTAGGTAACCAATCGAATTATGGGTATAAATTACAAAATTTATGTTTAGAATTAAACATAATGTAATTTTCATTTTATTTTTAAAGCCATTATGAATCCTCGAAAACATATACTATAAGTTATGGTTTTAAAATCATTTCATTAAGGAATTAACTCACATAAAAAACACTATGGGAAATATATTATTATGTTCAATACATTAACATATTAAATTATGAAATCCACCCCTATTTTGAAGAAAAAAGCGGGATAAACCATGATAAGGTTTTTGGTTTTGGTAATTTTATTATATATAGTCAAAAACAAGTAGTTGTTAAATAATAAAGACCCCTTCTCGCTTCTAAATATTAACCCACACTAGATCCCATTTATCTTCACTAAAAATCACATAGAACATTTGGAATATTCCAAACCCTATCTAGAGTCTGTAAATACATCCCCCATTCTCTAAATAATCTTCTCCTGAGATTTTGGGATCACCCTCTCAAGGTAAGGGACTTCTCTCTTCTAATTTCTATTCAAGAACCTTCTTTGTAATTACCCTTTTGAGTATTAATTGGTTATGTATTCATGTCTTTATATTGATCCATATAATTTATATTTAATTATATACTAGTGATATACCATTTATCCCCTATCATTAATGAATTTACCTATGTTGATACTAGGCCTTAATTTAGTATGGGATCCTCTCATTTTCTTCATTATTCATGTATCTTCATTAAATTATTCATTTTATCCCCATTTCCAAATGATGGGATATGTTCTCACATATCCCCATTATTTCCCCTATTATTACTAAACTATGAGATACCTATTTCCTCTCATTAATCCCTCCCTTTAACATCTATACACCCCTTTTATGTTACCCAAATTTCCCTGTGATTTTCCAAGACAAAGAATAGTGTTAAAAATACAAATACCCGTTTCCTACTAAGGTTTTACACCATTATGAACTTATAATTATCTTGTTAGGGACCAAATTTTTATTTTTAAACACCCCCTTATCTAGTATAAAAAATTTACGATAAATATTTTCTTTTGTTAGGATTTATTTGGAACCCTTATGCATGTGATTAAAATAAAAGTGATGGGTTCACGGAGAACTATATGTCTGTACAATGAATTGGGTAATCTTTTATTGTCATGAGGAATCCTGAAATAGATTAGGTCGTGAAACCAACCCATTATAATATTGATCCCATTATAATTTCTTAGTAGTTATCCTTGACTTATGTTTATGATTTGATGATTTCAGTTGTTCCACATTTCCCATGTTGCATTTATTTTATCATTCTATATCATGCCTCATTTTTCACATTTATGATTCTCTACCCTATTATTTCTCATGGATATACCTATTTTATAACTTGTTATACTACCCTATTGATATTATTTTTTTAGTTCTCTTACTGGGATTTATAGGTCAACCTTTTCTTAGGTAGTTCCCCAGGTTATCCCATGCAGTTTTAAGTATGATTGAATACTATGATCGCATAAATTAATATTTCTCTGACATTTTTGTATACCATGTTTAAATTGTTTTGTAATGTACCTAATTCACAAATACACTAGACTTATCGATCTTTTAGAATGTATTATGTGTAATATTAAGAATATAATCACGTATAAATTTGTAATAATGACTAGATTTTTCATAGTAGATATCAAAATATTGTTTAGTTATTTATGGGTTTTGGACTAGAAAACTCTAGAGAATTCTTTAGGGATAATCCAAAACATAATAATAAGTCCAAAATTTTTGTTAAATTATATAGTATGTGGTTTAAATTAAAAATAAATACATTTCAAGATAATACAAGTGCATGTGACTCTGACCTAGATGTACCTACTTGTAAAAATATGAAAACATCATATTAATCTAGATTCGGCAAGGAACCACTGCATGAAATGGGGCCTTTCTTCACACATAGTTTGATATTTATGAGGTTATGTTCTTAGGAAATTAACAAGAACATTATGAACTATTATTAATGGAACACTAATTATCATATGATACTATTTAATGAAATATATAATGGATAACTAATAATGAATCCTATACCATCATATATTAATGATGAGACATCTTTTTTTAGTTATCCCATTAAAATCTATTCAGATTAATTGATGGACTTATCACCCATTAAATATTTATAGTTTTTTAGTCGTTGAATTTCTCATAACCATGTTAACTATAACACTATATTATCTCATTTGTGTCAGTTTTCATTTCCATGTCTATATTTTCACTTCCCACAAATTCTATTATACATGGAATCCTAATTATTCTATGAATTTCATACATATATTTCTATCCTTTCAAGTGGATTCATAACTAACCATTAAAAGGTGTAGGTTTTAAATAATGATATTTTCATGAGTAAAAATAATTTCTTACCAAGATCAAGTTTAAATTAATATGACATAATTTATTAAATAGGGATGATTTTAACTTCTATATTTTTTTTAAAAAAATAGAGAACTATTTTTGTTATCATATACGATGTGGAACACCAAATCCAAAAAAAACAATGATTATTTAAATATATCAATTTTAACATTCCAATTAATTTTTTGGATATAAGTGTGACTAAGTACATTAAAATATATATATATGTCCAAAATATGATGATACATATTGGGTTAGTAATAAATCTATTTTTAAAAATGTATTTGTATTATCCAAAATATGTTTTCTTCAAAAAGGATTTTTATTTCATCTATAAAAAATCATTTGTAATTATTTTATTAAACATTAAAATAAGGTGTTTGATAAAATGAACTCCATTTTCAATATCAACATATAAAAATTAACTTGGGGTGAAAAATACTGTATTATTTGAAAAATATATATCATTTTATTGAATAGTGAAAATTACCACTTTTGTAAAAAAGCTGTTATATATTTTGAAAAATTGATCAATTATAATAGTATAATTATTATTTTAATTTGACATCAAGGTAATATAAGTATTATAATTTTATATTTAATTCAATTAATTAATATTAATTAATTTTTAAACTAGATTTTAGTTTTAATTTATTTTTAGTACTAAAAAAACAATTTCGTGAAAAATATTTTAAAATGCATAATATATCTCAATTATAATTAATTTAAATGAAAAATATTGAGAAATGATTAAAATGAAATGTTTATATTTTATATATATACATATGATTTTATATTTATTTAATTAATTTTTCTGGTTATAGAGCTAATGAAATATATTGTATTCCTTGAAAAAAAATTTCTCTAAAAAACACTATTCATCATGCTTGCGGGTTTTCTATAAATTTAAATTCATCAACCTCCTTGAATATTTTTTATAAAGTGTATTCAATATTTTTAATCATCATAAATTATATTATGTAACAAAATCAACATAAACGTTGAGCAATATAAATAGAAACTATAGTAAATATTAATTACCACGGTAAAAAGAAATTATGTTAACTAATGTTAAACATAATATCAAAAAAGATAGAATAAACTTAACTCTAATATTATGAATATTTAAATTTCCTTTTAATTAAAATTAAGATTATATTTATATCTTATTTTTTTACTTTATAAATGATTATGTAATTAGTTTGATAAAAATTATATTTTTATATGAATAAACACAAATTTTATTTTTAAGTAATATGAAATTTCAGTTCAGACATTCATTTTTAAGAATTATTTTAAATTATATTTCTATAGTTTAATATTTTAAAATTATTATTGAAAAATATAATTTATACTGTAATTTTTTTGATGTCATGTACAATTTATAAAGTAGTACAAATAACGTTAATTTAAAATACACAACATTTCTCAATAAATGAACTTTTTAGTTGAAAAAATCAAATATATATATTTATAAAATTATTTTGGTAAAATAAATATAATTTTTGGAATTATAATATTGAAAGTATCCCATGGTGAATTTGTCATAATTTAATGGGGTAGTTAAATTTGGGGGGTTAAAACACTAGTATAAACGTACCCGGTTATGTAATAAATAATATTAGGGGTAACAATGACCAAATATATGTTACCAAATTAAAATAATATAGTTTTATGTTTATTTTTTTATAAGGCCTTCACAAATTCTCCAAAACCGATAAAATATTTTACGGTTGAAAAAACATTTCATTAAGGACATGACTCACTTACACATCACAGAAGGTAATATGTTATTATGTTAGTCCATTTAACTTATATAATAATTAAAACCAACTATTTATAGATAAAACAATGGAAAATTTATATATGAAGGTTTGTGCATTTTTTTAATTTTATTATATAAAGTCCAAATCCTATGTTGGGTACATAATAAGGAACTCCTTATTATTCCCCAATATAGACACAACTATTATCCCATTTCCCTTTACTTAAAACACATTAATAATGAAATTACACTTCCATCGCCACTCTAGAGTCCTCCAAATTATCCTCTTAGCCCTCAATAATATCCTCCCATGGTTTTAGAATCACCCCCTCAAGGTAAGGGGTTTCTCTCCTCTCATTTCAATTCAAGCACCATCTTTTTAATGAACCATTTAAATGATTTTTTTCATGTATTTATAATAATACCTATAATTTCAAATTGATTATTTAAAATTGAGATACCATATTTCCCCACTAATTATAAAATTTGAAAAATCTATTATAATGTTTATCTACAATTATATATCCTCTCCTTTTCCTAATTACTCTAATATATTAATTACCTTATGCCATTTAACATCATTTCTAAATGTTGGGATATTTTCTTTCATACCCCCCCTTATTAACCCTATTATTCCCAAATGATGAGATTCCAGTTTCAATCTCATTAATTCCTCCAATTAACATTTATTAAACCATCATTATGTTGCCGAAATTTCATTGTGCCTTTCGATGTTAAACAATTCTTTAGTAAATACCCATACCAATTTCCTATTAAGGGTATTAACCTTTATGCACTTATACACCACTTATTAGTATCATACATATGTTTATTCACCAAAACATGATTGATGAATAAAATTCAATGATAAATTATTCCATGTTTTAAGATCTATTTGGAACACTTATGAATGTGAATGAAATAAAAGTGACAGGTGTTCCTAGAATTACATATCACATAATTAAGTTGGGTAATTTTTTAGTCTCTTTATAAATCATGAAATATATTAGAGAGTAAACCTAATACATCATGATACTATGTCCATCATTATTTCATTATAGTTATACTTAACTGATGTTCATGATTCCATGTTTTATGTCATTACACTTTTCCCATGTTTTCATTATGTTATATAGATATATCCTGTCACACTGTTTATTTTTATGGTTCTCAGTTATTTATGTATCATTGGTATTCCTATTTTCAAACATGTAATACTTCCTTAAAGTTATAATTTTTTTAATTCCCTTTCTAGGATTAATAGCTCAACCCTTTCTTATATAGGTCTATAGGTTATCCCATAATGTTTTCCTACTATGGAATAATATGAACGTGGTGAGGAATATATAAATAATATTTTAATATCCCTTATTTTATGTATTAATATACTAAATGTAATTTCCAAATACACAAGACTGCTTGATCATAACAGTTGAATAATGTGTAATATTATTTAATAAATAATTAATTAACATGTAATAAATAGAATCATTTTCATAATAATGAACCATAATGATAAATAATATGAATGGTATCATTGGATTATATATAGAGTAAAGCACAATTAATCTTAAAGGTTGTAATCATAGATGAAATTTTCTTTAAAATACCACTATAATATTATGTATAATATAAATTCAAACTAAAAGTTGTTATTTAAAATAAAAAATATCCATAATGGAATAAAAATAATTTTATTAGAAAATAACCACCGATTTTTTGAAGGAAATCTATAAATAATTTGGTAGTCAGGAAAACATGAATTCTATTCATGTCATGTTTGTTAAAATAGATATTTCTTCAAAATTATTGGTTAAAAATATGAGATACCTCCTTCAGAAAATGAAATGAACATTACACCTAAATTTATTTATAAAAATTAAATAATGTATAGAAATGTACTTAAAAATTCATTTAGGGTTCTAAGAAATTATTTTTATAAACAAAAAATTGGCATGAAATTAAATGATTACCTATCAAATGTGAAAAATCCATCTTCTCTCAAAAACAGTACCCTAAAAAAATTAAGTACCATAGAGAATAAATGTAAATATTACATGATAATTCAATGAGTCTATATGGGAGAATAATATTTTATGGATACATCAGAGAAGGTTCATAAAAATTTAATCAACAGATATTCAATCCTAAACCAACCCAATTAAAATTGGATGGAAACATAAATCCATTTCTATAAACCTGTACATTAATTATAAAAATTCTAAAATACTATATAATAAAATAGATATATTCTATATTTATTATAATAAAATAATACTATATATATATAAAAAAAATTATTATTTAATTATAGCATCTTATCACCCATTTATTAACAACTATTTATCAAAATTATTGTTATGGGTAATAACTGCTTTATTTTTCATGAATGTTAAAATTTGAAAACATAAACCCATATAAATTGATTATGGTTCCCTAATATTCATTAAATAATTATTTTATTTTTAAAATTTGTAATAATTATTTACAATTTTTGAACAATTTATATAAATGGGTGATGAATAATGAATTACATCTCTTCATAAAGATGGAAGTTTGAGCATATGTAAGAGTGGTGTTACCATTTATTAATGGATGGAACAAAATAAAGGTAGATAATATTTCACAATTAAAAAAACCTCATAGATATCAAATTTAATCAGTAATTCTATCATCACAATCATCTATTTGAGGTTGTGATGAAAAATAAAATATATATCTTGATATATGTTTTAATCCCTATAGACGGATGCACAATGTTTTATTTTCCAATAAAATATAACAGTTTTTTAAAATGGTTGTCAAATAATAATAATAATAATAAGTTATTATACTTAATATACATATATAATCATTTTATAATATATAATATATATATATACATTGTAGAAGTTGAAATAAAATTGAAAGTACTTGGTTAAGATTCATACCTCCCCGTAGAGAAACATATTTTGGATTACACATCAATCCTTGAATGGTTGGTCTTTGGGAATGAAAAAATATATTTATAGTGTGGAAATAATATATTATGGTATTATTATAGGTATTTTCTGACCTGAAAGGCTCAAAATTCATGGGGATAAGAGGAAAAGATGTTTCTTTTATAGGTGAGGGGAGGGACATTCAAAGAAATACTTAAATCATTAAATTAGGAAAAATTAATTTAAGTTTAGTGTGGATTCATATTTATATAGTTATGATATAGGATGATTATATGTCTAAATACTATCATATAATTAAATTTTATTAGGATAAAGGACATCTTCACCAATATCTATTTTCCTTAACAGCCATTAGAACCCTTTGACAATTATCAAAATATCATGATTTTACACAAATTAACAGTCAACACTTTTACCATAAAAAACAAAAGTGGCCCATAAATGAACCATATATTATATTGAATATGGAATCTCATTTACTTGTATGAATATAGTTTTTTTTAATAAATTCTAAATTATTTAATAAATTAGTGTTTATAGTAAAATAACATTAATGTCTTATTTGGAGCTATTACATTAAATTTACATAAAATTTATTATGATACTTATAGAATTACAATTTAAACTATTAAAACATATATAATATTTTTTATTTAAATATAAAAATAATAAAAAATAATTAATCCAAATTTTAGTATTTTCAGTATTTTAAGAATCAATTATTCTGTTCTTCTATTACATGGTCAGATAACATGCCAACATTTTGAAAGAATTGATGGTAATTTTTCAATAAATAAAAATTAAAATAATTTTATATGATAGAAAATCTATTTATCTTTGAAATAACAATTTGTAACTAAACATTACTATGTTTTATCATTATGAAAAAAATATTTAATATAATAAATTCATGATAGTGATATTTTTATTTTTTATTTTATTAAAATAAAAACATGAAATTATTCAAATAAAAATGTACAAGGTGGCCATATTTCAAGAAATACATGATAATTGTTAACATACACTCATCCAATCAGAAAATTTCATGTTTTAGTGTATATTTTAATCCTTATGCCAACATTTTAACCATGATTAACCCATTTTACCCTTAATGATATGACAAATATTCATTATGGATACTATTCAAAATAAAAATTTATATATTGAAACTATTAAATTGTATTAATTACATTACTTATAAATATTAGTTTATTTTATAAAATTATCTATATATATGTTCTTGAATATAAATTAATATTAAAATAGATAAATGTGATGAAAAATAGTTTTCTTGAAAACCATCCCTTAATGTATAAATGTTTATTAATAAAAAATCAACCATAACATTAATTAAAAAGTTATTATTTGGATAATTTATAATATAATTATACTCATTTTTATTTTAAATAAATTTATTTTTAAGTAATGCTTGATAAATTCTTTAACTCCAACGAATGTTCTTTATAATAATTTGTATTTTTTATTATTCATTGGAAAATCAATGTTTTTAGAAAACAATTTATACCTCCCTATAAGAACGTTTTAACATGATAACCAACAAAAATAAATTAATTTTATGAAATAAATTTATAAAACTGGAAAAATGTAATTATATTATTTTCCCACTAAAAGAAATAAATTAGTTTTTGAGGTAAAATATATTTTTTATGCATTAAAATACTTTACTAAAAACTAATTACTTATTTAACAATATATTATATTTATCAAGAAACATTATACATAAATTTCTATATATGTTCATTCTTAATAACTCTCCCTTTTTAATTACTATTTTATAATAGTATATTAAATTATTGTTCATTTAGAAATGGGTTCAGATGTATTGCATGATTTAGAAGAAATTAAATTTATCTGAAGTGAAATATATCCTAAAATATGTTTAAGTTACATTATACACCCATATAATTAATTTTAATTTTAAAATTCCATCACTCTAATTTAAAAAATAGTCATATCTATATTTCAACACATACTCAGGTTCCCATTTTGATTTTTCATGTATATGGTTTCAATAAAAAACCCTGAGCATGTGCGTGGTCGTTTTTTATAGTTATATCAATCTAAGATCTAGTTTCTCTACATGTTGTTCCTTATAAAAGAGATCGTTATCTAGTTGTTCAACCTATTATTTTTGAACATGTGGGTTATCAAGTATGTATATACACAAGAGAGATAAATGTAGTATATCATGAGCATGATAGACATTGGGTGGATGTGAAAAATAATAAGAAATAAATATCAATGTGAAGAATAATATCAAATAGAATGATATATCATGGTATTATAATTCCTTCATATCCAAATATTATATAACATTTTACCTTGTATATTTTTATTGGACTACTTTCACCTCGATATAAATATCTATATCTCATCAAATATGGCTTGCGAATCTATTTTTGGACTATGAACATTCCTTGTGTGTTGTTTTATTACTTTAACAATCTCTACCATCTCCTCATCTAACTCAGGTCGCAATAACCATTTTTCACTAGCGATATCTTTACATATTTGATTTATAATCCTAATACCATAGTGTTATTCATAAATATCTATCTAAATACTCAAATTAATTATATTATTATAATAAAACTATTCTAGAAGAAGATGTTGATCAAAACCATCATTTTAAATAAAGGGACCAATATTTCAAAAGAACTGTGAGGGTTTTATTGATACTATCAGATGAGATATAGTTATGAGGATAGTATAAAGTATTAAACATAAACTATATATATATCCTCTAGTAAACATTTACCAAATATCTAGGTCATCCTATGATATTATAAATTGATAATTGAGAGTAGTACTCTATTAAATCCCACTAATTTCATAATGTATAACCTGTAAATATATTAAAGAGAGAAATATTAGTTGATAGGAATGAAATTTTTTTATTTAATAATTATATTCACTAGAAAAAATATAGTTTTTCCAATTGTAGGTTTTGGGGAGTCTAAAAATATAATCCATTGTAGTGTTTTTACATTTCCATTTGGTTTTAGGAATGTTTGTAATAGTCCTTATGGATTTTATCCCTAAGCCTTACCTTTGGGAAATAATAATAATCAAAAACAAAATGTACAATATCCATTTTCATTTCACTAAAAATTCTAGAACACTATGATATTTTAAAATGTATTTCTCTTCATGTAAATATAATTTCTCCAGGAGATTGTGATATAAGCTAACCTACGTATAAATGAACCCTAATATAGTATACCATTACAATCTAGCTGTTAAATTAGTCTGGTAAATATGAATAAAAACATTTATAAAATTTTTTAATAATGATTTCTATAATGTAAATATATGGATAAATAAGAACACAATTTATTGTAAAATATTTATATTCTTTAAAAAGGCATTTGTCCCTCAAAAAAAGGTTTTAGGCATTTTATGTGTAAATAATATAATAAATTTCAACCTATTTTATAAAATTTATTTTAAAAAATAAATTTGTTTTTACATCAACAATTGTCAATAGTCTTAATGTGATTTCTTCTATAATTTTTTGTTAATATTGTTTTTTTAATAGTGAAAATATTGGTTTTAAGTGGAAAATATATTATCATTTTAATAATTTACAAAATTAAAATTTATTGTGAAGTAGGATCAAAGTAAAATTAATCTATTTCTACTATATATAATCCTATTAAGATAACTGGAATAAATTTTATTCTTTATTTTTTGTATAAAATAATTTTACATTTAAGAAGACATATTTTTTTAGACACATTTTTCATTGCATTTCGTGGGTTTAATTTTAAATAGTTTTCAACAAATTTATTCAATTCAATTTGATAAAATTGATTCAATGATTTGTATCAGAATAATTAATATAATGTAATAGGGTAAACATAATTAATGTTTAGTGTGAATAGTACAAGCGGACAATATTTTTCAAAAAGGTAACTGTAAAAGGAGAAATATTATGTGAAAACATTGGGCTAAACCATTAAAAGCTAATAAAAATACATATTATCCAATTTTAGGTGTGGTTTTCAAATGAATATATATTGATTGTTTCAAATAATTTATTTTATAAGATATTTGTGAAATTGGGAACCCCGACATGACATTTGTGAAATAGAAGTTATATTTTAATAAAATTTGAAACTATTTCGGATAGTTTTCAATAAATAACGTATTTAAAAAATTCTATTCATTTTTATTGATATAAATTTGTATATAAATTATATGGTTTAGTATTTTATAAATTAAATTAGGAAACAAATTTATTGGAATACATTGTGGTGAAATAATTTTTACACTAAACTAGATATTTTCCCCAAGACTATTTTTCCAACAATTGGTGTTTTTATATTAATAGTAATCTCTTACACATAAAGAAGTTAAATATGAAAACAATTGAAAACAATAAAAATCATAATTTCCATGTTTTACTATAATCTTACTTCTAATTTGGGACCTAAAATTACGTTATCATGGTAGAACAATAAATTATTATAGTTATAGTTAAATTTTCTTAATGTGGTTTAACTAAAAGTTACCGCATCAAATTTATCCAAAAATATTAAGGACATGATTGGTTGAGTTTGTGTAGAACATATATCAACTTATATTTTAATATGGGGTGACATGGTTGTATTTCTCATGGATTGATACCTTTATATTATTTGAAGAAAACATGAAAAAATGACACTCTCATGACGTTAATTTCTCTTAATTTCTTTAATATGTGAAATAATATGTCACATTTACTTATAAATTATTGCATTATTGATAACATATTTTTTATCGTGGTAATTTTATTTCAAATTTTATTGATTGAGTTACTTCCATAAATTATTATGTGACCCCAGCACAAAATTTAATCAATAAATATAAATATAGAATAAATATTTTTAACTTTTATAATGTAATAAGATTTTAATTAATTATGGTCTCATATGAATTTTTTAGTCAAATACAACATATTTCATACATTTTAGAGTTTTACATTTTATATCCTAAATATCTTGATGAACTTAACGTCAATATAACTGAAAATTCTAAAAAATAAGAATAATGATATTTTATAATAAAAAATATATTAAATTATTTTAATTTCATAAAAATTATATTTACATCTATGTTAATGGGATACAGATGAATATATCAACCATGTTCAATTTATGGGTCACTTGTCCTTTTATTATTACATTCTTGAAAAATATATAACAGAAAACATTGATATTATTGTAATTGTCAAAAGGATAATCAAGAGGTTAAAACTAATAGATTAGGGTGAAAAAAACATAATATAGTATAAATTTTATTAGAAGATATTTTTTATACTTATAATAATCCTATATTTTATATATTTCAATTATGAGTCACATTACTATAAAAATCAACTTACATTAACATACTAAATAAATTAATTATATTAGTTCCCTTCTCCTCACTAATAAAGGGGAACCTCTTCTCTACTATTCATTATAGATTTTGTGCCTTATATATTGACAAATCCCAAAAATAATAGCATATTAGATTCATTAAATATATTGTAGAGCTTATATTTATTCTTATATTCCATCCATTCATGTAATAATGTATAATCTAAAAAATATGTTTTGCAATGAATATGTGTAACTCTAAAATGTGAATTTTCAGATTTAATTCATTATTTCCCTTCTCTAAATAGATGGCTTCAATTATAAAATAATGGATCTTATTAATTAATTATAATTAACACGTATTAACAAACATAGAAATTACATTACCTTTTTGGAAAACAAAAAACATTATGCAAACATATACCCAATGACATTACATTACCTTTTAGGAAAACATAAAACATCATACAAACATACTCCCAAAGACATTATAAATCTATTTTATTTGGAGACATGAACACTAGTACATAAGTGAGATACATTTTCACCCACTAGGTTCTTATTGAATTCATACCCTCTTAGGCACATCAAAGATAATATTTTTCTTCATAACATGGGGGAAGGAAAACAGAAAAAGGGGTGGTGTCATATGCTCAGTAAGGGTAAACAAGGGAGATATGTAAGCATAAACATGAGAATAGGGGTATGATAATGTGATCACAACATTATAAGATCATACCCCACATCTCAAAGATCATAAACATGAATCATAGAATAAATCATAGTTGTTCGTAAGACAACAATCATAAGTAAATAAAGAAAATAATCCATGAAAGCATAACATATGAATACAATATTGAATTTTGGAATACATATACATGTGATATCATTCCCCATAATTCATGACTCATTGCTAGAACTTATCATAGAATTTTTTGGGAACCACAATTATATGTTGGGACACACCACCATCCCCTATCATCATTATTTTTCGTATGGGATCATTCTTACTCATCAACCCATAGTGGACATAGTTTTCCCATATTCAATCTTTATGGTTTCTACACCTACTGGGTGGGACACACAACTATTATCTGTTAGAGTCCTTTCCTTTTAAGGTATTAGGTTTCCCCATCTTCTTATAGTGGATCAAGCCCACCGACATGATTCAAATCATTATCTTATGAATAAATTTCATCCAACAATGTATTTGAGGTATATATAGGTTACAAGCATCTTTTTATAAAATCACACATACATGTGATACAAGGGAATGAAACATTCATTATATCCTGACCCAAAAAGGGATGGATTTTATGAAAATCATATCATAACTCATGAAATGAAATGGGTACCATTAATATTTCATTAAATCATAACCAATTGAAAATTCAGAGGATTCATAATAATTTCATAAAAATATATCCAATTGAATGAATAGGTTTCAAAAGCATATATCCCATGTAATAGAAATGTGTGTGATCACCATTATTCCATAAAACAAAAAAAAATTAATGAAAGGATGTGAATTGAACATTTGGGTCATTTAATTGAAGGGATTGACTGACATCATGTGATGCCATAATAGATATAAAATTAATTGGAAATATATTTTAAAAATATTAAAAATGGAAAATATCATTTATTTTTTGAAAATTATTTTTAAAACAAAAAACCTTTAGAAAACCATTTTCAGTGATAGTGCATTGAAAACATAGAAAAGAGGTTTGAAATTATTTTGAAACCCTTTTCCCTTCAAAATATATCAAATAATAATGAAATCATTTTGAAAAACTTTTTTTCATGAGATCTTATGAAATATGATTTAATTGTTTTGGAAATAACTTCTTTGAAAATACAATGAAAACTTATAAATTAGTCTTGATTTTTTTTTTAAAAACATTTTTATTGAAAACTTATAAAATAATATTGAAATATTTTTAAAAACCTGTTTAATTGGAATTTTATAAACGGATCATAAAAACCCATTTAAAACCATTTTAATTGAAAAATTATAAAAGTATCTAGAAAAATTTTTGAAAACCATTTTCCTTGATGAAATATAAATGATGCTTGAAAACTTTTTGAAAAACAATTTCCAAGAAAATTGAAAAAATAAGCTTCAAAACATTTGGAAAATTAAATTTTCCTGAAAATTACTATTAATTTTTTTTAAAAAAAATTAAAACTTTAAAAAATCATGGGAATATTCAAAGAAATAATTGAAGGTAAATTGGTATGGGTCATAAAAGGTAAAAAGAATATTCCTTTTTTCATGGTAAAAATGTTAGAAAAATTCCTTGTTTGGAAAGATACATGAACATTCCTTTAAAATAATTATTAAAAGAAAAATGAATACAAATTTATTTTAATTTTTATAGTAGAGTAGAATAGAAATCATGGGAAACCATTTTTTGAAAAACTGGTTTTGAAGGAACACATATTTCAGAGTAAAGGATGAGTTAAAGTTAGACTTTCTTAAAAAAAATTTCTTGAATATATTATGTAAAAAAGAGTGGAAAATTGGCACCCTTACAAGTATATAACTTGAATAACGATATAGTAATAAAACACAAAAAAAAATTAATGAGATATGGATCATAATATATAATCAATGGGAGCATAATCATAAAAAGGGATGATAAATGGTGAGATTTTAGCCATAAACCATTACCGATTTAGAAACTTTGGATCCAATTAAATAAAAAAACACATATATTAAGCTTAAAATATCATAAAAATAAGGATATTCATGATGTAACAAAGAAATGTTAGTATACACACCACATGAAAAAATATAGGTGCATAACATGATATGTGTCTCAAAGAAGGAAAATTGAAACAATATCACATTACTGATTTGGTAACATTTCAAATATATAACCAATGAATGAAATATCATAAAATGGATTTGTATATTCCCATAAATTAAATAATATTAATCATATAACACATTAATGTGTATCATACACACCACAAAAACGAAATGGGTGATGACAAAGGCAGGCATCTCACCAAAATAAAAGCTGAGATAAAATCCCCTTTGTAACACCCCAGGTTTAAAATTACGTTTTATGTAATGTAAATGTTTCCAAGATGTAATAAAATAAATTTCTGAATGAAAATATATAAGTAGCGAGCACTTTATTTATAAAAATATTATAATACATCCTTGACACACAAAAACTAACCCATTAACACCAATGTTATCGATAATAAAACAATTGGAAGACGGCCAAGAAACACAATGATGTTGATCGAGTAGTTATCATCTTTTGGATCTGATAGAAGCACGAACATTATAGAAAGAATAATAGAAATGAAACTAAAAATAAAAGGAACATATAAAACCATCTCCGAAAATAGTGTAGTGAGCGTTGTGATATTATTTTCCCTGTGTGTTTGAGATACATTTAGACATTCATATTTATAGTGTTTTTAGCTGACTATTATAAAAACTATCCATTATAAGTTTTTAACATAAAAATTGAGAAACGACTTATGATAACCATTTACATGAAATAAATAAATAGAAACAATATTGATTTGAATATTGTTATGCAATAAATAAAGTTTAAAAATATTTAATAAATTATTCTAAGAGTAAATAAAGTTTTTAATATTAGAATACATATATCCTGAAAATTTGATGAAAATATTAATATTCCATATCTTATTAATACGATAATATTAGGTTTATATATATATATAATGAAATGAATTTAATTGTTTTATTAATAAATAAATAATAATTTCATATTCACAAAAAATAATATCATCAACATTATTATTATCTTAATATATATACAGGTATTATTTAAAAAAAGAGATTATATATATACATATATCATAATAAAACAAACATAAAATGACAATAACAATTAAAACGGATAAAAAAAGTGATAAAATCATGACTTGAGATGGGGTCTTGAGGGGGTAGGGTTTGGGTTTTTGGAGACTGGTGTAGGGTTCGTCGAGGGGTCAATTTGTGGCTGAAATCCAAGAGATTTCACGCGCCGAGAGACGTCGCGAGGGTCCTTAGGCAATCAAATCGAGCTTCGTCCAAGGGCATGTGAGGTCATCGTCGAGCCATGTCGAGATGAGAAGACGAAGCTCATGTTTCACCGGAGGAAGGTCGAGCGAGCATAATCCTATCTCGGATGGACTTAGGATTTCGGTTTGAGCCTAGATTGAACGTCCTTGAGTGTCGCTGGCCGAGTTGTAACCGCAAAGATGGTCTGAATGAGATTTTCGGGGAAAACGCATTGCGTGGTGCCAAATCTCAAGTAGGTGTTTACTATCTTAAATGTCCGCATCAAATTGAATACCAATTTGTCTTATTTCTAGTTTTTCTTATTCAAAATATTATCTGTGGACCGCTATAGTATTTATCGACAACTTAATTTATTCATGTGTGACATGAGTGTTTGTCACGATATTGGATTTTTTATCCATTGGTTTTCATTCCGTGTCTTTTGATTTTGTGGTATGACCAATCGTCAATTTTTCCTATTTGTAAATGATAATTTTCTTATGGACACACACTACTTTTTCATTCATCAATCCCTTTCTTCGGATAATCCAATTGCCTATAACCATTTCTATCATTTTCAAAACTAAACAATCTTATTTGATCAACTTGCATTAGAAAATTATTTAGGAAATAGAACTCTCTGTAATTTGGAATAAAATAAAAACATTTTGAGGTATTAATAAGGGTTTGTGGGACGTGTGAAAGGAGGAAAATAGAAGAAATGAATCTTTATTTTTCCTTTCATCTATCTCTTGTGAATTCTTCTATTAAGGAATTTTAGTCCTGGATTCAATCGTCTATAGCTGCACTGAATGACATTTGGACATCTTTTACCCACTGTATGAAACAAGTAGAATATATTTTCTGCTACTAAGAAGTAAGAGACTATTTCCAATTATTTCCATTTTACAAGACCATTATTATATAATTCTTTATATGTAGTTTTATAAACATAAGTAGATTTCAATCCCTCATCTTTTGAAAGTTTACAAAGAGTTTTTGGTGATGCTTAATTGGAAATTGTATACCCTAAATCAGTGTAAGGGATTTCTTAAAACAATTATTTGTTAACTTATTTTTCCTTCCTAAATTTATAATTTAGTAATGGTTTATTATTTTTTTAAATATATTCTGGGCAATTTTCTTTTATATTTTCATAATGGAGATTATAGAGATTTTAATCATTTTCATGTTCTTGATTTATGTTTGTGAAAGTAACTTTATAAAAAAAATTATATTTCTTATAATTATTATTTGAAAAATTATATTAGGATTTTGATTCAAGAAATTCTTCTGCATTATCATCATAAATTCTTATTTGGTAATTATGTTTATTTTTATTTGATATGTCAGGTTAAAATGTTATTTTATTTCTCTTTTGAAAAAATGTTTTTTATTATGAACCTATTGTGATATTATAATCTAATTTGAAATGAGAATTTATTTTAAACAAGTGTTTATATATGTAATTATTAGTTTATTTTCAATATACATGTATGAAATATTCTTCACACCTAATGATTTATTTCAATGTCATGTAATAATTATTTGTGTGGCTTATGATATACCAACATGCATATATAAGTATATTTATCCGACTAAGTATAAACAATTTTGGAACAATTAATGCATGAGTGTATATGTATTTAATCCATGATTAAATATAACTTCATTATTAATTCTGCAATTGAATATTTTTCATTTATCGATGTTTTTCTAAACCACGTGTTTAATTTTTGATTAACGATTGTTGTATGTTCCTTGTAAATACACATAAATAGATGGATGAAATGTTGATTTTATTGTCAATTTATCATTTTACATCAAAAAGCGTACCTCACATATCATAACATTTTATCAACATTATGGTATTAGTTGTTACACACATACATGGCATTGCAAGCTTAGTCCTAAAATTAATAGACATGAATATCATGGAAATTGTTTTAAATATTTCCTTTAAAATTTTATTCAACGAAATTTATTAATTACTATGGTTAAATTAAGAAAATTGAATTGATCATATTAGCATCAATGAGGATTTGTGAAAGAAAGAATAATTGAATGCAAAGTCCAGTTCATAATTGTTTTGGTAGTTACCAAAATTGAATGTGATGAAATGGAAAATATATATATATATATATACATTCTTATATTTATATACATGTATACAAGTGTGAATGTGTATTTTAATGCATTGACGTATTAAAAAGTAAAAACTCCAGTGACATATACTATTATATATATAAATAGGTAAAGAAAACATTAAATGTTTTCGAAAAATTCTGGTGCTTGTTCATTGTAAAAATTAAAGGTCATGGGGGAGTGAACCCATCCTTCGCTAAGTGGGTAGGACCAAGACAGCCAATGACGAATTAATTTTCCTCAAAGTGATCTCTTATGTTCATAAATTTTGCTTAATATTTTCCAAATAAAATCACTGGATTAGTTTAAAAGTGTGTTTAAAGTATAATTATTTTTCAAAATCATTACATTATTTTGTAAAGATTGTTTTACAAATAAATTTACAATTGAATTTTCATAAAATGTATTATTGAAAGGATATTTTTTTAGAAAGGATTTATCAAAGGTTTTTAGAACCCCTTACTGGGCAACTTTTGTCCTCACCTTACATTTTTGAAATGTTTTTCACAGTTTGTCATGAATTCCAGAGTTGCTCATCTTTGTTATAGAGCATTGCGGAAGCATAGTGGAAAGTAGTTTTATTTTATTTAACTCTGATAAATGTATGGTTATGTCTAATCTTCAAGAACATAGACCAGTACAAGGTCCTCATATCATTGAAGTGTTTTGTAATTTTTTATTCACTTTATAAAAAAATTACACAGCATTTTTCAAGCACCGTGTCCGGAAGAGCGGGCTCGGGGCGTATAATTGGTATCAGAGGAACGGTCTAGATAACTCTGGAAATTTAGAACACTTCGATAAATTGATTTTCCTTTCTCAGTCAACATTCTTCTTTGTAATTTACAGATAAAAGGATAGAGAATTCAAACAAGTCTCTTTGGCCTTCCAGATGAATTACTTGCTATGATCATGGAAAAATCATGCAGAGAAGAATCTGAACCCTACGAAGCCATGCGGCTTTCCTGTAAAAAACTTTACAATATATTAGCTTCACCTGATATACTTTGTTTTTATCACGGTTCGGGTTTTGTCTTCGAAAACATCACACAGATTCAACGTCTCTTCTATAGACGCTGAGGGACATATTACAAAGGACTTTTTAGTTGCTTTATCTTGTTCAAGCATCCATAATCAATCTCATCATTTTATAGCGCAGCAGAATAAGGAAATCTTTGTGAAACATTTATGTGTCAACTTTTAAGCTTTTTCTTCACAGGAATAATTTATGAAGAATTTGAAACATTCGAAGACAAATCCATGAGACTGTCTTATAAGAATCAAATTCAAGATGACCTTCTCAAATAATATATTAATTATCACACTTTGAGGACTGTCTTCTGATGTTTACATCCAAACAAATCTTCTTGCACAAGTTGTTTTTGGGAAAAGGAGGTGGAAAATTTCGAAATGACTTTGAATTTTAATCTCGAGGGAAGACATGGAAACCGTGGAAGAAAAATATACAAACCTTGGGGACATCATGTGAGACTCAGAATAGAATGGAATTAAGATCGATATGTGTAAATGAATTTCGAGGGAGAAATTATTTTTAGGGGGTAAAATGAAACACCCCAGGTTTAAAATTAAGTTTTATGTTATTTCATTGTTTCCAAGATTCAATAAAATAAATTTCCGAACACAAATATATAATTAGCGAGAAATTTATTCATACAAATACCATAATACATCCTTGAAACACAAAAACTAACCCATTAACCTTACTGTTATCGATAATAATACAATTGGAAGACCTCCAAGAAACACAGCTATGTCGATCGAGTAGTTATCATCTTTTGGATCTGATAGAAGCACAAGAGTTATAGCAAGAACAATAGCAATGAAACATAAAATAAGAGGAACATATAAAACAATCTCTGAAAATAGTGGTGTGAGCATCGTGATATTATTTTCCCTGTGTATTTGAGAGACAATTAGACATTGCTACTTATAGTACTTTTAGCTGACCGTTATAAAAACTATCCGTTATACATTTTTAAATTAAAAATTGAGAAATGACTTATGATAACTATTGACATGAAATAAATAAATAGAAACAATATTTATTTGAATATGTTTATGAAATAAACAACATTTAAAAATATTTAAAAATTTATTCTAAGTGTAAATATTGTTTTATATATTAGAATACATATATCCTGGAAAATTGATGAAAATATTACTATTCCATACCTTATTAATATGCTAATATGTGGATTATATATATATAAAATTAAATGAATTTAATTGTTTTATAAATAAATAAATAATAATTTTATATTCAAAAAATAATAATAACCTCAACATTATTCATATCTTAATATATATAAAGGTATTATTTTTAAAATAAAATAGATTATATATATACATATATCATAATAAAACAAAAATAAAATGATAATAACAATTAAAATGGATAAAAAAGGAGATAAAATCGTGATTTGAGATGGGGTCATGAGGGGGTAGGGTTCGGCTTTCAGGAGACCGATGTAGGGTTTGTCGGGGGTAAATTTTTTGCTGAAATCCAGGTGAGGTCATGAGCTGAGAGACGTTGCGAGGGTCCTCAGGCAATCAAATCGAGCTTCAGCCAAGGGAATGTGAGGTCATCGTCGAGCCTGGTCGAGATGAGAAGACGAAGCTGATGGTTCACCAGTGGAAGGTCGAGCGAGCAAAATCCTATCTCGGATGGACTTAGGGTTTCAGTTTGAGTCTAGATCGAACTCCATTGAGTGTCGATGGCCGAGTCGTGACTGCAAAGATTGTCCGAATGAGATTTTGGGGTAAAACGCATCGTGTGGTTCCAAATCACATGTAGGTGTTTACTATCCTAAATTTCCACATCAAATTGACTACCAATTTGTCTTATTTCTAGTTTTCATCTTCAAAATATTATCTGTGGACCACTATAGTATTTATCAGAAACTTAATTTATTCTTGTGCGACGTGAGTGATTTTCATGATATTGGATTTTTAATCCATTCTTTTTCATTCTATGTCTTGATTTTGTATTATGGCCGATCGTCAATTTTTCCAGTTTGTAAACGATAATTTTCTTATGGACACACACTGCATTTTCATTTGTCAATCCATTTCTTCGGATAATCCATTTGCATATAACCATTTCTATCATTGTCAAAACTAAACAATCTTATTTGATCAACTTGCATTAGAAAATTATTTAGGCAATAGAACTCTCTATAATTTGGAATAAAATAAAAACATTTTGAGGTATAAATAAGGGTTTGTGGGACATGTGAAAGGAGGAAAATTGAAGCAATGAATCTTTATTTTTTATTTCATCTATCTCCTGTGCATTCTTCTATTAATGAAATTTAGTCCTGGATTCAATCGCTTATAGGTGCACTGCATTCCATTTAGACGTCTTGCACCCAATGTATGAAAAAAGATGAATATATTTTATGCTACTAACAAGTAAGGGACTATTTACAATAATTTACATTTTACAAAACCTTTATCATATAATTATTTATATGCAGTTTTATAAACTTAAGTAGATTTCAATTACTCATCTTTTGAAAGTTTCCAAAGTGTTTTTAGTGATGATTTATTGGAAATTGTATACCTGAAATCAGTGTAAGGGATTTCTTAAAAAAATTATTTGTCTACTTATTTTTCCTTCCTACATTTATAATTTTGTAATGGTTTATTATTTTTTTAAATATATTCTGTGCAATTTTATTTTATATTCTCATAAGGGAGATTATATAGATTTAAATAATTTTCATGTTCTTGATTTATGTTTGTGAAAGTAACTTTATCAAACAAATTATATTTCTTATAACTATAATTGGTAAAATTATATTAAGATTTTTATTAAAGAAGTTATTCTGCCTTATGATCGTAAATTCTTATTTGGTAATTATGTTTATTTTTATTTGATATGTCAGGTTAAAATGGTATTTGATTTCTCTGTTGATGAACTTTTTTTATTACGAACTTATTGTGATATTCTAATCTAATTTGAAATGAGAATTTATTTTAAACAAGTGTTTATATATGTAATTCTTTGTTTATTTTCAATATACATATATGAAATATTCTTCACACCTCATGATTTATTCCAATGTCATGTAAGAATTTTTTTTATGGCTTATGATATACCAACATGCATATATAAGTATATTTATCCGACTAAGTATAAAAAATTTTGGAACAATAAATTTATGAGTGTATATGTATTTAATCCATGATTAAATATAACTTTATAATTAATTCTGAAATGAATATTTTTCATTTATTGATGTTTTTCCCTACCATGTGTTTAATTTATGATTAACGAATGTTGTATTTTCCATGTAAATACACATACATAGACGAATTAAATTTTGATTTAATTTTCAAGTTATCATTATGAGTCAAAAAGCGCACCTGGCGTATCATAATGTTTTATCAACATTAGGTTATTAGCCATTGCATACATATATGGCCATGCATGCTTAGTCCTAAAATTAATAGACATGAATATCATGGAAATTGTTTTAAGTATTTACTTTAAAATTATATGCATGGAATTTATTAATTACTATGGTTACATTAAGAAAATTGAATAGGTCATTTGAGCATCAATGGGGATTTGTGAAAGAAAGAATAATTGAATGCAAAGTCCAGTTGATAAAAGTTTTGGTAGTTACCAAAATTCAAAGTGATGAAAAGGAATATATATATATACACATTATTATATTTATATATATGTATACAAGTGTGAATTTGTATTTTAATGCATTGACGTATTAAAAATTAAAAACTCTAGTGACATATACTATTATATATATAAATAGGAAAAGCAAACATTAAACATTTTCAAAAAATACCGGTGCTTGATCGTTGTAAAAATAGAAGGTTATGGGGGAGTGAACCCATACTTAACTATGTGGGTAGGCCCAAGACAACCTTTGATGAATTAACTTGCCTCAAAGTGTGTTTTTGTTTTCATAAAGTTTGCTTAATTTTTTCCAAAGAAAATCACTGGATTAGTTTAAAAGTTTTTTTAAAGTATATTTATTTTTCAAAAGAATTACATTATTTTGTAAAGGTTGTTTTAAAAATAAATTTAAAATTTAATTTTTTTTAAAATGTATTGTTGAAAGGATATTTTTTATCTAAAGGATTATCAAAGGTTTTAAAAAACCCTTTCTGGGAAACTTTTGTGCTCACCCTATGTTTTTGAAATGTATTTCACAGGTTGTCTTGAATTACAGAGTTGGTCATGTTTGTTGTAGCGCGCAGCGGAAGCATAGTGGGTAGTTGTTTTATTTTATTTAACTCTGATCAATGTAAGGTTATGTCTAATCTTCCAGAACCTAGACCCGTAAAAGGTCATCGTTTCATTGATGTTTTGTGTAATTGTTTATTCACTTTATAAAAAACATTACACAACATTTTTCATGCACCGAGTTCAGAAGAGCTGGCTCGAGGCGTTATACCCTAACCATGTGTCTTGAATGTCTTTGTACTCATAAAAACATCATGTATAGTAAATATATGTTTATTATACATATTTTATAGAACCATATTATTATATTTGATTTTATTTGTTGTTTTAATAACATTATATTACCCCTTTCTAACAATTATATGTTAAGGTCATGCTTTGAGTAATATTCTCTTTGTTTTCCACTTGTGTCTTAATTTTTTATATCATTGGTCCTTATAATTATATAATGACTTCTATAATGTAAACCATGATATAAATATCATTAATATTGATTATATTTTTATTATAAAAATATATTTATTATATAATTATGAAATGGAATACATAAAGGAACTATTGTTGGTGTGGTATAATTGACAAGGTTCAAAAGGTTTAACGAAGATAGGATAATAGGTTCCCTTTAATAACTGAGGGCAGGGTCAGTCATAGAATTATTTAAAGTATTAAATTAATATAAATTCATTTCCATGTTCATGTGGAACCAATTTTATATATTTCATATAAGATAATTAAATATCTAAATACCCACTTAAAATAAAATTTTAACTACTTTAGGTTATGATCTCGAAGAAATATTTTTTTTGAACCCCCATTAACCCTTTTGAGACTTCACACAATATTAAAGTTTTTTTTATCTTTATAGGTCCAGAATGTAACCCATAAATGATAGGTGATCCATAATGGGACCGTGGTTGATTTTTTCCACCATATACCAACTACATCAAGGAGTATAGGATGTTAATTAATTTTAAATCATTTAATTAAATATTTTTATTATAAAATATCATATTTCTCATTTTTGAAACTAGTAATTTACATTGAAATTAAATTCATCAATATATTTTTGGAATTATTATATATAGATTTAAAAAATCTTTATTATTCTTTATTTAACTTTTTCAGGAAGTCAATAATCGGCATTTTTTAATTTTAATATTTTTAAACCATTTATTTCATTTTTCTATTACATGAAAAAATATTGTGTTGGAGTTTGGTTATCACTTATGGTAATTATAAAATTACCAAAAATTAAAATAATATGATCAAAGATAATTTATATTATAAAAAAATTTATAACTGATCATATATTATTTTTTTAACCTTATAATAAATATTAGAGATAAAAGATGGTGATATTTTGTACTTATAAAATTATAATAATACTATAAATATCATAATCATTGAAAAAAGTCCCTATGTTTCCATATAATCATGACATTAATGATAATGGAAAAAATTAGCACTTAAATTAGGATAACTAAATGTTTTATAGAAATTATAAAACTTATCTAAATGTTATAACAATGTTTTACATGTTTTACCATTACTAATCTGAAAAATATATTTTTTTGATACTGTTCATAATGACCACAAATTATGCTGGCCATATAAACATATATTAATCATGAAGATTAAAGTTATTTTATCTATTTTATAAAATTAAAATCATATAATTGATATAACGTATTTTAATATTAACCAAAAAATGCAATAAATTTATTTTTCCATAAAAAATGACTTCTCAAATATATAATTTTTTTACACCAAAATATTAGATAAAATTAATTCTAATGAATTTAATTTAAAAATTATTAACATAAAATAACTAATTTTAGATTTATATAATTTAAAAATAAACTAAATCATTATAAATTATTTAAAGTAAAATATTGTTTCAGTAAAAAATAATACTTTTCACTATTCAATGAAATTTCAATATTTTAAAAAGATTCTCAAAATTTCACTCCAAAATAATTTTTACATTTTAATTTAAAAAACTAAATTATTTTATTCAAATACATTTTCTAAATGTGGAACAAATTTATTATATTATTTTCTTACAAAATTCGGTAAATTCATTTATAAGAAAAAAAATATTCCTAATGCATATAAAGAAATTACTAATAATTGAGTACATAATTATCAATATAATATCCTTCTCTAAAAAATTTTCAAATAATTATAAATAAATGGTTATTATAAATTTTCAACCAATTTAATGGATATGTTATAATCATATACTATATCATAGTTCATTTAGACATTGTTTTGCATAAATCTCAAGCTATAAAAAAATATTTAAAGACAAATATATCATAAAATATCATGGTGGTACAATAACAATATCACCATAAGAACCTATCTAGTATATCAATTATCTTCTAAAATTATCTTCATAACTACATAATCTCTTTGTCTATGACATATAGTGTCCACTAGTCACTAAACATGTTAATCTCGAATAATCCAAATCTAATTTTATTGATTCATAAAAATAAACCTACACTTTAAATGTATATATAATAAGTAATTAAACTAAAAAAATGATAAAATAATATACTCTTCATCTATTTATCTGAACAAATCAAATGTTACATAAATTATAGATATACATTAATTTCCCCAATCCAATTTTATTCTCAGTCTATATGTATTTTCTTATTTTAAAAGTGTAAAAATCACATATTCATTGTACTATAAAATACCAAATAATCAAAAACTTACAAAATCACCTGTGTATTAGATAAGTTCTATTTGAATTGTATTGGTATGGTATAAAAGCCTTGAATCCAAAATTTTGGTTTTGGTTCTAAAACCATAATATTTTCATTTGTGTCTTTGATATCGATAAACATAACACAATTTTATCCATCGAAAATATATAACATCAAAATGAAATATTTGATAATGCACATTACCAAGTAAATTTTACATTTATATTTTTAGTGAATCATGAAAAAATCCTTCAATGTGGACACGCCCACATAATTTAAATTTTTCCCAAAAGAACAATTTCATTATAAAGATATGTTTTCATAATTCAGGGATACATCCATACAGTTAACTTGGAATATATAATCTTTTTTAATCACATTTACACCCTCTAAAATCATATTAAAAAAGGGTTGAAAAATACAAAAACTATGTAATGGGTCTAAAATTAATAAATCTCTCAGTCTAATGAATAAGCTGAAAATGTACAAATTTGTACAATTTCATTTTTCTTATTTGATTTTATATAATTAATCCTAACAATTAGAAATAATTATTTTTTATCAAATGAATCCTTTAAAAACCATAACATGAATATTTAAACACTTTAGGAAACATAGAGAATCATAATAATAACATTATTTACTCATGTTATAAATAACTAGAGACAATTTAAACCCATCGGATAACCACACTTGTTAACTAAAATCATTTATTTATTGATGAAAAGTACCATTACACAATTAATTGTGGAGATATATCATTTCCCACCGCCATATATTTTATATTGGGATCACTCATTCGTAGAAGTTGTAATAGGATCAACTATTCGTATAAGTTGTATCGAGATCACCTATCACCATCAATAATAATCAATTATAATATCATAAAATAAATATTTAATTTTTTTAAATTTTCCATATGAATCCTTATACAATCTCATTTCAACACTTAATCAAAAAAGAATTGATTTTCCCATTAAAATGGAGATAAAATGACTATATCATAAAAAACATATTAAAATGAATACAAATATTTTGGAAATTATTTGTATTGAAAATTATATTTGAAAAATTTATTGTAATATTTAATGAAATGTAAATTCATGATGATGGTAAATTCTATTATTGTCTAATATGAAAATTTAAAACATTCTTTTACACTTTCGTAAAAGGTTCCAAAGTGACCAATATCGAAAACATCAAAAGAATTTATTTTAAACAATTTTAGAGAATGTAAAATATAGTATAAAATGACATTTATAACCTAATCATTATTAAATAATAATTTTCTAAAAATATTAAAAAATAAATGGATGTGTAAGAAAAATATTTGATGGGAAACCTTAAAAGATACTTTTTAAAGGAAAGAAAAAACATTTCATATAAAATATATAAAAATATTCATTCAGAAGAAATTTTAAAGAAATTAAAAAATAGGCATATAATTCCCTTTTTAATTAATTTATTTCCATATAAATTAAACCATAAAATAATTTTATTAATATGGAAAATGAATAAAAATACCTATTAAATATTCCATTATAACATTTCAAATGAGATTTTAATTTAATGTGTCCCAAACCTCAAGTCCAACAAACCACATACATTATTGGTCATCCCAAATAATAATTTTTTTAATTATTTACATTTATAATAAAAAATATAATGTTCATTATTTTTTAATTTTTTTTACCTTTTTATATTCAATTACTTGATCATTTAATTTCATGTAGGAATTTTTGATTGTATATATCTCATATGTACAAAATGACATTCGTATATGGGATGTGGTCAAAGAGTAAATATTTAAATATTTTCCACATTTAAAATAATGGTATATTAAAAAAATTACATTAATAATATATTTATATACATCCATGATTGGAATATAGTAGAAACAAACCTCATCGCTTCATGGAGGTGGTAATCCTCATGTACACCTGAATGGATTTTTAAATTTCCAATGTATTGAAGGGTAACAAATTGTCTAATATCATATATTTAAATAATGATTATAATTTCCTGAATATCGTATATATACATTAAATATGAAATTATAGATTTATTTGAGAGTTATAGAAGGAAAAATAATTGCGTCTTTTAGTGAGGAAGTTGTTTGCTGTACATATGAATGATGGTTTCATTTCCCATTTGATGGAATATGGTGATGTGTGATAATAAATAAAAATATAAAAAATTCATTATAGTATATTTAATTTTGACAATAAATCATAATAGTATTATGTGATTTTAAGGTACTAAAAAAAAAGTAAACTATAAAATTTTTGATTAATGATATGCCACTAATTTAGACAACCTACATCGATTTATATATAAATCCCAATTTGGTTTGTACAATGTCAAATATATGTCTTATAAAAAATTAAGATATATATAAATAGGGGTCGGTATTATTATATGAATTTTTGTTATCAAATGGTGTGAGGATGATAGAAGATGGGGATCCATTTTACAAATCAGTGGAGGGGCACCATTGAAATACAAAAAAGTATTAATTCAATTTAAATCAATATGGATGTCTAAGTGGGTGAAAATTGATTAATTAAATGATAATATGATTAATATTATAAATTATCTGATGCAATAAATTTGGGGAATTTGTAGGTGACGTTTTCAACCTTATCAATCTGTTTTGACCCTTTATTTACCAATTTGATAATTATCGTGGTATAAATGTTTTTTAGAATATAAGAATGCATAAATTTGCTATAAAAAGAAAATCCATCCATAATTGGAACATGGTGTGTATTATCTACCATACATTATTCTCTTTTATGAAGAATTTTTTTTATAAAGATTAAATCATTTTGGAAAATAATGATTGTTATAAAATATCATTAAGGTATATTTTGAAATTATTATATTTATTTGACTTTAGAGTATCAAATAAATTAATAGAATTAGAAGATACACAATTAAAATATAATTAATATGATATATATGTCATTAAAATACATGGGATAATAAAAATCATGTGAAAATATTAATTTTAATGATTCTAAATTTATTTATATGATTTTCAACTTCTAGGACATGAACTATATTTGTGTTCTCTAAGACATTAAATAAATTATATAATAACTAAAAAATAGAAATAAAATATCATCCTAAAAATAATTCATTATTTCTAAATTACACATTAATATAAGTTCACAAATTAATTTTATCCCAATATGATCATATAATACAAATTTAGAAGTAATAGAGTGAAATTGTTTAATTTTCATTAAATACAATAATATATAATTTTTTTAATAAAATTTACTAAAAAATGACATAAATTAGAAACATGTATGATTAGGTGTATTACCCACACAAAAATTCTATTAATGGAATGTTTTAAGTTTAATATCAATTATTATCAATTTATTTTTAGAATTAATTAACCAATTTAAAATTATTTAGGTTATAAATATTTACAACAGTTACTAATTCTAAGACCAATATTAGAATATCACATTCTAAAAAAATTGTAACCCCTAATTCCAAAATATTTAATCCTTCAAGATTAAATTTCTTGAAGTGGGAGAAATTAATTTAAGATAAAAAAAGTCATAGCCTCTGAGCAGCATGCTCCCCCAAACCACGAAGACTAGGGTTTCTTCAAGCATCAATCTTCCCTCCACCCTTCTTCCTGGCTCTACACGAGGTTTTCACTCCTTATTCTGGTCCCGAGAAGGCGTCTTCGTGGCTTGTGTGTTCGGCCCGACATGACTCACCACCTCTGTTGACAATGTGTTCTGGCATTGGCAATCTGGCTAGGTCCGGTGCAACCATCTCAGTCATGTGACATTGATTCTCGGTGTGACTCATCCCCTTCCTTCAACTGCGAGGATTGGTGTACACATGGATTTGAGGCTTAGTTGTTTCATCTGGCTTCATTGGGTGCCCAGGGTTCTCAGAGGATCAGTGCAAGATCTCCACCTTCATTGAGCGGCCTGGGTTTACTGGCTCATCCAGGGCGATTAGGTGCTAGTCTCTAGTCATATCGGGAGTTCATAAGAGGGGGTAGGTAATGGGTTGCGACTCCTAAGGTTTTTTCAGGTTCTAATTTTGTATTTTGTCATTTGTTATGCTATTATTTGGTATTATGTGCTTTGTTTCTTCTGGGAGGATCCGATTTTTCTTGTTTTGGTTCAATCTCATTAATTCTTATGTGCCATTTCATGTTGTCATTCTCATTGTTGTGAGTTTTCCAAACCTGGTAAGGGTGCATCCGTGGTTCTGATCGGAGCAGAATCATTCCCTTATGGGTGCTTCTGTTTTAAGATGACCTTGATCCCCACATCAGTGGAACCCTATTGGTGCAGGGTTGGGCCACCTAGTCCCAGGTGACGATGGCCTGATCCTGCTCTTCTTGGGATGTCTTTTGGGCTTATGTGCCTATGGTGTCTTGGTTGTTTGAGGAGGAAGCAAGGTTAGTCCAAAATAACCATTGATGGGGCTGCTTGGAATAGTCATTTCGGCCAGGAGAATAGTTTTTTATCGTGAGGATTGTTGGTATGGTGATGCACCCAGACTTTACTTGTTGATCAGGCCCTAGAGGAGGTCCCATAGCTTCTCTTCATCGTTGCAATATTTTATTGATTTTTATGTTTGAGAGGTTATAATGTTAGTCCTTGGATCGAGTGTGTTCTTTGACACATGATTGTTTCTTGTTGTTAAGCCTTTCAATGGAGGAGCACTTTTCCATGTTCATATGCAGGGGGTAGCTTCATGTTTCAGTTTGTTTTGTCTCACTAGACCTTCAGGTCGTGAATTGGTATAAGTAGATGATGTCTTGGGTTCCCCCCTTATTCCCTTAAAAAGGGCGTTTAGGTTTATGTGTGTGTTTTAATTTAAATTATTAAAACAATTAAAGGCCTTCAGGCCGTTGGATGGATAAAAACTCTGAATTAAATGAAAAAAAAGGAAAAATGTGTTTTAAAACCAAAACTATAATAGATTAGAATCAAATATAATGATTATTCATATGTAATTATTTAGATTATTTATAATTAAATAATACTTATTTAAATTTATATCAAAGTCATTGTAAAATGGTAAATTTAAATTAAATTCAATGACTGCTTAATATTAATTGTTATTTCTCACAATTCACTGAAAAATTAATCATTTTAGAAAAATCAAAAATTTAACCCTAATATAATATAGATATAATGAATTGAAGAATTATATCCTTTATATAGAATTAAAATTCCAAAATTTATAAATTATATTTTTAAATAAAATAATATTAAACAAGAATACCAAATTCAGTTAGAAATAAATCTTTTTAATCATGAATAAAACATTACTTAATATTCAGAGAATGAATATTAGATTATATAATAATGTTCATGAACATTAAAAATGAATCTAATTGAAATAATATTAACAGTACATATGATGTTACCTTAAAACCTGAATTTTGAAACTTACAACCTCACAATTGTTTCTCTTGCCTAATAGAAAAGCATAAAAATATTTTCACAATAAATTCAAAGAAGTCAAATATATAAAATATAGACCTGAATGAAAACTTTTTTAAAATCTAAAAATAAATTTTTAACCCAAATTATAATAAGGGATAATAAATAATCATTTTTATAATAAGAAAATAGAAATAAAAAGTTTTTACGGAATGAAAAAATGTTTTCCAGATAAGAGAATATTAGAGGGTGGTAAACATATAAACATTGGGGAAAAAATATTTCAAAATAATTATGGACAATGACTTAATAAATTGACCTAATCAAGTTGAATGATCCTGATAATATAATTTTACACAAAACCACAAATTAATGAGTGGTGAAAATATTATTCATTCATACGAAATGAAGGAAACATGATTTCATTTTTGTTTCAAGATCGTTAAACTAATATTGAAGAATTATTTTAATATTGAGTCAGAAAATGTAATAAAATATAATTTATTGAATTTATTCAAATACATAAATAAAATTTCATTATTTTTTTGTTTCAAAATTATTAATCTATTATAAAATATTTTACTCTAAGAAATGATTATTTAAGACGAAACATTCATGCATGAACCACTAAAATTATCTTTTAATGAATTACAAGATCTAAAAAGGATAAAAAGTTTTTCCTCATATCTATAGAAATTTACCTAATCCAAAATGGTCATGAAAATTTATAATAATATTGAATAATAATTAATAATCTCTTGAAGAAATTAAAATGTATCCTCTAAAGTCTCAATAATAATACCCAATGTTTAACATAAATAATTATATAAATAAATCCCTTAAAATTTATCCAAATATCAATAAATAAGTTCAAAATTTAAAAATTAGAAGGATATGGTCACATATTCATCTAAGAAAAATATAAAATTTATCTCCAAAAAGCATTAGTCCCATATAATTTCTAAAACCCCAAAATCAATATGTCATAATCATATATCCTGTAAAATTTTTAAACACTACCTATAAATAACCAAAATCACCATAAATCCAAAATAAAAATCATATCTACTTCAAGTAGATGATTCAACCTTTATTCCTAAAATTTAAAACTACTCTTATAAAAAATTATTTTTAATCATCACAATCATATAATGTCCCAAAAATTCTAAAATTATTAAAAAAATATAAAAAAAAATATTCACTAAGTCACTATCAAAACCCATGGATTTTTATATCATAATTCTTATATTCCCAACTAGTCATTACCCATTTATCTTGATTAACCATAATTACCTCAACATTTGAAATCATTTTAACCCTAAAAGTTCTCAAGAACATTCAACTTCTTTCCATATAATATAATATAATTTTTCCACAAGTAACCTTTTAACTAAAACATTTAATAACTTAATGGTTATGTTGACATAAATTTTTACCAAAATATTTTTATTCATTTTAAACTCCATTTACATAAAAACACAATGAGGTTGTATACTACATTGAGATTTTGATCAAAATTAAAATTAAAAAGAAATATTTTTCATATATGTAACTCTATTTTTAACACCATAAGAATATATCCTTAACTATAATGTTATTTATAGTCTCATTTTATGAAAACCATAACATCCTTAAACCCACTCTCCCAAATCCAGTGAAAAAAAACATAATCATTAATTTCAGGATTTGACACAAAAAATCATTACATAATTTTATAAATCCATATAATGTAATAAAAATCTAAAATATTATATCAGTTACATACATAATTAAATTATTTTTTTAGATTCATATATTACATGTACAAAATCTTTCAAAGTGAACTCTTCAAAATAGTATCCATTTTATAAAAAATATATTATTTATAAAGACATGATTGCTTTGTTCAATTTAACATCAATATATATAAATATAACTTAAATAACTATTAAATTAATCATCGATAAATATGTAAAATCATTATAAAATGTGGTATGAGGAAAAAAATTGACTTTTAAGTGAAAAAATGTTTGAAATTTGTAAGTATAATAATAAAACTAAAAAGACAAAAAAATATCTCTTCCTTGTTATTATTTTAGAATATAAAATAATTCCTAACCACTTATAAACCAAACATTTTTTCTAAAATATTAATATAAAATCCATAGGAATAAAATATATACCCTTTTAGAAAACATAAAGAATCATATTCACCACCTGTGTACACTCAGGGTATAAATAACTCAAGTCTAGTTAAATATATAGGATAAAAAACACTAGTTAACTCCATCATACATGGATTTCAATATAGTAGAATTAACCACTAAAATTTAGTTCTCTTTTAGGATCATTTACCACACAGTCTTCCTCAGTCTCACTTCTTTGTGTAAGTTATATTAGGATCACCCAAACATTTAAGTTGTATTAGTATCACCCTTCGTTTTCTATAATTATCAATTATCGTATCGTGAAGAAAACACTTTATTCTTTAATATTTCATTATAAAACTAAATAAAACACTTTTAATACAAAATAAAATTATTCCCCATTTTTACATTACAAAAGAGGGAAATTTCCCATATCATTGTAAATGATTAAAATGGAAAAAATAAAGAATTTTTTGAAAATAATTTCATATGAAAATAAACATGAAACATTTTAAAGTATGATTTATAAAATGGAAATGTATTGATTTTAGGAAATTCTATTTATGCTCTATGTGTTATATAAAAAAAATATTTTCTAGTTAGTAAAAAATTGTAAACAGTTATCCATATGTAACCTTTTTAAATGAATAATTTTTAAACTATTGTAAAGAAAGTTAAATATGTTTAAAAATTAATATTATAAACCATTTAATCATAAATAATTATTTTCTTGAAACATTTAAAATAATATTTACATCGATGAAATATTATTGGAAGTGAATCATTAAAATATTATTTTTAAAATAATGTCAAATAATTTGGTATAAAATTCGTACTATGATATAATTTGAAAATTAACAATAGAATGTAAAAATATATATAATATTTCTTATTTATTTCATTTATAAAATTAAAATAAATCAATAAAACAATCATATGGATTTTTAAATGGAATAAAAATATTTAGAAAGTAATCCTATAATCAATTAAATCAAGGTTATTAGATAACGTGTACCTTACCTCTAGTTGGAATAATCCCATACATTATTTATCAAGAAAAATAATAATTGTATTAATTATTTACTTTATTAATAAAAATTTTCATGTTTATTATTCATTTAAATTTATTTTATAATATGTTATATTCTATTAAATTTCGATTTTTTGTTTTTTTGGATTTCTTAATGATATTTCCCAAATACGTCCCAACGAATTTGGTTGGTTGGGTATAATAAATAATGTAATTGTATCATTATCTCTAGATTAATAAACATGAATTAATCATAATTTTACACAATGAAAAACAATTTTATAAAAATCCCTGAAAGGCGAATATGAGAAACAAATTATATTTCTTCTTGGAGGTGGTATTCCATACATACGTACAAACGATATTATCATTTTAGTAAGAATGGAATAGAGAATAATTAAATGAAATATTATATTTCTAAAATGACAAAAATTTACATAATATCATAAATATATATATATATATATATATATTAAATTCATCATCAAAAATAGTCATGAGTGGTCTTGATGGAAAATTAATTACATCAGTTCTCAACAAATGATGGTTTCCTTTCCCATTGGAAGGAAGAATGGGATGTATTATGGTTTCATCTGTAAAATAATAACATCTAAGTATATTTTATATGCTATTTTTCTAATATCTTAGAAATTATAAATGTTTTGAAGGAGGAAGAATAATAAATAAAACTGAAAAATTCATTTAAAAGTTATACATCTTCTTCAAACTACTTATTTTTCCATACACAGTAATCCCTATAAGGTTTCTATTATTCAAAAACTAATACATATTAAATGTGTAGAGGAATTTCAGGAAGGGATTTTTTGAGAATGTATTCTCTCAACAATACTCTATATAATATATTTATTTTGATTCTCAATAATACCCTTGTTTTTTCTAATGATGTTAAGTTAATAATGTTTTAGTAATATGTTCCAAGTATTTACATATATGTTTTATAGAATCCAAGATATGAGATGTGTTAGGGGAACATTATTCCCACCCTATGCTCTAAAATTGAACTTATAGATCTTAATGCCTATGATATGTTAGATTTTATGCATATAGATCTGTAACCCTATGTTCAGTGAATGAAGGTATAGAATATAAAACCTAGAATGGAGTATGGAATTATTTTTCATACCCTACGTTATGGAAATTGAATGCATGGTTAATCAATGATAACTTTGGAATTTTATGTTGGAAGGATGAACCTATGTATCATCATTCCAATGATACTTTGATCCATATGTTACATGAATATTAAAGTATGGATAAGGAACTATACATTGGTAGGAACCTTAGGCCACACAAAGGATTACAAATGTGCACAAAGGACCATACACCATGCAATGGAACCATATGTTACACAACAACAGTGCAGTTTTAAAACTGAGATTTTTTTTGTGCTTCATGGGATAATCTTGGAATAATGTCAAGCTGATTCAATGCTCGTTATGGTTGATTTAAATAATAATGTTAATCATAGTAAATTAATCTTATTATTAAGGGAATTTTTTACTCCCCTAGTTAATTTGAGTTTGAATTTTTCATGTTCTATCTAGTGACTTTCTTGGATCTCAAATACCGAATCAATAATTATGCAACATATATTCTACAAGTGTATCTATATAATTAATGGGATTTTTCCATGTTAAATATTTTCATATATCATTTCATTATTGTTTAAAAATATTTTTGATATCTTCTGTAATAAATGATATACTATGTTTTTTGTAGTATAGGATACACTTTTGTGACACAGATGTTGTACCTAATATTGTTGTAAAATTATCGCTACTGTTTTTTGTTGTTGTTATTGAAGATCATTTGTATCTCGGATATATTCAGAACTATTATTTATTTATTACATTCATATAATAATAATATGATCCATTTACTGTCAGTTGTTGTTGCATCAACTATGATGATCAACCCAAATAATCAAATAAAATTCTTTTTATTTTATAGATTATCAATTTCTTGTACTCATTCTTGGTTGAGTATTAGTGTCTTGTACTAATATTTGGATAATGAGTTAATTGTAAAAGAAATTAAAGGATCTATGTTTATACTTATGTGTGATGGTGTCAACTTTGTACACTTTTGTGGATTTTACGTCTTATGATAAGTGGAAAATTCTACTGAAATTTACCATAATTGTAGAGAGATGGTTAGAGGAGTATACTAAGGGATCTTTGTGGCCCTAAAAACTTTAAATTTACGGTGTTACTTATTTCTATAATCTTTCTTCATAATTAATATAGATGAAAATGTAGCATACCTACATAATTCACAATGGGAGAAAATTAAGGAATTAATGAATATTATTGAAAAGACATAATTCACCCCCTATTATGTTACTTTGTATTATTCTGACCTAACAATTAGTATCTAAGGAGAAATTTTGAGATAAATCTGTAGAAATATAATATTATAAGTTTATACAATCCTGTAAATGTATTATACTAGAGAATGAGTGTATACTGTAAGTTCTCCATTCATTATTGGTGGAAATTATGGATGCTGAAATCTTGAATGATTATTTATCTGAATAATTTTTAATGTTAATACTATTCAAAGATCATTACTTCTTATGTGATTCTAGAAAAAATAGAGACAATGACTATTGAAATAGAGTCTGAATATGATATAAATTCAAAATAAATGAATGCTATTATCTGTATACTTATACTAGATGAGTATAATTACATACCACGATGTCTTAGTACCTTTGAGATGTGAATTGTTTTTGCATTTTCTTATAAAGGATCATATAATACTAGATAAATGAGAGATTATACAGGTAAGAGATATTTTGACACATTTTAATGTTTTATGGTGATAGAATCACTCATATGAATGGGAGGCTTATAAATATTGTTAATAACATTACAACCTTGGGATATCCTCTAATTCAGTCTGATCAGGCACTAAAAGTACTTAGAGTACTACCCTCTATGTGGAATGGAATATATGTTTCTATTCTTGAATCATAGCATGTAAAATATTTGAAAATGAATGAAATTATTAGAGAACTGATGATATAAAAAGTGAAGATGCAATATATAGATGAAAATCAGAAGAATATAATAAATAAGGATAATAATTCTTTTAAAGTGATATCATAGAATCCTAGATTAAAAACAAAATAAACAAAAAAATAGAGAAAATTCAAAATTCCATTGATTCTAAAATAGAATTGGCCCAGTTATCCAGAAAGTATAGTAAATTCTATAAGAAGAAATGAGGGTTTATAAAATCTTCCAGGAAGGATGAGTGTGGAACAAGAGATGTTTTAATCTATGAATGAAAAAAAATTGGATCAAATCAGGCTAGATTTTGCTCAGTTGCAAGATGAATGAAAAGGGAAAGAAAAATATTGTCAAAAGAATTTTGATCAATAAAACATTGAAATAAGTGAAGTGAAAGCTCTATGGAGTGTATATGAAGACTCTAAAATCTCTTTAAATTTTGATTTAGTGAAAGATCCATCAAATTTAAAAGATAACATTACATTTATAGTTGAATAATAATAGGTAAAAAAGTATTATTATTCAACTTCTTACACTGATAGTTTCATTAATAATAAAATGGATTCGTATTGATCTATGTTAAAAGAAAAATATGATTCTTTATTAAAGAATCATAAATAGTTGAAAAATATTCAAAAAAAAATCCAGGAGAAACAGATACTATGCTAAAATAAAATCAATAACTTATTGAAAAATTTAATAATTCTACATCAAACTATAGTAATCATGAAAAATGAATTAAAGAATTGAAGGATGAAGTAAAATATTTTAAAATTACTGCTCTTATTTTTGTTAAAGGATACAATGTTTTAAATGGTATTATGGTAAATATTATAATTTAAATGTTAAAATTTTGGAATATGATGAAAATGTGATAAATCAAAATTTTATACAAATTATTTTGTGGCCAATCAGAAAAATGAAACCTATTGTTATTGTAGAAGAAAATATGACTTCCCTAATAATTGTTATTTGAAATATCCTGAAATTATAGGTATTAAAATATCCTTTTTATATAATTATTTTTGAAATAAATTGATGCAAATTATTGTAAAATTAGGAAAAAATGGATATCTAGATCACTATCTTCTAACACTACTTGACCCATGAAAATTCAGGTACCAAAAAAATGTTTATTTGGTTTTTTAGGAAACACACATTCGGAATAGAAAATATATATTATATATGGAAAATGGATATTCTAAACCCATGAGTGGAGACTCATGAAATGTCTATACAATGACTCAAATTAATGGAGGTCTTGAAAGTTTTGGTGACAATGGGAATGGAAAATTGTTCGATTTCAAACTATTGGATATCTGAAAACCTTCTCAATCAACAAAATACTATATATTTAACTGCTAAAGAAAAACCTCGTAATTATTATTCAAATTTTTTATCATGGTTTTTAAGTTTATTTTTTTAACAATTCATGATATATTTCTAAAGATAAATTGCTTAGATTTCAAGAACCAAGATTAGATAATGTTTACACCATTGGTTTAAATTCCTTGTGTAAATAAAAATTGAATTATTAAACTCCTAGGAAAAATGATTCATGTATCTAGAATAAGATACTTTGTCATAGTAATACATGAGTTTAAAAAAATTATCTAATAAAATGTTATTTTATTATTTACGATTTCATAAATTTTGATAATGATAAATGATTTTTTGCATTCCAAATTGGAAAACAACACAAATCATCATTTGAATCTATTAAAAAAATTTCTACAACTGAACCATTATAACATATCCATATGGATTTGTTGGGATTATGTAGAGAATCATGTTTGGTTGGTTAATTATATGTCTGTGTTTTTTATGAATATTCTAAATCTAATTGGGTATATTTTCAAAAGCTCAAAATTAGAATTATAACGTTTTCTGAATGTTTTTGTAAAATTGTACCGAATGAAAAATGCTTTAAAATAATTTCATTGGGAATTGGTCATGGTGTAGAATTTTATAATCATGAATTTAATTGTTTTTTCTCAAATCTATGTATTAAAAACACCTTCTATGTGCCATGAACACATCAACATGGGGGAATTATTGAATGAAGAAATAGATTTATTCATGAAATGGAAAAGACTATGATGAATTTATATAGTCTTCATATCTATTTTTGGGTAAAAGAAGAAAGAACAACCTTCTAAATCATGAATATTGTTTTAATAAGGCCAATTTTTAATAGGACCCAATGAGAAATTTGGGATTATTGAAAACCTAAAGTTATGTACTTTAATGATGTTGGATGAAAGGTTTATAGGTTTAATCTATTTATAACCATGGTATGTTCTATCAAATAGCTAATGATAGAATATTTTTTTGGATACCTTCCTATCTTTAAATACTATATAGTTTTTAATTAAAATTCAATGATTATTGAAGAATTAGTTCATGTGGTGTTTGATGAACCTGACCATTTTTGTAAATAGATTGATCAAATAGATGATGTGATTAATTTTATTGATAATATAATACTTGAAAATATTAAATATGGTTTTGAAAATGATATCAATTAAATTTAGTCATGTTCAGAGGAATTTTAAATTGAAGAACCTTATTGTGTCTTTCCAATGCAAATTAAAATAGTAATGAATCATCATTTAGAAACTATTATAGAAAACTTATACATAAGAATTATATTTAGAAGAAATGTAGGATACCTAATAGAATTTTTTGTCTTTCTATCTCAATTACAACCCAAGTTAATTGAAGAAGAAATAGAAGATGATTTTTTCATGATACAAATGCATGAAGAACTATACCAATTTATGGGGAATAATATTTGGGAATTATTATAAAGACCAACCAATTATCTAGTGATTTGAACTATGTGGGTATTTAAAAATAAAAAAGATTATAAAGTGGTCATAACCAGATATGAAGCTTGATTATTATCTATAGGATTTAATTATGATTAAAGAGTATATTATGATGAATCCTTTTCCCCTATAGCTAGATTGGAATCAAATAAAATCTTTCTAGCTTATGCATTCCATTAGAATTTTAAATTATATCTGATATTTGTTAAATCATTATTTTTAAATGGATATTTAATGGAGGATGTTTATGTTGAAAAACATCATTGTTTTGAAATACCCCATTAAAAAATTTATATGTATTATTAATGAAGGTCTCTATTATGTTAAACAGGAACTTATATCTTGGTGTAAAATATTATGTCCTTATCTTTTGAAAAATAGATTTTCTGTTGGATCGAAAGTCCAACAATTCTTTAGAAAAAAAAATTCCTATCATTTTGGGAGTACATATTTAGGTTAATGATATTATTTTTGGTTCAACTAATAAAAATATTAGAAATTATTTTTCAAAACAAATGAAAACATGAAGTTGAAATGTGTGTGATGGGAGAACTGAATTTCATTTTAGGACATCAAATTTATCAAAACATTTATGGAAATGTTTTAAATCAAATTAAATATATTATTGATATATTGAAAAAGTTAGAACTTGAAAATAGTAAGAAATTTAAAAATCCTATGTGTAATAATGTAAAACATTATTTAGCTGATGCTAGAAAACTCGCGGACAACAAGTCATATATAGGTATAATTGGTATTTTGTTATATCTTACTGAAAGCAAACCATACATTATTATTTTTTATTTTTATGTATTATATTTCTGTAAAATTTGAATGAATCCCATATTACTACATTTAAAATAATTTTTAGATATTTAAAATTTACTATTTTTCAATATATTCTTTATCCCAAAACATATTATTTTAATTTAATTTCATATCCGGTTTCTGATTTTTGAGATTGTTGATTAAATAAAGAAATTACCTCAAGAACCAATAATTTTTTTAAAAAAGCTTTTTTATCCTTATCAAGTAAGAATAAAAACTCATTTTTCCTATCAACAACCCTACCTGGATATGTTTTTTCTGGTAGTTTTTGTGCATAACTCTTGTGGATGAAAAAAAATCTACTGGACATTAGACTAAATTTTTACAGTATACGATTTTTTATGTGATAATACTAGAGTAATGAATATTTCATGAAATCCTATAATTCTTTCTAAAGGTAAGAATATTGATATAAGACATTATTTTTTAGATATCTTGTCCTAAAAAAGGATATATATTTAGTATTTTCTAATACTATATATTAATTAGATAATACACTCGCTAAACCTATTCCCAGTGAAGGTTTTGATTTTATTGAGGGGAGTTTGGATTATATAATTTTAAATTAATATTTTATTTTTTATTTTTTTCTTAATCTCTCTATTTTTATATTAAATAATCTATATATGTTGAATTTAATTTTATATTGCTCTTTATTTTATCAGTTACCCATTACTTTATTTTAAAACAAATTTCATTACAATTTCATTTTATTTATATTTTCAAATTAAAATTTAATGAGTATATTATCAATCATCAAAAGAAAACTACCATTCATATCTTCCTCATCTCTATTACATCCCTTCAGTTAACATAGTCTCTCTCTCATACTCTCAATTCAGTGTACCGAAACCGAAATCCTTAAAATATTCAATTTCAAAACCATTAGAAATGGAAACACTAGGAAGACTGGAAGAGGCTGATTTAGCTATGTCTATGTACCCACAAACAATGTATTTCAATGTTCTTCATGTTATGTTTATTGATTTTGAGTATTTAAATGAAATAAATATTTTGATAAAGGTAGTGATTGTATCTCAAGGACTACATTTTGTTTTTGGTTATGACAACAATTTTCTAATGTTCAAAATCACTGTAAAATAATTATATAGAAATTATGAAATCAATTTGGGAATCAATAATGATTATATAATCTCTATGATTGATAAAAAAATACCACTTTATTTTATGGATATAGCCAAGATGTTCTATTTTCCCCATGTAGGGGATTATCAATTCTCCATGATATATATTGGTGATGAAATGAATAAATCATAGGATATTATATTTTCTTTTTTAGAGGCATGAGTCTTCAAGAAATTTATGAACAATGACCTTACTCTTAATAGAGTAGTCCTTATCATGTTTATTCTGATTGGGATTTTCTTGATAACTAACGAGCTACAGAAAGTTTTTTACCATGACATGTAAATTATACTTTTTTCCTTGAACCAAATTAAGTTCAGCCTCCCTCAAATTTTGTTAAAATATTTTATTTATTAATGTCCCAAATAAGATAATATGGGATACTATCCCAGTGTAAGGATCATTTCTATTTTGTTTCATAAAATATAAATAATTGTAAATATGAATTTGGGAAACAGTTTTCATCATTCCAACATTATTAATGTGGGGACTATTATGAAACTCGTATATGTCTGTATTAAATTGTACAATAGTATTTTACCTATTGGAGTTGAACGACAACAAAAAAACATTGGTAGATGCTCATTGGGAGAAGAATATGATTCCAAATGTTAGTTCTGTATGACAAGCCCCGATGAAGTGTCCAAATCTAGACCTGAAGAGGGTCATCTTTTTTCAAAGAAGAATAATTATAATCAATATTCAAGAATCTATAAAATAAAATGAAAATATATTTGATCAAGAGGATCAATTGAATGAGGGTGTTTAGTAATAATTTTTTAGTCAAGAAGTTCATAGTGATGATGTTTCCACCCATTCAAAAGTTTATCTCGTTGTATATGATTCTATTACTGAAGAAGGATCTATTTTGGGAAACCGATAAGAAGGTCTCTGAGAGCCATGTTTGGATTTGGTTAAAAATAAACATCCTTAATAAAATATTACTCTAGAGTCTTCTGACTCTTATAATGAAGAATCAATTCAAATGTGCAAGCATTTAGAGAGCCATAACTTGTCTTTATTAGAGGATTTGAAAGATGATAATAAGAAGTACGAGGATATCAGAAGTTCAAATATTCCATGAGCTAAGTTTTAATCCCTTCAAAATAGACATAGATAATTTCATGAAAATTAGGATTATGATAAGTTAATGAAAATATGGTTTTTGTGGGATATGTTAAATATTTAATCATTTATTTAGGTATAGTGTTTAGATCTTTGAAATATGAATCTGTTAACATGTCTACGTTTGATAAGATCAAGCTTATGTGGTGATGTTAATTTTAGTCTGTCAATTACAGTCATCATGAATCACCCTATACTCCACATCCTATTTCACATAGAATGATAAAGATATTTGAAGTAATAAATGTTGTGATGGCTGAGTTCAGTAATAGGTTTCACATTCTCTAGTGTGATATAATGCCTCTGAATGTAGTTCTAGACAATCCAAAAGATTTGATAAGTTGGCTGACCTCAAATGAAACCTAGTTGGGACCATTTATTCATGAAGTCAGAGATATATTGATAGAGTTTATTCAATCATAAGAGTATGTGAATGATTTCATTATGCTGAATCTGGTGGAAATCTTGAAGATATGAAAATATTCAAGGAAATTGATACACCAATGGATGGATATCTTGAAGAACCATTTTTAGATTCTATTGGTGAAACTGCTTGAAATTCAGAGTGTCCTAAAGACCAATCCTCTTATAGTTTCAAAAAATAATACCCATGGAGATTCTGACCAAGGAAACCAATCTATCAAGCCCCTCCTTTTAGCGACCACTTAAGTTGATGTATGGTTGTACTCATGATTTTTAAAACATCTAATCTACATTGAAATTTCATTGACTCTATCGTTATATATTTTGTAGATTTTATATTAATTTCATTATCATGTTATTTATGTTCAAATTTCTACTACCAAATCACATATCTCATTTTCCTAATAGTAGATTATAACAATAAATTATAGTCTACTACTATATTAACTATGTTTCATTAAATTTTCTCTTTTAAACTTTTTTATAATATCAACCAAAGTTGGATAATAATTTATTAACACATATTTTGTTGAGAATATATGAATTTGTATTTAAAAGATATATAGTTTTTTTATTCAAAATAATATTGTGAAATAGAAATATTTTTTAATGTTTACAATTCCAATATTTTCCATTAATTATTTTATGTGTTTTTTGATCATCAAATAAGGGGAGATTGTTGGTAATGTATTGTCTCAAAAAAAAATATATAATATATTAATTTTGATGTTACCAAATAAAATTGTTTATTTTCTGATGAAGATACGTTAAGAATTTTTTATGAATATATATAATGTTTTTATTTATATTTTTGATGGAATTTGAGTTATGAGATGTGTTATAGAAGTACTATTCAAAATCTATGCTCTATGATTGAACATATGGTTAATCATCCCTATTATATTCTAGATATTATGTATATGGATTAGAAACCCTACATTAAGTGAAAGGATGTATGAAATATCAACCCTATATTGGTGTTTGAAATTACTGTCCATACCCTACATTTGGGAAATTGATCATATGGTTAATTAATTCTACTTTTTAAATTTTATGCTGAAAGGATGAACGCATGGATAATTATAACTACATTACCTTGAGCCCTATATTATGTAAAGATTAAATTTTGGATAAAAAGTAAACATTTTTAGAAACACTACTCTTTGAAATGAAAACTTCTGCTATACAATAGAACCCTGTGCTACGCAATGAAACCATACATTACACAGAATCAGTGGACTTTTAAAACTGAGATTTTAGAAGAGATTAAGGGAAAAGCCTTGGAATAATATGAGGCTTATACAAAGATAATTATTATTAATTCAAATAACTCTTTTCATTAGAGAAAATAAATCATGTTCTTAACAGAAGATATGAATCCTCTGGATAATTTGAATTTGAATTTCCGTATTCTATCAGTATACTTTCATGGATATAAAATACCAAAGAAAAATTTATTCTCAATATATTCTACTAGTTTATCTGACCAATCAGAAATATTTTTACAAGTCACATATTTTCATATAAAATAGAATTATGGTGAAAATATTTTACAGATCTACTATGTAACAACCCAATGTTGAGCTACCAGACTCAACCCTTACAAATGTTGTGTATATATTTTTCTATAAAAGAAATAAGAATAAATAAAAATCATCAAATGAAATAGATGATCTTTTAACGGCCTAAGGTTCATAGAATTAGAACCAATAACACATTCAGGTACAAAAGTAAAAAATGTAGTAAACATTAAACAAGGTATCATCATAGCAATTATTCAACATTATAAATTCATTCAAACACTTCCACTACACCTATAAAAATAATTTAAAATACATAGGGAGATTACAAGAATTCCTAGTCTGGGGTTTTAAAACAATACCATTAAAAAATAAATTTTCTTCTAAATCATTTTTTAAAACAGATGCATTGAAATCATGAAAATTAATATTTCACATAACATGTCATCACCATATTATTGGGAGATTCTGAAATTGTTTTTAGGCTAACTCATGCTTAAAAATGTATAAAGTTATTTATGAGTTATAAATAGAATGAATTATACCATATACACATACTTGAATAGATATGCATGGAGTGACTCTTATATTGTATAATGGTGAAACTTAATCATTCAATGACATGCCAAAATTGAATATAATAATTTACTCATGAAACATCATTTATTAATAATTTCACAAAAAACAGTATCATTTATCAATGTGGATTAAGAACATAAACTTTAAATAATTTCTATACATTCATATAAAATATCATTCCATGCTCACATGGGATTATAAAATTAAATAACACTGGTTCTTAAGAGGTTGATCATTTTCCAAATATATTTTATTATCTAAGACAATCACATGGACTTCCACTTACTAGGTTCATTATGAAGAAATGCATAATACAGTGTAATCATAAACATTTTATTAAGGCCTCAATCTAGTACCATAAATAATCATTCTCTCAAGGTCGTGTTCCAAGACCTAGTTTGTTTCATGAGAACTACAGATGCATCGAGTGGCTATAGAAAACCTCACCCATCACATAATAGGTCCAATACATTATTTATATGTCTAGTATGTCTTATATTCAAAGGATCTCATACCACATTGAATAATTAAATGCATCTTTTTCAAAGTATCACAAACCACATTAAATAATTAAATTCCTCTTATTCAAAGTGTCCCACACCACTTTGAATAATGAAATGTGTTTTATTTAATGTGTCCCATAGCATATGGAATAATTAAATGTATCTTATTCAATGTGTCCCATACCACATTGGATAATTAAATTCTTAATCCATTATATGATATAAATATATTTCTTTCAGTATATGTCTATATTCATAAATATAGTGAATCATGAAATAAATCAAAACATTAATTTATGAATTTTATCATTTTTCAGTTAAAAGTTAGGCATTAGATATATCAAATTCATAAATGACATGCATGGAAAAAATTATTTTTCAAATGTGATGATAATTGTTGCACATAAACTAGTATACTGTTTAGGTTTACAACATAAACTAATAACTCTTAAAAATCCCTTGTTTCATAAAAATAAACATTATATAAACAAAAATAATTTTTTTGAATTTCAGATACTTATCGTTCATTGTTTTAACCATAAGCTGATAAATGGAAGTTTTAATCAAATTTAATCATAAAATTATATAATTAATAGTATTAATTGTTGAAGATTCATCATGAATTGAATTATATTATTTATAAATGTAAAACAGTTATTTCATGTGAGATATTGATTCATACGAAAATATTTAAACACAGTTCACTATATGTGTTTATGCATATATATATATATATATATATATGTATGTATTAAACAAAATATAATTCCAATATTTTATTCTAATTTTATAAATTGGGTAGTATGCATGTAATGATTATAGGGTAATGATCCCTTTTAAAATTTTGCACATACAACAAAAAACAAAGGTTTTTTTTCCATTATAAATTAGTATTCATCAACAAACATACAATTAGGCCATATAATTGAAAACATTTAATTAATGGATAGAAATACAAATGTAATACATGTAAAAATGTGAGTATAAATATTTATATATATATATATATATATCTAGGCCTAAACATAATTTTTTTGAACTAATCAATTGAAAAACTATCAAAACATAATTTCATAGAAAATATTATACCATGAAAAACGTCTTTAAATGAAAATAGGATTGACATATATTTTAGAAGTTGTATAAAATTATATATATATATATTGGTTTTTCATAAATGAATTGAGAATCATAATAATTATTATTTAAAATATACGGGTAGGGAAACACCGTTTTTGAAATAATTGTTCATCATTTCATGAAAAATTAAAAAGAGCTTGAAATTTATACAAAACCATATATACAAATATAAATAAACGTCTTTAGAAATCTCCAAAAACATCACCCAGAAAACCATTTCTAGTGTTATACACAACATAAAAATCATTTAAATGCTGGTAATCAACATTACGAAAACATAATGTTGTTCAAGATTAAAAGTTGTATAAACCCGTATATACCCAATGGGTATATATGGGATTTTCATAAATAAAATAAGGTAAATAAATCCATACCAGAATTTTATACTTCAAAAATATCAGTTTTTAACTAATATCAGTAATATAAAAACCTAAATTAGAATTGGATTAAAGACTATATATATAACCATATATACACAAAAATGTATATAAGGGTTTTATATAATGAAAACACCGAAAAAACCCTTACCTGACATCGATAAGGAGATTGAATTGTGAACATGTTGATGGAGAGTTTGGGAGATGAAAACCAATAAGGTTAAGTGTGAAAACAAGGATTAATATAAGAGGTATATATATATATATTATTTAAACTTAAAATATAATAAAAGAAATTTGAATATGACCATTGAAGATGAGAGAACACACCCTAATCAAAGTAAACCCTAAACTAATATGTATTTTTAATATATATATATATATATATATAGTTTAGGGAAACATACAGCGGAATACAATTGGGTTGGCACTAAAATATTGAATTCAATGGTAGATTTATGAAAAAATGACGTCTTTGGGTCAGAGAAGAGTGTTGGTAGGATCATGGGATGATCAAGAACAGTGGAGGTTGAGAAATACGCGGGTTGTGGATCACTGGTTTGAGGGTTTAAATATACACTAAAATGAAATTTGATTGACTGTTTTGATTATAAAAATTCGATCAAATGGCTATAGGGCATGCGTGATGAATCGAGCAGCTTAATTGGATCAGATGACCCATATGAGGCTGTAAAATTGATCGTGTGGCTAGGATTGATCTACAAGATTAAAAATGTTAATGAAAGTTGAGATTATATCGGTGAGATACGACAACCACGAGAGATCCTGTGTCTTTTAAATGGCTCAAAGAGTCCAAATCTGATGTGGCCAGATCGGATGGCCGAAGAAAACAACAGAGGATTTGATGTGGCACTGGTGTTTGAAGGCTGAACTGGTGCAGAAAGTTGGGATCTCATGCAGCGAGATCAGATGGTTTGGATTGAGTTTCGTGGAAAATTATACATCACACATCAAAACAAGGAGGTTTTAGGGACCTCCATATAAGGGTCAATGTCTCCACCGTCCTCTCTATGACACAAACACACGTAGTGGGGTCCTTAGAAATGGGAACCCAATCCACCGGTCATGGCCCACCATCACCTGTTCCAATGGTCAACCTGGCTTATACTCTGCTCACACCTGACCAGGCCCTATACACAATCCCATTTGTGCAATTATCCCACACCTTGCACGACTCCTGCGCGACTCAGCATGCACCATGCATGCACTCAGCATGACTTGTTCCTGCTTTGTTTGACATTGTGAGAGGACCACTGACCCTGTGGAATTTATTTCAAGGTTTTCCTCAGTGAGATGGGGTACTCACTAAACTTTTATCAAAAACATTTATTAAATAGTTATGAAAAAAACATTTATATTAGTTCCCTTGTATATAAAACCATTATTAATCATAGTTTACCAAAATTATGCATGTAAAAATTTGAATAAGATTTTATTCATTTTGAGTTTCAGCCAAGCTAATTTCAAAATCTGAATATAAAATTCAATGTCAATTAAAACCATTTCATCATTTAACAAATTTTATAAGATTAAAATATTCAAATCATTTTAAATCATTTCAAATACATAATGTCATCATAATGGATTTATAAAAAAACCAACAGTCACGTGCTTTTGTACCCAACGAATATTAGGAGAAAATAATGGTCATATTTTTCATCAATAATTTAAAATGAATTATTACAAAATGTTTAGGGAATTTCAAAAAATTGTACTATTTTGGATTACAAGGATAGTTCTCTACATTCCCTTGATGCTATGTACTTTTCTCATAGTACATTACTTAATTTTTTTCATTATGACAGACTCGAGGGATGTTCAATATTAACATGGTCTAGTTTTTGTGGTTTGTGGACTTTGGATGATCATGATAGGCCTTGTATTATATATTCTAGGATAGTTAAGGTATTTCGGCCTTATTGGAGGGTATTGTATCAGTGTTTCTATTGAATAAAATGAATCTTATTTTATTATGCAAGAAATTTTTTTGGATAGAACCAATATTAAAAAAACAAAACAACACTAATACTAATGACTAAAAAAATATTATTAGAAATATAAATATGTTTGGGGCATCACATTATCCTCCCTGAATGGAATTTTTCCCTCATAATTCTATTGTACACTTATTCATCCACATAACTAACCCACTTGAATCACCCTTGAGGACTCTACAATATTTTTAATCATTATTATCTAAATAAATTTTAATGAAAAACAATATTAAGTTTATACCTTCACCAGGTCCTCCACTATCATAGAAATTCTTTATATGTTCTTCCGGTCAGGTTGATCACCAATTTTTTTTTAAATTATTGAATTTCATGTTCCCAAATGCACCTCGAGTCGCTAGGTATTAACTCTTGTGGATAACAATAGGTCCTTGAGAGAGTGGCATGGAGGTGTAAAGTTCAGAGATATCGGAATGGGAATGGTTTGAATAGACTAGTTGGATGACTTTGTTTTCTAAAAACCAAATATCATAATGGATTCCATTCTTGCTAAAACTCAGAACCTAAAACAGATATGATGAGAGGGGGGCCCTCACCTCTGTAGCTTCAAAGAATTTCTCAAAATCCGTATTAGTCTCAAGCATTATAAAATAAACAAATATTACTTCGTAGTAAATTCCCTTATGAGCATAATATGTATGATGTGCATGTGACATAATCTAGTCTACATGACTATTTCCTTAATGAAGTATAAGGAAATTTGGGTTGTTTGACACCAGGTACAGCTGTTTTCAGGATAGGCATATGTTTTTGAATGGTTGTTATGTTTCTGAAGACAACTTGACAATTATGTTTTCATGTAATTCATTAGGGACAAACAAGAGGTTTCATTGTGAGTTTTTGACTTCAAACTAAAAATTTTATGAAAATTTTATATTCAGCAAAACATAGGTAAATATTTAGTTTATTTCCTTTTATTGTCAATATCATTCCTCTAATACCAACTATAATAACTCATGCCTGTGAAACCATACTCGACCATTAAAAATATAGTAAAAATTTGTTTTTTATATAAATGAAATGTGAATAAATACAAAAACTCATCATAGTAATACTTCTAAATTATAAATTCATTATGGAAATTCTATTAAACATGTAAAAATAGTCTGAAATACATAGCGTACACACAAAATTTCCCATTAAAAAGTTTTAAAATAAAAAAATAAAGAAATAATTTTTCCTTTAAAATGTTTATTTAAAACTCATGAATTAAAATCACGAAGATTAATAATTCACATAACATGTCATCACCATTTTCATGAGATATTCTGAAATAATTTTTAGGATAACTCATGCTTCAAAATTTCTAAACTTATTTTGGAATTATAAATAGAATACATTATAAAAAATTCATATACTTGAATATAAATTCATTTAGTGGATCCTAATTTAGATAATGACCCAAAATAATCATCCAATGACATGAAAAAAGGTGTATATAAAAATTTACCGATGAAACATCATTTATTAATAATTTAACATAAAATTGTATGATTTATTATTGTTGTTTGGAAACAAAAAATTTAATGAATTTCTATACATTTATCTAAAACTTCATTCCATTACCACATTGAAATATAAAACTGAATAACACTAGTTCTTAAGAGGTTGATTGTTTTCTAGGGATATTTTATTAGATAAAACTATCACATGTAATTCCCCTTACTTGGATAATTATGAGGGGATGCACAATCCATGAAAATCATAAATTTCTGTCAAGGACTTCTGCTTGGACCATACACAATCATCCTATCAAGGCCTTGTGCCAAGAAATATTCTGTCATATGAGGCCTACTGATGCATCGAGCAGCTATAGAGGGCCTCACCCATCACATAATTAGTCTAATACATTCCTCATATTTCTATTATGTCTTATATTCAATGTGTCCCATACCACGTTAAATAATTAAATGTCTCTTACTCAATGTGTCCCATACCACATTGAACAATTAAATGTTTCTTATTAAATATGTCTCATACCACTTTGAATAATTAAATGTATATTTTCCAAAGTGTCTTATACCACTATGAATAATTAAATTCCTAATCTAACATAATAGATAAAATGCATTCTTTCAACAACTGTCTATCTTCTTGTATAAAGTGAATCCTGCAACAAATATAATATTTAATCTAAAAATATCATTTTTTCCATTTATACATTAGTATATGGCTATATATTATTTATCAACTACATGAACATAAAACACACCTTTTTCCACATGTGATGATAACTTGGGCACATAAAATAATAGATTTTTTAGGTTCAACACATAAAATAATAACTCTTAATAACACATGATTCATGAAAGTAAACATTTTATAAAAAAATCATGTTTTTTAATTTAAGATACTAATTATTCATTGTTTAAACCATTAATTGATAAATGGATGGGTCAATCAAATAAAACCATAAAAATTAATAATTAATAGTATTCATTGTGGAAGATTCATCATGAATTAAACTATAATATTTATAAATGTAGAAGATTCATTTCATATGAGATATCGAGGCTTAAGAAAATATTTAAACCCATGTCACTATATATTTTTATGCACATATATATATTTGTATTAAACAAAAAAATAATTCCACACTTTTATACTAAAATTATAAATTGGGGTGTATGGATGTAATGATTACATGGTAATGATACCTTTGAATATTTTGGGCACAAAATAAAAAAACAAGGTTTTGAATTTTTTTTCCATTATAAATTGGTATTCATGAACACACATATAATTAGGACATGTAATAAAAAAATTAAATTCATGGATTGGCTTAAAACTGTAAAAAATGTAAAAAGTATTGTCTAAATATATTTAAACATATATATTTATGCCTAAACGATTTTTTTTGGTTTAATAAATTGTACAGCTTTCAAAACATTAAATCACAGAAATGCTAATAACATTAAAAACATCTATAAATGAAAAAATTATTGATATATATTTATGAATTTCTATATATATATAAATATATATATTGCTTTTGAATAAATAAATAGATAATAATAAGAATCTTTATATAAATTATGATGGTAGGGAAACACCCTTTTTAAAATAATTTCTCATCCATTAAAAACAATCATAAAATAATTTAATTACATTATTTATATAACACTGTATATAAAAATATAAAAAATTGAGTTTAGAAAACTCCAAAAACATCCCATAAAAAACATTGGATGTTTTATATGAATCATAAACATCATTTAAATACGAGTAATCAACATATAGAAAACCCAAAGTAGTTTGGGATTAAATGTTCTATAAAACCGTATATATAAAAATTGTATATATGAGATTCCCATAACTAAAATTAAGTTTAATAAATCATTAAAATTATTGTATACATAAAGAACATTAGATAATCACTAATATAAATCATAGAAAACCCTAAATCATACTAGGAATAATGTAATACATATATATATGAACGTATATACACAAAAATAAATATAAGGGTATTGTATAAATAAAAAAAGAAAAAACCCCCAAAATGTCATAATGAAAGAGATCGAATAGAGAAGAGGTTGATAGAGAGATGGGAAGATTAAAAAGATTAGGTTTAAGTGTTCAAATGGGGGTTCATATAATCAGGTTATATATATTTTTATACATTATTGTTTAAACCTAATATATAATGAATAAAACATGAATATAATCATTAAATATGAAAAAAACACCCTAATCAATGTAAACCCAAAATTAATCCATCATTTTATTATATATAAATGTAGTTTATGTAATCTTACATAGGAATCCAATGGGGTTGGAAATAACTTATTATGTTCAATGGTCGAGTTATGGAAAAATGAAGCAGTAGGGTCCTAAGAGAGTGATGGGAGGGTCACGGGATGAGGTAGAATAGTAGAGGAGGAGGAATCAGTGGGTCAAGGCTCACTATTTTGAGGGTTTGATTGAAGAATAACAAGAAAATGGATTCATGATTGTGATCATCATAGTCCGATCGAACTGCTACGGGGTGGGCGCGATGAATTGAGCTACTTAATAGGATTGGATAGCCTAGATGAGGTCAAGACATTAATCATGTAGTTGGGATTGATCCTAGAGACTAAATATATGATGGATGACCAAGATTAGATTAGTTAGATTGGATGTCCATGGGAGAACTTTTGTTCTTTAATAGTCTTGATTGGTCCAAATATGATGTGGCTAGATTAGAAAGCTAAATATAACCACAACGGAATTGATGTGGTGGTAGAGTTCAAAGGATAAACTGGTGTGGATTGTTGTGATCTCACATGGTGAGATCAGATGGTCCATACTATGTTCCAAGGAAATTCCCTATACCACATCAAAATAGGGATGTTTTATGGACCATATTATAAGGCTCTAGGCTACTAACCACCACTAAATGACACAAACACACACAGTGAGGTCCTTATACACGGGACCCCCACCTGCAGTACTTACCCCACCCTCAACTGTGATGGTGCGTGACCTGGCTCAAATACTTTGCACACCCCTGAGCAGGCCCTATATAAAGGAATGAGTGCATGCTTAGCAGAAACCATGCATGGCTCGTGGACAACTCAGCATGCACCATGAATTCACTCAAACTGACTTCGCCTGACTTCGGTTGCCTCTGTAAGATGCCCACTGACCTTGAGTACTTGGCCATAAAGGCTATCCTCAATCATTTTGGGTACTCACCAAATTTTTATCAAAAAAATTATTAAATAGTTATTAAAAACATAACATATATTTTAAATTCCTTATATATAAAACCATTATTTCTCATAGATAAAAAAATTTAAATGTCATTATTTTCATAAGATCAAATTAATTTTGAGTTTTAAATAATTTTAATTTCAAAAAAAAAAATACAACATCAATGAAAACGATGTCATAATTTAACAAAATATATAACATTAAAATGTTTAATTTATTTTTAAAAATTTGACATTCATCATGTCATTATAAAGGTTTTATAAAAAACCAACAGTCACATATTTCTATATCCAATGGATATTATGAGAATATAAGGGTCATATTTATTGTTAAAAGTTACAACGGACTTATATAAAATTTTTTAGGGTATTTTAAAAAATCAAACAATTTTGGATTATAATGACGGTGCTCAAAATTCCCGGACATTTAATATTTTTTCTATAGTACATTCCATAATGTTTTTAATTATTAAAGACTCAAGGGATATTCACTACTTACACGGTCATGTTTTTGTGATTGGTTGTCTTTTAGTGATCATATTAGGCCTTATAGTATGCATTCTGGATATTTATGGTCTTTCAGTCTTATTGAAATGTAATGTTTTTGTGTTTCTATTGAATAAAATGATTCTTATATTATTTTGGAAGAATTGGTTATAGATAGCCTTAAAATTAAACAAAATAATACAACAATAATACTAATAACTAAAAAATATTATTATTATTAACATATATATGTTTTAGGTGTCACATACTACAAAAAATTATCTAATCTTTAAATTTCAAAAGATAGTACACTTTAGAGTTATACATGTTGTACCTCGTATTGTCATAAGATTGTTGCATCTATTTATTTCTATTATTGTTGAAGATCATTTGCAACCAAGATCAATTCAGAAATATTATTTATTGAAGACTTTAATTTCAAAATAAAATGATCCATCAACTATTATTTGTTTTAGAGACTATGAAGATAAATACAAACCATAGAATCAAACTCTTTGGATTCGTTAGAGTATCAACAACTCGTACTCAGTTGGGGAGAGTATCAGCTTCTTGTACTAATATGTGGATAACTGGTTCCTTGTGAAATAACCATAATGCTCTGTGATTATCCTTGTTAATAATGGTTTCATCTACTTTCACTCGGTTGTGGATTTGAGGTCTTCTGATAAGATGACCATTCTAGTGAAATTCACAAAGCCCAAAGAGAGAGCATTAGTGGAGTGGATTAGGGGAACTTTTTCCTTTGAACCAATATAGATTTTTTTGTTCAATTTTTCTATAATCCACTTCTAATATTTCATATTGAAGAAAATGATGTATAACTACAGAATTCAAAAATAGAGACAAATAGAAGAATCAGTGAAGATTATTTAAAAGACACAATTCAACCCCTCTATTTTATTACTTTGTATTATTCCAACCAAACAATTTAATATCTCTTTTTTGAACTAGAGTACTCAAAATGTGTGAGGATGATATGAGATGACGTGGCCTTTTATAAGTAAGTGGAGGGTAACTCTTGGAATTACAAAATTTATTAAATTTTAATTAAATGATTTTCATGTTTTTGGGTCTCAAAGTTGATATAATTATAATATAATTGGTGGAGGAGAAGAATGTATCTCATAAAATAATTTCAGGACATGTATAGGTTAATTTTTCCCCATATAACATTATTTTAACCCCCAGTCAACAATTCTATGATTTCCATGGTATAAACATATTTTAACAATATAAGAGGTCATAATGTCACTATAAAAGGAAATGTGACTCATAAATATACCATTGTATACATTAACAATCATATAATATTCACTTGTCTAATGTTAATATTTTTTATGAATATTAAATCATTAAAAATTTAGTTTTTGTTAAATAATATCATTAATATCATTTTTGAAATATTCTATTAATTTTACTTTAAGGTCAACCATAAAATAATATAATTTGTATACAATCATTTCATTGAGTGATGATCATTGAATTTTGATTGTATTGAATACAAATCTTGTATAGATCCACTGGTGTATGCTTCTTCTCATGAGTGTCTCCTCCCTATTGTGAATGGTGATGGTCCTCGGCTAGTGGCTTTAGATCCCTCTAGGGGTATCCTCGGTAAAATACAGCGTGGTGTCATGGGAGGCTCTCTAAGGGAACTTTGTTCAAGGACGTCCTTTGTGGAGTTTCGTCCTATCTGGAGGTCCATGAAGGTAGTGTGGAATCTTTGTCTTCTCTGAACGTGGTGGATATATTGTCTATTGTGTTGCATCAAAGACGATCTAAATAGGTGGATGAGGTTCTAGTGGTGGAACATTCAAGAAAACAGATTAAGGATGCTTTCTCATTTTATGATCTATACCTAGTGGCTCACTTCAGTCAAAACAAAATTTTGCTCGACTTCTTCAAATCCGTTATTGATTCATGTGGTCTTCATCAGCCTACAATGGTCTTGGAGTTATCTATGTTGGACTTATATGTTCATTTATTATCTATGGAGGATTTTGTGGATGAATGGTCTCCAGAGAATAGGCGGCACAGCTCAGGGAGGTTCTCTTTAACCCGATGGTCTTGGGACTGCCACATTTCTAGAGAATCATCCTCAGAGGTGGTCTAGCTATATATTCCTAGCCTCCCTCTTCCATGTCAGAATCTAGATATTGAAGGAAATGTATGACTCATTGGGGTCCTTTTTGTGTGTGGATGTGGACACCATATGACCTCATGAGGCTACTAATCCTCTCATTTTTTTGGAGATGGATCTCTCCATGGATCGTCCCTCACACATTATCTTGTGGACCATTGATGGTTTTCATGGGTTGCAGTAAATATTTTATAAATCTCCTTCAAGGTTCTGTATCTTTTGTGGGTTTCATGGTAAATCGACATTAGTTTGTATATGGAAGCTATCGGTGGGAAGCTATTCAGGTTTGGGTACCTAGAAGGAGAAGGGTAAGGGTTTACAGCGGCCGATGGTGGCTTCGCCGCACACGGGGGTGGACCTTCCTCGCCTGGTTTCTTTTGGGAAATTTGATTCAAATTTGAATCCTTATGTTGGTCCCCATGATCTAGAGCCTTTCACTCCTGATCCTTCAATTGAAGGTGACCTATTGTTGGGAACATGTACATCGTATGCAAATCTCCTTTCCATGTCACATGTTCTCTTTATGAAGGCTCCACCATTGAATTTCCCAACGTCTTCATTAAGAAATCTGGTTTTTCCCAAGTGTTCTTTTCATCTTTTTACTTTCTCCATAATTTGTATCCCCAAGGCCTTATTTACACCTCCTCCCTCCTTCAGCATTTCTTCCCAGCTTTCTCTAGAGTGTATATATCAATCCATTATAAGTAATCTTGTGTCGAGCTTCAAATAGAAGGAACACAAGGAACCACTTTCAAAGGGGGTGACGAGGAAGATCCAATATGTTTGGACCTCTCTGCAATGATTACTTCTGGTCTCCCTCCTTCTAGAATATCTAGAGGAGTTAAGTCTGCACCTCCCCCCAAATAACAGTATATCTATTTTAGAGGTTCATAATGAACTGTTTAAGAATAAGGTTCTCACACCAATACTGGGTACCCCTCAGATGGTTCTTTGATACCACTCACATGTTCTATTTTTAAAGAATGTGGTGTGGTTCCTTTTATCCCCCTCCCTAATTCCACTCTCTAGAAGTGCCGGAGGGGTGCACTCTAATGTTATCCCAACTCATTCAGAATTCCCAGGTCCTCAGAGCACTTGAAAAGTGTTCCCTTATGTCCAAGGAGTCTCATACTCATAATTAATCTCTTATGGTCATTCATGAACCAAAACAAAATCCCTAAAAGATTCAAGATATGGATTGTAAAATGGGATTCTATCACTCTTTTCATATGCATCCTGTTAATTCTCACCTATGGATTTTTTTGGAAGAAGCATCTCTCGGTTTGGCTGGTTATTCTTTCCTCACAGTGTATAAAATTAAATATTTCCTATAACGGTATGATAGTTTTATTTTTCATTGTATATGAGAGAACTAACACAACTAAGAGGATTACTTTATGGAAAAAGGTGGAGTCATTACAAAATGATAATCTCATGTGGCTCGTGGGATATGACTTCAACTAGGTTGCTCATATCTCTGAACATAAAGGGGGTTCAACCTCTCTTAATATTGGCTCGTTGGTGTTTAGAAACTTAATTTCCTCAGCATAGCTACTAGATCAAGGATTAATTGGACCCATGTTCACTTGGTGTAATAATAGAAGGTGTCTGAACCACATATGGAGTTACCTAGATAGGTGTGTTACCAATATGATGGGTATGGAATCATACTCCAAGTTGATAGTGACTCACATCCCTTGTTCTCTCTCATTCCATTCCACTATTATTATGTAACATAAGAAGGAGGTCTCGCAGCCCTGTTCTTTTCATTTTAATAATTCCTAGAATTTAGTGGAGGGATTCATGTCTATGGTTAACGACTTATGAAAAAAATGGTGGATCTGGGAGTTCATGGTGTGAACTGGATGATAACATAAAACGCCTCAGGGGGGATATTCAGTGGTGGATGGACAAAAAACTAATGATCATTATGGGGTTGATCATATCCAAGATGAAAAAAATATATTGGAATCAGATATTATGCACTCATGGGATGATAATATCTTTATCCTTTTATGTCATAAGCAAGAGATTCTTGCATAACAACTCCATGATCTTGTGTGGGAATACAGGCAGAGGTCATGGGTCAGATGGACGAGGGAGGGAGACCGCAACAACACCTTCTTCCCTAAATTTATGAAGGATACAAGTTGTAGAAAGATTAATATCAGTTTGGAGATTGTATCCTTCACCACATTTGGGGATGTGGTAGGATGCATGGAATTGGATTTCTTTTAAGGGATCTTAGCTGGTCTTATTCCTTCTAGGCATGATGGTGTCCAAGGGGAATCTACAGAGGAGGAATTTATGGGATGAATATCACGCCTATTATAAGATTTGGAAAACAACCTTCTGTTAGCATTTCCAATAGAATAGTATATCAAAGAGATGGTTTTTACATTAACTTGCGACAGTTCACCTATTTTGGATGGCTTCCCAGATGATTTCATTGTGGAAGCTTGGGAGGTGGTTGGGCCTCTTGTTTTGGAAGTTGTATTGGACTATATTATAGGAGGATCCTTGAATAGAATGGTGTGTTCATCTAGAATTGTTCTAATTACCAAAAATACTAATCCCACAAGTATTGGTCACTATCTTCCAATCAACCTTTTCAACATTTTCTACAAACTTTTAGCTTTTCTCATTGCATCCATACTTGGTATGTCACTCCCATGATCGGTCTCTAATGAATATCATGGTTTTATTCAAGGACGGAGCATCCAGGAAGATATAAGATTTTCTAGAGAGTAGACCAATGATTCTATATCGAAGATCAGTGGGATCCAATTTTTTTTCAAGTGGAAATGGATAAAGCCTATGATAAAATGGAATTAAGATTCATTATTCTAGTGATGTGTAGGTTCAGTTTCCAATAGTGGTTGTGTTACTTCTATTTGAGATGATTCCCCTCTCCATGGATCTTCATTTCCATGATGGGTAGATGGTTCAGTTTCTTCAAATTGGTTATTTGGGTTCAGTAAGGGGATCCACTATCCCCAATCCTCTTTATCCTGGATCAAGATTCATTATCACTATGTCTTAATAATGGAGTGTGAAATGGAAAGCTGGACCATTATTAGAGATGGTGAAAATTAGAAAACACTTATCATTTAATGATCAAAGATGACATTTTAATCATCTCTAATGGAAAGCGAAGTTCATTTATCAATATCATGGAAATTTTGAGCAGCTAGGGATGATTGAGTGGGAAGGGATCCAAACCTCAAAAATCCATTCTTTCATCTCTAATAAGTTTCCATAGTTTCACTATACAGATATTTAGACCATACTGGGTTGTTATAATAAGTATATGCCTACGGTTTATCTTAGTTTCCATCCATATTATGATCATATTTGAAAAAAAACTTTAAAGATATCATAAATAATTTTGTGGGGATGAATTTAAAGTGGAAGAATATATTCCTCTCATTTGGGGGAGGTTTATTCTATTCAATATTGTCTTTACGTCCATTCTGAGGCACGTCTTCGTGCTACTGAATTCTCCCAATGGTGTGGACAAGCATATTGAAAATATTTTATCCTCATTTGTGTGGGATTCTAATCAGAGGAGACAGAGCCATTAGGAATCTAGGAGTCATATGGCTCGACCTGTGGCTGAGGGAGGGGTGGGCCTTTGGGATATCAGTGAATCCATGCATGGAATGCAGGGACATATGGATTGGGATGTTATTATGGGAGAATATTTATGGTAAAAATTCTTTAGAAGGTGTTATGGAACGCATTAGGGGATGTTTGGTGGAGGTACTCAACTATCCCACATGGCACAGTGCATTCCCTCCCATCTTTATATCCTCTTGGATTCTACTAGATGAATCATTGGAAAAGGAGAGGTCAAATTCTGTAAGGTTAATGGGGGTAGGTGAGAAGTTGGAATTCCACAATTTTCCACACCCATAGATCTCCTTCAAATAGGGTTATAATATCAATAGTTTCATTCACACTATTCTCACCCTCGAGCAGGTCAAGGATTATGATGATATTATTTTGAATGAAGATCCACACAGGTGCTGCTTCATGCAAAACCTTCAGGAAGGTTCACCTATAAGGATTTCAGAGCTCTTATACATACAGAGAGGCTTCATTATGGGTTGTCCATTAAGTCCTGGTTTTAGGAGATTCCTAAAAAGATGAATTTTCTTATTTGGAGTATAATGAAAAAATTTCTTCCAATAGATGAAATCATTCAAATTAAGGGGATCAACATGGTCTTACGATGCTTATATTATGAGATTTCCCAAACTGAATCTACCCTTAATTTATTCTATCACATAAACTAGGCACAAAACCTATGGTCCTTATTCCAAAAAAACCTTTTCATTGATAGTGATATGTCATCAATACAGGGATTCCTGAAATCTTGGTTCCATGGGGTGGAAGTAAGAGCCTCATAGTGCAAGACTTGTGCCATCATTTTGACCTCAATTTGATGGATGATATGGGAGGTGCACAACCATGTTCGGCAGGGTTACAGAAGGCATTATCTCTTCCACTAGTTGTTCATAAAATCTCTTCTCTTTGAATTCAGACCACTATGTAATGGTAAGCAGCTTCTGGTGATGTCATGCAATCTATTAAATAGAGTCTTCATGCCTCACAGGAAGGAGGGACACTGAATTAAGTGGATACCCCCGCAAGGAGTCTTGAAATTAAATGTGGATGGATCTCTCATCGGAGGACTAATGAGAGGTGGAGGGGTCCTTATATATTCTAGAGGATCAGATCTAATGGGTTTCATTTTTGTTTATGGGGTCAGATCCTCCATAGATGCAGAGGTGACGACTCGAATAATAGCTATAACACTCTTTAGAGAATATGGTTTTCAAGTGGTAGTGATGGAGTCTGACCCCGAAGTTCTTGTGAATGCTATCGAAGGGTGACATATTGTGTCATGGGACCTGGATTACAATGTTCGTAGGTGTTCTGTGAAAACCAACATTGGGCAGAATGTTCATCATATTAGGAGAGAAGGAGACTTCCCAGAAGGCTCCCATCCTCTGTTGGGTAATGCGGATGCGAATCTGGTTATCTTAGATAGCTTAGTATCTCTTCCACTTGAGTGTAGGATTGTGATTCTTGAAGATGATCTTGGTTTGCATCACTACCAGCCACCTTGAGGTGTATTTCGTCCATGTACTTCTAATTTTAATGTTCAATATAGTGTAAATTTCAGTCAATATAAAATTTTAAAAAATACATAATATGAAATATATATATATATATATATATATTAAATAAATGAAACACTATTAAACACCCAAAAAATATTATTTTTAGTGTTTGTAAAATCATTCATATGAAATTTAAATGACTTCCACAAACACTATATTGGAATCCTGTATTCATTTAAGGTAATTATATATTAACAAAAATTAGAAGAAAAAAAATCATAAAAATAATTTCCTTATGTGGAAAATAGAATTCAATATTCACTCATATATATTAAGTAAACATTTTTTTCATATTCTTAAAATGTATATAACTTCTAAAAATATAATTCATGAATATTTAAAATGTATGAAATATATTTAATATTAAAAATAAATTGGTTGTGGCACATGTTATCAATGTGTAAAGGTCCTCATGCTATCTATCTCAGTATCCTATGGTAAATGGAACTGATTAAAAGATAAACGCTTATGTATATTGAAGACTCTAAAAAATTCAATATGGTATACTTTAGTAGGTAAATTAAACTAATATGTCTTCACATATTACATCGTTAATATGTTATTGATTCGCATGGTCAAAACTTTTCAAGGATTACAAGAATATATTTATGTTATTCTTACCAAATAATTACTACCCGTAATTCTCCATGGAGGTAATTCATGAATGATAACACAAACTTGTAAATTTATGGGATATTCATCATTCTACAGTTCATATTAACTAAATTTCTGTCTACATGAATTAATCCAAAATATATAATTCCTTTATAATAAAACAAATATATATTTATTAGTCAATACATTAGTATCCAATATAATGTATATAAACCTCATTATATTTTTTTGAAATTTTTTTAATGAACTAATTAAATATTTATGTTGTAATTATCAGATATCTATGTTACAACATGCTATTTATCACCCACTAAACTCTTTAGTGGTATCTTATTTCAGATTTAAAAACAATGATACACAAGAATCATCTTCTAACTAATAAAATAAATTCTATTATTAAAACTTATTATCTTCAAAACAAAATATCTTATGATTTAAACTTCTATTTTCTAATTATAACTCTTTCCTAGTTCCACATCATAGTACACTAATCTTATGTATGAAAAATATTTTCATGAAACCAATATAAAAAAGTTACATTTTTAACATTAAACTCACATTAAATTTATAGGATGTCATACACTCTATCATAAATAATGTTATTTATAATCTCAGAGTAATCAAATGAAACAATTTACATTTTTAATCACTATAAAATATCCAAAAATTAATTATATTAATTTAATAATCACTTAAAATAAAGCTGATAAAATATTTTTTTTGTAAAATATAAATTTCTTTTTAAATTTTATCATACACTTATTATCTTCTAATATATAAAATAACTTTTCTTATAAAATTATTATAATATTAGTGATAAACATATATGTGTTATAAAAAAACAATTATTTCATTTTAGTAGGAATATTTAACAATTACACTATTGTTTCCATATCACATATGATATTATATGTGTTTATATTAATTTTATTAATATAATATTAATCAATAATGAGATATCACTAATAAGTAATGGGAATAAACTACCCAATATTTTAAATAATAGTAAAAATAATTTACAATATATGAAACAGTTTTTTCTTTTTCCACATTCTAAGAAAACTATATTTTTTAGGAACCATATGTGAATCAATAATATAATACATTTTGTTGAAATAAAAAATTCTTTTAAAAATACTATATGATAGATACAAATCTATTAAAAAAATTAATATCTTATTGATATTAATTTCATTCTAATTAAATAATAACATCTCTCCATAAGTTCATGTTTTATCTATAAATTACTAATTGAATTCTGAATTACTATATATTTATAAAATTTTTAAAATATAAAATTATAATTATATACATTTGATAATCTTCCAATTGAATTGTATTATATTTTATCTAAAATTGACTTTCTACATGGCCTATTGTGAAATTTGAGGTGTTCAAAATAATTATTACTCCAATGGAATTTCTAGTTATAAGGTACAATTTTAATCATATCATATTCTTAATCAAATTAAATGTTGGTGTGGAGTATAATAACTTTGTTTTATTTCCTTTATTTTGAAAACTTTTACCCTTATTTTTTTTTATAAATTTCTACCAGTACATGATATTGGACATCCCATTTTATACTCTGATATAAATATCATATTGAGGATATTTCTTCATCCATGTTGAAACTAACAAAAATCACCCATATCATTTAAAAGTGTTTTTGAAAAATAAAATATGTGGTATGATCATGCTTGAGATGTAAAGCCAACCAATCTAAATCAGTAAAAGGCCAAATCATAATGACCTAATGAGTTAAGAAAAAACTTGTTTAAACTCTTTTAATTTGATTAGAACCCTTGAATATTCATGAAATTCTACCTATAATTTTCATTATAGTGACTCTTTAAGTTTTAAATTAAGTATAAAGAACCAATAAAAACATGTTTTTATTTAAATATGGAGTATTTGGTAACATGAATAAGTGATTAATACTCTATTTTTTCCATTATATTATAATTATAGTTGTATAACTACCTTTATAGAACAAATTTACCATGTAGTTTCATTAGAAGTAGTTGTTCCAAAACATAAAAATTTCTCCCTTTATTGATAATGATTCTCATGTTTAGATAAAAATCTAGAAATTTACATACATTTATTGTCTTCATTGTAGATAGATATTTAAGTAAAACTAGTCAATACTGACACTATCCATAAAAACATTGTATCATATTAATATCATCTATTATAAATTTTTTTCAAGAACAATTTAATGAAAATTATCCAACTAAAATTGGTGTTCCAAACATCATTATAATTTAGAATGTGAAGATATATATTTCAGAAAGTCATGAGTATACCTTTAGATTCATCCTATTATATAGTTACTTAGGTTGGGAATCATCAGAAGGACAAAATTTATGATTCATGCATAGATGAGGGGATATGCCTTTATCCAAACCAATAGAATGGATGTCCTCAACTCTAATATTATGTTATTGTAACCATTATGGTTTACTATCTAGGTTTATCATAAATAAAATGATAATAATAGGATAAAAAGAAATTTTGGTGCATCCCATATTGTCCTGAAACTACACAATGGTGATCTAGTATCACCCATGACTTTCTTTTCTTTAAAATTAAAATCTATGGGAACCTGGTTATAGCATGAAACTATCTAGTTAGATTTTTGAGTTCATGAAATGTTCCTTTTTAGAAGGAATCTCCCTCTAAATTGTTAAGTATTTTTAAAAGTGTCAATTATTTAATATACATTACATGAAAATTACTTTCATAACTATGAAATCTACTAAAATCATTATCTACACACTTTTTAATAATTTATATATTTATTTTTCAAACGGTATATTTTTGGAATCCCTATTTCACAAACCAAAAAATACGTTCATGTTAAATTAATGTGTAGCTATTATATTGCTCACAGTTTTTTTAACTCACCCAAAAATGGAATCTATGTATATTTAAACATATCTTAATATGAAAAAAACATGTGGTATATGAATAAATTCTTGAAAATTTTTATAATTATGTATGATTAATAATTTATGAGTGTTTAGTTCTAGAGTTTTTGATAAACAACTCTTGTCTGTTGTATAATAAGGCATAATACTCAAGGATATGGGCTAGTCTAGACCTATGTCCCTCCATTTGGGGATACTATACTCAAGAGAGAATTCAATTCATATTATAAATAATATATAATATATAAAAAATATAGATCAATAAATGATTCTCATATACAAAAATCTAATTAAAAACTAACTCAAGTAGGATGGGAAAAAATTTATAGGCTCAGAGCTTTCATGTGATGCTTGGATATGTCTCTTAGATGTGATTTATCATGTAATTATTCCGTTCAATATATTTAAAATTAATTCAATTTTCTACATAGGAATATATAGACATAAAATCTATATAAATGAAAATTTCATAAATTTTGATATGAGATAATCATTTACGAACAACACATAAATTAAAAACAATTAAAAAATATTAATTTTCAAAATATTCTGGGTAATTCTTAATCATGGATGGAAGAATTTTATACCACATTTTAAAAAACTCACTAATATTTCATAATATATATAATTTTTATATATTTTAAATTTTATGAGTTATAAATTGCAATCTTCATTTTCAATTATGTAAACCAATTACCTCACTGATATGTCATATAAATAATATTAATAAAACTTTTAATGATATTATACAAAAAAATACTTTTTACATGTTCTAATTAATCTTTATATATATGTTTTCCAATTAATCTTAATATTTTGATTTAATTAATTTAGAATGAACCAAAATTTAAAAATAATCTACTGAATATTTTTTCATATTTATGTGACTTATGAACAAATTATATGTCATTTTTATAATAAATAAAAAAATAATTTATGAATAAAAATACAGCGTATATTATTTTTAAATGTTAAATACCCTTTTATATTGATTTATTATATTTTATATACCAATTTAAAATTTTAAAAATATATTATCAAATTTAAACATTAATATTAATGGAACATTTAAAATAAATAATTAAAAAAAATCAATCAACTAAAAACATTGTTAATTTAATTTGTACATATATCATCTTTTAGAAATACTGAAATCATTATAAAACAAAATTATATCAATTATAAATAATTTAAGAGTAATGTAATCCAATTATTTAATGATTTATTATAATTAAAATAAATAATTTATCAATTTATAGAAATAAATAAAAATAATTCATATATTAATATACAATACTAAAATGCTTTTTTAATAAACCTATAAATTATTTAATCAAATTCTTACTCAAAAGTACTATATATATAAATATATTCATAATAGATTTTTTTTCTTTTTATATTTTCCAAAAATATTTTATTTTTTTATATTATATAATCTAAAAACGTAGGTCAATGATAGCTTGGCCCATCCCAATAGTAGGATATCACTGTGATGGCATAGTATTCTATTAGAATGGTAGATCATAATTGGTGAGGGTCATACGATCTCCTTTGCAGGTAAGCATAGGAACACGGGATCATGAGTTTGCCTAAGTGAATCATAACTTCATAGTCTTACGATGGGGTTAGGCACAAAGACTAAAAAACAGAAAAGGACCTGTGGGGGATTTTAGTAGGATTGGGAGATCACATTATTGGTTATTAAGTGATTTCCACCTGAGTGAATGTATGATGTTGTACTCTATAATATGGGACAATGTCCATCCCTTCCACATGTACACATTTTTTCACGTCCATTAAAATTTCCCAATTTCCCCATTTGGAATTTTCATTCCAAATTCATCATTTATATATTGAATTCATTTCATTGACATGTATCAAATCAAGCATTTCATTTATATATTAATATTGAGCACCCACGTACCCCATACCCTGGGTAGCATCAAATAACTATTTTTTTGAATCATTGATATAACAAAAATACATTTTATATCAGTAAATTGTGCATGATATTAAATTTTTTGAAAACATAATCCCAATCCTAATCCTGAAAAAACATTGATATTTAATTCTATGAAAATAAAATGATAAACAATTTGTGGTCTGTTTTTTCTATAACTCATGGTTCATGAAATGCTATTTCATTACACATGTTCCATATTACCTCTTCGTTATATTATAATTAATACATGATTATATTCCATTAATTCAATCAATTATTTTACAAAATTGTTATAAAACATAATTTCAAACAATTTAAAACTAATTATGCATCATATATAGTTTATTTTTAAAATAGTGAAAAATAAAAATAGTTTTGATGATGGATAATTTTTTTATCAATGTTAGATAATTGTAGATAATTACATGACCCATTGATTGTAAAAAAAAACTAAAAAAATAGTAACCATCATTGATTATATGTTACATGATTGATATGTGAAAAATAATTGATAATAATGAATACATTTTAAGGGAATGTGACAAAATTCAACTTCTTCAACCATTGGAAAATTTTGGAGGAAGATCATATGGATATAAACATAGAGTCCTACTAACTCTAAGGAGGAGGCACGATTGGCGGTGATATGTAAAATAAAATACAAGGAGTGTGAATTATTGTGTTAAAAAACACAAACCTTATTACACATAAAGTATTAAGAAAATATAATTTTTAATATTATCAATGAAATCAAATATTGGTTGGTACCAATTGGATAAAACATCGAATAAATTAAATTATGTATTACATTTAAATGAAATTTCGATAATGGAAATAACTCAGTTAGTATTTTAAACTACCAATTAAAGATTTAAAGTGGTTTAAAATTAAACCAAGTTATTGTTGAAAATAAAATTCATAAAACAATGAATGTAATGTTGTGAAAAAATAGAGTATTGGTTTTCATGCAAAATACACTATTAATGGAAATTTAGGTACAAATCACTTTTTAAAAAAAGTGAAATGTAGATCTATAAACCCGATCAATATATTCATGACATTCATATTTTTATAAGGTATATTGGATTTTATACCTATCATAAGGTCATAATTACTATCTGAGGAATCCTTCAACAATACATTCTCATAATATCTCAAAACTATACAATTATGAACTAGAATTTCATGAGATATGTCTTCAAAGCCATGAAATCCCTCAATCATATGATCAAATTTTCAATATTTATATCCTTGAAATACCTTCATTATATAGTATTAGAATACGAATAATTACATTGGAGAAACTAATACCATTACATGATTTACCCCACATAACTATAGATATTTGATGAAACACTCAGAAATAAACAATTCACTATTTCCAAGTGCACTCATAAACAAGAATTTTCAAAATTAAAAAAAAATTAGACCAATTTTTTAATATATTTTTGTGTCTCAAGATTCAAATGGTTTAGGTGTTATTTTATTTATATGAAATATTGTATAAAAATATAAAAGGTGAATTTCTAAAAAAACGTGATATGTTATAATTCCATAAGTATCAACATATTCATATATAAATTAGGTCAACATTTTGTTTCATCTACTGATGGGTTATATCATCATCACTATAGTACTTCATAAATCTGATGGATTTATTCTAATGTTGTAAATTCATATCACCTCATATTCATAAATCAATAACATTTTCTATATTTCTTAATTCTATTACAAAAATTTCATCTTATAAATATATAAAAACATAATGAAACATAGTTCATATCATTTTTTATATAATGTTTATTTTATTTTTGCAAAATAACGATAATCTAAAAATTCTCAAAAGTTTATTAGAACCTTATAATGATATATTAACAAGGATTTAGTAAAATAATATTATGAAAACACATAAATTTAACACATAATTCATGACAGTTTTGAAATGTATAAAAAAATATGAAAATATTGACAGGGCTATGGTCTTTGTGGAATTCAATACAAATAATAATTAAATTATATAAAGACACAAAAATATATATTAAAACTTCATAACAAGTATTTATATTCCATTGATCATCTAATACATCATGGGATAACCTGGGGGTTTACATAATAATGTGGGGAGAAATAAATTCATGTAAGTGAATAATCAATGCATAAAATGATGTGAGTAAAATATGTGACTCAATAGGAATATCAAGGATACATAATATGACGAGATTAATAAACCTAATAATCAATTAATGATAAGGTATGATAACATCAACATATAAAATTAATGTAGCGATAACATAAAACATCAAATCATAAGAATACATCAAGGATGAAACCCAAAATATCATATCATAATGTGGTTGGGATTATTTTTTGTTCCCCATAAATGGTGTCTCATGTGATTAAAACATAAAAACATACAATGTAAGGCTATAAAATTTCGTGACAAACCATAAAATTCATATTATTTACATACATATCCATTCCCCGTAGAAAACAGAAAATATTAATTTCATTTATTGAATTTAATCCCATAGTTATTGAGTGTGGGCCACATACACATAACAAACCAATCAATGAAGAATATGTTTAGGTAAATTAATTCCCTTTAGTGGAAATGGGGATTGGTATTCATAACACAAAAGGTCGACCTGGATAATTATGGGATAATTATGAAAACATAATGGGTGTACATGAAGGATAATGGAAGATATTAATGATAGTGAAACGTGGCCTATTTTTTAGGGGAATTCTAAGGACAGTAAAGTGATGTTTTGAAACTCATAAAAAATAAATAATTGGGAATAAAAATTCTTCATATATTTAATGTAATTAAATAAAATGGAAGTATAAGAGAATTAACTACCTTGAAGGGGTTCTTCCAAAAGATTTGGAGGACCCTTTTAGGATATTTTTAACACCTTGGGATGGATTTAGCATTTGAGAGGGATAGAAAATTCTAACTAAATGGGTTTTTAGTGAAGAGATATGGGATGATGGGTGCATATTTATATAAAAATATATGGGAATCCTTTATAAACTTATAACCATAGGTTTAGAACTCTAATTCATAAAATTATAAATCCACTAAAAATCCCATATTTGTTTCCTAATTTTCGTTCAAATAGGAGTTTTTTTCAATATTATATTAGCTTATGAACATGAATTCTTAAAATAGTACCATTAATGGATTAGAAGAGATTCATGTTTATAATTAGTTAATTTTTTAAATTCTTAAATTTTAATATATGTTTTTTATGCATCATAATAAGATTTTAAAATTTATCAAATAACATAAAAAACACTATATTTTTTTATTAAAAACTATTTTTGGTCATTTATTATATTTTTAGTTTTTATAACATCAGTTTTTTACTATTATGATGTTATAATATATACTGTATATTTATAACGTACTTAATTTCTTTAAAAAAATAGAATTTCTCAAAAAATTATAAAAAATAAACCATTAGATAATTTCAAAATCATATTTCAATTACATTTTTTATTTTTAGAAAATTATTTTCTAAATATGAGAATTTACACAAGTAAAAAATCCTCATTTCTTATAAAATACATGTTTTACAATGATAATAAATTTAATTCTCTTATATAAATTACACAAGACTTAATTAAATTGAATTATATTTAATATATATAAAAATAATATTTATTATGAATAATATATTAAAACATAAAAAATATTAATATTAAATTATTTATTAAAAATACTGTTTTAATGAAAAATTTATCTTTTACAAAAAATAACGTTTTTTTCATATCAAAATATAATTTTCATCAACTCAAATATAATAATAATGTCATAATTAATAATCATAATAATTAAAATTATATAATTAAAATTAAAACTTAAAAATTCATTCTATCAGGGTCTAAATGCATAACTCCTTATAACACCAATATATGCCTTAAAGGGTAATCTGAGTTATTTTGGTACATTATTATGTGGTTGAGGGAACATGGATTGGTTTGTGATCTTGATATGAATGAAATTATAGAAAAAATGGTTTCACATATGTTTGTGTTGAGGAATCTCATCATGGTATTGGTTAGTGGATAATCTCTGTGATTCCATATCCCCTATAAGATCTGAAAAAGGGGCTTCATTACAAAAGATCTTGCTGGTCCAGGTCATCGATTCTTCCTTCTGTGTCTGTTAGACTTTATCAGAACACATAATATATACTATTCATAATGGTCAATTTAGTAGGGCTATATTATAAAAAGTTATTATTCTTAACAGTCATTTATGCTTGGTCTAAAAATTATGGCTATATATTATCATAGTCAGAAACATGAAATATAGTGTGTGTGTGTGTGTGTGTGTGTTATGAATAACTACATTACTTAATAAGGAATTTATTCATTCATAAGGTAATTTCATTTATAAATCTTTATTTCATTACATTATTCCCTCCTTTATAAATTTCTCCCATGAAATACAATTACATACACTAAAATAGTTGATAGTACACTATTTCACTACCTCTTTCAGTTCCCATGATGCCTCCTAAAACAAGTGATTCCACCACAATAAATTGATTGGTCTGTTTTCATATTTTGCAGAACACTGTCTTTATGATCTATGATCTTCGCGTGATGATCCTCTTATATGTGACCATTCTCTTAAACTACCACTACATGATTCATTATATAATAGGGGTCTGGTATATACTTACTCAATAAAGATATATGGAACACCACATGTACATGAGATATGATAGGTGGGATTTCTAGTTTATTGGACACAAGTATAATTCAATCAAGGCTCTCAAAGTGTTATATGTATCTAGGACTATGGGTTTCCTTCATCATATACCTCATGTATATATTCCAAGGGGTCATAAAAAGGGACACTTTATTTCTGATCTCAAATGCTAGGTCTCATTGATGAATTATTGTACAACATTTCAGTCCGCATTAAACATATTTCATATGATGTTGAATGGTTTGAATATGGTATTTTAACACTTGTATAAGATCATGTAACATCAAATTACACTCTCCAATATCATCCAAACATGTTATATTCTAACACCTCTTCCCATATAGAGCCTCATAAGGTTCTATTTTAATGTTATAATGGAAATTGATCTCAAATGAGAACTCCACTATGGTAAGGTGTTGATCCCAAAATATTTGGAAATCCATTGAATAATATATCAATATATCATTTATATATTGAATAATTCATTTAGACTGATCATCCATATGAGGATGATACGATGTATTGAAACATAGCTCTATATCCAATGTATGCTAAAGGATTCTCCAAAACCTCATGGAAAATCTCATTTCTAAATAAGATATAATGGATAGTGGAACTCAAAAAATTCTGAATATTCTTCTTATATATATATATATATTAGCGTGTTTAAAAATATAGATATAGTACATGATATAAATTAAATACAGTATCTTTTTTATGGGATTTAAAACAACGCAAATGGTGTTATTTCCATTAAATACCCGACACATTCTGTTGAACAAATGTATTGTTGTTGTTTCTCATATCTATTCTAGTATGAGAAGTGTTTTCTTCATACACTTATATTGTAGCAGTTGACCATTACAAAGTGTTATACCAATCATATAGATAAAAATTATAAAATAATCCTTTTTATGTTACTCCACAAGATATTTTTATTCATATCTCTAAATATCTATGTGATTTCAGGTTCAATAGATACAGATGAGTTATGTATATCCTAAATAATTTTCCTATTTTATAATGGTTTTTAGGGGATAAATTTCTGAGTTCCAAACCTTATAACTCTATATATATCATATATGAACACAAATTTTTTTTCTATGTTCTTCTAAAGACTCTCATCATCTATTTGGGCCTCCTTGATCCTCTCAACAATATATGGATTATAATTTTTTTAAAATTTATGATGAATCTCTTTTTATGATTCCAATGTGAGTCATTTTTATTTCCTATAATATTAAATCCCATTTAATACATTTCAAGGATAGGTTTGTGGAATCAATTATAAATGGATAATATTACACTTTATTCACATTCCTGGGATGGTAATGGATTAAAAAATAAAAACCCTTGGTTAGATCCAACCTTCATTGTTCATTTATATTGAAGAAATTTTGTGTGAATAAATACTTGAGTCTTTTATGTTCCATATATATGTCCCAAGTTTCCCCATATAAAAAATGTATCCCTTATTTAATGGTAACATTAGATCAACCAATTTGTGATCATTCATTGGGTTTTTAATCTCATTTATCCTTAATTATAGGGACCTATATGCTCTTACTTTTTCATTTTCATGAGTAAAAATCCTAATACATTTTTTGGAAACATCATATTAAATCAAAATAAATTCCCCAATAGTGGGTAATTTGAGAACAAGTGTAGTTATTAGTCTCTAATTTACATCATTAAATCTCCCCCCAAATTCATTATCCCATAAAAACATCATCCTCTTTCAATTTATCAAGTTCAGTATTATTGGAATTCATGAGAAGTTTATCAAAACTCAATGAAAATACGCTTATAATCTAGTCAATATAATGATATTTATAAAAAAAATATTTTCCTGATCCATCCATCAATTTCCATTGTTATTAAAATATCCAAATATATATCTTTTAGGGAAGGAATTCTCTCAAATGTTACTTTCTCCATTCATAACACACTTTTAGAGTACTTATCATATGATTTGTTTTTGAATTTAATTGGTATAGTATTCAAATTATCATCATGTTTATTCTTTCATTTGGGTTAATAATAACATCATATATCATTACTACAACAAAATATTGAATCTAATAACTAAATACACTATTAAATGAGTCCATAATTATAGAAGGATCGTTTATGAGTTTATATTTCATCAATTTGAACTTGTAGTGCTCCTAACCTATGAAAAAATGTATTAGGGATTTTGTCCTTCACCCCTATAAGATAATATCTAGACAAATGATCAAATTTATTGATCTAGTGGCCTCCAAATAGATAATTGAATAAGTCATAAATCTGTAGTAGTGGATACGTTTTCATTATTGTAATACTATTAAGATCATGATAATTAATGAGGAGGTGTATTAACCAAGAAATCTTAGTGAAAAATAGGATGGAACACCCCATGGTGAATAACATGGGTAGTTAATCCCATATCTAGAATATCATGTAGTTTCTTCTTCATTACATTGAGATTAATAGGGTCCAATCAATATATAGTTGTAGATATTGGAAAGGATCTTGGTATATATTTGATTGATAACTCAACATATCATCTTGGTGGAAGAGTATGAAATTCTTTATAAAACACATTAGGATTTTAACAGAAAATTTTAATGTCGTGATGGATGATATTTTCTATAGTCTCAATCATTTAATAAATATTCCCCTTCCCATAAATAAATAATATCCATCCTTTAGATTATGATTTCAAATAATACTCATCATTCTCATTTAACATGTATAGAATCAAAGAGTGATTTTATATATATTGAGTGAATTTACTTATCATAGAAATTTATTTGGGATCTATATAAGGAAATCAAACTAATACCCAAAATGGAATCAAATTCTACTAAAGGGATTCTCACATGTATTTAATGGAAATTTAGTTTAGAAAATTTTGGTAGGAGGACATATATTCAACGGATGTTATTATAGAACTATTTCATTTTTTCTAATACCTTGACTTCCATGTTTTTATGTTGTATTTGAATAGTTCTACTATAGTTGAGTGATATGAAATAATGCATATAATCATATCCACATAGTACATTTAATGTTTACAAACTGATAGCAATTCTAAATTTCATGATTTTATTCTAGTTCTAATCACTCACATCATTTAAAAAAACATAGTGATGAGAATATTGAAACTATTAAATATATGAAGGGAAACTAGAATATTAATGTGATAAAAATAGATCACATATATTCCATAACCAATTGATATATGGTTTTCTATATAACTTATCCATGGACTATTTCATAACATAAAATTTAGTAAGAAATTTTTTCCCTTCATAATGGTTCCAAATAAGATCATGATTAACAAAATAATATCCCATGGTCATGTATAACTAAGTGTATAGTATTTGGGAAAATTTCATGCACTACGAAATGATTGAGTAAATACCCAATTTCTCCCTTTTAGTGGTATTACCCCTAGGTTCAACAATTCCCCAACCCCATCAATTTTCATGGATCCAAATATGGATTTATTTAATTTGAAAACCAATAACTATATACTTTAACAAAATCATAAGTATTTTTTCATATGTTAATTTCATATCCCATCGACATTTCCTAAGGTTTTATAATATCTATCCCCTAAAAAAACTAAATCATGATATAGTACATACTTTCAAAACCTGTATCTTTTATACACCTTTTTTCATGACTTAATATATAGAGATACACATAAAACAATAGTTAAATATCGATAATCCAAGATTATTTTTTAAATTGGATACATATCATGCTAATATAAAAATATGGTACAATAAAATTATTTACAAACTCAAAATAATGACATTATATTCAATAGATCTTATAATATTGCATTAGATAATCATGGGATTTTCATAAGAAATTGGCAAGCTATAAAGCCCAGTAAATGAATAATAAAATAATTACCTTATGAAAGTAACACATTTTACTGAAGTGTAATATCAAGTATAAAAAATAAGGTGAGAATCATAAATGTGAACATCAAAGCATGATATACGATTATAACATCAACAAGTCAAAGGAATAAAGAAATAAAATAAAACATAACATCATAAGAACATGTCATGGATAATTGTGGTTACATCATAATATAATGTTATATGGATAACCACCAATGAGCTAAACTTGTAATATCATGAAATAAAATCATTACCCAAAGCATTAGAGGTATATGTATTTCTAGTCACACTTGTTACATTCTTATTATGTAAATGAATTTGTGTTCCACAAAGAATATACTACACCAGAACATATCTCATAAAATTTTATCCCATAACTAATGATTGTGGGTTATATAAATTAAATACCTCAATAAATTCATGATAATTACTTCTATTTTAAAACCTATTAGTGGAATTTGGTATTTTTATTCACAACATCAATTTCCGGAATGAAAAATCATATGGTAATTTTTGGAGAATAATAATTGTATAAAATATTCATGGAAGGAATTATGCAATGTGAAAAGTGGAATCTCATTACATGGGAATCATAAGGATAGTAATGTTTTTAAAAAAAATATAAGATGAAAATTTGAAACTAAAAGAGCTTAATACAATTAATATACATAAATAAAAATGAAGAATAAAATATTCCCTTACATTGAGGGGGTGCTTCTAAAATCATTGGGAGCGTCATAATAACCTAGGAACACATTGGGAGAGATTTTGGGATGGATAGGGAGAATTAAATAGTTCATAATGAATTTTTTGTTAATATTCATTGGAGTATGGGTGCCTATTTATAGAAAAAGGGACATGGATTGTTAATTAATTTTTATACTTAGGTTTGGACTCTAAGTGATAAAATAACAAAAACCAAAAACATTAAAATCTGTTTCCCCATGGTTTAAATTATGTAGGAGTTGTTTTAAATATTAAATTAGTATAATAATTGTATTCATTAAAATAATATCATTGATGATTTGGAAGAGATTCATATGTATGAATCATAGTTTTTAATGTATAATATTGCTTTTGGAGGATTAATTACATGTTTGTAAAGTTTATATAAAAACATCAGAAAATAATTATTTTAAAGGGAAAATTATTTTATTTTTTTGAGTCCCTTTATATATATATTACATCACATTGGTCTATTATGATTTCACAATACATATCATATAATTATGTAATATATAGTTTTTATAAAAATTTATATTTTCTTATAAAATTATCAAAAAGATAGCATTTGAAAATTTAGTTATAGTATTATTTAAAATAATAGTTATTTTTCCAAAATATTATTCAAAATACTAGTATTTAATTTTTTAAATAAAATTTATTTGTACTAGAAATTATTGGTTTTTAAGACAATAAATCTTTTGGAACCATAGAAAAGATTAATTTGACTTCAATAATTTATATGACCCTTTATATATAACAATATATTATTAAATAATATTATTATATGAAAAACGATTATATTAAATTTATTGAAATTTTTAAAAAATTGTGTTTTAATAAAAAACATTATATTTTCCAAAAAATTCATTTTAGGTTCCTTCATATCAAAATTTATATTTCAAAAACACATATATATTCATTAATTATTCGTGAAAAAAGATATATATACATATATAATGATAATATACTGAGAAACAAATCCTACTACTACGTCTGAGATACGTAACCCCTTATGACATCATGATACACCACAAGGCTAAGGAGAGTGATTGTGTCACATTCATGGGGTATTTTGATGAATATGGTTTGGTGTGGTGATCATGAGAGGCATGAACATATCCCATGAATGGCTTCCCTTGTTCTTCATATATTGTATCTTGACATGTGCACGATCAATTAAAAATTCAAGTGATTCATTGTCACGTGGATGTTCTGATAAATTATATTCATAGGGTAAGATCTTAGTAGTCGAGGCCATCACTAATTCCATCTATTTCAATTTTACTTTATCATAACCCTTAATATATTCTAATATTAATGGTCCCTATATAAAGACTATATTTTAAAGATTTGGGATTCTTAACAATCTTTTATGTATAAAATAAAACTTAATATTGTTCTATAAATGTCTAATAAAAAACATAAAACACATTGTATATGTTTCTAATAAAAACACAAAAAATGGAATTTTTTAATCTACATGTACAAATAATTTATGAATTTGTTCATTTTAGAGTGATTATATAAATCATTCCATGAAATTGATGATCATTAGAAACAAAAAAATAATAATAATATCAACACACATTCTGAAAGAGGGGAACCAATTTTCCTTTTCCTGATAATATATTCATATTCTTCATGAATTAATAATGTGTCAATAATACCTAGGTATTATAATATAATAAACATTACATGTAAATTTTTTAATAATTAAATTTATGATATTAATATAATTTTTTAAATTAACTGTTTTTAAATATAAAAAATGGAAACTGCGAGAGGGAAGGAGATGTTATCTTGCCTGAAAACATCCTATTTATATTTGTATACATGAGTCTTATTCATGTTTGTTAGATGAAATACTACACATGAAAACATGAATCACATGAATATACTCCTCATGCATCTTTTCATTTTAATATTCAAGAATCTTATGCATGCAATATTTTTTCAATTGAGGATTTATATGTAGTATATCATATACTGAATATTAACATGACATATATATTTATTCTCAATTCATCATATAAATGAATATTTTAGTTCACATAAAATATTGATGTTCAATTGAAATATAGATATGGTTTTCGTATATGGATCCACATATTAAATCATGGATCCTTTCCATCTACAAAATTCCAAGACACTTATTTCTTCTTTATAGGATTTGTGATCATTATTATTAAATATCAATAGTCACCCATCCTGAGTGATAAGAAAAATATATATCCTCGTACATTTACAAATCTTATGATCCTATTTAGTAATTGGGTCTCTGGAACATCCTCTTGCATTGGTATTTTTAAAATATATTCTTTTCCTACCACTTATGTTTCCTAACCCCAAACATTGGAAAATTCTATCTTTTTCCCTATATTAATTTTTTAAAATTTCTCCCTATCATGGAACATGGTATGTCTTGGAACTATAAACCTATTATTGTAAGGATATTTAATAAAATATCCCATTTTTCTAGAACCATTATCAATATATTCTCTTCCATAGGATGAAAGAATGACACTTTAAGAAGACTTAATAAATATTTCATATATTAAAACTTATAAATATGAAAACCAAAATTTCTCACCATCATAATGTTAGTGTGGAATATCATTTTCAATGTAATATGGAACTCGATTTAGTATGTGTGTCTCTAACTACAAAGAAATTCTTCAAAATGATAATATAAGAGGTTCAAGACTCTTCATCGATCTCACCATGTATAACAACATGTGGTTCCTCCATTCACATACAATATTAAATTCATGGTTATAAATAATAGTGAGTTTTTATAATGTCACATGCTCCTTTAGATTAAAAAACCCCCTTAGTGAAGACATTCTGTTTTTAGGCATTCATTGGGGCGCATATCATCATGTTGCGATGCACGTGTTTCTACCTCGCATTCACACTTTCCCATGTTGGGAAACTTCCATCACTTATTCAAGGAGGTTTACTCCTTGATCTAAATAGGATAATGGGATTTTGGTCTCTCCTTCCATAGATTCCTCTTTGGAATTCATTGCATAGTCAGGGTCTCCCTCATATATTTGAGTCATTGTTCTCGAATCTCATTATTGGTGCCATATCCTTTTGGACACCTGTTAATTATGCTACTTCTATCGTGACATTCTAAGGGCTCTTGATAGGGCAGTAACCTTTGGTCAAAGTATGTGGGAACAACAAAAATGATGGGGTATCTCTAGCTTGTTTGGGAACTGAAACCCAGGTACACCTAGATTTTATTCCCCTTATGATAGGGATTCTCAAGGGGTTGGTATACTGAGGAATCCCACATTGATTATGGGGAATTGTATTATATAGGCATGTATCTAATGTTTTCCTCGGTTTTTCATGTTTTACATGGGGTATTCCACAAATTTAACATCATGTTGAGAAGGATCGAACTGATCAAAACACTGGTTGGAGTGGATCAAATGGATACATACTTATAAGGTAGCACTTGAGAGGTATAATCTATGGATGGATCTCGGCACCTAATGAGGATGGAATTATGGATGATTGGGTCTCGATAAAGGGAACACAATGGTTTACCATTAAATGGGATTGAACCTCGTGGAGGTATCCTACCTACCCTATATAGAAGAAATGGATCAAAACCCACATATTTTGAGAGGGTGAATCATGGGATTGGGGTGTGCACAAAAGACGACAACCTGAAGACATACTGGGGATTACACGTGGTTAGCGGCCTGAGGATTTCATTAGTTTACTTGGATGTGGCATCATAGGTGGAATCAGGATGGATATAGATGGGGTGTCGAAGTATGGAGTGGGTGGGGATGGAACAGATATGAAAATAATGGTGAGGATGAGATTAAACTTCTGAGAGGCATTTTATGTATCTGGATCGTAGGAATAAATGTATACATAGTTAGGAGGGGATATTGGACACTTGAAAAGGAGTCTCATGAGAATGGATAAATGGATAAGACCCAAAGGTAGTAGAATCTTGGTATTAGGGCATGATCTTATCAAGAAAAAAAGGCTCGAGGGAGGGACCGTGATGGGACATTTGTGATGGTGTTGAACCTTAAGGAGCCTTCCTATATATCCCCATGGTAAGGAATCAAACTCCAAGTAGTTTAAAATGGGGAATAGAATCAGTTTGTACAAAAAGAACGGTGACCGAGAGACATGATGGGGCATAAACATGGTTAGCATCCCATTAGAAGAGGGGAACTCTTGGTTTGAAGAATATGGATTGAGTGTGGGAATTACACATGGTTAGTTGCCCAAGAGATTTTATAACACCACTATGTGGTGGACCAAGAGTATGGATCCCAACAAACGGGATGCATAAGTTTGTCAGTTTTGGCATTGAACTTTAGGGAGTCTTCCTATGTACCCTATCATGGAGACATTGATCAAACCCAATGTAGTTAGAATGAATACGATTTATCTTCATGTGTGATGAAAAGGTCATATAGTTTAATGTTATGAGGGAAGAAAAGGGAATACAGTTTACTATCCTATGAGATGAGGGTGAACCAACAAGAAATTATCAGGGCCGATGAATGAAGGGATTGAACCACAAAGAGGCAACCAATATACATTTTTTTGTAGGGGAACGAACAATGTTTTCATAGTTTGGTTGGATGGATTATGTGGCTTACACACTAAGGTGTCTAATAGATCATTTTCCACTTTATGCTTACTCTAAGCACATGTGAGTTGTGCTCGTTGTGACAAACAGGATGTAATAATGAACTAACGATTGTGTTGCTTAAGGTGAAACCCTGTTAAATGCAATTGGGATTACACATAGTTATTGGCCTAGGGAGATGGTGATTGGGACATACTATAGGAAGGAAGAATGATAAGAAAAAAGGGTGTCCAAATGTACAAGGAGTATATGGTTATAGTTCCTGAAACATCCCATCAGAGGTTTTCAGGGATTATGTTTACAATGCCCGAGGTGTGGATAAAAAGAAAGCATAGAGGGAGAGGGGAATAAGAATGCACAGGTTCCCATCCTCTTTATGACCCTATCTGGAATTTCCTCTTATGCGGTGGTCACAATATAATGTCATGTGTTTGGGATATAGGTGTTTGGAAGTTTAATTTCCTATAGCTCAAACAGTAATAATTCCCTCCTCACTCCAAGGACAAACATTACTAGAAGTATTTATCTCTTGGTGATGGTAATGAACTAGTAATGTTGTGTGTAGATTGAGGTTTGGAGTTATCTATTTAGTGGATCATGTTAGTGCTGCTATGTAAATAAGAAACAACCATTACCATGCCTATGTAAATAACCATAAGGAAAAGAAACAAAACATGACACACATCCCAAGGTACATTGAAATCACTTTGTATAATCCTAGAGGGACACTTGGGAAAGGTGTTCACTAATAAAGAGGCCTCACAGAGAGGGGCTTTGCGAAGCATAATGGGTGATAAAGCACAAGGATTTGCAGATCTCAGGGGTTTGTAGAGATCAATGACTCACAGAGCATAATGGATCACAGATCACCTGGGTTCATAGTGTTCATGGGATCATAGATCATATGGGCTCATAGATCACCTTGCTTCTTAGAGCATAGGTATTCACATATCACAAAGGCTCTTAGAGGATATTAATTTTCAATGAGTATGACTTTAAAAAGCATAGTGTCTAAACCTCAACATGGAGTACACATGTTTCTGGATGTTCCCCTCGATGCTGGGGTGCTTCGCGAAGTCCCGAGTACCCAAAGGGTTGTCTTTCCTTTGATATGGCCCATCGGATTCTCCAAAGTCATCCCTACCTGGAGAGGGGGAAAGTTTTAGTAAATGTAATTGGAGTTATCAATGCTGAAGTACCTCAGATGATTCATTTTTCTTTTGTTTTTCAAACCAAAGGGTGCATTGTAATTTGGTAACATGGATGGAGAAAGTTCAAGGTGTCAATCATTTTGGAGTGGGGGAAAAAGGTAATTATTGGATCTAGGGGGAACAAACCTTTGATGGTGCTTCGTTAAGTACATTATTCTTTTTTATCAGATGAGGATGTCAACAAGTTTTTCTGAGTCATGAAGTATACCATTTTCCCCTCCATGGTGCAAAGTCTTCCATCATTCCCTTTGCGGAGGTCGTAGAGGAATCTATTTATTTCCAAGGAATTATATAAGAGACCATATTCCTTTTTTAGTGTGATGAATTAAGTCCATTTCATTGTAATTGTGATGTTGACTGTCACCTTCCTTTGCGATGAGTGCAAATAATTCCTTAGCTTTGCGCCAGCCATGGTGCTGAAGGGCTTCACAATGGTTCATTGCAAATTATAACATTTTGGAACTGTTGTGTCATTTTCTTATCATTCCCACACACATATTTGGGCACCAAAAAATCCCCCACCCCCCTCAGAATTGAGGACAATGAGAAAATGAGGGTCGAGTTCTAAGAGTAGATGACCAAAATTTTAGGTAGATGATGAAGTGAGGTTATGAAGCAGTGTCGCAATGCGGATTGGCAAGGTACGGGTTCAAAACAGTGAAAATATCTTCACATATGAGTGCAATAAGAATGTATCTAAAACTGAGAACACCCAGAAGCTTGGGGTTTCTCGCCTATAAATTTGGGAGTATGAGCCCTCCTTATTCAATACTTCTCTCTATAATTTTGTGCCTGATCTCTCGATTTGAAAAGCTCGGTGCACTCTATGATCGTTCTTTCCAAAACTGGCTTTATTTTCTTCTTCACTACACAATGAGTCTATAGACTCTATGATTGTTTTCTCTGTGAGTTGTTTTGGTGAGTTTTATGCTAGAACTCTATGGCCGATCTCTGTGATCCAGCTCTATGCTCGAGCTCTGCGATCGAGCTCTATGATCGAGATTTTTGACATAGAATAGAAAAATTCTAATGTATTAGGAAGGAATGGCCAACCAAGAAGCTACTTGGGTGGGGCGTTCCTTGTGGATTATTACCTATGTTAAGGGTTGAGAAATAATTTTGGAATAGAGGAATTTGTGAGAATCCATTCATACCATGAATCCCTGGTGGTGATTCTATCAGAAATCCAAAATAAATATCCTCAGTGAAAATAATTTCCACTATACAGCTTCGGTTTGAGAGATGATGTTCAAATCATTAAAGCAAGTAGGTACAAACCTGATTATTTGTATCACCCCAAGCTTCCATGGTACACTTCTCTTTGAATAATTGATAGCGTGTGTTGTACACAACACCGAGTTCTAACACACCATAACCAATCAAACTAGCCATTGTGAATAGTAATACCTACTTTTTGAAATTATATATATTTTATTTTTTAAAATGGACTTCATTTTTGGATTCTTAATATCGAATTTAGCCTAAGGTGAAATTTTGGTACTTTTCGGATAACTTTAATATTTTGATGAACAGTGAAAATTAATAAATTTTAATTAAAAATGACTTTTCTAATCAAAATAATTAATAGTGATATATTATGAATTTTAGTGGTTTTAAATTATATTTAGAATATATTTTTACCATTTAATATAATTTTGGTCATTGGACATAATTTTACAATTAAACAAGACATAAACATGTGTCAATCTTTTGATAGTTATTATCTCTTAAAAACACACTTTTTGTTTTAACAACGGGAATTAATTTTAAATTAATTTCTGCCACTTCTGTGTTTTGAATTTGGAAAAATGGATTACATATTTAGAATCAGGATGTTCAAATTGTGTAAGTAGGTAACTTTTATTTTTAGACATTTTGAATAATTACTTCGGTAAATATTTTATTTACCATGGTTAAGGGTAAATCCGGTAAATAAGGGTTAAAAAATAATATTATAATAATAATAATTACCCTAAAACGTGTCCTATCCTTATTGGTTGATATATTTTTGACTAGAGGCATCTTTGGGTCGATTTTTAGACCCCATGGAGCCACTTGTAGGTGATAGGGACACTTTATTTTAATTAAGATAAAATGAATACAAAAATGACACAAGAATATGTCTTTTAGAAAAACAATTTTTACATAGGGTTATATATGTTGTATTTTAGACTATAAATATTAATTAGAAAGATAAAAAGATTTAATACATAATGATATTTTATTTATAATATTTAGAGATTACATAATTTAATTTATTTATGACACAATGATGATGAAGTAATTAACATAACAGTGAAAATTTAAAATAATTGATATTATAAATACCCAAATAAATATAATGTGAGACTTTTAATGAATTAAAATAATTTTCTAGGATAATATGACATATTAGGATTTATTTAATTAACTTTTTTCGAAGTAATAATTCTGTTATGAGTTTCACAAAAATCAACTATTGAATAGTGTCAAAATTGACATAAAAGAGTTTTTAAAACAAATATTATATTATTAATTGATATTAAATTCCTAAAAATTTAGTGTTCGTCCACAAGACTTATATCATGATATTTTTATCATTAATGGACCACTTGGGGGTCGCTTGGATGTATATAGTATGTTTATTAACTATATAATATAAAAATACAAAGTGACATGGTAAATGTCAAACTATTTAACTAAGAGTTAATACTTAAAGATAAGGTTAATATAGTAACCCAATACTGTCTAAATTCTATTTGTTGAATGGTTTTCGACCTATCTCCACCTAAAAATTTAACGAATCAACTTTTGAGCCATTAGAATCCGAATATGATTTTATTATAAATTAATATTTCTAACTTTTCCAAAGGTGCCCCTCACCCCTCTTATAAAAGGGCACTCCTCCTTCTCATTTCTTCACACCTTAAAAACCTTTTGGTTCGGCCAAACTCTGCCCCAATTCTCTCCCAACTTCCCTCACTACAACCTAGAGGCCTTAGATTGATCAGAAAGCCAACCTAAGGAGCCCTTTTGATCAAATCAAAAGGAAGAACCCGAAGAAGAGGTAATGATTTCACCACCCTTTTCCAAGTTCCTTTCTTCTTCCACTTCTTCTTCCTTTGTTATTACCATTCTAAAATAATAACTCAAGTATCATATATATACTGTGATGTTATTATAAATATGGTACAACCATATTCAGTATTCTATCCACCCTATGAATAACATGTCACCATACGTGTGTACGTACGGCTTACCGTCTCCACGTCGTGGTGTAATTTTTTTTCAGAAGGTGGCGCTTTGGTCAAAAGACCAAAGCAATTTTATTAGAAAAAAGAAAAGAAAGATTACAAGAGTCTAAATGACGGGATCAAATTACAATCTTTGACTTGCAACGGAATCAGGCTTTCTGGGAGCTCCGCCATCCAGGTTATTGCCTGATTAATGCCTTTGTTAGCGAGAGCATCCGCAACCATATTAGCTTCACGGTAAGTATGAGTTGCAATTTAATTGACGTCATGGAGAGATTAAAGGCAGTTCATCCAGCGCGTAGTAATCGGCCAAGCAATATGAAAATCTCCCTTCGAAATGGCTTGAACAACAGCAGTAGAGTCGCTCTCAATCCATAAGTTGTTCCACCCATGTCGAAGAGCAAAACCAGTGCCATGAATAACACTTATCATCTCAGCTTCCAGAGAGGATGCAATACCACAGCCTCCAAAAAAGCATCCCACGATGTGACCATGATGATTTCTGAAGACAACTCCACATCCCGCAGGACCTGGATTTCCCTTAGAGGCGCCATCCACATTGATTTTATTCAATATATTATTACTTGGATGGGTATAATAATGATGTGTAACTCATGTAAATAATAAATATAACATGTTAATGATTCTTTATATATGATATGCCATCCATTTATATATTATTTTAATATCAAAAGAATGATATTGTCGCTCGTGCGTACGTACGGGCTACCATCTCCACGAACGCGATGAGATTCATTCTCCATCGTATCCATTCAAGTATAATTATCATTTGATGATTTGAAAATAATGTTTAAGGACTTGATATCATTCTGTATATGAATAATATACAACCTATCCATGAAAAACATGGCTTAGGTAACAAAACATATAAAAGAAAACGAGTAAGTTAACACCCAAAACGACGATAATACTAAGATATTATTAACAAAGCAATGTTAAAAGATCATATATGATATCATATGAATGTATATGATTATTGTATAATTTAATAACAATTATTTCACTATTTTACAGGAGGTTAACCTACCCCAACCAAGGAAAAGTACAAGGTAAGGGTTATTTCACAATCTCTTCACTATCCGAGGTTGTTTATACGTAATAATCTACTGGGATCTCTTTATCATCTACATCCATGTTTCTTAAAAATGAATTTCAAAACATTTTTACTATTTTCTAGAATATGGGTTCAAGTCATTTATACCCTTGTTTGAATTTTTATAAGAGTTTTATAAAGGAATCATTCCGTCGTTTTCCAAACAAGGTGCTTTTTAACCTCATCGACAAAATTAAGCTAAGAATGTTTTTTTTAACTTATGCGGTGGGTGCGGCTATTTTCCACCATTGTAAAATCGTCGAATATTCCCTTACAAGATTATAAGAATATTTTCAAAGAAAATGTTTTATTTCATAAATATAAGACTCTTAAATTATTTCAAAATAGAAAGAGATATTTCTCTAAAAAAGAGTTCTGATTTCATCTGTGTCAATATCCTTTGATGGATTTTACGCTTATTTGAAATTGATTTATTATGATACAAAACTTCTATATTGTATTGAAGGTTTTGTGATATGTTTGACTGTGGATGTGATATTTTTATACTGTTCATTGTTTATGGTGAAATTATTGACATTTCGTATGCTAGTTTTAATACGAATGTTTATGTTATGTTTAAACTTTTTCATATGGGAATGCATTGGACTTAATATGTGATGGGTGGAGCCCGCTATAGCTCCTCGATGCATCGGTAGGTCTGATGAGACAAACTAGTGTCTTGGCACAAGGCCTTGGAAAAATCTTATTTGTAGTCTTGGCATGAGGCCTTGGTTATGTGGTTATGATAGTCTGGCATTATGCATTCCATCATTATGAAAGTGGTTATTGATATTGCATGTGATTATTCGATGAGTCGAATATCCATGTGAATAAGTAAATGGAATTATTTCATTTTACTTTTTCCATACTATGTTGAAGTTCATGTTTAAAAGGATTTTGTTTTAGTTATACATTTCCTTAAATGTTTATTCTTATTTATGAATGTTTACGCTATATTGTTATCCTTACTAGGCATTTGAGCTCACCCCTTTTCTATGTTTTATTTTTCACAGGATGTGAAGAAGTAATTTATGAATGACCTGCAGGGATAGTTTGAGGGGATAAGAGTGTGGACTATGGAGACTATGTTGTTGTAGTTTTCATTTTATGATGTAATGTAAACCTTATGAATATATCTAGTGTTTCCAAGGCTACTAAACCAATCGGTCTTTCGAGATTTAATCTTTCTTGTGATCATGCCAATGTCATGTAATAATGCACCGACTCTGGGTAACTGGGTCGGGGCGTTACAGTTGGTATCAGAGGAAGTTTAGTACAAACCTTGGAATCTAGATTTAGATAAACTATGATTAGAGCACATATATTTAAGATGAACTTTGAGGATTAGTATAGAATAACTTCCTAGAATTTTGGTATTGTAGAGATTTTGTGAGTTGTCCAAGAAATACGTCCATGTCTGGATACAAGCAGGTAGAGGCGGCTCTGGCACAGATGTACCTAGGGGTAAAACCCGAAAACATCGCTTTGAGCTAGACTCGAACGGGAACTGGTGCACGACAATGGGCCTTGCTACAGTCTTGGTTACGACACTCCCGAGGGATATGCTTCGGATAACTCTCATTTTCTTTACAAATCATTGTGAAGGGTTTATGAGTATATACTTCCTCAAAGAAAACATTTTTATGATTATGGATTATATCCATAAATAGTTCAATTTATGTTAAGTGTTTTATATGTATGGGATTATGTATTTTGATTCATAAACTGATCTAGTTTATGCCATTGTTTAGAAATGGCACCTAATGGAAGAAATGGAAACTGTATCAATGCACGCACTCCATATAGGGATTTCCCTCTTTCTCAAGATAATTATAGTGGAGCTGGTGATGCAACTGGTGCCAATCATCTAATCACTATACTAGGACAACTTACTCATGTTATGAATAATAACCTTACCCGTATGGATCACCCTGATCCACAACATGGAAGATCAATGTTAGATCGATTCATGAGGCAACAACCACCAAAGTTCAATGGGATTACAAATCCCTTAGTAGCTGAGCAATGGATATTTTCCCTAGAAAAAATCTTTCAGGCTTTGGGGAGTAGTGAAAGGGAAAAAGTTATCATGGAAGTTTACCACCTCACTGTGAATGCTGATCAATGGTGGTCATTGATTCAAAATATGAAGGAAGATGATGAAGTATCAAATATGGAATGGAGGGAGTTCAAAGATCTATTTTTGGAAAAATACTTTCCTCACGACCATCGAGCAGATATGGAAAGGCAATTTCTGAGTCTGAGACAGAAGGAGGATGAGAATGTCACAAAGTATGAGGCTAACTTTACAAGGTTAGGAAGGTATGCTGGAGATTATATACGTAACCCAATAAGTAATATTGATCATTTCTTTGATGGGTTAAAACCATTTCTCCATCGAGCATTGGTCTCACAATCCTTCTCGTCGTACGAAGACATTGTTTCATGTGATATCAAGACTGAAAAAGAATTCTCTATGTCTTATGACTTTAAAGAAAAGAAAGAGAAGAAGAGACCCTCTGATCAATCTAGGAATGGAAATAAGGAGAAGAAGGGAAAGGTTTAATATCCATCATGTGGTAAATGTGGTAAGAAACACCCCGGTACTTTCTTGAAGGGAACAGGAGTCTGTTACAAGTGTGGTGAAAAAGGCCACCAAGCTCGTGATTTGCACGGGGAAGAAGGAAGCTACCAATATTCAGTGCTACAATTGCATGGATATGGGGATTTATTCAAATGAATGTCCTACGGGTCAGGAGAACTTACCTCAGAAAAGGCCAAGGGATCAAGGCCAAGCTTATGCTATCATTACTGCTGAGGTAGAAGCTCCAAAAGACATGGTGGCAGGTAATTTAATTGTTTCCTCATGTTTAGAAAATGAATTATTTGATTCTGGATCATCGCATTGTTTCATATCTTCCCTGTTTGATAAGAAAATTAGATATTTCAAATTTGATTTAACAAGGGAGTTGTCAGTTAAAACTCCTAAGGTAAGTATCATTGCAACAATGTTTTGTGAATCAGTCCCCATTAGAGAACATAAATGTTCTTTATCTGCTGATCTCATCGTCATACCTATGATTGAGTTTGATATAATCCTCAGTATGGACTGGCATTCAGACTATGATGCGAATATTTATTGTAAGAAGAAAGAGGTTACAATTCTTTATGATGATGATAAGGACCACCTTATCTTTAGAGCAGAATCGTCACCACCTTATTCTTATCTAGATCCACCCCAAGTATCTCAACTAAATTCAATTATTGGGGAGGAAGGGAATGAAATAATTGTGGGTGAGGAAAGGAATGTTCAAATAGAGGATTTACCTGTTGTGAAAGAATTTGTAGATGTATTTTCGAAAGATTTACCTGGACATCCTCCAGAACGAGAAGTTGAGTTTTCCATTGATTTAATTCCTGGATGAAGCCCTATATTGAAGACCCCTCATAGAATGGCCACTGTAGAATTAGTCGAACTAAAGAATCAACTAGAGGAATTGAGTAATAAAGGATTTATTCACCCTAGTGTTTCTCCATTGTGAGCCCATGTTCTTTTTGTTAAAAAGAAAGATGGATCTATGAGGTTATGTATTGACTACAGGGAGATCAATGTTATAACGATAAAGAACAAGTATCCCCTACCTCATATTGATGATTTATTTGACCAACTGCATGGAGCTCAATACTTTTCAAAGATCGACCTTCGATCTGGATACCATCAGTTGTGTGTGAAGAAGGAATACATTCTGAAAACAGCATTTCGAACCAGGTACGAGCATAACGAGTTTACTGTAATGCCTTTTGGATTGACTAATGCACCCTCTGTATTCATGGATCTGATGAATAGAGTTTTCATGGAGTATCTTGATGAATTTGTGGTGGTATTTATTGATGATATCTTGGTATAATCCAAAAGATTCTAAGATCATGAAAATCACTTGCGCATTATCTTGAAGACTCCGAGAAGACATGAATTATATGGGAAGTTTAGAAAGTGTGAATTCTGGCTTCAGGAGATTTCTTTTCTTGGCCATATTGTCTCTAAAGATGGAATCTCTTTGATCCTTCTAAGACCAAGGCAATCCAAGAATGGCCAGCACCGACGAGTATAACTGAGGTACGTAGTTTTATTGGTTTAGCAGGTTATTATCGATGTTTCGTCCAGAATTTTGCCCGATTGGCTAACCCATCAACGAAGCTCACACGTAAAGGGGTTAAATTTGTTTGGACAAAAGAGTGTGAATAATTTTTCGAAGAACTGAAGAGAGGATTAGTCAATGCTCCTATATTTACTCTACCATCGGGGAATGATGGGTTCGTTATTTATAGTGATTCATCGAAGAAAGGACTTGGTTGTGTCCTTATGCAGAATGATAGGGTTATTGCCTATGGATCACGACAGTAGAAAATTCAGGGACAAAACTATCCTACTCATGATCTCGAGTTAGCATCTGTGATATTTTCTTTGAAGATATGGAGGCACTACCTCTGTGGTGAAAAATATGAGATTTATACTGATCACAAGATTTTGAAGTATATTTTCTCACAAAAAGAACTCAACATGAGGCAAAGGATATGGCTTGAATTACTCAAGGATTATGATTGCACGATACACTACCACCCGGGGAAGGCAAACAAGGTGGCAGATGCTTTGAGCAGAAAAAATCATGGAGTTTTGTACAATATAAGAATTGAAAGGGATCCAATTTTCATGGATCTAGTTTAGATGGACATGGGAATAACCAGGGAAGGGGAAACATCAATGATTTTTCAAATGGTTGCCAAACCATCTTTACTAGTAAGGATTAAGAGTTCTCAGACTAATGATAGAGAATTTCAAAAGAAGATTAAAGCTATGAATGATGGGAGATTGAGAGATGTTGTGTATGAAAATGAAATTTTGAAATTTGGGAAGAGGCTTTGTATTCCTGATATACCTGATATAAAAAGGGAATTGTTAGATGATTCTCATAGTTCTAATTTCTCTATACACCATGGGAGCACCAAAATGAATAGAGTTTTGAATGAACATTTTTGTTGGGACAATATGAAGAGGGTGATTGCTGATTTTGTGTCAAGATGTATGGTTTTTCAACAAGTGAAAGCTGGAAGGAAACACCCTGGAGGAGTCATGAAACCTCTTCCCATACCGGAGTGGAAATGGGACTATATTACGATGGACTTTGTCATGGGGCTACCAAAGACTCCGAGAAGGAACGATGAAATTTGGATTATTGTTGATCGTCTTACCAAGTCAGCACATTTTCTTGCTATAAGAGAAGATCTGCCATTGGAACATCTAGAAAGACTATATATTAATGATGTTGTGAGACTTCATGGAGTAACCCTATCAACTGTTTCTGATCGTGATCCCCGTTTTACTTCAAGATTCTGGAAGAGTCTTCAGAAATACCTGGATACTAAACTTCATTTGAGCACTGCCTACCACCCTCAGACAGATGGACAATCAGAATGGACTATTCAAACCTTAGAAGACATGTTGAGATCTTGCTCACTTGACTTTCAGGGTATGTGGGATCAGTATTTACCTCTGGTAGAATTTTCCTATAACAATAGCTTCCATTCGAGTACTCAGATGGCACCATATGAAGAGTTATATGGAAAGAGATGTCGCACACCAACCTGTTGGGATAACGTTGGTGAAAGAAAACTTGTAGGTCTAGAACTGGTGGAGGAAATGATGGAAAAGGTGTAGGTAATCCAAAATCACATCAAAGCAGCTCAAAGTAGGCAGAAGAGCTATGCCGATAATCGAAGGAAGGATTTGGAATTTCAAGTCGGTGATCATGTATTCCTGAAGGTATCTCCATGGAAGGGAGTCATACGTTTTGTTAAGAAAGGTAAATTGAGTCCCAGGTACATCGGACCTTTCGAAATTCTAGAACGAATTGGGGTTGTAGCTTACCGATTGGCAATGCCGCCATGTCTCTCCAAAGTTCATGATGTGTTCCACATATCTCTGTTGAGGAAATACATGCCTGACCCAACGCATGTACTCACCTATGAATTATTAGAACTAGAACATGATCTCTCTTATTGTGAAGAGCCTGTCGGGATTCTTGATACGAGAGAACATGTACTGAGAAACTGGACGATGCGTCTGGTAAAAGTTTTGTGGAGAAACCATAATATGGAAGAGGCAACGTGGGAACCCGAGGAACTTATGATGAAGAACCACCCGAGTCTTTTCATGCGATAATATTATAGAAATTTCAAGAACAAAATTATTTTAAGGAGGGGAGAATGTAACACCTCAAGCTTCCACGGTACGCTTCTCTTTGAATAATGTGATAGCGTGTGTTGTACGCAACACCGAGTTCTAACACACCATAACCAATCAAACTAGCCGTTACAAATAGTAATACCTGCATTTTGAAATTATATATATTTTATTTTGTAAAATGGACTTCATTTTTGGATTCATAATATTTAATTTAGCCTAAGGTGAAATTGTGGTACTTTTCAGATAACTTTAATATTTTGATGGATAGTGAAAATTACTAAATTTTAATTAAAAACGACTTTTTTAATCAAAATAATTAATAGTGATAAATTATTAATTTGAGTGGTTTTAAAGTATATTTAGAATATATTTTTAGCATTTAATATAATGTTGGTCATTGGACATAATTTTACAATTAAACCGGACATAAACAAGTGTCAATCTTGTGATAGTTATTATCTCTTAAAAACACGCTTTTTGTTTTAAAAACAAGAATTAATTTTAAATTAATTTCTGCCACTTCTGTGTTTTGAATTTGGAAAAATGGATTCCATATTTAGATTCAGGATTTTCAATTTGGGTAAATAGGTATCTTTTATTTTTAGACATTTTGAATTATTACTTCGGTAAATATTTTATTTACCATGGTTAAGGGTAAATCAGGTAAATAATGGTTAAAAAATAATATTATAACAATAATAAATTACCCTAAAACGTGTCCTAGACTTATTGGTTGATACATATTCGACCACAGCCAACATTGGGTTGATTTTGGGACCCCATGGAGCCACATGTAGGTGATAGGGAAACTTGATTTTAATTAAGTTAAAATGAATACAAAAATGACACAAGCATATATCTTTTAGAAAAAAAATTTTTAAATAGGGTTATATATGTTGGATTTTAGACTATAAATATTAATTAGAAATATAAAACGACTTCCTACATAATGATATTTTATTTATAATTTTTAGATATTACATAATTTAATTTATTTATGACACAATGATGATTCAGTAATTAACATAATAGTGAAAATTTAAAATAATTGATATTATAAATACCCAAATAAATATAATTTGAGACTTTTAATGAATTAAAATAATTTTATAGGATAATATGACATATTAGGATTGATTTAATTAACTTTTTTCTAAGTAATCATTCTGTTATGAGTTTCACAAAAATAAACTATTGAATAGTGTCAAAATTGACATAAAAGAGTTTTTAAACAAAATATTATATTATTAATTGATATTAAATTTCTAAAAATATAAGGGTCGGCCAAGAGACTTATATCATGATATTTGTATCAATAATGGACCACATGGGGGTCTCTTGGATGTATATAGTAAGTTTATTAACTATATAATATAAAAATACAAAGTGACATGGTAAATGTCAAACTAATTAACAGAGAGTTAATACTTAAAGATAAGGTTAGTATAGTAACCCAAACCTATATAAATTCTATTGGCTGAATTTTTTGCAACCTATCCCTACCATAAAATTTAAATAATCAACTTTGGAGCCATTATAATCCGAATATGAATTTATTATAAATTAATATAACTAGCTTTTCCAAAGGTTCCCCTCACCCCTCTTCTAAAAGGGCACTCCTCCTTCTCATTTATTCACACCTTAAAAACCTTTTGGCTCAGCCACACTCAACCCAATTACTCTCCCAACTTCCCTCACTACAACCAAGATGCCTTAGTTGGAACAGAAAGCCAACCTAAGGAGCCCTTTTGATCAAATCAAAAGGAAGAACCCGAAGAAGAGGTAATGATTTCACCAGCCTTTTCCAAGTTCCTTTCTTCTTCCACTTCTTCTTCCTTTGTTATTACCATTCTTAAATAATAACTCCAGTATCATATATATACTTTTATGTTATTATAAATATGGTACAACCATATTCAGTATTCTATCCACCCTTTGAATAACATGTCTCCATACGTGCGTACGTACGGCTTATCGTCTCCACGTCGTGGTGTAATTGTTATTCAATATATTATTATTTGGATGGGTATAATAATGATGTTTAACTCATGTAAATAATAAATATAACATGTTAATGATTATGTATATATGATATACCATCCATTTATATATTATTTTAATATCAAAAGAATGATATTGTCGATCGTGCGTACGTACGGACTACCATCTCTACGAACGCGATGAGATTCATTCTCCATTGTATCCATTCAAGTATAATTATCATTTGATGATTTAAAAATAATATTTAAGGACTTGATATCATTCTGTATATGAATAATATACAACCTATCCATGAAAAACATGGCTTATGTAACAAAACATATAAAAGAAAACGAGTAAGTTAACACCCGAAACGACGATAATACAAAGATATTATTAACAAAGCAATGTTAAAAGATCATATATGATATCATTTTAATGTATATGATTCTTGTATACTTTAATAACAATTACTTCACTATTATACAGGAGGTTAACCTACCCCAACCAATGAAAAGTACAAGGTAAGGGTTATTTCACAATCTCTTCATTATCTAAGGTTGTTTATACGTAATAATCTACTGGGATCTCTTTATCATCTACATCCATGTTTCTTAAAAATGAATTTCAATTTTTTTTTACTATTTACTAGAATATGGGTTAAAGTCATTTATACCCTTGTTTGAATTTTTATAAGAGGTTTATAAAGTAATCTTTTCTTCGTTTTCCAAACAAGGTTCTTTTTAACCTTTTCGACAAAATTAAGGTAAGAATGTTTTTTTTAACTTATATGGTGGGTGCGGCTATTTTCTGCCGTTATAAAATCGTCGAAGCTTCCCTTACAAGATTATAAGAATATTTTCAAAGAAAATGTTTTGTTTCATAAATATAAGACTCTTAAATTATTTCAAAATTGAACGATATATTTCTCTAAAAAAGTGTTTTGATTTCATCTATGTCAACATCCTTTGATGGATTTTACGCTTATTTGAAGTTGATTTATTATGATACAAAACTTCTATATTGTATTGAAGGGTTTGTGATATGTTTGACTGTGGATGTGATATTTTTATACCGTTCATAGTTTATGGTGAAAGTATTGACATTTCGTATGCTAGTTTTAATTTGAATGTTTATGTTATGTTTAAACCTTTTCATATGGGAATGAATTGGACTTAATATGTGATGGGTGGAGCCCGCTGTAGCTCCTCGATGCATCGGTAGGTCTCATGATACAAACTAGTGTCTTGGAACAAGGCCTTGGAAAAATCTTATTTGTAGTTTTGGCATGAGGCCTTGGCTATGTGGTTATGATAGTCTGGCATTATGCATTCTATCATTATGAAAGTTGTTATTGATATTGCATGTGATTATTAGATTAGTAGAATATCCATGTGAATAAGTAAATGGAATTATTTCATTTTACTTTTTCCATACTATGTTGAAGTTCAAGTTTAAAAGGCTTTTGTTTTAGTTAAACATTACCTTAAATGTTTATTCTTACTTATGAAAGTTTCCTCTATATTGTTATCCTTACTGGGCATTTGAGCTCACCCCTTTTCTATGTTTTATTTTTACCAGGATGTGAAGAAGTAATTTATGAATGACCATCAGGGATAGTGTGAGGGGATAAGAGTGTGGACTATGGAGTCTATGTTATTTTAGTTTTCATTTTATGATGTAATGTAAACCTTATGAATATATCTAGTGTTTCCAAGGCTAATAAACAAATCGGTCTTTCGAGATTTGATCATTCTTGTGATCATACCAATGTCATGTAATAATGCACCGACTCTGGGTAACTGGGGTTGGGGCGTTACATTATTGGTTTATGAGAACACTGTGCCAGTGCTAGTGGTTTAGGGATTCCGACTGTCGTACATGGGAAGCTCACAAACCTGTCAATATTCAATAATTTTATATTCATATGAAAAATGTTGATGGGAAGGAACTGGAGACAGAGGTCTCTCCCCTATAGTACCACACCATAGTCAAGGTGTCTTTGGGAAACCCAGAGAAGGGGATGAAATATTATTGGTTCATTTGCCTTGGTGACAATTTTATGGAGTATTGGTATTGGGATTACTAGTTTTGTGCATTCTACGAGTAATTAGAGGGAAGGATAAAGAGAGTAGGGATCTAAAAAGCTGTTTGGGACTCCCAATTCAACATTTTGCAGTCAAAACATATATTTCTAGAGTTTCGGAGTAGGTGGTCGTCAAGGAACAAGACTTTTCATTTTCACCACAGGGAGGTTGGTATCATCCTCTAGGACCTTCAAAAGATATTAGGTATTCCAATCATAGGGGTGATTTATGACGAGTTCCTCCTTGATGAGAACTCATGGTTGGATCTAGAGAAGATTCCATGACTTGAAAAGGACCTAATGGATCTACTGATAAGAAAGGACAGGATGTTGGTGAGGGATGTCCACTTCATGATGTGGTTTAATATCCTCATAATCTTCTTTTTCAAGGACCGCTTCTAAAAGGGAGGAAGAACTCAGGAAGCTACTAGTCCAGCCTCCCACCTATCTGAATGTAGCATATCTTAGTAAAGATAACTCTTATTGGTGAATCCTTGAGGATTGAAAATGGAGGCTATATGGGGTATAATGACGACCATGAGTATCTGTTGGTGGTTAGGATGGTTGGGTTCATTTTTGGGCTTATTTGTGGCTAGATGTTTCAATTCTGGGACACAAGTACTGGTGTGTGACTGAGAACATTCATCATGGTGTCTGTGTTGGAAATGAGGGAGCGTGTCAACATGGGGATCATACTGTTGGCCATGATGTAAAAGGTGATATGGCATATCAGGGAGGAGAAGAAGCAACATAGGGTGTACATACCTATCCACCTTTTGAAGTAATTGATAGTAGCGAAAATGGGTGCCTAAGAATATCCAATCCTTATTTCCCCTCTTGGATCGAACTTCCGACCAGTTATTTTGAATGTCTTGGGGAGATTTTTGGCCAAGCTAACTACGATGTTGGATCTGAACAGAGTATGGAGGGACGATGAATTCAACTTCCATCCATTTTTGTTTCCAATAAATGTATTCCCAGATGACGACCAGGGAACTTAAAAGAATATGTGCTATCTCTTGGCTTTTTGGGGCGGAATTATAAGAGAATTGATTGATCACGAGCCTATCAGTGAGCAATACACCCTGCACCGCATTGCGAGGAAGTTTTGGTGTATGCAGATGTTGACCCCTCATGTCTATGTGGGAGTACGCCATGAGGACTATCCATTTGTGATGTGGTAGTTGTGGCTCATCTTCATGTTGGTGGATGGGATGATGCATAATGAGATTCCTCCTCCCATATATCTCTTTGAGATAGTAATGAAGAATGCGAAAAACTAGGAGATAGCCTTCCTAGGGGAAATGCTGAAGTGACAAACTGTTCATGCTGGTGACATGGTGCCTCCTAAACCTTGAGGTTGGGTTTGCAAGGTGGAAATAACATGTCATGGTGGATGGTTTATAGTATCAATGAGTCGAATAATTATAGGATCTACAATAATCAAAATGTATGAGGTAGTAGTGGACCCTATGGTCCTAGAGGATCATTTTTAATAGGAAGGGAGGCCACCCAGAGGGTTCTGCTGGATACCTGTTCAAGCTCTGGGGATGCGGCTACACCATGTAGACATGCCTATGGATTTTGTTTTTTCTGATGGATTAGGACACCTAAAAGGTTAATAGAAAATCCGTAAGTCCTTCATAGATGTGGAACCATCATAACTATCTCGAGATGGATCTGTTGGTGATCAGTCATGGCAAGGCTGGATTTCTAGTACCCCTAGTAGTAGGGGAGAAGTACATCACTAAGATAGTGGACTCTAGGCACTCTCAAGGTACTCTGCATCTGATGAGGGACCGGGTAACGTTGTTGCTCAAAAAATAGTCACTCAGTAGTTTTATGGTACAAAATTGGGGGAGTTCTTCCCATGACCTGTATAATTATAAGAGTCCTTATCGGGGGAAGAGGATGGTAGAGGAGGCCACTTTTAGGAAGGTGAGGTTGAAAAATCTAAGCTTGAAGAGTTTTGTAAGGCTCATGAGGTAAAAACAAAACAATTTCTTTTTCCTAATCATTTAGGTTACATAGGACATCCCAACTGACATTTTCCCTATGTTGTAGAACCACATATGTAAAACCCATTCACATACAATAGAAGATGTAGCGTTGGGGTATGCACATGTGACAACGGTGATTACCAAATCTAGTAGGGATAAGACACCCTTTGTGGTTCTCTGGGAGTCTTCAAATTTCCCAACCATATATAGGGGCCACGCCATGGGGTTCTAGCAGTAGAAGCTTAAGGGAGTGACCAATTATTTTATCTCTTTATGTCCCCGCATTTGCAGTATCCATAATTGTTTTTCATTGAACCTAGGAAAATGAAATCTTTGAAATTTTATACACATAGTTCATAAAATGGTGTGGGCCACATTGTCAAGGATAGTTGGGGCTCTTGGCACTCCCTTTCCTAAGGGAACATCGATTTTCATGGTAGTGGACGCCCATGCTGACCAAAACACATTGATACCTAATATAGATAGAATTACTAGAATGATGGAACCTGAGATAATCAAGGTGTAATCCAATGATGAGGATCAATATCATGATATGGGACCCAGCCTACCCGACTAGACACTAGGGAAATATCCTACTGATGAATTTTTGGAGGCATTCCCCGTATACCAATATATCGACCCCAATAACCAAGTATAGACTTATTTTGATGGAGAGGATATCAAGGGTGACCATCGCCAGTGTAAAACCCCAAGCTTCTACGGTACGCTTCTCTTTGAATAATGGAATAGCGTGTGTTGTACGCAACATCGAGTTCTAACACACCACAAACAATCAAACTAGCCGTTATGAATAGTAATACCCACTTTTTGAAATTTGTAAATTTTATTTTTCAAAATGGACTTCATTTTTGGATTCAGAATATCGAAATTATCCTAGGGTGAATTTTTGGTATTTTTCTAAAAAAAATCATTTTTTGATAAATAGTGAAACCGCTAAGTGGTAGTTAAAAACTGAATTTTTCATAAAACCAAATTTAACTGCTTTATGAGTGGAATTTCAAAAATTTAAGAGACACAGTTAATATCAACGAGTAAAATGTTGTTCATTGAGATGAAAATAATTTTTGGTGAATAGTAACTTTTTACTTTTATTTACCACGGTTAAAAGTAAATAGGGTAATTAATGGTAAAAATGATATTAATCTTACCCTAACACATGTCCTAATTCTATTGGACAAGTTTATATCGACCCAAAAAAACCTTAGGAATAAAATATTATCATTTAGGTCCACTTGGATTAGATTAGGACATTTATTATTATTTAATCAAAGAAGAGTTAAAAGAGTTAAAATCAATGTTTATTTACTAAAACATTTTTAACATAGGGTTATATATGTTGGATTTTCGACTATAAATATTCATTAGAAATTTAAAACGATTTCCTACATAATGGTATTTTATTTTTAATTTTTAGACATTAAATAATATAATTTATGTATGACACAATAATGATGCAGTAATTACCATAATAGTGTCAAATTAAAATAATTGATATTATAAATACCCAAATAATTATAATTTGAGACTTTTTATGAATTACACTAATTTTATAGGATAATATGACATGTTATTATAGATTTAGTTAACTTTTTTAGAAGTAATCATTCTGTTATGAGTTTTAAAAAAATCAATTATTAAATAGTTTCAAAATTGACATAGAAGTGTTTTTAAAACAAATATTATATTATTAATTGATATTCAATTCCTAAAAATCTAAGGTTCAGCCAAAAGACTTATATAATGATATTTGTATCATTAATGGACCACTTGGGGGGTCTCTTGGAGGTATATAGTATGTTTATTAACTATATAATATAAAAATCCAAAGTGACATGGTAAGTGTCAAACAAATTAACTAAGAGTTAAAACTAAAAGATAAGGTTAATATAATGACCCAAACCTGTATAAATTCTATTGGTTGAGTGGTTTTCGACCCATCCCCACCTTAACCATTAAATAATCCACTTTGGAGCCATTATAACCCGAATATAAATTTATTATAGAATAATATTTCTAGCTTTTCCAAAAGTGCCCCTCACCCCTCTTATAAAAGGGCACTCCCCCTTTTCATTAATTAACACCTACACAGCCTTTTGGATCAGACAAACCCTTCCCAAATACTCTCTCAAATTCCCTCAATTCATCCTAGAGGCCTTCCTTTAGTCATAAATCCAATCTAAGGATCCCTTTTGATCAAATCAAAAGGAAGAACCAGAAGAAGAAGTAATTATTTTACCACCACTTTTCAAGTTCCTTTCTTCTTCCACTTCTTCTATCTTTGTTATTACCATATAAAAATAATAACTCCAGTATATTATATATAATTTGATGTTATTATAAACATGTTACAACCATATTTCAGTATTCTATCCAGCCTTTGAATGACATGTCACCATACGTGCGTACGTATGGCTTACCGTCTCCACGTCGTGGTGTATTTGTTATTCGAAACATTATTATTTTGATCATTATAATAATTATGTGTAATTCATGTAAATAATAAATATAACATGATAATGATTATGTATATATGATATACCATCCAATTAAATATTATTTCAATATCAAATGAATGATATTGTTGATCGTGCGTATGTACGGACTACCGTCTCCACGAACGCGATGAGATTCATTCTTCATTGTATCCATTCAAGTATAATTATCATTGGATGATTAAAAATAGTATCTAAGGACTTGATATCATTCTAGATATGATTAAGATACAACCTATCCATAATAAACACACGTTATGTAACAAAACATATAAAATAAAACGAGTAAGTTAACACCCGAAACAACGATAATACAAAGATATTATTAACAAATTAATGTTAAAAGATCATATATGATATCATATTAATGTATATGATTCTTGTATAATTTAATAAACATTATTTCACCATTATACATGAGGTTAACCTACCCCAACCAAGGAAAAGTACAAGGTAAGTGTTTATTTCGCAATCTCTTCATTATCCGAGGTTCTTTATACGTAATAATTTACTGGGACTTCTTTATCATCCACATCCATGTTTCTTAAAAATGTATTTCAAATTTTTTTTAATATTTACTAGAATATGGGTTAAAGTAATTTATACCCTTGTTGACTTTTATAAGTGGTTTATAAAGGAATATTTCCATCATTCTCCAAACAAGGTCCTTTTTAACCTTTTCGACATAATTAAGGTAAGAATGTTTTTTTAACTTATACGGCGGGTGCGGGTGTTTTCTGCCGTTATTAAATCTTATAAGCTTACCTTAAAAGCTTATAAGAAAATTTTCAAAGTAAACGTCTTATTTTATAACTATGTGACTTTTAAATTATTTCAAAAAAGGGATATTTCTCTCAAATAGTTTTGATTTCATCTATGTCAACATCCTTTGATGGATTTTAAGCATACTTGAAGTTTATTTATTATGATACAAAACTTCCATATTGTATTCAAGGTTTTGTGATTTTTTTGACTGTGGATGTGTTATTTTTATACCATTCATGGTTTATGGAGAAAGTATTGACATTTATTATTCTAGTTTTAATATGAATGTTTATGTTATGTTTAAACCTGTTCATATGAGGAATGCATTGGACTTAATATGTGACGGGTGGAGCCCAATATAGCTCCTCGATGCATCGGTAGGTCTCATGAGACAAACTAGTGTCTTGGAACAAGGCCTTGACAAAATATTATTTGTAGTCCTGGAACGAGGCCTTGGCTATGTGGTTATGATAGTCTGGCATTATGCATTCCATCATTATGAAAGTGGTTATTGATATTGGATGTGATTATTCGATTAATAGAATATCCAGGTGAATAAGTAAATGGAATTATTTCATTTTATTTTTTCCATGCTATGTTGAAGTTCATGTTTAAAAGCCTTTTGATTTAGTTATACATTGCCTTAAATTCTTACTCTTATTTATGAATGTTTCCGCTATATTTTTATCCTTACTGGGAGTTTGAGCTCACCACTTTTCTATGTTTTATTTTTCCCAGGATGTGAAGAAGTAATTTATGAATGACCTGCAGGGATAGTATGAGGGGATAAGAGTGTGGAATATGGAGACAATATTCTTGTAGTTTTCATTTTATGATGTAATGTAAACATTATTAATGTATCTAGTTATTCCAAAGCTACTAAACTAATTGGTCTTTCGAGACGTGATCTTTCTTGTGATCATGCCAATATTATGTAATAATGCACCAACTATGGGTAACTGGGGTCACGGTGTTACAGTTGGTATCAGAGGAAGTTTAGTACAAACCTTGAAAGATAGATTTATATAAACTCTGATTAGAGCACATAGACCTAACATGGACTTTGAGGATTAGTATAGAAGAAATTCATAGAATTTTGGTATTGTAGAGATTTTTTGAGTTTTCTGAGCAATACATCCATGTCTGGATACGAGCAGGTAGAGGCGGCTCTGGCACAGATGTACCTAGGGGTAAAACCCAAAAACGCCGCTTTGAGCTAGACTCGAACGGGAACTGGTGCATGACAACGGGCCTTGCTGCACTCTTGGTTACGACACTCCCAGGGGATATGCTTAGGATAACTCTCATTTTCTTTACAAATCATTATGAAGGGTTTATGAGTATATACTTCCTCAAAGAAAACATTTTTATGATTATGGATTATATCCATAAATAAGTTCAATTTATGTTAAGTGTTTTATAAGTATGGAATTATGTATTTTGATTCATAAACTTATCTAGTTTATGCCATTTTTTAGAAATGGCGCCTAGTGGAAGAAATGGATACCATATCAATGAACACACTCCATGTAGGGATTTCCCTCCTACTCAAGATAATTATAGTGGAGCTGGGGATGCAACTAGTGCTGATCAACTGATCACCATACTGGGAAAACTCACTCAAGTTATGAATAATAACCTTACCCGTATTGAGCACCCTAATCCATAGCATGGGGGATCAATGTTAGATTGCTTCATGAGGTAGCAAACACCAATATTCAATGGGCGTAAAAATCCATTAGTATCTGAGAAATGGATAAGTTCCATAGAGAAAATATTTCAGGCTTTGGGAAGTAGTGGAAGGGAAAAATTTATCATGGAAGTTTACCGCCTCACTGGAGATGCTGATCAATGGTGGTCATTGATTCAAAACATGAAGGAAGATGATGAAGTATCAAATATATAATGGAGGGAGTTCAAAGATCTATTTTTAGAAAAATACTTTCCTCATGACCACTGAGCAGATATGGAATGTAAATTTATGAGTATGAGATAACAGGAGGATGAGATTGTCACAAAGTATGATGCTAACTTTACAAGGCTAGCAAGGTATGCTGGAGATTATATACGTACCCCAAGAAGTAAGATTTATCGTTTCTTTGATGGGTTAAAACCATTTCATTATCGAGCATTAGTCTCGCAATCCTTCTCATCATACGAAGACAATGTCTCATGTGCTATCAAGACATAGAAACAATTCTCTAAGTCATATGAATTTAAAACAAAGAAAGAGAAGAAGAGATCTGCTGATAAATCTGGGAATGAAAATAAAGGGAAGAAGGGAAAAGTTGAATATCCATCATGTAGTAAATGTGGGAAGAAACACTGCGGTACTTGCATAAACGGAACGGGATTCTGTTACAAGTGTGGTGAAAAAGGCAACCAAGCTCATGATTGCAAGGGGAATATAGAAGCTACCGATGGCCAATGCTACAGTTTCAGGGAGATGAGACATTATGAAATTGAATTTTCTAAGCGTCAGGGTAACTTACCTCAGAAAAGGACAAGGGATCAAGGCCAATCTTTTTCTATCACTACTGCTGAGGTAAAAGCACCGAAAGATGTGGTGGCAGGTAATTTAATGGTTTCCTCAAGTTTAGCAAATACATTATTTGATTCTGTATCATCACATTGTTTCATATCTTCCCAGTTTTCTGAGAAAATTAGATATTTTCAATTTTATTTAACAAGGGACTTCTCAGTTAAATCTCATAAGGGAAGTATCATTGCAACAATGTTTTGTGAATCAGTCCCCATTAGAGTACATAAATGTTGTTTATCCACTGATCTCATCGTCAAACCAATGATTGAGTTTGATATAATCCTCGTTATGGATTTTCTTTCGGACCATGATGTGAATATTTATTGTAAGAAGAAGGAGGATACATTTTTTGATGATGATGATAAGGAACACCGTATCTTTAGAGCAGAATCATCACCACCTAATTATTATCAATTTCCACCTCCAGTAGCTCAAATAAATTCAATTATTGGGGAGGAAGAGAATGAAATGACTATGGGTGAGGAAAAGAATGTTCAAATAGAGGATGTACCTGTTATGAAATAATATTTTTATGTTTTTCTGGAAGATTTACCTGGACATCCTCCAGAACGAGAAGTTGAGTTTTCTATTGATTTAATTCCTGGATCAAGGCCTATATCAAAGACCCCTTATAGAATGGACATTGTAGAATTAGATGAACTAAAGAAACAACTAGAGGAATTGAGTAATAAGGGATTTATTATCCCTAGTGTTTCTCCATGGGGAGCCCATGTTCTTTTTTTAAAAAAGAAAGATGGATCTATGAGGTTATGTATCGACTACAGGGAGATCAATGTTATAACAAAAAAGAACAAGTATCCCCTCCCTCGCATTGATGATTTATTTGACCAACTGCATGGAGCTCAATAATTTTCAAAGAATGACCTTTTATCTGGATACCATCATTTGTTTGTGAAAAAGGAATACATTCTAAAGACAACATTTCGAACAAGGTACGGGCATTACGAGTTTACAGTAATGCCTTTTGGATTGACTAATGCACCCTATGTTTTTATAAATCTAATGAATAGAGTTTTCATGGAATATTTTGATGACTTTGTAGTGGTATTTATTGATGATATCATGGTATACTCCAAAATCTTCAAAGATCATTAAAATCACTTGCACATTATATTGAAGACTCTGAGAAGACATGAATTATATGGTAAGTTTAGCAAGTGTGAATTCTAGCTTCAAGAGATTTATTTTCCTGACCATATTGTCTCTAAATATGTAATCTCTATTGATCCTTTTAAGACCAAGGCAATCCAAGAATGGCATGCACCGATGACTATAACTGATGTATGTAGTTTTATTGGTTTAGCAGGTTATTATCGACATTTCTTCCAGAATTTTGCCTGATTGGCTAACCCATTAACGAAGCGCACGCGTAAAGGAGTTAAATTTTTTTGGAAAAAAGAGTGTGAATAATGTTTCGAATAGATGAATGGAATATTAGTCAATGCTCCTATATTTACTCTACCATCGGGGAATGATGGGTTTGTTATTTATAGTGATTCATCGAAGAGAGGACTTGGTTGTGTCCTTATGAAGAATGATAGGGTTATTGCCTATGCATCACGACAGTAGAAAATTCGTGAACAGAACTATCCTACTCATGATCTCGAGTTAGTAGCTGTGATCTTTGCTTTGAAGATATGGAGGCACTACCTCTATGGTGAAAAATGTGAGATTTATACTGATCACAAGAGTTTGAAGTATATTTTCCCACAAAAAGAACTCAACATAAGGTAAAGGAGATGGCATGAATTACTCAAGGATAATGATTGTACGATCCACTACAACCCAGGGAAAGAAAAAAAGGTGGCAGATGCTTTGAGCAGAAAAGATCATGGAGTTTTGAACAATATGAGAATTGAAAGGGATCCAATTTTCATGGATCTAGTGATGATGGACATGAGAATAACTTGGGAAGGTGAAACATCAATGCTTTTTCAAATGGTTCCCAAACCATCTATACTAGAAAGGATTTAGTGTTCTCAGACCGATGATGAAGAATTTCAAAAGAAGATTAAAGCTGTGAATGATGGGATATTGAGAGACTTTGTGTATGAAGAAGGAATTGTGAAATTTTGGAAGAGACTTTGTATTCCCGATATACCTGATCTAAAAAGGGAATTGTTGCATGATTCTCATAGTTCCAATTTCTCTATACACCCTGGGAGCACGAAAATGTATATAGATTTGAAGGAACATTCTTGGTGGGACAATAATGAAGAGGGAGATTTCTGATTTTGTGTCAAGATGTATGGTTTTTCAACAAGTGAAAGCTAGAAGGCAACAGCCTGGTGGAGTATTGCAACGTCATCCCATACCTGAGTGGAAATGGGATAATATCACGATTGACTTTTTCATGGGACTACCAAGGACCCCTAGAAGGAACGATGCAATATGGGTTATTCTTGATCATCTAACCAAGTCAGCACATTTTCTTGCTATAAGAGAAGATCTACCACTAGAACGTCTAGCAAGACTATATATTAATTAAGTGGCGAGACTTCATGGAGTACCCCTATCGATTGTTTCTGATCGTGATCCCCATGTTACTACAAGATTCTAAAAAAGTCTTCAGAAATCCTTGGATACTGAACTTCATTTGAGAACTGCCTACCACCCTCAAATAGATGGACAATCAGAACGAACTATTCAATCCTTTGAAGACATGTTGAGATCCTATTCACTTGACTTCAGGGTATGTGGGATCAATATTTAACTATGGTAGAAATTTCCTATAACAATAGCTTCCATGCGAGTATTCAGATGACACCATATGAAGCGTTATACGGAACGAGATGTCACACAACAACCTGTTGGGATGACATTGGTGAAAGAAAACTTTTAGGCCCAGAACTGGTGGAGGAAATGATAGAAAAGGTGAAAGTAATCCAATACCATATCAAAGAAGCTCAAAGTAGGCAGAAGAGCTATGCTGATAATCGAAGGAAGGATTTGGAATTTCAAGTTCATGATCATGTTTTTCTGAAGGTATCTCCATGGAAGGGAGTCATTTTTTTGTAAGAAAGGTAAATTGAGTCCCAGGTACATCAGACCTTTAAAAATTCTAGAATGAATTGGTGTTGTAGCTTGCCGATTGGAAATGCCGCCATGTCTCTCCAAAGTTCAGGATGTGTTCCATGTATCACTTTTGAGGAAATACATGCCTGGCCCAACGCATGTACTCACCTATGAGGAATTAGAACTAGAACCCGATCTGTCTTATTGTGAAGAGTTTGTCAAGATTCTTGATATGATAGAACAAGTACTGAGAAACCGGAAGACTCGTCTAGTAAAAGTCTTTTGGAGAAACCATAAGATGGAAGAGCCAACGTGGAAACCCGAGAAACTTATGATGAAGAACCACTCGAGTATTTTCATTCGGTAGTATTCTAGAAATTTCAAGGATGAAATTATTTGAAGGAGGGAAGAATATAACACCCTAAGCTTGTACGGCACACTACTCTTTGAATAATGCAATTGCGTGTGTTGTACGCAACATCGAGTTCTAACATACCACAACCAATCAAACAAGCCATTATGAATACTAATACCCACTTTTTGAAATTTATAAATTTTATTTTTCAAAATGGACTTCATTATTGGATTCGGAATATCGAAATTAGCCTAGGGTGAATTTTTGGTATTTTTCTGAAAAACATCATTTTTTGATGAATAGTGAAACCACTAAGTGGTAGTTAAAAAACTGAATTTTTCATAAAACTTAATATTACCGCTTCTGTGAGTGGAATTTTGAAAATCCGAGAGACACAGTTAATATCAAGGAGTAAAATGTGGTTCATTGAGACGAAAATAATTTTTGGTGAATAGTAACTTTTTACTTTTATTTACCACGGTTAAAAGTAAATAGGGTAATTAAAGGTAAAAATGATATTAATATTAACATAACACGTGTCTTAATTCTATAGGACAGGTGTATCTTGACCAAAAACAACCTTAGGAATAAATATTATCATTTAGGTCCACATGGATTAGATTAGGAAATTTATTATTATTTAATTCAAAGAAGAGTTAAAAGAGTTAAAATCATAGTTTATTTACTAAAACATTTTTAACATAAGTTTATATATGTTGGATTTTTTACTATAAATATTCATTAGAAATTTAACAATATTTCCTACATAATGGTTTTTTATTTATAATTTTTAGACATTGAATAATTTAATTTATTTATGACACAGTGATGATGTAGTAATTACCATAATAGTGAAACATTAAAATAATTGATATTATAAATACCCAAATAAATATAATTTGAGACATTTAATGCATTACATGAATTTTCTAGGATAATACGACATGTTAGGATTGATTTAATTAACTTTTTTCGAATTAATAATTCCGTTATCATTTTTAAAAAAATCAATTGTTGAATAGTGTCAAAATTGACATAAAAGTTTTTTTCAAACAAATATTATATTATTAATTGATATTCAATTCCTAAAAATATATGGTTCGTCCAAGGAACTTATATCATGATAGGTGTATCATTAATGGACCTCATGGGGGTCACTTGGAGGTATATAGTATGTTTATTAACTATATAATATAAAAATATAAAGTGACATGGTAAGTGTCAAACTAATTAACTAAGAGTTAAAACTGAAGAATAAGGTTAATATAATGACTCAAACCGGTCTAAATTCTATTGGTTGAGTGGTTTTCGACCCATACCGACCTTAACATTTAAATAATCCACTTTGGATCCATTATAAACTGAATTTGAATTTATTATAAAATAACATTTCTAGCTTTTCCAAAGGTTCCCCTCACCCCTCTTATAAAAGGGCACCCCCCTTCTCATTAATTCACACCTTAAAAGCCTTCTGGCTCGGCCAACCCCTGCCCAAATAATCTCTCAACTTTAATCAATTAATCCTAGAGGCCTTACTTTAGTCATAATTCCAACCAAAGGAGACCTTTTGATCAAATCAAAAGAAAGAACCCGAAGAGGAGGTAATGATTTCACCACCCCTTTTCAAGTTCCTTTCTTCTTCAACTTCTTCTATCTTTGTTATTACAATTCTAAAATAATAAATCCAGTATATTATATATACTTTTATGTCATTATAAACATGGTACAATCATATTTCAGTATTCTATCCAGCCTTTTAATGACATGTCACCATACGTGCGTTCGTACGGCTTACCGTCTCCAAGTCGTGGTGTAATTGTTATTCAAAACATTATTATTTGGATGGTTATAATAATGATGTGTAATTCATGTAAATAATAAATATAACATGAAAATAATTCTGTATATATGATATACTATCCAATTAAATTTTATTTTAATATCAAAATAATGATATTGTCGCTCGTGCGTGCGTACGGACTATCGTCTCCACGAACGCGATGAGATTCATTTTCCATCGTATCCATTCAGGTATAATTCTCATTTGATGATTAATAATAGCATCTAAGGTCTTGATATCATTCTGGATATGATTAAGATACAACCTATCCATGAAAAACATGTCTTATGTAACAAAACATATGAAATAAAACGAGTATGTTAACACCTGAAACAATGATAATACTAAGATATTATTAACAAATCAATGTTAAAAGATCATATATGATATCATATTAATGTATATGATTCTTGTATAATTTAATAACAATTATTTCACCATTATAAAAGAGTTTAACCTACCCCAACTAAGGAAAAGTACAAGGTAAGGTTTTATTTCACAATCTCTTCATTATCTGATGTTTTTTATACGTAGTAATCTAATGGGACTTCTTTATCATCCACATCCATGTTTCTTAAAAATGTATTTCAAAACATTTTTAATATTTACTAGAATATGGGTTAAAGTCATTTATACCGTTGTTTACTTTTATAAGTGGGTTATAAAGGAATATTTCCATCGTTTTCCAAATAAGGTCCTTTTTAACCTTTTCGAGAGAATTAAGGTAAGAATATTTTTTTAACTTATACGGCGGCTGCGGCTATTTTCCACCGTTATAAAATCTTCGAAACTTCCCTTACAAGCTTATTATAAAATTTTCAAATTAAATGTTTTATTTTATAATTATGTGACTTTTAAATGATTTCAAAAAAGGGATATTTCTCTCAAATAGTTTTGATTTCATCTCTGTCAACATCTTTTGATGGATTTTGATCTTTTTTGAAGTTGACTTATTATGATACAAAACTTCCATATTGTATTTAAGATTTTGTGATTTGTTTGACTGTGGATGTATTATTTTTATACCATTCATGGTTTATGGAGAAAGTATTGACATTTCATATGCTTGTTTTAGTATGAATGTCTATGTTATGTTTAAACCTGTTCATATGAGGAATGCATTGGACTTAATATGTGATGGGTGGAGCCCGCTATAGATCCTCGATGCATCGGTAGGTCTCATTAGGCAAACTACTGTCTTGGCACAAGGACTTGACAAAATCTTATTTGTAGTCTTGGCACGATGCCTTGGCTATGTGGTTATGATAGTCTGACATTATGCATTCCATCATTATGAAAGTGGTTATTGATATTGCATGTGTTTATTTCATTAGCAGACTATCCATGTGAATAAGTAAATGGAATTATTTCATTTTATTTTTTCCATGCTATGTTTAAGTTCAAGTTTAAAGGGCTTTTGTTTTAGTTATACATTGCCTTAAATGTTTATTCTTATTTATGAATGTTTCCACTATATTTTTATCCTTACTAGGCATTTTAGCTCACCCCTTTTCTATGTCTTATTTTTCCCAGGATGTGAAGAAGTAATTTATGAATGACCTGGAGGGATAGTATGATGGGATAAGAGTGTGGACTATGGAGACTATATTGTTGTAGTTTTCATTTTATGATGTAATGTAAACTTTATTAATGTATCTAGTTATTCCAAGGCTACTAAACTAATCGGTCTTTCAAGACATGATATTTCTTATGATCATGCCAATGTTATGTAATAATGCACCGACTCTGGGTAACTGGGGTCAGGGTGTTACAGCCAGTCATGGAAACTAATGAAATGCTTAATCAAGGATACCCCACAAGATGAGTGGATAATCCTCATTGGGAGGCATAGTTCATAGCTGCGCATACTATGCACTACATGAGTGGATGCCCAACGTCATCATATGTTCATTCGATATTACATGATAGAAAAATATGGGAACTAGATAGAGACCTTGGTGTGGGATGGAAGTAGAGGAAGTTCATAAATATCAAGAATCTTCATGAGGCAGAGTAAGATATCCAACGTCTGAGGGAGCCAAAAAATGGACATTCTTCTTTCCTTGATACAAAATCAGGACTCACAGCATGACTGATTACCCAATTGACAGAAGATGACGAATAGATGAGGTGATCATCACAAGATATGGCTATTATAAGGGATTATGAGGATATGTCCCAGATCAGGGCCGATAAACTATGACTTATTTCTATAGATGAGGAGAGGGACATCAACATGTGATAGAAGATCCTCGATGTCCCAAGACAGAGAGTGGTGGAGTTTAGACACTCAATTGAAGAGGTCAATCCATCCATTGGATGGGCCAATTTATGGGTGTTTTAATTTGTGATAACTCAAAATCATAATTATTATTTCTTGGTTATTTTGGTTTCATGCATGAGTCCTTTTATTTGATTTTATTACTAAATCTCAATCAAACATGTGAGAGATCTAGTAACCAATCCATAATGTTATATGGGTCATTCCTGATGTCAGAAACATGGGATGACCACATCATTATTCACCATGAATACAAGAGCACCAACCAACCACCAGTTATCAGGGGTCTAAATGACCATATTGAGGTTCCCTAAAGTATAATGGGTCCATATTTATAGAATGGGATTCTCAAAGTTGCCAAACTTCCCCCCCCCCCCAACATGATCTAGAACACGAGTGATATAATTCTAGATGTTTTTGGGAAAATCTGAACAATGGGGAATGAAGAATTTCAATCATGATACACGAAATTCAGATCATAATTAGAGGTGGCATGATGATGGAGGATAACTATTGACCATGCTTGAAACAAAGTATCCATATCACATTAGAATAAAATTGGGACAAACAAATGAGATCCATCCGCTGACTGTATTAAAAACAAGGGGCCTAACTCAAAATGTTTTCCAATATCATTAGGAGCATTGGACTTAAATGGTAGGTGAGCCCAAAGGCCAAGAATCCATGTCGTTTGGGTGTCCCCTCAGATGTAAAAGAGGGTAAGGATCCGAATAAGGGGCATGAAAAAGTGTGGAGTGGTGTGATGGGTTGTTTGAATGGAGTCCAACACTCATAGAATTGCGCCACTATTTAAAAAATTCATTGTGTGAGTAAATGAGTTAGAATTGGGATCACACCTACTTTTAGGATGGACCTCTCTAGAAAATACTAAGGATGATATATAGTATTACATTGTGTGAATCTGGATTAAAAAATACAGTTTATCATCATATGGTGAGTATAATGCATAGAATAGTTTAACATTGTATTATTAGAATTTTTCACGTAGTTTGAGGTTATACAATAGAGACCCCACCCGTTAGATTAAAGTCATGTTACATGGACTGGGAACCCCTAGTTTAATTTAATGGAGTTCATACAATGATTAGGGGAAATGAACCATGAATTTTAACAGGTCACAGGGCTGGGCCTGAGGCGAAAAGCCTCGGTGTTGCTATGTATCCCATAATGATGAGAATCATGTCAAAAGTAGTTCATAATCATATTGTGGTAAAAGAGAAACACTATTGGTGGAAATATTCTTTGGATACAAAGATGTCACATACCAATATTATAATGTTTCTACTAAAACATGTTTACGGTAGGTCCACAGTAAAGATTCATTGGCAAAGGACATGGGTACCCCCAAAGGATAAATGTGTGGTCCAGCTCATAACATGACATGAAGGAGGACAAGAGTGGTCTACACCACATCGATCATTCTAGAAAGGGATTTCTAGGTTGAGAATGCCAAGACCGTGTGTTTACCATTCAGGTGGATGGATCTTGGTATTATATTCCTGAATATCTGTATATATCCTATAAGGGAAGTAATCCAGCCGTATGATGATATTTATATTCCGAACAGTTTAACAACATGTGGTGAGGATGATATTGTCACAGTATAAGGTCATATGATGGGACCAATAGTTCACAATATCGCTTATATAGAAATTACCCTACCATGACCCCTAATCCTATGTGATCAAGGCCCATTGTAGGAAACAAGGACCGGTTTTTGGGCCTTCCCCATCTAACGAGAGCGTGAAATGGGGGAAATGAAATGTCAGGTGGGTAGAATCCCCAACTAATCAACATTCCTACTCAATGTGCATGAATGTATAATGTTACAACCCCAGTTTTTTCAAAGATCTATAAAACAGAAAGTGGAATTAAACATGTGGTTCACAACATTCGATATTTGGGATGCAATGAGAGCGACATGATGATAAAGTATGATAGTTTACCTTGTTTGAAAAACAACATCCATTTTACGTTATCCTATAATGGGATTAAACAAATGAGGTTTTGTTGTTGAACATATTTGAGATATGGTATTTGTATCATATTGTTGGCCAAAATCCATTAGGGTGTTGGCCCAAGATGGTAGGAGAGTGTTCAGGCCTAGAGTCCATATTGTTAGGGGGGTCCCTTTGGATGTGAAAGATAATGAAAATCCCAAAAGTATTAATTTGTGAGTCATGAACATTACCCGCGTGGTTTAAGAGTCATGGTGGATGATCTCAATATGTGGTAATATTGAAGGAAGTACATGGTGTGGGTATTATAAATCCAACATGAATGAGGGCCAAAGATGTTCGCACCACACCATTTAATTTTGGGTGAACCCAGACCAGAATGGGTCTGGGATATTTTTGTTGTGACTGGACTATAGACATGATGATTGTGTGTCACTATATATCCTATAATTAATGGAATCAATCCACACATAGTTCTTTTAGGTGGTATGGTAAGTGGCCGGTACTAAAAGGGGGTGATATAATCTTTTAAATAGGAATATTGTAATTATTTTGGAGTTTAACATCATGCGAACATAGATGGTAAATATATAAGTTTAAAGTCATAGATCTCGGACCATATGGTGCCCAATTTAATGTCAGGGGCATGATACATTCCCTAATAGATTATTGTCTTGTGGTATGGATAGATAAATGGATAACTCTCGAGAGAGGTACATGTTGTGGTTATGGAAAACCCAACATTAATGAGGAAATAATTCCACACTACACCCCACACATATTAGGAAAATTAGGCTAAAATTTCACAAGAGGTTCATGGTGATACAATTCGATCACAAACAAAAGTCTGGTTGTCACTATGAATCCCATAAGAATGAGAATCAAGCCTCACATAGATCTTAAAGCTGGTATGGTAGGTAGAAAATACTAAATGGGGAAACATAATCTCGAATGAAGACATCGAATGTCTAGGTAATTTATCATTACACATCCCAGGTGAAAAAAACGTAGATTAGCATCATACTATAAGGATTTAAGGGAACATAATTTATAGTGATAGATCTTGGACTAGAAAGGGGATATTCCATGAGTGAAAATATGTAACGTGGAGCTATAATGAAATCCTAATGGGAATGTGGAAATAATAAGTCCACACCACATCGAAAAATTCTAAGATAACACACAATGATTAGAGCCATGATTCCTAGACATGGACATCGAGTTTGAGATGTGAACTCTTAGTTTAAGGTTGTAGGGTTAAAACAAAATGAAGTGTGGTTCTTCCATGTAGGCACAAACCATACCAATACCCTCAAGCCCATGTAACCTATGACCAGTTTTGGAAACAATTGTGTAGAATATATTTACAATGCGGGGAATGCACAATTGGGGGAGATGGTGTGGATTTGAAGATGACCCTCATGATAATGATTCATCCTCTTTAATGAGCATCGTATCAAATAGGGATAGCACCAATGTTGTTTAAATACCACTTGAACATGATGGGGTGGAAAGGTATGTGAATCATGTGACCAATATTTAGGGATTAATGTGGGTGACATAGCGATGGCGGATAAATGTTGACCATAATCAGAAAAAACATCCATATTATTTGACCTGAAATGGGAAAAAATAGGTTTTCCCACTGAACTTATTCAATATGTGGAACTTATATCATAATTTAATTCGAAATATTCTTGGTAATTCTCCTAAAGAGTTATAAGAGTACTAAATCCATGATTCCATATCGTTTAGGGGTCCTTTCAGGCATGAATTATGATAGAACCCAAATAACGGGATTTGTGAAGAATGTTGATATAACAAAAGCATTTCCATGATGAATCCAACACTCTTGGTCCTAAAAAACATTGCATCTTAGCACGTTGGTGAGTCATAATAGTGTTCAAGATGTCCAGACAAGAAGTGAAAAAAATGGTTTATGGAACCTGGGGCTAGACTTGAAGAAACAATGTCCTAGAGTTCCTGCAAGTCCCATGAGGATGGGAATCAAGCCATTTGTAGTTCATGAAACACATTACAGTTTATCGTCATGTGGTAAGGACACAAGGAGAATGGAATGGAGATTTCAAAAGGTAAGTAAATGGCATGAAAATTATATACTCGACATGAATAAAAATCCAAGATGTCATCAGTATACCTATTGCTTCCGAAAGAGATTTGGCCAAAGACCAAGAACGAAGGCATGATTCAAGGTACCTGGGACTGGACATAAAGGTGAACTTTTGGGGTGTTCCGATGTATCCCACGAGGATGGGAATCAAGAAAAACCTATTTCTTGGAAATGTCATGGTATGGTATCAATTCTAGGCGAATTACTATCATGTAGTTCTGGCCCATGCACCACAAGAAGCATAATCTGATGGATATTCTTTATTCATTTTGATGGGTGTGTTTTTTTGAGAAAAAAACGCAGGATAGAGAATCTGGGCATCACCATATGAATCAATGTATATGTATGCCTTGAAAAAATTAATGGAGGATGACTAATACCAAAAATTATGTCCCCATAAGTGAGGACACCACAACGCAGTTCAATTTTTCATCGTGTGGCCAGGACGATAGTGACACAGTTTAAGGCTGTATGACTATACCAACCCATTAATTTTAACGTCGTGTGGTAGAAACAACTAATTAAATTAATGTGGGAGAAGATAGAATATTTTAACATCATATTAATTTGACGAAACATACACCAAAGTGAATAAAAATATCAAAGGGCCTTGTGCTGGACCTGAAAATGAATCATCCAGGCATTATTACGTAACATAATGATGGGAATCAAGCCATATGTAGTTCTTTGTATGTCGTGAAGTTTAACATCCCGCGATAAGGATGTAAGGGCGGGACTACCCCATAATGTGATGTATGTGGTGAAACTATTATAAACTCTATGTGAATGATTACATACGTCCAAATACACTATTCCAGAAAATCCCAAAAGAATCGGGGACAAAAGGTTGAACATTAGTGATAATTTGTGTATCCTGGGATGTACCTAAAGAAGAAATGTTCAGCTCTTTCAACGTATCCTATGAGGATGAAAGTAAAGGTACACATAGTTTAGAATACATGTAATGAAGTTTGACATCATGCATTAAGGATGGGGAGATATTAATTTAAGGTCGTAGAGCTCAGACTGTAAAGAAGTGAGATTCATCCAAGCATGAAAAAGCCTTAACCAAATCCCCAAGGCCAGGTTAGCTATACTTGATGTGAGAAACATGGGAGGAGAAGATCTTAGCGACACATGGAATACATAAAAAGGGGAACAACACAGAGTCATGGATGACATGGTGACATTGATTTGTCCTCTTAACAAGAAAATGTGCATGGAGGGATAACACTAAGGGTGTCAAAATTCCACATGAACATGGTGGGGAAAGGGACGTGAATCCTGAGGCCAATATTTGGGGAATAATGGGGATGGACTAATGATGGAAGATAATTGATGAACTTGCTTGAAACAACTACATAAATATTATGTGACTTGAAATGGGGACAACCAATTAACATCAACCTATGACCATATTAATAATGTGGGACTTTTTCTCATAATGTCATTCAAAATCATCTGGGACGTTGGCCCAGTGCGCTATGGGAGTACTATTCCTCTGAACAATGAAATTCAGAGATCCTTTAAGATGTTAAATATGATGGAAACCCAAATAAAGGGAGACAAGAAGCACGTCAACTGAATGAAAGAATGTCCATGTAGAATCCAACACTTTGGTTTCTAAACAACAGTGCATATCAGTACGTCTATGAGGTATAATTGGGGTTGATGGACCCAATTGAGACCAAAAACCTTCAGGAGATGATTGAAGGAATGGGGAATGGAGAGATCTTAAGAGAGAGGTATATAGATTGGTTATTGAAAACCGGATTTAAATGAGGAGATAAGTCCACACCACAACACATACACCCGGGAGAGCCTACACTAAGGGGCTAGATGGAAGAGAAGGTTTCTAAAAAAAGGTCTGGACCCAAGGATGAAATGTTTGTGCGTTCCTACATATCCCTTGAGGATATAAATCAATGAAAACAATGTTCTTGGAATTCCATGTAGTTTAATATCAGACGGTAAGGATGGAGATGACGATGAAGGATGTTATGGAAGGAGGGTCACATTCTGTGAATTTTTTAAACCTGATGAGAAAGGGAACTAAAGAAGTCCACATCACACCACATACAACCCTCAAAGAGAACTAAACCCGATGTGGGAAAAAATATATGTTAGGCTTGACCTGAAGACCAAATGTCTTGGCATTTCTATTTATCCTAGGATTATGTGAATCAAGTTATACATAGTTATAGAAATGTCATGTAGTTTAACATCATGTGTTAAAGAATTATAATGGATGAGTGTCTTGAGGGGATATGTGTGGTGTGGAAAAAAATTCTTATCGTGAATGAGGACAAAGAGTCCATAACACACCACACAATCCTAGGAGAGAACTTGGGATTATAGGCTACAATGGTCATGGGACCTAAGGCTATGTCATTGGATGAATGTTCTGAGTGTCACTACGTATCCCATAAGGATGGGAATCAATCCATACATAGTTCTTAAATGTCTTGCAATTTATCATCATGAGGGAAGGACATAAAAGGTATTAGTTTAAATTCATAGAGCACTGGAAAATTTATAGTTTAAAGTCTTTTAGGATGAGGATGGGAAATTTAATGTCATCCATGATGGAGATGAATATATTAACGTCTTGAAAGATGGTAATATAGTTCAACTTCATGTAGGAAAAAATACACTCTTGATAAGTACTTCTTGAAAAATTCAGAACTGGTCAGATGAGTAATACAATCTCCATCCATTGTGACTAGAGATTATTTACTATTTGGGTAAACCTTATGAACAACATAAGGTCCATCCCATTTGGGTTCCATATTTGGTGGTTTACTACCTGGTATATTTTCCATTATGAGGCCCAATATCATTTCACCATGTAAGAATAAGTGGTGGTGAAATTTCTTATCAAAATCCCAAGTTATCTTATTCTGATGCATCACCGTATTGTGCAAGGCATAAAGCCTATTCTTTTCAAGCACTTCCAATTATGTGAGATAGATTTCGGATACTTTACCTTGTGCTTGCAGATCCTAGATGGCTATTTGTAGTGAGGGAAGTTGAATCTCCATGCGAATAAATACCACTATTCCTTACACCAAGGAATATTGAGTCACCTAAGTTGGATTTTGATTCATCGTCTGATAAGACCAGAGAGCATGGGGAATATTTTCCATACAACTATTCATGTTCTAACCAACCATCTTCTACAAGATGTTAGATATAGTTTTTTTAATGTCTCAATCTCTTGATATGATTGTGCATAATAGTGAGCGGTGTGATTAGAATAGTCATTGAAATTAGGGTAAAATTTCATTATCTAAGCTGCTGGTATGTTGGTTCCATTATCCGTGATGATTGCATGAGGGACTCTGAATCGTTGTATGATCCCATGATGTAAATGATGGAATGGGCCTTGACATCCTGGAGAAGAATAGACTCTTCACACCTAGAAAAGAAATCCATAATGGTCCATATGAACATGCACTATAGAGATGTATCCAGTACATATGGTCCTATGACATATTGTCCCCAAACCCAAAAGGGCTTAGAATAAATGGTATTATATAGAGTCTCCATAGGTTGATGCTCAAAATTGGCATTGATTTGGAACACATGGATCTTTATGGAAAACTAGATGTAGTCAGAGATCATTGTGGCCCAGAAATATCCCAATCATCATACCTAATGAGAGTGTTTCAACCCTGTTTGATGATCCTTGTAGGAACTGGCATAAACCTACTGCTTAACATGAGAAATATCAACTACTTGGATGCAACAGAGTAGAATCCCATCAAACCCACATCTATAGAGAATATTATCATTACTGGGACCACATTGGTGGGTGAACTACATGGCACACCATCAGATTCTCCCACATTCAGATTGGTCTGTCGGGAGATTACTATGCTTGTGAAACAATACAAATGGATTAGTCCATTCAGGGGTCCCTTCCTACACCACAGTAGGGGGACCTGAAGGTCCCATTGTGGAGGCACAAGTGGTTACATGGATTAATTGTTGGATATCATCATCATTCAAAGTGATTGGAGAGATGAATATTCGATGCACCACATGGATAATCAAATCACCATGGTCTATCTCTACAAGAGATGTGGAAAGGCTGGCTAGGGAATCGGCTCGACCGTTCTATGATTGAGGGACATGCATAAAATCTAGTTGATAACAAAATTGGGCCAACAACTGGTGAGTATGCTCTATCATGGGTACGACCACTGGATTACTAAATAGTTAGTCACTGTTGATCATCTTGACGACCAGTTCAGATTCCCCCATCACATGCAGGTGGGGAACATCAATATTGAGGGCTAGATAGAGACTAGTGATGAGATCCTTATACTCCTCCTCATTGTTGGTGCATCCTACTGACAACATTAATGAATACAACAAGGCAACTTGTTTAGGCATGATGAAGATGATACCTAGCCTTAATCTATTGATTCTAGGATAATTGTGTCTCATGTATGTTGGGATTCAGGATGATCCATCAAAGTGTATTTTCCAATAGATAATTTCTTGATCTACTGAGAGGATTTCCTCATCTGGAAAGTAAAGATCCAAAGTCATCCCCATAGGGGATGGATGGATGGAAAGAATATCTACCAATTCTTGTACTTTGATATCCTTCTGGGGGAAAAATGATGTCGAACTGTTGAAGGGTCACCGCCCCCAAGCTATACGACCTATCAATAATGGGAGATTTTGAATTTACTTCAGCAGATCCACTCAAGACACTAGCTATATCTCACGAAGATGCATGTAATGTTGAAATTTCTACAATGAGAATACAAGCTCAAGGTAGATCTTCTTGATAGAGGAATATCTGGTATCTATATTTAAGATCATGTGGCTAAGACAGTATATACTATTCTCTATTCCCTCATTTTTTTCCGGGTGAGAAGGGTGTTGAGGAACTATTCTAGAGCAGTCACATAGGGGACCAGTGGCCTCCTAGGAACTGGTGGCATCAGAATCGGAGGCTTTATAAGGTGTTTATTTGTTTCCTCAAAATTAGTCTGACATCCCTCATCCCAATTATAATCATAACATTTCTTCATGATTAGAGAAAAGGTCTTAGACTTTTCAGTCGTATTTTCAATGAATCAAGTTATATAGGCTATGCGGACTTGGAAGACATAGACCTCCTGCATGTGGCTCAGAAGAGACATCTATCAGTTTGCCTTGCTATTTTATAGATAGATCTCAATTACAATGTATCTAACAACAAATCAGAGGGAAAATTTACATAGGGGCCCCCAAAGGTACACTTAAAGGGGTTCATCTTCTTATGGAGGGAACAAAGAAATACAAACAATTTTTCAAGATCCATGATATGTTCCTACCGCTTTCTAGATCTTTCCACCATGCCTTCTGCATATCATTTCACCGATTTTCTAAGGATTATCATTAATATGCTTTACATGGAATGTTGATAGGTGGAACCCACATTCATTAGGATGGAAGGAATTACATGGTAGAATAAAGTATCTTGCAGTCCTCTGATTGTGGTAGACTCTTCATCCTTGGGTTAAATTAAGATTGGATTATAAAAGAAATACCCATCCTTGAAAGAGAGAGCCTGGAACCTAGCGGTGGTTCCAATCAACAATTTTATCGTAGGAAGGGGAATGTCATCCATTGGATAGGGATAGTTGATATCCAAAAATATTATGCGTACTCTAATCTATCCATTATTATTCCTGAATCCAATTAGATTAGCTAACCATCTCGGTACTGGACCACCTTGATGAAGTTGAATATGATGAGCTTATCAACCTTAGCTTCTACCATGGTACCGTGACAAGGGTGCATATTTATGGGAGGTTGTATGAACCTGTGATGATTTTCAATGACACCAAGAATGTGGACATCGTCAAGAGGATCTTGCCCTAGAATCTCATCATAAATACAAGAAAACACACCATGTTACTACCTTAAAAAATCAACATATCATGTTTTATCTTCTTCAGACATAGGGGCACGTAACAATGATGGTTTTAGATCTATCTTGGTTTTGAGTATCACCTGTACCAATTCATAGACTATAGTGGAGAGACCTTCTTTGAATGTGGAAGGGGAAACTTCCAAATCCACTTCTTAATCCATAGAGAGAGGATCATCGGCATGGGGAAACTCTTCAGAGTTTACAGATCCTATGGGACACTAGTTCGATCCTGAGCTGCGGTGGACACCACATCAGGGGACTCATACACTTCTAAAACCATGGTGACAAAACCTATAGAAACAATCCAAAATTTTCTTCAATCCAAGGGGCCACATTTGATAATATTAATGCAACAGTGGAACATTGTCTTGAGAAAATTTATTCCAGCATGCAGAAACAAAAAAAAAAGTACGATGTATTATTATTTCCATGTGGTGCACATCTGGATACCTTGTAGGAGTAGGGGGCTCCAGGATCACCTGAGCATAATTTTTGTTGAAATATGAGGTGATATTCCAACATTACATAGATATGGGAATTAATTAACTCGTTTTTATATAGACAATAAAGAATTTACCCTTGTTCGAGTTCGTGGACTATAATTAGTGAATTAGGAAAATGTAGTTGTCATGCTGTTTTGTCCATGGGTCGGTCACAATTGTAGCGTGTTCAACCACATTATCCTGAATATGTTTGTCCTATCTCATGTAGTAGTCTGCATCCAGGTAGTGTGATTCACAAGAAGTTAATTTATACACATCACCATTATGTATTCCTACTCGACCATTAATTTAGTAATTAAGGAATTAGTGACCTGTGGAAGGGACTACCGCATGTGGCTAGAGCCCTGGCCTACCCATAAATGCATTGTAAAAAGTTTCTTGTGAGACAACCATGAACTTTTTGTTGGATATTAATCCACTGAACCGGAAATTTAGGTAAATATTTACAATTTTTTTTCAGCTCTATCCTATCATATCCTTGAATCTTTAGGTTAGAGGGACTCAAATCTATTTTAGAAAACCACATCTTAAGGAATGTATGAGTTGGGATGAGATTGATCTCAGAACCATTGTCCAAAATACAATGGCATACTTATATGACATTTAACCGGTCATTAATGTACAGTAGACATAAATTACCATGTATAGGTGAACCTTCATCTTCTCCATAGAAAGAGATGATGGCCTGACATTCTACATGCCTAATGTCTTAGTATGGAAGGCTAATGCAGCTACTACTTCTGTCTTAAACTGTATGAGGATTCTTAAAGACTCTTCAGGGCTTCTTGCATATTCGCTGACAAGAAGAGAGCCTCAAGGATAGAGAGATTCATAGTAATGATGGAAATATTCTTGATGATATCTTACTTCAATGCCTGGAACACAATTATTAAAACTTGAGGTTTCTCTATGGAAGGAGGATTGATAGGAGATGCTAGTTGAAATAGAAGATTATGGATGGCAATTGAAATGTCTCATTTCTCACTATTCAATCTGTGTAGAGTCGATACTGGATGATAGAACGATGACTCAATTCCTTCCAAAACGAAACATGGATGATCCAATCACATTCATAGTAGAAATAACTGATAATGTAGCATAAATTGTGGTAGAGGCAGATCTAATGAAACAATATGAGAAGGAAGCATGTGATGAGATCTGCATTGGTCCATCTTTCTGGTCTTAGTGGTGGGCCCAACATTGCAGGAAGAGCTAACCAATGCATTCGAGATATTCAAATACCCACACCTCCATTGATGATGGTGTCGACAATGGATGATGGAGGGATCCTCCTCATGCTCTTCAAGATCAGAAACACAGTATAGTTTTACTAGTATCATGGTATTGACTGTAGTGTACCCCTGATTATCACATGAAGAATCCTCCTTTGTAAGGAGGATTCTGGGGGTGATCCTCATTTTTATGGGAATGATATCACATAGAGTACAAGATGGATTTGGTATAGGTGGAGGGCTTTGTATTTCCTAGAATCACTGGTGCCTTTTCACTTGAGAGGATACGAAGTTATATGTTGATGCATAGGCAGTAGCTGAAGGTAGGGCAGTGGATTCTGAAGGCTGGAGTCAATTCCAATGTGCACGAATGATACCATGGGCATGAGTGACTTCCTTATGATCCATCCATTCATTTTAATTTAGTGACATGTGGTTAGAAGCCTACTTTCATTCACCCTCACTATCACAGTCATGCATTATAAACACACATGCAACTTATGCTAAGGCTGGACCCAACCTGACTATGTTGCTTTAGACCATCTCTTGGAGACAACATTTAAACATGTAAAACATATTGAGGGTGTTTCCAAGGTTCTGATGATATGGGAAGTAATTAGGACTATCAATGAGTTCTTCCTCTTCCATCCACTTGAATTTTGGGAATCGCAGGATTGCATGATCCAAGGAACTTTGGAATTTTCCTTGGACATGATCCTCATTAAATGAGTAGGTTATGTTTCTTCTTTTTGAAAAGGATTCTCTAGGAGCCTGACGCTGATGAGTGGCTGGTGGATATTAATGAGAAGGAGGGACCTGATTGTCTCTCCTAGGAGGTGGTGGCGCATTACACAGGGGTTCTAGCAGATTCTGAGGTGGGTGCTGCTGAGCCTGAGACTACTCTTATAGTGATGGGCCTCGGTGAGACTGTGGAGGTGGCTCCACCAGTAATAATTACATCTATCTTGGGGATATAACTTCTACATCATATGTGTCTCAACCTTAGCTACTCTTCATGTTGGAACTGAGGGAGGCAACATACTTTCATGCATGGATTGATGCAATGATTCTTTTAGACGATGGGATTTGATAGATAAATCCCTAAATCCCCCGAGGTACTTCTATGTGATGAGGGAAGAGACCAGTTCACACTTCTCATTCCCCATGAACATCATAAATAGTTTAACTTTGGTTAGTAGAATATCAAAAGAATATGTGAGTCCCTTAAACCTGTAAATAATGTATATGATGCAGTTGTCAGGCCTTTTCTTGCATTTTATGAGGCCAGAAATACTTAATTTCAGGGTGGTATAACTGAAATAGTAAAGAAATTGTCTTTGTATATCTTCCCAACCAGATATTGGTCCAATGGGTAACTAGATGTTGCCAGAAAATGTCGGACCTTCCAATGTTTGATCTAAATAAAAGAGTTTTTTAGCCTCCTTAAGTGATGGAGTTCCCAACATGGGTACACATCATGAAATGAAGTGTGTATGATACTACACTGGATTTCTCATCCTATTAAATGGGAGGAATGTAGGATTTCCAAAACCCATTGGTGATTGAATACCAGCCACCCATGCCTGATATGGATTTCAATTAGGTGGGATTTCCACCTGTTGAGTTTTTAGGGCCTCCAGGAGAGAAATAAGCATTGTCATCAGATCATGTGGACAAGGATTATGATCATGAAGAGGGTCCCTAATGACCAGTGTGTTGGAGGATTCTTTAAAATGGTATGCATGCCCACTGGCTCATGGACTGGATGGTGGGATAACTAGTGTTACTGCTAGGGAAATGACTTATAGAGTAGTTTGGAGAACCTGAGTCATGTCCCTAAGAGTGTCATCACACTACACTGGTGAATTTGGTGATGCACATCGTGCCCCATTTCCATAAACATTGTCCTCTAATATGTTTATATGGGCAGGATGATTAGGGTCACCTTGAGGAAACTTGCTAGTGGGAGGTTGTAACTTACCCTGCTGCCCTAGTCTTGGACTACCATAATATAGTATTCATTCTACATTAGGTTTAGTGAGAATTTCATCGGCCATGTTTTTCTGTTCCGTGATCTTTTGACATAGTATATCATTTTTAGTGTCATATTTCATCTTTGGCAATAATCTTGATGGGTCAGAGCGTTTGACAGTCCCAATATTCCCTTTACCATTATTTGGGTCCCAATTGAATGACAATGATTTAGATGGTGCAAGAAGTCCATGTAAATATTTTCACTATCGAGTAACACTACCCAAAAGATGAAATCGGCAGGGAACCACCACAGGGTGTATGTTCTCTTCAAAGAGCCCTAGCTCGATTTCTTCCTCTAATTGGCCACCCTTGTTAACTACGGCTGTTCTTGGAGGAATATCATAAATATGACATGTACTGTTATGATGGAATCTGATAGAACTGAAATGAAGGGACATATATTGTCCCCAACAATAGATCTTTTCATGGGGAAGCCTCCATAATAATTATACAAAGTACTATAAAGCTCTATATGCATCATTGATGGATGGTCTGATGATGAATAGGAAACTCCAGGTGGTCAGCCATGGGGAGCGCAGCCAAGTCGACCATATGGCATTGTTTTTGTTTTATTTCATTAATGTGTTTATGGCTCTTGGGGTAAGCTACCCATCGATGACAGAGACAGATGAGAATTTCCCCAAGAGTTTGGTGGAAGAATATGACCTCCTCTTCGGTGAGAAATATTTATAATACTAAAACCTGCTATTATAATGGTCCAGAACATGTCATTGAGATGATCTGTGATGAGAAGGTTCCACAAACATCTCATCTTAGACTTGGGATTCATCCATTAGTTGCCCCATTTTTCGACAGGGGGTGGTAGAGGTACCAATAATAGCACTGAAGGAGACAATTGTGATGGTAGATTGGCCAGTGTAGAGTAAAACACACGATCTTACATGCCACCACATTATGGGATGCCTTTAAGAGAATACACTTACTACACCACCACATTCTTGTAGGATGGGTTACTGCCCACTAATTCTTGCACTAGGGTGGGGGTCATTTCCGATGGATCAGGCTGGTTCCCATTATTGAAGGGTCCCCAAAAAAATCTCTAAGGTCTCTTATGAAGTTATATAATAATCCTGGTGATGATAGTGATGATTGAACAGTAAGATCATGGATAGTGGCCAAATCATCCCCCTCCAATATGTATATGCAGAGGGATTTAGGAATTCGGTGGACCTCTTTTTTGTGGAGAATGAGCCTGATACTTCATGTCCCTACCCCATACCTCAATATAGAGGATTGGGGTGAGGGTAGAATTATCGAGTAACACTCCGCTTTTGTGATTGAAGAGTAGTAGAGCTTGAATTTGATATTAAGATTCCCATTATTCATTTTTTGGTGGAGATGAACTTACCTCCTATCTAGGGGTGGTTCATCAGGATATGGTAGCTTTTTGACACAGGGAGATCCTCTGTGAAAATGATTTCTAGAGTGGGGAGGACATCCACCCACAATGTATGGGATATGAGGAGGGCCATCAGATTGGTTGTTGCTGGCGCGGGGAGGACCTCTACTCTAATGAGCATGGGTGAAGGGGGAACCCACAAAAATGTCAAATGGAAAACAGGGAGGAACATCAAGTTTGATATTTCTCGAGAGGGTAGGGCCTCCGTTGGAGCTGGAAAACACATGGGGACGTCCTCCATGGTGGCTGTACATAGTAATAAGAGGACCTTCAAATCAGTCGGCCCTGGTAGAAGCTGTACGAATAGGGAATACATACTTGTTATACTAGACATGAGAAGGACTTCAGTGTTAGCTATTAATGATGCGGGGAGGGCGTCCACTATTATTATTTATGGCATGGGTATGATTTCCACTAGAATTGAATAGCACATGGGGAGGCATCTATGTTGTTTGGTGGCAGGGCAAGGATGACCCTCACATTGAGAACCTGGTATGTGAGGAAATTTTCCATACATGAGGTCGAAGGCATATATAATAATTTCATTCCAAGTTTCAACAATATGGGTAGGGCCTCCACATGGTTGGATGATAGTGGTATTAGGAGGGCCTCCATATCAAACACCATGGTCATGGGTTGTCCTATGATAGATGTTGCTTGCCCCAGTAACTGGGAGGGCCAGTTCAACCTACTCACGGGGTGATTGGGTCCTCAATTTTAGATAGGCACGGAAGTTCCCCTACTCTGTATCAGAGAGGTCCCCCTTTCCCGTATTAATAGGGGCTGGTAGCTCTCACTGTTGGTGGATGAGGCCAATAAAGTAGCAGAGAATGATATACAATGGATGGTATACTCTTGATCTTGCACCTGATTTTCGCATAGGGTTATCCGGGCTAGGGTCGGTTGTCCAGGGGGTGGACCACCTACTCGTCAGTATGTTGGACTATATGGTGATGCTAACGTGGCTGAGTGGGATACCTCCATAGTGTCTCTCTAGATGAATTCTTGGAAGGGTGTAATCAAACCACCCTTGATTTGTTACAATAAGGGAGTGAGTCATAGGAGTGATTCATGTATAGGCTCCGAAAGATGTTGAAGGATGGAGTGGGGAGAAACATATCCCTCCAAGACCCTTGTGGGAAGAGGAATTGACAAGGCACAAAGGCCTCCATGTCTTGGTGGGCCATTTCCTCTATCGGGATACCCCTTCCTGTTCATATGGTCAAACAAGAGTATCAATCACCCTATAAATAAATTAATATGGTGAGAGGGGATGTGGTAACCCAGTAGCTCCTAGAATGGGAGCCATCATAGAGGAGAGGAATCCATAGGCTATTTCCTTATTCATACATCCCCAACCCCTACATATGTAGGAGGGAGGTGATCCGTTTCATATAGATTGTGCATGGGTCCTGAAAAGAAGTAAAATTCACTCATCGGTATAGAAAATAGGCAATCGGTTCCCAATTCCCCCACACCATTCAATATTACATGGATGGATAAAAAGATCCCCAATGACAACGTTTCACACTACAATGCCCAATGATCAACTGCCGAAACTCCATTTGAGTTTCGTGCCTGGCCCACTATTTTCATGGCTGGGCCTAGAGCAAAATAGCTAGATCTAGTGACACACATATCCTTTAATCTCTCTAATAGTGATAATCTTCATATTGAGGTGATGATTCACATCTGGTTTACCATTTATGATTCCAATTCTTATGTCTGAGCACACAACATCATGCTACAACCCGCTAGTTGTTTCCTGCATTCTATCTATTTAAAGGCGGGGGAATCCGTTATATATTCCGAGTTATTTTCTTCTTGATCGAAACAGGCTGATGGGATGTTAGTCTCTCGATCAATGGATTCATCCACAAAATTCATCACCCAGCCCAGGTCTCCCTTATAGATTTGAGTCATTGTTCTTGAATCTCTTTCCCAGGGCCATATCTTAGTGCATACTGGATAATTACACTACTTCTATATGGACATTCCAAGGGGTATTGATAGGACACACACCTTTAGTAAAAGTATATGGAAACATCAGGCATGTTCACGCATCACTAGAATTTTTTGGCCCTGCAACACTAGTACACCAAAATTTTATACCCCTTATAATAAGGATTTTTGAGGGAACCAAATCCCGATGCATCCTAATTTACGTCCAGGTAATTTTATTCTATAGTCCCGTCCCTACAGTTTTACTCAACTTCCCCTGTTTAACATTGGGTATACCATGAGTTTAACATATAGAGGAGATGAATCAAATAGATCAGAACACTAGTGGGAGTGGATCAAGTGGATACTTCCCTTGGAGGGAGAACATGGGGGGTTTACTAGAAGAACGGATCAAGACACCATATGAGGACGGATCCAATGATGATTGAGTCCCAACAATGCAGTCACCATGGTTTACCATTGGATGGGATTGAGCCTTGTTGAGGTATCCTACATACCCTGTAAAAAAGATAGGGATCAAAACACACATATTTTGAGAGGTAGAATCATGGGATTTAGGTGTGAACAAAGGGAAAAAAACCAAAAGACATGCTGGCGCTTACTCATGGTTAGCATCATGGGGATGACATTAGTATACCAGGATGCGGAAGCTTGGGTGGAATTAGGATGGATATGGATGGATTGTTGAATGATGGAGTGAGTGGGGATGGAATCGATGTGAATATGGTAGTGATGTTGGTCTCGAACCTTGGAGAGGTTTCTTATGTATCCCTATTGTAGGGAATCATAGTCAACGTAGTTCAATGGGGTGATGGGATGCATAAAAAGGCGACCCATGAGAATGGATGCATGGATGGAACCAGAAGGATGTATAACCTCTCATTTAGGGATTAATTTTCCCATGATATAAAGGCTTAAGGGAGGTACTATAATGGGACATGATTGTGGAATTAAACCACAGAGAGGCTTCCTACGTGTCCTCGTGGAAGGGAATTAATGTCTACATTGTTTAAAATAGGGCATAGAATCTGGGTGTACACAAAGGACAACAACCCGGAGACATGTTGGGGCTTCCACATTATTTGAAATCCATCACATGAGGGACAGTCTTGGTTGGAGGAATATGGAATGATTGTGAGTCTTATGCATGGTCAGATTCCCGAGAGCTAGTCCACTACAACTATGTGGTGAACAAATCATATGATTCTCAACAAAGTGGACATCAAAGTTTTTCTATTTTTGGGGTTGAACCACAATGAGGATTTTCTATGTACCCTTTCTTGGAGATAGGGATCATAACCCACGTAGTATGAATGCATATAGTTTAACATCATGTAGGATGAAAAGGTCATATAGTTTAACATCATACAGGATATAAAGGGAATGCATTTTAACATCCTTATGGATGAGGGTGAAACTATGTGAAGTTGTCGAGATCAATGGATGATGGGATCGAACCATAGAGAGGCTTTCTACGGACCATGCCATGTGAGGGAAATGATCAAGGTCCACAAAGATTAATTGTAAGGGGGATGGGTATTACACACTATGGTGGCTGATAGAGTAAATAATGATCTATGATTACTCTAAGCTCATGTGAGTCCTCCTCGGAGGGAGAAAAAATAGATAACAAATTCCTATTGATCGCGTCTCGAATGGTGCGTCTGTGAGTAATGGAAAGGGGCTTACACATGGTTAACAACCCAGGGATATGGATATTGGGACTTAATCTAGGAAGGAGGTTGGATGATAATGGAGGGTGTTTAGAAATACAAGGAGGATATGTCCATTGTACCTAAAACATACCATCAGTGGGTTCTAGGACATACATGGATAATTCCTGAGGTGTGCAAGGTGAAAATTCTCATAAGGGGAGAGGATTGTGAAGGTGTTGGGTTTCGTACACTTCATGATCATCTTTGGGCTTGTCACTTATGCTGTGATCACCGTTTAATGTCATGTTTTTAGGATACAGGTTCTTCTTAGTTGAACATCTAATAGATCAGATGGTGAGGATTTGCTCCTCACACCTAGGACATATATAAGCGGAATGCATTATCCCTTGGTGAATGGATGGAACTAGAAATTTTTTATGGATACGGAGTTGTTGAGTGATACATTGAGTGGATCTGGTTACCATGGCTTTGAAAAGAAGAAATATCCATTAGCATTCCTCTATAAAGAATCCTAAGGAAAAGAAACACCACATGAATCACTGCCCTGAAAACTTTGAAATCAATTCATACAATCCTAGAGGGACACATTTGAAAAGGGATCATGATGAAAGAGTCCTCGTAGAGTGGGGATTCACAAATATCAAGGGGTCTCGGAGCATAGGGCTTCATATATCTCAAGGTTTTTCAGAGCTCAGGGGATCGCAGAGTATATGGGATTGTAGAGCACCTGGCTTTGATAACCTCATGGGCTTCTAGAGCATTAGGGCTCGTTGAGCATTAGGTTTCGTAGTCCACAAGGCATTGCAGAGCATAATGGATCACAAAGGAAATGAGTTTCCAAATAGGAGAACTTTGATAGGAATATTTTATTAGCATCATCACGAAGTACTCATATATTTTGAGGGTGCTTCTCAATGCTATGGTGCTTCTTGAAGTCCCGAGTACAAATAGGGGTCTCCTTCCATGGAGATAGATCATACACTTTGCTAAGGGAATCCCTACCTAAAGAGGGGATAAATTTGAGTAATGGGATAGGGAGTTCGCAATGCTCACACGGCTCAGATGATTCAGTTTTATAATGGTTCTAAGAGTAAAAGTTTATTTGTGATTTGGGAGTTGGAAGGTGATTGTTCAAGGAGTCGATCCATTTGAAGTGGGGGATATGGATATTTATACATGCTTGGGGGCCTGAAGCTCTAATTCCAAGCAATTAAGTACCTTGCGATTTGATATCAGAGGCGTATTTCATTAAGTTTCTCATGGTCGTGAAGTTGATAATCATACCCTCCATGGAACAAAGGCTTCCTTTATTCCCCAAGATGTGGTCACAGAGGCATCCATAAATTTCCATGAAATTGAGGAGGCAATCATATTCCCTCTCTAGCATAAAGACTTCAGTCCAGATCATCATAACAAAGGATTAGACCATCACTTTTTTCTGTGGTATGCACAAAAAAGGACATGGCTATGTGTCGGCTGCAGTTTTAAAGGGATTTGTGAATGTACATTGTGAAGAATCCCCTTTTGGCATTGTTGTATCATTTTATTATCATTCCCACACACATATTTTGGCACCAACACATTCTCCACCCTACTCAAGGAAATGTATATTTATCATCATACCATGTAGATTCTAAAACTCATTATTTTATTTCGTGAATTTAAAATTGAACATGATTATTACTATTTAAATAGATATATCCAAAATTATTAATTTCCCCAATAAATGTTAATATTTATGGGTATTCATCCATTTATTTAATAATAAACTATCCTAACATAGTTGTATAATCCTATTCAAAAATCTATGTGGCCCTTTCACCCATTCCACTAAATATATATTTGGTCATTTTTAATTTTAAAAAATAGGTCCATATACCCATTGTTTTTAGTTTAAAAGAATATTACTATCCATAATGAAAAACAAATTAGTATCTTTTCATATGCATGACCTAGCTAGGGATGCCATAGTTTGTTGTCAAATGATTTTTATGAACTAGTTTCATTATTGATTAGAAATATTGTTTTGGAAATCCAATACATAATAATTTTTTACATTTTCCATAGCATAAAATATGTATAAATTGAAAAAAAAATATTTCCACACTTGAAATGAAAACCATCGTTATATATATATAGGTTATTAAAATATTTTTTGATAACTCTTTTCAATTAATATTTTTTCTCTAAAACAAATATCTATCATATCGGGAATGTGAGATGGTAGTATCCAATTTCCACTAGAATGTGTCAATCATAATTACCATAATGTTGATCCACCTTATAATAAAACCTATAAATATATTTTGATGGTGTAATTTAATTCATGTCTTAGAATAAAAAGATAAATCAAATAAACAATTCACATAAATTGAATGATTTCACTCGACAGAAAATGTAGACTATGTTTTCCCTTGATTATTTTATTTAGTGCATTTATTTAATAGTAACTTGTATCACCACATTAAAAATACAAATCATTACTCTCCCTTTCCCCTTTATCTTATACATATTTTTTAATTATGTGTGTTCCTTAAACATAGGGTTATTTTAGTTAACTTATGCTTATTTTCCAAATTATTCATTATAACTATAATAGTTTGTTTTAGTCTTTAAATAATTGTCTATATAGTGAAGAAGATAATGGAGGCCTACAACATACATCTCAATATAGATAAAATTTAAAATCCAAAAAACCTAGACAATATATGATAATGTGATGAAACTATAAGAACTATGGGAAATTCATCTAGTAACATAAAACCTTAATTATCATGATTCTAAATATGTAAAATCATCTTGACCATATTAAGACCAGCTAACACACCGTATCCATATTTTGAAATGAAGATTTTCGTATAGAAAATAAACTACTCTATTCGATTTATTGATTTACAAAGGCAATATAAATGATTAAGAATGATATATGAATCCATGTTTACATTTTAATATTTGTACTTTATAATATTATAAACTGTAGATCTTGAGCATTATCCTTGTGTTTGAAAAAGATATAGATATATTTTTTACTCACCAACAAACTAGGAAGACATAATACTAAAGATTCAACTACGTAAATTTCTATTGTAGTAATACTATAATGTGAAAGTACCATTACCAATTTTTGATGTCACTACGAACAAATAGACATTCTTTCTCTAGTATTCGTCTAATAGATATCGATTTCAATAGAAATGTAATATTTATAAAAAATAATTAATTTATATATAATAAATTTTTCTTTATTTCCATAATATATGAAAATAAATAATATTACATTTTCGTATTAGACTCCCATAAATTTAAAAACACCCAATGGGCCACACTTTTGGATTTAGGATGTCTTGTCCATTGGAAACTCTTGTGAGGAAGAACCATATTTCCCTTCATATATCCAAAACATGTGTATCATTAATTACTCAAATGTATTTTGGTTGACAGTCTAGTTAAGTGATAACATAGAGATCTATAATCCATTGAATTTACACCCTAATCTTAAAATACAAATTCTGATTTCTTCGATATTAGCCTCTTTGTAAAACCATTTATTCGAGGGTATACTCATCTTGAGGTAAACTTGATAATGAAATGAAAATACAACATTTGAAACCTCCAATTAAGGTATGATTCGTAACATGGGATCAATAGACAGTTAGTTCTATGGTACATTTTTAAATATTGTAATGGAATAATTTTTTACTTAAAATTTAATTAATATTTTGTTTTTATTATTTGTATATATCTATATTTTATACCGTTTAATGGTCTTATTAATATTAGGTGTATTCTATATAATTAATCAAACTGGACATGATAAAATAATTTAAGCATAATAAATTTATTTTATTTTATCATTTATTCATTATTATCATGTTATGTTTATGTTATTTTACCCATATAAACATTAATCATATTAGATATTACCATTTAATTGATGGAAAAAATGTATAAATTGAAATTATGATGAAATTTTTATTAGTCTCCTTCAAGAGGATGAAAAATCATCATATAACCATATTGGAAAATATCCTAAATACATACATGGATCATATTGTAGCATCCTGCCGTCAACTATTCCATATTGTTCATTAGTTTCAACTCTAATCATGTTCAAACCCATCTAACCTCCTTGGAACTATATGTTATACATTTTTTTACTCACACACATGTGAGGAGAATATGGGGTATTTAAAACAAAATTTAAACCATGGACACATAGGTCTCATAAAATAAAGTTTTTGGGATGACACAAAAATCATCATATTTTATATAATTAAACATTATCACATATATAACCCATGAAATAATATTAAATTAAATACAAACCCAGTGAACTAATTTGATGTTCAATCTCATGATATTTTACATAGATGTAACACCATCACATTCAAAAATTATAACATTAACATCATACTAAAATAAAAATTAAGATTTATATTTTTAATAATTTAATATTTAATTGTATTTTTAATTAAATTTCAATTTTATTTATTAATACTGATAATCTTGGAGGTAGATAAGATTCACATCCTCTACAAATTTTTAAATAAATTGATTTTATTTAAAATTGCATACATACACAATGTATACTTGGATTGAAAACATTTTATTCCCCCCAATACAATGATACATATTCTTTGGACATGTATACAATTTATTTTACCGTTATTTAGTGCACACAGTGTGTCATGTAGTTACATTATGTCTAGTCATGCAAGTCAGTCATTGTAGTTAACTCATAATGTATTTAATCATGAAATGATTTTACCCTTAGTAGTGTGAATGAAATAAAAAAACAAAAAACCATATACATTTTTCCTTACGACATCAATAACAACCCATTATTTTATAATACATTTTCCTTTAAATAAATTTATGGTTTTTGTTACATGAAAAACCATGTATAATTAGAGGAAGCATTATTATTATTAAAATGTGACTATTATAATATACACACTTAATTGAAGTGTATAAAAAGATTTATCATATTTTTTAATATATATTTAATGGTCTTAATCAATACAAATTTGATTTCTTAATATTTATGTAATAACACTCTCTATTAACTAAATTCATTTTATGCTTCAAAATTATATTCACTTTGAAAAATGTTTTTTATTTATTTTTTTGAGAAAATGATTTATTTAATTTTTTTAAATTTATTAAAATTTATTTTATAAAATAATATCATTTAAATCAACATATAAAAATTAACATGGGGTGAAATAATGTGAATTTAATGAAAATATTTATTTTTTCAATGAATAGTACTGAATAAAGATTTTTATTTAAAGAAATATATTTTTTAAAAGTATTTAAAAATATTAGTTTTTTTTAAAAAAAAGTAAATGTAAAATGATATTTTTTTCTTATTTTAAATGGTTTGATTAATATCATTGGAAACAACTCTATTTTTTAATTAGGCATTAAAATATTTTGTATTATAAAAATGGCATTTCTTATAATCTGCTTTTATACACAAAATGTGTTATTATCATAATAAATTAAATTGATCACTATTGGTGAACTATTTGAAAGAAATTTATATAATTATGTATTGAATCAAATGTTTGTACTAACAGATATTATTTTTTATTCATGGGAAAATCTATTTTTACGCTTCGAACATTATTTTCCTATAAAATAGTTCTCATCACATTTTGTGATCTTATTTTTTATTTTCATTTTTATCACTTGTATATTTTTAATTTCATAATGTAGATTCTATATTTCAAATCATTATATATGAATTTGGTAAGTATGACCTTTTCATTTTTAGGTATTATGAGTAGTAATTGTGGTAAATTTATCGCATTGGTAATGGGTAAATTGGGTTATTCTAGGTTAAAACTATGTGATAATGCAATTATTATTCATCCAAATTTTTATAAGATATATTTAATTATATCCCTATAACCATATTATAGAAATTTATTTTATTTAATGGACATATTCCCATTTAAATAATATATATAATATAAAAAATAATATAACATTACAAAATGTCACTCTTAGTTTTACATATATCTTATATCTCAATATAAGGGAAAAATAAAATCATGAGTGGATATTAATAATCATTTTCAATAAATGAAATTGTATTCATCATGGAAATTTATTTATTATTATTATAAATGTTATAATTACCTTAAATTCTTGTGCAACACTAATACAATATTTATTTAACAATTAAGAAAATTAAATCAATTATTTTAATAATATTAAATGTAATATACATTGAATGAGTTATAGTCATTAATAATTTTATATATAATAAGAAATAATAGTGTAGTATTATAAGTTTATATTTTAATTTAAAATTATTATTTATTTTTATTGAGAAAAATTAAATTAATAGTGAAAAAATTGAGATTTATGATATTTTATCAGAGTAATATTTTCTTAAACTATTTAAACATTATAAAAAAATCATTAAAAAAGAAAATTTCTATAAATATGGTCTAAAATAACATCATTTTTCAATTTATTATTCTATATTTATCATATTATAAAATGTATAACCCTTTAAGTGTGAAACGGTTGTTACCATGGTTAAGGATTAAACAGGTTAAATACAGGGTTAAACCAACAGATTAAGTTTAAAGCAAACTGGTCAACATTTTTCATTTTTATTGGATTTAATACCCATAATATATTATAAATTAATCCCAACCATTTTTATGTAATTTTAGAATGATAATGAATTTATTATATTTTAATCGTTTATGAAATCCTAAGTGTGACCCTCCCCTAAATTATAAAATTGATCCTCTTCTTCCTATTTGTCTCACAACATTGAGTATTATAGACCAACCCTTTTCTACAAAAATATCATCTCAACATCCATATTCACACTATTAAGTTGATTTTATTGCAAAAATACCAACTCTAGGTTTCTTAAGAGGTGATCTAAATGATAAGTCTCAAAGAATACATAATCTCTATAACCAATCACATTATTTTTTCACTACTTCAATAACTCTTATAAGTATATGGTATTTTTAAAAAAATAAAATCATCAGTATAATATGTATTATATAATTTTATTATTATTATCAAATCACCTTTTTCACCCTATTTCCCAACCAATGGAAAGTGGAAGTATCACCCAGTGTGTGTATGGATTACAATCTCCATATAGTGAGACAGTTCATTTTCCATCACCATATTTCAGGGATGGTTTTTATGATTCATTGAAAGTTTACATATCATAATAATGATGTAATTATACTTCTATAATAATAATATCACTTCTATATACTTACATTTCAATATGTTGGAAACAGATAATAGCTCTCATGTGTACATGTGGACAACTACCTCTACGAAGAAACATGATTCATTTCAATTTTTAATTTTACATGTATTGTAATAGTGTTTGATTTAATTAATATATATGATATATTAATGATTCTGGAATGTCAAATTTTTATTTAATTTTTTTTTCATCTGTTGATAAATGAGAATAGTTTATATGTTTACATACTACCTACAATCTCTATGAATATTGTAAATAATTTTTATATGTCTACTTTTATGGATTACTATAAACATATATATAAATATTATATTTTATATTTTTATAATTATTAAAATTCTGGAGATAATTGAATCATGATCAATGTAAAAATACCAAAACAACAGAACTAATATATATTTTAAATCTAATGAAAATATCACCGAGAAGAGTGATTTGAATAAATATTTGTTAATAAACATATGATTCAAGGTTATAGGTAAATAATATATGATATGATATATATTATTTTGTTTCTATAATATTTTTACAATAATTATGTACTTACACTACATGAGGTTCTACATTGTATAAACGAATTTAGGCCTCAAGTATTGTATTTTCCTCTCAATTTTATTTTTATGAGACACATGTCATATTCACAATGTGTATAATTTTTTTTGTATATAGATCCAATAAATATGATTTATGATGATAATTTTTATTTTTTGTGGATTTTTGTATCATATATGGTTCCTTCTTTCTTGGGGATTAGGATTCTTATGTTACTAAAGTGGGAAATTGTTTTAATTGACAATCTCATTCTTTATCAGGAATTGATTACAAATAAGATTATAATGATGAATCATTATGATATAACTATAAGGGAACTCATTAATATTATTATCCTATTTCTGTTTCTTTAAATAACATATTTTCCATTCATTATTTTCAACATAATAACATAAGAGTCCAAAAATGAATTTTTGAGGAAAATCAAATTTATTTCAATCTTTTGTCAAAGAATATTTTTACTACATATCCTTGTTTTATATAAACAATTTTAATATGGATTATACTATTATTATATGAAATTTTGAATTATTTTTGATCTATTTTATAATTCTTAATAATGGATTAAAATAGATCTTCTTGTTTTTTTTGTGAATGAGGTAATTTTTTCTCTTTACAAAACATCAAAATGAATGTTTTCTTTTAACATATACATCAAAAGGAAATTTACTACAATAATTAACAATAAATAATGTATTTATTCATTTTAAATTATACAATTTTAATTTATAGGATTATTATTTTAACCATATTATGTGAATTTTTAGTTCATTAAATGTTAATTTCAAAAGTGGAATGGGTATGTTTCTCAATAATGTGCTAATGATATTTAGATGTTATATCTATTCATACAAGAAAACATGAAATTAATAAATTAAAATGTTTTAGGTATTTGATTAAAGGATACCATCAATATTATTTCTCTATATTGTTTTTTTATTATGAAAATATGTTAATGAAAGACGTTTATTTTCTATGGGTTATAATAACATGAAAAGATGAAATTTACATGAAATACTTTTCTTTTTCTAAGGGTTTTCTATGCTGAAATGATGAAATGTATATGAAACCTATTAATTTATTATTGGTTATGACAATATTAAATATAACATATTTTTCCATGGGTAATTATATGGGGAGTGTTTTACGATCATTGGGTTCACATATTTATGATTTTCATTATGTGAAATGTGAGACATGTGTCTCCCTCCAAATAATTGGGTATAGATTGATATGTCATTCGACAAATAGGAATTTAATTAGAATTAAAGAATATTCAATAATGTACAATATCCACAACTATATCCTCTGTAGCGATCCTTTACTACTATGATGGTTTAGGGAGGAACCAAATACACTACGGAAATTTTTGGATTAAACCATGAAAACTACAATGGTTTATGGAGTGAAAAAAATACACTATGATAGTATTGGGAGTAATAAATTACTATTATGATGGTTTGGGGAGTGTAAAATACACTATGATAGTCTTGGTAGTGAACATTTACATGTATGTTTATTTTTGGAGTGAACCAAATCCACTAGGTATGTCTTTGAAGTGATCCTTGTCTTATAATAAAATTATTTACTATACATTAATGTATATATCCATTCCATGTCTAACACTAATTTTATTCTATCATTTCTAATTTTAATGAATTCTATTATGATTAATGTATTATTAACTTCCACACATTATGACATTAATCAAGATTATTATCATTGATATGAAGGGTATGGATGTCAAATATTGTGATCATCTTCTCCAACACAAATTCTCATGGTATACTTAGGTGATCATTGATTCATCCAAGCTCTACCCTTACTGAGAATATTATCTCACACTTTATTATGTTACATTTCCATATATTATGATTATTTTTTAGGAATGTTATTTCTAATAAAGGTTTTAGTATTTTAGATATTAATGGGAGACTCTTAGGAAACAATTTATTATTTATTGAACGTTTCAAATGATACTATGACTATAGGATTCTGGAATGGATTGTAATGTAATGTAATAAATATTCATATAATAATATATAATATCTATTTATGAAAATAATGGGTTTATATTGTTTGTATCATTGAAATTAATAGTTATCCATAGAAAACTAGAATGAAAAACCTTTATTGAGAAGCCTGGGGATAATTAAAAATATTGGAAAACATCTTACTTTTTTTCTAAAGAAGATGTTGTGAGATTTTTTTGTAATGAATCCATTTTTTATGGTTTTTTTGTAAATGAATCTAGGGGTAATAACCATGAAAATCATTGGTTGAGTATATCTTATCCATCATTTTTTGCTTGCTGCTTGTTTCCTTACAATGCACCTTGTTTGACACTCCTAGGGGATGTCCTTGGGTAAATTCACATTTCCATAACAAAAATTTATATTGGATTTTAATAATTGATGAATATAGATGACATATGACAAAAATACATTTTCATAGATTAAAAATTTGTTTTTTTTGATTTATACATCCTATTAATTATTTTTAAGGATTATGTGTTCTAACACTATTATTATTATTCATAACACTATTCATTTTTTCAAACATGGGAACCAAAATGAATTGTATTAAAATGGAATGTGATAGATATTGTGATGATGATAAACTGAATGGTAGGAGTACTTGGGGGAAGGATATGGTGATTTTTTCTAATTGGTTATCAAGATATATGATTAAAAACGTTCACCATAACCAACTCTCAGAATCATCAAATTAGAGAATTATAGTGGTCGTTCATAGCTCGTGTGGTGGAGAACATGGAGGAAGGACGATTCAGTTTTTCTATTATATGAATCATCGAATAACCACTCAAGGAAATGTCATAAGGGATTATAATATTTTTTTAATTTTAGAGAATAAGGTCATAGATTATTAATTTCAATGAAATAAATGAATAATTTGATGGGGGATATATAGTTTATCCTATGGTACATTTTATAGGGCAATGTCGTATATGTGGGAACCTGAGAATTATCAAAGTCAAAATCATAATCCATGAGCTAAATCCTATTCAAATGATAGTATTGTGTTATGTCGATCATCGATGTGGAATTAATCAAGTATTTATGTACTCTATTTCAATAATTAATTATAGGAAGATATTTTATAATGATATATTCGACTTATGTTCTTTGAAACATGTGAGGATATTTTTGTAGATTTTATTCATAATGAATATTTAATAAATTTTTTAATGGTAGTGAAGTAAAAGAATATGAATTTAGTGATAGTGATATGTTCTTATAGAATACATGTTTAAGGGAAAGATGACCATTAATGTGGGAATGACATTGAGATTATAATGATATAAATCTATTTTTTATTGTGATAACGTAAATGGGATAGTATTGAAGAATTTGGATCTAATTAGTGATAGGATTAAATCTTTTTTACAATATTTTTATATCTATTATAGGTTTTTTAGATTTATGGAATATATTAAATAAGTATGATTTTATATAAGGAATGATTTTGAAGTTAATTTTAAAAATAAATCATCTTATCATTATGGATTTGTGATAAATCTTGTAATTACTTAGTTTCATGAATATATATGATCAAAGTATTCATATTTTGGTATGTGATACTAACATAAGATTTATATAATTTTTTGGATTAATGTTCAGTATATTTAGAATTATTAGTTACCATATTACTGAATTATTTGATTTCAATTTAATCCAGACATATTGTGGAAGGGTTTTAAGTTTAGATATTTATATAATGGTCAGTGTTTAAATTAATACGTGGTTTTAGAGTAAATATTATTATTTTACTTGATTGGAGAACCTTTTATAATCATCTAAGAATAGATAAAAACCTCAAGATAATAGCAATATATTTTAATTATTTTATAGATCTTATGATCCTTCAAAAGGTTATTTTAGAGCTTTAATAAAAAAACCAACATTATTTTTCAATTCATTGGGTATGAGATGATGTGATAGTTGATCAAAGCACCAAAAATGACTGAATTTATGAATATGACTTGGAAATAAAAATAATAAAAATATTTTATAATGTTATTTATTAAGATAGTAAAATAATTACACATCATTAGGAAAAGGATAATGTTTTTTTTATAATTTTAGCTTCATTTATAATTAATAAATATCCTTTTCACTTATCATATAATTGTGTATTTGTGATCTTTAACATCCTCATTACCATATTATTTATCACTCTTCATTTGGCATTCAGAGTTAGTTTACACTTCCCAATCCATATTTTCACTTCCTTCTATTGTCTTCTGATTTGGATTATATTTCAATGTTATTATGGTAGAAACATGTATTTTACTTTATCTATTTTGAAGAAAAAGTATATTTGTTCCTTTTTACGATCTAGGATTTCAACAAAAGTAATTTCCTTATATTAAACCCAAGATTACTATTAATGATTTCAAATTTCAAGGAAAAATTATATTAAGGTTTTTAGAATGTGATACCATGAGATTTTAAAATGTATTTATTTTAAAAACAATTGATGGGTTGCATTACAAACAACAAATAGTTTATTCAAACCATAATATATTTTTATTTAAATGTGGTTGTTATAACATATCAATTGAATTAAAATGTATGAATAAGAGTAAACATTTTTTTCGAATATATATATATATATACTGTTCTTAATAAATACATTTAAATTTCTAAATTATTATTGAAAAATCACTCAATATTTAGTAAATTCATTTTATCCTTCAAAAATATGTTTCATTCAAAAATGATTTTTTACGGTTTCGTGAGAAAATATTTTATTTAAATTGGTCTATTTTTAGGAAATGTATATACTAATGTAAAAATACTTTTTAAAATTATAATATAAAAATTTACTAGCATGGAACTTTGGGTAATTTATTAATCTATTGATTTTTTACAAATATTGAACAATATAGATTTTTAATGGAAAGTGTATAATTTTTACAATAATTTATAATTTTTAATTATTTATAATTAATTTAAATGTATCATTACATCCCTTGTAATTTAAATTTTGAAATTACGCTCATTTGAATATTTTTTTTGAACTTGGATCGAAAACATTTTTATATGTAAAAAGGGATTTTTCTAAAAAAATAGTATTTCTGTGCGAAACATGTTTATTTGATAATAAATTAAAGTGGACACTATTAGAAAATTATTTTAATGAAATATAAACTATAAATTCCATAAAAAATTTAAAACTCATTTAGTATTTTTTCTATTAATTAGATTAAAATTATATTTTTATACTTAAAATTGTATTTTTTTCAAAAAGCAGTTCTCAACGTCTAATATGAAAATATTTTTAAAATATATTTACTAAAAATATATGTATTTAATTTAAAAAAATATTCTATATTTTTTATTATGATGTTAAATTTTATAAATAGTTCACTACTAATTTTAGGCAATATGAATGGTTACACTGAAAAAATTTATCACCTCAATAAAGAGTAAATAGTGTCAACCAAGGTTAATCTAAGTGAAAAGGAATAAAATCATTATAATTCATATTAGATGAGTTTAATTCAACCATTTTCACCTTATTATTGATTTTTTTAATGTAAACATTTCCATGAAAAGTATGTATATTATATTTAAAAAAAGAATTTTACAAAATGTAACTCTCTTAGTTTTAAATATATCATCAATGTCTTATTATGAAAACCAATAAGTTATGAATAAATATATATATCCATTTTCAAATTTATGAAATTATTTTAGTTATAAAATTTCATTTATAATTTTTGTATATTATAAAATTATATTAAATTCATTTGAAACAGATATCCAATATTTGTTCAATATTTTGTAAAATACAAAAAAAATGCATAAAAATATTAAATGTAATTTTACATCTATGAGTTATAGTGTTCCTAGAATTAAAAATATGAATAATAAATAGTACTATCATGTTAAATTATAATATTCAAATTTAATATTTTTATATATGTCATTTAAGTCAAATCAAATGAATATTGTGAAAATTTAAATTAGTGATATTTTATTAATATAATATTTTATTAAACTATTTAAAAATTTAATAAAAATTTTATTAAGAAAATTTGGATAATATTTCTTATAAAATTTAATCATTTAATCATTTTTTTTGTAAATATATATCTGATATGTAAAATTATCATCGTTTAAGAGTTTAAATGTTGTTATTGTGGTTAAGGTTTAAATGAGTTAACTAAGGGGTCAAACCAAAAAAACAAGGGTTTCAAATCCACTTTAACATTTAAAATTCTTATTTATTGATGGAAATTAAACCTCTTCGCATTTTATCTTTTAGGAAATATCATTTTTAGGCTTTTATATTATATTCTGCAATTTTTAAATTTTATTATTTAAGAAATTCCAAGAGTGACCCTACCATCAATTATAAATGGGAACTTCTCCTTTATCTTATTCAATCCAAATTCAGAATTATATCTTTAAAATAACCAAAAATATCTACAATTATTAATTCACATTATAGAGGTTCATACATTCACAATATTCCAACCGTAGGATCCTTATGAGGAGATCTGAAGGAGTTATTTCAAAGAAGAGGTAATCGCCTTAACCGACCACTTTCTTTTTTATATCTTCCTTACCTTTTCATAAAATATGTTACGTGTAATAAAATAATAATTTTTATATCATAACTTTTATTATTGCATCCAGCCTTTTTATAACATAAACTTTCATTACATTACACAAAACTGAGGATCTTTAAGGTTTAGTGTCTTGGAAACCAGGAACATAATATATGAAAACAACATAAAACATTCTTCTTAAAAACATTAAAGACTTCTAATTAAGTTAATCCTAGGTTCATTACTACATCTCATAACTTGGGGACATACATCAAAATAAAGGGTGAGCCGAATGCCCGGTAAGGGAACAAGAGAAACATTTAACACGTGAACTTGAGATACATCAACTATGTCATGAAAAAGAACTTTAAGGAATGAGAAAGAAATCATGTGGCATATCATAATAAAAATAACATTTTTCATAACTTTAATATGTGGCTACATAATTTAACATAGACAATCTTGAACATATCTCTAAGGTTCATCCCCGATGTGTCATTTGAAAATTACCAAGGTTATTCACCGAGATATCGTGAAAATTGTAATCTCTAGTGGTTACATCATTACCCAATGCATTGGAGCTCTATCAGGGAGCACCCTTAAATTTTCCATTATTATCATGTGAGCCACATATATCATCATCAATAATTTCATAAATAACCCATATAGCATAAAATAAATGGGTTTCATTTCAAAATCATAACGTTTTAAAAACTGCTTTAAAGACATGATCTTTACGTCACTTTAAACCCACGGAAGGGGAGAGCGGGTCTCATGTATGTAAATCCCAGAATTTAAAATAAAACATTTTGGTATAAATGTTAATACCCCTGTAGAAGAAAGATCTTTGAGTATTCACTTAATAAAATAAAAGACCTTTAGAACAAAAGAGAGACATTTTGAGGCGGAAATTCTACAGCATAATGGCTATGTTTCGGGGTTTTAGAAAACCTTGAAAAGAGAGGAGACATGGGTCAAACAATCATAAATGACCCATAAAATAGTATATGGAGAGAATATAATGGATATAAGATCATGGTAATGAGATTTTAAAGACTTAACATATGAAATGAAAAACATGGAGGAAAGACAAAAATAAGATTTCTTTTATGAAAATTCGACAGCCTAACGGCGTCACTTAAACTTCAAAAAAATGAAATTGAAGATATAAAATAGGGTATCTCATCATATGAACATATAAGATCAGTATGATATATATATAGATCATACCCCAAAAAAGGAACTTGAAATAATTGACATGAATGTAGAACTTGAAAACGAGAAGGGTGAAAGAACCACTTATAAATTCGACAGCTTAACGGTGCCACTTAAAACATCAAAATACTGAATTGAAGAGATATAATGGGGTCTCTCATCATATTATAATAAAATATGAGTATGATAGATATAGAGATCATACCCCAACATAATAAAAATGAAATTTAACGACTTTACATGAAAATAGATCTTGAAAAAAGAGAAGGGAGATAGAATCTATTGCAAAAACTTCGGCAGCCTAACGGCGCCACTTAAACATTCATAAAACTAAATAATGAGAGTATGAGGGGTTATTTCATCATATTAGCATGAAAATGGAAGTAATATGAATATATAAGAACATACTCCAACATAAGAACATGGAGTATAAAAGAAATTACATAAAAGAGATTACTTGAAAAGAAAGAGAGTGGTCGGATCCCTTACCTTAAAACGTAACTCTTAAAACTCAACGGTTTGGACCTTGAGGGGATTGAGGGAACCTTGGGAGGACTCCATGGGAGGTAAGGAGACCAGAACTTCATTGAGAATAATTTTGGAGTCCAAAGGATGAGAGAATGTCTTGGTATTTACAGGGAAAGTGAGGGGACAAGGCATTAATGGCCAAGGGAGACCTCATAAGTGGGTTTCTCAAAACCATGTGATCCCCCATGATATTTCCCATGAAGTTAGGCCACATGGGTCCCCCATAAAATAATTCATCACCTTTGGCCGGCCGACCCGTAAAATATCTCATGACATCATCATGACACAGTTATGATGTCATTAAACATACCGAAACCCTAAAACTATATTTTTACTATTCACTGAAAAATCAACTTTCTCTGAAAAATCCCAAAATATCACCTTAACGAAATATCAATGCTCTGATTTCAAAAATGAACTCTATTTTATAAAAATAATTTACTAAATATTTTTAATTTATTTTTTAAATAAATACTCTATTCACTGAAAGTTCATTTTTTCAGAAAAATCCCCAAAAATTACCATAACATAATATCGATGCTCTGAGTTCAAAAATGAAATCCATTTTATAAAAATATTTTTATAAATATTTTTATTTATATTTTTAATTAAAAAACACTATTCATCCGAAAAAACTAATACTTGAATAATAATTTATGAAACCATTTTTCAACCATTTTATTGAATCACATTACTTAATCAAGGTGCCTAGATTATATTAATACTTTCTTTAAGTGAGATTAATAATCCATTTGGTCACATTACTAATCATAATCATAAAATCATTATTCCTAATTTACTATTCATCAAAAATTAAGTTGATCTTATTAGACTCTAAATTTTGTACTGAACATAATTGTAGAAGACCATTTTTTAAAAATCATTACACATTTTTAATTATTTAAGGTTTACATAAACATTTTTTAAAATATCCTTTCTCTAAAATTCACCAAAAATATGCATACTATATTTATCCAGACATTTAAAAAGTCATAAAAATTATCATAAGAAGAAATCCCAATTTTTATTTAAAACAAAGGATTACATAATGCAGTTACAGTCTCCTTACATAGCCCCTTATCACACCAGCATAGGACCTAAGTGTAAGGTGTGTTAAGGTGAGAGAATCTGAGGGAGGCTCTGCCAACATCGCACGAGTAGTAATTTCTATCAGTTTGAACTTCTCATGAAGGAGATTCTGTTCTAGCTTCACACGATGAAGTTCAGCTTGGGTTTGGTCCACAGCAAAGCCGAGTGGTGCTACCACCTTCCCAAGTTCTGTTCGATGGGCTTCGATCGGTCCAAGACTACTAGGTAAGGCCATCGAATATTATTTTTATATTAATTAACCATGATTACTTGTATTTAGAGACAATAATCGAAACGTTTAGTTTCCAGCGGTCATATTGACCAATGGTCATATAACAGTCAAAACCCAACGGTCTCATTTTAATTATAATCATGTTATCAAATGAAATAGTTTTGTTGAGTATAAAAAAATAAAATAATATAACACAAAAAAAATTAGGAAACAAGATTTATTAATAATTTCGGGTTGTTACAATCTTCCCCCCTTAAGAAATTGCATCCTCGCAATTTTTAAAGTTGGGTTTTGAAATTTCATTTAAAGTCTCACATTGGAAAAGGAGTCTGTAAAACTATTACTTTAAAATAAACAAAGGGGAGTACAAAGGTCACCCGAGTTAATCCACACTAGGATTCCATGTAGGAAAACATGGACATGGAGCAGAAAACAAAGGGTCAAGTTTTGAGAGAGAGTGATAGAAAACATGATTAGGAGAATGTTAACCACTATAAAATCCCAAACTTATGATGTGTGTAAATGGTCTTTGATTATCAAGTAGGAAACGTAAACCAACAACATTTTTGTTTTACGTTCCTTTTCATAATTTTGAGGAATTCATTTACTATATAGAACAAAAACATAAGGAAATATACCTACCTTCCAGTAGAGTTTCATCCTTTAATAATTTTATACCAAAACTAATATTTTCTCCAAACGATGAGCATTCAAAACTACTTGGTCTCATCAAAATACAAGAATCATCTTCTAGAGAATCACATAATCCACAAAAGATTAACTATCTAATTCTTCTATCTTTAATAATTATCCCAAAAACATAAAGGTTCAGGTAAAAAAACTCTTCAAAAAGAAAGAATCACATAGGAATGGAAACTAATTTTAAATCTTCAAAGTTCCATGGTACTACTCAAAGATTATCAACGACCATTTCGTAAATAATTTTCCTTAAAATTCCTCAAAATAAACCAAACTATGATTGAAATCCAAATACAAGAAGGATTTGATAACATAGTCTTCCAAAATAAACTTCATCGTTCATCCCCAAACAACATAAACCACTCCAAACATCTTATAAAAAAATTATCTAACCTAAACATATTTTCCCCAATATAGGTTAATCATTTCCATAAGTAACCTATATTACCATAAGTTCACCTTAAATTCATCGATTCTTCAAAATATAAGTCAACCTTACTCCTCAATGAAAATACCATAGTAATATATTTACCTTGATCATATAGGGTCCCCAAAATAGTGAACGTATTCCAAAATAATAATCATATTTTAATCCCCTAATAATATCTGTCATATTAATATGTAAATCATCGCATTTTCTATCACATTGGTTGTTGGGACATGTTCTTCCATTTCCCACCATTAACTAAGAAGATAAATTATAATTAGGGGCTTAAATACTTAGACAATAATCATGAAAAGGAACTTAAAGCATATAAGGATAACTTGTAGAATAAAAGTATACCCTAACTTGTGATCCCCTAGTTTCTAAACTAGGTTATCCATGATCATATATTCTTATGTGAATCTGTATTTTATTTTATCTTTGTTCCTTTAACAATGGTTCATACTAAGATTATGAATTTAACAAAGCATATCCCCTGGGAGTGTCATAACCAAGAGTGCAGCAAGGCCCACTTTCGTGTACCAGTTCCAGTTTGAGTCTAGCTCAAAGCGGTGTTTTCGGGTTTTACCCCTATGTACATCTGTGCCAGAGCCACCTCTACCTGCTCGTATCCAGACAGGGTTGTATTTGCTTGGAAACCCCTTACTCAATACTCACCAAAATACCAGGAAGATTTCCTCTATTCAAAATTTTCTATAGGGTTATTCCTAAAGTTATTATATCACAATTTCCACAAATAACTAAACCATACTTTGATACCAACTATAGCATCCCTCTTTTTTATAACATAAACTTTCATTACATTACACAAACTGAGGATCTTTAAGGTTTACTTTCTTGGAAACCAGGAACATAATACATGAAAACAACCTAAAACATTCTTCTTAAACACATTAAAGACAACTCCTTATGTTAATCCTAACTTAATTACTGCATCTCATAACCTGGGAACAAACATCAAAAGAAAGGGTGAGCAGAAGGCCCAGTAAGGGAACAAGAGAAACATTTAACACGTGAACTTGAGATATATCAACTATGTCATGAAAACGAACATTAAGGCATGAGTAAGAAATCATGTGGCATATCATAATAAAAATAACATTTTTCATAACTTTAAGATGTGACTACATAATTTAACACAGAAAATCATGAACATATCACCAAGGTCCATCCCCAAGGTTTCATTTGAAAATTACCAAGGTTATTCACCAAGATATCGTGAAAATTGTAATCTCTATTGGTTACATCATCACCCAATGAATTGGAGTACTATCAGGGCGCACCATTAAATTTTCCTTTATTATCATGTGATCCACATATATCATCATCAAAAATTTCATAAATAACCCATATAGCATAAAATAAATGGGTTTCATTTCATAATCATAACGTTTTAAAAACTGCTTTAATGACATGATCTTTACGTCACATTAAACCCAGAGAAGGGGAGAGCGGGTCTCATGTATGTAAATACCAGAATTTAAAATAAAATGTTTTGTTATATATGTGAATACCCCTTTAAGAGAAATATCTTTGAGTATTCACTTAATAAAATAAAATAACTTTAGAATAAAAGAGAGTCATTTCGAGGCGGAAATTCTGCAGCATAACGGCTATGTTTTGGGGTTTTAGAAAACATTGAAAAGAGAGGGGACATGGGCCAAACAATCATGAATGACCCATAAAATAGTATATGGATAGAATATAATGGATATAAGAACATGGTAATGAGATTTTATATAAATTCCATATGAATTGAAAAACATGGAGGAAAGACAAAAATAAAATTTCTCTTCTGAAAATTTGGCAGCCTAACGGCGTCATATAAACTTCAACAAAATGAAATTAAAGAGATCAAATAGGGTCTCTCATCATATGAACATAGAAGATAAGTATGATAGATATAGATATCATACCCCAAAAAAGTAACTTTAAGGACTTGACATGAATGTAGAACTTGAAAACGAGATGGGTGAAAGAACCACTTATAAATTCGGCAGCCTAATGACGCCACTTAAAACTTCAAAATACTGAATTGAAGAGATAAAATGAGGTCTATCATCATATCATCATATAATATCAGTATTATAGATATAGAGATCATACCCCAACATAATATAAAGGAAATTGAAAGACTTTACATGAAAATAGATCTTGAAAAAAGAGAAGGGAGATTGAATCCGTTACAAAAATTTTGGCAGCCTAACGACGCCACTTAAACATTCATAAAACAAAATAATGAGAGTAAGAGGGGGTCCCTCATCATATTAGCATGAAAAGGGCAGTAATATGAATATAGAATAACATCCTCCAACATATGAACATGGAGTATAAAATAAATTACATATAATAGATTACTTGAAAAGAAAGAGAGAGGTCGGATCCCTTACCTTAAAATGTAACTCTTAAAACTCAAAGGTTTGGACCTTGAGGGGCTTGAGGGCACTCTAGGAGGACTCCTTGGGAGGTAAGGAGACCAGAACATCGTTGAGAATGATTTTGGAGTCCAAAGGATGAGAGAATGGCTTGGTATTTATAGGGAAAGTGAGGGGACAAGGCATTAATGGCTAAGGGACACCTCATAAGTGGGTTTCTGAAAACCGTGTGCTCTCCCATGATATTTCCCATGAAGTTAAGCCACATGGGGACCCCATACAATAATTAATCACCTTTGGCCGGCCAACCCAGAAAATATCTCATGACATCATCATGACATAGTTATGATGTCATTAAACATACTGAAACCCTAAAACTGTATTTTTACTATTCACTGAAAATTCAACTTTCTCAGAAAAATCCCAAAAATTTCACCTTAACCAAATATCAATGCTCTTATTTCAAAAATTAACTCAATTTTATAAAAATAATTTTCAAATTATTTTTAATTTATTTTTTAAATAAATACACTATTCACCGAAAATTCATTTTTTCAGAAAAATACCCCAAAATTACCGTAACATAATATCGATGCTCTAAGTTCAAAAATGAAATATATTTTATAAAAATAATTTTCTAAATATTTTTAATTTAATTTTTAATTAAAAAACACTATTCATACAAAAAAACTAATACTTGAATAATAATTTATGAAATAGTTTTTTAACCATTTTATTGAATCACATTACTTAATCAAGGTGCCTAGATTATATTGATACTTTCTTTAAGTGAGATTATTAATCCATTTGGTCACATTACTAATCCTAATCATAAAATCACTATTCATAATTTAGTATTCATCAAAAATTACGTTGATCTTATTAGACTATAAATTTTGTACTGAACATAATTGTAGAATACCATTTTTTGAAAATCATTATAAATTTTTAATTATTTAAGGTTTAAATAATCATTTTTTAAAATATCCTTTCTCTAAAATTCACCATAAATATGCATACTATATTTATCCGGATGGTTAAAAAGTCATAAACATCATCATTAGAAGAAATCCCAATTTTTATTTAAAACAAAGGATTGCACAAGGCAGTTACGGTCTCCTTACATATCCCCTTATCACACCAGCATAGGACCTAAGTGTAAGGTGTGCTAAGGTGAGAGAATCTGAGGGAGGCTCCGCCAACATCGCACGAGTAGTAATTTCTATCAGTTTGAACTTCTCGTGAAGTTGATTCCGTTCTAGCTTCACACGATGATATTCGGCTTGGGTTTGGTCCAGAGCAAATCCTAGTGTTTCTACCTTCTTCCCAAGTTCTGATAAATGGGCTTCGATCGGTCCAAGACTACTGGGTGAGGCCATCAAATCTTCTTTCGATATTAATTAACTAAGATTACTTGTATTTAGAGACAATAATAGAAAGGTTTAGTTTCCAACAGTCATATTGACCAATGGTCATATAACAGTCAAAATCCAATGGGCTCATTTTAATTATACTCATGTTATCAAATGAAATAGTTTTGTTGAGTATAAAAAAATAAATTAAAATAACAAAAATAATCAGGAAACAAGATTTATTCAAAATTTCGGGTCGTTACAATTATTATATGTTACTATGATTATAAAATCACCATTATCCACCCTCTTTCCTATCAAATGGGATGTGGAACGATTTCTCATGTGAATATATGGATTACAGTCTCCATGTAGTGATATAATTCATTTCCATGAAAATATTTAATTTATAGTTATTATTATGGATTAAGGTTTATATATTATATTTATTAAATAATTATATTTTTTAATAATAATAAGATATGTACCATCTTAATTTCTATTGTATTGAAAATGAGATCATTGCTCATGCATACATGTGGACTAACATCTACATGAAGAGATATAATTCTTTTTTCATTCCTATTTTATTTGGATAGTAATAAATATAAATTAAATGAATATATATCATATATGTGATACTATAATTAATTTTTAATGGTAAATTACTATTATTTTTTATTTCATCCATAAAAAAACTAAAACAACATTTATAAGAACGTATGGCATATCGTCTTCATTAATGATGTAATTCATTTTTCTATACATAATTTCACAGATAACTGCATGAAATTTTATAATGAATATATATAATATCTCTATCATGATTTAAATTATGGATATAATGTAACCATGATCAAATAAAAATTTTCAAATCTTCTAAACAAAAACATACCTGAAAAAATTATGCAAATATCACTAGGAATAGTAATTTTAATAAAGAATTTTAAAAAATGGGAGATAATGGTTTATAGGTAAATAATATATGTATGATATATATTATAATTGTTTACTAAAATTAATCAAAAATATTTATTTATAATAAAAATGCTTCCAATTCATTTGCAGGAAGTCGGGCATGAGGTAAGTGATTTTTGTCTCAATTTTATTTCTATGAGACGCATGACAGATTCCCCAATTATTAATTTTATGTCATATATATACTACCCATGAATTTATTTTATCTCTATTATTATGAATATTGTGTGGATTTATATTTACATTTTCTGTTATTTTTTTAATGGGGCTTACGATTCCATTGTTACCAGTGCAATAAAAGGATTTATGTTACAATCTCGTTATTTAAATGTATTCTTTCTTATTGAGATTATAAAGATGAATTGTTATGATATATATACCAATAAACTCATTAATTTTATTTTCCTCTAGTTACAAATTTAATTTACATGTCTTTATTCATTTTCCACTCCTTGTGTACTCAATAGACAGAAAATATGTTTTATGTAAAATTGTCATTATTTCCCTCTTCAACTGAAGAACATTTTTCTTCCATATTAATTTTTTATAACAATGTTTTTAAAAATGATTTAAATAATAACTATTTATTTTATAAATTAATTTTTATCATTTTTTTATTTTTTAAAAAATCAATTAAAATGAATACACTTATCCTTTTCTAAATGAGGAACTTTTTGAATATTTACCAAAATTTGGAAAGAATGTTTTTTTTACTTATTTTCCTTGAACATAAATTCCTTAAATCATTAATTATAAAAATTATAAAAATTATATTATGTGTTTCCAAGTATATTTTATAATAAAATTACCTTCCTAATAATTTTTTTTCATATTAACTTTCTGAAATATTATATCCAAAGAGGAAAGGGTGTTTTATGGAAAAATGTTTTCATGATATTGTAAGTGTATTTCAAATAATCCAAGATAACAATCCTTTATTTTACATATTATTTACTAGGGATATGTACCAAGGATACCATACATTCTCTTTATATGAATGGATTATTTTTTTGATGAATATATTTCTATGAAAACATGAGTCAGGTGTTTATGGTTAGTTAACCATAATCAGAAGTCGAGCTTGTGGAATCGGTTGTAGTTTATGTTTTAACGGTATAAAAGAATTTAGGGAATGAATTATTGTGTTGTAATTTGTCTTCCATTCATTATTTCATGATTATCATGGGTCAGTTTCTACCAATTATTTTCAATATTCTTTACTTTTGGCTGTTGGGTCTTTTTTTGTTTCATTGTGAGGATGAATACCTCTGTTTATTATCTTATTTTATTCATTAACTATTAGAGGAAAACTTTAAATCTAGAAATATTTATCTATATATGAAATGAATATTTATTTTTATGTATTTATCAAATCCTGTTTTGGATGAGGATAATAAGATTATGCCCCGGAGTTTCAACCATCGGTAGAAAAACTGATTCAGTTCCATCCTATGAACCAAAAAATTATAATATTTTCATTTACGTTTCCTGCTACTATGAAAGAATTCAAGGATTTCTTTTTGTTGAAGCCATACATATTAAACCTCATGGATGAGCTTACCCTAAAGGATATTCATATTCATTGGTGGCATGAACTGGGTAGTGTGACCACTAGCCTTCTTGGAAGAAATCATTGAGATATCATGTATAGATCGTCTCAAACATGTCTCATGCAATCTGATATTTTGTTTTTTTTCATGGAAATATCAGATTTTATTCCCCTCAATAAACTATTGGTGTAATATATTTACACCTCGTGTTTTTATTGAAATAATATTTTTAATAAATTCATTTGGGGCATGAATTGGGTGATCAACTCATGTCACCCCTTTTATAAAAAAACAGGTTATTCTATGATGATAATAATAAATTTATATGAAACATATTTCTTTTACATTGGTTATTTGGTTATAAAAATAAGAATTGTATTTGAAACCTCTTTCATTTCCAAGAGTAATTACATGACAAAATGAAATCCATTTATTATCATGGGATGTGATATAATGAATGTATTATGATTATATAGCACACATATGTATTATTTCTATTGTATGATGAGTTGGACTTATTCTCCCTCAAATGAATTGGGTAATGAAATATATCCCATGGTAAAAATTTTATTTCAATGGGTAGTGAACCTAGTTTAGTAAGTGAATCTATCCTCTACGATAGTCATTGGAGTGGACCATGACTACTTTGATTTTTCGGGGAGGAAACCAAATGCACTATGAGAGTCTTCAGAGTAAAAATTGACAACTATGATGGTATCTAGAGTGATCCAAATCCAATAATATAGTATTTAGACTAAACAATGACTACTATGATGGTTTATGATGTTAATCTAATCCACTAAGATTGACTTGGGTGTGGTCCATGGATACTATTATGGTTTGGAGAGTAAACCCAATCAACAATGATAATCACCGAAGTGAGCATTGAAAACTATTGGATTTATTTTCTATGATTATTTTTATGACACACTAAATTTTTTTATATTGATGTTATGATATCATAGTTCATGTTCATTGAATATATTATGATTCATGTCTTATGAACTGCTATGTTAATTCCATGACATAAGATTGTGATATATGATTCCAATGGTATTGATATAAAAGGATAAGATCATGTTCTCATACCTCTATGACCATGTTATACTTATGTGAAATTGATAACCCCCATGATTACCCTTAATGAGCATCTAATATAAAACTTTATTATGTTTCCTTTCACTAGGTTGCAATAAATTTTTTTAGGATTGATATTATGATGAAGTGTTCTAGTTACGAAGAACATAATGGGAGACTCTTTTGAACTTGCTATATATGTTATAATTTCCCCAATAAACTAGACCTATATGATTTTGGTGGGGATAATTTTGTTATGAAATGAATATTTCAATAATAAAAATATATATCTGTATGAAAAGTATGGTTCACTATAATATAAAAATGTCTAGTTGAAAATTTTAAATGAGATGAATGGGGAATTTATTAAAATTCAAACCCTGTATCATGGTAAATAAATATATACACACCATGTAGTTTGAATTAATTTGTAAAGTAATTTAATTTTGGTGTAATTAGTTTTAGATAACATAAATCATGATTGTTGTGTACTCAAATTAAATAGGAAATGAATTACATAATGTGTAAACTAGATATGAGGGGTGTAATTATCTATAATCATCATAACTAGACTACTATTGTATTTATGTGTAATACTACTTATCATTTAATTTTTTTCAAGATATGTAATGGAGTTACACCCCATGTTGTCACAAATTTTCCATGTAAAAAACATGTATTCAACACACAATTTGTAAATAATAAAAATGAAATTCAATTAATTACACATCATATCGTTTGAAAACACGACATCCATGTTAGGTTAGGGTTAAATGTTTTGAATTCATGTTACATTCTATATAACCCTAAATATCATGTTCTATATTATAATTCAATTGGATATGTAATTACACAATACATTATGAACCCCCATAGAACTATATGTGTTTTATGTAATTACATCATTATTAGTTAAACATTACCACACAGTGTGTAATTAGGTCTCACATCATCAAATCTATTCATGAAGTTATGTTTTTTTCACATATAGATGGATTAAACATGTATCCTTCAACTATGGTTTACCCTTTCTCAGTTGTATGATTGTGATTATACAGATTTTCTCAACTTAACAGATTTAGAATGAAATATTGGATGAAATTTTAACAAAATAATCTTGACATTGATTAAGAGAATTAAATAATTATAAAAAAACTATTAACTATAATACCACTATGGGATTCCATGTGTAGTGATATCATTAATATAAGATAATTATTAATTTAAAATATATAATTTATTTAAAAAAATGAATTCCCTATGTCTTGATATTTTCTATTCCCTAAATATGATTAACGTTCAAACCCCTATTCATGTTATGCTATTATTTCACTAAATTGATCCCAAAATTGAATACATCTAGCGGGGATCCTAAAATCTTCATGATCTCTCAATGATTAGTATGTAATGTCAAATGATGATATGAAAAAAATATCTTTCAATGTTCACCCTGATCACCCCCAAAATAATTTATTATTGGGGATTTTCAATGTATCGTTATTTAATTATTGAAAGGTAGGGAGATGGGTGGGAAGAATATTATAGTACATATGGGGAAGCCATGAAATGATCATTATTGATATTTTCCTTGGAAGATAATGTGTTGTACATATCAGAAATTATTTTTCACATAATTCAAAATGATACAATTTTGTAAATATAGTGCTATGTTTTATTCTCTATAATTGTTCTAAGGAAACTTATCAAATAATAAATCTAACTTATATTACCTTATCTGATAATAAAATTAATGTTGTTATTTAATGTAACACTATTAATTTCATAAATGGAAATCATTATCTAAAATAAACAATTCCTTTTTTATTTAAAAGAAAATTTATATTATATCATTTATACTAATGGAAAATTATCTGATCCCGATCACTTAACTCAAAATTTAATAAAACATGAATAACCTAAATGAGTACATGTTATATTCATTATCCTAAAAATTAATATCTATTTTAGAATTCAAGTAATTTAAAAAAATATAAAATAATTATTAGTGCTTTCTTATCTAATAAATTACGATATGGAGAAATATTTTATTTCTGGGTTTTATGAAAAAATATTCATTTAAATATATAATAAACTTATAATTATAGTTTGAATATAGCAATCAATAAGTATAAAATAATTATTAATAATATATCTTAGGAATGGTATTACATCTAAGGATTAAATATAAAGGGAATTTAATTAATCTAAATTAAAACACTCTGTGTTTGTATCTCTATATCTCTCACTCAATGGTATTAGTAGGCATTCCTATAGTCCAATATTTTCATCTGGAAACTTGTGAGTATGCCAATAGAGAAAAAATTAATATTTAAAGGACATAAACCAAATAGTAATGATCAATGTGTAATACAATCCATTATTTTACATATATCATATAAATAAGGTTTAATAATCATGTCATTGATATATATATGTTTATTATTTCATTATATGACATATTGAAATTAAACTGAAAATCACCATGTCCATGTGAATTTAGTTCAACCATTCCCTTCCATTCAAAGGGTCTAATATAATATCCTCCCATAATTGAAATAGAATATTACTATATTGACTAATCCATTAATGCAGAATCACTCATGAAACAACCAATTTTCCCTACATCACTATTATAATATATCATATAGTGTTTTATTCAATACACTAAATTATGTGGATCATGATATTGATTAATATTAAACTCAATGTAAAGTATTATTATAGATTCTCATACAAAACAAAAACCAATAATATGTAAAATTTATAATTCATATATATGTTTTTATTTTTGAAACCTCCAATATTATAGATTAAAAAGTGAATCAATGAGGTGATGATTCCTAATCTTCTTAAAAGAATCCAGAAAATGAAATTTAAACAAAGTTTACATCCTTTTGTGGAATGTAATCTGTCTTTTGAAAACGTACATAAGAATATTATCATATCACTTCAAGGTTCTAATAATAGTGGTGAAATTATATGTACTTTTAATGTGACAATTAATCTGGCACATTATATCTTTAAATTGACAAAGAATAGAATAAACGATTTTATTACTTATTTTTGCAATATACAATACATTAAATGTGAATGTAATCCAATGTGGAATGTAGTTGGTTCTAGGAAAAAAATATCTATAATTATTTTTATGTTATGATGATGTCCTTATATTTCTCTTTATTTTGAGTATTCAATTACTATAAGATTTTAATAGATTGAGATGGTTCCCAGGAATTAGTATAGGTCCTAGGTATCTATGGGTTTTTTATTAACTTAATTTTTATTTATCCTATTACATTCATGAATTAATATTTTAACCAATTATGTTTGCATCACGGAGTTATAATTCAAATTTACAAACCACTTAATTATTTAGACTAGTTGACTAAATTATATTGGCTATAAATAGATTCCATAGACTCATCCTTTTGGATTTTGTTGGGAATGTGATCAACTAGATTCCATTGGGGAATCGTATTTATATATTTCGTTCTGGGAAAATATTGAGATTTTAAAATATACTTTTGATGAAATCAAGGAGTAGAAATTAGTTTATTATAGATTATCAAAAAATCATGACTATGTGGAAATAATGGGTAATGAAGGAATATCCCAAGCATAATAGGAAAATATAGATGTTTTCATGATAAATGGGTACTTCCTCTTATGCATAAGAAGGTGAAAATGATTCCAATCAATTTCAGTGGAAAATAAATGCCTTTTATATGAGGGAATTGTCTTTCAGTTAATATTCTATACTCTCTAAAACTATTACGATGTACTACATAAGAGAATGATTCTCGGGGATTTTTCTGAAGTATAATAAAAATATATAAAGATCAGTGGGTCAGATCAATATTGTGGGTGATAACATGGATGCTCAAAAACATGATTATATGGATCATTAGTTTACCCATAAATATAGAGAGACTAGTAATGTTCATAGAATAATAATTATATATTATATTTTCTAGAAAACTCTTTCATTGATATTACTAAGTTGGGTGACTCCATGGTCCTAGATGAAATAAGAATTTATATTTTTTTTCCATTCATGCTTCTATATAAAAAATTAACCAATGAATGATTTGTTATTAGTAAATATTAAAATTTCAATAGGGTTTCATTAATTTTCATATATATACTAAAAATTGATAAAATTAAAGTTGATAAGGTCTATAATTCAGGTGTAAATAATGAAGAGCTACACTATCTTTATTAAAAGAAACCCTATGTCTCATATGTATAATTTTCCCGATGAATTTCTCTATTGATGACTTCACAATGCATATACTTTTATTAAATTCTCATTTATTTTAAAAATAGAAATTACAACTATACATGGACTTGGAGTACATATCTTTCAAATACCAGTACAGGTCTAAAGTCATGAATTTTTAGCATTCCAAATTATTATTTTCGGATTTGAATGTGGAATAATAAAATATTAGTTGGGTGTGTGGTTCAACATGAGTATTAAGAAGAGGATTATGTATACATTGTGGGTGTGAATTGTTTCTCCTAATATATATTGTTGTGGCTGCGACTAAGGATCAATGACTTTAATTTTCATCTCCATGACTAATTTAGTTTTTTTGTATGGTATTTTTCATTCTCAGTACAGGTTTTCTACTCTAGTTTATGAATTTTTATGTTATATTGAGGTTGGTTTTTTATGTATCACAAACTTTGAAAACCCATTATAAAAGGAGAAGATAAGATTATGGAATTTTCACCAGTTCTTTTTTTTGATATTGGATCAATGATTTCATGGTTTAACCAAAATATAATATACATAAATATAAAATAATTTTAGAATAATATTCCAAACATATCATAATAATATATGCCCAAGATTCATAATTTATTTTTTTCATTATTGTCAAGATACACAATCATCTTATATCATGAATGGTATTCTACATCTCCTGTAACATTATCACGTAGGAAACTTCTTATTAATTCCCTAATTAAATCCTTACCACAAAATTTAGAGAAATGAAACATTAGAGAGGATAATACCATGTGATATATAAGAGTATTCATTGGACTAATAAAAAAATGACCCATTTTAAGAATACGATGCTCATAAGTGTATCAGAACATGATCATATCTTTTGAGAAATCATACCCAACCATTCTTATTTCATAATCCTGAAATAAGGGTTTTACAGACCCTTACACATGTAGATTTATTAACCAGATAAAATGATCAATGTGATCAAAAAATAATGATAAGAACATGTAATAGAGAGTGGTATAAATTGTGTGTCATAATCCTTGTAATAAAAATCATATATCAAGGATACCCACCATGAAAATCTTTAAAATTTTGTCTTGGGATAACCACATATGTACTAGATTTGGGAATAGGATAACCATCTATATATCCTATTTTGGGATTTCAATAACACTATGTGTACCCTCCATTAAGGCCATGATTAATTTTAGGATGATAAAGGACCAACCCACCATATAATCATAATATATTCAAATGTAATCCCCAAGATTAGGAAAATGATAATCATTTCATCATAGATTAACACATGGAAAATAAAATCGGTTTCATCAATATGTCATTATCATATAATAATAATAAATAAAATATATAATCAATAAATATAAAATCATTTTATAATATCTTTAGTGAAAAATATGAAACATTGATGGATGTTGTCTTGGATAAATATATATTTAATGGATTACTAGAACATTTCATGATGAAAATAATATTTTCATTTCCAAATAAATTATTTAAAAATTAAAATTTCTCAAACATAAAGTATTTTTTATAAAAATAAACATGGAAAAATTTAAATGATTAATTAAATAATTAAATATAAATTACGGCAGAAAAACACATTTATGTAGTATATTTTAAAACAAAATTCATTCATTAAATTGAAAAAAGTACCTCATTCAAAAAATGGGAAGAAGATTCAATTTAAAAAAATTTAGAAATAAAAAAGTGAAAAAATTACTTTTATCAATTATTATCAAAGAAAAAGGCATTAGTAAAAATATTATAATGAAAATATGTACATGGAAGAAAAAACATCATAACCTAATAGAAAAATAAATTCAGTTTAAAAAAACATTCTTTTTAACATATGATTATACTGAAATAGAAAAATGAATAGAAAAAAATTAAATTTCATGAAATTGTCCATGGATAATAAATTTAATATTATTCTTGATATATAAACCATTTAATTTAGTTTTTCTAACTATATGATTAAGGAATCCCTACAAAATATGAGATTATAATGTAATACCCTTCCCCCTTATCTAACTGTTGAATTGAAACCACCCGGAGATAAAAAATAAAAAATTTCTTTAAATACCACAATTAAAATGTATTATTTCCATATAATACCAAAGGGGTAGTTTTTAAAAAACAATATGGAAATAATTTAGGAATATGACATATGTATCGCAGAAAAAAAAAGTGAGATAAATAACCATTAGGTCATGTTTCATCCTTCATATTTGTTCAAATAATATTTTTAATAAATAGAGATTTATTATAAATTTTTACTTGAAGCATATATATATATATATATATATTACATTTTCTTATTCCAATATAAATTCCAATTAATCCTTTATTAAAAATTCATTGTTAAAATATGTATTTGAAAGAAAAATGGTTCGTTTTCTATGCTTTTTATAGTTCGAAAGTTCCCAAACATTCACCTTTTCCTTGGTAAAATTTTATAAAAAAATATTAATCATGTGATAATAATCATATTTATTTATTATATTTAGATTTATAGACATTCATATAATGTGGTGGTGAAAATTAAAATCACGGATATTTTCGTCCATACATATGCTCAACTGATATTTCCACTTTTCAATGGTTTGAATAGAGAATGATAAAAATAAAATCACCATTAAATAAAAATTAATATATACTATAAATCTAATATATTCATTAAATCTATCATTATTACCATCATTGTAAACTATAAATGAAAGATGAATTACATCACCTCATAGAGGTGGTAGTCCACACATACACATAAGAAATATTATTTTTCCTAATGGATGAGAAGATTAGAATGTATATAACAAATTTTAATTAAATAAGAAAAATATATTCCTAATTATTATATATAACAATTAATTACTTCATAACAAAAAACCGTTAATATTGGTGATAGAAAATGAATCACATTGCTATGTGGTGGTGATGTCTTCACGTGCGATACATTCATATCCCATTTGATGGGAATGAGGTGGAAAATGGTTATCCCATAATAAAAAAACTACTAAGTGTATTTGTGATACAATATACATCATTTTATGATGGTTAAAATATATTTTGTAGAAGAATGATAAGAAATAAAAGTCAAAAAAGTTGGGGAAGATGATTATATCATCTTAGAGAGACCACCTTTAATGTAAACCATTAGCCTTCATATAATGGTCTTAGGTTAAGAAATGAAATCACTCAGATGAATATAAGGAAGATATAAATGTATTATTGAATGTATCGAATGATATAGAGAGAAAAAAAATTTGTGAATAAATTAGAAATATATGTACACATTTATTATTATGGGAAATGGAAAACATGGAATTCCCTAAATGATATAAATATAATTTATATCTTAATAATTTAAAGTGGACCTAGTTATTAAAAAATGTTTATAAAATTTGTGATATATTCTTAAAAAATTACAAAAATAATTTTTAGATATCCATGGGAGCTATTTTGAGCCTTAGGTCCTATTAAAATCACATTAAACCCGTTTTAACCATAACCATGTAAGAATAAATTGTTACCATGATAACAAAATAATATTAATAAAATTAATTTTTTTCCTCTAATAGATATTGAAAATTTGATTCCAAATTTGGAATACATATTTTTAGAATCATAATCTAATGTTATTTTAAATTACATTTTTTATAAGATTAGATAATGAAAGGAAACTAGTTTGAATGAAAATCTATGATTTAAGTGTAAAAGTAACATAAAATCTACTTAAACTCATAATATATTTTCCATTATTTTTTTAATAAAATAATAAAAATGGAACTTTTTTATTTATTTGTATCAACCTAGAACGAAATTTAAAATTTCAACCAAAATATTAAATGAAAATACCCAAAAATATTTTTTCTTCTGAATGAAATATTATTTACATTCATAAAATTTATGAATTCCTCAAAAATTACAAAATTTTATTTCAATATATATAATATAACTCTTTAAGAAAATTCTTTCTATAAACCCACTCACACAATAGGTTATAAAAAAGTATCAAAGGCATTTTAATGTAATACATAATTTTTTAAACTTGTTTTACCCATACCGACCTGAAAAATCTATAACATGGTTACTATTTATAATGAAATAATCTATTGTTCAGACTATTACATTATATTAATTTTTTAAATTCTAAATATGGATTCCATTTTGTAAATATTTAATTTCTATATGTTGAATAAATTCATTTTTAAATTTCCACACAAAAATAATTGAATCTAATCGTTAGAAGATAAATTTTTAGCATAAAACAAGAAATATTATTATTCAAGGCCACCTAAAACCATTTAAATGAATGATAAAAAATTTGAGTATTTATAATACATAAATTCGATTAATATCATTCATAAATATAGATAAATTTAGTTTATTTGGAAAATAATGAATTGAATGCATAAAAATATATTTTTTGGAAAACAATTCTATGTTACATTCAAACGATTTTATATAAATTTATAACTAATTGATGACTAATGAATTGATTTTATTAATTTGTTAAAAAGTATTTTTATAATATATTACTATTAATTACATCTAATATAATGGATAAGGGATATCTTTCAGAATAAATAATAATAAATTTTTATTATATCATTGCTCGTTTAAACCCATGGTTTGTTATAAAGAAGAAATAAATAGAATAAAATTTATTTTAAATGAAAAATATCATAAAATCTAATGATATTAAAGTGATTTTTTTTATTTTTATGTGATTATAATTCAAAATTTGGAGTCTATATGTGGAAATTTATTCCACTAGTTCCTTCTGTGATATTTTACACGTCCTTTTGAAGATAGTTGTTTCTTTTTAGATCATCAAAAAATAATTTCAATGTCTATAATAATCAATTAGTTTTATCTAGTCTAACATTATAATAATTTTAGCATAAAATTATTGAAATATCTAGAGTTTATTTTTTTATGTATCTATATTTGTGTTTCCTAAGATGATAGTTTGTTTATAAATTCACTAATTTTTATAGGTTCAGTACATTACTGACAGTTGTAGGGAACTACATTTTTTCGAAAGATGTGGTTTACTTGAAAATTAAAGGAATTATGGTTTTATTTCCATTTATTATGATTTTTGTTTACTTGATTCAATGTATCCTCTGTGGTGTTTAATTTATATTGGGGTTGGGATCTACATATTTTTCCTTCTTTATGTCATGATTTGTTGCCCTTATTTATAGTAATAGGATTATACAATTACCACTTAATAATACATTAATTTCTATAAAAAAAATATATAATATAGTTTAAAATATATTATGAATTACTTTTCATATTATCGATTATTAATCACAATATAAATTACCCGTATTTATATTAATAATAATTATTATTAAAAAACATTTATTGTAAATTATTAATTACTAATTAATATTTATATTGTTATTAATTTAAATACCCATTATTAATTAAAATTAAAAATAGAAGATTACATCGTATGGTGTCAGATATTAATAACCATCCCTCATTCAAATAGAAGAATGAAACAAAGATATAAGTAAAAAAAAGAAAAATACGTATTCAACAATGAAAATATTAACCAAAAAATAGATACATCATCATGAATAAAAAATCTTATTTCAAGTTTCATATATTTTAATTAACCATATACACATCTTAAGAAAGGAGACTCCTATTATGATAGGTGTATAAAATTCTTGGCTATAGGGACATCATTCTCATTACTAGTTTTCCACTATTTTCAACCACTGATCCTCAAAGTTCCTTACAGTTTTAGAAATATTAGGAAGGAACCCCCCCCCCCCCATTGTAGTTTATTCTTAGTAATATCTAGGTGGAAACATTCTCTATTTGGAGCATAATATTTTTTATAGGGCGGATATAATCTCATAATATAGAGAGAGGGAGAGGGAGGATGGTGGATCCTGGGATAAGCATGGAGATGACAAACCAAAATGAATCTGATGGTGATAGAAATAAAATCCATTGTGTTCTGCAAAAATTATCTATTATGTCGGGATAAATGAACTTTTTCATTTTTCTTGAAAATCCATGATGTTGGGGAATTCCCATGATGATGTGATTAAACTGAATAATAATTGTTCTGAGGTGGTGGAACATGTTTCTATACATTCTTTCAAAGACTTTGATACCCCTCAACCTAAAAGGATCAACATGAAGGGAAGTACAACCAACATATTATACATTTATGATGTGATAGAAAAGAAATACATGCTCAATGGAATTTATGAAATAAAAATGTTTTTTGATAGATTTAATGATTTGATATGGACCTCTCTAGATATTGATTCATTTCAAGAAACATATATCACTCAAATATGGATCATATATGGATGATGATGCATTTTAACATTAAGAAAACACATGTTATAAAATGGACGATTTCATCTTAGCCTATTTTAATACCTCATGTGTTCATCTCATTATTTATTTTTTATATTCTTCTATATCACACATAAAAAGTGGCGAACTGTGAATTTGTCTTGATGATTTTTTAAAAACACGGATCATAAATGGGTAGTAATCGCATATTTCAACAATTTGAAATTCATAATGGTAAAATTGTATCTCTATTCAAGAAAATTGAAAATTTAGATTTATCATAAAGTATTGAAATTTCTAATATTTTTGAGGTATCTCTTGCAAGATCTGAAAAAACATGGGATATATACACTAGAATGGAAGACAAGCAAGTAAGTATGATGGGTGATTTATTAAAATGAATGATAGGAGTTGTCCAGATGGGTTCTCAAGTTTCACCCTTCCAAATCATAAATTCGATAAAATTTCAGTAATTTTTGAAATCACCACTTAGACTACTATTTTAGTGTACCTAAATTTTCATTTTAAAAAGTGTTGGATCATTACACAAGGATGTAGGTAGGTAACTTTAGAGGAACAAAATTGCAATATTATTGGATAAAAATTACATGTATTTAATGGAAAATTAAACCTTAATTAATGAATATTAATTGATTTTAGTCTGATAACCTTCTCTAAGATTGATTCTCTTATCAAGGATGCTGATGATAATATTTCACAACACCAGATCAAGAATAGTCATTATACTTATCCATCTAGAGAGAAACTGAAAGCTTAATCGAGACAAGATAATGTATTGATTAATATTGAGAGGTTGGAATGGAATCAACCAAATATAAAATGTATGGAGGGGGATATAAATATAATGTTCATTTATAGGTTGAAAATTGAAAATAGAATAAGAAAAATGAATATTTCTATTTATAATGATGGGATTTTTCACACCTCTTAGGATATAGTCTCCAAAGTAGTAGTGGATTCTTTTCAAGGGTGATATTCTAATGTTGGATTTTTCATCACATCAGGAATTGCTAATAATAAACTTTTATTTATTGAGGAACACCAAAATCAAGATTTAATTTCCCATTAAAGGAAGAAGTTATAGGGTCCTTATTCTCTCTGAATATGGATAATATAGTTGGTCCAAATGGATTTAAAAATAAATTCATTATGTTTTACTATGACATTGTAATGGATGATACAGATGGAGAAATGTGAAATTTTTTTAATGCCTCCATGACTTATGTAATAAATTCATATTTCATTTATTTCATTCAAAAGATAGAAGGTTCAATTGATATTAGGGGCTTTAGAGCAGTTACTTTAGGAAACTATATTAATCAGATTATTAGAAAACATCATATGACTAGTTTGTGTTGAATTTTAAAGGATCTCAACAAACATATCAATATGGATTTTTTAATGTTAGAAAAATTCTAAATTTCTTATTTATATCATCATTGAGTTTCAACCAGATGATGAAACAATTAAGGCAATTTTTCACTCAAAATTGAGAGGTCAATATCAATTTATACTCTGTAGTTGAGTTCCCTTGATTCTATTCTCTAGAAATATGGATTTTGACAATATTTTAATAATATTTTCAACAATACTCTAACCTCACAAATATTATCCATACTTATTAAAGGATCACCATGGGGATTCATTCAATACACAATAGGAGTGAGATTGGGTGATCTTATTTCATGGATCTTATATTCAATTGTTAAAGACTATATGAGAAAACACATAAATGATTTTATAAGATATGGATATTATAAGTGAATTAGAATAGAGAGATATGATTCCACTCCAACTCATCTTTTATATGATGATGAAATTCTCCGAATAGAATAGGCCTATAATGAAGCCATTTTGATGTTTAAATATATTTATCACATTATGAGGATATAGAAGGACATACCATTAATTGGAATAAATCTTTTATAGTGTTTGTGGAGGGAGTTTGTGTGGGAAGGAGTAGAATTATCAATAGAAGGATTGAAGCGAAAAAGGGATACCCAATTTAGATATCATGGTGTACCATTATTTTGGGGTAAGGTGATGAATATGTAATTCAGGATTATCTACTCTATAATTATTAATAACCTAGCTGGCTGTAAATGACAATCAATGTCTCATGCTGAAATAATATTTCTTGTCAATTTAGTGATTAGATCTAAATTTCATTACTCCTTTTCTTTGTATATATGGAATACAGATATAATAATTATTCATAAGGATTTAATAGGAATTTCATATGGAATGTGTTAGTTCATTAAAGGATGTTGATGAATATTGTAAACAGATAGTGCATTATAAATGTTAAAATGGGACCCTTGGAATTAACGATATAAGGATCTTTAATTAAGGGTTTATTATAAAATTTACATGGAATATACTAATCTATACTGACATGTTGTGTGATTTTCTCTCTTATAGTTTCAAGATGAGATTTTTGAATTGATACTCTCATCACCTTAATTATTCTATCTAAGAATTTATAATGTAGGGATTCAATCACATTAGGTAGAGAAATTTTCATATGGTGCATGAATATTCCATCTTTAACCGTTGGAGTTACTAACGGATAAGACTACCTATTAATTACATCATCTCCATTCCAACATACATGGCCATGATATGTATTTCTAATCTCTTGATTTATTTTACAATCGAGACAGTTGTGTTCCTTCTTAAACTAGTATGGAGATTCAAATGTACTCCTTTATTGATGTGGATAACATGGTCTAGAAACACAAAATGCATTGTAAATTCAATGTGAAGTATATTTATAAGGTATAGTATGATAATTATTCTCCCAAACCAACATGGATCCCAAACTCTATGATACATTATATTCAACCCTCCAAATATCCTCTTCTTTGGAGGATATGGATGAACATGGCCTACTCATGAATAATTAATGATGGTTGGGAAGTATGTAGTCTCTACATTCCATCTATGCATGAGGAATAAAAAAATACACAACATCTCTTATTCTATTGTCATTTTTCATAGGGAATTCAGTGGTATGTTGGTTATATCTTTGGGGTGAAACTTTTAACCACCTTGAAGGTGGAAGAAAACGTGTTGTACACTAGATGTTTTGTCCTGGGTGAGTATGTTTAATTTTTTTTTAGATTTAGTAGGCTCTCTTTTATGTACTATTTAGGAAGAAAAAAATTTCCATTCCTTTGATAACCTTTCACCTTAACTGGACAATTATATTATTGTCATTCACATAGAAATTTTTAATGATTCAATTGTTCACACTTGGGCAATGTATAACATTGTTGTTGAACTTATTTTATTGAGATCACTGGGTATTATGGGAAGATCAAAACAACCCCTGATGTTTAAATATGTGCACTAAATTACCCTTATTAATTGTTGGATAAAAATAAATGTAGATGGTGATACATCAAGTATGTCATGGCCGTCAGGATGTAGAGGGTCTTTGGAACCCACTGTGGGGTTTTGAAGGGTTGCTTTTATCATTTTACTGGGATTGGATTTTCCTATGATTCTGAGTTAAGGTTCATTATCTGTGAAATTAAATATGTTTTCCATCATAACTATTATTATTTAATGTAGGATCATAACTCTGAAATTGTAGTGATGGATGAAAAGAAAATAAATAGGGATATTCTATAGAAGATCTTCACTAATTGGATCTAGTGCATGAACCAGTTAAATCATAACAACCTCATTGATTCACATGTATTTTGGGAAGCTAATAAAGTGGATGATGCTTAATGAAATAAATTGGTCACATATATGAGTAGAATTTGGTCTTTTAGAGAACCTGAATATTTTACACCATTGGTGGAGGTAGATAAGAGGGGAGTGATTTATTCTCAATTTTTTAAATCATCATATAATGATTGATCATCCTTCAATTATTAGTTAATAAATTTTCTGACCATCCTTGGTCATATCATACATTTTATGAGTCATTTATTTAGATCTTAATCTACAACTAAACATATTTAACATACAAAACCCCATTCATTAAGGTCTTTAATTAAATGGGTTTTGTTCTTAATAATTCATTTTCATGTAGTGTTACATGTAGAGGCAGACTACCAACCTCAGATGAAATCTAAATCTAGGATGAATCCATATAAATAGTGGGAAAACCATATAAAATAACATATTATTCTACAAATGAATTCTTTCTCAAGACCATATTCATGTACACTTAACTCCTTGTAATATAAGAATTCAATATAGGCGCTACACTACTTTCTGAGATCATATGCCCCACTTCATCTTCTATGGGGGAAAAGAATCAAATGAGTCATAAAAATAGATGATCATGTCATTACAGGTTTTAACATCATTCATATAACAAGTAAAAATCTAAAATATAAAATTCTTAACAGTGGTGGATTTCTTGGAAAAATCACCATTTTCAAACATGATTCAATATGAAGAAGGCAGTGAGTTCTTATATCCCACAACCAGCTCAAGGGAATCACTATCCCAGAAATAGTTCTTAGCAATGGAATGTGAAACCAACTTACCTATATTTTTTAACATTAAATCCATATGATCCTGAGTTAGATATGTGTATTGCACCTCCAAAATAATTAAAATCACCAATAAATTGTCATCACACCATAAAAAATTTCTCATTAATAAATATATCATTATTTAGTAACTAAATTATTAATTAATCTTTTAAATAATAATTATTTTATTTAAAATTAACTATTTAATTAAATATTTACAACTCTATTACTACCTAATTATATTATTAGTTATTAATTATATTATATCTTATTATAAATTGTGATAATGATATTATTTCATTTCACTATATATTTTATTTTTAAAATTTTACAATAATCATATTTCATTTTAAATATTTTTATATTTCATTATATATTCCTATTTAGGTATTATTATGGTTAATATATTATAATTGTAATGATAAACATTTCATAAACATATATCATGTTGAAAATCCTCAAGGAATGTGAAGGGACCTTCCTCATTTCTCTTTAAGTTTATTTCTGTATAATTTGTTTATATTAGTATTAGTAATTATAAATAAAATAAAAATATTTTTTATTTTATAATTATTTTTTATAGATGTATATATATAATAAAACCGAAAAATACTGAATATATATATATATTAAAATAGATGAACTAGTATCAACTTGTCGATCAACTAGAACACTAAAATATTGAATCTATTTAATTCATTTATTTCCATTGATTTTGGATAAACCATAAAATTATTTCATGATTCTATTAATAATTTATTCAAATAATGTTTACATCAGCCCCAATAAGTAGATTACACTTTAAATACCCTTATGGGTATCATATATACGTAGATATATACTTATAAAACGTTGAACTCATGATAAAAAACAGATTTCCACAAAATAAAATACTAACTTTTTAATTTTTTTAAAAATAAGTTCTCATTGATTTTTTTAGAACTAATTAAACCACTCTTAATGAATAGTGAATTTCGTAACACTAAAAAGGTATTGAAAATGTCGACCTTTCTTGTTCATTTTATTCATTGAAATGATACCATTTCTTAGTAATTCATTTTAACTGATAAAAGATTATTGGATATATAAATGATATGAAGACTATTATGAGGACACATGAGGCCATTCCTGAAGGCGGAGAAATTTTATGGAATTAAAATGTGTTAAGAAGCACAATAACAAGACTGTCTAGTTGATTATGATTTATAACAGTGAGGTGATGTTATAATCAAACATAGAGGATAATTAAGGATTATAGAAATCACTTCTAGTCATTGTCAATTTTTATAAGGGAGATATTATTCATGGTAAAAACATTCTTTAAACCATTCCTCACACTAAAAAAGAACAAATTAATTTAAATAGTTATATATAATAATATGTTGAGAATGTCACCTTTTTTCCAGGATGAAAATATTCTCCCATCATAGATATATGTTTTTTTAGAGAATATACGTTTTTTAATGCTCTCAAATGATACTAAATAGAGAGAAAATTATAATAAAGGTAGCTTTTATCAATCAAAAACTAGAATTGAGGAATGTTTCCTTTCATAAGGTTTTTTTAAAATTGGTAAGAAAAAAATTCTAAAGTAATACAAATTCATTTGTTCTACATCTAATGTCAAATGTAATTTTCAGTCGAAAATATATATAAATATGGAAAATATTGTAGTCCATTATCACAACTAATTCGAAAAGGATTATATCTTCATTAATCCATTCAGATCACCTTTTAAAAAACACAGGTAAAGGACTACTAAAATTTATCCATAGTTATTATCTCACACCCCACTAAAACCCAAATACTATATTTATAAAAATAGAGAATATTAAAATAAATTTTTATATAATAAATGATTATAATAAAATCTATATAATGATCATATGAGAAATATTTAATTCTAAAAAAACAATATCTTTACCACGTTTTGAAGTAATTAGATCATGAATATAATGTTTTTATAGAATTTATTACATATTTTATTTAAAAATAATAACAAAAAATATAATCAATATTTATATTCATGATTTAATGTCATTTACTCCAAATTTTATTTTCTATATATTATTTTATTTAATATTATCCATGTACTTCATCAGCATTTTCTTCTTCATTTTATCTAATTTATTAATTTGATTTTTGTTTTCAATGGGTGTAAATGTGTTATCTTGTTTGTTCAAAAAATAAAATTAATATCCCTAATAATAAATAGAAATAAAATTATATATTATATTCATAGTATTATTTTTAGTAGTTATTTTAAAATTCATGAAAATGTTAATATTTTAGCAATAAAATTGAATATATTTTATTAATAAATTTATTCTGTGTTGAATACAATTTTATAAAAGGTTGTTAATCTATGGTTTATTTTGAAAACATAATTTCTAAAATTAATTTCTCATGACTTGTATAGTAAATATATGTTTAATATCATTTATTATAAATGGTATAAATGATTATCCTCTATGATTGTTATTACTTATCTCGATATCAAATATATTTTAACCAAAAATTCTATTTAAAAATAATTATTTTTTCATTTCAATTATTTTATAAACTAAATTTAATATATATTACTCATTGACTATTATAAATAATATAGGCCTTGAATATTCTATCAAATTAAATAAATTTTCCTAAAACCTTTCATTAGTTTAAAAAAAATAATGGAAAAACTTATTCTTTATTACATGATTTCCAAAAAAGACCATAAAAAATTAATTTACACTTCATTCAATCCAACATGAAATAATTTATCATAACAAATTTGAATCATGTTATTCAAATAATAATGTTTTAAATTAAATTTTTTAAAATATTTTATGGTTAATCAAAAACAAATCCCATCAAATATAAGAAACAATTGTATATAAATTTAAATATTTCAAAGAATATTTTCATACAAATATGTACAATGAACCATTACAACAAAGTAATAATATTTTAAAATTGGAAATAAAATAAATTTATTATGTCGATGATAAAATAAATAATCAATGAATAAAATAGAATAATGACTAAGATATAACCTAATATTATTATTAAAATATTTAATAAAATTAATCACAAACTACATAAAACAATATTTGGTAATCAAACTCAAGTCCCCCATAACATTTATCAAAAAAATTAATTATAGTAGTGAAATCAAAAGATGTAAAGATCGTTCCCCAATAGTAAATAAAATTGGAATAAAAAATACAAAACGAAGTTTCCTTAAACTATTAGGACATATAGAGAAATATAGCTGAATAGAAATCCAAGATAGTTAGAATAATTTCATTTATGCATGATCATGTACTGAAGATCGTAAAAAAAATATTCATACAATCATGAGAAGTCAATTACTGTTTGAATGATAATGTATTAAATTAAGACCTATAATGTGTAGTAATGTGCATGTTTTCATCACCAGATATTCCAATATAAAGAGGAATTGAAGTGAAAATATAAGAAATATTCCTACTGGAATTAATAGATATTAAATGGACCATCCATAAAAATCCAATAAATTGCAGGTACTGAATGAATCCCCACTTCATTCATAAGATATGAGTCTAAAATTACCTTAGAACCATACACCACAAGGAAAAAAACACAACTTCTTAATTGAGTGAATCTAGAACTGAATAATTCTTCACCCAAATGAACTATCAATTTCAAATTATCAATCCATGTATATAATTCCATAATTTCATGTATTTTCCCCATTACCTAATAGTCATAAAATATAAATTCAACGTCATTAAATAGATTTAATATATAATGATCATTGATAGGATTATCGATCCTTTTATATTGAAAATCCTATCTAATAAAGTAGAAGTAAAATCCTTCAATTATTATACATTGGAATCTGTGGAATTAATAATAAATTATATGTAAATAATGGAATAATTACACCTAAGGTATGAAAAAATACATAAAATTTAGATCTAGATCAAATAAAATTTAATTATTATCCAAAATATTCCAACAAGTTTCCAAATATTAATCAATAGTTTTATCCCTATTTTTATATATTATAAAAATAATGATGTTTTCCTCCTCAACCCATTTATAAATGTCTTCCATAATACCCACTTAAATAATTATTTTCTAGTTTCTGATATTTTAGAAAGGATCCAAATTTTCTTTATTAGAGGACCAAATATAAACCTCAATATGTTCTAGTTGAGATGGATTATTATTATTTAAAATAGTACATATACCTAAAGATATTATAATCATTTTTCTCTCTACTATAGTGGAACCCTTATGTTTCATGATTTTCTGATGGTGTACGGTAAAAATTCCATCTACGTCCACCATTGATTTCTTACATTTTATTGACTATAGTAAAAATATTGTACATAAATTTGAAAAACATTTTGAGTATATATTGGGCAGCTTATATATAATCAATCTAGGAATATCTATTATCCTCTATAGATTGGGAACAACTTTTGACACAGATATTTAATATTCCAAGGTTCAGTGTCCATCATAAAGGGATATACTCTTTGAAACATCTGCATTTACCAAAATTTTGATGTTCATATCCTTAAACTCATCTTGAGACTGGTCTTCATTTTCATCACTATCTTCTTCTCTATATTGTATTGTTTTTAAATAAATATGAGACTTATGTTATGTAATATGTGGTTTATTACCAATTTCCTTATTAAAATTATCATGATTATAATATTTTCTAAGATAAGAAACCTGATTATTATTATTATTATTATTATTATTATAAATTATACCTCCAAAATGCATAATTTAAAATATAAATTGACAATTTTATTATGTACTAGAACTACTAAGTGATACAAAAAGTACTTTTTACTATATCCCATCATATTGATCATACCATATTTCATGAATCATGTTTATGTCATAGAACTCAATATGATTTTTTAATGATTTCATAGATGAAGGGATCTCAAATAAGTTATCAACACTATCAATATTATCATATATAAAATACAGTTTTCTTCTTTTAAAAATTATAGACCACCAATAGCTTGAAGGAACCATGAATATATATCAATTTTTGTAATTTCATGATAAAAAAGTCATATTTTGATAATCCCCATAGTAATTTCATATCCCAATTTCTTGAGTAGGAATATACAGTTTATAATTCACAACTCCCCAATCACTAAGAATCCTCTATTGTAGTATTGGAATTGTAAGTCCAAATGATAGATCACTATGGACACATGGATCCAAGAATAATAAATAATAACAACCCTTGTTTGATGTATATTCAAAATTATATTCTATATTTTATTATTTGGAATGGATGAGTTAGCCCATTGGAAGGTTCAAATTTTCTTTAAGGTCTTTTGGAATGGTTTAAGAGGGTGCATGATTTGGGGAAATAATGCGGAATTATCTTGGTAATCATGAAATAGAGGAAAATATTTAGTTCAGATTCATAGTTTAGGCACAGTTTTTCGAAACCAATTGATCACATTACAACTTCATAATTCTCAACATATAGTTGATTTTTACTATTAGAGTGTGATCAGAAAAACTATATTTGAATTTCAAATTTAATGATTAACCACAAATCCCCCCTAAAACCCCATTCTTTCTCCTCTATTATATAATCTCTATTTCAAGTACTTCCCTAAGATATTTTTGAAATTTTCTTCCATATGGTTGTGTTTTTAATCAAATTAGACACCCTTAGATATATGAATTTTAATATAGGCTCTTATTTCTCTTTCTATCTCCTTGATTCTTCCATTATCTCTAAATATTAATCTGGGATCTGGTATTCCTTTACTAAAAATATTTCTATGACCATGTTTTGAACAATATTTTTTGTATGTTCTTAATGAAACAAATGAAAAATGATTAATCTATTAAACCATTAGATAACTCCTCATGTCTAATGCATTGGATGTAATTAGATTCCCCTCATTTTCGACATTCTCTAAGAATAAGTTGGTTGATCATTTTCTAAATGATAGTCATATATGTTTTTTGGAAAACTCCATTAAAATACTTATGTGAATATTACAATGTTTTTTGGGATTAAAAATATTAAAAAAAAATTGGATCCCACAAGGTTTAGGAATAATTGATTAAATGATATTTGTTTTCAAAATAATGTTTTTAAATATGAGATTTTTTTATAAACATGGTGTGTGTGTGTTTTTATTTGAATATGGAATGAAATATGTGAGTTAGGAATGGTAATGGATTTAAAATTCTGGCACATAGTATAATGGTATTATGCAATGAACTACGAATAGACTAGTAAATACTAATCATGAGATTCACTATTTAGGAGTGGGATACAATAATTGTTTGCATTGTTTTGTGTCTTGAATTTTCGTGAGGGTTATGTCCATTAGTGTGTTTCACGTGACTATAGTTTGACTTACATTTGGAAATATTTTTATTGTTTTTTGATTTTCATGCTTCCTCCATTATTTTATTTTAAATAAATTTTTAGTTAGCATGTTTCTTTTTTTTTGTGTAATTTGGTTTAAGTCTCAGGATTTTATTATTGGGTTGTCTAAACTCCCCTTGCCTATTCAGGTTTCTACAAATGAAAATGTATTTTATATAAATTTTTATTCTGCATCATTTTTTATTTTTTTAGAGGATATTCATGATTTTGTGGTCATGGATATCAAAAGTTTCATAATTTGTTTTTTTTAAGTTCTTATAATTTGGAGTGGTTCTAACATTGTTCTTTGTATATTTTTACCTTGATATTTAGGTTAATTTTGTTTGATTAGCATGTTATTATGCACTTTTATTTTATTTTTTTTCTAATTTTTGTAAATTTGATTCTCATTCTTTTATAAATTTTAAACTTATTCTTATATTTGATCAGGCATCATATTGTGTCTCATTATTTTGATATTTTTAGAGGTTATATACTTAAATGAAAAAAATCCCAATGTGATTTTTTAATTCCAATAAAATTTATTATCATAATTTGTGGCCTTGGGGGTTTTACATGTGGATAGTATAATTTATTTCCTTCCCAAGCTAATGGTTTTTTTGAGGAGGTTATAAATGATATTAATCAATTATACAATTTTTTTGGGATTGTATCAAAGAGATATGATATTCATAGACATGAAATTTATATCATAAAAGACATTTTTAACTTATTTATGGTGAAAATAAAGTTACAATGGTTGTTTGGGTACAAATAGTGATGATAAAAACTTTTAGATAGGTCATCAACTCATTATCAAGGGTTTAGAAGATTAGAATTTGTTATCATCCATCAATAAAGAGACATCCTAAGAGGATTTACTATTCATATGTTATTTAAAATAAATGATTATTTATAACTATTACCTTTCATGATGTATTATATTATTCTCTATAAATATGAATTAAAGAGTCTTATAATAGCTAATTGGATAATGATATTATTAATTTAGAATAATGGTGTATGTTTTATGTCCTAGAATCCGTCATGTGGAAGAATAATAAATTCTAGTTTCATCTAAACCATAAATAATCTTTTATCTTATCAATATATTTTTTTATACATTTGAAGCAACGGAGAAAATTATTCAAAATTTGAAAAAAAAATCCATGTTGATCATTCATTACTGTTCCAAAAAATAAATCCATTGATTTTTCATGGTGATTATGATCTAGTAAAGAAAAAACATGGATTTATAAGACTAACCAAATATCAATTTCCATGTAACACCAGTTTATGTAAATGTAAAAATATCAATATATTTGTTTTATGATCTTAAACCACAAGAGTTTTAATTATACTTTCATGAAAATCTCAAACATGGAATTACATGGGAGATATTTAATGATGTTTTCATCAAAAAAATATTATCTACACACCTTCAATAACTCCAAAAGGTTATATTTAATTAGATAAATAAGTGAAATATAACTGTGACACAGTATGTGGTGACCCAAGCTAAATATATATACTTATGTCTTTATTTTACATTAATAATCATTTCTTTCATAAATAGTAATATAAACTAGAGAACAAATGGACTAATGTCTTATAAGTTTTATATATAAATAGCTTGTTTTTTGATACTCATCAAAATTTCACCATAATCTATGATGTATAAATTTATTTCAAAATATACCACATGATATAAAAAACATCATTGGAGTTTGAATTGAAAAAAAACATAAGAAATAGGAGATCATGAATACTCAGTATGGGTAGACATAAGAGATAATAATCATATAATAGAAGTGAAAATATAATTAGAAAAGGTGGGTAATTATAACATAATAATAATTCTTGATCATATATAAGATATTCAATAAAAAAATATTATACAATAAAAGAGTCATGTCATAAAAACTTATCAAAATATGAAGCTTAAATAAAAAAGAACTATAGGTAGAAATCATAAATAATCGTACATTTAAAACAGTAATTCATAACATTGGATTATGGAATAATATAGGAATATATAATATTTATTATTCCTCTATTGAAAATAAGTAACACTATATAATTGTGTACCGACTATAGGTTTATGTAATCATACCCTTTATGAGTCACACACTTGTACCAATACTTGTGAGAAACTAAATTGTGTCCAAGAAAACATTTATGAGGAGACATAATATATTAATCAATGAATTATAGGGATATATAAGAACCCAACTATTAATCATTTATAAAAAATATTTCTACATTAGAATCATTCACATATCCCATCATCAAAAACCAATATAAATAAAATGGGTTTATAAAACATCTAATTGAAAATTAATCACTTTTCATTTATATATAACACATAGAAATAAAATTGGTATAATTAAATTTCAATATGGATTGATAATTTCATTAATTAAATATATTAAAACTAGAAACTTGTTCAAAAAAAAATATAAAACATCATAAAATAATAATATAATGTAAATCATATAATAAAACACCATAAGATATATAGGGGAAATGAAAACAAAATCACCAAAAATTACTTCATAAGAAACCATACTGCAGTCGTTGACATAGATGACATAGTAATTATTAACCTCCAAAAAATTTATTTTTTTGGGGAGTGAATGAGATTTAATGAAATAATATTTTCCATAAAGATCAAAATAATTTAAAAAATGAATCTAATTCAACAAATAATTATTGTAAGATAAAATAAAATTCTTTGTTAATAAATTATTTCATATTGTTTTTTAAATACCTTTCGTTAATCCGAAAGCATATATAATGATAATAGAGCTAAAACTAAAATGATATTAGGGGTAATGAAAATATTTTATTATATAATATATATGTATCTATATATATAGTAAATAACAACATTGTAGGAAATATAAAAATATGGGAATGTAAGAAAAAGAAGCATAAAAATGATGGAAATGATTCATAATGAAAATAAACATTTATGAAACAAGTGATTTATCCATTAATATGATATTGATGTGAAAAAAATATTTTTTAAATATATTATAACATCATAATAATATACAAAAATTCATTCATCAACTAATACAGTCAAAGTTGAGTGATTATGTCCCTTATAAAAGACAAGGATCATTAAAACCTCTTTCCTTAGTTCTAGTTTTAATAATTAACCATGAAATCCATAGAAACCTAATTTGTTTGTTAAAACATTATTTCATAATATTATTCATATAATATAAAATTTATAGAGAAGAAAAATTATATTGATTAAGAATATATTAGTTATATATCACATATTTTTTCAATTTTTAGTTACTAACATTGATTGTTAATTTCATAACTAATGATGTCACAATTTTTATCTATTATTTTATAATATGTCTTTCATTAATAGATCAGATAATATAAAATAATAGAAAACATATATTTATTTATAAATAAAATGACTAATACTATATTTGTTTAGTTTATTCTTTTGAAAATGTATTCAATGTCTGCTTATTTTTGAAAATTATAATGATGAAAGATGATATTTTAATACATCATAAAATATTTCATATAAACATCAAAAACCCACAATAAAATAAATATTTTGTTACTATCATATATGAATTTTAGTTTTTATGCTCCCATATTCACTTGTGACATTGTTTTATATCATTATTCATGTAGGTGGTTAGACTAGATCAATCATTACGCACCATACATAATAGAAGCTTATGGTTGTAGAAGTTGTTTATTTTTGAATAATATGATTTATAATTATTAATATTGATATTTTTTATATGTTTTTAACTTTATTAATCATTTATTATTTTTTATAAAAAATTATAATGAATGTGGATGAGAATTGAGATGTATTACTTCTTGGTGGAGAAACTCTATACCACACAAGTTTAAAGTTTTCATTTCCCAATGATTGAGTTGTAATGAAGGTGAATTTAAAATTATCACAACGTAATAATAATTATTTTTATATATATTTATCATTAAATATTTAATCCCTTCCTTCTAACAAGTAATGAGAGGTGGTGGTGTAAAATGCAGGATGTCGCTTTGTAAAGCTCGTAGTCGACACAATGCTTTTTCATCGTTCTTTTGTTCTTTTAATTTCATGGTAAATTTAAAACAAGGGTTGTAAAATTTATATAATAACACATTAAAGTATTTTTTTTATACATATCATTATATTTATATTGTTATGTTATGTTTTTAATGTAATGAAAACGAAAACAAAATTAAGGATTAACCAATACTCACGTTGGGACCCAGAACAATTTATAGAATGTTTCCTTGTTATAGAATGTATTCGGATAACCTGTGTTGACCAGGGGAATTTGGATGGTAAAGGGAAACCATATAGATGAAAAATGTATAGGTTTTCAAGGATATTTAGATGCATATGTGTAACATTGGGAGGTTTTAAGAAATCCCATTATATAAGTGACTAAATTATCACTTTTCTGAATGACCATTATTTTTAAAAAAATTGAAATACTCTATTCACTGGTAAATGGTTAAAATATGATAAATAATTTATATTTGAGTGAGATAAGTCTCATAAATTTGAAAACAATAATTTTTTAAGATGCCTGATTTAATTTATTCTTAAATTTTTTTCATTAAATGTTTTTTATTTCTTTAATGGGTAACTAGTATTTCAACAAATAAACTTTGTTTTAAAACATATAGAAAATTAATCCTATTACAAAATTTTGGATTCATGAACATAACTATAACTTATTTTTAATCCAATTAAACTTCTAAAAATATGGATGATAATATTAAATTCAATCATTTTTTATATTTAAAAGACACTTTTTTGTAGAAAAAAGTATTTTTAACCATTGGGTGTTCATAATATTTTTTTAACATTGATTTAAAATAAAATTTATATTAATAAAATTATATATTATTTTAGGAAAATATTTTATTAATTATTTAATATATATTTATTTAATTTATTATATTAAAATCATACTATATTAATAAAATAAATCATTTAATGGAAAATATACACTGTTAACACTATAATTAACATTAAAACTTGTAATCATATTTTTATGAAATAAATAAAACATATATTGAAAGTTATTTTTGAAAAATTTATCTAAAATATATAATTAATTTTTTCAGAAAAAAATTTCAAAATGTCAAATAAATTACACTTTTATACTATCACACCCAATACAAAAACACATTTTTTAGAAAAAGTGCATCTAGAAGAAAAAAATGTGGTTTGTTTTAAAAAACAATTTTAAATAGATTAATAATTTTATTACTCATATTTATATATTCAAATTTATTTTATATAATAAAATTGTAATTTATAATGGTTTTAATTATGTAGTTTTTATTTTAGTTCTGTATTATGGGGTATATAGTATATTCAAATGATATTATGGAAAAGATATTTTCAAAAATTTTGGGTTGTGAAATTTTATCCAATAAAAAGGATTTTAATATTTGAAAAGTTTTTGGCGATATATGAAAACAAGTGAGGGGTTATTAGTCTTGTTTCATCCTTGGGTTCTCATGTATCTTCCTTGAACTTTTGGTTTATTTATAGAAATTTGACCAAATTAGTTGTTTTGTTCCACAACACTTTTTTCTATTCAATAAATGATCTCCAGTAGTTTTTACCCATATTATGTTATGATCCAAATTCATGGCTTCCATGTTCTATATACAAGAGATGATATTTCTATAACATGATCAAAAATATAGAAGGGACTGATGTACCAAGTCTTGACATCCATTTCATTTAAAATATCATAACCTAATATTATGGATATATCCATAGAAAACCCATTTTTGAAAATTAAAACACTATATCTCATCAATTATTACCTTCTTACATTTTTAATTAAACTGTTTTATTATTTTATATGTTGTTTAATGTTTTAAAATATCTCCATAATATCATTGGAAAGTACTAGACCTATAGAATTCCCATCATTAGCTTCATCCAATCTTGTTGGGGTCCTACATCACTTCTAATGATGAGAAAAATCAACATCATCTAAATTATATAATGGAAAATTTTATTATATTATATCTCTACTAGATAGAGGTATTAACCCCGTTATCCTCATAATTACATAAAAAAATATCATCATATCTTTCAGTGACTGAATAGTCCTCTAAAACTAACCACATATATGAGGTTACTCCATAGTTCTTAAACTCAACACTTTCTATATTTAATTATAAAGTCTTCACTAAAACATTAAAGAATATTCTAGATCTTCAGTAGTTATAATGGTTAGTGGAACTAAATATAGTATTGAAACATATCATATGTATATCGTGGTGAGTTACACAAAACATGAATCACCCATGATTTCAATAAAATGTAGAATCTTTTTTTATTGTATTGACTACAACCTGAATAAAATTATTTACTTTAGGTGTATTGATATTTTCAACAAAAAAAATAAATGTCAATGGTTTCAAACTTCCATACATGTAATGGTTATAACTCACCCTTGGACTCCATTCATTGACCTTTAACATTCCAGAATACCAAGCCATGATATATGTATTCTATGGTCTCCCAAACCATGTTATCCCACATGTCGTTTTACTTAATATCCCTATACATCATCATTAATCCTATATTAATAGAAAAGGATATAATCTGAGAATATTGCAATAGTTCCTTATTAAGTTCTTATTTTTATAGGATAATTAACTCATTTTCAGAGAATTACTATATATCATACACATTGTTATAATTCTAAGAGGCATATTTACAGTTAGTTCCATACATAAGGTTTTATGTGGTAAATAAATTTTAATTGAAATATTTTGTGATATTAAAAATATATAGAATAATAATAAAATAATGAATTTGGATATTTTGAGTGAAAATTGAGTGTACCATTAATTATTTAATTACTATTCTATATCATAGCATTAGTGAAAGCATACTCTCTTCCTCACTAAATTATATTTAGTGGTTTTTGATGTCATTTCACTATAATGTATCTAGGTTAGAGAAGACATTTTCAAAAATCCCAAAAGAATATCAATAAATGCATTAATTTATGGCTGTAACATTAATCGAGGCTTTATTTTACACTTTAGTGTTAATTTTACTTTTTACATGGCCTCTAAGGTTATGAGTTAGGTGGATCATTTTTTACAATAAAAAATTTCTAGATACCATTAATAAATTAGTTTATTTGTTTCACCAACATTATTAAAATGTTGTAATTTTTTTTTCATTCCCATGCGACTTGATATTATATTATTAATTATACTCCATCATTCTATTCATGTATTTGAAAAAAATTCTTCCCACCCTATCAATCAATACCATTATTCCACAACAAACAATAACTTCATTACTTTAAATTTCTCTTATTTACACTTTGAAGACTTTTTTTAAGCCACCACGAATAATATTGATATTGCTTTTAGATTTTTTGATAAAACACAGGGTGTATGTCATGATCCTCATGAATATTTCATTATATGTTCTAATAGACTCACCAAACATTTTTTAAAATCTAGAAATTCATAATCCATATTTGTGTAAAGAGTTCACAGAATGTTCTTGATTCCAAATACTTTCATAAACACCTCTAAATCTATAGAGTCTATTTCAACATTCTATGTTGTTTTCATAATGAGTGTACACCATTTATCATCCTCTCCTTACACAAGATATACATCCTATACAACCTTCTCCTGATCTGGGAACTTTAAATTTAAAAAATAAATTTTCAATCACATCGATCCATATATCATTACTATGTTGATTTAATAATCCACTAATAGAGGGTGGACGTTGTCACATAAAATACCTGACAATGAGTTACACCCACAGTAGAGTGTTTGGGATCTTGATGCAATTTACATTATTATTAATCTATTATAGAACTTCATTGAGAATTTTTGTGAGGTTTTAAACATCATATTTCATCCTATTAGAATGTAATTTGGAAAATTTATCACATAGAATTTGACAATCATTATTAGAATATGTCATTCATGTTCAATCCATAATATTTTTAAAAATAATTTGTGTGGACATATGATAATAATTATTATGAGTTCAAACTAAGAGATTAATAATACTAACTCGTAATTGATATGAATATCCTAGAGTATGAATTTCTCTATTACTATCTAGGTTATCTATAGACACTTTCCATTATGTTCTCAGACCTTAGAATATTCAAATCCATCGTAATGTTTTATAAAGTGAATATGAATTAACCAAAACATATCCCACAGTAGTTTCAACCAAGCTTTTTAGTTAGGACTCATTGTCATGAATAAAGGGACGATTGAGTGAATCTCCAACATTCCCTCTTCATATTTATTACATTAAGTTACATTATTTCCAGAAAATATGTCCACATATAATATCCATATGGGGATTCTATCTTCTGGAGAACCTCATTATTTATACTTTTGGAAAACATAATGATGTTATTTTTTACATAGACTTATCATATAGAGTTATCACCATTGATTTAACTAAATATCTATAGACTAATACCTAAAATAAAAACACCCTAACTTATTGCCAACTGAGGTCACCCGAGAAAAATTAAAATATAATTTCATTATTTTTTATGAATAATAATTCAATTCCCAAATAGTCTCACAGTGTAGATGACTGAGTATTTATGTTCATAGATGATTATCCATATAGACACCCAATTTCATAATACTATACACTATATCTATGTAACCACTCTACATTAAACTTAAGTTTAATCATTTAAAATTAAATTCTAATCATTAAAATATGAGGAATGGGAATAACATTTGAAAGGTCTCTGATCAAATGTTGAGTAATATAAAACATGTGGAAAACATTAGAGGATATAACAAAAAATAATATTTGAAGAAATATTATGAGAAAATAATATGAATAAATGATCATAGATAAGATAATAATTTGGAGAAAATAATATATAATAAAATATTCATTGAATACAACTATAGAATAACCAAGAACATAGATAAAAGGAGAGAAAAAACATTATCCCATAAACATTGGCAATACAAAAATGTAATACATAACATTTTCAGGTGAAAAAAACTAGAAATATATCATGGAAATATAGGATGTCATAAGAATATTTAATATAATAGAATTGTTTCACAACCATTGGTGTATGGAAGTATCACCTTCATAATTAAGACACTTCAACTGATTCTTTTGTGAAATTAATTTATTCACCCATTTACCTATTTGATTAGATATATAATTTTAACCATTTCATTATAGGATGATGTCATCACCCACATCATATTCATCCATAGTTACGTGTTCGCTATGATAATCATGCTTTTATTATATTATAAGTATCCCACATAAATAAAAAAAATTTATATAACATCAAAAAACAAATCAATCATCTTTCATAGTATAACGAACCCATATAACAAAAATGAGTATCATGACATATATAAATTGTATGAAATAGAATCATGATTTAGATTGATTAACACCAAAAATAATTCACCAAAAAAAAGGTCAAATAAAAAAATAGTGAGTTAATTATTAAACCTAAATTCATTAATGATTTGGAGGAAAATGAAAACCAAGTATAAAAATCATACATAAAAAAACACTTCGTAATCATCAAAGTAGAAATCATAGTTATGAGTCACTATTGAATATTTAATTTTTTAAAATAATAATTCATAAAATAATACATACAAAATAGATCCCATGAACATAAAAAATAAATCATATTTAATAAAAATGTTGTGGATGTCTAAATAATTTTTTTAAAATAAAAGCTATATAAATAAAGTTAAAATACAATTTTTCAAAAACTGAATCGTTGAAAAGGTTATTATTTTTCATGTTGAAAATATTTTATTAGAGAAATAAATATTGTAGAAAAAAATTATAACTACTTTTTAATAAAAAAACAAAATAATGGTGGAAGTCTTAAATGATGGGTATGGAAAAAAGAAAGATAAAAATGATATAAACCATTTTTAATAAATATATAATTTTTTGAAGAAAGGGATATTTAAAGGAATAATAAAATGAAATGAAAAAATATTTCCCAATAAGGTTGGTATAAATATATTATAATGTCATAATTATTTATAACTAATAAATCATGAATGGTTATATTAAAATTAGAGGGATTATAACCCCATGAAAATAATTCAATTATCAAAACCTCTATCCCCTATTTCTGGTTTGATTAATACATTATTACCACATGTAAAATAAAAATAAATATCATAATAATATATTTTATAACCTAATTCACATAAATTACCATTTATATAGTTTATTTACAAAAACAATTATATATATAATAGTTATTTATCGCATGTTTTTTCTATTAGCTGTTAGTAACTCTAGTTGGTTTGCCCAAGATTTTTGTTGTCAATTTCAATAAAAATTCATTGATATCAAAATTATGATTCTTATAAAATATATGGTAATATAATGGTATTTTTTATTAATTCTTAAACCCTTATAATATTCCATAAGTGTGTATGTTATGTAACATTAAAACAGAAACAATATCGGTTTATATTTGTAATTTTAGGGTGCAATGATGATATTTTAATACTATGTTAAACATTTAAAATATTATATTATATATCCATAAAAAAATAAATTTTTTCTTTCTACATTATAATAATAATAGTTTATATGTTCCCATAGTCACCCATTATTGATTTTGATCACATTGTTCAATTATATGGTCAGATAGACCCAAAGATAAACATACCATCATTAATGTATGCTTGTGTTTATGAAAGTGGTTTCATTTGGAATAATATTATTAATACAGAAGCATAATGATATTATTTAAAACAATTATGGTGGGGATTAATATTTTAAATGATTTTAATAAATAATAATGAAACTAGATGAAAAATGAGATATATTACTAAATAGAGGTGGTAGTCTGCAAAATCCATGATTAACATTTAAATTTATGAACAAATGAGAAGGCTTCAAAGTAGGATATTTTTTATTTGTTTTATAATTATATATATATGTGTGTGTGTGTGTGTGTGTGTGTTTCATTAATTATTCAGTTTGATCCTTATAACCAGTGAAGATTTGTGGTTGTGAAAAAAAGGAAGTTGTCACTTAATTAATGTGGTCATCTATATAAACACACAATGAATGTTCTTATATTTCTCCAACCAAATGGTGAAGAATAAATAATATTTTTCCATTAAAATTATAAAAATACCGTATAATTAGGTACTAATTTTATTATATTACTATAGTATGGGTAGTACTCTAATGGAATTAATAAGACAAAATATTTAAGGATTAAGTAAGACTCATGTGTGGACCTTGAACATTCTCTTCAATGTTTACTTGAAAATGAAGGTATTAATATAAAAAATTTTGAATAGGGGATTTTTATGTAATAAATAATTATAGTAGAGTATAAATGTGTGGGGTTTCAAGTAATATTTTAAAGGTATGTCTAAATTGGATATTGTTGCGGTGATATATTTTAAGATGAGAATAAAGGGACACTTTGGTGAAAACTGGTTATTTTTCTACAATAGATCTAACTATTTAAGGTTCAATTGTTTAAAAAGGGATAAATAATTGATTGTTTTTGTGAGTTAAGAATGGAAAATCCTGAATAAATTATTTATTCACATGTTTTGAATGTTTTTTATGTAATTTATTATTAAATGTTTACATTAAACATTATTTTTTTTACAAGGTAATAGATTTTAAACCACAAAAAATTTGTTTAAATAATAATATAAGATAAATATCAAAAAATATTGATTTTATGAACCTATAAAAAAATTATATTTATTCCACCTCAATTTATAAATATTTAGAAACTATCTATCATATTATATCATTATATATAAAAAGTAAATTTATTTTATGATGAAAAATGTTGTTTTACCATTATGTATTATGAATAATATTTATAATTTATTTATAATATAATGTGTGTTAATATAACTATATATGTGTTTATGTATCATATTATGGTATTATTTAAAATAAATTAATTTATTTTAGTATAAAAAAATTAAATTTTAATAAAATAATTATTGCAAAACAATAATTTCAAATTATATCTCTAATTATTAATCTTATTTTTATGAGGAAAAGGAAAATGTGACTTTTTTTATATTGTTTCCTACTTATTAATAATTAAGAATCCATTTAATAAAGTTATATTAGTTTGAAAAATTAAATTTTCATATTAGGATACATTATGTGTACATTTTTTGGAAAAAAATGAATCTCCTAGCATAAAACAAACCTTGATATACACAAACTTTTTAATATCTCTTTTTAAGAGGTTGTATATTATTTAATCCTAGCATAAATCACTCGGCATGGGATAGAGATCCATATATTCTCATCTATGACTCCACATATGTATGAAGCTTCCAACTAGATGTGGGGTCTAAGGTAACAGAGGGATATGGTACTCTTGGTAAACATATGAATCAAACGATAATATAAAATAAATATAAATCAACATAACATAATAGAGGATAACATGAATATATTCTAAAATATTTTAATGTTTTAGCATAGTTAAATTATTCAATGACCCCTAATGTGGTGGGTAAAACTAATTATAATTAAATGGAACAGTAAATAAATCTAATAATAACAGTTTGGAGTATGTGTAGACATTATCTCTGACAACAAGTTTCCATCTCCTTAGGACCATATTAGAATTTCTGTTCTATTTAATAGATCTTGGGTTATATTGTTTTCATTCTCTTCAGTATACAAATGAAGGATGTGAATAATGAATTCTACTATGACCCCACCAATATGTTCCTAACATATGTTCATGTCTATATAAAGGCATATGACATAATGAATATATAAAAAGATTCACAATTAAAAAATCAATAGTGATCATTCATATCCTCATGAATATGTAATGAACATATATTGTACCTCATTCAGATCCCTGCCAAATTAATGCATGAATGGTCATGAGAATATCACAAGCATAAGATCCACCCACTAGGATTTTTTTAGTTACTATACAAGTACAATGCCTCTAGGTTAGGCCCCACAATTTCATTATGGAACATTGTTATCTCTTGATTTATATCACATAAAATCATTGTTAACTATTATCACCTCTTGGGACAAATCGATGATGGTCATCGTGTCCCTAGGTCGGGCATTACAAGTCCATCTTCCCTCATCATCTAACATTTCCAGGTTATCATTTCACATGTAGCTTCTGAACGTGCTCCCCCTCTAGGTCAATTGATCCACAACATGGACACCTATCACATAGGTATAATGAATTGAACAAAAATAGTCTTACACATAGCATTGAAATTGTTTTATCATAATACTCGCATATATATAGAGTCATATCATTAAAAAACATGGGTATTATTGGTTATACATGCGCACACCAGAATACCATATCATATAATATTTCTCTATTTTGTGTCTACAGATAACAAACATATCATGTTACTCATGGAATCTTTGGATTTGAATGAACATTCTATATTACATGGAAAATTTCTCAGGATCAAGGACCTAAATGGTAAGGTCATCCTACCACAATATCCTAAATGATAATCTCTGAGAAGAGTTGAGAAATGATACATGATTCATGCCTATTCACCAACTGATTGAATATCACATCCTTATAATCAATAAAATATTCCACAAATAACTTAAAAATAGATTTAATAATAATATCCTAGAGTGATATAGATACATTATTCTCTATATATTGCTTATACAATTAAATGGAAGTAAAACATAGTAGATTGGGAGAGTAACTCTCTAATAAGAACTGAGAGATGATCCTATAATGTCGGTGATGAAGCCAAGAGGATGAGGCCAATATGTGATCTTGAAGACACCATAGATTCAACCATTATTTTGATGTTTTAAGAAAACTAATAGTTTTTAGGACCCGTAATATTTATAGAAGAAATAGTAAAACAAGCGCCTTGGGGAGTATATAGGGATACAATGTATATATTCTAAAAATAGTAATAACTACTGTACAAGGGAATTATCGATCCCGCCTTGGTGTTTTGTCAAATCATGAAAACAAATCCATTCCGTAGTTAATGGAGAAATATTTTAGATCAGGTAAAAAATTCTACAGTAATGTTCTCATCACTACATCATATACACAATGACATCATAAAGAAGTTATAGTATAGTTAAATATCCTGACATAATGTCCCTTAAATTAACAAAAACACCTAATAGCCACCTTTCAACCAACAAGAAATATCCAGTTCCTCACCCCATACCTTTATAAAAAATGGATCATAAAGGATGACTACTACACTATTGTTCCTCATACCACACCATGGAGTAACCTCCACAATGTAAAATAATATATTTGAATTATAATCATGTTCCAACTGAAAAAAATCAAGTTCCAACTTTATCCAATGAAACCAATGTTAGTGTAATCCTTTAAAATAAAGGGTGTTAAAAATACATCCTTATTGTGGATTATTATCCTCATGATGATTATCTAGGATTTCTTTCACAAGTAACTCATTCCATGAGACTCAAATATTGGACTCCCATTCCCGCATCTTCTCTTCGATCTATTTTTTTGGAAAAACCCTCGAATAAGTGTCACCTATATTCCACACAAATATATCTTTTTCTAGCCTATGATCTATACTAAATGATCCAAAAATGATCCTTCAAGATCCCTCTAAAATTTATTAATGATATTCATTTGAGAAAAATCAGTCATATACACCCCATGATGATAGACATATAATACATGTGGCATATATTAATAACATAAAGGAAGATACAAAAAGTAACCCATATCACTAATATTCTTGATAATCTTGAATGGTTGATCATATTTCAATTGTAACTATCCCATATTCTGAAACAACTAATGTCATATTTTAGAAGTCACCTATAAGATAATGTGGTCTCCTATATAAAACTACAAGGGTAACCTACTACTATCTGCATATGATCATTGAATAATCTATGAAATGGATAACAACTTATTAATGGGTGTTCAATATCTCTATGTTATCCTATACCATTCTCTATTAAAAAATAAATACATTACCTACCACATAAAACATAGAGTTGCCTGACACAACATACTAAAAAGGACAAAAAATTACACATAAATAAGATTTAATAAATTATTTTTGTGACTGAAATCATCCAAGGCTAGTTGATCATCCAATAATCCACCAAAATCGTGAATTCATGCTCATAGTATATCTTCCAATATTCAGATCATCTTATATTACTTTCCGTCAGTATGTAGATGATACATTTTATTCATTTTCTGATACATTCCCAATGTATTTTTCAATCCCTACCAAAGACCTAATGTTAAAAATGCCTCTCCATCATGAAATATTTTCTAGGGAAATTGATACAAACCTAAAATATCCTCTATGTATAGAATTCGCATATCATCCACTGAAAATGAATCTCAAATTACAATAAAATTAACCACATTCATCACCCAATCAACTATAACCCAGACAACATCACACCTCCTAGGGGTCCTGTGTAAAACCATTAAAAATACCTCAAAACATCACCCCATTTTGACAAAGTAACAATAATATTATGAATAATACCACATTTATTTTGACGGTTGGAGTTTATCCTTAGGTTGGAATGGCCATGAGATATAAAACTAGAAACTTATCCCTTTAAATCGGACCACCAAAACTGAAGTCATATACTTTCATATATAATTATTTATCATGGATAAATAGAACACATTGAATAAAAAGATTCTTTCATTATATCCAACAACACATATGTATGAATAATTACTTTCCCTTGGGTAAAATCATGTTTTCATCAATTTTGTACCATCTTAGAACTCTATTGTCTCCCACCACACATTCCAGCATCAGTATGAAATTAGAGTTTAAATCATGAATCACTTCAAACTGATAGACCAAATAACATTTAATCACTATATGAGTAAATTTCAGTACTCTATGATTATTTGATGCATCTCTCTACCACATACCCATCAAACTCATAAGATTCCACTCCTCCTATGAAGGCCTCTCTCAAATATCATGATTATCTAGAATCTTCATACTAAGAGAATATGCCAAAAAAATTCTTTATCTAGAGTATTAGTGATCTCAAAGATGAAATTCGATAAATACTCCACTAAAATCCTATGTTATATATTTTTATCATTCTAATATATGATATATCGTAATATATTTTTGTCCGTGTATACAACCAAACTCTCATGGAAGTGATAATATAATGAAAACATCAAGGATTAGACAACAACTACCAACTATATGTCATCATAATGTAGTTATTATTAGCGGATCATAGTTTATTACTTCAATAAGAAACTACATAACTCGTATACATCTACACAACCCCTATCCCAATTCTAGAGGAATCAAAATACACTTTTTATCCATTCTAATTCTCTGTAATGGTTGAAATAGGGGATATATTCAATTACCTATTTAGATATAGGAAGACCTCTTCACACATATCAAACCACATGAAATTCAACCCGGTGTTACTTTGTTATGTCATCTGTGATGCTGAAATAGAGAAGTCATAGATGAAGAATTTATAGTACCACATAAACCCATGGAAGCTCCTAATCTTGACCACATTCCTTAAATGCGGCCAAGACATCCTCGCTTCTACCTTCAATTGGTCTACCAAATACCTAGCTCATAATATCACCTGGCTAATGAAGCATACCTCCTGACTAAAAAAGTGACACATTGACATCTTTTTTATAAAGACGATTTGGTTGAAGTGTAATAAATATAATCTCATGTTTTCAACAATTCAGATATAATGCCTTGAAAAAAAAACAATGATATCATCCAAGAATAAAATGTTGAATGTACATGATCAGATAGAATATGTAGTTCATAGCGAACATGCACACCACTAGAGAATTTTTCAAACCAAAAGGAATGGAATGATATTCATATATTCCTTGAATAATTCTAAACTCTGTATTGTAGTATATATATTCTTTTACTGAATGTTGTATATTTTCTAAGAAAATATAAATATTTTAATATCTTTAGATTCAACAAAACTGATCATAAATTTCATTAATCTAGTGTAATGGGTATATATTTATTATATTTTCCCGATTTTGATTGTTTTATTCTATTTAGTGCTATATGAATCCATCTTCATTCTTGTAAAACAATATTGGAACACTCGAAGGTGATGTTCCCAGTCTAATAAATCATTCCCCCTTTAAATGCCCTATCACTGGCTTCAAAATACTCAACATATTGGGTTCAATACAATAATTATGAATCAATGTTAGTTAGGACACGTGTACATGATCAATCTGAAAATCAATTACACATTATGAATGAATAAGTGATAAATCCTCTTAGAAGATATCCTAATAATGACCCACCACTAGTGGAAAAATAAAGGGGTCAATTGTAGATTCAACAACAATATTCAAGACTACTACTTTCTTCTTGTTTTCAATGATCTTTTTTGGGGTTTCACACGAGACTCAGCCCAGTTGGTGAGGTGTCCTTAATTTCATCCATGAGACCCAGGTTGAAAATTAGGCAGAGGCATATTTTCGGCAGGGGGGTACTGTAGCAGGTACTAAAGAAATACTACTCACTATGCTGGTACTATAGCATCCACTGTTGCAGGGCACTATACATTGTGTGGGTACTATAGTAGCTACTGTAGTATGTACTATTTGGTATTGTAGCAGCTAGAACTATTCACCTTGTGCCACCGACTTGGGCTTTGAGTCCTTAAAGACTTCGGTAAAACCAAGAATTCAGCTGAGTAGGGATTTTGGGCCACCATTATGGCCTTTAGGACACCTCAAGGCCTTCAGTATACATGTTGTTTCCCTAGAAAGACTGTATAAAAAAGGAGTATCCCTAGAGGAGGATTCAAGATAGACACACTCACCATAGCTGAACCAATGGATTTAGAATAATGAGAGAGTATGGCTATGCCATCGGAACCAGCATGTGCTTATGCAGGATGCTTAGCCAGACAACCATGCGAAGGTGGATAGCAACCATCATGATGCAGATGTTGGGGAGGGGAAATTCCTAGTAGTTATAGTCTAGTTTAATTCCCGAAGACCATCAGGTCATGTAATGTCTCTTGAGCCAATGGGTCATATAATTACTAAGCCTATGGGCCTTGTAATGGTTCCCCATCTTCCCTTGAAAGGGGGTTCATCAAAAATCAATAAAAAAGAAGGTCTTCGGGCCATTTGGGTACTTAGGGTTCTCACCATCCTTCTAGCTTTGACACCTAATTCCTGACTCTATAATAACATATCTGCCTTATGTGAAATTCAATAAGACCATTTCCAATTAAAATGGATATGATTATAATAACTCCCCTTGTATTCCATCATAAATATAACTTAAAAACTATTCATCTAATAGATTTTGAAATCATAATGATATATACCCATAAAAACAATTAAAAACTCTAGAAACATCTTGATATGATCAACCTTTTTTCCCAATGGTGTGTTGAAAGAAAGAAAATATGTAGAAATATTAATCAATAAGTCAATTCCAATAATAACTTTATAAAATATAAAAGAATCGTAAGAACAAAGATCTAATAGTGTTGTAAAAGTGTATAGGTAATCAATACCATTTTTCCAAAGGTCTATGGTACCTCTTCATAGTTAGCCAGATCTTTATCAAATGTATACACATGGAATGACTTAGCTCTATGGACATGTACTTGGTAAAACTGAACTTCATGAGGCATCATTTCTTGAAGGGTATGAACCTTATCCTAAGGAAACCAACCAGTTTCATAGCTCGATGTATGTGTCATACTCTAACCCCTTATAATGTATTATATAAAAAACATTGTATATTCCCAATCACTACACATCAGTGGAACCTTCCCCCTAGGAATGGGAAATCATTTTTATAATGTCCAATACTCATAAATTTGTAACATTGTGAAACATTGATTCCCCTAAAAGGAACTAAAGAAGTCCTAACAAGAAATACCATCCTGTCAATTTTCTATTCATCCTCCTCAGGCCAATTATTTGTTCCTGTAAAACAATCACTAAAAGATAAAATTATACTTTCAAGCATCAACACACTATGAACTAAAATAATACATATTATAGATTCCACATCAATATCCTTTTGGCGGGTGAATTCCATGTGCAATACATTAGGGTAATCCATCAGGTTAAAGTCGCTGACATGATATATGAGCAATGAATGAAGATGAATCCATAAATTCCTATACATTTGTGAATTTTCACATCCATGTTTAGATCTATGAAGAAAAAATTGTAATGCTAGATTGAATAATAAGATACAAAAATCATTCCATTATAAATCTCTATGGAATATTATGCCCAATCCAACATTATTGAGTGAGAAGGAAATATCATAATAACTCATTCCTGAATGGCTCACATGAAAGGGCATAATCTCTACCATATTTTCACATGAGATTCCATAATATGATAGTGGATCATAGAAAATTGAATTTCACTAGCATCACCAACTAGTCATCAGCAGTCTCAACAATGTTGAATATTCTTTTAATGATTTCAATCAAATCATCAAAATCTAGGGGATCTCTAGTGATCTATAGGGTTGGGGAATATATAAGCTATAAATCCCAATCACAACAACCATGGTCAAATATGTTCCCCAAACATAATCCAGAACAATCCAAAAGACTCTGAGATGGATCAACTTTATTTCTTGGATCATTATAGTAAGTATATGGGCATTCACTTGTACACCTTATTAAAAATATAAAGGTTAAAAATGATAATTATTCCTTTTAAGGGACATTATAATGACCACCATTATTTTTCAAATTAAACAAATTATTGTTATAATTTTTTAAAATAAAAAAATAGTCTTCCTATAAATATATTCATAGAAATAAAACATAGGTACTTATAAAGAACACTCAGGATAATTTTATAGCAATGAATATCCTTATAGATACCCCACAAATAGTTTAATCATATTTACTTTACTCATGTCTCAAGCATTGTTACACATTAATAGAATATAGTCAGAATCATATATAAAAGATAACATCATGATTAATTTCATTTAACAGATGTTAGAAAAAATACAGCACAGTAATGAATAAAACATGTCTCCAAAAAAATTAATTAATGAATTGCAATGATGAACTCATTATATATATATATATATGGAATTTAAACAACCATAACTAATAATGATTCATGCAACCACCCAAATACCCTAAAAATTAACAACAATATCATCCCTTATAATAGGGGGTCTGTTTCACCTGAGTTTTCATGGAAAATTGGAAAGTACCCAACATGATTTCCACATTTATGATCTCCTTTCTACCATAATATCATGAAAATTAAAAATTATACCACAAAGAATATGAACCATTTTACAACAGCCTGATTCAAATCACCAGGTTTGGTCTAGAATACCTCATAAACTCATGATTTACTCACCATATTTGAGAGAATTCTGACTAGTGGATGGGGTCTAAGCTAACGTGGGGGGACTACACCCTCAATAATCATAGACATCCCAAGATAATAAAATAAAAATATGGTCCAACTAAAAATAAAAGAAGATAAAATCAAATAATGTTATTAAAGATTTCACATAATCAATAGATATATAAATCAAGGACCCCTAATATAGTGGGTGAAACCAAGTATCATGATACAAAATGTTTAATAAATCCCCATTGAATAATTCAGTATACTTCTCAACATCAAAACTGACCCAAAACCTCTCTCCACATAGATCATTGCTATAGGGACATTTCATTAAAAAATTCCATGGTCATGAAGCATGTTTTTGCAACAAGATAGCCATGTAGGGTGTGAGTAATGAAACCCATTTCCACCCCACCAATGCATCATTAACATATGTTCACATGAATATAGATGATTATTCCATAAAGAAAAATTAAAAGTGTAGACAATCAAAAAAAATATCATACCAAGAATTTGCACACTTAATAAGCCACTACAATCCCCAACTAAACATGCTTAGTCTCCATTTCAGATGAATATCTAAATAGTTAGAGGAATATCAAAAGAAACGGAACCATAAAAAATGATGATAAAAATAAGCATAGGTACTATGTCTCTAGGTTAAGCCATATAATGCCATCATTCAACATTTATATCTCTTTTTTCAGATTATATAAGCCCATTATACCCAACACTCTCCTCACTATTTAGATCCCAAAATTCCAACATAACCCTAGGTCAGGACACACCAGGACATCATACCCCATCTTCTATTTCGGTCCTTTTATCATTTCACATGAAATGTCTAAACATGTTATACCACTAGGATGACCAATCCTTTATGGGTCCACCTGTTACATTTTTATCATGTACAGAAAGAAATATTGTACATAAAAAATTCATCACATGGAAAAATGTCATTATATATTTCACATATATCCATATTCATAACATAACAAACATATGTATCATGAGCTATACATGAAAATACATGAATAACATATCACATAATGCCTATCTAGGATATATCTATGAATAAAAAACACATCATATCATATACGTAAATTATGGATATGTGGAAACCAATTCAATATATAAGTCATATATTCAATGTAAATCCTAACTGAACATCATTGAAAAAAATATCCAAGACCCACTGGGAGATGATACCCAGGCATTCCCACGATGTAACTAGATCAATACCACACACCATGAATCCCTAAAACTGATCCCAAGTCATAACAAAAAGATATTGTAGAAAAATATTCTAGAATGGGACAAATATAATGATGTAGATATTCTATTAACCAGAAGATAAGGAAGGAAAAAATTATGTTATGAGAGGAATTAACATGCAATCATCAAGAGTTTATCCTATAATGTCATGGATAATGCCAAGATGTTAAGGAATGTATTTTCTATTAAGGATGGCCAAGAATTTACCAATGTTCAAGATGAAGGATTAAAATATGGATGGGTTTTAGGGTCCTTATTTATTGATTTGAAATTAATAAAACTGGATTCAAATTGAATGATGTTTGGGTACACTATAACGGGATAAAAACTTGAAAGGGATATAGTACAATAAAGTTATCCATGCCACAACAGGGAATTTTCAAAATCATGACTAACATATTCTTCAGCGATATCCTAAAAACTATGAAAATGTACCATAATTACATAGACATCACTATATTTTAGCATATTATCGCTTACAATGACACCACACCTCAACAAACCTTCCATGGGGAAATAGCCCCAAAATTGGAAGAACCACCCAAGATACACATTTCAAACCACAAGTTGTTTCTATTAATCCATGCAGAAATAATTTCATAAAAACCAAACACATCATAGCCAAATATTACACAAAATTTCACCAACTATTTTGCATCCATTAACTCAACTACATAAAATATGATCCACACCACAAGAATCTAGATACTATTGAAAACATTAATTCCACATCCTCATTTATCTTCCAAAAAAACCATTGGTTATTCCTTAAATAATGAGGGTGTAATACTTCAATTAATAAAAAATAATTCAAAATCCATTATATATGTAAATATTTATTAATTTTATTAAATTTTCGTGGTTTTTATTTTAGTTTGGTGAGTCATTCTAGAAAATAGACTTAAATGGTATTATGTAAAAATATTTACTAAAATCACTCCTTGTTACTATGTACCAGACTATTCTTATAAACCGAGTTCATTTTCCACTATAGGTAGAAGGTAACTTACATCTGAAGGATTATATATGTGAGGTAGGGATAACACTGGATATTCATTTTAAGGTGGTCATCTTCTTTGATTGATGATTATATAGAAATGTTAAATAAAGAAAATACTTACGAAAGGATTGTACACAACATTGGTAGGGGATTAAACAATTCCATGTCCATAGAAATGGTTAGAAACTCAAATTTTGTAAATATGTGGAAGAGGGAATCATACTCGTCAAAAATAAAAACACTAGAAAACTAAAACACTAACCAAGTCTCTTTTCCACCACATATTTTTTCTCAACCAGGGTTTTTTCAATATAGATCCTACACAATCTTGAAAAGGGATTACACAACATTTCTCCAAAACTATCAAAATTATGTCCATGAAGGATATCACTAGAATTATTATACAAGTACCATGAACCAAACAACTATAGATGGATCAAATCACTCTCTCATTTTTCAAGCATAATGAGGGTGATCAAATTGAAATATTTCTCACCATCAGAGTTGAGAAAATGTATAAATTTTTATGAACAGGTCAATTATCTAACCACTAAAATTATAATAAAGAATCAATAACCACAAAGTTATATTTTCTAGTGATCATTATAGGGCGGACCAAGAAATCACATCTGAGAAACCTTGTCTCTAGACGATAAAGGGCACCATTGTTCGCAATTTCACTATCAGGTATGTATTTCTGGATATTGTTGAATCCTAATATTTTCATTCTTATCTTGTGCTAAATATACTAGGATCTAATGTGGAAATTATGAATCATTTCATGAGCATCAAAACAACTCTTGGGCTATGGGAAATTTGATGATTCATATTCCCATCCAATCCCACTACCGCAATTTTTTTCAATTGGTTATTTTAGATCCATTTAATGAAACATTATATAATCATTTTTTTCATTTAAAATTTATTTAATATAGAAATTCAAATCTTATATTGACTATTATTATTTAAAAGTAACTTTCTAATAAATGGATTTTATTTTAATTTTTTAATTTGTATTGGCTTATAAATGATGTCTATGTAGGACCTCTAGTGAGGGTATATAGAACCATATTATTATTGGTTGAATTGTTTTGAAAATGGTAATAGGGGTATTCTTTATAGAGTAAACCAATACCTTGATTTCAATTCCACATTATTTCTCTAGGTTAACTCCTTAATGTGAAATTTTCAATACTGTTGATATAAATATGGGAATGAGTCCTAATTCCAATAAATCATATTAAATGCACCAACTAAACTGTAAAAATTAATGTTCTAACTAAATTTAAAAGAAATAAGATGATTAATATGAATATAGATGTCACCATGGGATGATTTAATCCTATATTTAAATAATAAAAATGGTTCACATCATTTCTGTGTTGATTCTTGTAAAGAGAACCAAGTTATGATTTAGAATCGACACCCTCTTCCAAAAATCTATAAAATTTTGATTAATTGAAGATATTTTGATGGTTCTCCAAAATTGATAAATGTTATGGTAATTAGAAACTATATTTTAGGAAATTTGATATTCAGAAGTTATCTTTTTTTATGTTTTTATGGTCTTTGTGAATATATAGTTATACAATTTTGATATACTAATTCAGTTAAATTTTTTAAGGAATTAGAAATCTATCCTTATAAAAGTAGCTCATCTCACTTTTGATATTTATTGAGACTATGTCCATGCACTCCCCAATTATAAATGATAATGATATAAACATATAGATTTTATTTTGTACATTGTGTGGGTATAAATATTATTCTAACTTCTCTATGTAAGTATTATTGATACAGGATGTTCATTTCCTTGGTCATGAAATATCTAAAAGAGTCATATCATCCAATTTTAAAATATTAATGCACTGAATTATTTGAAACTTCCTGGAACATCTTTTAGATGCAAAGATTCATTGTCTTAATAGGCTATTATCATCACTTTCTATAGGAATTCTTGCAATATGCTTCCCCAATAATTTTATTTAATTGAAAAGGTATTGCATTAAAATAGAATAAGGATTTCAAAAATCTGTTTTAGGGATTTATCCTTAAATCATATTACAACCTATAATTAATGTTCCAAACATAAGATAATGATATATGGTATACTATAATGAGTTTTGATCTCCATTAGGTTGTATTTTCATGTAAGGAGACCATGTAATAGATTATGGATTGATACCATTAAATATGAATTAAAATAATTATAAATTTTATGAACTAGTGTTGTCTACTATAGATTATATACAAGAAATGTTTTGGAAATAATTTTTTCAAAATTTCATAGTTTTTAAGGTCCATAAATTCTTAAAACATAACATCTGAAAAAGGGATTGGATATGATTCAATAACTATGGAAGGAATATATATATATATATATATATATATAACATTCAATATGTTTATACACCATGAATTGTAAATTTAGTGGAAAATTCATTGAGTTAATAATTGTTTTAAAGATTTAATAGAATATACTGACTAGTGGAATCCTTTTATAGTAATTACAAACATGTATTTATATTGAATGAAATATGATCAGAATCCATATTTTAGTCCTACTACTCTCATTTATTATTTAATGGGTCTAATAACGAAGGATCTTAAGATAAACCCAAAATTAATTTCTATGAGGTCGAATGTAAATAGTGTGGAGACTACTGATATTTAAAATTATAATTAAAAATCTACGTTTTACATTCAAAATAGAATATTAGTTCCAATATAATGTCATGAAACTATTATTTTATCCTTTTCACCATTCAAAATGGGCAGTTCACTTTGGAATTAAAAATATAAATAGGGTATGAATAACCATTTTTTGTTGACGTGTGAAAAAAAGTTATCAATATTATCTAAATATATCATCATATTATATGTAATAGAGATACACCATCTACCAAAAGGTATAATATAATTAAAATTTATACTGGTTTTGAAATGGAATAATATTTCCACAAATAATATGACTTCACAATAATAGACACTTATGAATCACAATTCTATTTGGGTGATTATGGATTGATTTTCCAAGTCATTGAATTTTATTTAATTTCAATAGTCTGCTATAGTGTAATACATTGAAGATAACATCATTAGGGAATTGATGAAATTGAGGGAGTATTAGTATTGATTATCTCTGACTGAACCATTGACTCACATCAAAAATTTTCTTCTCCTAGATTTAAAACATTGAATCATAGTTGACTATGCTCATGCAGTATAATCCATGAAAGAATGTATAGTTGGAATGTTTGGTCTATAGAATGGAAGTTTTTCTTAGAGCATGTGATTTCGATTTTTATTGTTCTTGGTAATTATTTTTTCCTTTGGTGGAGTTTTAATATTACAACTGTTATTATTCATGGATAAAATTGACTCTATTCAAGGCATTGTACTGCTATCAATGTCATTCTCAACTTTGTTTAATAGATATTAGGGGAAATCCATGATTAGTCCATTTCCTTTCTTGAAACTACTTCAAAAATCCAAATGATCATATAATGGATGGAATTGATCAAATAATGAAATAATTAATATGGAATAGAACATTAGAAATATATATATTTTAAGGAAGGGGAACATTTATACATTAATTTATCCTCATGATAATGTCACCAATAATAGGGTATATAAAGAAAATTCTCTCCTCAATACATCGGGACATTCATGTTTTTTGAATGTATTGGTGATATTGGAAATTAGATATACATAACATTAAGACATTGTGTTTTACATAACACAATCAATTCATCTTAGTTGACGAATTTCATTCAAGTACATATAAATGTGATTTTTTATGAGGACATTTCCCTTGAACAAGAAACTACATTTATTCATACCATGACTTATAGTCTGGATGAACATGAAAATAAATTTGGAGGGAGAAAATCAATTTGTTATTAATGTTATAGAATCATGGTATGATTCTAGAGGAATCATGAATATGGGATATGAACTTGCTATACCCATTTCCAAAATTCATTAAGGTTATTAACAACCACAATGTACCCAATAACGAAAATCAACAAGGTGGGGATAATTTAACCACCACAGTTTGATGTATATTCCCTATATTATTCAAACATTTAGGTTGTGTAACAGATTTTATAATTATTAATATGATTTTGTATGTTTTCTTGTTATTTTCGATATGTTTAAGAGGGCCCAAGAGTTTATTATGGTTAGGGGAAACTTTGTGGTATTCCCAAGGTAATAGTGTTAGGCATAGGGTTCTTCTGGGTAAGATCATGGTTTTTGAAAATCATATTAATGAAATATATTGTGTGGATTAATGTTTTCAAAATTAGGGAATATTTTTCCAAAATAAATATCATAAAAATTTAATTGGGTTAATTAAATATAAAATATTAATTTACAACATTAAACACCATTGATTGCCGTCATTATTTTTCCTCTTACTGAGGCTCTTAAATTCAATAACTCGCCTAGATATTTTTGGAAATATTTGTTCTTTTGGTGGTCGATGTCTATGTACCATATAGAATTGTTTCTCTCAAATTGATAGTTAAAACATACTTCTTATTCTCTCTCTATGATCAGTTGTTTTTCTCTAAGGATGTAACATATATAGGGATTTTCATTCCTAGATCTATTTGTGAGACCATTTTTTTAAAGTTATTCTTTAGGAATCATTTAATGAATAAAATACGAAACCTTGATCATTGAAAGATTGTGAAAATTATTATTTTTAAAAGATTCATAGATAATTGGCTTATCATTTTTTCCAATTTCTCTACGAATACAAAGGATCATAGTTTTCAAAATTATTTACCTCTAATTTTATCTGAAAAAACTTGTGAAATTAAGATGGAAAATTTCTAATATTTATTATAATTAAACTAAGATTTCTCGGAGACACTTCCAAGGTGATTGATAAATTTAATAAATGAAATTGGTTCTTAAAATATTTTTTTTAATTGGAGATTTTTTTAATGAATATGTTATGTTCTTTTTATATTCACATTGAATGGACCTTGTAGGGTTGGTGTCGTTAATTTTATAACCATGTGTAAAATTGGATTTTCAATATAGTGATGACATTGGACATGATGGATGAAAAAATCTTTTGAGTGGGACTATTTAGGAGTTACATACATCCACTTGTTATATTGGTTAGTTTTTTATTGTGTGGGAGAGTTTATGAATATTTTATGTGTTATATCTTCCTAGATTTATTTCCATATATATATATATATGTATTTTGTGTTCATGAATTATAATTTTTCTTCCAACATATTTTTTTAAATAAAATTTTATATAAGTTTTTTTAGGTTTTAATGGATTTAGAGGGAATTCTCAAGGTTTACCTCCATGGTTTTATACTCACCTCATGTGTAGGAATCATAGTGTGTATGTAGGTATTTTTTCTCATGGTACTATTAAGTTTATGTTTTATTATTTTTTACAGAGATTGATGGTTATGTCCTTATTGTTTCCTATATTTGGAGCTTGGGGTGACAATCATGTATTGGATTTTGGAGTTGTTCCTCCTTAGTTACCTGTTTTTTTACCCTTGGTCTAATATTCATTGAGTTTTATTAAATTTTATTTGTATACTTCTATTTTATTTTATTTTCCCACTAAAAATATGATTATCATTTTGATATACTTTTTGAATTTATTTTGGAATTGTATCTTTCTTCATATTAGGACTGATTATTATGGTATTCATGAATGTTATTTAATTATGGTCAAACCATCCCTGATGTTTGTTAAATCCCATGTCATATATTTTAAGCCTTTTTCTCCTTCAAGATGTTACCAAATGTTAGTTGCATTTTTTTCCATCCTAATCCAAATCGTTGTGCTAAGATGTTACATCAATGTGTCCCAAAGTTATTGATCCACTTTTTTTGTGTGAAAAAACCATTGATAATATATTTTGGATTGGAAAAAAATGAAAATTTACATAATGAAAATCATAAATAATAATTTATAATATCCATTCATAATGACATGAGGTGGTTGATCGATTTTAGATGATGTTTCTGAAAACATTATGCATTAATTTTCTTACAAATTAACATAATTGGATAAATCTATGATTTTTAGCTAATTAGTCATGCATTTTTAGTAATCGATAAAACATTATATGTTTACTAGAATCTCATTATTAGATTAATATAATAACATCTTCATTCAATATGATTTATTTCAAAGAAAAATGAGAATTAATGTCGAATATTTCAATCCCATTACCCTCTATCATATTTAGGTCCATACAAAAATTGTATCTACTCTCACTATACCATAATAGGATAAAATTTAAATTGGGATTAATGTGATGCAAATAAAACATGAATTATTGAAAACAAAAATTAATTATTCATAGTTATTAATAATCATCTTGATCTTTAACAACTACCCCTTATAAATCTACTCACTTGTGATCAAATGATTAATCATCAATATTGAATGAGTGTTCCTAATGGATGAAAAAGGAAAACATACCGGAATAAATGGAAACTCATGTAGAGAAAAACAAATTAGTAAATATTCACTACCATATAAATAGATCTTTCATCCACATGTGTGAAATCAATACAAAAACATAATTATTCAGTAATATTATTACATTTGTTCACAAGATAAACAAGTAAATATTATTTATGATTATTTTGTATTGAAAATACATTCATGTAAATAATATTTTTCTTAAAAGTCATAAGAATAAGTCAATAAAAGATAGGTAAAGTATGAATATGATTAAATTAGTTTAAATTTCCATTAATTAAGATGAATCTAAAATGAATTATTTAATCATTTCATTATATGAAAAGAATAATTATCAATATATTAAATTTAAATTTATAGATATCAAGATCAAAATTAAGAATAATATCAAAAATGATTACAAATCATCCCAAAATTTTATAGAGTCTGTAACTTTCTACAAAACACATAAATTATTTAACAATTTATGATAATTAATAATCATGGCCTCCAAAATTTTAAAATAATTTACATAATTCATGATGTAACATAGATTTTAATAAAGGATAAGGTGAAATAAAATCCAAAAATACCTCCACAATACATGAACTAAAAAATAACCACAATATTTATAATCATAAGAGTGATATACATGAATAATTATGATAAAATTTTGTAAATTACAATCTCAAAATGATAAAAAAAAATATTCGTACATGATTGATGCACCCTCTCTTTCTAAATTCATTTAATTAAAATAATGGAAATCATGAACATTATTAATTATCATAAAAACTAAAAATACAATAGATATATCATTATGATTTCCAAAATAAGATATTCAATCATGTTCCATAACAAAAATTCTACTTTGAAAAAAATGGGATGGTCATGGGGTCGTATCCCTATAAAAGTGTGTTGATTATTATTTTCTTCATGGAGTTGTTTCCCATGAGGATGGATATAATTATATATATATATATATATACAAATACATAAAATCAATAGAGATACAAAATAATCTAATATTATAAATTGATAGAGAAAAATATGAAGAAGAAAATTATTGTGAAAAAATATATAAAAATGGGGGAGGTTGAAATGTCATATGAATTATAAGTATGATACCTTTTCTCTGTACTAGTTTACTCTTACAATAATGGACTAATGGTTTGGAATCCAAGGTGAAATACAACTACTAAATCTATGTGGTTCTAACTATATCCTCACAAGGAGACTAAGAATCTGGATTCACAAGGAAACATAGAAAAATGGTCAATATAGAGGTGAAAACATAAGGATTAACTATAATCCAGTGCGATATTTCACTAGAATTTCCATTATAACAAGATTGGAGATGGAAATAATTACCATGGTCTATTTTTTATTTTTTGATGGATGTGTTAATGTATCATCTATTTCTAGATTTTTATTGTATCATCACATGATTTTCTATATAGATTAATATATAAATAAGTATTGATTGAATTTATTGGTTCTTATGAAACAACAAACTAAATCAAAACATTTTTTATTAAGAAGATAAAATTATTAAATATAGGTATTATAAAATTTCTTTTGGAAATGATTGTTATAAATATAATTAATTTAATTGTTAAAATAAATTGAATGATTGAGAAATAAAATAAAATAGTAAAATTACACTTTATTAAGCTCACATTCCAATCATAAAATATATTTAGTTTCACTTTGGGTTTCTATAAACTAATAATAATATTATATTCCACATGTTTAACTAGAGTTATATTTTCTTCATGAGAAGCTCAATATTTATGAAATCACTCGGAGATATATGATTACAAAACCAATATCTACAACAACCATTATTACTTCAATTACACATAAATCTTATTCAGAGGTCACGATAGGTTATGTGTCTAGTGGATATATGATAATTTAATGTTAATTATTTTAAAAATGAAAAGTTGTATACTCTTGTAATACATTTCATACTGATGGATTGAATTTCATATTTTGACCCTAAAATTCAATGTCATTTAATGATGAAGTTTTTAATTTTTTGGTAAAAATTTTAAATTATATCTAGGATAATTTTCAACAAAAAATATGATTAATTTATAAAATAAATTATTTAAAAAATATAAAATAATTTTTTTTTCATAAAGAAATCATAATTTTATTTTAAATAAAAAATATATTATAGTGATCCAAGATCATCATAAATTGATATTATATCATTTTTGTGTAATATAAATTACATTAGATAAATATATTCCCAAATACTATATTAGTTTTTTGTCATTGGAAACATGGAAGAATAATCTTAGGTCAATAAGTGTGATACATCATCTCCCACTATGTTCTCCATAAATAGAACCCTTCTTAGACACATTATACATAATACATATCTTCATATCATGGGGAAGTGAAACATAAGAAAGGGTGAGCTAAGATTCCCACTAAGGGTAAACAAGGGAGATATATAAGCATAATATGGACATAACGGTATGAGAATATGCGCATAGTATTTGAAAACAATACCCTACATATAGACTATAATAATCATGAGTAATTGAATGAAGATTGGTAGTTCATTAGATATGAATAACAAGGGAATGAAGGAATATAATCCATGAGAATATAACATGGAAAAATAAAATAATTTATGTAATACACATATGAATAGAAAAAAAATTCCATATTGGACAAGGATTATATACAAGGACATCATAGTGGATAATGTCCTTTACTATACTGAGTTCACTCCATATTGTAGCCCTGTAATACCATACCAATTTCACTGCTCATTCTAGACATATATCACTATAATAGGTTCACCAAATGTTCCAGACATTTCTATCTCATGAGATATATAAATCTTTACCCACACCATTGAAGATAGATATATGTCTCAGCTATAAAATAATGAAAATAATGTTTATGTGTTCCACAATATCATAAATATTAATCATATCAGAACCCATGATATGAAATTTCTAACATAATAATTTCATCAAATTATACATGTATAAAGGATAAATGTTTTATAATCATTTCATCATACCAAAACCCATTAAATAAGTTAGTTTTATAATCTTATAACTCATGGGAGATAAATAGGTTTGAGAAGTGTAAAAACCATGGAATGGAAACAGATGTCCTAAGAATATAACTTGTGGAAGATAAATGGGTTTTATAAACAACATTCCATCAAAACATAAATCATTCAGATAAATAATATAAATAGAACCCATCGATCAAATCCCCAGTATGACATGAGAAAAACCCCAGGATATCCTCTTAGATGGAAAATAATGTTATAATATCATTTGAAACATATCATGGGGAAAATATTCCTTCTCATTTGAAAACACTTTTTAATATATAGAAAATTTTGAAAAGCTTTTTAATTGAAATTTTAATTAAAAAATATGTCGAATATTCAAGAAAGTGATTGGTCTTGATGTCAAAATATTATTTTCATGACATAAAAATAATAATGAAGGATCTTTTTACATTTTTAGTAAAATTTAAAGGGGTATTGTATTGTTAAATTACATTAAGATTCAATTCAACATTTTGTAAAAAAATTATGGAATGGGTAAAAATGTCATTTTAAAAAATCATAAGAGAGTAATAAAACATTTTCAAAAACATTTTTTGAAAACCTTCTTTTAAACTAAAATAGATTTTCAACCAAATAGTGAGATAAATTTATATTTTTTAAAAACATTCTTAATACTTTTGAGTACAAATATTTTAAAAATTACACAATTACCTAAAAATATCCTTCTAACCATAGTTTATTAATAGTAATGATTATTAATGAGAGACAGTTTACTATTTTTCAACATTAGAGACTTAATCGTATTCAATCCCTTTAAATGATTGGATTTTAAACTGAAATCATTACTATAAGAACCCCACCCCACATGCCAAGAGCGGATTCCTTATTTTAGTACATTGTAATTTCAAAAAGGAAAATGAATCCTAAAGGACCGTTCAGTTTAGTATCATTGGAAACAAGATACATACATACGATCAACATTACAACATGAAATGAAAGAAAATTCAAAACACCTTTGACAATATCTATAGATCCTAGTATATTTCTACATGTCATTCATAATATACCTCTTTATATCATGGGAAAATAAAAAATAAAAAAGGGGTTATGTATAATGCTCAGTAAGGGTAATCAATAAAGTGTAAGATAACATAAACATAAACATTAGGCATGGTGAATAACTAATAAAACCCATTCTTTTAAAAACGAACTGGAAAACATTATGGTCAGAATAATAATTTAATAAAAAATGAAATGATAAAGAATAATCATAGGAATTATACAAGTAGAATAACCTCATGAAAATTCAATTACTAGTTTCATATTGATGAATTTCACAATGCCATATATCATAACCATACAGTCAAGGACTCGTTCCAAGACTATAAATAATCATTTTGTTAAGTCCTTGTGCCTAGACCATAGATTGTATCATGAGACCTACCGATGCATCGATGGGATATAGAGGGACTCACACATCACTTAAAAATTACAATTCATTCATGATATTAACGAGGATAACTATAAACAACATATACCTTCATAATGAATCTAACACATGAAATGCCAAAATCATTCCTCTAACATTAAGCATAAACACTAACCATTCAAAGTGAATTGGTGAATGGTTTTATGATAGCACATCCATAGACAAAATAATGATAAAAAAACTAAATTAAATATAGTATATGATATCATAAAATATTAATCTCAATAATAAAAAATAATTAAAAGGAGTTTTGAAACAGATGAAGATAGTATTATAAAATCATCAAATATTCTTGAGATAAATAATCTTTTACATTAAAAAGAATATTTATTTTTGAAAATGATTTATATAAAACTAGAAGTTAATTAAGATATATTTTTCATAATAAAATGTTCTATTTTATTAAGGTAATGTTCAGTAAATACATATTAAATAGTTCCCATCAAAATAGGTATTAATTTTTGAAATTCCCTTCAGTCGAGCTTGTATTTCGGGAGGAATTTTTTAATGATCTTTTTAAAACATATAAATCCTCATAAATGAAAGTAGGATTATCATTGGTACAAATATATAAAACATTATCATGTAATATATGTCGATTAAATATAAAAAATAATTTCATGTAATTAATTAGAGAATTAGTGTAACCCAAATGAAAATCGAGTTTCGGGTAGAAAACGCTTACTATATGTCTAAAGGTGTTCCTCACTTGACCTAAATAACCTGAATAATAAAATATAGGTTAATAAAATAATGAATTTTGAACCTATTTTACATCAAGTTTATTATTTATATCATTATTAGGTTCATTCATGAAATTTTTTGGGTTAAGAGATTCAATTTCATTATTTGGGAGTGTTTTCTTTTCTTCCATTATCAGTTTACTTATATTCATGTACGGATAAACATGTAGAATGAGAATGGTTGTATAAAATAGAATTTGTATGTTCTTAGTTAACGTACATATGATTACATAGTCATTAAATTATTTTAGATATAGGAAGCGAATGAGAATAATTATATAAACTTTAGTGACCATTGTTTAGGTTAATTGGGGGTTCTTGATCACAACAAACTCATTTTGATTTATCAATTAATATCATGTGTAAAAAAGAAGTACATAACCTTAAATAAGTTATAATACACATATTATAGTCTTATTAACCCATCAAAATGGTTTCATGACTAGAATTGAAGACAGTTATAGAAATTGAAAACTCGTCGTCCTTGAATGTGGTAAATTAACACATCTCCAATGGGGTTTTCATTTCTAGAATAAATGAAGGGGAAAGGAGAGATGAGGAATAATTATTACCTTATCATAAAAAATTACATTGCATTTAAGTTACTGGATTCATAAAAACATTTTTTTTAAAGGTGGTGAGGAAAGAAAAATAATAGAACATAACATGAAATAAAAGAAATAAAATTAGAAATTTACCTATTAAATTAATCTTATCTAAGAGACTATTAAGGGGACATGTTTTGGTCATTTTATCAGACCTAGGGGTACTGGACATGGGGTAGGAGTTTGAGAGGATATTTTAGAAGAATTTAGTTAAGTCACCAGGCATTATAGGACAAATGGGAATAGGGAGTAAGGGGGTATATGGAGAAGAAGAGTGATTTTGGAATATCATATTCATTATTTTATTATTTCCCTTTAGAAAAAAATAGTATTGATTCATGTGAACCATAATATTAATAAGTTAATGTGTGTTCAAACCAAGTGTGATTACATCAGAAATGATTCTAGTAATGGTGATTTTAATTGAAAATGTATATATATGGTAAATTATTGTATTTTATTATTCGTAAAGAATTCTAGTATTTATGAAAAATCCCAAATAATAACCCTAACCAATTATCTACATGTAGAATTTAATAATGAACTCCATTTTTTGAAATTAATTCTCTAAATATTTTAAATTTACTTTTTTTATAAAATCATAATTTCTTCCAAAAATAAAAAATTCAAAACTATAATTCATTATATATCACCTTGATAAATTAATTAGGATATCATCATCTTATTACCATAATAGAATAAAATAATAATATGATTCTCTATTCATAAATATCATATTACTACTCATTAGGGTATGTTAGTATTCAGAAATTTGTATTTCTTATTACACTCTAAATATCTTACAGAACACAACTATGTAAGTCAGTTTTTCAAAATTCAAAACAAAGAGGTGGAAACTTTATATTTACTGGCTAGGTTATAAGAATATGTTCTTTTGTGAAGACTTAGTGCTTAATGTAGTAAATATTAAATTTATTTATAAATACATGGGGTGTTATATTCTCCCCTCGATAAAAAAATTTCTTAATCTAAATAAACAGAATGTTAGCTCACAAAAAAATTTGTGTGATTCTTTATTATATGCTCCTCAGGCTCCCATGCCAACTTTTTTATTTCATGATTTTTCGAAAATATCTTTACAAGTCAAGTCTTCCAATTCCTCAACACATATTCTTTAGTTTCCAGAATCAAGATAGGCTCTTCACAGTAATATAAGTCAGGTTCCACTTTTATAACTTCAGAAGTGAGGACATGCATTGGGTCTGGAATGTACTTTATCACCAATGAGGCATGGAACACATTGTGTACAGTAGAATAGATATGAATAATATCCAAATGATATGGAACGTCCCTAATTATATCCAAAATTATAGAAGGGAATAAGTACCTAGGGCTTAGTTTTGCTTTCTTCCCAAATCATATAACACCCTTCTATGGTGATTCAGTTCAGAAAACATGATCTCCCACTTGAGATTCCAAATCCTTCCACTGATTATCATCATATATTTTTTTCTACATTGAGATACATTAATATGAATTTGAATATTAATTACATTCATGGTTATTTCCTCCCCAAGATCTGTACCCACAAGCTTCCTTTCACTAACATCATCCGAACATGTTGGTGTATGACCTCTCCTTCCATAAAATGCTTCATACATTGACATTTGGATTCTTGAATGGAAACTATTATTGTAGGAAAACTCTACCAATGGTAAATTCTGATCCCACATACCTTGAAAATCAAGTGATCATGATCTCAACATATCTTCTAATGTTATGATCGTTCTTTCTCACTGCCCATCAGTTTGACGGTGATAAGCAGTACTTAAACAAAGACCTATATCCAAGGATTTCTGGATATTTTTCCAAAATTTCTATGTAAATAATTGATCACAACAAGTCACAATTGAGATAGGTTCTTTATAAAGTCTGACAACATCATTAATATAGAGTCTTGAAGGGAGCTCTAGTGGAAAATCCTCTATTATAGAGGAAACATGCAGATTTCATATGTTTATCCACAATTACTCAAATTTCATCATTCTTTCTTGGTGTTTTGGGTAATCTATTGACAAAATCCATAGTGATGTTTTACAATTTCTATGTAAGAATATGTGGAGGTTTCCTGAATCCTCTAGGATGTTTTTGTTTTTCCTTCACTTGTTGACAAACTAAACATCTTGATAAAAAATCAGCAATTTTTACCTCAAGTTGTCCCACCAGAAATGTTCCTTCAAATATCTATAAATTTCAGTGATAACAAGGTGTATAAATAAATTATTGATATGGGAATCATCCAATAACTATTTTTTTATCTCAGGTAGAGATGGAACACATAGCCACTTCCAAAATTTTATAATTCCATCTTCACATACATAGTCATCCAACTTCCCATCTATCATAGAATTAATATTATTTTGAAGGATCTAATCATCTGGATGAGTGAATTTAATCCTTTATAATAATGATTTTTGGGAATACTATTGAAAAATTAATGATGTTTCACCTTCTTGGATAATTCCCATGTCCATCCTTATTGGATCTTTGAATACCATATCCCTTTCAATCTTCATTTCGTTTAAAACAACTTGTCTTTTCTGCTCAATACATCATCTACATTATTTTCCTTTCTAGGGTAGTAGTGTTTAGAATAATCATATTCCTTGAGTAGATAAAACCATTTCCTTTTCCTCAATTTTCATTTTTTCTGAGAATATATACTTCAGACTCTAACGATCCGTATATATCTTACATATTTCACCATAGAGACACTATCTCCATATTTTTAGAAAAAAGATCACAATAGCTAATTCAAGATCATGAGTATGATTATTTTGTTCATGAATTATTAGCTTCCCTGATACATAGGCTAAAACTCTATCATTCTGTATAAGGATATAATCATGTCCATTAATTTAAGCATTACTACAGATCACAACCCCATCATTCCCTAGTGGATGAGTTAGGATTGAAGAATTCACTAATATTTTGGTCAATTCATTGAAACAGACCTCAATTTATTTTTAACATATGAACTTAACCCTTTTATGTGTAAGCTTGGTCTTTGTGCTATACAAACAAGAGATTTTCTAAAAGAAACAATGATATTAACCTACTTAACCAATAAAACCACATACCTCAATTATGTTCATTAGAATAGGCCGTTCTTGAATAGGCTATCTGTTCATAGGATCAATAAATATTCCATCCTTAGAGACAATGTAGCCTTGAAAGGAAACTAATAGAAGAAAAAATTCACCCTTTCTAAACATCCCATATAATTCATTTATTTTAAGAGTCTTTAGAATAGTGTGTAATCTAGTTTCATGATCTTCTTAGAATTTGGATTATACTAAGATATCATCAGTAAATACCACAACAAATTCATCACGATATTCCTTGAAAACCCTATTCATTATGTCCCTGACGATAAAGGGTGAATTAGTCAGTCCAAATTGTGTTACTGTAAACTCATAATGCCCATACCTGGTTCAAAATGTGTCCTTTCAAATGTCTCTCATCCTTATTTTCAACTGATGATATCCAAATATAAGTTCAATCTTTGGAAAATATTGGTCATTATGAAGTTTATTGAATAAAACAATAATGTGAGGTAGGGGATACATGTTCTTTATTGTTATAGCATTGATCTCCGTGTAGTAAATGCACGACCTCATAGATCCATATTTCTTCTTAAAAAAAGATATGGGCTCCCCATGATTATACAGTAGACATAATAAATCCTTTTTTTCACTCAATTCCTATAGTTTTTTCTTCAATTATAATAATTACACAGTGGCCATTCTATAAGGGATCTTTGATATGGGCCATGAATCACGAACTAAGTCAATGGAAAACTCAATTTCATGCTCTAAAGGATGTCTAGGTATATCCTTTGGAAACACATCGACATATTCTTGCACAATAGGTGCATCCTCTATTTGAACATTCCATTCCTCACCCATAGATACTACATCTCCTTCCTCCACAATATTTGAATATATTAGAGCTACTAGGTTTGGATCATTATGAGAATTAGATAGTGATTTTTCTTCCCTAAAGATAGGGGATTCCATAACCCTGTACAAAATTATAATCTCTTTCTTCTTATAATAAAATTTCACATCATAGTTTGAAATGAAATCCATCTAAAATATTTTATCAAAGACAATCATGGGTATGATAATAAAATCAGGATATAAAGCACATTTTTTCACTAATAGGGACTACCTAACACAACTTTGCTGCATTTATACTTCCCTTAAGAGTTTTGATTGAAAACTCCCTTATTAATTAAAGTAGGAAATGTATAATTTTTTTGGAAAACTATGAGGATATGAAAGAATGTGATGATACAATGTCAAATAAATCATTGTCTAAGTTCAAGGAAATGATTAACATACCTTCCACCACATAATTTGGGACTTCACCCTCTATAGTTGTGAATGCATAAGCTTGGGCTTACATCATTGGCCTTTTTCGAGGAATATTTGTTTAAAACCTAGGAAAATAATTTACATAATTTACCCTATCCCTAAAATTGTAACGATGAACATTATTAGATTCTTTCTTCCCCTTAAAATATCAAGATTGTTTTCTTCTTTATAAACACTTTTAATAAACACACATACCAATTAGGCATGTATCAGGGTGTCTCTTCCCCCAATTATCACTGATTAGAAGGTAAACTCTTCCTTTCACCCCCATTTAATTATTTTTTTCCATAGTTTCAACTACCCTCTCTGTCTCCTGTTATACCTTAAAAGCATAATACTTAGAGAATTCGTTTTTTATCTTGATAGAAATTGATAGTATATCTTCATATGATTAGAGAATTTGGGAGCCTAGATCCCATAATAGGAATGGTTTTGAACCATCAAAGAAACAATCAATATTGCTCTTTATGTTATGTATGTATTTTGTGGCATGTTTTTTCTATCCTTGTAAAGTTATCTTCATACTTTGCAATATTATCATCTTCTTTTTTCCTGAGATTCAGAAACTACAATTCTATATCTACTCTCTGTTTATGAGGGGAAGTATTTTTCTAAGAAAACATCCTTAAAATCACTACCTTACATTTCATCAATTTATTCCTCATCCTTTTTGTTTTGGATTAATGACCACCCCTAATCTCTATCTCTCGACAGTCGATAAATTGTCCTGAAAAAATTATCTCTTTCTCTATATCCAAAAGTGAGAGATATATTATCTAATGAACTTGTCCACTACTTTGCTACGAATGGTTTCATTGTCCCATTAAATGATGGAGACTGTTGTTGTAAAAATTAGACTAAAATAGCTCCCCCACATTTTGGATCCGGATGCTCCATATGGGTAAAGTTGTTATTCATAACCTGAGTAAGATATCCCAGTATAGTTATAAGTTACTCAGCACCAATCACAACACTAGAGAAAACATCGTTATCTGGAATCAGAGGGAAATACATACATGGGACACATGTATTCCTTCCATTTCTATTCCTTCCACAAAGAGATATTTCTAAACAACGGAATACACTAGATTAGGTTATCAATCATAAGGTATAATATCAATGTATAAAAATACCTAACATTAATTTAAATTCATTACATATCTAATATCATAATCGTAAACAAGGATTCATTAAGGAAACTTTTACATATAAATCCTTCATAATTGCTATTAATGAAAATGTGAATTATCTTAAGAATATCCCCTGAGAGTGTCAAACCAAGAGTGCAGTAAGGCATGTTGTTTTGTAACATGATACCCTAGGTCTATCCTAAAACTCCTTGTTCGAGTTTTCACTCATATATACATTTATTCCAGAACAACGTCCACTTGTAGTATCCAGACAAGGATATATTTTTTAGAAAGGTCAATTTAATCAATTCCTTACATAAAAAATCCATGACGTTCTTGTATGTTTATCCTCAAAGACAACCTTAGGGTTCTGTTCCCTAATATACATTTTCTAAATCTAGTTTCCATGTTTTCTACTAAACATCCTTTCATACCAAATGTAAAGACATGACCCCAATCTTCCAGAGTTAGTGTATTATTTTATTACATTAGCATCTAAAAAATAAATATGAATCCTAAAGGACTGAGTAGTGTTGTTGTATTCAAAAAAACATACATACATAATTTAAAAAATAAAAATTGAAACAAAAAACTATTTAGAAACTATTTTTACAACAACCATAACTCTTAGGTTATTTCTTAATGTCATTAATAATATTGAACTTCATGTCATGGGAAAATGAAACATTAGAATAATGTGATAGAAAATGCTCATTAACGGAAAGCAATACAGTGTATGATATAATAAAAATAAACCTTAGGCATGGTTAATAACTAAAAAAACATGTGACCTTAAAAATGAACTAGAACACATTTTGGAAGGAATAAGAGTTGAATAAAAAATTACATAATAAAGCCTAATCATGGTTATTATACTATTATAATATAGTATTAAATTTAAATTAGATGTTTCATAATGAGGTAATTCAGAATTTTGGATTTTATAACCACACCATCAAGGCCTCATTCCAAGACTATAATTAATCAATTGTTAAAGGCCTTGTGCCAATACTGTAGTTAGTCTCATCAGACCTACTGATGCATAGAGGGGATATAGTAGGGCCCCACCCATAATTCACTAACTCCAATGAATTATTCATATGAATAGGGAAAATCAAAAATACCATATGAATTAATATTGAAACTAGCATATGAAATGTCAATAATGTTCCGCGAACATTAAGCATAAACACTAACCATTCGAAGTAAATTGGTGAATGGTTTTAAGAATCAAAACACACAGTAAAACTAATACAAAAACATTAAATTAAACATTTTATATGATCTAATAATTTATTAATCTCAATAATACATAATAATCAACAATATTGTTGAAATAGGCAAATATACACTTATAAAATCATCAAGTAATTCTTGAGACAAATACTCTTTTACTTTGAAAAGAATAATTATTTTAGAAGATTCATTATATAAAACCATAAGTGAAGTAATGTATTATTTTAAAAATATAATTAGTGTTTTTAGAAATATAATGTTTGATAAATACAGATTATAAATTTCCCTTTAAAATAGGTAAGAATTTGAGAAATTCCCTTGAGTCTGTCATTTATTTCGGGAAGATTTTTTGAAAGATCCCTTTAAAATATATATATACCCATAAATGAATATATTATTTTGGTTGGTATAAATATATAGAACATTATAACATAATATATGAGTATTAAATGTAAATAATAATTTTATTGTGGTTATTAAGGAACAAGAGTAACCCGAATGAAAATGGAGGTTGGGGTAGAAAACCCTTACCTTAAGTCCGAAGGTGTTCTTCACATGATCTTAATAACCATAATAGTATAATTTAGGTTCATAAATTAATGATTAAATAAAATATTATAAATTTAATTTATTTATTATAACCTTATTAAGTTCATTATTGTAATTTGGATGGGTTAAGAGATTCAATTGCATTGTTTGGGTGTGTTTTCTTCCTTGGTTTTGATGATCGATTTACTTATATCCATGTATGGATAAACTTGTAGAATGATAATGGTTGCCCAAAATATATGTTTTATGTTATTAGTGAAAAAACAAAATATTACATGGTCATAATTATTTTTTTTATTATTGGGAGTGAAGATGATTCATTATATAAAATTTAATGACAATTCTTTTGGTCAATTGGTGGTTCATGATTACAATGATTTAATTTTTATTTATAAAATAGTATCAAGTGTAAAAAAGAATTTCAAACCATAAAAAAGTTATATTAAATATTTTATAGTTAGGTTCAACCGTTAAAATGGTTTCATGACCTGAATATAATATGTCAATAGAAATTGGAAACTCACTCTCCTCAAATGTGGTAAATTACCACATCTCGGATGGTGTTTTCATTTTTAGTATAAAAGAATGGGAAAGGGGAAATGATGAAGAATTATTAATTTATCATAAAAAATTATAGAAAAATTATTTTAGTATATTTTTTACAACATTTCTATGAAAGGAGGTGAGGTAATAAGAAGAAAAGAAAGGAACATGAAATAAATGAAATGAAAAGAAGAATTTACCTCTTGATTTAATCTTCCTTGAGATTATCATTAGGGGAGAGGTTTTGGTCTTTTTGAGAGACCAATGGATTCAAGACATGGGGGATGGGAAAGGGAGGATATTGTTTTTCAAATTTCAGAAAGGGCCAAGGCTTCAGAAGATTGAAGAGAAGATGGAGTGGGGGGGGGGGGTAAATAGTGGAGGAGAGGAGTGATTTTGGGATATCTTATTCATTACATTGTTATTTACCTCAAGAAAACAAATAGTTTTTACTCATGGAAACATATTATTAATAGTTTCAGGTTATTTCTAATCAATTTTTCATACTTCATCCATGATGCTTGTAATAGTGAATTTCACAGATAATGTATATATATGATAATTTACCATATTCTGTTATTCATCAAACATTCGTGTATTTCAAAAAAATCCCAAAATTTCACCCTAAACATTTTTTGAAAAGTAGATATCAAAAGTGAATCCATTGAAAATAATTTTCTAAATATTATTAATTTAATTTTTAAATTAAATCATAATTTATTCTAAAGATAACAAATTTAAAACTATAATTCGTTTTATATCACCCTGAAAAATTAATCAAGATCACATTATCTTATAAACTTTAGACAATAAATTAATAATATGATTTAATTTTCATAAGTATTATATTACTATTCCTAGTACTATTTATAAGGATATTATACGATTCACTTAAAAATAAATTGGACTTATTAAACTATAAATATCTTATTGAACAAGACCTTGTATGTCAGTTTTTCAAATTTCAAAACATAGAGGTAGAAAAATTATGTTTACTGGATACATTATAAAAAATTAGTTATTTATGGAGACTCAGTTTTCATTCACTTAAAATTAAATTTATTTATAAATCCTGGGGTTTTTACATTTACCACTTTGGTAACATTTAATCGAAATTCACTTGAAAAAATAAAATAAAATAAATCTTAAAATATAAAGAGGAATAATAAATTCATGATATTACATTTAAAAGGTCTGTAAATAAACCTAGTGAAATAATATAGGTTTATTACATAAAATACTTCTCAAATATTTAAAATTAATAAAAAAAATTAATTATCATTAAAGAAAGTATATTCGTGATATAGCATGTCTAGTGGAAGTAATAGTGAGGCTTGAAATCCCCTTACCTTACGTCTTGACTTATGTTTTGCATGTTCAAACGTCATTTATAATAAATATAAGACTTCAAAATATCTAATAAATAAAAATAATCATATATATACTACCATATATGATTTTCTTTGGATTTTATATTACCCATTTATTAATAATTAAATATTAATGTTGTGTTTCAGGTAATAACTGCTTTGGTTTTCTTATATGTTTTTATGTCTTATATTTATGGTTATATTAATTTCATCAGGATTTAATCAAATCTAGTATGATAAAAATTACATAAATATCAAATAAATAGTTAGTATATATAAATATATAGTTATACGAAATATATTTAAATAGGAAATGAAATATACCATTCATGGAGACAGTTGGTCGTATGTACACATGAACCTTATTTCCATTTTCATGTCTTATTGAAAGAAAGAAAATTTGATGAGATTTTATCATACCATAAAAATTTTATGGTTATATATATATATTTATATATATTATATTTTTTTTATTAAAACCATCTATAATACAATCCATATAATGTGTTGAATGAATCACATCACTTTTTGAGGTAGTAGTCTATTGTACACACGAATGATGTAATCATATTCCCAAATAATGGAAATCATGAATATATGAGGGATATAAATACTAAATTATCATAATAAAATATTTAATGTCATTAATATCATATATAATAAATATTTAAACTATTTTTGGAAACCATTATATGTGGTAACGGAAAAACGAACAACATCGGTTCATGAGGTGGTAGTCAACTATAAACACAAACGTTGATTTCATAACACATTTGATAGAAGTGTGTGTGGTTTTAGTTCCTTCCATTTACATAATATCATCTTATTATATTTATAATACTGAGGTTATTATGTTATGTTGATACAAAAATTATTAAATTGTTTTTTAAAGAAATAAAATAAAGAACATGTGTTGATGAACATTACCACAGCTTGGGGGTCTCATTTTTATTTCCACCAAAGGACTTCATTTGTTTGATTAATGCCCATTATAAGTTAACTAGTTTGATAGTATGAAATTAGAGAATAGATTTGGGCCAGTGCTATCTGAACTAATTGGTTTTGAATGTGTAATGAGATTAGAAGAGTGGGTGGCCTTTTATAAGGTTGGTGAGTGGAAATCTTGTAATCTATTGAAAGAGAGAGTTCCTCTCATGTTTTCCCATGACAAGTGACAATATAAATGAGAAAATATTAATCCTATAATATATATAATTAAAATATTTCTAGAAAATGAATTTTGGATATATTTTTAAGTCATTTTACCCTTAAATATAATTTTTAGTCCCATAGTAAAGTGGTTTTCTCATAATAGCGGTGATTAATTTTAATGTTTTTCTAAAATAATTTTTCCAAAAAATTATTTTGTATTTATTAAAAATTATTAATTACTCTAATTCCAAGTATAGAAAAAATATTTCCATATAAAATTTATATAATTAGTTGAAATTAATTTCTAAATCAATTCCACAGAGGGGATGATACAATAGGGTTTTAACGTGAGAATGGTCAATAATTTTAAATCTTTTTGAAATAAAATTCTAAGGTCAAATTGATTCCCAAGAAATAATTGGATTGATTGATTTATAATTAAACAAGTTATACTATAAAACCAATTTTAAATTTAATTTACATTTATAAATGAATTAAATGAAAGATAATAATTAATTTAAAATTCGTTATATTTCAATATTTATCCAAAATTAAATTATTTCTGAAAGGATTCCAAAAAAAACACCAAGATTATTTTTAAAATCTGAATTTAAAATATTGAAGTTTATTATATCAAATTTTTTTCTAAATAGTGAGTAAAAAAATTTAATTTGATTATTATTCATAGGAGAAAATGAATTTATTTTTAGAAATCAATATATTCCAAACATATAAAGACCTTGTGAAAAGTATATATTTTATTATAAAAACCTTATATATATATATTAAATTATAAATCATTCATAAACAGTATTTATTAATGTTTTTATTACCATGTTTAATTTCCATATTATAACTTCTGGGTTTAAATTATAGTATTAATAGTATATCATTATTTTTTAAAAACACATTGTTTCAAGAAACATAAGAAAGGACAATGTTACATGTATAACCAACTTAACATGGTGTTGTGTATAATTATGGCTTAACTTGGTGCACTGTGAAATTCATGTCATTAAGGAAATTTAATTTAATAAAAAATAATTTATAAAAACGTGGCATGTTACATTCTACCACTCTCATAAAAAGAGTTTCTCCATAAAAATTAACCACTCTACTTCAAAGAAAATATGGATACATATACATCATAATATTTTCAAGATAGAATGTTCCATCATAAAACTGATAGATTTTCCACAAAACATTAACTAGGACAGTGGTCATGTTTCATAGAATATTCATTAATTGATCTAGAATCTCTAATGATTGTTCATCAGATGAAATATATGTCTCCAGTAATATGACCTATGAGTTTATTTAATGTGAAGAGTCAGGTATGTACTTACCTAGTAGATATAAATGGAACACATCATGGACTTGATAAAGGTTCAGTGGAAGCACCAAGTGATACACTATTGTCCCGATACAATCAATAATTTCAATGGGACTGATTTACACATGGATTAGATTCCACTCCTTCCCAAATCTCATTACCTTATTCCATGGAGAAATTCATCGAAACACCTTATCAACAGTATCAAATAATAGACCACACTAGTGGTTATCATCATAAATTCTCTATTGAAAGTGATCTACCTTAATATATTTATGAATTAATATATTATTATTGCATATTTCTTCATATATCTCAGGTTATAATATAATTCTTTCTCAAACATCGTTTAGCATGTTTGGGATCCATATTTCAGGCCATATAGGGATTCATAATGATCCATCTGAATTATTTAGTGAAACGTATTATTGTATGAAAATCAACTTGAGGAAGATGAATTTCCTAAACACCATTGATGTCTAAATAAATTAATCTAAACATATACTCTAGGGATTGAATTGTTAAGTTAGAGAGAACATATATTTGATGATCACAAGTAGTGCTGAAAATGAACTCTATACCAAGATCTTGCTGATGACTTCACTCGGACATTGAGGTAGACCTTGGATCCTGATCAGATACAATTGGCTATTATACTCTATTTAACCTTATCACTTCAGTAATGAATATCATTGAATGAGAATCTAGATATAACTCTGACCTAGTAGTGATGGATTGTGTTTTCATAGTATATAGATTTACTACAACCAATATAACATTATTCTATTTAGACATTTGAGGGAGTCTAATGAAATAATACATGATCATTTTCTCCCATTTACGTTTAGGTATGGGTATTAAATACAACATCCCCTTAGATATATTTATTTTAGCTTTAACATTCCATCATACCAAACACCATGTTACAAACTCTACAATATCATTTTAAATTACATCCCTCCATAAGTATTATTTCAAATTTCTATATATATTCATAATTCTTAGATGGATAAAAATTAAAGAAAAATTATCTTTCAATAATAGATCCTTCCTCAAATATGGAATATATGGAACACATACATAGTTCCTGAAAATTAGAATTCTTTCATGATCAAGTCTAAACTCTATAAAATTTATAACCTTCTATTTTTCTCTATAACATCCTTATGTGAATCCTTAATCTTCACATTGAATCATGGTTAAACATTCAATTGAGAAAGAAAATATTTTTTTCCTTTCCTTCAGGAATTCCAGATCTATTATTTTCAAATGAAATAATATTGGATCATTTCAGATCCTCATCATGTAAGGGCTATCATTATCCTTTAGAATCAATTCATATGGACATAATGTTCACTTTCCCAGGGTGGTAATGTATTGAGAATCCATAATCCTTAATCATCTATAACAATATTCTTTAGTTCACGTTCAACTCTATATGTGTGAATATATATTTTATACTTTTTTGATCATTATATATATCAAAATTTTGTCTATGGAGATAATTCGGAAATATATTTAATACTAAAATTACCACAGCTAACTCCAAATCAAGAATGGGATAATATTTTACATGAGCATTCAATTTTCATGTGTTGTAGGATATAACAGGCTATTTTTTCATAAGAACACATCCTATTAACTTCTTGTATGCACCACTATAGATTACCAATCCTTTTTACTATTGGGTAGTGTAATCACTGGTGGGTTGATTAACCTTTTCTTCAGTTCATTGAATTTTTCCTCATATTAATCCATCTAGATGATCTTTTCTCCAATAAAAGTCAACTTAGTAAAAAGATTATAAAGACTTAAAAAATTATCCACAAACAGTCAATAATATCCATCTAAACCAAGTAAATAAGGAACTGAATTACTATGGATGGTCCAGTCCAACATTCAATAGCCTATATCATTGATAGATCTACATTTATGCCCTCTATAGGGATTATGTGACCAAAAAATGAAATCTTTTGGATCAAAAACTAAAAGTTAATTATTTTTTTCATACAGTAACTCTTTCTTTAGGTTCTATATTAAAATTATAAAGTAGTATTCATGATCTTCTTTTATGAATTAATAGATAAGAATATCATCTATTAAGACTACAAAAACATATCTAGGTTACCTCTAAAAGATATATTAAATACATTAATATATGAATGGAATTAGTAATTTGTGAAGGCATCACTATATCTTCATAGTTTCCAAACCTTTTTAAAAAGTTATCTTGGGTATATCCTCCTTCGTAACTTTTAATTAATGATATCTAATATGATGTTTAATCGTGGAAAAGTATTTACATCTCAACAACTAATGTAAAATGTTCGTCAATATGTGGAAGTGGATATATATTCTTGACTGTTGTCTTGTTGAGCTCATTGTAATCAATGTTGAGTCACATTGATCCATATTTATTTTTCAAAAAAAAACAATAGGTTCACCCCATGATGACAATCTTTTCAATATGAGTCCTATATCACGATTTTCTTAAATACACCTATTAATTTCTTAAAACTCAATTGGGGAGACTCTATATTGAATCAATGAAATTGTTGTGGACTATAGAATGTGTTCTATTGAGGCCTCAACATAGATTTTTTGTGAAAGGTTATGAAACACTTATGAAAAAATATAAAAAGAGTATTGAAAAATAGGCATATCATTGATGTGAAGTTTTTCCCAACCATTTGACATAAACATCCATTTGAATGGGAATTAAGACCCATACGATGGATGAGATCATCATACCACTAGGTGTTTTTGTAACTATTTAAACACTTAATCCTTTGGGTATCATCTTGATACCCTTTTCAAAATATCTAAAAATGATATAATGGGTAGATTTAGAGTCAAAATAGATAATGTCTATTCTAGAGTGAATGATAAGTGTACCTTTCACAACATAATTATCAAACGCCTCATCAAAATAGTGATCATATTAAATTTTTCATTTCCCCTTATCATTATTGGTTTTTGACATTGATCATCACCAATAACTCTTACGTTTGGGAACCGGTTATCATAATGCTTATTTCCCTTAAATACGGATCACTAATGTTGGGGAGGTGCATTCTCAACATATTTCTCTATATTTTTATTATTAGGTAACATCTTCCCATTACTGTGGGAATCCATTTCCCAATGACATAAAATTCTATAAATAAATCATTTACTAGTCCACTTATATAAATTTTCTCCATTCTTTATCCGAAACATAGAGAATTGAGGAATGATTCTATTCTTCCCACCATGTTTTTTATATATTCTGTTAGACTCCATCTTAATTTTCTTTTCAAAATCTTGAGATTCATGTGTAACCCAAAAATTTATTGCCATGACAAATTTTCAAATCACATTAACTTCATTTTTACAAAATTATATTATGGATAAAAACCTTCGGAGAAATAGATTTATGCTAATAATGATTCGATCAAACATACATTAAACTGGATCATAATACACCAATAATATCTCTCTTTTTCTATGATATTATCTGCATATATACCAATATATTCATCATAAATTTTTCTTATCTCTAGGGGATTTTTCTCCCACTTCATATGAAGAATATGTATAAAGAACATAATGAAAAATAAGTTCTAGAACTTATCACAATCCATTCTATCAATTTCATCCAACAACCTCATAATATTTTTATGAGTCCACTATTTATATTTTTTCCTTCAAAATGGTAGACAACCAAAATGAATCTTTCATGTTTTAAAATTTGTATAATGGAATATATTTTTTCAATGGTACTGATCCATGGTTCAAAAACTAGTACATCATTGAAGCCCTTAAATAAATGTAGATATTTCCTCTTAAAGGACTCAACATATTGTTATTCCTTCATTTTCTCATTTTGATATCCAACATGATTCATTTTTTTGAGAAATGTTTTTAAACATAGTGATGATATTTTTCATTTCATCTACAGTAACATTTTAATTCTCAATAGGATAACCATTGATTTGGTTAATACTCAACATTAACATGGATACTTCATATTCAAGAACTTGATAAAACGATATTGAAACAACTAATAAGCAATAATCATAGTGGGAAAACACACATTCTTAAAAAACACTTATATGATATTTAAATTATGATACCTTCTTTAATATATGATATCATTGTTTTATCCTAGGTCATTCATATACAACAAATATTCAAATCCTCAATGATGGTTCATAAATATTTTTTTTTATTTCAAATGTGTATACCCAGTGAGGGTAAGACGAGGTGTGAACTAAGGAATGTTGTTAAGCACCATTTCTAGACTGATTATAACTTAATAAAATAATTTTTTTGGATTTAAATTTATGTAAATATTGTTGGAACCAGGCATGCAGCGGAAGCCCCAAATAGGTGGGTTATAAAAATTTTCCACTGAAGATCGACGTAAACATGTAGATGTCGGAGAAGAGTAGCCTGGTCTTAGCTGAGGACCATGCGTGGGGTATTTTAAGCACAAAAATTAAACCATAAAATACGTGGTTTAAATATGAAGTCGTACACGACGTCTGCTCATCATTGGCGATCACTACTCAAATAATCCGAAGTGGAATTCCTTTAGATCGTCCACACGTGCTTCGAGGAATCTGTGGGAGTTTCATTCGTCTTAATCCGGGTGCTAGCGCGGATTTTCGACGATGCCTTCGATGCTCCAACAACCACTGCATCACATTACTAGTGATGCCCGAGAGAGAGCTCTTTGGATCCAGAGCATTTCCATCTAGAATGTGGGAGATAGGAGAGGAGAGAGAAGCTCCGTGAATAGTGTTTGGCAAATTCCCCTCCTCTTCTATTTATAGTGCTCAATTAAAATACCTGATATCGCCTCGCCAGCCCTGAATACTTAACGCACTATCAACGACCTTTTATGACTACTAAATTGAGCCATACATATTATTATAATTTACTTGTAATATATTAAAATATATTACATGATAATAATTAAGTCATTAACCCGACTCGTCACTCCCATAAATATTAATTGAACCTTGAATAATTTAATATTCTTCAATTAATATTTTTTCATGTATTTACTTAAAACTCATAATTCAATTTAATAAATTAATTCAATACTCATTATTATAAACTCGAATAATATAAATTTATTTATTTCGTTGGTGATCGTTTAACTTTGGAAAAATCCCGGACCCCTGTGGCGGAGCCCACCATGTCCAAAACTCCTATTCAGCTGAATAGGGAAGATTCTTGAATAAGCTATTGTGGGTGACCCTCTCGGCCCTTATTTCAACAGTAGTGAATAGTATTGATAGACCAAGAGCATGATCTAGCAACCCATCATGGCCCCTAAAGAATAATGATTTTCACAAAAACAACAACAAACCTACAAACATGCACTGTGTAATATAATCTCTTTGTCAGTAATATCTCATAAAGCAGGACGCACTCCCGTTTCATCGACCTTTTATTTCTTTATAGTTGGTTGATTTAACTGGACAGAATTACCCTTGACTTCCATGGCCATGGTCTTATAAAGTTACTTCCATCCATATCAACATTTCCTGAGATATATTACTTCCATAACCCGGAAGCAACAAATCATTTCTTGACAATTCAACCAATGCCATGCCACCAACGACACACCCGACACAAACTACCTCGCCACTACTTCATCGCCATTGTTTTCTTCATGCATCAAAGTACGTAATCAAGTGACATACATTGTTAATGATCTCAAGTCAAGATACCATTACACATGATCATAGATATGAACATCCAATGACACCCGAAACATGTGGTTTTCCTATTGGAGGGATAGTCCTCATGATCTCACTACTAGAGATCACCAAGTGAGAACTTCATGATAAGAAGTCTCAATGCTTATGAGCCCCCATCACCTGATGGTTAGACATCTACTATGTCCAATTAGTAAGATGTATCTAGACCATAGAACATATATTTAAGATTACTGTCATAGTATCTAGAGGTTCTCATTATATCCTGGGAATTGCTATAACCTTTCGATACGACCATTAATCTTTGGACATTACTATTTCAATAGTGGACGTAGAAAAGTCTACACTCTAATGGTAAGATGACATCATGCATAGCTTATTGTATGCATGATATGGAAATCAAAAGCACTGAATAGTTGGGTCTATGGCACCCACTATTTCAACAAATATGTTATAGATACACATGCAAATGTAGTATCAAAACAGGGACATATTTCAAAGAAACCACTCTCTTTATCCATTACCAAAATTAAAGTACATTTTCTTACACTTTTACTCTTCCTTAGATATTTTATTATACAAGTACATAAGGATATAACAAAAGTATTTTCATCTAATTTCCAATGGTTTACTAAAATATTACACTAAAACCAACTGTAGAGACCTAGTTTAACATACATAGACACTACATCATATTTTTCATAACATTTATTACAGTAGACGAATACATACCCAAATACAATATTATTTTAGTTCCATTAGAAACATGGAATCATAAAAATTGCACCATATATTAAATACATCATCTCCTACTACATTCTTCATAACAAGAACAACTCTTAGTTGCATCGTATATAATAAATATATTCATAACCTGGGGAAAGGAAATGTAATAAAGGGTGATCATAGATTCTTGATAAGGGTAAACACTGGCTATATGTTTGAATAATATTAACATAAGGGTATTATAACATGAGAATAATATCTAAAAACCATACCCTCCATATCAAATATCATAATCATGAGTCAGGGAATGAGGATTGGTATTTCATGATACATGAATCATAAGGGAATAAAATAACATAAACCGTGAGAAAATATCATTGTCATAAGACATAAATTTTTATTATACAAAAAAATCATTGAAAATCATTTCATTATTGTTTACGGATCACTACCAAGTATTTCATGGATGAAAAATTCCATTACTGCACTGAGTTTACTCCTCATTCTAGCCTTGTAATATTGTAATGATTCCATTCCTCGTTCCATCCATATATTACAGTACATGGTTCACTCCCCATTTGATCCATGTTTATATCATGAGATATATAAATATTTAAACAATGTATTGGATGGATATAATGGTCTCACCCTTCACAAAATAAAAACTATATTTATGTATTCCATAAGATAATAAACATAGATCATATCATAACCCATGAAATAAAATGGGTATCATTAACATTTTATCATATCATGACCTTTGGAAAAGATATAGAATTTATAATAATTTCACTATATCATAACACTTGAAAAAATGAAGGTCCGATCAGTATATAAACCTTGTAAGATAAACTGTATTCATAAGATTATAACTTGTGGAAGAGGAATGAGTTTTATATGAGTATAACTCGTGGATGTGAAATGAGTTTTAAAAAACCAGTCATCAAAGTATAATCGATTCTATGAAATAATTTTAATTGTACCCTTGGGTGATATCCTTAGTAAGGAATGAGTATAACCAATAGATTTCATCTAAATGGAAAATAATGTGGATGATAATTTAAAACATTTCATGAGGAAAATATCCTTTCATATTTGAAAAATTATTTTTAATACATAAATAATTGAAAAAAACATTTTATTTGAAAATAAATTTAATGCTAATAAGAAGTACGATTCTAGGAAAATATTGATTATAATTTATGAATATTTAGTTCATGTAGTACTTGTAAAAATGATTGTTCGTTTCAGATTTTTGATAAAACCAAAATTTCAATTGTTTTTGGAAAAGGACATATTGATTCATTTCAAAACATTTTTGTAAAAATTTATACATTGGAAAATTTCCTTTTAAAAATATGAAGAGTGTAAATGAAAACATTATAAAAATCATTATTTTTAAGGAAATAAAATTTTAATCCAAATAAAAATATAATGTCAAATTTTTGTACACATATTTTCTAGATAATTTTAAGTAACAATGATTGTGAAAATTATATTATTATTTAAATATATCATGTACAAAAAAGGAGAATAAAATTTATGATAATTCCTTAAGGATGGATCGTAATATTTCAATATTGGAGACTTAATCATAAACATTCGCAATAAGTGATGAGATTCTTAATGTAAATCATTACCAATTTGGTAACATTTATTCAATTTCCCTATAATGGATTAACGTAAAATGAAACATGAAATATCATGAGGATGGATAAATTTATGTCATTACATCGTACACATTAAAACATCTTGTATAACAAATATAAGTTCATTATAAGTATAATAAAATACCATTTTAATTTATATACTACCATATATTATTTACTTATAACTTTATATTACCTATTTTTTAACAATCCTTTGTTAATGTTTCATTTCGAGTAATATCAGCTTTCTCATTTGTATTTGTTTTGAATTTTTAAAGTTTTATTTCTCTTACAGTGTTCATTATTTAATAATATCTATATTGATAACCATGAATTTACTATCATATATATTCCATAAACTTTTATTTATCATAACCAATAATATTTTGAAATAGGAACTGAATTACACCATTCACGGAGATGGTATGTTGTATGTATGCATGAACAATGTTTATATTATTTCAGATTAAAAGAACTAATGGAACCTAAGATATTATCATTAACATATCATTTTTATGTCATATATATATAGCATTTTTTATTAAAACCATCCTTTATACATTCTATTTAAATCTTGAATGAATCACATTGTTTCATGAGGAGGTAGTCTACTATACACAAGAATGACGTTATTGTATTCCCACAGAATGGAAAAAACATGATGTGTGTATTATATAACAATTTAATAATTAATATAATATTATAAAAATCATTAAAATATTATATAAAAAGTATTTAAAATAATAATTTAATCTTTAATTGGTTAGAGTGAAAAATAGATGATATCGGTTTGGAGGTTGTAGTCTTTCGTAGACACGAATGATGATTTCATAACTCATTTTATGGCAGTGTGTGGTTATATGTCATAAACGTTATGTAAAAAATATAAGTTTATTAATGAGTATTATTTTATAATATAATATTGATATAAAATAATTAAATATATTGGAGTAATAAATAAATTTGAAACATTCATTGATGAATGCTACCTCTTTTTCGAGTGTCTCTTTCTGGTTTACACCAAATTACATTATTGGTGGGATTTATGCCCCAAAAAATTCCTCCAGCTTGATATTATAGAAGTTTAGAATATATTTGGGTTGGTATAAATCTAAAAAAAGGTTTTAATATGTAGACATAGGGGATGAGGGGTGGTCATTTATATTGGAGGTGAGTGGAAAACTTATTATGTTTTGAAAGAGATGATCCCAATCACATATTTTCCATGTGAAGTTTCACCCATAATAGACACTAGAATGTATAAGGGCTATATATGTCCACCAAATGGATTTTTCACACATATATAATTCATTTATCATATTAAGTTTAATCTTTAGTCCCTTAGTAAGCTTGTTTCACTTAATCTCCATGATCGGTTTTAATTGTTTTCTGTGAAGATTTTCAAGAAAAATTAAATTTTTTATAACATTATTATAAATTATTTTGATTCTAAATATAGAATAAATTTTTTAAAATTCAATTAATTGATGTGGTGGTAGAAATAAATTTAATATTTAATCTTATAGATGGCATGAGACAACGAGTTTCTAATGTGAAAACGTTCAAAAGATTGAAATATTTGTATTTCAAATTTCAATATGAAATTGATTAAAATGAAGTAAATTTGATTGAATTATGTATAATGATGTTATTTATACATTAAAACCAATTTAATATATCATTTAACTTTATAAATAGATTAAAAAGGCATTCTTTATTTAAAATTCAGTATTTTTCACTATTCATCTAAAAAAGAAATATTTTAGAAAAAAGACCAAAAATCATCCCTAAGATAATTTTTACATTAATAAATAAAAAATGAATTTCATTTTATGAAATTAAATTTATAAAATTTCACCAGTTATTTTTATTTCTTTTCTTATAAACAATTAAAAAACAGTCCTTTAAGAAATAGTACAATCAAAAAACAAAAATAATCTACTAAATATTATATATTTTCTTATAAAAATGTTTCCAATATATAATACCATTAAAAATAATATTTAAAATTTACTAATAACTTTTTATATTACCAATTTTTAATGTATATGTGATAATAGTCTGGTTAAAATAATAGTACTAACAACCATTCATTATTTAGTTAAACCCCATTTTTGCTTGTAACACAAGCTAAGACAGTCTTATTTGTAGTGAAAACAAAACATGGTGTTGTATATTATACAATATAAACTTGTTTTACAGTGAAATTCAATCCAAAAATGAAATTAAATTTTATATATTTTTAAATAAAAATTAGCGGTGTTACATATATGATTTAATAACATGAAAATAATCTTTTGTGATAAATGTAAAAAAAATTAATAAAATTTGACATCATAAAATGGTTTTATAAATATATATATATGTATATATATATATTAATATAACTTTTGATAAAAAAATTTTGAATTCATAAGTAATTTCAATTAGTGTTAGAAATTTTATCATGTTATAAAATTCAATACATTTTTATAATATGACTTTTATTTTAAAATTTTCATTTTTCATACGTATTAATATTTTTTATAAAATGGAATTAGTTTTTGGAATCAACTCATTAAAGATTACTAAAAATTATCTAATGGAATTTTTTTTGGAATAAATTAATTTTTTTGTGAATATTAAAACACCATATACTTATCATATAAATATTATATTTTTAATATTAAATATGAATTAATGTTTGGGGATTCAATATTGAAATAGATCAAGACCATGACAAAGCTGACCCTAAAACATACCCCCTACCTGATAATCAGCTCCCTGTATATCCCCATTTCTCTACTCATAATAATTATAATCTAATCTAAACTATACCTTAACTTATCCTTACCTATATCTATATTTCTTATATTCCATAGACTCACCATTTAACTGAACTATAGTTCTCTATGGAGTAGCATAATAGTGAACATACAGAGGAAGTGGTAATATTCTAAACCAAGAAATCATAAATTATTTTCATCTTGTACCTGTTAAATAATAGTCTATCCATGCTATTAATATAACGTCACTGTTATTAATATACTATAATTTTTTCACATTTATGCAATATCCCTTATCACTCTTTATCTCTTCAATTATTTGAAATTTTAAAACATCTCATGTAATATTGTCATCTCACCACATCTTTAGAATACATATTTTATTTTAATCAAATACATACCCAGAGGGCATTAAAATTTTACTCAAGTAATAAATAAAATATTTTTATCTAGATTATTATACTTTAATAAAAAATCACTATTATATTAAATATATTGGCTAATAATGGAAATTTAATTATTATCATCCCAAACAAACATATCATGATATATTTCTTCCTTTGAATCTATTTTGTATAACCATGTAAACTATATAAATTTTTTTTAATTAAATATAAAATGTATGATAACCTAAAAATCTCCAATATTGTGAAATATTATGACAAACTCCTGGCCATATCCAACATACGGAATCAATTTAGAAAAAATTAACAAAACTACATCATCTAACAAATGCAAGAAGAAAATATAATTAATGAACAAAATATGATACTAAATTGTAATTAAAAATTAAGAATTAAAATTATTATGATACAAATAATTATTAAAATTATTATGGTTATTATATAGATCTTCCACACAATCCAAGCATGTTGGGGCATATCATACATGATTCTCCTCTCAAATTTTCTTATTTGAGACAAGTCTTTCATTAAACACCTATTTTTTACTATATGGTTTGTATAATATTGAATATCATAACCACATTTTTTATGGTATATAATATTTTATTTCATTATCTCTACTTCAATGGTCTTTGATTCAAATGTTAAAAATGTTTTGTGGTTTTCATATAAATTCTCCATTTTGAGTGATGTTTTCATGTTATGAGCCTATTCTTTATTTTCATAGTGTATTTTCTAACTTCATTGATAATTTTGTAAAAATTAACTTCATAATCAATATATTTACAGTAAAATTCCATAATCATTCACTCAAGATCATTTGATTTTTATACTAGAAATTTACTAGTGTTTTTCATCTCAGATTTCATTCATTTGGTCATAAATTTCTATTACTATGTTAATCAATGTTTATTTAATTAGACCATTTATCTATTATATATTATTTTTTCCTAATCTATGGTTAATTTTCATTTCCATAAAAAAAATCCCCATTTAATTAGTTACTTCATAAACATTTTACATAGTTTTGAATAATTATAATCATTAATAATTTATAAATTTCCTCTATATTCACATTATTCCATCCCACTATTATTCTTATTTTTAATTTAAAAAAACCAAATTCGTATTATTCTTGGGATTATTTTACTTTTAATTATCTTTTTTAAAATGTATCTTTATTATTTTCAATGTGAATAACATATCAATAACGATATTTTAAAATATTTAAAAAATAGGTTTCATTTATTTTTTTCATCTTTTATACTCCACTCTAATTTTTATATCCTACCATTTAAACAATTTAAAGTTTCCATTCTTAGGTTTTATTTTAATGTGATATTATAAAACATTAACATTTCGTATATCCTTCAGAAAAAAATATTTTTTTAATGTAACTCAAAACAATATATTATATTGTAATGATGCAAATATATTATGAAATTTCTTTTAATTATTTATTTTATGATTTCTATATAAATATAAGGAAACAATCTATTTTATATCAATGATCATGATTACCCATTAAATAATCTTTTAATAAATTTTTAAGATTCTATTTTTGTTTTGAACCAATGTAATCATAATGGAATGAAATGTGATACTGCTTGGAAAAAAAATATAATACTCATTTTTATTAGAGAATTCATCCTTCGTTTTTTTTAAAAATTGTTTCCAAGTGGAACACATATGTACGGTGGAGCAATATATGATTGGTGGGACCTAAATATCCTTATAATTAATTATTTTAAAATTTAAATCTCATGAGATAATTAAAGTAAATGGGTTATGGTGCATGATTAATAAATGGAGACATGTAGTGATTCCTGGTCAAATATTTAAAATATGTGATGATTGGTGATCTGAGATGATATGATATTCATTGTAATTAACCATGACATATGATAATTGTTTTCAATAACAATATTTTAAGAACATTTCCATTTATTTATATTCTAATGTTATGATTTTATAATTTTTCTGATGTTTCTAAACCAAGTTATATGATATATACTTCTTTGATGGTCCTTTTATGAAATTATATCATAATATATGATGGGAGATATTATTTAAAATATTTACCCCATGTTATTTCAGTTTTATATTCTTATGATCTAACACCTTTTAGGAATATTGATAAATTTTTCTATGACTACATTATTAGCTCAACATTTCTTTTGTATTTACATACTAAGTAAACTATTTACAATGTTATATGTAAAAGAAATATTTTTTAATACATGTTAGAGGGGGCTGATTAAAAAATAAGCAATATGTTGTTTCTGTTTCTTATTCCCCAAAAATATTTTGAGGTTATTTTTAGCATCCTCGATTTCTAGTAATTAACCCATTATTTATATTATATATATATATATATATTTATAAAGTAACTCGATTTTGTTTTGGGTGGTTTTTTATATGTTTCGTAATGTTTTTGGGATTTTATATAGGTGAAAATATGATAATGGTTAATAAAAATCATGAAACCCCTCCTATGAATGGTGAAACTAAAAGACTAGGCATTGGGTAGGATCATAGTTAGAAGCATGGTTTAGTGAAAGAATTTTGACACGAGGGAGAAACTATGTTATGTTTTATGGTGGGTTTTATCATGGTTGGCACAAAAACTATCTACCTATGTGATTAAATTGTGTGGGGGGTGTTTAGAGTCTTTATCTAGAACATATTTTGTGCATGGTTTTCCTAACTATGTGACTCGCTAAACTACATTAAAAACCTGATCTAGAATTTGTGGTTATAAATAGAATTACCACATTAATGGATTGTATCTCCATATTTCTGACTGAAAATTAAATTAATCTCCCTCAAAAGGCTGTGGACACCCTTTCTCATGACAAAATCATGATCCTTTATTTAATCATGGTGTGTTGGATTCCAGATTTCGTAGTAACTGCCCATTCATGGTGGTATTCCATAGTTTTTTTCTTCTTCCCTCTCTTGGATTCATTAATCTTGTCCATTGGGGAGAGAATACTTGTTGTTTTATGCCAATAATGATGGGATATAGTTTTCTTGGTTTAATTTGAACATGGTATTTGTATGTTTTAGGAGTTTAAATCTTGGATGTGGAAGAATTTGTGATGATCTTCACTTTCACCTAAGTTTGTGAGGTAGGTGGATTAACTCATGACTTCTATTATTATTATAACATTAAGTCTTGGTTTTTAATTTTTTTTAATTTCATTTATTTCATTGTGAATTTTTTTGGATAATATTTATGAAGTCCCTCATTATTGATATTTCTTTAATATGTGGAAATTTAATAATTTTGGAAAGTGAAATTGGTTACGTGGTTTTAAAATAGTGAATTTAAAATGGTTTTATTGTATTAATTTATGAAAAGGGTTTGTAGAAATTATTCAATAATTATTATTTAAATGGTTTGACTCAATTGGATTTTCATGTTATTTTGCATAAATAGTTAGTGTGTGTTTATTTTAATTGATGTGGAACTGAGGATAGGGCATCATCCATTAGGTCACACGATATATGGTTACATCATGTAAACATGGTAGATCTATGAGATTCTACTAATGATAATATGAATATCCCATATACATTAATGTAGGAATGTTTTGAATGGAATAGTTTACTCCAAATAGAATGGAAAAACGATTTGAATGACTTGTTTGCTAGCTTTCATAAAATCCAACTTTGGAAAATTGTTTAGCATTGACATAAACTTCATTAAATTATTTTTATCTAACTCATATAACATGGTTTATCCTAGTAAATAGAGTAGGGAAGTCATTGGAGAAAACATACTGAGTTTTATACTTACCCCCTGCTTGGGAAGTTTCGTGTGTTTGTAGAGATTGTAAATTGACAAATTGGTAAAGGCATGGTATCATAGTTCATTAGTGATGCCTCATGGTACTATGATCCAAACTTATGGAGTTGGATCTTGGATAATTTTTGTGAGTGATGTATTTTGTGTCTTTTATTTCTATGGTTTTTAAGGTTTTTGGTTTAGTATTTGTACAATTATATTGTTTGGTTTGGTTTGTTTCTCTTTTAGATGAATTGTATTTTCCTCAAGTATCATTTTGAGGATTTCTTGTACTGGTTTTCATGTCGTGGTTATTTTATTTTCAAAAAGATTATGTTCTTTCAATTTCTAAGAATCCCTTGGGATTTACTTGTAGCCTTTACTATATTGGGGGATGTCACCTATAACCCAGTAATGATGCTTCTCCTTCCCAAGACAATGGTGAGGAGCGATATGTAATAGATTTCATCACATTATTTGGTCATAAAGTGGAAAATAATTCATGTTTAGACCTTGAGAATGGATTAAATCAATGGTAAATGATCATGAAAACATGAAATATAGAGTATAAATAGGAATAACTAACCCATTTATGATGAACATCATGTTACAAGGGAGTTTGAGTACATTAGTGTTTTGATACACTCTTAGAAGTTATACCCTCATTTAAATTAGTTTATACAATGAGAAGATAATGACATGAATTGTTATAAATGAATTCCCTCATTGAGTGAGTAATTTAATTGAATAATTATTTATGATTTTATGAAAAGGTCTTGATTTTTAAAAATAGTTGAAAATGGGTTGGTTTTCAAAGAGTATGGTAAAATTATCAAAAATGTTTTGGAAATGAATGGTTTAGAATTTTGGAAGGCCTTTTTATAGTAAATGGGATTTTTTAAATTTGAAAACAATGTGAATTATATTCCTAGAAATTAAGAATTAATTAAGTTTTATTTTGGTTATAGAAAATTTTCCCAGTTTAGCGAAGAAGAATCTAATCGAAAGAGGTCGTTGAGATTAGCATGAGCAAAGGATCATTGTACATGGAGCATGAGTAAACCCTCATTACACATGAAGCATGAGTAAGACCTCATTTCACTTGAATTATAATGAGTCAACACTCATTTCACATGAAGTATCATGATATTATACTATACCTAATGCATTGATGTGCTATCAGGGCGCACCCTTCTTAAACATTTCATTTCATGCATAAGTGTGCCACATGAATCATATAACATGGAATCAATCAACATCATATTTTGTTAAATTATTAAGTAATGTGGAATAAATACATGAACGTACCATTCAATATCTATTTGTTCATAATAGTGAATACCCTTGATAGAGACATGGGTATGGTATTCACTACATAATGATCAAGGCTTGGAAAAACGCAGTGCAATTTCGGCAGCACAACGACGTGACATGAGGATTCATGAAAATGGTTGATGATAGTGAATTGGGTGTTTCTTAATATGTACATGAAATGGACAGTATGGTGGTCATATAGATACATGTTCCAACAAATGTAATGGAATTTAGATTCATAATACAAAACAATTACAGGGATGTAAAAGATGAGAGAGAAATTACTCGTGGAATTTCGGCATTGTAACGGGTGTACATGGGAGGCATTAATGAGAGATAAAAGGGTCTCCCATCATCCGAACATAAAGAGTTCAGTATTGGGGAGGTGTAAAATTATACCTCAACATTTTTAATTTAAAATAATAGGGCCAAACATCTTAATATAACTGGTCAAAAATGAGAAAGGAAGAAATCCATTACTTGGAAGTGTGATTCCAAAAGATTGGGAGAGGCTTGAGAGAGGCTTATTAGGATATTGGGGCTCCTTTGTATGATTCTATAGATAGGATGTAAGTGGTTGGCCGAACACCAAAATCTATGAGTGAAGAGGAAGTGGGAGCTTGGGTGGGTTTATTTAGGAAAATAGATGGAATTCGTTGTTATTTTGCTTTGGGACACCTCACATTAAACTAATCAAAACCACAAACCAGCCCATGGTTATTTTGTTGGTTTTTTCCAGAGGGGAGTCGAATATAATATTTAATAATTTCATTTACCTAAATTCTTAAAATAATAGGGTTTCTTATGTGGAGGTGAGTCACACTATCAAAGAAAATAATTTCAAAAGGCAAAATGTTTTACAATCATTGAAGGGTCCTCTAATGCTTTTTAAAAAAATTAAAACAATCCCAAAATTAAATTATTTTAATGGTAAAACATTTATTGGACGAATATAATGTTTATAGAGCTTTATTACATCACTATTGGGTCATTATGATGTAATAAAACACATTATATGTTTAAACGGTATTTACTTTTTACCCAATCATTCGACTGCTTCAGAAAATTATGCAAAATTCACCATTGGATAATTTTGATGTCCTAATTCCAAAAATAATATTAATTGTATCCAAAAAAAATTTAAATATGTGAATTTTATCATTTAAAATAAAAAATTACATTTTTCGAAAATTCACGGGTTTTGAGAAAAACTGATTTCAAACCTTAATAAAAACTACAATTGAATTCATAAAATTATACGATAATTAATATTTAATAAAAAATATTTTGTTAATAATATTAATAATAATTTATTAATAAGTTATTTAATTTAAAAATCCATTAATTCATTAAAATTTATTTCTTAGTTAAATATTAACTAAAAATACTATTTGTGCTTTAAAAACTATTTACAAAGTAACAATATAAAAAAATAATGCACATTATTTATAAAAAATAATGTACATAGACATAGTGATAGGGTATCATTAAATAACCACATATAACACCTACATAAGATCGATGGTTGAGGTGTGTGATGGTGAAAGACTCTTGGGTGGCTTAGATAACATTGCTCGGGTGGTAATCCCAATTAACTTCCGCTTCTCTCGTAGTCAGTTCCACTCAAACATAATATCTTCAAGCATGGAATGGGCTTCGTCAAGAGTGAATCCTAATGAAACCACCTCCTTTCTGAGCTCTGAAAAAAGGGCTTCGTACGGGGCATGTCTAATGGATGAGGCCATCACTTCCTTTTTCAGAATAAATTGGATTTTTTAAAACCCTATATTTATAGTAATCTTGTGATCACTATTTAATGACTATATTAGCAACGATCAGAATTCATAATGGTATTTTTAAATCCAAAATCATAAAAACATTGAAGTTCACATTTTATATAACCGTAATAAGACATTTAATTAGATCATAAGGAATTTCCGTTAAGGAAAGTTTGAATTGTTACAATCTTCCCGTCTTAAGAAATTGCTCCCTCAAAATTTCCTTCTCCAACTCTAAAACAAAAGCGGGAAACTTTGAATCATACCTTCCTCTGATACCCACTTCGCTTCTTCAAACTTGTGGTTTTTTTAAAACACCTTGACGAGGGGCATTGTCTTATTTCATATTAAACTTTTCTCTACGATCTAAGATCTTCACCGGTTGCTCTTCGAAAGAATGATCATCCTATAGCAGTACAACCTCTGAAAAGAGTACATGTGAAGGGTCTGGTGTGTACTTACATAAGAGGGATACATTAAAGACATCATGTACATTGGCCATGGTAGGTGGAAGTGCTAGTCGATTAGCCACATCCCCAACACGATCAATAATATCAGAGGGGCTGATGTTCCTAGGACATAATTTCCCCCTCATTCCAATCCTCAGGACCTTCATCCATGGAGATATGTGTAGAAATACCATGTACCCAACATTATACTCAAGGTCTCATTGACTGTTATCTGCATAACTCTTTTGTCTACATTTGGATACCCTGATAATGGTTTTCACCTTCTCCACCATTTCATCGACCATTTCTATTCTTAGTAGCTTATGCTCACTGACTTCATCCCGACATGCCAGTGTTATTCACCTCTTCCCATATAGGGAATTATAAGGTGCCAATCGGATGATTGAGTGTAAATAGTTATTTTAGGAGAATTTTTCTAGTGGAAGATGTTGGTTCGACCCTCCTTTGATGTTTATAGAACATGATCTTAACATATCCATGAGTGTCGGAATAGTTCGCTCAGATTGTCCATCAGTTTGAGGATGATAGGACTTACTAAACTTTAGTTCAGTATCCAGAGCATGTTGAAGACTCGTCCAAAATATAGAGGTGAATCTTAGATCTCGATCGAATACAATAGATAGTGGTACTCCATGCTGCCTTACCACTTCCCTGGTGTATATCCATTCTAGTCGATCCAATGATAAATCCTTCTGAATTACAATAAAGTGTGCAGAATTTGTAAGACGATCCATAACAATATAGATTGGATTGTTCCCTTTGGATGTATTCTGAATTTCAGTGACAAAGTACATGGTGATGTTCTATCATCAAAAAGATCCTTCTTAATCTATGGACTTGATGGAACACATAGTATTTTACCAAATCTCACACTTCCTTCTTAATTAATATTCAACTCCAAGGATTTCCCTTTTCTAATAGCATCCACTTTCTTTTATATTCCCACATCATCCTTTTGAGCATCCTTTAACCTTTCCAAAAGTGATGGTAGAGTAATCATTTGTGAAAGGATTTATTATGTTCCCTTATTTATGATTCCTATGTCCATATACATCTAATATAAAAATATTGGATCCTTCTCAATTTTAATCAATAATATAATTGTTGGCCCCTTTCTACTTAGAGCATCTTCCACCTTGTTCGCTTTCCCTAGGTGGTAATTGATTGACCAGTCTTAGACATTGATCTGCTCTAACCATCTTCATTGCCACATGTTCAACTTTTTGTGTGTGAATATATACTTGAGGCTTTGGGGTCTATAAATATTTCATACATATCCCAAAAGAGATAATGTTGTCATATTTGTTATGCAATGATCACCGCATCCAACTCAAAATCTTTTGTTGGATAATTCTGCTCATGAAATTTCAATTGCCTTGAAAAATAGTCAATGCCTTTGTCATTTTTCATCAACACACCGCCCTGGGCCTTCTTCTAAGCATCACTAAATACCCCAAAAATATATCCACTTGTGGGTATATTGAGAATGGGTGTAGTGATAAGTCCCATGTTTAACTCCATGATGCTTTCTTCGCATTCATCACTCCAATCAAACATTACTCCCTTCTGAGTTAGCTTGGTAAGAGGGTTGGATAATCGTAAGAAATTTCTCACAAATTGTTGATAAAATCTAACTTACCCCAATATGCTATGGATATATTTTACCAACATTGGCCTAGCCATCCCACAATTCCATCTTTTTTATAGGGATCCATATATCCCACTGCTTGTGATGATATGGCCCATGATTGATACCTCGTTCAACAGGAACTCAATCTTTATGTACCTTTCATATAGATTCTCCTTCTGCAAAGTCTCTAGTACAGTGCTATGATGCTCCTCAGGATCCTCCATCATTTTAGAGTATATTAGAATATCATTTATAAAGACTACCAAATAATTGTCGAGGTATTCCCCAAAGACTATATTAATTAAGTCCATGAAGGTTTATAGAGAATTAGTGAGTCCAAAAGGCATTACTATGAATTCATAGTTCTAGTATATTGTACGAAAATTAGTCTTAGGGATATCTTTCTTATTCAACATTACTTGATAATATACTGACCACAAAACCCCCTTTGACAAGTATTGTGCTCCACACAGCTGATCAAACAATTCATCGATTCGTGGGAGAGGATAATTGTTCATTATCATGATTTTGTTAAGCTCAATATAATCGATGCAAAGGCGCATTGACCCATCTTTCTTCTTGACGAAGAGGATAGGTGCACCCCAAGGTAAAGCACTTGGGCATATAAAGTCTTTAACCAGATTCCCATATAGTTGTTTCTTTATCTCCTCAAGATCCACAACAGCCATTCTATACAAAGTATTTGATATTGGGAATGACCTAGGTAAAACATCAAATGAGAATTCAACATCTCTTCTTCTAGGAATACCAACAAATTCCTTGGGAAACACTTCAGTGAATTCCCCCAAAATAGGCATGTCTTCAAGGATAGTTTCCTCCTTAGACTCAATCATCTGAGCCAGATATGTGTGCTCATAGGGCAGTAATATCCATGATTGAGATGATGGGGCTAATGAAGATTCAACATCCTCCTTGCACTTGTATAGAATTGGGGGTCAATTAGACACATGGAGATTGATTACCCTCTCACATAAATTTATGTTGGCTCTATATAAGGAAAATCCAATCCAAGCCAATATTTACATAAAAATCCACTATAGGGAGTATGATGAGGTTTTCTGGGAAGTTCAATCCACATATTATGACAGGGAGGAGTTATATTAATGGGATCCAATGATTTCCCCATTTTCCATACTCAACAACATCTTTACTTATAAGATTTGTAGTGGTGTTGGGATTGTTCTACTAAACTTTCCGGATATAAAAGAATGGATAGAACCATGAACAACAACCCTACATTTCAATTTTTGATTCTTGTTCTACCTATCCCACATAGTCCTGGGATGAGTGCTTTAAAATATTAAAAACATAAAGGGGAATCCAAAGGCAAAGACTGATAACTTATAAATTAATTTTATTCCATTAATATATGAATGTATAAACACAAATCTATGTTATCCATGATATACTTTCTAAAATTTATTCTTATGGGAATTTCTTTAATTTCCTAAATAATGGTTCATACAAATCTTGTTGATTTGCCAAATTATATCCCCCAGGAGTGTTATAACATTGAGTGCAACAATCCCCATTGTCATTCACTAGTTCTAGTTCGAGTCTAACTTAAAGAGGTGTTTTCATGTTTTGCACCTAGGATACATCTATGCCAGAGCCGCCTCTACTACCTCGTATCCATATAGGGATGTATTTTCTTGATAAAACACTTAATCAATACTCACCAATACAGAGGGATGTTTTTATTACACTTATTCTTATCTCTAAGTCTTTACTATAGATTTCTAATCCTAATCTAAAAAATAACTAAACCTATCATATGATACCTACTATAACAACCCTACTCTTTATTACACACTCTATCATGATTTATTACATAACCCCTTCACATGATACAACATGGAATATTGAAAGGTATAGTGTCTTTGAGGCTAAGTATCATTACAAAACAACATAAAACAAAAAATGCAACATCTTATTGAAAAGTTACTTTACATGACCACTACATTCCCATGCACTTAGCATTGCATGGGATAACCTGAGGACATGCATAAGAAAAGGGTGAGAAATAAAGTCCAATAAGGGAATAAACATTTAATAACATGAGGAATAAAATACATGTTAGATAGTAGTATTATCAATGGATTATAATAGAAACATGAACATAATGTTAGGATAAAGAAAGATAATCATACCATGGAAATGTGGCAACAACAATTAACATGGAATTAGCATGAGCCAATGCTCATTACACATGGAGCATGAGTAAACCCACATTGCACATGAAGAGTGAGTAAAATCTCATTGAACATGAATTATAATGATTCAACAATCATTTCACATGACGTATCATGATACTATACTTTACCCAATTCATTGAGGCGCTATCAGGTCACACCCTTCTTAAACATTTCATTTCATTCATAAGTGTGCCACAAGGATCATATAACATGGAATTAATCAACATCATAAGTTATTCCTAGATTAATTAATGTGTAATAGATACATGAAAGTACCATTAAATTTTTATATATATATAAATTTGAATACCCTTGATAGAGACATGGGTGTGGTATTCACTACATAATGATCTTGTCTTCGAAAAACACGATGCAATTTCAGTAGAATAACTACTTGATGTAATGATTCATGAAAATGGTTGATGAGATAGAAATTGGTGTCTCGTCATATGTACATCAAATGGAAAGTATGGGGGTTCTATAGATACATTTCAAAACATATGCAATGTAATTTAGATGCATAATACAAAATAATTATAGGGATGTAAAAGAGGAGAGAGAAATCCCTCACGGAATTTTGTCATGGTAACAGGTGTACATGGGAGGCATTAATGGGAGAGAAAGGGGTCTCCCATCATCCAAAAATAAATAGGGTAGTATTGTGGTGGTGAAAAATCATACCCCACCATTTGAAATTGGGAAAAAAATGTTATAAAAACTTAAAGAAAATTAGACAAAAATGAGAAAGGAAAAAATTCCTTTCGTCAAAGTGTGATCCCAAATGATTGGGAGAGGCTTGAGAGAAACATAGTGGGGGATTGGGATCCTTGGGAGGGTTCTAGACAGGGTAAGGTAGGGGTTGGTCGAACTATAAAGGCTTTGAGTGAAGAGGATGAGGGAGCCTTGGTGGTTTTATATAGAAAAGGAAAGGAGATTCTTTGTTATTTAGGTTTGGGAGACCTCACATTAAACTAATCAAAACCCCAAAGCAGCCCATGGTTCTGCCCATAGTTTTTACCAAAGGGGAGTGAAAAAAAATATTTTATAAGGCCAATGTCTGTACATCTTAAAATAATAGGGTTGCTTATGTGGAGGTGAGTCACACTCTTAAGGAAATCAATTTAAAAAGAAAAAATGTTTTATAAGCCATGAAGGGTCCACTAAAACTTGGTAAAATAAATCAAAATAACCCAAAATCACATTATTTTAATGTTAAAACATATATTGGACTAATATAATGTTTATATTATTTTATTAAATCACTATTGGGACATTATGATGTCCTAAAACACATTATATATTTAAACAGTAATTAATTTTTACCCAAAAATTCGACTGTCTCCAAAAATTATAAAAAATTAACCATTGGATACTTTCGACATCTTGATTCCGAAGATAATTTTCATTTTATCTAAATAATTATATAAATATCTGAATTATTAAATTTAAAATAAAAACTTAAATTTATAAAAAATTCATTGGTTTTGCAAAAAAGTCTTTCAAACCATAAGAAAAATTAAAATTGAATTCAACAAATTATGCTATAATTTATATTTAATAAAAAGAAATTATTTAATAATTATTATTATTATTTTTTATGAAAATATTATTAAATTAAAAAATCCATTAATTCATCAAAATATATTTCTTAGTTGAATATTAAATAAAAATACTATTTGTGCTTTAAAAACTATATATAAAGTAACAATAAAAAATTAATGAACATTCATTATTATTAAACATGCCAATAATGATATACTTATCTCCAATATTATTACTCATCATTGATGATAAAATTTAGATAGATTTATGTGCATATTATGAGAACAATATCCCTATCAATAATCATGTAATGAAATACTTTCTCCACTTTGTAAATAAAAAGGAACATAAAATAATGAGGGTATTGAAATTAAGGTTCATATGACTCTGAATCTTAATGTTTGAGGGAACAAATATTTTAAAAATAGAGGCTTAAAGAAGAGGTTTATAACTAATGTAATAATCATGATATCAAAAGTAAAATCTCAATCAATTATTCCCATTCAAAATAACAACAGGCTCCTTCCCAACTCAAAGTAAGGTCATGAATAATAAAAGAATAATGAATGAAGGAAACATTCTTGATTTTTTCTATTTTCTATTTTTTTTGTTTTTCTTTAGTTTTTTTACTTTTTCAAATGTAATTATTTGAATATATCCCATATCCACCACCTAAACAAATATGATAAAAATCATTGGTCTAGGTATTGTGGTTTTATTTTCTCTAAATTCAAATAAACATTTTTTCATTTTTCCATTGGTTTTTATTAACATTATTTTTATTCTCAAGAATATAAAACTATAAAGCATAAAAATGTATTCAAAATCCATCATTAATACCCCCACAGTTTACCTTAAAATATATTTCATCCCTTTCACCATGATTTATCTCACCTCCATAATTCAACATTAAAATGTCATGTAAATACTAAGAGGAGGGGGTAATGGATAAAAATGGATTGAAACATGGATCATCCCAAAAAAATTTAATTCATGGCCTCTATGGGGTATGAAAGGATTGATGAAAATGTGGTCTCATAGATAAGGTATTCTGAAAATACGACTTCTTCATTTTAAATTTGTTTTTGAAAATTCAAATATTAGAGAAGTTTAAATGAATTTTCTAGCAGGTGACAGGTCTCATGATCACTCAATAAATATGATCTAGATAAAATAGGAATTAATTGGTCTAGAAATCCTCTTAGGAATGGTAAATTTTATTTAGGATAGTTACTCCAGTCATGAATAATAATAACAAATCAAGTCACATAAATTTATTAAATTTAAAGTGTCAAAAACAATATGAGAATTTCCTTTACATGAATCAGATAATTCCCCCAAATAATTGAGTCATAATTTTAATATCCTTTCTTAATTTTTATAATTAAATTAATTATTTTAATTATTAAATATCATTATCATTGAAATATAAAACATGTAATCACATGATACCAAAGAAACTAGTATATCCTAGTCAAATCAAGTAATGTAATAATTAAAATCATGGGTATGAAAATTTCTAGTTTAAAGACTAAAACTTGTTTTTAGAAAAAATATATAGTGAGCTTTTCAAAAAGGAATCAAATGTGGACTCCCTTTCCTATGTAGTTTTTAGTCCTCTTACTCTACTGTTTTGGGATACCTTGTTCCATTATGAACATTCAAAAGTAAATCATTCAAATAAATCACTAGTATAATCCCATTAAAGCTCAAAAATATTAAGGAAGTGGAGTACATGATAAACCAATTCATAAGACTAAAATTGAAAGAAATTGAAATAAATTAAATGGATTAGTATTTTTATGGTTATCCATGTGTGCCCAGTCTTTTTACTACCACAAGAGGGAAGTACTAGATGTTATATATAGTATAATGGTGGGTAGATCTTCGTTGACATGAACAACCACATGTGGATTTTCTAATCTTGTAATTCCTCTTTGTAAGTGAAGAATGATACATTGATTGTGTATAATAAATCCTCCATGTTCACAAATAATTAAATCCTTCATGGAACGGTTATGATAAAATATGTATCGTATTCTTCCTTCGTATCTACATGTGCAACATTCTCTTCCTTTTGAAGTGGTTGCACAATTTGGGCTACATGAATTTAATATTTAAATGGAAAGTATGAAGTTATTTTTATAGGGACAAAACTTAAAAATGAACAATAAGAAATATTATTCTTTTCATAATTAAAAACCAATTTCAATACTTCCCCAAGCGCATATAATGGTATTTATTCAAGAAATTCCTCAAATGCATGTTCAATAAAATCATGGAGCTCCATGTGTTCCTTAGAAGGTGTTGGTCTTTTTTCTTCACATTACACTAAAGAAAAAATATAGATTGACCAAATCTCAAAATTAAAATTAGTTAAGAGTGATACTTAAATTTGATTTAATAAAATTATAAAATAAAGAATTCAGAATAACATTATCTCCCTATGTTGGTTTTGGCTCAATCTCTTTTTCAATGATGAGTTCCTCTTGACGTTTCCTTATTGTGGAAGGAATCAGGTAATCAGGATCCTCCATATTTTCTTCAAACTCCATCACAAGAGTGAATTATTCCTCCATGGATATAAAAATATTAAAAGGTGATTGTTCTTATATTTTTTAGGAATAAGAAGATACATTTGTACCATATCCTCATTTCAGAATTCGTCCATTTATTATTGATATCCCACACGTAGCTCAATAGGAAAGTCCTCCTGATCATTGACTCACTCTAGATCTTTATGATCATCTTGGATATGGTTCTTAAAATGGTTGGGTATTTGATAGTCCTTGAGTTGGGAATCAACTTCTTGGATATCTTCAGCAAAAGTGGGGACCTCTCTTGGTAACTCCCTATTGTCTTTGGGACTGTTCTTTTCAGTTTGGAGTGGATTGGCCATCTCATCTAATATTATGGTGATAGGCCTATCTCTATGATATTTTCTTTTACCGGAACAGTATCATAATAGCATTATTCCACCAATGTAAGGTCTCATAAGTATATTTTTTTTCTTACTCTTTTACCTTCACATAAATATTCCTTGAATTAATAAAATACTTAATTTTAGACATCATGAAAAAATAAATTTTTATGGTTTTTAATCAATGAAAACTACTTAAAATATGAGAATATAAAATCTAAATAATATTCTTATTAGATTACTGGAAATGGTTCTAGTTTTGATGAATTCCTATCATAGGTCATGGAAAAATTAATTTTTTTTACTGAATATGAAATTATGGCAGACCATGGATATCTTACTTGAGGAGCTTCTCAGTTAGTTTCATAATTTAATCAAAATAACTTATTTTCTACATTTTTTTGTTGTTGAAATTATTTATAAAAGCACAAAAATATTAAATTGTATTTTTTATAAATTATTGAAAGACATGAAAATTGAAAAACTAAAAAAAACTAACATTAGATTATAAAGATAATGTTATTATGATGAAGTCACATGGTCCTAGTTTGGTTTTTCAATGTATCATTATTCTAATTTATCTATTTGATTTTAGTTTGATAATCCAATCATGAAATATCAAGATAAATTACTATCCTGTAATTTAGTGTATTTAATTACTAAATTCCTTAATAAATTTAAATTCATCCTCCTCATATAATCAAGTATAATGGGACACCTTTGTCAAGAGTTTGATATATTCGAGGACCCACCTCCATCATTTTCCATTTCATCGATTGGTTGGATCAAGTTCATCATTGGAATAGATAATGAATTAAATATATGGAAAGAAATAAAATAATATAACAAATATAGATATGAGTTTCACATCATGAGGGATAATCAACACAACCTTTAATTAAACTCATATATACCAAAAACATAAAATAGAATTTATGAAAGAATTCAGGAACACCTAAACTCTCTCAGGATACGCCTTGGGTCATGCCATCATTGTCTAGGGTAAGGGGTCACTTGGTTGAATGAGATAAGAGAATGAGTGAAATAAAAAGTGAATAAAAATGATGATAGAGAATGATATTGATAGAGAGTGAGAGAAAAATAATTTGGTGAAAAATAAAATAAAATATTAAAATATATGAAATTATATATGAATAATAAATGAATAAGAAGAAGATGAATTGAAGAATGAGGTGGGATACTGGATAAACAAATGATTGTTAATTAAAAATTGTTTCCGGACTCAATATTCAAATATAAAATCAATAATAATAAAAACTAACAAGAAAATTAAATCAAAAAAATTGAATAATCATTTGACTTAACATATGGAGGCGTCTCATTATATAGTGTTGAACTCCCATCATCAGTGGGAAATGCAATCTTTTTATATGTAAAAGTATAGCTTGGTGGTCTTTTCTTCCCTAAGTATATCATCAATTTAGAGTTTTTATTTAAACTTTTCTAAACCCCAATGAGATATGGAAGTGAAAATATAATTTGGAAACACCATAACTATTCAATGTGTGAATATATCCCATGAGCATGATCTTCAGCATGGCCCACCTCAGAACATATATGGTGGGAGTGAATGATTTGGAAGTAATAGTGGAGGTAGGGCAATATCTATTCGAAGCATCGTAGCTCCTCCTTTATCCAACCCTCACAGTGGCTAGATGATGACCCATGATGGTCTCCATGTGGGTCATCAAAGGGTCCATGAGTGACCCATGGTGACCCCAAGCGATTAATGTTAATAGGGGATTGAGCTCGAGCTTCTGTTGTGCATTCCATGGCAATTACTGTTTTTTTCAATTGGAACTGGCATTAAGAGGCTATGGTAAGTGGCCTAGATCGATGGATATGGGATTCCAAGGCATTAGTGAAAGTAGAAGGAAGGAGATGAAACTATTTCTATAAAAATAAACATTTATCAATAATTATTTATCCCACATCAGAAGTGGGAGTGGGGTTATGAGTGTTTACAATGAAACTACTCTCATACCGAGCTCAGAAGCTTTCTCTAGGGATGGTTTCCTAGTTTCCACTTGCACACAAAAATATTCTGTTCATGTCATATTGCATGGCCCCTACAGCCTTAGTCCCAATTCTTCACCCGCATGTTCTCTGTGGGCCATACACCCTATTCGGAATGTGTAGGATCCATTGTCCTCTATGCTCAGACAGAAGGGCCTATAAAGGCCTAGCTAAGAATAATTCTTACCATGGTTGAGGGATTTCTAGGCCTAGAACCTTATTTTAGTTAAAACCCATTAATATTAATAAAATATTAAATATAAATAAAATTCAATATATTATCTACATAAATTGAAAAACTCAAAATTAATCATTTTTAATAATTTTAGATCCATTTTACCTCCATTTTAATAATTACTCATAATTAGGTTAGACATTAAAAATCATTGGCATTTTAAATAATATCCAATTGAAATAAATAATTTTTTCCCATTTGCATGATAATATTAGTGTTTCCATTATTCAATCCCTTATTTTGAGATCAATTATTTATTTCCACGTGGTTATTAAATTAGTTAGAATATCCATTGTTAATTTTTAATTTTATATGAGTATATATATATATTTATTTTATCATCATTTATTCTTTTCATATTATGCTCAGGTTATTTCTTAAAAGGAATTTGTTTCAGTTATTTACCTTTCCATATTTATTATGGTTATATATTCATTATATATTCCAATATAATGTTTACCCTTACCGAGCATTTGATATCACCCCATCATTATGTTTTATTTACACAAGATACTAGGAATTGTTTTCTCATTTATATGTATTAATGTGATAAGGGTAAATATAGAATTCTAGATGAAAACACCTTTTGTATATTATGTTCTCAATTGTAATGTGATGTTCAATTATGTGTATATATTTCCAAGACTATTAAACTATTTGGTCTATTTGCATGTGTTTCCTTATATCTTATGATATTATAATGAAGTAGACACTGGATCTAGGTTACTAGGGTCAAGGTAATTAAAATTCGTATTTGAGGATGTTTATTATAAACCTTGGGAATTAGATTTTGGAAAAACTAAATTTGGGAACAAAAGTCTAATATATAAAATTTTGATAATTATAGAATAATATCCTAAAGAGTTAATAAGGTATATATTATGTTTTCTTTCTTATAAATTAATCCTCGTCTAGATACTATATGTGTAAATGGTTCTGTAAAATATTTATCTAGTGGTAATAACTCTGAAAAAGGCATGTTGGACTAACTTGAGTGTTACATAGTACAAAAAATGTGCCTTACTATGAATCGAACATGACACTCCATGGGGATATGATTTGGTTAATGAACATTTTTTTACAAAATATTATGAATTATTTAATAGATAATGCCCATGAAGAACCTGATTTTAAAACTAAGGTGTCATGATTTTGAAATCTATTAAATTAATTTTCATGGTTATGTGGTTTACCACTATGATTATTGTTGTTTACACAATGTTTTTTTTGGTTTGAGTCAATGGAGGGATCCAAAAAAACTGGGTTAACATTGAATGTGATATAATATGTATTGATTATCAACCAAATTAGATGATTATTGGGTGAATTATATAGTGATTATTCCTAAATAGTTATCATGATATATGGTTAATTACATTCACCTTAACCAACTGTCATTCTCACTAAAGAATAGAAGGATGCAGTCTACTAAGAGAATGAATAGGTGAGACCATGGAGAAATAACGACTCAATTTTCATTATGTCCTGAATGTGGAAGGATAAAACTATTAGAGTATTTAAAAGGAATGAGAAAATGTTTATTTTTAGAATATAATGACACAAATAAATTAATTTTTGTGAAAAAATTAAATGTTTTTTTACCTTCATAAAGGTGAATAATGATCTCCCTATGGTATTATCGATGATTAATAGTTTTAAATGAGGAATGTATGTCGATTATTTAAATAAATTACCTATTGGAAATATCATGAAGATAATAATCAAGGTTGTACATGTAATGGTTATACTATTTATGATGAAGATACTAAAAATGAAAAATGAAAGTAAGGATATATTAAGGTATAAGATATAGAATCACAATTAATGGTTTAAGAATGATGTGGAATGATTAATGTTCCATTGTATGAATTCATGAATTATTTTATAACAAAATCTTATCAATGATAGTTTATTTATAATAATTTTTAAATGTATAAGAATTGTACTTCAGTACTTATTCATTAAGGATTAGAGTTCATTTGTTGAATAGTATAGATGACCTGGAGGAATGAATTTTCATTCCTTTACTGATATAATGATTTGTTAAATGTTAAATTTTGTTGTTAGTTCATAAAAAATTACAATATGATTATTATTTATTAGTGTGTGATATAGAGTAGTAATTGATAAAATAATAACCAAATGATGAAATTCTTAGTATATTTTCTTGTTTTCTCTATCATAATGGTAACAAAATTTCTCAACTCTAGGAAAAGGATCTTGATAAAAATTATAATATTAGACAAGTTATATCTATTTAATCAAATGAGATCATAAAAAAGCATATAATTATGGAATAGATTCCCTTAAGATTTTATTAATCATTCACTTTCTTGTGATAAAATATCCCTATCAATCATTATTAATCCTTTTAAATTAGTATTCTCTTTGATGTCCAAGTCTTCATTTCCCACCAATATTATCCTACATGGAAACCTGTTTTTATGAAATTTGTAATTACATTTCTATCATGCCAATAAGAAGTTTTATTAATCCTTTTTAATATGTATTTTTATATAAAATGTATTTTCAAAGGTCAAACCCTTGATTATTAATATCAATATTAAATTACAAGAACACAATTTTTTTAATGGGGTAGAATTTAACACTCTCATATTTTAAAAGATGAACATAATATTTGATAGTGTATATGAAACACAACATCAATATTAGAGGAGAAAATAAAAACATGAGAAATTATAATTTTTTTATTTTTTAAATAAATTTTGTTTCTTCAATAGTTTACATAGAACATAACACTGGGTTAAAATGAAACATGATACTCTATTAAAATTTTATTATTTAAATATGAAAAATATAAAATAGTTGTTAAGTTATCGAATATGAGAAAGAATGAATGAATTTATAAAATTATGTGGTTTACACTTGTGTAAAATAAATTTCGTATTTATCTATTTATTAGAACTAAAATAATAATTTTTTGAATGAAAATGAAATTTTTTTCTAACAAACTTTATTTTTATAAAATGTGGTTTGGTCATGATTTTCCCACATAATTTAAATATAAAATATTGATAATTTTAGATATTTTTTGGAAATTATATTTATTTTTTTTGTGTACAATTTAAAATTCTCTTTGGGTTAATTTTTTATATTCTTTTGAAAAGAATAATTTTTCGAGGAAGACTGAAAAATACGTATTTTTAATAAAAAGAACCTTTTTGATAAAATTATACTAAAATTTAAACAATATCTTCAATTGATTTAAAAGTAAAATTAGTTCAACTATGTTATAATTTAACAAATTTATATAATTGGAATCAATTTTATATTCAATTATCTTATAAAAACATTTTATGCCCTTGAAATATTTTCTTTGGAAAAATCAATTTTTCAACCCATCGATAGGATTAATTTTAAATTTAATCCTACCAATTCTATGGATTAAATTTGGAAAAATGTATTCAATTTTAAGAATAAAAATAATTAATATTATATATTAAATTAAACTAATTTTTGGCCATAATTAATAATAAAAATAGTTAAAAAATTAATTAACATACTTAATGTTAAAACGTGTTTACCACTGGGTTTAACAAAACATATGAGGGTTAAAATACACAAAACACATTGGAAATTATAATTTTATGGACATATTTACACCCTGATCACCATATTATGTATTTTTATGAGTTTTGGGAAATTGTTCTATGAAAGTGAACTATATAATAATTTAAGTAAAGAAAAAATAAAAAATGTCACCAACATTCCTTTAAATTACATTTATTAGTTCATATAAGGTAAAAAGAAAGATGTGAAGTAATATTTTTGGTTATTTTTATGAAGATTAAATTAATTTAATAATGGTAAATTTTTTAATTTTTTTTCTTTTATAGTTAATTTATTTGATTAAGAGACACGAACACATTAATTGTTTAATTGACAGAAACATTAAATAAATTATACTAAAAATATTAAATGTAAATTAATTTAAATTCATTTTCGGGTTCCATTAATTTTTTAGATGAATATATCATCTTATAAAAGTGTAAAAATTATATATGTAAATTACATCCTTGACTTGATATTTTTTAATGTCAAATTCAATGAATAATTTCAAAATTGATAATAATATTATTTTATAAAAAAAATATTTTCATATGTGATTTCAAATTACTAAAAATAATATATTATGCGAAGTGTTTTTAATTTTATTTTTGAAATATCAACTATGATCTGTTAATATACCCAGTCTTATTTTATGGAGACTATATTAACCCCCAAATATCAAATATTTTGTTTGTTCTGTTTTGGTTAAAAATGTGTTTTCCATGTTAAATGTACTCATGTTAAAAAAAATCACCAAACATAGGTTTTTTGGGATAAATTGTATTAAACATTTAAAATTTTTGGTACCAATTTATCAAATGTGGATTATTTTATTTCTGTCTTAAATTAAAAAGTTCATAGTTTAAAAATACAAGTTTCCGTAGTGAGAAAAACGTAACGGTAAATGGAGGGAAATATAGAAATCAAGAAAAAACCTGATAATTTTTTGGTGTGTGGTGGAGGTGTGGATTGACCATATAATCCCTAAAAATATTGAATTACTAATTTTTGAGTACCAGGGGTCAATAGTGACTTCCCATTATTGAATTGTTTTAGGTACTTATAAAAAATGTTAGTCCTCCTCAATTATTAAAGGGAACTCACTTACCTCACTTATTCACATATCTCAATCAATTTTGACAGACCAAACCCTACAAAAATCCATAATTAAAATCCATATCTAAATTAGAGAGCTTATGGTATTCCCAAAATACTAACCATATGGTCCTTAAGAATATATCCAAAGAAGGATTCCCTAAGAGAAGGTAATTGTATTCATTATGCTCATCCTTTTTCTTTCTTATTTTATAACCATAAATTGCGGCTTAAAACATACATTAAAATTAAAAAAATATCCAAAATATAATTATATGTTATTATATTTTTTAAAAAAAATATTTATTCATCTCCATATAAATCAAATGGGAAATGAAATCAGCAAATCATGTGTCTGACGGATAACTGCATTACGAACAAATGTAAATCATTTCCCACAAAACATCTAACAGTTCGTTATAATTATAGATTTGATGTGTATATATAAATTTATAATATTTATTATATATTTATACTCAAGGATTCATAATATCACATATAAATTCTTACTTTGAATTCCATTTAAAATATGATAATGTTGCTCATGTTTACGGAGGATTATCGCCTCACGAAGCAGTGTAATTGTTTTTTCAATTACATTTTACATAGAAAATAATAAGGATAAATTTAATGATTTTATGTAATATATATTATATTATATCAATTCTATAATCTGAATATATCATGCCCTTCCTTCCCCTTTTACCCTTTATGATAATCATATCTTCACTCGTGCATACATATGACATATAGTCCCCACGAAGCAATGTGATTCATTTTCTATGTACAATTTATAAGAATGGTAATAAAGATGTATATAATGAAATAAATAATTATAACATTATTATCCTTATATATATTGTTTAATTATATCCTATGTAAAATAACCATAACATTCATTACAAAACACTCATGATAAAATAAGGAAATCAATACTCAAAACAATAAATATAATGTAATATTATTAAAAAAATGTGGTAAAATTTAATAAGAAGATTAAATATGGTATTTTATATATTATTATGTTTTTATAATAGATTTATAACAAACATATATTTATTTTATTGGATGTTTACACGCATACTAAGGAAGTCAAACTCGTAGTAAGGGTTTCTCGTTTCACTTTTACAACCTTTTGACATATTCCATATTTACTACTTATTTATTTGTGTGATTTATATACAAAAACATTTGATATATAATATTGAATATATTTATCTTCATGGTTTTTTAATTTTCATTTTATGGTATTTCATTCATGGGGATTATGATTCAAAAGTTACCAAAGTGGTAAAAATTTATTTCCCAATCTCATCACTATTCAAGACTACTTATGCATAAATCTACCTTAGAAAAATTATATAATATTTCTATCATAAACATAATATATTTTATTATCCTATGGTTATTAATGAACTATTCAAGTAATATTACCATTTTCAACTTTTTTTTCTTAAAACTACGGAGAAAATGTTTTTAAAAAAATCCAACATCATTTCTCTCTTCAGTCTAAAATTATTTTCGTCCAATACCATATTTTCTAAAAAAGTTATCAATTTTTTTAATTATTAAAATTATTTATTTATGTCATTTGTACCCATGTATTAATTTTTACAAAAAATTCTGAAATGAATGGTGTTTTTATGAATACCAAGAAATTGATTTTTGCGTGATCAAACATTGGTGAAATGGATTATTTCTTTGGTTCTATATTTGAGATATGGTGATGGAATCATGTTTTGATGAAAATAAATAAGGATAAACTTTGTATTAGAGTTAATCATGCTTCATTTTTAAGAAACCAATTTGGATAGTTTAAAGGAGGCGCAACATTGATAGTTTGATGGATGTAATATGACTGATGAAGATGTATGAGTTCAGACAAATCAAGATATATATTATTTGGGGACAATAAACGTATATTCAATGGGATTAGAGTCTAGGAGTAAGTCACATGAATTATCCAATATTCTCTATGAAAAAAATCTATATGAAATGTAGTCATATGAACACACTTAATGTAGTTCCCTCTATGTGATACTAGGTTTTTCATTCAGTGATAAGTATGACATTCTATGTGACTTGTGTCACAAACTATGTGACCCTTAGCTAACTAGAATGGTGTGTATGTGGAGTAAATTCCTAGGGGTCCATATTTCACTAGAATTTGTTTTCTTTGAAATTTCATTTCCATGGGCAGACGGAACGTCGAGTGTGAGATCATCATTCTATATGATTCGTATAGTAATTTGACATGTCCTGTTGTTTATAACTGAATGTAATATGAGTATTAGGCACATTAAATAATATTATTAGTGAGAAAAACATTGTACTCTGTATTACACATTGTGTACTCCTTCAAGGAGATGTTGTAGTCCTCTTTCTCATCAGTTCGATTTTGTTGTGTGCTTTTTTGGGATGTCAGGGACCAGTATATGTTGATTATGTTCCCTTGGTCCATTACTATGAGGGTTTGATTCATAATTAAACCCTAATAATAGTATTGAGACCTATATTTATATTCCTCATACTATTTTAGTGTGGAAGAGTGCCCTTTTAATGAAGTGAGTTGTCTCAGTCCACCCACAAAAGGTATTAGTATGACATCTTGTCAAAAGTATCGAGCTTCATAACCCTCATAAAATTAGAGAACCGATCCCTCTGAGAGGCCCTATGTGATCCTCATTTCAATAAATATCTCTATTTTGGGTAGTTTGAATTGTTATAACTAACATTTACATGGTCATTGTTCTCCTTTTTAGTATGATAAATAAAGTAGTGTCTAGTGTCCCCCAGTGAGACCTGGTTATTTAACCCCATCCGTGTATTGATATCTCATTTTCTTTTTAATATGTGTTATTAATACAATCATGTTTTTATCTCAGATTAATCCTCAATGTTTCCTTTATGCATTTTCTTGGAAATATCAAATGAGAATGAAATATCATTTGAGTGTCATCACTGACAGTATGGACCATGTAGTGGATGCTCATGGACAAGCATTACCCTTGAAACCTTGAGTGGAAGTATGGTTGGAATTGGATGAGACTTTTGAGATAGAGAGTAATTTTATTATTATATCTGGTCTATTCTTCTTTATATTTTGGTCTCATATCTTTATTGTCATACCTATATAGTGATGAGATGACTACTCTTGTTTCTTTATATTTAGTGATTTCAGAGTTTCCTATTATTATACACACCCTTTCATGGTCTCTGCATGCATTTTTTCACTTATTATACAAACGACTAGCCATTCGATGGGGTTATTGGTGGTCCAGGAGAAGAAAAATCATACTTTTGGGATATAAATAATGTGGTTCTTTCCAAGAGTCACATTTGATTGTAGTCCCCTCTTATTATCACGTTGGTCTTCTTTGTAGTTTTTGGGGGGATTGTATTTGGTCCTCATTTTATACAATATTTTTTGTGAACACTGATTGTGGGATTTATATGTATTCATGAATTTGTTATTATTTTTATTTTACATTTCAACATTTAATGGGATTTTATATCTATGTGTTCATATAGGTACCTTAGACTAAGGAATCTCACTTGAGTGTTATGACTACTCTGTTGTAGTTGTTATCTCGTATCCTATTAGAGGCAGTATTGGGATAGTCACGCTTGATTTATCACTTATTAGGTGGACCCCAATGGGTAGGGTCATGAACGAGTGTTATCATAGGATTTACATATTAGGACAAGAGTTTAGATTTTTTTTTCTAGATGTGAGGTTTTTTTCACATGGGAAATAGTGTTAAAATGTTTACAGCTCAATTTTCAGTCCAAGGACTCCATTATTGGTTTGGTAGCCTACGTAACCATGAATAAGGCTCTAATTACCAACTTGTTTACTTGGTACATTTAATAACTATTTTCAAGGAAAAACTTTGTCACATGAATCGTATAAGAATGATTTATGGGTTCTATTTCCTTCTCGAGTTATCCAAGAACATATTCTCATTGAACATGGTATGTCTTTTTTCATTACTAGATTTTACCACAATGATAACCGGTATGATTTTTGAAAAATGTTGAGAGTATTTTCTAATTATTGATGAGGCCTTCGTCAAGGGGATTAGTCAAAAGGTTTTATTTATTCATAATGGAATATAGGTTTCACTTCCTCCTATTGATTAGTTCATAGACCCACCATTAGTGATATTTGTTGATGAAGTATGTAATATTGAGTTGTGGATGGTTCTATTGGTTTTAGAAAATGATGTGTAGGGTTTGAAAATGTATCATGATCTTATGAGGTAGGGATCACCTTGGATACAAGGTAATTAGGACAAACCTAAAGAAAGCGTGTGAGTAAAGTCATGAAACAAGAGGATTCATCAGAGACCTCATGGAAAGATCATTTCTATAAACCCGAGATGTTGTTACAGTTGTTATGGAAGAGAAAATTTTTAACGATAATGTCTTATCCAATGTTCTATATATAGAAATATGGTCGATGAACCACCTTGGTAGAGGAAGATACTAGATCAGGGAGGTTCATAGATTGGAGGATGTGAGAAAGGAGCTGAGGGAGTAGCAGAAGGTGATTGGAATTTTTGTTTGGTACTACCAACACCACCCTAAGGCATACCACCCTAGGCCCCTAAATCAAGATTTTATGCTCCTGGATGGCTCCAGGTGTTAGATAATTTTTATCGAGAGGCTCTTTGAATATTTTGATGTATGATATGTGTTCCTTTTATCATATTGTAGTACTATTAGATTCATTTTTTAACCAATATTGTCCTCAGTTGTATGAGTAATGTTTTGGGTGATATAAGTTATTAGTAGATACCTATGTTGGTAAGTTTTATGTCACTTAATATTTTCATATAATAGGGATGATTCCCCCATGAGATTTTTTCTTGAGACAAAATCCAAAATAATGCAGGAAAGTTAGTGCCTCCCAATGTAGATAGATTCGAGGTGTGTAAGATAAGATATCTTAACATGTGTGTTTTTAAATGATTGATATTCAAAGGTGTGAAAGTAGAAATTGTTTGAAGTGAGTAGGCGAGTAATGAAAAAATAGCTTCAGAAAGTGGGATGTTTCTGAGGTTTTGAGTATGGTTCAAGGTACTACATGTGTATTCACTTCCTCTTCATCATTTTTTCACACAAAGTCATGTGTCACTCATCCCTAATCATATCCACCATTCGAGACCTATTGATACCATTGTTTCTTTTCTATTCAATTCCACTTAGTGACTTAGTTCCACTATGAAGATGATCAATGAACACATACTTCAACCGCCAGTGTGACCTAACTCTAGGAGAATATAGAGAGAGAGAGAACCTCACACGGAATCTCTCAATAGTGGAACTAAGACCGTACAATGTTTTCCTCTATATATAATGGGTATTTTCCATTCATTCTCAGTTGGATTTCCATTAGCATGTGGGTTAGAGTTTTATTGTTGTAGAATTAAGTATTCCTCCATTTTGAAAGACTGATCCCTGATTGGGGCTAGATGAGCTCATTCATAGGTGGTCAAGACTGAATCCTAATTAGTTTTGTAGTAATACATTTGGGAAGTGGATGCATTTATAATTTTTTCTATAGTGGTTTTGGAGTATGGGGATATCCTTCCTAGGGATGTACCATGTTTGTCTCCACACTCAGATATAGGATTATCTAAGGACTAAAATAATGTATCTCCCCTAATATTTTTGATATCACACCATATTTCACCCATTGAGTGTGTATGTTGAATATGTAGTAGGGAGTTCATAGAGAAATTGGTTTTGTATGACCCAATGCGTTCACGTGGGTATCCCTATTTTTCTTTTCTAGAAGGAAATGGGTGCTTCAGGTTGGGTGTTGATTGGTTTCACTTAAACCAGGTAACATGTGGAAGATTATTCACTCCAATGAATTGATGAATTATTCGACTACTGGTTTGGAGATAAGTGGTTCTCAGTTTTAATTTCCGGACAGGATATCACCATCTTAGATTTTAGAGTAGGATAGACCATAGGTGGCTTCCCAAATCCACTGTGGTTGTTTTCATTTCATATTGATTCCCATTTGTGAGTTAAATATCACTACAGAATTGTAATATTTATGGTAATGTTTCTTAACCCCTAATAGATCATTTTATGATAGTATTATTTGATTAAATCAATTTATTATCAGTGTCTAAGTTGGAGAACATGATTAACCAAAGGATGTTGTGATTTACAATGATTTGATGGTTGTTATGCCTCCACGTCTTTAACAAGCAAGGGAGGCACATATCGAGAATATCGATTGTGAGATCATTCTTGAAATGATATCCACTTGATATGTTCTTGATGGATATTACAAAGGTGGGGAGAATGTAATCCTTGTTCGAGGAGAGATGGTAACACCATTCATTCTCAGAAAAAGGTTATAAAGAGACGGTTTCCCCTTATTAGTGCATCAAGTAGAGGTGAGTATGTACTAGGATCCCTTAAAATTAGTTGGGAAATCAAAATAATTGAATAGAGTTATTGGAATGAACTCTTATGTGACTCACCTATCTAAAGGTTATGACCAAATAAAAATTAAGAGAGTTTGGTTAACTTGTTCATGTATGTGTAATTACCTTTAGGATCATTACAGAAAATGATGCTTTCAAGACATCATAATTAAGAAGAGTATGTAGGAAGCCTTTGGGAACTAAGCTTTAGATGGACATTGTTATTTACCCTATTTAAATTTCTAGGTAAATGTAAATTTTTGTGTTCTAGTGAACATTATTTTGGAACACATGATGGTTTTGAGCCATAGTTAGGAGGGTCATCTTCCATTGGTGGAGTTTCTGAACCATAACAATTACCACTCTACCATAAGTGTATCACCCTTTTGAGGCCTTGTATGGGGGACCTTATAGATCATTATTATACTATCCAAATTTATTGTTTGACATTGATTGATTCCTTGTTTTGGTGATAGTATTGGCTGTAAAGGGCACAATTCATCCCTGGGAAGATGAAGACTACCTTGAAATGTTAGGAGTCCTTTACGGACCAATGAAGAAGCCCTTTGGAGTTTGATCATTATAGATTTTATCTGGGTATATAGGGTATATCTAGGATTCATATCCACTTCCATTTTACTATTACTATATCAGGTTAGTGAGATGGTGTACTTCTTAACCTCATGAAAATAATAGGTTTGGTTTCTTGGTGTCCTCCACGTGTCTTATATGTGGAGGTATGTGCATGACTTGTTTTATGATGTCAACCTGGGGTAAGTTTGATCATTAGGGTGGAGTTATATTTTTCAATTAGTCAGTGGTGTTGAGAACCAAAAGGTGAATACCCTTTATGAGAAAGGGTTTCTTTAGGTGTGTGTTTGTGGACAAAATTATAAATCATTGATGGGGTTCATGGGATTGGGAGACTAAGATGAGAGTTTAGAACCGTCTCATATAAGTTAGTTTTTCACTTTTAAGGACAACAATCTTTAATGGTTGGGATAATTTAATGTCTCAGTTTTTTCAATGTAAGAATTTTATATATTTATAAGAATATTTCTAGACCCAAATGATGAGAAAGAATGAGAATTCGTGGCCGGATGATCCCAAAATATATATAATTAAAATATTAAACATATTAATATCACACTTACATATTTTTCCCAAATAGGGAAATAACACCAAAAATGAGTATCAGATTGGAAATTTGAGACAACCATTGAGTTGAGAATGTGGTGATTACCATATGCATCACATAATATTTTTCAGGATTGGGTGTTTCTGAAAAACTCACCAAAACCACAAATAATAAAATAAATTTAATAATTTATTTATTTTATTACATTGATGCAGTGAACTATTTACCCCTATAAATACTTTATTATGATAAGATATTAGATCTAGTTACATAACCTAGGATATCTATTTGACAATTAGTGGAGATAATTCTTGGTGAATGATAATTGATTATGATCGAGGATCATTGTGTCATCACTGTTCTACAATATCACCACAAACAACAACACGTAATGGTTGTTTCTTAGCAATTGATCAAAACATGAGGTAAAACAACTTATTTATGAAGTATTTTTTATATTTTATTATCCTAGGATGAAAATGGATGAAAAAAACATTTTATTTATTCATGGATTTAAATTATTTCAGTTATGGGTTTGTTTATCTAGGATTTGGTGGCTAATTACTATTTTATTAGTTTTCTTTAAATCGTCATTCTAATGGAGAAATATCATGGATAGAACAAACAGAGATAATTCAAAATTATTGTGTTTTGTGATTTTTTACCCCATTATATGTGTGACCATTGTCGGTATTTCTTTTGGTCAGTGGTTTGATAAGTACAACAAAATTTATTGTCGCATGTTCGATCATTGGTGAAATAGATCATTTCCCCAATTCTAGATTTTTGATCTGGTGAAGGAATCATTATTTGTTGACAATGATGATGTACTAGGTGCAGATAAAAGTTCCTTGTGATGGTTTTTCACATACTGATGAGGATATGTTATTGGGGTCATGACTTCGATGGCTTTGTGGATGGAATATGGTTGATGACGATGGAGGGCTTGGATAGATTGAGATCAATGTTTTTCTGTGAGAATCACAGTAGATTCGATGATATTGGAGTCATGAAGGAAGTCATGTAAAGAATCATGTTTGTTTAGAAAAAAATGAAAACATATTGTGTATTCCTATGAACACACATCATATAGTTCTCTCTCTACAGTGATGGGGTTCCCACATAGTGATTAGTAGCACATACCATGTGAAATGTTTCACCCACCATGTAACCCTTTTTCGACCAGCTTTGTGTGTTCATGGAGCACATTCCCATGTATCCATGTGGTTTCAAAAAACTCTTATTTTGAAATTAAATTTGTACTGATAGACATCACACCAAGTTCTAACTCATCATTATACACATCTGGTACACTAAGTAAATGTACCTTGTACTTTCGAAATGCATGTCATGTGAGTGTTTGACATGGGATGTTCTAGGCATAGTAGTACATAATTTATATTGCAGTGAATCAACCCCAGAAAGACTAGATATAGTGTCATTCTGTGATTTCATTAGCATGATTACAAGCAATAACATTCCAAAGGACTAAAGACTTTAACAACCATGGTAAATAAGATACATACTTGAGTATTGTATTACAAACAAATACACTAATTATAGAATAAATGTTTATTAGATTTTAAATTTATTCTATCAAGAGTATCCTTTCATATATTTCGTAGAATACTTATTGGATTCCTATGGAATGGAAAAAAAATAAGGGTGATCTCAAATAATCAGTAATGTTTTTTCATAAAAGAAGAAATAATGAATCAATGAGAAAAGTCTACATGGAAAGGTTAATAACTGATAACACATGCCATTCCAAATCTCAATAAGGGAAAATATAGAAGAATCAATAATTAATTTATGATAATAAATCAACAATTAATGGTAAAAACTAACAAAACATTCCATTCAAATAATTATATAAGGCATAATGAATATGGAAAGGTAAGAAACTAAAAAAATTCCATTTAATCAATAAACTAAGAATGAAATGCATAAATTGATATTTTGAGACAGTAATATCATGGATAATAATAATAAATTAATTGTCATTTATTGGAAATCATTTTTCCTAGGTACATGACACATTTACCATGAATATCTATTTGGAGGAAAATTTAAATCTATCGGCTAAACCCCTCTATTCTTCTTAAAATCAAACTTGATGCATTTTATGCAAACTAATTTAATCTCATTAGACTATTGTAGAATTTTGGGGCTTATGTTAAATAATCCCAAACAATAGTGATTTCATTAAGAGGTCCCAAATTCATAAGGTTTCATTAATCATCCATCGACCCATATAGAACATGATAAATTCTTTTAAATAAAAAAAATTACCTTATCAAATATCCATATTGAATAAAAGATGAAAATTTATCAATATTCCCCCAAACAATCAAATAAACATTGAAGAAAACATGGTATGTAAAAATTATATATGGTTTAAGAAATAAACATTTATATTAAAAATGTTTTTCAAGATTAGGTTATATACAATGTTCAATGAGAATTGGAAATTGAATATTTCAAGGGGACTAACAATGAAGTCAAAGAATCAAACATCAACATTGTCCTTAGAAAAAGAAATCATAAACCATCCAAAGGATGAATAATTATGGCATCGATACAAAATATTCCATGTGGGTTAAAAATAAAGGTTTCTTTCTTTGATGAATGGAAATACTATAAAAATATCTTTTATAAATATTCTTGAGGAAAATATTCTTTTTATGTTGAAGAAAATTTTGAATATCCTTTTTGTTGGAAAATAAATTTGAAAACATTTTCTTTAAATATAAACCTTTTAAATTTAAAATGGATGATTAAAATAAATGAAGATATGTAAATATTTACATGTCATACAAGGTAAAAAGAATATTTCTTTTCCAAGGTAAAAAGGTTAGAAAATTTATTTGTTCAAAAAGTGACAATAATATCCCTTTCAAAAAATTAGTAAAAAAATGGGGTAAAATTTGATTCAAAAATAATTTTGGAATGGTTAATTGTTTTTGAAAACATTTTTAGAATCCAGGGTTTTTTTAAGAAAAAAAGGTTCTCTTACCATAGAGTGAAATGAAGTCTATGTTGTTTAAAAATATTTTATAAAACATTTTATGTACCAAAGAGTGGGAAAATAGTACTATTACATGTAAAATGTCATGATTAACCAAAGTAGAAGAAAATTAAAGGGAATATTATAAAAGGATCAACTAATTTCTTCTAATGTAAATTAATGTGTTTATAATCCCGAACAATATGAAATTGAGATGTAAACCCTTGAAAAGACCATAACATTGATGTGATAATGAATCGATGAATAAATAATGTGTGTAAAATTTAAAAAAACCATGTGTACATACAAAAATATATAGTAAAAATGGATTTCACATGTAATAATATAATATTAGTTACAATTATGATGTAATATAGCCCAATTATAAATAATCAACTTATAAAATTATTTACCAATTGGTAAAATTTAATTCAAATCCCATTAGAAGAAATAATTAAAATTAAAAACAAAATAAAATGAATATAAATAAAAAATGATATTTTATTTCTAAATTTCAATTAGTTACACCACAAAGAAATTGTTTATGGATAATTCTGGTCGGAGTGGATACTCAAGAGGGGGTGAATTGTGTTCCAATTAAAATTTCTGTTACAAATATTTCTGTTAAAATCCCCCTTTTTAAAAAACAAGTTAAACGGTAGTGAATTTATATAGAGTGTAAATGTTCAATTAGTTTCTCAAGGATTGATTAGATCTCAGTTAATTTAATCTCAATATTAAATTGACTTTTGAACTAACTTATTGGTTTACAATAAGTATAAACACTTTCTAATTTATCTATCAAAGTAACATTAAAACAAATTATATTTCAAATTAGTTTGTAGCAAAATATTGTATACTTATGACTTAAACTAAAATGCACAGCAGATGTAACCAAGAGGTTCAGTCTCAAGTCGAGACCTATTCCTCTCAATCAATTTATATAAATTGATCCACACCTTGGATTGGGGTAAACAACAAAGAAAACACTATCCGGGTACAAATACCACTACTACAGTTATCTGTGGGAAAAAAATAGCTCAGAGGTTTTCCAAGTCTTACATGACCTCTACCACTATCCACAGTTTTAAACAAAGGAGTTGTAGAGTTTGAATGAGGATTTAGAAATCCTCCAGCTTAGCACAGGAGACAGTGTGTATATAAAATGTACAGAGCACACACACTGCTCAAAATATAAATAAAAGAATCACTAAGAGAGTAGATATGAGTTTTAGAAAGCTCTAGTGATGTGAAGTGTAGCTCTGGACTCTTTTGATTTATCAGAAATGCTTCTGAGTCCTTCTATGGTTTTTTGTCTGAAAAACAGAGTGTCATATTCTTCAGGTTCAGTTTGATCAGCTTGATTGTATGAGGAGTTTCATAGTAGATCTTCACTCCTTCACTAGGATGCATCTCGTGTTCTCCTCTATATAATGAAATGATCATGTATGTATAGTGCACTTCTAGTATGAATGTAGCTTTTTTCTTTTTGAGTGAATGCACCACGTTCCAATGCAATTCAGCCCTTGTCGTTAACTCCCATCCCGTGCCTTCTTAGTTCTTTTATTCTCTCCTCTTTGAAAGATCCAGTAAAAGAATGATTACCTTTTTCATGGGTACTAGGTACGGTTCCCTGACATGACAACAACTATCGTTAAATAACATTAATTGCATTAAAATCATCAAATATAACCATTGATTTAATAAATTAATTATTATTGAGAGTATAGAGTTTGACTGGTCAGTATTTCATTAGTAGCCTTCTGTAGGTTGCGGTTGACTTTATGTTACAGGGACATTTCATCGGTAGCTCTTTGATTATGTACCAGTAGCTCCTTGCATTGGAAGCTGTTTGAACTTGTATCAGTTGATCTTGGTATCGGTAGCTGTTTGATCTTGTATCGGTAGCTCTATATACTGATGACTTCATCTATCAGTATACTTTTCTTCTATCGGTAGCTCATTTTCTATTGGTAGCTTTATATCAATAGACTAACATATATCGGTAGACTTAATCTATCGGTAACTCTCTGTTTCAGTAGCTTGCATCAGTAGACATTTAGTCTGTGCATATCGGTTGCTTCGTTTTTTACTAGTGAAGTGTATATCGGTAGACTTATGCATACCAGCAGACTTTTTCTATCGGTAGCTCATTTTTTTCAGTAACTATCTTTATCGGTCGACTTTGTACATTTCTGTAGCTCTGTGTATCGGTGACCTTAGCTTATAGGTATACTAAGTACTGGTAGATCTGTATCAGTAGCTATAAGAAAATTAGTGACTAAATACTTATCTGTTTTATGCAAAACATATCTGATTGAGTTAGAATTAATTCAAAACATATATAAACATAGATAAACATTGATTAACATATTTCAAGGACTATTTTAATATTATTATCATCTTGATAATATAATATCATAGATTGAAAGAATCAATATATAGATAAACATTAATTGGGATTATCAAAGTATGTGAAAACATAATTGGGAATATCAAAATAGGTGAGGTCAACAATCTCCCCATTTTTGATAATCACAACTTATAATATTATAGTTGTAAACTAGTGAGTAATTGTATCAGAGAATATATCATTAAATCCAATTGTATCAAAGGAAACAGTATATTATAGAACATAATGTATTAGAGGTAGAATTAAATGTAATGGTATCATACGGGAAAATCATAGTAGCTCTTCCATAGATAATATTTCTCCCCCTTTGATAATATGATAATATTTCTCCCGCTTTTTGATAATCAAAAAGTGGGAAACAGTGAGAAAATGAACAAAATGGTAAAGACAAGAAAGCCATTTTTATTTCAAGTTACAAAAAGGTATAGGTAAATATAACAAAATACAAGTGATTCCCATCAAATAGCTTAGTGATTTATTCGATCCATGTCCTCAATTTTAGATTTTCCCTTGGGATCAGAAGAGGATTCAGGTTGTGTGGATTCAGGTGAAGGCTTAGGAAGACCAGAGATGATCACAGGAGGCTGAGCCACTGAAACTTTTCCTAGTATATACTATGTAGCCCTCTGAGTGATCATAGTAGTAAGGATTCAGATGGCTTGGGCTGGAGTCATATGAACATGAGACGAAGTAGAGGCAGAGGTTGGTAAAGGTGGAGGTACAATCACTGGCCTAGCATCAACATGCAAGAATGGAAACAAAAGATTTCTGAAATCCATAATTATTCCTCCTCCTCTCTCTATAGTAGATATGAAATCATCCTTGTTCTTCATGAATTTGTCCAAGTCTGGAGTCAATTACCTTAGTTTACTGACTTTCTCTCTGAAGGCTTGATTGAAAGGAGGTAACTTTAGGTTTTCTAACAGAAGTTTGAAATGACTGTTGAGTTGATTCTTGGTGTAAACCTTTTGGAAATAGTAGTATACCTTGTCTTTCACTTCGTTCTGAGAGGTAGAAGCTTCTATCATATAGTCGTGGACTATCTTCATTATTTCTTGAGCTGAATCTCTAGTACAAATCACAAATTTGCTTATGTCAGATGAGTCCATAGAGCCACTAGTTGAAGCTAAACCAAGCTCCTCCTTCATCACAGCTTGAATCTGATCCAAATTTACTAAAGGTCTGGATGCAAGAGAACCAACAGAGAAAGACACGGTTTCCTTGAAGTTTTTGGTCAACCCACTAATATGATTTTTGACTTGGGAATCTTAGGTGCTGACATTATCTTTCATGGATGTTTTAAAACCTTCAAAGACAGATACCATCTGGCTCACAACACTTTTGAAATAAGCTAAGCCTTTATCAACCTGGGATTTAGAACTCATATAATTTTCTAAGGAGATAAAAGATTTCTTTAGAGATTTAATATCCTTTTCCAGTCTACATACTTGAGTTTGGAAAGCTGTAACTTATTCCACTATTTCTGCCAAAAAGGTAGAAACATTATAGCCAAGAGAGAGTTCAAAAGATTTTTCCAAACATCTCATCTCTTCAACAAATAATCTCTTTAACTCAGCAATATGAATTTCCCAAAGACTCTTTCATTTCATCTTTTAAGGATGCGAAGTCATCCCTTGTGATCATATCAGCAGGTGAAACCACAACAGGTGCTCCTTCAGATACTATACTGGCCACTGAGTCACTCATAATTGATTGAATTGATGACACTAGTGAAACTTCCATCTTCCTTATCTCTTCCACAAAACTTTCCTTAAGATTTTTCTTCAAATTATCCAGGTCATGCATTCGGACCACATCTTCAGGTAACAACTCAGTCTGAACATCATAATTGATTTTTGGTCTATTTAGAGATGCCTCATTATCAGAATCGGGATAGTCCAATCCACAAACCACAAAACCTGGTTCTTCTTCCCAATCCTCAATATCCACAGCCTCTGAAACACTATCAAAACTGGTTTGATGCTCCCCCTGAACTGGTGCATTCTCTTGTATAGCAAGAGAATTCTCAGCAGGTCTTTCTTCCTAATAAGAATCTTCTTTTATCAATTACATCTCTGCAATAGCAGGAGGGTCCTCTGGATTAGGCACATGTCCTTTCATCTCACCCACTACTTCTTTAGCAGGCACAACTATGCTTCCAATCAATGGACTCAGACTTAAACACATAGAATCAGAGGCTTCAGATTCATTTTTTCTTTCTTTTTCTTTCTCAGGGACTGGCTGGTCTTCCTCATTAGCAGTTTTCTCTTCTTCTAATAGAGTTTCATTTCTAGATGATACAATTTCAGCAACAGGACTTGGGGGGAAAGTCTGGATCTATTCCATCTTCCATTGAAGTCTCCTCTTCATCAGTCTCATCATTGTACTCAGGTTCTTCTTTATTAGGTCCTAGACATGGATCCCTCACATCCTTAGGTCTTGAAGGATGATCTACATGATTTAATTTATCATATACCTTCTTTTCATCATTGACCCACTCTCCTCTCCATGGGTTCCATTTTATCTTCATATACTTGAAAACTGTACTTGTGATATAGAAGTTGTTCCTTACTACCACAGTCTCATCTTGAGACTCGGCTACCCTTTCACTTTGATCATCACTGAGATCATCTTGGAAAATAATAAGACATTGGTCTTTGATTTTGGCCTGGTCATTTCCTCTATTTAAATTATCAGCAATCTGCACAGATTCACTTTCACACAATGTCTCAAAAGTTGCAGGAGATAGGTATCATGATGTCTTAAATTCTCAAATTCTCCTCTCCTTAGAATTAAGACATGCTGAACAAACTTGAACAACAATCTGTTATCTCCATCCATTTCAGTAGCCACCACTTCTCTTTGATTTTCATTTCCAGTGATCTCCTCCAAGGTAGTCTCATAATCGAATATATCACTTGTAGGTGGTATAGCTTTCGAGACATATCTTGATGCACCTTCATGTGTAACCTTCATACATTCATCCCACTCAATGGATGAAAAAGATATCTCTTTTCCATTCACAAAAGAAATCACTTAGTTCTCATCTTCTGATTTCTCAAAGCTCACAAACTCATAGAATTTTTCTAATAGCTTCAGATAGTAGGGACCATTGTTGTTCGAAAAGAAATCTACCCAGTTTTGATCTTCCAGCACCTCGAGAACTAACGATTTGCTGGCCAACAACAATTCCATGCACAACTCTTTTTCGATCACAATAACTCTATTCGGCAAATGAGGGTTCACTGGTCGCCTCCCAGGCCTTGTTCTACCAGCACTACCACTTGCTTCTTTCTCATACTTCTGCTTCATCGCATTCGGCACTTCAAATGTATCTTTGATAGAAGGCATTTTGGTCTTTTCCATCTCTGATTCATGGAACTTAGGGTGTTAGAGAGGTTCGGGAGCTAAGGTTTGAGGGTAAAAGGTTTGAGGTTTATTGGATTGAGAAGTAACTAGGACTTTGTTTTATCATTTAGGAATCATTCAATAAATAAAATAAAATAAAGTATAAATGATTCAGATTCTGGTGGTAGCCATAAGTTTAAAACAACACATAGGATTTACAGGTGAGGTACATCGGTGAGGTTACATCGGTGAGGTGCCTACCGATTCAGGTTAATCATTCCTTACTCTTGCATAATGTAACTTAACCTATCCGAACTTAAAGTTTTTGTGAAAATGTCAGCTAATTGATGTTCAGTACCTATAAATTCAAGAGTGTTATCACCCTTTTGGTAATGATCTCTCAAAAAGTGGTGCCTTACATCAATGTGTTTGTCCTAGAATGAGATACAGGGTTCTTCGAAATGTTGATTGCACTGGTGTTATCACAGTTAATTGAGACATGCTCAAAATCATATCCATAGTCCAAAAGAGTTTGTTTCAACCATAGAATTTGTGCACAGCAACTACGAGCAACTATATACTCTGCTTCGGCAATAGAAAATGCTACAGAATTCTGTTTCTTACTACACCAAGATACTAAGGATTTTCCTAATAAATGGCATGTCCCAGAGGTGATTTTTCTATCCAACTTGCAACCAATAAAGTCAGCATCTAAATAACTCATTAACTCAATGGATTTTCCTTTTTGGTAAAACAAACCTAAGTTTAATGTGTGTTTATGATACTTAAAAATTCTTTTAACAACAAGTAATTGAGATTCTTTTAAATTATCTTGAAATCTTGTACACATACACACACTAAGAATAATATCTGTTCGACTAGTAGTAAGGTAATGTAACCTTCCAATCATACCTCTGTAATTGGTTTGATCCACTGGTTTCCCACTTTTATCTACATCCAATTTACATACTATACTCATAGGAGCATCACTTTCCTTAATACTATCCAAACCAAAACATTTTAAAATATCCTTTATATATTTACTTTGATTGAAAATAATACCATTTTAATTTTTAAAAACTTGAATTCCAAGAAAATATTTATGTTCTCCCATTAAACTCATTTCAAATTCATTTTTCATACTCTTTGAAAAAACAGTACATAAGGAATTCTTAGAAGATCCAAAAATAATGTCATCAAAATAGATTCGTACTATCAAAACATTATTAGAAATTCTTTTAATAAAAAGAGTTGGATTAGAAATCCCTTTTATAAAACTTTTGGAAATGAGAAAATTGATAAGTCTATCATACCAAGCTCTTGGAGCTTGTTTTAAACCTTATAAAGCCCTATAAAGTTTGAAAACACGATTTCAAAAATGAAGATTAGTAAATCCAGGTGGTTGTTCAACAAAAACATCTTCAATTATAAAACCATTTAGAAAAGCACTTTTGACATCCATTTGATATAACTTGAAATTCAGATGAGCAGAATAGGCAAGTAAGATCCCAATGGATTTTAATCTGGCTATAGGTGAAAAGTTTTATTCATAGTCCATACCTTCCTCTTGGATATATCCTTGTGCAACTAACCTAGATTTGTTTCTAACTATATTTCCAGACTCATCAACTTTGTTTCTAAAAACCCATTTAGTGCCTATTGTCAAAGTGTCCTTGGGTCTGTCAACTAATTCCCAGACATTGTTTCTTTCAAATTTATTTAACTCTTCTTGCATATCCATTACCCAAAATTCATCATTTATTAAATCATTGACATTTTTAGGTTCTAGTTGTGAAAGAAAGGCATGATCTTCAACCTGATTTCTTAGAAAAGCTCTAGTCTGTGTCCCTCTATCATGATTTCCAACAACAGCATCCAAAGGATGATTCATTAGAATCCTAGTTGATCTAGTAAAGGTAGGAGTATAAATTTCAGGTTCATATATAGGTTCGGGTTCAACAGAAGTGGATTCTAGAATATTTCCAGAAATGGATGTTTTTACAGCAGGTTCTTTAGTTTTATCATTCAGGTCCAGAACACTCGAATCTTCTTCAAGATTTTAAAGAGAAGTCTTAGGTTCATGTGGATCAGTTTCATCAGACCTGATGTGAATAGATTCTTCCACATAGTTGGTTCTTTTTTTAAATACTCTATATGATTTTCTAGTTAAAGAATAACCAAGAAAAATTCATTCATCACTTTTAGAATCAAACTTGTCAAGATTATCTTTGGAATTGAGATTAAAAAATTTGCATCCAAAGACTCTAAAGTAACTAACTTTGGGTTTTCTATTGTTCCATAGTTCATATGGGGACTTATTGAGAACAGGTCTAACTAAGACTCTATTGATGATATAACAAGATATATTTACAGCTTCAGTCCAAAAATAAATAGGCAGGTCATACTCATTAAGCATGGTTCTTGCAATTTCTTAAAGGGTTCTATTTCTTCTTTCTACTACATTATTCTGCTGAGGTTCCCTAGGGGCAGAAAAGTTATGACTATAGCTATTGTGTGAGAAATAAGACTCAAACTATTGATTTTCAAACTCATGGCCGTGATCACTTCTCAGGGTCTTATTCTTAAGTCCAGTAAGGTTTTCTACAGACTTGGAGTATTTAACAAAGTAAGAACAAGCTTTACTTTTGTGAGCTAAGAAGTATACCCAAGTATATCTAGACAATTCATCTACTAAGACATAGACATAGTGATTCCCATTTAAAATAGAAACTCTAGAAGGTCCAATCAAGTCCATGTGGACCAACTCGAGAGGTTGAGAAGTTGAAACTTCTTTCTTTGATTTAAATGAACTTTATGTTTCTTTCCCTTTTGACATGGATTGAAAAACTTTGTCTGGTGGGAATTCAAGTTTAGGTACATATCTAACTATGTTCTTCCTAATCAATTTTCTATGTGAATGAATTTTTCAATGTCCTAATATTCTATGTCAAATCCAAGACTCTTTATGAAAAGCATATAAACATGTTACATTTTGCTTAGATAAAGAATTCAAATCAATAGCATAAACATTTTCATTTTTAATGCAATAAATACTAAAACATTTTTAGAGTTAAAAACATTACAAAAATCGTTTTCAAACTTAACATTAAAGCCATCATCAGATAACTAAGAAATACTTAATAGATTATACATAATTCCATCCACAAATAAAACTTTAAAAATTAAAACTGAATCAGTGTTACCAATCTAGCCAAGGCTGATGATATTTCCTTTAGAATTATCAGCAAAGGTGACATAGCCTCCATCAACATTTATTAAGCTTTTAAATCATTAGTAATCCCCAGACATGTTCCTTGAACATCCATTGTCCAAGTACCATATCTTCTTAAGAAAACTCTTCAAGCAGATTTCCTACAAAACAGATATAGATGGAAAATGATTTTGGTACCCATATTTTCTTCGGTCCAGACAGGTTAGCAATCAAAGCTTTAGGTACCCAAATTTGTCTTATGGGTCTCATATAATTAATAGATTCATCATATTTTGAAATATAAACTTTTTTGATTAATAGCAATGTAAATAACGAGTGGAAGAATATGAATTTCCAGAACTGGAACTAGTAGAATTTTGTCCAGATTTAGGAATAAATCTATTTTTGGTAAACTGTCTCTGCCCAGGTTGATACCCTATTCCACTGGTATATTTTGGTGAAACTTGTTTACATAGAATTTGAGTTATATTGTTATTTCCATTTGTGAATTTTTCTAAGTCCTTTCTAAGTTGATCATTAGACATTTTCAGTTCAGTATTTTCTTTAAGCAATTGAGCATTCTTTTCTTTTTCAATATCAAGGGCATATTTAACAGTGCTAATTAAAGCATGCTATTTCTTTAAGGTATTGTACTTGTCCTTAAGTTCATTACATGTCTCTTATATCATATTAAAATATTCAACTAATTCTTCACTAGACATATTTTCAGATTCAGAGTCAGATTCAACTCTAGATTAATATGAATTTAAAGCAGGAGTGTCTAGTGTTACCTCAAATGTGTTTGTCCTAAAACACATGTTAGATTGATTCTTTTCAGAGTTAGAAACATCATATTCACTTGTTCTGTCTTCTGAAGCACTCCAAATAGCTGTCATATCTTTCTTGTTCTTATTTTCCTTGTAGTCATGTTCCTTCTTGAACTTCAAATTTGGGCAGTCTGCTTTAACATGTCCTTTCCTTTTGCATTCATAGCATATAATCTCATCACTCTTATCTGTTTTCTTCCAGGACTTTTTACAATGACCTCTATTTTCATATTTACCTTTGTAGTTTTATTTTCTGTAGAATTTATTCTTCTTATAGAGATTCTTAAATCTTCTTGCTATTTGAGCCATCTCAGTATCACTATCAGATGCACTCTCATCACTGCTTGAACTATCACTTTCACTTTGAATTTTCCCTTTGTATTTATTCTTTGAAGCAGATGTCTTAAAGGCTACTGAATTTTTATTTGGTTCATCATCCTCTTCTTTGTTAACCTTCAGCTCTTTTTCATACATCATAAGCTTACTTATTAATTTTTTAACAGTCTGTTTGTGGATGTCGCATGATTCCCTAATGGAAACAGATGTGCCTCTCCATCTTTTTGGTAGACATCTAAATATCCTCATAATTGTTTCCTTTGCTGGAACAACTTTTCCAAAGGATCTCATAGTATTTAAAATCTCATTTAACCTAAGATACATGTCATAAATGGGTTCATCATGCTTCATTTTAAAGTTATCATATTTAATAGTATAGGAATTCACCCTCATTTTTTTACATTGGTTGTTCCATCATGGGAAATAGCCAAAGTGTCCCAGATTTCATAAGCAGTTTTACAAGCAGAAATTCTATTAAACTCTTCATCTCCTAAATCATAGTATAGGGCATTCATATCTTTACAATTATTATTTTAATTAGTCATAGTAGTTTCATTCCATGTAGTTCTATAAGTTTATAGAATTTTATATTGAGTCTCTATAGTGGTCCAGATATCAAAACCCATACTTTCTAAGTGAATTTTCATCTTAAGTTTCCACTGGGCATAATTTGTGCCATTAAAAAAGTGTGGCATGTCGGTAGCAGCACCTTCTAGTCTACTGTAAATAGCTAGATTTTAGAAAATATATTAAAGAGATAAAATTTAGAACTAACAGAAATTTAAGATCTTTAAAGATGCAACTAAAATTACAGTTGAAAAACAGAATGTTTTTAAAACATGTATCAATAAAAACAACCCTTTGATACCAAATGTTGGTCGGAGTGGATACTCATGAGGGGGGGTTAACTGAGTTCCAATTAAAATTTCTATTACAAATATTTCTCTTAACATCCCCCTATTTAAAAAACTAGTTAAACTGTAGTGAATTTATATAGAGTATAAATATTCTATTAGTTTCTCAAAGATTGATTAGATCTCAGTTAATTTAATCTGAGGATTAAATTGACTTTTGAAAATAATTTATTGGTTTACAATAAGTTTAAACATGTGCTTATTTAACTATCAAAGTAACTTTAAAACAAATTATATTTCAAAGTAGTTAGTAGCAGAATATAGTATACTTATAAATTAAACTAAAATGCAAAACAGATGTAACCAAGAGGTTCAGTCTCAAGATAAGTACTAGTCCTCTCAAACAATTTATATAAATTGATCCACACCCTGGATCGGGGTAAACAACAGTGAAAACACTATCCAGGTACAAAGACCACTACCACCGTTATTTGTGGGAAAACAAAGAATATCTTACAGGGTGTTCAGGTCTTACTTGACCTCTACCACTATCCACAGTGGGATACAAAAGAGTTATAGAGTTTGAATGAGGATTTATAAATCCTACAGCTTATCACAGGAGACAGTGTGTGTATAAAATTTACAGAGCACACACACTGCTCAAAATGTAAATAAAATAATCACTAAGATAGTAGATATGAGTTTTAGAAAGCTTTAGTGATGTGAAGTGCAGCTCTGGACTCTTTTGATTTATCAGAAATACTTCTAAGTCCTTCTATAGTTTTTTGTCTGAAAAAAAGAGTGTCGTTTTCTTCAGGTTCAGTCTGATCATCTTGAGTGTATGAGGAGTTTCATTTTTGTTCTTCACTCCTTCACTAGGATGCAGCTCATGTTCTCCTCTGGAGAATGTAATTATCATGTATGTCCAGTGCTCTTCTAGTATGAATGGAGCTTTTTTCTTTTTGAGTGAATGCAACACTTTTCAATGTTGTACATCCCTTGCCGTTTACACCCTTCACGTGACTTCTTAGCTCATTTATTCTCTACTATTTTTTTCACGGACTTTTTTCCTTCCCTTTATAGCTTTTAGCTCTGGTAAAATAATGGTTACATTTTTTATGCGTACTAGGTACAGTTCCCTAACATGCCAACATCTATCGTTAAATAACATTAATTGCATTAAAATCATAAAATATAACTGTTGATTTAATAAATAAATAATTATTGAGAGTATAGAGTTTAACTGGTCAGCCTTTCATTGGTAGCCTTATGTAGGTAGCAGTTGACTTTATGTAACAGTGACCTTCCTTCGGTAGCTCTTTGATCATGTACTAGTAGCTCCTTGCATCGGTAGTTGTTTGAACTTGTATCGGTTTCTCATGGTATCATTAACTATTTGATCTTGTATAGGTAGCTCTATATACCTGTGTCTTCATCTATCGGTAGACTTTTCTTCTATCGGTAGCTCATTTTCTATGGGTAGCTTCATATCGGTGCACTTACTTCTATCGGTAGACTAACTCTATCAGTAAATGTCTGTATCAGTAGCTTGCATCAGTAGAATTTTAGTCTATGCATATCAGTAGCTTCGTTTTCTACCAGTGAAGTGTATATCGGTAGACTTATGAATACCGGTAGACTTGTTCTATCAGAAGCTCAGTTTCTATCGGTATCTATCTGTATCTGTGTACTTTGTACATATCGGTAGCTCTGCGTATCGGTGACCTTAGCTTTACGAGACTATGTATATCGGTAGACTAAGTACCGGTAGATCTGTATCAGTAGCTATAAGAAAATTAGTGACTAAATACTTATCTATTTTATGAAGAACATATCCGATTGAGTTAGAATTAATTCAAAACTTATATAAACATAGATAAACATTGATTAAAATATTTCAAGGTCTATTTTAAAATTCTTATAATCTTGATAATAGAATATCATAGATTGAAGGAATCAATATATAGATAAAAATTAATTGGGATTATCAAATTATGCGAATGTATAATTGGGATTATCATAACAGGTGAGGTCAACAGATAATATGACATTTATCTCACGGATGCATAAAATGAGTTGAAAATCACTTACCTTGTGTTTATTTTTTTGGTGAAAAAATATTAAAATTATGTATAATGGTTTTAAAAAAGTTAATAACTTATTATTGAATAATATTAATTTTTATTATATCCTATATGATCTTATTATAATATTATACTACCCATTTGTTAGTAATATTTCATTATTTTTACTATTTCTGGTGTTAATTTCATAGTTCTTTGACTATGTTTTGACTTGATACTTATTGTTTTGATTACATAGATCAGGATTTGATCATATACAGATTGTAAAACATGACTTTATTACCGATTATATTCAGTATATACAAATTAATAATAATCCACAATATTTATAGGTATGAAATGAAATGCATCGTTCATGGCGACGGTAGGTCGTATATACGCATGAACACTACTATCATTTCTTTTTCATATTAAAATAACAAAAATTAAATGATATATATGTATAATATAAATAAAATATCATATTTAGGTAAAATATGTCTCATATTTTAATAAAACTATCCTTTATATGATCAATTTATACTACAAATGAATTACACCGCTTTAAGGGGAAGATAGTCCACACTTCCCCAATAGATGTTATCGTATTTAAAAAACATTAAATAAAAAGGGAATGTGTTATATTAAAATTATAGAATATTAAATAAAATATAAATATTCTATATAACATATATATACATTTTTTCATCATAATTACCAACCATGATAGGTGGTAAAGGAGAAATAAATGACATTGTTTTGTGAGGTTGCAGTTCTTCACACACCTAAAAAAGTAAGTTCGTTACCCATTAGATGAAAGTGTGTGTATGTGTAGGTTGAAAATATAGAATAAAAACATATAATTATATTTTTTATAATTTTGTTATTATATATTAATTTAATAATAATATTTGATGGGTGGACAATTAAAACAAAACAAATGTGCTTGGGGAAGGATGTTACCTCTTTTTCAGCTAACTGCTTTTGGTTTTCACCAAAGGGATTGCATGGATTAATTTGTTCAAAAAGTGAAGAATCTAGGATTATGGGGGTATTTTTAGGAGATATTTTGGTAGATAATTGTTGAAAAGGATTGTCTTTAGTGTTGTGACTAAGTGGTAGGGGTGAGTGCCTATTTATAGTGGAGGAGGAGTAGAATTATTGTAAATTTTTGAAATGTGAAGTTCACCCATGTTATTCCCCTTAAAAGTTACTCTAAAATGAACCAAAATATAGAAAAAGAATTATAAGGTCTAATAATGGCCACTCCATGTCTTGTTTACAAGTTTATAGGTCATTTATTCCCTTAAATATAAGTTTTAGTTACTTGTTAAGCTAAATTTTATCTTAATCATTATAATTATTTTTTAATACTTTCACTAATATTTTTGGAAAAAAATAACTTGAATTTATTATAAATTATAAATTAATTATATTAAAAATATATAATCCATTTTTTTAAACTCAAATCACATTTTGGTTGAAAATAATTTAAAATTAATCATGCAGATGAGATGACAAAGTAGGGTTTTAAAGGGAAAACATTTAAACTAATGGTTTGTACTTTTATTCAATTACGAAGAGATATTGTATCTAATAAACTAAATTAGATTAATTGATATAAAATTTATTTAGTTATTCTTTAAATCAAATAAAAAAATATAATTTATCTTTATATACCAAATATATTAAAAAACATTTTTGAAATAAAATTTAGTATTTTTCAATACTCACCAAAAAATGAAACTTCACCGAAAAATATCAAAAGTTCACCCTAAACTAAAAATAATGATTAAATTAAAATAAATTTATTTATTTTCACATAATGTTTTTTAAAATTTCCAAAAAATTTGATTTAAAATAGGTTCTCTATTAAAAGGCGGTAAAAGTTATTTTTGAAAAAAAATTGTTTTTATGGGAAATATTGGAATTGATCTTATCTTATGACTATAAAATCTATAAAATTCGTGTAAAAACTATATGATTGAATATATAATATTAATATTTAATTAATAAATTTCAATAATTTTAATTAAAATTATTTATTATAATAAAACTGCTTTGTTGCTATAAAAATTGTTTTTATAATAATATTCCCTTTATATTCAGTTTTTTTATATATTCGTTTCAATTTTTTTTTAACCAATGAATTAGTCATAAATTTTTATAGAAAATATATTTTTATAAGTTATTTAATTTTATTTATAACAACTAATTTTACATGTTGGTTATATATCAATATACTAAATAATAATGTTTTATTATTATATTGTTTTTTAGTAACTCAGTCTTGCGTATAATTCAATCCATTGAAGAAAAGCATTGTTGCTTGTGAGACACTCTAACTCAATATCATTTACAGTGAATTATATATAACGGATTTACTTGTTTAAAATATTTAATATATTTAAATGTCACTGGATATTATATTCCTTTTTGTGCTTAGTGTTGTGAGTCATACATGATATTGAAAACAATGTCCTTACATTAAATTTTCAGGGCATTACATTCAACCCACATTAATTAAATTGCATCCTCACAATTTAAACTCAACCTTTGTAAAAAATTGTTTGATATTTCCTATTTTGAAATCCCACATCATGAGAAGGTTCTTAAAACATCCACTGGAAAATAGAGAATGGGACGTACAAAGGTCACGTGGAATAACCTATAAATTTGTCTCTCTGTAGAAGAACATTAGTGGAAAGTAGAGATACATACATGGAGAAAAAGTGTTAATATTTACAAGGAGTGATTGAGGTCTTCAATAAAAAATTAGTGAATTATCAATGGAAATTCAGAGGCCTCAAATCAATAAATTTTTTATGATTAGAAGACCATCATTTAAAAAAATACTGTATTATGAAAAAAATTCTAATCGTATCCCCAATATTGAGTAATTACTTTACATACTATAATAAGAAAATATACATACATAATTTTTTTATATAATCACAATTTTAATCCTATTTTTTTGGTTTTATCAATTTCTAATTCATCCATTACATCATGAAATGGATATAAAAAATTTTAAATTTATTCCCAGAGCACTAAAATAAACTTTTAACAAATCATAAGGCCCATAAAAGGGTGAAAAATCTCTCTCTTTTTCAATAACTAGTCTCTGAAGCCAAAATGGTTAATACATTTATCTCTAAACCTATAATGTAACACTACCAGACCATCATTACTATTTATTCAATAAACCATTCAACTAGAAACAATTGCATATTAACAAGAATTTTGTATTGGTTAGTGGTTGGTGTTAAACCCTTATCGTCCTTTAGTTAGGGGTTCAAGTCCCACAACCATACTAGATTTTATGGGTTGTCACCCGGTATATATATTTTCCTTTAAAATAACCATATTAATAATTATGATGGACAACTATGAAATTTTTCCATTAAATATCATTTTAAATAAAGTTTTCAATACAACCTCAACACAAAAATACTTCATCCATTTTTTTAAACATATTCCCTTCCTTGGTCTTGGGGTTTATCCTTTTGAAGACGTAATTGAATTGAGTAATGATGAGGTTATCCAAATTTAATGCAACAAACCGGAAATTGATCCTTAGGGTGAGATTTATATCCTTCCATCATAATATTTACTATTTCTTGTTAATTACTTTATTTATGACCTTATTTACTACACATAAATAATTTATTCATTAAATTGAGAAACATTCTGAGGTGCCTCATTCCATATTTATTACATGAAAAAAATTAAAAAATCCTCACCCCATAGTCTCCACCACTTTATCTCTATGAAAACATTATCCTTATCCTCTTTATTGAGTTCAGAAGATGGTTAATGTATATGTTGTTAAACATATTTTGTGGAAATTGATTTGGAATAAACATGATATATTTCACTCCTATCAACTCTCATTTGTTTTCTCATTTTCACCACCTTCTCCTTAATGTTCAATGTTTACATGAATACTCCGGGTTGCATCCATTGATGAGAACCAGAAAGCATAGTGTGAGTTACAATAGTGATAGTGATAAAAGTGTATGATCATTTACAGTATATCTAAACCACGAAACCGTATTTTCAATATTAAACTCTTTAGGTTTAACCTAGGATATTAATTTTTATCACATATTCAAATACATCATAGAATTCTGTAAAGAAAATTTGAATTACCTTAAAATTATTCCCTCGGAGTGTCAAACTAGGTGTATAGTATGTCTTGTTTTCATGTACCAGGTTACACAAAGATACACCCGACACACCTTGTTTTGGTTTTTTCCCCTAGGTACATATGTTCCAGAACTATTCCCACATGTATTATCTATATATGTATATATTAATATGAAGACCAACATAAATTTTACACTAAAAAATTCTTGGATATTCCTCTATAGTTATCCTCAATATATATCTTGGGGCTATGCTCCCTAATCTAGGATTTCGAAATCTAGCTTCTCAGGTTTGTACTACTATTAATCTGATACCAACTATAGTGACCCAACCCTAGAGATCCCATATATTGTGTCACAATACAATAAAATTGGCATGATTATAAGGAATCAAATCCCAAAGGACTGAAGAGTTTACTAGTATTTGTAATCTAAATAAATACACGAGTCTTGTATTATATATAAATACACTAATTAAAACATTTTCTTTTGGATTATAACTTTATTATATCTAGAATATCCTTTCATATATTTCATAGTATACGTATTGTATTCATAGGGATGAGAAACAAAATAAGAAATAATTGAAATGCTTAGTAAGGGTTAAGTATAGCGGAAGAAATAAGGAATGAACGAGAATAGTAAATATGGAAATGTAAATACCTCATAATACATTCCATTAAAAATCTTATTAAGGTCTAGTAAAGTGGAATAAATAATGAATTGAGGATAAAAAATCAACATATAATTTTAAATAATAGACAAGACATTCCATTGAAATAACTAGGTAAGGCGTAATCAACAACGAAATGAATGAAATAGAAACACATACCATTTAATCATTAAACTAAGAATGAAATACATACATAGATATTTTAATGAAATAATCTCACATATAATAATAATAAATGAATCCTAAATAAAGGAAATTCTCAATTATTGGATGTCATGTTTCCCAGGAACATGATACCTTTACCATCATGATCAATTCTCAAGAATGTTTAAATCTATGGTAGAAAACCATTTATTTGGATTGTAAAAACATTCGAAGGGGTTTTCACCAAATAATTTTGTCTTATTATAAATCTGATTAATCATGGGGATTATATTACATGTTACCTAACCTATACGGTTTGCACTAACTAGCCCCCAACCCGTAGAGGTTGCATTAACCAGTCCCCAACCCTTATAGTGACTTTTTAAATCATTTAAATAGATAATGTGCCCTATAAAATATCTGTATTGAGAAAAGGATACATATTTTCCAATACTTCACCACTAAATAAAATAAATAGTGTAGTAAACACCACATGTTAAAATCATATATGATTAAGGAAATAAACATATCCATGATAAATGATACAGATAATTAAGGAAATTTAATGTTCAATGCTCATAAAAACTTGATTATTTAAAGGGGACTAACAAAGGAATCATGGATGTGAATTTCAATAAAATCCTTCATCATAGAAACCATTAACACCTAAAAAGGAAGAAAAATGATGGTATCAATATAACATATCTAAAATTGTGTAAAAATAATTTTTTTGTTTCCGTTGATGAATTGAAAATACTATAAAAAGATCTTTCAAAAATATTTTTTAGGAAAATATAATTTTTTATTATGAAAATAATTTTTAAAATAAATTTCTTTGAAAATAGTTTTGAAAACATTATCATTAAAAAGAAACATTTTAAATTGAAAAATGAATCCTCAAAGAAATGAAGGTGGGTAAATCTTTACATGTCATACGTGGTAAAAAGAACATTTATTTTGAAATGTTGAAAGGATAGAAAAGTTCCCAATTTAGGAAGAAACATGAAAATTCCATTAAAAATATCTAAAAGAAAAAAATGTATATTTTTTCAATAAATTATACTAGAAATATTAAAAACATTTCTAGAAAACTATATTTTTAGAACAAAACAGGTTTTAAAACCAAAGAGAGAAATAAAGTGAGGTTTTCTTAAAAACATTTTCTAAAATATTTTAAGTTTCAAAGAGAAGAAAATGGTACTATTACATGAAAATGGTCATTAATAACCACAGGAGATTAAAATTAAAGGGATAATTATACAATTATTAAATAATTTATTTTCATGGAAATTCAAGTGTAAATAATCACGAACAAAATGAGATTATGAAGAAAACCCTTGGAAAACAATAACATTATTGTGAGAATCAATTAATGAATAGATTATGTAGGAAAAAATTAAATCCACATAAAAAATTTAAAATAAAAAAATATATAGTGAAAATTTATTACACATGTAATCTTATAATATTAGCGACAACGTGGAAGTAATATAACCCAATAAAAAGGAATCGGGTTATGAAATTATTTACCACTTGGTAACATTTAATTGAAATCAAAATAGAAGAAATAAATAAAATTAAATAAAAAATTACCATGAATAGAAATCACTTCATGATATAATATATCAAAATGGGAAGTAGATACACCACACATAATTTTTAAGTGGGGAATAATACATTTATGTCACGGGTGTAAAAAGTGAGTTGAAAATCCATTACCTTTCATTTCATTTTTTGGTAAAACACATTTAACTACCATTTTAATGGTCCTAAACATGTTAAAAACTTATTAAAAAACCAAATTAACTTTTATGATATCATATATGATCATATAATAATATATTACCACCTGTTATCTTGTAAACTTTCATTATTTTCACCATTTCAAGAGTTAATTTACCAGTTCTTTGAGTATGATTTGACTTGATACATGTTATTCCTATTAAAAAGATCATGATTAAATAATATCCATAAATAAAAAATTATTTAATTATCAAATATATTCATTATATATTTATTTTTAATAATGAATAATATTTGGAGGTATGAAGTGAAATGCATTGTTCATGGAGACTATATGTCGAACATATGCATGGACGTTACTTTCATTAATTTATCGTATAAAAAGATTTAAAATTAAATGATATATTTGTATATTATAATTATATTATTATATTTATTTCATATATGTGAAATATTTTTATTTAAACCATCCTTTATACATTCAATGTATAGTGTGGATGAATCACATAGCTTTGAGGGGAAGTAGTCTAAACTTCCACAAACGATGTTTTCAAATTTACCAAAAAAGGAAATAATAAGGGTATGTGTTATATTAAAATTAAAGGATAATAAAGATATTATAAATATCATATATATCATATATAAACATATTTTCCTTTATAATTCCAAACTATGAGAGGTGGTAAGAGAAAAATTATCGACATCGTTTTGTGAGGCGGTAGTCCACCATACACACATATGATAGGTTAATTACCCATTAGTTGGAAGTATGTGTAATTATAGGTGTAAATCACAGAATAAAAAATATAAGTATATTTAGGATACTTTTTTATTATATAATTATATAATAAGAATAGTGTATGGGGTTGAGAATTAAAATAAAGAAAAAGATATTGAGGAATGATGTTACCTCTTTTTCGGGTAACTCCATCTAGTTTGCACCAAAGGGATTCCACGGATATATTTATGACCAAGGAGAGTCTTATTGGTTGATTTTAAGTACTTTTTGTCTCTATTTTGGATGATATTGTTTGAGAAAAAGTGTCTTGAGAGGTGTGAGGAAGTGGGAGGTGTGAGTGCCTTTTTATAGTGGAAGAGGATTGACATTATTGTAAATTTTTTAAATGGAATTCCTCACATGTTTCTCCTATAAAGAGTGGCTCAAAAAATAAATCCAATTAAATTAATGTTAATATAGGGTATAAATATTCCCAAGAAAGGATTTTAGATTAGTTTACATGTCGTTTTTACCTTAATATTAAGGTTTAGTCCATTATTAAGTTAATATTTTTCTTAATCATTGTAATTAATTGTAATTAATTTCATTAATATTTTTGATCAAAACCTATTTTTTACTTATTAGTCATTATAAATTATTCTTATTCCAAATATATAATCCATTTTTACAAACATTAAGTGTGTATGTGGATGAAATTAACTTAAAATTACTCTCAGTGATAGGATGACAATGTTGGTTTTTAAAGTAAAAACATTCAAAAGATTGTATTATTTTTATATTAAATTTAAATTCAAAATTGATTCTAATGATTTAAATTGAATTAAATGAAATATATTTTATCTAATTATAATATGAATTTTTTTTAAAAAAAATGTTTTAACTTTATAAATAAAGTATATGAAAATGATGTTTTGAATTAAAATTCCACATTTGTCAATATTCATCAAAAAATAAAACGTCATAGAAAAATACCAAAAAATTCCCCATAAAATAATTTTTGTGTTTATATTTTCAAAATGATGTTTATTTTGACATATAAAATTATTAAATATTCATACAATGGCATTTAAAATAAGTTCTCCATTAAAAGGCGTTAAAAGTGCCTTTAGAAAAATATTTATTTTTATGAGAAATATTTGGTTTCCTCTAATCTTATGACTAGGGAGTCTATTAGATTTATTTAAAAAATATTTTATTGAATATATAATATATATTTAATTATTATATGTCAGGAATCGAAAATAAGTTAATTTACTCGAATAAAATAGCTTTGTGGTCATAAAATTGTTTTTTATAAAAACATTCCCTTTATATTCAATTGGTTTTTACATTTATTTCTTATTAATTTTTATCCAATCAATTCTTCACATATTATTATATACCATATATTTTCATAGGTTGATACTATTCATAACGTCTTATTTAATGACTTGGTTATATCTCAATATACTAAATAATGATGTTATTTTAATATAGTGTAGTTTGGTAAAACTTGATTATGCGGGTAGAGCAAGCTATTGAAGTAACTTTTTATTGTTTGTAACACATTCTAAATCAATATCATGTGCATTTAGAGATATATCAAATATTAAATTTATTTTAAATATTAACTATATTATAATTTCCAGGGATATTATATTACCTTACGCACTTCGTGTTGTGTGACATGCATTCTATTGAATACAATGTTCTAACATTGGAATTTTTAGGTGTTAAATACACCCATAGGGATATTCTGTGTACTTCGTTAAGGAAAAGTTGGGGTCCTTTTCTCCTCAGCTCGGCTTCATTTTGATATTTTGGTATCTTTATTGGACCAGTATCGGTTGATTTTCTTCCCTTGATCAATTCTTACGAAGATTTGGTGATGAATAATGCCCTTAAAATCAGATTTAGACCCCACTTTTGATTCCATGGATCCTTTCAATGTGAGAAATTCCCTTTCTTATGTAGTGAGTTATATCATTACACTCCCTTGAGGGTTTAATATGGAATCTTGTCTAATGTATCGGTCTTTAGTCCCCTCATAATATTAGAGCATGTATCCCTATGAGAGGCCTGAAGAGATCCTCATTTCTATCTTTCTCCCTATGTAAGGTTGTTGGATCAGTGTCACCAAAATTTATATAGGAATTGATCCCCTATCTAGTAGGATAAATATAGTAGGGTCCGGTGTCCCCCTAGTGAGATCTGAGCATTAACACCTATCAATATATTGATATAAGTTTTTTTATATGAGGTATTAGTTTGATCGAGTGTCTATATTAGAAAAATCCTCTTAGATTAATTCATGCTCCATATTATCTAGTCCCAATGAAAATTACCTCTTGGTTGAGTTGGATCATTGAAAAAATAAATCATGGTGTGGTTTCTTTCAAATGAGAAATACCCTCAAATCCTTGAGATGAACTATGGATAGTAGTGTTTGAGGCCATTGTGACTTAATTCCTTTTTATTAGTATATATGGGTTAATCCTATTTATTTCTCTGTATTATATCTAGATTGAAATGCCTAAATAATTATTAAATTATTAATATTTATTCTTTATGTTTAGTGATTTAGGGGTTTCCTACTAGATATTGTTATACTCACCCATTCAAGGTCTTTGCCTATAATCGTCATGCCTTAAGAATATGACCGAACATTCAATGGGGTTATAAGTGAAAACATAGAATATGAAGCTTATATTTGAGATAGAATAATTGTGGTTCCTTCCAGGAGTCACATTCGACTGTAGTCTGCACTCATTATCTAGTTCGAATTATTTATCTAATTTGATGTGATTGTAATTGGCCTTTATAGATTCCCAGTATTTTTGTTGTACACTAATTGTGTGATTTAGATGTATGCAAACATTTGGTATTAGTTGAATTTTTCATTTTAGTATTGTACGGGCATGTAGATGTGTGCGTGTACAATTACCTTAGTCTAAGACCCTGCATCTGTGTTTTATGCTTACTCAATAGTGGTCTCTATTCCCTAGCTGAATAGAAGATGGATTAGGGTAGGTAAACTAGGCTTATTTCTAGATAGGTGGGCCCTAGAAGGTCATGTCATGACATGGCCCCTCGATTCATTGACAGGTCTCATGAGAAATATTAGTTAGAAAAATGAAATGTGATTTTACCCATATATTTAAACTATCTTGTGAAAGGTCTTTATAGTATGTTTCAGATGTATAACATTATGTGTTCCTTCATCATGAGATTAGTTATTGTTATTCATGTCATAATTATATTAGTTAAAATATCCAAGGATAACTTTCATGATCATGTGATTATGTATGTGGATTTTTTAATCATCGCTTATTCATTCCATATTATTCTGAGTTATTGTTCAAATGGAATGTGTTTTAGTTATTTACCTTACCATATTGATTATTCTAATTTATTCATGATATCATTCAATATATGCTTACCCTAATGAGAATCAAATCTCTCCTCATTCTTATGTTTATTTCTTAAGGATACTAAGATATGTTTTGTGATTTACATTTAGGTATATTATAATGGGAATACATATTTCCAAAAAACATTTTCTGTAATGTCTTAAATTATATTGTAGTATGTATCTAGTTTACCAATTCTACTATACTATTTAATACTTTGGGATTATATTCATTGTATCTTATACCATTATAATAATGTAGACACTATATCTATGTAACTAGGATCTGAGTCTTTACACATACACTTATATTGAATTGGTATTCTCGAAACAAAATTAACACAAAGTAGATTATAGAGAACCAAATTAATAATATCTATTGAAAGTAAATATGTACCTAAAGTACATAAAATTTAAATCAGAATGAATAAAATTCCTGGGTTTTAATAGATGATAAATACCTATATCCACCTCAACAAAAATCTATTTTGATATTTTTTTATGATATATTAATGGACAAACTTATAAAATCATGGATCCACTTATCAAATTTGGGATAAAAAAAGAAATATATGGAAAATTAAAAAACAAACCTTGCTAAGTTGAAATGAAAAAAAACATGATCACTGTAATTCGGGTCCTTCATACAATGGATGCAGATCGAAGGAAGTCATATAGCTACAATAATGAGAAAATCATCTGTTGTAAGCTGGTTATTCTAGAAGTTCTAATTAAATATCAATATTTAAGTTTCTATAATCATATTTATGAATATCTTAATCAACTTAGGGGTTAGTGAGTTGATCTATAAAAATAATAACATAATTTAGTATTGAAACAAAATATATTATCTTGTATAAAAAAATTTATCTTTATCAATGGATTGGTAAAAACAAATTTGATAAAAAAATATGTGTTATGCTACTCAAACCTGATAATATAGTACAAAAAATCACTAATAATGAGATGGTACAACACTGAAGGGGATAAATAAAAATGATCAATAGAAAAATATAACTAGTGAATTCTCTATAAATTCATTATAGAGGGCCTAGAATGAATCCATTTATGATTTTACATAACTAACTTATAATAATACCTCAACGATGGTAAAATAGATGCTTTAAGGTAGAATTAATTTCCTTTTTGAGTATTTAAAATGAATATCTCATTGTGTAATACATTAGTAGTATCAAATTTCTTGTGAAATTTCTAAATAAATATACCAATTAGTTAGTCATTAAATTATCCTAGTTCATTAATTCTGAGGCCCCCAAACCCACATGGGAAGAAATATTTTCCACATGAAACTATAAGATTATTCTTATAATATATAATACCAGTACAAATAAAATTTTTATGTAATTTTAAATAATATTACCCAACTTTATAAGCCATTTATATATATGAAATTCATAGAAAAACATAGATGTTATCATTGAATTAAAAATTCATATTTAGACTAACTGAGAGAGAGACTTACCCATCCTGCAATCAAGTAGATGAGTGATATTTGAAATAATTCCTTTGATATATGATTCATTAATTCTAAAAAAATAGAGTTTTTACAAAAAATAATAATAATTCCAAAAATATAAAAATATTATTCTTCCAAGAAACATTAACAACCCTATTGTAAAAAACGATTAAATTTTCTCTAATATTTCCACTAAATTGAAAAAGATTTATAGTGACTAGAAATATTCTTCATTGAAGCAAGATATTTATTATCATAATTAAAGAATATAAGAGTTTCATTAGTATATAACATATGAGTAAGATATTTTATAGTTATAGAGGCCTAGATAGGTGAGAGGGATGCACAATTCACTGCCTTTAAAAGGACATTGCAAAGATAATCCACCCTGATGCCAAATAGGGGAGCTAAAATGGGGCCTCCTCTCCCAAACCCCCTTAGTGTATCCCAAATACAATTTTGGGGTTCCATTAACAATAAATAAAAACCTGGAACTATTAATGAGAGAAAATATTTAGCTGATAAACATATTAGAGAATCCAAATATGTAAAAAAAATAAAACAAATTGTGGAAATTCAGATTTTCAATGTCTTTAGAGAGGTCATCCTTTAGAAAAATATATCATACATCTCTTTATTTTGAAGAATATTCACACATTATGATAAATTATATATGAACCATTTAACATTTCCCTCTTTGAGAAACCCAAACTAGTTAGAAGAGACAATCAAATTTATAGTATCTCCCAATCTAGTTTCCAACAAATTTATAATGATATTTAGGAAGGTTATTACCAACCATAATGGGTCTATAGTCAAAAACCTACAAAATGTTCTCTCTTTTAGAAATAGATGTAATAAACTAAGAGTTATTTATTAAAAGTAGATAGTGAATTATAATAAAGCTTATACATATTGGGTAAACTCAATATGAATGACATAAAAAAAGATCATGGAAAATCCATTAGTGAAATCACTAAGACCGGAAACACTATCACCATTTAGGGAGAACATAGAATGTTTCATCTTATATTTTAAAGGCTAAGTTGTAAGAATGAAATTGTCCATTTTAGTGCTACCATGATCAATAACATCCTTGAGAACCTTTCCTTCATTATTCAGACCCAAATTCTTAACAAGAGGGTCAAATTGACTAACCAAATAATTTGCGATATCCTCCTAATTATTGAAGGTATACCCATAAAATATAATAGAGGATATCTATTTTTTAATATTATACTTCTTATTAAAAATAAGAAAGAGCATATATCCTCTATCACCACCATTAAAGAACATCAACATTATTTTATCCTTGCGAATAATATCCTTTCTCGGAAATAGATTTTCAATCTTAGTGGGATTCCAAATTTCATCATCTGAGTGATTCCCATGAGTGAAATATCTAGAATGAATTTATTTCAGGTCATCCTCATCCTTTCAAAAAAACCTCTCCCAAAATGGAGAATAATTATTTTCCCTTCCCTTAAGATAGGATTTAACAACACAGTTAATAATTATATTAATATTGTGTAATAATATAAATAATAATATGTAATAATATAAATTATAGTTAATCAAAACAAATATTGGATTATAGGCCCCTTATTGAAAAAATTTTAAAATTACAAGGGGAATAATATGAGGATAGTCAATGAAAACTACACCCAACGTATTATGTGAAATAATGGGAAAGAATGATAAAACACCCAAATAAATCAATCAACTAAAAATGTAGGAAGAATCCTATAACATTTAATTTCTAAGAAGATTTTTACTTGTTTTGATGATTAAAAATCATATAGGTACTCCACCAAAGATACAATACCCAATCCAAGAAAACATTAGAGGAAGGAAATATGAAACTAGTGAAGCCATCACAAAAAAAGATCCATTCCAATACAACATAAAATATAAATCAATAATTGGACATAAAATTTCATAGGAAAATATCATGAAACAATAAAAGAAAGAAATACATATCCTACAGATATCCAAAATCTTGGTAGAGTGTATTTAGAAGACAATACAAATTAAAAACCAAATAATCATCTAATAAACCAATGAAACACTATATCAGACATTTGAGATTTCAATATGTGAACCATATTTGGTAGATATCCACATATAACCTTAACACATGGATTTTTTCAACTTATCCATGTCTTAGATGGTTTTAATATATTTAATAAATCTAAATATTCTTCCACACAATTAATATAATTAGTAAAAGCTATAAACCTCAATTAATTATATTATTCACTTATACCAATTTGGAATGATGACCAAAATCAAATATTATATCTATAATAGAATAATCCAATAATTATAGTGTTTAAAAATAGTTAAATTTATAACATATATTTTAACCATACCCTTTGAAGATAATGAAACTATGTTTGGAGAAAACAATCCATCACACATGAGTTTCTCTACTTTACAACTTATGATATGGAAGATCCACATCCAGATACATGAGAGTCTTCTCTAGACTTTTGAAAATTCACATCAATAGAAATAATATTATTATTTATAGAATCCATAACATAATTAGAATAATATGAAAGCTTCTTAGAGACACCAAATGTATGAGGATCACCTTCATTCATTCAGACAAGGTGTCGAATTTAGTTTATCCCCCATAAAAACATATAACCTACCTTTTCCATCCCAAAAAACCTTCCTAGAATTGTTATTGTCACCCTTTTCAAAAACATTATACTAAGATGTTGAAATAGGGGTAGAAGATTCAATATCTTTAGAATCCCAAAATCCATTTTATGTTCTTACTTGAGAAGTTCCTTTCCTTGACCTAGATCATAAACATGTAATATTAACTTGAAAAAAATTTACTTTATTACTTTTATAAGAGAAGATTTATACTCATACCAAAATATTTTATCAACATACTCTTGGAAAACAAATTTATCACCTATTTGATCATCATTTACATCAAATTTCAAAAAAAATCGGTGTCTCTAAAAAGATAATCCCCAGAATACGAAAAAAAATGAATAATTTTTCCAACACTATGGTCAAACCAGTATCCCTATAAATAATGAGTTGGGGTATTGGATGTATATATATTTATCCCCTAAATCCACCAAAATAAATGGTCGGTGTTATAATCCTATAAATAACACATCATCCCTTTATCTTTCTTAAGACATTATATGTGCTCCATCTGAACCTCTACTTTCACTAAAGACTACCAGAAAAAAAATCTGGAGAACCATCTATATTTAATTGTGGCTAGGAGGTCTATAAATGGGTGGGATCTTCCTCTGTCCCGCCACCCCACTCCATACATAATATTGTTCCCTTGATTTTGACCATGTGAAGACTTAATCCTATTCTTTATACAGGTCATCTCTTCATACCCCTTTAATTAATATTACAAACAAATAAAATCCATGTTAATGATACTTTGCATATGACTAATAGGTACATAAGTGATCCAAAATAAGGAATCCTCTCACATTTGATTGGAATGTCAATTTTTTCTTTTGTATAGGATAACAAAAACCTATCGATGAGTGTATAATAATGATTAAATTTTACCAATATCATATTATAAGAGACAAATCAAGTATGTTCAGTTACCCAATAAAATTTTCAAGGTACTATAATTATCAAAATTGTGTCAAATAAATTTGAGGGTGTAAAACAACAAATTAATACGGGTGATTATAATACAAACCCGAGGTATAATATTCATAACATTAAATGGATTGAATTTAAAATATCAGTTTTGAATAGAAAGAATACCAGGTATACTTGCTATGAGATCAAAACCCAATTCCTAATGATGGAAAAAAAATATTAGGTAACATAAGGAAAATGTAACCCTTAACAATATTAAAACACATTGAATTAGAGATTCCCCAAACTGATAATATTTGTTGAATCAGATTGTATATGCCCTATCATTTTGACCCTACTAGAAAAATCACTCATGCAATCATTGAATGGGAAGAAATTGGATGATAATATTAAATAAAATATATTTTGAATAAATTTACATCATTTAACCCCTTAGAAAAACTCTCTTAGGATTAGAATCCTTTAATAATAAAAAATGACTCTTACTGGCATTCACATCAGAATTGATTCTAGTGTGGGCACCCAAAGGCACCTCCTCTGCCTTCCATGAGGACTCATCCACAACCAACAGGTGTATAAAACACATTCCATATAGAATATAAAAGAAAATATCATTCCTAAAGTACATCAAAACCTTGAACCCTAATTTCCATGAGAATCACCAAAGAGGATTAGAAGACAAATCATAATCCAGAAGCCCATGATAAAAAGAGAATTATTAATTAGAAGTATAATTAACAATATTTTTATTTATATTTTTATTATAATAATTATTGTTAAGAAAATAACTAAAATTTTAATTAAATATATTAATTAACAACATATTTAATAATTAAATATATAAATAATAGGAAAAATCATATTATTAATTAATATTAGTATTTTTAATTTTATTATCAATTATTAAAAATATTATTAATTATTGGTTATTTAATTAAATTAATTATTAACCATTATATATTAATTTTTGATCACGTTCATAATAAATAATTATATTTTAAATTATTAATTGTATAATTATTTGTTAATAATTATATTGATTAATATATTATATAGAATGTTATTTTTTATATTTTTAATTATATTATTAATTATTATTTATTATATTTTCACATTTAATTTGTTATATTATAAATTATATATAATATATGGAAACATTTTATATTATATTATTAATAAATGATTATAATATGGTTTGGGTTGGGAGAAGGACTAATTGCGAGGTCGAGTCCTTAGGCATATAATTCTTTTTACCTTTGTGTTGTGTGCAGAATGGCAGCTATAGTATACCTATATTATTTATAATAAAAATATGTTTTTAATAATTATATTAATTATTATTTCTTACTATTTAAATATTATTAATAGTAATATATTATTATTATAATGGTTGAAAAGTGGTGGGTAAATCAGACAAGGAAAATCCTTAAGCGATGTCATGGAATTTTCCCGTATTAAATGGATTTCATGTTAGGGTTTTAGTAATATTTTGATGTTAATTTAATTCTAGTAAATAAAAAAATATTTTATGTACTATTTAATTTTTTTATATAAATATTTATGTGGGTGTAAAATAATAAAAAATAATAAAAATAATAAAAATAATATTTTTTTGATAAAAAATAGAAGGCTCAATATTATTATTTTAGTTAAAAGAGTGAAATGATTACATGAATTTTAGAATGTATTCATATGAAAATTTAATGATGACCTAAGAAACAAAATATATTATCTAAAAACCCGATTTTTCTTATTTTTTCTTCATAGGGTGGAACCTTATCAAAGAAACATATCTCAGAATATGAAACCTCTCTAAATGAGACATGGTATCCCTCCTTGATCGTAATATTAAAATATAATGTCTCAATTAAAACTATACCCCCTTACTATATATCCAAAAAAACTACCTACCATTATCTTATAATTTGACATAGTATAAAATATATTAAAATGGTATAGAGTACTCACGGAATACACTATAGTGGCTTTATTTTTGTTAGAGTTGTTGAATATTGATGGAAAAAATCCCCTTATGGTGGGTGATAGAACACATAATTGAAGGTAATGTTTATATATCCTAAAGAAAACCTAGAGGAGTTGGAATTGCCTAAAAAATTGAACATTGACCTTCTTACTTTCTATTTTACTCACCCTATAAATATGGTTGCTGATGTGTGGAAAATAATTGAATATATATATATATATATATATATCTTAAATTTTTCTATTTTCAGTCTATATTAATAAAGAAATATTCTACCATCCCCATGGAAATAGGTTTTATGACTAAACCACATAAATTTTCCCAGTTTTTTCTTTTATGAATGTGTGAATCAGTTTGGTTGAGTGAAATATATTCATTAAATCAATTATATTACCTAGAGAACGAATCACAACACCCCCATCCAATTGAATTTCAGTTGTTATCCATTTGATAACAGTAAATGACACCATATAATGTTTTGATGATTATCCTATTCATTTCATTCTTCTAAAATTTAGTGTAATAGTCACAAAATGATCAATATGCCTCCTTTTATTTCTATAAAATGAGAATATGATTTTTTATCTGTATTATTCTGCAGTTTTTTGGAAAAATATATCCATATACCCTAAACCAAAATGAGAAATAAAATTGAGAAGGTGTTGGGTTGAAATTACGTGGAAATAAAAAATAAAAATGAAATTTTAAGAAGGGGATGGTAGAGTTATATTACTACCATGATAACAAAAAAGGGTTGTGTTTTACTTATTTCCCCAAAGGTAGGTTGGTATTTCCCACATATACATGCAGGAAAAGTATATTGTTTCTAAAAAAGTAATACGGATATGTCATGTTATATTATTAGATTATTTTGGTATTTTTAAAAAAAATGGGGATAAATATTCATTCCTCAGTTGAGATCCATTTAAAGTGATTAAATAAGAAAATGTATAATTTTTTATTATTTCAAATTCATTGGTTAATTATATTTTCAGAAATTATTTTCCTTACTAATTTGATTGAGAATAACCAAACTAAAAGTAGCAAGATACCATTTATGGAGATGATTTCAGAAGGATATAGTATGGTCAAAAGTACTCACAAGGACAGAAATATGTATTTTATCATTAAATATAATTTTGGAAATTTATTAAGAAAAATATATTCAACATTTGGAAATTAAACATTCTTCACATATTAACTCAACAGAAATTAGATATCCTCTGGGATGAAAATATCATTATCATATCTGGTTCTAATTGAAGGATACTCAACCACCAAGCATGTGTCATGATCAACCACTTTTAAGTGAATGATTAAAAATACAATAACAACTAAAAAGGCCATGTGAATATTTTTTTGAATATTTTGGAGAATTGGAATGTGGAACAAAGAATAAAAAAAGTCCTTACCTGAAAAAATAAATTCTTTTTATTTTAGAAAAATAATGTAATGTCCATGAATGAGAACATATATAGTTTTAATAGAATCTAGGCATATATGAAATGTTTATAAATGATTATAACATATAAAAACAAGGCCCCCTTTTTTCCAAACATTCTACTAATGAGTTATAATCATCTAACCACAAAAAATTAAGCATTTTGAGGATGAGGTAAAATTTAATAATTTTTTATGAATTAATTAATAAATAGTTCATTTATAAGGACAAGTATAACAAAAAATATTCTACATCATAGACTTAACAGTATTATGTTTGTATATTAGGAATCCCAAAGGTTTTAAAAGAGGTAAATCATAATCAAAGTGAATAGTTGAATCCACATATACATGACCGGGAAAAGATGAGTGCATGCATTGTTTTCAAAAAGTTATGTGGGAATAAATATTCTCCCAATATTGTGAAACCAAATGTTATTTTTTTACAAAAAATAGAGGATGTCGACGATTCATATTTCCTTATTCCCTTAACCATCAACCAATTACGTAAAGGTATTTTTGGATCTTTTTATTCATTCCACATATGTATTAACAGAGACTAGATTTCAAGACATATAGATATTTATGGGGGAAAAAAGAATCCCAATCTCACTAAATCAATTGGAATAATATGATTGAGGAAATATGATGGTGTAATTTAACATTAGACAAATGTAAGACACATATGAGAAATAATAAATAACCCCACTTCTTTAAGAGTATTCAATATACTATTTTGAAAGATTACCATTTAATATATAGTAATGAGACTAATTTATAGTAAATCAAATTTGATTAAATGTACTCATAGAGGTATTTTTTATTATTTTGATGTTAACACTATTATAGGCGGAGTAGTGTTTTTGAGGGGTGTGATCCAGACACTTTTAGATTATGAAATTAATAACACATTGATATATTTTTTATTTTTACCTTAATACTATAATATTATATTTTTAATGGGGTTTTAATCCCTCCAATACATGCTTTCAAAGTCCACATATATTTTTAATTCATTTGATTGAAACATGCTTTAAAATAAGTTATATACTCTAAACCAAATGGAAAAAATGTAATTATTTTTTCTCAAAACATTATTTAAAATAATCCAAATGTTAAAATCCGTGTTTAGATGAATAATCCATTGGTATATAATTTCATCAATGAGATCAAGTTTTTGATCTAGTCACAGGATGTCCAACGGGTCACTACAAAGAGAAGAAAATAAGACAAATGTATATTGAAAATATAATCAATATTTGGGACATATCATCAGTTAAAAAACTTTAAACTGTCTGATTCAACCTCAATTATATATCTAACCAAAAATTCCACATTAATAAAAAAATTCATGTCATGGATCGATGTATAAGTTAGTTAAACTAGATGATCAAGTGGAGTAGAAAAGGTATGCATAAATGGTTCACCTATTCCCTTATAAAATTGATCTTTTTGCGGGAAAAATTCATTTAACATTCAATAAAATCACTCTTATACATAATTATAATTTTTTATACCAATGGGTTGGAGATGTGGTTTATAAATTTTTTATATTGTTTTTCACTCTATCAAAGTATTGTTAAAATTAGTGTCATCACTTGAGGAGGAACCTTTTTTTAATCTTTATCTTCAACTTATAATTAATTTAGTTCTCTCATAATTATATATTTTTTTGTACGGTACTTCACCTAATATTATTTTATTTTATGTTTTTTATTTATATTTAACACTCAAAATAAATGTATTATGTTTTTTGGTTATCATTCATGCGATGGTTCACAGCTTTATTCATTTTTTCCCTTCCCTTTCTTAAGAATGGTGTTTATATAGATCATATTTTATAATTGATTCCATTTTAACACACCCATGGAATTTAAAATATAAATCCTTGAAACATAAAACAAAATATAAAAATCTATAAAAAACATTGAGTTCATTGTGTGTTTCTTTGGTGAGATGAGAATATGAAATCAAACCATAAGTGTAAGATGGTTGGTGGAACTTGGGGAATCACGTTATCTTTTTAAATAACAACTTAGAGGTATCCTAATATGAACTCACTGAAAATATTGTTTCAAAATTAAGAAATTAATTATTAAAATTATTATCCTAATCCTTTTAAGTGATGATAAATGATGATTATGTAGATTACCTGGGGTCATTAAACTTCCATTTAATTATTTCAAACCTCACACTTTAATTACATTTTCTGCACTGTAACCTAAATAAGAACCCCCACTATGATATATAGATTACTAAAACTCCATTTTAATTTTTTTTATTTAATGGTACATGGAGATATTATCTATGTTTCATACTATATTGTATAATTTCAAGAAAATATATCATCCAATTTTGCATTCTAGAAATTGTATTCATGTATATGAAACTCAGATTGTTTGGAGAGAAGGATTTGTTGATATTACTGAGGAATGGTGTTATAACGTCTCTTAATGTAGGGAAAATTTACTTTAGTGAGTGTTGTATTATGTGTATGAAAAGTATATTTATCTTCTATATTGCAACAAATAACTTGAGTGGAACAGTAGAATATGTCCATACCGATGTGTGGGACTATAATATAATAATTTAATAAATTATAATTATTATTTTATCACATTTATTAATGAATACTCATCATATGTTTGCGTGTATTCTATAAAGAATAAATATTAAGTATATAACATCATCCTTAAATGGAAGATGATGATTAAAAATCATATTGGAAAAAATCATGAGAATGAAATTGGATAGTGGTGGAAAATACGCATTAATTCAATGTAAGAAGTTTTCCCAAGATGATGATATTGGGAGACACATTATGCTTCTTATAAAAATGTATCATAATATTGTGTTAAGATGAGTGAACATTATTCTCACGGAATAAGTATGGTGTTGTTATCTAAATCATCCAAAAAATATATTTTTGGATAGAAGAATTTACATAAGAAACACACATTTTGAAATGGATAAATACATATTCGATTAAAGGTAAAATTATAATATTTTTTTTCAAGTAAGAATGTTTTAGAATGAGGCATATTATATATATATTTGGTTATAATGAATATTTTTTTATCTAAAAATATTTTTTTAGCTAAAAATAACTCGACCATTAATGAATTAACCACCCTTGATGTAGACTAATAACTTGGACACGTCAAATTACCTCATAAAGATGCCAACATTGAAACGAGATCGAGCATCATGACTATACTTCCTATATTTCAGTGTATTCTTAGAGAGGGAACATAAAAAATTAAGAAATTTGATATAGTGTAATCCACCATAAAACCCCACATTGTGTCTAAGGATTTTATAATGTCCTTGGATTTTACTTTCTCCTTTCATATTGTAGATTAATATTGGTTACAATATTAGTCTACTGTTATTAGTTGATTGAATGTACATCAATGAGTTTTTCTAGATAATTTTTATCTATCCACTCAAACTGAATATTTTAAAAAATAAATCTTGAGAAATATAAAATCACAAGGAATGATCATTCAAGAATAATGTGAGAGATTCAAAATACATTGACATGGTTTCCCAGAATACCATATTAGTTAACAAAAAAATTAAATATTTTTATAACAAAATTTTCACCCTAATTGTGGAGTTATATATGAATTAGTTTTTGGTTTTTATTGGGTAAAACTCATAATAAAACTCATAATTTAATATATAACATGGCTCAAAATGTACCAAAATTAGTGATAGGATCAATAACACCAACCATAGGAGTGAATGAGTTAAACAATTATTCATTTTAATAAAAGGTGGATAATAAAATTATTAAAATGAATACCCTTTTAAGAAACATATCTCAAGAATAATTTAATTAATAATATCCTTAAATTCCTTTACATTATGGTATTTGTGGTGACAGTACCCATTACTCTACTCAATTATCCCAATATTATGATTCAACAGTGTCTTGTGGAGTAGTATTTTTTCAGTATACATTTCATTAATAACCCATTTAAATCTTGAATTCATTAGAAAAAATCCAAAACATAGTTTGATAGAATAACTAAAATACTAACAAGGTTGTAACTCAAGCTATCTTATATAGAATAGGGATCACATTGGATAATGTACATATACTTCTAATCCTTCACCATTATAGAGTAAACCTCTTATTCATCCAAAATATAAACAGTGACTCAATGGAACACTAATGAAAATTGATTCATGTAACCTCTAAATCCAACTAAATTTATAATCAATAATCTATGACATGATATATTGATTGGGAAAACTAGAAAACACGATCATTGAGGTTCTGGACAATAATTATTCATAGATATAATCAATATCAAAGAAAAAGTTAATGTATTTCGAAATGAAAATTACAGGGGTAAATAATATTTTACATCTAATGAATCAACATAATATGTTTTTTCTATCTCATAATAACTCTCACTCTCAATCTTCAAAATAATCAAGTGATGATAATTAAGGAAAAAAGAAAAAAAATATCAATAAGGTGTCCCCACTTTAATATATTTCACTTACTTTTCAACAAATACTTTCTCAATGCAAGAAGTTTTTTATTAATATATTTATTAATAGATCATGCATGCATTTAAAAATTTATCAGTTATAATTCATATATTGGGTATTAATAAAAAAATTCATCATTATAGAAAATACATTAAAATGTTTTTACCCATAGGTGGTGATTGAAGATAAATGATAGAGTTACCTTTAGGAGGAATGTATCATCCTTTATACAACCACTGATAATAACCAAATTCAATGATATGGGAATAATTAAGATTCAATTAAAAAGATGGGATATTTTCCTTTTATGATGAAATTATTTATTTTGGAAATTTAATTATTGGGATACATTACTCCATGTGTTCGCATTTGTAGGTTGGAAGGATAAAACCAATGAGAATAATGATGAAAATTTCCAACCAGATCATAACAAACCAAACTATGGTATTAAATATGTTCTCAAATTATGAAATAAAATCATTTTCCACATAGTCTATTATTTTCCTGAGGAGGAAGATACTTCAACCCTTGAAATTATCCTTTCATACTCAAATTATTTCATCATAAAATGGAAAAGACAATCATAAATGTATAAAATAGAATATTCTCCAATGGAGTTTGAGATAAAAAATTTAAATTTAAATATCATTGATTTAATAAATAATTTATTTCAGTTTTATTAAAATCTTCTTAATGATTAGGTGGATGTTTCCCTAAATTAGACACACTCACTATATTCTTTGGTAAACCTTCATTCAAAATTTTCTTTAAACATGAACACAACCTATTTTGAGACATGTATTCATCATTATATGGGTTTTAAGAAGTATTTTTTTTTATTTTAATTAACGAGTGAAGTTTTTCTAAGGAACCCCTATCAACGATTCTTTAAATATAATTTCCATTGATTATTTTTTTATATAAAATAGAAATAATAAGATAGATAGTGTCATTGTACTCAATTTTTTAAAACTACCCCCATAATCTAAAAACAATTAGTGTTATAATTGAAAATGATTCCCTCTAATTTGGAAAATTTCCATGTCAAGGTTACTTAAAAATTACAAATCATTATTTCCAATAAACTATATCTAAATCAATAATTAAATTTAGTAAACCAGTTAAGATAGTGAAAATAATGGGATAACATCAAAATTGATTGATATTATTTAGATTTAAGTTTTTATTTTCATGAAACACATACTTTTAGAGGATGATTATATGTCTATAAAAAGAATTAATGCTCTTTAAATTCCACCCTTTTTAATGAGGTAGAAATAGAGTTATGTGCATCTATTTAAAACATTATAAACTATATCATATATCATCATAAATGGTATATTAATATTTATATTATTATTATAAAAACATGAATAATATTACTATCAAAGAAAAAAATAATGAATTGGTTCTAAGATGTGTGAAAAATAGATTGTGAGCTTGTTTTTACTAGCATCAATTATATCAAGATACATGAAAGGATCAATTTCATCTTCCTTTCAGTAACCTAATTTTACAAAATTTGGATTGTGAGCCTCGTTATTTATTTGTTTATAGATATTAGGGACATTATAAAATCTATATATCTCATCAGGATAGTGAAAAAAATATATTTACCAGTCCATTGAGAACATATAAAAAAAGGGATTCTATTTGGTCTGTATAATGATCATGAAACTTTTCCATGTTTTATATTGAGTATTTTTAAGAGTATATTAATAATTTAATTTAATTTATTATGGTTGATTTCAATATTTATTCCTCTTCCATTGATGATCGTATTTGAAAACTTTTTTTATCCTCAAATATTTTATATAATATAATCTCATATTAAATTATGACATATGAAAATTTTAGGATAGTTAAAATAAAATAATTACTAATCTATAGGAAACATATGAATATAAAGGGATTCCATTTGGCCTGTATAGTGATCATTGTACTTTTCATTGTTTTATATTGTGTATTTTTAATAGTATATTAAAAATTTAATGAAATTTTTTATGGTTGATTTCAATATTTATTCATCTTCCTTTGATGGTTGTATTTTAAAATATGGTTCTATCCTCCAAAATTTTATTTAAAATGATCTCATATTAAATTTCATGAAACAATAATTTTATGGTAGGATAATAAATATTTTCTGGGTATTTAATATTTAGTAATATATATCAACTAAATAAATAGAAAATTAAAATAATTTTCCCAATTCCATATCAAAAATCTTTTTCTGATCTGTGGTCTTTCTTAGGTCATTTATTTATTTTTCAACAACATTAATAATTTCTTGAGTAATAGCACACCTCCCTTGTCTAATTTTTTTAAAAAATATTATACTTTTTAGAATGAAATAATGAGGATGAATTTAATTCAAGAGCCAACATAAGAAAACGTCCCCACTACTTGGAAATATTTTATATAAATGGACTTTTCATTCAAGACATTATGTTCATATATACTTGGTTCAAAAGTTTATATATTTTTGAATCGTGTTTTACATTGAATTGTATTTAGAAAATATAACGACCCATAATTTACATACATTGTTATTACTTCAAAATTGAAGCATACTTATTACAACATATAACAATACCATGAAGGGACCGTATAGGTATAGTGTCTTTAGAAACTAGGAAACATAAACAACTGGTTCATAAAGCATCTACTTTGCCTCCCATTTATTTCATCATATCTAGAGTACCTTTTCGGCATATCCTACTAAATAACCTTCTTCCTGGTCTGGGGAAATAAAACATACAAAAGGGTGAGCTCAAATGCTCAGTAAGGGTAAACAAAAAAATATCAATCACAATATATAGATAAGAACATAACTTTTGGAAATCATAACCTGCAAAAGAAATAATAATTTCATAACATGGGTTAAATCATAGTAGTGAAATGTAATCCCAATATTCATAACATAAAACATGAAACTTTGTGTAATAAACACATAATCATAGATAATCATTTCTTTTTAGTCAAGACTCATTGCCAAGACTATCTTAGTGGACAAAGTCCATTTCTGAACCGAGTTCACTCCTTGTTTCAGTCCTGTTTCGCTGAACCGGTTTAACCTGCCGTTCCAGCCATGTCTATCTCATGAGATATTAAACCATTACCCAGTGCATTTGAGGGAGATATAGGTCCCACCCATCTCATAATGATACCATTCTTATGTGTGACACAAAATCATAAATCATACATCATTGCATAACTCATGAAATAAAAATGGGATTCTTAAACGACATGAAATCATAAAACAATTCATATAATATAAAGGAATTCATAAAAATAATTCCATCACAGCATAATCTAATAAATGTAATAATAGGGATAGAAACAGAATCCTATATTATCTTAGATGGAAAATAATTTTGATAAAACACTTGAACTCCATTCTTGAGGAAAATATCCTTTCTACTTCAAAAACACTTTTCCTTTCTTAACAAGCCTTAAAATTCTAAACTAAAAGAAGTTGATTAAAAATAAAATTGAAAATTTTTAATGGAATCTTCTTGGAAAAAATGTTTTAAAAATCCATTCATGCCGTATATGTTAAAAAAAAATTTCTCGTACTTTTTCGGAAAAGTCAAAAAGTACCTCGTACGAATAACGACAAAAGATTCCTTTCATATCTTTTACTAAAACTCACCAAAGGGTAAAAATGGATTTAAAAAATTGTAGCTGGATAGAAATAATATTACATATTGAGGAAACATGGATGTGGATGATAAAATACACCCCAGTAAATACCAAATTATAAACAATCTCGGATAAAAATGAGATTGTGATATTTTCCCTTACCTTAGGTCTGATATGCTTCGTAAGTGTCCGAACCTCCTGTATAATGATTTAAATAATGTTATTGACTTATTCTAGAATCATTCTTATTGTTATGATATCATATATGGTCATATTCTTATCTTCTTATTAGTAATATTTCATTACTACTTGTTATTCGGGTGTTTATTACTTTTTGTTCTTATGCATGTTTGTCGAATAAATTCTTACTCTTATCTTTAGGTTATAGATACCTCATTTCTAGAATGGTATTAGCGTAATATATATCATATTATTTCATTCAATTCATTTATATAATAATTATGCAATGAAGATCATGTAGAACGAATCGCATCACATCGTGGAGACGGTATTCCGTACGTACGCATGAGTGATGATATCGTTCCCATGACTGTGGAATTATATTGGAGTGTATGTATACTATTTTAGAATAAATACCACTTTACAATAATCATATATATTCATTAATTTCACCCTTATACCCATCCAAGTAAGGTGGTGGTGAAAAATAGATTACACCACGGCGTGGAGACGGTATTCCGTACGTACGCACGCGCGGTGATTTCATTTTCCATAGGATGGATAAGAGGTGAAATATGGTTTTTTCATATTTATAATAACATATCAGTATATAAGTGATACTGATGTTATTACCTCATAACGAAACAACTAAATAAGAGGGAGTAGAAGAAGAATGGAACTTGAAGAAAACGTTAGAAGGTATTACCTCTTTCTCGAAGTGCCTCCTTTAAACATTCTCTTAAGGCATTAGAGATGGTCTTTTGATAAGACCAGTACTTCTAGTAGGTTTCTAAGGAAGTGTTAAAGTAAAATGGGCAGGGTTTGGCTGAGCCAGAAGGCTCAAATTGGTGTGAGGAAGAGAGGGAGGAGGTGCCCTTTTATAAGGGAGGAGAGGGGCACCTTTGGAAATATAAGAAATATTTGTTTATATTAAATCCCAACCCCACATAAAAACATCCAAAATGACTCATATCAAAATATTAGATGAGATAGGGTTGTAATCTCATCAACCAATAAAATTTAGACATGTTAGGAATTTATTTTAAACATTATCAACTTGATTTATCCTTACTTGTCAATTTAATTTTATTTGTGGTAATAATATTCTAAATTTTAAATTATTATAAATAATTACATATATGTTGTGAATTTTCCATAATTTGAAACTTTATGAAATTGTCGACCATATAAATTTTAATTTATATTTTTTAAATATTTTTTTCCTTTTTAAACAATTTTATAATATGTTATTTTTATAAAATAACAATAGTGTCAATTTTGACACTATTCATTTATTTGAATTTAAATAAAATATATATAGAAGATATGTTCGAAATAAAAAATTTAATATATCCATAAATTTTCATATGTATCTAGATAATTAGTGGAGCACATTAAATAGTTCATATAATATTTATTTTATTATTTTTAAAACCATTTATTTGATATTTTAATTAATAAAATAATTTCAACATCATTATTGTGTCATAATTAATGATAATTATTTAATCCCTAAAAATTATAAATTAATTCCTACGATTTAGATAATTGTATTATATTTCTAGAGACTATTCATGTTCGAAGTTTCATTAAGTTTATCACCAAATTAAAATTATTATACTTATAAGAGTTAAGAAAATGACATGTTGTCACATTCTTTAGTTTTAATAATAATTAAATTATTTTCATGGAACAAAGTCCATTAAATGAATATAATCCGACCCTTAGGTGATATGGGTCAACTTTTAGTCATACAATAGGATTTTGGCAGGTGTTAGGGTAATTTTATAATCTTATATTTACCCTTAATTACCCGAATTACCTTTAACTATCGTAAATAAAATTTACCGTAGTTACTATTCATAATGCCCAAAAATAAAAAGTATCCTATTAACATAATTTGGACCCACTGATTCTGAATATGGAATACATTTTTCAAAATTCAAAACATATAAGTTGCAGTAATTAATTTAAAATAAATCTCGTCATTAAGAAAATGAGTTTTAGAAGTTAAAACATTGCCAAAGATTGAAATGTTTTTACCTATGAATTCAATGTGAAATTAATGCTAATGGCATAAATTATATTAAATGGTAAAAATATATTCTATTTATACTTTAAAACCATTAAATATTATAATTTATCCATATAAATTATCTCAATGAAAAAAGTTGTTTTTAATTAAAAATTAGCGTATTTTTACTATTCATCAAAATATGAAAGTTATCAAAAAAATATCAAAAATTTATCCAAAGTAAATTATTATACCCTGATTCAAAAGAAGAATTTTATTTTGTCAAATTAAACTTTTAAATATGTCAATAACTATATTTAATGTGGGTGCGCCATCAAAAGGCGGTAAAACTGTATTTTTTTAAAAATATTTCTTTTATCCAAAAAAACTGATTTTGCTTTTATACCTCATTCTAGAAAATGTATAAGTTGAATTAAAATGTTATAAAATTCAAAATTCAGTTAGTACTATTCATAATGGCTAGTTTTAATTATATTTTAATAGAATATCGTTGTTTAGTGAATCTCGGTATTGCGTACGACGCAAGCTATCGAGGAAGACCGCGGTTGCGTGTAAAGCAGGCCAAGCTAGTGTTGTGTGTAGTGAAAGATTCCTTTGATGATTTATATTACATAAAAACAAAATATTTCTCATAAAAGTCTCGGGTGTTACATTCTACCCCCCTTAAAATGAATTTCGCCCTCGAAATTCTTCAGTTTGTAACAAACAGATGAGGATACCTCTCCCTCATCATATCCTCAAGCTCCCATTAGCTTTTTCTAATTGGTGGTTCCTCCATAAAACTTTCACCAACCGAGTGGTCTTGTTTCATAGGACTTTTTCACTACGATCTAGAATCTCTTTCGGCTATTCTTCATAAGAAAGATCTTGCTCCAGCGGTACACCTTCTGAGCTAAGTACATGTGAAGGATCAGGTATGTACTTTCTCAGGAGAGATACATGGAAGACATCGTGTACTTGAGAGAGATTCGGTTGAAGCACCAATCGGTAATCTACCTTCCCAACATGATCCAATATTTTGAAAGGACTGATATATCTATAGCTCAACATCCCCTTCTTTCCAAATCTCATGACCCTCTTCCAGGGGGATATTCGTAAGAACACTTTATCACCCACTTCAAACTCTAGGTCTTTTCTTCAGTTGTCGGCATAACTTTTCTGTCGACTCTGAGCTGCTCTTATGTGTTGTTGAATAGATCTGACCTTTTCTTCCATTTCATCAATGTGATCAGGTCCTAATAGATTTCTTTCCCCAACTTCATCCCAGCAAGTTGGAGTCCTGCATTTCTTTCCATAGAGACCTTCATAAGGAGCCATCTGAATACTGGAGTGAAAGCTATTATATTAAGAAAATTCCAACAAAGGTAGGTGTTGATCCCAACCACCTTGGAAATCCATAGAGAAAGCTCTCAACATATCCTCTAGAGTTTGAATTGCTCTCTCAGACTGACCATCTGTCTGAGGATGATAAGCAGTGCCGAAACTCAACTCTGTATCCAGAGTATGCTGAAGACTTCTCCAGAACATCGAGGTAAATCTCAGATCCCGATCAGATATAATAGAAAGTGGTACTCCATGCAATCATACCACTTCCTTCACATATATCCTGGCAATATGATCCAGAGATAAATCCTCTCTAATAGCAATGAAGTGTGTAGACTTTGTAAGACGATCAACTATGACCCAGATAGCATTATTGCCTTTGGATATTTTAGGAAGTCCTGTGACAAAGTCCATAGTGATATTTTCCCATTTCCATTCAGGTATGGGTAATGGTTGTAACATCCCCTTAGACTTTTGTCTCTCAGCTTTAACTTGCTGACAAACCAAGCATCGAGAGACATAATCAGCAACATCTCTTTTCATGCCATCCCACCAGAAGTACTCTTTCAGGTCCTTATATATCTTCGTGCTTCCAAGATGAATAGAGAATGAAGAACTATGAGCCTCATCCAGCTGCTACTTCTTTAATTCGGGGATGGGAGGAACACAAACTTGATTCCTGAAATTTATTATCCCATCACAATAAAGGTTGAATTGAGAAACATTTCTCACCTTCTTTTGTAACTCGACATCTTTTTTCTGTGCCTCTTTAATCTTCACATGTATAGATGGTTGAACATTCATTTGAGAAAGATATGATTTTTCCCCTTTCATTATAATTCCAAGATCCATCCTTTGTAAATCCATAAATATCGGATCCTTTGTAATCCTCATCATGGATAAACTGGCATGGTCTTGTTGACTTAATGCATCTTCCACCTTGTTTTCCTTCCCAGGGTGGTAATGAATTGAGCAGTCGTAATCCTTAATCAGCTCCAACCATCTTCTTTGGCGCATATTCAGCTCCTTTTGTGTGAAAATATATTTTAATCTTTTATGATCAGTATAAATATCACACCTTTAACCATAAAGGTAATGCCTCTAAATCTTTAATGCAAAGATTACTGCATCTAACTCCAAATCATGAGTTGGGTAATTTTTCTCATGCATTTTCAATTGTCGTAAAGCATAAGATATCACCATATCATTTTGCATAAGAACACACCCCAAACCCTTCTTAGATGCATCATTGTATATCACAAACCTTTCTCCACTACGAGGCAGTGTGAGTACAGGTGCACTAGATAACCTTCTTTTCAACTCCTTGAAATTCTCTTCACATTCGTCCGTCCACATGAACTTAACTCTTTTTCGAGTCAACCTGGTGAGTGGATTATATAATCGTGAAAAATCATTCACAAAACGTCGATAATATCCAGCCAAACCAAGAAAACATCGGATCTCAGTTACTATTTTTGGTCTCGACCATCTTTCGATAACCTCTATTTTTGCTGGATCCACAAATATCCCCTCTCACGACCCGCCCTCGGGGTCCGTGCCGTGACTACCCCAAGCCCGCCTTCCATAGGCCAGGGTCTGGCGACTAGCACCAAGGCCTAAATCCCAGTAAAAAGGGAAGGCATTGCCTTTCTAAAGTAAACAAACACCACAGAGTAAGCAAGCGAAAAGTAAACACTAAGTAAAAACAGAGTACAACTGAAAGTGCGAAAAAGTAAATGGGCCAGTATACAAACCCAAACTGAAAGTAAAGTACAACAAGAAAGGGAAAACATCAACTGTAAGTAAAAGCCGCTACACCGAGCTGTCCACTGGAGATCTCACCTGAAGGATGGGTACAGATAGCTCCACTGCTCCACGGGTCCCGTCGTCCGCTCCGAACACGTCCCGCCTAGTTGTCCACCTCCAGGTATCGTCCTGCTCTGCAAGCCTCAGCCAAGATCAACGTTGTCAGTTGTCTGCAACCAACACAACGTAGTGCGGGCATAGCCCGTGCAGGGGTGAGTATAAGCTACTCAGTAGGGACCCCGAGACCCCTGAAGGTCTCTCAAAATCCACAAAGGATAAATCACAAAGAAGGGTACAATCACGAAGTAACAACCGACACTGCTTAGGTATATGCCCATACATATACCTAAGTCATAAATTTCAAATACGCTCCATCCTCCGAGCCCAAGTACAACTCAGTCCACACAAGAAAGTAAACGTATTCCATACAGGAAAGCAAAACGTAATCCACACAGGATAGCACAACACAATCCACACAGGAAAGCAACAGGATTCAGCTCACACAGGTATACTTCTTCAAAAGACAATAAAGATGATCTCTGATCCATCTAAGTCATCGGACCCACGAAGGATCGATAGGTAACTAACCCCCTCAAGACCCACACAGGATCGGGCCCACACAAGACATGTAGGCGCTGGTTCACATAGGACCGCTGAGCGCAAAGACCCACACAGGATCGGACCCACACAGGATCGGGCCCACACAGGACCTGTAACACTGATCCACGTAGGATCACTGAGTGCTGTAGTCGTCGTTGTCGAATCCACACAGGATCTATGTACTGTCGTCGTCGCAGTCACAGTAGCAGTAGCAGTAGCAGTAGTAGTCACAGTAATAGTCGCAGCCCGCACTAGGGTTCCCGCACATAGCAAGCTCGTACAAGAGGGTCCGCTCCACGAGCCGAGAGGCTGATAAATCAACTTTCACAAAGTCCAGAGTCTATGTATCCAATAGTTCTGTATCGTAAACAGGAACTCAACGCAACAGACGACGTGTCGATCGGACGCCTGGTCTGAGAGTTATTGACTTTTTCGTCCCAGGGGCCCGGTTGGTTTTTAAGGCAAAACCATCCCGACCGTACTCCACCCGCATCCTAAAACTCAGGCGGAGTATGCCAAAATATCCTTCTCACTAATAGGAACACAACAAAGCAGACGACACGTCAATCGGACGTCCGTAGCTCAAGATATGAGCGTTTCCGCTCCGAAGGCCCGGTTGGTTTCGTGAACGAACCAAACCGTCCGAACTCAACGTATTCTGAAACATTGAGTGCGATATACCGAATCGACCGTCTCAATCCAAGGATTGCGTAGCCACTGACGGTTCGTCAATCGGAGGTCCTTGGATCAAGTTATGGCCAATAGACCGAAGACGATTCGAAAATGGGGGGTCCGGGTCCTGGCCGACCCGGCCCGACCCCCACCCCCCTGGGTCGGCCCGAACCGGGTCTGACCCAGCCCGGCCGGCGGCAGTCCAGTGCGGCGGCGCGGCCTGGCGCCGCTGGGTGCCACGCGCGTGGGGCAAGGCCCCCACTTCATTATGATTTCGGCGCGGCTTTTAGCCGCGCCTTTGGAGAACCGCCCCCCCTCGTGGGGGCCTGCTTTGAGGGAAACCTGGGGGCCGCCTACCCCCCTCAAAGAAACCGCCCCCCTCATAAATGGGGGGAATTTAGGGTTGACCGGGGGAATTAAATTCCCCCGGTCTTTGACCTTCTGGACGGCCCACCTGGCCGGCCGGTTTTTCTTCAACGGGACCGGAAAAATCGGTCCCCTTCCTGTTTCCGATGCCGGCGGCCCGGCGATCCGCCGGTCCTCTCATCGTGCCGCGGCCCGGAACCGGCCGCGGTGTTCGTCTTCCGGCGCGGTGCGACGGCACCGCGCCCCTCCGCCGCGGCGCCCCTCCGGCCACAGCGCCTTCGGTTCCCTTCGACGCGGCGCGACGGCGTCGCGTTCATGATAATCCATCCACGGCGCGACGCGACGGCGTCGCGTAAATAAGCCCGACGATTCCCGCGTGGTGCGACGGCACCACGCCTTCTCGTTCATCACCATATTTTATATAAATAACCAAGAACAAAGGAGGGGGGAATTCGGCCGTGTTTGTGCGGTCCGACCCCCCTCTCGTTAGATGATAACTCTTAAATATTTAGTCACAAGATTATCATTCTAGAACAAAGAACGAGAGTAAAGAAATAAACCACAACAAACCCCTACCTTGGGTTCAAGTTCAAAGATCGTCAACGACCCGCGGAAGACAACGTCGCGGAGGTCAGGCGTCGTGGTAATCGTTCGTCAAATCCGATGACGAAGAGGTACGTCCGAAGAGGTACGTCGTTGGCGAATCTTCGTAAGCCAGCGAAGGAAGTCCGAGGAGGAAGCGGTGTTCCCTTTCGTTGATACGGAAGGCGTCGTCGATCTTCGGATACAATAGGCTACGAAGAAGAGAGGAGCGGCGTTCTTCGTCGGAGCTCGAAGGTTCTCCGCGTTCTTCGTCAAGCTTGAAGAAGAAGAAGAAGAAGGAGAAGGAGAAAGAGAAGGATTCAAAACACTCAAGAGGCTAGAGAATTCTAACCAAATAAAATAAGCTAAGAGCTTATTTTATTTACTCAACCAAACTTTTTTGAATTTCAAAGGTTTGAAAAAGTTCAAAAAACTCAACCCAATTAATAAGCTAAGTTGTCAATTTCATTTAAAAGGGGAGTTAAGGGAGTTTTGAGAGGAGATGGAAAGTTGGGTTTCGTGTGGGCCCCACCACACTTAATCCTCCCAAGGGAGGTTAAGTGGATGTGGGTCCCACCTTTAACTTCCTTTGAGAGGATTTAACCAACAAGTAAGAAAAATAAAAAGTGTTTCACATTTTTATTTAACTTTTTATAACTCTCCCAAAAACTAACTTTTGTTCTGCAATAAACACAACTTCGGAAAAGGTCTCCTTAAGAGAATATCGGCGCTGTGAGTTCAGCGGTGTCCTCGGATTTCAATTCCGAGCATCGGATCAAAAGTAAGAAATTGCCGCTCGTTCGTTCACTGAACGTACCTGAGCCAAACTTCGGAAATTGATTCCGGGCACTCCGGGCCTCGGAATCAGGTGCCGTCAGAAACCGCGCTCTTGTAAAATTCCAAAGAAAATTAAGAAAAAAATTCCCTTGAATGTTACGGGTCTTTACATCCCTTCTTTTGATATTATGTGACCCAAAAATGAAACTTTTTGAAGCCAAAATTCACACTTGGTAAATTTGGCATAAAGCTTCTCCTTTCTCAGGGTCTTCAATATAATTCTCAAGTGGTATTCATGTTCTTCCTTTCTCTTTGAATAGACAAGAATATCGTCTATAAAGACTACCAAAAATTGATCAAGATAGTCTCTAAAGACTCTATTCATCAGATCCACGAAGATAATAGGGGCATTAGTAAGACCAAATGGCATCACTATAAATTCATAGTGTCCATACCTTGTACGTAAAGCCGTCTTTGGTATATCCTCCCTTTTGACCCTTAATTGATGATACCCTGAACGAAGATCAATCTTGTAAATTTATTGAGCTCCACGTAGTTGGTCAAATAAGTCATCAATGCATGGGAGAGGATATTTGTTCTTGATAGTGAGCTTGCTAAGTTCTCGATAATCAATGTAGAGTCTCATTGATCCATCTTTCTTCTTAACAAATATAATAGGTGCTCCCCAAGGTGATCCATTAGGGCATATGAATCCTTTATCAAGATTTTCTTGGAGTTGCTTCTTCAATTCCTACAACTCAATTGGGCCCATTCTATAAGGTGTCTTTGAAATAGGAAAAGCACCTGGTACGAGTTCTATTGAAAACTCAACTTCACGATTTGGTGGGAGACCTGGTAATTCCTCTTGAAAGACATAATCAAAATCTCGTACAACTGGCATATTCTTAATCGTGAGTTTCTCACCAACCATTTGAGATAAATAACCCTCATTAGTGGAATCAAGACTCATAAGATGGAAGAAATTTCCACTGGAAGGTTATGTTCATCCTTGCATCGATAGATGATCATAGATTGATCTGGAATATGAAATGTGACTTCCCTTATTTGGCAATTGATATGAGCTCTATATAGAGAAATCCAATCCATGCCAAGAATCACATCAAATTCCACTATAGGAAGGATCACAAGATTTGCAGGAAGCACTTTCCCACAAACATCAATCAGGGAAGAATTATAAACATTTGATGCGACTGTTGTTCCATTAGGAGTTGTCACAACTAACTCAACATCTAATTGTTGAGGTAATATGGTGATACCCTAAGAAAAATCTTCAGAAATAAAATAGTGGGCGGATCCAGAATCAAATAATACATTTTCTACTTTAGAGTGGATGGTAAGTGTACCATTCACCACATCGTTATCGTACTCCACATCGCTGATAGAAATTGCATGTGACTTTCCATTGTCTTTAGCCGTAAGATTTTGTTGATTTCGATAATCATCAACAACCCTTAGATTAGGGCATTTATTGGAATAATGCCCCATCTCCTAGAACTTGAAACATTGAAGTGTAGTAGGCTCATTCTGTGTGTCCCTTTCTTTGTTTGCATCAATAGAAATCTTCTTCCCATCATTGCGGCATTCAAATTCCCGACGACCTTCCTTTCCACATTTGAAACATTTACTTTTCCCTTTAAGACAACTCCCCCCATGTTTCTTTCCACATGTTGAGAATAAGGGAAAGCTCATCTTCTTTTCAGTGTGCTCTTTAGATTTTCCTTTGAATTCCATTTTCCTCTTCTTATCAAACCCATATGACTGATGGGTTACTCCAATCTCCATCTCAACTTTGAGAGCACATCGAATGATTTCCTCATAGCTATTGAAGTCCCTTATGGCTAAGGCCCATCGAAGAATTGGTTTTAAGACACTAAAGAATCGATAGATCTTACTCTCATGTTGGATAATAATACCAGAAGAGTACCTTGCAAGTATTGCAAAATTTGCTTCATAGGTACCAACAAGTTCATCATCCTTTTGCTTCAGTTCAACAAACTTTTTCTCCATATTTTTTCGGAGAATACGAGGGAAGTACTTATTGAAAAATAAGTTATTGAACTCGTCCCATTCCATGGACTCAATTTCATCCCTTTGCCTCGTATTCTTAATAAGATTCCACCATTGATCAGCATCTCCTTCCAAATGATACACTGCTAGGATGACTTTATCATGTTCAGAGCATTAAAGAACTGAAAATATATTTTTAGTAGTACTAATCCATTGTTCAGTAACTAATGGATCAGTAGACCCGCTGAAAGAAGGTGGACACTGCCTCATGAAGGATTCAATAGAATGTTGCTCCTTCCTCTGCTCATTTGGAAGTCCTACTTGATTTATAGATTGAGAAAGTTGTGTGATCATGGCTACAAGATTTTTCATTCTAGCTCCGATAATGTTTGGTTGCTCAGGGGGATAATCATTGCATTTCCTGTCACATTCTGCATTAACACGGTTCCTTCGGGTTCCATCCATTGACTAAAACCAAGAAGAATAGTGTGAGCAACACTAATTATAATAGGAAAACCACATAATCAAGAATAAAATTTCACACTTAAGGTCTTATCCTACGTTATTCATGGTCATTTCTAAAACACTAAGATTGTGTTATATGCTTAAAATTTTCCTTAGGGTTATTACTAAGGCTTTCACATCCTTCTTTCCAATGTTTGACTATACCTTTCCTCTGATAACAACTATAACGACCAATACTTTACATACATTGTTATTACATCAAAATTGAAGCATACTTATTACAACATATAACAAACCCATGAAAGGACCGTATAGGTATAGTGTCTCTAGAAACTGGGAAACATAAACAACTGGTTCATAAAGCATCCACTTTTCCTCCCATTTATTTCATCATATCTAGAGTCCCTTTTTGGCATATCGTACTTAATTACCTTCTTCCTGACCTGGGGAAATAAAACATACAAAAGGGTGAGCTCAAATGCTCAGTAAGGGTAAACAAAAGAAATATCAATCACATCATATACATAAGAACATTACTTTTGGAATTCTTAACCTGAAAAATAAATCATAATTTCATAACATGGGATAAATCATAGTAGTGAAATTTAATGCCAATAATCATAAGTTAAAACATGAAACTTTGTAGAATACACACATAATCATAGAGAATCATTTCTTGTTAGTCAAGACTCATTTCCAAGACTATCTTAGTGGACAAAGTCCATTTCTAAACCGAGTTCACTCCTTGTTTCAGTCCTGTTTCACTGAACCAGTTTAACCTGCCGTTCCAGCCATGTCTATCTCATGAGATATAAAATCTTTACCCAATGCATTTGAAGTAGATATAGGTCCCACCCATCACATATTGATACCATTCTTATTTGTTCCAAAAAATCATAAATCATACATCATTGCATAAATCATGAAATAAAAATGGGATTCGTAAACAACATGACATCATAAAACAATTCATATAATATAAAGGAATTCATAAAACTAATTCCATCACAACATAATCTAATCAATGTAATAATAGGGATATAAACAGAACCCTATATTATCTTAGATGGAAATTAATTTTGATAAAACACTTGAACTCTATTATTGAGGAAAATATCCTTTTTACTTCAAAAACAATTTTCCTTTCTTATCATGTCTTAAAATTCTAAACTAAAAGAATTTGATTAAAAATAAAATTGAAAATTTGTAAAGGACGCTTCTTGGAAAAAATGTTTTAAAAATCCATTCATGCTGTATAAGTTAAAAAAACATTCTTCTCGTACTTTTGTCGGAAAAGTCAAAAATTACCTTGTACGAATAACGACAAAAGATTCCTTTCATATCTTTTACTAAAACTCACCAAGGGGTAAAAATGGATTTAAAAAATTGTAGGCGGATGGAAATAATATTACATATTGAGGAAACATGGATGTGGATGATAAAATACACCCCAGTAAATACAAAATTATAAACAATCTCGGACAAAAATGAGATTGTGATATTTTCCCTTACCTTAGGTCCGATATGCTTTGTAAGTGTCCAAACCTCCTGTATAATGATTTAAATAATGTTATTGACTTATTCCAGAATCATACTTATTGTTATGATATCATATATGGTCATATTATTATCTTCTTATTAGTAATATTTCATTACTACTTGTGATTCGGGTGTTTATTAATTTTTGTTCTTATGTGTGTTTGTCGAATAAATCCTTAATCTTCTCTTTAGGTTATAGATACCTCATTTCTAGAATGATATTAGTGTAATATATATCATATTCATTCATTCAATTCATTTATATAATCATTATGCAATGGAGATCATGTAGAACGAATCGTATCACATCATGGAGACGGTGTTCCGTACGTACGCATGAGTGATGATATCGTTCCCATGACCGTGGAATTGTATTGGAGTGTATGTATACTATTTTAGAATCAATACCACTTTAAAATTATCATATATATTCTTTAATTTCACCCGTATACCCATCCAATTAAGGTGGTGGTGGAAAATAGATTACACCACGGCGTGGAGACGGTATTCCGTACGTATGCATGCACGGTGATTTCGTTTTCCGTAGGATGGATAAGAGGTGAAATAGGGTTGTTTCATATTTATAATAACATATCAGTATATAAGTGATACTGATGTTATTACCTCATAATGAAACAACTAAATAATATGGAGTAGAAGAAGATTGGAACATGAAGAAAACGGTAGAAGGTATTAGCTCTTTCTTGAAGTGCCTCCTTTAAACTTTCTCTTAAGGCACTAGAGTTGGTCTTTGGATAAGACCAGTACTTCTAGTAGGTTTCTATGGAAGTGGGGAAGTGAAATGGGCAGGGGTTGGCCAAGCTTTAAGGCTCAAATTTGTGTGAGGAAGAGATGGAGGAGGTGCCCTTTTATAAGGGAGGAGAGGGGCACCTTTGGAAATATAAGAAATAATAGTTTATATTAAATCCCAAACCCACTTAAAAACATCCAAAATGAATCATATCGGAAGAATAGATGAGATAGGGTTGTAATCTCATCAACCAATAATATTTAGACATGTTAGGAATTTATTTTAAACATTATCAACTTGATTTATCCTTATTTATCAATTTAATTTTATTTGTGGTAATAATATTCTAAATTTCAAATTATTATAAATAATTACATATCTGTTGTTAAATTTCCATAATATTACACTTTATGACATTTTCGACCATATAAATTTTTATTTATAATTTTTTAATATTTTTGTGATTTTTAAACAATTTTATAATATGTTATTTTTATAAAATAACAATACTGTCAATTTTGACACTATTCACTTATTTGAATTTAAATAAAATATATACAGAAGATATGTTCTAACTAAAAGCTTTAATAGATCCATAAAATGTCATATGTATCTAGAAAATTAGTTTATCACATTAAATAGTTCATATAATATTTATTATATTATTTTTAAAACCATTTATTTGATATTTTAATTAATAAAATAATTTCAACATCACTATTGTGTCATATTTAATGATCATTATTTAATCCATAAAAATTATAAATAAATTCCTATGATGTATATAGTTGTATTATCTTTCTTGAGACTATTCATGTTCGAAGTTGCATTAAGTTTATCACCAAATTAAAATTATTATACTTATAAGATTTAAGAAAGTGACATGTTGTCACATTCTTTGGTTTTAATAATAATTAAATCATTTTCATGGACAAAAGTCCATTAAATGAATATAATCTGACCCTTAGGTGATATGGGTCGACTTTTAGTCATCCAATAGGATTTTGGCAGGTGTTAGGGTAATTTTATAATCTTATATTTACCCTTAAATACCTGATTTACCTTTAACTATGGTAAATAAAATTTACCGTAGTTACTATTCATAATGCCCAAAAATAAAAAGTAGCCAATTAACATAATTTGGACCCACTGATTATGAATATTGAATCCATTTTTCAAAATTAAAAACATATAAGTTGCAGTAATTAATTTAAAATAAATCTCGTCGTTAAGAAAATGGGTTTTAGAAGTTAAAACATTGCCAAAGATTGAAATGTTTTTACCTATGAATTCAATGTGAAATTAATGCTAATGACATACATTATATTAAATGGTAAAAATATATTCTATTTATACTTTACAACCATTAAATATTATAATTTCTCCATATAAATTATCTCAATGAAAAAAGTTGTTTTTAATTAAAAATTAGCGTATTTTTACTATTCATCAAAATATGAAAGTTATCAGAAAAATATCAAAAATTTATCCAAAGTAAATTTTTATACCTTGATTCAAAATAAGAATTTTATTTCGTAAAATTGAACTTATAAACATGTCAATAACTAGATTTAATGTGTGTACACCATCAAAAGGAGACAAAACTGTATTTTTTGAGATATATTTCTTTTATCCAAAAAAACTGATTTTGATTTTATAACTCATTCTAGAAAATGTATAAGTTGAATTAAAATGTTATAAAATTCAAAATTCTGTTAGTACTATTCATAACGGCTAGTTTTTATAATATTTTAATAGCATATCGTTGTTTAGTGAAACTCGGTATTGCGTACGACACAAGCTATCGAGGAAGGTCGCGGTTGCGTGTATAGCAAGCCAAGCTAGTGTTGTGTGTAGTGAAAGGTTCCTTTGATGATTTATATAACATAAAAACAAAATATTTCTCATAAAAGTCTCGGGTGTTACAGAAAAAACAAGCCCAATCCCAACCTAATGTGGTCAATTCTTCTCCTGTTGAAGTTTTACATAGATATTCTAGTCAATATTGTAGTAGAAAATGGGATAGTTCACCACATATTTTGTATAGTCCTTTTGTTTGGCCACTATTTTTACTCATACCCCCTCCCCCAAATTGTATAGTTATTTATTAATGGGGATCTCTTTAATTCAGGGTACCTAAACCCTTGGTATAGAAATATTGTGTTTCTAGTAGAGTTTAGAATCCCTAATGATTTTATCACTACAGAATAATAGCTTCTTAATTGATAATCACATTAGTATAATTGTGATGATTTATACTTGTGAAACACATTTAGTAACTAGGTTGTTCTTTAGTGTGTCCCTTATCATGTGTTCACAGTTTTTCAAGCTTCTAATATACTATGGATTATGGTATAAATATTGTATCTCATTTTATAGCTAAAAGGTTTATGGACTATATATGTTTTTGGAGATCATTTTATAGGGTTTCCCATCATTCTTTTCTTGTATATAAAGTTAATTCCAATGATATATGTATCGGAAGATTGAAATTCCCCAAAAAACGCATGTTATTTTTTGAGATATTTGATGCATGGTACATTTAAATTATAGGGACATTCCCAAATAAATTTGGATGTATTTATCCTATTTTATATTTATTATGACATAAAATTGTTGGAATTAATGGAAACTAGTATCATTGGTATTAAAGTGGTTTTCTAATTTTTTAGATTACAACTTTTTAGTTGGTCTATTTTTAAAGGGTTTTTATTAGTGATCATGGTTATCATTAATGTTATCTCACCAAGAAAACCTTCCCCTATATTCATGGGTTTTTATTAATTATTTAATAAATTTCACTCCCATAATATTAAACTAGTTGAAATTTTAGAGGGGGTGTTCAGAAAATCATGGAAAAATAGAATAACAAAACATGTATGATTAGAGTTTCCACATGGATGATTCAATTTAGGAATATGATACATTTTTAAAACCTAAAATGGAATGTGAACTTTAAGATTTTATTTTTAATGTATTTTAACCTTCTTATGGTGATATATCACTATGCATATTAGATTTTGAAATTATATAATATAAATTTCACAGATGTGTGTGATAATAGGAAGGTATAGATATAAGATTCATATGAATATCAGTGTGATTTATATGGGAGATATTAAATATATATAGAGAAGGTAAGGCATATCAAGGATGATATGATTCATTAGAAAAAATTTCATATCGGTGATATAGCCTATATGTACTATTCTAGGGTATCGATCCTTGTAGGTACGCTTTGTTCTCAACGGATCAATCCATATTCAATTAATATTATATGCACTTTTGGTTAAATATAGGTTTTACATGATTAGATTTGGATTATAGTTTACCATCAAATATTAGTGTCTTAAAAACTTGAAAGGGGATTTTATAAAGCATCCAATAGAGGATCTGCAAAAAAAAGAGGCTACCTATGAAATCACATAACATGAGGTACATTCTTCATATAATGAATAAATTTAAAATTTTATTCTAATTGATTAAATTTTCATAAATTCACTTTTTAGATTTTTTGGGGGGATACATAATGTATTTATTATAATAGTGTTTCAAAAATAAATTAAAAAATAAAATTAAAACAAAAACATATTTTTGGGTTTCAAATTTTTTCAGTTTTTATTTTTTTTCTATAAAATTTCAGATATAATTAAATATAAAAAAGTAATCTTACATACCTATTTCAACTTTGAGGGATGATCTTTTAAAAAAAATTATTTAAAATGAATGTATATATTGAATTTTTTTGGACATTAGATATTCAAATTGTTATTAAGAGTGAAAAGTATTCATAAAACCCTTTAATTTTTTCACTATATAATCTTAATTTTAATCAACCTAATATGATGTATAATAATTTTTTGTACTCTTAATGACACTCACAATTATTGATAAATTTAATTTTTTTCACCTGGAACATGGTTTCATTTTTTATCAAAAAATTTAATTACAATGAAATAAACAAGCGTGGTAGAGGTGTTTATTTAATACTGGGAAATAAAAAAAATCTAATCTATAATGATATTTTCTATTTCAATCCATAAATAGCCTGAGAATACCTTATAGGTACCAACATAATTATCCTATTTTCCCTACATACATTCACTCTTGTTTTCTTTTATTGAGTATTATTTAAAATGAGTGTCAGGATTTAGTTTTCTATATAATTTTTTTGGGATGTGATAAATTTATGGGAATGTGGTGTGAAATTATTATTTTAGATAAGTTCTAAAATTTATGTTTAATTCATTTTAATTAATTATATTAATATTGAAAAAAATTAAAAAATTAAAAAATGTATAATGATATTGAATTTTTCAATACAATGATTTTTATGACCCATTAATTGATGGGACAAAGTAGTGAATGAATGATTATCTGGTTAAAATATCCTATTTTTATCCCATAATATTAAAATAATGTGGAGAAGAATAAATAATTTATATAAATGATAATAAATAATGAAAATAAAAATATTAATTTTTTTAATTATACTTTACATGATATGACATGTGGCTTAGTTCGAAAAGGGGAACTAAGTAGATTGATTCATGATAGAGTACACTAAGTGACACATCTTCATTATATTTTGGATGATGTATCATGAATTTTATTTAAATAGAAAAAACACCCCTTTATATCGTTTATTTTTTAATGGTATCCCATCAACCCTAATCCTTATAGAAAATCATTAATAATTCCTCATGTTTGGGAAAAAATCATTATCTATTTTTTAGAGAGAAAGGATTTACCATATGTTATTCTTTAACTTGTATAATTTTGATCACATTATAACTTTTCTTATATTTCACACTTTTGAAATGAGTGATTCACTGCGAGGTAGGCTGTGACATATTACCTGGGTGAGTCAATGAGGTCGAAAAAAATTTAATGTGATAGAATTAGTGTTATTGAAGTATTTTATCCATCCAATGGCCCAAAGTATTGAATTAATAATATATACATGTTGAATTTAACATTGATAATAATTTTATAAAATTTTTCACTTTTTATTTTCTTATGAATTTTGATTAGGATATAAGACCTCACCTAAGAGTATAATTTTTTATGTATGGGGGTGTGACTGCACATTGATATATTATTTATTTTCACCTATGTACCTTTATGTTTTATTGATTATGGTTTTTATAATCCCTCATTTACAAAATTTTGACATCCATATATTTCACTGACTTTATTTATTTAAAAAAATTTCAATGATATTAAATTAAACTATGGTCCAATTAAGCACCATGTTTATATTTTTATCATAACATTATATACACTAATACATGTTGGAACATACCTTTGTTAGAATGAATAATTCCTTGGGATATAATTTTTTCATCTCTAATTAGATCTATATCCAACCAAAAAATTCCCAATGGGGGGCCACTAAGAGAACAATTCTGGTGTAAGGATGATTGTACATACCTTATGTATATGGGCTTTATCATTGGATAATTACCTTCAAATGGGATGATTTCACATCTGATAAGTAACTACTAGATTTCCCAAATCTACACAAAAATATTTTAAACAATTAATGGATAAGTTAGTCAACCATGAAAATCCAGTGAATGGGAAATATGAATCAGGAATAGTTCACTTATTCCCTTAGATACATGACTTTATTTGGGGAAAATTCCTAACAATTTTTAATAAAATTACCCTTCTCCATCATTCTCAAAAATATATAATACTAGTGTAAATGATAAGTTATAACAACCTTGATCGTTATTAAACGTTAATACATGATTTATTAAATGACATTAAACTTAATACAACCTACAAGATCAAGAAGTCCTTTTTCTTTGGAAATTAGGTACATTGGATAATAATTTAATTTTGAAAAAAACATCTTTATTGAAAATTTTCTCAACATGATCATACATGAAACTGCATGGGATAACATGGGGACATACAAAAGAAAAGAGAATTCTATAAATCATAGTAATGAAATAACCATGAAATAACATGAATAGAATAATAAATGTTAGAGAATATATATATCTATGGGAGATAAAAATCATCAGTATCATAATCATGAACAAAGAGACATGATGTAACATGATAAACATAAAGAAAACTTTGGAATAATGGTAAAAAATTAGAACACTACATCATAAACATAGGTCAAGGATAAGTACAAGTAAATAATGATAGAAAATTCTAATAAATTAATTAGGTTATACCACTATCCCATAATGAAATCTCATGATACTAAACACTACCTAATGTATTGGGGCGCTATATAATTCCGGGAGCACCTGCTCATTTCAGTTCATTCTCATAATTATGTTTGACACATAAATCATACAACATGGAATCCTATATCATTATATTTAATTAAATTACTAAGAAGTTTTGAATTCATACATGTTATTCCAATATCAATTAAGTGTATTTTGATCAAGGGAAACACCCATGATTTGAAATGTGTATGGTATTCACTACACAATTGCTTTGACATGGAAAATCGTGTCGAATTTTGGGATGCATAACGATGTTGTTAAAAAATTATTTAAAGTGTTTGATGATAGGGAATATTTTGTATATCAATTTTAAAATCAAATGGTATGTAATAGGGACATGGAAATACATTTAATAGTATTCACAATTTAAAATAGATGGAATATGATAATAAATAAACATGAACCAAGAAGTGTAGGTGGGGATCCATTATTTAAGTGTGTCACTCCAAATGTGTGGTATAAGCTTATTGAGTGATTAGGGGTCCCATTGGGAGGATTCTAGATATGGGATGGAAAATTAAGGATGTTATCCTTGGATTTTGAGTGAAGGGATAAAGGAAATGTTGGGGTATTTCTTTTTTAATTCTCAAACCTAGGTTTTGGACTCTATATAATAAAATTACCAAAACCAGAAACCTTCCCATTGGTTTTCCAATGGATTCCATAAAATAAGAGTGGTATTAATTATTTTTAAAGTTAAATTGAAAAACATATTAAAATAATACCCATCCTTACGGAAAATTGATTCATACTCCTAAAGAAATGATTTTGAAACCATAAAATATATTATTGGTTTTGGAGGTTTTATAAATGATTTATAAAATTGACCAAAATAAACATACAATAAAATTATTTTAAAGGTAAAATATATATTTTTTCATGGATTCCATTTATAGTAATTATTACATCATAGTTAGTTCATTATGATGGCATAATACAAAAAATATATTTATACAATATTTAATTTTACCTAAAAATTTGAAAATATTTAAAAATTATGAAAACTTTGTTGGATAATTTCGATGGTCTGATTCAAAAAATTATCCATTTTTTCTAAATAATTATCAAAATATGTGAGTTTAGAGTTTTAAAAATAATAACAAGTATTTATTTAAAATGATTGTATTTTTGACAATAATTGTTTTGGAACCCTTATAAAAAATTTCATTTTACTTCATACAAATTAAATGATATTTTATATTTAAGAAATACAATAAATATATTATTAAAATATTATTTATTTAAAAAAATCTATTAATTAATCAAAATAAATTCTTTAATTGAAATTTAATATTACACAAAAGTATTTTATATTGTATCAAAATAAAAAAAAATTATAAATTAACAAAAGTATTTTGAAAATATATTAATTATTCTATACAAAAAAATTTATATACTCATATTGGTAGGGTCTTAAATCATAATCCTTTAATACAACAAAAAACTCCCTAAGAGTAAGGTGTTTGATAGGGACACATTCATAGGGTGTTTCAATATACTTGGTTTGGGTCATGATCTCGATGATCTTGAACTTCTCTCATAAATGGTTTTTCTCATGATTATGTTATTGGATCTCAACTTGGAATTGGTCAAGGGAAAATCCAATTGATTATATATTTCTCAGATGCTCTGATAAATGGGCTTCCTATAGTACGATCCTACAGGTTGATTCCATCACTTTCTTTGTATCTTTTAACTGGATATATTAAAACCCTATATTTAAACTAATCATGTGATAAATGTTCAATGGAAATAATATCAATGTTAAATTTTCTTAGCAGTAATTTAAATATGATATGACAAAATAAAACCAAATAAGTGCATGTTTTTCTATAAACATATTACATAATAATAAATATAATTAAATCATAAAGGAAATTTTATTTATAAACATTTGGGTCATTAAAATCTCTCCCTTAACAAATTTATCCCTCAAAATTATCATTTAACTCACTAAAAAAGATATTGGCAAGTCTGTTTCATCACTTCCTCTACTTTGCATGTAACTTCTTTAAATTTTTGGTTTCTCCACAATAACTTTTACCAGGTGCATTATCTTATTTTTTAGAAAATTATCTCTATGATCTAAAATTTTCATTGGCTTCTCTGCATTATTGATAATTGTCCAATAGTTCCATATTTGGATTGAGTACATGTGAGGGATCTAGTATGTACATTCTCAAGAGGGGTACATGGAATACATTATGTGCTTGAGATAGGTTATGTGGGAGTTTTGGTTTGTAGGCCACCACTCTAATGCAATCAATGATCTGGAATGGCTTGATGTATCTTGGACTAAGATTTCCCATATTCCCATATGTCATTACAAACATTCACAGAGACATGTAGAGGAATACCATATCTTTACAATAAAATTCTATGTTTCATTGATGATTGTCACCATAGCTCTTTTATAAACTTTGAGTAGCCTTGAGGTGTTGCTGAATGGTCTTATCATTTCCCACTGTTTCCTCAACCACTTCATGACCTAATAGTTTTCATTCCCTAACTTCATCCCTGTATGTAGGTGTCATGCACCTCTTCGCATAAAGGGCTTTATAGGGTGACATTTGGATACATGAGTGGAAATTGTTCTTTTGAAGTCAATTTAGAATTCTATAAATATTTCATCATGTTTCTTGACAGTCCACTGATATTTTCCATCTGTTTGAGGGTGATAGGATTTATTAAAGTTCAAAAGAAATGTTTAGAACATGTTAGAGACTTTTCCAGAAAATTCTAATAAATATCATATCTTGATTAGATTCAATTGATAGTCGTACTCAATGTATTCTCACTATTTCTATATTGTACATCTGTGAAAGTTAATCCATTGAGAAATCCTCTCAAATAATAGTTTAGTGTTTATTATTTGTAATATGATCCATCAAAACCCAGAAAGAATAGTTTCCTTACGATGCTTTTTAAAGTATGATGAAAAATTACATGTTGATTTTTTCCCATTTTCATGTAGGTATGGGTAATGATGCATCATCCCCTTATATTTTTTTCTTTCATCCTTCACTAACTGATATACAGGATATCTTTATGTATATTCTATGATGTCCATCTTCATATTGTCCCAAAAATAGTATTCTTAGAGATCTCAATACATCTTTTTTACTTCTTGGGTGGATGGAGGAGGTTGAGATATGTTCATCATCCAACAAATACTTCTTTATCATAGGATTTGGTGGTACACATAGTCTTGACACAAATATCATAACTCTGTCTTCATTAACATTGGACTCTAAGGATTTACCTTTTATAATAGTTTCCACATTCTTCTAAATTACCACATTATTTATTTGAGCATCCTTTAACCTCTATAGAAGAGACGATTAAGCGATCATTTTTTAACGGATTGATGATGTTCCTCCCTTTCTTATTCCCATGTAAATCCTTTTAAAATATTAGAAGATATGATCCATATAAATTCTCATCAATGATAAATTGCTTGATCATTTTCACTAAGGGAATCTTTTAATTTATTATCCTTACCAAGATGGTAATGGATTGAGCATTCATAGTCATTGGTTATCTCTAAACACAATCACTGGTGCATATTCATCTCTTTATGTGTGAATATTTACTTGAAAATTTGGTGATCCATATATATCTCACACATCTCCATAAAGAGATAATTCCACAAGATCGTCAATGTAAAGACCACTACAACCAAATCTATATCATGCATTGGGTAATTCTATTCATGAACATTCAACTACCTTAAAGCATAGGCTATGACTTTTTCATTTTTCAATAACATAGAACCCAATATTTTATTTGTAGAATTTCTAAACACCAAAAAAAGTTCTTTTCTTATGGGTAGTGTTAGAACAACCTTATTGATAAGAAACCTTTTCAGATAAACGAATCTCCCATTGCATTCGTTAATCCATGAAAATTGACTTCCTTACAAGTTATATTGGTTAGTGGGTTTGACATTTGCCTGAAATTTCTCACAAATTAATAATAATACATAGGTAATAAATATAAAACAGTGGATATCTATCACCCATGATGGTCTCTACCATCCTTCAATTTATTTTATCTTTGAAGTGTCTAAAGATATCCCATTGCTTGTGATAATATTTCCCAAGAATTATTCTTCCTTAAACCATAAATCAAAATTTTTTTATACAAGGAATAAATCTTCTCGTTTATCAAGGTATTTAAGAAATTTATCATATGCTCCTTATAATACACCAAGATTGATTAAAATATTATAATAAAATCTATAAATACTACCAGAAAATTTTCAATGTAATCTATAAAGACTCTATTCATCAATTATATGAATATTTCTAGAGAATTTTTGAGTTTGAATACAATTACAATGCAATCATAGTTCCCATACATTATAAAAAATTAGTCCTAGGGATATCCTTCTTATTCACCCTAACTTGGTAATATGTTGACCACAGATCCACTTTGAAGAATTATTGTGCTCTACATAGTTGGTAGAACAATTCATAAATCTGAGGTAGATGATACTAGTTCTATAAATTTATCTTGTTGAGCTCATGATAATCAATTAAAAGGCACATTAAACCATCCTTCTTCTTAATGAATAGGAATGGTGCACCCTATGGTGAATCACTTGGGCATATGAACAATTTATCCAGATTCTCATGTATTTGTTTCTTTAGATACTAATTTTTAACAATATTCATTCTATAAAGACTCTCGGAATATAGATACTCCCCAAAAATCATCTAAATTAAAAATTCAACCTCTCGTCTAGGAGGAAGACCAAACAGTTCCTCGATAAAAACATCAGTTTATTCCCTCATAGTAGGAATGTATTAGTAGATGATTCATTCCTTAGAATAAATCATTTGAGTTAGATATGATTTTTTATAGGGTAGTAATATCCATTTTTTTAATGTTGGTTCTAAAAAAGATCAATCCTCCTACTTGTAATTAAATTGAATTTGTAGTCGATCTATATTATAGAGATTTATTTCCATGTCAAAACAATTTATTTTTTATCTATATAGGTAAAGCCAATCCATACTTAGAATTAAATCAAATTTCTCCAAAGGGTGTATCAAAAGGTTCATTGGGAAGTCAAAACCACAAATTATGATAGTGGAGAAGTTATTTATATGGGATGAAATAATTTCCCCATTTTTCATTTTCACCAACAAATCTACTCTAATGCTTTTTGGTGGTATTTGAATAGTTATATTAAACCTTCGTGATGTGAAAAAAAACGTGTAGAACCAAAATCCAAAAGTAAATTAACTATTATTGAATGAATAACTAACATACCTATTAACCCTTCATTGTGGGGGTCCACCTTAGTAGTTGTGGTGGAAAAATACCACCCTTGCTGTCTTCGAGGTTGATGGTTTTCTCCAAAAACCCTTAGTTTAGTGGATTGGTTTAAAAAGTGCTTTGGTTCCGTGTAGTTAATGTAATGAAAAATTCAATGTGGGTGGACTGGATAATTCAATTCCTCCTTTTCATTAGAGGGTTTCCCCTTTCAACAATCGTTAGTTAGGTTTCTTTCCTTCCCACACCAAACTAATTTTCTCATTCTAATTAGAAAATTTTTATGGTGCTTCTTTCCAAACCAATAGATTTTTCAATCAGACTACCACAATTAAAATCCACTTTCAGCTTCATATCCTTATAAACCCCTTAAAATTAACTTTACTCAATATTGAGTTTGAGGGAACATCTGAAAATTTCTTCATATATATCCAAGTCTTAAACGTCCATGGATTTGTATATACAAGGTTTTATCCCACCAAAGAAGCAGTCAACCTTTCATTGGAGGGTAACAAAAAAATTGGAGGTGTATCATGAATATCTATTGATGTTTTCCTCGTATGTCCCAATATATCTATCATCATTTTTACTTAAGGTAATGTAAATCAATTTCTATTTTAAGAAAGAGAGGATAAGAGAAATACTTATCAAAAAACCATTATCTATAATTCCTTCCACACCATTGCATCGATCTCTTCCTCAGGCTTCATATTCTTGAACAATGTCCACCACTAATTAGTTTCTTCGTCCATATAATAAACATCCATTAGAACCTTCTATTATCCAGAACATTGAAGGATGGATACTATCTTCATAATGTATTTGATCCATTATTCTATTATTAAGGGATCATATAATCCATTGAAAGCCAGAGGCCTTTATTGTATAAGGTTCTCAATTACAGCTAGTTCATTCTTATGGGGATTTGGGAAATCCTCATGATCTAGGATTCTATTCCAAATCTAAGACAAAAAAGATATTATCTTCAAAAAAAATTCAATTCCCAATCCAATCGGTTTGGGCATCTCATTGGGGAATTCATCATGTTAACCGTCATAATGATTGATTACCTAAAAACTCATATTTTCAGCCACTGCCTGGAATAAAGTTAAAATTATGGATGAGTATATTTAAAATATTAAACACATAAATGGAATTTGATGACATTGAAGGTATGAAATATAACATAAATTTATTTCCTTAAATTATAAATTTATTGGTTTCAATCTATGTTATACATGATAAATTCCTAAACATATATTATTATGGGGATTTTTTATTTCCTTAATAATAGTTTGAAATGAGATTATTAATTTACCCATGCATATCCCATGGAGTGTCAAACTAGGGGTGCAGTGAGTCCCATTGTCATGTACCATGTTATGCTAAGTTAGGCCCGACACACCTTGTTAGAGTTTTTACCCCTAGGTACATATGTTAAAGAACCACTCCCACATATACTATCCAAACATGGATTTATTTTCTTGATAAAAAACTTACTCTATACTTACCAAAATTCAGGTTTTTTTCTTATACTTAGTCTTATCCATAATGATTTCTTTAGAGTTTTCTAATCTGAATCCCAAAAATAACTACAATTTTCCATTGGTATCAACTATAACAACCCTACTATTTATGAGACTTTAATACATGATTTATAACATAATATTACACTTAATAAAACTATTAAGATCAAGAATTCTAGTTTATTTGGGAATTAGGTACACTACATAAAAATTAAGGTAGGAAAAGAAACATATTTATTGAAAACTACCTTAATATGCTCGTACTTAAAAATCCAGGGGATAACCTGGGGATACACTTCAGAAAGGGGTGATATATATAGCCTAGTAAGGTAATAAGGATGGAATAACCTAAAAATAATAATTTATGCTAAACATTATGTATATCAATGGGACATAAAATCAGTAGGAATCATAAACATGAATAATGAGACATGATATAGCATGATAATCATATAAAGGTAACCTGTGAAATGTTGAAACAACATAAAACATTGTTTTATAAACATAGGTCAAGGAAAAATACCAAGACATCATGATGGATAATGTCCCATAAAGGAATCGAGTTCACTATATTTCCAAACATGAAGTATCATGAGACAAAACATTACCCGATGCATTATAGCAATATATAATTCAAGGTGCACCAATCACTTTCATTTCATTCTCATGCTTAAGTGTTCCACATTGATATTATAACATGGACACATTAATCATCATAATTAATTCCAAAAATTAAGGAGTTTTGGAATAAATAAATTTAATTACAAGTATAATAAGTATAAGTTTATAATTTTGAACACCCATGATAGTAAATGGGTATGGAATTCACTACAAAATTGTTTTGGGATATAAAATAGCAGCGATATTTCAGCAGCATAATGATGTTACTTACAAGCTTATAACATGGGTTTATGAGAGATAAAGGGGACTCTCATAATTTGGAAATAAAATGGGAAGTAATAGGGACATGTAAAACCATGTCCCAAAATTAGGAATTGGAAATGAAAGGCATAATATAATAAATAAACTTGAATATAAAGAGAATCTAAGGATCTATTACTTGATTTTGTGACTAAAATTGATTGGGAGAAGATTATTGAGAGATTAGGGGCACCTTGGGAAGAATCTATAGAGGGTTAGGGGTGATTAAGGTTGTACTCCGAGTATTTTTGAGTGAATAAATATAGGAAATGAATGGTGATTTCATTATTATTTCTCAAACATAGTTTTTGGGACTCTGTATAAAAAAATTACCAAAGCCAAAAACCTTCTCAGTGTTTTTCTCATGTTTTTTATAAAATGGGAGTGATTTTAATTATTTTATAAGATAAAGGTACAAACATAAAAAATAATACCCTGGATTATGTTGAAGGGATTCATACTTTTAAAGAAATGATTTTAAAATCATAAAATTTATTAATGATTTTGTAGGATTTATAAAGGATTGTTAACATTAACAAAATAAATATAAAATATAATTTTTCTAAATTGAAAAAATACATTTGGTATTGGATTCCTTTAAACTATGGGGTCATTTTTAATGCATAATACAAAAATTATTTTTATATTTTATTTAATTTTTACCAAAACTTTTACTATCTTAAAAAAGTATGAAAAATTTATCGTTGGATAATTTTGATATTCTGATTTCAAAAAATAGGTATTTTATCTAAATAAATTTTAAAAAATATTATGTTTTACTTTTAAAATTAAGTAAAAATATTTATCGAAAATACTGTGATTTTTGACTATAACAGTTTTCAAAACATAATAAAAATTACATTTGACATCATAAAAATTATACGATCATTTATATTTAATAAAAATAATAATACAAAATTATTAAAATATATTTTATTTCAAAAAATCAATTATTACATCAGAATAAATTCTTTATTTTAATCTGAATATTACCCAAAATACAATTTATGAGATGTTAATGGGATTTTTAGCATATATGGTTTGGGCCATGATCCCAATGATCGTGAACTTCTCCCATAAATAGTTCCACTCATACCAAAGTCACTAGATCTCAGTTAGGTATTAATTAAGGGAAAATACTAATGATGTTATCTACCTTTGAAGCTCTGATGAATTGGATTATTTGGGTATGATCCTACTGGTTAAGGCCATCACATCCTCTGTCTATGTTGATTAGATTTATCAAAACCATATATTTATACTAATCATGGTATCACTATTGAAAGACTATATTATAAATGGTAAATATGATTAACTATGATTTAAATCTAATAGGATATAAATAAAATAAGTGCATGTGTTTTCTTTACACATATTACATTACAATACATTTAACTAAATTACAAGGGAAATTTTATTTATAACCATTTGGCTTATTACATTGGTTGATATAGAGTGTTTTAAAAATATCTTCCATCCATTTCTAGGATTCTAAAATTCATTATGACCACATAGGTAGTACTTTTCATGTAATTTTGAGCTTTGACTTGTTGTTGTTTAAATTATATTTTAATTCATGGTTTTTGTGTCTGTCCTTTCATCTTAATTTTTTTCATTTTGAGATTTTAGTCATAAATTTGGATGCAATTCACCTAATCCTTGGTGATAACCGATTAATGACATTTCATTTATGACTAAAAAATTTGAGGCATACTAAAAATAAATTGATAAAAAATATATTATTCAAATAAAATTATCAAATAATAAAATATTTATCCATTTCCATTGAAGTGTTGAAGGATTGGATTCAAGGGGATAACATAGGTGATCATACTTATATTTAATTGTTTCAACTCTCATCTTTATATACAAAACTATTCACTATCTTATAGAAAATATCCCAATTTATTTAAAACACATGAAACTTTTATATATTTAGAAATATTTTATTATGTTTTTGATCTAAGGATCCATGGAGGGAAGATATAGTGCTCATACTACACACAATAAATATGGGAATTTTAAAAACTAATTTAGATCATTTATCAATGCATTTAGGAATATGACACTCAAACATATAAGAGAGAAGTATTTTTAGAGTCTTCTGAAGAATTATGATTTAAAGGGTTAGAATATAAGAAGACTTTTACTTGCTGTTAATTCTATGATGTTTAAGAAAATTATATTTTATTTTATTACTATAACCCATTGTAATGAGAAAACACATGACCACATGTATACCAATGATTGAGAACCATTGATGAATTCTTCTCAAAAAGGAAATCATTATTATATCACATTTAATTATCATTACTCAAGATATTTCTTGGGGTATTCCATGAATAAAAAAGACTAAGTTTTAGTTATCTTTTATAAATTGATAGAGATGATTTAAAATCAAATGGGTAGAAAAATCAAGAGACTGAGATCATATAACAGTGTAGAATACACATTAGATCCATTTAAGATTGTTTGATAAAATTTATTTATTATTAAAAACAATACCTTTCATGGAACATGGAATTGGAGGGGAGTATTATAATGAATGAAATATATGATTGTTGAAAAATAATATTGTATTGTCTATTATTCAGGTTTGAGTAAATGTTTTTAGATATAAACAATGATAAACATAGTAAAAATTGTTAATTGATAACCTAATTCAATAATTGATAGAAAAAATTTGATAGGGGGTTAGTCTAGTAATATGCTTTTTGATTATGATAATATATATATCAAAATTATTATAAATTATTCTCTTGTAATATACTATATGTAATATTTTATAAAAAAACAATTTTTATTTTTTGGATTCATTGTTGGTGTTAAGGATTTGCAAAAATGGTATATAAAAGTAAATACATTCATTTGGAGTCATGGAATAACATTTAATAACTTAATAATGAAAATTTAAAATTCATTAAAAAAGAGATCTATTGGTCAAATTTATTTTAAATTTAAGTGAATAAAATTTCCCATCTACCTATATAGGGTCACAAGGGATAGAGTGATGTGATCATACTGACATCTCAACCCAAAATTATGTTTCATTTTATAAATATAACGAATATAATGATAGGAGCACCAATAGTAGATAAAAATTACCATACATAGACATTACATGTATGATGATATAGTTTGTTCTAATATTCATGTAATTACATTTAATATTCCAAAAAGTAATAAATATGTTTTAAAAAAAAGAGATGAGCCAATGGAAGTCACATATCGAAGAAGAAATTAGTTCACCATACCAACATCAATCATGAGATATATTTCTCCTCCTCCAAAGGATAAGAAGGTAGTAAGTCACAGATGTGTATTTTAAAAAATCACAATGAAACATGAAATAAAAGTATTAGTACAGTCACCCTAACCTTTTACATACCAATTACATGATTTTAATCTTAATTATACGTCATAATATAAGAAAAAAATCATGATGTCTAGAATCTTTGAATACTACCTATATAAAACATAAAACATGGGGCTATAAAACAATTATTTATTTAATCTCAATAAAGACATAGTAACTTAATTTGTTCCCTTACATCTGTATAGGGTTTATTAGGGAACACATGAACAAAAGGATAAGCTAAAAATCCCGGTAAGGGAATGAACATAAAAATAATTCTTAAGAACATGAGTAAGGAGGCTTGACATAATGATAAAAAATCATGGAACTTGTGAAATGATAACATATAAACATGGTATCATATAAAAATGAATCATATAAATGTGGATAAATCATAAAACATATCTTTAGTATGAGTCAAGTCTAACCACCAATCTTGTTTCACATATTAGTGTTGGTCAAGGCTAACTTCCAATCTCGTTCCCCTTAGCCAAGGCCAACCTCCTAGACCATTGCACATAGCCTCTCATTAGAATTTTTGTTACCCAATGAATTGAAGCTCTATCTAGGTGCACCCATCGTACATTTCATGAAATTTTTTCCACATAAAGAATCATACATAATAAATCTTACATAAACATAAGGGTTTCCCATTGAATAAATTTGGTACCACAATCATGACATAAAGCATAACCAAAGGACGTGTCATGAGACAGACCATGTGGAAAGGAATTTAGAACATAAATTCATGTTCATAATTTAAAATAGAAATATATCATGTTATGTGAAGCCAAACAGAAGTGTCCACATGTTAGAAATGTAATTGAGAAATTTTAGCAGGAAAACAGTTTTGTGCGGTTTTAGGGAAATTACTATAGAGATTTTAAAATAAAAAAGAGAAAATCATTTACATAAAACCATAAGTGAACCAATAAGGTTTTAGTAATAAAAATAATAATTTTAAAAATACAATGGTAGCTTATAATAGATGTTAGAGGGAACGTGAAATTGTGTAAAAACTTGGGAAGTTCCCTTAAAACAAGATTGCTTTTCAGGAATTATTGAGGAGGGAATCACTTAAAATCATGTATATCCCTGAAAGATAATGATGGATAGATCCTGAAACATGATTTTGAGTCATTTAAAAAAACATTTATAAGTTTTAAAAAAAATGGTAAATTCATTTGGGTAAAAAGAAAGATAGAGCAACATGAAAGAATAAAGGCGGTTCGGGTAGAATTCCTTATGGAATATCAGCATGATATCTGGCTTACTTAAGAGGAATTAATGAGAGAGAAATGTATTTCAAATCATTTATAAATCAAGAGGAATTTATGGGGGGAAACTTAATTATACCTTGTCATTAGGTATTTCTCATAAAATGGCATATCATAGAGGACATTCTGGAATAAAAGTAAAATAGAGAGGATCCCTTACCTTAAATTCGATGGAAATATTTTCTTGAACTAAATGACCTGAAAAATACAATTAGGTTCATTAATTAATAATTAAATAACCTCTTATATATTTAATTTATATATTATAACCTTTTTTAGTTCATTCACGACCATTTTTATTGGTTATAATGTTCAATTTCATTGTTTCAGTCTATTTGCTTGCTTGGTTTTTAATGATCCGTTCATGTTTGGATATACATGTATAATGAAAGTGGTTGTCCAGAATTTAAGTTATATTTTACTAGTGGATATCCTGTATTTTACATGGTTTTAATAATTCATTTTATTATTGAATGTGAAGTTGAGTTATTATATAAAACCTTAGTGATAAATGTTTTGGTTAATCGGTGGGTTTGATTACAATGAACATGTTTTGATTTATAACTTTATACCATTTGAAAAAAGTGATTCTAGAACCTTAACTAGTATATATTGAATATATATTAATCTGGTTCAACCATACCAAAAATGGATTCATGACAATAATTAAATATGATAATATAAATTGATAAATTGTTGTCCTAGAAAGTGCTGAATAAACACATCTCAAATGGTGTTTTCATATATTTGAAATAAAAGACAGGGAAAGTAGATATTATAATGAATTGTATCATTAGAAAAACAAAATTAAAATACATGTATGTTACTGGAGTTATCAAACCAATTGGGTGAATGGATGTTAGTAAGGAAACAAGAAAATAAAAGAACATAAAAGAAATGAAAGAGTTGTAAAGAGAAATTTACCTCTTGAGTATACCTTCTTAGAGAACCTTTTAATGGGAGAAGTTTTGATATTTTGAAGAGACTAGGGGATTTTGGAAGTGGGGGGGATCTTGGTAGATAGATTTGGGGAGAATATTGGCAAGGCACAAGGCTTGATAGGATTCAAGATAAGAGGGAGTGAGGGGGTATAGTGGATGAGAGGTGGGTTTTCATAATATTATAATCATTAATTTATTATTTCACCAAAATACAAGAAATATTGAGTATTCCATGGCCTAGAATAGTAATAAATTCATGGGATTCTTACATCACTTCTGATTTCAAGAATAGTGGATTTGATTTATAATGTATTTATACGGTAAATTAATGTATTTTACTATTCACTAAAAATTCAAGTATTTCAGAATAATACAAAAAAATCTCCCGAACCATTTTTCGACGTGTAGAATCCAAAAATGTAATCCATTTTCCAAAATAATTTTCTAGATATGATTAATTTAATATTTAGATAAAATCATAACTTATTATTAAAAAAACCTGTTTTAAAACATTTATTTACTTATTTTAAAATATAGGTACATAATAATTTCACATGAATATTATTTTTATACTATCATAAGTAAGGTTACTATTCATTATGGTATATCACTATTCATAAGGGTATGTTAATATTCATAAAGGTAGGTTAATATTCACCAAAAATTATGTTTTTCTATCAAAATTCAAATAACTTACTAATCGCAACCGTGTATGTCAGATTTTAGAAATTCCAAACACAGAACTGACAAACTTATGGTTAATGTTCACATAGCACTTATTAGTTCATTATGTTGTGATTTTATGTGATTATATAACATAATTAGTATAAATTAAATTCCATTTATAAAAAATTGGGTTGTTAAATTCTTCCCCCCTTACGAAATTTCTCCCTTGAAATTTTGTTTTACATTCAAAGCCGTAAGCAGGTGTGGGAACTTTTCCTTAATTTCCTCCTCTAGTTCCCGTGTTTTATCTTTGAACTTGTGGTTCCACCATAGTGCATTGACAATTTAAGTAGTCTTGTTACGTAGAGCTTTATCTCTTCGATCCAAGATCTTTAATTGATGCTCCACGTATGAAAGATTATCCTCCAACTCTACAACCTCTGAAGAGAGTACGAGTGAAGGGTATGGTATGTACTTTCCTAAGCGGGATACATGAACGAGATCATGTACATTAGACATAGTGGGTGGAAGTTCTAGTCAATAGGCCACATATCCGACTCAATCAAGGATCACTAAAGGGCCGATATACCTAGGACATAGATTTATTTCTTCCCAAATCTCATGACCTTATTACACAGAGATATATGGAGAAATACCATGTATCCAACATTGAACTCAAGGTCTCATTGATGAATGTCTGCATAACTCTTCTGTCGACTTTGGGATGCCTTGATATAATACTAAATGTTTTTCACCTTCTCCACCATTTCTTCAACCATTTCATGTCCTAGCAGCTTATGCTCATCACCTTCATCCCAACATGCCAGTGTTCTTAACCTTTTCCCATAAGGGGCTTCGAATGGTTCCATTTGGATGATTGAGTGGAAACTGTTGTTATAAGAGAATTAAACCAGTGGAAGATGTTGGTCCCATCCTCCTTCTATTTCTATAGGACATGCCCTCAACATTTCTTCCAATGTCGGAATTTTCCTCTCATATTGTCCATTATTTTGAGAATAATAGGCCTTACAGATACTCAGTTCAGTGATTAGAGAATGTTGGTTACTTTCCCAAAACATTGAGGTGAATCTTGGATCACAATCAGATACAATATATAGGGTTACTCCATGCATCCTTACCACTTCACTGATGTAAATCTATGCAAGTTGATCCAATGAGAATCCCTCTCGAATTGTGATAAAGTGAGTTATCTTTGTAAGATGTTCCACAATAACCCATATAGCAATGTTTCCTCTGGATGTATGTGGATGTCCAGTGAAAAAGTCCATGGAAATGTTCTCCCACTTCCATGTTGGTATGGGTAGTGGTTGAATCATCCCCTTAGACCTTTCCCTCTCATCCTTCACTTGCTAATATACCAGACAATTTTGATGTATATTCAGAAACCTCCTTTTTCATATTGTTCCATCAAAGGTTTTCTCAGATATCTCGATACATATTTGTGTTCTCTAAGCAGATAGAGAATGTTGAGCTATGTGAACCATTCATAAGTTCCTTATTTATCTCTATATAGGATTGTACACATAATCATTTCTGAAATCTTACAACTCTATCCTTATAAATAATTACCTATGAGGATCTCCCATTTCTAATATCTTCCAGTCTTTTTATAATTTCCACCTCTTTTCTTTCAGCATCCTTTATTCTCTCCAAGAGGGATAGTTGAGCAATAACTTGAGAAATGATTTATGATGTTCCTCCCTTAATGATTCCCATGTCCATCCTTTGAAAATCTAAGAATATCAGATCTGTTTCAATTCTCATCATTGACAATGATGCAGGATCCTTTCAACCTAGAGCATTCACCACCTTGTTTTTCTTGCTGGTATGATGGTGGATTGAGCAGTCCTAGTATGTGATGAGCTATATCCATCTTCACTGGCTCATATTAAACTCATTTTGTGTGAATATATATTTTAGACTCTTGTGGTTAGTATATATCTCACAATTCTCCACATAGAGATAATGCCACCATATTTTCAATGCAAATATCATATCCACTAACTTCAGATCAGGTGTGGGATAGTTTTTCTCATGTATTTTTAGCATCCTCAAGGAATAGGATATCAATTTCTCATTTTCCATCAGCACATATCATAATCCCTTCTTTGAGTCAACACTATACACCACAAAGAGTTCTCCACTTGTTGGGAGTGTGACTATTGTCATAGTGTTAAGCCTCTTTTTCAACTCCTTGAAACACTCTTCACATTCTTGAGTCGAGACAAACTTTACTCCCTTTCGTGTCAGCTTGTTCATTGGGTTTGAAAATCGTGAAACATTATTCACAAATTGTTGTTAATACATAGCTAGACCCAAAACATTATGGATCTCCATTACAGAAGTTTTCATGGGCCACTCTTCAATTGCCTTTGTCATGGAAGGTTCTACAGATATCCCTTCATATGAGATAACATGCCCCTAGAATGATACGTCCTCTATCTATAAATCACATTAATTGTACTTTTCATACAATGTATTCCTTCACAATGTCTATAACACTGTATTCAAATGATCATCATGTTCCTCCTTCCTCTTGGAGAATATTAGAATATCGTCGTTAAAGATTACCAAAAAGTTTTCGAGGTAATCTCTAAAGACTTTATTCATTAAATCCATTAAAATTTGTAGAGAATTAGTGAGAATAAAGGGAATCACTATGAACTCATAGTGTCCATACCTCCTTCAAAAGCCATTCTTGGGAATATATTCTTTCCTCACCTATAATTGGTGATATCCCAACCGAAGGTCCACCTTAGAGAAATAACAGGCCCCATGAAGTATATAGAACAAGTCATCTATCCATGGAAGGGGATACTTGTTCTTTATCGTGATTTTATTGAGCTCAAGATAATCAATGTAGAGAAGCATTGATCCATCCTTATTCATGACGAAGATGACTGGTGCACCTCACAGTGAAGCACTCGATCATATAAAACCCTTCTTCAGATTATCCTGTAACTACTTCTTCATCTCCCCCAACTCTATAGAGGACATTCTATAATATTTTATTGATATAGGCAACAATCCAGAAATATGATCAATTGAGAACTCATCCTCACAATTAGGAGGAAGACCAGGAAACTCTTCTGGGAATAAAATAGTGTAATCCATCACGATGGGAATGTCTTCAAGAATGATTCTTTCCTTTGTCTCAATCATTTTAGATAGATAAGCTTTCTCATAATGAAAATTTTTATGAAACCCATTTCTCTCCTATGGGATCTACCAGGATAAAATTATTATGAAGACCACATATTTTCATGGGTTATGCATTGATGAAATGATGTAATGATTATGAAACCTATCTTTTTTCCATAGATTTTGATGTGATGAAATGTTTATAGAAATCGTTTTATTTCATGGGTTATGGTATGTTGAATTTTTATGATCATGTGTAACATATAAATATGGTTTAATTATGAGATTGGTGGAACCTATATCTTCATCTAATGAATTGGGTAAAGATTTATATCTCATGAGATATAAAAAAATGGAATGGGGAGTGATCCTAGATTAGTAAGGGAATTATTCTGATAATATGAACATGGGAGTGAAGCTCTACTACTATGATATTTTGGGGAGTGAACCCATTATACTATGATATAATTGTCTATGATCCTTGAAAACTATGGAAATTATTTTCTATAGCTATGTGTGTGCCAAAAATAAATGTCTTATTCCAATGTTATGCTCTTATATCTTTTTTTTATTCTCTTATAAATCAAGTCTTATTAGCTACAAATATTTATTACATGACTCAAGATTATGATATTTAATATACTGGGTATGGTTTTCTAATTTTATGCACATATTCTTATACCATTATATTCATGTTATGCATACATGTCTCCCTTTTTACCCATAATGAGTATATGAACTCACCATTAATTAGGATTCATTTTATCAAGTTATGATCAAAGGTTTTATATAGTGTATGTCTATAATTATTACTAAATGGGAAGATATTTTTGGGAATCATTGAAGATATTTCACCAGATTAGATTATTGTGTTCTATATTTCTAACGGCATTAAACTATCATGGTCCCCAAGCATTTTCTTTGTAATACAATTAATATTCATCTAAAAAGATGTAATATCAATGTTTAATAAGCCTATGTCACTATATTTGGTATCTCAGAAATGGTTTAGTTTTCATTTAGAATCTATGATGAAAAAACATTAGTGATACCATAAGGGATATTTCAAAGGATATATCTAGGTATGTATCTAAAGATAAGTATATGAATAAGTCAAATGTTAGGAAAGTGTCCTATAAATTTGTTAAATGATAGAGTGAGTGGTTTCCATGAAATTATATCCCCTTTTAGATATTAAAAGTGCATGTGGATATAGAGAAGTGGTACCTAGTGGTTATGACACAAAAAATGGTGAATTGAGTTAGACTCAATCGTCACCTTGTGCATGACTATAGGCCTTACTACACAATTGGTTTGAATCTATATGGAGATATTCTTTGATAATTATCAATCTTGTTTTAATCCTTAATGAAGGATTTAAAAAGTTAATGACTATGTATTATGTAGGATAAACCAAAGGTGTCATAGATTAAAAAGTATGTGTCATTATTTAGATACCATATAAGTGATTTCCAGGATTATATGGTTTCTCGTTATAATTATAATTATTCAAACTATGATTTTTGGTTTCAGTCAATGATTGGAACCATAGGAAATAGGGATAACATTGAATATGAAAGACAATATGATGATGATAATTCAAATGGCATGATGACTAGTGTGAAGGATGTTGTGATTATTTTTAATGGGAAATTATAAAATAAGATTAACAATGTTCACCTTACCAAACTCTCAGACTCATAAATGGAGAAAGGATAAGTTTTTATGATAGGCCAGGTAGTAGAGACCATTTATGAAAGAATATTTAGTTTCATTTATGTTAAGAAAGAGTGTAGAAGTACTCAGGGGAATGCCTAAAAGGAACAAGAAGATGTTTTGGGTGTAGAAAATAAGGATAAAAATATAGTGACTACAAATAAAAAATGAAAAGTATGTTTAACACAATTGATGAGAATAAATTTCTCCATAAGAAGTCATCATTTATGGTTGAATACATAAAATGCGAAAAGAATGGGAATTAGTAAAATGAATTCCCTAAAGGGAAATCTCACCTATAAAATAAGAAAGGGTGTACGAGTAATTGTTTTTTTAGTGATAATGAAGATACTACATATTATATACAAAAAGAAGAATTATTATTGAATAAAATGTAAAAGTTTGGTTAATGGTGTTAGAATAAAGTAGAATGATTTATGTATTTATTTATTGGGATTAAAATAAATATTTTATTACCAGTGGTATTTTGGTTATTAGAATCATTAAACATCAATCAATTATTCCACATTAGTTTTTCATTAATTACATTAAAGAATATAATAAATGATATTGATGGATTAAATTTTTGATTTAATATTATGTTCATATTTTGATTACGGAAAGATAACCCTTAATATACTCGTGGGGTTGATAAAATGTTGTTTAGTTTGTATAAAGAGATGATTGATATGGATAATGTAAATTTGATAGTATTGATGAGATAATTACTAATAAAATATTTTTTAAAAAATTAGTTTATGCTATCATTGATAGAGTTTACCACATTATTGGAACTATGTAATACGTTTAATAATAAATTGTTATATTCAAGTAATGTGGAAGAATCCATGTTTTCATTTACATTTTATAGTAATTCTAGTTTTTTAGTATGCTTCTAGAGAATATATAACCATGATATTCACATATTTGGAATGTGAACAATAATATATTATTAATGATATTTTTACTATTAATGTTATTATAAAATTAGTTACCTTCTTGATAAAGTTTTAATTTTGAATGGATCATAAGGTTAACTATTTATGGATTAGTTTATGTTGAACATTGGATGAGGTTTTAGAGATTAGCATATTACTTTACCAAATGATGATTTACCCATATAGGATAACTAGTGTTATCTTCTTTCAACTAAAGATATATGGAATGACTTGTCATTATATTTTTGAATCTTATACTCTGTTAGTGTTTCAGGCACAATAAATTTACCTTTATTTCATATAATAAGAGATGAAGAGGAAATCGATCATGGAAAAACCAATGGATGAGATTGAGCTTAAGAAATGGATTGAAATCATGTAAATATATCTTCTCATGAAAATTCATCATCTTTTGAAAAATGACATTGAAATAAAATTCTATATCGTTATCTACATCTTTATGACAGTAATGAAAATTTTTAAACTTCGTTGGTTTATATCTTTTTGTTAGTTAACCGTATCTAGACCACCCGCTTTATTTTGGTCAATGATTTATTTTAATCCCTATAATTATTCAGGATTTTATTACATGTCCAAATATCTACTGCCTTCATATCTTCTTATATGTGGAATCTACTTTATGAGTTAATATAGGTAATATTGATGTTTCCAATAATTTCTATTTAAGGGAAGTTTTATTATTCATTTGTATAATATGGGTTTATAAGAAGTAATTTTCTAATATTAAATAATTTATGATTGAAACTAATTTCAAGGGGGGATTCATTTTAAGGGTGGTAAAATTTAACACCCTGAGATTTTGGGAAATATATAATTTTCAATTAAATTTAATGTTTTTAACATTTTTAATTACATTCAAAACTTATTTTTACATGTATCACATGAAATAATGAGTATATATTTCATTATACTCAATACTTATTTGAGGTTATGTTACATGGAAAATATATAGAGTGTATGACACACGACATCGAGCTTTTGAGAACTACGTAATAATATTATTTTAAATACTAACATTATAACTTATCCATTAAATATTCCATTATTAATGCTATAGAATATATTAGAAGAAATATATAAAAAATTTCTTTCCCAGTATAAATATATTTATAAATTCTTATAAAATAATCTAGCAATCTTTAGTAAAGTTATTATAATCTTCATGAAATATTTTTTCTTCAAAAATTAATTTTATTTATTTTTATAGGAAATTATTATAATTAATTTACCAAGTTTTATAAAATTTATTTGAATTAATAATCTTCATTTTTTAAATCATAGTATCAAAAATTAACATGTGGTGAAATATATGTATTTTTATGAAAATGTTGAATTTCCAGTGAATAGTGAAAAATATTAATTATTGTAAAACTATAATTTTTTCAATAAATTAAGTAACATAGAAACACCATTATGTTTTAATGTTATATAATTATTCTTTATTTATTTTTAGTCTTCTTAATTACATTTTAATTAACATTATATGTATGTATAAAACCTTAAACATCACATAATCTTGAGTTTTAAGTCAATAATTCATTCTATTACATTGTGAATCTTTTTAGATATAGTTTTAGTGAATTAGGTGATAAATATTACATAAAAACCCATATATTACAATTATGAAACTTCAAATCAGTATCAATTTTGTTCAATTAGAAAATGTTTTTAAATAAATCATGTATTCTTTTCAAAACAAATCATCATGAATTTTAACATGAGTTATCATTTTTTCATACCCATCCTCAATCCTTTCTAAAACAATTATACAAAATATGGGATGAGCACAAAAATATCAATAATTGATATAAAAAAGAATAAATAAGTTATTCCATTAATAAGGAAAATGAAACTGTATGAAAAAAATTACTTTTTATCAAATTTATTTGAGATAATGTAAAAAATTATTTTCACCTGTAGACACACAAACTTTTAGCTCAAAGAAAATCATTAAAATTTGTAGAAAGAAAATGAAAATACCTTTTGGAAACATAGATAATCAAATACATATACCGGTTTAATCTCATGTTAGAAATAACATGAGCCTAGTTAAATTAATCTGATCAACCATGTAGTAAGTCCATCCTTATTTCCTCGAAAGACTAAGTGCATTACCCAACGAATTGAATAACAATCAGGGTGCACTGAAAGCTATAATGGGCTAATATTTCACAATCTGGGTGCACCCATATTATAAGCTATAACATACTTACCTAATTATATATAAGTGCACCCATTTCTCATGTATAATTCACAATTACCATATCATGAATAAAAAATTTTATCCTTGTAATTTTTATCAAAAAAACATTGAAAACTCTTTTAACCCCAAATGTAAAACACTTTATGGTATGAAAATACCATTTTATTTTAAAAATAACTTTTAAAATATAAAAAATGTGCACATAATGAAGAAGACATATAATTTTAAAAATAACTATGAAAATTTATAAAGGAAACACTTATCATCAAGGCATCCAGATGGTAGAAAAACACCACCATGATGTAAAAGTTAAAAGAAATTCGTTTTTCTTTTGTAAAAAAACATTAAAATGATATTTTTAAAATAATGACCCCTTTTTTCACTTTTAATTTTCCATGTATGTAAATTATCTTCCTAAATAATAAAATTATGATTATTTTATAATTTTTTAATAACCATTTTAAATTTAATTATTCTCTTAAAATTTCTTAATTCAATGTTATATACAAATACTAAATCATTTAAGTTAACCTTATATTCGTTGACGATATTCGGTACTTATAAATATCATTACATTAGTATTTTGACTGTGGTAAATGATGTAATTATGAAATAATATCTAGTAAAATACTCATGAAATAATTATATTTTTATAATTCAATTAAAATTATAAATTCAGCTATTATGCATGGTCATGAATAATTAACTATGTTACAATCAAGGAGATAGTAGGTCGTATGTACATATGAGTAACGTTTGAATTTTTCATCAATAATTATGGAAATAAAGAAAAAATTATATTATATTTAAAACATGGTAATAACATCATATTTATCATATTTATTTTTTAAATATTCATATATATATATATATATATATATATATCATCCAAGAGAAGTGGTGATAAAAAACAAATCACATCGCTTCATGGAGGTGGTAGTCCACACATATGCAAGAATGACTTTATCATTTTTTTTGAATGGAATGGTAAGAATTTAAATGACATATCATATTTTAAGAATGATAAATTTATCATGAATATTATATATATACATTTATTACATAATTATAACTATTTTTGAAGTATTGTGATGGAAAACTAATTACATTTTAGTCTTTCGTACACTTAGATAATGAATTGTTTATCCATTTGATAGAAGTAGAGAGGGATATAGACCAAACTGAAAATATAAAAACCTCAAACTATATAGATGATACATTAGTTTTTATTTTATCATTGTTGATAAAGATTATAAGGAAGTGGAAGATGAACCAAAACTAAATTATGTAGTTGAAAACTGTACCTTCTAACATAGAAAACAACCATTTCATAACAACATAAAACCATTATGGATTGTTTTTTGACTAAAATAAAACATATAGAATACGGGGAGGGGTTATGTGATGAAAACATGTGTGTATTGGTTGAACTAAATTGGTGTTTATGTGTGTGGTATTGAGAAGAAGAGGACACTTTTATAAGAGTGCGGAGGGGCACACTTGGAATTTCTCAAATTATGAAATTAATATTAATTAATTTTCAATTAAGAATGGATTAAAAGTGATTTATTTAGAATATAAGTTGATAATGAGTAAGAATAACATCATAAAATATAAATTATATAATATTTTTCTATATTTATACCCTTATGTTTTGGTTTAAATCCATATTTAAACATTTTAACTCTTACCATGACAACATGACCTTTTACAAATTTAGGGTCAATATAGTTACTATAAAATGAAAAAACCCTAAATAAAAAATGATTTATATTTTAAACCATAATATATTCTCTTCTTATAATAAAATAATTTTTATGGATTTAATATCTTTTAATAAAATATTGTTTACTATAAAATATTCATAATGTCAATTTTACGAACTATTTATTATTTGAATTTAATAATATCATGATAACAAAAATTTAAAAAAACAATTATATTATATCCATATAATTTCAAGTTCATCTATATAATTAATTTATAAAAAATTTTATCTCAAATTATATTTATTTTAATATTTTTAATATCATATATTTAATTTTTTACTACAATTGAAAAATTTCAGGATCAATATTGTGAAAGAATTGAAGATAATTATTTCATCCATAAAAATTGAATATAAAATAACATGAAGAATACAAATATTTTTTCTTTAAATATTTTATTTTTATTTAAACATATCATCTAAATAATATCATATTAAAAATATTAGACTATTAAAAACAAGAGTATGACATTTTTGACTTTTCTTTAAATAAAATATTTTAATGGTTATAATCATATACAAATGTCATAAAACTGTCATATAATCAAAACATGAATTAATATGGAAAAAATTTGATTATCAAAACAAATTGGGGCACATTTTAGGGTTATTTTCTAGTACAAAACATTTTACTTTTACACTTAATTACCCAATTTACCATTTACCGTGGTAATAAAATTCACTATGTTTACTATTCATATTGTCAAAAAATTAAAGGGTCATATTAAATAAATTTAAACCCTATTATTCCAAATATAAAATAAAATTTTTAAAAATTAAAAAATATATAATTTATGAAATTAAATTTATAATGAAAATGGAAAAAAAATAAATGAAAAATATTTTTTCAAAAAAATGTATTTTTAAAATATAAAATATTTTTATACTAAATTAAAGTATCAAAAATATTTAAAAATCCATATTTTTAATTTTTTATATACAATTGAACTAATTAAAATTTAAAGCTAATAAAAAACATAATTTTACCTTATAAATACTTCAAAATAAAAAATGTTTTAATAAAAATCAATATTTTTCACTACTCACTAGAAAACCAATTTTGTTAGAAAATTATAAAAAAAATACATTATAATATTATTTTGACATGATGAATTTAAATATTAAATTATTTTTCATAAATTAAAATTATATAAATTTAAAATTAAGCATTTTAATTTAACCTTAAAATAAACGAGTATAATAAAACTATTTCCTTTTATATTTAGTCATTTCATAACATATTTATAATAAATATCATTATTTAACTCAAGAATAACAATAATATGATAAAACTATTCTATTAATACCTAGATTCTTACATTATCCCCCTATTATAATTTTTCTCCTTGTAATTTTATTAACTTATTAAAAAACTGCAAATACATTTCCCTCATAGCATTTTCTAATTCCCATGTCGATTCTTAAACCATATGAGTTCTGCATAAAACCTTAAACTAGTGAATTAACTTGTTTCTAAAATACTTTCTCACTATGGTCAATAATTTAAATACGTCATTCCATATAAGAAATGATATATTTCAATAGAACTATTTCAGGACTCAAAACATTAGATTAATCTGGAAAAAACTTTATTAACATCAAAACATAAAAAAAATCACCTAGGATAATCATGGAGTCAAATCCACTTGATACGAATGTTATCCAACATTCAATAAGATTTCATATGGTCCAATGAACCCGGAATTTAATTTTTTTTCTAAAGGCATAACACTTTTCAAAATAGGTATTTTAAGAAAAACATTATCACCTAACCCAAATTAACTATCTTTACTCTTGTTATCTACAAAACATTTCATCCTGTTCAAAGCTATCCATATATGTTGTTGAATCATTTTCACCTTTTCAGACACTTACACTACCAGTTATGGTCGAATTAATCTTTATTCACCTACGTGATCCCAAAATATTGGAATTCTAAACTACTTTCAATATAATTCCTCAAAAGGTTACATCTATATACTCGGAAAAAACTTTTATTATATAAAAATTAAACTAATGAAATATGTTAATACCAACTTCTTTGAAAATCCATTGGGCAAGAAATGGGCATATTTTCCAAGGTATGCATTTTTCATTCCTAATATCCATCAGATTATGGATGAAAGGCTATGCCGAAATTAAATTCAATACCCAATTTCATCTTAAGGAATTTTAAAAAATAAAAGTAAACATGGGATCATGGTCATATATAATTAAGAGGGGAACTCCATGTAACCTGGATATCTCCATAAAATATAGTCACGAAATTTTTCACTAAAGAAAAAACCTTTATGATTGGAATCAAAAGTTAATATTTTGTTACTTCATCAACAATAATCTAAATTGAAGTATTTAATCCATATGTCGTTGATAATCCTACCACAAAATCATTGGATTTACTTTTCCATTTCCAATATAGAACTAGAAAAGGTTGTATAATCCCCTTTGGTAATTGTTATTAAACATTAACCCACCGACAAGTAAACTATTTTATGGTTAATTCATTAATATCTCATTTAATTCAATCCTATAATTAATACATCTAATGGTATTCATTCATCTTAGTACTTCCAGGATAAACAAACAATATAGAACTATGAGATTTATTTAACAATTCCCTCTTTGATTGAGAATCATAAAGCAGACATAATATCTTTCAAAATCTCAAAACGCAATCTTTGTCAAGGTTAAATTTTGGAAACTTACCCATTATAACAAATTATATATTTTTCATTAACTGATGACATTTTTTTGAACTTTATTAATTCTATCTAGAAGAGATTATTGCATTGACTCCTGAAATATAATAGAGTACATTTGTACACCCACAAATTCCAATCCAAAATTAATTTATTAATTAACCAGAGGGTCATGTCCAAAATGAAACATGGTTTTTTTATCAATATTTATTCAACTCAAATAATCTTACACATTATTTTATTTTCTAGGATGGATGTAAATAATGAAATAATAATCCTTAATAAATTCAACCAATCTTCTCAACCCCATTTTGAACTATTATTGAGTGAATACAAACTTAAATTTTTTTTATTAGTATATATTTCACAGTTCTCTTCATATAAACGATACCTCCAAATTTTGAAATAAAAAATCAAAAAATATAATTAAAAATAATAGGATTGATAATTTGACTCCAAATGTTTCAATTTCCATGAGATATAATAAATTACCTAATCAATCTAGATCAGAACAGAACCTAGTCCCTTCAATGAATCATTATTATTTGTAGAAAAATCATTATTTCTTTAGGGAAGTAAAATATTTGGGTATGTAACACCCCAACCATGTAAATTACTTAATTTTATTTCTTCATTGATATTAGAACTATTGTTTGAGTTTGGGTTAACTTTCAGTTTGAATTTTTGAGTTTATGTTGAAATATGAATGTTTTGGGTTTGGCATCAAGGGGTGCATAGTTAGCACACAGTCAGGGGAAACTATGAGGCTTCACACGGGTAACCCTACAACTTATAATGGGGAGCAATGGGTAAAGATCAAGGGTTTTGAATGGTTTTAGAAAAAATTTAGTAACCATGCATGATGTTCTATCCATTTAAAATGTAGAGACCTCATGGTTTATGCATGGATTGGAAAACCAGATAGCCAAATAATGAAAGCTGCCAATATTCTTAAATTTTTGATATTCCATGTTTTCCCCTCTAATATTTTAACCCCATCTCAGGAGTTTTCTCCCCTGTTCAACCTGGGTACACTAAGGGGTCCTCTAAGCTCCTCCTCTCTTTATCTCCTTCCATTTTTTGAAGACCCTTTAAGGTTCTAATTTGAGTTTCCTTTGGATTCTAGGTCAATTTCATATTCTATTAATCTTTATCCTTATTTTATTAGTTGTTCTTAGTGGGGTTTTGATTTTGTCTTAACCCTAGAGGCAAGGGTTGATGTGTGGTGAACTTTCATTTATGTTATGGTGTGATGATTCTCTCTAGGTCTTAGATATTCTTCCCCACAATGTTTTATTGCATTTAAACATCTTTGTGTTAGTTGTTTCCACCAATTTACTTTTTGTAACATTCCATTTTATTCTTGATCTTTCCGAAATAATTTATAAATTTTTTTACCTTTCCCAATATGTGTAAACGTAAATTTAATTTGTGTTTTCTTGGTGACTAATTTGAGGTTAAATGGTTTTGAATGGGTCCATTATTTATGGTCATATTAACATGCACTTATGTTATTTGTTAAAATTACAATTGTGTTTTAATGTGAATTTGGGATCTTGTGGTGTAATTTGGATTTGATTACTTTTTGATGGATTGGGAGAAATTATAAATTGGTCATGATGTATAGTTTGGATGACTCATTATGGTATAATTATTTGTAAAAAAATGTTTTTGAATGATTATCTCATATTTTAAATTCTTATTGGTGATGTTGTAATTGTGTAACTTATTGTGTTTGTTTAAGGGAAAGTGGTGTTTCTTGAAAATTAATTTTGAATGATTTCCTAGGCACATTAAGTTTTTCATTCGATGTTATCACATCCATGCGTGTATGGGGTGCACACAAATATTTACATACAAATGTTGATAACACTTAAGTGTGATCCAATTTTTTCTCAAAATGTATCCTTTATTTATAAATGGTTTATTGGAACTCTTGGTGACTTTAAAATTGGACTCATATGTGTTGTTCAAAGCTTGTACCATTTTAAATTTTGAGATAGATTTTGGTTAATGATTAGCATAAAGGTCCATTTTCACTTTTCATTTTGTTACATATTTCACTATAATTTGTCAATTGTTTTGTAATTGTATATGAATTGGAAATTTTAAAGGACTATTTGGAACATTGTGATGTTTTGGAATGGGGGGTTTTAATGTTATGCGATTTGAAGGCCTGATTAGTATTTTATAATGTTTGGGAAACGTTTTGAAACTCAAATGATGTGACGCCCTGACTGGAACATGTGAATGGCTTGTTGTGAGATGGGTACCTCTATGGAGGATTCCCTAAAGAGAGGGTTATCACATAGGAAGTTTCAGTGTTTGGGGTAGCCAAGTGAGGCACACAACTCTACTCAGACATGTAAGTCAGAGGAACTCATCCACCACACCTCCACACTATCTTCTTTGGGAAGCACTGACTCGCCCGCATGGTTTTAATTATGCTACAAAAATGCATCTTGGTGGGGGAAGGACCCCTCTTCCTCAGGCATTTGAAGCATGTCGAAAAACTCCCACACAAGGTCTTTCCCAAGCCATGAACAATCCATGAGTAAGTAACAAAAAGGAAAGAGTACCACCTAAAAATGTCTACCAAAACCACTATAGAAAGCATAAAGGACACAGAGTGTACCTCCATCCAACCATGATTCCTCTGGTTCAACAACCTCTATGGCCTGCAGTTTTCCTTGTCCCCAACCTCCATGTCCATGAGCTCTGCATGGGCCACCTGGGGTAGGTGGTGGTGGTATTTGATATCACCTACCACCAACCATTATTGCACCAGCTTTGTCGCCACCTCTGATGCCTTGCAGACCTCTGTACTCAAGACGTTGTTGCTTCCATGGAGGCTTGTCAACCATCTCCCTCTCAGATGCACGGTGGTTCAGACACTCTATATCAAGATGCCCCAGGTCGTTTCAGGTGTAACACCACCTCTCCTGCGGTAGACCAAAAATGTCTTGAGATCCCTGAGAGACTTGAGCCTTTGATCCTCCAACTTGAGGTCGCCTTCGGAAATGCCACATATGTCTGAAAACCTGAGCCTTCCATCAGCTACAAGATAAAAAACCGGCTGACAAGGTCCCATCCCCTGTGTTCCCAGCACAAACTGGCGGAATCACCTCATCCAGAAAACTCTCCACCACTAAGGCCCGCTCTAGTACTCCATCATAGGTGTATAGGCACAAGGAAAACATACCTACCCTAATGTCTCTATGTAGGCCCTACTCGAAGGTTCGAGCCTCAAATAATGGGTCTCTAACCATATCTATAGAGTAGCATGATAGGTCTCTAACCCTCGGTGAGTACTCCGACACATCCATTCCCTCCTATTGAAGTTGCAGAAGCTCATGGATCTGCAATGACCTCAGCGTAACAAGGTAGAACTCCTCCCTGAAGAGTCGCTCAAACTCTTCTCATGCTGGAATCCCCTCTTCATGGGTCTGCATCACCAAAATCCACTATCTCTTGGACGAACCATGCAGATGACTTGCTGTTGGGACCACCATCTGATCTGGAGGTGTCCTCAACAGGCAAAAAACTTAGGTAACTACTTCGAGCTAGTCATATGATGCCTGGGGGTCTGGATCACCCTAGGACCTCAGAGGTCACTACCCCTAGAACTCATACAATGCACTTAGCCTACGTGCATCCCCATCTTGCACTGTCGGCACAACCAGCTACTCGAAAGGTGATGGATCCTCGAGTGGACCACATGGAGGTCCATCCTCAGTACCTACACCCTACCCCAAAGACTCTACTAGGGGCGGATCATTACCACCAAAATGCTATGGAACCCCTAATTTTTTTTGTCATGGTGGCATCCTAAAATATAATCAAGACGCACCCTAGTCAAACAGTATATCTGGGGATCTGACTCAAGAAAAACTAGAAAAACCTGAAACCCAGTCCTATATGATGCATGTAGCATTATGTCCCTACGACAACTGTCATATTGTCCCATGTTGAAAGGAAGGCTATCAGATTCCTAGTGAATGGTTACATCGGCCGCTACACCAGTACTAAAGTCCATGGCCTAAATTCCGTACTAAATACATCCTAACACCACCACTATGCAACCCAAATCAAACTCACAGCTAGACCACCAACGCTCCGAGATCCCAAAGGTGGATCCTCCTCAGATACCACTCTATCATGAACCGAACCAACAGTGCTCGAGCTGCGACTCACCAATCCCACCTCTAATAGGCATGTGTTTGGTGACGAGTACAGAGTAGGCTATCACATGATTAGAGGAATTATCCTATGGTACCTGTATTCATGCACCCACAAACACCTCGGTCCAACAGTGTAGAGATATATAAAATTAAAAATAAAATGCATGCAAACATCTATCCCAAACCAGAGTCCAATAGAAGTACCAAAGGGAAAAAATAGGGCCCGCCAAAAGAAAAATACAAAAACGTCCAACCTGATCAGAAGGAGGGGATCACTTCCAAAGCACCCGCCAGTAAGCTCCATGACACAGATCCGGTAAATACCCAAGTTAGTCTCTCTCACAATGTTATGTCTGCTTCGGTTCCTCCTAGGACTCCGTTGAAAGACATGTGGTCTTCACAAGGCACAAACTTGTGTGGGCCAAGCCTATGTAGGGGTGAGTATAAAAATACTCAGTAGGCCCCCCAAACCCCCAAAATAAAAGTGATCCAGTGAAAGGAAATAGTCATCTCATCCCAACTAGATAAAACCCAAACGAGAGAGAAACTTCATCTCACAAACATCCTCATCTATACACAACTAGTCAGCTTCGCTCAGGTGTATTCCCACACATACAACATGAACACCCTCTTAGGTATGTTCCCATACATATAACATGAAAACCCAGATATACTCATTTCACGCACCAAGCCTCATGATGTTCCAACCTCATCAACTGCGACAGGTACATAACTAGGAGAAGAGACTCCACGAGCTCTGTTATCCCAGATGACACTCGTCTGAGAGATACACGCTCATCAGATATCATCACTGAGAACACCACACTGAAACAGAAGAATTACCAAACTTCTCATATAGGGGATAACTCATAGGGGGTGCTAGGGGATACAAGAACCCACTCATGTAACTCATTGATCACACAGATAGGGGATCACTCCCAGGAACCATTGGGAGATACAACAACCTGATCTTATGCTCCACAAATCACATCACTCATAAAGACGATTTCCGCTCATGTAAATGTGTTCACAATGATACCGAACCCTGTCTGGTATAACTCATGATGTAGGGGATCAAACCGACAATGCACCAACCCTACCGAAACCTCGCGCTGAGTAGGGGATTGTATAACCAATGATTTCACAACCCTACTGTAAACCACATGATGAGTAGGGGATCGTATACCTAATGATATCTCAACTTCACTATTCATGACCCACTACATATGGGATCATATTCTCGATGATGAATCAAATCCTACGGGGTTTAACTCGCTAGATAGGGGATCACCACTTATAGATAAATGGTCATAGCGATACCAAGAACCTGATCTAGGGAAGCGAAGCAAGAGGATCCCACTATGAACCCACTGGAGGGATGCCAGAACTCTATTAGAAATTCATCCTATCGAGGGGATCACAAACCTATACTAAGCTTGTAATCACACACAAACCCTCATGGGAATGAACCAAGTTTGTACACTCAACCACTGCTGGTCCAAACGCTGCTAACCTAAGAAACCTACAACATTTCCACATTGCGCTCCTCCTAGGCCTATACCGATGCCACAATCGTGATCTATGTAGAAAAACATATAGGATATGCTACTTACTCACTCAAAACAGACAACCATTGAAAAATGTATTATTCACCATAGAAAAACCATGTGGTCCCACACATAAATCCCTAATTTCATCAATTGGATCACGCCATAGAGATCCCCTCAAAAAAACACACAAGGTCGACTACTCGTTCATCCATAACGAACAACCAGCGGATAAGTCAAGTTTCTCTGTAAATGCCGAAACCCAGCCCCGTGGGGTCCACAACCTATTATTTATCCCAACACCCAAAAACAATCTTGAAAATACAACCATACCATCTCTGCCTCAACTCCACTAACAGAACATCAATCGGATGCCCTGTGAAGAAGTTACGACCGCCCGAATTCGAATAACAATAAAATCTTATTATATTCAATGTTTTAAGCTCCTGATCCACGATCAAAAACATTAAAACATTATAAACCACCCCAAAGGGTCCGTTATTTTCCAGGGTCATGTCTTCATAGACAGCTCGCGAATCTTAAATCTGATTTGCTAGCAATGGGGGTTTTAAGAATCCTTGAACACAATGAAGGGTTGGACCGGCCTAAACCGGCCGACTGCTCCGGCCGGTGGTTCCCTACGCACGCGGTGCCCTGTGCGCACGTTAGTGACCACAGGTGACCCTCGCTGGGGGTCACCGTTTATTGGAATCATACCACCATGCAAAGGTGACAGTCCCTTCCTCCTGCGGCGCCGCCACGCCACGGCCCGCCGCCGCCTGCGAAGTTTTCGCGTACCGCTAGGGGCACCCGGGGGTCCAAAAGCAGATCTGTGACCTACTGTGTAACCCAGGGAACCATATATACATAGATATGGTTTCAAAATGAATAAAATAAAACCATAAATGTGATCCCGAGATTAAAACTCCAACCCCTTACCACGTAGGAAAAACACCGAAGCATCAGGTGCAGAACGACAACTGCAACGCTCTGAAGCTCGATTCACTGAAGATCGGCACCAAAACGGATGTCTGTGATGCCTTGATCTATCAATGAAGAAGGAGGAGGATGTATTCTCACCGTTTAATACTAAGGAAGAATTAGGGGATAAGATGAATGAGTTATTTTCTTTATTATGTAATTAATGCAACCGCCATCCACGCCCTCGACTGAACCTCCCAGCATATAGAAGTTAATTCACCTATAGGGTAAATGATGTGTTCTGAACCCAACCGCTCACTCAGAATTTAACTCTCAAACTCCATTCAAGAGTTATTCAATGAATCGTCGATAGATAAACATTTTCATTTTTTTACGAAAAGGCCCCAAGTGGCTTTTTCCAAAGTAGGCCCACGCCTGCAATGCTTCCACCCCGCCTAGGGTAAATGACATGCTCCAGACGAAACTGTTCAATCAGATTTTATATCCATGCTACCATTCTAGAGAAAACACATCGCGCCCCCCAAATGCAAGGTATAATTTTTTTTATATTTTTATAAAAATAATTCTGGGAACATCAGGCCTCAGTATCACACACATTCATCACACCTAGCTCTAAAATTATTCGTAGGAATATTCCGAAGTTGACAAGGCCAAAACATGAGTAGCTACATTTCAAATAGCTTTAAAATAATATAATGACTTGGCATGGATATATGTCACATGAAAAGTGTTCATTTAAATTACCAATTGGATTAATTAATGTTATTTAAATTTTATGAAATCATTTTTAATGTTGGTTTCGTTTTAGAAATGGTTCTACAATGTTTCAAACACACATCATTAAAAAGAAAGGGATTTGACCTTTATTTTATTTAAATGGTTTTGAGACCATTTGAACTCATTTTAAATATTAAAGATAATTGGTTCATGAGATTTCATTAAAAAAAATTTGGAAACAGAAGTGTGGTCTGGTGAAAGTTTGTTTGGCACCATTTTCTTTCTACAAGAAAGGTGTGTGTTATTTTTATAAAGTAATTTTTTAAAATCGATGGATTTACAATTTTCTATTAATTTTTAGTTTAATAAACGGTTTTTAGAAGAAATTTGAAATGTTTTCTTTAAATTGGGTGAAAATGGAGTGGATTATGGAAAACCATTGTGAAATATGAATTATAAGTTTATGTGAAGTTGTTTTATAATTGTTTTAGACCTTTATTTGAGCCCTGTGTGACTATTTTTATGTATTTTTTCCCCATGATATATTAGGGGATATAGTTTATTTATTTATATTTTTATTTTTATTATCTAATATGTGGAATGTTTTTCTTATTGTGAGGGTGTAGGTGGTGATGTGTGAATTATTTTAAATTGATTTATATTTGAATTATGTAATTTATTATATGTTCTCAACTCTATTTGACTTTTAATGGGAGTCCTTGGAAGATAGTAGTTAACCTGTATTAGAGAAATCCCTAGTATGATGTAGTTGGATATCTAGATAATGTTTCATGGATAAACCTTGTTGGATATACTGATTGGGTTTATCATTCCTGTGATCTATAAACCTTTACAGTGGCTTGTGGTTATGGTAAAATCCCATGATATTTATTTTTCGAGAGTATGATGGGACTTTTAGGGATATTGAGAAGATCAATAATATCAAACATTAATTCTAATCTTTATTTTTGGTATTTATAACATGAAACATTGAAATATTCCTATGATTTTTAGGTCCTTCTCAGGAAACTATAAGGGACTTTTTTTCCTGATTAGGTTGTATCCCTAGCATGATTTATTGTATTACACTAGTGTTTGGTTATTGTCTATTATTTTTCTTACTTGAAACATTGGATCTATTAGTGATGTGTTTATATCCTTGAGTGTGTTTGTTTTAATTTACAATGAGTTCTTAAAAAAAATTGAAAGTGTGCTTTTAAAAAGGGAAAAAAATTTGGTTATCTATTAAAAAAATAAGAATCAGTTTTTCCGTAATGTATTTTTTTGAAAAATGGGTTTTCTAGAAATATTTGGAAATAGGAATAAATTATTTTTTCAATTTATTTATATTTTATTAGAAACCCACTTTCCTGGGTTTGAAATGATTTATCTAAAATTTTTATCCATCCTCAATTTCTTACTTATACAAGGTGTTTGTTTGAAACCATGTAGTTGGTATGTTATTTCTCATGTTTTTTGAAGAACATGAACAACATATTTTATATCTTATATTCAAGAAACAATTTTATGAGTCTCATTAAAAATAAATTTCCACAGTCTGGGTTGGTGTAACCTATTTTGTTGTTAGCTCACACTAATATAAGTCTTTTACAGGTTTCTAGTACCCAATATAATATTAGTTATTTGGTCAGGGTTTATCTATGGATTAAAACATAGGATGCGGTAAGTTACCAAGGGTCAGTAATGGTGATATTGGATTTGTTTTTGTTTTTTTAAATTTTTTATTTTTGGGATGTTGTATCGTTCGTTTGGACTAAGTTGATTATATTTATCTACTTCCACTTTGAATTTACTTCTATTGTTTATCCTTATATGAATGTTTATAAGTTATATCATTTTTTGATGGTTTATTTATTATTTCATCCATTTTATAATTTTATATCTATTGTAACTCCACTGTATTTAATTAATGAAAAATATATTCTGTTTCATATTTCACACAAAACAAAATTCTTAAAGAACCTGTATAATATATCAATGTTATAACCTAAACGTCAAATTGGAATATATGAATATTATTAAATAATAAAATAAATTTATATGTGTGTGTGTGTGTCTATTATTGTGTGTTATAATCAATATAAATTATTTATAAATTTTTAAAAAATAATCAATTAATTTTTACTAAAGTTATTTTATTCTTCAAAAATAAAATTCCTTCAAAAATGATTTTTATTTATTTTAATAGAAAAATTATAATTAATTTTATAATTTTTAGAAAATTCATTAAATAAAATAAAATTAATATTTTAAATTAGAATATCAAAATTTACTTTTTTTAAAAATTTGGTATTTTTTTGGAAAATATTGATTCTTCAATGAATAGTGAATAATATCGATTTTTTGTAAAAATGTAATTTTTCTAAATAAATTAATAAATTTTATAGTGCCATTATATTTTGAATATGACTTAATATAACATATGTTTTATTTAATTATATTTAATTCACTTAATTTATTTTGAATCTAATTTATATTGGCTTTAGTTTAAGTTTGTCTTTGGGTTTAAAAATGGTATTTTTCAGAAAACTATTTTAAAGTTCACAATGATTGTCTTTTTCAATTAATTAAGGAAATATAACAAATAATGACTTAAATAAAATTTTTATATCATTTATAAATAAATATTTATTTAATTATTATTATTATTCATGGAGTTAATATAATATCATCTTTTCCTTCAATAATACACTTCTTGAAAACCTAATTTTCACCGCGTCTGTATGATTAATTTAAAATTATATTTTTACAACTTCTGGGAATTAAATTTGTTAAAATAAATTTAATATTTTGACTCATAATAATTCATAATATGTAATAATTTCAACATAATTTTTAAATAGAATTAAATTTGAAAACATAAAAAATAAATTCTCGCAGTTAAGGTGGAAATGGGTTTATCGGGTGTTATATTAAAATGAAAATGTTAAAAAAAGACCTCAAAATTTGTCTAAAAACTATTATATGGAAATATTTAGACATTATATTGTCTAAGTATCTATATATATCCATTTGGGATCCTTTTTAATGTAAAAAATGTGGGTACACTTTTTTCATTTCCAAAATTACAAGTGTGTAACTCACCTCACTTATAAAAGGCCACCCCCAAACCTCTCTTATTCACTTCTTCAAATGCATTTTGTTTCAGAAAAGACCATCCTAAATAACTTCCCAACATATATAACCTCACACTATAATCATTGTTTCATAAAACCATTCTAGTAATACTTTATGAATAATCCTAAAGTCGTGGTCCAAGAATATGTAAAATTCATAACTATGTGTTTTTGTATTATTTCTTCTTCCACAACCTTCAAATATACATAAAATATTCTCATATGATAACAACAGTATATATTATACACTAATATGATATTATTTTAATTTAATAACCTAAATTCCTCTCCTCCTCCATAAAATGGGACCCAAGATCATCATTCATTTATATGTCAGACTACAGCCTCAGGAACTAATGCCATTCGTTTTCCATCATAGCCTCTCACAGCCTGTTGAAATGATGTATTTAAAGTAAATTTATATATATATGTGATAATTTTGACATTTATATACTTATTTTTTCAATATATAACTTATAAAATTTTAATTTTATTTATCTGGTGGATATAATGATGTCATTCGTGTGTACGGAAAACTACAGCCTCACGAAGTGTTGTGATTCTCTTTTCATAAACGCTTTACATGAAGGGTAATAATTTTTATGTTAATGAATATATGTGATATACATGAAATAATAATTATATTAGTAATATATTTATCCTTAATAAAATATAGTAAATCATTTTTCTTACCTTTTCACTCACTGGAAAATGATAATGTTCTCTCTGTACGAGTGGACTGCTACCTTCATAAAGAGATGTGACTAAATTTTCCTCAAAAAAACAACATATATTACATATATAAGTATATTTAAATAAATAATATGGTATATATGATATTATTATAATTATGTAAAGATAAAATATTACTTACCTTGTGATGGCCCAGGCCCCCATGCCCCACCCCTTTTCCAAAATCTTGATCCTAAGGGTGGTGTCTCGGTGGGTGCGACCGATCGTCAGGTGACCGATCGGCGGGCGACTGATCAGCGGGTGACCGATCGGCATGCACCCGATCAGTGTGACACGATCGGTGCCCCACCGACCGGTGTGCCACGATCGGTTTGTCACCGATCGGTGCCTCACCAATTGGTGTGACCGATCAGTGTGACTGATCGGTGTGTGACACTATCTGTGTGTCAACGATTGGTGCCTCACCGATCGGTGAGACTGATCAGTGTGACCAACCGATGTGTGACACTATCTGTGTGTCACCGATAGGTGCCTCACCGATTGGTGCGACCGATAGGTGCCTCACCGATTGGTGCGACCGATCGGTGTGTGGTAGGATCGGTGCCACCCGGCCTTGTCGGGTTTTTCTTCTGAAGTTTCTCCCGTACACCACTTTTGGCCTTTTAACCTTTTGTAAGTTGTTCAAGGCTATTTTTAAGCCCTTAATAAATGTTTAAATTCCTAAGGGTGGGGTGACCCTCAACGGACCCAGTTGTGTGTCCGCGTATCATGCCCCTCCGTTTATATAAAATCCTTTAAATTCACAGCTTTTATCACCTTTTTTGATGGGAATCATTAAATAACAATTAATCCCTTCGTGTGTAACCACCCAAACACGTGGGAAACCACGATCCTACTTTAAAGATGTTCAAATCCCCATATCCTGTAACAACGGGATCATATCTATATATCGCATGGGAATTTCTTCGTCTTCTTCCTTTGGTCCGGCCACATTTTCTTCCCAGTGCGTTTGGAGTCTCCCTTCCTGAGACAAGAGGAGAGTCTATGCTGAAAGCTTTCTGCTCACCCTTGGAGTCCCCGATGTTCCTGGCACGTGGAAAACTTTGATCCTTGATCAACCAAGTAGGGTTTTTTCCTTCGTCTCTCGTTACTGTGTATCATGCGGGGTGGGTATGTTATTGTTTCTGTGGGGATTGATGAAACCAAACTTAATGAAGATAATGAACGGACCATTAAAGAATGAAGGGGGTGTGATCAATGTTCTATTGTACTATTTTATGTTGATATGTGTTGTGAAATGTATGGGCTTGTGCTCACTGAAAATCATGGTCGTTGGTGGTCTTTCCTTGCGTCCTAATGAACCCTTTCCTTTTGTGATGACTAAATAATTGTAACATGGAAATTGGTTAGTCACCTAAACTCAATTTGGTTTAAATGGATGTTTAGTAAAATAATAATCCTTGTGTGATCACCTCGGTTAACAAACTGAAAGAAGAATATAATGAATAATGTGCTTGAACTGGAAGTTTCCCACTCTATTTTGGTAATAGGTGTGTTGTTCTTCTTGGTTATTATGGGAAGATGTGAATCGGGATGGGATCATCTATTGTGGCACGGTTTTGGGTTGTGAATTTGTATCTGTGTGGGTTGTATCTCGGGGCATGATTTGGTTCCCGTAATTTGAGGGATCTCACTTATCCATGTGTTTTTGTGACTTCACAAGAGAACCGGGTGTGAATGCTTAAATTTTTTTTGGATGTTTCTCTTTTCCTGGCTTGTGGTTATGCCTATTAGTTGCCTAGTATGGTAGAATCCACCTAAATGGGATCACTTGAACATGTAAGAAAGATTGGTTTAAAGGGCTATTGGTTTTGGGAATGAGTTGTCACTTGGCCGTGAGTGTCGTATCTTTCTCTTATGAATGAACAGTAATGAGGGTGTTTGTTCTTAGGTTGGCTTTGGGAACCCTAGGTTGGGATGAGTTCTTGTTAACTATACATATATATGTAGTTTTTATGTTTCTTATTCACTCCCCACCCATGTTGAGCAATTAGTTCCGAACACCCCCATTTCATGGGGGAGGGTGTTTTCCCAACACTCCTATTAGTGGCTGGTTATTAAGTCCTTTTATGCTCCCTTTCTCAAATAGTTCAAGATTCTTCGTGCTAGATGTGACGGCCTGAGGATCATTATATCCCAAGATTCATTAGGAAGGGTAGTTGTGGTGGTTAGGCCAAGTGTGTGCGGGCAGGTTGTTCCCAAGAATCTTCAGGATGAGGCCCGGGTGTCTTCGGGCGTGGCAGTAGTTGTTATGGCCCAGGTGTTTGTGGGTGTGGTTATGCATGGTGGTTTTGGCCCAAGCGTTTACGGGCAGGATGGCGGTTGTGTCCCAGGTGTTTGTAGGCAGGATGTTTGGTTGTGGCCTAGGTGTGTGCGGGCGGGGTGTGGTAGTGGGACTACGGTAAGAATGGCGGGATTGGTACGATGCATAGTATATCTTCAATAAATAGTGGGAAAGATGCATGGGGTACCCAGACATCGATTTGTTATTACTATACATTACTTGACTTGCGTTATTTGGGGAGTGTGCCTTGGTGAGGATTTGGTGGATAGTTTACCTTGCTAGATGTTTTTTTATCTCTTTTTCTCATAAGGCATTAGAATGCCTCTCCACTTTTGCACGAGGGCCTTTGGTTTTCCCTACTGAGTATACTTATATGCTCACCCTACGTATATAATCTTCTTTCAGGTTTCTAGGAGGACTTCAGAGATCATGAGGGACCGTACTAGCTCAGACCTTGGGGAAGTTGCTGTTGTCAATTTCCTTTTTCTTGGTAATTTAGCTTTGGAGTTCTTGTAAATTGTATCTTTAAATTTTGAACATGCATATGGTAATCGTTTACTTTCAGCTTTACCTTTACTTTCAGATTTGGTGTTGTTGGGCTTGCTATGTTGTCTCTCGATCCTCTAAAAATAAAAAGGGTAATGACTTCCATCTTGTCTGTGATTATATACCCTTGGTGATGGTCGCCACTCCGGGACCTATCGAAGGCATGTCTCAGGGGTCATTATCTCTCCTTAAACTTAAATAAGGAATAGTCTGGAAATCTGCTGTCCCTTCGCTCCTTTTTGGTGAAGGCGGGTCATGACAAACCTCCCTTCCATAATTAACATTGAAAAAATGAAATGTTACTCATGCATACGTACGGTCTACTATCTCTATGGTCGTAACATACTTAATTTCATTAAACCATATTCAATTATTTGTTATAAAAGTATAATTAATAAATAAATATGATAATTATTTTATGATTATTAGTCTTGAGAAATGGAAATAACGATCTATTTGACCATAGTTAACACACTGAATCCCTTTTGAAATAATGAATAGAATGTCCTCAAGATACCTAAGGTGGATTTCAATGATTATTTTTTCATATATTTCATTGTAGAGAAATAAAATAAATGAATTATGTTTTATGTGTTAAATATTTAAATGTTTCCTAAGAAAATAAATAATTCATATATGCTTATTATAAATTATTTAAATGATATGCAAGTAAATTCAGGACTTGAGGAAAGGGTCTTGTCATCTCAGTTTTTATTTCCACTTATTATATGTATATTTAAATTTTTCACACATAATAGACTCATTAATTAATTTTCACTTAATATTTTGATCATTGTAAGTGACTATGCCTCAATTTCCATTCATTGAGGCATTTTTTGATGTTATTCACCTATATTCTTTTATGAGGTGTATATATAGACCCTTTGACATGGTATATCATGAATTTTACTATTCTCATGATATTTAATGTTTTTTTTCATTTTTAATCATTCATTGATCTTACGATCCAAATGTCTTCCTGTTGGTAAAGAACTTTATTTTAAATAGAATCTTTTAAATTTTCTATTTTAACTCATTTCAAAAGGAATATATTTTAAAAAAAATAATACATGAATTAATTTTTCCATAGTCATTATGCCTGAGTGATTTAACTTTTCCTATATATTTTTCTAATGTTCTTTTCAAGGGAAATTATTTCTTTTTTTATATACACAGTTTTTCGATTTTAATAAGTGATTTTTAAAAGAAAATATTTTTATAAAAATCAAACTTCAGTTCCCTATTTATTTGAAAATAATTTTTCTTAAAAAATCAATGTTTTCTAACAAAAATTCCAAAATGTTTTACTAATATTTTTTAAATTTATTTTTACCCATAATTTATATTTTCAAAAATATTTTAAAAGGAATCTTCAAATAGTTTTCCATGAAATTCTCATTTTTATTTTACCAAAACTGTGAAAGGAATATTTGTTTAAGCATGTATTACATGAATGAATTTTCCCTTCATCATGACAATTATTTTATATGATGTTTCCTTAAAATATATCCAATTTTACTTTCAAAGAATAGTTATTTGAAAATATTTTATGAATTTTTTGTTTTTAAAATGGATTTTGAAAGTGAACATGTTATTTTCTCCAAGAATTATTTTAATGATATTTTAATGGTATTTACATAAAATCTAAAAACCCTTTTTGTAACTTATTCTATAATGGGGATATTTTGATTTGATATTATCCTCATTATTTCTCTTGATGGATTATAATTATTTCAAAGATATTGTTATGTAACACATTTATTTTCCATGGGTTAATCATGTTTCTAAAAGATTGTTATGGAACTCGTTTCTCTTCAATGAGTTAATCATGTTTCAAAGAGATTTTCATGGAACCCATCTTCTATACATGTTTTAATCATGTTTCAATGTGATTTTCATAGAACCCATTTCTTTTCCTTGGGATTATCGTGTTTCAGAGAGATTTTTATGAAACACATAATTTTTTCATGGGTTTACCATGTTTTAAAGAGATCATTATAGAACCCATTTATTTTCCAAAATGTAATAAATTTTTGAAAGGAATAATGATTGTTTTTATGATTTTTATAATGAAATAAAATTTCTATGAACTTTATTTAGATTGTGTTTCCTGGACAATGTTATACGATGGGTGTGCCTTGATAGCGTTGGTTGAGCCCATTATAGATTATATGATGATTGTGGCCATATAAAACTCTGATGTATTGGTTATGGAAGATGATCATATGATTTTTTCATTTTTAAGGGTTCTGTGAGGGTTATGTAAGGGTTATATGATGCCAATTTTCTAATATACCAATTCATTTTACGTATGATTGTGATCGGTTTATAATGTTTTATTTGATCATGATTGATATCGCAAGGTTAGTGATTATTGATTTTGATGACTATTTTACTTGCTTATGACATATTCCATGTATTTATATATGGTGATCTAGGTATTTATGGGTATGAATATTATTTATGTTATACTCATGCACCTTAATTAAGTAATTATACCCTTATTCACTTTATATGCACTCTGATGAAATTCAATTATTAATGCTTATGTCAACCTTATTGAGAATTTATTCTCACCCTTATTTTTCTTAATTTTCTATAATTTATAAAGATTGACGTTGAATTAATTATTTTTATAAGGGTTTCACATGGAAGATGATGATGACTTAATGTTGAATATGAAAATCTGGGTATAGTGGGAGATGATATTCATCTTTACAAACCTATTGTTTATGAATCCATGATGTTAAGATTTGTTCCTAATTTTCTAAAACTATAAAACTAAATGGTCATTTAGAATATAATTGATTCAATATTTTACTTTTGATGTAGTATGTTTTGGATAGTGAAAAGTGGGTTACCTTTATTAGTATCAAAGACAGAATTGTAAATTTTATTTTTTTCAATGCCAGATCCGAGAGAGCATGATCAAGGCTTTTATAGTTTGTATGAGAGGAAGGGTTTAGATAAATTTGGATATTAGGATGTTTTTATGCGACGTAATATTAAGATTTATGTGTACCATATTAGGTTAATTAGATTAATTATGATCACAATTTTAAAGTCTTAAACATCCCTTTGAGGTTTTAACTGATGATATCTTAAAGTGATTAACAGAATTTTAAAAGATATTTTTTTAGGTTGAAGTATATGTAATTATTTGGATTAATGTGAAGTTTGAATTTTCATTTTTTTGGAAATAATATCTAACATATTGATAACCATAAGGGTTTATATGACCTTGGATATTAAGGCAATTATGGGAACACGAGTTTTATCATATAGATAACCATGGGATTGAAATTTGATTTAGTGACTAAGAGGTTAATGTTATTTAAAAATAGATTAACATACTTTTTTTACTTGTATTTTGAAATTAATTATAGAACCATTGTGGTTAAAATAATCTTTAATATTTATTTTATTTAGTTTATTTAGAATATAGGGTTATTTATAAATGGAATGATTTAGTTTGAAATTTGGGTATTACTATTTATTTTTGGAGATTAATGTATCGTATAATGATTTATTCATTTTTGTAATTATAATACCATGTGATAACCATTTTGATTTTGGATAATTTCTAAAGATGAGTGGAATATATTTATTTTATTTTTATGTTTATGTGGTATTTGAAATTTTATTCCAGTGCTTTAAGCATTAAAAATTCTTCATGAATGCTCATCATTTGGAGAAAATGCAATGCCCCAACCATAGTTACCCAGAGTCAGTGAATTATTACATAACATTGGGATTATCAAAAGAGATAAAGCCTATAAAGACTGATTAGTTTAATAACCTTGGATGTACTAGATACATACATAAGTTTTACATTACATCATGAAATAAGAAAACAACATTGTGTCCCCTTTTAACACAATCATATTCCTTATCCTATCCCTCCAGGTAAATCATAATATACCTCTTCACATCCTAAAAAAAAGAAAAAATCATAAAGTTGTGAGCTCATATGCTCAGTAAGAATAACAATATAGCGGAAACTATCATAAATAAGCATGAAAATTTCTGGATATGTGTAAGACTAAAACACAAGACTTTTAAACGTAAACATGCACATAATATGGAAAAGATAAATCAAATAAATCAATTTAATTATTCACATGGATATTCTACTAGTCTAATAATCACATGTAATATCAATAGCTAATTTCATAATGATGGAATGCATAATGTCGGACATCATAACTACATAGTCAAGGCCTCATGCTAAGACTACAAATAATAATTTTTTCATGGCCTTATTCCAAGACACTAGATTGTATCATGAGTCCTACCAATGCATTTATGGGATATATAGGGCCCCACCCATCACTTACTATGTCCAATTCATTCCTCATATTAAAAGGGTGAAAGGTAATCTAAACATACGTATTAAAACTAGGAAACAAAATGTCAATAATTTAATCACAAACCACGATTAGTATAAAAATCACACATCCACAGTCAAACATAACTCATTAAATACAATATGGAAGATTGTATTATAATATATAATCCTAAATCAATAATAAAATAAAATGAAGGATATTGACATAGATGAATTTAATTTGTAAAACTATTTGAGAGAAATACAATTTTCTTGAAAACATTTAAAAGTCTAACTATTTTTTAAAATAAGTTGTTTAAAATATATTTTTGAATGAATGTATCCCATAACACTTTGAAACATTTAAAAGGAATTTTAATTCTAAAACATTTTTGTCAATAAAAATAAATCCTTAAACCCATTTTTAAAACATGGACATTATTAATAATGATAAATCATTAAAACATTTAAAATTATATTTTCGTTAAAGAGTTCCTAGCCAAATGAAAGACACTTTAATACCAATAATTGAAAAATAAAATTAATCATAACATTATAATATCAAGATAATAATTGCATTCATGATATAATATATCAAAGGACAATATATACACTATATAAAATTGAATTGGATCATAACAACAAATAAGTCTCAATGAAATGTAAATTGAGACAAAATACCTTATCAAGACTGTAAAATTAGATTAAGGATAAATAAATGACATAATTATGTGTGTAAAATATAAATACACTCAATATTATTGGATATTGAGTGTAAATAAATAAGAGTACATTCACACATATTCTTGTAAAAACAAAACCAATGACTTGGATGTTAAACTCAATGAATGGAATTTGAGTTATGATTACCCTTGTCTAGTTCATATCAATGACCTGAGAAGTTATCATTGGAGTGATTATGTGAATAAAAAGTATATCCACCACATTGGTAGTGGAAATTACTACATAAATAAATAAATATTGATTCCACACATAATCTTGGAATAAAATAATCAATGATGTATGCGTAAAACCCAATGAGTGGAAATTGAAATAAGAAATTCCCATAACGATTTGATATCTTACGAAACATACACCCCATGAATGAAGGATCATAAAATGAAGATGTAAATACCCATAAATTAATGTATATTTTATAAATAACACAATCATGGTCATTACATACACTACAAAAAAAGTGGCAAATATATCATGAATCTCATAGGAATAAAATGTGAGATGAAAACCCCCCTAACCTCATACTTTTTTTAGTAGAGGGTATGTTAAAATCCTGTATAATTGTAAAATAATTGTTATTAAATTATAAATTAACCACATAACTAAATATTATATCATATATTATCTTCAAATATTTTATTGTTAATAATATTTCTGTAGCATCATTGTTTGAGGTGTTAACTGATTCTTTTCGTTTATATGTTTTGTCACATAATTCATGTTTTTTATGGATAGGATTTATTTGAATCATATAAAGAATAATATTAAGTTCATAAAAGTTATTTTTTATCAGAAAAATAAAATTATTCATGAATGGATATGATGGGGAATGAATCTCATCACGTTCATGGAGACGATAATCCGTACATACGCATGAGCGACAATATCATTCTATTGATGATGAAATCATATTTAATTGGATTTTATATCATATATAAATAATAGTGAACATTTTATACATATTATTTACATAAATTATACTCTTTATTATACCCATCCTAATAATGAAGTGTTTAATAACAAACTACACCACGACATGGAGACGGTAAGCCGTACATACGTACGTATGGTGACTTTGTCATTCATTGGATGGATAGAATAATGAATATGGTTATACCATATTTATAATAACTTCAATTTATGTATAAGGTACTAGAGTTATTATTTTTTTAGGGAAACAACAAATACAGAGGAAGTGTAAGAATAAAAGAACTTTGAAAGAGGTGATGAAATTATTACCTCTTCTTCGGGTGCTTCCATTTTATTTGATCAAAAGGGTTCCTTTGGTAGGATTTATGATCAAAGTACAACCTCTAAGTTGAAGTGAGGGTATTTGGGATGATATTTGATCAGGGTTTCCCTGAGTCAAATGGATTTTGAAGTGTTAAATTAATATAATAGGAAGTACCATTTTATAAGAGAGGTGAGGGTCACTTTAGGAAAATCTTGAAATATTATTTTATTATAAAACAATTTTCGGTTTATAATGGATCCAAATGGATTTATTTCTAAAATATGGTGGGTATGGGTATAAATATTCTCAACCAATATGTTTTATAGTAGTTTAGGTCACCATATTAACCTTATCTTTAAGATTTAATTCTTAGTTAAATAGTTTAACTATTAACATGTCTTCTTGTATTATTATATTAAATGGTTAATAAAAATACTATAAAATTCCAAAAAATAATAAACTGTTTCAGTAATAACATATCTATAATTATATAAGTATTTAAGATGATCCTTATATTTTTTTAAATACTATATCATTTAATAATATAGTATTTGTTTTGAAAACGCATTTATGTCAATTTGGACACTATTTAGTATTTTTTTATGAAAGTCAATGAAACGTTATTACTTATAGAAAATACATTAAATCATCCCCATCATGTCATACTAACATATTAATTAGTTTAATGCATAAAAATTCCGAATTTACATTTAATTGGATATTTATAAGATCAATTAGTTTAATCTTTCATTAATAAGGTAATTACTACATCATCATTTTGTCATAAATAAATTTAATAATTTAATGTATAAAATTTATAAATAAAATTGTATGATGTATTAAATCTTTTTATCTTTATAATGAATATTTATAGTCAAATTTATCTTATGTATAAACCTATATTAAAAATGGTTTAGTTATTAAACATTGAATTTTACACTTTTAACTCTTCTTTAAATAAAATAATAATAAATGTCCTTATCTAATCGATGTGGATCAAAGTGGATCATAATTTATTCTGAAGGTTTATTTTTTTTATAAAACCTTATCCAATAGAATTAGGACATGTGTTATAGTAATTATAATATCATGTTTACCTTTAATTACCCTATTTACTTTTAATCGTGGTAAATAATATTCAAAAGTTACTATTCAACAAAAATTATTTTCATCCTATAGAACAACATTTTAATTATTTATGTAAACCATGTCACTTGAATTTTTGAAATTCAATTCCTAGAAACAATAAAGTTACATTTTATGCAAATTTTCAAATGTGCCTAAAAGGTGGTTGAAAGACATTATAAAGTTCAATAAAATTTTGTACATCTAATATTATTATAAAATGACTCCTATGAATTAAATTAAACTAAATAATATATATTATGTAAATATTTTGAAATTAAAATAATTTTTATTTAATATAAAAATTATTTAAGTAAAAGTCGGTTTTAAAAAATAACGCAGTGTTTTTCACTATTCATCAAAAATTGAATGTATTTAGAAAGATACCAAAACAACATCCTAGGATAATTCTGATATTTTAAATTTAAGGAAGATGTAAATTTTACCAAATTAAGTACATGTATGTTTCATAAATTAATTTCTAAATATTTTCTGTTGGGAAAACCAGAAATTGGGTTTTTAAAAAGTAAAAACTATCAAATGATTGACATGTGTTTATATACAATTTAAATATGAAATTACTTAAAATAACCAAAATTATATAAAATAATAAAAATATAATCAATATACACTCTAAACCCAATTAAGAGGATAATCTAACAATATAAATAAATTGGGTGAAAAGGAGGTTTTGAATTAAAACACAGTATTTTTCAATATTAATTAATAAATGAAACATCTCATAAAATTAACAAACATTAACCCTAATCTAATATTGGTATTCAGAATTAAAAAGTTAATTCCATTTAACCAAATTGAATTTATAATTGTGTCTACAATTAATTTTATTATTTTTCACAAAAGGACATAAGAAGTAGTTTTTTATAAAAATAGAACTTATATTTTAATGAAACATATACATTTCTTTATAAATATGGTATATTTATGTGATAGAATTATAAATTAAATTTAAAATTTATTTTCTACTATTCATATTACTATATTTAATTTTAAGGTTATAAATTTAACATTTGAATAATTAAAGTGTTGTTTTGCAGAAACTCAATCTTCTATATAATGTAAGCCTAGTCAGTATTGCATGTAGTATAAGATATTGAATTACATTAATGATATAACATACTATGTAATATTGTGGTGTTACATTATCCCCTCATTAAAATAATTTTTCACTCTAAATTTAAACTTAAAAACAAAAACTAGGGGTTGGACATTTCAAAATAACATTGTTGAAAACACACATTGAAAAAAGAGTCAATAAAATTATCAATTTAATAGAAAGAAAGATAATTACCATGGTTACCCTTGATAACCCATACTTGGGTTCCTTGTAGGAAAACATGGATATGAAAGAGAATAAAACCATCGAACTTTGATGGATTGTGATAGAAAACATGATCTGGATAAAGTTAACTACTAGAAAACCATAAACTTGTGATGGGTTAAACGATCATTGATTACCCTATAAGAAGAGTAAATGGACAATGTTTTTGTTTTAAGTTCCTTTTTAAAAAAAATTGGAATTTATTTATGAGATTTACTATGAACATAAAGAGATATACTTACTTTTCAAGTAGATTTTCATTATTTAATACATTTCTACCACAAACTCATCTTTTCTCCAAACAATGAGTATTCAATATGACTTGGTCAAAACTGAAGCACTAGAATCAGCTTCTAGAGAATTACATAATCCAAAAAAGTTGAGCTATATATTTCCCTTGTCTTTAGACATTACCCAAAACCAAAATGGTTGGTACAAGATCAGATGATCGACAAAAAGAAAAATCGTTTATATAAAGAAATACTACTCTTAATCTCCAAAATTAAATAAGAAAACCAAAGTTCCACAAAGTCCAATAAAAAACCATTTTCCTTAAAATTATTCAAAATAATCCAAACTAAGTTTGAAACCCAAAATTCAGAAGTATTTGATCACATAGTCTTTCACGATAAATCTTAACATTTATCTCCAAATAACATCGATTACTCCTAAAGTCACATACTTAAATGTAATTAAAATAATCAAATATTCTCTATGATAGGTTAATAATTTCCACAAGTCCACAATAAAAACATACATTATTCCAAAATTAAAATCCACCATTACTCCTCAAATGAAACCCCATAGAATTCTATTTTCTTTAGGCATATAGTGTTCTTAAAAGAGATAATGTCTTCCAAAATAACATTTATCACTTAATCACCAAATCATTTTACTATACTAAGGATAAATCATAATTTCCCAAAATCCACATTTTCTTGATCCATAAAATCATTTAACTAAATAAAAGTAGTCATACTAACCAGAGAATTCATGTAGTCCAGTGGTAGGTGATAAATCTCAATCGCACTTTGGTTGTGGGAACGATTCCCACAACATTGTCTGTTGCGACGGGTTGTCACACAGTCTACGTGTTGTAATTTATCCCAAAATATTTAATTTTATAACTTCCAAAAAGGGAAATAAATTACTCAAAAATAATCATAACTTATTTTAACCACATTTGTTATCTCATACCTTGCATTTTCTTCCCCAAAAGTAATAACCTACAATTGACTCAAATTTAATTATCATATAAACCCAAATGGTTATTTTTAACTATATCCAAAAAATAAAATTTAATTATTCCTCAAATCGAATTTTCACATAACAAACTTCAGGGTTACACATACAAGAGAAATGTCTTCCAAAGTAATCCCATCAACAAAGAGAATTAATACTTTTAAACATTTATCCATCGATTTATTTCTGTATTGGTTCTTCCATGATATCGGGGTTATCCTATATAATAGGACATTGACTCGGGTAATGCCCAGGTCCCCCACATTTATGGAAAATGATTATAAATGGATTCTTAGGATCATTTTAATTTTCTTCTATAAAACTATTCATTTTTCCTCGAAAATTATTTACTTTATATCATTTTACCTCATATAAAGCATTTATCTTTTATATTAAGAAGCTTTCCTGGGTGTATCCTTCTATATTTGATGCATGATGGAAAATGAGATTTCTTTTATCCATGGTTTCCACTACTAGATCTCTTATCATTCTCCACTTTTCTCTTCTTGAATGAGTTCGGGAGTTAGTTAATGTATAATTTTTTGATCGTATTTTTGAAAATTTTGATTTAGCATGAACACGATTTCCTTTATGCCTATCAACATTCCATTTCATTGCTCATTTACAACATCGTTCCCACCTTGTACACCGTATTCAATGTCACTATTACTTTCTTGGAATCAATCCATTGACTAAAACCAGAATGTAGAGTGTGAGTAACAGTAGTCATAAAATCTTTTAGAAAATATCATGACACCTTATTTTTAATCTAAAACACATTTGGATTAACCTAGATAACTTATTATAATATTATATTAAAATCTATCAAATAATTTGGTAAATAAAACATGAATTATCCTAATTATATCCTCCGGGAGTGTCAATACCTAAAGTGAAGCAAGGCCCATTATCCTGTACCAGGATACCCTAGGTCAAGCCCGAAACTTCTTGCTGGAGTTTTCACTCCAAGGTACATTTGTGCCAGAGCCACCTCAGCCTGTTTGTATCTAGAAAGGGATGTATTTTCTTGTAAAACCCACATAATATTTAATCTACCAAATTTTTTGATGTTCTTCTATACTAATCCTCAATGTTTATCTTAGGATAATGTTCTCTAATCAAATTTTATCTAAATCTATTTTCCAAGGTTTGTACTAAACTTCATCTAATACAAACTGTAACACCCCAAACCTAGTTACCTAGAGTTGGTGCATTATTACACAAAATTGGTATGATCACAAAAGATCAAGTCTCTAAAGATTGATTAGTTTACTAACATTGGATGTACGAGATACATACATAAGTTTTGCATTACATCATTATAATAAAATAACAACAACATTTTTTCCCCATTGAACACACTCATATCCCTATTCCTATCACTGATGGTCAATCATAATATACTTTTTCGAATCCTTAGAAAAAAACATAAGAAAGGGGTGAGCTCAAATGCTCAGTAAGGATAAAAATATAGCAGAAATAATCATAAATAAGCATAAACATTTAAAGAAATTTATAAGACTAAAACACAAGCCTTTTAGAATTTATTTTTAGCATAATTTGGAAAAGATAAATCAAATAATACAATTTAGATATTCACAAGGATATTCTACTAATCAAATAATCATATGCAATATCAATATCTAATTTCATAATGATGGAATGCATAATGTCGGGCATCATAACCACATAGTTAAGGCCTCGTTCCAAGACTACAAATAATAATTTTATCAAGGCCTTGTGCCAAGACACTAGTTTGTCTCATGACACCTACAGATTCATAGAGGGGATAGAGCGGGCCCTGCCCATCACCTACTAAAATCAATGCATTCCTCATATGAAAATGGTGAAACATAATCTGAACATTTGTATTTAAAAAAGCATATTAAATGTCAATAATTTAACCACAAACCATGAACGGTATAAAAATAGCACATCCATAGTCAAAATAACTCATTCAATATAATATTGAAGATTTTATTATAAAAAACAGACCTTAATCAAGAATAAAATACAGTAAAGGATATTGAAAGAGATGGAAATAATCTGTAAAACTATTTTAGAGAAATATCCCCTTTTCTTGAAAACATTTAAATGTACCACTATTTTACAAAGAAGTTGTTTAAAATAGATTTTGGAATCAAAGTGCCCAATACAATTTTGAAACTATTGATAGTAATTTTAATTCTAAAACATTCATGTCCATAAAAATAAATCCTTAAACCCATTTTTAAAACATTTACATTAATGATAATGATAAATCTTTAAAACATTTAAAAATGATATTTTAGATAAAGGGTTATTAACCAAATGAATGATGCTTGAATATAGAAAAATTTAGGGATAATATTAATCAAAACATTATAATATGATGAGAATAAGTGGATTCATTATATAATATATCAAAGGATAGTAAATACACCATATAAAATTGAATTTGCATATAAAAACAAAAAAGTCTCAATAGTATGTAAATTGAGACAAAGTAAATTATAAATACATTATAATTAGATTAAGGATAAATAAATTACATAATTATGAGTAAAATTTATAAATACAGTCAATATTATTGGATATTTATTGTAAATAAATCAGAGTAAATTCATACATATTCTTGTAAAAACAAAACCAATGACATGGATTTTTAAATCAATGAATGGAAATTGAGTTAAGATTACCCTTATCAAGTCCATATAAATGACATGAGAATTTATCAACGGAGTGATTATGTGTATAAAAAGAATATCCACACAAATGAGAGTGGAAATTACTACATAAATAATTAAATATTTATTCCACACATAATATTGGAGTAAAATAATCAATGAATTATGTGTGAACCCAAGTGAGTGGATATTGAAATTAAAAATTCCCTTACCGATATAGTAACTTACGAAACATAAACCCCATGAATGAAATATCATAAACTAAAGATATAAATAATAAATAATTAAACTATATTACACAAATAATACAATCATGATTAGTATATACACCACACCAAAGGAAATAGTGTCAAATATAGCATAAATCTCATGGGAATAAAAACTAAGATGAAAATCACCTTACCTTGAACTTTTCCATAGTCGAGGTTACGTTAAACTCTTGTATAATAGTTAAATCATTGGTATTAAGTTATAAAATAACAACATACCTAAAAATGATATCATATATGATCTTATTATATTTCTTTGTTAAAAATATTTTAGTAGTATCATTGTTTCGGGTGATAACTGATTTGTTTTCCTTTATATGTTTTGTTACGTAAGTCATGTTTTTTTGCATAGGATGTCTTTATTTTATATTAAAAATTATATTAAGTTAATGAAAATTATTTTTAATCATAAAATGAAAATTATTCGTGAATGGTTATGATGGGGAATGAATCTCATCGCGTTCATGGAGACGTAAATCAGTACGTACGCACAAGCGACAATATCATTATATTAATGGTGAAATCGTATATAATTGGATTTTATATAATATATATAGAATAATTAACAAGTTATATTTATTATTTACATCAATTATAACTCATTATTATACCCATCCTAATCATTAAGTGTTGAATAACAAACTACACCACGGCGTGGAGACGCTAAGCCATACGTATACACGTATAGTGACTTTGTCATTCATATGATGGATAGAATAATGAATATGGTTGAACAATATTTATAATAAAATCATAGTATGTAGATAATACTAGAGTTATTATATTGGTATGGAAACAATAAAGAAAGAGAAAGTAGAAGAAGAAAAGAACTTTGAAAGAGGTGATGAAATTGTTACCTCTTCTTCGGGTGCTTTCTTTTGATTTGATCTAAAGGGATCCTTAGGTTGTATTTCGGATCAATGTATAGCCTATATGTTGAATTTATTGTAGTTAGGAGGATATTTTAGTAGGTTTTGACTGAGCCAAATGGCTTTTGAGGAGTAAAATTAAGGGAAGGGGGAGTACCCTTTCATAAGAGAGCTGAGGGTCACTTTAGGAAAATCTTGAAATATTATTTTATTATAAAATCATTTTCTGTTTATAATGGAACTGAATTGATTTATTTAGAGTAAATGGTGTGGATGGGTCTAAATAATCTCAACCAATTGGTTTTAGATAATTTATGATCACTATATTAACCCTATATTTTAGATTTAATTATTATTTATATAATTTAACATTTACATTATCTTCTTGTATTTTTATATTACATGGTTAATAAACATTCTATAAAATTCCAAGAAAATATCAAGTGGTTTATTAATGACATATCTATAATTATATATGTTTTTTGGATGATCCTTATATTTTGAAGAATACTACATCATTTAATAATATAGTGTGTTTTTAAAAAATCTTTTATGTCAATTAGGCCTCTATAAAGTATTTGGTTTTTATAAATGTCAAAAAAACATGATTACTTCGAACAAAATCCCTTAAATAAACCCTATCATGTCATATTAACCCATACAATTAGTTTAAGGAACCAAAAGTCTCAATTTATATTTATTTTCATATTTATAATATCATTTATTTTAATCATTCATTTGTAAGGTAATTACTGCATCATCTTTGTGTCATAAATAAAATTAATTATTTAAAGTAAAAAAATTATAAATAAAATTCCATGATATTGAAAAAAAAATTAGATTTCTAATGAATATTTATAGTCAAATTTGTCTTATGTATAAGCCTATATTAAAAATGGTTTAGTTATTAAACATTCAATTTTACACTTTTAACTCTTCTTTAAATAAAATAATAATAAATGTTCTAATCTAATCCAAGTGGATCAAGGAAGATAATAATTTATCCCTAAGTTTTATTTTTTTGAAAAAAACTATCTAGTATAATTATAATATGTGTTAGGGTGATTATAATATCATTTTTATATTTAATTACCCTATTTAATTTTAATCGGGGTAAATAAAATTCAAAAGTTAATATTCACCCAAATTTATTTTCATCATATTGAACCACATTTTACTTACTGATATAAACTGTTTGTCTCAGATTTTATAAATTTAATTCACAAAATTGGTAAAATTACATTTTATGAAAATTTGCAAATGTGCCTAGAAGGTGGGAAAAAGATGTTAAAAAGTTCAATAAAATTTTGTACATCTAAATTTATTATAAAATGAATACAATTAATTACATTGATCTAATATAGGTATTATGTATATATTTTTAATTTAAAATAAATTTAAATAAAAATAATTATTATTTAAACAAATGTTGGTTTTAAACAACAAAATAGTGTTTTTCACTATTCATCCAAATTTGAAAGTTTTCAGAAGAATGCCAAAAATTCACTCTAAGATAATTTTGATATTTTAAATTTAAAAAATATGTATATTTTACCAAATTCAGGACATTTAATTTGTGTTAATGACTTTAAAATTAATTTCTGTTGTGAAAAAATGAAAGCAGGTTTTTAAGAAATAAAAACTATCAAAAGATTGACTTGTGTTTATATCTAATTTAAATGTGAAATTACTTAAAATTACCACTATTGTATAAAATGATAAAAATATAATATACATATAATCTACACCCCATTAATAGGATAATCTAACAATATAAATAAATTGGGTGAAAAGGCAGTTTTGAATTAAAACACGGTATTATTCACTATTTATTAAAAAAATGAAACTTCTCAAAAAAATTCCTAACGTTCACCCTAATATAATATGGGTATTATGAATTAAAAACTTAATTCAATTTTACTAAATTTAATTTATAATAATGTATAAAATAACGTTTATTATTGTTCACAAATGGGCATAACAAGTAGTTCCTTTTTCAAAATAGTACATATATTTTAATGAAACTTATACATTTCCTTATAAATATGCTTTATTTAAGTTATAGAGTTATAAATGAAACATAAAATTTATTTTTAACTATTCTTGTTACTATATTTAATTTTTATGTAATAAATTTATCATTTGAATAATTAATGTCTTGTTTCGGAGAAACTCAATCGTCCATATATTGTAAGCCAAGTCAGTGTTGTGTATAGTATAAGCTATTGAATTACATTAATGAAATAACTTACTATGAAATATTAGGGTTTTACATTCTCCTATCCTTCAAATAATTCCATCCTCGAAATTTAAAATCAGAAACAAAAATTAGGAGTTTGACATTTCAAAACATATTTATTGAAATTCCACATTGGAAAAAGAGTCCCTAAAATAATCACTTTAAAAGAATGAAAGATAAGTACAAAGGTCACATGAGATAACCCATACTGGGGTTCCATGTTGTAAAACAAGGATATGGAAGAGAAAACAAACCATCATTTTCTGCTGTAGAGTGATAGAAAACATGGTCAAGAGAAAGTTAACTACCAAAAAACCATAAACTTGTGATGGGTTAAATGGTATATGATTACCTAGTAAGAAGAGTAAACAGAAAATGTTTTTTTGTTTTAAGTCTCTTTTAATAATGTTTTGGAATTTATTTATGAAATTTACTAAGAACATAAAGAGATATATATACTTCTCAAGTAGAGTTTCATCCTTTAATAAATTTCTACCACAATCTCATCATTTCTCCAAACGATGAGTATTCAAGATGACTTGGTCACACCTACAGCACTAGAATAAACTTCTATAAAATCACATAATCCACAAAAGATGCAGTATATATTTACCTTGTCTTTAGACATTTACTAAAACGAAAATGGTTAGTACAAGATCATATGATCCCCCAAATGGATAATCCTTTATTGAAATAAATACTACTCTTAATCTCTAAAATTAAAGAAACAATACCCAAAGATTAACAAATACCATTAAAAAAAACAATTGTCCATACAATTCTTCATAATAATCCAAAATAGGTTTGAAACCCAAAATTCATAAGGATTTGATTACATAGTCTTCCATGATAAATCTTAACATTTTTATCCAAATAACATAAACTACTCTTAAAGTCACATACATAGAAGTAATTAACCTAATCACATATTCTCTTTGATAGGTTAATCATTTCCATAAATAACCCAAATCTCTATAAGTCCATAATAAAAACATACATTATTCCAAAATAAAAATCCACCATTACTCCTCAAATTAAATCACATAGTATTCTATTTTCCTTAAGCATATAGTGTTCCCAAAAGAGTGAATGACTTCCAAAATAACATTTATCACTTAATCACCAAAACATTTTCCTATACTAGGGATAAATAATAAGTTCCCAAAATCAAAATATTATTGATTCATATAATCATTTAACTAAATAGAATTAGATATACGAACCAGTTAAATCACGTAGTCTAGTGGTAGATGATAAATCATAGTCTCACTTTGGTTGTTTGATTGATTCCCATAGCTTTGTATGCTGAGATGGGTTGTCACGCGGTCTGGACGTTGTAGTTTTTCAAAAACTATATAATTTTATAAAATTCCCAAAAAAAAGCTAAATTCTTCCAAAATAACCATGACATATTTTAACCACAAATTTTATCTCATACCTTGCATTTTATTCCCAAAAAGTAATAACCTATAATTGACTCAAATTCAAGGATTATATAAAACCAAATGATTCTTTATAACAATATCCACAATAGAAAAGATAATTCTTCCTCAAATAAAATTTTCAAATAACAAACTACAGTGTCAAAAATACAAGATAAATTTCATCCAAAGTAATCCCCTCAACAAAGAGCATTAATACTTTTAAACATTTATCTATACATTTATTTCCACATAGGCTCTTCCTTAACATAGAGGTTATCTGATAAAATAGGACATTGACTTAGGTAATGCTCGGGTCCCCTAAATTTATGAAAAATGAGTGTAAATGGATTCTTAGGATCATTTTTATTTTCTTCCATAGTACTCTTTATTTTTCTTCAACAATTATTTACTTTTTTTCCTTCTTTCCCATACATAAAGCATTCCATTGTTCCATTGAGACACACTAATAGGTATCTCCTTCCACATTTCCTGCATGATGGAAAATGAGCTTCCTTTTCTCCATAGTCTTCACTGATAGAGCTTTTATCATTCTCCTACATTCTCTTCTTTTTTGAGTTTTGTAGTTGGTTAATGTATATGTTGTTGATCATATTTTTGGAAAATTGATTCGGCATGAACATGATATCTTTTACACCTATCAGCGTTCCATTTTATTTCTCAGTTCCACCATTGTTCCCACCCTATACATCATGTTCAATGTTACTATGAATTCCATGGAATCCAGCCATTGATTAAAACCAGACATCAGAATGTGAGTAACAATAGTAATAAAATCATTTAGAGAATATCATGACACCTTATTTTCAGTTTAAAACTCCTTAGGATTAACAATGTTTTTTTATTCTCATCTTCTATATAAATCCTTCAAATCTATTTGTAAAGAAAACATTAATTATCCTAATAATATTCTATAGAAGTTTCAATACCAAGAGTACATCAAGGCATGTTGTCATGTACCAGGATACCCCAGTTCAAGCTGAAACTCCTTGTCGGATTTATCACTCCTAGGTACATCTGTGCCAGAGCCACCTCTACAGATTTGTATCTAGACAAGAATGTATTTTCTTGGAAACCCCACATAATATTTACACTAAAAAAAAATTTAATGTTCTTCTATACAAATCATCAAAGTATATTTTAGGATAATGTTATCTAATCAGAGTTTATCTAAATCTATTTTCCATGGTTTGTACAAATATTCCTCTAATATCAACTGTAACACCCCGAACCTAGTTAACTAGAGTCGGTGCATTATTAAATAAAGTTGGAATCATCACAAGAGATCAAGTATCAAAACAATGATTAGTTTAGTAACCTTGGAAGTACTAGATACATACATATGTTTTACATTACAACATTAAATTAAAAAAATAACAACATTGTGTCCCTTTTGAACACACCCATATCCATTATCATATCCATGCAGGTCAATCATAATATACTTCTTCACATACTAGGAAAAAAACATAAGAAAGGGGTGAGTTCATATGCTCAGTAAGGATAACAATATAGCAAAAACTATCGTAAATAATGATAAACATTTAAGGCAATGTATAAGACTAAAACACAATCCATTTAAACTTTAACATCAGCATAATATGGAAAATATAAATAAAATAATACCATTTACTTATTCACATGGATATTCTACAAGTCGAATAATCACATGTAATATCAACATATAATTTCATAATTATGGAATGAAAAATATCAGACATCATAACCACATAGTCAAGTCCTCATGACAACACTACAAATAATAATTTTATCAAGGCCTTGGGCCAGGAAACTAGTATGTCTCATGAGACCTAATGATGCATCGATGGGCAATAGAAGGCCATGCCCATAACTTACTAATTCCAATACATTCCTCATATGAAAAGGTTGAAACATAATCTAAACATTTGTATAAAAACTAGCATACGAAATGTCAGTATTTGAACCACAATCCATGAATGGTTTAAAAATAACACATTCACAGTCAAACATAACTCATTCAATACAATATGGAATATTTTATTTTAATAAATAAACCTCAATCAAGAATAAAATAAAATTAATTATATTGACATTGATGAAAATATTTAGTAAAACTATCTGAGAGAAATATCTCCTATTTCTTGAAAACATTTAAAAGTCCCACTACTTTTCAAAGAAGTCGTTTGAAATAGATTCTTGAATCAAAGTGTCCCATACCACTTTGAATCATTTGAATGTAATTATAATTCTAAAACATTAATGTTCATTAAAATAATTCTTTATCCCCATTTTTAAAACATGGACATTAATGATAAAGACAAATCATTAAAACATTTAAAATGATATTTTGGTTAAACAGTTCCTAACCAAATGAAAGAGGCTTGATAAAAATAATTGAGGAAAAACATTAATCAAAACTTTATAATATCATGATAATAAATGGATTCCTGATATAATATTTCAAAGAACAATATACACACCATAGAGAATTAAATTTGTGCATAACAACCAAAAAGTCTCAATGGAGTATAAATTGAAACAAAATACCATATAAAAACCATATCATTTGATTAAGGATAAATCAATGGAAAAATTATGTGTGAAAAATATAAATACACTCAATATTATTGGATATTCAGTGTAAATAAATTAGAGAACATTCACACATATTCCTGTAAAACCAAAACCAATGACTTAGATATTTAACTCAATGAATGGATGTTGAGTTATGATTGCCTTTATCAAGTTCATATCAATGACTTGAGAATTTATAAATGGATTGATTATGTGTATCCAAAGTATATCCACACAGAGCGGAGTATAAATTACTACATAAATAAATAAATTGTAATTCCACACATAATCTAGGAGTAAAATAATCAATGTATTATGCGTAAAACCCAATAGGTGGAAATTGAAATTAGAAATTCCCTTACTGATTTGGTAACTTACAAAACATACAACCAATGAATGAAGGATTATACAATGAAGATTTAAATACCCATAAATTAAATTATACTACACAAAGAATATAATAATGGTCAGTATATACACCACACAAAAGGAAATACTGTCAAATATTGCATGCATCTCATGGGAATAAAAAGTGAGATGAAAACCCTCTTACCTTGTACATTTCCTTAGTTGAGGGTACGTTATCCACATGTATAATGGTTAAATAATTGTTATTAAATTATACAAGAACCACATACCAAAATACGATATCATATATAATTTTCTAATATTTATTTGTTAATAATATTTTGTTAGTATCAATGTTTCGTGTGTTAACTGATTCGTTTTCGTTTATATGTTTTTTATATAATTCAAGTTTGTTTTGGATAGGATGTATTTGATTAATATCCTGAATTATATTATGTTCATAAACATTATTTTTAGTCATAAAATTATAATTAATCTTGAATGTTTACGATGGGGAATGAATCTCATCATGTCCATGGAGACGGTAATCCGTACGTACGTACGAGTGACAATATGAGTCTATTGATGGTGAAATCATATGTAATTGGATGGTATATCATATATATAGAATCATTAACATGTTATATTTTTTATTTATATAAATTATTATAACATCCCAGTTCCGGAAGCCACCCAGAGGTGCCTCATACTTGATTTGTCACAAGGCCTCAAGCGCATTTCCCCAAACACCAGATACAACCGACTAGTTCCGAGGGCCTTGGGTGTGATAGTGGGGAAAAAATGCCCTCACTGGAAGAGTAAGATAGCAGAAGAAAGGAAAAGAAAATAGTAGAAGAAGTAATAATCCATAAAAAATTAAACAATGAAATACTAGAAATAATAAACTGGGGCACCCATACATATGAATGATGCATGATAAATATGTCTATAAAAGTTTCCAAACAAATCACATTGTTGGAATAAAAAATTGTAATAAACTAGAGTACAAAAGAAAATAGATAAACAGATCCTCAGCATCGCAAGCCTGTGCTTGGTCCCATTCTTTCCAACTCCACAAAAATCTTGTACCTGAAGTAGAAGGGCACATGACCTTGTCTATACTTGAACAACATGTTCACTCGGATGAATAAATGGTAGAAAAAGTTGTGAATATGAAAGAATTGAATAAAATGAAATTATCACTTCGCGTGACCACTACTAAGGATCAAGACGAGTATATTGATAAGAAAGCCCACATTTTTCTTAGAGGCTTCAACAGGGGAAATATTAACAGGGAGGAATACAGAAAATCGTGGGATAACTTGGTGCATCATTATAAAGGCATATTAAATGGATACCCTGACTCTCAGGTAAATTATATTCTATAGATATTATTTAGAGAGATTGGTTACAATCGGATCAAAATATTATTAAACAAATCTATAGTATCTTTTGATGTTTAAACTGGTAAGATGTTAGGGTTCTCACTTTCCCCATACAAGTGTTTTAAAATAAAAAAGTTACATTTATTAGTGCAATAATATAATCTGTTTGGGCTCAAAAGCTTGGACAAAACAGGGTGTGAGACTAAATCACAACACGAAACCACCACAAGATCTATGCCTTAAAGTGAGTGAATATATGGCAGGTAACAAGAAAAATGAAGCAATAAAAATGAAGTAATTAGTAGTAAACAATCCATATTTTCAATGCAATCAGCTTCATATATCAAAAAAATCCAATCAAAAAATATAACCCTATGGGTAGTACTCTCATCCTAACCCCTCTGGTTCAACCAAAATAAGGATAGATATTCCAAAGACTCTCTGAGTAAGAACTCACCATCAATTCCCTCTATATTCATGTGTGATTCAATGATTTTTTGAGGAAGCACTCACCATCAATTCCCCTTATAGTCTTTCTACAGTAACAACATGCACTCTGAGAAAGAACTCAACGTCAATTCCTCATGTGGCCTCCTAACATATCTATAGACCATCTGAGGGAGCACACAATGTCAATTCCCCCTATGGTCTTGTAACATGACAATTAAAATGGACACTCTGGGAAAGTACTCAGCATCAATTTCCCCTATAGTCCCACTACAAAGGTTCCTGCAAACCCGTGTAAATAAAACATGCACAAACTATGAACAACAGCCAAAGTGAACCCCTATGAATACTTGGCTAACAATCTACAACCTATCAGCATTTCAGATAATATAAAACACTACATCCTACAATACTAGGCCGGGAAAACAAATATCAGCCAAAAAGACATAACTAGACCAAATTTTCAAAACCAGCATTGAGGGAAAAACCTCCAAGGCATAGTAATTTACCCCATTCATATTAAATAAACCTCTACTCAAGCATACTACTGTAGCATAAAATTAACAAGGCTAAGAACGTAAATATAAAAAACCTCGTTCAAGGTTTTTGGGTAATTTTTCACATAAAACTCAAAGACTATCTATGGAAAGGCACAAACCACCTATCTCGGTGTTGGGAGATCGCTATACGTGAACCTCAAGCCTTGAATCACCCAAAAACACCATAGATATAAAAAATCCAAATGTTCAATGGAGGATAACTTGAGAAAGGTGAGGAATCAGGAAATGAAGCTCAAGAAAGAGGAAGAGCTTACTGTTATGATCCCAACACAATCAAAGATAGTCGATTCAGAGTATATCTGTTCTATCTGGGGCTCAAGGAAAGATCGCCATCGTACGAGTTCTCTCAGATGGACCAGACCTAGATGTAGGGCTTTCTAGAGATTAGACGTGACCCTGGTATGTTTAATGAAAAAAATAAAATACACGGTGTATACTTTAGAAGTACATGGTGTGTACTTTCCTTTTTTGTACTCTACATTAGGCAGTCTCCAGGTCACTACATGGTTTGGTGCACGGTCGTTACAAGGCCAGCACACGGCTACCCGCGGTGACTGTGTACCCGACGTGTACTCATAAAGTACATGACGTGTACTTCCAAAATTTCCAGAAACTCCTCTTTTTCTAAAAAATGTCCAGAAAAGGAAAACATACCTGAAAAAAAGATCCAGGTTCTTACAAACTTCCCCCCTTAAAGAAATGTGTCCCCAAATTTACATAGCAAGGCGGCATAGAAGAAGAAATGCCGAATAAATTTGGCCACTGTGATCATACATTGGCAACCTTCTCCTAAGACTCATCATTCACTCTATAGTGCTGCCATAGCACTCGTACCATAGGAACATATTTTCAATGAAGAACCTTCGTACTTCGATCAATAATCCGGATAGGATGCTCCTCGAATGAGGCATCCACCTCTAACTCAACCTCCTCAGGTTAGAAAACCTGAGACGGGTCAGATAAGTAACATCGAAGCTGAGAAATGTGGAAGACGTCATGCATAACATAATACCTCTGAGGTAACTGCAACTGATATGAAACTGGTCCATCTCTCTCTAATACCTCAAATGGCCCGATGTACCTCGGAAAAAGCTTACCTTGTCTCCTAATCCTTTTGTGTCCCAACCTCAGTGTGACACACATTAATACCTGATCCCTGACCTCGAACTCTAGAGGTCGTCTCGGCGGATCATCATAAGACTTCTGTCGAGACTGTGCAGTAGCCATCTTCTTCCGAATCAACTCTATCTTCTCTGTGGTCTCCTGGACAAGACGAGGTCCCAGCATAGCTACCTCTCCTACCTCCAGCCAACATAAGGGTGATCAACATGGCCTACCATAAAAAGCCTTATAAGGTGCCATCTGAATTGTTTCTTGAAAACTATTATTGTAGAAAAAATCCACCAGAGGTGTGTGCTTCTCCCAAGAACATCCAAAATCTAGGATGCATTCTCGAAAAATGTCCTCAAAAACCTGAATCGTACACTCGGACTGGATATCTATCTGGGGGCGGTAGGCTATACTCAAAAGTTCCTGTATACCCAAAGCCTTCTGAAGTCTCTGCCAGACCCAAGAGGTAAATTGTGCATCCCTGTCCGATAAAATAGAGTGTGTAATCCCATGTTGAGGTACAGTCTCTCGGATGTGCAACCGTCATAGCTCATCAACATTTAAGGTCTCCTTGATTGATAAGAAATGAGCAACCATCATGAGTTTCTCAATGAAAACCCATAATGCATCATTACCTCGAGGTGACCTCAGCAAACCTGTCACGAAGACCTTCACGACATCATTCCACTTCCACTCGGGAATGTTTAACTGCTTCAAAATCCCTGATGGTCACTGATTCTCCACCTTCAACTGCTAACAGGTGAATCATATCATGATAAAACCAGCCACATATCTCTTCATACCTGGCCACCAATACTGACGGTATAGATCATAATACATCTTGGTGACACCAGGATGAACTTCCCAAACCAAGGAATGAAAGTCCTGCATCAACTCCTCATGTATGTCTGCTGGCACCCATACACGCCCCTAAAAACGTAAGATATCATCCTCGCCTATGGACTATCTAGGAATATATTCCTCTCCAATTACATTTTCCCATGGGACTAGGCATTCATAATCTGATAGTTTCATCATTCTCACTCGATCAAGAAGGGTAGAGGTAACAGCTATAGAAGAAAGAAACGTCTGCCCCTATCTGTCATGAACCTCCAAGTGCATCTCAAAGAAAAGATCCATAAGCTACCACTCACTGTTGGCCTCCTCAACTGCTTGTATTTGAGTCCTCTTGCTCAGTACATCAGCCACAATGTTACCTTTCCCAAGCATGTAGGCAAGCTCGAAGTGAAAATATTGAAGGTACTTGACCCACCTTTACTGCCTCAAAATCAAGTCACGTTGTGTGAAGATATACGTGAGACTTTTGTGGTTGGTGGAATCCACAAAATTCTATCCCTACAGATTATGTCTCCAACAGCATAATGTATGAACAACTGCCTCCAACTCTAGATCGTGGATCGGGTAATTCATATTATGTGGCCTCAACGGCCGAGACCCATACACAATGACTCCTTCCTCCTACATAAGCACAACTCCCATACTGATACCTGAATCATCACAGCAAATAGTATATCTCTCGCATGGTTCTAAAAAAACTAGTATCGGAGTGAAAGTCTACCTCCCTTTCAGCTCCTGAAAGGCTGACTCACAAGAATTTGACCACAAGAACTTTTCACTCTTCTTAGTTAGACCCTTTAGTGGTGCTGTTAAGCATGAAATGTCCTATATGAAGTGTCTGTAGTATCCAGACAGCCCTAGAATACTTCGTATCTCAAAAACATTCTTCAGCTACTCCTAGGAAACTACTACTCTCAATTTCTCTTGGTCGACTGATACTCCTATCTCTAAGATAACATGACCCAATAAGTGAATTGGGTCAATCCAAAAGTGGTATTTGGAGAGCTTATCATATAAATGATGCTCTATTAGTGTACTCAAAACAATCTCAAGATGCGTGGCATGGCCGTGTCTAGTGTTAGAGTACACCAAGATATCATCCATGAAGACAACCATGAAAGAATACAAGTATGTATGGAACACTCGTTTCATCTGTACCAAGAAAAGTACAGGTGTGTTTGTGAGACCAAATGACATAACCACATACTTGTATAGACCATACCTACTCCAGATGGCTGTGAGAGGTATATCAGACGGTCTAACACACAACTAATGATAACCAGATCTCAATTCAATCTTCAAGAACACCTGGGCTCCTCAAATTTGATCAAAGAGATCATCAATCCTCGATAATGGATATCGGTTCTTGACCATCAACTAGTTCAGTATCTGATAATCCACACAAATCCTGAGGGTACCATCTGTCTTCTTTGCAAACAGGACAGGAGAACCCCATGGAGAAGTACTTGGTCGGATGAAACCCTTTGCCAGAAACTTCTACAACTGCTTCTTGATCTCCTGTAACTCTAGCGTAGCCATCCTATAAAAAAGAAGGGACACTAGTGCTTCTCCTGGCACAAACTCAATGGAAAATTCTACATCACTCTCTAGAGGTAAACCAAAAAAGTTCTCTAGAAATAAATCCCTAAAATGATCCACCACTACAGGAATGTCCAACTGTGATGTCCCCTGGTCATCCAGGTATAGACTAGAAATCTGGGCAGTAACTCCTCCTAACCCATGATAATCGGGTCCTGCTCCACTCGCCTGGACATCCCATTCACCCTTAAGAATAAACAATCCGCCTTATGGTGATGTAAAAAGCACCCCATGATGATAATAATCAACGACTTCATGGAAGGGAACTAACCAGTCCATTCAGATAATTACATCATAATCTTTCATCACTCAGAAATAAAGGTCCCATAAAATGTAACACCTGCCATGCTCAAGAGGCCACTCCTTGCATTGACGCACACTAACTGTTCTATTCCCCAGCAGAGTGTCTAGCATCAAGATATCAGTAGAGGAAAAATATGTAGATCCCAAGGCTCTCTAAAATAGAAACATATATAAGGATATGGGAATCCCCTGTATCAAAAGAGAAGAAGCTAAAACTAAGTCAACTAAGATCTTACTTCGAACTGTAGATGGTCTGGGGTCCTACCCATGTTGGGTCTGCTCCACTACAAAAGATTGACCTATATCGCAACTCTATGACCCTATCTGACCACTCTGAACTGATCCACCCTACTTTCACTGAATTCTGGGAAACTGGCTACCACGGCTACGACCCCCACCTCAGCCCAAAAGACCAGAAGAACTCCAATTCCCAGACTTATGGGAAACTAGTGGCGCTGATCCTGAATGAGGAGTCATAGAAGAACCCCTTTTTCCCAGCAACTGGAGAGAATATCTAACAATAGCTCTGAAGGTGACCCACCATTCCACAAGATCTGCACTCTACTCGGTCTCTCGAGCAATGTGGCCTCGTATGTCAGACCTTCCCACATTGGTAGCATACCACCTAGCTACCTGAAGGTACCTCTCACCTACTCAGATCTCCAAGTGTAGTCTCCCTGCAGCAATTCCTGCTATCATTTAGTGAAGCACCAACTCTGGATGTTGAACCACCTTGGCCCACAGCTCCAGAATCCCACAAATTATGTTCAGTGATTAGTGGCTAGTTCATGATAAAAGATATCGAAGTCAACCTGAAGATGTTCACTTGATCCCGAATTACCTACCTGAGACCATCCTCAAACTTCCTTGCTAGAAAAAACTCATATCTCCCTAGAAAGGGTGTAAAGCACTACAGCTCGGTGAAGTGAGAGAAATACTCCATAATAGAAAGAGTACCCTGTTCCTGACTCATAAAATCATGATCTTGATTAGCTCTCAAAGTATCCAGATAGAAGTAATCAAAGATGGTATGTTAAAACTCATACCACGCCATAACCTGCTGGTGCCCTGCCTGTGAGATCACATCCCACCATCTCTTGGCGGAATCTCATAGGATGTACGTATCGAGATTCACCCTCCTCTCTTGAGGTATCTTCAGATGCTCTAAGATTGTCAACATGGATTCATGCCATGACTCTACAACCTGAGGTCCTCCATCCCTTGGGAAAGTGGGAGGATGTTGCTACTGAAAGACCCATGTCAATTTTGCCATCGATGGGGTAGGAGGTGGTGCTCCCTGAAAGGTCTGCATCATCCTCAAAAATCTCTCTCTGAACTATGAATCAGTACCTATTTCAGGTATAACGGCTGGTGCCAAGACTGGCATGACTGGAGGATCTGTAGGAAGTCCCTGGTTATCCATGTCTGGTGTCTGATCACTTCCTTGCAACTGGCCTACAAATGGAGGAAATCTTTGTGGCATGACTCTGCAAGTTCAAATTCCCGCCTTAGTTCAAGTTTATTAAGGAATGAAATCTATAAGTGTAAAAAGGGAATGGGAGAAATAAAGCTTTCAAGTTTAACAAAACATTGATACACAACGTGTATGTCCAATGAATGGAGTGTACTTGAATCCTCTTCTCCTTCCTAAGTTCTCTTACACGGATAAGCCACACGGTTCTCCTAGAACAAGACTACACAGAAGTTTTGTGCCAGACACGATGTGTACTAGACAAGATTCACAGTACCGTGTTGTTAGTGACACGTCCTGATACATAACTCACACCACACAGCGTGTTCCAGATGGACATGGCGTGTAATAAGAATATTATCCCGACCCGTGTTGTTCGTTATACAGCCGGGTAATCAGGTTACACTACACGACATGTTCTAGATGGAAACAACATGTATTACAAAAGACTCAACCAACCCATGTTGTTAGTGACATGACAGATTACACGGTTCTACAACACAGAGTGTATATCTATTACACAGTGTGTCCTACTAATGATTCCAAACCCCATGTCCTTGCCCACGTAGTCTGAGACACGGTTAGGTACTACACGGTGTGTACATATGGTAAACGACATGTACTTAAGAAAAAATATTTTCATCCTAAACAGAAGAACACATGGCATGTATTTTATATTACACGTTGTATATTATGGGGTTTTCTGGAAAATAAGCCTCATAAACTACTCCAGATCCCAGAAATACAGTAAAACAAACCTTTAAGTTCCAAATTACGATCAGTGAGGGTCCATACTCCCCATGAATCAAATCTTGGCATCTTATAAATGTTATAAACAAATATAACAGATCCATGATCCACAAAATTCTAGTTCATGAGGGCCCATAACACCTCAATAACCAAAGTTCAGTGTTCATTCAAACAAAACCTTACACAATCAATTTTCTAACCAAATATAAAGTATTCTATCAAGGAATATTTCATAACAACATGCATATCTAGCACAAAATCCATCACAACAATATGAAATCGCTAATTGACCCTAAATGGCATGGAAAGAATGCATGACATGTCATTTCTTACAAGTTTATATATGATGCATGAGATGGCACACCCTCATCTCATCTAGTTGCAAGAAAAATAGAACCTTAATAACATCTTCATTAACATCACAATACATGTGAGTCACCCAATGGTGAAAATCAAATCAACGGTAAAATTGAAACACCATAAAAAGTGCATTAATGAGGTAAATTGGCTTTTACCTATACACGAGTTAGCTACTCCCAGGCACAACTTATTACCAAGTACCTATTCCTCCCTATCCCTAACTATAGGCTCCAAATAGTAATTCAAGAAGAAAAGAATGCCTCTGATACCACATTGTAACGTCTTGGTTTTATAATCCGCTTAGAGGTGCCCCGTACCCCGTTGGAAACATGGCCTCAAGACCATTTCCCTGAACACCAGAGGCTACTGACTAGAAGTGAGGGCCTTGGGTGTGATAGTGGGGAAAAAATGTCGTCATTGGCAGAGTAACACAGTGGAAGTAATCCAAAGACAATAGCGGAAGCAGTAATAATCCATGTAAAAGTTAATAGCGGAAGACATGAAATAATAAACAGGAGCACACATACATATGAATGATTCATGATACATATTTCTAGGAAAGAGGCCAAACAAATCACAATGCTGGAATACAAAATAGTACTAAACCAATGTACAAAATAAAACTGATAAGTAGCTCTTTAGAATCTCAAGCCTAAGCTTGGTCCAATTCTATCCATCTCTACATCAATAAAGTACCTAAAGTAGAATGGTGCTTGTTCTTATCTATACCTGCAACAAAATAATCTGTTTGGGCCCAAAAGCATGTCCCAAATAGCGTGTGAGACTAAATCCCAGTTGGCAACCACCACAAGATCTGTGCCTAAAATTCAGTGAATATATGGCAGGTAAAAAGTAAAAGTAAGTAGTAACAAGGAAGTACTCATTAGTAAACAATCCACAGTTTCAATACACTTAGTTTCATATATCAAACAACAGCTAATAAAAGCAGGTAACTATTTTGGTAGTACTCTCAACCTAACCCCTCTAGTTCATCCAAAACAAGAATAGATATTCCCAAGACTCTCTCAGGAAGAAATCATCATCAATTTTCCCTATAGTCATGTGTGATTCAATGACTCTCTGAGGAAGCACTCACCGTCAATTCGCCCTATAGTATTTCAGTGGTAACTACAGGTTCTATGAGGAAGCCCTCAATTTCAATATCTCTCATGGCCTTGTAACGTACCTATAGACCCTCTGAGGGAGAACATAATGTCAATACCCCCTATGGTCTCATAGTGTGACAATTATAATGGACACTCTGGGAAATCCCTCAGCATCAATTTCCCCTATGGTCCCACTACAATAGGTTCCTGCAACCCCGTGTAAAGCAAACTTGCACAAACGATGAACAACAGACAAAGTAAACCCCTAGGACTACTTTCCTAACAATATACAACATATCAGCATGTTAGATAAGATAAAACACTCAATCCATAAATACTAGTCATGGAAAACAAACAGCAGCCAAAACTGCATAACTAGACCAAACGGTAAAAATGAGTAATGAGGGAAAAAATCCAAGGCATAGCAATTCACCCCATTCATATTAAATCAATCTCCACTCAAGAATATAATCATAGTAGGCAATTTACAAGGCTATGACCATATATATGCAAAACCTCATTCAAGGATTTTAGAAATTTTGCACATAAAATTCAAAGACTGTCTATGGAAAGGCATAGACCACCTACCCTGGTATTGGGAGATCGCTATACGTGAACCTAAAGCCTTGAATTGCCAAAAAACATTGTAGATAAAAAAACACAAAACAAACGTTCAATGGAGGATAACTTGTGAAAGATGAGGAATCAGAAAATGAAGCTCAAGCAGAAGGAAGAGCTTATCGTTGCGGTCCCAACGCAATCAATGATAGTCGATTTGATGTAAAACTGATTGATCAAGGGATCAAAGAAAGATCTTCGTCTTACGGGTTATCTCGGATGAACTGGACCAAGAAGTAGGGCTTTATGGCCATTAGATGCGACCCCGGTACATTTAATGAAAAAAAAGAAAATTAACGGCGTGTAATTTAGAAGTACATGGCATGTACTTGCCTTTTCCATACTCTACTTTTTTCGGTCTCCAGGTCATCACATGGCTGTGTGCATGGCCGATACACGACCAACACATGGCTACCCACGGTAACCGAGTACACGGCGTGTACTCTTAAACTATACAACATGTACATCAAAAATTTCCAGCAACTCCTCTTATTCTAAAAAACGACTAGAAAAGGAAAACATAACTGAAAAGAAGATCTAGGTTCTTACAATTGTACTCATTATCATACCCATCCTAATAATGAAGTGTTTAATATCAAACTACACCATAGTTTGGAGACGGTAAGCCGCACGTACGCACTTACGGTGACTTTGTCATTCATAGGATGGATAGAATAATGACTATGGTTGTACTATATTTATAATAATATCACAGTATGTAGATGTTATTGTAGTTATTATTTTCTTATGGAAACAACAAATAAAGAGGTTATGGAAGAATAAAATAACTTTCTAAGAGTTGATGAAATTATTACCTCTTCTTCGGGTGCTTCCTTTGGATTTGATCAAAATGTCTCCATAGGTTGGATTTCAGATCAAAGTATGGCCTCTGGGTTGAAGTGAGGTTAGTTGGGAGGATATTTGAGTGGTGGATGGACAATCCAAATGGATTCGGATGTGTGAAATTTAGAGAAGGGGAAGTACCCTTTTATAAAAGAGGTGATGGTTACTTTAGGGAATGCTTGAGATATTATTTTATTATAAAATCATTTTCGGTTCATAATGGATCCATATAGATTCATTTAGAGTATATGGTGGGTATGGGTCGAAATATTCTCAACCAATAGTTATTATACAAGTTTAGATCACCATATTAACCATATCTTTTAGATTTAATTCTTAGTTAAATAGTTTAACTTTTACTATGTCTTCTTGTATTTTTATATTACATGGTTAATAAACATACTATAAAATTCCAAGAAAACCTCAAGTGGTTCATTAATGAAATATATTTAATTATATAAGTACTTTGGATGAACCTTACATTTTTAGGAATATTATATCATTTTATAAAATAGTACTTGTTTTAAAAACTCTTTTTTGTCAATTTGGACACTATTTATTATTTGTTTTTTTTAAGTCAACAAAACATGATTACTTCAAAAAAAATACATTAAATAAACTCTATCATGTCATGTTAACCTATAAAATTAATTTAATGTATCAAAAGTCTAAATTTACATTTATTTTGATATTTATAATATAAATTATTTTAATATTTCATTAATAAGGTAATTATTGCATCATCATTGTGTAATAAATAAATTTATTTATTTAATGTCTAAAATTTATAAAAAAAATACCATGATGTAGGAAATATTTTTATCTTTCTAATGAATATTTATAGTCAAATTTATCTTATGTATAAACCTATATTAAAAAAATTAGTTTTTAAACTTTGAATATTGCACTTTTAACTTTTCTTTTAAATAAAATAATAATAAATGTCCTAATGTTGTCCAAGTTGATCAGAGAGGATCATAATTTATTCTTATGGTTGTTTCTTCTCGAAAAACACTTATCCAATAGAATTAGCTTATGTTTTAGGGTAATTATAATATCATTTTTACCTTTAATTATCCTATTTACTTTTAACCGTGGTAAATAAAATTCAAAAGATACTATTCATTAAAAATTATTTTCATCCTATGGAACCAAATTTTACTTATTGATGTCATCAGTGTCTCTCGTATTTTTGAAATTTAATTCACAAAAGTGGTATAATTACATTTTATGAAAATTTTCAAATGTGCCAAGAAGGTGGGTAACAGATTTTAAAAAGTTCAATAAAATTATGTACATCTAATATTATTATAAAAGGAATCTAATGAATTGCATTGAACTAATATAGGTATTATGTATCTGTTTTTACAATATAATAAATTAAAATATTTATTATTATTATTTAAATAAAATTTAGTTTTAAACAATAACGGAGTGTTTTTCACTATTCATCAAAAATTGAATGTTTTCATATAAATATCGAAAATTGACCCTAAGATAATTTTTATATTTAGAAATTAAAAAAGATGTGTATTTTTGAAAATTCATGACACATATGTTGCATTAATTAATTTTAAATTAACTCTCGTTGTGAAAACAAGAAAAAATGTTTTTATGAAGTAAAAACTATCAAAAGGTTGACATGTATTTATATCCAATTTAAATATGAAATTATATAAAATGACAAAAATTATATAAAATTATAAAAATATAATCTATATATACTCTAAAACCAATTAAGATAATAATATAAAAATATAAATAAATTCGGTAAAAATGAATTTTTGAATTAAAACACATTATTTTTCACTATTCATTAAAAAATGATACTTCTCATAAAATTACCCAACTTTCACCCTAATCTAATATTGGTATTCTGAATTCAAAAATTAATTAAATTTCAAGAAATTGAATTTATAATAGTGTCTAAAATTAATTTTATTGTTGTTCACAAAAGAACATAAGAAGTGGTTACTTTATCAAAATATTACTTCTATTTTAATGAAACTTATATGTTTCCTTACAAATATGGTTTATTTATGTGATAGAATTATAAGTTAAATTTAAAATTTATTTGTTACTATTCGTATTACTATATTAAATTTTTGTGTTGTAAATTTATCATTTGAATAATTAAAGTGTTGTTTCGATGAAACTCAATCTTCTATATAATGTAAGCCAAGTCAGTGTTGCGTGTAGTATTAGATATTAAATTAATTTAATGATATAACTTACTATGAAATAATGGGGTGTTATATAAAATGATGAGATTGTGGTGGAAATTGAAAAAAAATATATGAAATTATACTAGTCAAGTAAGTGTATTTAACTCTGTTTTTAGTCTAGATGGTAAGTGAATTCCACAACTCTAGGAAAAGAATCTTGAAACATAAATGTTATCACAATACCTTAATTTATGATAAACTGATGATTTTCACTCATTTTAATTTTATGTTTTTCAGGTCCTTAAATTCAATTGATCATTCACTTTGATATGATCAATGATCTCTATTAATGTATATAATTATTTTCAATTTTCTTTCATGTCCAAATAATTACTTACCACATATGTTATTCTATTTTGAAACCTATATGTATTATTATATATGAAATTTATACTTACTGTTCTATTTTATCAAGATAATATTTTATTAGCCCTTTTTATGATGTGGGTTTACAAAAAAAATTAAATTTTTAATATTTTTTAATGATATATAGTTAAAATTGAGAGAAAATTTTTTAATAAATTGGGGATGCAATAGTAAGATATTTTTAAAAATAAAACTATATTTCATAGTTTATTTTTAGTAAATATTCAATCAATTTTTTGTAATGTATTTTTTTCTTCAAATATATGTTTTCTTCAAAAATAATTTTTATTTATTTTCATATAGAAAATATTAAAATTAATTTTTTTAAACATTAGAATATGTATTTGATAAAATGAAATTAATTATTTTAAATCATCATTTCAACATTTAATTTGGGCGATGTTTTGAGATTTTTCAGAAAATAATGATTTTTTAGTGAATAGTGAAAATTTTAAATTTTTAAAAAAATGTAATTTCTTTTCAATAAATTAAGAAATTTAAAAGTACTATTATATTTTTAATATTATTTAAATTAACATAAGAATTACTAGGTTATATTTAATACACTTAATTTTATTATCATATTCACCTTGGATATTAGTATAAGTTTTTCCTTGGGATTAAAAACATGTTTTTTAAACTATTTTAAAGTGCATAATGTTCCTCCTTTTTGATTAGTTAAAAAACCCATAATGAGTAATAATTTAAATGAATTTTCTAGATTATTAATCAATAAATATTAATTATGATTCATATAATAATTATTATTTTTCATATAGTTAATACAAAATCATATTTTCCTTGAAAAATACACTTCTTGAAACCCTTATTTTTCTTCATGTCTGTGGGTTTAATTTTAAATTAAAATTTTCCACTTTTGTAACTTCCCTTAATATGAAACTCTATCACACAGCCAAAATGATTTGGTTTTGAGACATCAAGAACATCTTCCCGTACACCAGAGGGTTCCAACTAGTAGTGGGGGTGCGATTATTATAGTGGGGAGACTTTACCCACTAGTTATAGAGTTACAACATAAAGGAACAGTCAAATACCAATAATAAAAATTATAGTGGAAAAAATGAAAATAATAATATATAAAAGAACACTAGCTATAAAATTCTACTGAATAATCAAATGAATAACAAATTTATAATGTAATGACATGCTGGAATGTTACTAAATATCATGCTATAAATAATACAAATAATAAACTATCAAACTCAAATAAAGACTAAAATTTCCTAGTATCAAACCCCATGTTGGTCCCCGCTCCAAAATGTAGCCCATTTAAAAAATACAATAAACATAAAATTCCCTTTCCATTTTCTAAACCTAAATCTGTATAATCATATCAAGTACCAAACATAGGCCCAAATAGGGTGTGAGTTTAACATAGTAGGTTAACACCACCATGTCTAAACATAACCATTCTGATAATAGGTGTATGAAATAATTAAATAAATAAGTGCATTGATTAATTAAACAATCAAATTAATACTACATCAACCCATTTATTCACCATGTTGGAATGCCTCTGAGCATGTTTCTTGACCATGAAAATCATAACCATATAACCCTAGTAAAACATGACCTACCTTGACGCCATGTTGTAATGTCTCTAAGCATGTATCAACACCATTCCTACCATAACCTTATAACCGAGGAATAAACTACACAAATCTGTATTAAAACCCACTATATAATCATTTTATAAATCAATCAGGGTTAAGACTAGTGTATAATCATTTCCAAAATATGCAAGATCCCAGAGTAGTATATAATCATTTCAACATGTTTCACTATGAATATCCCATTATATAATAATTTCACTATGTCTCAGGGTATATACCATTATATAACTATTTTAGCATGTTTCCCTAGGCATAGCCCTCTATATAAGCATTTCAACATCTTTCAACCGGCCCAAATCCCCATATATTCATCACATCGTTTATCATATCACATGTATAAAAAAGGATATCCCAATATCACATCATAAGGATTAATAGTTAATTATGAAATTTACCATTTATCTTTTCATTTCATATTTCATAAATCAATTAGTTATAACCAACTAAATTCTAGATATCTCAATAAACAAGAAAATCTATGGTAACTATATATTGGGAAATCTCCCAAAATCATTGTCATGATAAATACACATTAATCCATTAAACAATTAATTTAATCAACGTTTCCCTCACCCAAATAGTATCCCCAAGCGAGGTTAATATCCAATTGGATCATGGGAATCCAAAGAACAATCCAATTCATCATTTTAATTAATGTGGAACAAGATATGTTAGTGAAATTTTAATATGGAATATTCTTGACAAAAATAAAACCATAGGGTTAAGGTTTAGACTCCCTAACTTTTACTGACGATCAAAAAACACTACCAGCTAGATTCACCAATAATAATGAAGGTTCATATAACCAAAATAAGGTTCCAAGATCATAACTGATCGTGATAAAACCAGAAACACACATGGTCAAGATATTACACCACAAAGATTGAATAATTATGTAATATATGTCGTAACCAAATAAAAACAACATACTAGTGATTAATCAAACAAAAAAGATGTACACAATAGTGGGAAGGGGCCCAAAATCACCTGGATAATCACTCAAATTTGAGTGGAGAGTGTTATATCCCTATTGAGTGGAATGTTCAGCCACACGAAAACTGTTAAATACGTTCTTGATAAATTACATGGTGTGTAATATAGTTACACATCATATATTCATTTTTATAGATATAAACCAATAAAAATATCCCCTCAAATCATTATTTATTCCGTTATAATATTAAATGACGTGTAATAAAATTTCATGATGTGTACACTCTTCAGGTCGTGAATTAGTTCATGACCTATAATCATTTATGACATGTTTCTAGAAACCATTTCATGATCTGTATTGTAGTTTTACAACATGTAACTAATATGAAGATAGTTTTCAGCCTATTTTCCTTATAAAACCCAATCTCTCTTTAAGGCTTCTCAACTTACCAATATCCCATGGTAACACTTGTCCTATTTAGCTAGACTCTATTAATTCAAAAAAATATCCTGAACAACCCCTATGTGGATCCTCTTTGGATTTATCAAGTATCATCACAACACAAATTTGTGTTTATTAATGTAAACAGACATCCACGAACATTAAGTCATTCCCCCAACAAAGTCTCTCCATATATAAACAAGACATGACTACTAAGTCTTAAACAAAAATCTCAAATAGGGATGTACATGAAAAAAGACAGGATCTAATAACCTCACAATCATATAACAACTCATTCTTGAGATGCACCATGAATCATTATGGGGTCTCGGTTAACATGTTTGTCCCTGTGCTTGTATATCATACCCCATACCTCAAATATCCTCCTAAACTTGCCTATGCTGCCACTACATTTGAACCAAAGGAGATACTTCTCACTACTATCCACAATCTGTATCAGATGATTCCTAAAGGACACATCATCACCAATATGGACATCTGCAAAATCTATCACATGATAATAGTATGAATAATATCTCTGAACCTATGATACATGTAAAAAATAATTCATGTAATTTTAGAACTATGGAAGTGCTAATCGGTACTCCACTTGACTGAACCTATTTACTATCTCAAATAGCCTAAAAACATGGGTGTTATCTTCCTCAGGTTTATGACATAGAATTTCACTAACCTGTGTGAAAACTGAAGGAAAACATGATGACCAACCTTGAACTATAGAGGTCATATCTGATAGTCAGCATAGGATTCCTTCCTGCTCTGTGTGGTCACCAACTTCTGTATGATCAACTGAACTTGATCGAACATATCATTCATGAGGGTAGTCCCAACAAGCACTGACTCACCTACCTCCAACTAAAAAATATTTGAACGACACTACCTTCCATAAAAAGCCTAAAAATATTCCATTTGGTTTTATTCATGGAATATATTATTAAGAGAAAACTATATAAGTGTCATATGATACTTCCATGAACCAAAAAATCCAAAACATAGGACCATAACAAATCCCCTAGAACATGAATAATCCTTGTAGATTGATCTCCAGTCTGAGGATGATAGGTCATACTCAATAGAACCAAAGATCACATAGCCTTCTGAAGACCCTAGATAATTGTGATGTGAAATTAGGATCTATTTCTAAAACAATACTTGTCAGAACACCATGAAATTGAATAACCACATACACATAAATAATACCAAAATAATAAATTTTGAAGGCCTCCCTAATAGACTAGAAGTGGGTTAATTTTTTCATTTGATCAACAATCACCCATATGACATCATTCTTATAGGTTTTCCTGAGTAATATTGTTACAAAATCCATAGTGACATCATCCCATTTCCACTATTGAATAGGAAAATGTTGTAAAAGCCTATCTAGCCTCTGATGATAAACATTCACCTTATGAGAAGTGAGATTTCAAACCAAAAATCCTGCTACTTTCTTCTTTATTCCTAACCACCAGTACTATCTATAGATATCATGATATATATTTATCAAACCAGGACGTTCTTCCCATCTAGAAGCATGAAAATATCTCATTATCTCCTCTCGTAAGCCCACAATAACCCATACTCATCCATGGAATATAATATAATTTCCCCTTCCAAGAGATCATCCTAATTATTTACATTCACAACATAAGTTGTCTCTCAGAACTAATCCAACCAAATTAGATAACTGGTTAATCTTGATCTGGTCCAAAATCATGGGTATAATAGATATCAAATTCAGAGCTACTTATCCCTAGGACTCATAAACATCGAAATGCCTGTATTCAAATAGTTCCATCACCCATTACTCATCACATGACTCACATACTACCTCTTCCTTCATCTTTTGTATCAATAAATCTGCAACGACATTTTTTTTCTTGGTGTATAATCCGAAATAAACTTGAAATATTGTAGATAATCAATAAAAATCCTCTACTAAAGGTTTAGGTCCTGCTAAGAAAAAATGTACCTTAGGCTTTTATAAGCTGTGTATACCACAACCCTCTCACCCATGAGATAATTTATCCAAAATCTTAAGGCATGTACCATTGTAACTAATAGAAAATCACAAGTAGGGTAATTCCTCTCATGTAGTCTCAACTCTCTCGGGCCATAAGAATCCACTCAATCCTACTATATCAGAAATTATCTGAGTCAAAATTTGAATGTGTCATAATACACGATATATAATTTACTCTACATAGTTAATGTGATGATAAGTTATAATGTCATCCTTCATTTCATATCCTGAAAATATCTCTCACAATCATTTTACAAAAACAAACTTTACCCCCATTTTGGTTATCCGTGACATTGGTTCTTCCAAATGGGAGAAGTCTTGGATAAAGCGCTGATAATAAAATTCTAAACCTAAAAACTTTTAATTTTGAGTACATTATTGGGATGTTCCTATGATATTAGAACTGAAACCTTATCTAGTTCCATTGACACTCCTACCTCTAAGATAACATATCCTAATAATTTCACTTTATCAATCAATAAACTACATTTAGTTATCTTGAAATAATGTAAATTATCTATTATTTTACTCAGGATGATGTCAAGATGTTTGGAATGATTGACTACTGATAGGGATTACACTAAGATTTCTTCAACAGAAACCACAACAACATGATCCAAAAAATGATGAAATATGATATTCATTAAGTCCATGAATACTACTAATGAATTAGTCAAACTAAACATAATCACAATGAACTCATACAAGCCATAAATGATCCTAGAAGAAGTTTGAGTTATGTATAATAGTATCACCAACAACTGATGGTATCCATATCTCAATTAAATCTTGGATAAGATCTTAGTACCTCTCGAGTGACTGAAAATATCATCAATGTGCACCAGAGGATACATTTTATTGATCGTCATCTAGTTCAATAACCGATAATACACCCAAAAGCGCAAAGTATCATCAACCTTATTAGTGAAGAGAACTACATAACCCCAAGGATATGTACTAGGAAATATGAAACCTTTATTTTATAGATCTTCCATTGGAAATTTCAACTCTCAAAATCTATACAAGTCACGATCTATAAGGTGGGATAGAAACTGGCTCTACTCTCATCGTAAACTCAATCCTAAAATCGATCAGTCACTCAGGTGGTAAGCCATTAAACTCATCATGAAATTAATTTATAATATGTTCAACCATAAGAGTAAATAAACCATGATTCCTTCCACCATCATCTAGAGAAATACTGGCTATCAGATCCACGAGACAATCTAATTTCCACTAAATTGGTCCTGAATGACTAGCCTGAAGTTCCCACTCACCAAAGAGAGAATAGATGCCTCTATCTAAATATATATAGGTAACTCTCTTTCAATTATAGATGAAATAATCCTAGTAGAGAAATAAATAAACAATATAAAGAATTAAATAGAATCCTATCATTTCTATCATGAACAGTTCTAAAAAGAAATGCTAACCACCAATATCTATAGAACATTCCTTGCAACATCTTATATTCTCTGACAACACTCCCAATAGTGCGTTAATGGAAAAAACATCATCCATGATTTCCACATACAATCCCATTCCATTTACAAAAATAGTAGATAAAAAGAAATGTGATGCTCTGGTATCAAGGAAAACACAAGAAAGGGTAGATGGTACAATAATTATACAACAAACAGTAAATGGACCTAAATCCACACTAGTCAAAGTAGTCTATATAAAATGTAGCTAACCAACCCCTTTGACATGTTCTCCAACCTAAATCCCCTAATATACACCATCTTCTTGGTAATACCATTCCTTCACTAGGATACAACATACCCTACCTTGATTAGAAAATCCTATTGAACTCTGGATACCAGTCTATTGAGGAGTAGTTGAGTGCTTTCAAGAATATGGTACCTATATTATTCCCATACCACTGACCTAAAACTGTGTTCCCCTAAAAACCTCTATAGGTGGCCCAATATTCTATAAGAATTAAACACCAATGCGGTGTGTGGACATCGAGTCTGTTTGTGGACCATCATGCCACATCGATAGCACTATAATGGAACACAGTACTGAGATGGATACCCACTTCCATAATTGATCTCACTACTACTACCATGGAGAAAATAGTAATAGTGATGCTTCGTTCCCCTAGAATAATAGTTTACAATTTCCTACATTGAAAAAACTAGTTCTATGCTCAGGGCCTCTCTCATATTCACTTTCTTGATGAGTGTAAAATTCATTACATCTGAAAATATACTCATACAGAACACATTCATCTACAACCAGATCTTATAGTGAGTACCATCATTAAATGTATCACCTAAGAGATCTCATCAACTTCCAATGATATCAAAAAGTGTAATAGATCGGTGAAACATTCAATGTAGTCTGACACTAACATACCCTCATGTGTTAGATGCATGAACTCCTAATCCGTCTCATACCTCAATATCTCAGGATAGAAATAGAGTAGGAACATCATATTTAATTCCTTCTATAATAACTCCTAGTACATCCCAACCTCCTCTAGAATTTCCAAACAATGCTTGGTTAGTACATGAGGCATATACACAGAAATCTTCACCCTCCTATGATTGGGTGTCTCAGGATGCTTAAATATCATTTGGAATGACTTAGTCCCTAAATCGGCTGCTTGGGGGGCCTCCCTCCCTAGTGAACATATGTGTATAATATAGATAAAACTCAATTGTAAGATAATGTGAAAAAAATCTTGTTCCATGTATATAATCACCCTTATGATGCTATCATGAAACATAACTTCCATATAATACTTAGGAACTACATGAAGCTCTAATTATATTGTATTAGGAGCATGATAATTTCCACACTCCTGATGCTCAACTAAAATATGATGAGGAGAAATTTTCTTTACAAGTTAAACACACACCATATAAAACTAGTTATAACAATAAGGTTGACCTAAATAAGTGAAAATAATATATAACCACTAACTCTTGGTCACTCTAAACATTTCTTACAAGTGTTTTTGTTTGAAATAATAGTTCATTCGTTAGATTTATCAAATATAATAGGTATATCATATCATAATTCAATGGGAAAGTATATATCACATGCCAATAAATATTTCCCTATCCTAAAAAATTCATGTCAATATATATCCCTATATGGCTATTATGATACAAGCATACTCATCCTGTGTCATACTAGGGCATTAGTATGAATCTCAAAAACCAATAACATAATAAAATCATAACCTCACACAACATGTGAAACACTTATGGAGAAATAACATAAACTATAACAAGAACATAATATAAAAATAAATCCAAACCAGGGCACATAGATTTACCCCCATTCATGGGATAGATACTCCCATCCACAATCTCACTACCATGTCCTGAGGTATACTAGTCTCCTTTATAACATTCCCAAATAGTAAATAACTTGAAAAGAATCTCAGTCTTCTAATATAACTTTGTAACATCCCCCAATATTTCTTAATATCATGTGGTAGAAAGGGTTTGGTTATAAGACATTAAGATTGACTTCCCATATGCTTGAGGCAGTCGACTAGTGGAGGGGGTGTGATAAGAATATTAGGGATACTATACCCCCTCGTTAAAGGGTTTCAACATTGAGGAACTATCCAATACCAATATAAAATATCATAGTGTGGAAAAAATGGAAACAATACGATACAATGGAATACCAACAATAAAATCCAACTGAATAATCCAATAAATAATAAATGATTAATGTAATGACATTTTGGAATATAACTAAATGTCATGCTAGAAATAATATAAATAAAATACTAAAAAATTAAAATAAATACTCAAATTCCTTGATCCCAAACCCCATGATGGACTCATACCTAAACTTTATCCCCTCTAGTAAAGACAATCAACTACAAGGTCCTTTACCTTGTCTAAACCAACATCCATTTAATTTGCTCACGTACCAAATGGGGGCACCAAATTGGTTGTGAGTATAAATCGATAACTTGACTTCATCATGTCTAAACATAACCAGTCTGATAACTAGTGTATGAAATAATAAATAAACAATCTTACTAATTAATAAAACAATTAAATTAATACCACATCAACGTGCTTCAACATCATATTTGAATGTCTTTGAGTATGTCTCACAACTATGAGAACCATAACCATATAACCATGGTAAAACATAACCTACTTCAGTTCCATTTCAAAATGTATCACAACCATTCCAACCAAAACCATACAACCAAGGTATACATTACACAAATCAGGATCAAACCTCGCTATATAATCATTTCAACAATCAATCAGGGTTGAGCCCGGTATATGACAATTTCGGTATTTATCGGGATTCAAGATTGATATATAAGTCATTCATCATGTGTCACTAGCCATAGCCTGATATATAATCCTTTCAACATGTCTCAGTTAATATCCTGGTATACAATCATTTCAGCATGTGTCACTAGGCATAGCTCACTATTTGAGCATTTCAACATTTTTGAACTGGGCCAACTCCCCATATAAGAATTACAACATTTATTACAACACATTTCATTATAAAAAATACATCATAATGTCACATCATAGGGGTAAATGGTCAATAATGTAATTTACCATTTATCTTTCAATCTCACACTTCATATATCTATTGGTCATAACCTATAACTTTCTACTTATCTCAATAGACAATCCAAACCAAGGTGAATATATATCAAGAAATCCCCAATAATTCATGAAATAGTAGAAAAAATTTAATTAAATGTTCTCTCGCCTGAATAGTATCCACAATCCAGGTCAATAGCTAATAAGATCCAAATGGATTCCAAGGAATCAACCAATTCATCATTTTAATTCCTCTCACACATGATATATTTGATTAAATGAAATATTACAAGTAGTTGACAAAAATCAAACCATAGGGTTAATTTTTAGACATAAAAACATTGATAGAAAATAAACCAACACTACCAGTAGGATTCTATAACAAGAATGAAGTCGTCGATGACCACAATAAGGATTTAAGATTATAATCGGTCAAAATCAAAATGAACAATGTACACGGTCAACATATTACACCACAAAAATCAAAAAACAATATAGAAGAATTTGGAACAAAAGATAAACAATATATTGAGGTTTTATTATAGAAATTGGATATTCAGAATAGAGGTAAGGGCCCCAAAATTTCTTATATGATAACCCTAGTTTGATAGGAGAGTTCTATAACTAAGTTGAATGGAAAATTTAGCCGCAAGACACCCCTTAAAAACTTACTTGGGAAATTAAATGGAATTTAATATAGTTACACATCATTTATTTAGTTTAATAAGGATAATCGAAAAACCCATAACCCCAAATCATTATTTATTTTGATCAAATATTACACTACATGTAATATAACTTCACAATGTGTACTCTCTTCATGCTGTGAATTAGTTCACAACCAGTAACTATTCACAACATGTGTTTGGAAACAATTTCACAGTGTGAATTACAGTTACACAGTGTGTAACTGTTATATATTTTCTTTTTCATCCAAGTTTCTTTATAAAAAACCTAACTCCACTTAAGTATTCTCAACTTACTAAGAACCCTTTTCAACACTTGACCTATTTTCTTGGGCTCCATTAATTCTAACAGAAAGCCCAAAATTATACCCGCATATATCCTCTCTAGTTTTCAAATGTTTAATTTTAACCCAAGTATGTGTTTATTAAAAAATATATAAATCCACAAACACCAAGTAATTTTCCACAACAAAATCTCTCCATCTCGGAAGAAGACATCACCACCAAGGCTCAAATGAAAAACTCGAAGTGGAACGTACCTAGAAATAGACAGATCATATCACTTCTATGAATTGAATTTGGTAAAATGGATTCCATATTTTGAATCATAATAAATTATATTATCAAATAATATAAAATTAATGTTTTACCTTAATTAATAGTGAAAATAATATTAAAAAATTACTATGATTAAGGTGAAAATGGGTTTACCTGGGGGTTAAACTAAAGAGAAAGAGTCAAAAGTACCTTAAAATGTCTAAAACATTTCTTTGAAATATTTTATCCTCATCATGTGTTATTATATATAATGATTCATTTTTTACCCTTTTAAAATGTAAAAAATGTGGGTATGCTGTTTTTTTAGAAATCATAAGTCTGCCACTCACATCACTTATAAATGACCACCCTCCACTATCTTCTTCACACCTTAAAACACTTTTTGGAAGATCCCTGACCAAATTACATCCCACATTCTATCCCCTAATATTAAAGTCCATGTTTTTTCATAAAACTAGTATTGAAATATTTTAGGTATATTCCTAAATAGGTGGTCTGAGAAGAGGTAAAATTTGAAACTATGCATTTCTGTTTTATTTATTCTTCCACATCCTTCAAATATTATTCAGTTATGTTTATATGATAGATAAAGTATATCTTATATAAATATATGAAATTATATTAATGTAATAACCTAAATATATCTATTTTTCATCAAATGGGGTATTAAATCATCATTCACATGTACAACAGATTATCGCCTTGCGTACCGATGTCATTCATTTTTTATCATCGCATATCAAGGATTTTTTTAAACATGTATTTAAAATATATATATGATATTTTTAAAATATTTATACTTATGGATTCATGATAAAACAAAAATCTTTTTAATTTATATTCCTTTTAGGAGACGATAACATCATTCATGTGTAAGGTGGACTACCGCCTCACGAAGCAATGTGATTCATCTTTCACTAACAATTTACCTGAAAGATAATAAGGATATTTTTAATGAATATATGTTATATACATGACATAATAATAATATTCGTGACTAATTTTTCATTATTAAAAGATAATATATAATTTTATTTCTTACCTTTTCACTAACTATAAAATGATAACGTCGTTCATGTACGTATGGACTTCTGCCTTCATGAAGCGATGTGACTCTTTTTCATCACCCCACCACATGCATGAAATATATTAGTATATTTAAAAACATAATTTTTTATATATTATATTATTTTAATTATATAAATATAAAAAATTACTTACCATCTTTCTATAATGATCATTAAAAAATGGAAGTGTTACTCATGTGTATGTACGGTCTACCCTCTCCATTATCATAACATACTTCTTTTTTTTAAACCATTTTTTCATGATTGGTTTTAAAATTTTAATTTGTTTATATATATATAAAGTATTTCATGATTATTATTTTGGATACTTTTAAATAATGATCTCTTTTCCACGATCAATATGAAGCTGTTTTAAAACAGTTAGCCTAACGTCTACAAAATACCTGACATGGACTTAACTAATTAGGTATTTAAATATTTAATTAAAAATAAATAAAATTAATTATCTATGTATAAGGTGTAAAACCATTATAAGGATCTTAATAAATTGTATAAATTATATAATCTTATTATATAGGATTCCATGGACATGCATGGAAAGTATGGACTCAAATAAAGGGTTTTCGTGTCTCCCTTTTTATTTCTATGAGGCACTTTTCCTATTAACAACTTGTTTTAATTTTGTGGTGTATATAATATCCATTTAACATTTAATATCATGAATAAATCATACATAATGGTATTTCATGTTTCAATTTTAATTATTTCATCGAAGTGAATTTTACTTGAATGTTACCAAGTGGTAAATAATTTCATATCTCAATTATTTTTTAATTGGGTTATATTACTTTTTCTTTACATTTGATATTAAAAGATTATGTGTGTAATTAATTTAGAATATATTATGTTTCATTTAAATTCATTCTATATGGATTTAAATTTGGTACACATAATTTAATCATTGATTAATTCTCACTTCAATTTTAGAATAATTGTAGGGGACTTCATCTCAATTTCCTTTTGTTGAGGCATAATTTAATGTTATTCCCAAATATTCTTTTATGAGGTGTATATATAGACCCTTTTATATATTATATTATTTCTCTATTATCATGATATTTAATGACAGTTTATGTTGGCCTTGTTTAAATATAGACAATCCATGCCCAAGATTGTGTCGAACTCCACTAAAGGAAGTATGATGAGATTTGATGGGAGCTTAAGTCCACAAACGTGAACTGGGGAGGAGTTATAAACCATGGGCATAATAATTTCCAAATTTGATGTTCTCATAGATTCCTTGTCTTTTAAATTTTTAGGTGGTGGTGGAATTGTTTTACTAAACATTCAAGATATGAAAGAATGTGTAGAACAGGAATCAAATAGTAAATTCTATATTATTGAATTAATAACTAGAATACCTATCTCCACATCGTTTTATAGACCCACCTTAGTAGTAGTGGTAGCATAATATCTTCCTTGTTGCCTTGGAGGTTGTGGTTGATTTCCTCTAACAACCCTTGACTTAGGGCAATTTTTTGCATAAATCCCATACTCATTGAAGTTGTAACACTGCAACACTAGCTGAGTGTTGATATGAACCTTCCTTTATTATTACACATTAGTGTATTTCTCATATCCCTTTGTTAGTTCTGAACCATATGACCAAACCTTCCTCATTTGAAGAAATTCTTGCTTCCCTTCTGATAGTTCCAAGGATGCTTCTTCCCATAACTTTTATAAGGGGAAAAGTTAGGCTTCTTTATATTAGGGGATTTTTTTTGTCAATACACCCGTGTTGTTCACCATTTTCCTCTTATTTTAACTGGGACTATGATACCACTAAGAATCTCCTATATCCATTTCAACAATGAGCTCACAATAGACAATCTCCTCATAACTTTCGATGTCTATAATCACCAACGATTTTTTTTAGACTGGGCTTTAGTCTCTTAAAGAAGTGATCCACCTTGCTTTAGATGTTCATGACAAAGCTAGAGGCAAACCATGATTTCCTTGAAGAGTTTTCATTATACACCCTGAAGGACTCATCTTCCTTCTTCTTGAGTATGAGGAACTCTCCTTCCATTATGAAATGGAAGTTTTGAGGAAAATATTTGTTGAAAAACATCCTCTTGAATTCCTCCCAATACATTGAATCAATTTCTTATTAAGAATTTGTATTCATGATCGGTTTCCACCACTCATCAACTTACCCCTCAAAATGATAGACTGCCAGTACAACTTTCTCTTCTTCTAAACACTGGATCACGAAAATTATCTTTTCAATGGAGTTAATAAATTATTCTATGAAGAGGGGATCAGAAATCTACAAAACATTTGAGGAATTTTCTGCATGAATGATTCTAAAAAAACATTCTCTTTCCTAGGAGTAGGAGGGACTTTTATATGATTCATGTTATTATTCATAAATTGTGCCAGCTGAGGAAGTACTGTCATGATGTTTTGAGCACCCTCTCTCATCATATCAGGCATATAATTAGGGAAATCATTCCATTTCTTATCACATTGATTTTTGGAACGTATTCTTTTGTTTCCCTCCATTAACTAAGAAAAAGAAATTATAATTAGAGGGATCGAATAAATAGTCTTTGAACATAAAAAGGAAACGTTGAACATAAATGGATATACTTTTATAGTATAAGTATATCCTAACTTGTGATTCCCTATGTTTCAATCTAGATTATCCTTGATCTATTTCCTAACATACATTCTTATTGGATTTATTTATTACCTCAATAATGGTTTGTACTAACCTCCCAAATTTACTGAATCATATCCTCTAGGAGTGTCAATACCAAGAGTGCAGCAAGGCCTGTTGTCGTGTAACGAGATACCATGGGTCAAGCCCGAAACTTCTTGTCAGTGTTACACTCCATGGTACATCTATGCTAGAGCCACCTATACCTATTTGTATCTACAGAGGGATGTATTTTAATGATAAACCACTTACTCTAAATGTACTAAAATTTAGGGAAGTTTTCTTATTCTTCATCTCATCCTTATGGTTCCCACTAAGTTTCTTTATTCCTAATCTCCAAAAATAACTAAACCATCCTCTAATACCAACTATAGTGACCCTAAAAATTTACATATAACACTACATAATTTTATGCTTAATTATACATCAATTTAAAATCCATGGATCACGGTGTCTAGAATCATTGATGACTAGGTACATAAAACATAAAACATGGGGCAAGAAAACACTTCATTATTTAATCTCTATAAAGAGCTCCTAAGTTATTTTATTCCCTTACATCTTCATAGGCTACCCTGGGGAACACATAAACAAAGGGATGAGCTAAAAAGCCTATTAAGGGAATGAAAATATTAGTAAAGATTTAGAAAATGATTTAGGAGGCATGACATAATGATATAAAAAAGCATGGAACATGTGAAATCATAATATATAAACATGGGATAATATAAACATGGAATCATACAAATGTTGAAATAACATAAAACATATCTTGGGTAAGAGTCAAGGATAACATCCAATCCTATTTCTAATTGTTGTACTGGCCAAGGAAAACAGTCGATCTTGTTTCCCTTATCCAAGGCTAACCACCAAGATCATTTCACATAGCATCTCATGAGACTTAACTTTACCCAATGAATTGGAGCACTATATGGTCAGACCCATCTTAAATTTCATGAAAATGTTTTCCACATAAAGATTCATCCATTATAAATATTACGTTAACATAATAGTTACCCATATAAAGAAATGGGTACCATAATCATGATAGAAAAAATAATCAAAGGCCGTATTTTCACACTCATATATTCAATTCCATTCTTTGGTTCAATCTTCTTTCGGTTCATAGATTTCTCTTGGTTTCTGGGTTTTCAGGGGTTGAAATCTTGGTGTCTCCTATGTTCTTGATCTATGACCATAGTCTTGGGGGTTTTGGATGGTAATTTTCCCCCCTATTTTTTCAGATTAATTTTGTGAGGTTGTGTTGTTTTAGAGTTGGATTAGTTACACTCTTAGTGGCACCACTTGTGGGGTAAGTTGTTGAGGTGGTTTGTACCCAAGAGTTGGATTAGTTTTGGGTTGGAAAGAGTGCATTGATTTTTCGGAATTTTATTCTTGAATCCTTTGCCTATCATTCCCCCTTGTTTTCCCCCTAGTACCTCCTAAATTTAGAGGATTATTCAAGGTTTTGGGGTGCCTTGAACAGGCCGCACAGTTTGGTTGCACAATTTACTACACCACGAAGCCAAACCGTGTAAGGGTGTCTAGGTCATTAAAAACATTTTGAACTTCTAATTTTTCCCTCACATAAATAAATCTAATCCACTCCATTCTTCACCAATTGGACTCCATAATCCATGGGAGGCCTCCATGCTTCCTCAAGATCCTATCTAACCCATCCTTGTTGGGGTTTTTGGTGGGTAAAACTCCATGATTTCTTCACATAAGTGTTTATTTCCTTCACTTCTTCCCTTCCCTTAGGGTTTATTCCCTATTTCATGATTTTCTAAAATTTCTATAAGTTAGGTTTTAATCATAGGGTTTAATTTTGTGTCTTTTGGTGTAATATTGAGGTTTTATTTTTCTCTTGACTTCCTTGTGGTGCGGTGGTGGTGCACTTGATGTTTCACACCATGATTTGAGGGTTTTAAATCATAAGGTTGTCCATTACAATTGTAAGCAATAATTTATGTGTTATACATCATGGTTTTTTTAATTTATATGGTTTCTAATCTTTTTTTTTTGTGTTGGGAAAACCATTTTGGTTAGCAATAGTAAAGAGTTTAGCAGTAATGTTACAGTATTGTTGGAAGTTTGTAATTTTCAAATGTGACTCATGTTTTATCTCTTGTGGTAGTTTTATAAAATGTTAATGGGGTTAATTAGTTGTTTAAAAGGGCTTAAAATTCTGGTTTGGTAATGTTTTATTGTCATTTAGGCATCATAATTTCATTTTTTAATAGGTGTTATGTGTAAACCCTTGTTTCACCCCTTGAAAGTGTTTTATGAAAATGTTTATTTTTCAAGTGCATCCTTTGTGGTTTTATTTGAGGAAATTATATAAAAATTTAGAATGGATTAATAAATGTTGAAAGGGATTCCAATTATTATTTGGTAGGGTCTTGGACTTATTTTGGCATTAAAAGTGGGTTTTGTCTGAAAAACATAGTTACACCCCATGGGATTGCTTTGTAAAATTTTTAATGTTTTATTTGATTAAAAAAGTGGGAAAATGGTGTATATAAACTGTTTGGGTGACTGTGTTAACCTATTATTTGTTTTTTAAAGGTAAAGTGGTGATTTAATATGTGAAACCTTTTTATAATGATTTATAAATTGCTGAAATGTTTTACTAAATTGTGATGGGGGTGCGAAACATTTTTTTGGACTGTTTCATGTGATTTTGATGATAAAATTAATTTTGAAGGTGGGAAGGGTATTATGTGATATGTTTTTTGGGATTTTATGTGAGTTATAATATCTTGGAAAGGTTTTATAAACATTTTTAATGGATTTTTGGATGTGTTAACGAAATGTGAAAAGTGTTTTGGGCTACTTTGGAGTGAGTATGATTTCAAAAGGCATTTGAAAAAAAAAATTGGATTGTGGGACTTGTGTGATATTCATGGGGCATGTTTGGTTAATGTGTTATGTTAAAGAGTTATTTTCATGTTAAAATTATATTTAATGTATTTTTGAACTTGTTTCAGAACAAGAGGGAAACTCGAGTATCTAGGTGGGTGGATGTGTACTAGTTTTCTAGTGATCCCGTGGGGTATGGCCCTAGTTTCACTTATCAAGTTTGAAAACTACAACACTAACTAAACTATGATGATTTTGATGATTTTGGGGGGCCACTTGGTTATTGTTATGATCCCTACTAGTGTCTCGTGTGCACTATAACATATATTGTGATTGTTACTCTCACCGAGATACGAGGTACCTAGGACCCACAATGAGTTAGTGCCTAGGGTTTATTTCTTAATGATTTTGATCACTAGTTACATTGTGCATACCATAGGCATATGGTATGGTTGGATGAAAATTTCATTAGAAATGGAATTATTGTTTTAATGTGTTGATTCTTTAAAATATCCCACTTGAAATCTCTTTTTATTTAAAGTTGCGTCTTTTAGAAATTGTATCTTCCATCACATGTTTATGAAAACTTGCATGATTTTCAACTTTTAATGTTTATCACATAGAATATTCTAATGGTGGAATCCTACTAGGATTTGGTTCACAACCTATTTACACCATTGGGTGTAAGTAGACTTGGTTATTTTTCTCATAGGTTTGGGTACAATTTTGTGCCAATGGATAAGTTTTTAGCTGTCTTTCCTGATGCAGTGTTGTGGAGATGGATTGAGGGTGGTGCCTTTTTCCATGTAAATGTTCTTGGGATGTAATTTTTGGTTGTATACTTTTTAATGATCTTTGAACATTTTTTTAAATTGTGTAACTAAATTTTGAAATTTTATATAGGAAAATTTTGTTTGAAAAATCCAGATTAGTTTTGTGGGCTTCATTTGTGGTATTATGTTTATAAACTCAAGTAAATCATTCCCAATTTTATGTTTCTGATACTCAGGGACTTGTGTGATCCCATGGGGATCGGGAACACTCTTTGGGCCTTGTCACAGGCTGGGTATGGTTCCAGTTTTGATGGAGACTAGATTTGGTTCATGGAAAAAATGGTATTGATGGTAGGTTCAGGTTTCCTCTTTAAGTCATGTAATTTGTGTTACAGTCTGGATAGTTTGGAGTTATGATTTTCAGGACTCAGTATTCTATTTATGGGTAGTGTTCCTGATCACCACACCTCATGAAGAGATTCAAGTTTCCAGGGGAAGTCGTGATTTATCTGGGTCCTTTGGTTTTCTTTGTTTAATGATGATTAGGGGAAATTAAAAAATAGTTGGGTTAATGGTCTCAGTGAGCTCACAGGGTCTGGAAAGCCATGTGGAGCTAAGGATATTTCCATAGAACACTCTCTATGAGGGTTAAGTGTTTAGAGTAAGGCCACCAACCATATGCCCATGTTTCCCACCGAAACTATTTTCCTTCTGCATTGTCTTGTGTCCTTTAGTTTTAAAATCTTGGAAGTTTGATTTTAATGAAAACATTACATGGTTCTAAAAAAGAGGAAAGTTTTTGTGAAATGGTCCTCTAATAAATATGGACGTGTTTGATTTGTGAAATGGTGGAACAGAATTTATAAAATTCTATTGAAAGGGAAAATTGTGTGACTACACCTCTTTTGAAAGTAGAAAATTATATTAAAGTTGGGTTTGAAAAAGTGTTTCCAATAGAGTTTTCTAAACTGTTGAAAGGTGTTTTAATGGGATGATATGTTTTGAAATTTTTGGGAATTAATTAAAAGTTAGTTCTTATCTGGATATTTGTTCCTTTATGATTTTTTTGAATGCTGTAAATTGGGATTTTGATTTTGTGGTTAGCAGTCTTGAGAAAAAGAAGTGTTGGTTGACAGTTTTGGTTTTGAAAAGTGGAAATAATTACTATTTTAACCATTGGTATTTCTATGAGTGACCACATGTATGTGGTTATATTAGATGATTGATTTTTGATGGAATGACTAGATGAGTGTAGGGATATATTTAAGGAGGGTTCCTAGTGTGGCACAAAAACATGCATGTGTGAGGCCTATGTTGTACCATTGGTGGATATGCTAACTACAAAACATTTTGTTTTAAAAGAATTTTCTTTAAAGAAAAACATGATATCTTGATGACTAGTTTTAAATGGTGTGTACTCTATGTTTTTGGAAATGTTTTTGTGGGATGTTTTGAGTCCAAGAACCCCTCTTGTTTGAACCGTGTTTTGGGTTTGTGTTTGGTCAGTAAGCAGGGTAGAAGGGTTGGTTAGTGGTATCTTCTAGGAAAAGTTCTAGAAGCCTTTATGGCGGTTCCCCGCACAAGTTTTGTTTTGATTTGTAGCACATTTTTTCCAATAGACCATCTTGATTGATTCATTGGGGTTCTCTCATTTGATGAGGTACGCCCCCAATAAGGGTAAATTCACGACTAAAGTGTAGCAAAGATTGTTTTTCTGTTGGAAAATAGATAAGTTGATCAACAGAAGGAATATTTTTCTCAAGATTTAGAGATTCAATCTAAACCATTTCCTTTATTTTTTTTGGACCCTCTTATAGAGATATATTTTTCATGGACAATTAAAATAGACCTCAGTTTCTTATATGACCAGATTCATTGAAGTTAGAAGTTTTTGGGGGTTGTTAGTATGGATTAGTATCTGGATGGTATCTAAGAGGGCCTCTAGGCCCTTAGTAGTCTTTTTGAAGTAGGAGTTCAGGTTAAACCACAATTTTAGGAAATATGGTCATGAGAAGATATTATGGTCACTTTCCGGAATCATGTGCTATTGGGGACTTTGCATAAAACGCCTTTCCTTGTATTTTTTCTATATGTCACAATGGTTATGATCAGTGGTGCCTTGTGATGTCATGTGCTCGTTTGAATATAATGGTGAAGGTTGTGCAATCCTCTGAGATTATTTGTTATGTTGGGTGTATGTCTCCCTTTGAATAACTTCAAAATCATCTGTTTCAGAGGAAGGTGTTTATATGTGTCATTTCCTTCTGTTTTTTCTCACCTGAAGAAACAAGGTGTGATGTGTGTGTATCCACTAATACATGGTTTCTGTGAAATTTTGGGTTAGGGTAAAGTGCGTTTTAGAGTTTTTTTTGTCTTGGTAAACCCATAGGGGTTTGAGGTGTAGTTTTTTGTAGCACTAGAAGAAGAAGTTTTGGACAGGGGTTCCCAAAGCCTAGCTATGAGGCTGAAGATGCTTTAATCATTTGAGCTCTAGCAATACGTCCCAGACAAAAGCTGGTGCATAGTCATCGAATGTTTTGTGGTAATTCAATGAGTTATTTTATAATGGTATGAAATTTGTATGGATATTTTGAGTGCACAGTTTTAACATGGTTAGTAGTAACCATGCCCCAGAAAACTATGCAAGTAGAAGGATTGACATGGTTAGAGCACGTTGTCCCAAACTATGAAGATTAACTGTGAGACTGTCCCAACCCTTTAAATTTTACTATATTTTGTTCCAGCCCATTCTGGTCTATTAATATGGTTGTTTCTTATGGTGGGGAGACCCAGTTTGAGACTCATTTAAGTTCTTTTAGAAATTTTGAATGGAAGTCTACCCCTTGTACCGGGGAGTTCATTCAGGCCTCCCCTGTTAAATTTAAGGATTCTATCTCAGGAAAAATAATTAGGTTATCTCTTATGGGGGGATCCTATTTGGGTCTCCTCTTAAAAGTAACTCAGATTTTCCCTTAGTCTTGCCTTGGATATAGGTATATTTTGTTCAGAGTGATCTGACTACCTACATCTTCCATGGGTAAATGTTAAGATTGGAGAGTGCCCAATGGTTTAGCTAAAGCAAGGTAAGTGTAACCTTGTTCGTTAATTTTATTCATTTAGGTAAATTACTTGATCCTTGTTCAGATAGATATTGGGGAGTTTTCTTTTGGGATAAAGTATGAATGGTCTTAATCGTTTCAGGAGGGTGGTGTATGTTTTGGTTTGTGAGAGCACTCCTTCCTTAATTGACCACTGGAGGTGTTTGGACTTTCGAGGGTGATCCAAAACTTAGTAAAGGAGTACAGTATGGTTTATCAGTTCTGATTGGTTTTTGTTTTTTTTAATTTTATGGCTTTTCTAGGGAAAAAATATTTAGGGTGGGGATAATTTTCACACCCGGATCTTCAATTCCATGCTTTGGTTAATTCTTCTTTCAGTTCATAGCATTCCCTTGGTTTTTGGGTGTTCTGAGCATGAAATCTAGTTTTCTCCTATGTTCTTGATCTATGAACATAGTCTTAGAGGTCATGGATGGTAATTTTCCACCCTCTTTTGTCAAAGGGATAGTTTTAGGTTGTTTTGTTTTGGAGTTTGATTACTAACACTCATAGTAGCACCACTTGTGGGGTAATTTGATGAGGTGGTTTGTAACCAAGAGTTAGATGAGTTTTGGGTTGTAAAGACTTCTTTTTTTTGGGATTTTCATTCTCCCTTATTATTGGCCTATATTTCCCCCTTGGTTTTCCCCTTGGACCACCTTGATTTTGAAGGATTATTGAAGGTTTTTGGGTGACCATAATAGGCCGCATGGTTTAGATGAATGGTTTACTAAACAATTTAGCCTAACCAAGAAAGGGTGTATAGGTCATTAAAAACCTTTTAAATTTCCAATTTTCCCTCTCGTAAATATATATAATCCACTCCATTCTTCCCCCATTCGACCCTAGGATCCATGGGAGGCCACCAAACTCCCTCAAGCTTCTATGGAACCCATCTTTGATGGGGTTTTTAGTGGGGAAACTCCAAGATTTCTTCATGTAATTGTTTCATTCCTTAATTTCTTCTCTTTAATAAGGGTTTCATTCCACTTTAATGGTGTTATAAAATTTCTAGAAGATTAGGTTCGAACCTAGGGGTTTATTTGGTGTATTTTTGGGGTAATCTTGAAGTTTTAGGTTTCTATTCACTTCCTTATGGTGTAATGGTGGTGCACTTGATGTTTTGCACCAAGATTTTAGTGTTTTGACTCAAAAGGTAGGTGATTCCATGTGTAAGAATTTATTTATGAGTTATATTTCTTGGTTTATTAATTTATCATGTTCCTAATTCGTTTGGTGTGGTGAAAAATCCATTTTTGGTTTCAATAGTAAATGATTTAGCATTAAAGTTACATTTTTTTTGGAAGTGAATAATTTTCAAATGTGACTCATGAGTTATCTCTTGTGGTAATTTTATAAAATGTTAAATGGATCAATTAATTTTTAAAGGGGGATTCCAATTCTTCTTTGGTATTGTTTTAGAGTCGTGTGGGCCTCAAAAGGGGTTTTTGAATGGGTGATATGTGTAAAACCTTGTTTCACCCATTAAAAGTTTTTTATGAAAATATGTGTTTTTCACGTGTATCATTTGTGGTATTATTTAAGGAAATTCTATAGCACATGAAAATGGTTTATAAATGTTTAAAGGGATTCCAAATATGAAATGGTAGGGTTATGGAGATATTTTGGCCTTGAAAGTGGGTTTTGAAATGGGTTTTTTGTGGAAAACAAAGTTATACCTCTTGGGGTTGTTTTGTGAAAATTGAAAATGTTTTATTTGGATAAAAAAGATGAAAAAGTGTGTATATATACTATTTGTGCGAGTGTGTTTACCTAATACTGGTTTTTGAAAGGTATTGTGGTGATTTAAGATGTCAAACATTTTTTAATGATTTGTAAATTAGTGAAATGTTTTACTAAATTGTTTTGTGGGTGTGAAACGTGTTTGGGGACGGTTTCTTATGAGTTTGATGATAAAATTAATTTTTAAGGTGAGAAGGGTATTGTGTGATATGTGTGCAGGATTTTATGTGAGTTTTAATATATTGGAATGGTTTTATAAATTTTTTTAAAGGATTTATGGAAGTGTTAAAGAAATGTGAAAAGTGTTGTGGTCTACTTTGGTGTGAGTATGATTTAGAAAAGCATTTGAATGAAAAAGTGGATTATGTGACTTTTGTGATATAAATTCATGATATTTGATTAATGTGTGATGTGAAAGTTGTATTTTCATGTGAAAATTATATTTCATGTCTTTTTGAACTAGTTTGAGCATAAGAGGGAAGCCCGAGTATCCATGTGGGTGGGCGTCTACTAGTATGCTAGTTATTCTCTGGGGTTTGGCTGTAGTTTCATGTACAAATATTGACGATGAAAAAACTATTTAAACTGTGATGATGATGATAACATTGGGGGGCCATTAGGTTATGGGTATTATCCCTAATGGTGGCTCATGTGGATGAGAAAATATATTGTTATAGTTACTCTCACCGAGATACAAGGCACGTGGGACCCACAACGTGCAGTGCCTAGGGGTGATTTCTTATTGCTTGTGCTCATTAGTTACATTGTGCTTACCATCGGTATATAGTATGGTTGGATGGAAAATTCAGTATCATTGGAATTATTTTTTAAAGTGATTATTCTTTAAAATATCCCACTCGAAAACTATTTTTATTTAATGTTTCATATTTTAGAAATTGTAACTAGTATCACATGTTTATGAAAACATGCATGATTTTAATCTTTTAATGTTTATCACATGTAATCCTATAGTGGTGGAATCCTAATGGGATTTTAATCACACCCAAATTACACCTTTGGGTGTAAGTAGACTTGGTTATTTTTATCATAGGGGTGGGTACAACTTTTATGCCAGTGGTTCGAGTTTTAGCTATATTTCGTGATGTAGTGTTGTGAAGATTGATTGAGGGAGGTTCCTATTTCCATTTGGAGGTTCCTGGGATATCATTTTTTGTTTTTTACCTTGTAATGGTCTTTGAACATTGTTTTAAATTGAGTAATTAAATTATGAAATTATCTAAAAGATGATTTTGTTTGAAAAATCTAGAATCATTTTATTGGATTCATTTATTGTTATATGTTTATAAACATGGGTAAATCATTCCCAATTTTTATTTTATGATTCTCGAGCACTTGTTCCAGTCCATGGTGATCGGTAATAGCCTTTGGGCCTTATCACGGGCTGAGTATGGTGCCTGTTTTGATGGCGACCAGATTCGGTTTGTGACACGTATCTTGAGAGTGTCCATGAGGAAAGGAATTTAGAGCATAAATGGTCGTTCATAAGCTAAAATAGGCATATATCTTGGTAAGTGATTTAAAACATAAGTGACAACATGTAATAAAAGTAATTGAGAAATTTTAGCATTAAAACATTTTTGTGTGGTTTTAGGGAAAATACTATAGGGATTTTAAAATAGAAAAGAGAACAATAATTTAGATAAAACTAGATTTCAACCAAGAAGGTTTTATAATAAAAATAATTATTTTATAAAGAAAATGATAGATTAAAATAGAGGATAAATTACACTTTAAATTGAGTAAAAACGTGGTAAGTTCCCTCAAAACTATATTTCTTATCGGGAAGTATCGAGGAGGGAATAACATAAAAGCATATATATCACCGAAAGAGAATGAGGGATGGATATCGAAACATGATTTTGGAGCATATAAACATCATGTAGATATTGTATGTAAAATTAGAAGAAAACTTCATTTGGGTAAAAAGAAATATAGAGCAACTCGAAGGAATAAAGGTGGTTTAGGTAGAATCCCATATAGATTATCAGCATGATATCAGATGTACTTAAAATGGATTAATGGGAGTAAAAATGATTTATCATCATTTATACACCATAAGGAAAGTATGGGGGAGGTTCATAATTATACCCCATATTTGGGTATTACTCATAAAATGGAATAGCATAGAGGACATTCTTGAATAAAAGTGAAATTGAGAGGATCTCTTACCTTAAATCCGATGGTGATATTTTCTTGAACACAATGACCAGAAAAATAATTTTAGGTTAATAAATTAATAATTCTAGAACCTATTATATTTTTAATTTATTTAATATAACCTTTTTAGTTCAGTAAAGACCTTTTTGATTAGTTAGAATGTTAAATTTCTTAGTTCGGGTCTGTTTTCTTGCTTGGTTTTTAATGATCGGTTCATGTTTAGACCAACACATAAAATGAAAATAGTTGTCTATAATTTAATGTGATTGTTATTAGTGAAAATACATGATTTTATATGGTTATAAGATTATATTTAGTTATTGGGAGTGAAGATTAGTTATTATATAAAAACATAGTGACAGCTATTTTGGTTAATCTGTGGGCTTGATTACAATGAACAAGTTTTGCTTTATAACATAATACTATTTGTAAAAAAAGATTACCTGAACATAACTTGGATATATTAAATATATAGTAATCTAGTTCAACCATAACACAAATTTATTCACATCCATAATTAATGATGATAATATAAATTGATAAACAGTTGTGCTCGAATGTGATAAATTAACACATCTCAAATTGTGTTTTCATTTCTTTCAAATAATAGAAGGGGAAAAGAGAGATGATAATGAAATATACCATTAGAATAAAAAAAATTCCAGTACATTTATGTTATTGGAGTTATCATACCATTTGGGTGACGGGAGGTGAGGAAAGAAAAAGGAAAACAAAAGAACATAAAAATTTACCTCTTGAGTCTACCTCATTTGAGAACCTCTTAAGGGGAGAGGTTTTGGTATTTTGAAGAGACTAGGGGCTGTTGGACATGGGGGTGTAGTTTGGGAAGATATTTTGTTTGAATATTGGACAAGCAAAAGGCTTGATATGAGTGAAGATAAGAGGGAGTGAAGCGGGGTGGGGGGGTTATATTGGATGAGAGGAGGGTTTTCCTAATATTATTATCATTAATTTATTATTTCTTCACATGTCAAGAAATAGTGAGTATTAAATGACCTAAAATAGTTATTCATGCATGTGAATTCAATATTTGGGTGATTACATCAATTGTGATGTCAGGAATAGTTTATTTGAGTTTTAATGTCTTTATACAGTAAATTAATGTATTTTACTATTCACATAAAATTCATGTATTTCAAAAAAAACCCAGAAATTCACCCTAACCATTTCTCAGCGTGTAAATTCCAAAAATGAATTCCATTTCTCAAAAGTAGTTTTCTAAATATGATTAATTTAATATTAAATTAAAATCATAATTTATTATTGAAAAAATGGTTTTAAAACATTCATTTACTTATTCTAAAATATTGGTACATCATAATTTCACTTGAATATTATTTTAATATTTTTATAGGTAAGGTGTCAATTTATTAGGGTATATCACTATTCATAAGGTTATGTTACTATTCATAAGTGTATTTTACTATTCGTCAGAAATTATGTTTTTTCTATCGGACTCCATATAACTTACTGATCGCAACTGTGTATGTCAGATTTTTGAAATTCCAAACATAGAAGTGACAAACTTATGTTTAAAGGTTACATAGCTATTATTATTTCATTTTGTTATGATTTAATTGGATTATATAACATAATTATAAGAAATTAAAATACCTTTATAAAACTTTGGGTCATTACACTAAGGTACAAGTCTAGAATTTTTCATATGGTCTATGGATATATTGAATGGATAAACTAAAATATATATTTTCTATTGTTTTTAATATTAATTGTATCAATATTTTCGTGGTAATGGTTAAATATTTGGTCTAAATTTTTTCTTAGATGGACATGAATACATCATTCCATCATGGATCATTAGAGGAATAGATATATATGACACAACCTAATTCATTTCATGTTTTATGATGTTATAATTTGGTTTCCAATTTACAGTAAAGATTTTACATCCTAAAGAAGTCACTAAGACCATTCTAGAAGATGATTACAAATTTTATATAAAATTAGAAATATTTTTATAATAAATTTTATCATCATGTTTTCATTAGGGAAAAAAATTTGCCCTAGGCCAACACTCGCAAATAATTTTTGATAAAAAATAATATACATACTCATTTTGATTCCAAGTGTAACAGTTTAGATTTAACAATCATTAATTAAAAAATAAATAATGATAATTTCATCTCTTAGATACCTATGATATTTTTTATTCTTAGATCATTACTGAATCCGGACAAAACGATAACCAAAAAATTAACTGTTCTTCGTATAAAATTAATTCTTCTTCTTAATTATAAAGAAGACTATATAATTTATAATGGGTCTTAAATATGTTCCAAATGTTCTTCTTCACATTCTATCCTTCAAAAAATTTCACATGTACTACTTTAATTCCTAACTCGAAGAATGGAAATATAAGAATGGGGAGATATCAAATGCTTAATAAGGGAAATATATCTCTATGTTGTAAAAAATTTAAACTTGGAATACATAATTGGAAGGAATAAATAATAAGAATAATTCCATAATAAAATTAATATAGGATTGTGATATATCCATGAAAATAAATGAAAACATGTAAAAAATAATTACTGATATAATCATGATAGAATGTATAATATCGGATATCTAAAACATGTTAAAAAGTCGTTATGCCAATACTTTATATTAATATGGGTAGAGGAATAATCAAAAACCCAAGATATTTTGTCTCATGATTCCTGCTGATACATTTAGGGGTTATATAAATATTTTACCCTCTCATTACTTGTTTAAATAAAATTCAATTCATTATAAGTGTCTATAAAAAATTTAATTCCACTTCCTAAGGATCCAATGTTTGAATAAAATTCTAACTATTTGTATAATTAGTAAAATCAAACATCAATTCCTAATCAACATATGCTATTAGTCAGTAATCATGATGAATTTCAATAATTTTTCATTTTTCAATAAAATTTATAACACAATCATAATCCATCCATAGCAAGAATTTGGATGGTCAAATAATACATAGTCATATTTCCAATGATTATTTGTATTGGGAACACAATATACTAAATGCTAATACGTTTTCCCTAAAAAATAAAAGGGATAAAATGATCAAAACCCATAGAGAGGATATAGTTGGATGGTTAAACAATAAATAGACTAATTTCCTATGTAATCAATAATCATATGTACTGTAATAATAAATATATAAATTTTTAATAGTTCCCCAATAAATAAATATAGAATCTTTCATTATAAGCACCCCTCAAGATAAAAATATAAGGAGTTTTAGTATATTTTTAATTCAATACTACAATAAAAAGATCATAATACATATATAGCAATATGGTAGATGGTTTCATAATATCATGACCCCAATAAAATAATGTAAAAATTTAAGAATGTTGACATAAATGAAAAAACCTCTTCCGAAAGAATGCTTTGAACCGTATAACAAAAGATGGGTCCAAGAATAAAATTGTTTGATACCATGAGTTTAATCACATAAATGATAAATATATATATTAGAGGATAAATTATGAAAAATATCTCCATTGGGGTAAATCTATTTAAAAATGTTATGGGAAATAGATGAAAAAACATAAAAAATATTTTATAAATCCTTTTTATCATTGATGTAAAATAAAAAATTACACATCAGTTTTAAAGGTAAATTTTGAAAATGTGACATATCTTTTTTTTGAAAACAATTTTTTTTAAAAAAAATATCTAAAATTGGGGACTTTAAGTGATATTTTTTTTATTGGATAAATTAGAAGTGGAAAGAAAAATATATGAAAGTGAACAAAAATACCTTTTTATAATTTTTAAAATACCATAGTCCAAAAATCAAATTACAAGAATAATAAAAGAAATAAATTTATTCCAAAGGTCACCTTTTAAATGGGAAATATAAAATATAATATAATAAATTAATAGTGTGGGATGACAAATTCTTGGAAATGATATATTCTTGGAGAAACATTTTAACTCCAACAAAGGGGATTTTTGTAAACAATCTTCCTTTTGTGAAACATACTCCATGAAGTATGAAACACCTAAAAAGGGGTTTATGACTTATAAATGTAAATAATCAGTCAATAACATATAAAAAAATAAAATTTATAATTTAAATATTTTATATGAAATAAGTTAAAGTGATCCGTCATAACTAAAAAAAAATTTGAGTTATTAAAAACTCTTATGATATGGGTGACACTTGTCTAAAAAGACATTTAAAGAATGGAACTTGATTAGGATTAGTTTATCACATGATTTAAAAGGATGTAAATATTTAAAATTCATGGGATATGAAATCAATATAACACCATAAAAATAAAAATTGTGTTGTAACATGTAAAACATCTCAATGAATCATAATTGAGACCAAGAAAACCCTTGAGGATTGAATAACATTTTAATCCAATCCACTTAAAAGAAAATGGTTGTAATTGGACATAAAATACAATGATAAAATGATAAATCCTGATATTATATTAAAAACATAGTATATGAACCAAATAAATGAAATGAGGTTCATAATATCAAACATGTCTCAATGTGTGGAATTTGAGATGAAACCCCATACCTTAATCATGAATCATTCTACACAAACACAAAATATCCAAAATAACAAAATTTAATTAATTAATACATAAACAAGTACCTTATTCATAAATATAACCATTTATATCCCTCATTTATAATAATTATATTTATATATCTCTTTATTTATATATATGTTTGTATGTGTGTGTTAGATAGTTTTTATGTATTTTCAACACCGGGTGTAAGTAAAGTTTGTCGCTTTAAACTAGTTTCACAATAGTGATGCAAATATCAATTATTTTCGAAATGTAAAAAAAATTATTCTATAATTAAATATACTATATTATATCTTACATTATAGTTTATAAATATATATTCTTATTTAATGATAATTTCAATTCTGATCCATCAGGATGAAATCAAGGAGGATATGTTTAGGTTATTCTTAATGATTGAAGGGTTATTTATTCATTAATGTGTTAAATTTTGATATGAAAATAATTTTTTTACATATTTATTTCGTATTATACTTTTAAATAATTTCTCATATTCATATATGATATACATGCATAGTATTTTTCTAGTAGGTGGTTCACCTGACCCGAACAAAAACCTAAAATGATTAATGGATTGTTATAATGTAGTTTATTTGTAATATAATTTTTTATAAGAGTACATAAATAATTTTTTTTATTATATAATTATATAATAATTTTATGTAATTTTAAATAGATTTAATGGATTGAAAAATATTACAAAATATTAATAAGAATATTTTTATGTTATTACCCTTATTTTAAATGATTAAAATAATGATGATCTTTTGTTGATCATATAACTAAATATTTCTAAAAAAATCATAATAGAAAAATAATTACACTATAAATATAAAATATATACAGTAATCCCATTATTAATGACATCCATGAATTTAGATAATGAAAATACGAATGGAAACAATTTTTACATGGAGGTGGTAGTCTACATGTACACATGAATGATGATTTAATTTTCCATAGAACAAGAGAAATGTTTTATATACTTTCTCATTTTAGAATAAAAAAAATTTTATAAATATAATACTGAAATTTTAAACTCCCTATTCGTACCATCCATGTATGGTGGTGTAGCAAAACTAAACTCCACGCACCATGGAAGTGGTATTTTGCAAAACTCACAAGTAATAGTTTCATTTTTCATAATGGAAAAGGTAAAGGTGGTTAATATTTATAACATAATTATAATAATATAAAATAATAACATATTTTCTAATATTATGATTTTAAATTTTTTTAATGTAATTTCAAGAAGAATAAGTTCACATAAACAAAAAGAAAGGATTGGTTAAAAATTTATACTGTATTTTTTGGTTTATCAACTTTGCAAAGGGTTAGGCATTTGAAGGATTGTATTTTGAGAATATGAGAAACTCTTTAAGGATGTTAGTAATGTTAATGAGATAATTAAGAATATTATTGACTGAGATAATGGGGTTTTGGTCGAGGGTAAGTGAAAATAAGAGAACCCCATTTATAAGTAAAATGGGAGGAAATTAATGTAAATACCCAAAAAATTTCAAAAATGGGGAGTAAATATCAACAAAAGTTCCACAAAAATTCATAAATAATAGGGAGTATATTTTATAAGGTCAATAATGGTCTCAACCACACATTACCACATATTTCTTAAACATGTTTGAGGACTTTTACCCTCATATTCTTTACTTTTTTCTATTTTAGCATTTATCATTGAAATAGTTCTTACCTAAGGTAACTAATTATTATACCTAAAAATAAAATTCTATTAACTTCATAATTTATAAAAATAATTCAAAATTTTAAATCCAATTTATTAGATACAATTTCTGAATATAATAATAATTAATTTTAAAATAATATCGTTATAAAAACTATTTTTGAGAAACAACTAACTGAAGTTTTAAATTGTCAAATATAGATTTTTACACTAAAAATAATATTATAAAATGTATAATTACACTTATAAAATATATTTTTTTATTAAAATGTTTAAATATTTATATATCATAAAAATATACTAATTATTTCACTAAATTCTTGATATTTGAAAAAACAATATTTTTCACTATCCACTTAGCAATCATTCTATTTATAAAAATAAATGAAACTCATATTAAGCTAATATTTCCCTGATAAGTCCCAAAATGAAGTTAATATTTTAAAATTCACATTCCTAAATTTACAAAATTTATTTTTAATAAAAATCATAAATTAATAGGATTATTTTTTATTGGAAAATGATTTATAATATATTAAATATTATTATTTCCTTTAAATTAATAATTAATCAATTGTTAAATTATTATTCCCCTAAAAATATATCTAGTTATTATTAGTTAATGTTAAACATAATTACCTGCAAAAAATGCAATTTTTCAAAAAAATATTTTTTAAATAGAAAATGAATTGAGTAAAAATGTCCTTAAACTGTACAATAATTCATGATATATATATGCATGAAAATATTTTATAACATGTCAATATAAAACTATTTTCTACATAAATAACCCCTTATGATATCTGTGTAAGGATTAAGCATCAAATATTCTTTGGTTAAATTATTGGGTGGTGATTTTTCCTGCATAGATCTCATGAAAATTTCCTTAAGCATGAACTTTTCTATCATATAATCCTTTCTCATAACGAAATTTTTAGAGTTCAGGATGGGATTGGTGTATGAGTACACCCTAAAAATGCTTACTACATCCCAAGAACAAATAAATTGGATTCATAAGGGATACATGCACTACTAAATGTCATATCCTTCCATCATAAGGTCAACAATATGGTTACTTCCTTTTTTACCCGCTAATTTAGTGGATATATTCTAATAATCACTTTTTCATATAATTGATAAAAATTTTGTTCAAGTTTATTTTTCATAATAAAATTTTTAATAACATAATTATTTGAGGATACTATATGGTGAATTCTCAATTCATTATACTTTACCTCCTTAACTAAATATCATCCTTGAAATTTTAATTATTACTCACTCATAAAAGCTGGTAAGGGTAGTATTAACATATCCATATTTTGGGATTTAACCTAAAATATTTCATTTAACTTAGTATTTTAGGCTATATAAAGTTATTTGTTATTATTTAAATGAAATTAATGATTTTTATTATCATGTAACAAAGTATGTATATATTCATATCATTTATAGTCATCATGCATTACAAAAAATTGTCAAAATATAAAATACAATAAACCACTATGAGATTATATATTACTCAAACAATTAACATTATTTTTAATAATAAAATGTATTAAACACTTGTTTTTAGATTAATAAATTAGTTAATATTTTTTATAAACAAAAATACTAGATGAACAACACTCAGAAATATCAATGATTATTTTTTTGTAAAATCAATAATAAAATCTAAGGTTATTAATAAAATCTAACCCACTTTTCTCAAAATCAATCAACAATTTTCCACCTCAATATCTTGAATATTTTAAGCCTAAGGGTTATACATACATCAATAATGTGCTCTTCAATATTTTTCACAAAAAAATATAACCATTCCATAAAATCAATTTCCAAAGTTATTAAGATAATTTAACATATATTTATATACCATGAAAGAATAAATATTGTAGAATGAATCATAGAGGTTTCACATAATCCCCAAAAAATTTAGAATATACTGAAATATCATTGATAAATATCAATCCCTGATTAAAATATATGTGAGTATCTAGTTTTAATTGCTTTCATATATCAACCTCACCACATCTTTTAAGATTATGAAACCCACCTTTTTCAATCATAAAAACCATGTACTCAAATTATCCACCCTTTAAGAAATCATTTTTATTTATTTATAAGAAATAGTGTTTTTTGGATACATATATTTATTAGATTTATTTTTGAGATCATATTTCTACCAAATACAAAAACCAAAATGGTAATGATAATATCCAAAATATTATTATAATCAAATCAATTTGAATATGTATTCCAATAATATGCCTTTATTTTTAACATATGACACTTTTAGATCAACATATGGCTCTATTTAATCAATCATTGGTGATCTATTGTTATTTTTCTACTATGATAACACTTATAATTAGTTTAAATCATTATTAAATCCTTAATAATGGTTCATAAATAGAATTAGATTGACACAAATCATATCTCCCTAGAGTGTCAAAACAATTAAGTAGTTTTAAATCTCTGTAATACATAAGGTGGTGATCATGTTATTAAAAAATATTCCTTTTTCAAGATTATTACCCCTTGTTAAACCATTTCCAGATCCTATATTCACTTTTAGCATCCATAAAATATGTAATTTCTAGGAAAGCTACATAATCAAGACATTATAAAAATTTCAGGATGTCATCTTATACATGGATTTATTCCCAGAACTATTAAAAATGTTCTCTTATTATAATCTACTAAATATTAAATATTACCAAAACTAATAGAAATTGTTTTATATAACCATAAAATAATAATAATTTTTAACATATCAACACTTAAATTATTTTAAAAATACATCATAATATCCAAATTTATTTGAAGCCTCCTATGACTCCAACATTGACTCCCTAGACCAAAACTCATGGATCTGGATCCATAAACGTATACTTTACATACTCAATTTTTTAACAAGATTAATAGCCTAGATGTAATAAATATTAACAAAAAATAACTATAAATGAATATGTAGTATCCCACATAATTTTTTTATGTTTAGATATTTTTTAATTTAAAAAATATATTTAACAATGCCCATGTTCATTATATCAAACATTCATTTTTTTAATTATATACAAAAGAATCTAATACCTAATGAGCCTTCAATATTTTTCCCAAAATTATTCTACATGTTCTATAATTGTTAACATGTCACCTATACCAATTTACCCAATATCATAGGGAATGGAACGATAAGAATGTTGTGGGCCCAAAATCATAGCACGATAAACATATAACCGAATCTTTCAAAAACAAAAACACAATATACATAATATGTTATGAATAAATAATCCAAATATTTATATAATAAACATAAACTCAGATATTTTTATATCAATTAAAATAAATGAAAACATGGATAAAAATAGTAACTGGTCTCATACTTATGAAATTCATAATGTAAGACATCAAAAACATGCATTCATTGCCTTTAACAAAGATATTATACGGCTATGAGGAGAGGTATAAACAAAAAACCAATTTTTACTGTCTCATGAGAGTTTTTGATTCATTGAGATGTTATATAATGATAGGTCCCACCTTTCACCTGTTTATGTCCAATGGATTCACCAAAATATTCTACATGACAGATCATGGCATTCTATATGGAGTGTCTCTCTGGATAAAAACATGACTATCTATGTAATTAAGAAAATATAATGTTAATACATAGTCAACCTATGTTAGTAGTCAATAATAATCATGAATGAAAATTTTCTTACCAATTTCATTCAAATGGATAACATAATCATCACCCAACTAGAGATAGAAGTTGGATGGTGAAAAAATAAATAGTCAACTTGACAATAATCATTCATATTGAAATAACAGGATTCCCAAATCCAATATTTTTTCTAATGTAAATAAAATGGATAAAATGATCATAACCATTCAAAGGAAGTATTTATATGGGTAGAAAATACAAATCCATATTTCTTGATGGATCAATTAACATCATTATTAAAATAACATATATTTTGAATTTCAATAGTTCCTAGACAATGAAAGAAAACTTTTCGATGTAAGAATGCCTCAAGATAAAACTATATGTTATAGTGGTATATGATTAATTAAATATTAAAATAATATCGTAATAATACATCCTGGGTAAATGGTATTTTATTTTCAAAAAACACATCCCCAATGAAAGAAATGAAACATAAAAGGGTGTTGACACACATGAAAAAACCCTCACTAAAAGAGTTATTCAAATAGTATCATAAATGAATAGATCAAAAATTTAATTATTAGATAACATGAGTGTCATCCAATAAAGAAAATATATATATTATAGATGATTAATCATGATATTTATACATGAATAGGGTAAATCATTTTGTAAATGATAAGGTAAATGGATGTGAAATCATAAGAGTGGTTTTAGAAATCATTTTTTATAGTAATGTAAAATTAAAAAAATCATAATGCTTTCAAGGGTAAATTTTTAAAAGGGGATGTGAAATATATTAAATACCTTTACTTTTAAAATATTTTCTTATAAAAGAGCCATATAATGTCATAATGTTAATGTTGGATCAATGAGGATAGGAAGAATAAGCATTTGAAGGTGAAAAGAAAACCCCTTCTTATTATTTTCAAAATAAAATTCATCAAAATTAACATTTTAAGAAGTGTAACAAAACATTAATTTGTATTATTTGTTTATCCCATAGAGGAATATAAAAACCATATAATAAAATATTTGGGTTGGACAACCTATCATGAATTGACCCACCAGGACCCCGCTTCGGCCGGTAGTAAGATGAGTGTGACACCCTAAGATTGCCACTAATAGGTTATGGGATAAAGACAAGAAATGATTACTAATATAACTATAATGGGAGGCCTTATAATTAGGTAACTATATAAATTTACAGAAAAAAAACTCAATGAAATATGATATAGATATATGAATAAACTGAAACATATAGAGTACAAACCATGCATGAAACAAACTATACGAAATAATTCAACTTACAACCACATAATAGAAATTTCATAAAGGGGAAAATACATTCCTGACTAGAAAATAGATCAAAACCTAAAAATATATTTTAATATTTTAATACATAAGAGATCCATAATCACAATCTATGTGGCTAACCACCACTGAGTAGCACTATCCTCCTCCAAAATCCGCATAGATCAGCCTATAATTTATATAAAACACAAGATGTTAGGATGAATATAATACATGGGTGATTATATACATACCCAGTAGGATGCCCCAAAAATATAAAATAAATAAATAAAAATAGAAACAATAAGATTAACCCATAAGAATGGGCTAAATAGAAACCCAGTGGATATTCTCATAATAGAGTCCAAACGAATAGATAATTGAGATCTCCATATCCAAAGATTTTTATGAAAGAAGATTCAGCCTGCACCTCCCAATGGTCTATCTATTATGACCAATACCATGTGAAAGCCTTATGAAAATCAGGATAGAGAGGCTTACTCCATGCTACTATGCTCCATAACTGTTAGATCACTAACTCCTTTGGAGGACCCGCTCCTCGTCAATTCTTAATGATGAGGAATTATTAATCTATATATAAGAATTGTGACCTATTATAGAATCATGTAGAATTGAATATACATGTATAAATTTTATAGGGGAACCTCATTGTATAGAGATAGGGTAATACTGGCACCAATATCTCTATGTGGATAAAAATCGACCACATCCATCGGCTGATAATCATTTAAGGAAGCATCATGCTCATCACACCATGTGTCATATATCTGATTCCAAAATTAATTCCACAATAGTTTTCTTTGTATAAAACTTCTCATGATAGGAAACTAGCAATCCCAAATCAACGTCCCAAATAAAGAGATTCAAATGGTATATGATTTTGACGAAAGTAGAAATATTACAGAGGATAATACATTGTGTGCCTTAGATACCCAATTTATTCCTGTGTATTATGGTCTATACGCAAGTACCACGGACCATGCCTATGCACTACGGCCACGCCGATGTACATTGTCCTTGTCTAGGTGGTGTGGTCATGTACGGGTATTGTGGCCATCCGGGACCATGTACCGTAGTCGTGCCTCTATACTTGGCCAGGTCTAGGCCTATGTAATCTAGTGGTACACTTAAATCATTCAACATATAGTCACATGGTCTTTAGATAGTCCACCAGAATTGTGATATTTATCTTTATGTGAAAGCATATCCACCGTTGGTGGTGACTAAATGATGTCTATTCTTTCATTGTACATGTTGTGTATGTCAATTTTTTCCAGGAACTCTCATATGTTTAATGAATTTTCCATGTCACGCTGTCATTGATTCCTCCTTGAATCATTCAATGGAAACTCAGAAATAGGGATGAAAGTGCTCAATATTTCCCCTATGTTTAGAGTGTCACCACCTAATCAATTTGGGAATTCTCCCCATCATGTCCCACTATTGAAAGAGGAAACCACATAATGAAGACCCCTTGATCTATCATCAATCCACTCTCGATATTTCATCACACTGAATCACACCTCAGTCATTACATCAATACAAAATCCAACCCCATGGTATGATTTGTTGAAACAAAGACTGATTATGCTATGATCAGTTTCTGGGTATTTTTCAAACCACTAGCCAGAATAAATACAAGTGATTATATTATGAAGAACATGGGGTTAAAACAACAAAATTAAAATTAAGAAAATAATGTTGTCCATTTTTTGGGTTGAATTCTATTCATAGATGAATAAATCAATGATCAAATTGGATAAATTAGAGTCCAAAAAATCATCATCTCCAGGATACAAATTTTACAATTGTAGATCAAAATTGATCCCATGAAGCAATTTTTTAGGAGGACTTATACAAGTTCAATCTGAAATAAAAAAACATGGGATTAAAACAATCAAAATATACCATAACTAATGTATGGATTAATAACTAATGAATAACGCTTCTCCATTGTTCTTATTTGTGAAATCCATGAACTCTATTTCACAATGATCATTACCCCATGTTTTGTTCTCATTTTTCAAAATCTCTCCTCTAATGAATCCTCTAACATCTCTTAGGGTTATGTGTATAACCCTAGTAATACATCATAACAACATTTATATAGAGTAGAGTTAGGGTTTCAGTAATTATATATGTAAATTTAATAAATTATTTATCTTAATTAATTCATTTCAATGACCACCTTCAATCGAATTCTTGGAGTTGACCAATTTTAAATTGCTACATAGGTAGACACACCAATCTGGAAACAACTATGGTCACATATTTTCCATAAAAGGCCCTAATTCATAGAAAATAAAATTATTCTAAAAATAATAGTGAATTTTATTTAATATATATTAATATTGTAAATATGTTAATTTTGGGGGTTTCGAATCCCAAAAACACAATATAATCGTAGGAAAATTCTGTATTTATATATAAATATTCAAAGGATCGATCCAAAAAATTAGTATTTGTTACATTATGTCCTCCCTCAACAATTTTCACTCCAAAGGCTAAGCATACACAAATATTTGTTGGTGCTAATCCCACATATGGCTCACATGCTCTCATAATATCTCATGTACACTCTCATACTGCCAAGGAACTTGAACAAAAAGGGCATTCTATTTACGCAGTATCATCTTCCAATGATCCTCAATCACCACCAGGTACTTTGTAAATGTGGCTCCATCATGAATTTAAAACTCACCATAGTTAATAAAATGTGTCAGTCCGTACACTTATATCCTCAATAGTGACATTTAGAAGATTTCATGCACTTAATTCAACTATGGAGGCAATTCCATGTTATAAAAAACTTCACCAACCATCCAAAGAATCATTAATGCCTTCTTAAACCTTTGGTATAGTTTTATTCTTCTACCAAAACATCACAATCATCATCACGAGGAAAGCCTCTAGAAAACATTGGCACCCTACATAAAATATGAAGGCCTAAGATTTTGGTCCCCATAAAATTTTTTCATCTTTATTCCTTCCTCATATGGTAATGGATAACCTAAACCTCCTCCATTGTTTCCTTCACAAGGATTTTCCCTACCAGAGAAGCCTATCCAATATAATTTAATCACAAGGGAGCCTAAAGGGTCTCCCGCACAAGACCTTGAATGGTTCCATTCCAATAGTAGAGAGATAACTATTATTATAAGTTATACCCACCAATAACAAGTTATCCTCTAATCTAGGGTCATATAACAACATATAGGAATTAGTATATCTTTTAAAAACAACATACTCTACTCAGTTTGGCCATCTTTCAGTTTGTGAAACACTGTAATCTTCCAAAACTAGGCCATAAAAGCCTCTAAAAATCTTCCACAACTATGAAATCAATTGTGCATTAAATTCACAGATGACCTTCAAGGGTACCCAATGAAGATAGATTATTTCCCACACATAAAACATCCAAAAACTCTGGACTGAACTCCACTCTTAGATGGAAAGAAAATGTGATATGTTTCTGAGTTAGTCATTAACCAACTAGATAGAATCATAGACCATTGATATCCATTGAATTACTATAATTAAATCCATTGATATGTTATCCCACATCCATTATGTGATCTCAAGAGGATGAGTAAAACCTGTCGGAACCTAATTTTTTGTATATACCTACTGACATGTGAGATGCCGAGAGAAAAACTTAAAAAATCATCACCTCATGCTTGCCAACCAAAACTACCACTAATGGAACTTATAAATATTTTACACAATTGGATGTAATACCATTACAGAAGTATGAAACTCCTTAAATTACTCCATACATAACATGACATGAAAGATCATCCATCCCTAAATACAGATGATGTGATCTCCTCCTTTATAAAATCCATCTTGAGCATATCTTGGGGATAAATAGTCATGTATAACCTCATATTCTACATCCCCAAATTGAGCCACTCTCACTCACTAAAGAAGTGGGGGATTCACCACGATCTATTTATGATAATCTTCACCAATCTCTTCAACAAGGGTCAGCTAAAATGATTCCGAATAACCAGATGTCTCTTCCATGAAGCAAGAACATTACTTCTTTCTATGGTAATATCATCCTATATTTCCATACATGGGAATTTATATTATCTAGAATTTATATAACTATAAATAAATCATAAAATCCTCTTTCTCAGGTTTATATTACTCCGAGTGATGATATACTTTATATTCCAGTGGTCTGAGTAGATAAATAAATGTTAACCTTGAAGATAATGCCTCCAAATCTTCTGAGTGAAGACTACTACTGACAAATTTTTATCATGGGTTGTCTAATTATACTCATGGGGTCTCAAATACATAAAACAAAGTAATAAATAACTATATATCCATCAACACACACGTGAGACTACTTCTATAGTCATAAAACAATACCAGTACTCAACACCCTCCACTTGTTTCCTCAAAATAGGATCACTGGTCAACCTATGTATTAAATTTTCAAAATATCTCTATAAATTCCTATTCCATGATAATAATTATCCCATATCAATAAGTTATTAAAAGTGGATATTATTCTATAAAATTATTCCACAAATCATTTTTAGTACACCGTCAAACAAAGAAAACTCCACTCCTTAAACATTCTATTAGATGGATCCCAAGAAAGAACTATATCAATATTCATAGGATCCAAAACCACAAAATGGTTAGATATGAAATACTTCAAAAAGAGAAACTCAAATATCCAAAATTGAAAATTTTAGATCTTACTATAATGATAGTTCTTCTAGACTAAGTCTAGGACCATCTTTAAATGCTTTTAATTCTCCTCCTCTAATGCAAAACATATAAGAATATCATCAATGAAGAAAACTACAAATCATTCCAAGTACTTTTTGATGATATAGTTTATCAGACACATGAAAATAGAAAGGGAATTATTCATAAAAACATTCATCATATATAATTCATAGTGTCTGTAGAAATATATTAATTTTTTCGTTGGAATAACATCCTTATAAACACTTTATTGATGTTTGCCAGACCTGTGATCAATCTTTGAAACCAACCTGCACCTTTAAACTTGTTGAAAAGGTAATAAATCCTTGGTAAGATTATATTTTTTTAATTTTTACCTAATTTAGTGGATGATAGTCTACATAAATCCTATAAATATCATTATCCTTTTTCATGAACAAAACAAGAGCTTCATAGGGGGACACATTGGGTCTGAGAAAAGTTTTTCACTGATGGTCTCCCAACTACACCCTTATATCCCAATACTCAATGTGGGATATATGATATTTATTATAAAATTTATATGTGGTTCCAAGGTTCATGTAGATGTAAAAGCCAGTCTCTCACCATTGGGGTAGTCCAAAAACATATTTGGATATGACGTTCATATAATCTTCCACTACCATTGAAAGTTATATTCCACGAGATCCCACTGCCCCAAGGTCTAAACCCTTCAGCTAATGGATGATGGGTTGCACCTTCTTAATCATGATCACCACTTTCTCAACCATTTGATATATCACTACCAAAAAGAATAATCTCATCCCATATATACCTAAGAATATAACTCTTCTATGATGATGGTCTATATGGGAATACCCCAAAGAAACCCTATGCATACAAAAGATGATTTCATAAGGTTTATTCACAATGACCAAGAGGCCCCGTAATAAAATATCTCAATGGAATGACAACTCACAAAGCTATTATATGTAAAATAAAGAATAATCTATCTCAATAGAAACATCTATCCATTTTTTCTAGGATAACACTCAACTGAAATCCTTATCTCTTATACAAGGAATATAGAAATGATAGAATGAACCATGAATATGTCTATAAGTACTAGGGAAAGAGTATAAAATACAAAAACTATACCTTAAATCATCTCATTAGTAGGCTAGACATATCCCTCCATAGCCTAAAACTAGACATGTCATCGACTACCAGCCTTTTTCGCCTGATCGGGGCCACTCGATGGTGGTGGTGGAAGTAACCCATAACATCTTCGTCTACTAGAAGAACTGCTCAATAGATTTGTACATACAATTATATCAGCACTACATGTAGGGGTATTTCTTTAGCATTCTTAAGAGAACCATAATCATTATCCTTCCTCTATCATGGGGGTTCATCCACTACATATCTACCTTCCTCAGCATGTTGGGTTATGAAATCACGATCCATATAACCTCACCCATCACAAGAATAAAATATACCCTCCCCTAAATAAATTGATACTATATGGTAACCCTATTTTGAATATAAAAATTTATGAGTCCTATCAGGAGTATCCCTACAGTGTTGCGACCTTGATGATATATGTTTTCTAGATTCTGTAGATAACTTTTCCCCATTATGTCCATTATCAGCTACCACTGCCTAGAATCCCTCTTCTTGGAATCAATCTCTAACAAAAGTCCTCTCCAACACTCCAGTATGTGAGGGAATTTATAAAGAGACCATTCTAGTATTTATGTTTCGATAATTCATTATTCAATCCTTCACTCTTGGATTTTTTTCCATCCCACAATATATTGAAAGAGTAACACATGAGTTTGGTAGACGTCATGGAATACTCAGAAAATGAAATATCACCCTACTGCAACATCAGAAGCTCGTATATCTGTAATGGGAAAAATATCAAAGGGTAATACTCATTATAGAAAAGTTACTAGTAGTATGAACTTGATGTAATCTTCTCATCACAAGTCTAATTGATCGAAATCCACCTGCACACTGCTTCTCCATGAATAATATTTCTCATAAGCACAATCATATAATTGTTATGGGTCCATATAGGCCAAAATTCTTGAAACACTCCCTTAAGCCAATACTCCATTTCCTGAGGGTTTGGACCCCCATGAAAACTGTGGAGTATTTTTCCCTTCTAGTCATGTGACATGATAATATTGTACTCATCATCATCCTAACCTAGAAAATTTATCGGTTACCAGTCGATCATCCTCCTAAAACAATGGATTTGGATCTCTATGACACTCAATAGGTGGTAGAACTAATCTATTCTCACATGGAGGAAACACCTCATCATTGGGTTGAGGAACTAATTCCTAATAGCTCAAACAATCATCTTCATGATCGTATATCAGTATTCTAACTCGCTTCCATCATGGATGCATCTTTAAATATAACAACATGTACTAATGTTTGATGAATATAAATGGGATGCTTACTTAATAAGTACATGGAATCCAAAAGTACCAATGCAATATGATGTGTGTACCATTGTTTTCCTACAACTAATTCCTCGATATTCTATGTCAACAAGTAGGTAGTGAGATACCTAGTGTATGTATATGTTTTCCACCACACCAAAACTGATTTACCATACTTTAGAGAAAAACATGAGACACATCAAAATCATTTCCCTATGTTCCAAAACCAAACCACACCAAAATTTCTAACACCAAACATAAAGTTGAGGTCAAAAATCATTGATACCACTCTATCGAGACCTGAACCACCTATACCCCACCCAAGATAATGGTAAGATGAGTGTGATCGGTCTGGCCAACCTCTAATAGGATAGTGTCCAAATAAAAGGGTTGAGTAGGAATATAAATTGAATTTGTTCTCCTATCCTAATGTTCTGGTACACACATACACAATTCTTCATGACATTGCATATATATATTGGAATGAAATGAAACATATATAGTATAAGAATTGGAGGCAGTAACCTCAATGAAATAAATAAAAGTAAAGTTCCATAGTAAAAACCTAATATAAGGGAAAATATACTGCCATCTAGAGAAGTGGTACCAACCTTAAAAAACAATGGAAAATGGAATACATAAGAAAATCAGACTAAAAATATATGAGGTTGACCACAAACACAGTTAGTACCACAATGTACTGCCATGATCCTATAAAATACATATCATTATTCTTGTCATATGTATAAGAAACTACACATGTGTGTGAGCCCATGTAAGGGTGATTACATACATACCCAATAGAATGCTTTGAAAACCAAAAATGTAGAAATAGAAAGAGAAATAATAAGATCAAATCATAATAAAGGGGGTAAAGAGAAACACAATTGATATTATCATAAAGAATAAAAAATAAAGAGATAAATGGGACCTCTATCTCCACATCTAGATAATAATAATGGGTAAGCCTACAAATACCAATGGTCCATATATGATACCTGATACCTAGTTTAACATCACATGAATCTGGGTGGTGAGACCTGCTCCTTACTATCATACCCCACAGATGAGGGAACGTAACACCATTGGAGAACATTCTCCCCATGAGAGTTTGAAGATGGTGTAGTACCACTCAATATAATTAGGACTTATACCTTGTTATAGTGTTGGGAATACATAGTGTACCTATATAATGAGTACGGTGGATCCACACCCTGGTGCGTTAGGGGTGTATGGACCCCAACATCTCTATGACGATCATACCTGATCACTAACATATGCCAAGAATCTCTGAATGAATTTTAAAGATCATCATACGTTGGATCATATCTCTAATTCCAATAAAATTTCTATCATTTCATTCTACATGGAAAATTTCTTAGTATAGGATACTCATGTACCAAAATCCGAGTCTCGGGGAAAGAGATACCCAAGGTTTCTTTTTTAAAAATAAATTACATGACTTGCAGAGGTTAATACATATAATGTCTTAGATACCGTGTTTATGCCCATATAACAGGGTCATTGTCTATGTACTCTATTCGGGTATCATGTACCCTAGTGGTTCTTAGTTATTATGGTCATATTTGGGTTATTTGAATATTTTTGGTTACATTGGTTACAGTTTCCCATGTTCCCTTGTTGTTCATATGTACCTGGATATGTCAATAATCATTTAATCCTATGTGTCACAACCCGTCCTTAGGGCCCGTGCGGTGACTACCCCAAGCCCGCCTTCCATAGGCCAGGGGCTGGCGACTAGCACCAAAGGCGTAAATCCTGATAAAAAGGGAATGCATTGCCTTTACAAAGTAAAAAACACCACAGAGTAAGAAAGATGAAGTAAACACTAAGTAAACTGGGTACAACTGTAAGTGCTGGAAAGAAAATGGGCTCGAATACAAACCCAACTGAAGTAAAGTACAACTGAAAAGAAAGTACAACAACTGAAAGTAAAGCAGCAACACTGAGCCGTCCACTGGAATTCCCACTTGAAGGGTGGGTACAGATAGCCTCCTTAGCTCCTCGGGTCCAGCCGTCCACTCCGTGTACGTTCCGCCTAGTGGTCCACCTCCAGGTACCAACTTGCTCCACATGCCTCAACCACGATCAGCGTTTTCTGTTGTCTGTATCCAACACAACATTGTGCGGGCATAGCCCGTGCAGGGGTGAGTATACGCTACTCAGTAGGGACCCCGAGACCCCCGAAGGTCTCCCAGAATCCACAAAGGATAATCCACAAAGGAAAGATACAATCACGAAGCAACAACCAACTCTACTTAGGTATATGCCCATACATATACCTAAGTCATCAATTCCATTTCAGTTCCAACATCCAAGCCCGAGTTCGATCTAGTCCACACAGGATAGTTCAACCAATCCACACATGATAACACAACTCAATCCACATAGGAAAGCAAGTCAATCATATCGATGATTAATATTGAAAGCCAAGCCTCATCTCACACAGGTATACATCATTTGTAAAGAAAAAAAGAAATGATCAGATGTAGTTACTGATTCATCTAGCTAGGACCCATGTAAGATACTAGACCAGCTAAGCTGTCGGACCCACGTAGGATACTAGTCCAGCTACTCTGTCGGACCCACGTAGGATACTACAACAGAGGTTAATACTGTCGGACCCATGTAGGATACAAGTACAGTAGTCATCACCGCCGAACCCACGGAGGATTCCAGTACGGTTCTCATCATCGTCGAACCCATGGAGGATTCCATTACAAAAGTCTTCACCGTCGAACCCACGAAGGATTCCAGTACGGAAGTCATTGCAGTCACAGCCACCTCTAGGGCTCCCGCACACAGCATGCTCGATTCCGACAGGGTCCGCTCCACGAGCCAAGGGGGGTCAATACATCAACTGACACATAGTCTTGAGTTGATGTATCCCAAAGTTCCGTCTCGACAATAAGAACTAAACGTGACCGATGGCGCGTCAATCAGACGCCCGGTCTGAGAGTTATTGGCTTTTTAGTCCGAGGGGCCCGGTTGGTTTTTAAGTCAAAACCAACACGACCGTACTCCAACTGCATCCAAACCTCGAGTGGAGTAAGCCAAAAGGTCTGTCTCACTAAACGAAATCCAACAAAGTCAACGGCACGTCAATCGGACGTCCGGAGCTCATGTTATAAGCATTTCCGCTCCGAGGGCCTGGTTGGTTTCGTGCTCGAACCAACCCGGCCATACCCAAGGTTCTACAAAACCTTGAGTGTAATATACCAAAATGACCGTCTCGATCCAAGGATCACATCGTAACTGATGCTACATCGATCGGAGGACCTTGCCCCATGTTATGGGGATTTGAACGAACCTATCCAATTTTAGGGGGTTTTGGGCCCGGACTGACCTAGCCCGAGACCCCCTGGGTCGACCCGAACCGGGTTGACCCGACCCGTGTCCGGGTTCAGCCCAATAGGGCGCGGGTGGGCCACGGCCCGACCCGGCGTAGGCAGCCCTGCCCGGTGCGGGTGGCCCCGGCCGTCTCGGGCACCGTGCGCCACATGAGCACGGAAGGGGGGGATCCGCCACCCTTTTCAAACCAAATCTGTAGACCCACAGGAGGTCTGCTCTGCTGTACTAACTGGGGTTTCAACCCCCGGTTTTCTAGATCTGGCTGGTCGTAACGGTCAGCCAATGTACCACGTGGGACCGGTTGGTCCCGCCCTCCATGCGCCGGTGGTCGGCGGTTCCGACCGTCTCTCCCTTATCTGCTGCGGCCCGCCCCGGCCGTGGCCATTCGTGGTTCCCCGACGCAACGCGACGGCACCGCGCCACTCCGCCGCGGCCCGACTCCGGCCACGGCTTCTTTCGGCCTCAACGGCGTGGCGGGACGGCGGCACGCTCCTTCGCCGCATTCCTCCTTGTTCCTGCACGGTGTCGTTGCACCGCGCTGCCTTTGTTCGAGTCGCAACAAGTACAACTTCAAAGGGGGAGGAGGGTCGGCCGTGTTCATGCCGCCCGACCTCCTACCATTAAAATGATAACAGGTGGCCCAAAATAAAACAACTTCGACAAAGCAAGCACAAATTTAATCCATTAAATTTGAACTCAAACCCCTACCTCAAGAAGTTGTCGTACATGGATCATCGCGGAAAAACAGCATCGCGAGGGTGGTTCGAAGACGGCGTTGGCGAGCGTCCAAGAAGAGGATGTCGTCCCACACCAATTGCAGAGAAGGGAGAGATCGGAACGTCGTCTCTCCTTGGTGCTCCGGAGTTCTTCGCATTCTTCAACGAGGAAGAAGACGTTCTTCAAGACTGCAAGAATTCTCCCCCCTTTTCCACGCAACGAAATTCCACCAACAATAAAATAATACCTCCTCTTATTTTATTCACACATACAGAAGCCAAAATTAATTTTAAATTCAATATGAATTCACCAAATTAATTAACGTGTGTTGTCCAATTAATGAGGCATTTTATTGGCATGCATTTTAATGTGGAAGAGTTACGCAATTGATTGCTAGAGGGGAAATAAATTGGGTGTTGGGGAAATTGAAGGAGGGGGGGATTGTGTGGGCCCCACCCCAACTTCCTCACATCATCCTTTTCCACAACACATAACCATCAACAGAGTAATAAAAATATAATTTTTTAACAACTATATTTTTATACTTCACTTATTGTTTTAAAATAACTCCCTCCGAGCAAACGCAACTCCAGGAAAGGTCTTCCTAAGCAATTACCGGCATTTCAGTTCCATAGGTGCCCTCAGATTTCGATTCCGAGCACCGGTTCAAAAGTTAGGAAAACCCACTCATTCGTTCACTGAACATACCCGAGCTAAATTTCGGAAATTGATTTCGGCACACCAGGGCTCGGAATCAGGTGCCGTTAGAAACTGCGTACTCATAAAATCCCAAAGTAATTAAGGAAAAATTTTACTTGAAATTTACGGGTATTTACACTATGCTACTTGAAAATAAACCCTCATTAAATGAAAATTGATGTGCACATAACCCATGATGTGTAGAAGTTATCTTCAGGAATAACACTAGACACCACTAGAGGGGACTACTCAATGTCCATTATTCCAAACTACATGTTGTATATGTTGGAATTTTCTGGGAACCTATGTATATTAAACATGTATCTCTTATTCCACGACCACTAGTGATTCCACTTTTAATTTTGTCGAGCAACTATGATCTAGGGTTTATCCTACCTAATCAGTCATTGGTGGTTGGATTTCGACCAGCTGACCTACTCAGGATCATTCCTCATTGTGATGAACCATAAAAAAACCAACAAAAAAGAACACCATATCTATATTCGATTCATTCCTCAGCAATAATCACATATCATCCTTCCTCAATAATGTATTCAATCTCGAATTTGAATTCACAAAATGATCTATTTCACAAATGATTGATTTCATAAAGATTAGTTTCAGGGTATTTGTAGAAGCACTTACAAAATAAAATAACTAAGATGATCTTATAATGAAAATGGGGAGAAACTAATGAACATAAGTGTCATAAATGAACATATTCCAATTTTTAGGATGGGTTCTTTTCATTAAATAATATATATAATTAATCACAATGGATAAATAATATATTAACAAACCATAATCTCTAGGATAAAAATTCAACAATTGTGAAACAAAATTTGACCCATGAATCAATTTTCAAAGACGATTGATTTAGGTTCAACATGAAATAAACAGTTAAAAATTTATACCAATCAAAAAATAATCCCCTTTATTGAGTTTGGATCGATTGATGATGATGAACAGTTTTACATCATAGTTGTTAGTGAGATCCACGAGCTCCTTGGAACTCTAATCATTTTTCCAGGGTCCATTATCATTTGAAAAATTATATCCTACAAATACTTCTAAGAAATATTGTTGGGTTGCATAGTTAATATTGGGTATTCTTCTTAAGGTCATGTTCTTAAAGTGGATTTATCTTTAATTTCATTAAACAGACATGAAAAAAACATGATTTATTTTATATGACATACCTCCAAAGTCATCCTTCAACCAAACACTCAACAACAACCAACTTTATGCCTCTCATAGGGTAAAACCTTAATTATAGAAATAACCATGGTGTCATATTTCCAATCATACTTCATGATCAAAAGTAAAACCATTTATTCAGAAAATATTCTTGTGATTATTTTAATATATATCAATATTTTTATTCAATTAATTTTGGTGTCCATCAACACCCAAACACAACATCGACCATGAGGAAGAATCAATACATTCATATATATATATATGTGTGTGTGTTTTTGTGTGTGTTAAAAATATCATTCTAAAAAATCAGATTCAATATATAACCTAATCATAGAGAAGTAAAGTTCAATATGATGCTTTATAACTCAAAGAGAGTAGATTTAGGTTATTAGTATTCCTTATGGAAAACATAATACATTAAGTATGAAACATTTAAAAATGGTTTTATGTGGAAAAAATGTAAAAAACAAGACAACAGCACATAATAAAAATGAAAAAAAAATAATTTATGCATCTTATATGAAATAATTTCTCGGAAAAATCATGACTCATTGAATGAAAAATAAGTTACCAAAAACTCGTATGACTGGGGTTATAGTTGATTAAAAAGTAATTTAAATAAAATGATTTTATTTAAAGTATTTTATACTATGATTTACAATTAAATATAATTTAGAACATTTAGGTAATAATAAATTAATATGACACCATAAAAATTAATCATGGTGAATAACATGTAGAATGTCTCAGAGAGTCATAACTATGACTACAAAAATACTTTTGTATTGAGTGAAATTTTAACCAAAACACCGTGTAAAAGAGGGATTTTAATTTATCTTCAAATACTATGACTAAAATATATTACATTATATGATATAAAAAATAATAATTATTTACTTAATATAAATGATGGTATGTGATTAATGTAAAATATGTCTCAAAGAGAGGAGTTTGCAACGAAAAACCTTACCTTGACCCAGATTCATTCTTCACATGCATTAAATGTCCTGAATAATTAAATTAACTTCACTAAATATATACTCAATAAATTTATTCATAACAATAAATATTTATATTCCTCATTTATAATAATTTTATACACATATATATTAGTTTGTTTTATCTTTTTTGGATGTCGGGGGTAAGTAATCTTTATTGATTCTATTTAAATGAATGTTGTGATGACATCAATTAATTTCTCAATATCCATCATTCATAGATCATATAAGTTACTAGAATATGATACACGATATTTTATAAATCTATAATCTCATTTCGTAGTAGTTTTCATTATAATTCATGAGGATGAAATCGATGAGGAGCATGGTTTGATGATTCATAAGGAACAAAGGGAAATTTATTAATTAAAGAGTAAAATGTTGATATAACATTTCCAAAAAAAATTCATATTTTACCATTATATATGATCTCATTGTCTTACATGGTATAAATTTGTAGTCTGGTTTAAGTAGTTTTTCAACCCAACCCACACTTGAAATTGTCATGATTAATGGATGATTATGAGGTGGTTTGGTTGTAATATCATTATACTAGAATTATAAATATTGTATTTATTTTTTATTATTTTATTTTTCATAGTTTTAATGATTTAGAAGAAAATATTTTAGATTATAAATTATTTTTCAATATTAATAAGAAGATTTTCTTGTGAATATACTTTTAAAATGATTGAATTAACAATGGACGTTTGTCAATGATATCATTAATAGGATAACAAATTTACAATTAATAGTGCCTTAATAAAGTCATAAAATAATATTTATCCACTAAACCTATTAATTTGGATAGAAATGAATATGGGTAACTAAAATTAAAAACGAAATCAATCGTTCTATGGATGTCATAGTCCACAAGTACGCATGGTGTATGATATTTGTTCCACATAACAAGATAAATGTATCATATGTTTTATCATTTATGTATATAAAATATTTTTTAAAAATAATTCTTATATATTAACATCCATATTCATAATATACTTGTAAATTTTTGAATGAAAAATGTAACATGGTTTGTTGTTGAGGCGATCCTCCTTACAAAACAAGGGTGAGCATTTCATTTTTTTGATAGGAAAGGGAAGGGTTTTTAATTAATGTACCATCATTATAATTACATAAAAGTACTAATGATACTTAATTTAACATTTTAATACATAGTATTGGTATTAGAGGAATAATAAGTGTATATAATGAAATATTAAAAGAAAATAATGGTTACATCTATAAACCCTAAATTTTGGATTCGGTGCTAAAAACATGATCTTTACATTTATAACATTGGTACTGATAAATGGAATAAAATATTTTCCATCAAAACATTAAAAAAACCAAAGGAAATATTGGATCACTTAAATACCCATGGATATTTTAGGTATAGTGTTTTAAAAAATTAGGATAAACTATTATATAAACAACCCTCTTAATATCAAGATAATAATTCTCCCACTATATCCGGATTTTTATATTCCATATTATGTATAAAAATACTCCCATAAAATAATCCACATATGATACCCTTATATAAATAGATCATTTTTTCTCATTATTCATAACCTAGGGATAAATAAACATAATATGTGTGAGAAAAAATGCTCAGTAATTGTATAAGCATTAACAATTGAATGTCTTCAATGTGAGTAAGATAAACATAAGGGTATTATGAAATAATAATAGTGAATTAGCTTAAAAATATAATTCATACCAATAATGTAACAGCCCAAGATTTTATAAAAAATATTCTTTTTAATTTTATTAATGTCTTGTGTTGTACGCTACACCAAAAGGAGCTTGCACAACACGCATCCTTGACTTGCCTTGCGTTACACGCAATCATGACCTTCCTCGATAGCGTGTGTAATACGCAATACCGAGTTTCACTAAAAAACGATATGCTATTAAAATATTATTAAAACTAGATGGTATGAATAGTAATAACCACTTTTTAAAATTCTGTAAATCTTATTTTTCAAAATGAACTTCATTTTTGAATTCGGAATATGAAATATAGCTTAGGATGAAATTTTGGTATTTTTCTGAAAACTTTCAATTTTTGATGAATAGTGAAACCACTAAGTGGTAGGTTAAAAACTGAATTTTGCATAAAACTTAATTTTACCGCTTCTGTGAATGGAATTTCAAAAATCCGACAGACACGGTTGATATCAGTAAGTAAAATGTGGTTCAATGAGATAAAAATAATTTTTTGGTGAATAGTAACTTTTTACTTTTTTACCGCGGTTAATAGTAAATAGGGTAACTAAGGGTAAATTTGATATTAATATTACCCTAACACATGTCCTAATTATATTGGATAAGTGTAATTCGACCAAAAACAAACTTAGGAATAAAATATGACCATTTAGGTCCACTTGGATTAGATTAGGACATTTATTATAAATTTATTTAAAGAAGGGTTAAAATAGTTAAAATCAAAGTTTAATATGTAAATCATTTTTAATATGGGGTTATACATAAGATAAATTAGATTGTAAATATTAATTAGAAAACTAAAAATATTTACTACATGATGGTATTTTATTTGTAATTTTTTGACATCAAATAATTTAATTTATTTATGACACAATGATGATGTAGTAATTATCTTATTAATGAAATATTGACATAATTGATGTTATAAACACCAAAATAAATATAATTTGAGACTTTTTATGAGTTACACTAATTTTTTAGGTTACTATGATATATTAGTGTTGATTTAATCAACTTGGTTCCAACATATAATTCTGTTATGACTTTCACAAAAATCATATATCAAATAGTGTCAAAATTGACACAAAATAGTTTTTAAATAAAATATTATATTATTAATTGTTATTTTATTCCAAAAAATCTAAGGTTCGGCCAAATGACTTAGATAAGGATATATATATTAATAATAAACAATTTGGGGTTCGTTTGACATGTTATAGTAAGTGTATTAATCATATAGTGAAAGAAAACAAAAAGACACGGTAAAAGTTAAATTATTTAACTTAGAGTTAAATCTAATTGATAAGGTTAAAATAAGAACCTAAACTTGTCTAAATCCTATTGGTTTATATTATTTCGACCCCTCCCCACTTTAGCTTCGAAATAAGACCCTTTGGAACCATTATAAACCGATTTTGACTTTAATATAAAATAATATTTTGAGATATTCCTAAGGTGCCCCTCTCCTCCCTTATAAAAGGGCACCTCCTCCCCCTCCTCCTCACACCAATTTGAGCACTCAAGATCGGCCAACCCCTGCCATTTTCTCCTCTCCACTTCCCTAGAATAATCCTAGAGGTCCTGGTCTTCTTCAAAGACCAATCTTAGTTCCCTAAGTGGAGGATTCAAAGAGGCATTTCAAAGAAGAGGAAATATCCATTACCGATCTTTTCAATTTCTTTCTTCTTCAACTTCTTCTTCTTTAGTTGTTTCATGATAAAGTAATAACATCAGTATTACTTACATACTGATAAGTTATTATAAATATGAAACAACCCTAATTCACCTTCTATCCATCCTACGGAAAAATGAAATCACCGCGCGTGCGTACGTACGGAATACCGTCTCCACGCCGTGGTGTAATCTATTTTCCACCATCACCTTACAAGGATGGGTATAATGGTGTAATGAGTAACTATATATGATTATTATGAAGTAATATTGATACCGAAATAATATATATATACTCCAATACAATTCCACGATCATAGTAACGATATCATCACTCGTGCGTACGTACGGAATACCGTCTCCACGATGTGATGCGACTCGTTCTACATGATATTCATTTCATAATGATTATATAAATGAATTTAATGAATGAATATGGTATATAATACACTAATACCATTCTGTAAATGAATTATCTATAACCTAAAGATAAGAATAAGAATTTATTCGACAAAACACGCATAAGAACAAAAAGTTATAAAGACCCGAGTAACAAGTAACAATGAAATATTACTAACAAGAAGCTAATAATATGACCATATATGATATCATATCAATATTTATGATTATGGAATAAGTCAATAACATTATTTAAACCATTATACAGGAGCTTCGGACACGAACAAAGCAAATCGGACTTATGGTAAGGGAAATATCACAATCTCATTTTTATCCGAGATTGTTTATTCGTAAGTATTTACTGGGGTGTATTTTATCATCCACATCCATGTTTCATCAATATGTAATATTTCCATCCACCTACAATTGTTTAAATATATTTTTACCCTTCGGTGAGTTTTTAGTAATATGTATGAAAGGAATCTTTTGTCGTTTTTCGTACGAGGTGCTTTTTGACTCTTCCGACAAAAGTACGAAGAATGTTTTTTTTAACTTATACGGCATGAATGTATTTTTAAAACATTATTTACAAGAAACTTACTTTAAAAGTTTTCAAGTTTATTTTAATCAAATCCTTTTATTTTAAAGTTGTATGACATGTTATGAAAGGAAAAATGATTTTGAAGAAGAAAGGATATTTTCCTCAAGAATGGAGTTCAAGTGTTTTATCAAAATTATTTTCCATCTAAGATAATAAAGGGTTCTGTTTTTATCCCTATTATTACATGGATTTGATTATGTTGTGATGGAAACATTTTTATGAATTCCTTTATCTTATATGAATTGTTTTATGATGTCATGTTGTTTAAGAATCCCATTTTTATTACATGGGTTATGCGATGATGTATGATTTATGATTATGTGGCACACATAAGAAAGGATTCAGTATAAGATGGGTGGGACCTATATCTCCCTCCAATGCATTGGGTAAAGATTTTATATCTCATGAGATAGACAGGGCTGGAACGGTAGGTTATACCGGTTCAGTGAAACAGGACTGAAACGAGGGTTACTCGATTCAGAAAGGGACTTTGTCCACTAAGATAGTCTTGGCAATGAGTCATGACTAACAAGAAATGATTTTCCATGATTATGTGTGCATTCCACAAAGTTTCAAGTTTTATGTTATGATTATGGGGATCTCATTTTCACTTCTATGATTTATTCCATGTTAAGATATTATGATCTCTTTTGCAGGTTTTGATTTTCATAAAGATATGATATGATTTTTATTTCCTTTATTTGCCCTTGCTGAGCATTTGAGCTCACCCTTTTATGTTTTCTTTTCCCCAAGTCAGGAAGATGGATATTAAGTAGAATATGCTAAAAGGGACCCTAGATATGATGAAATAAATGGGAGACACTGTAGAAGATTTATGAACCAGTTGTTTATGTTTCCCAGTTTCTAAAGACACTATACCTATACGGTCCTTTGTGGTTTTGTCATATGTTGTAATAAGTGTGCTTCAATTTCGAAGTATTAACAATGTATGTAAAGTATGGGTCGTTATAGTTGGTATCAGAGGAAAGGTTTAGTCAACCTTTGGAAACTAGGATGCGAGAACTTTAGTGAGATCCCTAGAGATATTTCTAATGTATGTCTAGGGATGTCCCTAAGGTTAAGTATACGTATAGGTTATAGTACTAGAATTACGCTAATGATCATAGAATTAAACCTAAGATGTTAGATATTGAAGGTACTTCCCCTTTATTATGTTGTTTTCCCTAGCATGATTTTTGCCTCTCACACTATTCTTTTTGGGTTTTAGAAAATGGCTGGAAACAAGATGATTCACGATAATAGAGGATATGATGGACAATGGAATGATATTCTTCATAATGAAATGGGATTTGGAAGTCCAAACATAATTATTATGCCGAATCAGCAATCTCATAATATGATCAATAAAGTAAAATTTGGTAAGTTTCCTGACTCGGCTAATAAGAGAAAGATTGAGTTTCATGATGATCATAGAGGAAAGAAAGTTCAATTTCCCCTATGTAATTCATGTGGGAAGAGGCATCAAGGAGAATGTTTCAAAGGAACTGGAAGATGCTTTGAGTGTGGAGAAGAAGGACACAAAGCCAGTAAGTGCAAAGGAAAAGGTTCAGTTAACACCAGGAATGAGGATAATGGTATTGCTACGACATCAACACTGGTTAAATGTTTTAAATGTGGAATGTACGGGCATTATGCAAACCAATTCCCTAAGGGAAAGTCTCATGAAGAGAATCAGTATGGTCGTATGGGAAGTATTTATGTTGATGATGATGAAGAAACTACAAATGATATGTGAGATGAAAGAAATATTGAAGCTCGGTCAATGGTCTAAGAATGTAGTGGAATGATTACATGTTTATCATGTGTAATGTTGTATAAGTAATCTCATGGAATAAGGAGACATCTAAGGATTGTTACACTGTTGTCTTTCCTTATGTTTTTAAAGTGTATGATGAATGGTACCAGTAACCATGAAAGGTTATTCAGATACTTTTGGAAAGTAGATGATAAGTGCATAATGAAAGGATAAGAAGATAATGAGATGTTTGATTGTATTCATGATCTCATGATTGATATAAGGACTAAGTGATATAATGGTTTGAGTATATAGAATTTTGAGGATTTTGGTATGTGGAAAGTGTTAACTTTTAACTGCATTCAAGTTTTTACTAAGGTTCAATGGGTATTCAAGAGAGTACAAGATTAAGGCCTTTGAATGTTTGGAATGTGTCCAACAAGATATATCTTATGATATATGGGGATCAACAATGGTATTAAATCTCTGGTAATCGTTTTCACTATGTTTTGAGAATGGACTGCAGTATTATGGATAGGACTAAATATTGGAATGGATTATGTTGGACATAAGTTAGTATTGTTTAAGGATAGAAGTTTTTTCGATATTATTTATGGGATGTTATAGTAATATAGTTTTAGAAAAAGGAAAACCTGCAGGACGGGCGACAGCCCATCGCTTCGGACAAGGCTGTTGGAATCGAACCCACAACCGAAGTGCGACTGGCCTTTATCGCCTACCACTGGCCTACATGAAGTCCATGTTTAGTAGAAACTAGTTTTATTATATTAAGCAGTATGATATATGAAGTATAAGTCCATTTTAAGAACTATATATGATTAATCTCATTATAGATCGACTTATGTATATAATTTTTGCTAACCTTTTGTTTGAGACAGATGGAATGACCCGTCATTCTATCACATGATCTGCTAACACTTCACGAATAACAAATTCAACTTCATTTATTTAAGAGATGAAGTGGAAATTGTTCTAGGCACGAACAATAGTGAGATTGTACCAAAATAAAGAAAGTATTTATTCCAATTCAAATTTTCAACTTTAGGGAAATGATCTTGAAAACCAAAAATGTTGTCCTAGTGATCTTATACCTGATGAATCGGATGGTACCTTAGATCGTCACAAATTTATGGATTTGTGATTATTGGCTTTTCCATAGCCATGTTCTCTACAACTATCCATCAGAACATGATGGTTAGATTTCTCTTCCATATAAATATTTTCACCTATGTGGAAACCCAATGATTAGTTTATTTGGGTAACCGTTACGTTTCATACTTTTGTTTTTAAAGATTGGTTTTGATATTCCTTTTTACGATGTGGGTTTCTATTAAAGAAACATTCAAATAGTAAACCATTTATAACCCCGACGAATTTTGAGGGTGAAATTAATTTTAAGGGGGGTAGAATGTAACAGCCCAAGATTTTATAAAAAATATTCTTTTTAATTTTATTAATGTCATGTGTTGTACGCTACACCAAAAGGAGCTTGCACAACACGCATCCTTGACTTGCCTTGCATTACACGCAATCGCGACCTTCCTCGATAGCGTGTGTAATACGCAATACCGAGTTTCACTAAACAACGATATGCTATTAAAATATTATTAAAACTAGCCGGTATGAATAGTAATAACCACTTTTTAAAATTCTGTAAATCTTATTTTTCAAAATGAACTTCATTTTTGAATTCAGAATATGAAATATAGCTTAGGATGAAATTTTGGTATTTTTCTGAAAACTTTCAATTTTTGATGAATATTGAAACCACTAAGTGGTAGGTTAAAAACTGAATTTTGCATAAAACTTAATTTTACCACTTCTGTGAATGGAATTTCAAAAATCTGACAGACAGGGTTGATATCAGTAAGTAAAATGTGGTTCAATGAGATAAAAATATTTTTTTGGTGAATAGTAACTTTTTACTTTTTTACCGCGGTTAATAGTAAATAGGGTAACTAAGGGTAAATATGATATTAATATTACCCTAACACATGTCCTAATTCTATTGGAAAAGTGTAATTCGACCAAAAACAAACTTAGGAATAACATATGACTATTTAGGCCCACTTGGATTAGATTAGGACATTTATTATTAATTTATTTAAAGAAGGGTTAAAATAGTTAAAATCAAAGTTTAATATGTAAATCATTTTTAATATGGGGTTATACATAAGATAAATTCGATTGTAAATATTCATTAGAAAGCTAAAACGATTTAATACATGATGGTAGTTTATTTGTAATTTTTAGACATCATGTAATTTAGTTTATTTATGACACAATGATTATGCAGTAATTATCTTATTAATGAAATATTGACATAATTGATGTTATAAACACCAAAATAAATATAATTTGAGACTTTTTATGAATTCCACTAATTTTTTAGGTTACTATGATATATTAGTGTTGATTTAATCAACTTGGTTCGAACATATAATTCTTTTATGACTTTCACAAAAATCATATATCAAATAGTGTCAAAATTGACACAAAATAGTTTTTAAATCAAATATTATATTATTAATTGTTATTTTATTCCACAAAATCTAAGGTTCGGCCAAATGACTTAGATAAGGATATATATATTAATAATAAACAATTTGGTGTTCGTTTGGCATGTTATAGTAAGTGTATTAATCATATAGTGAAAGAAAACAAAAAGACACGGTAAAAGTTAAATTATTTAACTTAGAGTTAAATCTAATTAATAAGGTTAAAATAAGAACCTAAAATTGTCTAAATTCTATTGGTTGATAGGATTTCGACCCATCCCCACTTTAGCTTCGAAATAAGAACCTTTGGAACCATTATATACCGATTTTGACTTTAATATAAAATAATATTTTGAGATATTCCTATGGTGCCTTTCTCCTCCCTTATAAAAGGGCACCTCTTCCCCCTCCTCCTCACACCAATTTGAGCACTCAAGCTCGGCCAACCCCTGACATTTTCTCCTCTCCACTTCCCTAGAATAATCCTAGAGGTCCTGGTCTTCTTCAAAGACCAATCTTAGTTCCCTAAGTGGAGGATTCAAAGAGGCGTTCCAAAGAAGAGGTAATATCCATTACCGATCTTTTCAATTTCATTCTTCTTCAACTTCTTCTTATTTAGTTGTTTCGTGATAAAGTAATAACATCAGTATTACTTACATACTGATATGTTATTATAAATATGAAACAACCCTAATTCACCTTCTATCCATCCTACGGAAAAATGAAATCACCGCGCGTGTGTACGTACGGAATACCGTCTCCACGCCGTGGTGTAATCTATTTTCCACCATCACCTTACAAGGATGGGTATAATGGTGTAATGAGTAACTATATATGATTATTATGAAGTAATATTGATACCGAAATAATATATATATATACTCCAATACAATTCCACGATCATAGGAATGATATCATCACTCGTGCGTACGTACGGTATACCGTCTCCACGATGTGATGCGACTCGTTCTACATGATCTTCATTTCATAATGATTATATAAATGAATTGAATGAATGAATATGGTATATACTACACTAATACCATTCTGTAAATGAATTATCTATAACCTAAAGATAATAATAAGAATTTATTCGACAAAACACGCATAAGAACAAAAAGTTATAAAGACCCAAGTAACAAGTAACAATGAAATATTACTAACAAGAAGCTAATAATATGACCATATATGATATCATATCAATATGTATGATTCTGGAATAAGTCAATAACATTATTTAAACCATTATACAGGAGCTTCAGACACGAACAAAGAAAATCGGACCTAAGGTAAGGGGAATATCACAATCTCATTTTTATCAAAGATTGTTTATTCGTAAGTATTTACGGGGGTGTATTTTATCATCCACATCCATGTTTCATCAATATGTAATATTTCCATCCACCTACAATTGTTTAAATCTATTTTTACCCTTCGGTGAGTTTTTAGTAATATGTATGAAAGGAATCTTTTGTCGTTTTTCGTACGAGGTCCTTTTTGACTTTTCCGACAAAAGTACGAAGAATGTTTTTTTTAACTTATACGGCATGAATGGATTTTTAAAACATTATTTACAAGAAACTTCCTTTAAAAGATTTCAAGTTTATTTTAATCAACTTATTTTATTTTAATGTTGTATGACATGTTATGAAAGGAAAAATGTTTTTGAAGAAGAAAGGATATTTTCCTCAAGAATGGAGTTCAAGTGTTTTATCAAAATTATTTTCCATCTAAGATAATAAAGGGTTCTGTTTTTATCCCTATTATTACATGGATTTGATTATGTTGTGATGGAAACATTTTTATGAATTCCTTTATCTTATATGAATTGTTTTATGATGTCATGTTGTTTAAGAATCCCATTTTTATTACATGGGTTATGCGATGATGTATGATTTATGATTATGTGGCACACATAAGAAAGGATTCATTATAAGATGGGTGGGACCTATATCTCCCTCCAATTCATTGGGTAAAGATTTTATATCTCATGAGATAGACAGGGCTGGAACGGTAGGTTATACCGGTTCAGTGAAACAGGACTGAAACGAGGGTTACTCGATTCAGAAAGGGACTTTGTCCCCTAAGATAGTCTTGGAAATGAGTCATGACTAACAAGAAATGATTTTCCATGATTATGTGTGCATGCCACAAAGTTTCATGTTTTATGTTATGATTATGGGGATCTCATTTTTACTTCTATGATTTATTCCATGTTAAGATATTATGATCTCTTTTGCAGGTTTTGATTTTCATAAAGATGTGATATGATTTTTATTTCCTTTATTTGCCCTTGCTGAGCATTTGAGCTCACCCTTTTATGTTTTCTTTTCCCCAGGTCAGGAAGATGGATATTAAGTAGAATATGTTAAAAGGGACCCTAGATATGATGAAATAAATGGGAGACACTGTAGAAGATTTATGAACCATTTGTTTATGTTTCCCAGTTTCTAAAGACACTATACCTATACGGTCCTTTGTGGTTTTGTCATATGTTGTAATAAGTGTGCTTCAATTTCGAAGTATTAACAATGTATGTAAAGTATGGTTCATTATAAATAAACACTTATATCATCAATCATGAAACAAGTAATAATTATTTACCAATGGAAAAAAGTAATAATAATCTGTAATCATGTGAAATGTGATGTCAGCCTTAATTGAAGGAAATATTTATATCCCAATGTGAGAATATTCAAAACATGTTGGAACCTTTGTAAATCATCATCATAGAACCCTTGTAGAATAATTAAAATTGTAATTATCATATATTTGACTTCCAGTATAATTTTATAGAGAACATAATCATTACATAAAACATTATAGTGCTACCAAGGTGCACCCGTCGAATAAGCTATATCAGGCTCACCAGTGAGTTATAATGGGGCTCAACCATTCATAAAAAATGTCTATGGAACATTTTAAGAATAAACCCTTGAAAAAATATTTTAAAGCCATGTAAAAAAATATTTTGGATATCAATGATCAATTTTTTTTAGAAACCATTTTTCAGAAAATAAATCACAATGAATGAGAGAAGGTTTATTTCTCTTTAAATAAAGCATTAAAAATTATAAGATAATCCAAACATTAAATAATTTTTATGGTGGAAAGAATATTTTATGTCATAATGTGTGTTAAAATAGATCAATAATTTCACAACATCATTAAACCATGGAAAAGAAACATTTTCCGCGATAATATCTTTTAAAAAAAATAATCCACCCTTAGAAATAATGATGACGGTTTCATTAAAAAATATCCCCAATGAATAATAAGTTAAAAAAATTGTTTTTTAATTGATGAATGGAGATACCATTAAATGATAAAACAAAACATTCTTTATTAAAATATCCTTTTAACGTTAAAAATCGCTTTTTAACAATAAAAATTTTCAAAATATTGTGAAAAAAAATTCTTTTAAAGTTACAATAGAAACTAATAAACAAATATTCATTGAAAATAATTGTTATGACTATGGAAAACCCCATTAATAATTAAGATGTCCAAAATAAATATTATTTTCAATCATTTTATAAAAGGATTCAAAAGTGACCCATTTAGAAAAATGTTTTAAATTATCATTTTAAAGCCTTATAAAATAAGTATAAATATCAATTAAAATATATTTATTAAATTTTTTAATTTTTTAAAATAATATATATGTTTTTTTAAAAAAATATATGGAAGAAAAAGATTATCAACTTAAACATGGATACACGATCAGTATCACTTACTAATTAAATTTTTTATATATCTTTAATAAACAAGGTAGAAAATGGAAACAAAAATTATAAAACAAATATAAAACCATATTATAATGAAATATATGTTTTTTAAAAAATAACAACTTATGATTTTCCAACAAGGTACCTTTAACATAAATATTTCTGAAAAGAAACGATACTACAATATAAAGCCTTTTCCACTCTGTTAACTCATTAATCAAAATCCAAAGAAATAATAATGTCGAAAGAAACATTTTATTTAATAGAAATAAATATATTTATGATATATAATGTAAAATTTTAGTATACTAAACTCATAAAATAATTTAGGTGTATAATGTCAACAAATGTCCTAAAGAAATCTAAATTTTGATGAACAATCCTTATAAAGATCGTATCATTGAATTGAGAATTAATAAATTGAATAATCATGTGAAAAAATTGAAAATACATAAAATGAAATGTAAATACATAATAAAAAAATTTATAGATAAATTGAAATATAATCATGTAATACCAATTCCAATAAGAAAGTGTTATAACCAAACATGTGGAAATTGAGATAAGAAATGCTTTACCACGTGGAGTCTTTCAAGTAAAATTCCATCATTCAAGTCCCAACATAAAACATCATGAAGTGTTAGGGATTAATTATATATAATTTAAAATGTCATTATATACACCATATAAAGTAAATTTAGTGTATAATAATAAAATATGCATCATAGAAAATAAATTGATATGAAATCCCTTACATTAGGTCCAAACATTCAATATATGTCCTATAACTTCTATATAATAAACACTTATAAATTATTTCATTTCATAATAAAAATTTATAGGTTTAATACCTTATACGTAAACCATTTATTTCATTTATATTATTGATATAGTTAATTACATAATTAGTTATACCCACATCTAATGTTTGGGGATATTTGGTTCATGACTTCAAAATGAATTCTATAGGTTGAGTGAGGTTAAAGAGGTCATTATAAAATAATTTACAATGTTATAATAATTACATAATTATAATATTTATACATAAATTATACATTTAAAAACAATTATGAATTATGTTTTTGAAAAATTAACTGTGTTACAATCATGGAGATGGTAGGTCGTACATATGCAAGAGTAAAATTCCCATTTTTCAATGATCATTTTAGAAAGAAGGTGAGTATTATTTTATATTTTAATAATGATAATTATATCATAAATATAAAATTAATAATATATATATATATATCATCCATGTGATGTGGTGATGAAAAATGAATCAACGTCACTTTTTGGAGGTGGTAGTCCACATGTACACATGAACGACATTATCATTTTTAGTGAATGGAAATGTAATAAAGAAAATGATATATTATAGTTAGAAAATTAAAAATTTTCCATGAAGATATAATATAAACAATAATAACATCATTATAATCAGACGTGAGAGGTGGTTGTAGAAAAATAATTACATCGGTCCCTGAAAAAGTAGTCCACAGCACACCTGAACAATAGTTTCATTTCCCATTTGATGAAAGAGGTGATGATATAGGTTTTTCCATTAATATTAAATCAATTATTTATATTTAAGATAATGGTATTTTTATATATCAATAGTTATAGAATATGTTAAGGAGGTGGAAGAAGAAATAGGACCATAACATATGGTTAAAACTAAATTTCCACTTTGGAAATTATACTTTAATTAAAACATTTTGACTTATAAGGTTTATATCATGCCTAAAAAATCATATAGATTTAGGGGATGGATTATAGGAAGGTCTATGTATAAGTATTTTAAAAACCAAATGGGTTTTTGAGAATTAAGTAAATGGGAAAAAATATTCACTTTTATAAGATAGGGGAGGAGCGCTCCGTGTATTTTTCAAAATATTAAAATAATATAAATTAATTTTCAACTTCAAATAGATAAAAAAAATAACTAATTTAGAATATAAAATGTTATTTGGTAAAAATACCATCATAAAATTATACATAGAAAAAAATTTACTATGTTTTTAGCCTTATCTTTTTTTAACCCCACATTAACCCCTTTCACACTTACAAGGAAATTAAGTGCTTTTATTCTTTAATGGTCAATATAGTTACTATAAATGGTAAAAAAGCTCATAAATGGAACATGGTTGATATGTTAAACTATATCATAATCACTCATATTAATATAATATTTTTTGGAATTTTATATCATTTAATAAAATATTATTTATTATTAAATATCATTAATGTGTATTTTTAGAACTATTCATTACATTGACACTAAAAACATCCAGAAAACAAGTAAAACTAAAAATAATAATCTTATTATGTTCCTAAATTTACATTTTAGTCTTTAAAGTTTTCATATTACATTAATTACCTCTAATTATATTTTCTTTCATATTTTTAATATCTTCCATTTGACTTTTACATTAATTGAATAATTACTCTTTTAGTGACGTGTAAGCAATTAAGCTAGGTATTTCATAACTAAAAATTATAAATAAATTACCATGATGAAGATAAAACGTTTTTAATTCAATATAATAATTATAATAAAACATTTCTATTGGTTATCCTCATATTAAAAATGTTATAATTATTAAAAACAAGAGTGTGGTATTTTTTATTTTTCTTTAAATAAAATATTATAAAGGTTATAATCACATCTAAATGGAAACAAAGGACCATATAAACGAATATTAGATGATTACTAAATAAATATAGTTATATATAAAATTGATTCTAGTTTTAGGTTCATTTTATAATTCTTATCATTTTTATAACTTTATTTACCCGATTTACCCTTTTCATAGTAAGAAAAATTAATAGTGTTACTATTCATATTGACAAAAATTAAAAGTAACCAATTTAATAGGTTTAGAACCACTGATCTCATATTTTTAATCAATTTTTCCAAATTTAAAACATATAAATTTTTGAATAAAATTTAAATTCAAACAGAAAAAATGTGACGAAATATTTTTATAAGTAATGAAATTTTAAAATATAAAATGTTTTTATACTACATTCATGTATAATGTCTCATTCAAAACTGTAGATTTTTTTCCAACTGGACTAATTAAATTTTATAAATATTCTATAATTTAATTTTAATTAGTAAATATTTAAAAATGACATACAATTTTTAATAAAAATATTTATTTTTTACTTCTTATTAGAAATTATATCATTTCATAATATTCTAAAAACAATTCCACATATAAACCTCAAATAAAAAATACAAAAATTAAATTCATTTTTTTAATTACATTTTCTATAATTTTAGAAAAATAAAAAAGAAATTCAGTTAAAAAATTAAGAAAACCGATTTTTGAAGAGAATATATTTTTTGAAAAATAAAATGACTTTACTAAATATTGAGTGCTTATTTAAAATGAATTAATGAATATAGTTAAAGTGAGTAAGGTCATTATATATTTCATAATTTAGTTTATTATATTAATTCCCACAAATTTATAGGATAGTGTATAATTACCACATTTAAATAATAATAATTCATTATCCGTTTAAGACTAATGTTATATATCTTATATGCTATCAAACATAATATATATCCTTTTTAAAAATATTAGGATATTACACTCTCTCCATTAATAAATTGAATCTTTTCAATATTAACATGAGATCAAAATCTTGGGTTTTTACTTTTCAGAATACCATTGTTGAAATTCCCACATCGTAGAATCGGGTAATAAAAAGTTCACTTGAAAAGAAAGAAAAGGGAAATACAGAGGTAAACTAAAATTAAAAATAACTAGGTTTCCATGTAGGAAAAAATTAGAGGGAATTAAAAACATTGATATTGAAAAAAAAACCTAACTTCTATGGACTGAAAGCGAGTGATAGAGTACATGGTCATTAGAAAGTTAACCATCACAAAACCAAAAAACAGTGATAAGTTAAAAGGAAATTGATTTCTCAATAAAAAATGTAAATAGAAATTATTTCTATTTCAAGATTATTTTCATATATTTGTGGAATTAATTTATCATTTATACTAAAATAATAAGTTAATAAACATACATTTCAAGGAGGATTTCATATTTCATTCAATTTTCATCACAAACTCATCCTTTTACTTCAAATGATGATTATTCAAGATGAATTTTTATGATTGGAACACTATAATTAACTTCTAATGGATAAGATAAATAACTATACTTAAAATTAGTTAACATATTCATATCCAATCTTGAACCCAAAAATCAAAAGGATTTTATCACTTGTTCTTTAATGATAAATTTTACATTTATCTCTAAATAATAGTATTCACTCATAAATCTATTTACCTAAAATGATATATAATCTAATCATATAATATAAAAAATCACCATAATACCAAATTATGATCATATATTCTTAATAATTATTATTCAACATTTAACTAATCAAATGATACATCATTTTTAACCAAAGGGTTTCATATACCACAACCAAATAAAATATCTCCCAAAAATAATTAGTCACCTTAAAATCCGATCACATTAAAATTCAAAAGCATTGTATAAAAAATTGAATTTATGATCAACAAAAAACTTATAAACCCCTGATGGTATCTATAAATCTGAAGATAACATAACAGAAAAATCATAATCTCTAAAGTTATCTAAACACTTCTCTGATACCAACTACAATATCCATGAACCCGCATTCCCAAATACCATTCTAAAACAATAATATTTTTATTTCTATATTTGATACTGAGAAATGTGTCCCATTTTTTCTCAATCCAAAACTTATAACATAAAAATTAAATATCATATCACTTACATTCCCAATGTCCTTTTATGTTTATAGTTTTATATTAGCAGGACATACTCTTAGATAAAAAATCAACATGACTTCAAGTGAGTTTTTTCCCATTTATAATAAAATTTTAATATTCCACATTATGTCTCCAAAATTTTCCATAAAATTATCCATATATGAAACCATCATTGAAAAAGATTATTTTTTCACCATTATTCATAACTTGGTAAATGTAAACATAAGAAGGGTGAGCTAAAATACTCATTAAGGGTAAATATAGGCATTCAAAATTAAATTTCATTAGTGAGCATAATATAAATATAATTTATTGATGACATAATCAAAGTGAATGAGAATAAAAAATAGAATTCATACCAATCAATATGTCGATCATAAATCATAAAAAATGACATAAATTATTAACATGGGATAAGAGTCATAAGAATTAATAATCACAATTAATATAGTGTCCCCTTGATAAAAGGGACATTTATAACCCAAAATAAGAATAAGTAAAATTTGTTGGTACCTTGTGACACAATCATCATAAAAACCTTAAACATCATAGTAATTGGAATAACCACAAGCATAACTTCAAATATAATTATCTGAAGAATATCATTATTACCTAATGCATTGGATTACTATCTATATAAACCCATCATATAAACTATATCAGTCTCACCCATTACTGTATAAAAGATTGCATTATGTAAGCTATTATAGACTCACCAATTTTCCATAAAGGGGATGAAATATTTTTAATGAATATCCCAATACCATTTAATCAATAAAACCATTGAAAAAATCTTTTAAACCCATGTGAAAACACTATTGGATATCAAATCACCATTTTATTTTAAAAAACCATTTTCATAACATAAATCACCAAGAACGAGATAAGGTTGGGTTTTCATTAAATATAAACAAAATTATTATAATGTAATACAAAATAAAATAACGGTTATGGGGGTGGTACAAGTTCATGTCACTGTGTATGTTAGAATGGAGCATTCCTTTTGTAAATTTATTAACCCATGGAAAAGAAATAGGTTCCATGAAAATATCTTTTAAGAAATAATAATACATCTAGAGAAGGAATGATTATGGTGTCATTAAAAAATATTCCCTATTCATAATTATTCATAATTATTATTGTTAGAATTAATGATTTGAAATACCATTAAAATATCAATAAAAACAATCATGATGAAAATATCCCTTTCATTTTTAAAATCATTTTTATAAACTGAAAATTAAAAGAAAATAGAAAACAAATTTTTTAAAAATAATCCAAGATACATATAAATTAATATTAAATGAAAATAATGTTAATGATGATAGAAAAATCCATTCATGTTTTTGATTTCAAAAACAAATATTCTTTTCCAACATTTTATAAATGGATAGAAAAGTGATGTCCTTGAAAAAATGTTATGATATTTCCTTTTTAATTTTTTTAAAGAAGTTAAAAAAATAAATTTTTTTGGTAAATAATTTATTTTTATAAAATAAAATATTAGAAAACATTTTAGAAAACACATATCTGGATGAGAATGATTCCAAATCAATATGAGGATACAAGATCGATATCACTTAAATATGACGTTCTTGACGTTTTATTTATCATTATGGTAGGAAATGGAAATTGAACATGTAAACCACATTGAATACCATAGGATAATAAAATTTATTTGGTTCAATAAAATAAGATGTTATGATTTACCCCCAAGTAACATTGAATATAATAAATCCCAAAAAGATTATAAACTATAAAATAAAGCCTTTGCAGCTTTGATAACTCTTAACTCATAAGCCTATGAAAGAATAATGTCAAATGAAATAGTAAATATCATTAAAATAATTATATTATTGACATATTTTTTAAAAGTTTCATCATATACACCTCATAAATGTATTTAGGTTCATAAAATCAACATATGTCCCAAATAATATGAAATTGAGATGAATAACACTTACAAATACCATAGCATTGAATTGAGAATTAATCAATAGAAAATTTATGTGTCAAAATTGTAAATCCACAAAAATAAGGTGTAAGTATAAAATAAAATAATTTAAATATTAATTCTCAAATAATGATGGAATATCAATTTCATTGAAAATGAATTATAACCCAATATAAGGAAATTAAATCATGAAACCCTTTACCACTTGGTAACATTCCAATCAAAATCCACATGGACTAAATAATTTAAATTACAACATAAAACATCATGAAGTATTAATAGTTTATCATATAACATGTAAAATGGTATTATATACACCATATTAATGAAAACAAGTGTATAATAATAAAACATGCCTCAATGAAAGGAAAATGAGATGAAATCCCTTACCTGGAGTTGAGACTTTCTATGTATGTCCTTTAACTCCTGTATAGTAAAACAATATCAATTATTTGATTTATTAATAGAATTTTCTATTTCTAACCACTTATCCTTAAACCATCTAGTTAATTTATTTAAATGTTATAGATAACTTCATAATCAGTTAATTCCATGTCCTGTGTTTTGAGGATGTTCGGTTCGTAAGTTCAAAATAAACTATGTAGGTTTAATGAGGTTAAAGGGATCATTATTACATCATCTCTAAATTAATAATGATGAAATAATTATTATTTTTATACATAATTTATCATTTTCAAACCAAATATAAAATATGGTTATTAAAAACAAACCATGTTACATTCATGGAGATATTAAGTCGTACGTACGCATGATTAATGTTTCCATTTTTCAATGATCAATACGGAAAAAAGGCAAGTACTATTTTAAATTTACATAATAATCATTATATCATAAATATTTTATTTAATATTTATATATACATATAAATATCATCTTATTTTTGTGGTAATAATAATTGAATCTCCTCACTTTGTGATGATAACAGTCCATATATACACCTAAACGACGTTATCATATTTTAGTGAATGGAAAAGTAATTTAGGAATTAGTATATTTTCATTTGAAAGTTATAAATATTTTAGTAATATAATATATAAATATTAATTAAATTATTATAATAATTTTTTATAGTTGGTGATTGAAAACAAACTACAATAGTCCATGAGGCGGTTGTTTGATGTACAGATGAACGATGGTTTCATTTTCCATTTGATCGAATAGGATATGGATATCAGTTGTTACATTAAGCTAAAAACATGTAATTATTTGGAAGATATTTTTGTTATTATATTGTCATGGTTAAGGAATATTTTAATTATTTTAATGGCGAAATAAAACTAAAATATGTGGTTAAAACTATACCTCTTCTTTGGACAGTCTTCTTTGAATAAAACCTTAATCACTATAAGGATTATATTATAACTCAAAAATGACCTATATAAAGATATTTTAGATTCTATAAAGGTATTCGGTTAGATGTTTTCTAAAAAATAATATTATTTGGAGTGTAAAGTTAAAGGAAAAAGATATTCCCTTTAATACGAGAGGGGAGGGATCTCTTTGAATTTCATCCACATATTAAATTAATATAAATTAATATTAAATTAAAAAGTTCCCTAAATAGAGTAATTTATAATATATGATGATTATGTTTCTTAATAACCTCTTATATTAAGATTTATACAATTTTGTTCAATATTTTTACCCTTGTATTTTGGTTGTAACCCCTCATTAACCACTTCCACACATATAGTGACAAAAATTATTGTTACTCCTTAAGGGTCCAAAAACATAATATAAATGGACTATAGTTGATATTTTATTCCATATGATAATTAACTGGATGAATCTAATATTTTTATGAATTTTATATCATCTAATAAATTATTATTTATTATAAAATATCATTAATTTCTAATTTTAGAACTATTCATTACATTGAATATAATAACATTATGAAAATATTTAAAATTAAAACCAATTATTTTATTATATCCCTAACAGATCATGTTCATTTATAAAATTATTTTATCATATTGATTTTATCAAAATATATTTCTTTTATTATTTTAAATGTCATTTAATTGATTTTAAAAAAATTGAATAATTACTACATCAGTGTTGTGTGAGAATTTAAGGTAATTAATTTTTCACATAAAATTAGAATTAAATTACCATGAATAGTATAGTCCATTTAGATTTATAAATATGATTTTTAACTGAAAATATCTTCTGTTTGTCTCCATGTTTAAAATATTAATGTTTTTAAAAATAAGAGTGTGACATTTTTTACTTTTTTTTAAATATAATATTATAAATGTTTTAATCATATCGAATTGGAAAGTAAAGAAGATATAAACAAAAATTAGATTAGAAAGGATTAAATTAAATAATCTAATAAAATTAAGGTATGTGTTAGGGCCATTTTATTAACCTTATAATTTAATTTGAATGATTAATTGCCTGATCTAATCTTTAATGTGGGAAAAAAATTTGTAAATATATTATTCATATTGATAAAAAATTAAATGTACCAATTTACCAAACATAGAATTACAAATTACCAATATCGAATCCATTTTTTAAAATTCAAAAGTAATAAATAATAGAATTTAATTTAAAAATATAACTGAAAAAAGAGAATAAAAAATAGTGTTTTTTGAAACAAATGTAATTTTAAAAAATAAAATATTTTTATACAAAATTCAAGAATAAAATCTTATTAAAACTAATAGTTAGGTTATTTTAAATAAAAACTAATTAATAAAATATGAAAAATTACCAAAAAAACATAAATTTCTTTGTAAATACATAAATGGAATATTAATTTTTAATACAAATTAGTAGTTTTCACTACTTATTGAAAAATATATTTTTTTCAAAAAAATATAAAAAATCCATCCAATGATAAATGTGACATTATTAATTAAAGAATTTTTTTAATTAAATGTTTGGAAATTTTCAAATATCAATTATAATATTCATTCTTAAAAAACAAGAAAATCAATTTTTGAAAAAAAAAATTATTTATGAACAATAAATTGATTTTACTAAAAATATAGGGCCTATTTAAAATGTATTAATTAATAAATTAGATGTGATTAAAACTGTTTTATATTTAATAACGTGGTTAATAATATTTATTCCATCAAATTTAACAACTTGATTATAATAGACACATTCAATTACTAATTAGTCATTGTTCATTTAAGATCAACATTGAGTATCTTGTACGCTATCAAACAAAATATTTATTTTTAAAAATAATCTCTAGATATCACAAGAATAGTTATAAATTTGTACAACACTTATTTGATTATATCTTATACAATGGGGTTATAACTTGGGGTGATGATATTTTAGGATGACTGAAAAAAATTAAAGGATTATAGTATTGTGGAGAAGATATTTTTTTAAAAGGTTGGGGCCAAAGTCTCAATTTATTATTAAATAAAAGACCTCATCATTAGTCTGGGTAGAGGGAGACCCATTATATAGCCCGAAGTCGCAAGGCCAAGTAGCCTGAAACAAGGCTTGAAATCCATTTTTTGGTCCAAAGGACCCCTCGGTGAACAGTACTGCTACAATACCCCGCAGCTATAGTTCCTTCAATTGTACCACCGCTGCAATAGTTCTACTACAATGCATCTGCTGCTATAGTACCACCGCTACTTCAGTTCCGCCACTGCAACAGTACTTCTATAGTACCCTACTACAGTCTGCTATAGTGCCCTCCTACAGTACTGCTACCATACCCTGTAATTTCATCCCTACCCGGATTTGATCTTGGGTTTGTTGGATACCAAGAAGGAGTTTGTACCACGTGGGTACAAGCTCGTTGGAAGTATTGTGGAGGATATGATTAGGCATATTTTTTGCTGAAATAATTGGTTCATTGGTTGATGGAAACTATGGAGTAGAGATCCCCTTTTATAAGTGAAAATGGAAAACATTTTTGTAAATACCTAAAACTTTTAGACAATGGGAATTCAGTTAAAAAAATTAATCCAAAATTTATAAATAATGGGGTAAAAAAGTGACATGGTTGATAATGTATGCAACTACACATTTACACACATTTTTTATCAGGTTTAAGGACTTTAATCTTAGATTATTTGTGGTTTCCATTTTAGATTTTTTCACAGTAACAATTTGATAATTAATGTAACTTATATTTATTCCATAAAATAATATAGAACTTATTAAATAATTTGAACCTAATTAGCCAAAATTTTAAATCCATTTTAATATATTCACATTTTAAATGTGAAATAAATTAATTTTAAATATAATAAATGTATTAAGAAAATTTTTCATTAAAACATAACATTGGTTATAAATTATCCAATACAGGTTTTGAATTATAAACAATAGTCTAAAATATACTATTTCACTTATAATATACATATTTTTCATTATAATGTACTAAAAAATTTCTATGTCATACATATATAATAACAATGTAATTTGATTCATGTTATTTGTAAAAATCATATTTTCACAACTTTCTTAAAAATAATTTATTTTTGAAAAATACGAGAACATCATATTTATATAATAAAATCATGATAAATAATAAAATTAAGATATTTTTTTAAAATCCACATTCAATGTTTTTTAAAATAATTAACTAAAAATTTAAAAAATAGGTAAATACTGTTTTTATTGAAAAAAGACATTTGGTATATTAACTATTCATTTTCATAAAAATAAAAAATTAATATAGAGTTAAATTATTATTAATATGATTAATATATCTTGTTACTATTAAATCATAATAAAATTGAATAGAAGAAATAAAACACCAAATTTATGAAAAATTCAGTTTATAGGAATAAAGTGAATTTAACAAAAATGACCACTCGAAAAGTTGAAAAACTAATGATATATATATATATATTATTAAATGGTTCGATGATCCTAATTTATTCTTTCGTAACACCTTATTATTTCCATGTAATTACTTAGATCCAAATGATCTCAAGGGGATGTCGAGGGTGGTGATTCTTCCAGTGTGGATCTAATGAAAATCTCCTTGAGTTTTGACATCCCCGGAACACGATTTCACTCATAGTATTGTTTTTTTTACTTTTTTGGGGGAATTTTCTCAAGAAAACCCTAGAGAAGATGGATCCTCCCCAATATCATATAGATGGGATTTATAAGGGAGACTTACATTACATTAACCTATTTCTTTCTCTCATAGATTTCATAATATGGTTACTTCCTTTTTAATCTTCTATTTTAATAACTATGATATAATGTTCAAATATAATTTTAAAATTTCAGGTTTTTTAGTTTTTTTATTTATTTTTGACAGGATATTATCATATTTATTTAAGGATAATATGTAGTTAAATATTGGGTCATTATGAATCGGATTTCTAACATTTATTTACGTTCTTTTACATTTTGATGATATGATGATTTCAGGTAAAAATGGTGTGGATATTGATACAATAAAAGATAAAATAAAATTAGTGTTTTGAGGAAAATAATCATGGATTTTTTAATTATATTCGTTCGATAGAGATTGATAAATGGAACTTTATGGGTGGGTCTACTTTCATCTAGATGAAATTTTGAATAAAATAATCAAGAATATTCCCATTAATTATAAAACTAAAAAAATTAGCATCCCTTTTAAAGAGGTATAATGGATTGATCATGATTCATATGGAAGATTTCTATGAGCATTTATGCATTTGATTTTGTCAACTAGATGTGATATCTGACATGCATAGATCATGGTAAGTTGGTACATGTATCACCTTGGTAAAGGTTATTAGAAAGAAGTGAGATAGATTCTATAGTATACCAAAAGTAATGTAAATGTATATTTGAATTTTATGATAGGCATAATAATTGAACTATTTCCTATTACATATGTTTATTTCAATAACATAGTAAACTAGGAAAAGTGATTATCCACAAATACTAATTTTTTCACTATAGAATGAGGACCAGTGATCTAGATATGCAATATATAGTAAAAGGCGTCTTTATCAACTATAGAGACATGTTATTTTATATAAATAAATGAATACATGGAATCATTGGGGTTATAAGAATAATCCAAAGACATAGGGATTATCAATGATAATTTTAATGTTTTTTAGGATTAGAAGAGTGATATTTTCAATTTGAAGAATCACGATCATCCTAGTTGAACCAATGATATTGACATTTTTGTTTCATTACTTATGATATTATCAATGTAATGCATATTTTTAAAATACCATATTTTTTAATTTATTTTCCCACTATTAGAAATATGTTGAACAACTTTATTGGCCTATAATATCAAATTAAAATTAATAGTTATACAATTTATTAAGATAATACTCTATGTATTAAATATAACTATTTTAATATATTCATCGAATTAGTGGGTATTAGTAGATTTAATCACATTAGGATATATATATATATAATTAGAAATAAATCTCATTGTTATGAAAATTCATTGTTAAAATTCAAATTTTACAGTTAATAACTAATATGATCATTGTTTCCTTAAAATTTTATTTTTCTTAAAAATGGTCACTAAATTCTGTATGAAATATAATTTGATGAAACTAAATATCTTATGGTTAAATGATGATAAAAAATATTTTTTATATGTGCAATAAATTTATAGTATATAAATTATTAATTGGTTGAAAATAAAAGTGAGGATAATTAATATTTTAAAAAGTAATATTCTTATAAAAATAATTTTTTATTATATTTTATGTTTCCATTTGTATGGTTAATTAATAAATATTATACTTTTAATTTTAGAAAATGAAGATTATTTTTGGGCTAAACATGGAAATATTATCTTATAGTGATTTTTTTATTTTTTTGAAAATAATGATTTTTACGTGATTAGTACAAAATACATTTTTTTTAAAAACACTCTAGATGTTATGAAATTATGATGATGTAAATTTGATATAAAAATATATCATAAATTTTCATGAAAATATATGTATTTATAATTTATAATTATATATTGAAAAATATTAATTTTATTTTAAAAAATATATTTTTGATATTTTCTAGTATATGTTGTATTTTTTCAAAAACAATTATTATGCACTTGACAATTGTTATTCTAGATTTTTTTTAATCAATTTTTTAAATTTTTTAATATAACGTGTTCTTACAATTTTTAATTTACATTTAAAAAATAATTAATTTTTTTAATTTAATTTTTATAAATAAAAATAATTAACCATGATAAAAAAATAATGTTACGATGACAATGGTAAATAAAGGTAAAAAGGGTTCGAACTAAGTAATAAAATAAAATAAAACAGCAAAAAAACTATATGAAATTGTGTGTATGTGGGATATTTTGACTAATACATACAGAAAATACAATATTATCATTTCTAATTTACCATTCCCTTAATAATGCATCGATTATTACAAAAATGTCACACCTCTTTTCTATAAAAGGACTTCTTCACCACCACACCTCTCCTTAGACCATAAGCCTAATTTTTAACTAAATCTAAAAAAATAACTCCATAAAAATTCAATAAATTTCTTTTATGACACTCTATCATAAAAAAACTACCATTTAATGGATTTATACAATTTACATAGGAGTTGGTCAAAAGAGAAATGTTAAAATTCTTAATCACCAAGTTTTCTTTTCTACTCATTTATTTCTTCTTCTACCTCCTCCAATTCCATTATACCCATGATAAAATAACTAAATTTGTATCATAATTATAATATTTTTTATATTTATGTAATAAATTTTTTTACCACATTCCCAACCATTTAAAATATTTAAAAAGTGCTCATGTTACGTGTAAACTACCACATCAGTGAAAGATGAATTTTGTTTATTCATCAACCTCTTACATGGTTGGTTATAAAATATATCTGATGAATATATATATTATATAGGAATACTATATATCATAAATATGGTTTTGAAAAAATGAAAAAATTGTCAATCATTATAACATAATCGGTTCACAAGGTTAAATAAACCAAAACAATCTCAACATGGATTACGTTCTCTAGAACCATACCCATAATTTCAATAAAGTGAAAATGGGATGTCATAAATTATTTTAAATATTTATTTAATTATCTTGTTTAATATGGGAGTTATGAACTTAATATCAAATAATGGGATTCAATGTCTCTATTATGGAATAAGTATGAAGCAATTGAAATCACAAACATCTTATGTTGGAATTGAAAACTAACTAGAGAATGAATGTATATTAAATAATAATAATTAAAGAATTAAAATCTAAATAGAGATGAATAGGATTCAAAAATAAGTTATTAAGTTGGATATGTTTTTTATATACTAAATTAAATAACATTTATAGAATCTAGAGTAACTTGTTGCATTTATTTTCAATATCATATTTAAATTGAGATTGTTACGAATGAATTTTATTTTGGGGTGAAATTGTATGAAGATTAAAAAACAATATATTTTCCTCTCTTAATACTTTTTAAATGTTTTAAAATTGATCAATTAATTTCATTTACTATGTTAAATAATTTACCAAATGTAATTATTGATTCTAAAACAAACCCCACATCTTCTTTTCAGTTAGAAATATTCCACTTATATATCAATATTTTCTAGATTATTTTATAGATTCTATTATCTATGATTAAATATTTTATTAAGGATGTTTTTAAATATTTTTTACTCTATTTAATAATTTTGTAATAGAATATTATATCATTTTCTACATAGGATGTTTTTTTCATAAAGTATCAAAATATATGTTTTAACATTTTTGGTGTGAAAAAATTTGGTTCTATTATGAACATTCTTATATATGAATATTTTTCCATGTTTTAAAAATAATTTTCAAAATATCTTATTTCTATGTTATTTGGAAAAAAAGTTGTATTTCATCTTTTTTTTCAATTAGATTTATCCCTTAAACATAATAAGTTATTTTTCATCTATGTCAACAACCAAAATTACCCTTATGTTATACTAGAGAATTTTTCTTATAAAAATATCAACCTTGTATCGATGGATGACTTATAAAATATTTGATGGACGAATTTATGAAACCAATATATTATCAATTGGTCAATTATTCTATGTCTGAAATATGAATGGTTTAATGTTCTCTTACATGTGTATGATTGGTATTCATTATGTGATGGGTGGGGTTATAATTACATATCACTCTAGTGAATTGGGAAAAGTTTGATATATCATGATATAATTATTGAAAGACATAACGTGATTCCTAACACACTATGATGTGCGACGAAAGAAAATGATTCACAATCCATAATGTTTTGGGAGGTAGGAACATGGTCGCTATCCTACTATGTTATGATTTATATGATTTTTAAAGAATTCATATGTATTTTATCATACTCTTTTTATGATTCCTTATTCTTAATGTTAATCATATATCATTGATTTACATCTCATGATCCATGATTATTTATCTATGACCTACTAATGTAATTTTTCTTGGAATTTTATTTTTTTATCACACCCACTTGATTATCTTATAATAACTAATAATATTAATTATTTACCGATATAGGGAAACTAAACACACACATTAATATGTTTCCATTATCCATTTTATATATAAGATTATTATGTATTATATTTCAAACGGATGACTTGTAAAATACTTTATCGCAGATGTGGAAAATGATAAAAAATTAATTATTATTCATCTTGTATCCAAAGAAACAAATAATTTGGGTTTTATGATACAAATAATTATGATATTAAATTCATATTTTTGTAAATTATTTTAATAATCATATATATATGTTTTGGTCACCTTAGTATCTTAGTTCACATGAGGATGACTATAGAGAAACCACTAAACATGTTGAAAAGGGTTGGTATAGGGATCAAGTTCCAACACTATTTTTACTTGATCAAAATCTTTCACACATTATATTCCTATGATAATTAGTTAGTTTTATGAATAACTATATGGGAAACATCACATGGTGATATTTATCATCAAAGTGGTGTTTTTTTAAGATTTTTTAAAAAATATCTTATTTGTGATGCCTATAGGAATGAAGAAGGAAATAAAAATATCTGTTTAGTTAAAATAATTTGTGATATTTATCATTGAGGTTGATATTGTTGAATATTTATGAAAACATGAGCACCCTTGTGGTGGATGATTTCCCATAGAATTGAAGAAGAAGTTATTTATACAAGTATAAAACTTGTTGGAGTTAAAGAATCTTAATAAACTTAGTGAATAAAACATTTTTTTCATTGCTCACAAAAATGATATGGGTACTGATGTGGGAGAAATAAATGAACATATATATCAAATAAACTCATATTTATAACATTATTTAGAAATAATGATTATTTATTCCATATGGATGCAGTTATTTTAAAAAACCTCTTAAATTATCTCTATAGTATTCATGTCTTATATGTGTGTGTGTGATCAATCAAGTGAAATAAAAGTAATAAGGGTCATATAATATCATTGCTTGAATGATGATAAAAAATAATGAGGCATTGAAAAGGGCATGGTGTTGGTGTAAGTGGTGATCATATAGGATGTCATGGTTGGGGTGGTAGTGCTGATAGATAAGGTGGTGTTAGTGGATGAAATAGAGGTGGTTTAGGTTAAGAAAATACTTCAGGTATGGAGAGAACATAGTGGTGGAAGTGTTTCTTACAAAAACATTGGGGATTTCTCTATTGTAAGAAATATGGCATGGTAGAAATGTTCGTGTTAGGGGAGGTCATGGAAGTGATCATAGTGGAATTGTTGAAGTGAAAGGTGTGGAACATGGTAATACTGGTGGTTTGCTAAGATGTGGCACATGTAAAGGTAAAAGAAAATGTGGGAGTTCTAGTGTTTTTATAGGATGTGGTGATTATGTTGTTTGTGGGTAAGGTAATGGTGCCATTCGAGGGGTTTTTGGTTGAGGAGAGGTTGATAAGGGTCGTGTTTGGAGGTATGGTAATGGATGATGTCATGGTGAGGATGGGAGGAGGTCTATATAGTGGTGGTATTGGTCAACATGGGCACTAGTGATGATCATAATATAACACAAGGCAAGTATCCATAATTTGAAAATGAACTATAGAAAAATAATTTATCACAACTATTCATTTGAATAAAATGAGACCCTATAGTTTTTTATCCCATTAAATATATTTTTTATTATTAGAAAGTAATTTTTTCCAAAAAATATGATCATTTAATTGGGTTTCTCCATGTAATTCCTAAAACAAAGAGAAAGTATCATATCTAGTAATTAGTAAAATATTTAATGAGAAATTTCCATATAAAATTTATTTTAAAGTTGAATTAAAATAGAAAACTAAATCCTTCAATTAGGAAAAGGATAATGGTCCATACACCGATGTGCACATATTAAAAAAATGTTAATGCATAAAATATTTTAAATGGTTGGAAAAATTATTCATGAACCAATTGTTACAAAATTCACATAGAATCTATGATACAATGATTAATAACTACATAATTATAAGATTTGTTCTCACGTATAAATTATTTATCTTATAAAATATAAAAATAAATACTATATACTTGCCTAAAGTTTTTGTAAATACAAAAAGTCTCAAACTAACTTAAACAAACATACTACCATAGAAATGTAGATAAATTTTATTGTCCAATATCAATAATTTTTATAAGTGATGATTAAAAACATATTTATGGATGATAAATTAAAGCTATGATAAATGTTGAATTTTATGAATTCTTATTTTAGTGAAAATAAAATCTATACCATTACGGGAAGTTTATTTTTAGCAGATAAATATAGATTTTATCAATTCTCATATTAAAACTTATAAAATAGTTTTGTATTTTTTTTGTTAAAACAATTATATTTTGAAAGAAATGAGTGATTTGTAAATTTCATGATTATATAAATTAATTTATCTCCCATTTAACATCTTATAAATTTATATATTTCATTTTTTATAGAGTAGTAATTTTTTTCATATACGTGACATATTTATATATATAAATATAAAATAATTTTAGTTACATTTTTATTAAATTTTTATATACATGTTATAATAAAATTAATATCATATAAATTAATTTTTATATAGATATATATACACATGTATGTGTGTGAATAGTTTCTTTGGATGTGTGCAAGTATACACACACACATAAAAATAGAAATTTTTTTATAAAAATAATGATGGTCAGATTTGTACATAAATAAAGGAAAAATGAAACATCAAACCATTAAAGGAATTTATAAAGTGAATTTATATTTAGAATTTTTGAAAATTTTATAATTAATGTATATATATATAAATACATATATTATTAATACACTAAAATTATTAAATAATATTTAAATTTAGTAATGTATATTTTTAATATTATATATATATATATATATATTTATTTTTTTAATAATTATTCATTAATTATATAATAAGTGATATATTTTAGTAAATAGTACTAGGCATACATGAGTGGTAAAGCATCTTCATAATCCTGCATGAATATCAAGATCAAAGATGGGTGGGTGGAAATTATTGAGTTATTTTAGAACTAATATATAGCATTATAGTAGTGTGGGTCATCTATCATGTACAACAAAGGAGTACTGTAACATTATTTCTATTCATCTTAGCTGAGCTTTTTATCCAAAGAAATTGTGGACCATGGATAAAAAATCCATGCCATCAAATATCCTTTGGACCATAAGGCCCCAAGGATACAAGATCAGCTCCGGTGGAGTAAATAATGTGGATGTATTGTATATATGAACAAGGGAGGTCCATTGAGGGTACAATGGTGGTCTAACTGATCACTAAAAACAGTAAAAAACTATACTAGGTACACAATAGTTTGATGTAGGGAATGGATGTCAGGATCCAAATCCTTCATCCCTGGTCATTCTTATCCCAATACATAGTCCCTCCCATGGTTCCATCCTAAAAACAATAGGTGATAGGAGGAGTAGAATATCTACTCTTATTTTTAACAACCACTCATTTCAAAAAATAGTGTGGGATTGGGTTTTCACCCAAAAATCCACCTATAAAACCAAATACCAAACCACTAAGAATACCATTAAATGATAATCCTCCAGATCCAAAATTCATGTTACTCTATTTTTTTATCCTCGAGACATATCGACTGACCGCTTCATTAAATAAAAATTTCGACACAATCCACTAAGGGTTAACATGCTTCAATTGAGAAACTATTCAAACTAGTTTGTAGAAACCAACATCACATCTAGGATACACCATGGATATAATACCACTTTTCAAGATCTAATTCCTTTATCACAAACCCTTTTAGGTCTATCACATAATCCCCCATATGCTTCCATCATTATAAAATTTAGTTTTATGATGGAAACCAAAAAGGGATTATGTGTTGGGCCTGGAAGGGTTGTGTTACAGGAAAATGATCCTAAAAATGGTCAGGTTGTAGATAAGATGTGATAGTAGGTATGGTTGGAAGACTTATAGGAGGGGGTGCGGTAGTTTAATTCTTATGTTATTGGGACTTCAGGATATGTATTTTTTCACCTTTCAACCTCTAGTCTATGGGATCATGAAGAGGTTCTCTTTCTATCATGTTAAAAAGTATGTATATAATAATAATAATAATAATTAATTTATTTGGGATAATAGAAATAATAATTATTTTATATATATAATAATAATAATTTTGAATTAATTAATAATTTGAAAATTTAGTAAATTTTTAATTATAGAGAGGGAAACCTTCCATTGAGGGTGAATTTTCTATGCATCTCATTACTGGAAGTAGGGATTTACATAAATGTTCACTCAAAATAAAATTTTTATTCAATAAGCGGGAACTCATGGGTGTGAATGTGGGTAATCATAGAGGAATATCCACTTATGAATAAGTTTAATTCCTATGTAAGTGGCCCAATGCATTGGTAAATAATAAGACTATCCCTAGGACTCCCATTTAAATCTAGAATATCAATTGAAAAATTCCATTCCCATCATGTGAGGCTATGATCCATGTCTTTCCCACTAATAACTTTACACTTCCTAATGTAATAATCTTGATTACAAGTAATGTTCACCATAATTTTTAGGAGGCACATTACAAAATTAGAATCAAACTCCTCCTTAAAAATGCATATGCTATATAATTTGAACAATGAAATGCTGATATGCATTACTCTTGTTGCATCCCTTACAGAATTTCCCAATCCATTGATGGAATTGAATCCAAATAGCATTGAACCTATTTCATTGACATTCATGTCATTGAATACTTTTCAAAGATTAAATATTTCTAATTTCTTAAAAAATATATCTTTTTTGTAATTATGGTCAAACCCACAGAGAAGGTAGAGTGATGAGATTTCAAAACAAACCCCACTATTATCAGTAGTGGGAAAAAATTATTTTTAACCTTTTTTTTTGATTTTTTATATTTATTTATAAATAATTAATGAGACAAAATGATTTTTTTATATTTTTAGATAATTAACATTGACAAAACATAATAAAATATTGATAAGAAGTGTGAAATAGAGTGGATAAATTTTGAAAGATAAATAGTAAAGAGATATGCATCGGGAAAATCAATATTACCAGTTTGAAAAGGATTCTTATTCACATATATGTGAATGTAGACATAACCACTAAACATATATGATTTATCTCCAACGACAAAAGACAAGTCATGCATATTAAACAATCATAGAGATCTCCGCTCCAAAAATGTTTTAATTGAAAAACAATATTTAAAGAAAATCAACATAGACAATCTCACTAAATTGTCTGATGTTTTTATTTTGAATTAAAATATTAGAAAAAAAATTTCCATAATCAAAATCATAGAATGATCTTGGAATTGAAATTTAAGAATTAGTGGCATGAAGCAGTCATATGATTTTAAAATTGATCTCGCCGATCAATTCTAAAAAATTTAAATGAAAAGTGAATAGGAAAATAAATAAAACAAGTAGAAAAGTAAATTCCCCCAACTATGATTTTATCCAACTATCATGGTCATATTAATCATGGAAAACATTCAATTAAATTTTCATAAAATAAAAACAAAATAGTATGAATGAACACCACTTCTACTCCTACTTTCCCTGATATGCGGGTCTCTGTTTCCGAGAAATCTCATGGAAGAGTCACTACTACTCTATGGGTGTATCCAATTATGCTTCATTGGGTCTCCTGGAATTCTCCCAATGAGTATCATGAATGATTGATGAATCACATCCCTCTCGTTATTGCCTTTTTGCTTCCTTAAACTTCCATTTTAGTAATATATTTTTCACTGATGTAAATTGATATCTTCGTTTGGTCTCCACTTTTTCATCATACCTGTGATGCAATCCTACCATTAAATATTATTTCATGTGACTTAATCAACCCCCTTCTGACCGAATGCAACTAGGTGGCTGGAATGAATCTAGATAAGATTAGAGCTCATTCATTTATCTGACAACCAAAAAGTGAAAATAATTAATATGGTTTTTAACAAAAAAAGATTTAATAAAAATTTACTTGTTTAATTAATTATTCAATTAAATTATTAATTTCTAATTATTTTTAATATTTATTAACTTAATTTACTAATTTATTTATTTATTGTTTTTAAAACTATTATTAATTATTAATTATGAAAATATTTTATTATAATTGTTAATATTTTTATAACATAATAAAATAAAAGTATTTTTATCAATTTTATTTAGTCAATACATTATTGTTTTATCTGATTATATTATATAATTAAATAAATAATTTTATTAATTATTAATTATTATTTCATCATAATAATTATAATTATTATTCAATTATATTTTTTATAGTTTTATTTTTATTATTATATTCTAATTCCCTCCCCCAATTATTCATCCAACTCTGTGCAGGCCCTGAGGGGGGTTTTCTTCCACAACAAGCCGCATGTGGCTTCGACTCCTCCATCATTAGTGGATGACATCTTATGACGGCTTCCTAAACTCCAAATCAGTAGTGACACCACATAAAGGTATGCAATAGGTTCTATAGCTCCGGTGGATTCATCTCGTCTCCCAGATTGGCGATCAATGTCAGTTCTGTGATCTCTCTTCATATATGTGGATGTGGATGGCTAGCGGCTTCAGATCAATAACTCCTTCAACATTTGATCCTAGAAAGGAATCTGATCTAAGCTTCTGGTATCTCAAATAGTGGTGTGGGATTTGAGATCCACTGATGTGAGCCACGATAGAATGTTCGGATGGTGATTCCCTTAACAGTGGAGGTAGAGGCATCAATGGCCTATAGAGGGAATAGTAGTGGTGACTCCTAAGGAAGAGTGCTTCTTGGTGGTGTGTTGTGAGGAGACAAATGGAAGAACTGATGGTGAAAATATCTAATGAAGAAGGTGGTGGTGATTTGTTGATTCACCACTGAAACAGAGGAAGGACGGTGTGTCATGAGGGAAGCCAGAGGTGTGGATCGGCCTGGTGGAAATGGTGACACGTTGGGTCACCATTTCAAGGGTCTAGTGGTGACTCACTAGAGTCACCATTTCATGAGTCAGTTACTTAAAATCAAATCTCAATATACAATTTTCAAAATGACTAAATTAAGAATTATTGAAATTAAAATTTAAAAACTAAATTACTTAATTTAATTTATGAAACATAAATTAAAAAATGAAGTAATAATGAATTAAAATAATTTAATCAAAAATCATAAATATAAGATGAAATTTATAAAATTATTTTAATTTAATAAATTAAATTAAAACCATAAAAATAAAAGATCTAAATTAATTATTGAGATAATAAAGATGAGGCCTTAAATTGAAAAAATAATGTTAACATATAATAATAATATAAAAACTAATGATAAAAATTAAAATTAATGATTATGTTTATTAATTGAGAATAAATTTCTTAATTTATTATTTAATAAAGAAAAATAGAATTAAAACTCCAAAATAATACTCATGAAGTAAAAAGAACTATATAAAAAAATTAAGATTAAATTAATTAGTCTAAATTCGAAAAATGAAGATTTAATTATAAAAATTTATTAATTACGGAATTAAATTAAAAAATAAAAAATAATAATTAAAAAAAATTAAAAAATAAAGTAAATAAATGACTAAAAATATAGTAAAAATTTGGGGAAAATCTATTCCTTTAAGGACATATCAAATTCCTCCACACTTAATCATTGATTGTGCTCAATCAATTCTATGATTTATTTTCTTTTAAAATCAAAAATATGTTTTCATTAAACAACTCAAATTGTGGCATGCTCATCAGTTAAAAAAGCATAGGATCAAAAACTATGAATATGTATTTTCAAAAGAAATATTCAAATGAAATTTTTCCTAACATCAAATACACACCAGTGATCAAGAAATTATAAAGTCATCCAGTTTTTAGGATGTCATTCCTCATTTGTGAGACTAACTATTTATTTAGTTCAATTCAATAGTATTTTATAAATCTTAGAGAGATAAAACATTAAAAATTAGTGGAATTAAGAACATAACCAGAGGCACTTCATAAATTTAATTTCTACTAGTTTACAAAAGAAAAAAAATTAAATTAAAAATAATATTTTTGAATCACTTAATTGATTCAATTTAAATGATTTCATTAAAATAAATTGACTCCTTCTTCATATGCTATTCATAATTCCCCTCACATTAAACGACCTGTTTTTGACAACAATGAACATTAATTTTTTAGATTTTTTTCTATCCATATAACGTGTGCTCTGTGCTGTGAATATGCCTTTATTCATTAAAGTAAATATGGACCAATCACGCACATTGTACCCAATTTCTTAGATATTAACTATGGTTTCCGAAATGATAATTTTACTCCAATTTCAAAAGATTTATTTGAGTACAATTTAAATTGGCACACTTAGTGATTACTTTTTATTAATTAAAAAGTGAGTCCCCTAGGATTAAGTTCAAAGTTGCAGTTTCATATAGCTATGACCATAACTCCAAAAAACAAAACTGTCCTATATCAATCTCAAATATTGTTCCTAAATAAAAAATTCATAAAATCATTAAGAATATTCACTCAATAATCATTCATCATAAAACATGTGAGTGGAAAATAAATAGGGTGTATGAAATTTTAAATAAGTTATTCAAACAGTTGTACAATAGTTAAGAAAATATATTAGACAAACACTCTACTTAATAACAAAAAGCAATTGGAAATTTCCCCCACACATAATTCCATACAATGATTATTTTTAAAACATTCTATAATTATATAACAATTGATAATAACATAGAGAAAAAAATTCCAGCTATAGCAGAAAATTAATGACTCACTACCACTAACTTAGCAGTGAGTCACTATTGTGGTGACTCATCGCCAGCAGGGGAATGGTGGCTCAATTACAATGGTGAGTCAAAGACACACTTTTGTATAGAGGAACCATGAAAAAAACCAAATTTTTAAAAATTAATTATAATAAGAAAATTTAATGCAGAATTTATAAGAAAGAACATCCCTATTTAATTTTTCCAAAGATACTCAAGTATGAAACTCCATGTGAATTTAAGAAAAATGAGATTTTCTACTCTACATTAACACCAACAGAAGAATAAATTTTATTATATGAATAAGTTCCAGAAAACCAAATAACCCAAATCTAGAATATACAAAGATGATAAGCACAATAGCAATGTGAACATTATTCTAAATCAAAATTGGAACAAAATTTAAAACAATAACAAAGAATGGATCATGGGTTGACTCCCATGAACCACTGAGTTTTAAGTATAAATTTATATTTTATTTATGTTCAGTTTTATAACACATTGAATGTATCTAATCCCTTTTTCTATCCTTCAAAATAAATTTTGACTTTCTTACTGTTAACAAGCTTGGGCTTGTTCTCCTCTCCGACTATCTCAACAACTTCATTCTTAATATCTCTAACAACTAAAATGGGTCTTAAAATTTATATTTTAATTTTATAGGATATATCCTAAGTCTATAATTAAAGAGAAGGACCTTTTTCTAGGTTTAAATTCACTTTTCTATGAAATAATCAGGAATAACTTTCGACCTCTCATTGTATGTCCCATAGTTATTTTATGACTCTCTCCAGATCTCATCAAGTTTACTCAACTCAAGAGAAATTCTCTCCCCAACACTCTTCAAATAAAAATTTAAAGCCTTAAATACCCAATATGACTTATGCTGAAACTCCAGAGGAAAATGAAAGAATTTCCCAAATAACAATTTGAATGGGGCATACCTATTGGGGTCTTGAAATCTATTCTATAGGCCAACAAAGATTCAACTAACTAAGTGACCAATCCTTATTAGAGTTTGAGATATTTCTCTCTAAGATTTATTTCAAATACCAGTTTGAGATTTATACATGTCCACTAGACTATGGATGGTAGGAAGAACCATTCATGTGGGTACATCAATATTTATCCATTAAATCCATATATTTACCGTTCTTATAGTGTGTTATATTACCATTTATAAAGTCTATTAGCACTCCAAATCTTGAAAATATGTTCTTTTTGAAAAAATTAACGACACTATTTTCTTAATTTTTGGGTAGTGCAACTACCCCAACCCACATAGAATCATAATATACCCAGACTATGATGTACTCATTCCCATGAGATTATGTAAATGGATATATGAAATCTAAACCTGAAACATAAAATGTTTCAACTTCCAATATACCCTTCTTGGGAAACTCATGTTTTATTTGAACACTTCCTAGCCTCCGACATCTATCACATCCAATAACTAATATCATATCATCCTTGAATAAGGTGGGCTAATAAAATCTAGCTTGAAGAAACTTTAATACTGTCCATTTTCCACTATGATGTCCTCCCCAAGGTGAGGAGTGAAAACTCTCTAGTATTGAAAGAATTTCTTCTTCTAGAACACACCATCTAATAATTCCATCAGTACACCTCCTAAACAGAAAAGGATCGTCCCAACGGTAATACTTAGGTTTTGAGAAGATTTTTTTCTTTGGTTGTTAGAAAATCCATTGGAATGACATTAGCTTCCAGAAAACTATAAAAATCGGAACACTATGCATACTGTCTAATTGAGATGGTGAGAAGTTTATCATTGAGAAAGGAAGAGTTAATCTATCATAGATCTTTACATTCAGTGTGAGGAAGACTAGAACTGTGGTCTGATACTAAGTTCTAATCCCGCTGTTTATTTCTTATTTACAAGTCAAACTCTTGCAGTAATAAAATACATATAATAAGCCTAGGTTTTCCTTCTTTCATAGACAATAGATATTTTAAGGTAGAATTATCAGTGAAGATGATGAATTTAGAACCTAGAAGATACATCTTAAATATCTTTAGATAAAATACCATAGTTTAAAAATCCATTTCAATAGTGGTATAGATCCTTTATGCCTCATCCATCAATCTAAAAGCATAATAAACCACATGCAACCTCTTATCTTATATATATCCTAAGACAACTCCAAAATCCATATTACTTGCATCACACATCAGTTTCAAGGGTAATTTATAATTATGTTCAATAATGGTAGATGATATAGTGAGTCTGTCCTTTAGAAAATTACATGATTTTAAGTAGTTCATATCAAATAGAAATGGGACATCCTTATGAATAAGAGAACACAAGGGATTTGTTATTTTGGAAAAACCATTAATAAACCTCCAAAAAACCGGCATTCCCGAAAAAACTCTAGCACACATAAAATATTCTGGATGGTGTAGTTTTTAAATGACTTCTATCATGGTAGTGTAAACATATAATTCTATATTTGACACCTTATGTATGAAAACAATCCCCTTAATGACCATGAACTAAATTTTTCCCCAGTTAAGAACTAGTTTGGTCTCTAAGAATCTCCCTAACTCAAATTCTAAATTTTTCAGACAAGTTTCAATTTTACTACCAATAATAGAGAAATATTCCATGAAATTCTATAAGATACTCTCAATCACGTCATAAAATATAGTTTACAAGCATATTTTAAAGGTATCAAGGTAACTACATTGTTCAATGGGCATCTTCCACTAAGAAATTTCCCAAAGGGGAATGTGAAGGTTGTTTTCTCCTAATCCTCTAGAGCTACTGGAATCTGGTGGTAACTAGAATACCCATTACAAAAATAGAAGAACACATTTTTGGAAAGTCTCTCAAGTATTTGATCAAGGAAGGTCATTGAAAAATGGTCCTTCTGAGTGGCTAAATTGTTCTTCCTATAATCTATACATACTCTCCATTTAGAGAAATTTATAACATGAATTTAATCATTATTTTGATTAGTGACAATAGTGAAACCTTCTTTTTTTTTGGGAAAACATGGACAAGACTGACACATATACTATCAGAGAAAGGATATATAATTTTAGTGTCTAGTAGTTTAATAACTTCCTCTCTTACGACCACTTTCATGTTCGGGTTTACTCTTGTTTGACACTCAACTCTTGGTTTTTGATTTGGTTCCATGAAGATTTTGTTCATACAAAATTATTGGATAATTACCTTAATATTTTCTATGGTACAACCAATGGTAGATTTTAATTTCTTTAAAACATCCACAATAATTCCCTCTTAATCAACGTTTTTTAGGGAAAAATTGATAATAGGATGTTTTTAATTCTCACATAGAATGGAATATTTAATATGTATAGAGAGTGGTATAGGTTCAAGGCTGGTTGGTTCATCACTTGAAGGAAGGATCTTGAGAGTAGGAGGATCTTGGTCTTCAACATATGTTTTGTATGAATTTTGAAAAGTGGTCAAATTTATAATCTCCATAGCAGTTTTAGGATTCATAGCACTACTTTCCAATGTGGACAGCTCACTATCCAATGTTTCCACATTTGATTTTAAAATATTTATTAAAGAAGAATCGTCAAGTTTTTTAATAAGATCTCCCTCTACCAAATAAAAAATTTCAGCAGTGTTTGTATCCTCAGAGTCATCCAAATGTTCCCAAATAATGTTTTTATGTTCAGATGTGATGAAATAACTCCTTCTATAGTAGAAACTCGAATACTATCTAGTTATATACAATTTTCTATATTTTCAATTTTAGCAGATTCAATAACATGTGAAAGGTCATTTTCAACATCCAGATTTATTTCTTCAGCAATTTTTTTATTTTCACGTTCTTCAAAATTTTCAAATGAGTTTCCATCTTCGAAGGACTCAACCATTGAACAATTCTATGAAAATGTTCATCCTTTAAAAATTTTGAAGGCATTTAACTCTTCATTATTATCTTCAATTTTATAATTAACTTATCCTTTGGAAACATATATGGAAACTCTAGTAGTGTCCAATAATGGCCCACACAGAATGATAAGAACCTCTTAGTCCGACACCATATCGACCATTATAAATTCAGCAGGTAGAAATAACATTCCCAAACCTACCGGTAAATCATCTACCCTTATTATAAGAAGTGTGAATGAATGGTCAGATAAATGTAGGTTTACTCTTATGTATGGAAGATCACACAATATCAACTATCAAAATAGTGAGTATAATGGCTGTTTGATGCTACCAGCTAATTCAAAAAGGTAGTTGAGGTAAATAGAATTCACAGAGGTACAAATAATGACAAAACTACCTGGATCTTTAAGCTTTGGAGGTATCATCTTTGAGAGGATAGAACTGCACTATTTAGTGCGGTTGTAGGTAGAATATGTTTCAAGATTCTTTTTATTTGGAACAATTTTTTAAAGATATTTAAAATACGTTGGGATTTAAATTATTTCTTCGATTAAAGGGCTGTTAATTTGGAACATGTTTAAATGTTCCAGAAACTGTATAAGTTTATCCTTGTTATTACTTGTTGGTTTTAATTTTTTTTTGAATGGGATGGTTTGGGAAAATTTCCTGAGAACAATAGGCATATCCCTATTTTCTTTTAAAACATTATCTTTATTCTGATTCTTTTTATTTTCATAAAATTTTTCAACTTTTGTTTCTTATGGAAAATTAATATTTTTTTCATTTACAGCACATCTCTATTAATTTCTGGATTGATTTTCCAGTAGATTTTTGTTTCCAGAATCATTATTTTTTTCATTTTGGGATTTCTCAATGATTTTTTTAGCTACAGTTTGAGTGTTAATCCCACTTCTAGTGACAATAGACATGAAATTATCCCTATGGTTGATTTCCTTTTTTTGGTAGGCTTCAATTATCCCTAGAATTTCAGTATCTAACTAGTAGCCCCCATTTAGTTTCCATATTTTTCATTCTAGCATCATTTTAAATTTTATCAGAATCATATTGGGCTCAATGTTTATTCCATTGATTCATGAATTTTTCATCTTGAGAGTCTATTCTATAGAAAATTTGATCTGGTTTTTAAAAAAATTTACCCTCAAATTTTTTTTGTGAATTAGATTATTATTCCCTTAGTTCATTTTGAGATTTTTCTCTTGGTTGATTTTGGTAAGCAGGGGAAGTGGGATTATTTATCATTTTTTTATTTCTATGAGAGGTTGGGATGGTTATTACAGTCTTGGTTATAATGTTTTGAGAATGGATCATCCTTAAAAATAATCCTAAGACCATAATTAAAAAATTTGAATTTTATAATTGTTTGGATGGTAAGTCAAAATTTGGAAAGCAATTATCAGTATTCCCAAACATTCCACACAGGGAACACTATTATATAAGAGTTTGGTTTTAGTTTTTATAGCCAAGTTGATTAATATATTGTTTGGAATTTTGGTTTATTGATGTTTTAAGTTAGTTTGTAATTTTATCTAGTTGAGCATTGATTTCTATTCTAGTTCTACTTTTGTTTAAATTTCTATTCACTCTCAACATTTGGGAATTTTTATGTAGATAATTAAATAAAATAATGTTATTTTTTTTCTCAATTATTATCTAGTTTTACCATTACAGTTACCCCCATTATATTGGGTGATAAGGTTTTGACTAGAGGAAGATATTCCTTCATATAAAGTGTCCATGAGAACATACCATGGGAGTTGATAATGAGGACACTTCCTATGAAGGTCCCTAAATCTATCCCAGGATTCATGAAAATCTTCACAATCCTCTTCGTAGTAACTTTTGATTTTATTTCTACATTTCCCATTAAGTATCTAGGTAAAAAATTTCATGTTGAATGAGTTATACACTTTACCCCAATTTTCAAAAAAATTCCCATCTCGAATCAAAGACCAATTTTGAGCAGCCCCTTTAAGGATAAAGGGAAACACTCATATTTGAAGTTCATTTTCAGTGAGTCCTAAGAGTGTTTGTTGTTGAACTATATTGTAGAAATATCTAATGGAGGATAAAGATTCCTAATTAGAGAGTCCATTAAATGAAGGAAATAGTGACAAGTGGGGCTGTTTGAGCTCTTAATTCCTGGCTCTAGGGGAATATCTAATGGAATATGGGTTACTTAACACATAATGGAGTTGAAACTCCCTTATCCAAGGCCACTGTATTTCCTATAAGAGTTTGGGATAGATGGTTGGTTGATTGTCAAGTTCAATAACTCTATATCCTATGTTCTCCATTTTAATTTTAATTTTCCTTTTTTAGAGTAGTTCAGTGTTTTTCTAATTCTGGGTTTAGGGGCTATAGTCTAACAACATAGGTTCTTGTGCTCTTTTATTAGGTAATGAAAAATAAAATTGAGCCTAATATAGTTAAAAGTGGTACATATTAGTAAAAGAGAAACAACTAAATATGATAACAATTTAAAATATTAAAAATTAAAAAAAAATAGAATTCACAGAAAAATGTTTTTGCAGTTTAAAATTTTCATCATTTTCAAATATTTTTTTGAAACTATTTTTTTAATGTTTTGTAAAAAATTTGGTTGCCCTAAGCACTCCCTGGAAATTGCACCAAAAAATTGACCTTTATGTTATTAAATATGTCAAAAAGTTTATTTATTTTAAAAATACAAAAAATTATAGTTTAGTGGTAATAAGGTTGGAACCCACAAGGAATGTAGAGTGACCAAATTTCAAAACAAAACCTACTGTTGTCAGCAGTGGGCAAATGTTCTTTATAACATTTTTTCAATTTTTTATATTTATTTATAAATAGTAATGAGAAAAAATGGTTTTTAATATTTTTTGTTAAATCACTATGATGATATAGAAGAAAATATTGATAAGCAGTTAGAAATAGAGAGGATAAATGATGAAAGATGAACAATAAAGAGATATTCTCAGGGGAAATATATCATACTAGTTTAAAAATGATTCTTATTCAAATAAATTTAAATTTAGATGTAACCACTAAAAATAAATGATTTATATCCCTCTAAAAAAGATAAGTTAAGTATACTAAAAAATCTTGGAGTTCTACACTCTAAAATTGATTTAATTATAAAATAATATTTTTTAAAAAATCAACAGAGACAATCTCGCCAAAGTTTGTAAAGTTTTTTTATTAAAGGCTTGGAAAAATTGTATCTTGGATCAAACTATCTAAATGATCATAAAATTAAAATTTGAATACTAGTCGAATGAAGCAATGGTATGATTTCATAATTTATCACATTGTTCATTCTAAAACATTTAAATGAAAAGTGAATGGGAAAATAAATAAAAATAGTAGAACAAGAAATTCAACAAACTAAGATTTTGGCCAACTATCATGTTCATATTAATAATTGAAACATTCAATTAAATGTTCAGAAATTGAAAAAAAAAAGATGAAATAACTCTCATTTTACTACTACTCGCCCAAATCTATGGGTCTCTATTCTCGAGAAATCTCTTGGAAGAGTCTCAGATTCTCTCTGGGTGTCTCCAATTGTGATTTAGTGGGTCTCCAATAATTCTTCTGATTAGTGTCGTGAATGAGTTGTATTATTGATGAATCACATCCCTATCACTGTTTCTTTCATTCTTCATTAAATTTCCTCTATTGTACTATGTTTTTCCCTGATGTTAATAACCGACATAGTTTGGTCTCCTCCTTTTCATCGTACACACGATGCAATCCCCCACTAGATCTCACTACATGTGACTTAATTATCACCCTTCTATCCAAAAAAACTTGGTGGTTGGAATGAATCTGGACAATATTCGAGTTCCTACTTGTAAATACAAACCAAAAATAGAGAATAATTAATATAATTTTTAACAAAAAAATATTTAATGAAAATATACTTATTTATATAATTATTATATTAAATTATTATTTTAAATTTATTTGTTATCAATTATTATTTTATGTGATTATTTTAATTATTTTCCTTTATTTCAAACAATCAGTAATTTTTAATTATAAAAATATGTAATTATTAGATTTAATATTTTTATAAATTAATAAAATAATAATATTTTTATTATTATTTTTAAGTCAATATATTATTTATTTATTGGGTTATATTATTTAATTAACTAAATAATTTTATTAATTACTAATTATTTTTACATTTTAATTATTTTAAATATTTTTTAATATTTTTTTAGTTATTTTATAGTTCCCTCCCCCACTTATTCATCTGGATCTGTGCATGGCCTGAGGGGGGTCTTCTTCCTCAATAGGCCGCCAACGGATTTGGTTCCTCCATTATCGACGGACGACATCCTACGAAGGCTTCCTCAACTCCACCATAGCATCGACTACACATCCATGGTATTGAAAGGTTCTAAAACTCTTGTGGCTTCACCCCGTTCTCTCGTAATGGTGACCAATGATAGTTTAGTGAGCTCTCCTCAGATATGTGGATGCGGTTGGGAAGCAGCTTCAGATTGATGACTCCATTAGCATATTCCCCTCGGAATGAATCAGATATGGGCATCAGGGATATCAAACAACATTGTGGGTTTCAAACTGGCTTGGTGATTCTATATCCAGGAATGTGAGTGACATTAAAGAATTTGGATGGGGATTCAGTTGATGATGGAGGTGGCAACATCAGTGGCCGCCTAAAGGAATAGTATTGTTGACTCCTGATGAAGAGTAATGTTTTGCAGTGTGTTGTAAGAACATAGAAGGAAGATCTAACGGTGATGGTATCTGATAGAGAATGTGGTGGTGACTCATTTAGTCACCACTGAAATAGAGGATGGATAGTGAGTCATGATGGAATCAAGAGGTGTAGATCTTTTTGGTCTTAATGGTGAAACAGTGAGTCATTATTTCAAGGGTTTGGCAATGACTCGTTGGAGTAATTGTTGCATGATTCTGAAATTTCTTTAAAATAAAACTGCAAAATAAAAATTATCAAAATAACGCAATTAATAATTAATGAAATTAAAATTTACAAAACTAAATTACATAATTAAATTTATGAAACCTAAAGTAAAAAAAGTGAATTAAATAAGAAATTAAAGTATTTTAATTTAACAATAGAAAAAGAAGAGGAAAATTATAAATTGATTTTATATTAATAAAATCAATTAAAACCTAAAAAATAAAAGAACTAAATTTATTTTTTAGATAATAAATTTTAGATCAAAAATTGAAAATGAAAGTTAATTTATAGAAAGAAAAAATATAAATACAAAAAGATAAATTAATAATTACATTAATTAATTGATAATAAATTGAATAATTGATTATTTAGTAAACTAAAACAAAAGTAACAATCCAAAACAATACTCAAGAAGTAAAAAAGAACAATAAAATAATGCAATATTATATTAATAAGTTTAAATGAAAAAATGTAAAATTAAATATAAAAATTTATTAATTTATGAATTAAATTATAAAATAAAAAAATTAACAAAAAGTAAACAATAATTATATAAATGAATAAAAACATAATAAATATATCTAGAAAATATAGATATTTAAGATCACATCAGTCATCACATATATGTCTACCTCCTCCTATCTCCCCATGGAAACAAAATACTTCGATGTTCAATTTTATCCCAGATCTAGGAGCCATCCAACTTACCCAACTCACTTGAGTAGACCTACTTCCTTAATCCAAATAACTAATGATCCTTGGAAAGATCATCCTAATGGTATTTGATGACATCCCAGTGTAGATGATAACACTAAAGTACACCATTTATTTCACCTTTATTTCAATTCCAAGATTTGAGTATCATCTTCCTTCCCTTGACTTTTTCTGATCATCCCATAACCCTCAACATACCACTGCAAAAATAATTATGTGTACTTTAGTTTCCACGTTGTGCTACCCCATCCCTATAACTATGATGAGTGAAAATCCATTATATAATCTTTTAAAAAATTATCCCCATGCTGACCAATACATTCACATGTAATGTTGTCCCACTCTCCCTTGAAGAAGATATTCCATGCCGATTCAAAAGTTGGTCTCTCACAACAACAAAACTATTACATGAAAGAAATAACCTTATTCTACACCCAATCATAAATGGTGATGTCTTCATTCCTCACTCACCAAAAAAATCATATTCATCTTTATCTCTTTACACCAATGATTACTCTCTCATCAATCAACCTCATTCTCAGCATTAAATAATTAATAGAAATCACTGACATTGAATAACCAATACATTGATGTAGAAAAATGCATCTCTCAAGTTCATCCCATGTGATTATATTCCCATAAAAAACTTTCTCCTCATTGAGGGTTATACTGATAAAAATCGTATATCTTCTCACATAGTGAAGTAAAATTGCAAGACCCATTCACCTTGAGAAGAATAAAATCTCTCCCACTCAATTTTAATTCCAAGAGCTTAAACCCCCCAACTGACTACCCATCAAACCGAGTATTTCAGAATCAACAAATACTAGATCATGAAAAATGTGAGGATAGATTATATCCTAGAACTACAAGACCATTCACTATAGTCATTCCCATATCATTCTTTCATACACCATGCCTAGAAATATTTTCCATAAATGATCTCCCATGCCAGCCGTGTTTCAATTCCCATCATGGAATCCAATATATTGTGAAGGTTAATCACCTGCATCAACTAGCTTCTCTATAATTTTCCATGATATTTAGTGGAAATTTCATTCTTGGCTTGAATCCCATATGAATTAAATCTTGTTTTTTTAATCTTTTTTATTATTAAAATGGTTGATTCGATGAAAAATATTATGTGCATGGGTATGGACCTAAGAAAACTATTAATTCACCAATTTTATTCTCCCACTGAATTAGAGGAATATATTTTTCTATATGAATATAAAAGATTTAATATGATTAATTATGAATTAGAATAAAACCTTATTTATCTTACCGTATGATATGGATTCTTCGATGTACTCTATCAGAATATTCCCCTTTTGGGTACCGAGCTTGTCTTGAATGAGTTTCCCTCGTATGTGCTTGCCGTTCTCTGAGATATGAACACTTCTCTTCCCCCTATTGATATGTTTTATACTCTATCATCCATAGATCTACATTTATATATTTAATTAAATAATATATAATTTAATTATATTAATGAAGAAAAATACTTTGTTATTGAACACCAGATGTTAAATAAATCCTAACCAGTATCAATTTATATATGTTAAGATTATATCTTCATCCCTATGATAATGAATGTTTCCATAGAATTCCCCATATGAAAGAATTAAAAGGTTGGGTGAAATTTGGTATCCCTATCTTAGCCCTTTCACTATCTTAAATAAGTCTGAATTCCTCCACATGATTCATATACATAACCATGGTGATGTGTAACACTAGAAAAAATCAAAAAAATCCCCCTTGAAACCGAAATTCCTCATACCCCTTAGAATGATACCTTGGTACACATGATCATAAGCCTTATCCATTGCCACATTGATTGTAATGTTTGATCTAATGTTATTATTATTGATATCATCCACCTTCTCATTTGAAATTATGATCCACCCTTGTAAGTTTCAACCTTTCATGAAGTCATGTTCTTATTCTTAAATGACCTTCAGAAATACCCATATGATCCTCCTGTTCTTGATGTTGGTGGGGATTTTATAGTAGAAATTCAATATACATATCATGTGATATTGGTTATGTGTTATAGGGTTCTTATCCTTTGTAATAGGCCTACCGTTGATGCACATACATCCATGTTAAGAGATCCACCACTAAACCAGTCATCCACTTCATCCATTACATTCCCTATCACGATTCCCACGAAACCTAGTTGAATAAAACTGGGAAATCATCTAGCACCAGGGAACCTTCTAGGTTCTTGCAGATGATGGATTCATTAATATCATTATTAACCTGACTTCATTCAAAATATTCATTATTCATATCTTCTACAATCCTGGGTACATTATTTTTGAAGTTTTCATCTCAGCATGACCCTTGAATTTAACCTTCATCGTCATTAGAATACTCCATACGAAATCCTTTTAAATGATCCCTGATAAGTCTCACTTATACCTCAACATCCCCCATGTATGATCAATATTCATGTAAGATAATTGATCATTATCTCCACCAACTTCTCGTTCACATATGATAGGAAATACACTCTGTTCTTATCCCTATCTTAACACAAATGCACACTCAGCCTCTCCCGTGTATTTATCTCTACTAACTCTATCTTCTCAGCTAGTATATTTTTTTACTGGACCATAAGAATAAATATATCATCATTCCAATTGTTGGGTATAATGATATATTTACTTAAGTTCATTCAAAGTAATCATAATAGAAAAGAAGAATCATTTTAACAAATCCACAAGAACAAAAATGAAAAACTACTGGAAAGTAATGAACACAGTCAATTTACATGGTTCAGACCATTTGGTCCTACTCCACAGAAAGAAAACTACCAAAAATTACTTATTATTATGAAAAAATAAAGGGAAAACATAAAAATATGGAAGAAAAAAATTAATAATACCACACATATAGACAATAGAAACTATCTTAGAATAGGGACCATGTCACCCTAAGAGACAGTGGTGAACTTTGGATCGAGTAAAGAAATGTACTCCTCCAAATTAGACAGAATCGCACATGCAACACCTATAAATGGACTAAAAAAAATAAATAAAACTATATCAAACCACACATATGTCGAAAAATGAAAACCATTAAATTACACTACTACAAGTGTTGAAGGGGATATAGATCTACCCATGTTGTAAGATCTTGTGCATGAAGTGGTCAATACAGATCCCATGAGTACTAAGATCTACTCTAAAAAAGGTCACCATAATAAATATGTGGAGGTGTCGAAGCTATGATATGTTCGGGTTCCTCCTATCACTTATCTCTCACTGAACACTCTGGATCAATAACTAAAGAACCATGAAACCCTCGAAAAAGATGAGTCGTACAGTCTTAATATTGGAATAGAAAAAGATGAAGTAATTTACATGACTGACGTGATGGACAAACAAATGCTACAAATGAGGTATGACACATGGATGAGGGATATATCATAGAATGTTCTATAGGATAATCCTGGTTTAATGGAATATGGAAAAGTCGTGGCACACAACAATATTAATGTGGATGGGCAGTGTGACATGGATCACCGAAGGATCAAAAAAATAGAAATGACAGGAACCAGAGACATCCAATGGAAAATAATGAATGGATAATAGAGTATGGATGTATCATATCTCCAAGGTGATATATCAGGGTGAAGTAAGGCAACAAAATAGAGGCACAAGTGAGAAACCTAGCAGAACGGCCTAATGCCCATAGACCAAGTGGAGGCCTAGCAGCACACAAGGCCCAAACAGTGGCCCAAACCACAAATGAAATTATTCATGATAAAAAAAATTGTTTTTTTCATGAAAATAATTAATATCATTTTATTTTATAAAAATAAACATAATAAATCTCCACCTTTTCGAAATAAAATGAAAACAAAACACAGATGGTGTTCTTTCAACCAAACTACCCTTAATTGATCAATAGTGTGGGTATATATTCACAATCCAAAAACCCTATTTCTACAAGTACTCACCTAGAATTATTAATGTTTACCATGTGCGAGTAGTGGAACATGGTCTACCCATACTACACATCGACTTCTAGGAGGCAAATATGATTTGAATGTAAACTATCTAATCATCAACATTTAAAAAGAAAGAGATTGCCATTTTTTTACCTTATTCTCTTTCATAAATTACTCATAAGATTTTAGATACCAGAAAAATACCTTACTCGGGTAAAATATAGTGAACATGAAAAAATAGAAAGATAAAATAATAATGAAACAATAGTAATGATATAGAAATAAATAAACACAGTAAGAAAAAAACATAAATCTGATAGGAAATAAACTCCCCCTATGCTTGAACAGCTTAGACCATCCCACACAAAAACCATTACTCTCAATCAGGTTCTGCCATAAAAAAAGCGGGGCCATTTCTTCGATCTTAGGAAACAAGACAACAAATAACCTATTCATAGTTCTAAGGATGGGGATGAAAACAACAACTAAAGAACTTATATTGTGTTATAATTTATTCATACCACATAAGGCTGGTCCATACTATCTTTGTTTTATGTTTGGATAGTAAATTTTTATGTGGTCGGTATTGTGATTGTAAAAACACTGAAAACTCACAAACCAGTTCTATTCATTCCTTCCTTTATTTTTCATAGTAACCTTAGAATAAAATAATTATGGTTCAATATTAACAACATTAAAATATTCATTCAAACCATGCTTTTGAAGATCCCTAGACAACACAATATACTAAATTCCTCTAAAGTAATGGAATACATATCATACATCATGGAATCTTTCAACAATTGAAATAAATCATCATGGGATTTTAAAAGGATTAAATCATGATCCTCGTCATTAACCTCAATGTCAATATTATCTAAATCCAATAAAACTTTATTAAACTCATTGATTTTATGTCTCATAGAAGTGAGAGGAGTCAACAAAAAATTATAGAACCGTATCTTTTTATGAAACCATCCAAGAAAATATTTTTTCTTATAAAAATGTTTGAGTTTAAGACAAATAGATTTAGTGGTAGTTTCATGTTAAACTTAATGAAAACATTTATCTCCTAAGGATAAAAAACAAGTACAGTGATCCTTCTTTAGTATATTGTGGTAAACGTCAACAAAGTTAGTGGTGGACTGACCATCAACCGAGATGGTCACTATGGGATTATTATTACCGTGCAAAGCATTTTCAAGTCCATTATGGAATAATTGTGCACACGTTTTTACTCTCGAAAGATTGAAATCATTTTCACCATAAAATATTTCCAATTCAAATTTAACAAACATTGTTAAAAAAATTATTACAGGCTCAAATACCACTTTTTGGTTATTATGATATATTTACATAAGTTTGTTCAAATTAAGCGCAATAGAAAATAAGAATCATTTTAAAAAAATTGCAAGGAAAAAATAATAGAAAGTAAAGAACACAGTCAAATTACATGGGTTATACCTTTTGGTTATACTCCATTTCATGAACACAACCACATATTACTTATTATTAGGGAAAATTAAATAGACAAGATAGAAATATAGAAGAAAAATAGAAATAAAACCCAGAATGAGGAACAAATAAACTATCCATGAATAGGGAAATCATCACCCCAAGAGCTAGTGGTAAAATATAGCATAGAGATAACAACATACTCGCCTGAACTGGATGGAATCATGCACAAAAATTAAAGAACCAAACCGAAAAAGACAAATAAACAAGATAAAAAAACACAGATTCCAAAAATAAAAATTAATAGGTTAAAAACCCAGAATCATTGAAGCATATACAACTCTTCCTGGGTTGGAAGATCAGTAACATGAAGCTGACAACATAGAGGTCGTGATTCTTGAGTTCTCCACTAGAGATGGTAACTAAAACATAGGTATAGAGGAATCGAAGCTAGGATCCACTAGGATTGCTCCTCTCTCTCATCTCTCTCTGAACTCTTAGGATTAATAGACGAAGAACCACATAACCCTTAAAAAAGACAAGCTGCAGACCATTAATAACTGGAACTATAAAAGATGAAGCTTTGCAAAAGAATAAAAATGTGACTTAACATGCACTATAGGTGATGTGCGACATATATATGGTGGAGAGATCATGTAAGGATCTAGAGGATAAGGATACTGCAACAGAACAGGAAATATTTGGTCCACAGAGAAGTAGGAAAGTGGATGGGTGGTGCGACACATATCCCTGAAGAATCAAACCAACACAAAAACAAAGTACCAGAGTTGTTTGATGGATAATTATATATTTCTAATAGAACATGACATAATTTGATTTCCAATGTGACATATTAGGACAAAGTGGTCAAGATAAACAGAGGCCCAAGTGAGAATCCCAGCATAATAGCCCAATGTCCCAAAGTCCAAAGGGATGCCGAACAGCAAACCCAACCCAAATAGAGTCCCAAATAAAAAAAAATTTATTAATAAAAAACAATCATTATTGCATGAAAACCAATAATATGGTTTAATTTTGACAACCAAAATTAACAAAAATCCTCTTTTATCCTCACCTCTATCTTATCAATAACTTCCTTAATCTCCATAATAATATTTTCACATTCCATTAACATCGATGACCACTACTCTAAATCCTTATTGATAATCTTTATGTGGATATGAATAATAGACCATGAGGACCCCTACACTGATTTATTATAATATTTCCCCACTCTCTTTAAGAAGTCACCTTCTCACTTCTATATTGAATAGTAAAAGAATTTAGTGTGACTAATCCTTCCATAACTTTTATGTTATACCATGATTAGATAATGGATAGATATTAAATGAATTATATGCATACCTAAGGATTGGGAAAAAGTCTTTATGCTTTAGGCATTGGGCAAAAACTGGTATAGCCTACTCAGAATTTTTTGGCTTCTTTATTGGGTTTTTTCACTAGGTTAATAGATCCCTATAAAATCCCACGTCCAACAGCCTGTTGTGTAGCTCAAAGTCCCTGATTTCTTATAAATCAGGACTCACATAAACCTCCCCCCCCCTTTCCTCTTATGTTCTCACAATAGTGTTGAAGTACATTCTTAAAAATTAAGCTAAACTCCAGAATTATACATTTTAGAGTTTTGTACAAAGGGTCACTCTATCTTTTATCTCATGCTCAACACACTCCATACTAACATTTTTATTCCATAATTGACAAATTTAGATATTCATGTCCTCCCATAATTGTCGTTCACAAATCATGCACTCTCATAAAACATCATTATGTATTTCTCATCTTCCTTTTATGAAAATATGACTTATCCTAAGCTCCAAGGCCCTTGGAATTCAATATAATAACAAAAAACATCAAGAGAAAAAATAATTAGACTTTTGGAATAGAAAGACACCATGTTTACCTACTGAGTTTGATGATATTAATTATTTTTTTTCTTTAACTTTAGTTATTCAACCACCATAACCTAGATGTGGGGGATAAATCCCCCCCCCCCCTCTTATTTCTTGTATACAAAGAACTGTTACCATAATCCTATAAACCTCCAAAGGTCGTTAACTATTTTTTCTTGTATAGCTCCTAGAGTTGTGAAAAAGGATCCTCTTTTAATAAGGGTGTGTTTTTAGTAGAGCTCCCAATCAGGGAAAAAATATTTCCATCAATATCAGCCACCACTCAATTAATAAACTAATGGTGGGACTGTAATGGGGTAGAAAAATCCACAGTTTCTTCTTCCCCTAGAACTAAACCATGTTTTTTCATGAAAACAAACTCTATTGGAATACCACCTAGATGATGAGATTTTATGATCACAAATAGAAACAAATGGAAGAAATTTGGTAAGGAAAAAACTTTATTTCAACAAGAACAATGGTTACAATGTACCCCTCCCAAAAATCACTTTCTTTCTCTCACATAGAGATCTCAGAGATATAAAATACAATGAATAAATTTGGATTTGATGCTGATGAATGAAAGAAGTTCCCCAATGACTCCTTATATAGGTTTGGTGGTGGGTTTTAACTTTGATACAAATACCACCCATCCCCCACCCACAATGGACTTCTCTCATGGGTTCTATATGAATAGGGTTTGTACATGTAGAATGTGCATAATCCATGATGGAAGTACTTAGTTAGTGAGGTAGGTGCACAAGAAACCTAATTGTAGTAGGAAAAAACTCCACCAATTCTCCCTCTCGATGTCACATTCCTTGACACCTAAAATGGGTATCAAATTTCCTAGATGTGTACTCTCCTATATTTTCTGAATGAAGAAACTTCAGCTTCCTTCTAGTTTAACCCTCCACCATAGCATAAAACATCTTGATGTAGTCCATTACTTAGTCATTCATCTAAAATAATAATACCCACACACTTTGATATTCATCGTCAATAAATTATATGGAATATTTATTACCTCACAAAGGATCCACCTCCCAAGGTCCTCATACATCATAGTGCACTAGATCTAGAAACTCAGATTTCTTTAATGATATAATAATAAATGATACTCTATGATTCTTCCCATACAAGTAGTATTTACAAGGATAAAGTGATACATCCTTGTTGATATTGATTTAATTGTTCTTCGTCAAGGTAGATAACCCTCTTTCACTCATGTGGTGGAGTCTCTTATGCCAACTATTGGATGATATATCTTCTTCCAACATGTTGTGGATTTCTACACATATCTTAACATGTGTTTTGTGCAATGTACCAAAAATGTGTCCTTGGGTGATGATGATGGATTTTTTTTCATATAATAATATCCATTACTGAAGATGTTGTCATATCCATTTTCATCAAAAGCTATACCTAATTATAGGTTGGGTCGAAGGCTTGGAACATTACAAAAATACATCAAGGTGATTGTGTATCAAACATTTTTCTTAACTTGAATTCCAACCTTTCCAAAAATATCTACCAAAATGATATTCCTCATATTGACTACACTAAATCCACTAGATGGATAATTACATAAATACTCATGATGTGGATTGACACGGAATGATGCTACAATATCGACCACCAATTCTATGTCTATTCCTGGTGTACTAAATAATGAATATTCTTTATAATTGGATCAAATAACAACTTCTTCAGGGACACTCACACGCACATATACATTTATAATTTGTTGGTTGAAACATTTTCCTTTTTCTTATAGAAAAATTCATTATTTTTTCTTCATGTGTCCCTATTTTCCACAATAGTAGAATTTGTATATTGGCCTCCTACCATCAGTTTACATTTTGATTATATTGCTTATACCTCTAATTACTACCACAAAACCTCCACCCTGTTGTATTCATCACTTATCTAGGATTATAGGTTGCATTTGGTTATAACCCACATCCTTCCTTTGGGTCTCATGGTTGAAAATTCATCTTTTAGCATTTCCATGGTATATTTTCCTATGGGTTCTATGTTGTTGAGAGACATGAAAAATTTATCCCATATTTTGGGAAGTGTTAATGGTTAGTGGTTATCTTGATATTTTTTATTTAGAATCTTACCTAAAGCCCCAAATTGGTTCACCCATATTTGTAACTTGCTGGTGTTTTCAGCTATAGAGCTTCCACTTTGTAGTCGAAGATTCCTCTATCGCTTCAATAAGAGGATCTTGTTCTGAGCAGTCTTTGACTGGTAAGTATTTTCCCACTTTATCCTGAGTTTGTACATGTGAGTCTCCCATTAAACATGGTGGTAGATGTTGTAATCAACACATTGGTTTATTTGACCGATCATCGTCTTGTTCTTTCTCTTCCACTCCACCTCCTCAGTGTCATTAGGGTTGACTCCCATGTTCTTAATGGGATAAAAAAGATCTTTTGTACTAATAATATCATCCATTCAAGACTTCTAAATGGATTATTTCAAATAAGGTAACATAATAATCCATTCTATGGATGGTCCCTCCATTATATTTAAATTATGAAAAATTCATTGTAGAATCTAGGGAAATGGATCTAACTAGTGTGTCTCGAAAAGTCAAAAAATGGTGGAATCAAATTATGGATCATCAAAATGGGACACTGATTGACCAATATATGTTCAAATTAGTATTATAGGGTGAGATCAACTATTTAGGTGGTGATTACGTGGCACTGATGTGTCACATTAGATCAGTTGCCAAAATCTCACCAGAAATGTCAATTATAATGGAACATTACCTTATTCTCTAGTAAGGGGGTACTATAGAATCCAAATGGTGACCCAACATTATCTCTTACTAGGGATATTGTTTTACCTCCATTTATGACACCATTTGTGCCATTGGAATTAGATCAACATGAATGTTAATAATATGACTTCAAAACATGATTATGAGAAACAATAATTTTATTGTCTTCGAAAAACATCCACCACTCAACGTCATTTCACCATAAACTCCCTCTGATACCACTTTTGTGATTCAATGATCACAAAGAGAAAATAATGGAGGAAAATTTTGAGGAAAAAAACTTTATTTCACTATGAACAATGGTTATAGTGTACACCACCCACACCTCATTTTCATTCTCTCACACAGATCACTCAAGGCTCTCAAATACAATGCATCTATCTAGCTTAGATTCAGATGAATAAAGGAATATCCCAAAGGAATAATTATATAGGAATTATGGGAGGTATCAAGATTGATACAACTCCCACCCGTCCCCTAAATACCATTTAATTATTCCATGACTTCCATATGAATAGGGGATGCACATATAGATTATCTAGTATCCATGTTGGAAGTCCTTATATGGTGAGGTGGGTTCACCAGCCACTAAATGGGTTTTGGACAAAACTCCATCACCAACTTCTCCGACTCATAGTAGTTCTTGTGTTCCTATGTCACCGAAGTATATATCAAATACTCATAAGAGGATGGATTTCTCATAGTTACTAGGAGATAATATTCTAGTGAATAATCTAGACCCCAAGAATCCCAAACAAGAACTAAAACTTAGGTGGCCATTGGAATAGAAGGGATAATGTCATTTTTATCAAAAACACACGAACCAACAAGAAAGGATAACTCACCTAGAAAGAACCCATCCAAAAACATCATCTCCTTATTACTAAATTGAAATTTCCTACAAAAATCCACCAAGTGAACGTGGAGATGGAATCCCTCACAAAATAGGGTAGACATCTGGAAGAAGAGATTATACCCCCAGGAGAAACCATAACTAGCCCGAATGGGAAAATTTTATGGTAAATCCATAGATAAATCCACTTCAATGTATAATCAAGATAATTACATTAAATATAGACTCTAGGAATCCTCATCCACATAGAAGAAGGAACCCCATTCACCCCTACAGATTGAAGAATGGATGAATTATGCAGTTTCAATAGAAATCATAGAAGGCTCACCTGGACTAAAACCGAGAAAGAGCCCCTTCTATAGTGAATGTCCCAAGACTACGTGGTGAGAAAAAATATTCATAAACTATACTGGAGGATCTCATGTGAAAAAGATTTAATGAAATACTCTAAGGAAAACAGATTCATTCAAAATGACTTTTTCAATATCCTTGACACCACTACTAGATGGATGAGACCCCATGATCCAATGAACAATTTAAAGAAATAAAGAGGTGGTAACTCCTGACCAAAAGTTTAGACCAAGTAACACTAATGATCATCCAAGGATGAATCTATTGGATGATAAACTCATTTAGTCCTTTGAAAACACCAACTTCCACTATAGTTATGGAGGCCTGGAAATTTTCAAACTAAGGTTGCTTAACATGTTTGATGGAGGAGTATTTGGCGACACCTACTGAAACCGAACTACAAAATATTTATTTATTATTGGTTAGGATCATTTTTTTATTGTATATTTGTATCCGTATAAATAGGGTGTGTTCTTTTAAAACATAATTTATTCTAGTTGAATAAATAAATAACAATATTTTTCTTCATTTTTTGGTTGTGATCACCACCAATGATCTTTTTGAATGAGGTTTTGTTTAATAATGTGATATCCTCCATCAAGGGTATCAAAGGGTTGAACGATATATGTGTTGAGAGAATTTCATGGGAAATATTATTTTTATGTTGTTTCTCTTAACCACCTTCATTGGTATCTGAGAGATGTAAAGGTTCTTCTACTTCATTTGTGAGAGTTTTGTCAAATCCAATTCAAATCATTTGTAGCAAATGAGTTCAGGAAGATTATGAATAGTTAATTTTCATCCTTCCTAGAATTTTTTCCTCTAATAATGCTTTCAGAAAAAAGACAAGGGGGTATCTCACTTTAAAAACTTTCAAAAACAACTTAATTTTGATTTTTTATTTGTCAACAATGGGTTTATGCCTTTATTTATCCCCCAATTTTCCTCATTTTAAGTGGATTATTGCCTATCTCTCATCCATAATACTCTACAACTATTTGGACTCCACCACTCCCATTTTTCTTCACATGCTAAAAAAACCTCATTTGGCTCCTTTATTCCCATTTTTTTCTAATTCACCAGAAGAAAAAATATTATTCATTTGTATTATAAAAAATATTGACTGAACCACCAAAGAACTATAATTTCAATACAATTAAGTGTACTTATTGAATGTAGTGTCCTTGGTAAGCATTGTATCTAGAAAACCATTCATCAATCTAGACTTCCAAAAGAGTCAAAGCCTCATGTCGGTTCCCTTCATGAAGAATAACGATGCCTCCTAACAGTACGTTTGATTCCCGATGAAGACCCATAGTAAAGGGTGACATCTCAAATAACATGAACTATAAAATTCTATGGATAAAAATTAGATCCATGAAGAGGAGAACAAGGTGGAAGAATACAAAATTGAAGCTACAATATCCATTTTATTTCCCATGACTATTGTTTTGTTCCTATGATCACCTCTAGTGAATTTTTTAATCTACTGATGAATTTTATTTTGATTGTATTGCAGCTAATGAATATGGAGTTGTCATTATATATATTACTTAGCCACCCAGATTTGATGAAAATTTAGGGGTTACAAGGAAAATTAATTTAATGGGGGATTTTGGATAAAAAACTCATTTATTTGATAGATGACACCTACCTACACTATATCTATGGAGGTGCACGACTGTGCGTCATTGGGAACGGGTGAAAAACTAAAATTTACAACCTACTTACTACTTTGAAAAGTGGCAAGATCAGGTCGAACCACATGGAGGCCTCATGTTGTGTTTGGAAATATTAAAAAAAATAAACAAAAACACACACACCAGAACAAGAAAAAATAGTTGGATATGGTGAAGTGGAGTGAGTGAGAATAAGTGTGAAAAAGTGAAGATGAATTGGTGAGTTACATGGGATTATAAATAGTAGAAATGGAAATTGTGGTGTAAAAAACCAATAGATGAGTAGGGGGAGGAAGTCCGCTGGCTGATTCAATATTTCTTAGACTTGTTCATGCACTAATGTTAAGAAATATGGATCTTATTAAAATAAACTGGCAAGATTTGTCATCTGGTCAATTTTTGATGAAATAGCTCTTATAGTCCTTCGATTGTAAAAGTCATTCCATCCAATGGTGATAACGAGTCAGATGTCACGGGACTCAACTTTTCAGTTGAGTTCAGTGTGTCTCTCTCATTTGAGCATGAATCATTTTTCAATGAGTCCCTCAGATTCAAACAGTTTTCATTAATATTCAATCAAGATCGGTTTTCAATCGACCTTATTGTTTTGAAAATAATTCCATTCCGCAAATGGTGAAAGAGGCATTCCAGAAAATAAGACTGTGTATAAATAAGAATGAACAAATCTAATCAGCCAGCTTATCCACCCCCTAAAGGAATTTAGTTGAACATAATGATTGATTTTAACGAAAAAATAGAATTAATATCAATGAAATTTATAATGAAATATGTTGTAGAAAAATAGAGAACAAGGAAAACAAAGATGTTCGAACTCCCTGCTAATTCTCTAGAAAGTACTAATCCCTGCTGCTCTATGGTGGATGTGATGCTGGAATGCGCTCGATATCCTGACCTGGGAATCGAGGTATGAAATGCACTGATCTTATTCTCTAGGTACTCCAATATTCTCACAAACGAAGATTCTGTATGTTCCTATTGCTCTTCTCCTTTTCCCTGTCTGGATCGAGGATCTCTCCATTGCTTCCTGGTTCAATCCATCTCATCGGTCTCTAGTTCTCTCTGTATCGCGCACTTCTCCCTCTGGTCTCTCCATCATTTTGTGATAGTACCATATGCTAATGACCTGTATAAGTATCTATAATCTCACCCAAGATGTTCCCTAGCCTCTACGTGTAGCTTTCACTAGGTTTTTCCTCTCGCGCTGGTCACTGGAGCAGTTGCTCCTAACTGAATGAAAATGATGTGCACACGCAGCAAACTACAATCTTCCCTTTAAAACTCAGCCGATCCATCTGGCGTGGTTTTAAGTGCACATCACCATCTTTTTTTTGAACTCTATGAAAGTGCACATAACCCCCTACAACGAACCAATAACAAATGCGTGTGAGCCCAATAAAAAGGTAACTGTTATGTATAACTAAAAAAATTTATACAATATATATTAATATCACTACTTACAGTTAATAAATATATATTTATATATAACTATACTAAATAACAAATACTAATAATAATATATATTTTGTAATACCTAGTAATAAATTTTGTATTTAATTAATAACATATATATTATTATGATATAAAAAATTAATATTTTATATATAGGATTATACACTTTTATTAATACACCTATTATTATTTTTATATTTTATATGATATATAACACATATTATATATATTATATTATATATTATAATAAAAATAATGCAGAAAAATAAAGAAGGGGGTGGGTCTGTCCGGCGTTGACAGAAAGGAGAAGGGGAGGCTGCTGGAACGGTGACACAGTCACCGTGAAAATGTGAAATTGAAACGGTGTTAAAGGCACTATGAAGAAAGGTGGATGGGGGTGGAAATGGGGAGACAATAATTGAAACAGTGGGAGGGTATATGGTATGGAGGAGTGGCACTATGATGGTGCCACACTGTCTCACCGTGAGGTGGGACGACAAGGTGATACAATGCCACCGTTTTGAGGGGATGCAGTGAGACGTGCGGAAGCGGTGACTACAGGAAATGGTGAGACGTGCCACTAGGTCCATGAGGGAACCACGGTAGGCAGAAACACCTGCAAAATAAACACAACAAACAATTAAATATACTAAAAATCAATTAACAAATTAAATTGAATAGAATTAAAAACTAAATAAATAAAACATTGTTAAATAATAAAATTAATTGTGTTTTATTTGAAAGAATGAATTTATTTGGGTTTAATAAAATAATTTAAAACAAATTAAAATAATATTTTTACTTGATTAAACTATTTAACCAATTAATTATCTAATTAATAAAGTGAATTAAAGAATAATAAATCTTAATTGAATAAAATTAAATTGTTCAAACTAATCAAATTATTAAAAGACTAAAGACTAAAATAAGTTATTTATTTACAATTTAAAGAATAAATAATCAATTAATTTAATTAATGAGTTAATAAACTAACTAGAATGAAAAATTGTAAAAAATAAAATAGTAAAAAATAAAAGTCAATTTCTAAATAATTATGTAAATGAAATAATTATTTAAAAAGACAATAATAAATATTAAAAACAATTTATTTAAACTAAAATTGATTATTTTACACAGAAAAGTACAAAATCACATTAATTGTCAATTATTTAACAAAAAACAACATTTTAAAATAAAAAAGTCAAAAAAAATATAAAAAAGATGTGGCAAAGAGTGTGGAAACACTATACATCAAACTCCCCGCACGTAAAACTTTGTTTTTCCTCAAAAAAATACATGCCTTTATCTTTAAAACAGAAAGATAATTTATGAATTTCAGCTCAAAAGGTGCATGATTGAACTGTAATATCCAGAGGATAAGGACCAAACAATGAGTCCGGTTTTTCGAAGGTATTCAAAAATAGTGTCCTTCCTAGCTTCAAATACTCACTGGAAGTCAAAATCCTTACAAATTCATACACTATCAAGTATGTGATGCATCCTATGTATACTCATTAATTGTCCTACTTCACCTCCCAATTCAAGTTCTAATTCAAGGAATGTTGACAGGTTATATAAAGTGGAATTTAAAACTTAACCAAGAGAACATTCCATTATCATCTTCCCCCAGGCTGTAAAAATTAAAGTCTGTTAATTTCATCACTTTAATAATTCAACTCAAATGAAAATTAACCAAATCAATTGCAACTTTCTTCATCTAGGTTCAAAATTCCCTTCACCTTAATGATTTCATTTATAAAAAGGGAACTTTATTTTAATCTTTCCCAGCCATATTCCTTGTGCAAAGCACTGTGCATAGAACTTATTAATATTGATATTGGATTTATTTATTCGTAGAAATGCACACAGTGAACCTTGTCTCATATACCCACTATGGGATCCCATTTTCCCATTTTACTCGAGTTACAAATTACTTAACAAATAAACAATCGAGTTGACTTCCTAAAGTGATTGAATATTATTTAATTTTTAGAAAGTGTGAGTCCCCTGGGTTTCAGTGAGAACTTCTAGTTACTACAAGTCATGATCCTCATCACACAAAATTTATCCTATCACACTCCCATCCTCAGTTCTTAAAAAAATGTTAATAGAGTATGTGAGAAATTCTACTCAGCAATCACTCGTGCTTGACCATTTCTAACTAAGTGTCACTCTCAACATCCAACAAACAATTATCCACTAAATAGGACATAAATAAAGTACCATTGAACCTTAAATGACCATCATGTGATGAAATAAATTGAAATTTTTTTAAGGTATTTTGAACCATTTTTTTTGTGGAAAAAATTTGACTATTTTTTAAACAACCACAAACTCGGGTTCAAGAAGGTGGAATTCAACATGACACTAGAATGACCCCTCTCCCCCACAATAAAAACCCAACATTTACCCTAATTTTTTATTCTAAGTTGGAAGACAGATTATGTTAAAAATAGACTTTTCACTTGAAAAAGGTTATGGAGAGGTATCAATGAGGTTCAAAAATTTTCCTTGCCACAAAGAAAGTGAAAGAAAATAAAAAACAAAAATAGAATAACCCAACCCCACTAACATCACCAGCAAAAAGCTCTGTTCTATTCCTAAAAGATTCATTCATTGAATGTTTAATGAAAATAAAAATGATTTAATAAATTTACATCACATAGTAGCATGATTAATATTGATGTGCTGCAGTAGCAAAATGAAATTGAAAATAGTGGGTGCAAGCAGATTTCACTAATCAGTTCAAAATAATTTTATTTAACTCTCTATATACTAGTTGTTAAACACCCTTGAAAGAAAACCAATTCATTTTTTAGATATTAGGGGGATGTCTCCCACACTTAGTTTATAGTGAAGATTAAGCAAGTAATTGAATGAGAAAAATTGAAGAACAACACTTCCTTGAATTATTTGACCTTTAGCTATGGATTTCATCAACAGACCCTCTTTAGCAGTGCTGGATGTTTACCCCTTGTAATTAACTTGGATTTTCCAATAAGTAAAATAAGGTTTCATAGTTTTAAGTTCAATATAATTAACCCAATGGAGTGAGTAGAATGAAATTTTATCCATATGATGTAGTGGATTGATCCCTTGGGGTTTCTTGGCCAAGTTTCTGGAAGCAACAACTCTCTCTAAAACAAAAAAAGATCATAAAGAACCCTCAAGAAGATAAGAAATTTAACTGGAGAACAAGAATAATGGATTACTTTATTAACGAAAAAAATAAAAGGGAAACAACTAAGAAACCATGGGTAAGTTCCCATGAAACACTAAGTTTATAGTCCTCAGTTAGACTTGAATCAGCTTATTATTTCAACAGAGATATGGAAGACAAGCCCTTTGACTTACCTTCAAAGAAGAGCTTTATTCATTGACCATTGACTCAGAAAGCTCGATTATATTCTCCAACCAGATCAACAGCTCCATTAACCATGACTCGAACAATGGTAAAGGTTCATGACCATTTGGACTTCAACTTTCTTGGAAACAGCTTCAATCTAGAGTTGAAAAGCAGGACTCTCTCACCAAACTTGAAATTACTATTTGGAATGATTGAGTCATGAAAATACTTTGTTCATTCTTTTTAAATTTCATCATTCTCATAGGACTCTCTTCAAATCCCTTCCATTTCACTCAGCTCTAATAGTCTCCTCTCACGAGTAGACTTAAAATCAAAGTTAAGTGCCTTCACTGCCCAATAAGATCTCTGTTGTAACTCAATAGGTAGATGACATGTTTTACCAAAGAGCATCCTATATGGAGACATCCCTATAAGAGTCTTATAAGCTGTTCTGTAGGCCCAAAGGGCCTCATCCAACTTCCCTGACCAGTCTTTTCTAGAGCTAGACACGGTTTTCTCTAAAATAGTTTTGATCTCCCTATATGAAACTTCTGCTTGCCCACTAGACTGTGGGTGGTAAGTAGTGTTAGTCCTATTTGAGCACCCATACTTCTCTATCTAACCTTTGAACTTATAATTCTTGAAGTGAGTCCCATTATCAGTGATGAATTCACGAGGCACACCATATTTGGAATAGATGTTTCTCTTGAAGAATTTCACAACACTGGAAGTTGAATTGTCGGGCAGAGCTACTTCCTCAACTCACTTGGACATGTATTCCACAAAAACTAAAATTTACTCATTCCCATAAGAGGATGGGAATGTTCCAATAATGTCCAAGACCCACACATCAAAGATTTCAACCTCTGGAATTTTTTGTTGTTGTAGTTCTTGTCTTCTTCCAACATTTCCTATCATTTGACATTTTTCACAGCCAATAACTAGACTCCTAGAATCTTTAATAAGTGTTGTCCAGTAGAAGACAACATGTATGAACTTTTGATTATTCCTTTCTCCTCCATGGTGTCCACCCCAAGGTGATGAATTACAACTCTCAAGTATGGGAAAAATAGCATCCTCAACCACACATCTTCTCAAAATCTTATCAGCACACTTCCTAAAGAGAAGAGGCTCATCCCAAAAATAATATTTCAGTTCAGATATAAACCTCTTTCTACGGTTGTGTGAGAGATCCTTAGGCATGACACCAGCTGCTATAATGTTGGCATAGTCTACGAACCAAGTAGACTGCTGCACAGAAGCAGCAAACAATTGTTCATTAGGGAAAGAATTGTTAATCTCTCTTGGTTCCTTACTTGAGGAATTGGTAAATAGGTAAAAGTGATCTACAACTAAATTCCCAGCCCCTTTATTGTCTTTAATCACTAAATCAAACTCCTGTAACTACAAGGTCCACCTCATGAGTCCGGGCTTTGAGACCTTTTTAGCCAGAAAATACTTATGGGCTGAATGATCTGTGTATATTATGATCCTAGATCCCATCAAGTACTGCCTGAACTTTTCCAAAGAAAACATCACAACAACCAACTCCTTTTCAGTGGTAGAAAAATTCTTCTGGACATCAACCAACAGCTTGCTTGCATAGTAAATAACATGAAGTTTTGTATCCTTCCTCTTCCCTAACACAGCTCTTAATGCATGGTCAATAGCATCACACAAAACCTCAATGGGAAGATTCCAGTTAAGAGTAGTGATTACAGGTGAAGTAGTCAACTTCTCCTTGAGAAAATTAAAGGCCTCTAGACATGTCTCATCAAAGAAAAAGGGTGTGTCCTTAACCAGCAGGGGAGCACATGGGTCTAGTAATCTTACAAAAATTCTTAATAAACCTCCTGTAGAACCTAGCATGACCTGAAAAACATCTGATTCCTTTGAAATTTTCAGGAGGGGGAAACTTTTGTATGACCTCAATTTTAGCATTATCGACCTCCAACCCCTTCTTAGAAACTTTCTATCCAAAAACTATGCCTTCAGTGGCTACGAATTGGAACTTTTCATAGTTTAAGACTAAGTTGGTCTCTTGGAACCATTCTAACACTAATTCCTGGTTTTTCAGATAGTGCTCAAAGTTATTTCCCACAACAAAAAAATCATCCATGAACACTTCAATTATCCTCTCAATCATGTCTGAAAAAATTGCCATTATACACCTCTGAAAAGTGGAAAGAGCACCACACAATCCAAAGGGCATCCGCTGGTAGGAAAATGTCCCAAATGGATAGGTTAATGTGGTTTTCTCTTGGTCCTTAGGTGAAATGGAAATCTGGTTGTAACCAGAAGAATTCATTTCCTACCAATCTCTCTAACATTTGATCCAAAAATGGCATGGGAAAGTGATCCTTTCTTATGGCAGCATTCAATTTTCTGTAGTTTATACAGACTCTCCATTTATTCACTGATCTTGTCTATATATACTCATTCCATTCATTAGTGACCACTATCAATCTACTTTTTTTGGGTACCACCTAGATAGGACTGACCCGTGGGTTATCAGAAATTGGAAAAATTATTCCTGCATCAAGTAACCTAATGACTTCTTTCTCTCACAGCTTACTTCATGTTTGGGTTGAGTCTTACTTGGTCTTATACTCTGGGATTACACTCAGGTCCCATGGGAATTTTATGCATAAAAAATGTAGGACTTATCCCCTTGATATCAGCAATGGACCAGCCTATTACAGACATGTACTTCATCAAAACACTAAGCAGATTTTTCTCTTGGCTCACCTCCAGGTTGGATGAAATGATAACAGGAAGGGTGGAACTGTCTCCTAAAAAGGAATATTTGAGATGTGAAGGGAGGGGTTTAAGTTCAAGGGTAGGTGGTGACTGTCTTGAGGGAAGACACTTGAGCTCGTGTGGCCCAAGGTCTTCATGTTTCCTCTTAAAGAAAAAAACAATGAATGATTTTTCCTCAGTGCTAAAGCTTCCAAAAGATAACTCCTTAAACTTAGAATCCTCTATCAAGTTAAGAATGTGATCTAAAACAAACTCATCTAGGTTCTCCAATAATTCTCCCTTGTATTCATCAAAAAATTCTCTCTTTACTTGATCTAATCCCCTTGTAAGCGGCAGTAGGGATTTGAGGTTCACTATTGATTTCAGATATCATTCTAAGAAACTATTCTTTCTCATTATCAACACTACTTTCAAAAACTAACATCTCATATTTTGGGAAAATTGGGTGGGTGGGTTCTTGGATTTTCTTAAACCCATTGAATTCTGCTTTTTCTTCACCCAAATTTAAAATCAGTTTCCCCTTAGACACATCTATCACAGCTCTCTTTGTGGCCAGGAAGGGCCTACCGAGAATGATAGGAACCTCATGGTCACACTCCATATCAAGGATAATATAGTCAGTGATAAAAAATAGTTTTACTACTCCCACTAACAGATCATCTACCCTACCCACTGGATGAGTAATGGACCTATCAGCAAGTTGTAACACAATAGTTGTGGGTTGGGGAACACCTAATCTCAGGTGCTGAAAAAGTGATAGGGGAATCAGATTACTACTAGCACCCAGGTCACACAAATAGTTGAACTTACCACCTTTATCCCCAAAAGTGAAAGGGGTGACAAAGCTTATTGGGACCTGAATATTAGGAGGTATCTTATTCTAAAAGACTGCATTAGACTCCTATGTTAAGCTATAGGTAGAAAATTATTCAAATTTCTTTTTTTTTTTGAACATATTTTCTTGAGTAATTTTATATATGAAGGGCTTTGAATAAAGTCTTACAAGAATAGGATATCAATGTTCAACTTTTTATCCAATTTAAAAAAGTTCAATAGTTTGGAATCCTGAATTGGTTTCTTAATTCTTTGTGGGAAATGGATTGCAGGGGAAAAATTACTCACGATTGGGGGAATCTCTACATCTTCTAATTCAACAATTTTCTTTATTTTATTTTCCTTGTTTTTCAATCCATTTTCTTTGGGTTTTTTAGTTGTAAAAATGGGAATTAGAGGGATTCCAGTAGTGCTTTCCAGTTTTCCAGATTCAGGTTCTTTCAGATTTGAGTTTCCAACTTCATCCATTTTCTCGCTTTCAGAGTTTTGGGGTTCTTTCCTTGGATCTTGGTGAGTTTGGAGACCAATTCTAATGGCCACAACCATGGAACACTCCCTAGTATTGTCTTAAATGGTTCCAAAAAAAAACTACCCTTTTCTCTATTACTAGCATCCCAAGCCAACTGCCCCATTTGAATTTCCATGTTCGTCATTCTAGAATCCATTTGAACTTTATCATAATCATTTTGGTTCTTTTGTTCATCAAACCTCCCTATCAATTGATGGAACATATCTCTCATCTCATCTTTTGAGTTGGATGACTCATCCTTAGGTTGACTTTGGGGTTGATATTATTGCCTAGGAGGCTGCTAGAATCCAGGAGGGGAAGTAGGTTGGAGGACTCCCTACTCCCTCCATGAAAGGTTTGTATAGTTCCTATACCCCTGATTGTAGGTGTTGGAAAAAGGATCATCCCTAGGTTGCATCTGAGGTCTATAGCCAGAAATGATGGAACTATCATGAGGCTGGACAGGCATATAAAAGTTTGGACAACAGTTTTGAGAATGGCCATACATGCCACAATGGTTGCACTGCTCCTTAAGGGTTTGATGTGAGTTCTCATTAAAGAACCTAGAAGCTTGGGCTTCAGCTTGTGAAGCAGGGGCGGTTTCATTTCTCAAAATGATTCTCCTCCTAGTGAATTTATGCTGGGAATTTTGAGCTAAGGTATTAAATATTTCTTTGAGCTCCTCATCAGTCCTATCACTAATGTCTTCTCCAGAATACTAATCCACCAAGGATTGGTGTTAAGGGGTAAGACTATTTTAGATTGTGTCCATGAGGAATTTAGGTGTAAATTGATGGTTTGGACACTTCTTAAGGAAACCTCTAAACCTATCACAGGATTTATGAAATATTTCTCTTTCATCTTGAAGAAATCTAGTAATTTTTTCCCTAATTTCATATGTCAACCTCCTAGGATAGAATTTCATTGTGAAAGTATTGTAAGCATGATCCCAGGTGACAAGGATTTCTTCTTCTAACTATTTGAACCAACACCTAGCATTTCCCTTGAGTCAAAAGGGGAACACTCTCATTTTAAGCTCTTCCTCAGTGAGACCCTTAAGTGGTAGTTGTTGGACACTATAGTAGAAGGATCTAATGAAGACTAGAGAGTCTTCACTAGGCATTCCATTGATGGTCTACAGCTAACTAAGAATATATTTCTTGATCTCGTAATTCCTGGACCTATGAGAGAGTCTAATGCATGATGGGTTACTAGACACTAAGGGTATAAAGAACTCTCTCACACTATGCCTCTTAGCTATCTCATTCCCAGGTGGGTTCATCATTCCATGTTTCTTAAAATTATCTGGAAGTGGGTTGTTGCGTTTATCAATTTTAGGGTTACCAGGTACTAAGTATTTAGACATATACCTAGTTTTCATGAAGCAAGTTCACAATTTTTCTTTAATTTAAATATTAATTTTGAATATTTTAAAGGGAGTTTTTAGTGATTTTATTATTATTTTTTATATGAGATTTTTTGTTGTGTTTTTTTAAATATAGCACCTAGCCTCCCCAGAAACGATGCCAAAATTTGCATGGCTTCACGTCGTTGGGCACAGGTGACAAACTAAAATTTATAATCTACTTACTACTTAAGACAGTTGCAAGATAGGGTCGAACCACAGGGAGGCCTCATGTTGTGTTTGGAGATCTAAAAAATCTAAACAGATACACACACACACACAAGAACAACCAAACACAGTTGGAGATGGTGAAGTGGAGTGAGTGAGAATCAGTGTGAAGAAGTGAAGGTGAATTGGGGAGTGTTAGGGGATTATACAGAGCAATAAGGGAAATTGTGGTGTAAACAACCAATAGATGAGTAGGGTGAAGAAGTCCACTATCCGATTCGATATTGTTTAGCCTTGTTAATGCAATGATGTTAAGAAATAGGGATCTAACTAAAAGAAACTGGCCAGATTTGTTGTCTGGTCAATTTGTGATGAAAGAGCTCTTACAGTCCTTCGACTGTAAAATTTATTCCTTCCAATGGTGATAACAAGTCAGATGTCACTGGACTCAACATTCTAGTTGAGTTCATTGTGTCTCTCTCATTTGAGCATGACTCATTTGTCAACGAGTCCCTCAGATTCAAATAGTTTTCATTAAGATTCAATCAAGATCGGTTTTCACTCGACCTTGTTGTTTTGAAAATAATTCCATTCCGCAAACAGTGAGAGATATTCCATAAAATAAGACAGTTCATGAATAAGAATGAACAAATCTAATCAGCCAGCTTATCCACCACCCTAAAGGAATTTAGCTGGACATAAAGATTGGTTTTAATGAATAAATATAATTAAGATAATTGAAATTAATAATGAAATATGTTGTAGAGAAATAGAGCACAAGGAAAACTAAGAAGTTCGAACTCCCTATTAATTATCGTAAAAGTACTAATCCATGCTGCTCTATGGTGGATGTGATGCTGGAATGTGCTCGATGTCCTAACCTAGGAATCGAGGCATGAAATACACTGATCTTCTACTCTATGTAATCCAATCTGCTCGCAAAAGAAGATGTTGTATGTTCCTCTTGCTCTGCTCCATTTTCCCGCCTAGATCAAGAATCTCTCCCTTGCTTCCTTCTTTAATCCCTCCCACTGATCTCTAGTTATCTCTGTATCATGCACTTGTCCCTCTGGTCTCTCCGTCATTTCATTCCCTTCTCATATGATAATGACCATTATAAGTCTCTAGAATCTCGCCCGAGATGTTCCCTGGCCCCTACGTGTAGCTTTCACTGCTCTTCTCCACCTGCACTAGTCACCGGAGCAGTTTCTCCTAACTGAATGAAAATGATGTGCACGCGTAGAAAAATATAATCTTCCCTCTACAACTTATTAGTTCCACATTTCATGGTTTTATGTGCATATCACCAGCTTTTTGGTGAACTCTATGTAAGTGAAAACAACCCCCTACAACGAAACAATAACAAATGTGCGTGATCCCAATAAAAAGGTAACTATTATGTATAACTAAATAAATTTATACATTATATATTAATATCACTACTTAAAGTCAATTAATATATATGTATATATATGTATACAAAATAAAAAAATACTAATAAGAATATAACCTAGTAATAACTCTTGTATTTAATTAATAACATATAAATTATTATGATATAAGAAATTAATAATGTATAAATAATCTTATACACTTTTATTAGTATACCTATTATTATTATATTTTATATGATATATAACACATAGTATATATATTATATTATATATTATAATAAAAATAAAATAGAAAAATGAAGAAGGGGGCAGGTCTGTTTGGTGTGGAAATAAAGGAGAAGGGGAGGCTGCTGGAACGGTGAGACAGTCATCGTGAAAATGTGAAATTGAAACGGTGGCCAAGGCACTGTGAAGAAAGGTGGCTGGGGGTGAAAACAGGGATAAAGTAATTAAAACATTGGGAGGGTATGTGGTATGGAGTAGTGGCACCGTGAAGGCACCTCACGGTCTCACCATGAGGTGGGACAACAAGGAGATAATGTGCCACCTTTTGGAGGGGATGTGGTGAGACGTGTGGAAGCAGTGAGTGCAGGAAACGGTGAGATGTGCCACTGCGACCATGATGGAACCACGACACGCAGCAACACTTGCAAAATAAACACATCAAAAAATTAAATAAACTAAAAATTGATTAACAAATTAAATTGAAAATAATTAAAAAATAAATAAATAAAAAGGTTTAATAATAAAATTAATTGTATTTTATTTAAAAAATGAATTTATTTGAGTTTAATAAAATAAATTAAAACAAATTAAAATAATATTTTTACTTTTTTAAATTATTTAATCAATTAATGATCCAATTAATAAAGTAAATTAAAGAATAAGAAAAATTAATTGAATAAAATTAAATTGTTATAACTAATTAAAATATTAAAAAACTGAAGACTAAAATGAGTTATTTATTTAAAATTTAAATAATGAATAATCAATTAATTTAATTAATGAGTTAATAGACTAACTAGAATGAGAAATTGTAAAAAAAAGAGTAAACAATAAAAGTCAAATTCAAAATAATTGAGTAAATTAAATAATTATTTAAAAACACAATAATAAATATTAGAAACAATTTATTTAAACTATAATTGATTATTTTACATAGCAAAGTGCAAAATCACATTAATTATCAATTATTTAATAAAAAAATTTAAAAAAAAGTCAATCAAAATATAAAACATTTGTGTCAAAGAGTGTGAAAACATTGCCAAATCAAGAGGCTTGAAGATTTTCAAACAGAGGCCACTTGACTTGTTTGGCGGTAGAGTATTGGGCGAAACCTACTACAACAAAACATTGGAATTTTTTTTATGTTTAATTTGGATCATTTTTTTGTAGTAATCTTTTATCCCTATAAATATGGTGTGTGTTTCTACAATGTAATTAATTATAGTTGATGAAATAAATACCACTATTCCACTCTATTTGTTTTTTATCACAACTATTGATTAGTGGGCGCATGATTGTGTTTTCCATTATGAGATCATCCATAAGAATAGAGTAATTATATTAGGGATCAAATAAAGGCCACCCATTAATCTATGTTGAACACTAAAGGGAACGATGGATTCTAGGAATAGATGGAAAGAAAGATAGTTGATATGATAATAGAGGAACGAAGAGGGTTTCTTTAAAGGACCACACCCCCTCCCATCGGGCCCCACCCGATATAAGAGGGAAATCTATAAATGATGGTTACCTAATTGATATATCCCCTTTGATCACCACTATCATTGTATAAGGAGTCACTACCTTCTCAAATCCCACTTTCAGCCACTACCCAGAGTAACTATCAAGAAATTCAAAAATCTAAGGGGATGATGTGCCACATTCTCCTTAAGTGAGCATGGAAACATTATTTCTCTAATACACCTCTACCCCAAATAAATTCCTCTTAATACTACATTGAAATTGAGATTATATAGAGATAAATGATTTTTTTTGGAAACAACATCACCCAAAAAACAACCCTCACTAAATGAAAATTGGTTATGGATATTGTATATTTGGAATAGAGCCATGAATCCATGTAGCATCCCATCCCAAACCCATTGTCTTATGAAGAGGTTGGGGTGGTACTAGTTTTAATTGAACTCCCCAAGACACCAATGGCTAAAAAAAATTCCTAGGTCTTATGCATCAGTTGGGGGATGATTTTCCCTACTAATGAAAACAATACAAAAACAATAAATATGAGCATTATTGGGAAAAAAATCCATCAAGGTAACATTTTATCATTTTTGGGATGATTAGGTTTGTTGAAAAAGTAGGTTTCCATGTTAAATTTTCAAGTTCTTGAGATGTTGCTAAGAATCCATGTTGACAAAGAACCATAACAAAGGAAATTTTAGAAGAAATTTGGGCCTCTTGATGTGGATTTTTTGAAGACATGAAAAAAGTTGATGGTGTTCTTTATGAATATGACGAGCTTCGTGAATGGCAGAAGATAATAGTATTTCAGTGGCGAAGAGCATTGTAAGTGGAGTTTCGCGGTGAAGGCACAATGGAATTGATGGAACGCTCTGCGATTATGATGAGCTCTGCGATCCGAAATATTTTCGTGGTGCTTCACGATATAGAGAGAATTTTTGAAATTTTTTGGAAACATCGAATTTGAGCTGACATGGAAGTGATTATGCGTGGAAGGTTAGAGGGTCAGTGGAATATTCTATAAAAAGACCTAAACCCCCGTGAGATAAGTATAGAGTTTTCCAAGATAAATTTGTTGCACTCAATCTATGAAGGTGGTTCGTGGTGGCAGTGTGCTTTAAAAAAGATAGGAGCTTCTTGGAGGCTAATCTAGCTTTTTGAAAGTGGTGTGTTCCATATTGGCTTAGTGAGTTTCGCGAAGGAAGTCACTTTGCGATGGCTTGACCTCTGTGATGGCCTAAGCTTCGTGAAGGCTAGAGATTTGCGAAGGACTGAGATCTATGAAGCAGTGTGCTCCACGAGGCAGCGATCTCTACAAAGTTGTGTGCATTGTGAAGATGTAGGGACTTTGAAAAGCCTTGTTTGAGCTTTTCAAAATTGGGAGCTTCACAAAGTAGGGTTCTTTGCGAAGGTATTTCCAATGGTTTTTTCCTAGTGATCAGAGACAAAGGGGTATTCATCAGTGGTTAAAATTTAGACTTCAACAGAGCATCCATCTATAATTATGGATATATTTATTAGTGAAAATTAAGTGACCTATAGGTCTATAAACTATGAGTGGATCTTATGAAGAATCAGAAAGCTCACTTAAATTGAGAGAGTAGTGAGTTCTCAAAATTGTGAGTCATTGTAAACCAGGAGGGACAGTGAGTCCACTTCAAACTTGTAAATTGTTTTGCACTTATAGTGGAATTAGTACATCATCACATCACCAGTATGCTCTTTGGATATAGCCTAGTGAGGGTGAACCAAGTAAAATTGTTGTGTCTTGTGCATGTTTTAATTTTTTTTCATAGTCATCACTGGGAAGGAGAGAGAAGAAAGTTTTTTCCAACGACGAAACATGATCAAAGGGGAATTTTTTTTAATATTTCATACCCTGATCCACCACCCCTCTCAAGGTATCTAGCATAGTGGACATAACAAGGTTTCAAACCACTATCTTATCAATAATAAAATAATGAAAACAAAATATAAAATAACATTATGAAAATATCATAGCAACAACAAAAATGGGAGATAATAATCTGAAGGAAAATAAGACTCAATGAAACCAAGTGGCGATCCCAAGTACCACAAAAAAATCATTTAGATAAAACACTCTCTACCATGCACAAGGTATCATGATGCATCTCTTAAGAAATACAAAACATTTCTATTTCCAATGTCTTGATATATGGCATATGTAAAGTCACCATATTGAATAAATAGGGGATGACTCTAAAATCAATAGGATTTCCCAAAAGACTCCCCAACCCATGAAACTTACATAATAACTTGTTATCAAAATTTATATAAAATTTATTAGAATAATCTAAAAGAGTTTATATAAAAACCATAAATAATTTCCATGGACATAAATAAATAAATTCTAAAAACAATTTCTCATCACTTAGCATACCCATTCCCATTTTTCCACAGACACACAGACAAACACACATGCATGCCCAATAATAGTTCCATACTCATTAATGGTCTCTAATAGTTTCACCATATCATCTTACGATGACCTAATTCTTAGTTTTCTAATGGAAAATACCCCTTATCCCCTGTCATGTATAAAAAAAATAAGTTTCCACAATAGCGCACTTTTATTATAAAGGGCATGTTAAAAATGATGAAATCACACTAAGAAATTATTCCCATACCATGCCAATATAGTTCATAGTAAACCATTATTCCCTGGTAATATTTCATCAAACAATTTTATTACAAAATAGAAAAAACATAATCTCAAAAACTAACATTTTAAAATTCAAAAAATGGGTTTTACAAAAGACATTATATCTTTTCAATTTGAAAATCATAAATAAAAAACAATTGTTCATTAATCAAACAATATTTCCAAAAAAATTATACAATGTAATCCTTCAGGTTCTATAATAACAGAGATGAAATTGAAGATACATACCTCTCAATAGATGGTGATAATAAAGAATAACACTATCCTATTATAGATATGGGATTACAAAATGTTTCCATAAATAGATTCAATTACATATCATCAAGATTACCATAATTGATCATAGATATTTCCATAATGAACTAGATATATGTTTTTTAGGTAGTGTAGAAGAGTATATCTAAGATCAATGGGAAAATACGACGACTTAAATACATTTACGGATCTCTAAAATAATTTAATTCTACAAAAATTGTCTCAAAATTAAAATGAATCACCTTGGGATCCTAGTGAAGAAGATAGGTTTGATACCCTTGGATATTAGTCAAAAAGTATGGGTTTTGGGGACTTAATACACATTAAATGATAATGTTATTATCATAAACTACATGTCACATTATTAGGTCACTCAATTATTCAAACAGTGCACTAACCATGCACATGAAACATGAAAAAGACAATTAGTTTCATGGTTTATATAGAATAGTTGGGAAAACCATGTTCCAACTATATGGTGATACATTCTCAGCCCCAAAACTCTTACAATTGTCTCACACAGTTAGAAAAACTATTTAGAATCATTCTTTTTTCTCATTTTACTTTGCACTGTTTCCCTTGGGCACTCGCCTAGTTTTTTCCAATCATTCACAAATATTTCGCCTACCCAGTGACACCAAAAACTTGTTTATTGGTTTTTTGGAGCCGGTGCAAATTTTTTACTAACCATGCATAAATAGTGTGCCTCTATAAATACCACCAAAACATTTCAAAACCTCCTAAAACATCGTGAAACATAACCCAAACATGATATGTGCTAAAAATACATATAAAGTGGGTAAATTACCCAAAACTAGGAATGTAACATACCCCCCCCCCCACCATTGGTATTTCCATTATAGGAATGTATAAAACCAGTGTTGTTATGGGAGTTATCTAGCCATTGTTCTAACATTTAATTTTCGGCCTCCCATGCCCCGCTTGTATATGACCATGCTTCTATAAAATTCATACTAAATATATAATTTTCACATGAAAGAGATTATCTTCCATATCCATAGTTTTTATTATAAAATGAATCAATGTTGCATCTAGTTCATGATCAATATGGTCCCATCAAATCACATGGTTAGGATAAGGTTGTACCACTTAAATTGATATACATAAAACACATTTTGAAAAAAACTGAAAATTTTTGGTAGTGCTAATTGATAAGCCACATAACCCCCATGTTCTACTATCTGTTAAGGAACAATTTTCTATGGAGAAAACATGTATTGTTTACCAAAATGGTGATCCCATTATATTGAATTGATTCTCAGGAAAACATGTTCACAAACCCCAAATTCTAATTTTCTTCTATGTTGATCCACACAAGATTTATGGAATCTCTGAGTGATCTCCATTCTATTTTTAATCAAATAAATTTTTCTCAATTTTTTAATGCACAATACTCTATCGAAAAAGTTATGTATCACCATATTTCACCCATCAAAGTGGATAATGATAGGTTTGAACATAAAATACATTTAAAGGATCCATATGTTTCAAGGCCTAATAAAAGTTATTATATCAGAACACTAATAGTACATGTTCTTCCAATGATTAACTATAATCCATTACACATGACCAAATTATTTGTTCAAATTTTTGGATTATACATCCATTTAGGGGTGATAAGTGGTGATCATGGTCAACTGAGTTCCAAGGGTATGATGTAAGGATTTCCAAAATCATGATGTTAACTTGGGGTCCATGTCAAGAACAATTGAAATAGGATCTCTTTGAATCACTACCACCTTCCTATTATAGATTTTGGAAGAATCCTATATTCTATTGGATTCATGAATAGGGATGAAGTGAGTCGAAATTGTGAGTCTATCCAAAATCACCCTTAGGGAATCGTGTTTATGTACAATTCTTGGAATACATGTCACAAAATCTATAGCTATTTTTTCCCATTTCAACATGGGGATTGAAAAATATTGTAATATAACAGCTGGCCATTGGTCTTCTGCCTTGACATGATAATTGGTGAGGCATTTTGAAACAAAATATAATTTTTTTTATTCATTCCATAACATAAAAAATGTACTCTCATCGCTTTATAAATATTATTTATTCCATGATTAACAACACATATCTAATGGTTGTATGTATAAATAAGTTATTCTTCATTTGTTGGAGGAACTACAATCCTATATCTAAACTACAACATAGATTTACAATCTAGCTTCCACCCCTCAATGCTCTCCCCACTATTGAGTTTTGGCCTCAAAGAAAAACAATCTAGATTATATTCCTAGGAATCTCAAACATGATCAACTAAATCAGGAACATAAGAAACTAGAATGAAGTTTACAATAGAACATTACTTATCACACTCTAAATGCATATCCTCTATTACTGAAATTATCTTCCACTAATCGAATGATTCTTTATTTAGATGATTATTTGTCTTCTTACATAATGCATCAACCACAAATTTCAATTTAACTGATGTATACAACACATAAATGTAAATTATTTAAAGATATTTCATCTGTCCTTGTTTCCTTAGATTCAAATACCTTTGTGAGATTTTTTTTAAAATAGTACGATATATAAACACTGTAAATTTATAACCAAAAATATAATGATCCCATGTTCTTAGAACATATACTATAGTAGATACTTCCAAATCATCTTTTGGGTAGTTCTTATAATGTAAATTTAAATGTTTTGAGCCATAATTTATGACATGATCACCCTTCCTAAGAAAATGACCCAACCAAGATGCTGATGTATTTGAGTAATATAAATACCCTATCCAAATTCCGGAAATATCAGGTTAGATAATGATGTAAATGAAAGACTAATATCTAGAAGAAATTATGTAATTAATTATTCAATTATAAAAGAACACCCTCTGTATAAATCTATTATATTTTATTTAATACATGAAAAATCATCAAAAATCAATTGGTAGTATCATGATAAGATAAGGAAATTGCATATATTAAAGGAATTATTTGGTGGTTCCCAAGAGACAAAAACTTCTCTATTTTTAGGATGTAAAAAACTTATTTTTCAGAGATTAATTGTCCAAGGAAATATACTTCATATATCTAGAAATAATACTTTAAAATACTATATTAAATATGACTTTCCCACAAGATACTCAACACTATAGTGAAGTGGTGTTCATGATTCTCCAGAGTTCTAGAATACACCATTATATCATCATTGAGTGTGACTACAATAGAGATGAGATACATTTTAAAAATTGAATTCATTCATTCAATATGCACAACTAGATCATTAATAAGGCCAAAGAAAATTACCACATATTCATAGTGACTATAATGGATCATAAAGGTTGTTTTGGAATATCCTCTTTCTGAACATGTAGTCGGTGATATCCTGATCGTATTTCAATTTTATTGAACCATGGGGATCCCCTAAATTGATCAAAAAAATCATTATACAGTTGAAGTGGATAAAAATTCGTTATCGTAACTTTTTTTAGGATTATGATAATCTACACAATTCCTAAGAGTTTTATCATCCATATTTACAAAAATAAATAGTTGTACCCATGGGGATATGGTAGGTTGAATGAGTAGTTTTATTTCCAATTCATCAATATTGACTTTTCATTCCCTCAATTCAGTTAGTTAAATACCATATGATGGGAGGGAAATAGGATTGGTCCCCAGTAGGTAATCAATCATAAAATAAATTTCCCTTCTGTGTGGAAACCATGATAAATTATTTGGAAACACGTCAAGAAATTGGTCAACTATTACTAGAAAATATTTATTTTCATTTTCACCCATAGATGCTAATGTAACCACTAACAACTAATAGAAGATAGTTCCAACATGTGCCACCAAATTTCATTCTCTTGATGCATCTACTTAATACCATATAAATATATGAAACTCACTCCCCATGAATAATATCCTATATGATCTTTGAATTTATTCAACCACTCCATTCCAAAAATCAATTAATTGATGTCTATCTCAAGGATAGAGAAGTCCCATACTAATTTTACTACATCGATAGTCATCTTACCTACTAGACCCTTAAAATCTTGACACTCCCATTTTCCATGTAGAGTTTTTAATTTCAAAACAAATAGACTCATCTCAACATGATAACCCATAAGATTAACAATGCAAGAAGAAATAATTTAATGGGATGTGACTATATCAAACAATGTGTACATAAGGGTAAAATTAACAAGAATCATACCTCACACTATCAATGGACGGGTTTGATCATCCATGTTCACCATCTAAGATCCATAAATCTGTTTAGTTGTTTTCCCTTTATATTTGATTCCTTGTTGATATTTTTTTTTGAGTCATGGTGTTCCTAGAATCACCTTGACACTCTTGGTTCTGAGAATGAGTATTATTTTGGTAAGATCTCACTTTTGAATAACAAGATATATGGGAGATATTATATGTACTCCCATCACCATGATTTGAAGTGTAATGATAATAATGTTGTATATGTACCATATTTCTATAGTTCTGAAATGATCTAGGTCATTTCATACAGTCTCTCTCGAGACACTCAAAGTAAAAACACCAAAAAAACATACTTAATTTTAATTTAAGTAGGGAAGGTGACTTGTATCATTGTTTGATTCTGAGATATACCACCATATTGGAAGTGGTTGTCCCTCTTCTTCTTATTCCCAGTATTTCAGTTCCCACATGTCACCCTAGGGATAAACATACCCAACAAATCATATTTCATGAGATATCTATTTGTTCAAAATTATCTCAATTTAACATCTATTTATAGTCCTTAAAACAAAAGATTTCAGTCATTGAGTAAAATTATAATCATATCCCAAACTCAAAAATACTGGCCTTCAAGGAGAACATGATGTTACTTCTTGTGAAAAAATAAACTTAGTTTATAAAATCAGTCACATATTCTATCACTAAGTTATTCTATTACTTTAAGGTTAAGTAATCCATTATTTTAGCAATCTAAAAGGTGCGAGGATTGAATTTATCATTAAAATATTCATCAAAATCCTCCCATGTCAATCCTTGTTCAACATTATACTAAATAAGTAATTCACACCATTGGTGTGCTATATCCTCAAGCATGAACAATTGCAAATTGACATCCAAGTTAGATGGGGTTCCAAGGAATTGCATACTGATTCATCATATTCTTCAACACCTCTAGTTTTTCATGCTATGAATCCCCTCAAAAGATGGATGAATTCTATTTATTCAATTGGTCATAATGATCCACTTTTCGAGGATCTAAGTTACATTTTCTTTTATCAATGACATGAAAATACTAAACAATTCTATAGGCTAATTGTTGATTCACATAATTCTCATGTTCAACCATAGTTTTTACTTGATATTCCAAACAATTCCTATAGAATCTAATTGGTTCCATATTCTATAATAGAAAAAACTCCACTTAGTCTCACTCAAAAAACATTAATTATTAAAAATTTGAATTCACTGTATTTACAACTTCCACACTCATTATTTTAAAAAGCCATCCATTTTATGATTTTTAAAAAAAATAATAATAATAAAATGATATATGATCAATGAAATATGAACTGGATTTCTAATAACCAATGCATGATATGTACTTCTAATTGGATAATCCCATGATGATGGGATGAAAACTCATCCATATGTTTGGTAAAACACTTATGTACACAAAACACATTAGTTAATTGTAGTTCAGTAAAATTTAATTAAATGTTTCTTTTTATACTATAAATTACATGTTCTAAATTTCCTATCATTTTTTTACCATGCTAAAAAGTCAAATAGAATAAAGAATATTGATACCATTTGTTACATCCCACACCTCATGCATTGGATTGGGAAGTTACTGGGGTTCTTTTAACCTTAGGTGGCATCCCTAAGAAACCAATGGATAAAAATAAATACTAAGGTCTTAAGGAAATATTTTGGTATTATTTTACCCATAAAATAAAACAATCTAACAACACATAATAGGATAATTCAAACCACTATATGATTCATGATTAAACAAAAAAATCAAATATAAACCAATAGTATAACACTATCATTTTGAAAATAGAAATGAGAGATAAAAAATATTAAAAGAATCAAATACATCATGTCACAATACCATGTTTCACCAAAATAATCTCAAAGATCAATATTCACCTCACATTCCAAAGGTATTGAGATTCATTTCTTAAGAAATATGATAGGTTCACCTTCCCCATGTCCCAATAAATGTCATCTGAAAATACGTGGATGTTACAAAGTGAAGAGTGAGTATAAACTTAGTCGGATTTCCACAATTACTTCCCAAATTATTCTTATAGGACAAGAATCAGGTAACAAATTTTATATAAAATATTTTTGAATAATAAAATATAATTTATGTCAAAAACACAAACAATTTCCATGGAAATTAATAAATAAAATGTTAAAATCATTTCATAATATTTGGCATACCTATTACAATATTTTCACACTCAAAATGACACACTCACACACATGAATTCTAAGTGACAATTCCCTACTAATGAACAATATCTCATCATTTCAACTTTTCATCATAAGTTGACTAATATTTAGTCTCCCTAATGAAGCACACTCTTAATCCTAGGGCTCATATAAGAAATAAAGGTTCCCAAATGACACATACCCATTATTCATTCCCATGATAAGAAAATATGAACTCACAACAACCAAGTATTCCAAATCCTTTCCATTCAAAATAAAAATAAACAATTATTCCTTGGGAACATTTCACCAAGGAATTTTCTTTTTTCAAAATGAATCACTAATTTTAAAACTAAAATTTTAACATTATAATAGTGGGGTTTTCAAAAAGACATAAATTTTTTCCAAAATTTAATTCGTAAAGTACAATTAATTCTATTCAAGAATTAGACTATGTTACAACAAAAAATCAAAAAAAATCCCTCAAGTTATAGAATGTTGGAGATATAAGATCAGTGACCAACCTCTCAACGGATGGTGACAGAGAAGAAAAAAACTATGATATTCAAGAACTAGTCTCACAACACCTTCCATTGAATAGATTAAATCACATGTAATCATGATTACCATAATAGAACATATATATATCCATAAAAGACCAAATCTATGATTTTTGGAGAGTTAAGAAGAGTTGATTTAAGAAGAAAAGGTAAGAATAAGTACTTACTGGTGATTATATATCTCCAAAATGAATTGATTCAAAAACTATTATCTATGGATTAAAAGGAATTACTTTGGGAGACTATACTTGAAGAGTAATTTGAGAAACTATGATATTTGGAAAAAATATGGGTTTTGGGGAATTAATCTACATTAAACCACAATTTAGTGTATTACTTGCACATTGGATCGTTAGGTCGCATGATTTTTCAAACCGTGAACGAACTATGCATGTGGTACTGGAGAGGATAGTTAGTCACATAGTTTGGAAAACCATACTCAAACCATTTAATGTTACTATCTCAATACCACACCCCTCATAGTTGGTTCAGATGGTTAGGAAAATGTGTGCAAACCGTTAATTATCAATTTATTTCCTTTACACAAATTCCATCAGGAAATTGAAAAGTTTTCCAAAACCATAACCCAATCATGCTCTGACCCAGTGACTCCAGAAACATGTTACACAATTTTCTAGAGGTAGTCCATGATTTCTTCTCACGGTGCACAAACTGTGCACCTCAATAAATACCTCCAAATAATATCAAAACCTCCCCAATACCCTTAGAACATAAATAAAAAATTTTATAAGCTTAATTTTTTTTAAAAAGGGTAATTTACTAGAAACTATGGGTAAAAATAACCATATTATTTCATCATATATAGATGGAATTATTTTTTGTTTAAAAATTTTCCACTCACTATACATGAAATTTTATGCTGGTAAATTATTACATGACACCAGGGTTAGGCATGAAGTTCTTGTATATTTTTTTTGATCTATATATATTAGTAATAAATGAAAATATAAATGAAATTAATGTGTATTTTTATCCATTGATAATACATTGAAATAAATATTGTATTAAGGCATTATATTAAATGATTATCATAGAAATGAATATTTTTCTTTCAGATCCATGTTTTTGGGAATGATAAATGATATTCATGGTTGTTCTGCCTCCGAGGTGGCATGTTTACGGGTGGTTTGGAAATGTTCAATGAGGAACGTCACCCATTCCATTTTCTATAGAGTCTGATTCTTGTCAAATTTACCATTCCTTTGTTTCGACCCATTCAGTGTCATTATCCTTTAAAGAAGGTTAAATTAACCCCGAAGGAACTGTTTGTCACAGAGGATGATTTCATGGGATTCAAGAACTCATGAAATCGGTCCTTCTCGAATGTAAATTCCTCATATGGTCTACAAAGGGTTTATTCATGGAGCCAAGAACTCCCAACGGCCCTGGTATCCATGATTCCTGGACCTTTTCTCCAAAGGTAGGTGCTCGTCAGCTGGAAATTTGGACAACGAAACATAAGGAATTCATTGTTTGAGAGGATGGGAGGTTAGGCTCACTGCACCCTTCCGGGGGATGATTGTTGCCTATTCCAGGACACACTTATAGATTTAAGTCGTGTTTATATGTTCATGAATTCTTGGTTCATTATCAAAGAGTGTGTCCATGAACTAACCCTGGTTTGAAAAATCATCGTAAACATGCATATATTTGATGATATTAAGGTGATTCTGACTTGAGCCATATTATAAGGCGCACTGGAGCTTATCGTAATCTAGGGGGAAAGAATGTTACTGGATGTTGGGAATGGTCCCATAAGGTGGGCGTCCTACATATCCCCGGGAGAGGAATCAGAAACCACATAGTCCAAATTATGTGGGGCTTATTCAAAGAAGCTTCCCATTTTATGGGACAAGATTGGGTGGACCCTTTTGTACGGGAACCCTTTTTCGCTTAGGCCTTATAGTAGGCATCCTATGTATTCTTTTTTGATCAGGAATCATATTTCTCGTAGTTCAGATGGTGTGGGGATTATGCATAGAAGCTGCCAATTTGATTGGGCATGGTTGGGTGGACCCTTTATGGATGTGAACCCATTTGAGCTCAGACCTTCTGGTAGGAGTCCTAAAAATCCTGATTTAATCATGAATTAGAGTTCTTGTAGTTTATATGGTATGGATGTAGTAATATTCACAAACCACTAAGCCCATGTGATTCAAGCTCCGTGTGAGAAACAATAGGATTTGAAAGATTCAACAATGCACATGCCTCCACCCCTATTGGTGGGGGAGGGAGAGCACATGGAGGAAGAGGCCGAGGTAATGGTGGTTGAGGGAATGAAGAAATGAACCTTTCCATGTGAGATGGTATTAAATGTCATGCGGTCCAACATCAAAAGATTGGGGATTTACCTTAGTGGGAGGTCACTGAATTATGTTCTTGGAAGGGGATGATTTTCATCCTCGTCGAAGGGGGGAGCTAACACAATCCCTTTGACATATCACTATTCCTCCTTGAATGGAAGAGTAAGTGATCACCCGTATTCCTCAGAACTAGGAGGTTCATGTTGGTATCCCATGGATGGGATATGGGTTACCATGGGAATGTAGCCTCACAGGCATTACCGAAGCCAGCACCTTTGTGGGTAGGGCCTTCGTTACTCCACTTACCTTGGGTATATAGACTCAATGGGGCACACTAATACACCTGATGGTCTGATCATATTGGTCTGATGAATATAAAGGAGGCTCTACCCTAATTCCAAAGGACTGGTTAATGGATTGACCATGGAGGACTAGACGGTAGTGGAGTGGTGAGGTTGGAACTGGTGGGGCAAATACCCGAAAACACCCCATTCAACATACAAAATTTTTATGCAGGATGGGGCAGGGTCTGCGTAGCATAGTAGTATGTGGGAAGAGGGTCCATCCATGTACCAATGTGGTACACAGACATGGGTATTTGAAACAATGTACCATAGTGGTACGTGGACCATGCCGCCTCTTTGGGTTCCATCTACGTACTGATATAGTACGCAACGTCGTGTTTAGTCTGTGTAGCAGTACACAATGCAGAGAACCATATTGAAGGGGGGTTTTGGGTATCATTGTTTGAGGGGAGTTCATTCGTGAGAATCCCTTGGTTCATGGTTTATAAGTTAGGTTCTAAGTTCTATTATTTTTATTCAATTCCCCAATTTTATGGTTCGTGGCTGGATGTACCTGCAGAGGGAGTGGTTCAAGGTTCGTGCATTTCCAATTAAACAAGACAGTAGCCAGAGTGAAGCCTCTAAGTCTTCGTCAAGCATTCATCATCTATCCTTCTCTCCATATTTCTCCTTCTCTCTATGTGTCTTCATACTTCTACTATGCTCCATTTATAGAGCACTGAAGCGATCATATCTATTTTGTAACAAAACACCATTTGAGGAGGGCTATAGAAGAAATATCATGAACCATGGAAGACATAGTCAAATGGGGTTGGCAGAGGCTTTGTTCTATGATAATGGTTCATAAAACCATACATATTTGATTCATCTATGAACTGATGGGTTCGCGGTATGGTACGTGGACTGGCCTTATGCACAAAATACCTTTGGTTGACGTGGTTTGCGGTTTGTCATGCTCGCTAGCCATCACCTCACGGGCTAGCATCTCGCAGATCGTCTCACATACCTAGGGGTTCGTGATCCATCTGCTCTACGTACCATTCTTGATTATGGTTCGCGGGCCACTTAAAATCCATGAAAACATTAATTCCTTCATGTTCCTTCCAATAATTTCAAATCAATTTTAGTCCTTTCTCCTTGATATACTTGTAGAAGCACTTTCTTCATTATAAAAAGTGATTGTGGGGGGGATTTTCTCCTCTTGTAGGAATTTTCAGGACCCTACAATGGTTATGGAAATTCATTATGATATAGAGATAAAATAATTTTAGGGTGCCTCAATTAATAAGAAAGAACATATTTAGTTAGTTTGAATAATTATTCAGAGGTAGTGTTTTAAAGCCATTGTAAATTTTTACCCCAATGATATAAATACTAATATTGGAAAACATCATTTAATGGGGTTTCAAATGAAGGAAAATACCTTATCAATTAATTAGTTATGAATTATTTTGTAATGTAAATGATATTTTCACATTTTTTGTAAACTAATTTTTGTAAACATTATAAAAATGTGTCCAAAAACATTATCAATTTTTTATAATTACCACTTTGTAATTTTTTATTATTTAGTCATTTTATTAATGTAAAGAATGTATAAAAAATATATTTGACAATATCGTTTTATAATTATATAATTCACATAAAAATAAGGATGTAATTAAGGATAGGATGGATATGATTTATATGGGAATAAATTAAGAGTTCACTTTTGTGAAGGGTGATAGAAATAGTTTTCTTCCTCCAATTTCTTACACTCTATCAAAGTCAATGATATTTATGTTTTTATCATCTTTAAAATTGAAATGTTTTACTAGAAGTATTCATTAACTATAAAAATGATCATGATCATGATTTATTTTTAGTTGTAGGTCTTAAAATAACATGGATATCATGTTTATATGCAATATTTAATGCTATTAGATTTAAAATGCATTCGATATAAAAATAGATAACACCCAGTAATCATTATTTTTGTATTTTTCAAAGATATAGGTACTAAATTTATAGACCTGGTGATGTTACCAAATATCTATAAGAAATAAATATAATATTATGTGAATTGGATATGTTATTCCCACAATTGAATTATTTTTCGGTTATCTATCTGATGTGGATAATACTGGACTACCAAAATGTCATCGCAAGGGGTGGTTTATGGATGAAAGAATTTATAGAAGATATGTTTACATAATTTAAAAAAAATCATTCGGTCAGTTTCATATTTATGTTTTTTATAATTTTATAGAAGTTATACAGTGTGTTGAAAATCAAAAATAAAATTTTCGGTACCCAAATCAATCAATAGATGAATAATGGATATCAAATATAAATAATAAATAATTTAACAAATACTGTACAAATTATACATTTATAGAGTTATATAGAAATGATAATACAATTTTATAAAGCATAAAATTGATATCTAGATGACCATACATACATGTAATATATTACAGCGGTTATATAATTATTTGTTTTCTTTCTATAAAAAGAAACATTAATATATTTCAACACTTGGGAGTAAATCTTGTTACTAAAGTGATCCATGTATCTAGTACCAAGGATAGAAATACAACTTACATGAATTTTTCATAATTTTTAATCATAAATAAATAATAGAGTTGGATTATATAGATTTCAAAGTGCCAATTTTTAAATGAAAATGGATAGATAAGAAGAGTGAAGTTAAAACTAATGAATTGGAAATCCTAAATTTTATTTTGTTAAGGAATTGTACCAAGATGAATCTATTATACAAGGATCATAAAGATATATTAATATTTTATTCCCTATATCCTGTAAAAAAATATTCAATGGTTTTGTGAAATGACTAACACAACTTCAGGATAAAATGAAAATGTTATTCAGGGTAACACTTTCAATGGGATTTTGTAATCATTTCACAATGATTAAAATATAGATGATGTCTTATTTGTCTGAGTAAACCGTATGGAGGGGATTTGGATAGATGATAGAGTTTTTTATCCCTTTAAATATTACAAAATTATTAGTGTAAAATGAACATATCAATTTCTTGCGATTAGATTTTTTTATACTATGTGTTTCCTTATCATATTACATGTTAACTATTGTATCTTTTGAATCTAAATTATATTTTATCTAGTTTGATAGATAATAGACTATGCATCTTCTTAAAGTACTATTCATGATATATTAAATTGTTGTGAATTAAATATTGGTGAAAAGTTATATGGTAATAAATATAATTGATGTTATAGAAAACCTGGAGGTTATAAAAAAATTATGGTGATAAAGTTGAAATAAAAATTAAGTATAATAACATGAAACTATTATTTGATATTATTAACATGTGATGTAAAGGTAAAAAATTAGGTTGGATAGAATCTATGTGGCTAACCTATTACCATTGATCAGTCAATTTCATTAATCATATTAGTTTTAGTACATGAATGAAAATGAAGATTGATATAGGAACTTGGAATTATGTTATGCCTGTATTAAATATTTTTGGTTCCAAACATCACTTGAATTAAGAAATGGACATCGTTGGGTAAACCGAAGGAATTATTTGGCTCGATGGAACATTCCAGAAAAGCAAAGGCAGGTGTGCGCATGTTTCAAGAAGTGCATGAAAGATTGAAATCTTCACACGTGACTCTTCAATGCCTTATGCTACATAAAACTTCTCATTATGTGTAGTTTACTCAAAAGGATAATTCAGATACACACAAAAGGATTACGTTGTACGAAAGACCCCATGTCGCATGTAAACCTCTTGCATGCCCAACATGATGTAAAAGCAACCCTTTTGTGTATTCCAAAGTCAAAGTCATGAAAAATACCTCTTCCATGACCAAAATATCATGACTCATTGCTGAAGGATTCATATATATATATAAGGCCACCGACTTCTTCATAGGGACCCTCAAAATGTCGAACCATCATTGTACTTCATGTGATAATGATATTTTGTGATATTTCAAAATACATAGAACCCTCAAGGTAGAGATCATGCCTGAAAAGTTACCTATGGGTCGTCCCTTGAGTGGTTCCATAGTTTTGTAATCCTCACCCAATCTATTTCATCCCATATCAGGTGTGAGCAATGGATCCATATTCCCACAACCTTGAACAACACACAACACTCTAAAGTTGTACACAATACTGACCTTGTGTGCACCCCCTCTTGGATTCTACATGAATTTCATCTATGTAGAAGCCTTATGTTTAAGATCCACTTGAGTGAAACCATCATGCCTCTTGTTTATAGCCCTCTAGGCTTGATCACAAAAACTTTTTGGTCCCTCTCAAGTCATCCCTTAGTCCCCTTGCGCATATGTTTCCCTACATTTTTCTTCTTAGAATATGTACAGTAATGCCCATTGATTCGCTATATAGGGTTTCTAACATGGACATTGCGATGGACCACTCCTCCACACCTTTCCAACCTAGCATGTGGAGGCCATTAAATTCCATGTGTGAATGATCTACAGTTATGTATTCCCAAGGGGTAATGAGTTAGTCCCCCTTGTCCGAGATGCATGAGGTAAAACTGCCTAGAACCAATTTCCTCACCAAATGATGTTAAACTTTGATATAAACTTATAAATAAAATGAAATAATACATGTGTATGAGTAGAATAAAATGAGATGTTCCTCATGCAGAATGAGATCCTCCTCACATGGAATGACATCCTCTGTGAAAGGAATGTCATCCTCATAGGCATCCATCATGGAGTAAACCCCTAAAATTTATTGTATGAGGAAGCACTTTTTCTTCTCTTCATCCCATCCTAGGATGTATCCTGATATAAAACAATATGATAATATCTTGGTCAAAAAAATAAAATAAAATATGGGGACACTCGAAAACCTATGTCTCTCCCTTTGGGATTTATCACCTCGTCCTCCAGTGGAAAAAGTGGATCGTGTGATATTCAGGTTCAATGCAACCTCTTGTTTCTCTCACTGAGAATGCCTCACATGGAAATAGATTATTAATGATCAATACATAAACATGATCCATAAAATCAAATGGTCACTCTCCATAGGTATAAGTCATAAACATTCAACCAAATTTCCCTCTTCTACATGCAACCCCAACAACATCCTATCTATCCAATAGGGACACTTCTACGCATTATACCCAACCAAAATGGATGATATAATGTGTAATCCCCACCAAATTCTCTATTTCCATGGGCCTCTTCCTCTAGAGTGAGCCCTAATCTCCACTCCTAGGGGTGCACCTTCTCAGTCCACCTTCAGCGGTGTCTAAATCAACCTTCACAGTGTGAATTATTCTCTTTACGGGTCACACTATTAGATTCACCTCTACAGGTTGTCCCAATCCCTCCAATGGTAAAACATTAGGTTTTTCCTTCATAGGGACACCCCTCCATGATCTACCTTGATGGTTAGTTCTGATAAATCTTACTCCATCACTACAAGTTGTTAAACTCACAACCTGAGTCATAAATATAACTCACTTTACACAGGGGATGACAGGGGTGAAATCCTTGGAAAATATGCCTTTAGTATCAGATACCCCATGATTGACAAGGGATTCCACAGGTTCTTCACCCAAGATGCCTCCATGAGACACTCCTATAAGGAAGAATACATGTGAACAGTGTTCTAAGCATCCAGACATATCATAAATGACCAACATGAATACTCTCCTGATGGAAGGTTGATTCACTGTTGAGATCCCTTTGAATGCTCAGAACGAAGCAGGGCAATTAAAAAACATCAACTACAATATGAAATTGGTAATGAGTTCTATAAACATACTTAACAATGAGAGAGACCTAGACTAGGAGATGACTTCCAAGGAGGAATGTCAATGTTGCAATCTTTCATGAAACCATCCCCTCTACAACGTCATCCATGACAATGGCTACTAGGAATCCATGCCATGTCACACACTTAGAAATAATTCAGAGGAGGGTGATAGACACCCTCTTATGATGATATGAGTATAAGGGGTAATTCCCATTAGGGGTATGTACCACCAGGACCTAGAGGCTTTTATACCTCACCGAAACTGCCACCCCAAGGGCTTCGCAGGGAGAAAATATTCCCCACTCTAAAGATGAACCACTTTGGGAGCCTATCTATGGAGTGATCCTATGACTCTCCTCCCTATGACAAGAAGATAGGGGATGGTTGATTCATTTTGGCTGTGACTACTACTCAGGTGCCACCATGGATTTCTCCCACCAGTCCTCAACAATGATAGTAGCGTATAGTCCTCTAGGATAAAGAACAAGTGGAATGCATCCCTACTCTTCTAGCCCCAATCCAAATGACCCGACATATACATCAGACCAATGATAAGAAGGATTATAGTCATGGGGAATCATATTATATTTCTCCAGAGGATATTTCCACCCCATGATTATCTGGTCAGATCCCTACCATTATAGAGTAGGGACCCATCAACGTCCGGTAGGGATTGAGACCTCATCCTCCCTATTAAAAGGTTAGATTGACTTTTTCAACCACTAACGTCACTAATATCCATTACAAACTACCTTGTGATGATGATATTTAGTATGTAGGTCCACCCCATAGAGTAGGTAGCCATTGTGGAGGTTCTCCCTAGTCTCTCACTCAACATGCAGGCCATCCACATGTTCCCAGCATAAATCAAAGCATCGGTACTCCTTGCTTCATTGATATCCTATATGAATGTCCTCCCTGCACTTATGGTTCCTGATACCGAGGTCACCCCAGTTTCATATACCATCAGTGCCAAATGTTTCCTCACATTATTCCCATACTAAGTAGTGGCCCTCCCGACTCCAATTCCATCCTACATGGAGGTCCTACACGTGTAACAAACAACAAGAGTAGAGGTCCTACCCACTCATTCAATGGCCAAAATGGAGGCACTCCCTATGATTCCACCCACCAAAAAGGAGTTCATCCCTATGTGTTTGGAACCCAGTACAGAGGTCTTCCCCATACTCGTACTTCTCAACATGGGGGCCCTCCCCATGTCGAGTTTGATCAAGGAAAAAGCTCCCCTCACACTTCAACCCACCAAATAGGATTCCCTTCCCCCTATAAAAATCAATATCGTGGTCCTCTACATGTTCTCAAGGATCAAATAAAATTTTGTCCATACTACATCAGCACCCAAAGAGCATTTTCTCCCCGCACCATAATTAACTAGCATGAAGTTCCTCCCCATACCAAAAAAAATTCTAACAATGAAAACCATCCCATGGAAGAAGGGTGAAAAAAATACACCAAAGGAAAAAACTCTGGAAAGAGATATGTTATTTTTAATCTCATTTTCTTCTCAGATTATGAATTAGAATGTGATTTAGTGATGGAACATTCACCCTTGTCCTCTCCAACATATTCTAGGGATGGAGCCTGAAGGGTGAGAATAATATTCCTAGAAGATGAGATGCACCAAATCCTTGAATCCTTTCATTAAAACATGTTGGAGGAGGAATATTTATATCCCATCCAAGGTCTTGTAGTGCAGTAATCTCTATCATCTCCAATTTCATTCTCTACCTCTACCTCTACCTGACACCACAAAGTGTTTTTTTGGGGATTTAAAATACAATGATAATCTGGTAGAACCACATATGAACGTCACCTCCCTTCCATATGAGGCAGTGGTAAGCACCCAATCCTATAAGGATGTGATGATGAAATTGGTGCCACCCTAGAGAGATGATCAAACGTGTAGTAATTAGTCCGCTCACATAACGGCTCCTCCATCAGGAAATCCACTGCCACACCAATCCACATAGGTTCTATCGCCTATTTCTTATCCATAACTGATCAATGCTTGGTTGAAATATGATCCATGCCCCACCTCTAAAAATGGAATCTTGTTGGTCACTCTTGATGCCAATCAGTTTTTGATGGTGTTTTGGCCAATGTGGTTTCAAACATTAATTTTATGGTGTCCCTAACAGATGACCAGGTCATGTGTTTCTACCAAACCATCTGGGAGACACATTTTCAGCACCATGATCACCAGTTTCTCTACCTAAGGATCTATGATCATTTTTATGCCATCGATCATCAATTCCACATGGTTGAGTTGGAAGAGCTCCCAGTGACTTAGCACTCGGTGTCACTAGGTTACTACAGGGACCTCAAAAAATGATGCACCCAATGCATGATTGTTATCTGAAAAATTATTGAATAGGAATCAACATATGTGAAAATTTGAGTTTGTGGAAAATATTATACTCTCCAATTCCATCTTATCATAAGATAGGTAGACATATCTGGTGATATCGAGGATGTGTCTCTAGTTATCGTCATGGTGAACATGGTTGTCCCCGATATATCTTCTATGTATGGGGAAACTGGTGTAGGGATTAATAAATATAACCCACCCTTAGATTTGTGTAGTGTCAGGAGGACCCTAAAAGTGTCTGCACTCACCTGCAAATTCTAGAACTCAGCCTTGATGAACCCTCTCCATCATTACCAATTGGTCAAAATACCAATAATTGTAAAAAAAAATATTGTGACCTCCAAGCCTTATAATCTATCTGATGTTTTATATAAGATAGTGGATAATCTATTTTTTGTTTACCTATATTAGAATATCATATATTAGAATAAGATCATAAACGACCTCCTTGTGGAGTAGTTCCCGGATTACGGTGTACCTTGATAGGACTATGTTCCTCTTGTACTACGGTAGTAGGGTAAGCCAAAATTACTTCTCTTCCATATGTATCAATCAATCTTGGTAATTTCATGCATCCTGATAGGTTAGAATCTAGAGTTTAGGTCAAATTACCATTGTATGAACCACCAAATCCTCCAAAGCTACATGATAATATCCCTCAGGGTCCAGAAAAAGTCATTCCATAAGTGGCAGCATGAACCACTCATAAAGAGGCTCCATGAGACATTGACCCTTCTTTTAGGTTTAGTGATACTATCCACACATTCGTGGTTAGGGATCCCTACCCAAACAGGAGCCCCCACTAGGATGATCTGACAACTATCTCAATGCTCACATGAAAACCCTTGAGATTGGAAAAGTGGAAATCCCACCTGATGGAAATCTGTACATAGCTTGGGAGGATGGTATGAGAGTAGCCACATATTTTGGGAATCCTACCATCATCCCCTTCAACGGGATTGGTGAAACACCGAAGCATTTGTCCCACTTTATCTAGAGGTTTAAACCGTTGTTTGTAACCCCAGAGAAGCACGAATCCATCAGGATCAGATATTTTTTATAGGCATTGGAAGGGTGCGTGTTTCTATGGTGTATCCAGTTACCCATAGTGTCAATTACTTGATGGGAAGACCTCCACATGAAATTTCTTTACCAGTTCTATTACACAACACATAAGACAATTTTTCTATCCTCTTAATGTAAAAAAATTCTAGATGAGTGCATCACATTTTTTGTCGTTTTATTGAAAGGTATCACATATTCACTTGATATGCCCCTAAACCAAGATAAGTTATAGCCGATGTGTGTGGTGAATATAAATATTGAACTACTTCCCTCCCTCATCACTAATAATTTCCCAGGTGGATTTAGGAACATCTCTAATTAGGACCAGTTCCTAGAGGAAGCCTTGTAGCAGACCAAGTAGGCACATCCATTTCCTATTCCACCTCCTTCAAGAAGTTCTTCCAAAGTAGAGACTACCACTGTAGAACATGGGGAAGCCCAAGATCCATCAAAGTGTTTACTGATAGAGCTTCCCCAAGTGCAGCCATAGCAAGTGGAGTAGCCTCATCAAGCTCATTCTTCCCTGGTGTAGAACCAACAGGATCCTCATTTCCATGTGTATCCTCTTAGATGAAGCAATGTGGCTCTAGCCCTGTGTTAGGATCTAGCTCCTCAGTAGGACCATGTTCCTATAACTCCATTCCTAGAAAGGAGGAACTATACCATTTCCTTCATAGAGGATCATGTTCCCATTATTTCTACAAGGCCATAGATCAAGGGGTTGTGAAACTACCGGAATGTAGGAATCCACATGATTCTTAACTCACTGATCGCCTTGACCACTACTCATACAATAGGATAAATGGACAAACCATCAACAAATTCTATGTTTTCAAAGACTATATCTAGAAACAAGTGGATAATGATATCGTTAAGTTGGGACGTTTACCTACAAAAATGGCATGTGTCTCTATCAAACGTCATGGTGATAGGAAGGGTGAATGATATTAGGCTTCCAACCATGATACCTAGAACTATGATGACTGGTTGGTTTGCAGGGAAGTTTCTCAAACCCATGAGGTCATCTACACCTACTTAAGCTGGCCTAAGTCTCTTAAATTTTCCAAACCTTCATTGGATGATGCTTCTATATCCACATCACAGCCTTCCACATATCAACATATGAGATTCCTATAACTAAAGAGAATGAAAATTCCCCTGCCAGTGTTGAATCCTTCCCGCACTCTTAGATATTTCATGCCTAAAAAATGGGCATCAATCCCAATGTCTCTCCAGCATTGAAAGACTCCTCTAAAGATGGATAAGAGTATGTCTTCATGATTACAATTGAATTAGTAGATCCTTACATGGTTACCGACGATGAGGAGCAGTAGGAATGCCCTTCGAGTACCTCTAGTCGATACCATAACAGAAGGAGTCAAGGATATGTAAACCATAAGAATGATTAGATCAGTGATCCAAGCTAATAAAATCATTCTCCCTAGATTAGACATCCGGTTCTGTGTTGATCTCATCATGAAAAGTTCATCTATCCCGTTCTTTCAGACCTTATGCCACCACTGACTATGCTACTCGGCCTGAATGAACAACCAAAACTGCACCATGATTAGTTGCATCTAGTTAACAGTAGTCCCCGGACAGCCGATAGTCAGCAATTAGTACTTCTATGCGAGTTTCACAATGATTAGTATGACATTACTAGCACCATCCAAAATACAATGGTTCATACAACAGTTCATTTTGTGCCTCTGACCAAAGACCAACCTTCAGCGGATAGAAATGTGCATTTGGCATAGAACTATGATGTGTTAAAGTAGTTTTCCATCATTCCTACATAGCTCTCGAACCTCAATTACCTCCTCCTATTTTAATAAATGAGTTAGGACCTCGCATAAGAATTGAAATGTTCCCTCTAGTTCTAAACAAAGGTTGCATCCATAGATACCTTCTATATTATGGAGTTCGAACAAGGTGAATACCAAGATATCATCTCATTCTCTAGAGAAGATGAGGGATACCTCATACAGGGGAATATTTACCCGATGTAGATCACCATCTAGTTATATGAATAGGAGGTTTGTCACTATTTATTAAACATAGGTTGTAGGATCAATCTTATCATGATCTAGTTGTTTTGTAATTTAGGATTGACTGAAGAAAACTTGAGCCCCTCTGACATGATGATTCGTGGCTATGAAAGTATTGAGAAAATACCATTTGGAAGAATCTTTCTAAAGTTATAATTCATTTCTTTGGTAGCAAACATATAATTCAGGGTTGGAGCACAGGATACAACCTAATACATGTTGATGGGTAGGCTCTTGATCCATCTGTAGGCATCATTTCCCTCCTCATATCACCAATACCCCAAGTACTCCCTACATGGTTGAGTAGGTGTGATCTAGGGTGATTCATCTCCCTTAGACTCTTGTGAATCATTACATATAGATGTAGTTCACTACAAGAGAGAAGATAAGTAGGTTTAGAACAATGAATTCAAGCAGAAAACCTTTTTAGGTAGCATGTGGACTGGTTTGGATGATGCATTCATCCTCCTAGTTCATTAGTTGGAGGATACGATTCTAGACTTGGGAACTTACTTTTCATATATAGAAGGAAAGGGTGCCACATACCTAATTAAAAATAACATTATAATATTACCTCAAACTTCTATATAGGTTTTTCTTGGTTAAAAACAAAAACCCCTACCCCAATAATGTACTGATATGTTCATCCCATTGATATAATTGTACATAACTCATGATGTTTTCACCAAGATGGGTTGAAATGACATAATCTGACCCACCACCATTTCTTTGACATCAATCATGGACCCTGTGGTCGATGAACAGATGGAATTGTCATAAAAGCTTCTATCTTCATTGTTTCAGTAGTTAAATTGTCAACATGGGAGGACTCCATATCTAACCAAGCATGCACTAGTGTTCCCCTAAAATCAGTCAACTTGGATGAATAATCTCCTCCCACTAATTTTCCTACCTCAGAAAAAGAAGATGATTTGGTAGACACTACACTCCAATTGAATAGGCTATATACACCACCATCAATGAGTTTGTGTAGGTGAACCTTTGTAATGAGGTAGATGCAAGGCCAACGCTCATTGGAGTATCAGTTCCTACAGAGGAACAAAAATAGTGCATGGACTTCTAAAAGTATCATCGTTATATTTTTTCCTAGAGTTGTGAAATGATTGTTGGACTAGACCCTTAGTTCTCCATCCACCATTCTGGTCTGCTAGTGAATCATCGTAGGATCAAGAAGCCTCCCAGGAAAACACACCCTTCTCATCGTGCTAGGGTCGAGGATCAGTTTGATGAAATCATCAAATACAACATCATTAAGGAGGTTCAATACCCCAAGTGGCTTACCAAAATAATTCCTACTAAGACAAAGAATATGAATATCATAGTATGTATTGACTTTCAGGACCACAACTATCAATATCTGATGGATTATTTTCCCCTTCTCCTGACAGATATATTGATTGATTCCATACCTATGTTCCATGATCTCTCTTTTATGGATGGATATTCTAGATACAATAAAATCTAGATGGACCCAAAATATGAGGTCTCCACCTCCTTTAGAGAACCATAAGGGGCCTTATATTACCAAGTATTTCCCTTCACTGTGAATAATACAAGAGACAATTATCAATGATCCATGCACCATATTTATACACAGATCCTTTAAATGCTAGTGGAATTCTACCTGGATGATTTGGTGGTCAAATAATGCCAGCATTAGGACAATATCATAGATCTTGAGAGTGTTTTCAGCTTCCTCCACTCCTAAAATCTAAATTGAACCCTATAAGTGTGCCTTAGGGTTTACATTTGGGGAATTTCTCAGCTTTATTTTTAGATTAGAAGGAATCCAAATTTGCCCATAGAAGATAAATTCCATTACCTAGATGCCTCCTCTGATCAACATGTGGGTTCTCCAAGGCCTTTAAGTCCACATAGCCTATATTCATCAATTAATCAAAAATCTGGCCGGCATGTTTAACCCTTTTTCTAGGATCATGAAGAAATGAACCATCTGCTAATTGGATGAAAATTTCCAAGAAAAATTTAAGGTATTCAAGAAGTATCTTTTTCAATCTGTGGCATTGATTCCATCCATCTCAGGGAAGCCTGTAGTACCCTATGTGATATCCCTAGAACAATTAATTAGTTCCCTTCTTTCTCAGAAGAAAAAAAGGTTTAATGAACAATTTAAACTATATCATTCATGTGATCCTTAACACAGAGTCTAAATACTCCCATAGTGAGAAAAGCTTCCATCCACTGGCTTCTATAGTGAAGATGTTGCAACATTATTTATAGTATCATGAGATACATATGGTGTCCCATGTGGATCTACTAAATTATATCCAAACTCATCCAATGTTGATAGGACAACTAGCATACTAGGCGGTAATCCTCCAGCAGTTCGACATTAGTTTTTTCCCAAAGATGTCTTTCAAGTTGAAAGCATTGGAAAACATTATTGCCACCCATTCGGTCCCTAAATATTAACCATTGGATGTTGATTTCCCAAATTAGTCCATCCATTTAGTGGAATAGGTTATTCCATGTTGGAAGATTAATGTCTATAGTCCCTCCCATAGCCCAACTAATATATTCCTCAATAATCCCAAGATCAATAGAGTAGGCCATTGATTTTCTTCATCACCCCAATGATGGTTTTCCTACCTTGATAATCCCTGTTACTGGAAGGCTACACCAACAATGAGAAAGAGTATCAAGCTCTCATTACAAGTCTCAATATTTCCCTTGATATTGAAATCACCCGCTATTATGTGAAGGGAGACTCTGTGTTAGTTATCAAATAAATCATTGGTGATTACACCATTGTGAATCCTAATATCAATCTCATTCTAGAGCACACTCAGTAGTTGATGGACTGGTTCCCTTCTTAGCCATAGGTGACTCATGTTCCCTAGTTAAAGAATGGTTGAGATGATTCCTTGGATATCCTAGCCACATATCAAACAAAGCCTATACAAGATGATCTGTTCATTCATGTGGCACATTGAAGGGTTATCACTCATGTCCATCCAGATGATGATGAATGACTGAAGGTAAACCACTGGACATATTATGCCTCCACATCAAGACCTCTAGATCACATAGAAATAGTAGAATCCTCTGACTGGACGACTCCTTTTGTTGATTATCTTCAGCACATCACTCTACCACCACACAAAGTCGAATGTGAGAAGATTCATTGATGTGTAGTGCAATACACCATCCTGAGTGGTCCCAACCTTGAACACGCTCTCTATAGAAGTGGGTTTGATAGAAATATCCTCCATTTTATTCAAGTAGATTATATCCATTAGGTAATCAAGAATTCCCTGATTGGTCCTATGGTGCTTATCAGGAAATAATGAAGCACTATCACTAGATTCGAAGGTTGAGCATCTTTTGGCCAACCATGGCCCATGACTATATCGATTTCTCCATGATGTCTCACACATTTCAGATCCATGTTAATTTTTTGTAGACCCCTAGATCCCCTCCATACTATAATTTATTCTTATCCCTTTTCAGTCTATGGACTTGATGTCATGGCTCTGGTTCAGAAATGGAAACCTCACCAATGCTGGTTCATTCTAACTGCGACATATTTCTTTTCCATGTGGGCGGAAGCAATTCCTCTCAAGGAAGTGAAGGAACAATTAATTTTTTTAATTCATGTTCTCCAATATCATCCATCATTTTGCATTCCGTCATTCTATCCTCATAGATAACACTAAATCCTTCTGAGTAGGTGACTTTAAGAATTTTTAGGCTTTGTAAAACATCTGGAGAAACCATACATCCCACTATCATGTACAGGAAAATGGGAAGATTGAGGCGTACAAAAAAACCTATTGAAAATTATTTAGAAGTTTTTGGGAAAGAACAATAAGATTTGGTTGGACAATCTTTCCAATGCACTCTCAAATTATTAAAAAAATAACTTAAATTACACACAGGTGAATCTATATTCCCTAGTGTATAGAGAAGAGGAAATCTTTCCCATTTATATCTAGTTTATGTCACCCTGAATTGATATCTATGATCAGTAGATGCCAGATAGAATGGAAAGTTTTCATCTATATGAGCTAAAATCTCTTGAATAAAACATGCTTCAGGCATTGCATAATCTAGAGAGACACCTGAAGAAGATAGAGATAAAATTAAATGAGAAGTTTTTTCTCCACTCCTTTCATTAGGGAGACATATTATAGGCTCTAAGAACGTCTATGATACCCATTAAAAGCCATTAAAGTTAGATCCCAAGTGGGAAGGACCCCAATTCATTAATAATGTATATCCCAATGGTGCGTACTCTTTGATCAATATGGATAGAGAATGTATCACTCTTCCAAACAATGCCATGTCCCTCAAGAGAGACTTCACATAAGGATCCCTTTATCATCTCTGCAACAAGATGTTAAACTGGTCTGTATCATCCAAATTCCATGATGGTAAACTATATAAAATTTCATATCTATACAACATGACATTAAAATATTATATATCATCTTATGTTCCATGATGACAATCTATGTAATATTTGTTGTCTCCACAAAATGATATTGAACTACATTGTATCATCCATGTTGCATGACAAAAATATTCATAACATTTCTTAACTATAAATTTTTTTGTTAAATTATGCTTTATCCTGCTAGTTTCATGATGATAAACTAATTAAAATTTCTTGTCTTCCAATATGATGTTAAAAGATGCTATATCATCCTTGTTTCATGATGTTAAACTTCATAATTTTTCTCTTCCCTACAACAAGTGGTTAAATTATGCTACTGTTGTTTGAGTTGTACGAATTTAAATTGTATATCCTCAGTCCAAGCATCATGAATTTAAATTATATGTGGGTTTCTCATCAAAATGTGTCATATGGTTTTGGTCCTACAAGGCCTTATTCATTTTGGGGTTTTCACCCCACCATTGTACATATAACCTCCTTAGAGGATCTCCCTAATTGTCCAAAATATATGACCTTAATATAATATCTCCCAATCTATGTATCGTGACATTAAACTATATGTGGGCCTTCATGGGTATGTGTTGTATGGTTTTGGGCCTTCCTTGACCCACATTAACATCAGGTTTTGTTACTCCACCATCCCGCATGCATTTATTTGAAGAAATTATTCTCTTTGGTATGAACTCAATGACCTTAAACTAAGAAACCCTATAGTCTGAGCAGCACAACATTAAAATACATGACACAAGTGTCCTATTTTCCCGATGATAAACTGTGTAATAACCATCATCGTGGTTGTACGATAATAAATTCAAAATAATAATAATGTTATAACCTAAGAGTAAATTTCCCCCCGTCAATGGCTATATACCATGGAATATTTATATAACTACTTATGTCTTGATTCTTGTCCACACAGGATACATATTGATGCCTGGATTGTATAATATAGTCCATCCAAACTAAGAAAATATTGAATCTAAAAAAATAAACAATAAAGAAATTACCCCTCCTTGTGTATAGGTTACACCTACACAGGCATACTTCATTTGAGAAATATGTGTGTCTTGATTCCCACCCTTATGGGATATGTAGTGATTCCCAAACATTTTTTCTTTTGGTTTAGCCACAAGTTCATCAAACCTTCAGCCCCTTGAACTCAATTTAGTCCAAGAATAATGAATTCAAGCTATTTTAAATCCTCATTAGGAATTCATATGTGGTGTGTGATCTTCCTTTTCCCTCATTCATGTTAGTATTATTATGTCATTGTGTTATTCATATCCCTTTTGGAGTGCTCTACCCATGGTATGAGCTCTACAATCGTAAACTAATAACTCATGTCCTCAATACATGATGTTAAGCTATGATTATACCTAGAATAAATTCAAGATGCCAAATGATAATCATGAGAATCCCTAGTTTCCTTGCGAGAGAGGATTTCTCCCACCTGTGTTGCTTTGTTATCACAATGTGTTCCATAACTACACATAGCATGATTCTAATACTTATGGGATAAATATCAATGCCGAAACATTTTTATTTTGGTCCGACATTAATTATATCAATCTTTCATCCCCTTGGCCTTAGTTACAGTCAGACATCCATGACCTTAAACTGACATCTCACAGACCATGAAGTATGAATATAAACTATCTCACATGGTCCATGTATTATGACCTTAAAATTATTCATAAAGCTCTGGTTTCAAATCCCACTCTCTAATATGCTCATTCTGTATTCTTACACTTTGACCCTTTCATGGTATGGATTCCCATAATCTTTTAAATCCAGATGGACCCCCTAATGGTGATAGTCAGTTGTTTTTTTGGATCACCTCCCATGCTGTGAAAATTACCTAATGTATCTTTAGAATAAAAAAAATGTTTAATTTGTTTTGAGTTGGGTAAAAAATTGACCAAAATTTACTCACCTCATTCTTGACCAGTAGGGTTGTGGTTCCTATGTTTTGAACATCGTAAATAGACAATACCTAATCACCAATATCCCTTTCATCTAGAACATGAATGTCCTAATTACCTCTTTTACGCTCTATTATATCATGGTGTAATTTAACCCTTAGTATCACCCATAATGTGTGCTCCCACATGTCAGGTAAACCCCTTGTTTTTTTCCCTATTTCCCACACAGAGCATGGATCATGTAGACTTAAGAGTTATGGTAGTGTTTGTATCGATGTGGTTGAGTTTAACATGAACCCATAATGTCCAAAATCTATGTAATTAATACAATAGATTCAATTGAAAAAATTTTATGTTGCACATGGCCCTGTAAGGCATCATTTATGCTGGTTTGGTTACTCTATTTCACCACATATACATATTTTGGGAAGCCGTCATCCCTTTGGTACAAAACTAGGTGACCTTAAACTAGAAGTTTATGTTATGGAATGACTTTATACTACATACATCCCTCATTTATAGATTGTTGGTACGATATAGGCCTGATGATCCTCATTAGCATCAACATATATTTGTTTCCTAATACTTGTGTGGTATGAAATCCTACTTCATCTCATTAATGCCTTCATAAAATAAAAATATACTCGTAATAGACATTTATAAATTCTATACTACATGACATTAAACTATTGTCCAAGGTCCATGAATTATGACATTAATATATATCCATCATCCCAGTCACAGGATATTAAATTGTGGAATGTGTCTTGATAACATAATGTTAAACTATATCATGCATTGTCCTCACTAGATGATATTAAAATGTGTGTCCATCAGCCTTAGTTACACAACGTGAAACAACAAAATGTCTTAGGCCCTCACTTGATAGGTCCTTTACGGATGTTCTTTATCTACCACATTGTTCTAATTTTCTGTTGTCATTGGGAAATCATGATGACTCCCCCCTATAAAATGGGTTTGATCATTGTTCAAACCAATACACTTACACCAATGTGTTCTAATCTAGAGTGGAATAATTCCAAGAGTGTTGGAATCAATTCAAATGTTAAATCACTCAATTCCATTACTTTGTGTACTCCTTATTTGGATCCTCATCCTCCTCTATGTCTGAAGGGACCCCCTAACGGCATGGTCTCATGACACTTTTGCTCACCTATCATCCTGGGTCAACAGCCTTGATTATTTTTTATCATAGTCTCAGAAAGGTTCGTTGTTTCAAATATGGTCATAAGTCAACCCTTGGTTGTGTGCCTCCACATTAGGATAACAATAAAGATACTATGTTTGAAACATGGTAAGAAGTTATATTGTATCACAATTCTACTCTCCTTGTGTTCTTGGTATTGGGTATTGTGAATCAAATTCCCCATTACCATTTTTTCAAGTTGAATCCAATACCCTTGGTATTGTCCTGTTTCACCACTAGTGCACATTGGGAAAGTAAGTTAACTATTCTTGGAGCCTTGTTCTCCAACAACAGCCTCTCTCAACCCAAACACTCACAGATTTTATGCAGTTGTAATAGACCCTAGGTATTTGATGGTTATATGACACTCTCATACAAAGTGAACAATCATGTGGTCCTATCCTGTTTCTCACAGCGGCCACACCCCACAATACAATAGGTATTTGTCATTTTTTTTGCTTCAAAAATATTATCAATGTGAAGTAATTAAATTAAAAAAAGGTGTATCCATTCACTCGGTGTTTTAAAAGAAATCAAGAAACTCAAGGAATTTTCCCGACAACTATAGGTTTGATCCTTTCATGAGTTTCTAAAAAATAGCCACTATGGCTCCACCCTATTGATCGAGTGATTCAACTATTCCATCCATTGGAATGTGGCCTCAACGATTTAATACTTCTTCTTATGGTCAGATTCTTCATCCTTAGTAGCTGGAAGAAGATCATCAGGTGTTTTTTATTCCTATCTTGACTAAACCTAGAGATTAGCAATTTGAGTAGTCGACTTATTTATTTGGTTATTCACCTCTTCCAGCTAATCGTCCATCTTGATGATGATCTCTGTTTGGGTCCTAAGGAAGGAAACATGCTTTCCCACTTTCTCCTCTAGATTCTAAATCACCTCTGTGAAATCTAGAATTCTTTTTATGATGTAAGAAATCTTAGGAAACCAAGAAACTTCCATGTTAATGATCCCTTATACATCTTTTCAGTAAATAAATCATAGACTAATACATGAAGACCTCAAACATCTACCCCTCTAGTACATATATCATGAAGCCAAATGTAAAGGGATCCTATCTATCCTACCAACTGAAGATCTAGGTTTTAATAAATGAAGTGTTGGATTCACCTCCACAATGTACACAAGATAATATGATTTTTTTCCTCATCAGGTCTCGAGTCACATACTTTCTCAAGATCTACAGGATCATACTATGAAAAAGTGGTAAGGAGTACATCAATAATGTCTTCTTAAGTATTCTATATGAGGCACTAGGCTCTATTTTATGGGGGTATCCATATTAAAATGAATCTTATTACTGAGAAAACTTCCCCTTCCTTCTTTGCGTTCTTCCCCACTAGTAGAATCAATCACATCTAAAACTTCATATTCATCCAGAAGCACCAAAGTTAGATAATATTGGATGTCTGGCTCCACATGTATAGGCATGTAAATCAAAAAAGATCCCATGGATTCCCTATCATTATATGTTTTTGGTCTTGAAATGTTTCAAGTAGTACATGGTATAAAATCCCCTCAATCAATCTGATCCACGAATGACAGGTACGACACTATGAAAGTAATGACTTATAGGATCTGAGCACCACTGGGAATTTCCCTTGAATCACCCCAGGGACTTCCAATATAGGAGATCCTTTATCACAATGTATTTCAATTATTATAATTGGATCCATATGCATCATTTGGGTAGAAACTGTATGAAACCAACAAAAAATTTGATGTTAAATTTCTGTGAATGCCTAATTATGATGGGATAATTTGAAATATGCTCTCACCATGGGGAAAATAATTTCAATGATAAGATATATCGGGAGAGCTGCCTCTCTAATGGTGTGTTCCTCTAGGGTGATTCTAGAGCTTGGACTCCCATATATTCATGGAAAGACCTATGGTTCTGATGTTTCCACCCCGACCTCCTCATCCAGTCCACTATTAGTCGCTTTGGTTCCGGATGAAGGCTATAAAATGCAATCATATGTGCCAGTTGGATCATCTTCTTCCCCAATTGTGGTATCCCCTTTCACATTATCAAGGTCCTATTTCTCATGAAAATATTTCGATTTTGAATCCAAATAGTGAAATGGAAATGTCAAAGAAATTTGTGAACAAGATTGTGTCACCTCAAAGTACTTCGACAGGTCCTCTTCGAAGCCTATAATCTCACCGAATTTTTTGGGACTCCCATTATGGGAATCCATATCGCTATATTCCTCATTACTATAATCCTAATCTAATTCTTCATCATATTCATCCTTGTGTAGAGTTTCATCGTGATCCAACTCTTGGAAAAGCATCACCTTTACCAGGGTGGGGGATGCTTCGTACTACACCTGTTGACATGTGTAAATATCCACAACATTCATGAAATTGTGTTTCTAATGGATTTTTACCCCGTCTACGACTTAAATGTGCCCAAATTCTACAAAATTGATCTCATATTACTTCAACTATAGCCAAAATTTCACTGTCATCAGTGAATGTTGTAGTGTTCTCCTGGAAAACCAAAGGGGAGGTAAGATAGAGTGAGTATCTTGTTGAATTCAATTCATTAGCTTCTTCCCAAGAGATGATTTTTTTTCTATCCCCTGAGACCATTTTCATGACCACTCCCCTACTAAATGTGGGGGAATGACCCTACCCTGTGATATCCCTAACCCTATAGTTCCTTCCATAGTTGTTACATATGCTTGAATTGCCTCTTGGGGAGCAGTAAATCTACCTCCCAAATGCACTGGCTCTATAGTCACTGGTTCTGTCACTCGAATGTGCTTCCATAGGATTGCCTCATGATATGATGTCACCAAGTTGTTCGAATATTCTATTGACAGACCTACGCCCACGTTGGTCGGTGGCAGCATGATTGTTTCTCCTGAGAATGTGATCATTGTCATGAACCATTTCTAAAAAAGGATAAAAGATTTCTGCTCTTTTTGGACCCCCATGTAATCTCTATTCACCACTTGTTGAAGGAACCAAGAAATTCTGTAGAATTGGGATGGAATGTGTGGATTAGAGAGAACTTTTTAGTCAATCCGAGCTATGAAAACTACACCTCTAAAACTATTCAGGATCTAATTTTTCTCCCATGATCAATGCAGGTTTTCCACCACCGGACAAACCAAATTCAAAAAGGGATGGAATTTTAAGTTCACATGGTAATGAGTCCCAAGTATGACTCTATAATTTTACAATGTCATAGGATAAAAACTTTAATATTTATTAGTGATGGCTACAGACCTGCATCTGGATGATGAATGGAATTTAGGATGTTGTATCCCTCGAGATTTTATATGATCCAACCATGTAGAAACTAAGACAATTTTCAGATCCTCTTGGAAATGATAACTCTTTCAAAATGGACTAGTTTTTTGTACATTCTAACTATCACGGGTACTCCCAGATTGACCATGTTACTGCTTCCATGATCGTTTCCATCACCAGAATCTCTCAACAGAATCCGATTTTCATTTCTCTCACATGTAGTAACCACCCTCTCAAAATAGTGTCCAAGAAATATGTATAATGAGCCAGTATGTCCCAACCTCCCTTTATGTTGTACCCCCACTTCTAGTATTTTCCTTCCTCAAAGATAATCAAGTATGATCCTACTATTCCCCTCTATGATGCCACGTGAAATTGTTTCCCTCAGACCGAAATTCCAACCATTGCTTCATTATTGAGGAATAGTTTAAACAATGCATAGAACATGGTATCCTTTTGAAAATTATACATGTTTTTTTCTTCTACTTCAGTAATTCCATTGTATACTATGTTAGGATGATATTCCACTATATCCTCAGGTATTCTTAGTTTGGAGGAACTCATCATACTAAAATCCCTCTATCTGGATGTCTTCAATGAATTGGATATCCTATAACCTAATAAAGACTTCCCCATGGTAGAGGTGTAATGTATTCTTGTATGGGTACTAGTGAATAAGGAGGTCTAGAACTAACTACTCTTGATGGTATAAATGGAACTACGATGTCCACACCACTTCGTAAATCTCGATTTGGTGCAGTTCCGCCATGTATTCCTAGAATATGTGATATACCCTCTATGACCATGCCCACTAACTAGTGATGTTTTCTCCAAAACTCAGGTCAAAATCATTCTACTAGCCATTTTTTATTCCCTAATACTTCCCTCTAAAATAGTTCCATGATGAGAAAAAAACTCTTCCTCCATTGGATCATCCCCTTCAACCATCTCGGTCCCCCCATTCAGAACATAGATAGATAAATCCCTATGATCCACGTCAACATGGCCTTGAACATAAATTTTATATCATGAGATACCTTCTTCATGTGTGATCCATGACCATGGTGTGTCTATCGTGAATGATAGAATAACCACTTCAACTGGAATCCTGAAGTTCCACAGTAGTAGATAGTATCTCAATGGATAATCTCTCTATGATTGCGTCAGCACACCCATTATCATCTAGTTGTCTGATTGAACCCTCATAGCCTAATGAATATGAGGTTAGATATTCATATCAACCCTTTTAGTTGCATGATCAGCCTAGACCAGATCGGTATCCATCGGTTTGGCCATTTCGAATGGATTTAAAAACTCTTCGGGATGGACGCATAAGTCTGGATGATCAGCATGCAATATATGAGTTTGTGTGAATGATCAGGTCATTTATGAGAAAAATACAAGTGTTTTTCTAAAGTTAGATTCATTAAATAAATCAGTTCCTTATGAAATAAGCAACCAAATATCGGGTTTTCATGCATAAGGTTCAAACTTCAGTGAACGAGACTGATTTTACTATCCTATGAAAAGACAATGTATCGTAAAATCCCCTAACACTTTAATAATTTATAGGCACGGTCGTAATCTTTTGCATGAGTGTAAGGTGTCTTACGCACCCAAACCTTTTTTTTCTAGAACTTGTTGGAATCAACCATAGTCATTGCCATTTTCGTCCGAACCTAACCTTCCTGCCCCCTTTCAGCTCAGATTATGGGGGGAATTTTTTGGCATCAAATTCCTCTTGAATACAAAAATCGACATATTTGGGTAAACCAAAGGCAACATCCAACTCAGGGGAACATTCCGAGAAATCCATGGGAGGTGGACGCAAGTTTCTTGAAGCACGTTGAAGATTCAAATCCACGGGTAAGACTCTTGAAAACCCAATGTGACATCAAATGCCCCCTTCGATACATGCCATTCAAATAGCTTTGTTATATCTATATAAGATTTTTACATTACATGGAAGACTCTAATCCGCTTAGAAAAAATTTGTGATTCCAATGAGATGCCAAACAGAAAATTGCTCGCTTTCCAATGTCACAATCATGTGGAAGTCCTTTTCCACAACTAAAATAATACACATCATCACTAAAGGATTTGTTCATATATTGAAGGCCACCCCATATTTAGGGTGACCCAACATAAGTCTAACCATTTATCTACTATGCGTAATAATGATCTTCTACAACATCGTATAATAAATTGAACCCTCAAGTTAGAGATCATGCCTGAGAGGTTTCCTATGGGTCCTCCCTCGAGTGAGATCACAGTTGTGTAATCTGTTCCCAACCACTTTTATCCCATGTTCGGTGCACACTATGGATCATCCTATGCACAACATTGAACATGCACACAACACCCCAATGTTTTGTGCAATCCTGACCTTACACGTAAGCATCCTTTCTTGCAAAAACCCCTATTTGATGCTCCATGGATTCCCTCTATGTCAAATTCCCATTTCCAAGCACTTATTGGATGAAACCCTCATTCCATATATGTGATTATTTCATGAATCCCCCCAAGATTGCATGCAAAAACATCTTCTCCCTCTCAAGTCATCCACTATGCACCGTGTGCATGTGTTGGCCTACCTTTTGTTTCTCTACATAGTTACACTATTCTCCATTGATTCTCCTCATAGGTTTTCTAACATGGTACTTGTGATGGACCAATCCTATACACCATTCCATAATGGCATTACTAAGGCTATTCCTTTCCCAAGGTTGAATGAGCTATAGTTATGTATGCCTAAGGGGTAAAGAGAGAGTCCCCAATGTCCGAGCTACGGGATGTAAAAGTACCTACAACTAATATCCTCAGCACAATACATTAAACTATGATCTCAAATTCTATGGAAAATTCATGATGTCTTGTGCATGAGTGTCAGGGAATTATATCTTCCTCACATGGAATGAGATCCTCCCCATGTGGAATGACTTCAACAGTTCATGGAATGACATCCCCTTGGGAATCCCTCATGGAGTAAGCCTATATAATTTCTTATAGGAGGCTTCAATTTTTCTCCTCTTTTAACAAACCTATGATGTATCTGGATAGATCCCACTATGTGACTATCTCAGTTACCAAAATAATACAGGATACATGCACACTAAAATCTATCTCCCTCTCCCTTTGGAATTTATCTCCTCATCCACCAAAGGCTAAAGTGGATCATGCAATATTCAGGTCTACTACTGCCTCTTATTTCTCACACCAATAATAACTCATGTGGGCTTAGAGTTTAGCAGTGATCATGACATCCTCATGATCTATAATCTCAATAGGTCCTTCTCAGTATACATAATTCCAAAAACATCAACCAATGTGGACGCTTCTATACATAAGCCCCAACCACATCATATCTCCTAAACTAGGACACTCCTATATGGAATACCCAACCAAATAAGAATCTCTCATGCATTAACCCCAACTATAGGCTTCATTTACATGGGCCTCTTCCTCTAGATTGATCCCCAATATCCCCTCCGGAACTATGTGGACGTTGACTCCCAACTAAATGGGATACTTAGGAAGCCCCTCTCATGTTCAAGAACAGTACCCAAATAATTCATCCACTCAATTCATTCCGTCCACTTCACCTATAATACATCATGATTTTACCCTATTTGCCACACCCTGGTGATATTATGCCACCCATTCAGAAAGATCCTATGTAGAATCCCCACACCACATATTCAACTCTGTGGGTTTTTATCCCCACATTATAAGTAGGGTATGTCAGATGCCTCCATGAGGATCAATCCCGACTAATAGAAATCTGTGGAACACCTCTTCTCCCATGTGTTCACCTCTTTGATCCACCTTAGAGGCTTTCTAGATCAACCTTCATGGTACGACATCTCCCCTTTATGGGACACACCTCTTAAATCCTCCTCTATAGTGTGTTCTGATCCATCCATTGGTAAACCATATCGGTGTTCCCTCCTATGAACACTCCTCCTAAAACCTCATCCATGGGGAATTCAGATAAGTCTTTCTCTATCTCTGAAATATGTTAAACTCATGAACTCACTCATAATTATACCTAATGTTAAACATAGGATTCCTAAGGTGATAACATTAGAATATATGACTTTGGTGTCGTATAACCCATGATCAACATTGGATGACTTGGGTTCCACACCCAAGATGCATCCATGATATTACCTCATATGAGGAAGAATATCGGTGACCAATTTTCCCAGTATCCATACATGATAGTGATGCCTAATGTGAGTATTATTCTAATTGAAGGTTGGTAACCTATCAATAACCCTTATAATGTCCAGACTAATGTAGCTTAATTTTGTGACATCCATAAAGATATGGCACCAGGAAATAGTTTCATAGGCATACATAATTCTATGTGGGAGACCCATATTGTGTGATGAATTCTAAGGAGTGATAAAAGGAAGAAGGAATTGACATCATATCAACCCATTTTGATAGATGATAGAACATCTCCAATGAAAGTTATGAATTTTTTCTACTTTTGGAAATATGTAATGTAGGGTAAAAAGATCATATAGTCCATGCATACCATATTGCAGATGCACAAGAACACCATGATAAAAGTAACTAAAACAAAGACATTATTTTTGGATGTCAATAAGGTAAATTTATGATATACCTTCTTTATTTTACTATAAAATTAAATAATAATTAATTGAATTATTATTTACCATATATTGTATATCTATACTAGTTGATTGTGAGAAAAAATTCAAAAAAACCATTTCTAAAAAGGGACATAGATCATTTTATATAATTCATACAAATAATCTTCTTAGGGTTGTTAAGTTAATAGTAAAACCCTTACAAGTAGATATATATATAACAACCATAAAACAAGAAACATAGGATGATTTTATTGACAATGAAATAGATAAAGAACTTAATATACATTGGAGTTTGTATTATGTTATTTAGATTTATTTTTATTAATCATTTTGATTAAAAATTATTATTTTTTAAAATTATAATGGAGTGTATAAAAAAATTGCATCTAAAAAACCATACCCCTTCTATAAACTAATTAAGTGGTAAACTTCATTGAAAAAATGGTGTATATTTTAAATCTACAATAAAACATTCATTTAATTTTAAATGACAACAAAATTGTGTTCCTTTGATTATATGTATATTTAATATTCTAAATCACAAGAATCTTCAATCCCATAGCTTAATCAATGGATGAAGAATTATATAAATAAAATGGTAGAAAGTATAGATGAAAACCAAGAGAATATATAGGGATCATATATAAATAAGAAATAATATGAATTTATTCTACTTTAAAATATTATTAAATAATAATGAATACTTATTTTATTATATATTTTATTTTGTTTAGGTATATGAATCATCATCTACTATAGAGAATGAACTAGTACTTTTAGAAGCATTAATGCATTAAGAACAATATTCTCATGTTAGAGGTGTAGGCTCTAGAGTGTCACCAAGAGAATATTTTGAGAATGAGAAGTCCTAGGAGGATATAAATGACAAAATTATAAATATATAGAAACCTATAGACTATTTAATTAAAAAAAATAGTTTTGAATCTAATGTTATAAAATAGTTACATCTACGGAAATAATGAGAAGAATTAATATTACAACTTCTAAAATATAGAGAACCACTCACACCGTGTTTGAAGGATTTTTATACCCTTTAAAGGATTTCCATACATGAGGACATAAACATTTTAATAATTAATTTTGTTATATGTGAATGAAATAGCTTGTGATACATTTATTATGCAACGATTCTAAAGGGTGAATGTGATTGTGATTCATATCTATTAAAAAAAACTCATATAATTATTGATATAGGTATAGTTTATAATATCCTAGGAAATATTCTTCAAAATAATAAACATTAAAAAGATCATGTGATAGTAATGAATCATGTATATCATGATCTAAACACCAAGATACATATTCTTTATGAGGATATGGATGATCACTTGATCAAAACTTCTATAATAACTTCCATAGCATGTTTATTAATATTGAAAAGATACATGATGATAATGATGTATTTGTTCTATAAATTATTTTGAATGAAAAAAAAATTTAAAATTAATAAAAAAATAGTTTTAATTGAGGATATATATTATAGAATTAGAAAATGAAAAATAAATTATGGTTAGAGTCAAGACAATATGAAGGATAAACTAATAGATCAAAAGGGACTTCTAAGTGTACATTAACCCTATGAATTTCACTACTCATTTATTAGTAATATAATTTCATGAACACACACCATTAAAAATTATAAATATAGTATAAATATAATATCAATAAAAAGGGTATGGAGATGTCATTAAAAAATTCATTGTTTTGGATAATGAAAATAAAATTATTAAACAAGTATGGTTGGGGGCTTTAATTGTTCATGATTGAATGAGGTAAATTTTCATAACATTTTTTTCACTAATTGATCTTCTCGGTTAATTATAAAATAACATAATTCATAATTACTATATTAATTTATATCACACTAATATAATGGGAAGAAACTATTTAGAAAAAATTGTATTTGGTAGTCCTCATGACATATCTATATAAAACAGAATTGGTAGAATAAGAAATTTTAGTAAGAGAAAACCAATTAGCCTCAATGTGTAAAAATAAAATAACTAGTGAAAATATAATTTTAGAAACTATTATATTTTGGAAAAAGACCATACTCTAACCATATAAAATATATTTCAATATCTTCAATCACTTCTTCTTTTTTATTTTTGAAGATTTCATAAACACTCCTTGATTTCAATTAGGAATCTCTAATGATATATTCGTCTGGATCGAATCCTCTAATATCCAATAAATATATCACACACGATATCCATTATGAATTTCTATCTAGAAAATTTTAATATTTTACAAATAAACTTCAAATTATATGTATTAAATTATTTTATTAACAGTACATTTTTAAATATAACAAATTGTTTATTTAATGGAAATGCTAGGGTATAATGACAGTCAATGTGCTCTTAAAACCTATGGAATTTTATGAATTGAAAATTTTTAGTGTATATATAATTTTATTCCAATATATAAAAATATATTAAAAAATTACTAATATAACTAAATCTCTGTACAGTGTCCAAAGTAAAGTAATTATCAAAATTATGGTTGATAAATTTTTAAATTTACAAATGCTATAATATTCCATCTAAATTTTATTATCCGATAAAATGTATTTCAAAAGGAAATTATAGTTTTAATTAAAATATTAGATATCTTATATATATATATATATATGTGTTTCCATCACTACCCAGACTATCAACAATTCACATATTAAAAAATGTAATACATTGGATTTCAAATGATTGGGAATCTTAAATGGTGTTATAATGTTTATTGATGTCATCAAGAGGTATTTTCTTATTGTTTTTGGTGGAATTTATTTTAATTATATATAATTATAATATTCACAAATGCCCCATTATATTAAATTAATTATAGAATTAAAAAATATTTTTGATGGAGAAATGTTAAACCAATCATGTGAATATGAGATTGTCAAAAATTGGCAGATAGTTTTCATCATTTTTAACCACCACACCCAGAGACTTGAGCTTGTTTGTATATTAACATTTCAATTTTACAAATTAATTATCATTTTCATTGAAAAATAAAATGATGAAGAGATATGTTCATTAATAAATGAACTCATGTTTCTTGTTAGGGTGGTAGAAATTGATAAAATATACAAGATAATTATTTAATTCTAACAATATCATTATAGCCCTAGAAACTCCATAGAATGTTTATATATGATGTGTGTCAATAAAATAATTTTCTAATTATTGACAATCTATTATAAATACAATTTTTATTTTTATTTTTAAATTAGGAATTTTTTATTATAATTATGTAGCTGGTGGACATGTTGATATTATGTAACACCCCAAGATTTTATGGTATGACTCTTAAAATTTAGTATCTTATATAGTTTATTCTTCATGAAATACCGAGTTTAAGAACACAATATACTATTAAATATGACAATTCAAATAGTAATGTGGCAATTAAGAATTTAAATATGACCAATAGAATAGTAAATTAACCCATGAAAGTATAAATAAAATTTAGGTATCCTATAATTGATAAAATGGTATATTTATATCATGGAATAAATAATGAAATGTTTTAGAAATGATAAAAAAATTGTTTGGATTTTTCTAAGTCATAGATTTTTAATTAAAATTTTATAATTAATATAACGATTTAAAATAAAATATATTTTCATAAATAGATAGATAAATTAATTTTTATTGTATTATGATTTTAATATAATTTTATGAGACATTAATTATTTTTTTAAAGTGTAATAAATTCAGTTATAATTTGAAAATCGGTATTTTTCGACTAAATGATGATTTTATTGGAAAATTAAATTTATCATATTTTGGAAATTATTTTCATATAATGATATTAATTTCTTAATTATACAAAATGAAAAATATATTGGGTAATGTTTTTTTGGATTTTTGAAAAATATTTGAATTTTTGTGAACAGTGAAATACAATAATTTATTGTATTTAATAAATACATTAATTATTTACTCATAGATGATGTATGTATGATGTAAGTGCATAATATAGAAGTATAATTAATTATTATAATATATTTAGTGATAAATCTCAAACTATACATACTGTTGAGCCAAAATAATAAACATATGAATAATATAGTCAAAAAACATCCATCTCCTCCGCTATAAAGACCACCTCTTCTCCTCACACCTCCTAATCCTTCAGGATTGTCTAATTTCATCCCAAATCACTTACAAAGCCACTTTCCCATATCTAGGAGGTCCTAGTCCCAAAAAAATACCAAAACCTATTTCCCTAAAGAGGTTCTCTAGGAGGTGAATTCTAGTGGTAAAATAATCTTTCGTTTTCATTATATTCTTTTCACCTTTTTTTTTCTTACACTATCCTCACATCCTTTGTCAAAAAGAGAATAATTACTCCCATAATATCTATATATATACTATAATGTAATTATATAAATATAACATCAACCATCCATTCACTTTTCCTCTTCCTTTTATTCTAAACATGAAAACATCGTCCATGAGGTTCCAATTTACCACCTTCATGGATGACATGTTTTCATTTTTCAATAATACAATCAAAGAGGTCCATAAAACCATTTTTATGGTTAAATTAAATTATAATATATTTATCAAATTTTATTTAATGTACATTAAGTTGTATATATACATAATATAAATTAATAAAATAAAACCATTGTGTGATGATCAAAAGAACGCTAAAATAATCCAAATGATTATCAATAACATCTTATCTAATGATTTATCCTCATCGTAAATAAAAAAATGAAATACATAACCATTTATTAGTTTAGATGTTCATTAATAAGATATAATTTCAATTATGTATAACTAATCCCATTTTAAATGATATTTCGTACATGTATACAAGTGATCGAATCAGTAAAACCAAGGAAAAGAACACTCCGGAATGATGGAATTAAATATTATTAATCAGAAAAATGTCCATAAATGAATATACGAAGTTTATAATAAATAAAAAATATTTTAATGTGTTTCTAAATGAATTTATTAATGAATCTAATTTCATTATCCAGGATGTTAAGTATAGGAATAGAATACTTTCATCCATAAGGTCCGGATTCTTTCCGAACTATCATTTTTCCTTCAGGTTACGTTTTTTATCTCTTTACCCCAATTCAATAATTATTTATTTTATATAATTATTATAAATTATGTGTATATGTTCCAAACTCATTTATTTATATCTGTACATTTTTCATTGATGAAAAATATATTTTTTAAAAAGGTTCCCTTCCCAATTCTTCTTAATAAGAAAGTCCGATTAAAGGGAATTTGTTGATTTCATACCCATTTTCAAGTATACTTCACAATATTTTTTTAAGGAACCAATACTTTTCAAAAATATTTTTTTTATCATGAAAAGATATATTATCTCTTTTATATATTTATGAAATCCATTAATCCTTGTCTTCTTTAAATACTCTTTTATATTTTCTCTGAAACAGCACTGAAGTGGCCCATTTCTAAAGTTTCTTAGAGACTATTTTTACATGTTTTCACTTTAGGTGGACATATGTTATTTAAAAAAACCTAATTTCATTGTACTTAAATATTCATTTCTTGGATATAAATTTTTATAATACAATTTTATTACAAATCCAAATTATTTTCAAAAAGAAATATTCTTGGCAAAAAAAGGGTATTTCACTCAAGAATTCGTCGATGGTTTTATTAGAGTATTTTCACCAATTTCAACACACTATATTGAATATTATGATCAATTTTTATTGATATTAAATGATATTATCTAAAATATTTTATTAAATGTTTTATGATCAGTTTGAATGTGGATGTACTATCTTGATACAATTCACCATATTAATCAGAATGGTTAGTGATTGTGTTTATTGATTGGGGTAATTTATTTACATTTCATATGTATATGTTTTTTATGTTTTGACCCATTCATATGAGGAATATATTGGACATAGTAGGTTATGGATGATTCCCTCTCTAACCCCTTGATTCACTAGTTGGTCTCTTGAGACAAAACATATATGGACATGGCCAAGTCCTTTCCCATTTATTTTCATATAGGGATTTGTGTGAGGCCTTATATATTTACTTTTAGATGTATTGGACAAGGTATTGATGGTATGTTTCAGATGTCTATCATTTTGAATTACCTAATTATGATATAGTAATTTACAATCCATGTGATTATTATAATAGTAGAATATATGTGGTTAATTTTCATGTGATTATTTATATGTAATTATTTATTCAACTTTTATTCCTTCCATATTCTTCTCAAGATTATGTTTTGATGGAAGGTTTTTTTAGTTGTTCATCATGACCTATTATTTATGTTATCTTTCACTATATTTTGTATACTTACTGAGCATATAATATCACCCATTTATTAGGTTTTATTTTTCCAAGGATGTGATGATGTGTTTTATGAATGACTTATAGGGATAATCTATGAGTTTATTGGTGTTTCCAATGATGTTTCTATGTTATTTTTATTTTCAAGTTATAAAGTAAATGATATGTATGTATATATTTTTCCAAAGCTACAAAACTACATGGTCCTTCATGATTAAACTTCTTTGTTTATTATACCAATGTAACAAATTAAGGCACTGACTCCATGCTACTGAGTTCGAGGTAATTATATTTGGTATTAGAGGAAGTTTCATAGAATCCTTGGAAACTAGAATTATAGAAAAAAGATTAGGGAACATAACCATAAGATATAATTTAAGGATAATCATAGAAGAGCATCCTACAATTTTTGTATGGTAGATATTATGTATGTATTCTGAAAAATACATCCATATCAAGATACTACAAGTGGACGTGGTTCTGGCATAGATGTACATTGGGGTAACAACCCCAACAAGATGCATCAGGCCTAACTCAATGTAACACGATACATGGAAATGGGACATACGACACACCTAGTTTGACACTCATGGGGGATATGTTTAAAATAATTCACATTCTCTTTACAAAACATTATGATAGATTTAAAAATGAACATGTCCCAAAATAAATCATGTTTATGATTATGAGATTACCTATGCATGAATTTATAATTTATGTTAAGTGTTTTCCTAGTTATAAAATTATGAATTATTATTTACAACCTAATTTAGTGTATTCCATTATTTATAAATTAATCATACTAGAAGAGATAAAATCTGTATCAACGCACATATTTTATGTAGGTATTTCCCTCATATGTAAGGAAATGATGTTATAGAAGAAACTGAAATTGGAACTGATCATCTTATAATTATTCTAGGATTGCTAACTTAGGTTATGAAAATTATCCTTACCCATATAGAGTATCATGATCCACAATGTAGAGGAGAACTGTTATACTTCTTCACGAGACAAGTTCCTATGACATTCAATTGAACTAAAAATACATTTTTAACTATGAAATGGGTAAGTTCTTTAGTGAAGATATTTCTCTCTTTGGGAAGTAATCAAAAGAAGCATGTTATCATGTATGTTTATTATCTATAGGTATATGTAGATAAAATATGGTAATTAATTCAAAACATGAAGGATGAGGACGAAATAGAAAATATGGAATGGAATGATTTTAATGATATTTTCTTAGATAAGTATTTCCCTCATGGAAAATGAGCAGATATGGAGCGACAATTGTGGAATCTATGGAAAAACAAGGATGAAATTTTTTCCAAGTATGAATCCAACTGTAAAAGTAAATTAATGAGTACTATTTATTATTGACTTAATTGAAAGATTAATATTGATCGATAAATTTATGGTATAAAACCATTCCCCTTAAGGGAACTGATATCCCAAAATTTCTCACCATATCATGATATATTGTAATGTGCTATTAAGGTAGAGAAATAATTCTCTATGTCTTATGACATTAAGTGAAAACAAGAGAAGAAAATGGTGGTGTATAAAATAATGGATAAATGAAATAATAAAAGGGGAATTTTCTAATTTGAGATACTTGTGTAAGGAAGAACCTTGGTGCCTACTAAAAAGGGAAAGGATTTTTCTGCAAGTGTGGTGAGAAAGGAAATCATGATGATGATTAAAAGGTATAGAAAGAATATAACAATGTTAAATAAAATAATTTTTGGGATATGAGACACTATGTAAAGCCCCGACCATAGTTACCCAGAGTCAGTGTTTTATTACATTAAATTGGCATGATATAAAGAATCATGTCCTGAAAGACCGATTGGTATAGTACCCTTGGAAGTACTAGATATATTTATAAGTTTTACAATAAATCATGAAATAATAAACATCAACAACACTACCCCCCTTTTAACACACTCATATCCTTATCCTATCCCTATAGTTCAACCATAAAATAATTTTTCACATCTTGGGAAAACTAAATCATAGAAAGGGGTGAGCTCAGATTCTCATTAAGGATAAAAATATAGTAGAAACATTCATAAATAAGCATAAAAATTTAAAGCAATGTATTAGACTAAAAAAAATCCTTTTAAACTTAAACTACATAATAATATGGAAAATATAAAATCAAATATTTCCATTTACTTATTCACATGGATATTCTACTAGTCCAATAATCACATGCAATATCAATAGCCACTTTCATAATGATGGAATGCATAATTCTAGACTTTATAACCACATAGTCAAGGCCTTATTCCAAGACTACAAATAAGAATTTGACAATTCCTTTTTACAATAGACTAGTTTTTCTTATGAAACCTACCGATGCATCGAGGAGCTATAGTGGGCTCCACCTATCATTTACTAAGTCCAATGCATTCCTCATATGAAAAGGATTAATCTTAACATAAACATTCGAATTAAAACTAGCATAAGACATGTCAGTAATTTATCCATAAACAATTAATGGTGTAAAAATAACACATCCAAAGTCAAAAATATCACAAAACCTTCAATGCAATATGGAATTTTTGTATCATAATAAATAAATTTCAAACAGGGTTAAAATCCATCAAAGGATGTTGATATAGATGAAATCAAAACATTTTTTTAGAGAAATATCTCTTTCTATTTTGAAATCATTTAAATGTTATATAATTACAAAAGAAAAAATTCATTTTTAAAATATTCTTATAAGCTTGTATGGGAAGCTTTGATGATGTAATAATGGCGTAAAATAGTCGCACTAGCAGTATAAGTTAAAAAATACATTCTTACCCTAATTTTTTCAAAAAGGTCATAAAGTACCTTTTTTGGAAAACAACGGAAGGATTCCTTCCAAAACATATAAGTTAAAATAAGGGTATCAATGAATTTAAACCATTGTCTGGTAAAAATATTTTGAAATAAATTATTACGAACAGACAGATGTGGATGATAAAGAATTCCAAGTAGATACTTACGTAAAAAATACCTCAGATAATAAAGAGATTGTGAAATTAACCCTTACCTTGTAATTTTACTTAGTCTATAGTATGTCAACCTACTTTATAATAATTCAATAATTTTTATTAAATTATAAAATAACTATATGCATAAATATTATATAGTATATGATCTTCTAATATTGCGTTGTTAATAATATTTTAGTTGTGTCATCGTTTCATGTGTTAACTGATTCATTTTCCTTTATATTCTTGGTTACGTAAGCCATGTTTCTTATGGATAGGATGTATTTGATTCATATACAGAATGATATTATGTTTTTAAAAATTATTTGTAATCATAAAATAAAAATTATTCTTGAATGATTACGATGGGGAAGGAATATCATCGCGTTCGTGGAGACGGTAATCTGTACGTATGCACGAGTGAAAATATCATTATATTGATGGAGAAATAATATTTAATTGGATGATATATTATATATAAATAATAATTAACATGTTATTTTTATTATTTACACCAGTTATACTAATTATTATACCCATCCAAATAATGAAGTGTTTGAATAACAAACTACACAAAGACGTGGAGACGGTAATCCGTACATACGCACCTATGGTGACTTTTCCATTTATAGGATGGATAAAATAATGAATTTGGTTGTAAAATTTTTATAATAAAATCACAGTATATAGAAGATACTGGATTTATTATTTTATAATGGAAACAACAAACAATGAGGAAGTGGAAGAAGAAAAGAACTTGAAAGAGCTGATGAAATATTTACCTCTTCTTCGGGTTCTACAGATTGATTTGATCAAAAGGGATCCATAGGTTGGATTTATGAGAAAAGTGATGCCTCTAGGATGAAGGGTGGAATTTCGGGAGGATATTTGGGCAGGGTTTGTATGATCCAAAAGGCTTCGGATGTGTGAAATTAAGAGAGGGGGAAGTGGCCTTTTATAAGAGATATGAGGGTCACTTTAGGAAAAGCTTGAAATATTATTTTATAATAAAGTAATTTTCGGTTTATAATGGCTCCAAAATAAATTATTTAATTTATAAGGTGGGTATGGGTATAAAAACCCTCAAAAAAATATCTTTTAGACAAGTTTAGGTCATCATATTAACCTTATCTTTTAGATTTAACTCTTAGTTAAATAGTTTGACATTTACCATGTCTCTTTGTATTTTTATATTATATGGTTAATAAAATTACTATAACAAGCCAATAAAACCCCATGTGGTTAATCATTAATATATATAACCTTATCTAAGTCCTTTGGATGAACCTTAGATTTTTATGGATATTATATCAATTAATAATATAATATTTGTTTTAAAAAATCAATTATGTCAATTTTGACACTATTTAGTATTTGATTTTTTTGAAAGCAATAAAAATTTTATCACTTAGAATAAAATTTTATTAACCAACCATAACATGTCATATTAACCTAAAAAATTAGTGGAATTCATCATAAGTCTCAATTTACATTTATTTGGATATTTATAATATAAATTATTTTAATATTTCACTAATAAATTAATTTCTGCATCATCGTTGTGTCATAAATAAATTAAATTATATAATGTCAAATAATTATAAATAACATACCATTATGTAGGAAATATTTTTTGATTTCAAATTAAAATTTATAGTCAAATTTATATTGTGTGTAACCCTATATTAAAAATGATTTAGTTATTAAACTTTGAATTTAACTCTTTTAACTCTTCTTTAAATAAAATAATAATAAATGTCCTAATCTAATCCATGTGGACCAAAGAGGATCATATTTTATTCCTAAGGTTGTTTTTGGTCTAATTATACTTATCTAATAGAATTAGGACATGTGATAGGGTAATTTTGATATCATTTTTACTCTTAATAGCACCATTCACTTTTAACCGTGGTAAATAAAAGTCAAAAGTTACTATTCACCACAAATTATTTTCATCTTATTAAACCAAATTTTACATAATAATATTAACCTTTTCTCTCTTATTTTTAAAATTCAACTCACAGAATCGGTAAAATTATTTTTTATACAAATTTACAAATTCTCCTAGAAGGTGGGTAAAAGATGGTAAAAAGTTCGATAAAATTTTATATATCTAAACTTATTATAAAATGAATCCAATGAATTAAGTTGAAAAAATATCGGTATTATGTTTCTATTTTGACCTAAAATAAATTAATATAAAATAAATATTTATTTATATAAAAATACAGGTTTAACCAATAACACAGTGTTTTTCACTATTTATAAAAAATTGAAAGTTTTCCAAAAAATACCAAATATTCAACCTAATAAAATTTCGATATTATGAATCCAAAAATGAAGTCCATTTTGAGAAATAAATTTTAAAAATTTAAAAAAGTGGGTATTACTAGTCATAATGTCTTATTTTATTGGTCGTAGTGTGTTAGAATCTCGAAGTTGCGTACAATGCAAGCTATTGCATTATTCAAAGGCAAACGTACTATGGAATCATGGGGTGTTACATTCTACCCTCCTTCAAATAATTTTGTCCTAAAAATTTTTATAATACTACCAGACAAAAATATTTGGGTTGTTCTTCATTATAAGTTCCTCCGGTTCCCACGTTGCCTCTTCCATCTTATGGTTTCTCTATTGAACTTTAACCAGACGAGTGCTCTGGTTTCTCAACACTTGTTCTCTTGTATCAAGAATTTTCACAGGATCTTCACAATAAGACATATCAGGTTTCAGTTCAATTTCATCATAGGTGAGTACATGTGTTAGGTCAGGTTTGTTTTTTCTCAATAGTGATACATGGAACACATCATGAACTTTGGAGAGACTTAGAGGAATAGCCAAATGATAAGCTACAACGCCAATTCATTCTAGATGTTTGAAAGGCCTGATGTAACTGGGACTCAATTTACCCTTCTTAACAAAATGTATACCACCCTTCTATGGAGATACCTTCATGAAAAAATGATCCCTTACCTAAAATTCCAAATTCTTCCTTTAGTTATCAGCATAGCTCTTTTGCCTACTTTTGATCTTCTTTGATGTAGGTTTGGATAACCATCACATTTTATATTATTTTCACAACAAGTTATAGGCCTATGAATTTTATTTCACCTACATCATCCCAACAAGTTGGTGTGTGACATCTCTTTCCATATAAAGCTTCATATTATTCCATATAAATACTTGAATGGAAGCTGTTGTTATAGGAAAATTCTACCATAGGTAAATATTGATCCCACATAACTTGAAAGTCAAGTGTCTACGATCTCAACATGTCTTCTAAGGTTTGAATAGTCTAGTCTGATTTTCCATTAGTTTGAGGGTGGTAGGCAGTGCTCAAAGAATATTCAGTATCCAGGGCCTTCTGAAGATATTTCAAAAATCTTGATGTAAAATAGGGATCACGATCATAAACAACCGATAGGGGTACTCCATGAAGTCTTACAACTTCATTAATATATAGTCTTTCCATACGTTCAAGTGGTAAATCATCTCTTATAGCAAGAAAATGTTTTGACTTGGTAAGACGGTCAACAATGACCTATATTTCATCATTTCTTATAGGAGTCTTTGGTAGCCCCATGAAAAAGTCCATTGTAATATTATCCCATTTCCACTCAGGTATGGGAAGAGGTTTCATGACTCGTCTAGGTTGTTGCCTTCCAACTTTCATGTATTAACAAACCATACATCTCGACACAAAATCTGCAATCTCTCTCTTCATGTTATCCCACCAAAAATGTTCTTTCAAATCTGTATACATCTTAGTGCTACCAGGTTGTATAGAGAAATTGAAGCTATGACTATCATCCAACAATTTCCATTTTATATCAGGTACATCGGGACCACAAAGCCTCTTCCCAAATTTCAAAATTCCATCTTTATATATGAATTCAATCAATCTCCCATCATTCACAACTTTAATTTTCTTTTGAAATTCCTCATTATCAAACTAAGAACTTTTTATCCTTTCTAGTAAAGATGGTTTGGTAACCACTTGAAAAAGAATATATGTTTCACCTTCTATGGTTATTCCTATATCCATCTTTACTAGATCCATGAAAATATGATCCTTTTCAACTCTTATCTTATTAAAAAATCCATGATTATTTCTTCTCAAATCATCTGCCACAATATTTTCCTTCCCCGGGTGGTAGTGTATAGTGAAATCATAATCCTTGAGTAGTTCAAGTCATCTCATTTGCCTCATGTTGAGTTCTTTTTGTGATAAAATATACTTCAAACTCTTATGATCAATATAAATCTCACATTTTTCACCATAGAGATAGTTTATCCCTATATTCAAAGCAAATATTATAGATTCTAACTCAAGATAATGAGTGGGATAGTCTTTCTCATGAATTTTTAGCTATCGTGATGCATATGCAATAACTCTATCATTCAACATAAATACACAACCAAGTCCTTTCTTTGAAGCATTACTATAAATAACAAACCCATCATTCCCTGATGGTAGACTCAAGATAGGATCATTAACTAATCTTTTATTTAGTTCTTCAAAACATTATTTACACTCTTTTTGCTAAATAGATTTAACCGATTTACATGTGAGCTTGGTTAATGGGTTATCCAATCCAGAAAAATTCTGGACAAAACACCAATAATAACCTACTAAACCAATAAAACTATGTACCTCAGTTATACTCGTTGGTGTATGCCATTATTGGATTTTTTTGTCTTATAAGGATCAACAGAGACCCCATCCTTAGAAAACAATATGGTAAAGAAAATAAATCTTCTGAAGCCAAAATTCACACTTCCTAAACTTCCCAAATAATTCATTTCTACTCAGAGTCTTTAGGATAATGAGTAATTGATTTTTGTGATATTCATAGATTTTTTAGTATACCAAGATATCATTAATAAATACCACAACAAAGTTATAAAGATATTCCTTGAAAACTATGTTCATTAGATTCATGAAAACAGAGGGTGCATTAGTCAATCCAAAAGGCATTATTGTACACTTGTAATTCTCGTACCTGGTTCCAAATGTTGTTTTTGGAATGTCTTCCTTCTTCACACACAATTGATGATATCCAGATTGAAGGTCAATCTTTGAAAAATATTGAGCTCCATGAAGGTGTTCAAATAAATCATCAATGCGAGGTAGGGGATACTTGTTCTTTATTATTATTGCATTGATCTCTCTGTAGTCATTGCACAAACTCATAGATCCATCTTTCTTCTTAACAAAAATGATAGGGGAACCCCATAGAGAAACACTAGGGTGAATAAATCCCTTATTACTCAATTCCTCTAGTTTTTTCTTTAGTTAGACTAATTCCACAGTGGCCATTCTATTAGGGATCTTCGATATGGGCCATGAACCAGGAATTAAATCTATGGAAAACTCAATTTCTTGTTCTAGAGGATTTCTAGGTAAATGATTGGGAGAAAAATCAACATATTCATTCACAATAGGTATGTCCTCTATTAAAACATTCTTTTCCTCTCAATTATTTCATTCTCATCCTCCCAAATAATTGCATTTAGTAGTGCTATTGTGGGTGGATCTAGATAAGAATCAGGTGGTGATGTTTCTGCTTTAAAGATAAGGTACTCCTTATCATCATTGAAAATTATAACCTCCATCTTATTACAATAAATTTTCTCATCATGGTCCGAAATCCAATTCATTCCAAGGATTATATCAAATTCAATCATGGGTATGATGATGATATCAATGGATTAAGAACATTTATATGCCCTAGTGGGAACTGATTCACAAAACTTTGTTGCGATGATACTTCTCTTAGGTGTTCTGACTGAAAAATCCCTTACTAATTCAAATTTAAAATATCTAATTTTCATAGAAAAATAGGAAGATATGAAACAATTAGATGATCCAAAGTCAGATAAAGAATTGGATAAACACGAGGAAGCCATTAAATTACCTACCATAATATATTTCGGAGCTTCAACCTCTGCATTAGTGGTCGTATAAGCTTGGCCTTGATCCCTTGGACTTTTTTATGTATGTTTCCCTGATGTATAAGAAATTAATTTTCATAATGTCTCATCTCCTTGAAATTGTAGCATTGAACATTGGTATCTTCTTTCTTCCCCTTACAATCACTGTAAAGATAGCCTTTTATCCCATATTTGTAGCATGCTCCTTTTTCTTTTAGACTGGCACCAAGGTTCTTCCTTCCACAATTATCACAGGGTGGAAATTCAACACTTCTCTTCTTCCCTGTTTCCTTATTTCCTTTTCGAGATTTTTCAGTAGATCTCTTCTTCTCTACCTTTGCTTTAAAGTCGTAAGACTTAGATAATTCAATTTCTATCTTGATAGCACATGAGGAAATATCTTTATATGGTGAGAAGGATTGTGAGACTAATGATCAATAGAGAAATGGTTTTGACCCATCAAATAAATGATCAATATTACTTCTTGGGTTACGTATATAATCTATAGCATGCCTTGAAAACCTTGTGAAGTTAGCTTCATACTTTGTAAATTCTCATCCTGCTTTTGTCTTAGACTCAGAATTTTCATTTCTCTATCCGCTCGATGGTCACGAGGAATGTATTTTTCTATAAAAATCACTTTAAACTCCCTCCATTCCATACTTGATACTTCTAAATCGTCATTTGTTCTTTGAATTAATGACCACCATTGATCTGCATCTCTAGTGACGTGATAAATTTCCATGACAACTTTTTCCCTTACACTACTCCCCAAAGCATGAAATATTTTCTATATGGAACTTATCCATTGTTCAGCTACAAATGGATTTTTATACCCATTAAATATTGGTGGTTGTTTCCTCATAAAGAGATCTAACACTGATCCTCCGTGTTTTGGATCATGGTGCTCCATACAGGTAAGGTTATTATTCATAACCTGTGTGAGTTGTCCCAGTATGGTGATAAGTTTATCAGCACCAGTTACATCACCAGATCCACTATATTTATATTGATCATGAGGGAAATTCCTACATAGATTATGTGCATCTAAATATTTTTCATTCCTTCCACTAGGTTCCATTTATAAACAATGGCATACAGTATATTAGTTTATGAATTGCAATACATAATTCCAAACTTATAAAACACTTAACATAAATTGAACAGTTTATGGATATAGTCCATAATAATAAAAATGTTTTATTTGAGGAAGTATATACTCATAAACCCTTCATAATGGTTTGTAAATAAAATGTGAATTATCCTAAGCATATCCCCTGTGAGTGTCGTAACCAAGAGTGCAGAAAGGCCCATTGTCGTGCACCAGTTCCCATTCGAGTCTAGCTCAAAGCGGTGTTTTTGGGTTTTACCCCTAGTACATCTATACCAGAGTTGCCTCTACCTGCTCATATCCAGACATGGATGTATTTTTTTGAAAACTCACAAACTCTCTATTACCAAAATTCTAGGAAGTTCTTCTATACTAATCCTCAAAGTCTATCTTAGGTTAGTGTTCTCTAATATGAGTTTTTCTAAATCTAGTTTCTAAGGGTTGTACTAAACTTCCTCTGATACCAACTATAATTCCCCAACCCCAGTTACCCAGATTTGGTGCTTTATTAAATAACATTGGCATGATATATGAAATCATGCCTCGAAAGACCAATTAGTTTAGTAGATTTAGAATTACTAGATCCATTTATAAGTTTTACATTACATCATGGAATAAAAACATCAACAACATTTTTTCCCCTTTTGAACACACTTATATCCTTAGCTTATCCCTATAGTTCAACCACCAAATACTTCTTCACATACCTGAAAAAATAAAACATAGAAAGGGGTGAGCTCAGATGCTCAGTAATGATAACAATATAGAGAAAACATTCATAAATAATTATAAACATTATAGAAATGTATTAGACTAAAAAAATCCTTTTAAACATAAATATCAGCATAATATGGAAAAGATAAAATCAAATAATTCAATTTACTTATTCTCATGGATATTCTACTAGTCAAATAATCACATGGAATATCAATAGTCACTTTCATAATGATGGAATGCATAATGCGAGACTTCATAACCACATAGTTAAGGCCTTGTGCCAGTAACACAAATATGATTTTGTCAAGGCCTTGTTCCAAGACACTAGTTTGTCTCATGAGACATACCTATTCATCGAGGAGCTATAGTAGGCTCCACCCATCACTTACTAAGTCTAATGAATTCCAAATATGAAAAGGTTTAAACATAACATAAACATTCGTATTAAAACTAACATACGAAATATCAATACTTTATCCATAAACCATGAATGGTGTAAAAACAACACATCCATAGTCAAAAATATCACAAAACCTTCAATATAATATAGAAGTTTTTTTTCATAATAAATAAACTTCAAACAAGCTTAAAATCCATCAAAGGATGTTGACGTAGATAAAATAAAATCTTTTTTTAGAGAAATATCACTTTCTATTTTGAAATAATTTAAAATTTATATAATTATAAAAGAAAAATTTTATTTTGAAAATATTCTTATAAGCTTGTATCGGAAGCTTTGAAGATGTTATAATGATGGAAAATAGCAACACCCACCATATAATTAAAAAAAGACATTCTTACCTTAATTTTTTCAAAAAGGTTATAAAGTACCTCGTTTGGAAAACGACAGAAAGATTCATTTCAAAACATATAAGGTCAATGTAGGGTATAAATTACTTTAACCAATTTTCTAGTAAAAATGTTTTTAAATAATTGTTTTAAAAAACACGGATGTGGATGATAAAGAGGTCCTAGTAGATACTTACATAAAAACAACCTCGGATAATAAAAAGATTGGGAAATTAACCCTTACCTTTTACTTTCCCTTAGTAAATGGTATGTTAACCTCCTATATAATTGTTAAAAAATTGTTATTAAATTATACAATAACTATATACATAAATATGATATCTTATATGATCTTATAATATTTCATCGTTAATAATATTTTAGTAGTATCATTGTTTCGGGTGTTAATTGATTTGTTTTCCTTTATATTCCGGGTTACGATAGCCATGTTTGTTATGGATAGGATGTATTTGATTCATATACCAAATGATATTGTGTTCATAAACATTATTTTTTATCATAAAATGAAAATTATTCATGAATGATTACGATGGAGAATGCATCCCATCGTATTCATGGAGACAGTAATCCGTACGTACGCATGAGCGACAATATCATTATATTGATAGAAAAGTTGTATATAATTGGATGGTATATCATTTATATAGAATCATTAAGATGTTATATTTATTATTTGAATCATTAATACTCATTATTATACCCATCAAAATAATTTAGTGTTTGAATAACAAACTACACCACGACGTGGAGACGGTAATCCGTACGTACGCACGTATGGTGACTTTGTAATTTATAGGATGGATAGAATAATGAATACGGTTGTACCATTTTTATAAAAACATAATAGTATATAGAAGATACTGGAGTTATTATTTTTTAATGGAAATAACAAAGAAAGTTTAAGTGGACGAAGAAAATAACTTGAAAGAGGTGATGAAATATTTACCTCTTCTTCCGGTTCTTCCTTTTGATTTGATCAAAATGGCTCCTTAGTTTGGATTTTTGACCAAAGGAAGGCCTCTTGGGTGAAGGGAGAAAAGTTGGTAGAATATTTGGGTAGTGGTTGTCCGATCAAAAAAGCATTTTATGTGTGAAATTAAGAGAAGGGGAGTGCCCTTTTATAAGATTGGTGAGGGTCACTTTAGGAAAAGGTTGAAATATTATTTTATAATAAAATAATTTTCAGTTTCTTATGTCTCAAAAATGAATTATTTAAAGGATAAAGTAGGGATGGGTCGAAAACATCTCAATAAATAGGTTTTATATAGGTTTAGGTTATCATATTATCCTTATATTTTCGATTTAACTTTTAGTTAATTAGTTTGACATTTACCATGTCTCTTTGTATTTTTATTTTATATGGTTAATAAACTTACTATAACAAGCCAAGAGAACCCCATGTGGTTCATTATTAATATATATAACCATATCTAAGTCCTTTGGAAGAACCTTATATTTTTACGAATATTATATCAATCAATAATATAATATTTATTTTAAAAACTCAATTATGTCAATGTTGACTCTATTTAGTATTTGATTTTTTTGAAAGCCATAAAAACTGTATCACTTCGAATAAAATTTATTTAACCAACACTAACATGTCATTTTATCTTAGAAATTTTTTGGAATTCATCAAAAGTCTCAATTTACATTTATTTGGATATTTATAATATCAATTATTTTAACATTTCATTAATAATTTAATTACTGCACCATCATTGTATCATAAATAAATTAAATTATATAATGTCTAAAATTTATAAATAAAATACCATTATGTAGGAACTTTTTTTAGCTTTCTAATGAATCTTTATAGTTGAATTTATATTGTAACGAATCTGATGGACCTAAAGCTCAAAGAACTCGGCCACACCCAAGCCCAGCCATCTGGCAGATAGTAGACCTCCACCCATAGGCAAATTACAGGGCTCCTCCTCAAACTGTCCTAGATGACATGTGGCAGGAATTGTCCCTTGCTTGATGAGGATTTAAATCACCTCCCCCAAAACTGGAACTTGAGACCACACGCTTAAAGGCCAACCGGGAAGCGTTACGAGTACCAACTAAGCTACGACCCAGTTGGTACTCGTAATGCTTCCCCGTTGGCCTTTAAGTCTGTGGTCTTGGGTTCGATTTTTGGGGGAGGCGATTTAAATCCTCGTCAGGTAGTCTTCCATGTGTTATTTGGGACAGTCTAAGGTGGGGGCTTGTTATCTGCCTGTTGGTGGGGGTCTGTTATCTGCCAGAGGGCTGGGCTCAGGAATGGCTGAGTTCATTAGTCTTTAGGCCCACCGAGTTCATTACAAATATTTTTTGTAACCCTGTATTTAAAATGGATTCGTTTTTAAATTTTGAATATAACTCTATTAACTCTTTTTTAAATAAAATAATAATAAATGTCCTAATATAATCCATATGGATCAAAGAGGATAATATTTTATTCTTGAGGTTGTTTTTGGTCTAATTATACTTATCAAATAGAATTAGGACATGTGTTATGGTAATTATGATATCATTTTTACCCTTAATTACCCTATTTACTTTTAACTATGGTAAATACAAGTCAACAGTTACTATTCACACAAAAAATTAATTTTATATTATTGAACCACATATTACCTACTAATATTAACTATGTGTCTCGGGTTTTTGAAAATAAACTAACAGAAGTGGTAAAATTATATTTTATACAACTTTCAAAATGCTCCTAGGAGGTGGGTAAAAGACGGTAAAAAATTCGATAAAATTTTATATATCTAAACATAATATAAAATGACTCCAATGAATTATGTTAAACATATATATGTATTATGTATCTATTTTAAACTAAAATAAATTAAAATAAAAAAACTAATTATTTAAAGAAAAATCCGGTTTTAACCAACAACATAGTGTTTTTTCACTATTCATCAAAAATTGAATGTTTTCAAAAAAATACCAAAAATTCACCCTAAGCTAATTTTGATATTCTGAATCCAAAAATGAAGTCCATTTTGAAAGATAAAATTTATAAAATTTCAAATAGTGGGTATTACTATTCATAACAGCTAGTTTGATTTGTCACGGTGAGTTAGAATCTCAAAGTTGTGTACAATGCAAGTTATTTCATTATTCAAAGGGAAACGTACTATTGAAGCTTGGGGTGTTACACACTATGAAATTATTGTCTAAAGCATCAAGGAAAATTTTCCCAAAAAATTCCAATGGATCAAGGATAATCTTATGTGATCACAATAGCAGAGGATGGAGTTATTAATGATTTGGTGTCATGTACTGTAATCGTTTACTCAAATTAAGATGAAGCTTTGTTTGATTATGTATCATCTAATTCCTTTATATATTCTTAATTTTATTTAAAAATTAGATATTCCCAATCCACCTTATCAAAGATAGTTTTTAGTAAGGACTCCTAGTGGAAAATGTTTTTCAATAAAGATGTGTTGAGTAGTTTCTATTATGACACATAAACATGCTCTAATTTCTTATTTTATCATCAGACCATTTTTTTAGATAATCCTTCGTATATTATGGATTTAAAAATCCAATGAAATAATTTATTGTAATTTGAATAAATTTATGATTCATGATGAAGGTATGGAATTTCTCATCTTTAGAGGGTGGACTTATTCATCTGAGTCATATCTAGATCCACCTCCAATAGCTCTTCTGAATGAAATTATTGGGGAAGAAGAGAAAGCATCATATTTGGATGAGGAAATAAATCTTAAAATTTAGGATGTACCTATTATACATTAATACATAGATTTATTTATAGAGGATTTACCTAGAAATCACCAAGAGTGGTAAGTTGATTTCCCAATTGATTTAATGTTTTCTGCAGGACCTATATCAAAGAATCCTTATATAATGGACACAGTGGAATTAGTGGAGCAATAGAAAAAACTAGAATAATTTAGTGACAATGGATTTATTATCCCTTTTTTTCTCCATAAGGGGCACATGTTCTCCTTATTAATGATGCATCCATGAGGTTGTGAATTTACTATAGAGAAATCAATGCTATTACAATAAAGACCATGTATCCCTTTCCTCACATTAATAAATTATTAGATCACCATCACAGAGATCAGTATTTTTTAAATATTGATCTTTGATTTTAAATTATATGTGAAGAAGGAAGATATTACAAAGATATAATTCCCAACTAGATATGGAAATTACATGTTTACAGTAATGCCATTTGGATCGACTAAAGAAACTAATATATTTATAGATCTAATGAACAGAGTGTTCAAGGAATATATTGATGGTTTATTTGTGTTATTTATTGATGATATATTGATATATTATAAAAGATATGAGGACCATGAAAACCACTTTTGGATTGTTTTGGAGACTCTTAGAAGAAAAGCGGTATATGGGATGTTTAACATGTGTGAATTATGGATTACAACGATTTCTTTTTAGGGACATAATCTCTCTATGTATGGAATCTCTGTTGATCTAGTGAAGAAAAGGGGGGTTCATGAATTACCTACAAAAATGAACATAACCTAGGTACATAGATTCATTGCATTTGTATGTTACTATCAGCGTTTCATTCATAATTTTTCATGATTAGCTAACCCATAAACTAAGCTTACTCTTAAAGGGGATAAGTTTATTTGGATTAATGAATGTGAATAATTCATTAAATAATTGAATAAGAGATTAGTGTTTTCTATGATCTTGACCCTACCATCGAAAAATTGTTGATTTTTGATTTATAGTGATACATCAATGAATGGGAATAACTACATCCTTATTTAAAATTATGGGATTATTTCCTATGAATAAAGGTAGTTAAAACTCATGAGAAAAACTATGGAACTCATGATCTTAAGTTAATATCTACAATATTTTCATCAAGGATATCGAGACACTATCACTATGGTGAAAATGTGAGATATATATAGATCAAAGGAGTATAAAATATATATTCTCACAGAAATAAATGAAATAGAGAAAAAGAAGATGGATTGGGATACTCAAGGATTATTACTGTTCAATAGAATATCACTTTTGGAAGGAAAATAAGGTAGAAGATGCATTGATCAGGAAGAGTCATGGAGTTCTAATCAAAACGAGAATTGAAATGGATCTTATGTTTATGGATCTAGTGATGATAGATATAGAAATTATTATGAAAGGTAAAACATCACTACTTTTCAATTGGTTTCTCACCCATATTTATTGGAAAGGATTAGAATATCTCTATCTTAATATGATAATTTTCATAGGAAAATTAATGTTCCAAATGATGGGATATTGGCATACTCTGTGTGTGAGGATGGAATTGTGAAATTTTTGAAGAGGATTTTTGTTCCCTATATACCTTAACTAAGAATGGAATTATTTGATGATTCCAAAAGATAAAATTTATCTATAACCCATTGTATCACTAGGATGTATATAGTCATAAAGTAATATTTATGGTGGGATAATATAAAGTAGGAAATTGTGGATTATGTATCAATATGTTTAGTCTATAAATAGGTGAAGGATGAAAGGCGACATCCTAGAGGAGTCATGCAACCTATTCCTATCCCTATATATAAATGGTATTAAATTACAATGTATTTTTTCATTGGACTACCAGAGTCACTAAGAATGAATGATGAAATATGGGTAATTTTTGATCAATTTACCAAATTTGAACATTTACTCTCTATAAGGGATGATTTTCCACTATAGTGACATGCATGAATCTATATTAAGGATGTTTTATGACTTCATGGAGAGCATCTTTAAATTGTGTTCGATCATTATCCATGATTTATATAAAAAATCGACAAAAATTCATCGAAAGATTTAGATACTGAGCTTTATTAGAGTACACCTTATCACCCTCAAACTAATGGACAATCTAAAAGGAAAATCCAAACATTAGAAGACTTTTTTGGATCATTCTCACATGGATTTAAAGGTACATGGGATAATTATAAATCTTTTTTAGAGTTATCCTACAATAATAATTTCAATTCAAGTATTAAAATTGACCTATCTGAAGCATTTTATGTAAAGAGATTTCATACACTAACTTGTTAGGATGAAGTTGTTGAAAGGAAGCTTGTAGGCCTAGAAATTTTGCAGGAAACAACAAAAAAGGTAAAAACTGTTCAAACACATATCAAAGCTTCTAAAAGTAGGAAAATGATGTATGTATATAGTCTTAGAAGGACTTTAAATTTCAAGTGGTACATCATGTTTTATTGAAAGTATCTCCATGGAAGGGTGTTATAAGATTTGGAAATAAATGTAAACTGATCCCCATGTATAATGGACTTTATGAAATCCTAGAAAGAATTGTATTTGTGGACTATCATTTGGTGTTTCCACCTAGACTTTCTAATGTACACAAATTTTTTCACACCTCTTTTTTAATGATGTACATTCCATACCTAACACATGTCCTCACATCCAAAGGAATTGAATTAGAACTTTATTTATCCTAATGTGAAGAGATTGTCCCTATTTTGTATACTAGATATCTTTTTATGAGGAATAAATCTACATGTCTTGTAAAAGTACTTTGTAAAAAACATTAAATTAAAGAGGCTAAATGGGGACCAGAGGAAATTATGATGAAGAACTAAAAAAATATTTATATAAGGTAGAATTTTTGAAATTTTGAGGATGAATTTTTTTGAATAAGATTAGAATATAACACTACAATATTTTATGGTATTTTCTTTTAAAATTTAATATCTTTAATAGTGTATTATTCAAGCAACCTTTAGTTAAAGCCGTAATATACTATTAAATTTGACCATTGAAATAGTAATGTGAATATTGAGAATATTAGTATGACCAATAGAATAGTAATTTTACCCATGAATGTATAAATAAAATATATTTATCTTATAAATGAAAATATGGAATTTTTATATTATGGAATAAAAAAGATAAATGTTTACAAATCATAAATTAAGTGTTTGTATTTTTGTAAGTAATAAATATTTAATTAAAATTTTATAATTAATATAACAATTTAAAAGAAAATATATTTTCATAACATATACTTTTAAACTGATATTATATTTTCTTATGATAATAATAAAATCTTATGAGACAATAATTAATTTTTCAAAGTGTTATAAAAGCAGTTACAATTTTAAAATCGGTTTTTTTCAATCAAATGATGAATTTATTTAAAAATTAAATTTCACATATTTATAAAAATATTCTCTCAAAATTTAGTTCATTGTTTAATTATACACATCATAAAATGGTTAGGGTGAATTTTTGGGATTTTTATAAAATAGTTGAATTTTTGTGAATAGTGGAATACAGTAATTTACCATATTTAATAAATAGATGAATTATTGAATATTACATGATTTATGGATTATGTAATCCCATAATATCAAAATAAAATTCATTATTTTAATATGTTTATTGATAATTCACTACTATTTATAGTCTTGATCCAACATACTATACTAATGAATAAAATATTCAAAAAAAACACCCCTCTCCTTCATTATAAATACTACTCATCACCACCCCTTATCCACACTCCTCTTAAGCCTTGAATATTGTACAATATCAACCCAATACACTTACCATACCTATTACCAATTTCCATAAGGTTCTAATTCCAACAAAAGATCAAAACCAATTTCCCTAAAGAGGTTCTCAAGGAGAATAATAGGTAAAATCCACTTTCACATTCTTTATTTTATTTTCTCTTTATTTTCTTTTCCAATACTCTCTTCACCTCCTCTATCCAAGAATGGATGCCAAATAATGTATATTATTTATAGTATAATTTTATTAGGTAAATTTAAAATCCACCATCAATTATTTTATCTTCTTTATTTTATTCTATAGATGAAAACATCATTCGTGAGGTGCCGATTTACCGCCATTGTGGACGACGTCTTTTCGTTTTTCAATTCTACCATCAAGGATGGTAGTAAAACTGTTTTTATGGTTAAAAAATATAATAATATATATTAAATCTTATTTAACATTATGTACCCATTATATATTCATAATAATAACTAATTACACAAAAATATTATCCCCAAAATAATCCAAAATAACCCAAAAGATTATCACCAACATCTTATCTAAGGATTCATCCTCACCCCAAATAACCAAATGACTTATATAAACATTTAATATTATATATGATAAATAAAAACATATAATTTCAATTCTATATAACTATTCTCATTATACATGATCTTTCATACATGTAGATAAGTGAACCTCTCTTCGAAACCAATGAGAAGAACAGTCCTGAATGACGAAATTAAATCTTATAACTCACCAAAAAGGACTTAAATGAACATAATAAGATTATAATAAATAAAATAAATGTTTAATAGGTTCTAAAATTATTTATTAATCAATATAAATTCATTATCTAGTATTTTAGGTACAAGTTAAGAACACTTTCATACATAAGGTGAGGATTCTTTCTGAACTTCCATTTTATTTCATTGGGTTACTCTTTATCTCTACTAACCCCAATGTAACATGTATTTATTTTATAAACATATTATTAATACTTTTTATATGTTCCAAACTCATGTATACAGATTATTAAAGTCTTATTTTATGGGAAATAAATGTTATAAAAGGATCACTTCTAAATTCTTCCCTATAAGAAGGCCCTATTAAAGTGAACTTCCATATTTCATACCCATTTTATAGTACTATATATAATATGTATTATGAAACCAATATGTTTATAAAATATGAATTTTTATCATGAAAAAAATATATTATATATTTTCAAGTTTTATGTAAACTATTAATCCCTATACTCTTTAAAGTCTATTATATATTTTCTCTTAAACCCCACCGAAGGGGCCCATTTCTAAGGTTTATTAAAAACATTTTTTCAATTTTTCAATTTATTTAGACATATTTTATTCCTAAAACATAATTTCATTGAACATTCCTTTTCTTTATTTGGAAATACTTGTTTATAATATTATTTCATGACAAATACAAATGATTTTTCAAAATAATTCTTCTGTTCAAAGTATAATGGTTATTTCACTCAAGAATTCCTCAATGATTTTATTTGATCATTTTCATCAATTTAAACACAATCTGTTGAATATTATGATTAATTTTGATTTACCTTATAGATATAATCTATTATATTTTTTTAAAGGGTTTATGATTAGTTTGATTGTGGATGTGATGTCTTGATACCATCCATCATATTACTCAAAATGGTAAGTGATTATGTTTCTTGATTGGGGAACGTTATTTACATTTAATATGTATATGTTGTTTATGTTTCACCCCATTCATACGAAAACATCATTAGAATTATTATGTGATGGGAGGGGCCTACTATGGCCCCTTGATTCATCATTAGGTCTCATGTGACAAAATAAATATGGAATTGGACAAGGCCTTGTCCATTTATTTTCAGAAATGGATTTGTATGAGTCTTTAAGCATTTATTTTTTAGATGACTTGGATGAGGCCTTGATGGTATGTTTTATAAGTACAACACTATGAATTCCCAAAATATGATAATTGTAATTAATAATTCATGGGATTATTATACTAATAGAATTTCCATGGTAAATTTTAATTTTATTATTTATATTAAATCATTTATTCATCTTTTATTACTACCATATTCTTCTCAAGATTTTGTTTTAATTGAGGATGTTTTATGTTATTCATTATGGATTATTATTTATGTTAGCTTCCACTATATTTCTTAACCTTAATGAAAATATGTGATACTGCCTTTCTGGTATTTTATTTTTCTTAGGATGTGAAGATATGTATTATGAATGAATTTCAGGGATAATATAAGACTTTATTGGTGTTTCCAATGGATTTTCTATGTTTTTTTTCATTTAAATTTGTAATGTAATGATTATGTATGTATCCGGTATTCCAATCCACTAAACTACTATGTCATTCGAGATGCGACATCTGTATTTATTATAAAAATTTAATAAAGTAAGAAACTGGCTCCAAGATACTCGAGTTAGGTTATTTATATATTATTCTTTAGATATATACACCCCCATGTTAATTCTTTAAAATTATATTTATATCAGTTTTTTATTTTACTTCCATGTTATCAAATTGAATGTTTTTCATTAAAACAGAAATTTTATTTAAAAAGGTGTGTCATATATTTACAATAAGGAATACATTCTCAAAATTCAATAATACATTAGGAAAATAATACATGGTTTATTTTTGATATGTAAGAATTAACAATAAATTAATATGACACAATTTTTTGAAAGAATTTCTAAGAGTTTTCATTTTTTTTAAAGTGAATTTTTAGTATAATATAAATTTTAAATACCCTATAAAATAAAAAACACTTTTATTGTCATCAAACATTAGTGAAAAGAATATTATTTATTTTTTAAATGTGATAATTAAATTCATGTAAATCTAAAACATGGCGTATATAGTATGGATGAAATTGTGTTTTTTCAATTAAGAATTGGAATTTTAGTTAAAAAAGAATGGCGTAGTTTCAAAGCTTGTTGATAAATCTTGGATTGTGTTTATATAATTTGACAATTATTCATGGCTGGTTTTTGATCCATAGGAATAATTTTCATGCTAATACCCCCACACAGTATGGATGGTTTGTGTGAAATTGTGTGTATTCATTTTAAAATTGAAATTTCAGTTCAAAACAGATTTCAAATACCAAAAATTGAAAAATCTCACTTTTATTTTCATAATGCATTATGAAAAAACTAAATCAATCAATTTTTGAGCTAGATTAATTAAACTAACTTCAATAAAAGACATGATGTAGATGGTATGATTATTTTTTGGAATCATATAGAGGTGAAATGTTTGTCTAAACAATGCATCCAATACTCAAAACTAATAATTCACACTCATATTTTAGATATATATTAAAAAAAATGATATGTGCATCATGTATGACCTATAGGGATTAGACACTCATCAATATGACACTCTTTATGGTTGTTGTGACTGAAAGTGTGTATTTTCGTTTTAAAAAGGGACTTTTTACTTCAACAAACACAACACATACTTAAAACAAATAAAACATTCTCATATAGTTCTAAAAAAATTGTGAAAATTATATGAGATTAATTTATGACATATATGGATTAACCTCACATAAATCAACTAAATGGCGCACATGTATGATTAAAACAATGTGTTCTATGATTAAAATTTATAGTTCAGTTTTAAACATGTTTCCCATCATCAAAACAATGAAATAACATATTCAAATATTTCTAATACTATAACATAATGATTGTTTATTCATTTTTGATATTTTAGGATTATTCATACATCAATCCAACACATAATGTTGTTGGTATGACCCAGTGCATGTTTTTTATCTTAAAAGTGGTATATCAGATAAAAAAATGTCACACACTCAAAACCAAGAAAAAATCATGTATTGGAGAGATACATTATGAAAAAACCCATGATTCATTTATGATGCATAATAATAAACCACATGTTTATTTGAAACATTGTGCATAATTTATGGTCTAAAGTGTGTGATTTATATTTAAAATGGACATATTTTAGTTCAAAACCTGTATGACATACTCTAAATAAAAAAACCACATGAATTTTTATGTCACTTTATAATATATTTTTTTTACTTAATATATCATGAATTTTATTTATATTTTACATATTCGTTATTTTATAATTTTCTATTTCTTCATTTATTTATTATTACAGAAATAAACATAGGTTTTTATTCAAGTTAATGTATTCTTTGTAATAAGGTTGTGTTGATCTCTTTAGATGATCTCATATTAGTTGTTTTGAGATGTTAGTTATATGTTTGAATTGTATATTTAATATATTAGAATGTTTCAATATAAATTTGTTTCTTATTTAGATAGAGAAATGTAACTGTATTATTTTTTATAAGAAAATATGTGAATGTTTAAGATATAATTTTTTTATTTAAATTGATATAAATTTTTTTACTGTGTTATTCGTAAAAGGTAAAATTATAATAACCAACATATATTTTACTACTAGTAAAAATTACACAAACATGAACATATTTTTATCAGTCCTAGTTTTACCGCTGATTTGGAATGTCTTTATTAACATTTTTTAATACTGATTAAATCCTAAGGTTAACAATAGCACTTATGTCATTATTTCTTTTAAACAACTAATAAAAGGAATTTTTCATGTTGATAAATACCTTATTTATCATTATTAAACCTATATATATGGATTTTTTACCTTCCCACATCTCATTATATTGTCTATATATATACATGTATATACACACACTCAAGTACACATTTAGTATCTATAATTTTTTATTTACATTAATTATTGTCATAGAAATGTATTTTAATTTAAATATATAAATATTATATATTTTTAAATAAGTAAATAATAATATATCTTTAATTATATGTATTTATAAATAAAGGTTTAATAAGATTAATGGATGAGCTCTCTTGTTCAATCGAAATATCCTTATGATCTAAAGCTCATGGGTCTAGGTTCAAACCACATTGAATAAAAGAACCTTAATAGCCATCCCACTTAACTCTTCCCTTCATTAATGGTTTTTTGCAAGATAACACCTGTATCTCATTCATTGTATCATTTTTGAAAAATTGAATACAAAAAAATTCTTATTTATTCAAAAAATATATTTTAAATATTAGAATTACTGATAATGCATGTGTTTTTAGTGTTTTTTATTGTTATTCACATCCAATAATTATATTTATATGAAATATTTATAGACAATTGGGATATTGATTATATATATATATGGGTGTTTAATATTTTGTTATGTAAATATTTATATGTTTTTTTGGGTGTATGGAAATTAATATATTTATATAGACATTTATATATTTATATATAATGAAACACACATGAACATAATTATAAATATATTCATTAAATTAATATGTAATTTTGGAAGAGTTTATATATGTATGTAATATAATTCTCAAGAACATACTATATATTTTCAGTTTATCCATTAAAAATAATATTATTTATAAATATTTACGTGTATATGTATATTTATGTATGCATATTTTTGTGGATGGTGGGGTTCCTAATTTTTGTTATGTGTGTATATATAAGCACACAAATGTATTTATATTTATAAATATATATATAGAAACACACACACAGACACATGTATATAAATATATATTTATATAGAAATGATTAACTTTTTGATATATAATTAATATAAAACTATATTTATATATAGTTATTTTATTATATTTATATATTTATCAATGTATTATAAAATGTATTATTAATAAATATTCTATTATAAACATTTTATATTCATGTATTATAATTTGTAAGGATATGTTTAAAATTTATATGTTCTATTATTTATATATGTAAATAATAAATATTACCTGCATTCCTTTTCTGTATTTAGTTGTCTATAAAATATGAAATTTATTTTACTACATAGAATGAATATTAATTGAAAATTTATAAATGGAAATTTTACAAAAAAAGATTATGAAGATGTCATAAAATATTTTAACAAGTATACAACATAGGGAGAATATAAAACTTCTAGATTTTTTATTGGAATTATTTATATTGGTCAGAATTTTTTAAGGACTATATATATTTATACTAGATCTGTTATCAAATATATTGAATTTAGAAATGTTAAACTAAACATAAATAAAAAATTAATGTTTCTAGTGACTGGAATAACAGTATTATTTGTGGATCGGTAGGTGATAGTATAAATATAAACAATGTCATAGATCACATTGAAGATATGAAAATAGTGGTCAAAGTTTACTTTCTTTATTTTTTGAATCTTTTTTATAATTCAAGAAAATAGTAAAGTAGGTCAATGTATGTTAGTAGTTCAAAATACACAACAATTTCATTTGTAATAAAACAATATAATTTGAGAGCTACAAATAATGGGTTGACACCAGCTTTAAAAAACTATGTATTTTATTTAATGATATGTTAGGAGAATATAATTAGGTTCCATAAAAAATATATGATACTAAATTAATGTTATTTTAAATGGGTATGACCTCTAGAAGAATAAAATATTTTATAAATAATCATATACTTCTTATCAAGGATATGAATCACATATAAAACTCCGTAAGTGCGGTATGGGTTTCTTCATGAATAATTAAGTATTTACATTAATATTCATATGGTATTTTATAATAATTCTATGGATTATATGGATATTTATAAGTTAGAAGACTAGAAATCAATTTACAAGAAACAAAAATACAATAATTCATGATGTAAACAACATCATCCAAAATACATTACCTAGTGTCCTAAAATTGATCATGAGTATCTTGAATTTGGAAATGAGATAAGAAACCTTCACGATATGTTATCTATAGATGGATTCATATTTTTTGTTAAAAAATTATCACTCATATTACATGGTAAGTTCTTCTTATAAATTTTAAATTTTATCCATGGTTATGCATAAATCACAAGTACATTATATTGTATCTAGTCAATATTGGACAAAAAAAATAGTATTGTTAGTAATATTTATTTTCCTCTATTGATTGTGGATTTAATAATGACATGGGATACATTTTTTTATGTTGTATAATTCTCATATAAATAAAGAGTCCATATTTTGGGTCACCTTATTAGGGAAGAAAAATTACTTTCCTGATAATATAAATTATTCAGGATACAACATTAATGAAATTTTCAGTTTTCCTATTTATGAAGAAGGAACACAATATGATTTTTGATACATTAAAAGAAGAAAGTGATTTTAGGACATCTAAAATATACAGACCTTTCATGGAGATGACATAAGATTTATTTTATTTATGGTTTTTTCTTTTTTGATAATTCTTTGTTTGGTTTTACCCTGGGGTGCATTTTGTTGAAGATTGAGAAACATTTAATGAAAAAGGGTTGTGAACAATTGTTGCATGGTTAGAGAAAACTATGCACCCCAACTCTGAAAACCATGAAACACTGGACAATAGGGATTTGAATGGTTGGAACATAGTTTATCAATCCATGCACCCTATTAGGAGTTTCCATGAAACCCCTATAACAGAGGCACACAGTTTAGGCACACAGCTATGGGAAACTATGTGCCCCTAGCCAACAAACCATGATTGAATTTAAATTCCACCTAAATATTTGTATTAAAATTACTCGAACCCCTGAAACTCACCCTAATTGACCCAAAATCAGTCTAACTAGTTTTTCCATGATTTTGGATCCTCCTATATGGATTCTAGCCTTATCAAGCTATGTTCTTAGCAATTTGAAGCCCGGATAAAAGATTTTCACTCCTCTCGGTAAGAGAATCCTATCCCACTTTGTTTTCCATTATTCCTTCCTCCCATATACTATTCATTTGGTGGGTATTCTTTCTATTTTGGGATATATCTAGATCTAGTAAAGTGGGTCTAGATCTAAGATTATAGATCTAGATATATATTAGAGAGAACTTGATTTATTTGATCAAGATTTTTGATTTATATCTAGATCTTGTTTAAAGTCATTGTGCCACTCAATTTTAAGGGATTCCTATTGGGTGATGATTCATAGAAAAATAAATCTAGGATGTCTAATATTAAAATCCCATATTAATGATTTTAATTACATGTATTAAAATTGTATAAATTGTATATTTTTTATAAAATGATACTATTAATTGAAGTAATAAATTATTTGAATTAATTAGTGAAGGAATTCTAAAATTGTGAGATTTTGGGGTAATTTACTATTGAATTAATTATGGGATATTGAGATTTATATTTAGATAATTAATTGAGGAATTAATTATGAGATAATTCAATTGTTAAATGATTGATTAATTTTTGAACTAATTAATTGAAGATAAATTATTAATTTATTATTGAATTAATTAATGGGAATTGATGTGATTAATTATTTTTTGAATTAATTAATGAATGATGATTAGTTAATTTATGAATTAATTAATGTAATAATTTTATGGCTAATCTTGATAAGAGGATTGATGTTTATTAGTCATGATTGATGTGATATAGCAATATATGTGAGATGTTTTAGACATGGTCTGCTTCTTCCAAAGCCCACATGTGTGGGGCATGCTTAGAAGTTTTTAAAGATAATAGTGATCATTTTTTTGATAAATGTGTGTGTGACATGGTCTTATATTTCCAAATAAAATTTGTGTGGGACTTTTTATGATGCTTCAAGAGTCTGTAGTGATAAATTATTTGATAAATGTGTGTGGGACATGGTTAACTATTTCCAAATCACACGTTTTGTGGGATATGTTCTGCTGCTTCCCAACCCCATAGGGTCCTAGGCTTGATAACTGAGACCCAAATAGTTGGAATTTGACTATGGTTCTAATCAGTTATATTATAAATGGAAATTAAATGGATAATGAAAGCCCATTTTTTGAATGTTTTTTTAATTGGTAATGTGAAATTGTTCAGAATTCGTTATGGGACAATGTTTATATTAGGATGTGGTTTTCCATGAGAATCTAGGGGGTTTATGTGGTTAAATAAAGAATAAATGATAATTTGATGACTTTTTACTTATGCATTGTTGTTATTTATTTATTCGAATGCATAAAATTTTATTTACTGGATATATTTAGACACTTTTGGTGGTGTCCAATTGAGTTATTCTCACAACTTAGTTTATCTTCTTGATCGGTACCCAAATATATTTCATGTTTTCATGATAGGATAAGGGAATGAGACCTATGTTAGATGGCTGATATGGGATAGATTGTGGACGAGGGTACCAAACCTAGTTCGGGACCAGCTTGGGAGAGTTTTCAGTGTATTTAATTTGGAGTTTCATTTTGACACTTGGAACATACTTTATGATGGAATTTTTATAGATCAATTTAATAAAGTATTTATAGTTTTGGTGATCTTGTGATGCTGGTACTATTATATTTTTGGTTATATATTGTGCAATAAATCTTTATTATTTTCTACCAGTGTATCACTATGATAGAGGAGGGTATAGTCTCTTCATGATCAGTATTAGACCCTTGCTTCTAGTTGGCTACCTCTAGTATACAGGGAGGCATAGCTGATGTCATGTGGTATTCTATCTTGGGGAACTGGTGCATGGAACCCTAGTTGGGAAATTATGAAGTGTTATTAGAGAAGTTTTCTATTCTTTTTCTTTTGGATTAATATTTGGGAATTGTATACATGAGACTAGGAAAGTAGGGCATTGTTTATGAGCTCATGAATGGGTGTTTTAAACAAAAGTATGCAGGAAAACACAAGTACCCCAGGTGGTATTGTTGTTATTGCTATTAAAATTGAATATTATTTTACATTGGGTGACACACGAGTTTTGTGATGTGATTACTATTTCATTTATTTATAATTGAATCATGGCATAGTAAGGCATGTGAGTTGAGTTCACATGCATTATTCTTGGAACACAAGATTTTTTTGTGACATGAATCATTTTAGGAATGCACTAGAAATGGGTTTTTTGGATAAGTTTTTGAAAATGAACTATTTTTTCCTACTTGAGAAATTGAAATGAAAATGATTTCGAATATGAAAATGAGAATGGTAAAATTATTCCAAATGTGAATAAATGAGTGTATAAAGAAATTTAAATAATGATAATGTGTTTACCATTTTTAACCATGACCTAGGTGTAGGGTGGTTAAGGTTAGTGATATTTCCACTGTTTTCACCAAGTGGCGAGGTTTGTGGAAAATACATATTATGGAATTTTTTGATTTTAATCTTACATAAAGGTGAAAAAGTTGTGTTATGATTCCATAAGCAGTTTTTTGTAATTGTAGTGATATGACTCTAGGAAGATGTATGTTGAGAGGATGATAGAAGTATATGGATGAAGATTCCCCACTAGTAGTGGAACCTGAGGCACTGATAGTTCCAGATGAGGAACTATGAAAGAAGTTCTAAGATAACATCACTCGCTTGAGGAAATTCATGGAAAGAGACCTGGAGTGGGTTATGAATATCATAACTGATTTTATGATTTATTTTCATTTATAACACCATCCTACATTTACTAGAGAGGGTGGACCTGAGTTAGATATGTTTTGGATTGAGTCTATCCATACTACACTTGACCACTTGGAGACACCATTTGACAAGAGAGTCAAATTGGCTGTTTATATGTTTTGTGGTCAGAAAAAGGGATGGTGGGATATTCAGGATCTAATTGTATAGTTCGAATCTATGGAATGGAAAGAATATCAAGAGAAGTTTCTAGAACAATTTCATCTAAAAAAACTGAGACATGGGAGAGTATCAAAGTTCATAAGATTGAATATGGAGAAGATCTATATAATGCATTGTGTTGGATGAATCATATACTTTTAGATATTTTTTCTATTATTGGTAAGGGATGAGGCCAATACAGAAAAGCATTTTCAGTATGGGATTAAATTTCAAATTACGTCCAATCAAATATCATTAGGCCCAGGAAGTTTCCAGAGGTGGTGAATTAGGCTCTCATATTTGTGGTTAGAATAAAGGAGGCTTCCAATGGAGGATATGTAGTTTCATCTACATGGTTAGGAGGTGTGAATTTGGAAATTAGGAAACATAATTATAATAATTTATCCCATAACATTGGGAATAAGAGTATCCATGGGGAAAGGGATTTTACATAGGAACATACCCATGTGGTTTTCCACAAGTGTGTTAGGATGGTGAAATTTCAAAAACATTTTCCCAGAACAACAGTGGGGTGAAGATGCTATAGAATATTAGTACATCTTTAGAGGTTCTATAGAAACCCATGAAAAATAGATAGTGATGTAGGAGATTTATAGAACCAGGCTCTAGGAAGGGGAACTTTTTCACCATATCAATCTAGAAGCTACAGTTCTACTAGCTGAGGAGGTAGAGGCAGTGGATGTCGTTCCTCTGGGAAAGAGAGACCAAATCAGCGGAGTGGCCCAACTCAGGGGAGTAAAATTTCATAATAGGTAATAGGGACAAGACAATTACTTAATATTAAGCTTAATCTTGTAGATAGAGAGGCTTTACCATCTACATTGAGTGTTACTATTCTAGTTGCATCTACATTAGTTAGTTCCTTTATACTGGTTCATCTCATTCCATTATATCTATGAAATTTTGTAATTGTTTGAGAATTACGGTGGAGTTCGTTAGTGATGTTATTGTGAGAGATAAACTATTGTGAGTATTGTCTAGAGACAATTTTTTGTGTCAGTCGTAATCTCTTGAGATCAGGAGGCACAGTTTCAATGGTCTCTCAATATTCTAGACATGTCAAGATGTGACCTAATTATAGGTATGGTCTGGATAGTCGCATTGTGAGCCCACATGGATTATTACTATATGATAGTGACTTTAATGTCTCCTATGGGAGACTATTGCATTAATTTTGGAGAGTGGGATATCTAGGTAGGCTGAGAAAATCCAATTGGTTAGCAACTCTGAGAAATCACAGCCTAGGTTTCTAGTTTATTATTTTATGATGAAGGTGTAAAGCATGATTTATTTCCCCCTATAGTGGACTAGTTTAAGGATGTGTTTATTGTAGATATCTCAGGGAATCCACCTAATAGATATGTGGAATTCACTATTTATCTCATGTACAGGGCTGATCCAATATCAATTACACCATTCAAAATTCCACTGAAATGACTTCAATAATTCCCCCATTTGAAGAACTGCTTATGGGTTAGACCAAAAAGGGGACAATGTTTTAATTGTCAAAAGGATGTAAGGATTATTTCTAAGAGTTTATGAATCATTTTACATCAACACCAATCTTGATACTCGTTAATCTAAGTGAGGAGTATATAGTGTATTGTGATACTTTTGGGGTAGGTCTAGGAGGAGTCTTATTTTAAGGATATGAAGTTGTGGAGTTTGGGACTCGACAATTAAGGCCACATTAATAGAACTACCATACACATGACCCCAATTTAGAACCAGTAGTTTATGATTTGTTTTGTTGGTGGAAATATCTATCAGGATAAATGTTTATTGTGTATACATATCATAATTGATGGAATTTTATCTTTTCTTTGTGACATATAAATATTCAGTAGAAAATATAGGTTGATTATATGAATGATTTTTAATTTGAGATAGAATAAACACTAAAAAAGGAAAACAATGTGGATGATTACATGATAAGATAAAATCTTACTGAAGTAGTTCAGGAGTTTAGTGTAGAGTGGATGATGATGGATTTGTTAGCTAAGATGCATGTTGTGGTTCATGAGAGTCAAGAGACGATTACCCCAAGATCAGTTTCAGTGTATCATACATTTTTGAGATGGATCAAAGGTAGGTAGTACAAGGATCTGGAGTTATTGACCTTGAGGGAAAGCCTTGAGGGTGGGGAGTCACCTTCATAATTGAGCATATATTAGGATGAGATCGTATATGTCATGAGTCATTTTTTGTGCATATGTGCATGCAAGAGGATTTGATACGGTAATTTAATTCTTCAATGTGGTTGGTACATTATGGTGTGACCATGATATACCATGACCTATGGTGACAGTTATGGTTTCCATGCATGAAAATGGAAATAGTAAGGTTTGTGACACAGTGGTACACCAGTCAACTGGTGAACGTCAAGCTTCATTGACCAGGAGGTTTACTATATCCATTCTTATTTTGGAATGGATGTGGGATGAAATCACTAAGGACTTTTCGGTGGGTCTCTTGAGGAAGACACATAACAATGACACTATTTGGGAGATTATATATCATTTTAAAATGGTAGCATGTTTCTTACATATATGGGAGTCTTTCTTAGTGGAGCGTCCATAATATTTTTATGTTGGAGAAATCATCCATCTACACGGGGTTTTACATAATATAGTTTCAAATCATGATTTTTTTTACTATATGATTATAGAAGGGATTATAGAAGGTGATGGGTACAAAAAAATTTTTAGTACAACTTCTCACCCATAGACATATTGGAAGTTGGAACATATTATAAATGTGCTTGAGGATATGTTGTGATCTTGCCTTCTTAAATTTAGCGGGTCTTGACATATGAACTTGTCACTAGTGGAGTTTTCATATTACAATAATTAATAAGAAAAAATATAGATGATACCATATGATGCACTTTATGGTAGACCATGAAGATCAAATTTATTCTGGATGGAGGAAGGTGTGTCAAAATTATCGGGACTGAGTCTCTTGCAAGAGACATCGATGAACGTTAAGTTGATTTGAAAACCAATGGATATTGCATAAAGTAGAAAGATTTCAAATCATGATAAAATTAAATGAACCTTATTGATTATATAGGGTTATCATGTATTCCTATAGGTGTCACCTAGATTGGTTCACCACATGATATAGAGACAGGTAATGTTGGCTCCTAGGTTCGTTGGACCATTTGAGGTTGCAGAGAGAATCGGGCTAATGGTGTATCCATTTACCCTTAAATATAAATACAATGATATGGACATTTCTCATCTTTCATAACTATGGATGTATCACCCCGACCTTTATCATGTGATCATGGTGGATTCTGTTGATCTTGATAAAGATATTTCCTTTAAGTAGAATCTGATACAGGTGTTGGATCGCTGTGAGAAAGTGTTGTGGGGAAATAATGTGTCGATAGTCAATGTAATATAAAAAAATGTCATGTACAAGATAAAAAATTGGAATAGTAATAATATTTTAGGGCTGAGTGGCCAGATTTGTTTACAAGGAATTTTAGAGGGGCTTGGGAGTGCAGCTTGAGGAATAACTGTTACATGGAGGTTAAATTGTAAAATCTCAAACTTTTATGGAGATGACTCTTGATTAATTTCAGGAAATTATTTTTTATTTATTTTTTAATGTTTTGGTTGGATTTTACAGTTCAATGCATTTGAGAAAATATTTAGAAATATTCATAAAAAAGGGCTGGGGATAGTTGGTGTACAGTTAGATCAAACCGCGCAAACTAGCCCAATAAACCAAGAAATCCTCGATAGTGGGGATTTGCACATTTGAACATGGTTTGTCAAACCATGAATCATATTAGGAGTAACAATTCAACCCCAACCAAATAAGCACATGATTTAGGCACATGGTTAGGGTAAACTGTGATCCCCTTCCTATAAAACAATTATTGACTTGTAATTCCACTTGAAACATTGTTTTAAAATAAAATGAACCCCCAAACTCACCCTATTAAACCCAAACTCTTAAAAACACATTTTGTCTCAATTTTAAAGCCTCTCGGATGGATTCCAAGGCTTCCAAACATCCTTTATTTTCAATTTTAATCTTAGGTCGAAGATCTGCACCCCTCCCAGTTTGGGAATCTTGTTTCACTTGGTTTTTTGTTCTTCCATCCATCCTCCTATTCTTTAGGTGTCTGTTCTTCCTATTTTGGTATACATCTAGATATAATATTTTTAATATAGATCTATTATTATATATCTATAACTAGATTATAGAGATCATGATTTATTTTATCTTGGTTTAGGTTTTAGATATGGATCTCATTCAACATCGTTGTGTCACATAATTTTATGATATTTCCATTGGTAAATTATTGATAAAAAAATAAAGGTAGGTGGCCTAATATTCAAATCACATAGTCAAGATTAAAATTACATATATGAAAATTGTAGAATTAATAGTGTTGTTTATAAATTGAAACTCTTAATTTAAATAATTAATTTGTTGAATTAATTAATGAAGGAATAGTGAAATAGTTGGATTTGGGGGAAATTGATTGTGGAATTAATTATGAGGTATTGGGATTAAGATTTAGACAATTAACTATGGGTTATTAGAATTGTGAAATGATTAATTAATTGTTTAATTAATTAATAGGCCTTATATGATTAATCTTTTATTGAATTAATTAAAGGAAAGATGTGTGATTAATTAGTTGCTGAATTCATTAGTGAAATTGGATTAAATAATTTATGAATTACTTAATAGAATATTTTCATAGTTAATTTTGATAATAGGATTAAATTTATTAATTATTATTGATGTGATACAGTTATATATGTGATATGTGTGGGACATGGTCAGTTGCTTCCAAACTCATGTGTCCATAACATTGTCTTCTACTTCTAAAGGCCGTAGTGATAAATTATTTGATAAATGTTTGTGGGACATGATATGATTTTTCCAAATCCCATATGTGTGCGATATGGACTACTGCATCCAAATATCATAGTTGTAAATTGTTTGATAAATGTGTATGGGACTTGGTCTATTATTTCTAATTCCTACATGTGTTGGACATGGTCTGATGCTTTCAAATCCCGTAGTGATAAATATCTATGCGACATGATTTGTTGCTTCACAAGCCTATATGATCCTAGGAATGATGACCCTGACCCACATTTTTTTAATTGGATTAAGTTTCTAATCAATTGTATTATAAATTGAAAAGAAATATATAATGAAAGCCCATTTTTTTAATGAATTTTGAATCAGTAAAATGAAATTGTTCCTAATAAAGCATATGCCAAAGCTGTTATTGGGGTGTAGGGGTCTTTGGGAACCCAAGGGTTTATGTTGTTAAATAAAAAATAAATGATAATGTGATAACTGTTTATTTATGCATTGTACTTATTTCATTATACAACTACATACACTTTTATTAATTAGATATTGTTTTAGAAACCATTAGTGGTGGATGAATGAGTTGTACTCATACCTATTAGGGATACCTGATTGGTACTAGAAAATATTTTAAGTTATTAGGATATGATAAGGGAAAGACCATGTGTTAGATAGATGATATGAGATGAATAATGAATGAGGGAATTAGACATTATTTGAGACCTGATTTTTGGATTTATCAATGTCTTTACTTTTGAGTTGCATTTTGAAACTTGGAATGTACTTTACCATGGCATGTTTAATACTCAGTTTGATATTGTATTTCTAGTTTTGGTCATCTTGTGATGTTGGTACTATTATTTTTCAAGTTATATGTTGTTCAGTAACTATTTATTATTTTCCACTGATTTATCACTCTGTCAAAAGAGTGTATTGTCTCGTTATAATTAATATTAGAACCACGCTACTAGTCCGCAGTCTATATCATACAGTGAGGTACCCCTAAGGTCCTGTGGTGGTCCAATTCTGGGCACGGATGCGTGGCACATGGGTCTGGACATTACAATATCCTTATTTTTTTACCACATGACATATATAATGATCATGGAACATTTAATTCAATGAAAATTTTGAAGAAATTACAATAATTTCTTTATTAAAATGTGATAAAAAATCATATAATGTGTATGATATTATCAATTTTTTGTAAAAAAATTTCAAATAAAAATATAAAAAATATAATAAAAATATATTTATTTTCCAAAATTTATAAAATGTTAATTGTATGTATGCCAAACATTTTTATATATCATTATTTTAGAAAAAAATTATTTTATAGTGTTATTGGGATGTTATAAAATTCACTAGGAAAAAACATCATGGATAGCTTAGGCATGAGTGATCTAGGGATAATGGGAGACTTGGTGTTTGTGAATGATATAAAACTAACTTTTCTTTCACAAAAATCATATATTTATTAAATATGAAGAGGTATTTTAATTTTAAAACCTTAAAAATAGTGTAAAGGTTCTTGAGAGGAATTAATTAAATATAAATAATATTCTGTAGATTAATATTTTAAATTTAAATGGATTAAAATCACATGACATGCATGTTTTTATTCAATATTTGATTAATATTATTTCCCAATACATTATGTAAAAAATATTGTGGCATACATTAAACAAGATTTTATTCTTTTCCAAACCAATATAAAACCATGTTTCATATTTGGCATACATTTCAATATTAGAAAATTAAATTTATATCATGTCTTATTAAATATAAATTTCCATCACACCATCATTCCTTGATATAGAAGTTAATTTGGATAGAGAAATCTAACTATATATTATAATGAGTTATAGATGCATATTCTTCATTAAAAAATATTTTATGATTTCAAAATGGTATTTTTGGGGAAAAATCCTTCAAGGTATCATTGACACATTTTTGAGGTTACTGTGTTTATTGACAAAGTAGACATCAGTGTTGTGATTGTTGACAAAGCAAACAATGACATAAAAATTTATTGAAAAAGTGGATTTCATGTTAGAATATCAAGTTCAAGATTTGTGGTCAACGATCAATGTTTTATTTAAGAACTTCGAAAAAGGAATGGATGATCTGGAGGTGGTATGAAAAGAGTAGATACAAGGTGACGCCGTTTTCCAGTGTTTGCCAAATTTTTGGGCCTGAAAATCAACAAATGGAGAAAAGTGGTTTTGGAAAAGAGACTTGTGCGTCATGTACTTAGAGGAAAGGAAACTTGCGTGCCTAGTGTTTTTCAAGATCAGAACATGGAAAAATTGCAAAGGGATAAGGGTCGCGAAAGTATTGAGTGGGTTGCGCAACTGACTTGCGCGCCATGAAGAGACTTGCATGTCGATGCCTAGGAGGCTTGAGAACTTTCATGCCTCATGTTTTTCAAGATCAAGAACTTCAAAATATGGAAAAGTAAAGAGCATCGCTCAAGTATGGAAGTGGTTCGTGCAAGTGACCTGCAGGGGAAGTGACCTACGCGACGATACTTGCACGTCGAGGGGAGACTTGCGCACCATCGAGCAGGGAGAAAAAATGCCTATAAATAAAAGACCACCCCTCCTCATTTTTAATGGAGTTCAACACTTTGAAAAATCAGATCTCCCGTCACGCAGGTGTGGTGGTCGCACAAGTGGTGGTGGTCGCGCAAGTTGGACTTACACGCTATATTCGAAGAAGGGAGATTGTTGTTTGTTGCGCACCAATATTGGTTTGGGCGTAAAGGGAAGTGTGTCGCACAAGTTTGGAGTTGAAGTGGCTTGTGTCGCGCAATTAGTTGAGGCGAACTTGCATGTAAGTTTTGACTTGCGCGCCGATACTTGTGCGCCAGGTTAGACTTATGTACCAAGTAATATTGATTCACGGCGGTTATTCAGGGCTGCGTGAAAGCTGAAAGATTTCCTGATACCTTCGGTGCAAAGTGAAATTCATCTACAGGTGAAAGTTGGAATTCAATAGAGCATCCACATCCAACAGAGGACTCTTTCATTAGAGATAATGAAGAGACCTACACGTCTATAAACTGTGAGTGGATCCTTTCCTATGAAGTGAGAAAAGGAAGAGGAAGAAGGTGATCCTCTCCACCGATAGTGATCCAGAGAGAGAGAAACCGGGAGTGACCCTTAGGAATGTAGTGAGTTGACCCTAAACCTTGTAAAGGCAGTGAGCCTGGGAAAGAGTGACTGTGCTCGAACCTTGTAATCCACAGCTATTGAAGTTTAGTGGAATTTGGTATGACCGACAACTTATCGGCGTATTCTCCTTGGACATAGCCCAGTGAGGGTGAACCAAGTAAAAATCGTTGTGTCATATGCATGATTTACTTTCTGTATATATTGTGCAACGGGAAAGAGAGAGAAGAGTGTTTTTCTTAACAGCAAAAGAATATCAGAACGGGCTTTAATTTGAAATTAGTCATACCTTGATTCACCCCCCTCTCAGGGTATTCAGCCTTGTATACCTAATAGGTATGTTGAAAATTGATGCTTCCATAAAGATTGTATTATAAATAATTATTTTCATTACACACTTATTGAATTATATACTTATGTATTATCTAATGTGGATAACATTGTATTAAAATTTCTAAACCCAACAACATTAGTGTGTGTAGTTAAATGTTTTTTGTAGATATTTTCTTCATTACCATCACTGTGTGAAAGTATGATCACATTAATGTTTTATATAATAGTACATTATTTCCATCATGTGTTTAATATCACAATTTAATACATAGTAATTTATATCTATTATGGTATGAAATGAGGATATCAAATACACATAATCCACAGTGTATAAGGTGGTTTTGAGATATTTTAGGAATTATATTCTCATATGAATTCAATTTTTGAATGTATTTGATGATTAGAAAGAGAGAACAACATTAAAAGATTATCATACAATGGTTATTAAATTAATAGTTACATTATCTATAGAGAGAAAAAATATAAATTTAATATGATGAAAAATCAGTTATTTACTCTTGGGGAAGAAGATATGCATGTATCTATTACCAAGGAAAACTTATAATTTAAGAAAAAGTTTCATACAGTGGAATAATTGAAAAAATACGCCGATTTGATTATAAAACATTCCAAGTACTAATTGTTCAATTAATATGGGTTGATAATAGGTGTCTAGTTAAAAATGATTAATATTGATTCAAAAATGTGTTTTTAGTGAACAGTAGTATAAGTATTTACCATTCATAATGGTATCACTACTACTATTGTAATTTTTTACTCCAGAATCTATATATTTATATTGGATAGTTGTTCATTCAGTGACTAAATAAACAAAAAACTAAATTATAAAATCCTTTTAGGATTTTAATTTAATTTGGTCGACACAGTCATTTATTGGAGGTCCTATAATATATGCTTCATTGTCTGTTTTTTTGGATCATATAAAGGAAATTTTGATATGTGATTGATCATAGAAATTTTATTAATCATTAATGAAAATATAGTTGGATAAATAAGTTTAAAATATTTGAATTGTTTTTATATACAATTTGTTTCTTCTTAATATTAGGTGTTTGATAATGTATTTGAATATTAAAAAATATTTTCTTAACTAGTTGTGTAGACAATGGAATCTAAACCCACAGACTCTATAAATACTAATTAAATAAGTTACTATAGATTTCAAACAAAGTAAATATTATAAAAATGGTATCATTTTGAATGAATGAAATAATCAAAAGGTGAGAAACAATCTATTTTTTATAAATTTTTAATAACTGAGCCCCACCCTGAAAATTATAAAGAGACAAAAGTGAAAAACCCAAAATAAGATATTCATGGAATCATATGGGAGTGTTCGTAAGAATTATTAAGGTTGTAAGTAAACTCAAAAATCAATGTTTGGATGGAATTCATGTGATTAGACTGTTTTGTCAAAAAATTCCATTTTGTTTAGTTACATTGTTGTTAGTATTCAAATACACATTCATGTTGATATTGATATGTGATACAACATAGTATCTAATTTTAAGTCGATAATTACGGAATGAATTAGATTAAATTAAATACAATTTCTTTACATCACAAAAAACAAATAATTGTTGATTATGTCTACATTATCCCATTAAAAGTACATTTTTATTAGTTTTAAAGGATTAAATTCATTTAAATTATTAAGATAAATATTCATATATAATTTTATATGATTTATACCTAACATAATCATATAAATTTTGAGGGGAATGTTAATTCCCACTCACTGGCATTATATATAAACATAATAATATAAGAAACATGAGATACTTTAAATACCCATAGGGATGAAGAGGAATTTTAGGTATATTATAATTGATATTTTTTTATTATATATTCAATATATTTATAAATTTGAATCTCTATTAATAACATGTGGATATTTAATGGAATTTAGAAAATCATCAACAATCATCAAAATAATTTTAGCCTTATTATAAAGCAAGGATGGATTATGTTTCCCTACAAAAAATGTACATAAATTAAATCTATTAAATAACATTTATGAGACATGAAAAAATAAAAAAGAAATATGTTTTTATATCATTATATAGATTCATAATTTATGAAATATTACAAGGGCAATCACACATAATTTTCTATAGAAGGTGGCTTAGGTAAATTAAAGAAAAAAAAAATTTAATTGAAAACACTCAGAAAGTATAGGTATTAGATGAAAGTATAATATAATATAAATTTAGTCTTATTTATTATATTCATATAAAAAATTAGTAATTTTATTTATTTATTTTTACCAACTTTAGACACAATAATAAATATATATAAAATAAAAAATCAAGTTCCTTCAGTGAATTTAATGCATCTAATATAGTATTACTGCATTCAAAGTGTTGGTTTTGGAGTCTCCCCAAAATAATAAATTAGGAAATCATAAAAATATGTGGATAAAAATAAAAAAAATGAATGATATGTTGATAGAGAGATATTCATTTCAAAATATTGTTGGCAGACAATATGAAATAATAGACCATCTTCACTGAAGGGATCAATGAGAAAAATAAACACAACAAAACAAAACTAAAAAGATCCACCCATATACATACACATAGATGACCATTTAACTCAGAGGACTAAAATACCTAAGGTAGTTTATTATGTTATAATATGTTATTCTAAATGTGGAAAAATATATTGATATATCTCATGCATTAAAATTATATAGGATAAAATTAATTATGGTTTATATTTGTGAGAACTCCCTCATCACATTATTGTGAATGGTATATTATAGAAAATACAATGTAATATCATATAAAATAAAAATATATATAATAGGTCACATGAGAGTAAGGATTAATATAGATAATGAATCAAAAATCATGTGTAGAAACCAAATCTCTTTACACATATTGTTACATGATTTTTAACAAAAATGTCTAATAATTACAACCTGGTGATCATAAACCTATTTTATTTACAAGATTATGTTAATAATATTTAAATAAGACACTGAAATATTGAATTGTAATTTTATTATATATAATGATCTCTTATATACCATTGTGATCCTAAAACTTCATAGGTAAACCTTGGGAATATATAAAATAAAGGGTTGAGTTATAAATGCTAGTAAGCAAATAAACATAAAATCAAAGCATTTCAAATGAGTCAACAATAATAACATGATATCATAAAATTGATTTCCCATAAATAATAACATGAGATAATAACATAAATAACATGGTATTATAAGATTACAGAAATATAGTAATGTGGTAGCAATGTATATAATGATAAAAACATAATTCTAGGAAAAATATGAGAATGATATCATATAGTGAAAAAAGTCAAATAATATATTAGGTTTACTCCCTAATCACATATATAATGTATCAAGATACAAATAAAATTTCCAATTAATTGAATCACTCTCTGGGTGCACTAATCATTACAAATACATTATTATATCTGCTGCAAAAAAATCAAACTTATGGAATAAATTAAAAACTTACCCATGGAATGAAATAAGTTGCATTTGAGAAAAGAAATTATTGAATATATTACCCTATCAATGGAGAGGATAAACCGATAGTTATATATGTGAGATGAATATATAAAATGAATATAATAATTCCACAAAATTAAAAATAGAGAAGAGGTGAGATAGATTGAGAAAGGTTATAACCCCAAGAAAAATGATGGTTCAGAGAGATCATATACCTTGTGTTTTATAATTATCCTATCATTGAAATAAATGTCATGAATAGTAATAATAAATTCATTTATAACTTAATTAAAAAATATTTAGATATATATTATTTACAATAATTTTATTATTTTTATTTATAACCATTTCTATGATATATAATGTATAATTTTTTTGTTCTACTATCGTTCGTTTCAAGGTTTCAAGGTCAAATCACTTGTAGAAAATTATTTATTTTATTATGAAATGGGACTGAAACTATGGAATTGAGAATAAATTATATTAATATAATTATTTAACATAAAATATACCTAAATATCCTTTTGTGTTCTAAAAAATGGTGATTCTTTTATTAAAAAATTTATTTATTAATTTGTTAGTTCATTAGGAAGATTTATTTCCCATCAAAACATAAATTCATTTTATTTAATTAAATGGTTATTAAAACATTAAAAAATATATATATGTTATAATATACTTTTTATAATTACATTAACCTTAATATTCATTCTATAATAATTAGTCAAGGATCTGGAGAAAAATAAACTGTGTTATTCAAGGAGGCAGTGACCTAAACATAATGTAGACAATGTTTTCTTTTTAGAAACAAAATAAGAGTGGGTATAAGAAGAATATTTCACCATAAAAATAAAATATATTTATATTTATGAAAATAATGTATCTAAGTTTATGTTAATTGGGATAATATGGGGGTAGTAGATGAATAATAAAATTTAATTTGGTTAGTAGAGATTGTTACTTCTTTATTTGGTCACCTCATCTTATGTTATCCCTTAATAATCCTTTGAGATTATCTTTGGAGGAGAAAAAAAGAACTAGAACTTGAGATAAATGTTTGGGAAGAGTTTTGGGCATAAATTTTGCATGATTCAAGGGTTGTAATGAGTGAGGATAAGAGGTAGTGGCAGTGGTATTTATATGGGGAGTAGAGGGGTTTTTTGAATATTATATTCATTAGTTTATTATTTTGGATCAAGACTGTCAATATGATTGATTTTTTGGAATATATAATGTATATAGTGATTGGTATTTTGAATAATTGGTTATTACATCACCCATGACTCAAAAAATGCATTTATTTTTCTTATAATGTCAATTATCTTATTTTACCACATTTCATTATTCACTACAAATTCAACAATTTTAGAAAAATACCAAAAAATCACCCAAATCATTTTTTGAGGTGTAGATTCCAAAAATTAAATAATTTTTCTGAAAATAGTTTTATAAATATGAGAATTTTATATTTTAAATAAAATCCTTATCTTTTAAAATATACCAATTTTAATATTATGATCGATTTTCTGGCCCTTTGAAAAATTATATAATCTCTAATGAATTATATTATAATTATTGTAAAAAATTATATTAATTTATGAACGAATTTTATGAAATTAAAACTTCCTTTAAATTACTATATTTATTATAAAAATAAAATAATATATATTGTTTTAAAAAAAATTGAACTATTACTTTATAATTTTTAAAAAATTTATTTACATGTAGCATGATACAAATATGCTAGAATTTTATTTTATAAGATAACTAAATATTATTTTAAATTTCCATAGGTGATGATACTATTCTAAAATTCATGGTAGTATTCATAATGGTCATATTAGTATCCAAATGTTAGGTTACTATTCCAACAGTTAGATTATTTTTCACATAGTTAGGTTTGTAACTATCATATGGGTTATTACTTCTTATAAATACCTCATATGTCATTAATTTTTCATTCACATCTATTGTATTATCAAGGCTGTATATCTTTTCTATTTCAAAATGGTTATTGGATTATCAGTGATGTTTGTTTGGGAAAATATTATGGTTGATCAAGAAGATCCAAATTTTATTATTTAAGTTATTTTTTCCTATTTGTTTCAAATAGTAATACTATCAATTATGGTATCCATTCCCATTATATAAATTTAATTTTAAAATTATTTTAATAAAATTTATTTGGGTTTATCAGGTGATTCATGTGAATTATAATATAGTACTAAATATTACACAATTATTGGGATGGGAATCCAATTTAAAAAAATTATGTCGTTAAATCATGATACTTATTCCCATTTTAGGATCCTAATAGTAACACGGTGAAAATTGATACTAAAATTTTCATAGCATGAACATTCAAATTTATAATGAAACATTGTGATAATGGGGTATGTTACTTATATTTTATTATTTATGAAAAATGTTTTACAATGAACTACAAAGGATAAAACTAATATCTATATTGACAGAAGAATAAAAAGAATGTTTGACCCATAAAATATGTACGATATTCTATTTTACAAGCCATCTATGAGTACCTATACTCCACCAATAAATATAATATATCTATTAATATTACAAATTCATGTATTCAAAACGTTTCAAAATAGAGTTACTACTAGTATTTATTTTAATAAATAATTATATGAAAAACTAACTTCTTAAAATATTACTCTTTTGAATGAAAATAAAATTCTAAACACTAAATGGTTAAGATCCTTGGTTTTACATTCACCCGTGATATATTTTTTCATTATTAACTTAAATATTAGTTTATATACTATTTTTGTTACCATTTAATACTATTAAAATATATTCTAGACATATATATCACAACTATTTAATTGGAAAACTATTTCTAAAATAGTTCTTATTCATTTTTCCACACACCACTTCTACAAAAGAAAAATAAATAAATTTTAATCAAATTTTAATAAGAACACCTGGAATTAGTCATTGTATCTATTAAGAAAATAACATATGATAGAACCTTTACAGCACCTACCATCAAAGGGTAGAACCATATTCACTAATTTTATAACAGATGTTTTTCTCAATTGCTTATTGTTTTTAAATTTTTTAGGGCTTTCGGGTTTCTCTTTGAGATTAATTTAGATAGTGCAAAGATATTTTTTTGATCCAATGCATAGATAAAAATAAATCAACTGCACAAGATGTCTAATATGAATTTGTAATACCCAATATGTGTTATATTATAAATAATGTTAAATTATATATTTTATATCATGTTTTTTAAATCATTTTTTATGATAGGGTAGTGAAACTTTTTTATAAAAAATATTGTATAGAGACATTATGTTAAATCTATAATCCTAGTGATTTCTATAGTAGATAAATTTTATAGTTTACATAATCATATTTCACTTTCAGAACATATGTCATAACAAAAAAATTATTTTTACAAATGGTTTTGAAGTTTATTATAAAATAACAAAATATAGAATATGGTTATATAAATTTATAATTTATTAAATACATAATATTCCATCAGTAAACTAGATTACCTAAAAATGTATTTTTGCGAGTAAGTATAATTTCATTGTAAATGATTATTAATTGTTAACATGTTTTTATTTACCATGTATTATGAATATTGTGGATTGAAAACATATTCATATGATGAAATAGATTTATTTATTAATAATCGAGTAGAATACATGGTATAAAAACATTCATGAAGTGGTGGTTCCATATCACATGTGTAATTTTTTTTCAATAACATCATGAAGTGTCAGATTATCTACAACTTTTTTTTTACTTTTCTTATCTTTCACTCTAATTATGGGGGTCATTGTTTTTACGTATATGTGTTACAAATATTTTTATATGATCCTAAATATTGAATGAAATGTAAAATTTGGAAAAAAAATTGTTATCTTATAATTTAATTGGTATAGTGATGTTATTATATTTTCAATTACCAACTGAATGTTTTTTCCAACACTAATGACTACACAAATAAACTAGTGTTCATTTTTATACGAAAAAATATATTTTTAAATGTATTTTTCATTGATCAAAACCTGGTACAACCATGTAAATATTTTATTGATTATATTTTCTATATCAAAGAGATTTTTTACAATTAAATTAATTCAATTTTCTCAGTGTAGTGGTTGAGGTCAAAAATGTAATGTCCTATATATAAAGCCACCCCAAATGTGCGCCAGTCCAGTGCATTCACATCACCTCAAGAACACCCCCATGTACTATAGAGGATATTGAAGTATGTAAAGGGTGTAAGGTGAAATAATGGGGGGTAATATACCCTCTTTTCAAAGTGGAAAAAATAGTCAAAATAATAGACAATCACATAAACCAAGTGAAAGAACATCATAGAAATGATAAGTAAAGGTCTAGAAATACATGCAGTATAAAAATGATATAACAAATGAGTATTCCTTACATGTCATAATAGATCCACCATGATTTGATAAAATACATTGGACAATAAAATAACAAAATAAAACTAAATCTTAAACTCATCCCTAAATGGTCCTAAGTCTGGCCTTGTATCATTATCTATACTTCATCACATTTTTCCAAGACAATCGTCTTACTATGACCAAATTATTAAAACCAATACCTTAGACCAAATAATGATTTCTTATTGTATAACAATGATATATGTTTAACCATTTAGCGTGTGTTTACAAATCTATAAGATACTTCAAACAATGTTTTGAATATAACCAGTCTGGAAAAAACTACACGTATAAGTGCTAAAAATTAATTTTTGACATTATTCTATGTGATTTAAATAAAATAACTAAATAAAAACTGATTCTCAATCTCCATGGCGACACGTAGGGTTCTAATATAACACTTTATATCCCTAGGTACCATATCATTTTTGAATACACCTTTATTTTCCTATTCCAAATGTCTCTGAGCATGTTGGGGTGACTATTCCAATCATAATATTAGAATAACCATTTTGACTATTTTATAAGTATTCATCATGAACACACTAGAAAGTGTTTTCCACATAGTTATAATTATCTCCTAATAGGTTTTTTCAAAGAGTTTCATGAACTCCATAATTAGAGTTTTCAAACATCTACAATGGTAGTTTTCTTGAAAACCATTATTTGAATTTTCATAACCTCCCCTTGGGGAGTTTTCATGACTGCCTCAGATAGAGTTTTAAAAACATCCCCATAGAGAGTATCCATGAACTCTCCTTATGGATTTTATATATAAGTACAATCTTAATTCAAACAACTTATAAATGAAATTAAAATTTACAATTCATAGTTTTCTTAGAAATTCATCATCATTTTCCTTTGACACTATTTGTTCCATTACATAATTAAAAATTACCATATCAGTCAAAATTTTATTTCAATTCATACATCCATAATTAACATTTAAACATCCATAAACCAATTCATAACCATTATTTACCAATTTACAAAGGCGTTATCATTTTCATGGTTCACCTTCCATTTAATGAAAATAAATTTCAATCAACATTAATTATTTTACAATTCAAAAGTTACAAAATCATTATTCCCAAATCAAGGGTCACATACAAACATAGGGATTCCACTTAAAATTCCTAATTTATTTTATATTGAATTATTTTTCAACCATTTCAAAATTACCATATCAATTATTGTGAAAACCCATTTCACAATTTTCAATTTAAAACACCATTACATTTAAAACAACAACATTGATAGTCACATACCGATATGAAGAAAATTCAAGATCAAGGTATAAACTAGTGTAATCACTTTAACATTATTCATTTATAGTTTTATAAATTATATCAAACAATTTCATTATACAATTTGAAGTTAACTATCACCGGTAGGTTATTCCTCCCAAAATCAACTATATGCATGGTTCTAGACATGTAAAGGGGGTGTTAAATTAAGTTAATTATTATTAAAACATTTAATTCATGGTTAAGGTGATACCATGATATGTTGGTATGACTACACATCAAATAACATGAAAAATAATAAGATGATACCTTGGGCTAAATCTGGGGAACACGAACGTTAGTCATAGATATGTCCACTCATCTAATAGGAATTTTAGTTGGGATAAAGGGAATAAATTAATAATAAAGATTAATAGCCAGAAAATATGTTTTATTAGATAGACACAAATGGAATAACTTGATAGAAGGAGAAAAAAATTATAGAGAGATGTGCAGTCATATACATCCATCAATGTGTTGATCACACTAAAAAGAAATAGAAATATGAAAAGGTTGAGTGGGTTCCACCATAGAAGAGAGTATAGGGCAAGAGCAGACATAGGGTGATCCCCTGGCCAAAATAGTAAGGAAATTTAGGTAATTCATTTTAAGGGATTCTGGGGTAAAAGAACAAAATTCACATTTAAAAACAATCAACCAGTTTCCCAAAATCTAAGAACTAGGTTCCCACTAGCTAGATGTTGAGCCCAGTTACCCTACAAGTCTATGGGTTTTTCAATCGACATATTCATGGACTCGGGATGGCAAGCTAGTAGGACTAAACTAGCATTCTCTTTTCCCAGATCCTATTAAATGGACCACCGTTCACTTTTTTTAACTTGGTCCTCTCCCATTACCCCTCTTAAAACCAAAACACACTCATATAGGGGGTTTTGATTAGGTTTTATAAAATATTATAAATAAATACACCTCAGGATATGTCCAAGATCTTATAACCCCCATACACACAATATTTCATCCCCAATCAGTACTCCTCTACATCATCGTGCCTCAATTCAAATACCAATTACTTGTGTCCCACAAGTTATGGTCATTACAAATATATTTTCATCTCAATTACACTAATTAATAGAATAAACAACCATATTGTGTGTTTTAACACCAATCATTCAATCAATTAAATTATAATTCCATACTCTTTTTATAACACATGTATTCTAAAACTAAAAATATACTAAAAAATTGGATGACACCACTAGTCATGACCAGCTAATTCTCAATCATAATAGATCATAAAATGTATCCTCATACCCATATCAAAACACCCACCTCCAAGAAATCCTATATTATTGATGTACTAGTGACTCCACTATCATAAAAACACATCCCAATAGTCATAACCTGTCTCATCACCCAACTTTCATCCATGTATCTTGGATTTATAACACCTATCATTTTTTAGGACACAAGGAAGTCTATCATCACTATCCAAAAACATTTCCTAAACTCATTGATATTATCCAAAAAATACCTTTATATTCATGAACTATATTCGTCACTTTTAAAACAACCTGCATGTTATGTTTTCCAATCCATCACATTAAATTAAATGTAAACCAATGGGTTGTAAACTATTTTCCTAAACTATCTCAAATTTCCAAGAATCCACCACCAATATTCCATTAAACATTATCCCACACTGTTTCATAACCAAAAGGTCATTCAATGATCATCCAAACTCCCACACTGATGTTCACACCTGACACCTAGTGAAATTACTATAATTGAATCACCAAAGATAAAAACTCTCATCAATCCCTATGTGATTAATAATGCACTGTCATTCCAATAAACAATTGAATCATCAAATTTATTCTAATATTTAGGTTTTCTCTTAAACCTTTCAATTATTTCATACGTATTTAGATTTTAAATCTTGTAGGAAAACTAGTGAAGATAAATCCCCCAGAACACTGACACCCAAAAAATGATTGACCATGGATTGGTCTTATTAAACTCGCAAACCATATACCCAAAAATCACAAAACTATGGAAAATAAAGAACTCCCCCATCGTAATAGTGTCTTCCCAATCACACCTCTGAACCAAAAATACAATATCCACAACTCACATCCCATATATCAACTAACACAATGGATGGACACAACAATCTTACTCATATCCCAATCCAATAGAAAAACTAATCAATTATTTTTTCTGTGATCATAGGGGAATAATAATGGTCAAATTACATATATTACTTTCATAATAATGGTTACAACCCCACATGGTAAATGGTTTACTCCCCTTCACATAAATTCTCTGAAATCTCTCAATGAGAGCAACCTGAACAAGTTCCTTCATTGAAACCAGTGTGGCACTCCTGTCAATCAACACCCATATTCCAAAACACTGACACCCATAGAAATTGATATATGTATTTACCATTTCATCAAAAACCATTCCACCCATATAAATGTAACAATCTGAGATTTTATGAGAATTATTCTTTTTAATTTCATTGATGTCTTGTGTTGTTCGCTACACCAAAATTATCTTGTGCTATACGCAATACCGTATTATCTTGCAGTATACCCAACACTACTCTCGGCTTGTGTTACACACAATTTCAAGTTTGTTTTGTAGAAATTATTCTACGCAACATTAAGTATAGATTTTTTTTAATGTATAAATGAAATAAGTTTTTATTGTGTTATACGCAACAACAAAGAGAGCTTGCACTACACTCAACCTTGACTTGTCTTGCATTACACGCAATCGCGACCTTCCTTGATAGCGTGTGTAGTACGCAACACCAGGTTTCACTAAACAATGACATATTGTTATAATATTATTATGAACTAGAAGTTATGAATATTATTAACTAAATTTTGAATGTTATAACATTATTATTCATTTTACACATTTTCTAGAACATCGTGTGAGAATAAAATTAATTTTTTGAGTAAAATAAGTATTTTTCAAAAAATGCAGTTTTGCCACCTTTTGATGGAGCACCAGCTTTCAATATAGTTTTTGACATTTTTATAAGTTAAATTTGACAAAATAAAATTATTCTTTGGAATAAAGATATAAAAATTTACTTTGTATAAATTTTTCATATAATTCTGATAACTTTCATAATTTAATAAATAGTAAAAACACGCTATATTTTAATTAAAAACAACTTTTTTCATCGTAATAATTTATATGGTTAAATTATAATATTTAATGGTTTTAAAGTATAAATAGAATATTTTTTTACCATTTAATATAATTTATGTTATTATCATTGATTTGACATTGAATTCATAGGTTAAATCAATTCAATCTTTTGCAATGTTTTAACTTTTAAAACTCGTTTTCTTAACAACATGATTAATTTTAAATTAATTTCTGCAACTTCTTTAATTTGAATTTGGAAAAATGGATTCCTTATTTGGAATCAGTTGGTCCAAATTATGTTAATAAGCTACTTTTTATTTTTAGTCATTGTGAATAGTAACTACGGTAAATTTTATTTACCATAGTTAAAGGTAAATCGGGTAATTAATGGTAAATATAATATTATAAAATTACCCTAACACTTGTCTTAATATAATTGGATGATTATATTTTGCCCTAAATCATACTTGGGTTGAAATTGAATCTAATGGAACCCACATGTATTTGATTAATACCTTTTAATTATTTTATTTAAAGGAAAGTGAAATATGTCTAACTAAAACTTTAATAAATAGATTATTTTTAATATAAGGTTATACAAAATATAAATTCGATTATAAATACTAATTTGAAATATAAAATGTTTTTATTTATCATGGAAATTTATTTATAATTTTTAATAAATATTTTATTACCTTAAAATCTTATACATTAATGATGTAGAAATTATTTATTTAGTGAAAAATCAATAATATAGTTTTTATTAAAATAATAATACCTATCAAAAGGACCAGAAACTTGACCAAACATTATTGTTCGATTGTATCTATACCATAATCATCCAAGGGTCTATTTTTGGACCATTTGGAGCCTTATAGAAACCAATTAGGACATTTATATTATTTTATTTTAAATAATGTCAAAGATGTCACCTTCATAATTTAATTAATATAACAATTTAAATGTTGTGATTCTAAGATGATACATTCGAGTAAAAATATTATTATGAAATTTATTATATTTATCTTCATCGTATGATTTTATTTTTAATTTTTATGCAACTAATAAGTATATTAAATTATTATACAAAAATGATGTAGTATTTGTTTTATTAAGATAAATATCAAATAAAAGGTTTTATAAGTATTAAAATAAACATTATATGAACTAATTATTGTTCTACACAAATTTTATAGAGGATTACGACATTTTAGGAATCTATTAAACATTTTTTTTCAAATATATCCTCTGTATAGATTTTTTTTAAATTCAAATAAATGAATAGTGTCAAAATTAACACTATTGTTATTTTATGAAAAAAAACATATTATTAAATTGTTTAAAAATCATATAAATATTTAAAAATTATAAATTTAAAATTATATGGTCTAAAATGTCATAAAGTACCCAATTATGGAATATTAACAACACATAAGTAATTATTTATAACAATTTAAAATTTAGAATATTATTACCTCAAATAAGATTAAATAAATTAAATAATGTTAAATCAAATTGATAAGGTTTAAAATAAATTCCCAAATGTATAAATTTTATTGGATGATGAGATTAAAACCCTATATCATCTCATATTCAGATTTGAGTCATTTTTGGAGGTTTTTAATTGGGGTTTGAATTTATTATAAATTAATATTTCTTATGTTTCCAAAGGTGCCCCTCTCCTCCCTTATAAAAGGGAACCTCCTCCCTCTCCTCTTCACAACACTTTGAGCCTTCATGTTCGGCCAAACCCTGCAAATTTCTATTATACACTTCCTTAGAAACATTATGGATAATCTAGTTTTCTCAAAAGACCAACTCTAGTGCCTTAAGAGGAAGCATAAAAGAGGTACGTCGAAGAAGAGGTAATCTCTTCTACAGATTCTTTCAATTTTCTTTCTTCTTCAACTTTTTATTCTTTAGTTGTTTCATTATATAGTAATAACATCAGTATCAATAATATACTGATATTTTATTATAAATATGAAACAACCCCATTTAACCTTCTATCCATCCTAGGGAAAACGAAATCATCGTGCCTATGTACGTACGGAATACAGTCTCCACGCCGTGGTGTAATATGTTTTTCCACCACCACCTTACATGGATGGTTATAATGGTGTAAATAATAACTATATATATAGTTATTATAAAATGATAATAATTATGAGATATTATATCATCCACTCTAATTCTATTCAATAATTATGGGAACGATATCATCGCTCGTGCGTACATACGGATTACCGTCTCCACGACGCGATGGGATTCATTATCCAAGTTAACCATTCAAGAATGATTATAAAGTATATATATTAAATAATAATTAAATATATGAAATATTATTGATACTGGACTTATGTATATGTTATTTACTTACTTCCATTCAATTTAATAAAGAAACGAAAACAACGTTCATTCGTACGTACATTCTACCGTCTCCATGAACGGTGTATTTCTTTACATTTATTGATATATTATATATATGTATATTCCGAATATATATTATATATAAATCATGTTTTACATTTTTGAAGTAATTTATCATGATCTAAGTAATCATATGAATAATTACAAGTCAAAACACGGACGATAAATGAAACAATTTTACCCAAAACGCTACTTTAACATAAATTTACAAAAGAACGGGTAATATAAAGTAATATTTGAACCATATATGATATCATAACAATGAATATGATTCTATAATAAGTCAATGACATTATTTAAATCATTATAAAAGAGGTTCAGATATGTACAAAGCATATCAGACCTAAGGTAAGGTAAAATCTCACAATCTCATTTTTATCCGAGATTGTTTATACTTCAAAATTTATTGGGGCGTATTTATCATCCACATCCATGTTTCATCATTATGTAATATTATTTCTATCCTCCTACAATTTCTTAAATCAAATTTTACCTATTGGTGAATTTTTAGTAAATGATATCAAAGGAATCTTTTATCATTTTCAGTATGAGATACTTTTTGACTTTTCCGGCCAAAGTACGAGAGGAATGTTTTTTTAACTTATATGGAATGAATGGTTTTTTATGAATTCATAGAAAATTATTTATATGAAGCCTCATTTAAATTTTTTCAAGTTTATTTTTAATTAACTCCTTTTAGTTTAAAATTGTATGACATGTTAAGAAAGGAAAAAAAATTGAATTAGAAAGGATATTTTCCTCAAGAATGGAGTTCAAGTGTTTTATCAAAATTATTTTCCATATAAGATAATATAGGGTTATGTTTATATCCCTATTTTTAAATTTATTTTGTTATGTTATGATGGAATTATCTTTTTATTAAGTCCTTTTATCTTATATGGATTATGTTATCATGACATGATGTTTAAGAATCCAATTTTTATTACATGGGTTATGCAATGATATATGATTTATGATTTTGAGTCACACATAATAATGGTTTCATTATGAGATGGGTGAGACCTATATCTTCCTCCAATGCATTGGGTAAAGATTTATATCTCATGAGATAAGCATGGCTGGAACGACAAGTTAATCTGGATCAGTGATGCAGGACTGGAAGGAGGAGTGAACTCGATTCCGAAAGAGACTTTGTCCACTAAGATGGTCTTGGCATCAATGCCTCGTCTACTATGGAAAACATAACATTTGCTTAATGGTTTCCACAATTACATGTTTTATTCCTATGCTATTTTATCATGATTAATGTTTCTTTATGATCTATGCCTTACTTACTACCATGTTTTATGTCATTGATCAAGATTTTGATGCTTAAACATTATGTTCATGTTTTTTTAAGTTAAAATGTATATGATTTGTTTTATTTTCTCCATGCTTACCCTTAATGAGCATTTTAGATCACCCTTTATATGTTTTCTTTTCACTGAGATTTAAATAAAGGTTTTATGTAAGAAAACAAAAGGGGAAGATCTTTATGGGAGATGTTGAAGATATTTCACCACGATTAGAAGATTATATTTCGAGTTTCCAAAGACACTAAACTATTACGGTCCTTGTGTGTCTGTTTTTTTATGTATTAAGTATTCTGCAAAAGTAATGTAATTTCCATGTAAGTCAAGGTTTGGGTCTCTACAGTTGGTATCAGAGGAAAGGTTTAGTTAACCTTTGGAAACTAGGAGGCGAAAATTTTAGTGAGATCCCTAGAAGATATTTCTATGGTATATCTAGGGATATCCCTAAGGTTACATATAAGTATAGGTTATAGTCCTAGAATTACGATAACGATCTTATAATTTAACCGAATATGTTAGACATTGAAGGCACTCCCCCTTGATTATGATTTTTGTCTCTCACAGTATTCTTTTTGGGTTTTAGAAAATGGCTGGAAATAGGAAGATTCCTGATAATGGAGGATATGATGGACAATGGAATGATATTATTCATGAGCAACCAAATGAAATTGGATCTTTAAGTCTACATATCGTTATTATGCCTAATCAGAAATCACATAATATGATCAATAATCTCAACTTTGTTATGTTTTCCAAATCAGCTAATAAGAGAATGATGGAGTTTCATGATGATCACAGAGGAAAGAAAGTTCAATTTCCCTCATCTAAATCATGTGGGAAGAGGCGTCAGGGAGAATGTTTCAAAGGAACTGGAAGATTCTTTGGGTGTGGAAAAGAAGGACACAAAGCCATTAATTGTAAAGGAAACGGTCCAGTTAACACCATGGACAAGGATAATGGTATTTGTGAGACATCAACAATGGTTAAATGTTTTAAATGTGGAATGTACGGGCATTATACAAACCAATTACCTAAGGGAAAATCTCATGAAGAGAATCAGCATGGTCGTATGGGTAGTATTTATGTTGATGATGATGAAGAGACTATAGATGGTATATGAGATGAAAGATGTGTTGAGGAATACAATGATGAAGCTCGGTCAATGGTTTAAGAAGGTAGTGGAATGATTGAATGTTTATCATGAGTAATGTTGTATAAGTAATTTCATGGTACTCTGGAATAAAGAAACATCTAAGGATTGTTACACCATTGTTTTTACTTATGTTTTTTGAAAATATATGTTGAATGGTGCTGGTAACCATGAAAGGTTATTCAGATATTTTTGGAAAGCATATGATATGTGAATAATGAAGGGATATGGAGATAATGTAATGTTTGATAATATTAATGAGCTCATGACTGATATAAGGACAAAGTGATATCATGGTTTGAGTATATAGAAATTATGGGATCATTCATGCTTCACAAAGATTATATGGTTATTCATGTTTCAAGATAATACATGATTAAGGTATTCACATGTTTGAAATGTGATCAACAAGATATATCTTATGATATATGGGGGATAAATGATGGTATTCCCGTTCTTTTTATGTGACCTTTCAAGTAATCATTTTCTTTATATTATGAGATTGGACAGATGTATTTTGGATAAACCTAAATATTGGAATAGATTATGTTGGACATCATATAGTATTATTTAAGTATAGAACTTGTTTTTCAAAATTATTTCTGGAATTTTATAACAGTATAGTATTAGAAAAAGGACAACCCTTAGGACGAGCGAAAACCCGTCGCATCGTACAAGGTTGTGGGAATAGAACCCACAACCAAAGTGTCACAAGCCTTTATCGCATACCACTGGCCTACAGGAAGTCCCTGGTTAGTATAAATTAGTTTTAATTTATTAAGTGGTATGATATATGAATTATAAGTCCATTTTTGGAACCATATATGATTAATCTCACTATAGATGGACTTATGTATATTTAGTAACTTTTTCTAACCTTTTGTTTGAGACAGATGGAATGAACTATCATTCTATTGCATGATCTGCTTACACTTCAAGAATGAAAAATTCAACTTAATTTCTTTAAGAGATGAAGTGGAAATTGTTCACAGAACGACCATCGGTGAGATTGTACCAAAATCAAGAATGTATTTCTTCAAATTCCAATTTTTTCAACATTAGGGAAATGGTCTTGAAAACCAAAACTGTTGTCCTACTGCCCTCATATATGATTAATCAGATGGTACCTTAGATCATCACAAATTTATGGCTTTGTGATTTTTGTCTTTTTCATATCCATGTTCTCTACCACTCTCCATCAGAACTTGATGGTCAGATTTCTCTTCCATATCCATATTTTCACCTATGTTCTCCTATGTGGAAACCCAGTGATGAGTTAATTTGGGTAACCTTTATGTTTCATACTTCACTGTTTAAAATTAATTTTTGGTATTCTTTTTTATGATGTGGGTTTCTATGAACGAAACATTCAAGTAGTAAACCATTTATAACCCCGATGAATTTTGAGGGAGAAATTCATTTTAAGGGGGGTAGAATGTAACAACCTAGGATTTTATGAGAATTATTCTTTTTAATTTCATTTATGTCTTATGTTGTATGCTACACCAAAATTATCTTGTGGTATACGCAACACTGTATTAGCTTGCAGTATACGCAACACAATTCTTGGCTCGTGTTACACACAATTTCAAGTTCGTTTTGTAGAAATTATTCTATGCAACATTAAGTATAGATTTTGTTTAATGTATAAATGAAATAAGTTTTTATTATGTTATACACAACAACAAAGGGATCTTGCACTATATGCAGCCTTGACTTGGCTTGTATTACACGCAATCGCGACCTTCCTTGATAGCGTGTGTAGTACGCTATACCAGGTTTCACTAAACAATGATATATTGTTATAATATTATTATGAACTAGCTCTTATGAATAGTAGTGACTAAATTTTAAATTTTATAACATTATTATTCATCTTACACATTTTCTAGAACATCGTGTGAGAACAAAATAAATTTTTCGAGTAAAATAAGTATTTTTCAAAAAATACAGTTTTGCCGCCTTTTGATGGCGCACCCACTTTAAATATAGTTTTTGACATGTTTATAAGTTCAATTTGACAAAATAAAATTCTTATTTGGAATCAGGATATAAAAATTTACTTTGGAAAAAATTTTCATATTATTCTGATAACTTTCATATTTTACTGAATAGTAAAAACACGTTATATTTTAATTAAAAACAACTTTTTCATCGTAATAATTTATATGGTTTAATTATAATATTGAATTTTTTTAAAGTATAAATAGAATATATGTTAACCATTTAATATAATTAATGTCATTAGAATTTATTTTACATTGAATTCAAAGGTAAAATCATTTCAATCTTTTGCATTGTTTTAACTTTTAAAACTCATTTTCTTAACAATGAGATTAATTTTAAATTAATTTATGCAACTTCTGTGATTTGAATTTAGAAAATTTTATTCCATATTTGGAATTATTAGGTCCAAATTATGTTAATAAGCTACTTTTTATTTTTAGACATTATGAATAGTAACTAAGGTAAATTTTATTTACCATAGTTAAAGGTAAATCGGGTAATTAAGGGTAAATATAATGTTATAAAATCACCCTAACACTTGCTGTAATATAATTAGATGATTATATTTTTCCCTAAATCATAATTGGGTCTAAATTTAATCTAATGGAATCCACATGTACTTGATTAAGACCTTTTATTTATTTTATTTAAAGGAAAGTGAAATATGTATCACTCAAACTTTAATAATTAAATTATGTATAGTATAAGGTTATACATAATATAAATTAGATTATAAATACTAATTTGAAATAAAAAATATTTTTATTTATCATGGTTATTTATTAGTAATTTTTAATAAATATTTTATTACCTTAAAATCTTATACATTAATAATGTAGAAATTATTTATTTAGTGAAAAAGCAATAAAATATTTTTTATTAAAATGATAATACCTATCAAAACGACCAGAAAATTGACCAAAAATTATTGGTCGAGTATATATATACCGTAATCATCCAAGGGTCTATTTTTGGACCATTTGGATCCTTATAAAAACCAATTAGGACATTATATTATTTTATTTTAAATAATGTCAAAGATGTTACCTTCATAATTTAATAAATATAACAATTTAAATGTTGTTATTTTAAGATTATAAATTCGTGTAAAAATATTATTATGAATGGTATTATATTTATCTTCATCATATGATTTTATTTTTAATTTTTATGCAACTAATAATTATATTAATTTATTATACAAAAATGATGTAGTAATTGTTTTATTAAGAGAAATATCAAATAAATGGTTTTATAAATTTTAAAATAAACATTATATGAACTAATTAATGTTCTCCACAAATTTTCTAGATTATTATGACATGTTATGAATCTATTAAATATTTTGGTTTGAATATATCCTCTGTGTGGATTTTATTTAAATTCAAATAAATGAATATTGTCAAAATTAACACTATTGTTATTTTATAAAAATAACATATTATTAAATTGTTTAAAAATCACATAAATATTCAAAAATTATAAATTGAAATTTATATGGTCTAAAATGTCATAAAGTTCCCAATTATGGATAATTCACAACAAATAAGTAATTATTTATAACAATTTAAAATTTAGAATATTATTTCCACAAATAAGATTAAATAAATTAAATAAGGATAAATCAAATTGATAAGGTTTAAAATAAATTCCAAACATATATAAATTTTATATTATGATGAGATTACAGCCCTATCTCATCTCATATTCATATTTATGTCATTTTTGGAGGATTTTAAGTGGGTTTTGAATTTATTATAAATTAATATTTCTTATGTTTCAAAAGGTGCCCCTCTCCTCCCTTATAAAAGGGAATCTCCTCCCTCTCCTCTTCACAACACTTTCAGCCTTCAAGATCGACCAACCCTGACCATTTATCTTATCCAATTATCTAGAAATACTGTGGAGTTTCTGTTCTTCTCAAAAGACCATCTCTAGTGCCTTAAAAGGAAGCTTAAAAGAGGTGCGTTGAAGAAGAGGTAATCTATTCTACCGATTCTTTCAAGTTTCTTTCTTCTTCAACTTCTTATTATTTAGTTGTTTAGTTATAAATTAATAACATCAGTATAAATAATATACATATATGTTATTATAAATATGAAACAATCCCATTTCCCCTTCTCTCCATCCTACAGAAAACGAAATCACCGCGCGTGCGTACGTACGGAATACCGTCTCCACACCGTGGTGTAATATGTTTTTCCACCACCACCGTACTTGGATGGGTATAATGGTGTAAAAAATATCTATATATATTTTTATTATAACATGATACTAATTATGAGATATTATATCATCCACTCTAATTCCATTCAATAATTATGGGAACGATATCATCGCTCATGCGTACGTACGGATTACCGTCTCCACGACGCAATGAGATTCAATCTCCAAGTTAACCATTCAAGAATGATTATAAATTATATATATTAAATAATAATGAAATATATGACATATTAATGATACTGGACTTATGTATATGTTATTTACTTACTTCCATTCAATTTAATAAGGAAACAAAAACAGCGTTCATGCGTACGTACGATCTACCGTCTCCCTGAACGGTGTATTTATTTCAATTTATCAATCTATTATATATATTTATATTCTGAATATATATTATATATAAATATTTTTTACATTCTGGAAATAATTAATCATGATCTAAGTAATCATATGAATAATTACAAGTCAAAACAGGGACGATAAATGAAACGGTTTTACCCAAAATGCTACTTTAACATGAATTTACAAAATAACGGGTAATATAAAGTCATAAGTGAACCATATATGATATCATAACAATGAATATAATTATTTAATAAGTCAATGACATTATTTAAATCATTATACAGGAGTTTCAGATATGTACGATGCATATCGAACCTAAGGTACGGGAAAATCTCACAATCTCATTTTTATCCGAGATTGTTTATACTTTAGAATTTATTGGGGAGTATTTATCATCCACATCCATGTTTACTCATTATGTAATATTATTTCTATCCTCCTAAAATTTTTTAAATCCAATTTTACCTATTGGTGAATTTTTAGTAAAATGTTTGAAAGGAATCTTTTTTCATTTTCAGTACAAGATACTTTTTGACTTTTCCGGCCAAAGTACGAGAGGAATTTTTTTTTAATTTATACGGCCTGAATGGTTTTTTATGATTTCATATAACATTATTTCCATGAATCCAACTTTAAAAGTTTTCAAGTTTATTTTTAATTAACTTCTTTTAGTTTAAAATTGTATGACATGTTAAGAAAGGAAAAATGGTTTTGAAGTAGAAAGGATATTTTCCTCAAGAATGGAGTTCAAGTGTTTTATCAAAATTATTTTCCATCTAAGATAATATAGGGTTATATTTCTAACATTATTTTTAAATTGATTTGATTATGTTATGGTGGAATTATCTTTTTATTAAGTCCTTTTATCTTTTATGGATTATTTTATGATGGAATGATGTTTCAGAATCCCATTTTTATTACATGGGTTATCCTATGATATATGATTTATGATTTTGTGGAACACCTAAGAATGGTTTCATTATTAGATGGGTGGGACCTATATATCCATCCAATGCATTGGGTAAAGATTTATATCTCATGATATATACATGGCTAGAACTGAAAGTTAATCTGGTTCAGTGATGCAGGACTGGAACGAGGAGTGAACTCGATTCAGAAAGGGACTTTGTCCACCAAGATGGTCTTGGTAGAAATGCCCTGGATACTATAGAAATCATAACATGTGCTTAATGGTTTCCACAATTACATGTTTTATTCCCATGATATTTTATTATGATTAATGTTTTTTATGATCTATGCCTTACTTACTACCATGTTTTATGTCATTGCTCAAGATTTTGATGCCTAAACATTATGTTCATGTTTTGTTTAAGTTCAAATGTATATGATTTGTTTTATTTTCTCCATGCTTACCCTTACTGAGAATTTGAGCTCAGCCTTCATGTGTTTTCATTTCCCCAAAATTTAAATAAATATTTTAGGTAAGAAAACAAAAGGGGAAGATCTTTATGGGAGATGTTGAAGATCTTTCACCACGATTAGAAGATTATATTCTGAGTTTTCAAAGACACTAAATTATTATGGTCCTTGTGTGTCTGTTTTTGTTATGTATTAAGTATTCCACAAATGTAATGTAATGTCCATGTACATCAAGCTTTTGGTCTCTACAAAAAATCCCCAATTAATATAATTTATTTGAATTGTCCCCTAAAGATACTTGGGAATCATATATGCAAGCATTCCAATAAATTTCAATGTCCCCATTCTCTGAGAGAAATATATAAAATAAATCCTTCTATGGAACAGTGAATCTCTAGTGAGAATTTATGAAGTTAGGATAGATTAGGCACCAAAACCACCACATCACTCAACTAATCGAGTTTAAAACTGATAGCTTGCCCACTTTGGTAGTTTGTATCACATTAGTGTCCTAAAAACCTTACTACTTCATGCTACACTATAAACACATATTGGTTTTTACTCATAGTCCCATTAGTCCTAACTCATTGACATTGTCACATAAATATAAACCACTAGCCATGTTGTTATGTCATGTTCGTCCCATCAATTCAAGATAACACTTGGTGAATCTGTTTTAACGTCATGCATCCTATCATGAAAATGTTTAAATACATGATTTCTATCTAACTTGCATTATCCAAGAATAAGAAACACCTATCCACTCTCCCACCATGAATTGAAACACCCCCGACATCAATAGGGTCAGGATTCATACTAATATTTGCACTAGAAACACAACATCGACATCAAACACAAAATCACTCAAGGTGTTTCACATCACTAAGAACTAGACAACTCACATGCCCTTCCTCAACCCTTTTATGGGTGTCTACTTGGGAAATGATCTCTCTACCCATTCCAATCACACCTTCTATTCCCAAATTTTTTGTATTAACATCCTCACAACATTTCTCTTTTCCAAAGACACATATTCGAAGGCACTTTTTAGCCTCAAACCTTAAATGAATGAATTTACCCATGTTGTTTCCTATATGGAACTCACAAAACTGGGCTAACCCCATCATGGGTTACTCTCCCATGTAATAAGGGAAAAATCACTAAAATGGATCCTCATATATGTATTAATATGTTCTTTAACCTGTCAAGTAAATCATATCTCACAGATGTCATTTTCCATGGGAAATATTCTCATTCTCATTTTATACTCAAAGGGAATATCACATACCTGAATTCCCACCTCAAGGGTTCTCAGACCAACTCAAAATGATATCACTTGTGGTAACATTATCCAAGAAGGGATCTAATTTTCATTAAATAATTGTGTTCTTAAGTCCATATATTTATATAATTTCATGAGAGATTTAAAAATCTATTACCATACACACCCCACATTAAGATGTTTTTAAAAACTAGGTTCTCTAAAATGAATAATCTACCCTTACCAGGGTGAGGTCATGTATTTAGATATAAATACCATACTATAACACACTATAAATGGATATTTTAAAACATAAAATATCAATGGAAATTAAATCCTGACTAAGACCCGAGTATTCATTCACCTCATATCACTAGAATCCATTAAGTCAGGTGCTCTGAATAAACCAACTACTGAAACATAGGTTGAAGGCATGAACATAAGGGAACTAAGTCACCTTATTCATTTAAGGTCCATCATTTTATAATTTAACATTATTAGGTTCTTATCACTTAAAAATATTTACATTTACAATTTATCATTATTTAGTAGATTTATATTTTTAATGTTTACTTTTACATCCCATTATTTAACTTGTCTCACACCCCAATGATTGGTTAAATAAGATTCCATTTAAAAACATTTAGGTAAAACACCTCAGATTTTTTAAAATGACACATTATTTTACCAATATCATCAACAAATGTTTCATACATCTCAATATATTAAATAAGAAGTAACTTTTTGAGTTGGTCATGAAAGATTCCACCATATATTTATATTTAAAAACATCATATAAATCACTAATAACACTTTAAATAACAAAACTCTCTCAATTAATTTAATACAAATATATAAATTACTTTGAGATATAATTCATATATATTACATTAATCACTAGAATATAAAAATCATAAAAAAGATATAAATCACATGCATAAAATTGATATCATATAAATCCAATGTTTTGACATGATGTTAGAATGAGAACACACTCTTTTTCCATGTATGTTGATGGTTATAAATACCATGAACCAATGAAATCATAAACTAAGTGGTTAAATGTGGTGAGAATCAAACACAAATGTAACACATGAATTTCGAACCAAAAAGTCACATCCTTATCATGTTAGATTTATATCATGGATGGGTTGATCACTCCTAGAAACATGATCATTACTAATACCTAAAACATTGTATCATCTTATATTCCATCACCCTAATAAAATTATATAATAAACAAAATTTCATACCAATTTTTAGTGTAATGACTAATTATCCACACAAATAGTTACTCGGATTGATATTTTCGCTTCACCTCATATGGACTTCCCCATATGATAGTGCTTGCAGACTAGAAGTAAGGGTGTAAGGTGCTACAATGGGGAGAATATAACATCTATACATAATATAAATAATATTATAAATTTTAGAAAATCACATAAAAAATTAAAAGAAAATATTATAAAATACAAGTAAAGTGTCAAAAATAATTACAGTATAAAAATGCTACAAGTGTAAAGTATGACATAAATGTCACAACAAATCCCCAAAGGGTAGGTCATAGAAATATGATAAAAAATGAAAAAATTAAAAGTGAATCAACAACTTATCCCCAACTAGACCTAAATCTGGATTAGTACCATCATCTATACTCCATCCTAGATTGCAATGATAATTATCTTACAAAAGGAATTTTACCTAAACCTATACATATGACCAAATATTGATATCTTCTTGGGTACCCAAGTTCCATGGAAACATGGGAAGTATGTGAATACAAATCAGTAGGAAACCTCCACTATTGTCCCAAATATTACCATTCAGTAATAAATGTGCATATAAAAGTTATGAAAAAATCATTTTAAAAATAGTTTTATACAATTTTAAAAAATAGAAAATCACCATTGATTATTGGTATCTATAGTGAAACCCAAGATTTTAATATAACAGTACTTATCCACATGTTTTAAAACTCTATAGATAATACCTAATTCATCTAATGTTGAATTTCACTGATCATGCCATAGTAACTTTTCCAACTATAATATCACAATTAACCTTTTGAGTGTTTTCCATGTTAAAAAAACAAAAACATTAGAGGGTTTTCTACAAATAGGTTTCATGACCACCATGGAGGTTATTATAAGGTAAGAATATAAATATAACCTTGAGGGGATCCATAAAATTATGGTTTTTTTTCCACCATTATGGGTGCTTTCATGACTTCCCTGTTGGTAGTTTTCATGATGTTCCCATAGGGAATATTCTAAAACTTCCTGAGTGTTCACGATGGTCCCGTAACAGTTTATCCATTATATTCTAATAACATATCAAAAAACTCAAAAGGACATCAAAATTTACCCTCTTATTCTCCCCTACCAATTTATCATCGTTTTCTTTTTACGATATGGATTCCATTCCACATTTAGAACATACTAATTAATTCAATAATTCAATTTAATTACCAATTACACAATTAATATTTTAACATTAATGACCCATTTCATAAAAACCATTTACTAATTTACTGAATAATTAACATTTCCATGGTTCACTTTCCATTTCATGAAAAACCATTTCAGTCAACAGTCATCATTTTATAATTCAATGAAAATCAGTTCATTAATTCCAACTAAATGGTAAAATACAAATTAGTGGCTTCCCATTGAAATCCCTCATTCATTTCATAAAGAATTATTATGATTCAAATTCCAAATTACTATATCTATGATTACGAAATCTAATTTTCTAATCATTTAATTTGAAAAATATCATTTTTAAAACATTATATCATATTTATTCGTTTAATAATACCAGGAAAATTCATGATCAGGTCCTCAACTAAAATTATCCATTTATAAATATCCATTTACTTATTATAAAACATAATATACCACTTCATTGGAAATTCCAAGGTTCATTTCATCTCAAGGAAATTTTATAATGAAACACAGTTTTTTAAGGTTCAACACATATCAAATCGTTATTAAATTAAGGAATATATAAAGAAAACATTTAATTCATGATTTTTCAATATATAGTGAATATGATATGATTACACAACACATCATTTGAATAAAAACATGATGATAATTAATGTAAAATTTGTGGACCACTAAACTTTGTAATAGAGAAATTCAATTCACCAATACTGACTGCTGGTTCAATTAAAAATAAAATAAATTGAGAATGAAAATGAAATCCCTGATAATAGTTAATAAAAGATAAATAAGATGGGACAACACTTAATAGAAAGATAAAACTAGAATTGATGTAGGTGAAGTCCTAGTCAGTCCTTAAGGTCCTGATCGTAATGAATGGAATGGAATTAGAAATTGGTTGAGAGAGTTACATTATGGAATATAGGATGGGGGTGGTTCATAAAAAGATGAGATCCCATGTAAAAAATATGGAGGAAAATTTGGAAAGGGGATTTTTTCTATAGAAGTTAGAAAATACCAAAAGTACCTCTTTAAAAAAATCTAGTAGCCCAGCAGTTAACTGTTGAGTTTCCATCGGCATGTTAGAGAGCATGGTAGTACAGTAGGGATATTATTCAATCCACTTTCATGCTAGTTTTATTTTAGTTGCATTATTTAGTACCAACACCTAATCTCAAGACCCTATTTCATTCCTTTTATAACTCGTACAACCAAAACAAACTAAAATAGAAGGTTTTGATTGAGGTTTAACAATATTTAAAAATAAATTCACCTTAGTTAATGTTTGTGATATGAAGTACAAAAACAACTAAATATTTGGGGATAATATGTTTCCAACTAGATTAATTATATAACTTCTAATTATTACATTTATTAGTCATGTTATCAAAAATCTATTATGTAATTATTTATGTATTGTTATTACAATTTTAACAGTGTATTTTTATTTAAAAAATATTGAAATTAAAATTATGATATTGTTAGAAAAGATGATAATATTAATCAAATGTTATTTTCATCATCTAAAGTAATTAAAATTTATTAATCATTGGTAATTTTATCTTAGTTCCATGTGTTGAGTATTTTTATTTTTAATTCAAAATTTAATTTTTAGTTTAAAACATGTGACATATAAATAAAATAAACAAAACGATCTTTAATTACTGTAATACATTATGAATTTTACCAATGATTCATTATGATATGTGAAAATTACTTATATGTTATTTTGATAAGAAAAATAAAATGTAATATTTGAAGTGAATGCTTTAAATTTATAAATTTTATTAAATTTTGAAAAAAATTCATGTACACAAAAATGGGAAAATGTACTCATATCTTCATGATACTTTAGAAAAATTATCAATGATTCATTTATGAAATATGGGAACCAGTCACATATCATTATGAAAAAATTTGTAGTTAGCATGAAAAAATGTGTGTGTTCTAAATATGAAAATTATAAATATTTTATTTAAAAATATACATCATAATAACCAAAGTTAGAAATAAAATATATTATTGTTCTAAAACATTAGAAAATTATAAATGACTTATTTCTAATCATTAAGAATTAACTACATGTTAATTGTACATGAGGTTTGGTTATTATGACTGTAATTTCATGTTTTCTATTTAAAATGGTCATTTTAATTCAAAACATGAATAACATTCTCAAAATAAATTAAAAATTATAAAATTTCAATTATATTGCAGAAAAAATGTTTTTCGATTCATTTATGACCTATAAGAATTAAACTCACATCATTCCAACACATGGTTTTCATTGTATAAATTATTTTCTGTCTTCCAAATTTAAAAGTGATATTTTAGTTCAAAATGTGAATCACATACGCAAAACATAGAAAACATACTGAGCTAAAAATGATACATTATAAAAAAGAAAAATCATAGTTTTTTGTGGATTATGAATTAACTATATTTGAATCTATCATACAGTGTGAACAATGTAACTAAGATTGTGTATTTTTAATTTTAAGTGCCATTTATGTTCAAAAAATTATCACATACTCAAAATCATTAAAACATAATCTGATTATGTGGATTTATTGTGAAAATGATCATTTATTACATCTTTACATATTGTAATTGACTAAAAATCATTCTGACACATATTGCAACTCATATTACTGAAAGGGGAAGTTTGAAATTTAATAATATATATATATTATACTGAAAAATGTGATATAAATACATAAAATCATAAAACAATGCTCAGATTATTATTATACTTTAAGAAAATGACCGATGATTGAATTTTGACTTATGAAAATTGATCACATGTCAATATAAGATTCTGTGTGGTCAATACAACTAAATGTACCTATTTTAATTTTTAAGGAGATACTATAGTTTAAAACACAAGTTATTTTACCAAAACCAATAAAAATAGCATGATTTTTAGGATACTTTAATTGAATGTTATATTGTTCATTTTTTGACCTATAAACATTTTCCACACCTCATTCTAGCATGTGGTGTGTCCAATTTGACTGAATGCGTGTGTTCTAAATTTAAAAGTGAAATTTCATTTTAGAACCAGTGTCACATAATAAAAATTTCAAAATAATGGTCATATTTTCATAGTAATTTAGGGAAAGGTTTGATGATTCCTTATAAACTAGTTTGAATTATCATAATGTCATTATGATAAGTGAAGTAGCCTGTGTGACTAAAAGTGTGTTTTCTCAATTTAAAATTTATATTTTTTTTCAAAACATGTATAACATAATATAATATGATAAAATAAGATTAATGTTATGTGATACAATATTATAATGAATTATGAATCATTTAGGACCTTTAATAATTAACTACACATCATTCTGTGAAGTCGTATGGTTGATATAACAAAAAGTGTACATTCTCAATGTAAGAACAATATATATTTTATTTTTTTAACCAACTCAAAACTGAAAAAATTATCTCATATTATAGTGATATTTTAGGAAAATATTTAATTATTATTTTATTAAATGTATAAAATAACCACATGTACTTTTGCTACATAGTGCATCTTGTATAACTAAATGTTCATGATTTCAATTTAACAATGATGGTTTTTTTCAAACCATGTGTCACATATTTAAAACAAAGAAAACGTGGTTAATTTTCATGTTAATTTAGAAAAATAATTGAAGATTTATCTATGACTTATTTGAATTAATTTTATATAAATTTGATATACAATTTATCTAATATGACTGAAAGTGCATATTTTTTATTTAGAATGAGATTATAGTTCAAAAGATGGATTACAAACACAAAACTAAAAAAATGATCTTGGATTATTGTGATTTTAGTATCCTGTATATATGAAAATCCAATTTCAAGCCATAAAAAATTAATTACATTATATTCCTAAGACATTTTTGGGTTATACATTTAGAGAACATGAAAAAAATAACAAATAAGCTCATGTCCATTTCAACTAATGGGAATTTTTCACACTATATTAGAAACTACATAATACAAAAATAGTGTTCAACATCTCCCACTAATTTTCTATAGAATATAATATTCTAAATATTTTATACTATTCTTATCTTTATAACTTGGGGAAATGAAAACTAATGAAATTGGTGAGCTCAGATGCTTAGTAAGGATAAACATAAGTGAGAATAGTCAAAGATCACAAGTGAGAATAATATGAGTATATGGGTAAAATCAAGATATATAAGGAAATCATACCCAAACATTAATAGGTCATAAATCATGGTATAAATATGGACATTAAATAATACATGATTCAAAAGGTTGATCCAAAGAACATGATGCATGAGAAAATATGATATTATTGAGAATAATACAAAAGATATGAAATATTATTCAAATATGGGACATACATTAGTATAGGGAACATAGATTTCATGAGAAACACCAACAGTTCCTAGTCTTATTAGAAATTGAGACATACTCATGCACATGAGCCTTAGCTCGGTTGGTAAGGACTCCGTATATGCATCCAAGCGACCAGGGATCAAATCCAGGTAGAAGAAGAATTTCCGGGGTACTGTAGCAATACTGTATCAGGTACTGTAGCGGGAACTGTGTAGTACTATAGCAGGTACTATAGAAGGAACTGTTTGGAACTGTAGTAGCCAGGAATATGCCCTCGTTTGGGCCTCCGGGCCACCGATTTGGTCCCTGAGTCCTGTAAGGCCTTTGGGCCACCTAGGACTTTGGGTCAGTAAGGACTTTGGGCCACCTCAAGGCCTTCGGTCCACCTTAAGTATAGATGCAAACCAGACAACCTACAAGGTACAAGCTCTACAAGGAGGATGAGCAAGGAGCATTCACCACAGAAGAAGCTAAACGGATTGCAAGAATGAGAGGGTATGGCACCTACCATCGGGACAAGCCTGTGCATGCACGGGAATGCCTATCCAAAAATCCATGTGAAGGTGGAGAGTTGATTTCACGATGAAGATGTTGGGGAGGAGCAGTTCCAAGTAGTTAGTCTGGGATGTATGTAATTTTTGAAGCCTACAGGTAATGAATTCTTCTAAGACCTACGGTCCATGTAATAATAACCCCTTAGGGCCTTGTAAGGGTTCCACCACACCCCTTGAAAGGTGGATTATCAAAAATCAATAAAAATGAAGGCCTTCGGGCCATTGGATGAGACATACTCATAAATACCAATATTTGGTTGTATAAACTCTTAACTAATACATTGGTGGGTGATAATGGACCCCACCCATTATCATCTATAAATATGAGTGCTATAAGAAATCAATAATTCATGATATCAAAAATAACCTAGGGAAATAAAATTGGTTTAATTAAACACATCATAAATAACCCATCGAAAGAAACTGGGGTTTATATACTTTTCCAATGGATTCAAATTAGAAATTGATTCATAATTACATAAATAATCATAACATGATAAACCCATAGGAAATAAATCTGTATAAAATTACATTAATTAACATTATAGGAATAAACCATTCGATAAATATAATAATGTGTACGGTATTTACCCAGTGTAGATAAAGCATATATGGTTAATAAAAAACTCTTACCCAATCAATCAATATATGGAATCTTTTTGAACACCCTTGAAACAAACGAATCCTAAAAAGGGTATTCATAGAGGAAAGGAATTGGAATACAAATTATGTCCATAGATTGACATCTATTAGGGAAGAAAAAAAAGTGATGGATAATTTCTCTAAAAGATAAAAACATTACATAATCCCCATAGAATGAAAATAAAATGTAAAATTCGATAAATATACTTGATCAAACATTATATATGTCAATAAAAAGTGAATTATTTAAAAATTAACTTTATGATGTTTTGGAAAGGTCGCATGGGATATATTAAATGTCCTTGGACTTTTTATATCATTTTAAAAGAGAGAATTTAAAAATATGGGAGAAAAATAACTTTTTTAAGAACCACAAAAATTTATAGAGCGAGAGTTTAAAAAAAATTAAAAGTTGGTATACCTAAGTGTTTCCTTGGAAAATTTTCAAAGCGAACAATTTTAACATATTCATAAAATGATGAAGATACAGTAAATTTAAAAATTTATTTTTATATATGTGAATTGAAATCATTGTAAAAAAATTCTTATTGAAAAATAAACACCAATAAATCATTCCTTGACACTTCATAAATATTATCAATGAAATATTGTGTGGACCATTTTAATGTCTCATAATTTCAATATAATTCCTTTTAAATTATATGGAATTGTTTTGATACCACGCGCTTTGAAGTCACGTGATTCTGAGGACCAGTGAGCCTAGAATGGAATTTTTAATGTCTATTTTGTTCTCTGAAGTAAACATGCGAGTGGGTTTTTATAACATTTGAATAGGTACTCAGATTGAAAATATGGGGGAACTGTTGAACTCAAAATTCTAGTATTTTTCAATAAAGTACATAACTTTGATAATCAATGGTCTGGCGGAGAATTTAAATTTCAGACTTTTCAGAAAATAATGAAATGATGTAAAAAAAATATTTATTTTCTTTCGCTTCATTAAGCAGTGGATGAGGTGTTTCAGTGCGGTGATGAGGTGACGACGAGGCACATTAAAATTGAATCATTAATGGCACATTAATATTCAACATAATGATGCTTTCAATGAATCATAATTATGTGATGTCGCAGCATAACAGAAATTTTGCGACGTGTTTTCTTTTAATAAGATAATGCGTTGGGGGAAATTAGTATAAAACAGTTGAAAATTCTATGAAAACCCATTGGTAAGTTTTCTAACCAATGAAGAATAACTAACACAATCATAATGTTAACAAATTTTTTTTACCTTGAAGGACAAATTCTGGAAGTAATGAATGCCATCAACTTCATGAACCTTCAAGGGCAGACCACTTCAATGTCGAACTGCTTCGAGGTAGGGGTTTGTTTTGGTTTATGTTTTCCCCATTCTTCATTCTAAACGATGAACGCAGATCAAACCACAAACATTTTGATCCACGGATCATATGTTCTGGTGGAAGGGTGATGTTTCTATGATTTTTATTTGGGATTGAATTTTTGTTGGTATAACATGCTTCCCTAGCCTCCCTTGTTTTAGACATCTAAGGTGGATGGCGTGGGCTGACACGAAATGGCTCGACCCCCCTTCTCCATGTGTGTTCTTGGTGGATGAATTTATAAAATGGATTCAATGAAATATCTAGGCCTTCTCAATGAAGTTGATACCCCAAGGAGGCTGGGGGTACAATCGATGTGAAGAACTGACCACCAGTGCGGACCCGGTGGTCCGCAGAAGAGAACACCAACGCGCCGGGAAGAGCTGTTGATTGGGACGGTGGAAGATATGAGGCCCCTAAGGCACATCAGTGGAGTGACCTATAGCATCATCCCCATAGGTCATCAATCGTATATTGAAATTTGGTCCGGCTAGATAGGTCAGCCGCGTCGCAGCCAGGTCGCAGTCTCTTGACCACGACAGAGAAAAATCCCCATGATGAACCATGGGGTGAGGAGGGAGTCAGACGTGGCTTCTAGCTGTGTCCCTTTTAGGTGAACCTGTCCACTTATGGGTGACTGGGTTTGGCATGGGATGGACCCACGGATCAATGGATTTCCCCTAGTCCGTGTTAGGTCAGTCCGATCGGGTCGGCCCGGAACCGGACCCAACCAGCCCCTTTTTGAAATAAAATACAATATCTTTCAAACTAGACATCTGATTGATGAAACTTTTGCGGAATTGTAACCCTCACGATGATTGTCATTGTTTTTTCTACTCTATTGAAGATTTAATGTAATTTGAAATTCAACGAATGTCCTGAGGAGCGGTTCTCCCAAGATCAAGCATGTGACGTATGAAAACCCTACGGATGGATGAGACCGAAATACTACTACTGATCGACCCAGTGTGGATCAGTTACTATGTCATAGTGGGAAGAAATTTATATGTGACCCGATAGGCCCACTGTGGGGTGCAGCTTCTTTGCGACCTAGCAGACCCACTGTACTTGACATGGGGAGTACTGAAGTAGGCCATAGGTGGGAAGCAGTTTTTGTGTGATCTATCATGCCCACAATGGGGAGAAACTTATGTGTGACCCACCATACCCATGGTACACATCAGGGATGATTACCATAGTAGTTTTAAGGTTAGTGGTAAGTGGCTTTTGTGTGACCTTTCAGGCCCACTATACTCATTGAGGAGGATATCTCCAGCAACCCAAGGTGTTCAATGATGTGACTAATGGTTATACTATCATAATCTAGAATATACCTTCTATGAGCTATCTTAATTCATGATCACGCTTGGTGATCATGCTTTGTTGTTTGTTTTTGGATTGTTTTGTGGTCTTTACTTCGTGTTTCAGGGTCTCGTACTGATATTTTTGATACTCAACCCTGCATGGGATTCTCCCACAAGTGTTGTGTCTGGGGAAGATCATCAACGATTCGATGGAGGAATTGGTGGCCTAGGACTAGGTGGGTCCTAGTGATATTAGGATGGTATGGAATACTCCTGTAGCTTATATTACCAACACTAAACTTTCCATCAAGTGGGGTTTTCAATGGATGCCTATCCATAGTTTCTTTTGTACGTTCCAGTTTTCAATTTAGTCTATTGTTGTGTTTGTATTATATCAAATTCTGACTTTCAGTTTTACTTATAATCAGTTGTTTTTTAGTGGCATGTTGGTTTATATTTTCAAATTTGGGATGTGGTTGTGTGTGTTTTCATACAGGTATTTAGGGAAATTCCTCACATTTGGAGGTTGAATCCTCTAACACTAGTCTCTAACCCCTGGCCTTTGGGAGGTGGGCTAGGGGTATCTCATGGCATGTGCCCCAGTGGATGGGTCATGGAAAAGTGGTATCAATGTTGGTCGGTTCTACCTCATAGACTGAGAGTCTTCTGTTTTGTTTTGTAGAAATAGAGTTGAATGTTTTTATTTTGAATTTCATATCTGGGGGGTCCAGTATTTGTACGGTGGTTAATGTATCCATACACTAGGACCCTGGATTCTGCTTTTCAGCTCTATACATGAAAACACAAGTTGTATAAGTGTATCCATATGATATTCTTGAATATGAGTCAGCTCACTAGGTATAAATATTTTTATAGTGGTACATCTCGATCAGTTTCAGGATGCCTCCATGCAGAGGGCCAACTCAGATTCTGAGGTGTGTCCATAAGGATATCCCACCTTGCGACGAGGTGTTGGGTTAGGGACAAGTGCTATAGATGGCCTCACTGGGGGGTTGTACTGGTGTTTTCACCACCCGTTGATCAGTTGTTATTGCTGCCATTACAAGTAGGGGATTCGCACAGGCTCAGAGCCTTCCACGAGTTCCTGATACAAAGACCTCCAAGGTTCAGGGGAGAGATAGATCCTTAGGTATCTAAGGATTGGTTGAAGGCAGTGACATAGGTATTCCACTTAGTGAGGAAACCACTTGACCAGATGGTGATCTTGGATACAAGCCTTCTACAGGTCTCGACAAGGAGATGGTGGAGCTTGACCATACAGAGGCATGATGAGGCGACCCTCACCTAGAAAGACTTCGAGCGGATTTTCCTAGAGTACTTTCCCTCTAATACCTTGATCACTATGTGCACAGAGGATTTGCTTCATCTGTAGAAGGGCATCATGTCAGTGGCTGAGTACTCTGCGAGGATTACAGACCTCTCACCCAATTCTAAAGACATTGTGTTGGACCCTTTCTTAAGGGCCTGGACCATTGAAAAGGGACTCAGATAAGAGATCAAGGCATCCATGGTGTCTCTCATCATCCCCACCTAGGTTGGAGTTCTGGAGTGACACCTTCTTGTAGAGAGCTTTCTAGCGGAGCAGGCACCAACACCCAGAGCCACTAGTAGACATCAGGCGACAAAGTCTTCAGTGGTGAGCAACAAAAAATTGACATGAGGGCCCTTGTGGGCCAGGTATTTTAGGGGGAGACCCCAAGACTTGGGGTTGGATTTGTAGGGATCCCATAGTAGAGGGAGTTATCCAGGGACCCGGATATGCTTCAAATACAGCGGGAAGGACACATGGCTTTTGATTTCCCAACACGTTGTACAAACAATCAATAAGAGGTCACGGGACTACCCAGGAAAAGGCAGATGTTTGACCTAGGAGGTCCACAGGGTAGCGGATGTGGCTAGGGAGGATGCCGAATAGTAGGTGGTGGATGATAGTTTGAGGTGCTACCACCTCCACCCTCATGTGGTCCACCACGGGCTCAGGGATCCAGCAGATAGGTGTGAGGCTAGCTTCAGGAAATGGAGGCCCCTGACCACGACACTCCAGTGATGGTTAGAGGTAAGATCTGTGTATTCTACACCTTATATTTATTTCTTATAGACACAGGTTCTAGTCACTATTTCCTTTCCATAGTCATTATTTGTGGCATAGAGATTCCCATGGAGTTGTTAGCTCGATCCTTACGATTATATACTCCTTTGAGATGGGATTCAATGATTACACACTAGTGCTAGTAATGTGAACTTACTCAAGGAGGTGAGAGCTTCATCTGGGATATCTTAGTAGCAGCGTCGATTCCTTATGAAATAATCTTGGGTATTGAATGGGTTATCTACAGTTCTTGCTCAGATCAACTATTTTAGGTGCAATGTACGGTGTGTCTGTGAGGATGGGACCTATTTTCCCATCACCGGCAAGAATAGAACCTTTGCAGCATCAGATGTACTTTCTTGGAGGATGGGGTAGTCGAATACTAACCAGTTGGCTAGCCTCACCCTCAGTGCAGTGTACAAGAGGAGTCTGAGATTTTCTATAGTTGTGGGCGAATATGGGGATGTCTATCCTGAGGATGTTCCAAGACTACCTCCTCGTAGGGAGGTTAACTTCTTCATTGACCTATACCCTGGTATGGAAATGATATTCAAACTGATAAATTGGATGGATCCATAGAACTATGGGAATTGAGGGTACAGTTGTACTAATTTCTGGAGAAGGGATTCATGAGGCCCAGTGTTTCTGGTGCTTGAACCTAGTGACTATGAAGAACAATTATCCACTACTGAGGATCAATGATCTATTTGATCAACTCAAGGGAGCGAGGTGGTTCTCAAAGATTGAACTCATATCAAGCTATCATCAACTTTGGGTATGGGATGAGGATGCACCGAAGAAAACCATCAGATGCTGATATGGTCACTACGAGTTATTGGTGGTGCCCTTCATTGTGAGAAATTCCACTACAGTGTTCATGGGACTCATGAATGGGATATTCCAGCCCTACCTCAGTCGTTTCTTGGAACTCTTCATTGATGAAATATTTGTGTACTCAGCATCGGAGGAGGAACACATTACACACCTGTGGATTGTCTTGGATACCCTATGAGAGAACTAGCTTTATGGTAAGCTCTCAAAGTGTCAGTTATGGATTCATGAGGTCCACTTTCTAGGACATGTCATCTCGGAGGCTGGAGTTTCAGGGGATCCAGAAAATATAGAGGTAGTTCTTGCTTGGGAGGCACCCAGGAGCATGACTGAGGTTCTGAGTTTCATGGGTTTAGCTAGGTACTATTGAAGGTTCATTCCCCACTTTTCTAGAGTATCTCACCATTATCATCCTTGGCATGTAATGGAAAACCCTTCATGTGGAATTAGAAGATCTAGTAGAGTTTCCAGGATATGAGATATAGATTGATGATTTCCCCCAAATTGAAACTACCAGAAGAGAGTGTTGGGTATGTAGTCTTTTTTGAAACATTTGGGACCAGACTGGGTTATGTCTTGATGCATGATTAGGTCGTGATCACATACATATCTTGTAATTTGATGCATCAGGAGAAGAACATTGCGACCCTTGGTGTGGAGTTATCAAATATTGTCTTTTACTTGAAGATATGGAGGCACTACTTGATTGGTGAATGGTTTATCGTCTACTCTAAACACAAGAGTATTAGGTATATCATATCATAGAAGGACCAAAAATTGAGATAGTGGTGATGGATTGAGTTCCTCTAGGTCTATGACTTTGAGATAGTCTATACTCTAGGGAAGGGGAATGTGGTGGCAAACATGCTCAACAGGAGGTTTGGATTAAAGCTTGTAACACCCCGAGCTTCCACGATACGCCTCTCTTTCAATAATGCAATAGCATGCATTGTACGCAAGTTCGAGTTCTAAAACAACGCGACTAATCAAAGTAGCTGTTATGAATAGTAATAACCACTTTTTAAAATTATAGAAATATTATATTTCAAAATGGACTTCATTTTTGTATTCGTAATATCAAAATTAGCCTATGTTGAATTTTTGGTATTTTTCTGAGAACTTCTAATTTTTTATGAATAGTGAAAATTACTTAAAAACAACTTTTTTAATAAAAATAATTTATACTGATAAATTATACTATTTAGTGGTTTTAAAGTATAATTAGAATATATTTTTACCATTTTATCCAATGGTGGTCATTAGAATTAATTTAACATTGAAATTGGACATTAACAATTGCCAATCTTTTGATATAAATTGTTTCTTAAAAACACGCTATTTGTTGTAACAGCGGGAATTAATTATAAAATTAATTAATGCAACTTATATGTTTGGAATTTTGTAAAATAGACATCATTTTTGAATTCGGAATATCATTTTTGGCTTAGGGTGAAATTTTGGCCTTGTTCTGAAAAACTTCAATTTTTGATGAATAGTGAAACCACTAAGTGGTAGTTAAATAACTGATTATTCGTTTAAATGAAATATTACCACTTCTGTGATTTGATTTTCAAAAATCCAACATACATGGTTTTCATTAAGAAGTAAAATTTGGTTCAATGAGATTAAAATAATTTTTGGTGAATAGTAACTTTTAAGTTCTTAATGGCGATTAGGGGTAATTAGTGTAGTTTAAGGTACAAATAATGTTTTAAAAATATGAGATGAGCATGACACTTGTCCTACTCATATTGGATGAGTCATGGCCGACCAAGACAACCCATGGGTCAACTTGGGGACCCCATGGAGCCACTTTGGTTGGAAAATGACATTAATATATATTTATTTAATGTTAAAATTAAATTGACACAAACATGAGTTGTTTTACTAAAATAGTTTTTAAGTGGGGTAACACAAGTCCAAATTTTGACTATAAATATTCATTAGAAAGATAAAACGATTTCCTACATCATAGTATTTTTTTTATAATTTTTAGACATTAAATAAATTAAATTATTTATGACATCATTATGATGCAGCGATGACCTCATTATTTAACGATTTAAATAAAATGAGAAGATAATGCAAAATCCAAGGCTTAAACTTGTCCAAAGCCTATTGGATGAGGATATTTCGAAACCTTATCACCTTATCCTCTAATTATATAAGTTTTGGACCTTTAAAATCCGAAAAGCATTGTGAAATAATGTAACATTTCAATCTTTCCAAAAGTGCCCCTCCTCTCCACTTATAAAAGGCCCCCACCTCTCCCACCTCATTTACACTTTCAAGACATTTGGCTCGGCCAACCTCTGCCCAAATACTCTCCCAACATCCCCCTATTACTCCTAGAAGCCTCACTTTGGGCATAACTCTTCCCAAGGAAGCCTTTGGCTCAAATCAAAAAGAGTTACCCGATTTTGAGGTAATGTCTTCTCTAATGTTGTTTTGTTTTATTTTTCTTCTCCAACCCCCTAAACTCTTTTTATTCATTTCTTTTGTAACAACACCAGTATCCTCAATATACTAGGTTGTTTTTATAAGAAGTATTCGAGCTACACTTACACACACCTACATCTAATGGTTAAAGAACATACGGTTTCTGTGGATGGTGAATTTCTGCCTCACGAAACGATGATTGTTCAACACTCATATAACACCTTCAAAGGTGGCCATTAAGATGTAACTATTTTTATATATGATATATAATATGTTTATGTTTTACTTATTCTTCTGTATTTCTAATTTATGACATACTTTATGATTTCCATTATGGGTAAAACGCGATAATTTCATTTTAGGAAGTGCGGACTACCGCCCCCTCAATGTGATTTGAATGGTTAATGCCATATGTGGGATGTACAAAAGGATGAAGAAAATGGTATTATAAACTATATTATACTGGAATTATAATATACATTTATATCATTATGATTTAGTTCCATTAATTATGAAATTGAAATGAAAGTAGTGTTCATACGTACGTACGGCTTACCGTCTCCATGAACGGTGCATTTCATTTCTTACCTCTAAATGTTACGTAATATTATAAATGAATGTATATACTGGATATATAAGATATATATGACATCTAAATCATGAATATAATTCTGGATATAATGGATATTCTACCACATGAACAACTTGTAATTATAAGAAGTTTATTGTTGACTCAAGTTACCAAAGATCGACAAAACGACCGTTATTAACTTAAATAATTACATAATGTTCATAACATTGTAATAAGTGATATAAAAAGGATAATGAAATTTAAAATGGTTCTTAATAAGGTAGATATTAACTCTAGTTTATTATTCAGGAGGTTAAAGAACGGTTGAGTCAAGTCGGACACAAGGTAAGGGAACTTCTTAACCCAATTTCTATTCTTTGGGTTAATCTCCTACTTTCAAATTATGTCATGATATTATTATGTCCTATATTGTATTTGTACATTATTTATGTGTACTTATAGTGAATACACATTATTGATGTACTTTATTTAAAAAAAAGGATCTTTTTAAGGACTTCGTCTCAATCCCATTTCATTGAGGCATATTTGGTTTTATACACAACTTTCTTTTATACGGTGTATAAACCCCTTTGACTTTTACATTTATTCAAAAGGAATCTTTTTTATACGAAGCGTTTTACTAAACGACAAAAGGGAATGTTTTTAATTCCGTACTTATGCGGCGACAACGACTTCTCCGCCGCCGTGACCATTATTTGAGATTCGGCTTCCTCTACAAGCCATCATTTTTTTTGAAAAATAAATACAAAGTTTTAACATTCTTTTATTTTGGTATTGAAAATGGTTTTGAAAGCATTTTTATTATATCAATGTGTTGTATTTATATCTTATGATTGAAATGTGGAAATGTTATGTTTCCTTTATGCATGTTTTATGTGATATGATTATGTTATGGTTTATGATATGTTTAAACCTATTCATGTGAGGAATGCATTGGACTTAATATGTGACGGGTGGAGCCCGCTATAGCTCCTCGATGCATCGGCAGGTCTCATGAGACAAACTAGTGTCTTGGCACGAGGCCTTGACAAAATCTTATTTGTGGTCTTGGCACGAGGCCTTGACTACGTGGTTATGATAGTCTGGCATTATGCATTCCATCATTATGAAAGTGGTTATTGATATTTCATGTGATTATTCGACCAGTAGAATATCCATGTGAAGAAGTGAATGGAATTATCTCATTTTACTTTTTCCATATTATGTTGATGTTCAAGTTTAAAAGGCTTTTGTTTTAGTTATACATTGCCTTAAATTTTTATGTTTATTTATGAAAGCATCCGCAATATTGTTATCCTTACTGAGCTTCTGAGCTCACCCCTTTCAATGTTTTAATATTTTCCAGGATGTGAAGAAGTATTTTATGAATGACCTGCAGGGATAGTCAGAAGAGGATATGAGTGTGGACTATGAAGAATTTGTTATTAGTTTTTCAATTTATGATGTAATGTAAGACTTATGAATGTATCTAGTGTTTCCAAGGCTACTAAACTAATCGTTCTTTCGAGACTTGATATTTTGTGATCATGCCAATGTTACGAAGTAATGCACCGACTCTGGGTAGCTGGGGTCAGGGCGTTACAGTTGGTATCAGAGGCAGTTTAGTACTAACCTTGGAGGCTAGATTTAGATAAACTCTGATTAGAGCACATAGCCCAAAGATAGACTTTGAGGATTAGTATAGAAGAACTTCCTAGAATTTTGGTATTATAGAGATGTTATGAGTTTTCCGAGCAATACATCCCTGTCTGGATACGAGCAGGTAGAGGCAGCTCTGACACAGATGTACCTAGGGGTAAAACCTGAAAACACAGCTTTGAGCTAGACTCAAACGAGAACTGGTGAACGACAACGGGCCTTGCTGCACTCTTGGTTACGACACTCCCAGGGGATATGCTTAGGATAATTCTTGATTTCTTTACAAACCACTATGAACGGTTATGAGTATATACTTCCTCAATGAAAACCTTTTTATGATTATGGATTATATCCATAAATAGTTCAATTTATTATAAGTATTTTATAAGTATGGAATTATGTATTTTGATTCATAAACTGATCTAGTTTATGCAATTGTTTAGAAATGGCGCCTAGTGGAAGAAATGGAAACCGTATCAATGCGCGCACTCCATGTAGGGATTGCCCTCCTGCTCAAGATAATTATAGTTGGGCTGGTGATGCAACTGGTGCCGATCAGCTAATCACCATACTGGGACAACTTACTCAGGTTATGAATAATAACCTTACTCGTATGGAGCACCCTGATCCGCAACGTGGAGGATCAATGCTAGACCGTTTCATGAGGCAACAACCACCAACCTTCAATGGGGGTACAAATCCCTTAGTAGCCGAGCAATGGATAAATTCCCTAGAGAAAATATTTCAGGCTTTGTGGAGCAGTGAAAGGGAAAAAGTTATCATGGCAGTTTACCGCCTCACTGGAGATGTTGATCAATGGTGGTCATTGATTCAAAACATGAAGCAAGATGATGAAGTATCGAATATGGAATGTAGGGAGTTCAAAGAGCTTTTCTTAGAAAAATACTTTCCTCGTGACCATCGAGCAGATATGGAAAGGCAATTTCTGAGTCTGAGGCAGAAGGAGGATGAGAATGTCGCAAAGTATGAGGCTAACTTTACAAGGTTAGTGAGGCATGCTTCTGATTATATATGTAACCCAAGGAGTAAGATTGATCGTTTCTTTGATGGGTTAAAACCATTTCTCCGTCGAGCTTTAGTATCACAATCCTTCTCATCATACGAAGATATTGTCTCATGTGCTATCAAGACAGAAAAGGAATTCTCTAAGTCTTATGACAACAAAGTAAAGCAAGAGAAGAAGAGAATGGTGGAATAAGAAACGGATAAAGAGAAAAAGGGAAAGAAGGATTTTCCATTATGTTATAGTTGTGGGAAGAATCACCCCGGTGCTTGCCTAAAAGGAATGGGAGTTTGTTATAAATGTGGAGGAAAAGGTCACCAGGCACGTGATTGCAAGGGAAAGAAAGAGGCTATCAATGTTGAATGCTACAATTGTAGAGAAATGGGTCATTATGCAAATGAATGTCCTAAGCGTCAAGGAAACTTACCTCAGAAAAGGCCAAGGGATCAAGGCCAATCTTATGCTGTGACTACAGTTGAAGCGGAATAATTATTGTATTTGTGTTTTTGGACTCAATAACTAGATTATGGTTATAAGAATAATTTGATATATATAAGGATTGTACTGCAGTACATTTTGTTTTCATTAAGGATTTAATATTATGAAGGTAATCATATTTTTAGTATGTGACAATAAGAGAAACTTTACTTTGTTTGGGTAATCTGAGGTTACAATTGATTTTGGAATTTAACGACCCTTTAGAGAAAGTCTGGACGGAGGTATTTTGGATAACTATAAAGGTTGGAATGGATTAAGTTGATCTTTGGATAGTATTGTTTAAGGTTAAAACATTTATGAAGATTATTTTTGGAATAGTATAGTACTATATTTTTAGGAAAAGGACAACCTACAGGGTGGGGCATAACCCGCCGCGTCGGACAAAGCTGCAGGAATCGAACCCACAACCATAGTGCGACAGGACTTTATTTCCTACCACTAGCCTACAGGAAGTCCCTGGTTATTAAAAAATAATTTTACTAATCTAAATTGTATGTGTTAACATTTTGAACCTTATACAATTAGGAAAAGTATAATATTTTTGGGTTCTATTATCTTTTTGAGTGAAAGGTGAGTTGAAGGTTGAAACTCTAATTGTCAGGCATAAATATATATATACCTATCTGTTATTCAATGAATAAATTAATTCTTAAACTTTAGTAAAGGGATATTAAAACAAAAAAATGCGTTATCCTAATACCTTATGTCTTGTTGAACTGATGATATTTTAAATCAACATAGATTGAAGGCTTTGAGGCCCTCAATTTGACATTTGATTGTGATTTATGACCTCAATCACTCCCTACGAATATTTATGTTTTTCCTCCAATTATATGTCTCTAATTGCCACCAATGTTCTCCTAATCGAGATCATAATTGGGTGGTGACTTTTTCATTTCCCTTTCCCTCTTATTAAGGCTAAATTTTATTAACCTTATTTCCGATGTGGGTTTTCCACAAAGGTATTTTCTATTTTCAACCTCTTATTTTCAAAGAAAAATATCAAATTGCAAGGATGCAATTTATTGAAGGAGGGGAGAATGTAACACCCCGAGCTTCCACGATACGCTTCTCTTTCAATAATGCAATAGCTTGCATTGTACGCAAGTTCGAGTTCTAAAACACCGCTACTAATCAAAGTAGCCGTTATGAATAGTAATAACCACTTTTTAAAATTATAGAAATTTTATATTTCAAAATGGACTTCATTTTTGTATTCGTAATATCAAAATTATCCTATGTTGAATTTTTGGTATTTTTCTGAGAACTTCTAATTTTTTATGAATAGTGAAAATTACTTAAAAACAACTTTTTTAATCAAAATAATTTATACTGATAAATTATACTATTTAGTGGTTTTAAAGTATAATTAGAATATATTTTTACCATTTTATCCAATGGTGGTCATTAGAATTAATTTAACATTGAAATTGGACATAAACAATTGCCAATCTTTTGATATAAATTGTTTCTTAAAAACACGCTATTTGTTGTAACAGCGGGAATGAATTATAAAATTAATTAATGCAACTTATATGTTTGGAATTTTGTAAAATAGACATCATTTTTGAATTCAGAATATCAATTATATCTTAGGGTGAAATTTTGGCCTTGTTCTGAAAAACTTCAATTTTTGATGAATAGTGAAACCACTAAGTGGTAGTTAAATAACTGATTTTTCGTTTAAAAGAAATATTACCACTTCTGTGATTTGATTTTAAAAAATCCAACATACATGGTTTTCATTAAGAAGTAAAATGTGGTTCAATGAGATTAAAATAATTTTTGGTGAATAGTAACGTTTAAGTTCTTAATCGCGATTAGGGGTAATTAGTGTAGTTTAAGGTACAAATAATGTTTTAAAAATATGAGATGAGCATGACACTTGTCCTACTCCTATTGGATGAGTCATGGCCGACCAAGACAACCCATGGGTCATCTTGGGGACCCCATGGAGCCACATTGGTTGGAAAATGACATTAATATATATTTATTTAATGTTAAAATTAAATTGACAAAAACATGAGTTGATTTACTAAAATAGTTTTTAAGTGGGGTTACACAAGTCCAAATTTTGACTATAAATATTCATTAGAAAGATAAAAAGATTTCCTACATCATAGTATTTTTTTATAATTTTTAGACATTAAATAAATTAAATTATTTATGACATCATTATGATGCAGCGATGACCTCATTATTTAACGATTTAAATAAAATGAGAAGATAATGAAAAATCCAAGGCTTACACTTGTCCAAAGCCTATTGGATGAGGATATTTAGAAACCTTATCACCTTAGCCTCGAATTATATAAGTGTGGGACCTTTAAAATCCGAAAATCATTGTGAAATAATGTAACATTTCAATCTTTCCAAAAGTGCCCCTCCTCTCCACTTATAAAAGGCCCCCACCTCTCCCACCTCATTTACACTTTAAAGACATTTGGCTCGGCCAACCTCTGCCCAAATACTCTCCCAACATCCCCCTATTACTCCTAGAAGCCTCACTTTGGGCAGAACTCATCCCAAGGAAGCCTTTGGCTCAAATCAAAAAGAGTTACCCGATTTTGAGGTAATGTCTTCTCTAATGTTGTTTTGTTTTATTTTTCTTCTCCAACCCCCTAAAATCTTTTTATTCATTTCTTTTGTAACAACACCAGTATCCTCAATATACTAGGTTGTTGTTATAAGAAGTATTCGAGCTACACTTACACACACCTACATCTAATGGTTAAAGAACATACGGTTTCTGTGGATGGCGAATTTCTGCCTCACAAAACGATGATTGTTCAACACTCATATAACACCTTCAAAGGTGGCCATTAAGATGTCACTATTTTTATATATGATATATAATATGTTTATGTTTTACTTATGCTTCTGTATTTCTCATTTATGACATAATTTATGATTTTCATTATGGGTAAAACGCGATAATTTCATTTTAGGAATTGCGGACTACCGCCCCCTCAAAGTGATTTGAATCGTTAATGCCATATGTGGGATGTATAAAGGATGAAGAAAATGGTATTATACACTATATTATACTGGAATTATATTATACATTTATATCTTTATGATTTAGTTCCATTAAATATTAAATTGAAATGAAAGTAGTGTTCATGCGTACGTACGGCTTACCGTCTCCATGAACGGTGCATTTCATTTCTTACCTCTAAATGATACGTAATATTATAAATGAATGTATATACTGGATATATAAGATATATATGACATCTAAATCATGAATATAATTCTGGATATAATGGATATTCTACCACATGAACAACTTGTAATTATAAGAAGTTTATTGTTGACTCAAGTTACCAAAGATCGACAAAACGACTGTTATTAACTTAAATAATTACATAATGTTCATAACATTGTAATAAGTGATATAAAAAGGATAATGAAATTTAAAATGGTTCTTAATAAGGTAGATATTAACTCTAGTTTATTATTCAGGAGGTTAAAGAACGGTTGAGTCAAGTCGGACACAAGGTAAGGGAACTTCTTAACCCAATTTCTATTCTTTGGGTTAATCTCCTACTTTCAAATTATGTCATGATATTATTATGTCCTATATTGTATTTGTACATTATTTATGTGTACTTATAGTGAATACACATTATTGATGTACTTTATTTAAAAAAATGATCTTTTTAAGGACTTCGTCTCAATCCCCTTTCATTGAGGCATATTTGGTTTTATACACAACTTTCTTTTATACGGTGTATAAACCTCTTTGACTTTTACGTTTATTCAAAAGGAATCTTTTTTATACGAAGCGTTTTACTAAACAACAAAAGGGAATGTTTTTCATTCCGTACTTATGCGGCGACAATGACTTCTCCGCCACCATGGCCATTATTTGAGATTCGGCTTCCTCTACAAGCCATCATTTTTTTTGAAAAATAAATACAAAGTTTTAACTTTCTTTTATTTTGGTATTGAAAATGGTTTTGAAAGCATTTTTATTATATCAATGTGTTGTATTTATATCTTGTGATTGAAATGTGGAAATGTTATGTTTCCTTTATGCATGTTTTATGTGATACGATTATGTTATGGTTTATGATATGTTTAAACCTATTCATGTGAGGAATGCATTGGACTTAATAAGTGACATGTGGAGCCCGCTATAGCTCCTCGATGCATCAGCAGGTCTCATGAGACAAACTAGTGTCTTGGTATGAGGCCTTGACAAAATATTATTTGTGGTCTTGGCACGAGGCCTTGACTACGTGGTTATGATAGTCTGGCATTATGCATTCCATCATTATGAAAGTCGTTGTTGATATTGCATGTGATTATTCGACCAGTAGAATATCCATGTGAAGAAGTGAATGGCATTATCTCATTTTACTTTTGCCATATTATGTTGATGTTCAAGTTTAAAAGGCTTTTGTTTTAGTTATACATTGCCTTAAATTTTTATGTTTATTTATGAAAGCTTCCGCAATATTGTTATCCTTACTGAGCATCTGAGCTCACCCCTTTCAATGTTTTAATATTTTCCAGGATGTGAAGAAGTATTTTATGAATGACCTGCAGGGATAGTCAGAAGAGGATATGAGTGTGGACTATGAAGAATTTTTTATTAGTTTTTTACTTTATGATGTAATGTAAGACTTATGAATGTATCTAGTGTTTCCAAGGCTACTAAACTAATCGGTATTTCGAGACTTGATCTTTTGTGATCATGCCAATGTTATGAAGTAATGCACCGACTCTGGGTAGCTGGGGTCGGGGCGTTACAAAGCTGATGAGCGAGGTGACAGAGCATCTAGCCGTGATGCATATATCCTTCATATATGGAGATGTAGTATCTTATCTCCAGTAAATGTCTATTACACCCCCACTCCATCAAGGAGTTATGGAGGCACAACATGTAGAAGTTTATAGTGAGGCTTGATGTGTTCAGTTATCCTTAGAACAGGCTCCTGATTGATTTTTGATAGGTGCAGACCACATCATCCTATTTAGAGGATGCGTCATAGTACCAGTAATGTTACAAGATGAGGTGTTGAGGGAGTTCTATAATTTCCCTTTGGTTGTACATCCTGGTGTGGAGAAGATGTATTAAGACCTCTGATGTCAGTACTAGTGTCCATGGATGATGAAAGTGGTGGTAGAGTTTGTTTCATGATGCCTCACTCATCAAAAAGTAAAGGCTGAGCATCAAGTCCAAGCAAGCTTGGAACAACCACTTGAGGTACTAGAATTGAAGTGGGATGGTATCTCTATGGACTTCATGACTGATCTACCATGCACATCCATGGTCCACGATTCTATCTGGATGATTGTTGACTGGCTCACCAAGTCATCTCACTTCTTACCCATCCAGGAGTAGGGATCAGTAGAGGGATTAATATGCCTCTAAATCCAGGATATAGTGTGGCATAAAGGGTTTCCATAGAAGATTTTCTATGTGATTCACTCTTTACATCCCAGTTGTGGAATGCATTTCAGGAGGTGTTTGGGGCACAGTTGTGCTTGAGAACATCTTCCCCTAGAGAGATGGTCAGATAAAGCAGACTATACAGAACATGGAGGACATGCTTCGTGCTTGTGTCCTTGATTTTGGTCACAATTGGGAGGACCACCTACCACTAGTGTGGGTTTTATAAAATTGCATCTATCACTCCACCATCATCATGGCACCATTTGATGCCTAATACGGGCAGCCATGCAGATCACCTCTATGTTGGATAGACCCAAGGGAGTCATCACTCATGGTTCTAGAGATGGTATGGGCTACCACTGAGAAGGTGCATATCATCTAGGAGAAAATGAGGGTTTCAAAGAGTTGGAAAAAAATCATATGCTGATAGGAGGCGCAAACCCTTCGAGGTTGAGGAGGGATACCTTGTTTTCCTTTAGGTCTCACCCCGATGAGGATTTAATATATTTTTCATGGGTGGAAAGTTATCTCCATGGTTCATCAAACCTTTTCAAATTCACATCAAAGTTTGTGAGGTGTAATTCCACCTAGATCTTCCCCCACAGATGCATTAGTTGCATGATATTTTTCATATGTCACAGCTGGGGAGTTACATGCATGATCCATTGCACATCATCAACTCGGTTGAGCTGGACATTGACAATGGAGCGATGTTTGTGGAGTTCCCTGTGGAGATAGAGGATTGACAAGAGTGGGTCCTTTGTGGATGATGGATTCCTCTGGTGCATGTTCATTGGTAGCATAGGAATCTCTAGGAGAGAACATGGGAGTGGGAGGCTTAGATTCATGATTAGTACCCCCATTTATTTGATTAGACTTTGTTCGGGATTTCGAGGATGTAAATCCCCAAGGTGGAGAGAATTTAATGCCTCAGATTTCTGGGGATTTTATTAAAATTTTATGGAGTTATTTCGATACCATATTCTTTGAAGACATGTGATTAAGAGACCCAGTGAGTCTGAAACACATATTTTCTAAATTTTTCTAAAAACTTTATACTTAATTTTTCAAAATTTGGCTATTTCTATTAATATTCCGAATTTAAAAGCTATGTTATAATGATATACTATATTATGGTTCATTTAGACTTGAGGCTTGCATTTATCGCAAACTATTAAATAAATTAAATTTATTTTAAGGGAAATATATCATAAAATATTAGGGTGTTACACCCAAGATATCTCCTCCTTTTGAATTTGGAAAATTATATCTTCACCATTCAATCAATTTCAAAATAGCAATGATTTAACCAACACAATATACCTTTCCATGGAATAAATTTCATGATTTTACACTTGTATAAAAGTTCATAATCAATTGATACACATTGATAATGACTCAAGTAAAGGTACCAATAAATATACTCATATATAGGAATAACCAATGACACCCAAAACATGCAGTCTCCCTTTTGGTAGGCTAGTCCTCATAATCTCATCGACTCAAGATCACTATGTGTGAACTTCATGAGAAGAAGTTTCAATGATTATGATCCCTCAGTGCCTGTTAATAAAACAACATGTCTGTCCCATTAGTAATATGTATCTGGACCATATGATATATATTTAAGATTAATGTCATAGTATCTTGAGGTTCTCATTACATTTGGGAACTAATATAACTTTTTTATACAACATTTAATCAAAATACATTACTATAAAATAATACATGTAGAAGTAATGTAATTATTAGTGTAAGAGAAAACACACACACACACAAATATATACAAATAATGGTAATAAAAGTAAATATATGATTTTGGTATATGGAACCCACTCAAAACACTCTCACTTGTACAAGATCCAACTATTAATATCCATCAACCTGGTAGGTCTCACTTGAGAGTCATACTTCTACTGATATATGGTTTTAGTCATAGGGTATTCAATATTATCCTATGTGGACACTCTTTGAACTATATGTTCACCTCTCTGAGTAAAATCCATTAATAGATGAAACTTTTAATGTATGTGATTTTTCCTCAGGCATGTTATGGGATCCATAGAAAGTATCACTATAACATTATTATAACAAAATGTACTTATAATAAGAACACCAATATCTAAGAAATTATTCATATCCAGACTCCCTCATTATCTATATAAAAAACTAATATATTCTCAAATTTTTTATAGGGTTTATTTGAGCTTCTCCAACTCACTGCATCACTATTCAAGAAAGAGATATAACCTGACCGTGATTTCAAATCATCAAGATCTATCAAGAAATTATCATTATTGTATCCCTTCATTATGAGTTCCTCACCTCTTCTATATATTAGGAACATATTCTTTGTACATATCAAGTACATTAGAATACTTTTCATTGCTTCCAAATGCAGCTCTCCAAGAATAGTATGATATTTACTCTCCATGCTCAAAGAAAAGGAAACATTAAACCTAGTACATAACATACCATACAAGTTAAAACCCACTTCCAAATCATAATGTATTTTACTCATCCTTTCAATCCCCTCCAATTTTTACAGACACATATTCTTGGATATATTGATACCATATGACATTGGAAACAACCCTCTCTTAGATTGTTACATATTTTTCCTTTTGAGTACCTTATCAATATATGTAAATTAATTTATCCCAATAATACTTTTAGATCTATCTCAATATATCTTAATCCATATAATAAAAGTTGTACACATCAAAATTTCATGGAGAATCATTCATTTAATAATGTCTTAATTGACTGTAATACTTTCACTTTATTTCCTATAATTAATATTTTATCAACATATAATACTAGGAATCAATGGAATTCCTAATAACCTTCTTATAGATATATAGATCTCTTTTGTTCTTAATGAAACCAAATTATCTTATACCCTCCTCAAAATGAACATTCCATGATCATGATACCCACTTCAATATATAAATGGATCTCTGCATCTTGCATACATTATCAATATTCTTTTACTCAATATACCCCTCAAGTTGAGTCATATAGACTTATTCAACAAACTTCCCAATCAGAATTATTTTACATCTATCTTAAAAATATCATAATCATGTAAGGATTCTATTGCATGTAATATTTTTATGGATTTCAACATCAAAACTATTGATACAGTTTTAGTATTGAAAATTCCATTAAATTTTCCAAATCTCTTTGCTACCATATGCAACTTATAGTTATTTAGTTTACCATAAATGAACATATTTTTCTTGAATATCAATTTATATCCAATAGGTTGTATATCATCTATAGGTTATAAAAAAATCCACACTTGATTTTGGTATATTGACTATATTTTATAATGAATGTATTCTCTCCATTTAGAATCATCATTTCCATCTAATACCTCATTTTAGGAAAAAAGCTTATCATTTTATAGGAGTAATGTTTCACCTAAATCAGTGATAAGAAGGAAACATCTCTATAGTTATCTAATCTCACTAGAAGACCTATAAAATACATATGTCTTAATAACATCTTCACCTACCACACTCTATTATAGATATTGTCCCTGTAACCAACTCTTGTGAATATAGAGCATCAACATTATTGAAGTCAACATTTATACCACTATTTAGAGTAGAAATATGTTCCTTTTCTAGAAATATTTAATGTATCACTAGAATAAATTTTCTATCTAATGGTTTAAATAAGTAATGTTATTTTTTTTATTTAGGATATCCTTTAAATATTCACTTCATTATTCAGGATTATATCTTATCATTTGGTACATTATTCAAAAATGTCTTCGATATCCATATATGAGACATAGTGGGTTTCTTTCCATGCCATAAATTATATGGAATACCATATTCTACCTTATTTTTTAATAGGTTCAGTGTATTAGCTTATGTTTATAATTCATATCCCTAAAAGGATAATGGTATAGTTGCCTGAATCATCATCAATCTTACCCTTCCAAAAATGGTATGATTCTTCCTTTCACTTATAGAATTCTCCTGAGGTGTATAAGAAAGATTGATTTGGGATGCTATTTCAAACTCTATCAAATGATTATTGAAATATTGTTTTAGATATTCTCCGCTTTGGTGTGAGTGGAGCTTATTAAAGTTTTTACCATAATGATTCTCTATTACTTTTTTATATTCTATAAAAATATAAAAGGAATTTGACTTATACATTATTAAGTAGATATAACCGCACCTTTATAATCATCATTAAATGTTATGAAGTAAAAAAAATCTAACCCTTGTCCCTACTATAAGTAAACCACATATATCAGTATAAATAAAATATAATAGCTTTGTGGTTCTTTCTCATTTCCCCCTAAAAGGTGATTTTGTCATTTAAAATTGTAAAAAATCATGAATTAATTCCAAGTATTTTAACACAATGGTGTTTAAATACCCTACTTGATGTGGTTATATTAAACAATTTTCATTTAAATGACCCAGCCTGAAGTCCCATAGGATGGTAGAATATGTGTCCTTATCCCTGGATTTGTCCTTCACTTCTAAAATAGAACTTTTATGTTCAAGTATATGATATCAATTTTTAAGATGTTAAATATGATAACGTGTGTTATCATTTTAAAAGAGGCATTATTTATTGAAAAATATGAAATAAAAACACATAGTGTCTTATATTGGCACTGAGATTTTGTTTTTGGTAATCAAAGTTACATAGTGACAATTATTTAATATAAAAAACTATTATGAAAAGTGAGATAGTAATATTCTACGACTAATGGTTTGAGTATTACATCAATTTCTACTCAGAGATCCACCTCATCCTTTTCAATATTCTTGAATCTAATTGGTTCCTATATTAAAATAAAATTATGTAAAATAGAGTCTATATACAATTCCCAACTTATAGAAATAGATGTATTTAATTCAATGAAAAAAATACCTTAATAAGATGAAATATCTTTCTTATTTTTTCCAATATTGTAGTTAGACATATTGTGTCATTTTTTTCCACATGCAAATCATTTTGCCTTATGATCATTGATCTCCCTCTGGATATTTGTCTTATTGGAAGGGCGGTGCATCAATTTCTTGGTCTTAGGTTTATACATTGATTCCATAGCATTTACTTTATTTATCGTTTTCACCATAATGATTGAAGAGTTAATGTTCTTCATATCCTAATTATGTTGGTGAAGTAAATATAATAAATTAGTGAGGGAATTTTTTAACAAAAGGGTCTAGGAGCTAGGAAAACCCACTCCTACCAAAATTTATTAATCAAAATAAAATTCAATACATCGAAAGGGGGTTTACATAGTTAGTTATATAGGGTACCATGCAGATATGACTTAACATAATGTGAGAAGGACTCTAGTGTCAAAAACGTACCATCTTGATCATGACTCTGCAATGGCCTTCTTTGACAAAGCATCAACAACCCAATTAGCCTAATTATAAGCATGTGTAACATCAAGAGTGATACCACTAGTGAGATCAAGACATTCAATCATGGGTGATAACAATTTCCATGGAACTTTCCTAGACTGGTTCTTGAGAATATTGACTTCCATAGTCGATTTAGATTCTAACTAGAGGAATCTCCAGCCATGATGGATAGTGAACTTTATGTCCTTAATCATGGCCCATATATTAGCATAAATAGAACATACATGCCCAATGTAGTGGTATAAAAAACATTTAACGAAGCCCTGATGGGTGTGGAAGACGCCACCACAACCTGATGGTTTGGGTGTACTTAACGTCGCCCCATCCATATTAAATTTCATCTAAGGAGGAATTGGGGCGTTCCACCTAATTAACATCAATACCAAATGTTTTTTGATCCTTCCAAGAACACTAGAACTTCTCAAAATAATGTGATAATTAATTTCATTATTCATACATCATGTTTAGTTTTTTGTGGTAGAAATGATATCTTTGTGCATCACCTTTATTATTTCTTGATAGGATGAAGATTTATTCACAAATATGAAGTTTATCATCATTTAAATATCTAATTGATCTTTGATAATTAAGAAAAGTAAATTTGTTCATGAACCATCACACACTTCCACTGCACCTAGAACAAGAAAGTGGTATCAGAGGAGTCACATAATTATTTATAATTATTTAAAAGACTGTTGATTTATTTACACATTTTTCATTTACTCTTTATTTAAAGTTTAATCATTATTTTATCTAGGTTGTGTGATCTTATTCCTCCTCTTCAGTTTCTCATATATATAGTCAAATATATTGATTGTATAAATGAAAATAAAATCAAATATATCATCTAGAGATGCTAAGGATTTTGGATGAATAACACAATAGCACATACCGTGTACTAGTTTTCAATGAACCAAGAATTAATTCGGAATTAATTCAAACCATGTGAATTGAATACACATGGTGAATTTAATTATATATTTAATGTTGACTAGGACAACCTTGTGCATGGTCATTGAGAGTACACACCATGTAGCCCATATACACAATGTGTACTCCTTTAGTTAGAGATGGTCCACGTATATTCTTACATGGCCTACCTCACCGGTGACCATGTAACTCGGAGACCACACACTGTGTATACCTTGTACACACTATGTAATCCAAATTTTTCTAAGGCATGGATACACGCCAAGTCCCTAGGCATGTTTCATATAGACAATGAGAAATGTACACTCCATGTAGCTAGCGTGGACATGACATGTACTTCTACCAAATTATACATAATTAAAATAGATTTGTTATACTGTATAAACCTTATCAACATGTTCTTGTTCATGGTCATTAAGTTTATAGTACATTCCATGTGATGGATTTTAATATATATAAATATTTAATTAACTTTTATGTAATGTTTGGATTTTCATATCATGTATGATTTGTATTATAGTTATTACTTGGTGTACATTAAATCATAACACATGGAAGAAAAATCATGTAATTCATGTAATCATTAAGTTTATATTACATGTCATGAAATTATGTGATAAATTTTGTATTCCACATATCGCAAGAGTAAATAGTATTAAAATATAATACATGTTGTGTAGTTCAGATGGGTACTCACCATGTTTCCTCCAAGGTACATTTATGTACTCATTTAATTTTAAAAAAAATACTTAATTTGTTTAGAATTATTATATATGAGAATCTCAAGGAACTTCATATGATAATTAAGATAAATTAATTGATTAATTTAAATAATATAATTAATTGATTGGAGAGTGATTTATCTTAAATAAGAACATTTATAATTGAGTAAAATTGTTATTAAATGTGTAATTCATTTCATTCTAAGGGATAATCATGAAATTAGACAAGTACATTTGTATGTTATTGGTTTCATTTAATTTAAATTAATTTTTTTCCCTAAATTTCATCTCTCATCTCAATATGAAGGGTCTATGTTCTAATGGTTTCTTTTATGTGAACCCATTGTTTCCCTCACCTATGTGTGAGTAAAATCATATGTAATGGATGGAGATACCAAGTTAGTTGAGGTGGTTCAAGTTTGGAGATGAGGTAAAACTAATCCAAGAGAGATACATAGGTGGATTGGTGTAAATTTTTCACACAAACCTTAATGGGTTCAAGGTGTTTTTTCCCTTTTTTGATGGTTAGATTGTTATCTTCTAGATAAACAAACCATTATTAAAAGCTCATGATCATACCAATTTATTATTATTTTTATTTCATGTTTCATGTATATTTCATTATGGATGTTTTTTTCTGATCATAAAAATTAATTAATTAATAATCATGCAAGATAGAACTAAAATAAATTAGATTATTCATAAATATTATCTAAGACATGGTAAATTACTTTAGAAAATACATTTAATATTAAAAATAATGTAATAAAGATAATAATTGTAAATTAATTCATAAAGGGGTAAAACCCATAAATAATATATATTAATTCGGTATAGCCTTCCACTACATCAGTTAAAATCGATCAATAGTTCAAAGTTCTTGACCAGCCAAAGTTGGGGTGCTATCAATTATTGGGTAATTCTAACATTATGTTTCAGGTAGAATTAACTTAGTTCACATCAAGGGTTGACTTCCAAAGAAGTAATAGGTGTAAATGAATGGTAAAATTTGAGGAAATCCAATTTAAGGATTTTAGGATTGGGGATCCCACTCAAAAGATCAAGCAATTGCGAGTTAATAGAGTTGGAATTTGTAATGCCTACCTAAAACTATTCATGTTGTTTGAATAACCAAAGTTAGGATTATAAGAAGGGGAATATGGATCCATGCCACTAAAATTTACAAGAAATAGTATATTCCAAAGCCAATGGTGAGGCCTAGTGGGTTTCGATAAAATAGTGAGAGATTAATAAATATAATATTTATTTATTTGTCTAAATTTTATTAGATGAAGTGCTAAAATTATACTCATATTATTTATAGAAACTTAAAAAATGACTTAAAACAAATCATTGTGATTCATATAGGATAACCTTCTCACCAACACAAATTTATAAGAGTGGAAAAGGTGATAGTGCGTTATCCAATGTTGTGAAAAAAAATTATATGTTCTGGAAGAACCTATTCCTGATGCACCTATAAATGAGGCTAGTGATGAAGAGTTAACTCTCTATGAGAAACATTTGAATGATTCAATAGATATTTATGGTTTCATGATATCAATAATTAATAATAATATTTTAAACCAACATGAGTACATGGATGCATATACCATGATATCTCATTATCATGATATCTGTTAAGCGAAGGTGATAAAAGAGATATACGAGATCTCTAATGCTTTTTTTACAACTAATCTTGGAGAATTTATTCCAGTTAGGCCTCATGTAGTAAATATTATTTTCTATACTAAATGGTTATACATATTAGGGATTAAATTCTCATATGTGTTGCACATAGATATCATAATTTCATCACTACCTAAGACCTTCTCTAGTTTTATTGTCAATTTTAATATGAGAAATAATGAGAAGTGTCTTTTAGGACTTCTTACATTTATTCTCCAAGTGGATAAGGACATGAAGCATGATAAATCCACAGTCCTTATGGTGAATAAGAAAAGTAAGAACACTGATAATGGATCCAAGACTCATAACATTTATAAAGCTCTTGAGAACCATCCTTCCAAGAAAAGAAACATCTAGAAGTATAGAAAGGAAAAGGTGGTGATATATTTTTCATGTATAAATAATGTCCATTTGAAGAATAACTTCACTCAGAAGATAGGGGAAGATAAATTTGAATTCATTATCGAGTGTAATATTTCAATATCTACGCATTGGGTATTAGATACAGATTTTGGTTCTAAAATATGTATCCAAATATAGGAACCAAGTATATTTAGAAATATCTCTAGAGGAGAGGTGTATTTGAGAGCTACTAATGGTGCTAGGATAGCTTCTCTATCCATTGGTGACTAACACATTTCATTTCCAACAGGAATGATTCTTGTTTTAAAATATGGTTATTATCTACCAACTATTACCAAGAACATAATTTCTATGTCATTCCTAGATGCAGTGTTTATTTTCAAGTTTGGAAGTTGTTTATTTTATGAAGACAACATATATTATGGTATGAAACATTTAAATAATGGTATTTATGTATTAAATTATGAAAAATAGATATTGTAAATTGATAATGAATCATGTTCACATGACTCATATAACACCTAGATATGGAATCACCATATTATTCATGTAAACGAGAATAATTTGACAAAGCTCTATTAAGATATTTATTTAGACTCTTTGAAGATAAAACCACATTAAAAATTTCATGCTTGTTTATAAGGAAAAATTAATAAACCCTTATTCGGTGGACAAGGTGAAAGGGCCACAGAGCTTCTATGATTGGTACACACTAATGCGTGTGGACCATTTCTAGTACAATCTAGAGGTGGAAAAACTTTATAACTTTTTAAGATTTGAGTATATATATTTATGTTTACTTGATGTGGTATAAATCTGAGTCCTTTGAAAAATTCAATGAAATCAAGAATGAAGTATAGAATTGATATGGAAAAAAGATAAAGAATCCTAGATCAGATCTAGGCGGTGAATATCTTAACCAAGAGTTTATTGAATTTCTATGGGATTTTGGGATTCTATCTCAAATCAATCCACCTTACACACTATAATATAATGGTTTTAGTAAAAGAAGGAATTGTACCTTGTTAGACATGGTATGGTTGATGACGAGTCATGAGGATCATTCATTATCCTTTTGGGGATATGCATTACAAACTACATTATACAAATTAAATCGAGTACTAAATAAAATAGAAAACAAAAATCCCTTTCAGTTATAGAGTGTAAATAAACCCATTTTGTCACATACACAGGTATGGGGTTGTGAGGAGTTTTTTAAGGCCTTCTCAGGCAATAAAATATCACCCCAATGCACAAAGTGTATCTTTATAGGAAAATTTAATGAAACAGAGGGATATTACCTATACATCCCCTCATACAAAAAAGTGATTGTCACTAGAAAATCTGCATTTCTTAAGAGGGAGCACATCCCAAAAAAAGTATTGTGAGTGAAATATTGATTTTATTAAAGTTAATGCTCAAGATACCTAAGAGTTGGTACAAGAACATATTTCATAGGTCCCTGTGGAAGAAGTAGTTCATGAAACACAAGTAATGTGCATGAGCACAAAAGAGGTAATAGAACTAGAGAGATAACTTTTTCTAGTCCCCGAAGATTGTGCATCATTATTGGTTGACAATGATGAACCTATCTCTTAAAAAGAGGAAGTAGAGAGATCAAGATCTTCAAGATGATAGAAATCCATGAATTTTGAAATGGATTCCATGTATCACAAACAGGTTTGGTTTCTGGTTGATGTTTTAGTTGATGTAAAACCCTATAGGGTGAAAATGGGTATTCAAGAGAAAACAGAACATATAAGGTAAAGTAAATAAATATAAATCAAGGGTAGTGACTAAATAGTTTAAATAGTGTAAAATAATTGACTATGATGAAACCTTTTAATCGGTTTCCATGTTTAAGTCCATTATAATTATAATATATATAGTATCTTTCCATGACTATTAAATTTGGTATATAGATGTAAAAAATTAATTCCTTAATGGGAACATTTAGGAATATGCCTATATGACACAACCAGATGGTTTTGTGACTCCAAGTGATGCGAAAAATATTTTTCAATTTTTAGAGATCCATTTATGGATTGAATCAAGCATTCGGGTTATAGAACATTTGATTTGATGAAGCTATAAAATAATTTGGTTTCATTAAAAATTAATGATATCTATGTGTTTACAAGAGGTTTAGTGGAAATGAAATCATTATCCTAGTATTATATGTTGATTACATATTAATTATTGGATATGACATTCTAGTCTTGAATTCTATTAAAAACTGTTTAAAAAATGTTTCTTATTAAAGGAATTTGGTGAATCAGCCTATATTATAGGGATCAAGATAATTTGTGATAGATCAAATAGGCTTCTTGGACTAAGACAAAGTACATATAGTGACCAAATATTATAGAGATTTGGTATGGATAAATCCAAGAGGGGATTGGTTCTAGTGTCACATGGTATACATATTTCTAAGAAAATATTTCCTCAGACACAACATGAGAAAGGGAGAATAAGATCATGTGTGATTTATAAAATAGATCAATCATGTATGTTATGTTATATACTAGACCTGATGTTTCCTATGCATTGAGCATGGTAGGCAGATATCAGCAGATCCAAGAGATCAGTATTGGTCTACTATTAAGGCCATCAAAAAGTATATGGAAATAACTAAGGATAAGTTCCTGGTGTATAGAGTATATGAGAAGCAGTTCATCAGGGGTTATATTGATGACAATTTTCAAACAAATTGAAATGATATGAAGACATAGTTAGGATATGTTTTCTATCTCAATAGAGGAGCTATGATCTGGAAGAGTTCAATGTATCCATTTTTCTCTAATTCTATAGTGGAGTCTGAGTATATAGCAGCTTCCAATATATCCAAGAAAGTTTTTTGGATACAAAACTTTATCTAAGAGTTTTAGGTGGTACCTAGTAGTAAAGATCATATCATAATGTACTATGATAATACTGCAATGGTGGCTCTTTTAAAAGAGTTAGGGTCACACCAACGGACAAAGCATATACTCCAGAAGTATCACCTCTTGATGAATTTTTATCATAGGGGTGAAGTTGTAGTAAAAATAGTACCCATGAAATAAAACATAGAATAACCCTTGACTGGAGGACTATCTCAATAGAATCATGAGTATCATGTAAAAGCTAGCAGACTGAAGGTTGTAGCTGTTGGATCTAGTGCAAGAGGGAGTCTTTTGGAGTTGATTCCAGAGAACAAACTTATGTGTACTTTATGATTACTTTTATTCATATTTTTTAATAATAATAAACACATTATTATATCATGATTGTTCTTATATATAACATAGTATGTGATAATTTCCTATGAGTATCCTCACACTAAAAGTCCATAGAAGTTCCCCGCTATGATAAGAAAATATAAGTTTCATGATAGTGTTATTAAAGATATAATCTATAGTCAAATAATATCTTTTTAGGGTCACAAATTATATAGTCTATCAAGGGTGGAGACACATAATAATTTGAAACACCTTCTCATGGTTTACACCGTTGGTAATATCTAATATAGGATATTATGAGAATGAGATCCACTGGTAAAAAATCTACATTTATATGTGTCATTGGATGTTCCTATATTAATACATATGTATTGATCCTTATACTTTAAGATTATTATTAATGAGTATTATGAGTTGTGTACTTTTATTTATTGGTGAAAAGTGTGATGACATATGTTCACAGTGAGGTAGGATATGTTGGGTTCATCATGAGTAACATTGAATTAATGAATAATGTGAGAAAGTATTTTTTTCCTTTTGTTCTTTAATATAATTTCATATCTTAGACCCTTTTATAGAATTCATATAGCCTAAATAAAATCATGTCCATGGTATTCTATAGTCAAGTTTAATAATGAGAAATTAAAATAAAGAGACAGTGGGAATATAGGTTGATGGAACCAATGTGAAACCTTCTTGGATAGATATATCATGATAAAGAGATTATATTACATAGTATGTGTCTATATGAGGTATTATGTCATTTCACCATTAAACTTCTTTATCCATGGGTTCCTTGGCAAGTTTCTAGACACTAACCTTTTACTTTAGGCTTCTTCGCCTAATTCCACTAAGAAATATTCCTAGAGGGTCACACACTATGTGTATCGATAATCTAAGTTAAATAATATATTATTATTTACTATTTAACAAGCTGAATAAATGATATTATCATGTGTGGTTTAATAATTATTCATGTTCTATTGATCACATATATTATTTCACAAGTATTTCAATAGAATATTGTGTCAGTGTATTATTTAAAAAATATTTTTTTTCTATTTAGTGAATATAATATTTATTTATTTGTTAGATAAAAATGAAGTTATGTTTAATTAATAAATAAATATACATTATTCAAGTTCCAATAAATATTATGGAGGAATGGAGGATTGAGTTTAATGGTCTGATGAGAAATAATATATATTAAATATTATTTAATTAAATAATTTTAATTTTAATTCTAAATTTTATCACCTGTCAAGAAATAATATTATTATTAGTTTTATTATTAACATGGAGATCCGTATGGATTAAATAAATAATATTGATCAATTGTGAAATTATTTATTTCTAACCCTAGGGGTATATGAACCCAATTATATTATTTTTCAATAGATCCAATTCATTTATTTTATCATGCATAGTGAATCTGGGGAATCTTTTTGAAGCCCTAGAGAGCTCTATTCTCTAATTACATTCCCAATACCGCAGAGTAGTCTTCGTCTGCCTCCCACTCTCGAGTCTAGAGAGATCAAGGAGAACACTTTGGAAGTGATTATTATGGTGATAAAAGGGGAGGGATGTAAGTGATAGTGTCTATCATACTAGCACTCATAGATTCCTATGGATACATTTAGAGACTTTTGTAACACATTTGGATCACCACTATCAAGAATATAATCTTGATTCCTTCAATTTAATGACAACAGAACATAGAAATGGGGTCATGTCTATCAATAAACAAAGAATTCTCACAATTTAACACTTAGTAAATTAATTTAACTACAGGTAATATGTGATGATAATGTGATTGGTTTTTAAGTTCTAACCCTTTTCGATTTTTTATTTGATTCAATCCTGTTTATCATGACGTTTATCTTTATGTAAATCTTGGATTGATCATCAATCATGACAAAAAAAAGTTAGGCATGACCCATCGCATGATTCTGCTGTATCGAGAACCTATATGTGATCCATATATCTCTAAAAAACCTTCCCAATTTCTTTATAAACTACCTAATCCAATAATTATAGGTTTTTTCTTCTTAAAATACCATTCAAATGATCCTTAAGAAGGGATCTAAAGGAGGCCAAATAAAGAATATATAATCATCCTACATGACTTCTTTCTATTTTTTTCTTATTATACATCCTATAAATATATGGTATTCATCATAAAACATTAACATAAATATAATAAATATAATTAAATTTTATTATTATTTAACCAACATTATTCACCATATTTTCCATCCAATTGGAAGTAAAAGTATCACTTGTGCATACGAGTGGTCTACCGCCTCCATGTAGCGATACAATTCATTTTTCATCATCATATGTCATGGATGGTTATTATTATGGTTTTAATATTTATATATGATATTTAAGAAATTATTATGATACTTTAATTATAATATAATATCTACCTAATTACATTCTAATCCGTTAGAAAATGATAATGTTGCTTGTGTGTATGTGTGGATGAACACCACCATTAAGCAATGTGCCCTATTTTTCATTTTTGTTTTACTTGGATAGTAATATGGATATATTTAATGTGTATATATATTATATATTAAATAATTATATTTATAAAATGATAAAATAATATTTATCTTTCCTTCTTTTCATTAGAAAATGAAAATAGTGTTCATGCGTATGTACAGCCTAACATCTCCATGAACGATGTAAATCATATTTCTATATCTTCCTTTTATAGATGATTATAAATAATTACATAATGAATTTATATTATATTTATATCAATAATAAAATTATAGATATTATGTAACCATGATAAATTTATAAGTATTGGAACTACTGAATTGAATCTTCTATGAAAAACAAAACAATTAAGACCATAAAATGATGATTTAAATAAAGAATTACTAATAAATGGGTGTTTAAATGTTATAGGTTGATCATATATTATCCCAAAAGTATTTAAATTATTCTGGTTTAGAATTTAAAAGAAATTTAACTTATTATATAGGAGTTTATATCACTTTCAAAGCAAGTTGAACTTGAGGTAAGTGTTTATTGTGTCACATTTATTTATATAAGACATAATCCATATTCACAACTCATTTCTTTTTTGTGGTGTATATATTACTAATGATTGTATTTTATTATTATTATCATAAAAATTATGGTTATTTAAAAATCCATATATGTTTATCTCTTTCAAGAGGTGTGGATTCAGAGATTACCGAAGTTGTAACTGATTTATGTTTCAGTCTCATTTTAATTAGGATTTATTATGCTTGAATTCCCATTTTAGGTAATTACATGATCCTTCTCTGATAAACCAATTTTATTTTATTATACTATGGTTATTCATGTAATTATAAAGTAATAGTACCAGTTTCCTCTCTTTGGTACTTAAAATGATTGGTAAAATGTTTTTAAGAAAAACTAGCTTTATTTCATGTTTGGTAGGAAATAATTTTCTTCCATGCCCATTTTTTATTAATAATGTTTGTCATAATTTTGTTACAATTATACTATGTTTTTTAAATTCATTGTTACCCATGTTTTAATTTCTATAAAAATATTTCAAAGGAATCTTCTTTTCATTTTTGGTGGGAGGAACTTTTGATTTTTTACCAAAAATGTGTAAGTAATCTTTGTTTTAACATACTCAAAATAAATGGGATTTCCCACAATCATGACCATTAAATTTTTTGATGATTTTTTTAAAATTTTCCCTGTTTTTTTTCAATGAAAAGTTTTCCATAACATTTTGGAAATTTTAATATTTTAAATAAGTGATTTTAATATGAAAAGGGTATATTCTTCAAGAAATATTCCATTTAACTTTTAAAAAAATCTCATCTATGATAAGATCCTTTGAGTTAAATTATTCTTTATTTGGTACATTATAAAATTATATTTTAACACCCTGAATTTTTTTAAATAAGGCTATGTTCGATAGCTTATGTGACATGCAACATCGAGTTTTAACAAACCTCTATATACTATTAATATTATTATTTAAACATGGTCCTTATAAACTAGCTATTAAAATTAGAGTTATGAATTGTAATAACCACATTTTTAAAATTAATTATAATGGATAAATAAAATATATTCATAAATAAGTACTTAATTTTTGGTAATTTCATTATAGGCATCAAAAATACTTTTTCCTCAAAAAAAATATTTTTCTTTTTGTGATCAAATAATAAAATTAATTGTTGAAAATTTGATAAAATATATCTTAAAAATAAATTTAATTTTTTTAATAAACATGTAAAATTATTTCTGAATTAATTTTTGGTATTTTTCAAAAAAGTTTAATTTTCTAATAAATGCTGAAAAATACTGATTTTTCTTGAAAATCGTTGTTTCATTCAAATAATTTAAAAATTAATATTTTTTAAGGTTTAAAAGTAAAATTAGTTATATTATATTATTATTAGTCCAATTTATTTCATTGGAATAAATTTCATTTTGAATTTTTATATAAAAACTTTTTATACTTATGAAAACTTTTTATTTGGAAAAACATTTTTTCATCGTGCCTGCATGTTTAATTTTAAATTAAATTATAACGCATATATGAATTGTATTTGGAAAAATGAATTCCATATTTGGAATCATAATAAATATTATTATAAAATAATTTCAAATTAATTTTTGGTAATAATGAATAGTAAAAATAGTAAAAATTAATTACTGTAGTTAAGGTTAAAACGGGTTTACTGGGAGATTCAACTAAAAGTATAAGGAATAAAATGAAATAAAAACTTCTCAAAATACTATATTATACACATATTTAAACCTTATATCATCTAATATTCAATAATGGTCCATTTTGGATCCATGTGTCATGTGTAAAACATGGGTATAACTTTTTCTATTCAAATATTTCAAGTGTGTCCACACTCACACTTATAAAAGGGCACCCCCTATCTTCTCCTCTTACCCCTTATAAAGTATTTTGGTTCAGACATTACCTACCAAAATTACTTCCTTAATTCCCTCTCCACATCCTAGAGTCATTATTTTATCATAAACCCAATCTAGGGAGGCTTTAGGTATAATCCTAAAGAGGTGGTCTCAAGAAGAGGTATCATTCTTAACCAAGAATAATTATTTTATTTCTTTTTAAACCTAATTCAAATATTACTCAACAATAATGATATAATAACAACATTATCTCCCATATAATAATATTTTTTTTATATTAATTTTATAACTTAAATCTTTCTACACTTCCATCAAATGGGAAACAAAACCATTGTTTCTATTTACGGTGGACTACCACCTCATGAACAAATTTAATTCTTTTTACCATCATCACCTCTCATGTATGTTCATGATGATAGATTTAATTATTATCTATGATATTAATAAAATATTAATAATTTTTTAAAATTAATATATTATATACTTTCTTACCTTATCCTCCTTTGAAAAATGATAATGTCCTTCATTTGTACGGCCTATTACCGCCTCGCGAAGCGATGTGATTTTTTTAATACTGAATCACATGCATGATATATATAGCTATATTTAAAAGAAATTATATTATATTTACGATATAATTATCATTATATAAATATAAAATAACACTTACCTTATCTCCACCATGATTTTTGAAAAATGGAAACGTTACTAGTTCGTACGTTCAGCCTACCATCTCTATGAATTTACCATAGTTCATTTTTATTAACCATCATTGATGATTGGTTTTAAAGGTATAATTGAAGTATAAAAATGGTAATTATTTCATTAATATTATTATATATATGATTATATAATAATATCTTTGATCATAGTCAACTTTATAAAGTGATTTTGGATATATGAGACAAACATCATCAAAACATCTGACTTGAACCTAAATGATTATGTAATTGAGAATAAAATGATAATAAATAAAATAAAAGGAATTATAAAATTGAAAAAAAAATTAATAAATTAAATATTTAACATAATTTTATTATTTAGGATGATAAATAACACACATGACAACTTATGCTCGAGGTAAGGGATTTCTCTAAACCACCCTTTTCTTCGAGTTATGACCATTATCTCTCTAACTCATTTTCTATCTATTTAAAGTTATGAAATGATTATAAATTATGTATATGTGACTCTCACATATATAAATATATTATTCTCCCTTCTTTTTACAAGGTAATACATTCCTTATGTTCATTTCTCAAATTCCATCATTATAAAATTTCCTTTGATTGTGATATGAGGAAAGATTATGCAGCCCATTTCCTTTACATGGGTAATTATTCTGTTTATTCCTTATGATTGATTATATTTTTTATCACACATAAATCATGAACATTTTATAATGGGTTTGATAAAATATCACTTGACTTTATTTAGTAAATCTTTAGTCTCATGTGACATTATGTATCATATTATGAAGTGAACCTAATTCATAATGGGACTTTGTCCATCATGTGATATTATCTACGAAGTTATCCTTGAAACATGTTTATGTCATGTTATATATTTTTTCCACATTTTATATGTCACTATGATCTTAGGATTCCATGTTCCTTATTTTATGATTCTATATGATTACTCAAGATCCTTCACTTTTATGATATCATGGTATACCCTTTACTAACATGTTAAGTTTCCTTATCATGTTTATTCACGTTCTAGGATTTTTAGCTCACCAATTTCTTTATGTATTCCCCAGGTTATCCAATGCATTTTTAGAATCTTCAATGGATTTATGTTCTCATTATGGAGAATAAAATATGTATTTAATGTTTAGTTTTAATTTTATATATTATAAACCTAGTCTTCTAAATACACTAGGCCATTTCGATCCTTAGTTTGAATTTATTGGATATTTAAGTTAAAAAACAAATAATAATATTTGTAAAATACCTAGGTTTCTATGGTTGGTATCATAAAAAGGTATAATTATTTTTGGATATTATGACTATAATAATTTATTGATAACCCTAGGTATAACTATAATGATAAGACTAAGTATAGGAAAATATCATGGAATTTTGGTGAAGTATAGAGCCAATGGGTTCTTAACAAATACATCCTTGCCTGGATACTATGAGTGGATGTGGATTTGGAATAGTTTTACCTAGGGGTAATAACCCGCAAAAGAGAACATTGATATAGACTTGATAATAATCTGGTGAATGAAAATGGGCCTTATTATACTCTTAGTTTGACACTCTAGAGGGATATGGTTTGGAAATTAAAAAACTCTTTATGAATCATTAAGAAGGACATGAAAAATTTGTTAGGTTATAAAATCTAATAGGAAAAATTACAAAGGATAACTTAGATTCTCATAGGTTAGGATATTATTATCAATTATAATTTATTCTTTATAAGTTTAAAATTTTCTCTTTTAATGTTAGTGTATTCCCATGTTTTTTTTCTTTTTAGAAAAATGATTGGAAATAGGAGAAACTATTCCAACATAAATCCTCATAGGCAATGTGATGATTTCCCTAATGATATACCCAATATTATAAAAGTGGTAGCTAATAACATCATAGTTTACTAGCTCAAATAGCTCAAGTTATGAATAATAACATGAGTCATGTTTAACTCCCTACTCCTCCTGAAAAATATCAAGTTACAATTAAGTCTTTTATACAACAAATACCTCATACCTTTAGTGGATCTTTTAATCCCATCATCACTGAAAATGGATTAAATCTATTTAGAAGATTCTATCTATCCTAAAATTCTTAGATAAAGATAAATTTGTGTTGGTCATTTATCACATTGAGGGAGAAGCCGATTAGTGGTGGAAATTGATCAAGAACACAAATTTCAAAGAAGAAATTTATTCCATGGAATGGGAAGAGTTTAGAACAATATTTTTCAATAAATTTTTTCCAAAAAAACTCTCCATTAAAAAATGGAGAGGTAATTACTCATTATAAAGAAAAATGAAGATAATAATATTGAGTCATATGAGGAAAAATTCATAAGGCTTTCATGGTATGCCTCTGTCATTATCATAAAAACTAAAAGTAAGTCGAACCATTTATTTAGTTGATTAAATCAAAGTTTATGAAATTTTTTTGCAATTCGAGACATTGAAAGCTATGAGTAGTTTTTCTATTATGCCCTCAAATTTCCTATGGATATCTATAACTCTTAGGGCTCTCATGGGACTGGAGAAAAAAATGGAAAATTGAGTTTTCTTCAGAAGCATTAATAGATAAATACCATAGAGTAAAGAAAACCCAAAATCCCACTTATCAAGGGAAGAACCATTCGAGAAATTGTATTATTGAAACATGTAGATTTTTTAAATGTAAAAAATAGGGGAATAAATCCAATTAATTCTAAATGGAAATAAAGAAACCCACTATTATGAAAGAACAAAAGAAGGTTTAAATCAACACTAATCCTTCAGTGCAATGTTTCAACTACAAGGAACATGGAAATTTTGCAATCCAATGCCCTAAGCCAAGGGTTATCAGTGAAAATAAATGACAGTAGCCTCCAAGGTCAGGAGATAAATGAAGAGCATATGTTATCACAACTAGTGAGGTGGATCCCAAAAAAGATCTCGTGATAGGTATGTTAGTTATTTATTCGATAATAACAAACTTATTATTTGATTCTAGTTTTATGAATTATTTTATATCTTACATGTTTAATCAAACTATTTAAGAACTACCTCAAAACATGGGGGTTGTCCTATCTATGGGAACAAAAAATGGGAAAATGGTTTCATACCAAGTATATAACTAATACCAAGTCAATGTTTTCAAACATGATATTCTGGAAAATGTCATCTAACATCCTTTAGTGGATTTTTATGTTGTATTGTGCATGGATTGGTTGTCTATATATAAAACCAACATCAACTATTGAGATAGGGAGATCACTCTTCACATAACAAGTCATTATCTGATTCTGTATAAGTGTAAAGTGGAGAAGGAATCTCCCCTGGAATCTTCTATTCAAGCATGGATATCATTTTCATATGAGAAATCATATCTATATCAAATGGTTGAGAAAATGTAGATAATAATTCTTGGAGACATTCCAATTATGATGGATTATACAGATGTATACCTTGAAGAGTTTCCTAGTCATCCTTCAGATTGATATGTTGAGTTCTTAATCAAACTTATACCTAGATCTATATCCATATCAAATACCCCTTATAGAATGGCCACTTATAAGTCATAAGATCTAAAAAAGAATTTACAAGAGACTATGGAAAAGGGTTTTATACATCTAATTGCTTCACTGAGGGGTGAACTGGTTCTCTTCATCAAGAATAAGTATGGGTTAATTCACCTCTTCATTAATTATAATGAATTAAAAAAAATCATGTTAAATAACAAGTTTCCCCTACCCTAGATAGATGAATTGTTTGATCAACTGTGTAGAGACTATTATTTCTCTAAGGTGTATCTTTGATCAGGATATCATGAATTAAGGGTGAAGAAGGAAGATATTCTCAAAACATCCTTTCAAATAAGGTATGGATATTATGAGTTAATATTGATGCCTTTTGGACTTTAAAATGGTCCAGAAATATTTATGGACAAAATTAATAGAGACTTTAGAGATTCCATCATCAAATTTTCAGTAGTCTTTATAAATGATATTTTGATTTACTCTATAAGAAAGGAAGAGCATGAGGATCATTTTAATACAATATTTAAGGATTTGAGGAATTAGAAGATATATGAAAACTATAATAAATTTGAGTTATATGTGAAGGGAGTATCATTATTATGGGAATATTATCACCAGTAAAGGGATATATATAGGCCCTTTTAATATAATGGAAATTTAGGAATGGACTAGAATGGAATCTGTAATGTAGATACATAATTTCGTTCGATTTTTTGGGAATTACCAATGATTTGTGAGAAAATTCTCATGATTTTCAAACCCATTAACTAATATTACACAAATAAGTAGTAATGTTTTTATACACCGGTGAATGAAAATAGAGCTTTAATTAGTTGAAAAGGAGACCTATAACTACACTAGTCCTAATGCTCCCCTCAAGTGGGGAACTTTTTGTGGTATACAGTGATGATTCAAAGAAGAAATTAAGCAATGTTCTAATGAATAATGATTAAGTGATAGTCTATGCCTCAAGGAAGTTAAAATTTCATTATCGAAACTATCCCACACATGATCTGGACTTAGCTATAGTGATCTTTATATTGAAAATCCTGAGAGATTATCTCTATGGGGAAAATTATGAAATATATACGGACTATAAGAGCCTCAAATATATATTCACATATAAGGATATTCATATGTTCTAGAAAATATCTTAGATTTGATCAAGGAATATGACTACTCAATCCATTACAATCCTAGTAAATAAAACAATTTGGAATATGTTCTATATAGAAAGGATACAGAAACATTATCAGTGATGAGAACTGAGAAGGATCCAATATTATTAGAATTTCAAAGGATGGACATGGGAATCATGAAGGAAAGAATGTCTTCATTCAGTTCTGAAATGATTTCGTAACCATCCCTTCTATAGAAGTTAAAGTATGATCAAATAGATGATGTAGAAATTCATAAGAATGTGGAATCCATAAGAACAGGGAAATCCTTGGAGATCAAAAATTTATGAATAATGAGTTATAAGATTTGGGTCACAACTATGTGTATTATCAAATCCTGAGATAAAGAATGATCTATTGAATGATTCACATTGCTTGACCTTCTTCATCCACCCATAGAGCACGAATATGTATTAGTATCTATGATAACACTATTAGTGGGATAATATGATGAAGGATATCAAAAAAATTACATCAATGTTTCTGGTATTTCAGTAAGTTAAGACTAAATGGAAAAAATTTAAGGGGTTGATTCAACCATTACCCATACCTATATGAAAATGGGAAAACATCCCTATGGAATCTTCCACAATTCTTCCAAAGACATAAAAAAGAAACAATGGCATATGGGTTGTGGTGGATCATATTAAAAAGACTAATCACTTCATTATAATTTTTTAGGACTTCTCAATCGATCATATTTTAAGGATATACATTAGATAGGTAGTGAGGCTACATGTAACACCACTATAGATTGTATCTAACCAATATCTGAGGTTAAACTCCAAGTTTTAGAAGAGAATCCAACATATTCTAAACAATGAGTTGAAATTTAGCATATATTATCACCCCAAAATTGATTTCCAATTTGAGTAGACTATTTAGAAACTGGAAGACATGTTTTTATCATGTTCGATGGACTTAGAAGGAGGATGGAATCAACATATTCCACTAGTCAATTTATCATATAATAATTGATTTGAATCAAGTATCCAAATAGATCCATATAAATTCCTTTATGGGAAGATATGTATAATAATTTTATGTTGGGATGAAGTAGGTGAACGGATGTTATTGGGACCTAAAATGGTTGATTAAATGGTGGAAATTTTCAAGACAATTCCAAAACACGTCAGGACTACTCAGAGTTGACAAAAGAGTTATGTTGATAATCATCGATGAGACCTAGTGTCTGAGGTAGAGGATAAATATTTTCTCTGCATATCAACATGGAAGATATTTACGATATTTGGGAAGAAGGGAAATTTATTCCCAAGTTAAATTATCCCCTTTGAGATTCTCGATTGCATTGAAGTGGTGGATTATTTACTGGTGCTCCCACCAATCCATTCTCAAATTCATGTTATATTCTATGTATCCCTATTGAGGAAGTAAATTCTAGATCCCTCACATGTACGAAATTCAAAGGTGGTCAAAATGGAAAATAATCTCTCTTACTAGTATCATTCATTGAAGATATTTTATCATAGATATAAATCAATGAATAACAATATGACTCTACTGGTTGAAGTGTAATTTCATAACCATATATACAAAGAGGCAACTTGGGAACCAGAGGAAGAAATGAAGTAAAAGTACCCTCACCTATTTTCATCTTGATCTGTAATTTGAAATTTCTAGAGTGAAATTATTTAATGGGGAATAATTTAACACCATGATTTTCATTAAAAAAATAATTTATATTTGATAGTGTATGAGACACGCACAACCGAGTTTTAACAAACCTCAATTTAATAATATTATTATTTTTTAAACAATATCCTTATAAAATAGATGATAAGATTGGTGGTATTAATAGGAATAACCAAATTTTGAAAATTAATTATTAAGGATAAATAAAATATGTTTATAAATAAGTACTTAATTTTTGGTAAAGTCTTTATAGGCTTTGAAAATACTTGTTCTAAAAATGTTTTTTATTTTTTTTATGAACAAGTAATAAAATTAATTTTATAAAATTTTATAAAATAAATATTTAAATTTTAACTTCATTTTTGAAATCATCATTTCAAAATTATCTTATAATTAATTTTATGTATTTTTTAGAAAATTTTACTTTTTTAATGAATAGTAAAAAATTTAGGTTTTATTGAAAACTTCCTTTACAGTTAAATCATTTACAAAGTTATATTTTGTTTTCAAATGGTTTAAACGTAAATTTGGTTCAATTATGTTATGATTAATCCAATTTAGGTCATTTTAATCAATTTCATACTGAATTTTTATATAAAAACGTTTTATACTTATGAAAAGTTTTCTTTAAAGACCCATTTTTTCATCGTGTTTGTGGGTTTATTTTTAAATTAAATTATTCCACTTATATGAATTGAATGTATAAAAATTGATTCCATATTTTTAATTATAATAATTAATAATATATTATATGTTTAACTTTACTTTTTTCATAATGAATTGAAAAAATAGTAAAAAATAATTATCATGGTTGAGGTTAAAACGGGTTTACCAGGGGTTAAACTAAAATTATAAGTGTTAAAATGAACTAAAAAATTTTCTATATCATGTTTTATGTCCATATTTATACTTTATATCATCTAATGTTTTATAATGATCCATTTTTTATCCTTTTTCATGTGTAAAACGTGGGTATGACTTTTTATTTTCAAAAATTCCAAGTCTATCTGATCCCCCACTTATAAAATGGCACCCTCTATACTCTCTTATTTACACTTATAAATCCTTTTGATTCATAAATTAACTAAAAAATACCTTAATTACTTCCCTTAACATGTTCTAGAGTCCTTTTTTATCATTTACTCAGTATAATGAGGCTTTATGTATAAGCCTCAAGAGGTGTTTCATAGAAGAGGTATCATTCTTAATAGATAATATTTGTTTTATTTATTTTTCAACCTAATTAAAATATTACACAATATTGATGATATAATATAATAAGTATATACCATATACTAATATGTTATTATGTTAATTTTATAACTAAAATTCATCTCCACTTCCATCAAATAGGAAACGAAACCATCGTTCATGTTTACGGTGGACTACCGCCTCCTGAAATGATGTAATTAATTTTACATAATTACCCATCATTGTTTTTAATGATGATGGATTTAATTTTTATATATAGTATTCATGAATTATTAAAAATTATTTAAAATTAATATATCATATACTTTCTTACCATATTATCCATTGAAAAATGATAGTGTTGTTTGTGTGTACTGCGGATTACCGCCTAGAAAAGTGATGTAATTCATTTTCTATTACCCCATAAAATGAATAGTAAATGTAATTGTATTTTAAGAAATAATATTGTATTTATTATATAATTAACAATATTAAAACATAAAATAACACTTACCTTTTTTCTATCATGATCGTTGAAAAATAGAGACGTTACTCATGCGTACGTGCGACCTACCATCTATATGTTTGTAACATAGTTAATTTTTCTTAAACATCCTTCATGATTGGTTTTAAAGGTATAATTTATGTATAAAATGATAATTATGTCATGATTATTATTCTGTAGGTGATTAAATAATAATCTATTTGATCTTATTCAACTTTACAAAGTGATTTTGGACATATGAGTTAAACATCGTCAAAACATCTAACTTGAACCAAAATGATTATGTAATTGAATATAACATGATAATAAATAAAATAAAATGAATAATAAAAATAAAAAATTTCTTAATAAATTAAATAGGAAACATAATTTCATTTTTTAGGAAGATAAAAAACTCACATGATGATTAGGGCTCTAGGTAAGGGATCTCTCTAAACTACCCTTTTCTTTGAGTTATCACCATTATCTATCTAACTCAATTTATCTCCTATTAAAGTTATAGAATGATTCCAAATTTTTTATATATGTCTCTCACGTATATACCTATATTATTCTCCCTTCCTTTTATGGGGTAATACATTCCTTATTTTAATTTCTCAAATTCATTCATTTTGAAATTTCCTTTGATTATGATATGAGTCACGAATATGGATCCCATTTTATTTCCATGGGTAATTATTATGTTTATGACTTATGATTGATTTCCTTTTTTGGAACATATAAATCATGTAAATTTTGTGATGGGTATGACCAGATGGTGCTCTAATGTATTGGGTAAATCTTTAGTCTCATGATACATTATGTAATGGATTAGGGAGTAAACCTAATCCATTGTGGGGATTTGTCAACCAAGTGATATTTTCTAAGAAGTTATCCTTGAATCTTTTTTATGTCATGTTATATGTTTCTGCCACTTTTCCTATATTACAATTATCTTATTATATCATGTTCCTTATATTATGCTTCCATGTGATTACTCATGAGCCTTCCTTTTTATGATATTATGTTATACCTTTAACTCATACATAATGTTTCATTATCATGTTTATTCCCTTACAAGGGTTTTTAGATCAACCCTTTCTTTATGTATTACTTATGTTATACAATGTAGTTTTAGGAGCTCAAATGGATTTAGGATCTCATTATAGAGAATAAAATATATATTTCATGTTTAGTATCGTTTAGATCTATTATAAACCTAATCCTATAAATACACTAGGTATATTCAATCCATATTTTGTATTTAATGGATATTTATGTTATAAATCATTAAATAATATATGTAAAAGACTTGGGTTACTATAGATACTATAATTATTATTTTTTTTGGATGGTTTATGATTATTATGATGATATGTTTATGAAATCCATTTATTTTCCATGAGCTATTCTATGATGAAATATTTAAATGTTTATGAAACATATTTTTTTCCACGGGTTATGATATGTTGATATAATTAATGTTTTATGGTATTTTGGAACAAATATAAATGGATTGTGATTATGTGATGGGTTAGACCATAATTATATATCCCTCCAAGGAATTAGGTAATTATGGATATCTCATGAGATAATAAGAACTAGAATGGGGAGTGAAACCAGTTCAATAGAGGAGTTTTTCCTCTATGATAATCTTATAAGAGAACCCTGACTAAAGATAGTATGGAATAAGGAGTGAACTTAATCCAATATAATAGTATTGGTAGTGATACTTAAATAAGAAAATAATTTTCTATTCTTATGTGTATGTCATAAACTTTTGTCTTATGGAAATTTTATTCTATTATAGCTGATATTATTTGATTCATTTATGATTCATGTTTTATAAACTGCCAAGATTTGTGCCATGACTCGTGATTGTGATCTATGATATATCAGGTATGGTTTTCAAATGTTAATATCATGTTCTCATACCCTTATAATCATTTTATAATTAAATGGTCACTGATATCTTACTATTTTCCTTTACTGATCTTTTTAACTCACCCATAATTATGTTTCCTTTCCACAAGTTATGAATAATGTTTTTAAGTATTATATGTATAAGAAGGGTGATAGTTGTTAAGAACTAAGCGGGAGATTATTTAGATCTTTTATGTACCAGTTATTTATATATACATGTTTCCAAAGAAACTAAATATTTATGGTTCTGGCATGGATTGTAATGTTATGTAATGAATATTAATCTAATAAAATGTAATATCTAAATATGAAATGTGTGGATTTATATAGTTTATATTAATTAAAGTTTTAGTTATTTTTTGTAAATTAGAATGAGAAAACATTAGTGAGAGCCCTTATGATAAGAATAAGTATAAGAGAACATCCAATGTTTTGGTAATTAAAGGGGGATGGTTTTCCTAGAAAATAAATTCGTGTATGGATAGTAAAAATTAGATTTAGTTTGAAAAAGATGAACATATGGGTAAGAACTTTTAATATGGAAGATTAGATATTAACTCAATCATCCTCAGTGCATGATGAGTGGGCCTAAGACTGTACATCTGTCTAGACACTCCTGCTGGATATTCATTAGTTAATTCACATTTTCTTAATGAGTCATTATAAAGTACTTTAATATATATTGACCATGAATGACCTAGGTTAAATATATGGTTTCATTGATTGAAAATATGGTGTCATTATTTATACATCATATAAATGATTTTTATGATTTCCTACTATGATTATTGTTTCTCGTAATATATTTTTTTCTTTTAGTCAATGGTTGTAACTAAAACAAGTTGTGTAAATACTAAATATGATAGAAAATGAAATGATTTCCCTATTTAAAAACTAATTATTATGGTATCTATAATGAAAAATATTTTCTCTATGCTTATATAACTTTTTCAAGATTTGAATCATGGTGAGATTCCAAATTAGAAAAAGTGGGAACAATGTTATATTGAGTCCTTCTTGAGGAACCTTTCACCTTATTTTAGTGGGTCCAAAGATCCACTAGTTTCTAATAAATGTATCAGTACCATGAAAAATATATCTTCCATTCTCTAGTTTTTAGAACATGAATAATTTATATTGGTTTTTTTTCATTTGGAAGGTGAAGCAGATCAATGGTGGACTCTTTTCAGTAACATGATGCAGCTGGAATAAATTTACATCATAGAGTGAGATGAGTTTTGTATATTATTTTTCAACAAGTACTTTACTTATATTCTTCATACAAAAATGGAGAAGTAATTAATTGAGGAAAATTAGAAGGATGATGAATCCATTAGTACCTATGAGGAAAAATTTTCAAGACTTTTGAGGAACGTTTCTAGTATTATCATTTGACCTGTAACTAATGGATTCATCATCCCCTGATCAAGGAATGACTACCTATTAGTTAGAACTAGGTGACTTGACTAATGTCAACTAGTCACTTTTTCTTTCTTCACAGCCTAAACCTTATGATCTTATCATGATTATAATTAAGATCATACTTTTTAGAGATAACCAAAATTTATCCCAACCCATCTATCTTTATTGAAGAAACCATCATAGATATATAAATTCCCAAACTAAAAAAAGACTATAGAGGACTCATACTCCAAAGGGTCTTTAGCATTTGACTTAAAATTTAGCAACACTCCCTGTGGGATCGACCTCAGAATCTCACCATACTACGCCATGTAGAAAGTGAAGTTCTGGAAAACCTTACAAATTATAATATGACTATATCCCGTGTGAATTCAACAATGTGTGCGGGCATATCATCACCCATATCCTTAAACCATATGGTCCTACCACTAGATGAATAATGATAATCATGTTCTAACTTCAATATGGGGTACTCCTGCTGGATATATATGGGAAGAATCAATCCTGGTGGTAAGCAGACAACTTCACTCTTTATGATGGACCAAATCACAAGAAAGTTCTCTATAGTTGAGGCTTTTATGAAGTCCTTCTCAGATGTATCATTAAATAAGATATTGCAGATCTTATAGAATAAGTACACACAGGAGCTTGTGGAGACCATCAGTTAAGATACACGCTTTCTAATCAAATCTAAGTTTTGATACTTTTGGAATTCAATGATATAGGATTGCACATAATTCACCAAGAAAAATTGTTCCTACCAAGTGCATTCCAACTTTATCCATCATTCCCCATAGTTGCTACACACAGCCAAATAATCCTACCCATTTTCTATACGGGGACTGGATTTTGTGGGATCATACCCTATAGCTACGGCTAAGTAGTTCCAATACATCTTAAATTCTACCAACTTCTTCACTAAATGGGCCGAGGAAATACCCCTCAAAGAAGTCGGGGACAAAATAATTGTTATCTTCATGAAGGACAACATCATTTCCATATTTTGTGTCCCCTATACAATACTAATTGGAAATAGTGTTGGTCGGAGTAGGATACACAATAGGGGGTGAATTGAGTTCCAATAAAATTTTCTGTTAAAAATTTTATTTAAAAGATTCACCAAATTAAAAATAATACAGAACAGCTAATCAAGGGAGTAAAATTATAATAGATTGAATTTTTAAATAGTTTCTCAGAAGATTGATTAATTCTCATTTATAATAATATGAGATATTGATACAACTTTTTAAATTACTCTAAAAAGGAAAAAACAGTTATAACTATTATCCAAGACAAACTATCAAAGTAACATTTAGTTTTCTGAAATATGATTTAAAACAAATAAAGACTAAATTGAAAGTCACTGTGGATAAAACAAGTGGTTTAGTCTCAAGCTGAGACCTAATCCACTTTAATTGGTGATCACCTGCCTCCAAGAAATATATATAAAATAAGATTTGATCCATACCCTAGATTGGGGTTAACAACAGTACATAGGACTATCCAGGTCACAAGACCTCTTCCACTGTTCTACATGGGAATACAACCAGACACGTCACACATGACCTCTTCCACAGTTATTTGTGGGTAAAAAAGTTTAAAAGATATTTGAGTGATAATATCATGTATCCTCCAGTTTAATGCAGGAGATAGATTTTGTTTAAATATTGACACACACATTTCTCAAAAAGTAATAAAGACAATACATAGAAGAGAAAAGATGATGAGAAAAGTTAGAAATTTTGTGAGTGTTTTTCTATATAGGTGTGGACTTGTAGGATGTATCATATTTGAATTTCGAGTGCTCTTGTAAAAAACATAGTATTGTGGGTCTTGTGTTCTAGTTTCAAGTTTTGATGAGATGTGATATATAACTCTTTTTCTTCTTAAAGTTACTACTATGAGAATGTTTGAGGTTCTGATCCACAGCTGGTCATACACCAGGAATTGATAGTTCTTTGTGTGTTCTTTGTTGTGTGTTATTGCATAAAATACACTTCTTGACTTCTTTACTAATCTTTCAGCTCATACACCACCACATATTTTATCTTCAAGATGTCTTTGTTATGGCCGATAGGGAGCACGATCTTCACACTTTGTACCTCGTACTACCTTCTAATAGGATTGAAAAAGAGAATTTATTATATTAGTGTTATTAAATGACTCAACTATGACCATTATAAATTACTTTTAAATTAAATTAAAAAACAAAAAAAAATTGTTAAGTATGGAAAGATTTCATAGTTTCGGTGAGATAGTCACAGTGAGATACTCATAGTGATATAGTCACGGTGAGACTTGGAATAGTGTATTCTCCTATGCCTTTAAGTGGTATCACTGGATCGGTGTTTGATCCTTTTTCAATTGTGGAATCAGTAGCAAGATTACAGTAGTAGATCCTTTGTGAAAATTGAAACTGATAGCACAATCATGGTGTTGGGTCCTTTGCAAATTTTGGAACCAATAGCAAGACTACAGTGTCAGGTAAACAATGTTTATTACTTTGTCAAAATTATGAATGGTGTCTTGTTACGGTGTCTTGGAAACAGTAGCAAGGAAACGGGGTCAGGTCCTTTGAGAAAATCTGGAACCGGTTATGGTGTCTGAGTCACTGTGTCAAGATTACGGTATCAGGGACTTTTCCAAAATTTGTAATCAATGGAAAACTTAAGGTTTCTCATACTTATCCAAATATCTGCAAACTATCTTAATAAGTAATATTCACAAAATGGATTAAGATTAAACATAACCATACTGAAACATAATAAAACAAGATTAACCGTAGTTTATAGGATTTATACTTGATTTGTATGATGTTAAAGATAATATGTGAGAATTAAAACATGATACATGATTTGTGATTATTAAAACATGATACATGATTATAACATGGTACATGATTTGTGAGAATTCAAACATGAGTATTCCAATAATATCCCCCTTTTGATGATCATAAATCATGGCATTTATAAGTCATACATTATAGTAAATACAAGATAGTTGAGTATATATGTCTTGTCTTATTTCTCCCCCTTTTTCCATAAATGTAATAATAAATTCCTTGTATTATTTCCCCCCCTTTTGGGATTATCAAAAATAAAAAGAAATGGAAATAATAAGTGAAGTAAATTAAGAGAATAAACAACAAAAATTCACATTGTATTGAATAGAATGATAGATTTCTGTATAAGCACAATGAAAAATACAAGACATCCCTATAAAAAATACATTCTTCACATCTCTTCAGATCCATAAGTCTTTTCTTTACCTTTGGTAGAGAGATCAACATGATCATATGTAGAGGTTGGAGAAGGGATAGGTCCAACTGTGAGAGAAGGAAAAAGACACTCCTTCAAAGACAGAGGGTGCAAGAGATGATTTGGTTGAAGACTGTGGCAAGGGTTGTTCAATGATAATAGGTCTGATCTAGCTCATAGCCTAAGATACAGACATGGAAGCAGGAGCAAAGGAAGTGGATGAGGAAGGATTTCAACCATTTCACAAAGGGGAAACTACAGGACTCACAATGGAAGTACTTTGCACATGTAGATAGCGATTCAATAACTTAATGAAATCAGTGATGACCTCACCTCCATAATTCATAGAATTATAAAAGTCATCTTTTTTTTTCAGGAATTTCTCTAGAGTAGGTGTGAATTATTTGATAATATATACTTGATCCTTAAAGGATTTAGTGATCGGATGTATTTTCAAATTCTTTATAAGGTACTTGAAGTGATTGGTCAGCTCATTCTTAGAATAAATTCTGTTGAATTAAAATTCCACCTTCTTAGAAATTTCTTCTTGAGCATTATTGGAAATATTTTAATGAACCCTTACCAAATAAAGAACATGGTCACTATTCTTGATGACAATAGATAATCCTTCCTTATCAATACTTCTCAACACTGACTGAATCTCGTCTTTAACAACTATCTGATCAGGTCATTGTCCATAGGCTGAGATAGTTTTCTAGAGGCATTTGAAGCTATAATGGCTGAAGTGATAGACTTAATCTGATTTAGAACCTTTTTCAAACACCCCTTGTATTCATTAGTAAGCTTATTAAGTCCAAAAAAAAGTGAACACATCTCATTAACTATCATGGTGTTTCTCTCAACCAATTTTTCATATGCATAGAGTAGGTTTGGTTAAATCAAAGATACAATCATTTGTGGGATCTTATCACCAACATCCTCAACAGGATGAGAAACAGAGGATTGACCAATTTTCAAGATTTTCTGTTTATATTCAACCATAGATTCTAGATACTTCACCTCATCACCCAACTATTTTTTTAATGCTAACTTCTTGAGTTTAATGAATCATCTTTGGTTGAATATTCCATATTACTTTCTCTAGCAGCAAGGCAACATCTCTATCACTGAGATTAGTCATATGGGTAGACTATGACATCATGATATTTTCAAATCCAGACAAAAAATTGTTTCCAAAAGCATTCATTTCACTATAACTCACAATTTAAGAAGATTCTTGACTAGGTTCAGGAACAAGAACTAAAACAAGTTCAGGCTCTTTAGTAGAGGTTACTTCTATGGAAGAAATTGGTTTCAATTGAAACACAATGGAATGATATATGCCTTTTACTGAGGCCTCTTGGGTATTATCAACATAAAAATAACTAGGAAACCTATACCATGTATCCACAAAGATTTGTTCAATAGGATTTGGAACTTGAACACTTTCTAAACTGGGGTGTTGCTCCCCATCAATAGGTGCATCTATTCTAGGACTAAGAGACTCAATCTCTTGACTCATTTCCAAATTCTCAACTCTGTTAGGCTTACCCATATCTTTTATAGCTAGATGAAAATCTTGTTCCATTATTTCTTCAGTAGATAAAATAACTTCAGTTTCAATTTGTTTTTCTAACTATTCCGCAATAGCATATTTCTTCTTCAATAGTAGGTTCTTCTTCTACAACTGGATCTTCTTATACGATAACACTTCCTTTAGTAGAAACTACATTTTTTCAAATACTTCTTGTGGAACACGTAGACCACTATCTTATTTTTCTAATATATTTTCTTCCTCAAGTGAAACTACTGCATCTTTTTCGTCTTCATCTGAATATTCAACAACTTTATCAGGTTCCAAACTAGGGTCAGATACACTCTTAGGTATTGAAGGGTTTTCAACCGGGTTGAACTATTCATAAATTCTTTCATTATCTTACACGCAAGATTTTTTCCATGGGTTCTATATAATTTTCATTCTTCATACTGTATCCTTTGAGATGAAAAACTCATAATATTCAATTACTTCTTCATTTAGACCAACTAATCCTTTAGCAAAAATCACTGTAGAAATTAATCTCGAATAAAACAGAGATGTAGATTTAGAAGTTATCTTGATCATTTCACACATGTGAAGTATAATATACTTACATAGATTGATCTTGTTCCCATTCTTTGTAATATGTATCAAGAATAAATCTTGATACTTAAGTGTGGAAACATCTCCTTTCCTTGGACAAATAAGATGTTGAATAAACTTAAAAAATAGTCTTGTTTCACCATCCAGATCAGCAGTAATTGCCCTTCTCTTCTTTTTGCTTCCAGTTAAGCTTCCAAGAGCCTCTTCTAGGATAAACATATCATTAAGAGGAGGGGTACCTCTTTGGTCATCCTCAAAAAAAATTCATGAGGTATTCCTAGGTGGTTATCCCACAACCTTGAAGAAAAAGTACACATTTTACCATTAACCAAGATTATTACTGCAAATTCATCTTCAGAATAGAACGTTAACTGAATATACCAATAAAAAAAAGAAACAAACTTCGGATAAATGGTTATTTTCTCTTTTTTGAACTAGATAAACCATCCTTGTTTATATAACACTTTCAAAACAAGCGACTTACTTGTTAGCAGCCACTTCAGACAAACTTCTTTCTCTGGAACTATTTTTTGATCAGTAAGTTCGGGATTCAGCGGTCCCTCAGGCATTAATTTTGGAGCCTTTTTCAACTTCTTCTAAGAACTTTTCTTCTCAAGAGTTAATGAAGATGAAAACTTCATTTTAGGCATCCAATGTGGGTTTGAGAAAGATGAATGGTTGAAAGAGAGATAATGGTTTGAGAGAGAAGGGTTTTAGTTTTAAGAGGGGGGATCTCGAGTAAAGAGAGAAGTGAAAAATATCAGGTTTTTATCATTTAGGGATTTCAAACATCGTAAACACAATTATGTGGTATAAAATCAATAAAATAATCGATACAATGATACGGGAAAAAGAAATTATAAAAATAGAAGTCTGAGTCATTATGGTGAGTCCGGAACCAGTAGTCATGGTGTCATCATTACGATATGACTCTAAAACGGTGCGACCGCATCATTGAGACAACAAGTATGAGATTTTAACTAAGAGACAATAATTGTGAGGCCATAAGTATGAGATAGTAACTGCAAGACAGTAACTTGTGAGACTGTACATCATGAAAACTATAAAATGTGAAGTAGTAAACTATTTACTTCAGGCTTATCATTCCTAACTCATGTATGATGTAATTTATTCTTTCATAATTTAATGTCTTAGTGAATATATCATCAAGATAATGTTCAGTTCCAATGAACTCCAAAGTGATATCACCCTTTTGATAGTGATCTCTCAAAAAGTGATGTCTTAAATCAATATGATTTATTCTAGAATGTGAAACACGATTCTTTGAAATGTTAATAGCACTTGTATTGTCACAATTTATAATTACATGTCTGAATTGATATCCGTAGTCTAGTAATGTGTTTTTTATCCAAAAAAAATTTGCACAACAACTACCAGCAACTATGTATTCATCTTTGGCAGTAGAAAATGCAACATAATTTTGTTTCTTACTACACCATGATACTGTAGACTTGTATAAAAGGTGACATGTTTCAGAGATGATTTTTCTATATAACTTACAACCACCAATATTAGTATGAAAATATATAACTAAATCAATTTATTTTCCTCTTGTATATAATAGTCCTAAATTGGTTGTATGTTTGAGGTATTTGAAAATTCTTTTAATAGAAAGAAGATGTGACTCTTTAGGATTTTCCTGAAAATGTTCACATATGAAAACACTAAACATAATATTAGGCCAACTAGAAATTAAGTAGAGTAAAATTCCAATCATTACTCTATAAGTGGATTGATCAACAGATTTATCATTTTCATCAAGATCCAACATACAGGTAGTGATCATTAGAGTATCACTACTTTTAGTGATATCCAATCCAAAACGTTTTAGAAGATATTTAGTATATTTGATTTTATTTAAAATAATACCTCCCTTATTTTGAAAGATTTTAAATCCAATAAATAATTTTATTTCACCCATTAAACTCATTTAAAATTCATTTTTCATCAACTTTGAAAAATTAATACATAAAGAATTTTTTGAAGATCCAAAACAAATATCATCAATATAGATTGGGACAACTAAGAAATATTTATAAATTCATTTTATAAAAATGATTAAGATCAGATATACCTTTTGTAAAACCTTTGTAAATAAGAAAAATACTTAATCTGTCATACCAAGATCTTGTAGATTGTTTTAAACCTTATAAAGCCTTTTTTTAATTTAAAAACATGATTTGGAAAGTGCAGGATTGTAAAACCAGGGGGTTGTTCAAAAAAACATCTTCAACTATATAACCATTTAGGAATTCACTCTTGATATCTATTTGATAAATTTTGAAATTTAGATGTGAAATATATGCAATAAATATTCTAATGGATTCATGTCTAGTAAATGGTGAAAAAGTTTCTTCATAGTCAATTACTTTTTCTTGACTATAACCTTGTGCAACCAATCTAGTTTATTTTACTATGTTACCAACTTCAACTAATTTGTTCATAAACAACCATTTAGTTACTATGGTCAAGGTTTCCTTGGGTCAATCCAAAAGTTTCCAAAATTTATTCCTTTCAAACTGATTTAGCTCCTCTTGCATGGACATCACCCAGAATTCATCATTGATAGCATCATCGACGTTTTTAGGTTTAAGGTATGACAAGAAATCTTGATGTTCAACCTGATTTCTAAGAGAATCTCTAGTATATGTTCCATTATCTAAATCTCCAACAATATCATCTAAAGGATGGTTCTTAAGGGTTTTAATAGATCTATAAAAAGAATCACTAGTAATTTATGGTTCTTCAACAGTTTTGGGTTCTTTATGTCTTGAATCTGGAGAATTTATAGAACTGGACGATTTAACAAATTCCTTCATAAGATGGTCAGAATATTTTTCATTGATGTCGATATTTTACATATCATCCTCAAGATTCTCTCTGGAGGTCTACGGTTCATGTGGATATATTTCATCAAATTTGACATGTACAGATTCTTCCACACATTTTATTCTTTTTTAAAGACTCTATAGTATTTACTACAGATTGAATAACCTAAAAAGATTCCTTCATCGCTTTTAGAGGCAAATTTATCAAGATTACCCTTAGTATTAATAATATAGAATTTTCAACCAAAAACTTTAAAGTAGTTAACCTTGGGTTTTATATTGTTCCACAACTCATATAGAGTTCTTTTAAGAATATGTATGATTAACACTTTGTTAATAATATAGCATGTTGTATTTAAATCTTTAGCCAAAAGTAAATAGGTAGGTCATACTCACTAAGCATGGTTCTAACAATTTCTTGTAAAGTTCTATTTCTTCTTTCTACAACTCCATTTTGTTGAGGTTTCCTAGGGGTAGAGAAGTTAAGACCATAGTAATTTTGTTATAAAATTTATTAAAACTCTTGGTTTTCAAACTCACACCCATTTTCACTTCTTAGTGATTTAATTCTAAGACTACTAAGATTATCTACAGTCCTAACATACTAGGTAAAATGAGATCAAGCTTCACTTTTATGAGCCAAGAAGAAAGTCCAAGTATACCTAGAGTAGTCATCTACAAGAATATAAAAATAGTGCTTACCATTAAAACAATAAATTCTAGATGGTCCAAAAAAATACATGTGAACCAACTCGAGAGGTTCAGAAGTTGAAACTACTTTCTTTGGTTTGAAAGAGATTTTGTGTCGCTTACCCTTTTGATAAGGATTGCAGATTTTATCATTTGGAAACTCACATTTGGGTAGATCCTTGACCAAAACTTTTCTAGTAATATTTATAAGGGAGTGTATTTTTCATTTTCCTAGTCTTCTATGCCAAATCCAAGACTCTTTATAAAATAAACTTAATAATGAAACATTTTGAGAAATTAAAGAATCTAATTTAAGAGAAAAGACATTTTCATTTCTAAAAGTAGAAAATATTAATTCATTTTTATAGTAAAAAACATTACATAAATCATTTTAAAATTTAAAATTAAAACCATCATCACACACCTGAGATATACTAAGAAGATTATATTTCAATCCATCAACAAAAATTACTTTAGAAATTAAAATTAAGTTAGAGTTACCAATCTAGCCGAGGCCAGTTATTTTTCCTTTATCATTGCCACCAGAAGTGACATGCCCAACATCAATATTTATTAAATTATTGAAGCATGAGTAATATTATGTTATGTGTCTTGAACATATATTGTCCCAGTACCATAATCTTTTACAGGATCTCTTCAAATAACTATCCTACAAAATAATCAAACAAAAATAGATTGCAGTACCAAGATTTATTTTCATCCAGTAACATTAGTAATTAGTTCTTTAGGAACCCACATATACTTCATGGGTTTTCTATAAGCATTATGTAACATATTTTAAAAATATACTTTATTTAATCTAGAAAAACTAGAGGTAGTAATAGATTTTCCAGAACTGGAACTAGTAGCAGAATTTTCATTTCTAGGTAGAAAATAGATTTTACAGATTTTGTTACAAACTAGTTTTTGGTGAGATTTCTTTTCCTAGGTTGGTATCCTATACCAGTAGTGTATCTAGGTGAAATTTGTTTACCAAGCATCTCTGTAAGAGTATTCTTCCCATTGGTAAATATCTCTAGGTCCCTTTTCAATTGTTCATTAGATAACTTAAGTTCATTGTTATCTTTAAGTAAATAAATTTTTTATATTTCTCTACAGAATGTTTAGATTTGATAATAGTAATCAAGACATGATGTTTCTTTAAATATTTGTATTTATCTTTTAGTTCATTACAAGTGTATTCTAGAATATTACAGTAATCAAATAATTCTTCACTAGTCATATTTTCCTCATTTTCAGATTCATCTCTAGAATAATAAAAGTTATGTACAAGAGATTCTTGGGTTACCTTAAATGTGTTTTTCATAAAAAACATATTGTATTTGTCATACTTTTCACCTTGTAAAGACTCTAAATCACTTGAACTGTCCTCAGAAGCACTCCATGTTGCTTTCATTTCCTTTTTATACTTTCTATATTTGTCCTCATACCTCTTCTTATATTTTATCTTAGGATAATCATCCTTTACATGTCATTTTCTCTTACATTCATAGAATATTATTTCATCATATTTGTCACTTATTTTCCAATCCTTCTTATATCTTCCCTTGTGATTATATATTCCTTTGAAGTTGGGATTTTTGAAAAAAAATCTTCTATAAAACTTCATAAACCGTTTAGCTAATTGATCTATTTCCTCATCATTGTCTGGTGATGATTGTTCATTGCCAGAACTTTCTATAGAGGCTTGCAATTTCTCCTTTTCATTTTCTTTAGTTTTAGAAGTAGTGGTTTTGAAGGCCACTGACTTTCTCTTTGATTCACATTCCTCTTCCTTTTTGACTTTTAATTCTTCCTCATACATCATAAACTTGCGTATCATCTCCTTGACTAGTAGCTTGCTAATATCACTGGATTTCCTAATTGAGACAGAGGTCTCTCTCCATCTATCTGGTAAAAATCTGAGTATTCTCATGATTTACTCATTGGCTGTAACATCTCTTCTTAGAGAGATCACAGTGTTCAAAATATCATTAAACCTGAGATACATGTTAGAAATAGGATCATTAGGCTTCATTTTAAAGTTATCATATTTAATAGTATATGTGTTAAGTCTCATTTCATTAACACCAGAGGTTCCTTTATGTGAAATAGATAAAGTATCCCAAATTTCATGGGCCGTTTTGCATGAAGAAATTATATTAAAATATTCATCTCCTAAAGAATATTATAATTCATTCATGGATTTGAAATTATTATTATAAACAACCTTAGTTGGGTCATCCCAAGTGTGCCTATCATTTGAAGGAATCTTATATTCATCTATAATGGAAGACCAAATCTCAAAACCCATACTTTCTAAGTACATTTTCATTTTAATTTTCCATTATGCATAATTTTTTTCCATTAAATAATTGAGGTCTATTAGTATCAACACCTTAAAATATATTATCCATAATAAAGAAATAAAGTTTATAATTTTAAAGAACTAAAAATTTGGAATTAACAGATATTTTGAGATCTTTAGAACATAACTAAAATCACAGTTGGAAAATATTTGAAGAATATTTAAAAATTATGAAAATAGGGATTTTGAAAACTCCTTTGATAAAAAATATTGGTTGGAGTAGGACACTTAATAGGGGGTAAATTTAGTTCCTATAAAAATTTCAATTAAAATGTTTATTTAAAATATTCCCCCAATTAAAAATAAAACAGACCAGTTAATCAAGGGAGTAAAATTATAATAGATTGACTTTTCAGATAGTTTCTTAGAAAATTGATTAATTCTCATTTATAAAAAAATAAGAAATTGATACAACTTTTTAAACTAATATAATAAGTAAAAAATAGTTGTAACTACTATCCAATACTAACAATCAAAGTAAAATTTAGTTTTTTGAAACATGAGTTAAAACAGAGAAAGACTAAATTGAAAGACACAACAAATAAAACAAGTGGTTCAGTCTCAAGATGAGAATTAATCCACTCCACTTGGTGATAACCTACCAAAAATAAATATATTTAAAATAATCTTTGATCTACAACCTAGATTGAAGTTAATAATAGTACAAAGGACTTTCCAGGTCATAAGACCTGTTCTACTATTCTACGTGGGAATATGACCAGCCAGGCCACACAGAACCTATTCCACTATTATATGTGGGTAAACAAAGAGTAAAATATATTTGAGTGAGTATATCATGTATCCTCTAGTTTAATGCAGGATATAGAGTGGATTTAAATACATATACACACACTACTTAAAAAGTAATAAAAACAATACACAGTAGAGAAAAGATGATGATAAAAGGTTAGAAATTATCTGAGTGTTGTTCTATGCATATTTGTACTTGTAGGATGTATAAGATTTGAATTTTGAGTCCTCTTATAAAAATAGAGTATTGTGGGTATCGTGTTTTGGTTTCCAGTTTGATGGTATGTGATTTATAGCTCTTGTTCTTCTTAGAGTTGTTGTTCTGAGGATGTTCGAGGTTCTAATCCATAGTAGTTCAGCCATAAGGAATCAAGAGTTCTTCATGGGTTCTTTGGTTTATATTGTTGCATGAAATATACTACTTGAATTATTTTCTAATCTTTCAGATCGTGCACCACCACATATTTTATCTTTGTAATGCCTTTGTTCTGGACAACAGGGAGAATGATCTCCACAACTCGTACCCCATACAGTCTACTGATAGGACTATGAAAGATCATTTATTTATCATAAGTGTCATTAAATGACTCAAGTATGACTATTAGAAATAACTTTTAAATTATATTGAAAATGACATAAAAATGGTATGGAATGGTGTGACACTTGCGGTGAGATAGTCATGGTGAGACAGTATGGTGAGACAGTCACGGTGAGACTTGGAACAATGTCTTCTCCTTTTCTTTTGAGTGGTATCACTGGAGTAGTGTCTGATCCTTTTTCAACTGTGGAACTGGTACCAGGATTGTGGTAGCAGATCCTTTGTGCAATTTTAAAATGATATCATGGTCATGGTGTCCAATCCTTTGTGAATTTTGGAACTAGTATCAAGACTACGGTGTCAGGTAAAATGTGTCTAGTCCTTTTTCAAAATTCTGAACGGTGTCTTGTTACAGTGTCTTAGAAATGGTAGCAAGGAAATGGTGTCAAGTACTTTTCAAAAATATGAAACTGGTTACTGTGTCTGAGTCACGATTTCAGGATTACAGTGTCAGGGACTTTTCCAAAATCTGGAACTGGTAGAAAACTTATGGCTTCTCAGACTTTGCCAAATATCTTTTAACTATCTTAAGAAGTAATATTCATATAATGGATTAAGATTAAAATTAACCATATTGAAACATAATAGAACAAGATTAACCATATTTTAGAGGATTCATACATGATTTTTAAGATGTTAAACATGATATGTGAGCATTAAAACATGATACCTGATTTTTGATTATTAAAACAAGATACATGATTAGAATATGGTATATGATTTTTGAGCATTAAAACATGAGAAGTCCAAAAAATGGCACAAATTTCTATTCTGATGAGGTGTAAAGGATATTTCTGGAGTACAATATAAAATCCAACCATTCATCCAACTATCATGAAGTGGTTAATGGAAAGATAGAGTCCTTCAATAAGAACTTGTCAAACATACTCCAGAAAATGGTGGATAAAGATAAAAATTATTTCCCTGACATTCTCTTTCATTCCTTATTGGCATATCAAAATACAACCCATACTGTTACATGGGTGACCCCATACTCATTGGTATAAGAAAAAAAAAAGCGGTCTTGACAATTGAGGTCCAGTTTCCATCACTCTATATTTCCATCTATGATCAGATATCCACATATGAGAAATATTAGAAATGAATGTATAAATTGGAGCGACTAGATGAAATAAGATTATATACCTTACATCACATAGAGGACTATCAAAATTCAATAGTATGATACTTTAATAATAAGGTACACCTTTTTTCATTCCTTTAAGGAGAACTAGTATTGGTCCTTACAACTCCAATGATACCATGAAAGAAGCCTCCAAAGTTTGAACCAAAGTGGGGGGGACCTTACTCCAATCAATGTCCCATCTTTAAGACGTTAAATTGTGCAGTTGGTATTTATTTCATGACCTTAAAATTTATGACATAATTTCCTTGTCACAAGATTTTAAACTTCATGTCATCATCATCCTTATCATATGAAGATAAACAGCATTACATAATGTCTTATTCGTATGACCTAAAACCGCCAGACACCATTTTTCCTCACCGCATGAAATTAAACTACATGGTTAACATCCCTCTCATTAGACATTATGTAACCCTCAGAATATCACAATCTGAGACATTCCTTGTAACCCCTTAGATATAGTCCTCCATCTCAAGTATAAGTCCCAATAACATTTATCTAACCCCTCAGTGGGTTGGAATGCCCTCTTGGACAAACATGAGGAAGAAGGGATGGGTAGATCCCATGTGTAAGTCCCAATCACGTCATTTCCACACCAAAATGGAATTCGGGCCCCTATTATGGGTATAAGTCCCAATACTATCACATACTTATCACATGATAATAAACTACACATCCCTTTCAAGAACAACATGTGTCTTGATTCTCATTCCATTGAGATACGTAGTGATGTCTGGACCTCCCATCCTAGGTCCAACCACAATTAAGAAAAATAAACCCCCTTTTTTCCCTGTGTACAAATCAGATATGCACAAGGAACTTTTCAAGAACATATGGCTTGATTATCAATACAATGAGATGTGCAGTGATTCTTAAACCTCATGTTTTGGGCCTAAACATCATTCTGGAATGTTTTAAAGCCCCATTTCCCCACGTCAAAGCCCGATTGATGTGGGTAATAATCTTTCAAGAACTACGTGTGGATTGACTCTTACTACAACAAGATATATAGTGATGCTAAGATCCTATATCCTGGTCTAACTATAATATTTCTCTCACATCAGGTGACCCCATCCTTACAACAAGATGTTAAACTACACGATCAACATCCTTGTGACATGAAGATAAACAAAATTATCTTTCAAGAAATATGTGCAACTTGATTCGTTATATAGAAAGATATGTAGTGATTCCTAGATCCTATTTCCTAGTCCAGTTGCAATGTTTTTCTCACATCAGGTGACCCACTCGCTTACCATAAGACATTAAACTGTATGGTTAACATCCTCATGGCCTGATGATAAATGACATGATCTTTCAAGAACTATGTTTGGCTTGACTTTCATTCCGACGAGATATGTAGTGACTTCCGGATCTCTAATTTTGGGTCCATCCGAAACACAAAAAATCACCCATTTTCCCTATATACAAATTATACCTGTATGGAGAACTTTTATAGAGCTATGTATGGATTAATTCTCATTATAATGAGATACATAGTGACACCTAGACCTCATGTATTTGGACCAACCATCATTATAGGAAATATCAAAGCCCCTATTACCCACATCAAAACATGATTGATGTGGGGAAATATTCTTCAAGAACTCGGTGTGGACTGATTCTTGCTCTAAAAAGATATGAAGTGACACTTGGATCTCCAATATTAGACCCGGCCACAATAAAATATAAAAAACACCCTATCCCTATCAGTCATACATGGGGGAATATTTCAAGAACTACATATGGATTGATTCTCATTACAATGAGATATGTAGTGACGCCCGGATCTCCAATCGTTGGTCCAACTGTAACATTTCCTTTCATTCACACCGGTTCATCTTTATCGTTACCACATGAAATTAAAATTCATGGGATTTCAATAACTATGTGTGGATTTATTCTCATTCTAATGAGATATGTAGTGATGTATGGATCATCTCTCCTAGCCCAACCGCCACAAAAATTTAAATTCCACTCTGTTTACCTTATATTTCATCTAAGTAGCAGAAGAAACCTTTGACACTCCTTGTTTCTCTCACCGAGAATAGATAAGGTGATATTTGGATTTTTTGTAAAATTATTACCTACATGGTTGAAACATATAAATTTACATTGGGTCTATTAGCGTCCTATCTTCAAGACTTTAAAAGGAACACCATATATCCTCGTCGCATGACAATAAACTGCATGATTTATTTAAGAACTACATGTGGCTTGATTCTAAAACTAATGAGATACATAGGAATGTCCAGATCTTTAATCCTGGACCCAACTCTAATATAATATAGAAAATTACTCCACTCTCTTATGTACGATTCATATCTACATAAGAGGATTTAACATGGTGTCTCACTCCATGTATAAGCCTGTACTAAAAAACCCCCTCTCTTCCCTCCACACATGAATTCAATGAGTGTGGCAGCATTATTTTAGAACTACATATGGATTGATTCTTTCTCAAACATGATACATACTGATGCTCATTTCCTATAACCTGGTCCAAACACAATATTCCATTTTTTAAATTGAGTCACCTACATCCTCACCGTATGACGTTAAATTCCATGACTAATTTACTTACCACATGATGTTAAAATACACAGATGAATTCCTTACCACATGACTCTAAACTTCATGGATAACATCATATCCACATTACATTAAACTATATTGTACCTCAATAACTTTGTATGGATTGATTCTCATTCCAATGATACACGTAGTGACACCCAGACCTCATTTTCTATTTCTAGCCACAAAGAATAAAAAATCCCCCCACTTATGCATGAAAATAAAGATCTGTGAAGGATATCTTAATTTGGGTCCCCACATCAGGGTGCCCACCAAGGAAATAGAGATGTAACTCTTATGAACATGAGTCATATCTATGCAAGGGACTTCGTACTTCATGGCCAATATCAGTTCAAACACTTACTTCGTGCTCGAACATATCCCCTCCACATAGCATACTCATAATATTGAATACTTTTAGACCTTAATAATCTTTCTTTATCTCCCAGTGATAGAATTTATGATACCTGAGGACTCCTTTTTTTGACTATGTGGAAACACACCCCAATTGTCTTCTTATAAAACAGCCCAAAAATGGTTTTTTTAGCAAAAATAATCCATTTTTTTACTATACAGTAATATGCCCTAGTTTTCATTGCATAAAACAACCCACAAAATGGGTTTTTCAACCAGTGATAAATTCTCTATTAGGAGAATCCTCTTATTTCCTTGTAAAATTTGATGAAATCATGTTGGAATGCCTGATTCTAATTCAGTCTACAAAATCCCTCACATATTTTGACCATATCCTTTATTTTAATATGAAAACCCCCAAGTCCATGGTTTATAATTTTTTCCCTCATGTCCGAAGTATGTGGGAACAATCTTGGACTAGTAGGACATATATCACCTATTATTTCCCTAATGTTATGGTCTTATACATATGAACTAAAACTACATGCACCATATTTCCCTCTTTTGGGTCAGAACTACATAGAGAACCTTTTTCCCTAATCCTTGAATAATTTCTTCTTAAAATGATCCTCCCACATTTAGGTAATTTAATTTCCATAAAACCAAAATCTCTATCTAGAGAAGTCCCAATATCTATAAATTTCCTTCGTCCATCAATGATAGAATGTTGGAATTCTCGATAACTCCTTTTCTTGACTATTCTGTAATACACACCAGTTGGATTTCTATAAGTCGCCCACAAAATAGGCCTATCATCTGAAGGATTACACTATTTGACTATACAGTAACACACCCCAGCTGGATTTACATAAAGTATCCCATAAAATGTGGGTTTCAACCAGTGATAACTTCTTCCTCGGGAGAGACCTCATCTATCACCATAATCCCTTTTCTCTATACTAATATTCAGATCTAGAAATTACCAAAATATATCTTACAAAATTCACCTCCCCATGTATGAATATGATGGAACATTCTCAGAAAAAGTACCACGAAAGGGGATAATTATAAACCTTATTCAAAGCTAAATACCTTAAATTATAGCCTCCTAAATGTCCTTGTTGTACAACATTAAACTATGTAGCATAGTGTCCTTTCTGTATAAATTTATACTAAATAGAATAATGTATTTTCTATATGACATTAAACTTCATAGAATAACATTCTATCCATAAGACGTTAAAATATGAAAAAAATGTCCTCTCTATAAGATGTTAAACTATATAGTTAATATCATGGTTATACTACATTAAACTAGATGATGCTTCATCCCTTGTTAAAAAGGGACCTCTCCCCAGATATTGGTCATTTAGTCAAATGTACCCTCATTTACACAATCCAAATTCACACAAGAGTGTTTTCCTATTCATATCTAATGCCAATACAGATATTCCCTTTGTCCTCAGGCATCTTCCATTGAAAAAACCACCCATCATGGTCTTGAGAAACTTGAATCTTCATAAAATTCCTTCATTAATTAGTGATAAAATGTTATAATTATTGAGAACTTATTTTCAAGACTATTATACAATACGCCCTAGTTGGATTTTCATAAGTTGATCACAAATTTCAGGTCCTGTCTTCTAAAGGATTCCATTATTTGACTATATGGTAACACACCCCAATTATCTTTGCATAAAGTCTCCCACAAAATGGGCTTGTCAATCAGTGGTGACTTCATCCTCATGAGAGACCGCATTTATTCCTTAATGTCATATTTTAGATTTGGGAACCATGAAATTATGGATCGAGTTTCTTCATTAGGTATCTAAAAAATTTCAGAACATTCTTGGCCAATAAGCCTTATTTGGGTCATCATCCCATAACTCATGGCCAAAACTATTCGATCTAAAACACTAGTTTCACTAGTCCAACTTTATTGACTTTAAACAACCCATAAAAAAATAATAGACATAATACTCGCTAGATTAGAAACCTGAAAAGGTCACTCTAGAAAAAAGTTGAGTCCCATCTCACTAGACCTACACTTCATATGGTTTAGGAAATAATTTAGAAATGAAAAGATAAAAGGAACAAAAATTGTTATGCTGAAAACCTGAAAAGGGAAGCCTGAGAAAAAATCCAATTCTCACCTTCCAATTATTTTTCATTGGACTTAGCAAAAAAATTAGGGCTATGACACAAGAGATAAAAAGATTTTAGGGTTGTCCATATAAACATTGAAATAGTAAAAATATGCTTTCTAGGCCCCATGAATTAGGAAAAATCTAGAGCACATCCCCAACCCTATCACTGTTGTTACAATGTGTTTATTTAAATATATTTTTATATGAAAATTAGTTTCAATGTTATGTTATAATCACAGGTCGAAAATAGGGAGAAAGACATAGATGATTGGAATAAAAATTATTTTCATTTACGAGACAAAAAAATCAGAGGAGCGTCCAAAAAATGGAGTCTCTCCATCACACTTTAAAATAGATATTCAACATAACTCCTCATTTTTTGATCTTCCTCCCAATCCCCCTCATCATCTTTTTAAAGCCCAACCAACTGAATAGCTTCGATCTCCTCAACTCGGTGAAGTTCTTTCACTGTGGTCACAATAGCAGTTGACCCTTCAATTTGGGATCCTTCTAGGGAATGGTGAAGTTATACAAGATCCCCTTGAGCAACATCCAATTCCTTCTATAGGTGTGATATTTGAACGGTTTTCTCATTGATTCATTGTTTAAATCATTCCAACTTCTTAGCATGGTTAGTCTTCACCTAGTATAATATAGCTCAAAGATTATCAGTATTGACAGGAAGCTTTACATTTATGAGGTCTTGTTGAATCCCGTGTTCTCACTCCAATTTGTGGATGATCTCCTTCACGATATCATGAATCTGGAGGTAATTAAACCCATTATATTCTAGTATAACAAACATGATCATAAGTCTACACAACCGTGAAGGTGGGCCATCCAAAGGTGTTTTGAAGATTATTTTCCAAATTTCAAGCCAAGCCATGTGACATGTGATGCAAAGGGTGTTTTTTTATCCATATCTAACTTAGAGCCATAGTTAGGAGGAGAAATGTATTATGTAATCATAGCGCTTAATAAGGTACCCTTCCCCACTCTCTCCAAGATAGTAGAAACCTTTACATTCAGTATCAACTAAATTGGTGTAGAGGCTCTTCCCTCATACCCAGTCACTGAAGTTGATGACACTAGAAAATAGATAAGAATAATTGTTTTCCTCAAAGGGATAATAGACAAAAGAAATGGGGGGTGATTAAAGAAGTGTGTAACACTCACCTAGTAACAAGTCAGTGGCTTGGGTGGATTCTTCCCTAGAATTCTCTACCTCAGTAGCCTCAGCTAGAACCTCATGATGAGGGGAACTCTCCTAGGACTACCTAAAGTTTTCAAAAGGAGGATAAGGAAGACTCCATGTTTCAAGATCCATCTGAGCTCCCCCCCCCCCCTCAACAGTGGCATTGGGATGTACTTTGATGTCTTGTTCATGCACATCCACTGTGAAATTCTCTACGAATGGAGATGCGCATTCCAACCAGTAATGATTAGAGAATCAGACATAAAAATTGGTTACAAAAAAATACTCATGTCCATTCAATTCCCCATTACATTCCTAAAATTACTCTAAAGTAATAGGAAGATTAATATGGTCCATAATTTCATCAAAGGTAATGCCAATATTTCTCATGGAATGTATTGATGTCCCAAGCCCCATAGTAATATCACCCACGGAGATGCCCAGAATATTTGGCTTGGGATCCAGTACATTTCCCTCTTCTGATGAATTGAGACCCTAAACAAATTACTCAATGAAAACCACCAGGTCATCATTAATCATTGTAGGATCCTTTGGTTCATGAGATAAACCTAAAATATCTTAAGGGTACAAGTTAGAAGTCATAAGATGTTGCTTTATGATGTATCTTTTACATTGCTGGAATCCTCCACCCTCTCTACACATGATAGGAGTAGTGACAAGAACATATAATTTATCCTCAAACCTTTACACTCCTTCTTTTAAGGGAGATGAAACACTAATTAGAATCCATGTTTGGCCCAGAACATCCTCCCCTATTCTTAGAGGCACATTTACAAGCCCCTTAAGAGAGGATATGGATGGATATTATATAACCATAGATAGATTTAAACATTTGTTCTAAATAAATCATAGATTAATAGTACCATGGTGAATTACCATCACTGAAGAGGTGCTTAGACACATATTTTATTCTCCAATTTTCTTACTTCTTCGATGAAGTATGCCTAGCACCAGCCTCCTCAAAAATAGGTATTACAGGCAGTAGTGGAAGTTGTCCCACCATCTCATCCTCCATTGTCTGTTGAACTGGGGATAACTCTTCTAGTTTGGGGGATGATTACTCAGTTATGAGTAGGGTTCCATCCAAACCATATTTCAGTGATGAAATCTTGGATGATTTCCCTTTGGACCACTAAAAACCAAGATGAAGTTTTCCCCCAAAAACAATACTTTGTTTTAGATGAAGGAAAGTAAGAATAAAAGAAAAGATGAGGGAAGGAGAACTTACATCCTTAGGATTGACATAGTTAATCCATTCCTTGGAATATGGGTGGTCAAACCCTTTAGAGACACCCCATCTCAACATTTACTCCACCCATATCATTACTACAATCCAATTTTAGGTTTCATAAATAATCATATCTAGTTCCCAAATATAAATCCACACCTTAGTGGGAATATCCTCAAAATGAAGACTGGGTGGGGCTCAAGTATATCCTATATATGGAATATGCAACCCAGTATAAAGAAGAGACTATACAACTTCACCATTAGAAGGCATGTCCTGCCAAAATTGGGATTTATCTAGTTGCACATATTTAGAGGATATCCTAGCCTATAATGAAACCAATTTGACAATCTTTGATTACACGGGCTTCCCAAACCTCTCCACCATAGATGAAGGATGGGAAACTGGAACCCAAGTGTCTTCATGATGGTGATGACTGGACCTTCTAGTCTTATCCTCAGTTGGCATAACCCTTTTGATTCTAGCTAGTGGAATGAATTATGCATGAGGTTATTTGGGTGAACTTGTTACCTCTTCATTTTCACCCTCCGAAGGGGACGAAGCATCCTCCATGGGAGATGAAGAACCTTCTGTGGGAGGAGGATCCTTTCTACCTCACTTCCCATGCTTAGCATCTATTCCAGTCCCAACTCAAGGGATAGATTCCACTAAAACTACCTTAAGATATTATGCAATCCATGCCTCGATATACTAGGAAGTCAATCTATTTGATGCACATGCTAGAGGCAGGTTGATTACTGCTTGAGTTTGATCCATTTCCATAAGCATCCATAGCTTTCAGGCTACCATCATATGCTTTTTTGATTGAACACCCACCTTAGGAGATATAGTTATTTCTTATAGGTACTTGAATTGGTTTGCAAACCTATATGAAGAATATGCATCATATATAACTTCTCCATCGATATAAGTTTCCAACATGCCATCCCTAAAGGGAATAATGTATGATATTAGTGCATAAATAGCCTTTGCTTCATTAGTAAATATCTTAGTAGGTGGTTCCCCATATAGGAAGAAATTGAACTCCTTGAATAGGCTTAGTCTCATTAGGTTCTTGCTAGGCTTTAGGGACAGGGTTTGAATACCAGATACGACCTAAAAATATGGTTGAAACTGACTTCCTAGAATCTCAACCCTACTTAACATGGAATAAGTTATAAAGTGGGATGAAAAAAAATCTCCACAATACCTAGAACTATCATGAAATTATATACAGGTCCTTCTTCATGTAAATATACATAAGGATTTAGTGATTTATTACTGGGATAGGGATTTCCAACCCCATGTGATTCTTCTTTGCTAGCTTGGACACTTTGAAAAAATTTCTAAGCCTCACTACACCATTGGAATCATTAATTTGTAATAGGTATATTCTTATCCATCTGGCTAAAAAGACTACGAGGCATGTCTTCACAGGAACAATGGACTTGGAAATGTATCCTCATTTTTTGTATTCCATTTTTCCAAAGTTAGCCAAAATGTACTAGGAGCGCTCTACTTCAATATATTGGGAAACCCTATTGGATGTTTTCAAGTGGGACCTTACTCCATTGGGTCCAGGAAAGTACTCATCCACACTTTAGGATAGATATCCCCCTTCAAGAAGGGGTATTCCTTCTTAATATCGTAAGCTATCTTCAGAAGCTCATGCACCAGAGTTGGCAACCTAACAGAATCATCCCATGTCTCCCTCAGAGGGATAAACTCATTATACATATCTCTAAGGATTAGAGCCATAGAGTTCTTTTGGACGTTCTACTAGCTAATACCAACTTCTCCATGCATCAGGTGGAAAGAGTTCATCTGTAGACTACATTAGCTTCAAAAACTAGGGATAAATTTAGCGTTCTTATATACATCAGTTTTCCCTACCCAAACAACCTTATAGATTTGTATTTATTATAACTCCTTCTTAAATTTTGCACAAGTCTGGAACACCTAGTATACCAACATCCACTTGAGCCTAATTCCCCCTCTCAGGTGAAAGTCCCAGTCTACCTTACAACCCTTCGACTAGTCTATCTAGAAGTCATGGAAGACGGAACGATAATAGTGCAACTTTAATTTAGGAATTTGAGGCTTCAAATCAAGATCACGTTGGATGTGATTAGTGATAAAAACTGTAGATGATGTCTCAGCATTGACATGCACACCCATTCTTAAAATGTTTCTGGTAGTGAATTTTCTGTAGTCTTAAAATCAGGGAAGAAGAGTGTAATTATTTGAATCAAATATGAGTACCTCCTTTATATGTATGTGGTCTAAAAGTGGTATATAATTAATCTTAGATAATTCATGGTGATATTAATTCAGATGTCCCTCCAGATCACGTAGAGTAGTGTCACGATCATTGTAGTAGTCATGCCCGTTAACTTTTACCATCTATTCAATGTGATTGAGAGGTTATCCATTATAAACTTTGGTCTTATAATTATGAATTGAACCTAAAAAGAAGAATCAAATATTATATTAGATAAGTCATCATTTCAAAAAAAAGGTTTCAAAACATGGCAATTTGTCAAAGGCATGAGCTCGCATAGGGTACTCATGCAAGTGACCTTGCACAAGTACCTCGCCTATGAGGAAATGTGTAGGTATCTTGCCTAAACATATGTATTATGTAGGAAGGTGAATACCTTTTCTTTGCAAATGATTCTTTAGAAGAAGTTCTGTGAGAAACACTTGCATGGAGAGATCTGAGATAATGATGTGTGAGAATTGGCTGTTGAAATGGTGTACCTGTTTATAGATGAGGAAGCCACTTTGTGTGGCCTTATGTGGGCAGCCAAGCTATGTAGATGACCTAGGTGGATGAATAGAGTAGATTACCTATATAGATGACCTCTGAGATCCACCCACCCTTTTTATCCCTTTACCTCAGGATCCAACCCTCTTTTTTCGACCAGATCCAATCATGATAGGGGATTTTGTTAGCACAATGTTTTTTCACATAGATGAAAAGGTGTAAAAGGTAAATATCTTAAAGGGAAAAGAATAAGAGAAATTAAGAAGGTCAAAGGTCTCAAACTCCACTGAAGGCCCTTCATACAGGTACCCCCAAGCAATGTCAACATGAAGGGTGCCTATGCATCGACCTTCATGACAAACTTTCACATCAACCAACATGACACACCCATGTGACACACTTGATAAAATTATACCATTCATCTTGGGTCCCATATTTTCCTATAAATAAGACTCTGGGGTCTTCACTTTTAGGGATGGATATTCACTATGAAATATCAATGTTATGATCACCTTAGTACTTCACCCAGGCCCTCAAAAACCTTTTAGGTATCCCTTAAAAACCCAAAGAAGAAGGAATTCAGGGGGCGTAACAAAACCAAAGTCCTACTAGGGTTTTAAACACATTATACCTATGTGATTCACCCTATCCCACATGGTAAATGAAAACTAGCATGGGTCCCCTTTCATAAATAGGACCTATGTGAGACACTTTTGGGAACACCTATAGAGACCCTTGAAGGATTGATAAAATCCTCACACAATTATTATTTCCTAGGTGGACCATCCCCAAGGTACCATCATATCATGTAGGTCTACCTGAGCAAACCACCCTTAGTCCATGCAAGCCTACCTACGTAAGATCCCCTGGCTCTCCTAAATCTCCAACCTATATGAGACACCACTCAAGAACTCTTCTAATCCACCCATGGTAGGGAATCTTATCCTTTGTCTCCTTTGACCAAAAGGAACAAAATTAAAACTTCCAATAAAGCCTCTAAACTTAAAAAATAATTAATAGGAAAAAACTAGTGTGTATCCCATTTTTATTTTCATTACTACAGTTAGAGGCTTCCCACACTTGTCCCACCTAATGGTTAGGGTCCTTCGGGTGCTTTTGGATTTGAATTCCCACGATCATGAGGACCCCAGCCTTAGGGTAAATGTCAGGAAACTCCTAGCCTTGGGTACTATGGTTATGAATGCGTCCCTCCCAAGTTTTCTCTAAGAACCGAAGCCTCCAGTTCTAGGTAGGGAGGGTGAGGATCACAATTTCCTTTCCCTTAAATAGGGATTGAGATCCTCCTCTCACACTACAGAACCAATTTTAGGGAATACCTACTGGATTAAGCCCTTATCCTTTCTTGAATGACCTCTCCTACTTTGTTTCTTACTCTATCTATCCCAGTTACCAAAATTGGAGGGGATATGGGCATTTTAAAGCCCTTTCACTCTCCCTTTGGGTCCAGGGTATGATGACGGGAGGAACATGCTGTTTCTCGGACCTCTTCCACTAGTAGAAGAGGTATCATGTGGTTTACCAGATATTTTGATTCCTCTTATTTCTCACATTAAATCATGAATCATGATGACTCATGCGGGATTATAGGATAGCCATGATTAGGGCATCCACATAGTTGGATGCATGTTTTGGTAGAAAATTTTCTTTTGGGTATTCCTCTGACCTTCCTTTAGAGTTCCTCCATAGGCATGGGTCCTCAAGGCCATGTATCCAACATCAGGGAAAATAAGATCATGTGATTTCACTTCTCTTCCATTTTCTCTTGTTTATCACACTGAGCATGACTCACATGGTATTAGAGGTTGATGGTGTTCATGAAATCCACATGATCCAAAAACCTTTCCGGCCTCCTCCACATGTATTATCCCTGATCATAATCAAACATAAGAATAAAAATTAGGATTAATCCTCAACTAAACTTACATTCACCAAGGAATCCTCTTCAGTAATAATCCCCAAAACACAACCCATGGTCCTCCTACATGGTATAATCTCCAACCATGTCACCATACTCATCCATGGGCCTCCCCTTTTGTTATAATCCCCAAACAAGTCTACAGATCACCACGAGTTGAGACATTCCTCATGTCCCTATTCACAGGAATCCTTTTTAGGAATAAGCCCCAAATTAATCCTCTCAAAGGGCCATATTCCCCTGCAAGACAAATCCAAGGTCCTACATAGGTTTAGGCCCTTATAATAAAACTATGTGGGATTTGATTCACATCCAAATGGGATATATAGGAATCCTCAATGAGGTCCAATACCAACACCCCAAACCAACCCTGATTTTTTCCAAGCCATAAACGTAGTAGATTCTTATTGAACCTAGGAATCCATATCCCTTCTAGGTTACCCAACCCACTTTTGAGTAAGTCCCATACCAAAATTTTACTAGGCACCATTCACCTAAAACATCCTAGCTGCATGAAGCTAAACTTTAGGTTTTTTCTTTATCACACGACCATAAAAGGTATAATGCGTCCTATTAAGTTGCACTGAACTTCATGGGTTTTAGATTCATTTCACAACGATACATTAGAATCCCATATATTGGTCTAATCCCAACATCAAAACAAATCCAACCTCCCTAGATGATGACACACTGTAGATCACCCCACTATATGGATATAAAACTAAAACCATCATAATAACTACCAAATAATCTCTTATCAATACATAAGAGGATGCCATTGATGGAGAATATCAGATACATATAGATATCTCCATTGATGAAGAACCACATATATATATATAAATATTATTATAAATTCCACACAAGATAATAATTGATTATTAATTCATGGGTAACCTTTCGAGTCAATAAGGTTTTCCTTATGACTTTTACATTCCTTCATGTTTGGGGGAGATTGTTGAGTTAATAAGGTCTCCATATGACATTACCATTCATTCTTGTTTTGAAAATCACGAACACCTTATCTCAAGACAAATCTCATTTTACCCTGTGTTTTACTTCTCTAAGGAAAATTTTCCTTCCCCAAGGAAATTAATCCTTACCATGTTTTTCATTTTGTCTAAGTATAAAACTCTGTTTCTTATCCAAAACCTTGTAATAATATAATACTTAGATAATGGAACATTATGTTTTCAGGATCCGAATTCAGGTTTCGATTTCTCTTAATTCAGACTCTGAACTCTTATGAGTTCTAGCTCCGAGTTCTCTGAATTCAGACTCCGGACTCTTATGAGTTCTGTCTTCGAGTTCTCTGAATTCAGACTCCGGACTTTTGTGAGTTCAGATTCTGAATTCTCATGAAGTCAGACTCTGAACTTCTCTAAGTTCAGACACCGAATTCTTGTGAATCTAGATTCCAAATTTCCTCAAAATTCAGATTCCATAAGTCTATTGAATTTAGGTTCTGAATTCCTTATAAAATAGAATCTGAATATCATTGTATTATAGAGACCGAATGTATTTTTGATTAGACTCTGAACCTTTTTTTGCTTACATTCGGAATATTTCATTTTGATTATGTAACCATACCTTTACTTACACTTTTTTTCATTATAAAATGATCTCGTGCTTTCAGTTACTCATTAACCATTTTTTGGGTTACACGTGTACAAGTCCCTCTGAAATTCGAGGAAAAATATGACCGTTGGAGGAGGGAGCCGACCGTTAGAACTGTGCCTATAAATAGGATCTCATTTGAACGAGCTCAGAAGAGACTTGAACAGAACTTTGAAAAAATTTCTTACATGTTGTTGAAGTGATTTATAGAGAGAGAGGCTCTTGTAAACTCTCAGGAATCGTGTAGAAAGTTTGAACAGCTTGTCCAAACTTTGCTTCGTGCATACTTGATTTGTGTAGAGGTGTGATTTCCTTGAAATCAGAGACTTCGGGTTGTGAATTCATAGGTGGTGATTTCCTTAAAAATCGAGGGTTTGCGAGGATAGCAAGACAGATACCGATCTTCAGATTGAGGGCTTACCAGGGTTTGGGTAAGACAGACTTTCTTGAAAGTATAAATAAAGGGAACTTTATCCAGGGTTGTCAGATACCCTTTTCTTTGGGTTATAAGAGTTACTACTTGTTACTTGTATTGTTTCTATTTTGTTTTCCACTGTATTTTTTATTTTTTAGGAAATTATAATTTTCTTATACTTACTTAGACTTGTACTCTAATTATATAAGATTCTATATGCTTTAAGGTAGAATCTTAGTTGTTGTAATCTTTTATTAATTTTCATTTCCGGAATCAATATTCCGGAATCAAGAAAGTTAATAGTGCTTAGAGGTGTTGTGAAGTTTGTTTATGAAAAATTTCCTTAGGGATTTTTAAAGTATACAATTCACCCCCTCTTGTAAATTGAGTATCTATATCATAGTTTGATACTATAATAAGTATCATATATATCATACTAATGATCCTCACAATTGTTCTTAGAGGAGGAGACCTTGTACCCCGAACCAATCTAATAATTGGATTCATAGTTTTGGTTAAATCTGAATTAATCTCATGATTAGATTCAGAAGAGAATTCTTATTCTTATTATTTTTGGAATTGAATTTCTAGATTCTTACTTTTTCGGAATCATATTTTCAGAATCATAATGTTCGGATTTATTTTTGCTTAGAGATACTCTATTTATATTTTTCCTTGCTTAGGATATTTTCCTTTATTTACAAACTTATATTACTAACAAGTTTGTGTGCCAAGTTTTTTCTTAAGATGGTAGGTTTAAATGTTGGTTCTATTGACAATCTAAATCCTACCAGACCTCCTATTTTTGATGGAAATGATTATGAGTACTAGAGATATTGGATGAAAACTTTTGTTATTAATACTGGAGTTGATAACTATATAATGCTGATAGGATACTATAAGATTCTTGATAAGGAATTGAGAACTTTTACTAATTAAGAGAAATCAGAATATTAAGCAAACTTCAGAGTCAGAAATACATTGCTATGTTCCATGACTAGAAACATATATAGTCAAATATCTTCATGTGAAGCTGAAAATAGTATCTGGAAGAAACTCAAAGTTACAAATTTTGGTAATTATAAGGCCATAGAGACAAGAAGAGCTATCTTGAGAGATGAATACCATGGATTTAATTTTCCTTATGAAGAACCTATAAACAAAGTTCAGCAAAGGTTTATGACTATCGTGGATGGCTTAAAATATATGGGAGAAAAAGGTTTGGATGATTATGCCGTTGTAGATAAGATCATAGACATCATGCCAAATGAGTGGGAGTCCAAGAGGACAGCAATTGATGAGAACATGAAATTTAACCAGATTTCCGTAGATGAGTTGTTTGGAACTCTTCTTTAGTATGAGACTAGAATGAAGAGATATGCTCATAATGTTAAAAAGAAGAATGGGAATAGATGAGTTAATTTTACAACTACTTCTAAACATATGAAAACCAAGACTCTAGAAAGAGTATCTAGATCAAAGTCAAAGAAAGTTATTATTCAGTCAGAATATAGTGATACAGAAAAGTATAATAATTAATTAGCTAATCTTTCTTGGAGAATGAACAAGATAATAGCTCAAAAAAAACTATCAAAATAAGTACAAGAAAAGAGACTAAAAAGATAAGAAATATGGGGAAGTTACTTGTTATGAATGTAGAAGAACAGGTCATATCAGACCTGATTGACCTTTATTGAAAAAAAGGAAAAGAAGGAAAGGAATTCAGAAATAAACAAGAAGAAGTTCTATCGTTCGAAGCTTAAGAAAAGTCTTAAAGCAAATGATACTTGGAGTTCTAGCTATAGAGACTCTTCAGGAAGTGAATATTTTGAATATGAATCATTAGCATAGAAAAATATGGGATTCATTACTAATACTTATTTCCCTAATACATGTCTTATGGCCAAGGTACGCTCCATTGAGGCTTTAACAAACTTATCCCTTGATAAGAATTACTATTCTGAAGATATTACTTCTAATGATGTTGCTTCATCTTCAGATAATGAAGAAATACCTTCATATTAAGAAGTATCTAGATTTTCCAAGTTGATAGAAGCAATAAATTGTAAAATTTCTAAGAAATTATACAAGGAAAATACTAGGGAAGAAATTCTTACAAAAGAGATTTCAGACCTCTCTAGAGATCTTAGAGATAAGGATGAGCTTTTAGAAAAACTTTCTAAATACCTTAATGAAGTAAATTATAAAATGGAAAAACTTTTTAAATATCTTAAGAATACTATTTTAAAAATAAATTTTTTTGAGGGAAAATCTAACTCTAAGGAAATGATCCCTGAGGATAGGAATTTAGTCATCATATTAAAGTCCAAAATATTTTCCCTTAAGAAACTTCTTGCAAACTTTACCTCTGGTAAGGAAAATTTTGACAATACGTATTCTCAAATTAAACCTCAAGGAAATACTACGGGAGTAGGTTATATTCACCAAAAACCTATTTTCAAAAATAATTATTTTGTTCCTTCTAGAGCCTCTTTTTGTACTAAATGTCAAAGTGGTGGGCATTGGAAGAAAAATTTCTCTTTGAATAATTTTCAATCTCTTGGGTTTCATAAAGCTTATTTTTCTAAACAAATGTGGATACCCAAAAAAATTTTGTCTAAAAATTCTGGATCCAAGAATGTTTGGATTTTGAAAGTCTAACTTTCTTATTTTCAGAAAAGTAAAGAATGTACCAATAGAAATACTTGGTACATGGATAGTGTATGTTCTCGACATATGATTGGTAACAAAAACTTCTTTGAAAATATTATCAAGACGAAAGGAGAAAAGTATTTTTCGGAGATAATGATAAGGGAGAAATTATTGGTATAGGTAACATCGTTCTTCTTGGAAAAACTTTGATTTCAAATGTATTAATTGTTAAAGGTCTTAAGCATAACCTCATTAGCATAAGTCAATTATTTGATCAAGGTTACCTTGTGAATTTTAGGAATGATAAGTGCTTAGTGCACAATTCCAAGGAAGAATTTATTCTTTCTACCAATAGGAAAGATAATGTTTACACACTAAACTTAGAAGACCTTAGGAGCCAAGATCTACCTTTCCTATGTGAAATGGAAGATCATTCTTGGTTATGGAATAGAAGGATAGGACACTTTAACCATAGGAACCTATGAAAACTTTCTAATATAAGACTAGTATAGGATCTACCGGAGCTAAGATTTGATTCTTCAAAAGTATGTGATCCTTGTCAATATGAAAAGCAACTTAAATCATGTTTTAAATCCATCGATGATGTATCAACCACCGATGCATTACAGTTGGTGCATATGGATCTTTTTGGACCAACACAAACTGAAAGCATCGGAGGCAAGTATTATGTATTTGTCTTAGATGATGATTACACTAGATTTATGTGAGTCTATTTTCTAGCAAAGAAATATGAAGATTTTTCTTATTTTAAAAGTTTTAGAGCCCAGGATAAAAATGAGAACCTTCCTTTGATAACTATTCATAGTGATCATGGAAGATAATGTCAAATTTCTGATTTTGAAAATTTTTGTAGTAGAAAAGGCATTACTCATAACTTCTCATCACCTAGAACACCTCAACAAAATGGTGTTGTTGAAAGAAGAAATAGAATTCTTCAATAAATAACAAGAACCATGTTGATTGAATATTCTATAGCTAAACATTTTTGGGTTGAAGCTGTAAGTACTGCTTTTCATACTATAAATCGTGTTTTAATTAAAACTTTTCTTAATAAAACTCCTTATGAGTTATGGAATGGTAGAAAACCTAGAATTTCCTACTTCAAGGTTTTTGGATGCAATGTATTCATTCTGAATACTAAAGATAACAAACACAAATTTACACCAAAATATTATGAAACAATTTTCTTAGGCTACTCCACAACTTCTAAGGCTTATATAGTTTTTAATAAAAACACTTGTACTATTGAAGAAACAGTTCATGTAAAATTTTATGAAACCGATCCCTTTGTTTTTAAACAACCCCAACCTACATCTTAAAATGTGGTTTCAAAAACCAATTATCATCCTTTGTTAGAAGATCCTTCTGATAGGGAAAATTTTCAAGAAAATGTTTTTAAACTATTTACACCAGAAGACTTTCTACCCTATGTTGATGAATAGGTTCTACAAAACCCAAATCAGTTGTTTCTTAAGAATCATCCCAGTGATAGTATCATTGGTGATTTAAATCAACCTATAAGTATAAGAAGTTCCTTAAGAAATGAAATAGAACATCTAGAAGTCCTTTCTCAATCAGAACCAAAAATGTACTAATGAAGCTTTAGGTAATGATGATTGGATAAAAGCTATGAAGGATGAACTAAATGAATTCTAAAGGAATAAAGTATGGACCTTGGTTGAAAGACCTAAGGAAACTTCTGTTATTGGAGTAAAATGGGTCTTCAAAAATAAAGGTGATGAAAATGGAATCATATTAAGGAATAAATCTATATTGGTTGCTAAAGGCATTAATAAATAAGAAGGAATAGGCTATGAAGAAACTTGTGCTTCAGTATCTATACTTGAATCTATTTGTATCTTAATTGCCTTTGTAGCATTATTCAACTTCAAACTTTTTCAAATGGATTTGAAATGTTCTTTCCTTAATGGTTTTTACAAGAGGAATTTTTTGTTGAACAACCTCTTGGTTTTGAAGACACAAAATATCATGAACATGTTTATAATCTTACCAAATCTTTGTATGGACTTAATCAAGCCCCTCGAGCTTGGTATGATAGGCTTACATGATTTTGGCTTCAAAATAATTATGTTAAGGGAAATTCAGATCCAACCATTTTATAAAGAAAGATAAGAAAAATGTTTTTATTGTTTAAATTTATGTTGATGACATTATAGTTTTTTCAACTCAGCAATTTTTAACTAATTCCTTTGTGGATCTAATGAAATCTGAGTTTGAAATGAGTATGATGGGTGAGTTAAAAATTTTCCTTGGTTTTCAAATTTCTCAAAAACCAGAAGGAATATATATATCTCAACATAAATATATTAAAGATCTTCTTAAAAAGTATGGATTTGACAACACTAAGAGTATTGGTACTCCTATTGATACCTCAAACACACTTGATCTTGATGAAGCTGGGAAATCAGTAGATCAAACATCTTTTAGAGGTATGATAGGAAGCTTACTTTACTTGACAGCTAGTCGTCCAAACATAATGTTTTCAGTATGCTTATGTGCAAGATATCAATCCAATCCTAAGTAATCTCATTTAAAGGAAGTGAAAATAATTTTTTGCTACTTAAAGGGAACTATGGATTTAGGACTATTTTATACTTCTGGAAATGATTTTATTCTAGAAAAGTTTTTCGGATGGTAAATTTGGTGGATGTAGAATGGATAGAAAAATTACATCTGGAACTTTTCATTTCTTAGGAGATTCATTAGTTTCCTATTCATGCAAGAAACAGCACTCAATAGCACTTTCCACTGTTGAATCATAATATGTAGCAGTTGGAAGTTGTTGTTCTCAAGTATTGTGGATGCAACACACACTCACAGACTATGGTATGAGTTTTACCAAAACACAAATTTTGTGTGATAATACTAGTGCCACTTCCCTTAGTAAAAACCCTTCACATCACTCTCGTGAAAAACACATAGATATTAGGCATCACTTTCTTAGGGATCACACACTAAAAGGGGATATCATTCTTCAATTTATCATAACACAAGATCAACTTGCTGATATTTTCACAAAATATTTACCATCCGATAGATTTGAATACATTAAATAGAAGTTAGGAATGAGAAACATAAGGTAATATTCCTTTTTAACTTTCTATTGAAACTAATCTTCATATAGTAATAAACTCTTTTTCATAGGGGGTACATATTCTTATTAGTATTCAAAATTTTTTGTACTAATATTTTCTTTCAAAAAATTTCTTAATGAAATTTTTTTGTAATCAGTTTTGTTTTCAAAAATTTTTTAATGGGAATTTTTTCTTAGTCAGTTTAGTTTTAAAATTTTTCATAATAAAAATTTCAAAAAATTTCGTAATGAATTATTCAGATTTTTCGTAATGGATATTTATTTCAAATTTTTTCTTAATCAAATTTTCAGAATCTAAAGTTCTTCAAGATGATTTTCCTATTACGAATAATCTTCCTGGAAATTTTAAAGGTATGTTTCCTTTCTTAATTATTCATAATAATCAGTTACATGTTGACATTTTAATATGTTTTTAAATTTTTTAGATTCTATTTTCCTTAAATCCGAATGTTTTCCTTTAAAACCCTCAAAATATCGGATCCCACCAAATTTTCCTTACGGAAATCATTTAAAAAGTCAGATCTGATCAAAAGGATTTTCATACATTGGTTTGAGATTGGAAGTTGAATCGTCACTTCCAACGCCTATATAAAGGACCCTCGAAGGGTTGTCCCACATTGATTTCAATAGTTTTCGTGCTGAAGCTCTTCCTCCCTTTCAAAAATCTGTTCTGAACCTCTCAAATATTGCTCAAATTCGAATGTTTGTTGAAGTTACTTCTCAAGAGATGTCAACTATCAAGTCAATTTCAGAATGGAATATCTATAGAGAGAGATTGGTGCATATGAATTTCTTTACCAAGTACAATTGCATTATATCCAAGAACATCAAGTTGAATGGATGGGAAAGCGTTTTCATATCAAATCCAGAAGCTCAAGATGTAATATATCCGGATCTGCTTGTTGAATTTTATGAATCTGTGAGCTTTTTCAAAGAAGAAGAGAGGAGTAAATTTTCTTTCAAAATCTATGGAAAAACTTATACCCTTTCATACACTAAGTCTGATAACTTGGAAGGGTTGTCTTATGAAGGGGAAGCTGAATTATGTTCCCATAAATTATCGGATGTACAAGGAAGTTTTGTCAAGGTAAAAGCTATGGAGTGACTTGGAATTTTAGATGTCAAGACTCCGAAGATTTCTCATTTGTCAAAAAATAATCATATCCTTGAATTATGGGTTCAAGGATTCATAATTCCAAGAAAAGGTGATAATAACACCTTAAAGAAGAGTGACATGTACATCCTATATTTTCTAGTGAATCTAAGGAAGATCAACCTAATGAATCATATTCTCATTACGATTGAGAACATTAAGAATGGGAACCTAAAATCTCAAGTAATCTTGTATCCAGCCATCCTCTCCAAGCTAATTGTTCGGTGCCCTGAGTATTTCAAGATTCCTTGCAGTTCCAAGCCGATGAATTGAAAATTCGTGTTAGTAAGTGAATACACATTGATGATAATGAATATTGGTTTCTCTAAATATTCCAGAGAATTCTATGACTTACCAGAGGAAGAGGTTGAAGTTGTTCTGAAGGAAAAACAAGTTCCTGAACCATCAAAAAAGGCTGGAAAGAAGAGGAAATTGAAGGAAGTGAAGTTGAAGGGGAAACACCAAAATCTAAGGAAGCTCAATTCACACCTCCAAAAACCAAGAAACAAAAATCTTACCTAGATGAGTTTGTATCCAAGTAGAGGGAAGACAAGAAAAGTAAGAAATTAGGGGATCCAAGTTTTGGTTTGGATCCTATAGAAGATAAATAATTAAAAGAGAACACAGCTGAAGAACTTGAGAAACAAGCTAAGGAAAAGAAGCAGAAGAAGAAAATGTTAGATGCTAAGATTGTTCAATCCCTTCTGAGGGATACTGAAAAAGCATCTGAGAATATCCATGTACCGAAATCCTTCTTGGTAGAACCCTTACCTGAAACTCCAGGGAAGAAGTTCATGACTCTGGAAAAAGTACAAGAAAATGTTTTAGAAGAAAAGGAAGTTGTGGAAGAAGTAGAAGAAGAAGCTGAAAGTAGTGGTGATACAGTTGATCTGATTAAGAAAGTAGAAGAATTTCATGACAAGGAAAGTGGATCTGAGAAATTTTCAATCCAAACATCACAAGACGAATCTTTAAAGCTTGATACTCCTGGATTAGATGACAAGGCTAAAGATGAAGTGAATAAACTATCTGAGGAAGAAAGTTATAATCATGACTTCATTCATCCTGAAGATATTGAGGCAGGAGCTGAGAAGGAGAAGATTGATGACAAAAGGATTGTTCAGCTGACTGACAGTGAACGTGAATCCTCGGATGAGGAATATGTTCTGAAAACTAACAAGGGGAAACAGGTGATTGTTGGTACACCTACCAAAGTTGTTTTTAAGAAAAAAGAAGCTGGTGGATATTTGAAGAGGAAGCTTGTCGAGCTAGAGAAAGATTCCTCACCAAGAAAAGTCTCAGATTCAGAATCGTCTTCCCTAGGACATGATTTCGTCATCCAATCACTGAAGAAGCTTACTGACACTATTCTGATCTTTCCAATCACTGACTAGAGATGTTATATGCTCCAACACAGCATGAATCAAAAATCAGATTCAATATCATTGGTGATGGATAAGTGTGTAAAACTTGAGTCTGATTTCAAGAACTTCTCCATGAACTACGATGCCCACAAAAAATCTTGTAAGAAAGTGACTAGCTAGTCAAAGAAAGTAGTTGAAGACTTGAGAGATCTTGATTAGTTTCAACATGATGTTAAGGAATCTTTTGATAACAAAGATAGTAAGATCAAGGATCTAACGACTTGCTTTGAGGAAAAACTAACTCTTGAGCAGAATAATTAGATCCAAGAGGTAAAGTATTTGAATGGAAAGTTTTATTCTATTTCCCAAATGTGGAAGAGGGAAAGGGATCTTCGGATTGAGATCGAAGAGAATCTAGTTAAGCAAGATGGGGTGTTGAAGGCTCAGGTAGAGGCTCTGATGGATCAGGAAGAAAAGATTAAAGCTTTAGAGAAGAAAGAAGATGATCAGGATCAACTCTTAAAGAAAGAAGAGGAAGACCACAAGGAACTCAAAAATATAAAAACCATAGTGAATAAATTGATACCCAAGGAGAAGGAAGGAAAAATAAATCAAATCTGATCTTTTGTTTTATTTTTTTCATTGTACAAATTATTCCTATCTTAATGAAATTTTTGGTTGCTCATTTTTTTTTGATACTTTGTACTAATATTTTAGGTACTATAATTTCTTTTCCATTCCCTCAAATTATTTTTGAAAATCAGAAAGGGGAGAAAGGAAAAGGAATACTATGAAAAGAAGAAATATTCGTAAGTAAGAGGGAGTTTATCTATGGGGAGTTCTCATTATGAAGATTTCCTTATTCAAGATAATGAAAAATCTCATTCTAGAAATCTAGAATACGATCCTTAGTGTTCCAAAGCCTAAGGGGGAGTTAGTCATATTCACCATTGTCCATGTATAAAGGGAGATAAGTTTTATTTCAAAGTTTATAAAAAATTTTCTAAGTCCTTGTATTCTTTTTTGTAAGGATGTTTGTGCTTTCCAAAAAGGGGGATATTGTTGAGTCAATAAGTTTTTCCTTGTGACTTTTCCATTCCTTCATGTTTGGTGGAGAATGTACAGTAAATAAGGTCTCCTTATGACTTTACCATTCATTCTTGTTTTGAAAATCACAAACACCTTATCTCAAGAAAAATCTCATTTTACCCTGTGTTTTACTTATCTAAGGAAAATTTTACTTCCCCGAGGAAATTTATCCTTACCATGTTTTTCAATTTGTCTAAGTATAAAACTCAGTTTCATATTCAAAACCTAAAAATCATATAATACTTAGATAATGGAGCATTCTGTTTTCAGGATCTGAATTCAGGTTCTGAGTTCTCTGAATTCAGACTCCGAACTCTTATGAGTTCTGACTCCGAGTTATCTGAATTCAGACTCCGAACTCTTATGAGTTCTGACTCTGAGTTCTCTGAATTCAGACTCCGAACTTTTGTGATTTCAGATTCCGAATTCTCATGAACTCAAACTCCGAACTTCTCTAAGTTCAGACACCGAATTCTTGTGAATCCAGATTCCGAATTTCCTCAAAATTCAGACTCCGGTATTCTATATAATTCAGGTTCCGAATTCCAAATAAAATAGAATCCGAATATCCTTGTATTATAGAGACCGAATGTATTTTTGATTAGACTCCAAACCTTTATTTGCTTTAATTCAAAATATTTGATTTTGATTATGTAACCATACCTTTACTTACACTTGTTTTTGTTATAAAATGATGTCATGCTTTCAGTTACTCATTAAACGTTGTTTGAGTTACACGTGTACATCTCCCCCTAAAATTCAAGGAAAAATATGACCGTTAGAAGAGGGAGCCGACTGTTGGAAATGTGCCTATAAATAAGATCTCATTTGAACAAGCTCAGAAGAGACTTGAACAGAACTTTGACAACTTTGCTTAAATGCTATTGAAGTTATTTCTAGAGAGAGAGGCTCTTATAAACTCTTAGGATTCATGCAGAAAGTTTGAACAGATTGTTCAAACTTTGCTTCATGCATACTTTCTTTGTGAAGACGTGTGATTTCCTTGAAATCAGAGACATTGGGTTGTGAAGTTAGAGGTGTTGATTTCCTTACAAATCGAGGGCTTGTGGGGATATCAAGACAGATATCAATCTTCGGATTGAGGGCTTACCTGGGTTTGGGTAAGAAAAACTTTCTGGAAAGTATAAATCAAGGGACCTTTATCCAGGGTTGTTGGATACCTTATCTTTGGGTTAAAAGAGTTACTACTTGTTACTTGTAGTGTTTCTATTTTGTTTTCTGCTGTATTTTTGATTGTTGAGGAAAGTATAATTTTATTATACGTCCATAGACTTGTACTCTAATTATATAGAATTTTATACGCTTTAAGGTATAATCTTAGTTGTTGTAAACTTTTATTAAGTTTCATTTCCAGAATCACTTTTCCAGAATCAAGCAAGTTAATAGATCTTAGAGGTGTTGTGAAATTTTTTTATGCAAAATTTATTTAGGGATTTTTAAAGTATACAATTCACCCCCCCTCATGTATATTGAGTATCTATATCATAGTTTGATACAATAATCAGTATCATATCTATCATACTATCGATCCTCACATAACCCACATCATATGTAGGAATTAATGAATTATTATCAAACATATCTTAAATCTATATGAGAGTCCCGAAGTAGGAAATAATTCACCCCCAAAAGGGTGTGATGAGCCTGACCTCCCATTCTCTTAACCAATGTGAGTTCTTAAGAACCCTTGGAGAAACTCCCCAACAAGAACCTGCATTTGGAAAATAGGTACCTCATGGATATAGAACCATTAATAGTTTCTAATTCCCTGAATAAATCTATTAGAAACCATTCAAGAATAGTAGTGAACCTGACATGAATGATTACACAATTCAACCCTTGAAACCATCTGTCGAGTGAGACAATTATTCCATCAAAATTAGTATTAAAAATGGATAAAATGATGGGGAAATAGAAGGTCGAATCAAGATAATCTAGTGAATCAACCAAGAAAACAAAAGGATATTCTGAGATTACCTTCTTCCTACCAGTTACATTCCTATATATATTAACATTACAAGTTCATCTAGACACCATATTCAAAGTTGTAAATATTTCATACATTCAAAATGAAGAAGAAATGTTTGGAGATTCCATTATTAATGTGGTAGTTCTGGAGAGTATAAATGATATTATCAAGTTTTAATGGCTAGGAGTATTAGTTGTGAAGACATACACGCGGTAAATTTTCATAATTTGTTTATCTAAAAATGATCTACTATGTTCATTGTAGTCAATTACTATTCATATTTTCTATAGGTGTATATATTAATACTATATAAAAGGAAATCCCTATGAATTAATATTTGGAATCATTAATCCTTGTATCATTTATATGGAAAAAATTGCTTTGTAATTTTAATAAATCAAAAAGAGAAAAGATGATCTAAGCATAGTGTTTGAGAAGAAAATATCAGACAAAAGACTCTTCTTGATTCCAACAATAGATGGGTAAAAGAATACTATTTAATCATATAAAATATATATTTATTTTTTTCATTACTTATTAGTTTTTGTTTTTTAAGAAGTAATGGATACTGATCGAAATAAATTTGGATACCCCAAATGCCTATTTTTTGGATCCAATGCATGGATTTCCATCAAACTGACCACACATGAGGACTATTGTGAATTTTTAATGCACTACGGTCAACATTTTATAGATAAAATTTGAATTATATTTTTCACTTTGTGTTTTAATGAGAATTTTGTTATGATTGGTAGATCTATAATTATAGGCTAGATCATGTTATGAGGTTGGTGACTGAACATAAGAATCTCGTTGATTCTTTCAAATGTAAATATATTAAGTTATATATAATAATATTTAACTATAATAACATATTTCAAAATAATTTAATTATTTTCTTCAATTTTCATGTGATGTCTAAAACAAGATAACAAAAACAATTATGGATAATATGTTAGAAAATTTATGAATTTTACCATATAACATCACTGAATGGGTAATTTATTATGTTAATTTCAATTTAAATAAAAATATTTTTTAATCATTTTTTTGTCTATATTTTCTTAGTACTAACAATATTTCCAAAAATCTATATACTAAAAATAAGAAGTAAATTTTTTTAGAGATGAGTGGGAAGAGTACATGGTGTCAGAATGTTTGACAACATCAAATTTAGGTGATTACATATTATGTTTGTGATCTAGGATGGAATATGAACTTAAAGATACATTTGGTATGTGAATAATTAGTACTATAATTCTTATATATTATTTTTGACATTTTTTTCAAGGAGAAGTATAGTAGAGGGTTATTCTCTATAGAATATGAGAGAGATAATAAAATGCTCAAATATTCTTGTGCTCATAAGAGATTGTAATTTTTTGCTGTAAAAAAGATAATGGAGATAGGTAAATGTTTTAGGAAACCATACAGACATCATGAAAATGTGAATTACTACTACTTATTTAGCTAATTTTTTTCATTTTATCTACTATTTTTAAGTTATTTTCTTTATCATTTTTATCTGATATTTATTTAGTTCTTTCATAGATCTTTTGGGAGGTTATACTTTTCTTTCAATTATCTTCAACAATCCAGAAAAGAGAGAACATATTTCTTTCATATGGATGAAGAAACCACATGCTACCTGAAAATTGAAGTGAATTGTAAGAATTAATCTAAGAAATCTATGATCAAACTAAGTTTCATAAATTTATTTTTGAAAGAATCTTTGGAGTTCAAATATAATCTCTCATCTACCAAGGTATTTTTCTATAGTTGAAGGAACATTATGAATTCCCAAAAGACCTTCCATGAGAATTATCATGAATGGTGTATGTATCAACCAAACCTCAATCATCAGCACCTTAATCTGATACATAGTGTTCTCAATATGGATCAAATATTATTTTTTTAGTTTATAATTTACATATTTATTAAAAAACATAAAATACTCAAAACCAAGAAAAAAATTCAAATTTTTTTAATAATTTAGGAAATTGATCCAGAATTCATTTTTGACATGTAGGAATCAACCACACCTCAATCTGATACACAATGTGTCTGGTATGACTTAAAGTGTATGTTTTTAGTTTAAAATGTATATTTTAATTGAAAAAACATGTGACATTCTCAAAACTAAGTAAATTCATTCATATTGTTTTGATACATTAGAAAAACGATCCATAATTTATTTTTGACATATAAGAATCAACTACAACTCAATCTGATACACGGTGTACCTAGTATGACTCAAAGTGTATGTTTTTAGTTTAAAATTGGTACTTTAGTTCAAAACACATGCCACATACTCAAAACCAATAAAATTCATTTACATAGTTTTGATACTTTAGAAAAATTACACATAACACATTATTGATGTGTACTAATAAACCACACCTCAATACAACACATGGTGTGCCCGGTATGTCTTAAAATGCATGTTTTTAGTTTAAAACTGAAATTTTAGTTCAAAACAAACTTGACATACTCAAAACTGAGAAAAAAAATTCATATTGTTTTGATAGATTAATATAATTATACAAAAGTAAATTTTTTTTTGTGGGAATTTACAACATGTAAATTCAATACACGATGTGGATGGTATAACATGAAGGGCATGTTTTCAATATAGAAGCACCATTTAATTTTAAAGCACATGTCACATATCTAAAAAAGAAAATGAGATAATATTTTTTCAAAATTTAGGAAAAAAATTCACAATTCATTTGTGATGTGTAAGAATCGACCACATGTTAATTTAACACACGATGTGGTTGATATGACTCGAAGTGCGTGTTTTTAGTATAAAAGTGTCATTTTAGTTTAAAAGACATATCACATAGCCAAAACCAATAAAAAGATATAATATTATTTTCAAAATTTATTTAAATTATCTATAATTCATTTGTGATTTGTTTTCAACCATACTTCAATGCAACAAATGATGTGGTAAGTATGAATTAAAGTGCATGTTTTTTAATATAGAAGTTTCATATTAGCATAAAACTTATGTCACATAACCAAAACTGAGAAAACATTCTTATACTATTTTTATACTTTAGGAAAATGGTACATAATTCATTCATAACATACGTGAATTTACCATATTTCAGTTTGATATATGGCATGACAGGTATGACTCGAAGTGCGTGTCTTCAATATAGAAGTTCCATTTTAGTTTAAAACACACAACACATAGCCAAAACTTAGAAACAAGATTTTATTATTTTAAGTTTTTTGTAAAATGATCCATATTTTTTTGTGATGTGTTGGAACTAACCACATGTAAATACTACACATGATGTGGTCAACATGACTTTAAGTGCATGATTTCAATATAAAAGTGTCATTTTAGTTTAAAATTCACATCACATAGAAAAAAATGAGCAAACAAGATCAAATTATTTTAAAATATTAGGAAAGAAATACATAATCCATTTGTGACATATAGGAATTAACCTCATGTTAATCTAACACACTATATGTTTGGTATGTATCGAAGTGCAGGATTTCAATATAAAAGTTTAAATTTAGTTTAAAATGCATACCACGTATCTAAAACCAAAAATAAAATGAGCTCAAATTATTTTTAACCTTTAATAAAATGATCCATAATTCATTTTTGATGTATAGGAATCAACTGTACATAAATCCGATACAGGTGGTAGGTATGAATTAAATTACGTGTTTTCAATATAGAAGTGACTCTTTAGTTTAAAATGCACATCACATAGACAAAACCAATAAAACATACTCAGGTTTTTTAAAAATTTGTAAAATGATCAATAATTAATTTTATATATGTAGTAATCAACCTCAAATCAATCCAACACATGATGTATTCGGTATGACTCAAAGTGAATGTTTTCAAAAGAAAAGTGTCATTTTAGTTTAAAACATGTATCATATAGAAAAAACTAATAAAATGAGCTTATATTGTTTCAAAAATATTGGAAAATTATCCATAATTTATTTATGACATGTTGTAATCAAATGTACATCAATCTGATAGATTATGTGGCAGATATGACTCAATGTGTATATTTAAATATAAAAATTCCATTTTAGATTAAAACGCGCATCACATAGCCAAAACGAAGAAAATGATCTTAGATTTTTTTCTTCATAAGAATTTATTAAAATTAAACATAATTCATTTGTTATGTGTAGGAATCAACTATACATTAATTTGATAGATGATGTGATAGGTATGAATTGAAGTGCATTTTTTCAATATAAAAGTTCTATTTTAGTTTAAAACACACATCACATAGTCAAAAACAAAGAAAAAAATTCTTGGAATATTTTAAAATTTTAAGAAAATGATCCATATTTCATTTTTGATTTGTAGGAATCAATTACACATCAATCTGACACATGATGTGGTTGGTATGACTTGAAGTGTGATTTTTCAATATAAAAATGTCATTTCAGTTTAAAACTCACATCACCTAGCCAAAATTGAAAAAATGAAATTAGATTATTTTCAAACTTTAGGAAATTGATACATAATTAATTTTTTATGTGTAGAATTGACCACATTTCAATTTGACACATTATGTGGTCAGTATGACGCAAGGTTCATGTTTTCAATATAAAAGTGTCATTTTAGTTTAAAATGAATATCACATAGCAAAAAATGATAAAATGAGCTAGGATTGTTTTCAAAACTTAGGAAAATCATCCACAATTCATTTATGATTTATAAAAATTAAATGTAATTCAATTAGAAAGACGATGTGATTGGTATGAATCAAAGTACATTTTTTCAATATAGAAGTGTTATTTTATTTTAAAATGAGCATCACATAGACAAATTAGAGAAAACAATCTTGGATTATTTTAAATTTTTTGAAAAAGGATCCATATTTCATTTTTTATGTGTAGGAATAAACCAAACATCAATACGATACATGATGTGATTGGTATGACTTAAAGTGTGTATTTTCAATATAAAAGTGTCATTTTAGTTTAAAATGTGTAACACATAGCCAAAACTGAGCAAACAATATTGTATTGTTTTCAAAATTTAGGAAAAAGTTCCATGATTCATTTGTGATGTGTATGAATTGATCACATGTAATCTGACACACGATGTGTTTGGTATGACTCTAAGTGCATGTTTTCTATATAAAAGTGTCATTTTAGTTTAGAACATATATCCCATAGCCAAAAGTAAGAAAATGAGCTTAGATTATTTTAAAACATTATGAAAATGATCTATAATTTATTTTTCATGTGTAGGAATAGAACACACATCAATCCAATGTACAATTAACTAAAAATTTCATTAATATTTTTAGTAATTAACCATATAAATTATCAAATGTGACTTATATAACATTAAAATTATAATTTATTTATTTTTTATTTACTATTATTAAAATAAACATTGGTTTAATTGGAGGGAGAAGCTTTTTTATGGAGGTTTATCATTGAAAAATGTCTACTAGTTTTGATTTTGTAAATTGGTTAGAGTCTTTTTTTGATTAATTGTAAAAATGATATCAATGTAAATAATTTTTATATAAATTTTGAATTGAATTGATAGTGAAATGTGATATTTTTATTCCAATATAGTTTTATGTATATTTATATTACTGTTTATGTATTCTAATTGTGTTTATATTTTTAGGGCTACTGCATTGCTACTATAGGGATGTAGCTATGTAGTAGCTGACATGGCCTTTACAACGCTTTTTCTAGCCCTGATAAAGGCCTCCTTTATCACCATTAGAGAAAGCACCGATAAAGGTTACCCTTTATCAGTGCTTGAGAAATAATTGATAATAGTTACCTTTATCAACACTAAAAAGGAAGAGTTGAAAAATTACCCCTTTATCAATGCTAACAAAAGTGCTAATAATGGATCCCTTTACTAGCACTTTTTTTAGTGTTGATAAAGGTGAACTTTATCAGGGATTTTTCTATTGCTAATAAATTCCTGGAGCTTTTAATAGTGCTTAGGTAGTCAAATTTTTTAAGATGAAAAGGCTCTTTTAGATCACTGTTAAAATCACCATCTGTAGTAGTTCCATTATATATTTCTACTTTCAAGTATGACATGGTATGTTCACTTTTAGGTCCAATCATTTAGATAAACCACCCACATTTCTCATCCCCAAAAAATCAATGAGAAATAGGGTCTTTCTGATCAATTTTTTTAGTGTTGAGAAAAACTTCAGATTTTCCTTAAAATCGACCTTATCGATGTTAAAAATGGATTGAGGAAGCCTTTTTGAGTAGTAGAAAAGTGGTTTTTTGGCATAGTGAAAGGACATTTTTTTCATAAAAATAACATTTTCTCAAAATATATCTATGTACATAAGAGAATGTGAGGGTAGAACCTTATAAAGGAAACCATAACACAAATAGAACATGTGGTGGACCATGAACACAAAATATAAATATCAATATGAACTTATTATCAACAGAAATTACATTCATTTAATTTAATTTAATTATGTACATGATATTTGGGAAAATCATATTACCTTCTCTTATTATCAGTGATCATAATAAATAATTATTATTATTTTTTGTGTAAATGTTTATGGTTACTAAGTCAACATAGCTAGTTATCATGGACCTTTAATCGTATCCTTGAAATCAGAGCCACCTAACAACCACAACATCGTTCAAACTAATTTTCCACCATGGTTGAATGCGAAGGGATCCTTCCTTTATAAAAATGTTAGAAAAAATATAAAACCACTCCAAAATGGATATGGTGTACCACCTAGATTGTTATCATCAAATTTATTGTGGTATAACACCTCTAAAAGAGACAGTGGGAGAGATATAGACTTCAATGAAGTCAATGACCAAGATATACATGAGTTGGGACATGAATATATTCCACAAATCCCCATGTAAGAGGATGTTACAAAGACACAAATATTTAACAGGAGTTCTAGAGAATTTTGATAACTTGAAAGATATAGTTTCTTAGTCACTGAAAATTGTGACTCATTATTAATTGATAATAATGATCTTGTAACTTAGAAGAATGTAGTATGTTTCACAAAATCTCTTAAATGGAATGAATCCATGAATTCTGAATTGGATTCCATCTGCCAAAACCATGTTGGAATTTTGGTAGATTCTCTAGTGGATGTAAATACTATTAGTTTCAAATTGATATTCAAGAAGAAATTGGAAATGGATGGATAAGTTAAAACCTACAAAGAATGAGAAAAGGGACATAAAAATTTTCAAGGCATAGACTATGTTTAAACATTTTCACTAGTTCCTATGGTGAAATCCATTATAATTCTACTTTCCATTGCAGCTGACCATAACTATTAGATTTGGCAGATAGATATCAAAACATCTTTCTTTAATGAGAAACTTCAATAAGATGTCTATATGATAAAAACAGAAGGTTTTATGACTCATAATGGAGTTAGTTCCCTATAACCAACTTGTTTTTTAATTGATTACATGTTTTAATTATTTATGAAGTTTTCTTATCACATTATTATTGTTCCTATGCATGAATAATGTATGTGTTAATTTCATAAAAATATATGTCATGATAAAAGGTCATAACATTCCCTATGGTGATAACCTAGAGGTTAAAGGACAATATTATTAAATATAAGTTTTATTATCAGTTGGAATCAAGGATTTATTTTGTTCTTTTCATTATTTTACATGCATGAAAAAATATTTCAATTATTTTTATGCTCAATTTGGCGATTGACCTATCATGCTTGGATCTGTGTGCAAGCCTTGATTTTTGGACTATTATTTCAACAACTCTTTCTCTATATTGAGCTTATTTTCACTAGACACCACAGTAATCCATTGTTTCATTATCCTCACTGATGATTGTGGGAACCTCTCTTTCAATCCAAGTTGTCCATATGCGCCTTCCCCTACGCTCAATCTATTACATTTCACCACACAGACTACATTGGTTTGTTGTGTTTGTTTCTCTGTGCATTCTTATTAGAGGAATTTATCACCCCATTGTGGTGACACTTCTTATTAATCAATCACTATTCATATCCCCAAGCTTCTTCTCTAACTTGGTACAAAGTGAAAAAACCTAGTTGGTCTGATCTCCTTCAAAGTAGCTTTGAGATATGGCCTATCACCCTTAACTCAATGATCCTTAGAGATGTGTAGATGATTTTTCCTAAGTATTTATGGTGGATAGATAGCCAAGATGAATCATTATTTCATGATTATGGATCCATAAGAGGATTTCATCTTCAATTGAAGTGTCAATGAATCTCACCTAGAAAGTGGTATGGTTGTATGAGATCTGAAAGTCTTCTGTTGTTTCTTTAGTTTTGGTTCTTGGTTTCAATTTCTCATATTTCTTTAAATGTATATTTTCTAGATTGTATCTTTTATTTGTTGCCTATGTTTTTAGTTTTAATAAAATGTGTGTGTTGAGTGGTTTTCTTGTTATCCACATAATATTTATAAGGATCTAAAACACATTAAATCCCTATATATCTTTTTTTATGCATATATTTTTTAATGTTTTATATTATTCATGAGTTTCCAAATCATATTCTACTTTTAATTTATCATCATTTTCCATTAAAGTGTATTCTATAACACATATTAATAGAAAAATAGTTTTTTATTTAGTTATCCTCAGCTATTCTTAGGGGAACATCCTTATATTTGTCCCTAATAACTTGGAATCAAACCCATCAAATAATAAGGTGGAATATGATAAGTTTGAGATAGAAAATTTTGATATTGACAATGAATTAAACCTTTAAAAAATAATGATTAGAGACCTTATTATACAATTGAGACTCATCGATGATTTATATAGACCTAGAAAACCTATAATTACTATTTCAATGATAGAAAAACAATGAAAAATTATTAAGATGTCCATGTTGACATCTTGTAAAAGTACCATCACTCGATTATATTATCTTTAGGTGATAAAGTTCTTGGAGAAGTATCTTATGAGACATATCACTTTGGTATATGGTTTAAACTTGGAAAATATTATATGACAACTTCAATTGTTGGTTTCATGTATAAAAAATAGATTGTGTACCTCTAGAATTCACCTAAGTACTCAAATCTGGGAACACCTTGTTGAATTTATTAAGATGATACTAGAAATTCAAAATATTAATGTTTTAATTGAGAGTTAAGATCAATCTATCATCTTATTAATTTATCTTGAATGTTCTTATACCACATTGATAGAAACCAAGTTGTACGACCAAGAATATTTAGAATTAAAAGAAGTTAAATCATCCTTGCTTTCTAAAGGACTATATACCAACCCAAAAATAAAGTCTAAGGAATATAGCCTTTGCGCTAAGGGTAAAACTAAGAATAAGAACAAAAAGAAGGGAAATAATAAGGGAATTGGAAAGAAAAATAATCAATCTAGACATAGGTTTAAATAAAAGGGTAGGAATGTTAAATGAATTAATTGTGGAAAACCTGAAAATATTTCTCCAGAGTTTTGCAAGTTCAAACTATAACAAAATTCAAAATATGATGAATTAACTGATCAATATTTTTTTAATGCTAGTTATGATACTAATAAGGTGATTAATTTCTCAATTAATGATCTATATAATGAATGGGTATTAGATTCAGGACATTCCTTCCATATATGACATTATAGAGACTATTTTCTTGAGTTGACTGAGAGATTAGATGGAGAGGTTGTGCTAGGAAATAATAAAAGGTGCAGGGTTAAGGGTAGAGGATAAATCTTGTTAGATCTACACGACCATTCAGTTGTAACCTTTCGTGAGGTGGTTCCTTAATATACATATAAATATGATCTATTTATGTGTGTTATACCAGAAACTATTCACTTTTTGGTCTGATTCTAGTTTTCTAAAAATCACCAAAGGGTCTAGGAAAATCATCAAGGGTTCTCTAATAAATGGGATGTATGTTTTTGATGAACAAAATCACTATAGGAAGATAGAAAATACATATGTAACTAACAATGATAACACTATTATTTGGCATATATGATTAGGTCTTGTTATCTTAAAAGTTCTAGAAGAGCCAAATAAACAAGGGTTATTAAGTAACATAACTCTAAGAAACTCCAATTTTGTGAGGATTGTGTTTTACGGAAGTCAAAAAGAGATAGATTAAATAATTCACCCTTTAAGGATAGTATCCCTTTAGAGTATGTTAATTCTAATTTATGGTGAATAGGGAGGACTACATCCCATGGTGGGGGTTCTTATATCTTGACCCTTATTGATGATTTATATAGAAAATTTTGGATTTACATTCTTTGAAAAAAATACGATGTTCTTGAAACTTTTAAAATATAGAAATCTCTTATTGAGAATAAAACTAGAAGAACTATTAAAGCCTTGAGAATATAAAATGTCTTAGAATAGTTTTCATTTGACATTATACACTTTTTTCGAGTCTGAAGGTGTTTTTAGGGATCAAACTTTTAGGGAAAATCCCCAAAAAAATGGCTTGGCAGAGCACATGAACTACACTATATTAGAGTGGGTCCAAAGTATGCTTACATAACCGAACCTACCCAAATACTTCTAGAGTTAGTCTTATACTATAGCAGTGTACTCTATTAATCAATTTTCTTAATCTAAAAACAATTCAAAGAATAATAAAGAGTTGAGGTGTAATTTACCTCCTTTTTATAGTTACTTGAGAGTTTTTGGTTGTATTGCTTATGAACATATAAAAAATGATAAACTTTAACCAATAGATCTCAAATGTATCTTTATAGGATAACCATAAGGGGTTAAAAGGTATAATTTATGGGTTGATAAACATGGATACTAAAAATTTATTATAAGTCACAATGTTTTCTTTTATAAGTTTGTTTCTCCTAATGAAAAATATCTCAATAATAGCAATGATTATGATCCTAAATATTAGAATGCTTAGACTAATATCCAAACCCATTTTGTATCTCTCAGTGAGCCTTATCCACTAGAACCTCATCCTGAAGACTAGTTATAGTCTAGATGATACACTAGGTCTAATAATGATCCCTTAAAGGATTCTGCTAATTAAAATATTACTTAGGATAAAGATAGAAGTTTTATTAGGCCTCTATCTCATTATAACCAATATGAAATGGATTACTTTGGTTTTCATGTTTCCCAAAAACATGAGTTCAAGGATTACCATACTTATAGGAATGTGATAAATGAAATAGACTCCAGGAATTAGGCCACTTCCATGGATGGTGAAATAAAATATTTACTAGAAAAAAATATCTAGTCTATTGTTCATGGACCATATAATTCCAAATTTATTGGCTATAAGTGGATATTTAAGAGAAAATAATATAACACCCATGATAATAGAATCAAGTTTAAGGCTAGGCTTGCTGCCAATGATTTCCTCTAGTAGGAGGGAATTGGCTATTTTGAAATCATTTCTCCTTTAGTTAAATATTCATCTATCCATCTACTACTTTCTTTCGATGCTTATTATGATTAGAACATTGAGAAAACTAATGAAAAAATAACCTTCCAGCATGGTGACATTAATGAGATTATATACATGTATCCCCATAATTGTTATTAAAATAATTTCAAATCCAATCAAGTATCTCTCTTGAATAAATCATTTTATGGTTTAAAGAACATATCTAACTAGTGGTATTTTAAGTTTGATACATTCATTCTTAGAAACTGTTTTAATATAAGTAAGCATGATTCATGTGTGTATTATAAAACTATCAAAACTAATATTATTTATTTTCTCCTATATGTTAAGGACATGATTATTATTTGTAAGGATATAAAACTTATAATTTCTGTCAAGTCTCAATTAAAGGATGTGTTTGAAATGAAGTACCTAGAAAATGATAAGAAAATATTAGTGATAAAAATAAGTAAAAATAAATCAATAATCTTCTATACCTATAAAAACATTATAATATTGTGAAAATTTTGAAGAGATACATGTTTGAAATTTTGAAACTTTCTAATGTCCTAATAACAGAACATTTTATTCTTTTATTATCTTAATATCCTATTATCAAATCAAATGTTGAATTTATGTCTAAGATACCATATGCTAGTGTTGTTTTGGGCATCATGATTTCTATAATTTTCACTAGACTTGATGCTACATATATATATATATATATATATTAATAAGTAGGTGGAAGTACCCCCTTTTTTATTGAAACAAAAGCACCCTATTATTATTCTGAGTATAGGGATCCCATTACATGAACATTATAGGCCCAGTGTGAATTAAACCCCATTACAAGAAGCCCATTATCCTAGACACATTTTTAGGTCATGACACCTGGGCATAGTAACTCACACACTGTCTGAAACTAGTCTCGCCATCATCAGTTCATGGCCTCATCAAAAAAGAATCTATAATCCATTGCCTTCCCATCACCCATTGGGACTATCATCATCCACCATGGCCTTGACCATTCGATTCATCACATCCACCATCACCTACTAGAAGTGCCTGTCAACATCCATGATGTTCACTAGTTTCTTCCTCCACCGATGTCCATAACAAAACATCATTTCCTTTGACCCTGAGTGTGCCCTTCCGCCATCATCTCCCGACTAGATTAGAGGCTAAAGCTGATTCCATGACATCGACACAAGTTCTAATATCATGAACTAACACGATGAAAACCACTAACATCACATTCCCCTACTGTCGAGTAGGGGCCCACCTACCACCAGATACCCATTGCTACCAAAGCAAAACTCACCATGAAAACTTCCCCCATTACACATTTCCCCCACCATGATTATTTCCCCCTTCACAAACTACCTAGGGAATTCCCTATAATGGTAATTAGTAGGTTTTGAACCCTGCCTTAGATATAGTATTGTGACGTGCTTTTCTAGTTAAGCCAAACCCCAACTACGAACTGATTTTGCATAAATTTTTTTCACTCTTAGTAGATTTATAAGTAATCCTGGAAAACCACATTAGATAGATTTAAAATGGTTTCTTAGATATATTTCAAAAGATCCAACATTTTATTTATTTTTTGTTAAAAATACTAATATTACTTACCCAATTGTTGGTTATATTGATTTTGACTATATAGGTAATATTGATACTCATAAGTCCCTCACATGCTATATGTTTACTACATGTGGAGGATTGGTTTCTTGGAAATGTAAAATTAAATCCATGGTGTCCCTCTCAACCACTGAAGATGAATATATATCCTTGACTAAGGTTATCAAAGAGTCCATTTGTATTAATTTTCTTCATTACAATCTCAATTTAAGTTGTTCTATAATTACAGTTTTTTATAGTCAAAATGACTTACACCTATCTTAAAATTTACTATTTTATGTTAGACCTAAAAAGATTAACATTATTTTATATTTTATTAGATATTTAATTGTGTTAAGAACTGTGAGTGTCAATATGATACACACTAATGAAAATTCATTCGATGGTTTGACTAAGGTCATACCATTATATTAATTCAAACACTATTCAGATTTAGTGAATTTGATTCCAATTCAATGACAATTGGTTTAATAACATCATCGATCTCATATAAAAATTGTAGTGATTTTTATTTTTATTTTCCATAATTTATTTAGGCCTTTTCATTTTTTTACATGCATATAAAAACATGTTAATTATTTTTATGCTCAAATTGGTTTTGGACCTATCATGTTGGGTTCTATGTGTGGGCCTGTTATTTCATCCTCTGTTTCCCCCCTGCACCATGATTTGTTTCACCATGATTCCCTATAATTCTATATGTTAGGAAACCCCTCTACCCACATTGAAAATATTCATGGGATGAGAGTTGGATGATAGGTTCCAGTGCACCCATCTCCCTTTTATTCATATCTTATATGATTGTTTCTCTTTTTTTGATAAGTAAATAAATATATGAATTTGTGTTAAAAGAAGTTAAATATTAATTTAATTGAACCAAATAAGACAAATATGAATAGAAAAAATGGATAAATGTAAATATTAAAAAATATTATGAAGATAAGGCTATTCAGTTCATTAAGTTTTCAACATATCATGAATATGAACCTTCTCAATATTTTCATCTATATTTATCGGGATGTTTTTAAATTTTTTTACAGATGAGTTAGAGGAATACTTGATCTTCCATGAAATAGATCCAAGTTAAAAATATTGGACTAAACACATGGAAGAACTAAATGTAGCTAGTTACTCGAATAACAGTACAATTTACATATCCTCTGACATGAGTACCACCCTAAATGATGTTTATGATCATATTGAGAAAATAAAAATGGTGGTTGAATTTAACCTTAATGATTATTCAAATATATTTCAGATGTAAAAGAAGTTTTTAATGATTTCACTATTTTCTAGTTGTACTAAATATATAAAATTTTCACCCATACTAAAACTATATAATTTTAAAGTGACCAATAGATGGAGCAATAAATTCTGTATATAACTACTTATTAAATTTAATGATATATTACTAGAATATAATAGGCTTCCATTCCATACCTATGATGCTTAAATAATGTAATATTCAATGGGTATGACCTCTGAAATAATACTTGCTTGTTCAAATGACATTATATTCTTCCACAAGGACCATGAATCACTTAAAAAATTCCCTAAGTGTAGTGCATGTTGATACAAGAAAGATTAATCACGTACTTCAAAAATTGTATGGTATATTCCAATCATTCCAAGTCATATAAAACTATATATAAGTGAGGAAACTATAATTCAATTAAGGTGGCACGTAGATACAAAAATTCATGATGGGAAACCTTATCACCTAGTAGACTCTCAATGGATGGAAATTGGTCATGAGTATCCTAAATATTGAAACAATATAGGAAACCTATATCTTATATTATCTGTAGATGGAATGAATCATTTTGGTGTTTAAATAAATACTCATAGTACATGATAATGTTATTAATCATTATTTGGATTCATTAATTTTAAATCTGAAATTTATGTGGGTTAAAAATTTTATATTGTTTGATTCTCAAAAAAATATAAAGTTCATGTTGAGAGCCATGTTTTTGGGGATGATAAATGAATTTCAGGCTTATGAAAATTTGGAATGATACAACATTAAAGGAATGTTAGGATGTTCTGTTTTTTAAGAATACACACATAAATTTTTTTTTGAAACATTATATAAAGATAATTTTTTATGAACATCATATATATTCCTCTCAATGAAATAAATACTGATCTTGGACAAAATTATTCAATGGGGATTCATAAGAAAGTAAAATACATTAACTATTAATAGGTGATAAAAAACTTGAGAAAGTAAAATTATTTTCAATTTTTTTGGTAACCATTTTTTGAAAAACCTTATGAAAATAGATTGTAAAAAAATATTAGTTTTCATCAAATTAATATATTTTAATTTTCTTTATGAAAGAAATTTTCTTGATGTCATTTATGTAGAAAACATTCACATGATATCATTATTGGAACATTGAAAAATACCCCATAAAAAAAAGATGTAATCAAGGATAAATTTCACATGATTTATATGGGGATAAGGGAAGAGTCCATTGTTGATTCAATAAGGTTTTCCTTATGACTTTTTAATTCCTTCTTGTTTTGAAAATCACAAACACCTTATACTTAATCAAATCCATATTTTACTTCTATAAAGAAAATTTTCATACTCAATGAAATCTACCCCTACCAAGATTTCATTGTTCATATAAATATTTTTCTTAAGTATAAAAATCGGATTTATATCCAAAATCTCAGAATCATATAATACTTAGACATGAATCATTCTGTCTTAGGATTTGAATTATGGATACGAACTCTAATTAAGTTCCACTCCAAATTATGGATACGAACTCTAATGAAGTTTCACTCCGAATTCTGGATACGAACTCTAATGAAGTTCCACTCCGAATTCTGGATACGAAATCTAATGAAGTTCCACTCCGAATTCTGGATACGAACTCTGATGAAGTTCCACTCCGATTTCTGGATACGAACTCTCACAAATTTTGACTCTGAATTCTGATTACGAAATTATCTATGTTCTGACTCTGAGTTCTTTGAATTCAGACTCCGAACTCTTATGAGTTCTGACTCTGAATTCCTATGAACTCTGACTCTGAACTTTGTAAGTTCTGGTTCCGAATTCTGGTAAAACCAGACTCCGAATTTCGTTGAAATTCATACTCCGGCTTTCTACAAAATTCAGGTTCTGAATTCTTACAAAACAGAATCTGAATATCTTTTTATTATAGATTCTGAATTCCATTTTGGTTAGAATCTAATATTTTATTTATTTACATTCCAAACTTTCATTTTCTCCATTCTGAATATCAGTATAGTTATGCTTAAACTTTTTTCATTACAAAATGATGTCGTGCTTTCATTTATTGACTAACCGTTGATTGAGTGACACGTGTATAGGTCCCTCCGAAATTTAAGGAAAAATATGACCATTGGAGGAGGTAGCCGACCATTGAAGCTTCACCTACCAATAGAAGCTCATTTGAAAATACGAACAACTTTGACATTGGTTCTTACATGCTGTTGAAGTGATTTCTAGAGAGAGAGGCTCTTATCAACTCTAAAAGCTTCATGCAGAAAGTTTGAACAGCTTGTTAAAACTTTTTCTTGTGCAGACTTGCTTCGTACGACTCTAATTGTTGCTGATTACAATCGAGGGATTCCAAGTATAGGAATACATAGGTTCCAACACCTTGAAGTAGAGGGATTCCTTTCTGAGGAAGACATAGGTGCCGACTACCAGATAGTTGAGGGCTTGCGGGGATAGCAAGACAGACTCTAATCTTCATATCGAGGGCTTACCCTGGTGTGGGTAAGACAGACTTTCTTAAAATTATAAATCAAGGGACCTCTTATCCAGGGTTGTTGGATACCCTTCTCTTTGGGTTAAAAGAGTTATTTTTTGTTACTTTTAGTTTTACTACATTGTTTTTCTGCTGCATTTTGTATTGTTAAGGAAAGTATAACTTTCTTATACTTTTTTAATTGTACTCTGATTTAGTTAGATTCTATATGCTTTAAGGTAGAATCTTAGTTTGTGTAAACTTTTTTTAAGTTTCATTTCCAGAATCACTTTTCTAGAATCAAGCAAGTCTTTAGGACTTTGAGGTGTTGTGAATTTTGGTTAGCCAAAATTTCCTTTGGGAATTTTTTAAGTACAATTCACCCACCCACCCCCCCCCCCCCTCTTGTATCTGATAATAACATTCATATATTCGATCCTACATTTGGTATTATATAATATATCATACTTATAGTTATACCATCCTAAAAATTGGTATCAATGGTTTTGGTTCAATCTGAATTAATCTCACGATTAGACTCAAAAGGAAATTCTCAGAATTAAATTTTCTGGATTCATATTTTCTGGATTCATATTTTTTGGATTCATATTTCCGGATTCGTATTTTTCAGAATCATAGTTCGGATTCACTTTTTGCTTAAAGATACAATTTTTCTTGCTTAGAATATTTTCTCTTGTTTACAAACTTGTACTACTAACAAGTTTGTGTGCCAAAGTTTTTCTTAATAATGGTAGGTTTAAATGTTGGTTCTATCGACAACCTAAATCCTACTAGACCACCAATTTTTGATGGTAATTATTACGAATATTGAATAGATCACATGAAGACTTTTATTATCAACACTGAGGTTGATAACTTTGTGATTCTTATCGATGGATATAAAATTCTTGACAAGGAAGTTAGTGCCTTCACTAATCAAGAAAATCATTAATACTAACTCAATTATAAGGTACACAATACTTTGCTTTGTTCAATGACTAGGAACATATATAGCCAAATTTCTTCTTGTGAAACAGCTAACTGTATATGGAAGAAACTTGAAGTTACACATTTTGGTACATCTAAAGTGATTGAGACTAGAAGAGCCATTCTCAGAGCTGAGTATCATGGTTTTAATTTTCCTTATGGAGAACCTATTTGAAAGGTGCAATAGAGATTCATGACTATCGTGAATAGATTACAATATATGGGAGATAAAGGTATAAATGCTGAATCTCTTATTGACAAGATCATAGATATAATTCCTAATGAGTGGGAATCAAAGAGAACTGATATCGATGAAAACAGGAAGGTTACTCAAATTTCTCTTGATGAGCTGTTTGGAACTTTTCTACAACATGAAACAAGAATGAAGAGAGATGCTAACAACATAAAGAAGAAGAATGGGAATGGTAGTGTTTATTTTACTACAACTTCAAATCAAATGAAATCTAATACTCCTGAGAGAGCTACTATATCCAAGTCTAAGAAGATTTTTATCCAGTTTGAATCTAGTGAAAGTGAAATCTCAGAAAATGAGTTAGCTAATCTTGCTCAAATGATGAACATGATAGCTGGATAGAGAAATTTACAATCCAAGTATAAGAAGAAGGAAAGTAAAGATAATAAAGATTCAGAAGTCACATTCTATGAATGAAAGAGATATGGACACATAAGACCGGATTGTCCCCTTCTCAAAAAGAAAGAAAGGAAAGAGAGGAATTCTGAAAGGAACAGGAATATGTTTTACAGAGCCAAAGCTAAGAAAGTTATGAAAGCTAATGACACATGGAGTTCCAGTGGTGGTGACTCTTCAGAAGAATCATCAGATTATGAATCTTTAGGATAGAACAATCTTGGTCTTTTAGTCAGGCTACCCATTGATAATCATTGTTTGATGGCTAAGGTATACAATTTTGAATCCATGAACAATGTTTCTCTAAATTCTAATTATAGTAAATATTATAATTCTTCAGATGAAGAATCTTCTTCTGATGAAGAAAATACTTTACCTACCTATGAATAAGTTTCTAGGTTTGCTGAACTACTTGAGATTGAGAACTCAAAACTCATGAAAAATCTTGATAAAGAAAATTCTAGGAATGATATTCTTACTAAGGAAATATCAGATCTTTCTAAAGATCTTGATAAGAAAAATGATGATTTTGGAATTATTTCAAAAAATCTTGAGGAAGTAAATTCTAAGAAGAATAAACTTTCAAAAGATCTTGAAAAAGTAATTTCTAAGAAAATGTTTTCGAGCCTAGCTATAGCTCAAAGTCTGATGTTTTTGAAGATAAGAACTTAGTTATTAAACTCAAATCCGAAATATTTTCCTTGAGGAAGTGTTTTTCAAACTTTACCCTTGGTAAGGAAAATTTTGATAAAATGTATTCACAAATCCGACCTCGAAGGAATACTTCTGGTTTTGGTTACACTAGTTTTAAACTGATTTTTAGTAATAATTACTTTGTTCCTCAAAGTTCCCCATTTTGTACTAAATGTCAATGTGGTGGTCACTGGGCAAAGAATTGTTCCTTAAACAAAACCCAATCTTTAGGATTTCATAAAGCTTATTTTTTTAAGAAGAAGTGGGTACCTAAAATTTTTCTTTCTGAAATTTCCAGATCCAAGCAAGATTGGATTCTGAAAACCTAACTTTTTCTTATTTTCCAGAAAATAGGGTAAATACCAACAACAATACATGGTACATCGATAGTGGATGTTCTCTGCATATGACTGGTAATAAATACTATTTTGAAAAGATTATCAAAATGAAAGGAGGAAAAGTAACTTTTGAAGATAACGCTCAGGGAGAAATTATTGGCATAGGTAACATCGTTCTTCTTGAAAAAACGTTGATTTCAAATGTTTTATTTTTTAAGGGTCTTAATCACAACCTCATAAACATAAGCCAATTATGTGATGAAGGCTACCTTGTGAATTTTAGGAATGATAAGTGCTTAGTACACAATTCCAAGGAAGAATTTATTCATTCTTCCAATAGGCTAGAGAATGTTTACACACTAAACTTAGAATACCTTAGGAGCCAAGACTTACCTTGTATTAGTGCAATGGAAGATCATTCTTGGTTATGGCATAGAAGGATATGACATTGTAACCTTAAGAACTTATGAAAACTTTCTAAGAAAGTGTTATTTAAGGATCTACCGGAGCTTAGATTTGATTCTTCAAAAATTTGTGACCCTTGACAATATGGAAAGAAATATAAATCAAGTTTTAAATCAGTCGGTGAGGTCTCAACTACTGATTCATTATAGCTAGTGCACATAGATATTTTTGGTCCAACACAAACTGGAAGCATTAGGGGCAAGTATTATGTATTTGTCTTAGTTGATGATTACACTAGATTTACGTGGGTCTATTTTCTAGAAAATAAATCTGAAGAGTTTTCTTATTTCAAACTTTTTAGAGCCCAAGTAAAAAATGAGAAAAACCTTCCATTGAAAACTATTCAAAGTGATCATGGAGGAGAATTTCAAAATTCTTATTTTGAAACTTTTTGTAGTAAAAAAGGTATTACACACAACTTCTCAGCACCCAGAACACCTCAATAGAATGGTGTTGTTGAAAGAAGAAATAGAATTCTTCAAGAGACAACTAGAACCATGTTGAGTGAGTATTCTGTAGCCAAAACTTTTTGGGTTGAAGCTGTAAGTACTGCTTGTTATACTATAAATTGAGTTTTGATTAGAAATTTTCTTAATAAAAATCCTTATAAGTTATGGAATGGTAGAAAACCTAGACTTTCCTACTTTAAGGTTTTTGGATGCAAAGTATTCATTCTGAATAATAAATATAACTTACACAAATTCACACCAAAATATGATGAAGGAATTTTCTTAGGATTCTCCATAACTTCTAAGTCTTATAGAGTTTTTAACAAAAACACTTGTACTATTGAAGAAACAGTACAAGTCAAATTTGATGAAACTGATCCCTTTATTTTCAAACAACCTCAACCTACATTTTCCGATGTGTTTTTAAAAACTGATTATCAACCTTTCATAGAAAATCCTTCTGATAAGGAAATTGTTAAATAAGATGCTTCTGAAACATTTACCCCAGAAGATTTTCTACCCTATGTTGATGAACAAGTTTTACAAAACCCAAATCAGTTGTTTCTAAAGAATAATCCCAGTGATAGCATCATTGGTGATGTCAATCAACCTATAAGTACTAGAAGTTCTTTAAGAAATGAAATAGAACATCTGGAATTACATTCCCAATTGGAACCAAAAAGCACTGATGAAGATTGGGGTGATGATGATTGGATAAAATCCATGCAAGATGAACTAAATGAATTCGAAAGGAATAAATTCTGGACCTTGGTTGAAAGACCTAAGGAAACTTCTGTCATTGGAGTAAAATGGGTCTTCAGAAATAAGTGTGATGAAAATGGAGTCATTGTAAGAAATAAAGCTAGATTAGTTGCTAAAGGATATAATCAACAAGAAGGAATAGACTATGAAGAAATTTATGCTCCAGTAGCTAGACTTGAATCTATTCGTATTTTACTTTCCTTTGCAGCATTCTTCAATTTCAAACTTTTTCAAATGGATGTGAAATGTGCTTTCCTTAATGGTTATGTTCAAGAGGAAGTTTTTGTTGAACAACCTCCTGGCTTTAAAGACACAAAACATCATGATCATGTTTTTAGAATTACCAAATATCTTTATGTCCTTAAACAAGCCCCACGTGCTTGGTATGATAGACTTATAGGATTTTTGCTTCAAAATAACTATGTTAAAGGAAATGTATATCCAACCCTTTTTATAAATAAGGATAAGAAAAATGTTTTGATTGTTCAAATTTATGTTGATGACATTATATTTGGTTCAACTCAGCAATCTCTAACTCATTCCTTTTCGGATCTAATGAAATCTGAGTTTGAAATGAGTATGATGGGTGAGTTAACATTTTTACTTGGTTTTCAAATTTCTCAAAAACCAGAAGGAATCTGCATATCCCAGCATAATTATATTAAAGATATTCTTAAAAAGTATGGATTTGACAACACTAAGAGTATAAGTACTCACATCAGTACCTCAAACACACTTGATCTTTATAATGCTGGGAAACCAGTAGATCAAACATCTTTTAGAGGTATGATAGGAAGTTTACTTTACTTAATAGCTAGTCAACCAGACTTAATTTTTTCAGTCTTCTTATGTGCAAGATATCAATCCAATCATAAGGAATCTCATTTAAAGGCAGTGAAAAGAATTTTTCACTACTTAAAGGAAACCATGGATTTAGGACTCTTTTATACTTCTGGAAATGATTTTGTTTTAAAGATATTTTCCAATGCTGACTTTGCTGGATGTAGAATAGATAGAAAGAGTACATCTAGAACTTGTCAATTCTTATGAGATTCATTATTTTCTTGGTCTTGCAAGAAGCAACTGTAACGACCCAAAGTTTCATTAATGTAAAATCCCTCTTTATCTAATTAAATGTCTCTTTATGTAAAATGTTTATATAAAATTTAAACTTCTTTATTTTTATGTTAAGAATTATGACCGTTGCTTTTATAGCCATTGAACAGTGATCACATGATTAGTATAAATATAGGGTTTTAACAAATCAAATTTACTCAGACAAAAGAAGCGATGGCCTCATCCAGTAGAATTGCTCCATAAGAAGCCCATTTGCCAGAGCTCGGAAAAGTGGTGGCGTCCTTGGGCTTCTCTCTTGACCAAGCCCAAGCTGAGCTTCATCATGTCAAGCTCGAACGGGACCATCTATGGGAAAAGTGGAAGTTGATAGAAATTATCACTCGAACGATGTTATCCGAGCCACCCCAAGAGTCAGTCACCATCACACACCTTACCCTTAGGTCTTATGCGGCTGTTTTAAGGGGTTATGTAACAAATCTCTAGTACTATGTTCATGTACATTATTTTTTTGTATATAATAATGTATATACTTTCTTGTCATTATTGATACATTGTAAATAGTTTTTAAAGTACAAATAGTGTTTTAGTTATTATTTAATTAAGAATTCTATTTTATTAAATTAAGGGATTTTTGAATTAAATAATATTTTAATAAAATATTTTTGTTATTATTATTAAATTAATTTTATTATATATAAATGATCATATAATTTTATGAATGCAATTGTAATTTTTATTAAGGTTTGAAAGCCATTTTTCTCAAAACCCGTGAATTTTCGATAAATGTCAGTTTTTATTTTAAAAGTGAAAATTAACATATTTATAAAATCATTTAGATAAAATAAATGTTATTTATGGAATCATGACGTCGAAATTATCCAACGGTCAATTTTTTATAATTTTCTGAGACAGTCAAATTTTTGGGTAAAAATTAAATACCGTTTAAATATATAATGTGTTTTATGACATCATAATGACCCAATAGTGATGTAATAAAATACTATAAGCTTTATGTTCGGCCAATATATGTTTTACCATTAAAATAATGTGATTTTGGGTTTGTTTTACTTACTTTTCAAATCATTAATGGACCCCTCAAAACTTATTAAACACCTTGTCTTTTTAAATTGTTTTCAATGGGACTGTGACTCACCTCCACATAAAAAACCCCATTATTTTAAGAATTTAGGAATATAGACATATAAAATATTATTTTCCTCTTCCCTTTTCCAAAAACCATGGGAAAAAACCATGGGCTGGTTTTTGGTTTGGATTAATTTAATGTAAGGGGTCCCAAACCTAAATAATAAAGAATTCCTTCACCTTTACTATATAAACCCACCCAAGATCCCACTTCCTCCTCACTCAAAGCCTTTTTAGTTCTTCCAACCTCTGACATGCTCTCTCTAGAATCATCCCAAGGTGACCCAAGCTCCCAAGAAGCCTCTCTCAAGCCTCTCTCTAGCCTTTGGAAGCACACTTCCAAGTAAGGGTTTTTTCTTCCTTTCTCATTTTTGTCCAATTTTCTTCATATTGTTATGCCCTTTTAATTTCAATTATGAATGATGGGTTATGGTTTCAAACCTCCCCCATACTTCCCTCTTATTTTTTAAATGATGGGAGACCCCTTTCCCTCTCATTAAATTCCTCTCATGTACAACTGTTACTATGCCAAAATTCCGAAAGGAACTTCTCTCTCATCTTTTACATTCAAGTAATACATTTGTATCATGAATCTAAATTCCATTAAAATTGTTTGTAAATGAATCTATATTTCCCCCTTACTGTCCATTTCATTTAAATATGATGAGACACCCCTTTATCTCTCATCAACCATTTTTATGGATTCTTATGTCATGCCGTTATGCTGCCAAAATTGCACCGATTTTCTAAGCCAATGCCATTGTGTAGTGAATACCATGCTCATTTCTCCATCAAGGGTATTCACAATTGTGCACATTTACTTATTTATTATAAATTTTCATGTATGAATTCCACATCCCTTTATCATGTAATAAATGATTATGTTTATTTTATCCATGTTTTATGATCCATGTGGCACACTTATGCATGAAATGAAATGTTTAAGAAGGGTGAGCCCTTATAGCGCTCCAATGCATTGGGTAAAGTATAGTATCATGATACGTCATGTAAAATGAGTGTTGAATCATGTTAATTCAAGTGCAATGAGGGTTTACTCATGCTTTATGTGCAATGATGATTTACTCATGCTCTAAGTGCAATAAGCCTTGGCTCATGCTAATTCCATGTTAAGTGTTGTTGTCACATTTCCATGTTATGATTATCATGCTTTATAATGCCTTTATGTTCATGTTTCTCTTGTGATCTATTGATATTACTATTGTCTAAAATTTATTTTACTCCTCATGTATTCCATGTTTATTCCCTTACTGGGCTTTATAGCTCACCCATTTTCTTATGCATGTCCTCAGGTTATCCCATGTAATGCCAAGTACGAGGGAATGTAGTGGTCCTGTAAAGGAAGTTTTCAATAAAGATATTGTACTTAATGTTTTAAGTTGTTATGTAATGATCCTAATCCCAAAATACAATAGACATCTCGATCATCCATGTTTTATAAAGTGAATGGTTTATGTAATAAATCATGTTTAAGTTTGTAACAAAAGTAGGGTTTTCATAGTTGGTATCAGAGGATAGGTTTAGTTATTTTTGGGATTAGGATTAGAAAACCCTAGTAAAGCCTTAGAGAAAAGACTAAGTATAATAAAAACATCTCTAAGTTTTTGTATGTACTGAGTAAGTGGTTTATCAAGAAAATACATCCCTGTCTGGATACGAGCAGGTAGAGGCGGCTCTGGCACAGATGTATCCAAGGGGTAAAACCCGAAAACACCGCTTTGAGCTGGACTCGAACGGGAACTGGTGCATGACAATGGACCTTACTACACTCTTGTTTATGACACTCTCGATGGATATGTTTTGATAAATTCACAAGTTTACTATGAACCCTTATTATGGGAATTAAAAAAAATTCCCCTAAGAATATATGTTAGAAAGTAGATCATGAAAATCTTAGGATGAAGCCTATAGAATCATGAGTTAAGGAAATAAAATTTTATTTTTAAGTCATAAACATTTGTCTTTGGATTACCCTTTATGTGTTACCCCATAACTTTCCTTTTATTCCAGCCAATGGCCGGTAATAGGAGGACTTGGGCTAACAACCGGTGTGAAGATCAATGTGATGACTGTACTAATGAGATGCCCAATCCAATGGGAGTGGGAATCATGAACTTTATCACACTTATCTCTCATCTAAATCAAGCTTTGAATAGAAACACGAGTCAATAGGAACGTCCAAACCCCCCTAAGAAGGAATAAGTCGCTATCGAGAGCTTCATGAGACAAAGGCCTCCTACTTTTAGTGGATCATCCGATCCCATGATTGCTGAACAATGGATCAACTCCATTGAAAAGATCTTCTCTATCCTTCAATGTTCTGAACAAGAGAAGGTTCTCCTGGCATCTTATCGTATGGAGGGCGAAGCGGATCAATGGTGGACGTTGATCAAAAATATAAAGCCTGAGGAGGAGATCGAGGCATTGGAATGGAAGGATTTCCAAAAGATGTTTTTCGATAAATATTTTCCGCACACCCTCCAGCTTAAGATGGAAAGGGACTTCCTTTACCTCAAAAAAAAAGAAGAAGAATCTATTGGAACATACAAGGAAAACTTCACAAGGCTTTCACGATACGCTTACGGCTTTTTCGTTACCCCCGAATGCAAGGTTGACCGCTTCTTTGGTGGGCTAAAGCCTAGCCTGCGGAAAGTATTAGCGATCCGTGACTTCGACAGCTATGAGGAAATTGTCTGATGTGCCCTCAAGGTCGAAATGGAGATTCGGGAATAACAGGGGTATCATGGGTACAAGAATCGTAAGGTGGACTTCAATTTTGGTGGTCCGATGGATAAATCTAATGGTGCTAAGAAGATCTAGCACCCCACTTTCCAAAATTGCGGAAAGAATCACCCTGGAAATTTCCTCAAGGGGACGAGGAAATGCTTTAGGTGTGGAAGAGAAGGGCACCAAGATGTTAACTATCGGAAAGAAATACCCACGGATGTGACAAAGGATAGGAACACTCCGTTCGAACCTCAACGCATTTTTCATTGCTACAAATGAAAAGAACCGGAGCATCTTGCAAATCAGTGCCCTAATCCAAGGGTTTTCGGAGGCAACCAACAACCTCCAAGGCAGCAAGGAAGAGCTTTTTCCATCACTTCTGCTGAAGTGAACCCTAACAACAAATTGGTGACAGGTACTCTAGTTATTCATTCAAGAATAGCGAACGTACTTTTTGATTCAGGTTCTACGCATTCTTTTATATCTCGAAAGTTTAGTAGAACAATCCCAACACCACCAAAAATCATGGAAGTGAAGATATCGGTGAGTATGGAAAATGGGGCAATCATTGCATCCCATGAGTATAAGTCCTCCCCTGTTATAATCTATGGATTGAATTTCCTGGGGAACCTCGTCATACTCCCTCTGGTAGAATTTGATGGATTGGCTTTCCTTATATAGAGCCAACATAAATTGTCACGAGAGGGAAATCACACTCCATATGGAGAATCGACCCCCAATTCTTTACAAGTGTAAGGAGGAAGATGAATCTAATTTGTCTCCATCATCTCAAGCATGGATATTACTACCCTATGAGCATGCGTATCTGGATCAGTTGATTGAGTCCAATGAAGAAATCATCCTTGAAGAAATGCCTATTGTGAGGGAATTCGCTGAAGTCTTTCCCGAGGAACTGCCAGGTCTTCCTCCTAAAAGAGACGCTGAATTATAAATTGAACATATACTAGGAGTGCTACCAATATCCAATACTCCATATATAATGGCTGTCATGTAACTTGAAGAGCTAAAGAAACAACTACAAGAGAATCTAGATAAAGGGTTTATACGCCCAAGTGCTTCACCATGGGGTGCACCTGTCCTCTTCGTCAAGAAGAAGGATGGGTCAATAAGGCTTTGCATCAATTATCGTGAACTTAACAAAATCACGATAAAGAACAAGTATCCTCTACCACAGATCGATGACTTTTTTTATCAGCTGTGTGGATCATAATACTTCACCAAGGTAGATTTGCGGTCAAGATATTATCAATTAAGGGTGAAGAAGGAAGATGTCCCCAAGACTACTTTTCGTACAAGATACATGCACTATGAATTCATAGTAATTCCTTTTGGACTCAACAATGCTCTAACAATATTCATAGACTTGATGAATAATGTCTTTAGAGATTACCTAGACAAATTTGTGGTAGTATTTATAGATGATATTCTAATATACTCCAAAACCAAGGAGGATCATGAGGAGAATTTAAGAGCTGTACTGGAGACTTTGCGCAAGGAGAATCTCTATGAAAAGTACAGAAAGTGTGAGTTCTGGTAGAAGGAAGTCTCATTCTTGGGCCATATCATCACATGTAATGGGATATCTGTGGATCCCTCCAAAATAGATGCAATTGAGGGATGGTTAAGGCCAGTATCGGTAACGGATATTCGTAGCTTCTTGGGGTTATCTGGATATTATCGATGATTTGTGAGAAATTTCTCATGATTTTCCAACCCTCTTACCAAGATAACTCGAAAGGGAGTAATGTTTTCTTAGACTGATTAATGTGAAGAAATATTTAAGAAGTTGAAAAGGAGGATTATCACTGCGCTCGTGCTCACTTTACCCACAAGTTGGGAACTTTTTGTGGTATTCAGTGATGCTTCAAAGAAGGGATTAGGTTGTGTGCTGATGCAGAATGATAAAGTGATATCCTATGCCTCAAGGCCATTGAAAATCCATGAGAGAAATTATCCAACACATGATCTAGGGTTGTCGGTGGTGATATTTGCCTTGAAAATCTGGCGGAATTATCTCTATGGGGATAAATGTGAGATATATACTGACCACAAAAGTCATAAATATATATTCACACAGAGAGAGCTTAATATGCGCCAAAGAAGATGGATAGATCTCATCAAGGATTATGACTGCTCAATACATTACCACCCTGGGAAAGCAAACAAGGTGGCAGATGCCCTAAGTAGAAAGGACCCAACGATTCTTTCAATGATGAGAATTGAGAAGGATCCAATCTTCTTAGACTTGATGAAGATGGACATGGGAATCATAAAGAAGGGGAAATCATCAATCCTTTCACAAATGATTGCTCAACCGTCTATTTTGGAAAGGTTAAAGGATACTCAAAAGAATGATGTGGGAATTCAGGAAAAAGTGGAAGCTATTAAAAAAGGGAAATCCTCGGAGTTTAATGTTAATGAAGAAGGAGATGTACGATTTGGGAAAAGGCTATGTGTTCCATCAATTACGGAGCTGAAGAAGGAACTTTTGGATGATGAACATAGTTCAAATTTCTCTATTCACCCAGGGAGCACAAAGATGTATCGAGATCTCCGAGAAAACTTTTGGTGGGATAATATGAAAAAGGAGATCGCTGAATATACATCAAAGTGCCTGGTGTGCCAGCAAGTGAAGGAAGAGAGGCAGAAGTATAAGGGGATGATTCAACCATTTCCCATACCAGAATGGAAATGGGAGAACATCACCATGGACATTGTCACCAGACTTCCGAGGATATCCAAAGGCAACAATGCAATCTGGGTTGTTGTGGATCGCCTTACAAAGACTGTACACGTCATTTCTATTCGGGAGGATTTCTCTATGGATAAACTGGCACGAATATATATCAGGGAAGTGGTAAGGCTTCATGGAGTGTCAATATCTATTGTGTCTGACCGAGATCCAAGATTCACCTCTATGTTTTGGAAGAGTCTTCAAAAAGCTCTGAATACTGAACTGATCTTTAGTGAGGCCTATCATCCTCAAACTGATGGCCAATCCGAGCGGACTATCCAAACACTTGAGGATATGTTGAGAGTGTGCTCAATGGACTTTAAAGGAGGATGGGATCAACATCTTCCTCTGGTTGAGTTGTCTTATAATAACAGTTTCCACTCAAGCATCCAAATGGCACCATATGAAGCCCTGTATGGGAAAAGGTGTAGAACACCGGCATGTTGGGATGAGGTCGGTGAACGTAAGATACTTGGACCAGAAATGGTCGAGGAAATGGTGGAGAAGGTGAAAACCATTCAGCAGCATATCAAGCACTACTACACCTTGGCCTTTTATCATCACTAAAAACCGAAATTAACAGCGCTAGAAAAGCGTTGTTAATGCTAACGTAGATAAAGGGGGGGTCCCCTTTATCGGCGCTCCGAAAAGCACTGATAAATGGGACCTTTATCAGTGCTAAAAAAGTCACTGATAAAGTACCCCCTTTATCAGCACTTTTTTAGCGCCTATAAAGGTCGCTTATATCAGCGCTTTTCGGAGCGCGGATAAAGGGGGTCCTTTATCAGCGCTCTTATAGCGCTATTAAAGGTGTCCTTTATCAGAGCTCAAAAAAGCACTGATAAAGGCACCATCGCCTGCACCTGGAAAATAGAACCTGCACACCTGCACACCTGCAAAAACCAGAATACCTGCACAAAGTAGCACATGCACACCTGCACAAAATAGCACCCGCACACAATATTTTGATAGACAACGGTATATACATTTACTTCACATCATGAATACAAAAAAAACACTGCTATATACATTTCAAACATTGTTTTACATGGTTACAATTACAATTATTCAACAACAGTTATAAACATTCATGTTTTATCCTTTGATATCCGTGATCTGCTCTCAAAAATTGTCGTCCACGGTATTTGTTGCCAAACAAAGCATCCGAACTCAAGGAAAAAATTCACCTATATATGAAAACAAATATTATGTTAGTAATGCAATAATGAAATAAATTAAAATAGTAAAATGAAAGAATACATTAATATGGAAATGTGAAACTAAAATATAAAATTTTAAATTCAAATGTTTTCATTCTGATAACAATGAAAGGGAATAATGTAAAATCAATATGTTTTTTGATGATTTATCTCATTTAATAAATAATGATTCTTTATCTAATGAAAAGATTTACCATTCACACTGTGCATCGGATTGAGGTGCGTTCGATTCGTACACATCACAAATGACACATGGATTTTTTCCTAAAGTTTCAAAACAATCCGAACACATTTGCTCGGTATTCCGTATGTAAGTAGTGTTGTTTTATAAAGTTTATGTCAATTTCAAACTAATATCACACACTTTTCACCATATCGGTCACACCATGCTTCGGATTGAGGTACGGTCGATTCGTACATGTCACAAATGACTCATGGATCATTGTCCTAAATTATCAAAACAACCTCAATGCATTTGCTCGGTTTTTCATATGCCACTTGTGTTGTTTTCTAAAGTTTATGTCAATTTGAAACTGATATCAGACACTTTTATCCATACCGGTCACACCGTGCGTCGGATTGAGGTTCTTCGATTTGAAAACATCAAAAATGACTCATGGATATTTTTTATAAAGTATCAAAACAGCCTGAACGCATTTGCTCAGTTTGTTGTATGTCACTTGTGTTGTTTTCTAAAGTTTATGTCAATTTGAAACTGATATCAGACACTTTTATCCATACTGGTCACACTGTGCGTCTAATTGAGGCGTGGTCGATTCATACACGTCACAAATGACTTATGTATCATTTTCCTAAAGTATCAAAACAATCTGAATGCATTTTATTGGTATTTCGTATGTCAGTAGTGTTGTTTTCTAAAGTTTATGTCAATTTGAAACTGATATCAGAAACTTTTAGCCATACCGGTCACACCGTGCATCGGATTGAGGTGAGGATGATTCTTACATGTCAAAAATAACTCATGGATCATTTTACTAAAGTATCAAAACAATCCAAATGCATTTTCTCAGTTTTCCGTATGTTAATTTTGTTGTTTTCTAAAGTGTATGTCAATTTGAAACTAATATCAGACACTTTTAGCCATACCGGTAACACTGTGCATCTAATTGAGGTGAGGTCAATTCATACATGTCAAAAATGTCTCATGGATTGTTTTCCTAAAGTATCAAAACAATCTGAATGCATTTTCTCAGTTTAACGTATGTCAGTAGCATTGTTTTCTAAAGTTTATGTCAATTTAAAACTGATATCAGACACTTTTATCCATACCGGTCACACCATGCATTGGATTGAGGTTCGGTCGATTCTTAAACGTCAAAAATGATTCATGGATCATTTTCCTAAAGTATCAAAACAATCCGAATGCGTTTTCTTAGTTTTCCGTATGTCACTTTTGTTTTTTTCTAAAATTTATGTCAATTTGAAACTGATATTAGACACTTTTAGCCATACCGGTCACATTGTGCATCGGATTGAGGTGTGGTAGATTCTTACACGTCACAAATGACTCATGTGTTTTTTTTCCTAAAGTTTCAAAACAATCCGAACGAATTTTCTCGTTATTCCGTATGTCGGTAGTGTTGTTTTCTAAAGTTTATGTCAATTTGAAACTGATATTAGATACTTTTAGCCATACCGGTCACACCGTGTGTCAGATTGAGGTGAGGTTAATTTTTAAACGTCACAAATGACTCATGGATTGTTTTCCTAAAGTATAAAAACAATCTGAATGCGTTTTCTCAGTTTTTCGTTTGTCACTTGTGTTGTTTTCTAAAGTTTATATCAATTTGAAACTGATATCAGACACTTTTAGACATACCGGTTACACCGTGCATTGGATTGAGGTGCGGTAAATTCATAAACATCACAAATGAATCATGGATCATTTTCCTAAAGTATCAAAACAACCCTAATGCATTTTCTTAGTTTTCCATATGTCACTTTTGTTGTTTTCTAAATTTTATGTCAATTTGAAACTGATATCAGACACTTTTAGCCATACCGCTCACACCGTGCATCAGATTGAGGTGCGGTTGATTCATACACATCAAAAATGACTCATGGATCGTTTTCCTAAAGTATCAAAATAATCCAAATGCGTTTGATCAGTTTTTTGTATGTCACTTGTGTTGTTTTTTAAAGTTTATGTCAATTTGAAACTGATATCAGACACTTTTATCCATACCGGTCACACCATGTATCGGATTGAGGTGCGGTCGATTCATACACATCAAAAATGATTCATTTATTGTTTTCCTAAAGTATAAAAACAACCTGAATGAATTTTCTCGGTTTGTCTTATGTCACTTGTGTTGTTTTCTAGAGTTTATGTCAATTTGAAACTGATATCAGACACTTTTATCGATAACGGTCACACTATGCATCGGATTGAGGTGCGGTCGATTATTGCATGTCAAAAATGACTTATGTATCGTTTTCCTAAAGTACAAAAACAATCCGAACATGTTTGCTCTGTATTCCGTATGTCAGTAGTGTTGTTTTCTAAAGTTTATGTCAATTTGAAACTGATATCAGACACTTTTATCCATACCGGTCACACCGTGCATCGGATTGAGGTTTGGTCGATTCGTACATGTCATAAATGACTCATGGATTGTTTTCATAAAGTATCAAAACAATCCGAACGTGTTTGATCAGTTTTCTATATGTCACTTGTGTTGTATTTTAATGTTTATGTTAATTTGAAACTGATATCAGATACTTTTAACCATACCGGTCACAACGTGCATCGGATTGAGGTGCGGTCGATTCATACACATCAAAAATGACTCATGGATAGTTTTACTAAAGTATCAAAACAATCCAAACGTGTTTTATCAGTTTTCTGTATGTCACTTTTGTTGTTTTCTAAAGTTTATGTCAATTTGAAACTAATATTAGACACTTTTAGGAATATCGGTCACACCATGCGTCAGATTGAGGTGTGGTCGATTCATACACGTCAAAAATGACTCATGTATCGTTTTACTAAAGTATCAAAACAATCATAATGCGTTTGCTCAGTATTCCATATGTCAGTAGTGTTGTTTTCTAAAGTTTATCTCAATTTGAAACTGATATCAGACACTTTTATCCATACTGGTCACACCGTGTGTCGGATTGAGGTGAGGTCGATTCTTACACGTCAAAAATAACTCATGGATCATTGTACTAAAGTATCAAAACAATCCGAATGCATTTTCTCAGTATTCCATATGTCAGTAGTGTTTTTTTCTAAAGTTTATGTCAATTTGAAACTGATATCAGACACTTTTAGCCATACTGGTCACACCGTGCATCGGTTTGAGGTGCGGTCAATTATTACACATCAAAAATGACTCATGGATTGTTTTCCTAAAGTATCAAAACAATCAGAATGCATTTTCTCAGTATTACATATGTCAGTAGTGTTCTTTTCTAAAGTTTATCTCAATTAGAAATTGATATCAGACACGTTTAGTCATACCGGTCACACCGTGCATCAGATTGAGGTGTGGTCGATTCTTACATGTCACAAATGACACATGGATCATTTTCCTAAAGTATCAAAACAATCCAAACGTTTTTGATCGGTTTTCGGAATGTCAATTGTGTTGTTTTATAAAGTTATGTCAATTTCAAACTGATATCAGACACTATTATCCATGTCGGTCACACCGTGCATCATACTGAGGTGAGGTTGGTTTTTACACGTCACAAATGAATAATTTATCATTGTTCTAAAGTATCAAAACAATCCGAACACGTTTGCTCGGTTTTCTGTATGTCACTTGTGTTGTTTTCTAATGTTAATGTCAATTTCTAACTGAGTAGTAGGAATTCACTAATCTAAGGATATGAAATATAAGAAAGGGAGATCATAGATTCTCAATAAGTGTAAACAAGGGAGATATAAATGATCATATAAAGATAACATAAGTATCAGTAATTCACCTTCACTGTCCTATTTGTTTACATTCTTCCATCAGGTACGCTACCCAATCATTTATAAACACATTTATATCATCTTCTGAATAGGAGTTTTTGCGACAGTCATAGTAGTACTGAAAAAATATAAATACACAAAGGATTAATAATTATTTTAAATTAAGTAGTAATTATTTTCAAAAATACCTCTTCAGGGATGCTAGTTTGTTCATGAAATATGATCTCTTTCATAAATTTACAAACATAATAACTGTAGTCCTTTTTGTTTGTTTTTTTCAGACACTGCAGAAACATCAAGAAAAATAAGTAATTTGTTTTGATATGTATTTGGATAGTGAAATATAATTATATATACCCAGATACTTCTCCATTTGTAGATCTTGTGGGAATTGTCGTCCTTATGCCCTGTATTCATTCTAGCCTTTAGATGATATTCATACACCGCCATATCATAACAAAATCCTCATTAAAAGATAATATAAATTATATTACTAGATATTTAGTTCTAAAATGTTAGATCTAGTGTATTATGAATTGAAAATCGCCATCATGTGTGGTCGGTTTGTTGGATATCCATTTAGTGAATCCAGAAAATAAATCTTTGGAGTAACCAAATTGACTGCTATGAGCATCCAATGTTCCCTAAAAACACAAAAAGGAATAATTAGTGATAGAAATGAAAATATAATTGATATGATTAAAATTTAGAGTTTTACCTCTGCAATATTGGTATTAAAAAGATTTGGTCAGTAGTAATTCTTCTTTGAAACGTTTTGAGAAGATTTGACATTAATTCATCCTGAAAATCAGAATCTATTTCTTCTTGTTGTGTAGAAATGGTGTGAGGACTAAAAAGTCAAAATTTGTATTCATGGGAAAATCCCTTTAATTGTTTTTTCATACATACTCCTGTGAAAAATATGAAATGTATTTAGCCATAATTATCATAGTATATCAGCTTCTGTAAAATCAAATCATGAGAACATACCTCATGCATACATTTATAATTGAGGCGCCTAGCCAGTCGTATGTGATGATCTCAACAATAGCATCAGCACTAACAAAATATAATGTTTCCTCTCCATACATATATTTTTCACAAACAATTGTGTGACTCTTTCCGCCTATCATTTTCATATCCACATGAGCTTGCAATGATATTAAATGTAGATATAGAACGGTCGGGGTGAATGCGATCTCAGTAGATCATTTTGATCGGTTGGTTGATCCTTTGGAGCTGCTCTTTCGTTTTAGCTCCTCCGTTTTTTCCTTCTGTAATAACATTCATCGGTTCAGAAATTTTCTAATTTAATGTTAAAGGTTCTTCTTGAAAAATGAATTGGAAATGAATACCTCCTAGTCGACATGTTTTTTTACAAGATTCGACGGCCATGCAACAAATGTTCAAACATCTTTTTCTACCATATGAATGTCGTCATCATCATTTGGCATGGGTAGATCAGCGCTCAACTCATGAGCTACATTAATTAACACTTTGACATGACTGGTTGGATGTGTTCTGGAGTGTAGCGTGTCATTCTGCATATGAAACACCGTAGCCCTTGCTACAAGGCGATGGGTGATAGTTGATAGATATAAATCACAATCATTTTCACCCTATAGAATATCATTACAAGAAATGTATCAGTGTTTATGTGATTCACATTTCATAGAAAAAAATATTAGAACATTGATTACCTCGGTTAAGTTAGGTATTTAAGGGGAATGGCTCACCTCAAAGCTGGTGGGGGTGGGGTGGGATCTTCTCGTGTGGGTTGTTCTTGAGTTGTTTGTTCTCTTCTCCTATCCTCCATCAAAGTTTCTAGCATCTCTCCCTGACTTTGGAATTTTTCTTCAGGGTAGCTACTCTATCTCTCATTACTTGCAATTCTTTATTTTTTTCATCCTCTTGTTTTTTTTCTGAAAATATGTCAGGGGTGACACCCCAAAACCCACACCTCTGACGCGGCCATACTGTTCTGGCTGTTTCAAGGCTGCTGAAAGTATGTTTGCATCCGGTGTGGGTGTTGTTGATTCCTATGACTATGTCAAATAGAAAATATGGAAAATTAAGTAATCATCATTATGTAATAGCGATTTAAAGCAAAACAAGTTTATATTATGTCATACTTACACATGTTTCCCACACTTTTTGTGTGTTTTCATCTACCAGTTTCCCTTCTTTATTAACACGAGCCTCCTTCCATAGCACATGGCGTGGAATTGAAGTGGCTTGGGATTTTGCTTCATCAATATGCATATAAACATAGAAACATGGTTATAGTGTTGTTTTATGTCATATAAAATTATTACAGTACTTTTATAATACGTACCAATTGTTTTTCAATTGAAGCGTACCCCAGCCTTGCTTTACGGTAGAGGTACGCTGGTTTTGCTGCCTGTTCTTTATTTTCAGCACTCAGTTGTTGTTTCATAAATAAAAACATGTCAATCAACGTGATGAATACAAGCAACGTTGCACAATTTGTAACCAAACACAATGTACCTGAAAAGTTTGTTCCACATGACGGTTGCAAAACGCATCCCACGCTCCTTAGGATATCAAGTGTGCATAAAGAGGAGGCTGGTGCGGCTTGATTTTCCTTTCAACATCTTTTAGATGATGTTTCATTAAAATGGTGAGAAAGCCTCTATGAATCCTTCCTTCCAGTCTTAATACATATTCTTTGTGCGAAACATCTACTATAAATTCACTCTGCAAGAGATGATGAATAGTTAGTCAATATTTCAGTATTTTATTTTATTTTATTTTAATAAATTAAATAAATGATATCGTAATGTTACTGTAATATCTTCCCACATTAATGTTTTCATCCCGCTGACAACATGGTTCCACGACTCTACATCAATTGGCATGGGTTTCCGAGTGACGATTCCAATGTAGCTACTAAACATGGCTTTGTTGGGGTTTACATGTTGGCCTCATTTATTCCATCCCACCTCATATTTGATACCTTTTGCTTTTGCCTTAAGTATTTTGGCTAAAACAGTCAAACTACGACGCACCTATTTTTTTTATGTCGTCGGGGTTTCATCACCTACCATTTTCTCAGTTTCTGCATCATCATTATGTTTCTCTGAAGCGCTAGAATCACCACTGGGACCAACTACAACAGGTTGAGAGACCTGTTGTACCTCAGAAGTGGGACCAGCTGCAACAGGTTGAGAGACATGTTGTGTCTCGGGATTGGGTGCATCAGCAGGTGAAGAAGTCATTATCTGTATAACTAGTTTAACATTTAATTTAGATCACATAAAATCAGCAGCGAACAGATGATAACATAATGTAACACAATCTATATTACAATAAAAAAGTAACCTGATTATTGAACTCTATTTTTTTTTTAAAGGCTGAAGGGATTTGACCCCTCTCTCAACTACCCATATCCCTTCATTGTGGTCTCCTCTGACATACAAAATGTCGTCTACATTGGGACCACTGCAAAATTATTGTGAAGCCCCAATGAAAGGGTCATCTTCCATTGAATTTTCATCTGACCCTTCAGCTGTTTTGGTCGATAACAAAACGATTGACCAGTTTTGGTTTGCAGGATCTGAAACATAAAATACTTGTACTGCCTGTGATGCCATTATAAACGGTTTGTCTTTCTCCCCTTCCTTACTGAAATCAACTTTCACAAATCCCAAATCATCTATTTTAATAGCACTTCTGTTATCAACCCACTTGCATTGAAATATCAAAACTTGAAATTCCGTATAATCCAACTCCCATATTTTTTTGATGATTCAAAAGTATGACATATTCGCATAAATTGACTCTGGATTTTCATCTGACTTCTTAAAAAATATGATCTAGAAACCATCCAATAAACTATTGATTATGTGTATCTGATATCCATTTTTCATCCCTAGATGGATTCAAATGCCTAATAATTTCTTTGTGGATTTCAACATATGGGTCAATGTCGAAACTACTATGCAAAACATAATGGTGGGCCTGCTCCCGATTTTTAATATTGATTGTAACAACCTGTATTCTAGAAATTCCTTCACCCTCAAGCCGCCCAGTGTGACGAGATTTCGGTAGGCCAATTATTTCTACACTAAACAAGTATTTGGTACAGAATTCAACAGCTTCCTCAACAATATATCGCTCTATAATACAACCCTCTGGCCGACTTCGATTTTTGACATACCCTTTCAAAATCTTCATATATCATTCATTGGGGTACATCTACTTGTAATGTACAGGACCACATAGTCGAATCTCTCTCACCAAGTGGACCGTCAAATGAACCATCATATTAGAAAATTAAGGTGGGAAGAACATTTCTAATTCACATAATATGACGGCAATTTATTTTTCCATAGTTGGAAATTTTGTCGGGTCTATAACTTTGCTGCATATATCTTTGAATAAGAAACACAGTTTCGTTAATGTATGGCAGACATTCTTAGGCAAAATGCAACGTAAAGCAATTGTAATGAGATCTTTCATCAAAACATGACAGTCATGTGATTTCAGACCTTTTAACTTCAAGTATCTCATTAACACAAGGTTACTGATATTTGACAAATACCACTCTGGAACCTTTACATCATTCAATAAATTGAAAAACTGATATCTCTCCTACCTTGAAACAGTGTAAGTAGTAGGAGGAAGAAATGTTCATTTGTCACCCTTCACTGGTGCCAACTCTTCTCGTATTCACATCTCAACCATGTCCGGCCTAGCCTTAATTACATCTTTTGTTTTTCCAGATGTATTTAGAAACGTGCCGATGACACTATCAAATACATTTTTTTCTACATGCATAACATCAAGAAAATGTCTGACATAAAGACAATTCTAGTATTGTAATTCAAAAAAAATTGATCTATTTTTCCAACCGATTTTCGTAAGGTTTTTCGAAGCCGGTTTACCAAAATTAGTGTCCACATTTTTAACTTTCTCAAACAATTGATCACCTGTTAGTGGAGATGGTGTTGTATGTTCTTTTGAACTTCCATCAAATGATCTTGTCCAAGAACGGTACTTATATCGTCATGGTATAAATCTGTGATGTCCTAGAAACATGGTTTTCGATGAATGTTTCAACCTAGTTGATTGTGTACCTTGTTCGCAAATGGGACAGCCTTGAGTTCCTTTAATGCTATATCCTGACAAATTTCCATAAGAAGGGAATTCATTTATCATCCCATACAACATGACTCTCAAAGTGAAATATTCCTTTCTGTAAGAATCATACAATGTAACACCTGAATCCCACAATAATTTCGAATCTTCGATCAATGGAGCTAAATTAACATCAATATCATTACCCGGTTGTTTTGGTCCTGATATATTCATAGATAACATGATCTATTTTCATTTCATGCATAACCACAGTGGTAAGTTATAATTTATCAACATAACTGGCCATGTATTGTGACTGTTTCTTTGAAAACCAAAAGGATTCACTCCATCTGTAGATAACGCAAGACGAAGGTTTCTCGACTTGTTTCCAAATTCAGGATACTCATGATTGATTCTCTTCCACTGAGGAGAGTCTGCTGGGTGACATAGTATCCCATCTTTAATTCTTGTATCTGTATTCCATGTTAATTTTTTTGCAGTCTCCTCACTTTCATATAGGCGCCTAAACCTTGGAATGATTGGAAAGTATCATACAGCTTTAGTAGGACTGGATTCATCTTTCTTGTATCGAGAAGCACCACACTTTGGGCATTTTTTAAGTGATTTTTGGTCCTTAAGAAACAATATATAGTCATTCGGTCAGGCGTGTATTCTTTCAGATATCATACCCATCGAGCGTAGCATTCATTTGGAATCATATGTTTGGCTCAGGAGCACATTGTCTTCTGAGAGCATTTCATTCATGAGAGCAAGCAGTTTCATAAAACTGGCATCACTCCACCCGTTGTCTACTTTCAAATAATACAGCTTCAGTACGGCTGAAAATGCTGTATATTTAGTGCAACTAGCATACAGTGGTGTCTTTGCACAACTTTTTAACTTCTCAAACAATTTTGGGCAATCACGAAGTTCATCTTCGACGGTCCTTGTCATTTCCTCAATATGATCTCCATCATCATTCACATCTTTAATCACTTCCCCCATATGGTCATATTCATTGTTCATGTTTGTAATCATATCAGATGATCCATAAAACGTAGTGTCATCCCAGTCACTACCTACATTCATTGTTTCCCTGTGCTTATTCCAACATGTATAACTCCGATCTATACCGTGACAGATCAAGTGTTCTTCCAACTCCTCTGGACTAATTGTTTTTTAATAACAATAGCGTAAACACGAACAAAGGATTTTAGAAGGGTCACATGCATGATCTTTTGCAAAAAGGATAAACTCTTTCACGCCTTCTTCATACTCTTTTGTCAACCGATTGGCATTAATCCATTCTTTATTTATATTCATCCTATTTGAAATCAATAGGATGAGTATATAGGTTAGGGGAGAAGGAATATGAGTATAATTTAGATAAAAAACTAGATACTTCAAAAATGGTGGGGGCGTGCTCATTAATAGCAAATCTTGGGTGGTTCTTGGGATTCATCCAATCTCTTCCTCTCTTCGATCCCCCTGATGAGGGGTGGTTCTTGGGAGTTTTTTATAGTGAGTTAGTTAGTTTTTCCCTCATACTTCCTCAATTAGTATTATCCTTTATTTTCCTATAATTTGGGATTATTTTAACTAGGATTTATGTAATGATTTCACTATATCATCTTCAAATCAATTCAGATGATGTAAATTTTGATTGTATTGGCTAGAGGTTATCCTTGTATGATGAACGCACCATGTTTTGTGTGGTTTAGGTGGTGTTGTGTGTCCCAATGAGTTTTTAAAAGATTATTCCTAATGATATTAAGGTGAATAATTAATTATAAGTATCTATAATTAATTATTTGGGAATTTTGCCTTGAGATTGGGTCTCAATCATTGATACAAGATTAGATAAGGCATGTATAGTCTTGGTTGAGGATAAGTTGATCTTGGTGAGGGGGTTACTCCATTTTTTGAGGTAGGTAGACCCTATAATACAAAACCATGTTCCAATTTATGCATTATTGTTCATTAATGCATGAGAATATGTGTTCCAGTGAAAGGGATAGAAATCAAGAGCAACCAAGTTAAATAAATAGGGTGTTTTTGATCCACCAAGAGATAGAGTGAGAGTTCTATTCAATGTTTGTGATTTTTTTATCATCTAGAGATTATGTCTCCACGGAGTAGTTGTTTTTATGAAAGGATCGGGTTTGGTATGAGTTCTGTATAGCCTAGTTAGGTTTTCTAAGGCTATTTGATTAGAGTCTTAGGCCTAAAGAAGATGGATCATATAGTTTTATATCTCATGTATGATGAGGAACACCCTCTTAAGGATATATAAGAGTCATGGTGTGATAATATTATGTGAGATATAGAAATGGGGATATATATAAACCAAATAGAGCACACAACAAAACCATGAGGATCCATAAGCATAGAATATAAAGAATACATAAACATGATCCATATACAGCGTCAACTGAACAAAAAAGAAACTAAAAATAGAGATAGAATAAATCAGAACCCGACCAGATATCCTAGTGACCTTTGGGTTACCACTACCTATAAGACCAACCTGCTTTAAAGGAAACCTAAACAAGAAACCCAAACCTAAAAATAACTTGGGTCTACTGATGCCGAGTGTCACAAGTAGGGTGTGAGCATAAAACAACTTAGTAGGTAAGCACCACAGAATCCATACATTACCTTTCCTAAAATAATACGAAAACACTAGTTTGAAATATATTTATAAAATAGGTTTTAATCATTTAAAGAACCAATACATATTTTTTAGAAAATCAATTTTCAAAACATATCACGACTTCCCTTTTAAAAATAGATATCTAGTTTAAAAAATGATTTCAAAATTAAATATAAGAATCCAAACAAGGTGATCACAGAGCCATGATGAAATTAATTGAAACAATAAAAGTAGAAAAATACTGGAAAAGTAGATAACCAAAGTGCAGAAAAATAAATAAGAACATATAGATAGGTAATCATTAGAATTACTTAAACATACCTAGAATAAATCCCTAGACTTACTAGGTTCAGACTCACCTGCCGACATATGGTGTACCTCCATAGTAAGCAACCAACATTGATTCTCTATTATAGTAGTATACCAGATAATGAAGAGGCCATCACATGCACGGTATAAACCAATAACACACAAGTGCCAACTGGGCCTATACATCACATGAGTTTCAAAACCGATTTCCAAAACACCACAAAATACCAATAGATCATTAAAATTTACAAATAAAATTCCATTTTCAAAACCAAGGGGAAAACACCATGTAAGCTCTAATGATTCCAAACTGGCCTTTATGCCATTTAGAAACCAAACCACACCACAATAATCCAAACATACCTAGATTTAGGGAACACATTTGAAACTAAATTTGAAATTTGGGAACCAAGGATCCATTTTTGAAACATTGGGGTTTTATAAGAACCATTTAAAAGGAAGAGGGATAAGGAAAATAAGGAGGAAAGGAGGGAAATTGTTTTGAAATCCAGGGTTTAAAGTGAGCATCATTTTATAAAGCCATTATCATTTGTGTACCAATCGATATTTGCACCCTGTGCACGTATGAATATGCCTACATCCAATACTTCACTTATGGAGGCCAAAATAATACAAAAAATTCTAATTAAATAAACACAAGGGGAATTATAATTAACCACAAGGGTTCACACAATGAACCAAATCATAAAAGGCACTAAAACCCACTCAAAAAGATCAATTCACAAGTAAACCAACCGTAATTGGGGAGAGCTAATCAAGATCAAACAAGTAACCAACCACATATACATGTGTCACACACACAAGCATCACACACAATAATCACTCCAAATCATAATTAATCTCAATATTGACAATAAATGCAAACATAATTAATTCATGAAAATTCAATTTTACTCAACTTAAGGAGGAGGACCCGGTGGAGGAGGAGAAGGAGGTGTCGACAGTGGAGGCACCGGAGGCAGCAGAGGCAGCGCGGAGGCAGCAGAGGTAGCAGAGGCAGCTCGGAGGCAGCAGAGGCAGCAGAGGAGGAGGAGGAGGAGGAGGAGGAGGAGGAGCAGGAGGAGGAGGCCGCAGTGGAGGAGGAGGAGCAGGAGGAGCCGCGGTGGAGAGGAGGCAGTGGAGTAGGCGGAGGAGGAGGAGGAGGAGGCACCGGTGGAGGAGGAGGAGGAGGAGGAGGCCGCGGTGGAGGAGGATGAGCAGTGGCAGAGAGGAGGCTGCGGCGCAGGAGGAAGAGGGGGATCCGTGATGGAGGAGGAGAAGTAGGCATCGTAGGAGAAGGAGGAGGCGGCGGCCACGGCAGAGGAGGAGGCGGTAGTGGCGGTAGCGGCGGAGAGGAGGCAGCGGCACATAGGAGGGCTTCTGCGAAAGCATGACAGGGTATGGGGAGGAGGAAGAGGACTCAATGGATTTTATAAATTCCACGTGGACCTTTATCAGCGCTAGTAAAAAGCGCTGATAAAGGGTGTATTTATCAGTGCTAAAATAAAAAGCGCTGATAAATACCACCTTTATCAGTGATTTTTTAGCGCTGATAAAGGTCGGACTTTATCAACGCTTTTCTAGCGCTGATAAAGAGTGACTTTATCAGCGCTTTTCATTTTAGCACTGATAAAGACACTCTTTTTCTGCACTTTTGTAATGCTAATAAATACGTAGTTTATCAGCGCTAATAAAAGCACTGATAAATGTATCAATTTAAGAATTTCTTTATATTATTATATATTTATTTAACTATAAATATATATATATATCTATTTATACTTATAAAATTATTTTAAAGGTATATTTATATATATATCATTGAAAATATAATAAAATATATATTTATTTTTTAAATATAATTTAATTTTAATTATAAGTGTACATTTTTTATAACATATATATTATATGGGTAACATAATGAATTATAATATATAAATGAACATTATTCAATATGCACATATATATACGCGTGCATGATATATTCATTGGAAAACACATATATATACACGCATGTATGATATTCATTGACCCCAATTCATTGGAAAACACATATATATTCAATAATTTCAATTATACATATATATTAGAATGCATTATATATTTACAAATAAAACAAATACATTAAATATAAAGAAATATAATAAATATATATTAAATATAGTGAATTAATAAATCTAATAAATATAATGAATTAATAAATCTAATAAATATATAATGAATTAATAAATCTAATAAATATATAATGAATTAATAAATCTAATAAATATATAATGAATTAATAAATCTAATAAATATATTTATTATTAATCTTATAATTATATAATTATATATATATATATAGTTATTTAATTATATATATAAATACGTAGTTTATCAGTGCTAATAAAAGCGCAGATAAATGTATAAATTTAAAGAATTTCCTTATATTATTATATATTTATTTAACTCTAAATATTTATATCTCTATTTATACTCATAAAACTATTTGAAAGGTATATTTATATATATCATTGAAAATATAATAAAATATATATTTATTTTTTAAAAATAATTAAATTTTAAGTGTACATTTTATATATATATATTTTATGGGTAACATAATGAATTATAATCTATAAATTAACATTATTCAATATGCACATATATACACATGCATATGTATGATATATTCATTGACCCCAATTCATTGGAAAACACATATATATATACGTATGTATGATATTGAAAACAATTAATTTCAATTATACATATATATTAGAATGCATTATATATTTATAAATAAAAAAATACATTAAATATAAAAAATATATAATAAATATATATATTAAATATAATGAATTAATAAATCTAATAAATATAATGAATTAATAAATCTAATAAATATATAATGAATTAATAGATCTAACAAATATATAATGAATTAATAAATCTAATAAATATATATAATATTAATCTTATAATTATTTAATTATCTATGTATATTTAGTTATAACATGTATTTTTTATTTAATGTATACAATAAATATTATCAGCGCTAATAAAAGCACTGATAAAGGGATATTTAAAGCGCTGAAAAAGGGTACCCCTTTATCAACGCTGATAAAGGCAGGCGCTTGCCTTGCCTAGTTTTGTGGTAGTGAAGGCAGCCCAGAGTCAATAGAAGAGTTATGCAGATAATCATCGACGAGACCTTGAGTTTAATGTTGGAGACATGGTTTTTCTACGCATATCTCCATGGAAGAAGGTCATGAGATTTGGAAAGAAAGGGAAGTTAAGTCCAAGGTACATCAGCCCCTTTGAGATTCTTGATCGTGTCGAGGTTGTGGCTTATCGACTAGCACTTCCACCTACCATGGCCAAAGTACATGATGTCTTTCATGTATCCCTCTTAAGGAAGTACATACCGGACCCTTCACATGTAATCTCTTCTGAGGTGGTACAGTTGGAGGATGATCTTTCTTATGAGGAGAAACCAGTGAAGATCTTAGATCATAGAGAAAAAGTTCTACGAAATAAGATAATGCCCCTCGTCATGGTGTTGTGGCGAAACCACGAGTTTGAAGAAGCGACTTGGGAATCGGAGGAAATTATGAAGCTGAGTTACCCACATCTGTTTTAGTGTGGAAAAAGGAAATTTTGAGGGAGAAATTTCTTAAGGGGGGAATATTGTAACGACCCAAAGTTTCATTAATGGAAAATCCCTCTTGATCTAATTAAATGTCTCTTTATGTAAAATTTTTATATAAAATGTCAACTTCTTTGGTTTTATGTTAAGAATTATGACTGTTTCTTTTATAGCCGTTAAAAAGTGATCACATGATTAGTATAAATATAGGGCTTTAACAAATCCAATTTACTCAGACAAAAGAAGCGATGGCCCCATCCAGTAGAATTGCTCTATACAAAGCCCATTTTTCGGAGCTTAGAAAAGAGGTGGCATCCTTGGGCTTCTCTCTTGACCAATCCCAAGCTGAGCTTCATCATGTCAAGCTCGAACGGGACCATCTACGGGAAAAGTAGAAGTTGATAGAAATTACCACTCGAAAGATGTTATTCGAGCCACCCCAAGAGTCTGTCACCATCGCACACCTTACCCTTAGGTCTTATGTGGCTATTTTAAGGGGTTATGTAACAAATCTCTAGTACTATGTTCATGTACATTATTTTTTTGTATATAATAATGTATATACTTTCTTGTCATTATTGATACATTGTAAATAGTTTTTAAAGTACAAATATTGTTTTAGTAATTATTTAATTAAGAATTATATTTTATTAAATTAATGGATTTTTGAATTAAATAATATTTTAATAAAATATTATTGATATTATTATTAAATTAATTCTATTATATATAAATTATCATATAATTTTATGAATGCAATTGTAATTTTTATTAAGGTTAGAAAGCCATTTTTCTAAAAACCCGTGAATTTTAGATAAATGTCGGTTTTTATTTTAAAAGTGAAAATTAACATATTTATAAAATTATTTAGAGAAAATAAATGTTATTTCTGGAATCAGGACGTTGAAATTATCCAATGGTGAATTTTTCATAATTTTCTGATACAGCCAAATTTTTGGGTAAAAATTAAATACCGTTTAAATATATAATGTGTTTTATGACATCATAATGACCCAATAGTGATGTAATAAAATACTATAAGCTTTATGTTCTGCCAATATATGTTTTACCATTAAAATAATTTGATTTTGGGTTTGTTTGACTTACTTATCAAAGCATTAATGGACCCCTCAAGACTTATTAAACACCTTGTCTTTTTAAATTGTTTTCCATGGGAGTGTGACTCACCTCCACATAAGAAACCCCATTATTTTAAGAAGTTAGGACTATAGACTTCTAAAATATTGTTTTCCTCTTCCCTTTTCCAAAAACCATGGGCAAAAACCATGGTCTGGTTTTTTGTTTGGATTAATTTAATGTAAGGGGTCCCAAACCTAAATAATAAAGAATTCATTCACCTTTCCTATATAAACCCACCCAAGATCCCACTACTTCCTCACTCAAAGACTTTTTAGTTATTCCAAACTCTTCCCTGCTCTCTCTATATCCTCCCAAGGTGCCCTAAGATTCCAAGAAGCCTCTCTCAAGCCTCTCTCTAGCCTTTGGATGCACACTTCCAAGTAAGGGTTTTTTCTTCCTTTCTCTTTTTTTCCCAATTTGCTTCATATTGTTATGCCCTTTTAATTTCAATTATGAATGTCGGGGTTTGGTTTATCACCTCCCCCATACTTCCCTCTTATTTTTTTAATGATGGGATACCCCTTTATCTCTCATTAAATGCCTCCCATGTACACCCGTTACTATGCCAAAATTCCGAAAGGAACTTCTCTCTCCTCTTTTAAATTCAAGTAATACTTTTGTATCATGAATCTAAATTCTATTAAAATTGTTTGGAAATGTATCTATATATCCCCCATACTATCCATTTCATGTAAATTTGATGAGACACCCCTTTCTCTCTCATCAACCATTTTTATGGATTCTTATGTCACGCTGTTACGCTGCCGAAATTGCACCTATTTTCTAAGCCAATGCCATTGTGTAGTGAATACCATGCTCATTTCTCCATCAAGGGTATTCACATTTATGCACATTTACATATTGATTATAAAGTTTCATTTATTAATTCAACATCCCTTTATCATGGAATAAATGATTATGTTTATTGAATCAATGTTTTATGATCCATGTGGCACACTTATGCATGAAATGAAATGTTTAAGAAGGGTGCGCCCTTATAGCGCTCCAATGCATTGGGTAAAGTATAGTATCATGATGCGTCATGTGCAATGAGTGTTGACTCATGCTAATTCAAGTGCAACGAGGGTTTACTCGTACTTTATGTGCAATGAGGATTTACTCATGCTCTAAGTGCAATGAGCCTTGGCTCATGCTAATTCCATGTTAAGTGTTGTTGCCACATTTCCATGTTATGATTATCATGCTTTATCATGCCTTTATGTTCTTGATTCTCTTCTACTCTATTGATATTACTATTGTCTAACATGTATTTTACTCCTCATGTATTCTATGATTATTCCCTTACTGGGCTTTATAGATCACCCCTTTTCTTATGCATGTCCTCAGGTTATCCCATGCAATGCTAAGTAAGAGGGAATGTAGTGGTCATGTAAAGGAAGTTTTCAATAAAGATGTTGTACTTAATGTTTTAAGTTGTTATGTAATGATCCTAATCTCAAAATACACTAGATGTCTCGATCATCCATGTTGTATCAAGTGAATGGTTTATGTAATAAATCATGTTTATGTTTGTAACAAAAGCAGGCTTGTCATAGCAACACTCAATAGCACTGACCACTGCTGAAGCTGAATATGTAGTAGCTGGAAGTTGTTGTGATCAAGTGTTGTGGATGCAACAGACACTCACAGACTATGGATTGAGTTTTACTAAGACTCAAATTTTGTGTGATAACACAAGTGTCATTGCCTTTCCAAAGTAACTTTTTTATTTTCAAAAAACACTTTTAAGGTAAAAGTGATAAACCCCCCAGTTCAAGCATCAAGAGAAGTTTCAGAACCATTGAAAAGAAATTTGAGTATGCTAGACGCATTATCCCTAAGAAGTTTCCAAGATATAGAGGATACTCGTGTGTCTAGAACACCCTCTAATAAGTATTCAAAGAGAGACGCCATCTTGTCCCAAGATTCCATGTACTCCTCTTGATTAATCTTACCTTCATTGTATCCCCTTATCAATATAAGGTCTTGCTTGTCAATCCATGCACTCTGCTCTTTAGTGGTTGCTACTTTAAGCAACCTTCCCATCATCTTGTTAGCTTCTTCATCAGAGGCATTAATCACCAAAATACTTTCCACTATCTCTTCATCCGAATGTAAAATAATCTCAAAGGATTGCTCATGGGCCTCACCTGACTCCCGCAGCTGAAGGGATGCATCACCATGATCCGCGGGCACAGCATGGCCACTAGAGGTTTTAGAGTCACCTGCAATCATCCTGTCCTTTGAATTTTTAGCGGACCATGTTTACAATGGGAGAGGTAAGTATGAATAGTTCTTTCTCCCTTTCCCCTTCATGCTTTTTCTCCTCCTTGGGTTGGGATGCCCTCTATCATGAAGGTCATCAGCAGTATCACCTGGTGAGAAATTGACAGACTCATCGCTGGACGCCCCCTGCTCATCAGTACGAGCTGCATCTATATCCTAAACTGGATCATTAGTCACCATCCCTTCAAAACGATTGCCCAACTTCATAGCTGGAACCTCCCTCCTTGGGCTCGAATGAATCGGTAGACCACCCCCTGTGTCTTGCTCCTGTCACTTTCCACCTAATAACTCCCCCTCTCTTCCAATCATCTAAGATCTACCTCTTTCACTTGAACCACTTCCAGCACGCAGTGCCTCTGTATAAGAAGAAGTAAAGGGAGTCCTTGAACCTATATTTTTTGTCGTCACTGTCTCAACATCCAGAAAAATGCCACTGTCACATATCACAACCTCTCCTACACTCCCTGCAAGCATCACATTGGAGCCCTCCTGCTTCGAAGAATCATGTACAGGAACCTTCAGGTCCTGGAACAAGCATTGGAGTACCTCATCCACCAATAGTTTTCCCCCCTGTGACCCACTTTGCACCTCCTTAATACCAATTGGGGCCGCTAATTGATTATGTCCAGACACACCCTCACCACATCCCGACCCCTTGTTGTTGTCAACTGAACTTGCATCCTTTTAAGGATGGAAATCCTTCCTCCCCCATCTGCAAACATCCAAAGGGTGCCCATGTTTTTTACAGAAGGAGAAAAAGTCAAACCATGACGCATAGACCACCGGTTTCTTGGGACGAAATTTTCGTACTGAGAATTTTCGTAATGAAGTTTTCATACCGGAAATTTTTGTAATGAAATTATCATAATGAGAATTTTCGTAATGAAGTTTTCGTACTGGAAATTTTCGTAATGACAATTTTCATAATGGAATTTATTTTTAATGAAAATTTTCAAAAATAGAATTTTCGTAAGGGGAATTTTCCGTACTCAGAATTTTCTTAATGAATACTTTTCATACTCAAGATTTTCGTAGTAAGTTTTTCATAGTGAGTTTTTTGTAGTAAGTTTTTTCGTAGTCAAATTTTCTTCAAGAAGAATATTACCTATTATGAATAAGCTTCCTTTACAATCCAAAAGGTATGACTTCCGTACTTAAGTTTTTCGTAATTGTTTTCAGTTGATAATAGTTTATTTTTCTTTTAAAATTTCTCGGATTCATTTCTTCTTAAATTCGAATGTTTTTGTTAAAAACCTATAAAGATCAGATTCAAGATTCCTTTGCGGCTAGCTTCTCAACTGTTATATCTGATCAGAATGATTCACAACCGTTTGATGGGTTTTGGAAGATGAAAGGTCACCTCCTCTACCTATATAAAGGAGACCCTCGATGGTTGTCCCACATCAATTTCAATCTCTCATGTGTTGAAATTCATCCCTTCCTTCTTAAGACCGTTCTGAATCTTTTAGTGCTCCTTCATTCTGAATGTCTGTAGAAGCTACTTCTCAAGAAATGTCTACTGTGAAGCCAATCTCAACTTGGTTAGTCTACAGGGAAAGGTTTCTCCATCTAAAATTTTTCAGTAACTATGATTCGCTTATTTCTAAGAATATCAAGCTAAATGGGTGGGAAGATTTCTACATATCGAATACAAGGGATCAGGATGTTGTTTATACGGATTTTCTTGTAGAATTTTATGAGTCTGTTTCCTTCGATGAAGAAGATGGTAGAGAAAAATTCTCTTTTAAGAGCTATGGAAAGACATACAAGCTCTCTTACACCAAGTCTACAAGCTAGGTGGGCTTATCATATGATGGTGAATCCAAATTTTTCTCTCATAAGCTTCTGGATGTGCAAGGATGTTTCAGCAAATTAAAGGAAATGTAATGCCTTAGACTCAAAGATGACAAAATAGTAATGATTTCCCATATCTCTACCAACAACCGGATTCTGCAGTTGTAGGTTCAAGGATTTTTCATACCGATAAGAGGTGACAAGGATAACTTAAAGAAAATTGATATTTACATCTTGGATTTTTTGGTAAATATAAGAAAGATCAATCTGATGAGGCACATCCTTATTACGGTTCATAATATTTAGAATGGGAATTTGAAATCTCAAATTATTATATATCCTTCTCTTATCTCCATGTTTATTATTCGGTGTCTTGATTCTTTCAAGGTTGCTTGCACCTAAAATTCTAGGAATTGTAAGGTGATGCTGATCAGCGATAACACCTTAAAGATAATGAAATTTGGTTTCTCAAAACAATTAGGTGAGTTCTATGATCTGCCACAGGAGGAGGCAAAAGTAGTTCCAGAAAATATAGAGAAAGTTGAACTATCAAAAAATTCCAGCAAGAAGAGGAAATTAAAAGAAGTGGTGGCTGAAGACAAGATCCCTAAAGCTAAGGAAACTCAATCCGTACCACCAATCTGAAGAAACAGAAAGCATATCCAGATGTGGTAGTTGCTAAATAGAGGGAATATAAGGAGAAAAAGAAATAAGGGGAACCTCAGTTCAGATTGGACCCTGTTGAAGCTAAGTCTTTAAAGGAGTAGACGACTGAATACCTTGAGAAGGTAGAAAAAGAGAAGAATCTGACGAAGAAATTGTCTAAAGCTGAAGTTGTGCAATCCTTTTTGAAAGACACAGAGGTAGCCTCTGAGAATATTCTCATTCCGGAAACCTTCCTTTTTGATCCATTACCGGAGACCCCTGGGAATAACTTATTCACTCTAAAAAAGTCTAAACAGAAAGAAGTTGTAAAAAGAGTAGAATAAGAAGAGGAAGAAGAGGAATTAGAAGAGGAAGAAGAAGTAGAAGAAGACAGTGGTGATCTAGATTACTTTATTAAACAAGTTGAGGAATATCAAGGGAAGGAAAACCCATCAGAAAAACCACCACTCCGAACTTTTGAGACTGAGTCCTCAAAGCATGTCACTTCGGGAAAGGGAGATGAGAAAGATGGTAATAATAATGAATACAAGGAAGAAGAAAAAGAGAATGAATTATCTAAGGATGAAAGCTATGAGAAGCACTTTTTTTTAAGGAGTGGAGAAGGAGAAACCAGATGAAGACAAAATAGTTCAACTATCTGAAAGTGAGGAAGAATCATCTGATGAATAACCCATTCCAAAAATTGATAAGGGTAAGAAAGTGCTCATGGACATCCCAACGAAATACATCATAAGGACGAAGTAGGTTGGTGGCTCTTCTAAAAGAAAGTTGGTGGAAATTGAAGAAGAATAATCCCCGAGCAAGGTGTCTGACTTGGAATCATCAACACTGGGACATTATTTTGTTGTTGAGTATTTGAAGAAATTGGTGGATACAATTCCAATATTTCCCACCATAGACTTGAGGTGCCATATGCTTCAGCACAACTTAAATTAGAAATCTGAATCTGTATCCATGGTGATGGATAAGTGTGTAAAGATTGAGGCTGAGCATAGAAATTTTCTTATCAATTATTATGTTCACAGAAAATCATGTAGAAAGATGACTTTGTGGTCTAAGAATGTTGATGAAGATTTCACAGAGCTTGATCACTTTCAGAATAATTTCAAAAAAGCTTTTGACACTGAGGATGCAAAGATGAATAATATTCAGGATAAGCTGACCCATGAACAAAATTCTTGAAATCAACAAGTGAATGATCTGAATGGGAAGCATAATTCTGTTGCTCAAAGTTGGAATGGGGAAAGAGATCTTCGGATTGAGATTGAAGAAAATCTTGTGAAGTAGGATAAAATTATTAAGGCACAGTCTGAGGCTCTGAGGGCCTAAGATGAAAGGATTAAAGCCTTAGAAAAGAAAGCTGAGGAGGATCAGAAAGACTTGAAGAAGCTGAAAAACCTCTTGAAGAAGTTAATCCTAAAGGAAAAGGAAGAAAAATAGACTCAATCCGATCTTCTGTTGCATTTGATTTTCCATGTAAAAAACCTTCCAATTATAATAGAATCATGGTTGCTTGTTCTCCTTGAATGTCTTTACTAATATTTCAGGTACCATATTTCTTTTCCCTTCCCTTAAATTCTTTTTGAAAATCACAAAGGGAGAGAAGTAAAAAGAACTCAAAAGAGAGAAGGAAAAATCTAAAAGTGAGAAGAAAAATTTCAAAGTAAAGAAGAACTATCCCTAAGTAAGGGGAAGCTTATTTAAGGGGGGAGTTTCTCATTACGAATTTTTTCATTCTCATGATAATGAAAATTCCATTCCGGAAATCAAGAATACAATCCATAGAGTTCTAAATCCTAAGGGGGAGTTAGATTCATTCACTATTATCAATGAAAAAGGGAGATAAGTTTTAATTTCAAAGTCTAAAGAAATTTTTCTAAGTTCTTATATTCTTTTTCGAAAGGTTTTTTGTGCTTTCCAAAAAGGGGGAGATTGTTTAGTCAATAAGGTTTTCCATATGACTTTTCCATTCCTTCTTGTTTTGAAAATCACAAACACCTTATACTTAAGAAAATCTATATTTTACTTCTATAAAAAAAAATTTTGTACTCAAGGAAATCTAACCCTACCTAGATTTCATTATTCATATAAATATTTTTCTTAAGTATAAAAATCGGATTCATATCCAAAATCTCGGAATCATATAATACTTAGATATGAAGCATTCTGTCTTAGGATCTGAATTCTAGATACGAACTCTAATGAAGTTCCACTCCGAATTCTGGATACGAAATCTAATGAAGTTCCACTCCGAATTCTGGATTCGAACTCTAATGAAGTTCCACTCTGAATTCTGGATATGAACTCTAATTATGTTTCACTCTGAATTCTGGATAAGAACTCTCATGAAGTTCCACTCTGAATTCTGGATACAAACTCTCAAAAATTTTGACTCTGAATTCTGATTACGAACTTATATAAGTTCTGACTCTGAGTTCTCTGAATTCAGACTCTGAACTCTTATGAGTTCTGACTCCGAATTCCTATGAACTCTGACTCCAAACGTTGTAAGTTCTGGTTCCAAATTCTGGTGAAACTAGGCTTCGAATTTCGTTGAAATTCAGACTCTGAATTTCTACAAAATTCAGGTTCCGAATTCCAACAAAATAGAATCCTAATATCTTTTTACTATAGAATCTGGATTCAATTTTGGTTAGGCTCTGATCTTTTATTTACTTACATTACAAACTTTCATTTTCTCCATTCTGAATATCAGTATAGTTATGCTTACACTTGTTTCATTACAAAACGATGTCATGCTTTCAGTTATTGAATAATCATTGGTTGAGTGACATGTGTACAGGTCCCTCCGAAATTCAAGAAAAAATATGACTGTTGGAGGAGGGATCCGACCGTTGGAGCTTTACCTATAAATAGTAGCTCATTTGAAAAGAAGAACATCTTTGACATTGGTGATTATATGTTGTTGAAGTTATTTCTAGAGAGAGAGGCTCTTATTAACTATCAAATCTTTGTGTAGAAAGTTTGAACAGCTTGTTCAAACTTTTCATTGTGCAGACTTGCTTTGTACGACTCTGATTGTTTCTAATTACAATCGAGGGATTCCTGGGATAGGAAGACATAGGTTCCAACACCTTGAAGTTGAGGGCTTCCTTGCTGATGAAGACAGAGGTGTCGACTACCTAATAGTTGAGGGCTTGTGGGGATAGCAAGACAGACTCTAATCTTCATATCGAGGTATTACCCTGGTGTGGGTAAGACATACTTTCTTGAAAGTATAAATCAAGGGACCTCTTATACAGGGTTGTTGTATACCCTTCTCTTTGGGTTAAAAGAGTTATTGTTTGTTACTTTTAGTTTTACTAATTTGTTTTTTCGCTACATTTTTTATTGTTAAGGAAAGTATAACTATCTTATACTTCGTTACTTGTACTCTGATTTAGTTAGATTCTATACGCTTTAAGGTAGAATCTTATTTTGTGTAAACTTTTGTTAAGTTTCATTTCTGGAATCACTTTTCTGGAATCAAACAAGTCTTTAAGACTTTGAGGTGTTGTGAATTTTGGTTAGGAAAAATTTCCTTTGGGAATTTTTTAAGTATAATTCACCCCCCCTCTTGTATCTAAGAATATCATTCGTATATTTGATCCTACATTTGGTATTACAGACTATATCATACTCATAGTTATACCATCCTAACATCCATGCTAGTGAAGGATGAAAAACATTTTTTTAATACTCTAGTGGCTTACACACATTACAATAAAGTGAGATATTAATTTTTGATTTTTTAAATGATGGAAAGGTTCTATAGGGGCATTCATCAAATATTTAAAATATTTTGGTGATGAATGTATTCATGTTATAGGGATTAAAATATTATTATTATTTGGGTTTAATGTAATATTAAATTCCCATGGCTTTACATTATATTATGCCCAAAAAAATTTTATAAATATTTTTCATGCTTTGATTCTTTTTCAATGTTATATGCATTAATTTTATAGATGAGGTGAAGTTTCCAACTATATAAAATGAAATTGTATTTATATTATAAGATTTAGATATGTAATTTCCCCCCATAATTATTTTATATAATGGTTCAATTGATAGTTCACTTGGTTATATTGATCAAACTATGTGTTATATTACACATGTATGTACCACATTGAATGGTATATAATGATTTTGAAATGGTATATAAAAGATCAAAGTCACCAAGAATGTTGTATTGTGGATTATTATAATGTTAAAGAGGCTATTGAATCCTATACTAAAAAATCTCTAATATGGATATCCTGAGTCTACCAAATTCTAATCACAATAGGCACCTAGTGAGTAAAGGAATTTTTGGTAGATTGGTTGTCACAATTACCATCACGGAGTGGAAACAATATCATCATTAAATTTTACATGATAGTATTATTTTTTTCTATATATTGAATCTCACAAAGTAATTCTCAAGATTTTGAATCCATTAAGGACTGAAAGCTGGATATCAAATATGTTTGAGTTGGTTCCCTAGAACCAAAAATTTTGCACTTTTGATTTTATGTATATTTATAGAATTGAATATCAATAAATACCTTTTAACATGTTTATTTTTATTCTATATAACATAAATGTGGTAATTTTCTAGCGTATCTATCACATTGAAAAGGTCATAATAGTTCCCCAGTATGATGAGAACCTTAAAGTGATATGGTGATATTCTTAAACTGTATATCCTATGGTTGAATAAATCATTAGATGGGACACATATGATTGAAACTGTTATGTGTGAGTAATAACAAATGGATGAAACTTCAGATCGTGAAGTTTACACTTGGTATTCCCCAATATAGTATATTTTGAGGACAATCCCACTAGTAATAATTCCATATGTTATGTTTCATTGGATATTCCTATTTGAAAATGTATGTACCAAGCCTTATAAATTAATATTATTATTAATTCATTTCATGAGTCGTGTACTTATATATATTTCTATAAATCCTAATGATATATATTCATGATAGATTTGGGTACACTAGGTGCATCACAAGTGATATTACATTCATAAACAAGTTAGGAATATATTTTTCCCTTCCATATTTATGAAAGATGATATCATGGACCTTTTATTGTAATGGGGAATTGATATCAAATTCCATGGATATAGAGTATAGATGGGTTTATTTATGTAATTCAAAGAAATACATATCAAGAATATAAGTTATTGACATGAGTATACAACTAAATTGATGATATATCAAGATAAAGGAAATATATTATACAATGAGTATTTTTATGTGGTTTTCGTTTTTTTCAAAATTAACCTCTTCATCTACGGGTACCATTACATGTTGCTATAAATTGATATTGGACATTAGGAAAACTCATTTAATTCCATTAAAGAATAATCCTTGATGGTCACACACTTACTGTTTTCATTGATTTCAGTTATATTCTATTTTAATTTAATTATTAGAATAAATATTGTTCTCTAGATTGAGGCATAATATTTATTCATTATTTATTTATCACATATATCCATTCACTATATTTATATATGAGAAGAATATTTAACTAAATATTTATTCACATGACAACTGAATGGAATATTTTTTTAAATCTTATTTTATTCATAAGGTAATAAATAATATTTATTATTAAATAAAAATTCATTTAATAACCAATGTCATTATTTTTCATGTTGTTTTGATGTATTCATTGGATTCCATGAAAATACATCATTTGGGATGGGTCTGACCAACTTCCTCTATGACATGAACTTTTAAGTAGAATCAAAGTAGCCACATTCAAATTTATAATTATTTATTAAACATTGATAAATTGAAAATTTTCTATTAGTTTTACCTTTCTTAAAATTATTTATTAATATAAATGATGAGATTTATTATTTTTTTCACCTACATGTAACCAAGAATATGTAAAAAATACATAGAGAACTTATAAGGAACTCATCTAGAGTTGATAATATTTTTGACCATTTAACATGGGACTACATGACATGTAACTCAAATAAACATTCCATGTACCCATATTCACTTCACTAGGCCGTGAAATACCTATTTTTCCATGTGGAAGAATACAAAACATCATTACATGTTGTGTGTTAACCAAAATATGCTAGCACATGTATTTAGGGAATACATGCAGTGTAATAAGGTTACACATTGTGAAATCCTATATGGGTTTCCTTATGATTTTTTTAGAAATTATGCTGTCAAACAAAGGTCATATAATAAATGAATGACATTTAAGGACTTGAAACTGATAAATAAAGGAATATAGAATCACACAGTGTGTAGATAGCACACAATTCTTGAATCCCATAAATATTTATGAAGAATACACACTGAGTTCTTCAATGTGTATCATAGAATGTGGTCCATAATGTATATCTTTCCTATACAATCCATGTATCTCATACCTATCAACATGGTTTACACACTAAGCCTAACAATATATAGTATAATTTATTTTATGTGAAAATAAAATTAATTTTACAATTAATCCTAACCAACACATGTCTATCTGACATTTTTTGATAGTACACACCGTGTGATAGGTTTTAAACAATATTAAATGCTAAATTAATTTCTGTATTAAATCAAGAACTATATACTGTTTATGATTTTTATATTCTGAATACTACATGTGAATTAAAAGTGGTATTTGTTACATAATTGCAAAAAAATTTGTATTCCATTAATTTATAATACACATCATGTAATTACATGACATTATATGTATTCTACAAGTCGTGTGAGTACAAAGTATATAACTGATGGAACCCAGGGAATTATTGAAGTGTGAAAATATTTATTTTAAAATTTATAGTTCTAGATTCATGTAGAAAAATAAAATATAGTATAAACCTACTAGTATTAATACATGGATAATGTGTAATTTAATTTAAGCACAAAGAATAAAATCAAAATATAAAATCAAAATATAAATAGAACCTCATTTTATTTTGATCGAACGCATATTCCACTCACTATCATAGATCATCACTTTATGGAACCAAATCTAGAACCCTTTATATTATAAAAACATGCATAAAAATACTACTCAAACACCTACCATCACAATCTGGGTAATAGCATGGATAAATGAAATCACTTTTGTTGTTATCACATTTCTTAGAGATCATAACGATCAATCCTTCAACTCAGATCAAACCATTCTTTAACTTCCACCCACACTCTCTCTGTAAAAATCAAGTGAGAGGTGGAGTGGTGATAGAATTGGAGCAACCACTTCATCCCCTTAATTTTTGGGTCTTAAAGTGTTTAAATACATAGGTTATAACTTTTATAAATTATGTTTAGGTCCTTATAAAATTTAAACCTCAAAATAGACCCATAATCAACACAAACATCCCATAAAACATGCTATAAATGTCATCAATATTTTATAACATAATTATAAAATCAAGGCAATGTGATTTGGTAAAATCTGAGACATTATCATGAATCAATTCTCCCATTAAATATTTATTGAACCTCAAATAAAGAAATATTCATTTGTAAAACCTTTTTTCTATTATTCACTTAATAAATTATAAATAATTTGAATTAAAAAAATTAAAGAATAATTATTATAAACTCAAATATTAATGAATTTATTTATTTCTTATGATCATTTAATATTGAAAAAAATCTCATCCTTGTTCATGGGTCCCACCATATCCAAAACTCCAATTATTTATAATTAGCTAAACTTTTGAATATTCTTTGTGTGTAACCCTCCTGGATCTTATCTTGACAGCAGTGAGTAAAACTAAAAAACTATAGAAGTGTCTAGAAACCAATTAAATCTTCTAATGAGATAAGTTATAGTCATATAATTGAAAACCTCCCCAGAAAAAGATTCATGTAATATAATCCTTTTGTTTTGTGATATCACATAATGCAGAATGAATAGTTTGTGTCATAATCCTTTCTTACTTAATAATTTTATGCCCTTACTTCAAAAAATTACCTTCTTATACCATGGACATGGATTTAATAAAGGTAATACCATCCTAATCAATTAGGACCAATATAGTGACCCATACTTTTCATACATAGATATTCCCTTATGTTAAATGAATATTGAATACAAAACATTATGATCCACACTAGAACTGTAAATGTTTAATGTCTTTGGAAACTTGGATACATAACAAAAAATACATAAAAGATCTATATCATCTCCCACTTAGTTATTCACAACCAAAAACCTTCTTAGACATATCATACTTAAAATCATTCTCATAACCTAGGGAAAGGAAACATAATAAAGAGTGATCTCATAAGCTTAGTATGGGTAAACAAGTGAGATATAAATGACCATTTAAGAATAAAATTAGAAAAATGGTATAATAACATGTGATTAACATTTTGAAACCATAAAAATAATATCATAGATCATAATCATGAGTTATATCATAAATCATGATATTTTACAAGACATGAATGACAATAAAATCAAAGAACTTGAGATATGAGAGCATAACATTGGCATAATACTTAAGTTCTTTCCATACACATAACAATATAAAATCATTTCCTTACTCAAGGATCACTACCAAGACTATCATAGTGGATTGGGTTCACTCTCCATTCCATCAAATCCTTTTTTATATTTAACTCACATGACTATCATAGTGTACAATGTGTCTTATTTAACTGAGTTCACTCCCCAATCCAGTTATTACTATCTCATATTATATCCATCATTATCCAATGCATTATAGGGATATATAATTCTGGTCCTATCAAACACATAATCATAATACATTATTATATAGTTCTGTAAGATCACAAAACCATCATCATATCAACATATCATAACCTGTGGAAAGGAAACGAGTTTCATAAACAATTCAACATTTCATAATAGCATAACCCATGGAAAATAAACGGTCTTCTAAATATATCATCATAATAATAATAAACCAAATATATAAAGAATAAGGATGATACCATTGGATAAAATCCCTAGTAAATCATAATTAACAAAAAATGATGTTATCATAGATGAAAAATTTCTTCAAAATATATCAAGTATATTTCTTAAGGAAAATACCCTTTTAATTTTGAAATAACTTATTTAAAATAAAAAAATTTACAAAAATATTATGAAAATTTATATATTTAAAAATAACCATGGAAACATTTAAAATAATATTAAAATCATTGAGTGGTAATGATGGTAGGAAATTCCATTCGTGCTGAGTATGTTAAAATAAAAATCCCTTTTATATTTTTAGTAAAAATTCAAAAGTACCACATTCAGAAAATGATAAGAATATTCATTTAAAAACATTTTATAGAAATTAAAACATGGGTAAAAATGAATTCAAAAATTCATATAATAATTGTAAAAAAAATTCTTGAATTTTTTTAAATAATATATAAACATGGAAGAAAAAGATTCCTAACTAAATAGAAAATAAAGTGTGTTTTTATTAAAAAAATTCCTGACTATTCTAAGTAACAAAGAGATAAAAATGGTAATATTACTTTATAATTACCTGAATAAACAAAGTAGAATAAAATAAAATGGGTTTATCATATATGGATCATATAATTTCCCTAAATGGAAATTTGAGAATAAAAAATCCTGATTAAAATGTGACTAAAATATAAACCCCTGACCGCTTTGGTAATCTATGAGTCAAAAATTAAAGAAATATATAACCATATATGGAATTTTAATTTCCCATAATTTTTTCAATAAGTCTCAAAAAAATATATTCATGGGTAGTATATACACCACCCAAAAGAAACATGTGTTGAATATGTCTTATGTCTCACAAAAATAAAAGTAGGACGAGAAACCCTTACCTTAAGTTCATGTTTCTTCAAAAGTGTTATAACCTCCTATATAAGAATTTTAAATTAATTATAATTATATAATAGAATAATTTACATACTTATATTATCATATATTATCTAATTATAATATTTAAACACCCATTTATTATTAATTCCTTATTAAAATTATCATTTCAGGGTGTTAACTGTTTTGTTATTCATGGAAGTTTTGGCTCGACAATTCTAGTCCTTGGATTATGATCATGGTTAAATTATCTCAAGAATTTAATTAATTAAATAAATATAATATATATTAATTATATGAATATTTATAATTATACATCAAAGTTAGATATAGAAAAATGATTTACAATGTTCATGAAAATGATAGGACATACGTACGCATGAATGATGTTTTCATTTTCATAAAAAATAAGTAAATAGAGATAAATATTATTTTATAATTAAATAACAATAATTTTATCATAAATAAAATATATATACAATAAATATATCTTTATTATCATCCAAGTAAATCATAAAAAAAATCACATCGCTTTGTGGAGGTGGTAGTCTACACGTACACATGAGAAATGTTACCATTTTCCAATGGATTGGAAGGTAAGAAGATATATATGATATTTTAATTAAAAAAGTATAATTATTTAATAAATAATATATATAAAAATTAAACCCATAAAAATAACTATCAATGAAATATGATGATGGAAAATGCATTGTATAGCTATGTGGAGGTGGCAGTCCACACGTACCCATGCACGATACATTCACTTCCCATTTGATGGAAAAGTGGGTGAATAATGGTGGTAATAAAATAATAAAAAATTTCAGTTTTATTTATTATATTTAACTTATTTTTTTATTATTATTACCTTAAATTTAGAGGATGGATAAGTGGAAATAAATTAAAAGAGGTTGAGTATGATGATTACCTCTTATTTGATAAGCCTCCTTTAGATCCATTCTTAACAACCACTGGAATGTGATTTTAAGAATACCATAACCCATAATTGGTGGATAATAAATTTTATAAGAGTATTGGGTAGGTTTTGGTTGAGATATATGCCTCAAAGTGGTGTAAATAAGAGAGAGGAGTGGTGTCCTTTTATAAGTGTGGGTGTGGTCACACTTGGAATTTCTTAAAAAAGTAAAATATAAAAATGTATTATTCATGAAAAATGATTTAGAAAGGATATATAATATATTTTAGGATAATAATTGTTCCAAATATGGAAATAAAATATTATTTATATATGTTTAATTGGAAATATCACCATTATCTCTTGATTTAACCCATGGTAAAGCCATTTTAACCTTAACTGTGTCAACCAATTTTTTAATGTTTTTATGATTTTCTATAAGAAAAACTTAATTTGAAATTATTGAATAATATTAATTATTTATATTCAAAATATTTAATCCATTTTATCAAATTCAATTCACATAATTTAAAAAAATTAATTTAAAATTGATCCCTCAAAACACAACAAAAAGTATTTTTCTAGAATATTCTTTCTTAATTATAAAAAGTTTATTTACCAAAATAAAAAATAAAAAATTGATTAAAATTAAATTAAATAGATTATAAATAATATAAATTAACAAATTTTACTCTAAAATAATTTTAAAACAAAATTTATTTGACAAATGTTTGAAATGAAAATACAGTTTTCAATGAAAATCAGTATTTTTCACTATTCAGTGAGAAATAAATATTTTTACAAAATTCTCAAAAATTCAATCTAAGATAATTCTGAAATAATGATTAAAAAAATATTTTTTATCAAATAAATTTTATAAAATCATTATAAATTAATTATATTATTTTCTCATAAGAAATAATAAAAACCATTTTGAGGAAAAAATATATTTTTAAAGCATATAAAGAATTTACTAAAAATTGAGTACTTATTTATATATTTATATGATTTATCTAAAAAATTTATACATATTTTTAAAATTTTGGTTATTCATATTCATACTTCCAATTTAATGGTTAGGTTATAACAATATACTATATTTTGGTTCATTTAGACTTTAGGTTTGTGTGTATCACAAGAGGTCAAAGAAATTAAATTTATTTGAAGATAAATATATCATAAATATCAGGGTGGTAGTTTTTACCCCCTTATAATGAATTTAAACCTCAAAATTCCATCACTCTGAGACAAAAAATGTGGATATCCTTGTTTCATCACATCCTTATATTTCTAAGTAGCTTCTTTGAATCTTTTATTCCTCTAGATAACTTTAACCAGGTGAGTAGCCTTGTTTTGTTTTACTTTATAACTAAAATAAAAGATTTATACTGGTTGTTATTCATTGGAAAGATCATGCTCCAATAGTAAAACATCTGAGTTCATCACATGTAAAAGATCATGTATGTACTTCTTTAAGAGTTATACATTGAACACATCATGAACTTGAGATAGATTCGGAGGAAACACTAAGAGATAAGATACCATCCCTAATTGTTTAATAATATTAAAGGGTCCAATATACCTAGGGACAAACTTTCCTTTCCTTATAAATATCATAAACTTATTCCATAGAGAAATTTGTACGAATAATTTTTCACTAACTTTGAATACCATATTTCACTGATGATTGTCAGTATAACTTTTATATCAACTTTAATTTGTATTTATGTGATACAAAATGGATCTAACCTTATCTTCTATTTTCCTAGCTAGATTAGGGACTAATATATTTCTTTCTCTAATTTAATCCAAGTACATTGGAGTCCTACTGTTATTTCCATAGAGGGATAATATGGATCCATATAAATACTTTAATGAAAAATATTTTTTAAGAAAACTTTAAAAAAAGGAAGGTGTTGATCCCAAAAAAATTTTAAATCCGTAGAAAAATATCTCAATATATCCTTTAGGGTTTGAATGGTTATCATAGATTGACTATCTACTTGAGCATGATAAGAAATACTAAAACATAACTCTAAATCTACATATTCTTGAAGACTTAACCAAAACATAGAGGTAAAACATGGATTCTTATAAGATATAATAGAATGTGGTACTCAATGAAATCTTACCAATTAATTAATATATATTCTAGAAAATTTATCAAGAGATAAATCATCTTTGATATAAATAAAGTGAAATGAATTTATAAGGAAATAAACTACAACCCAAATATCATCACAACCTTTAAACATTTTTGGGATTCCAATGAAAAAATCCAGGGTGATGTTTTCCCATTTCTATTTTGGTGTCGTTAAGGGTTGTAAAAAACCCTTTTACATCTTTCTATCAGCCTTAATTTGCTGACATACCAAGCACTAAGATACTTAATATAAAATAAATATATTTATATTATCCCACTAGAAACACTCTTTCATATCTCTATACATCTTTATACATCCTGGATGAATAGTGAATGATGAACTATGTTCTTCATCCAATAGTTCCTTCTTAAAATCTAGTATGAATGGGACATACATACATGGTTCTTGAACCTTATCATTCTATCACATAAAAGGTTGAACTCAGGAAAATTTCCCCCCATATTTTATAGATCAACATCATTCTTCTCTGTAACTTTAATATTAATTTAGATAGATGGTTGAACACTCATTTTAGAAATATAAAATATCTCCATTTACTTGAATATATCATGGTCCATCTTTTGCAAATACAAAAAATATGGGATATTTTATTATCCTCATAATAGATAATCCAACATGATACTTTGGACTCAAATCATATTCCACCTTACTCAACTTCATATGGTGGTTATGTATTGAGTAGTCATAATCTTTAATCAGCTCCAACCATCTTCTCTAGCTCATATTATAATATTTATAAGTGAATATATACTTTAATATTTTTTATCAATATATATGTCACACCTTTCTCTATAAAGGTAATTCATCTATATCTATAATGAAAATGTTTCCATAGTTAAATCCAAGTCACGAGTTAGGTAATTTTTCTCATGATCCTTCAATTGTCATGAGGTATAAGCTATCACCATATCATTCTATATGATGATGGATTCCATTACCATATTCAATGCATAACTAAAGACCAGAAACACTTCTTCATTACATGGTAGTTTAAGAATAGGTTCACTAACTAACCTTCCCTTTAATTCTTTGAAATTTTTATCACATCCGTCTATCCAAAGGAACTTGACTCCCTCCTGAGTTAACTTGGTGAGTGGATTATATAATCATGATAAATTCTCCAAAAAGTTTCAATAATATCAAGACAAACAAAAAACTATTGATCTTATTCATAGTGTTTTATCTAGTTAAACATTCAATAAATTTTTTCTCTGATGGATCCATAGATATACCCTCTCCTAAGATTACATAACCCAAGAAATTAATCTTTATGTAGAAAAAATTCACTCTTTATAAAAAAATTTATAAAAATTATCCTTCCTTACGTTATTTAGTATAATTATCAAGTGATCCTCAGGATATTACATGATCTAGAAATATATAATAATATCATCTATAAGGACTACCACAATCTGATCAAGGTAATATTTAAAGACTCCATTCATCAAATCTTTGAAGATGGCAGGGGAATTCATAAGACCAAATTATATCAATATAAATTTATAGTATCCATACCTCATATAGAATGATCTCTTGGGTATGTATTCACTTTTAACCATAAATTGATAGTATCCATATTTAAGATCAATCTTGGAAGAATATAAATCTCCTCATAATTGATTGACAAAATTATTAATACGAGGTAGAAAATACTTATTCTTAATTGTGATCTTGTTCAGTTCCCGATAATTAATGTAGAGTCACACAAATAAATATTGATTATTAAAAAAGAATAAAAACACCCTATGGTGATACAATTTTCCAAATTAATCCATTATCAGGATTATTTTAGAGTTTCTTCTTCAATTATTATAACTCAATTGGGGATATTCAATCTGAAGTATTTGAAATATATATAGTACCAGGAATGAGTTGTATTGAAAAACCAACTTCACTATTCATAATAAGACTAGAAAAATATTCTAGAAAAACATAAAAAAACTATCATAAAATAATAATATCTTCAATGTTGATTTCTTCCCAACCATAAGATACAAACACCCTTTTTAAATAAAAATTAAGAGTTATGCAATGGATGAAATTTCTAGTGAATTTTAATATTTATCATCACGTGGATAGATGATCATAGTTTGGTTTGGAATATAAAATTTTAATTCCCTTCCTTATAAATTTTTATAGGATTTATATAAAAAATACAATCCATGAACAAAATAACATAAAATTCTATTGGAGTGGGAATAAGAAGATTTTCAGGAAGTATATTCCCAAAAAATAAAATTAGATAAGAATCATATAATTGATATGTGGTTATAATAACATTAGGAGTTTTCACTACTAATTCAACCTATAATCATTGGGGTGGTATTTTTATACTCTTAAAAGTGACTTCAGATATAAAAGAGTGGATATATTTATAATCTAATATGACATTAGTAGTTCTAGAGTGGACGCTAAGTGAACCTTTCACCACTTCATTATCATACCCCGAATCATAAATAGTGATCTTATAAGATTTAATATTGTATTTGGGACTAAAATGTTTCTAATGCTGATCATTTTCATTAACCTTGAGATTCAATAATGGGTTAACATAATGCCTATACTCATTGTATTTGAAAAATTGGAGTGTGGATAGTTCATTCTATTGATATTTTTCATTATTACTATCATTTACTCGTGTCTTCACATATATTCAACATTGTGTTTTTCAAAAACCTTATTTTCCACAATCAAAATATTTACCTATCCCCTTAAGAAAATTTCCTATATGTTTCCTTCCACACTTTAAGTATGAAGTTAATATCATATACATCTATCCATGATTTTTATTATTATAATTTATTTTGAATTCCATCTTTATTTTCTTACCAAACCATGGGATTGATGGGTCCAATATCTATTTCCACCTTGATATCACATTGAATAATTTCTTAATAGATATTGAAGTCCCTTATGAGTAACTCTCATCAAAGACATTATAAGCATTGATGAATTTATCGATATTACTTTCAGGTTGGATGATAATACCATATTTTTACCTTGAAGGTATTATAAATTTTTCTACATAGGTACTAATGGATTCAACATCCTTATGATTTATCTCAAGGAATTACTTCTACATTTTTTATGAAGAATATGAGGAAATTTATTATTAAAAACTAAGTTTCTAAACTCATACCACTATATGGAGCTAGTTTATTTTTGTTTCCTCGTGTTCTTTATAATATTCCTCCATCAATATATTTAACCTTACAAATGATAAATTACTATTATTTTTTCCTATTTTAGAAACTATAGAATAGAAAATATATTTTTAGTAGTACTGATACATTGATCAAAAACTACTGGATCATTGGAGCCAATAAAAGAAGGTGGTTGTGGCCTCATAAAAGACTCAATATAATTTAGTTCCCTCCTTTTCTCATTTTTAATCTCAACATGATTCATATCTTGAGAAAGTTATGTAAGAATTGTAAAAAAAAAAATTTCCAAATCCTATAACATTTAGTTTCTCATGAGGAAAATTAGTCCATTTTCCATCACATTTAGTATTAACACAGTTCCTTTTAGTTTTATCTATTGATTAAAACCAAAATCATAGTATGAGAAACAATAATCATAGTTATAAATCATAAAAATAATTTAATAGGTGTCTAAATCATGAAACCTTAATTTCAATATATGACACCTTAGGTTTAACCAAGTTTATACATGGTTAATATCTATAAAAATACATCATACCTTCTCATAAATAAAATGTAAATTAACCCATGAATATCCCCTTGGAGTGTCTAGCCTGGTGTGTAGTCTTATGCCCACTCTTCATGCCCCAGGGACGATCAAGTTAATACCTAATTTACCCCATTCAAAGTTTTTATCCCTAGATGAATCTATGACATATCCACATACACTTTTTAGTATCCAAATTGAGATATATTTTCTAGGAAAACCACACTCATTTTATTACCATAACATTAGTTATTCTCATATACTTAGGCTTATACTAAGGGTTATCACAAAGTTTTTCTCATTATAGTTTTAAAAAATAACTAAACCTTTCTTTGATACCAACTATAGTGACCTATTCATTTCATACATAGATATTAAATCTTATAATATGAATATTCATGACATAACATTACGATCCATGCCAAAATTTCAAAGGTTTAGTGTCTTTAGAAACTTGGATACATAAAAAACTATTACATAAAATATCTATATAATCTACCAATTTTTTCTTCACAAATATAACTCTTCCTATACATATCATACTTAAAACATTTCTTTATATCTTGGTGAATGGAAATAAAATAAAGGGCAATATCAGATGCTTAGTAAGGGTAATAAAGAGAGATATCAATGAACATTTATGAAGAACGTGATAATAAGGGTATTAGAACATGATATTAACATTTAAAAATGATACCCATTATATCATAGATCCAAATCATGTATCAAGGAATAAAGATTATAAATTCATAAGAAATAAATTATAAATGAATAAAAGAACATGATCCATGAGAGTATAACATTATAATAAAAAATAAGTTTGTGGTATAAAAATAAGTATAGAAAATCATTTACCTATTCAAGGCTCACTCTCAAGACTATCATAGTGGATTGGGTTCGCTCCCCATTCCATCATATCTATATTTAGGATTTACTCCCATGACTATCATAGTGGACATAGTCCCTTACTGAACTGTGTTGACTTCCCATTCTAGTTATTATTATCTCATGAGATATTCATCATGAACCAATTAATTATAGGGATATATAATTAAAGGACCACCCATTACATAATCATAATCAAATAATATGTGTGCCACAATATTATAAAATTTTAATCATATCAACATATCATAACTCATGGAAAGGAAACAATTTTCATAATCATTTAAATATTTTATCACAAAATAATCCATGGAAAATAAATGGGATTCCTAAAAATATTTTCATCATAGTCATAAACCATACAAAGAACGAATAATCATGGTATCATTGGATCATATCCAAATTAAATAAAATTTAACATCAAGGGATTTTATTATAAATGGTAAATTATTTTAAAATATCTTTGCAATATTTCTTGAGGAAAATACCCTTTTCCTTTTTAAATCACTTATTTAAAATCTAAAAATTTCCAAAATATTATTTAAAATAATATATTTTAAAATAAACATAGAAAGATATAAATTAATCTTCAAATAATTGAGCAGTCATGATAGTGAGAAATTCTATTCATGCCAAGTAAAATTAAAATATAGATTCCTTTCACATTTTCAGTAGAATGTCAAAAGTAAATCATTCAGAAAATGATGAGAATATTAATTTGAAATATTTTTATAAAACATAAAACATGTTTAAAAATTTCATTAAACAATAAAAAAATAATAGTAAAAATATTAATGAAAATATTTTGAATAAAACATAGACATAGAAGAAAAATATTCCCAACCAAAGAGGAAATAAAGTGTGTTTTTGTTAAAAACATTTATTCGATCATTTTAAGTACTGAAGAGAGAAAAATGGTATTATTATTTTATAATTAAATTAATAAATATAGAAGGATAAAATAAATGGGTTTTTCTAGATAAGTATCAAATATTTTTTTGTAACATAAATTCAAGCACAAGCAATCCCGATTAAAACAAGTTTGAAACATAAATCCCTTACTACATTCGTAATCTTTGAATAAAAACCTCATGAAAGAGAAAAAATTAGATTAGTTTTTAAATTCACATAATTTTCATGAAAATAATCACAAAATAAATTCATGGTAATTTTATACAACTCACAAGAGAAATTATGGGTGAATATGGATTATGTCACACAACAATAAAAATGAGACGGGAAACCCATACCTCATGCTTGAATATCTAAAAAAGTGATCTAACCTATTTTATATTAACATTAAATTTATTATAATTATATAAAATAATCATTTAAATACATATATTATAATACTTTATCCACATATAACACTAAAATATCCACTTATTAGTAATTCCTTATTATAATCGTTGTTTCTGGTTGTTAACTATTTAGTTTTTCATAGAAGTTTCAATTCGTAAGTTCTGGTACTTTTACATTGATCATGGATCCATCATATATGAAATATTATTCATGATATAAATATAATATATATTTATTATATTCATATTTATAATCATATATAAAAGGTAGATATAGGAAAAATATTTACACTGTTCATGGAGATGGTAGGTCGTACGTATGCACAAAAACTATTTCCATTTTCTAATAAAAAGAATAAAATAAAGATAAATATTTTTTATCATTAAATAACCATAATTATATAATAAATAAAATATATACACATTAAATATATCATTATTATCATCCATGTAAAGAGAAAATGGAAAATAAATCTCATCGCTTGATAAAGGTGGTAGTCCAAACATACGCATTAGTGACGTTATCATTTTCCAACAGATTGAAAGGTTAGAAGGTATATTTGATATTATAATTATAGAATAATTATTATTTAATATATATAATATATAAAAATTAAACCCATCATAATAACCATCCATGAAATATGGGGATGGAAAATGAATTGCATCGCTACGTGGAGGTTGTAGTCCATACATACACACAAATGATACCTTCACTTCCCATTTGATAGAAAAGAGGGTGAATAATGGAAGTTACATAATAATAATAACATTTTATTATATTTTTAAAACTTACTTTATTATTTTATGATGAATACCATGTATTTATAGGATGTAAAATAAGAAATAAATTGAAAGAGGTCAGGTAGGATGAATACATTTTCTTCAGAATGCCTACCTTATATCCCTTCTTAAGGAACCTTGGAATAGTATTTTAGGAAGAAATGATTCACCGATTCATGGGTAATTAATTTTAAAATATATTTTTTTTGGGTTTGGTCAATCTATATGGCTAAAAGTGGTTTAAAAAAGAGAGAGTTGGAGGGTCCTTTTGTAAGTGCCAAAGAGGACACACTTGGTATTTTTTAAAATATTAGAATTTAAAAATGTATTATTCAAGAAAAATACTTAAAATGGATAGGTATTTGAAGGAGGAAAATTATAGGGAATAAATATCTCTATAAAATATTATTTAGACAATTTTAATTGGTAATATCACCCTTATCTCTATATTTAACCCCTGGTAAACCTGTTTAAACTTTAAACATGGTAAAACATTTACCGATATTGAGAAAAAATTAAGATTAAATTATTAATTAATATTAATTATTATAATTATAAATATTTAATCAATTTTATATAATTAAATTCATTATAATCTTATTTAAAATTAAACCCGCAAAATGAGATGAAAAGAGGTCTTACATAAAAAAAATTCTTATGTAAAAAAGTTTTTATACCAAAATGAAACATAAAATTTATTAAAATGACCTTATTTGTATTGTAAATAACACAAATTAACTAATTTTACTTTTAAAACATTTTAAAACAAAATATAACTTTTTAAATTCTTGAAATGAAAATAAATTTTTCAGTAAAAGTAAATATTTTTCATTATTCATTGAAAAACCAATCTTTTCAAAAAAAAAAGTATCAAATATTCACTCTAAGATGATTTTGAAATTAGGATTTAAAAAATAATGTTAGTTTTTTCAAATAAATCTTTTAAAAAATTAATAAATTAATTATATTATTTTCCCACAAAAAGAAATAAAACCCATTTTAGAGGAAAAAATGTATTTTTGAATCATATAATGATTTTACTAAAAATTGAGTACTTATTTATCAATATATTTGTTTATATAAAATCACTATACATATTTCTTCAAAAAAAATTATTAATGTTCATATTTATAATTTAACAATTAGGTTATAACAATATTCCATATTATGGTTCATTTTGACATGGGGTTTGTGTGTAATGCAAGCTATTGAAGAAATTAAATTTATTTGAATAGAAATATATCATAAAATATATGGGTGTTACATTATACCCCTTAAATTTAATTTCACCCTTTATATTTTATCACTATGACAAAAAAAAATAGGTATATCTGTGTATCATCATATCCTTGGGTTCCCAAGTAGCTTCTTCAAATTTCTAATTCCTTTAGAGAACATTTACTAGTTGAGTAGTCTTGTTTCATAGAAATTTATCACAACGATACAATATTTCGGCCTATTATTATTTATATGGAAAATCATTCTCTAGAGTTAAAACCTTTTAGTTTATTAAATTGTAAGGATTACGTATTTACTTATTCAGAAGAGAAACATGGAACAAATCATGAACTTGAGAGAGGTTCAATAGAATTAGAAAGTAATAGGATACCATCCCAAGTCAATCAACAATATCTAAAGGGAAAACATACATAGGGATAAAATTTAACTTATTTTAAAACATCATGACCATATTCCCTAGATCAATTCACAGAAATACCTTCTCACTAACTTTGAATTCCATATTTCACCGATGATTGTTTGTATAACATTTTAATCAACTCTGAGCTTCCTTGATGTGATGTTAAATGTCTCTAACCTTATATTTCATTTCCTAAAAAAGGATTGGTACCAATATCTTTATTTCTCCAACTTCAACCCATCACATTTTATTTTTCACTTATATCGATAGAGGGTTTCATAAGGATGCATTTGAAAGCTTGAATGAAAGCTATTGTTGTCAGAAAACTTGATTAAATGAAGGTTTTGATCATAACCACATTTTAAATTCATAGATCAATATATTATCATATCATATAGGGTTTTAATGGTCATCTTATATTGAACATATATCCGAGGATGATAAGAAGTACTATAACATAACACTGAATCAAGTGCTTTTTAAAAATATATCCAAAACATCAAGGTAAACCTCATATCCCAATCACATATAAAACAATGTGGTACTCCATTAAATTTTACCACTTAGTTAATTTATATTACTGTTAATATGATCAAGAGATAAATGTTATTTGCTAGAAATTAATTTTTCTAACTTCATAAGGAAATTAAATACAACCCAAATAACATTAAAACCTTAACACATTTTGGGGTCTTTGATGATGAAATACATGGTGTTGTTTTTATATTTCCATTTTGCTACGGGTAATGGTTGTAACATACCCTTAGAATTTTATCTCACTACCTTAACTTGTTGACATACCAAGAACCAAGATACATACTCTGAAATATATCTCTTTATGTTTTCTCACTATAAATACTCTTTTAGTTATCTATATATCATCATACTTCTAGGAATATTAGAGAATGATTAACTATTGGATTTATCTAATAGTTAATTGTTAAAATATTTTATGATTGAGAAACATAAAAATTTCCTAAATTTTTTCATTAAATCACAATAAATTCTAAACTCAAGAACCTTTATTGCCTTCTTTTGTAAACCTAAATATTCCTTATTTTCCTCTATAATATTCACTTGGATAGATGGTTGAACACTTATTATAGAAAGATAATATTTATACCCTTATATTAATATTTCAGGGTACATATTTTTGAAATTTAAAAATCTTGTATCTTTTGTGACCCGCATCATAGGTAAGCTAGCATGATTCTTTCAACTCAGAGTATCTGCCAACTTATTCACCCTCCCATGTTCATAATGTATTTAGCAGTAAAAATATTTAATCAAATCCTACCATCTTCTATAGAAAATATAAAACTCTTTATAAGTGAATATATACTTTAAACTTTTATTATCAATATATATGTCATACTTTTATCTCTAAACATAATTCCTCTATATCTTTAATAAAAAAATTAACACAACTAACACTATGTCATGAGTTGGGTAATTTTTCTCAATAACCTTAAATTTTCATGAGGTATAAGCTATCATCATATCATTATATATTAGGAAACATATAATTTACTTCTTCAATGCATCACTAAAGATCACAAAACCCTCTCTAGTGCAGGGTAGTGTAAAAACATGTGCATTAACTAACCTTCTATTTAGTTCTTTAGAATTTTCCTCACAATCATCTGTCCAAAAGAACTTGACTCCCTTCTAAGTTAGCTTGGTGAGTAGATAAGATAGACATGATAAATTACCCATAAAGAATTTATAATATCCATAAAAACCAAGAAAACTATAGATATCAGTCATAATGGTTGGTCTAGACCTATGCTCAACAACTTTTTTATTTTATATATCCAATAATATACCCTTTCTTGATATTTATAACCCAAAATTGAAACTTTATATAGCCAAAATTCACAATTTTTTAGTTTTACATTCAACTCCCCCTTCATTAGTGTATTTAGTACAATTCAAATGTGATCTCCATGATATTCCTTTATCTTGGAATATATAAGAATATTGTTTATAAAGGCTACCAAAAACTGATCAAGGTAATCTCTAAAGATTCTATTCATTAATTACATGAATATAGTAGGGGAATTAGTAAGTCCAAATGACATCACTATAAATTCATAGTGTCAATACCTCATATGGAATACTATCATGGGTATGTATTCACTTTTTCCCATCAATTTATAGTATCATGATTGAAGATCAATCTTGGAAAAATATTCATCTCCACATAATTGATAAATCAAATCATTAATATGAGGAAGATGATACTTATTATTGATTGTGATCTTGTTTAGTTCTCTATAATCATTATAGAGTCACATTGTTCTACATTTCTTGTTAACCGAAAGAACAGGTGTACCACATGGCTATTCACTTGTCCGAATGAATCACTTTTCAATATTCTCCTAGAGTTTCTTCTTCAATTCCGAAAAATTAATAGAGGCCATTCTATATGAAGTATTTGAAATAAGTGAATCACTGTACATGAGTTTTATTGAAAACTAAAATTGACGATTCAGAGTAATATTAGACCAATCTTTCAAAAAAACATAAAAAATTATCACACAATAGGCATATCTTTGATGTTGAGCTTTTTCCCAACCATATGAGATAAATAACGTTTTTGAATAGGAATTAAGACCCTTAAAATGGATTAAATTTACATTATAAGTTCATATTTATCATCGCACTAATAGAAGATCATTTGTTGGTTTATAATATCAAATTTTAATTCCCTTCCATGTAAATTGATATGGGATTCATATAAATAGACACTAGATGACCAAAATAACATCAAATTATAGTAGAGGGAGAATATCAAAATTTTAAGGAAGTAAATTCCCATATACTTGAGCTGGAGAAGAATCATTGACTTGAGATGTGATCATCATACTATTAGGTGTTTTCACTACTAATTCAAAATCTAATCATTGGGGGTGGTATTGTGATACCCTTATAAAATTCTTTAGATATAAAAGAGTGGGTATATCTAGAATCAAATAAGAAATTAGTAGTTCTAGAGTGGATGATAAGTTTACCTATCACTAATTAATTATTATAACCTACATTAGTAATAGTGGTCTCATGAATTTACATTTGATTCTAGATTTAAGAGGTTTCTGACAGAGGAACCGTGTGGATGACGGAGCTTCCGCCCTCGGGAGACCAACGATGAAACCCTAGGTCCGAACCTCCTTCTTTCACAGATGTTGAAACTGCGCATTCTAGACAGGATATCACAACATCTGTTGGGGGTGGAGTTGCGGATGGGGAGTAACGTGTTTCTCCGAAAACGTTTCAGCATCAAGATCATTTGGCGATTTCTTTTTCTTCCAGCGAGGTAGATCTTCTTTCCAATGATTTGCGTTTTGTGTTGGTGGGAAAATTTCTCCAGCGTCATCCTTCATTTATTTTTTTGAGTAAATATCTTGAATCAATAGGGTTTTTTAGATTTCAAATTGGTCTTCTTAATTTCTCCAACATCATTTTTCAGTTTTCATCTGAAATGAAATATCTTCGTTTTGGGTGAATCAGTCGCGGGTTTTTGGTGGATTCTCCATGAAAGTCTTGAAATGGATTCCTAATTTTGATCCTCACATTGAATAGCATATTATTCCTGTTTGGATTTGTTTTCTTGGTTTACCGAATCATATTTTTAAGCATGTGGCCCTGTTCCCGATTGCCGGTTTTCTAGGCTCCCCGCTGAAGTTGGATATGGCAACAAGGAAACTTTCTCGACCTTCAGTTGCTAGAATCTGTACCGAGATTGATGTATCTAATCCTCTTCCAAATCAAATATGGTTTCAAAATGGAATCCATGTATTCTTACAAGAGGTGTTGTATGAATGCTTGTCTTCTTATTGTTTGGAATGCTATAAGCTTGGACACTTATCCAGTGGATGTCGTAAGGCAATCTGCCCACCTGCTCGCAAGACATGGGTAGCGAAGGGAAAGATTAAGATGGACTTAGAAGCTTGCACATGATCATTGGGTATTGATGGAACCTCTGGAACTAAGGCCCCCTTTGGTGAGAAAATCGAAGATGTTGAAAATCCTGGTAAAGATCAGCCTCAGAATGACCCTACTAAGGAGGAAAATAAGGATGCGCATGCTCCATCTGATCTGGACACATGCTCAGCACAAATCACTTCCTTGCTGGAGACTGATAAGAAAGCTGACCAAATTGAGGAAGACTTCCTCAAATAAAGCTCTCAAAAGTGAAAAAACAAATAGTGGATGTGTATGGATTCATTACTCCCAATCCCAAAAAAATGAGAAAACGTAGGGACTACTCTCAACTGGAACGAACTATTGTCATGAGGTCTCTTGATTCTTCTAAAAAGGAGGGCACTACAACTACAACCTCGATGATCTTGGTTGACCGAAGTGCGAACTCCTTTGGGGCCTTCAGATCAATAGATACATATTCTCCTTCACAACTTGAGGTTTCTCCTCCTATTGCAACTACTAACATTAAACAGAAAGAAGTCCCTGACCCAGTGGTGAAGTATGCGGACCAGGGTAATGAGGGGGTGCATGAAAATTCAGAATCCCAATTGACGCAAAGAGATGAATTAGCTTATCAATGACTCATAAATGGTGAAATTTATGTGGAGACCTATCTTGATATCAAACACTGACTATTCCATAAGAGGCTGGGATAGGATTATAATTCCATGGAGCTTGCATGGAGTTGATGCACTTTTTGCTTGATGCGTTTGAACTTCTTTGGTATATCATCATGTTTTGCTCTTGCTTTTGGGTTGGTGTAAATGCATTACACCTTGAGCTTTTATTGTAATCCTTTTGATTTAATAAATTCTAGGAACATGAATTGGGCGACCAATTCATGTCCCCGTTTGTGTTAAAAAAATACTTGAATTTAAACATATCAAAAACATGTGATTAATTGGTATTTACTAAGAGAGTAAAACATGCAATTGGAATCGAAGAACTATAAATATCAAATGAAATTAAATGATTACTTGAGAATAGAAGTGGGAATTAATGCAAACAACTTTGTTTATGATTGATGATATAATTCAATGATGAAAACATAATCCATGAAAATTTGTATTAAAATAAAATAATGAAATAGTGAATAAATTTGAGTTTGAGAGGGAGGAAGTTGAAGGAAACTCAAAATGGAACAAAATCACAGAGGAATTCTGCTTTGGAATCTCCCAAAACCCGCTGTTAGGCTGCTATATATATAGCTGAAATATTACACGATGTGTAATGGATTACATATCGTGTAATGCCAATCTGTGTACTTCTCCATAGATTTTTTTAATCTATCACATATCTCACATGTATCTCACCCATAATATGAGGTTTAAACAATCTCATGTCATGTATTGTTGACTCATGATGTGTACTAGCCTTCCAGTTGTATCTTCAGAGCAGATTTTCCATTCAAATGGGTTTGAATGAGGTCGCATCATGTGTTGTCCATTCGCAACGTGTAATGGATTATTTTTCTACTTTCTTCACGATTTGGTTCATAACTTGGATCACAACTTGATGGATTCTGTTAAATCCTATTACATGATGTGTAATGATGGTTCACGGTATGTAATAGGGGAATTCTACACTTTTTCTGCATTTCTTCCTTTGAAACCTTAGAAGACTTATTTCCCAAAAATTCATCATATACCAAGTGCATTATATAATAAAGAAATTAAAATCCATAAGTAAATGGAAGTAAAAATATATATATGAATTCATCTTATCAAATTCCCACACACTTGAATAGTTACTTGTCCTCAAGAAAACATTTCTCAATAGTGGTTTCAAAAAGATAAGAAATTTTTAAAACAAGAAGCATTCATTATGTCCAGAAAAATAACACTAGGTGTAAGAAGAAAGGGTTAGTTTCCAGAATCATCCTTGCATATAAAATTAGTCATGCCTCATATCTTAGTTCTTTAAAATATTTCTAATCATTTAATTACAATATTTTAACTATTCCTTGAATTCTATACCCTTTTGTAATTTAGTTCACAATTCATTTTCTCTCATCACTCAGGGTAAAATGTTATTGGAGTTATTCTCATACCCTGAATACATGCTCCTAACCATAGTCTTTCATTGGTTCTATCATCTCCACTTTGTAAAGACAAGTACAAAATTTCTCATGAGGGATTCATCAATTGGTTTCAGATGACTCTAAGGCTGTGAGTGGGAGGGTAAAAATTAAAAAACAATCTAAAAAAGGTAAGCTCTGTAGTATAATGCATGAATATTGAGATAAGTGTAATACACTGACTCTTCCCAGTTAATCAAGTCCACTCTCTCAGTAGCTCAGGTTGGATCCATGTATATATCAAGTATGTTCCAAAAAAAGGTCATCCTATTACTTTCCTTTTTCTTTTGTATTTTCATTTTTTGAAAGTCGTGTCTAGGCTAGATCTCACATATATCCCCTAACCACATATGATTCTTCATGGAATTCATCAGTTTGGAAATGGGGATTTTTGACCTTCCTAATATGCAATCCATGTCAATTTTTCTTTACTTTTGAATTTTGAAAAGGAACATAATATAAATAAAATTCTATAAATTTTACATGGATCACAACCAAATAGTCTAATGAGAATCACAACATCTCTTTTCAATAAAACCATCCTAGCTGTCAGAATGCTTACCCCACACTTTTTCTAAACTAAAATCATGCATTATACAAGGTGTAGGGTAGTAAAGGGAAAATCATCTGGGAATATCTTTATCATATAAGTTCATTCATGGAAACTAAGGTCTCATAAAGAAAATATGTCAGGTGGTTCTCAAAAAATAGTGGATCATAAATGATTGCCTCAGTCATTTTAAAATTGTACTTGTTTGGTCATAGCCTCAATAATATTTAAATGTAAATTTTTATAGGTTTATATGTACCCAGTATCACTCAATAAATATTCTTAGAATAGAATATGGAATTGTAGGTGTAGATCCCTCTCAGGTAATGAGAATAACAAAAGAAATTTTCAATCACAAAGGGTATCAAACTAAGTAGTAATTCAATTAACAATAATTTTAAAAATGATTAATTTGAATCAAATTTTTAAGCTCAGCAATCATTCTAAAGTTCTAAACATAGGGAAAATATGGATTCTATCAATTCTAACATAACTTTTTCTTTTATTCAAATGGGAAAAAATTCAAGTTTAAAACATGGTTAAAATTTGAAAATTTTCTCCTAGATAGGTGAGAACAAACAAAAACTTCAAGTGCATCAAAAGTGAAAATCACAAGAAACTCTCCCACACTTAAAAAGTGAAAATTTTCTCACTATCCATGAATTTTTTATGAGAGCGTTATAGAATATAAAGCATAGAAAAAATTAAATGGCCTTTGACAATTTGAAAATTGAGGGAATCGAGAGATGCCTATAATAAGTGGTATTCCATGAGGGAACTTGGGTTGTCTGTTTTCTAAATACAAAGAACCTAAAAAATGGGTTAGGAAACATTTCATGCACTAGATTAAAACATTAGTCCACAGGTTTAAAACATTTATAAGAATAATAATCGGCAGGTTCATAGTATAATGAGAAAAGGCAACCTTTTTTATTCAAATGTGTTACATATTTATAATGAAGTTCAATAAGGGACTCAAAATGAAATTGAAAAAGACTCAAGTATGACAACTCAATCTAGATAAATGATCAAATATGGGTTTCCTCCCAAAGTTCTAATAAGACATTTTCAACCAGACAGATGGGCCAAAATCCTACAGTGGGGTCCATAGGCTCGGTTGCCCCTCTTGCGCTTACAGCTACTGATGGTAGTGTCCTCCATCTCATGAGTTATCTTGACTAGATTTATGACTTTAGCTTAAGTAGTGTGATCATGAATCAAGTGTGGAAGTAATGATATCATGGATTACTATGGATGCTGTTGTGCATGGATTTCTATGGAAAGTTCCTAATGTTTCCATTTAATTTTTGGGACGCATTGGGTCACTCTTTGGACCAAAAATAGATGGTGGTATGGATACATATATAACTATGGAATGTGTAGAATAACTATACATTCATATTTAAAATATTAAAGAAATTTAAATCAATCCAAGTAAGAATGATGTAAAAATTAATTTCCATATATAAAAGTGATCTTTAAAAAAATGAGGGCATATAGAGATGAAAAAACAAAACACAACCAACCCTATCTCAAAAAATATAAAACCAAAAAATGAACAATATAGAGGACTAATAGCCATCATTTAGCCTAAAAATATCCTCCATCATTATCTCACCCTCTGGTGGTGATGACAGTTGTAGTTTTGGATCATTGTTTGTGGAAGTAGCAAGAGTAGGTGGGTTGGCAATAGAGGGTGGAGTAGCAGTACTAGATACATTGGCTAGACTGGGTAGTGTATAGGTTTGTATTTGTAAAGAGGTCATGGGTTTGGCAGCTAGATCGATGAAAGGGGCCTCTATGGAAGTATCGGTGACCAGCCCCTTACCCTGTCAGGTCTCCTCAGCTAAAAACTCTTGCTAGGTCGTAGGGTTAATCATATTGTATGGAAGGTTGGTATGTGATGTAGGTGGTGTGGGAATGGTAGAATATGAGGGGAATGTATGGTCTGGTAGTGGTGGAGTGGTGAACTCAAAGGGGTTGATGAAAGGGAGATGAATATGAGTGGAAATCTGGTGCATGTTCTCCAAGAAGCACTATTGTGTAGCCATGATCTCTAATATAATGGGATGGGTGGGTGTAGGGATAGTGGGTGAGGTGGTGGCAGATGGAGGTAGGTGTGTGGGTGGGGAGGTGGTGGATGGCTCAGTTGGTGGGTTGGTCACTGCTGGCTGATCCACTGCAGGTGTTAGTGGTGCCTCCTATATCTCTGGTGCCCAATGGTAAACATCATCCTCCTGTACTAGTAGCTGCATCTTGTGCAGTATCACAAAATCGATGAGATCAATAAGTCCTAGGGAGGTGATGGATAGTACTGGTTTGAACGGTCTGAGGTACCTAGATAGATGAGTAATAAAGGACCTTCCCATCAAATTATCGCGATTCCGCTGGGTATGGGCTTTGTAATAGTGGGAAAATTGGGCATCCATGTTGACAGTTGGGCTTCCCATAGCTGCTAAGAGAAAAGGAACATTGATCTGGCTGACACTCCTATGAGACTTATCCCTAGTGAACTATCCATGTGTCATAGCTCGATTTAGAATATGTAAGGCTAGACCCTATAGTTGGGTAAATTTCATGATGCCTAGGTCATGGTGAAACTGAGGACATTAGGAAATCAGCTCCCAGAGACACTTAGAATCCGCTTAGGGTGGCTCTAACTGTAGATTATGATAAACCTATGAAATGAAAAACTCATCGGTGTAAATGATGAGGCTAATACTGAACTTAGTGAATCAAAGCTCATATAGTTGACCACCTAGGCAGAATCTGAGGCTATCAATGGCCATCTCATACATCGCTAGGAACTCTAGGAAAAACACTCTAGAGGTTTCTTCTTGGACCTCAAAAAAATTTCGAAGTGGAGTGTCTCTAGGAGATCAAGTACAACATCGCTAATGTTCAACCGATCAAAGATAGGCAGGTCTAGGGTCTTATTCATCTACATTGGCTTGGCCTATAACCTAATAAGATTTACCTGATACTTTGGGTTGGTGAAGCAAAGGATAGGGTGAAGGAAAAGGTTTTCATCACTAGAGATGGATGTGAACTCTGGCTAAGAATGTGGTGTAGCACGGGCTACTGTAAGTGATGTAGAAGGTGCGGCAGGTGATGAAAAAGTGGTGCCATGTGATGTAGAAGCGGTGGCATGTTGGTGCTTGGCTAGTTTTCATGCATCTAAGGCTGGGGATGATTATGTGGAGGTTTGGGGGAATTTGGTTCAAGCCATTGAGGATGGATGGAAATTTTGGTTGGTGTGGTGATGGAGAAGGAGGGGTTCAGGTTTGGTGGTAGGCTGGAAGGAGGAGGAGGAGGTTCGGGTGTGGTTGTAGGAGGGTAAGAGGAGGGTGTAGGTGGTGTTCATGCACTTTGGATAATAGGAGGGGGAGATGAAGTGGAGGGATAGGGTTTCAAGTGGTCTAGAAATGGTAATAGGTCAAGAGAGAGGGATAAGGGAGGGTGTGGGTGTTCGGTAAGTAGGAGGAGGGAGGTGAGGGGTTGGGGGATACGGGTCATGAACCTAGGTTTCACATCCTAAACTTTTTAAAAATAGACCCAAAGCATTTCACAATGTGTAATGTTGGTTCATGTCGTGTACTAGTGCAATAAAATGAATATTTGAATGAAAAAGGTACACATTGTGTAAGATGGTTACACGACGTGTAATTGACTATTTTAGATAAAACTTTGTTCATTCCTTTCTTTCAACTCCTGGCCTACATGAAAATTTCCTAAGGCTACCCTTATCTAATTAAGGATAATATTTCCTACCCTGGGTTTCCTCCCAGTCATTGCTTCCTTTAATGTCGGTAGATTGACTAAGTTTTGACTCGGTTGAACTTGAGTCCGATCACATAGCCTTCATGGAATGGTTCTTGAAATATTTTAAATCTTTTCCCGTTCACCTTGAATGGTGGTCCACCTTCTCTATAGATTTCAATTTTTTCATAAGGAAAAACTTGAATGACTTCAAAAGGGTTTTACCATCAAGATTTCAACTTAATAGGTAATAGTTTCAGTCATGAGTTGAAAAAAAGGACTTTATTCTCTAGTACAATGATACACCGAGAAATGCATTGATCATGCCATTTTTTGTCCTTATAGATCCTATAATTTTTTTAGGAATCCCTCCATATCTCTTCTAATTTGGTTAATTGTGGAATCTTATAATCTCCAGACATCTCAGAATCTAAATTCAGTTTCTTAATCTCTCAAAACAAATGATGCACCAATTCCACTGGAAGATGACATGGTTTCTTGTAAACCAGTCTGAACAGTGTTGTTCCTATTGGTGTCTTATATACAGTGTGGTATTCCCATCATGCATCATCCATTTTGAGACTCTAGTCACTTTGTCTTGTACTCATAGTCTTTTCCAAAATTTGATTTATCTCCCTATTTGACAATTCTACTTGACCACTTGTTTGTGGGTTGTTGGGAGTTCCTGTGTTGTATCTGATTCCATATTTCTCTAACAATCCTCTAACATCTTGGTTTGTAAAATGTGTTCCGTGATCACTAATGAGTTTTTTGGAAATCCAAATCTTCCAAAATCATTCTTTTCTAGAAATTTCATAACCACTTTTGTTGTGTTATGTGAGGTTGTTTCATCTTCAACCTATTTTGAGACATAGTCAACACCAAGTAGAATGTAGGATTCTTCATAAAAATTTGGAAATTGTCTCATGAATTCTATTCCCAAATATTGAATATTTCAACTTCCATGATGGGATTTTATGGAATCTCGTTCCTTTTTACAATATTTCTGGTCTGCTGGCATCTATCACATCTTTGGTAGAATTCCCTCATGTCTTGGTGTAGTATAAACCATAAAAATACACTTTATAGAATTTTTTCTATTTTACTCTCAGTTCCATGATTTCCACTAGATGGTGACGTGTGACACTCTCAATTACATTTGGGATTTCCTCTTTGGGGATGTATCATCTCAATAATCCATCTGCACAATGATTGAACAAAATTGGTTCATCCAAGTAGTAATGATTGGAATCATCTAGAAATAATTTCCTTTGTTGGTATGAAAGGTCTTGATATAAAAATCCTATGGAAAGATAATTGGTGATATCATAGAACCACAGTTGAACCTTGATGCTAAAAGGGGTTTCATCTAGAAAATCTACTTCAATGTCATCCTCCTCATCTTCCTTGATAAATAACCGGGGAAGTCAGGATAGATTGTTAGTAATGATATTTTTTGTGCCTTTAATGTACTTTATTACAATATCAAACTCTTATAGAAAGAGGATCCACCGTATCATCCTTGGTTTGGAATCTTTTTTGTTTATCAATTATCTTAAGGTAGCATGATTGGTATGTACAATAACTTTAGAAAATACTAGATAGAAACCAAATTTATCAACAAAATATACAATGGATAAGAGTTATTTTTCTATAGTCATGCAGTTTACTTGAGCTTCACTTAGAATGTGTATTTTATAATAGATGGGACAAAAGATATGGCCAATTATTTGTACTAATACATCACCAATAGTAAGGTCTCTTGCATCACACATTAACTCAAATTCCATATCCCAATTGGGTGAAATGATGAATGGTGCTACTATCAGGCTTGTTTTCAACATCTTAAATTCCTAACAACATTCCTCAATTAATTCTAAAGAAACATATTTTGAAAATATATGTGTCAATGGATGGAAAAATTCTGTGAAGTCTTTGAATAATCGCCTATAAAATCCATCATGTCTTAGAAAGCTTTTATTCCTTTAACATTCTAAGGTTCTAGTAAATCCTTGATGACTTTGTTCCTGGATGGATCAACCTCTATGCCTTCCTTAAAGATTTTATGCCTAAGTAATATTCCATCTTGGACCATAAAATGACATTTTTTATAGTTTAGGACTATGAATTTTTCTTCACAACATTGGAGGTCTAATTCCAAATTGCCTAAATAGACCTCAAATGATCTTATATGGACTGAGAATTCATCCACGAATATTTCTAAGAATTCTTTTACCATTTCATTGAAAATATGGATCATTCATCCGTAAAACATTGTTGTTTCACTGCACATTCTGAATGAAATTCTCCTATAAGAAAAAGTACCAAATGGGCATGTGAATGTGGTCTTTGGGTAATCAATGTGGTTGACTGTAATTAAGTTTTATCCTAAATATCCATCCAAGAAATATTATAATTCATGTCCCATAGGTCTTTACAACATCTAATCCATGAAGGGTGAATGAAAATGATCATTTACTATTATTGTATTCATGCATCTGTAATCTATACAGACTCTCCATCCGTTGATGGTGCATGTTTAGATTAACTCATTTTCATTAGTTCTCTCTACTATAATTCATTACTTCATAGGAACAAATTTTAGAGGGATTACTCATTCACTATCTATATAGAAAATATTATCCCTACATCCAAGAGTTTCATCACTTTTTTAACAACTTCCTTCATCGATGGTGTGATCCACCTTTGAGGTTGATGTTTTGGATTTGTGTCTTCTTCGAGTAGAATCTTGTGAGTGCATTATATAGGATTGATTCCTTTGATTTTTGTCACACCCCAAGAAATTGACTGATTATTCCTCTTCAAAACATCAATCAATTTTTATTCTTATTCCTAATATAATTCAGAATTGATAATAATTGGAAAATAGTTTCACACTTCTAAGTATGAGTACTTAAGAGTACTGGATATAGGTTTTAGTTTCAACTTTTGTGGTTGAATGATGGATGGAATGAAAGGTGGAAATTTTTCCCTCATTATAGGTTCAATTAAGCTTACTTCCTTAAAATCATACTCTTCTTCCTTCTCTGAGAGTGACTATTCACTTTCTTCTTAAATGGCCATGTACTCATCTCCTTCTCACGTAAGATAGATGGTGTTGTAATCAATACCATTATCTGATTATTGGGAAGATTTGAATAGGTCTAATACTACCTATTATTCTCTAACTCGGAAGATCAGAAATCCTTTATTAACACCTATCAAATCATTTCATGTTTCTATGAATGGTATTCCAAGTATAATGGAGACGTTTCATTCTTCTTCCATGTCCAGAACTAGGAATTCATCTGGAATGTTGAATTTTCCTACATTAACTAAAATTTCTTCAAGATTTTCCCTGGGGTACTTCACTGAGTGATCAACAAGTTGCATTGATACTCAATTTGTTTTGAGTTCATGGAGTTTTAGCTTGAAAAAAAACTCATTGGAATTAAGTTTATGTTGGCTCTAAGATCACATAGAGCTCTTCCAAAATTGTATTCTCCAATAGCATAGGGAATTGAAATTTTTTTGGGATCTTTCATTTTTTGTGGAATTTTCTACTACACAATTGTATAGAATTATCCATTTAATGAGATCACACCAATATCTTCTATATTTCTTTTGTTGGAAATCAGATCCTTGGGAAAATATTTATAAACTGACATCTAGGAAATGGATTCTGCAAATGGTATGTTGATGTGCAGTTTCTTGAACATTTCAAATAACTTTTTGTATTGTACCTTCTTTGCAACTTATCTCTTTATTTCTAGGAAAGGAAGAGGTGGATTTTATGATGGTGTGGAAATATAAATTTTTTCCTTTGGTTGTTCAGGATGTTGGTCGCTTTTAGCCGGTGATACTTCTTGAGGTGTTTCTCTCTAAACATCTTCTTCTACTGATGGTTGTTTCATAGGCTCTTCTGGTTTCCTTTAATATCTTCTTCTTGGTTTTTGAAAGTCAAATATCTTTTTTATTTTCAGTACTACCACTTTGCATTCCTCCCTTGGGTACATATCTGTATTACCAGGTAGGGTTCCTGGTAATCTATCAGAAATAGTCTTCGATATTTGACCCATTTAAACTTCAAGATTCCAAAAAATAGATATTTGGTTTTTCACTTCTATTTCCTGAGTTTTAATTATCTTATCTTATTTTTGAAAGAAAGTAGATAGGAGGTTTTCCAGGTTACTTTGAGGAGGAGCTAGTTGTTGTTGAAGTCTTGGATGAGAGGGTTGGAATTACTTCTTATCTCTTTGTGGGAAGGGTTATTGTTGCATCTATTGTTGAGTTGTAGGTACTGGGTTCATAGGTGGATACCACGGTGGTCCTTAATTCCAAAATGGTTCTTGACCACTTCACTTTTGACAATATCTTTGGTTGTTATGAGGCTTTTATTGAGCAGGCCTCTACTGGCAGTATTGTTTCTACTATTGAAAATGTAGGTTCTATTGATTGTAATTGATGTAATTACAATCATGTGGGTCTTAAACTCCTTCCTCTCAGTACTAATAAATATGGGGGCCACCACACATCTCATATGATTGTATCTCCATTACAGGAGCAGGAGGAGTTATTCAGCCAGCATTTGAAATGATTCTAACTTCTTTGTGAGCACTTCAACTTGAGATGCTAATATGGTTTTTGCATTTACCTAGTTTATATCATGTTGAAGTGGTCCATGATCACTTTTACATAGGTTTTTATTGTGATAAACTTCATCAAGTATATTTCTTCTATATTTTGGGGTTTTAAACATCATTCCTCCATCAACAGTAGTATCGACGACAGTTCATGCGGTTGGATAGAGTCCTTGGTAGAATGTCTGTAACTAAATCCACATATCTAGTCCATGATGTGGAAACTTCCTCATCATCTCCTTGAATCGGTCCCATTATTCCCAAGAATATTCTCCATTGGTTTGATCAAAGTTCTAAATGTGATTTTGGAGCTTCCAATTTTGAATCTATGGAAGGTAATTATCTAATAACTTTTTGGTAAGATCGTCCCAAGTCATGATTAACTCGGGTGCTTGACTTTTGATCTAGTCTTTATCTCTGTCTCTTAGAGAGAATGGGATGATGCATAGTAAGATTGTTTCTAAATAGACTCCCTATTTGTGAGTGGTATTTCAAACTTCCAAGAAGTTAGAGATGTGATCATACGAATCTTCACTCTGGAGGCCACTAAATTTCCGCATGTTCTAGATCATGTGAATGAGTCCAGATTTGATTTTGAAGGTATGAGATTGGATGGGGGATGAACAATTCTTGTAATGGAAACATGGATTGATGGAATGCCATAATCCATGATGGTCCTCTCTTGATGAATTGGGTTCTCCCCAGGAATAATTTGTTGATGGCCATGAGGGTTCATTGGGTTGGGTCCCACTTGATTCTGTTGTTCATCCATTATAGACCGGCGGTGTGAAAATAGAAACATTTCGATCTCAATATCAATGGTTAGGTCCTCTTTTATATCAAGTCTCTTTAAACGAGTCTAATGACCCTAGAAAATGAATTGTATCTTGAAGTAGAGATGCAAGGGAATACTTAAAATAAAAGAAGGGGGTTAAGAAAAGGTAATCATAGGTCTTTTTTCAGAGGTTTGTAAGCATAGAGTTGCTTCCTCGGAAATTATTACAAAATTTGATGCATCTGCATGCATCATTGAATTTACATGGGCTGTAGTTAGATTAAAATTTATAAGGTTTTTTCCAAGATTCACTTTCTACAAGGCATAGTATAGTGAGATTCTAAGGTCGATCCCATGGGGAGCATTGATGGATTTTGAATTCAATGGCTCAAGACCCTTTGGAGTAGGAGTCCTTTCTAGTTTTGTTTTAGTTTGGGAATTTCTAGATCTATCATGGTTTCTTTAATAAATAGAGAGGGGTCAGGATCAATTTTGGGTTTCTTTAAAAAGTATGATCTTAATTCTTATCTTGGTAAGATCCTAAGGTTTAGGTTGTGAAGCAAGTAGAAGTACCTAGTTAACGTTGGTCAAGTCACCTAATTCTACCTATGAGGTAGTTACTCCATAATCAGTATACAGTGAAAACCTAGATGCATTAAGATTAGCTCCTATGGTAGAAGATATCTTAGGCTAGTGTTTGTAGCCTAATCTACTCCAATCAGGATAGGGTCTTCTACTTAAATATCCTATGATCAAGGATGTTTAATCTAATTTGATAGACATTGATTATTTACCCTAATTATTAATCCTTAAGGTTTCCAAATTTAGAATTAAATATTTTAAATAAAGTTCAGATACACCTACTCTCAGCCCATACCCCTGGGTGGGTTTAGCCACTCATGATAGAAACAAAGGTGAAAAAATGATAAATTTTGCTTAACATGATAGAAATTGTTGAATTTAAAAATATCACAATCATGCAATTAATTGGGATTTACTAAGGGAGTCGAACATGTGATCGGGGTTGAAGAATTGTAAATCTCAAATGAAATTAAATGCTTACTTGATAATGGAAGCATGAATTAATGAAAACAAATTCGTTGATGATTGATGATTGAATGTGATGATGAAAAAACAATCCACAACACTTTGTATTGAAATAAAATAATGAAACAACAAATAATGTTGAGTTTGAGAGGGAGGAAGTCAAATGAAACTAGAAATGGAACAAAATCATAGAATAATTTTTCTCTACGATCTTCCAAAACTAATTTTTGGACTGTTGTATATATAGGTGAAATATTACATGATGTTTAATGTATTACACATCATATAATGATGATACATATACTTCTCTATATATTTTTGAATCTATCATGTATCTCGTGCATATCTCACCCGAAATATGAGTTTTGGCCAATCTCACATAATGTACTACTGACTCATGATGTGTACTGTCCTTCCAAATGTATCTCTAGAGTGGATTTATCATTCAATGGGTTTGACTAAGGTCACATCATGGTTGTCCATTCACGACGTGTAATGGATTCTTTTTTTTTTCTTTCTTCACAACTTGGATCAAGACTTTCTAGATGATATGAAATCCTATTACAAGACATGTAATGATGGTTCATGACATGTAATAGGTGAATTCTACAATTTTTCTGCATTTCTTCCTTTGAAACCTTGGAATCCTTATTTCTTCAAAATTAAGTATATACCAAGTGCATTATCTAATAAAGAAATTAAAAAACCTTAAATAAATTGAAACAAAAAGTATATATGAATTTGTCGTATCAAATGACTTCATTTATCTCTTCTATTTTTATTTGAGTGAAAGGTAAGACAATTTGGCGATGGTTGATGTTGATGATCATCTCATCCTAGTTTGGATCCACTAGTGCTATAGCTGCATTTTCCAATGTATCTACCTAGGAATTCTATGATCGCGGGACATGGATCAATGTTGGATCTGAGGGAAATTCTTTCATCAACCCTTGGACATAGTCAAGAAGCGGGGTTATATCTTCTTTTCTGATAGCATAATCCATGTTGATATGTTTGATTACCAACTTTGAGTCACCTTTCGCCTCTAGGTGGTCCAATACTATTAGGAGTTATAGTTCTAGACCTTCGATAATGGCCTGATATTCTACCTCGTTGTTGGTACAGCCTTCTGATAATAGTAAGGTGTGGGGTAAAACTGTATTCACTAGGAAGATAAGAATGATCCCTAGCCCGAGTTTATTGAGCTTAGGGTATTCCATTCTCCTCCCTGTTGGGCTCCTAGATTATCCATCAAAATACATTTCCCACATTTAGAGACTGCCTTGAATGGATAATATCTCTTCATCCATTAATTAGTATTTAACAATGTTGTTTCTGAATATGGGTGTTCTATAAGGAAATCTCCCAATTCCTATCCTTTAACTGCTTTCTAAGGCACAAATTATATATTAAACTACTGTAGAATAACCGTCTGCCATACCAGATGTTCTATAAACATAAGATGGTTGAGGATATATTTGAGTGGGTTATTGCGAGAGACCAAATGGACCTTGTGGTGTTTCAAGTAGTGTCTCAATTTCTTAATCACAAATATTAATGCCATGAAACTATTCTTGATATCTAGACAATGATTCTTAGTATTGATCATGTATCACTAAGATAATAAAGGTTTTTTTCATTCCCATCATCATTATTTTTCACTAGGAAATCACCTAGTGATCGCTCAAGGGCTATCACATATAGAATGATAAGATTTATCTCAATAGGTGGCATTAATACCGGTGGTATCAAGAGGTATTTCTTGAATTTTTCAAATGATTCCTAACAGTCACTAGTCCACTGATATGTGACCCCTTTATTCATCAGTATATTCAAGGGTAAACACTTACCTATGAGGTAGTCTATGAATCACTAGATATAGGCAAAGTGTCCTTTAATTCCTCTCAACTCATTGAGGTTTTTAGGAGGTGACATGTTACAGATAGATTATGTCTTCTCAGGGTTAACTTTGAAGCCATAATGGTGTACAAAAAAGCCATGAAATTTATCCAAGGTTACCACGAAAGAACATTTTAAGGGGTTTATCTTTAGGTTATGTTGTCGTAGCTTGTTGAAGATAGTATCCATGTTAGCTAGGTGCTAGAAGTTTTTTTGGGATTTTACCACTAGATCATCAACATAACATTCAAAAAACTTCCCCATTATGGTTTTGAAGATGAACTGCACGGCATGTTGGTATGCGGTGTCGGAATTCTTCAAGCCAAAGGGCATAAACTGATAGCATAATACTCTCTAGGTAGCCATGAAGGAATTGAATTTTTCATCTTCTAGTCCCATAAGAATTTGGTTATACATTGAATATCCATCCATGAAAGAGAGGGGTTGATAAAAAGCTTTTTCATTAATTAGGTTTTTTGTGATTGAAACTATGAAGTCATCTTTCATACAATTATGGTTGAGATCTATGAAGTCAATGAAAACTCTATTTTACCCATTAATTCTTCTTCATGGGGAAAATTTTGGATAGACATTTTGTATATTGTACCTCTCAAATGAAGTTTTCCTTGATGATCTTATTGAATTCGGCCTCAATTTTGGGGGCATGAATTGGATGTGTCCTTCTGGATGTTTGTTTGTATCCTCGATGATCTTCTGCTAAACCCAAGTGATGGGTGGACACCTTTGGATTGAGGCATGGAATATCTGTGTAATTATAGGAAAACATATCTTGGTGTTTCTTTAGGAATGATGTATACACCTTCTATTCTTCAGAGGTCATGTACACTGAAACGCGCGGCTGATTATCGCCTATCGACTAGTCAAGGTTCCGGTGCTCTTCTAATGTGTATAACAGCACTCGGGTCGAATCCCCGGGATGGAACTTCATAATAGTTGATTGTTTTTAGTTGATTGTATTTTGATTAGGGGGGTTTGTTGTAGAGATTAATTGAAATGATTGATTGACTATAATTGATTTAACATATTGATAAATATTGTGGTGAGTTCATTATTAGGGAGTTAAGCTTGTGATATCCTTGAGCTTTGCTTTATATTGCATTTAAATTAACACTCACTTCACAAGTTGACGTCGATTAGAATTCCTAAGTGTTAAAGCTTTAATCCAAGCCATAACTTAACTAGGATTCTAAAATCAATCAGTACTTGTTTATGGTAGTTTATTTATTGTTCCAATAATCCATGGAAACCATATGCTAAACAAAATATGTCATTAATCCATGACATATTAAGTCCAATATACACAATGTTAAATTAACGAATACTCATCGAGAAAATACTCTCAATCACTTAACATCCCTAAATTTTGACTCACCCCAATGATATATTTACTCATCCATTTGGGTGTTTAATATTCGGGTTATAATAATTATGATGATAAATTAATAATAGAAGAAAAAGAAAGGGATTATAAAAGAGTGGTACGTCAAACACACACACACAAACAATGATGATAATTAAAAAAAGATTTCTGATTGAATGAGGAAGAAAAATAAGGGAAGGAGATTTAACTGAATTTAAACTATTTTAAGAACATTAATATTAAAATACAGAATATGGAGGAGAATAAGAGATATTGAAGAAGAAACTTGCATTAAAACAGAATTACAAAAGAACAGACTTACAAAATTACAAAAACGAAGAACACAAAAGTAAGTGAAAACAAAGAGAGGATTAAAGGTATCTCAAGTGAAAACTTGAGTATGGTAGGTCCTCCCAAGCCTTTGGAAAGTATTTTTTCGTGAAAATATGTTCTCCTATGTTCTTAAATGCCAACCCTTTTGAAAGGAGAAAAGGGGATGTATTTATAGCCCAAGGTGGTGGACTGTTTACATTCCAGAAATACCCCACCACTTGGCTCGTAGATATGGACATCAAGACAGCCGAATATAGAGACATATCCTTCTTCAAAGTTGTATATAATAACGTTTTCCGACTACTATCAAAATTTGGAGTCATTTTGATTTAAGGATCAAAAGTTATGGCCGGTTGATTAAACAAAGTAAAACTGTCCATTTCAATCCAGTATTTTTGAAGTCCATAAGGTGAAAGGGTTTTTGAATATGAATATTCCTTAAAATACGAATGTGTTCTTCAACAAAGTCTTCCACCTATATCTCCTCTTTCACATTGAAAAATATCAGCTCCATTTTATTCTTACATCATGAGATATGTTATGAATACTATACTGATTTTAATTCTCGTCCAGAATAGTGGGCTGGACTTAAAAGCTTCATTTGGGCCCCTTGTACTTAGATTTAGGCCTTGAAATTTTTATCCAAGATGACATGTAGTGTCCCCCGAAGTATTTTGAAGAGTTAATGTTTTTGTAATTCTGTATTGAGCCCAATAAATCAATCTTCAAGGCTGGTCCAGTTTGTTCACAGATTCTTTGGTCATGTTTGTGAGGACCATATGACCCTTCAAATTGCAGAATTGGCTCATGGTACCTTCTAATGAAATGTTCTATATTGAAAGGAGAATCCTGAAAAACAAGAAACTAACATTTTGGATCAGTATAGTGATATTTATTATTAAAATATTAAACTGACTCAATTGGACTACTTCTAAAAATGCTCAAAAATTATACTTAATATTAAAACATTAATATTTCACACAAATTATGCACATTTCATATAAAATAAGTAAAGGGAGTATATAATAAGTCATGAAAATATTAATAACATCAACTCCCCCACACTTAGTTTTGTGCATGTCCTCATGTGCAACAAATATAAAAACATGACAAAATCATTTTTACTCACCAATAGAGATTAAAATTTTGTTTTCTCCAATCAGGGGAGGTTTAGACTATTTCACTCATCCATTTTGAAATCCACCACTAGTTTTTACAGAAAAAATGTTACAAAACTAATTCATTTTTTATGCTCAAATTTAGAAATGGAAGATGTGGACACTCAAAACTCACACCTCTCAAGATGATAAAATTTATTTGTGGAGGTTCACTCTTTCACCAACCAAAAGTGAAAATCTTCGAGTTTGAAAAGAGCTCTCAGCTTAAAATCCCTATCTAAAGTGAACAAGAATAAAGAGGTATTTTTAATAGGTTTTTTTGTGGCTATGGGACGGTAGGAATATAATGTCCAAGAGAGATAATAAGAGGGTTAAAATACCAACATAGAAAAAGCAATGCACTTTTTTTTGAAATAAAACATGGAAGGAAATGAAAACACATATTTACAAGGGAATGATTGTGTGAAGAAAGAAAAAATAGAGGAAGAAAATATGAAGGTAATGAGAAGATGAAATATTTACAAAACACAGAACTTCTCCCAATAATAATATAATGCAAGTGTTCTTTTTTTTTCTTCTCCTTTTTTTTCTTTGTTTTTTCGAAAGTTGAACTTGGAAAAGATCTCACACTCATAACCCAACCCATAATTGATCTCCTCATGACACTAATTGTAATAGTTATAACAAGATCAAAGGTTTAGGAAGAGTGATTTTTGACCTACCCAAGACACAACCCATTTTTTCATTTTTATTTTTGATTTTTATTTTTATTTTTATTTTCATCATTTTTTTGAACACTTGTCAATAACATTTACAAAATTACATAAATGGAAGTTCATTACATTCCCCAAAGCACACTTAATGACAACCTCTCACCCACACTTAAATGGATGCTTGTCCTCAAGCAGATGATAACTAGTTGAAAATCAATAATAGGGTACCCAAACAATGAAATCCATTCCCCCCCCCCCCCCACACACTTAAATTTCAAAACAAAATATGCAATGAAAATCCATGTTGATATTGGGTGGGAAAAGGTATTGGTCTTGTAATGTGGCTATCAAAGAAAAGTTTTTCATAGGCTTGAAGGGGCTTTCAAAATGAGGATTAATATAAGGGAAATGGGAGGCTATTTGGCTATTGTGATTCTCATGTGGTTCAGAAAATGCCTCTATCATATTAATACACACTAAGGTAGTAAATTTAGCTCGAAGGTCCACAAACTCAAGACTCACAAATGGGGGTGAAAACACACATTTTGAAAAGATGGCCATAGGTGGCCTTGGCATGAAAGCAAATGTTATTCCTCACGGTTCAGGAAAAGCATTTTCCAAATCAAAAATTGAGCATTCAAAATGTGTTGGTTTTGACACAAAATTATTTATCCAAATTCATAATGAAAATACAAAAATTTTGAGATGAAAACATGTCTGTTAACTCGCCAAAATTGTTGTACAAAATTTCAAAACTCGATGGTGAGTAAGCATGACTCTTTAATTTTATTTTTATTTTTTTAAGTGATTGTTTTCTTGGTTTTTTTAGGTTTTTAGGTTTTTATAATTTTTTTGTTTTTTTATAAAGTGTAACACCCCGAGCTTCCATGATACACTTCTCATTTAATAATGCAATAGCTTGCATGGTACGCACGTTCGAGTTCTAACACACTGCGACTAATCAAAGTAGCCATTATGAATAGTAATAACCACTTTTTAAAATTATAGAAATTTTATATTTCAAAATGGACTTCATTTTTGTTTTCGTAATATCGAAATTATCCTAAGTTTAATTTTTTGCAACTTTCTGAGAACTTCCAATATTTTATGAATAGTGATAAATACTTAAAACAACTTTTTTAATCAAAATAATTTATTGTGATAAATTATACTATTTAGTGGTTTCAAAGTATAATTAGAATATATTTTTACCATTTTATCCAATGGTGGTCATTAGAATTAATTTAACATTGAAATTGGACATAAACAATTGCCAATCTTTTGATATAAATTGTTTCTTAAAAACACGCTATTTGTTGTGACAGCGGGAATTGATTATAAAATTAATTAATGCAACTTATATGTTTGGAATTTTGTAAAATAGACATCATTTTTGAATTCGGAATATCAATTATAGCTTAGGGTGAAATTTTGGCATTGTTCAGAAAAACTTCAATTTTTGATGAATAGTGAAACCACTAAGTGGTAGTTAAATAACTGATTTTTCGTTTAAATGAAATATTACCACTTCTGTGATTTGATTTTCAAAAATCCGACATACATGGTTGTCATTAAGATGTAAAATGTGGTTCAATGAGATTAAAATAATTTTTTGGTGAATAGTAACTTTTAAGTTCTTAATCGCGATTAGAGGTAATTAGTGTAGTTTAAGGTAAAAATAATGTTTTAATAATATGAGATGATCTTGAAAATTGTACTACTCCTATTGGATGAGTAATGGCCGACAAAGACAACCCATGGGTCATCTTGGGGACCCCATGGAGCCACTTTAGTTGGAAAATGACATTAATATATATTTATTTAATGTTAGAATTAAATTGACACAAACATGAGTTATTTTACTAAAATAGTTTTTAAGTGGGGTTACACAAGTCCAAATTTTGACTATAAATATTAATTAGAAAGATAAAAAGATTTACTACATCATAGGTTTTTTTTATAATTTTTAGACATTACATAAATTAAATTATTTATGACATCATTATGATGCAGCGATGACCTCATTATTTAACGATTTTAATAAAATGAAAAGATAATGTAAAATCCAAGTCTTACACTTGTCCAAAGACTATTGGATGGGTAGATTTAGAACCCTTATCACCTTATCCTCTAATTATATAAGTGTGGGACCTCTAAAATCCTAAACCCATTTTATAATAAAGTGACTTTTCTTTACTTTCCAAGAGTGCCCCTCCTCTCCTCTTATAAAAGGCCCCCACCTCTCCCTCCTCATTTACACATTCAAGCCATTTGGATCGGCCAAACTCGGTCCAAATACTCTCCCAACTTCTCCCTCTTACTCCTAGAAGCCTCACTTTGGGAATAAATCTTCCCAAGGAAGCCTTTGGCTCAAATAAAAAAGAGTTACCCAATTTTGAGGTAATGTCTTCTCTAATGTTGTTTTGTTTTATTTTTCTTCTCCAACCCCCTAAACTCTTTTTATTAATTTCTTTTGTAACAACACCAGTATCCTAAATATACTAGGATGTTGTTATAAGAAGTATTCGAGCTACACTTACACACACCTACATCTAATGGTTAAAGAACATACGGTTTCTGTGGATGGAGAATTTCTGCCTCACGAAACGATGATTGTTCAACACTCATATAACACCTTCAAAGGTGGCCATTAAGATGTCACTATATTTATATATGATATATAATGTGTTTATGTTTTACTTATGCTTCTGTATTTCTCATTTATGGCATACTTTATGATTTCCATTATGGGTAAAACGCGATAATTTCATTTTAGGAAGTGCGGACTACCGCCCCCTCAAAGTGATTTGAATCGTTAATGTCATATGTGGGATGTATAAAGGATAGAGTAAATGGTATTATACACTATATTATACTGGAATTATATTATAAATTTATATCATTATGATTTTTATCCATTAAATATGAAATTGAAATGAAAGTAGCGTTCATGCGTACGTACGGCTTACCGTCTCCATGAACGGTGCATTTCATTTCCTACCTCTAAATGTTATGTAATATTATAAATGAATATATATACTGGATATATAAGATATATATGACATCTAGATCATGACTATATTTCTGGAGATAATGGATATTCTACCACATAAACAACTTGTAATTATAAGAAGTTTATTGTTGACTCAAGTACCAAAGATCGACAAAACGACCGTTATTAACTTAAATAATCAAATAATGTTAATAACATGGTAATAAGTGATATAAATGGAATAATGAACATGAAAAAGGATCTTAAGTAAAAATAAATTAACTCTAGTTTATTATTCAGGAGGTTAAAGAATGGTCGAGTCAGGACAAGACTCAAGGTAAGGGAACCTCTTAACCCAACCTCCATTCTTTGGGTTAATCTCCTACTTTCAAATTATGTCATGATATTATTATGTGCTATCTTGTATTTGTACTTTCTTTATGTGTAATTATATTGAATACACATAATAGATCTATTTTATTTTAAAAATGATCTTTTTAAGGACTTTGTCTCAATCTCCTTTCATTGAGGCATATTTGGTTTTATACACAACTTTCTTTTATACGGTGTATAAACCCCTTCGACTTTTACATTTATTCAAAAGGAATCTTTTTTTATACGAAGCGTTTTACTAAACGACAAAAGGGAATGTTTTCCTTTCCGTACTTATGCGGCGACAACGACTTCTCTGCCGCCGTGACCATTATTTGAGTTTCAGCTTCCTCTACAAGCCATCATTTTTTTTAATGAAAAATAAATACAAAGTTTTAACTTTCTTTTATTTTGGTATTGAAAATGGTTTTGAAAGCATTTTTATTATATCAATGTTTTGTATTTATATCTTGTGATTGAAATGTGGAAATGTTATGTTTCCTTTATGCATGTTTTATGTGATACGATTATGTTATGGTTTATGATATGTTTAAACCTATTCATATGAGGAATGCATTGGACTTAATAAGTGACGGGTGGAGCCCGCTATAGCTCCTCGATGCATCGACAGGTCTCATGAGACAAACTAGTGTCTTGGCACAAGGCCTTGACAAAATCTTATTTGTGGTCTTGGCACGAGGCCTTGACTACGTGGTTATGATAGTCTGGCATTATGCATTCCATCATTATGAAAGTGGTTATTGATATTGCATGTGATTATTCGACCAGTAGAATATACATGTGAAGAAGTGAATGGCATTATCTCATTTTACTTTTGCCATATTATGTTGAAGTTCAAGTTTCAAAGGCTTTTGTTTTAGTTATACATCGCCTTAAATTTTAATGTTTATTTATGAAAGCTTCCGCAATATTGTTATCCTTACTGAGCATATGAGCTCACCCCTTTCAATGTTTTAATATTTTCCAGGATGTGAAAGAAGTATTTTAGGAATGACCTGCAGGGATAGTCAGAAGAGGATATGAGTGTGGACTATGAAGACTTTGTTATTAGTTTTTCACTTTATGATGTAATGTAAGACTTATGAATGTATCTAGTGTTTCCAAGGCTACTAAACTAATCGGTCTTTAGAGACTTGATCTTTTGTGATCATGCCAATGTTACGAAGTAACGCACCAGCTCTGGGTAGCTGGGGTCGGGGCATTACAGTTGGTATCAGAGGCAGTTTAGTACTAACCTTGGAAGCAAGATTTAGATAAACTCTGATTAGAGCACATAGCCCAAGGATAGACTTTGAGGATTAGTATAGAAGAACTTCCTAGAATTTTGTTATTGTAGAGATTTTGTGAGTTTTCTGAGCAATACATCCCTGTCTGGATACGAGCAGGTAGAGGCAGCTCTGGCACAGATGTACCTAGGGGTAAAACCTGAAAACACCGCTTTGAGCTAGACTCAAACGGGAACTGGTGCACGACAACAGGCCTTGCTGCACTCTTGGTTACGACACTCCCTGGGGATATGCTTAGGATAATCCTCGTTTTCTTTACAAACCACTATGAACGGTTATGAGTATATACTTCCTCAATGAAAACCTTTTTATGATTATGGATTATATCCATAAATAGTTCAATTTATGTTAAGTATTTTATAAGTATGGAATTATGTATTTTGATTCATAAACTAATCTAGTTTATGACATTGTATAGAAATGGCGCCCAGTAGAAGGAATGTGAACTCCATCAATACGTATGATCCAAAGAGTAAGAAGGATCATATCTTTCATGGTATTAAGACAACATTTAGAAGGGAAATATTCTCCCATGTGTTATCTACATATGAAGAAATAGTATCATGTGTTAATAAGATAAGTAGAGAATTCTCTGAGTCTTATGGATTTGAAGGGATGAAAGAGAAGAAAAGGATGGAAGAGAGAATGATGGATAAAGGGATGAGGGGAAAGAAGAATTTTCCAATATGTGGTAATTGTGGGAAGAAACATCATGGAACTTGCCTAAAGGGAATGGGAGTTTGTTATAAGTGTAGAGAAAAAGGACACAAAGTGCGTGACTGCAAGGGTAAGAAAATGGTTTCAAATGTACAATGCTTCTTCTGCAAGGATTGGGGACACTACGCAAACCAATGTCCAAATCATTAGAGTATTCCCCAAATGATGTTATTGGATAATAATCAAGTTATGATACTACCACAGATGAGGAGTAATGATTAGAGTTCTTATGTTGTTATTAATGAATTTTGTAATTTGAGTGTTGTATCAATGATGTACTGGTTATAATAATTATGGAGTATATAAGGATTGTACTGCAGTACTATTTCATCAAGGACTTGAGATTGTGTGGAACCAAGAAAAGTGACTCCACAGTAGGTTAAATTTTTGGAAAATATATGGTTAAGAGAAAGATAAACCATAATATTGTTCTGATATCGAGATAGTGATTTTGGAATAAGATGTGATTGATTTGGATAAATTATATTGGATATTCTTAACTTCCTTGAAACTGATTGATGATTTGTATACATTTTTTTTATAGGAGGAGTATATCTAGTATTCTATAAGGAATAAGGGATCATGGTAATTCAGTATGTTTAAAAAGAATACATGATGAAGGTGTTCACATGTTGTTACATGGAAAAAAGGATCTTCATTATGTTTACCTTCCTTATTAAATTTGGACTGTGAGCTGGAGAGAAGTATTTTGGATAAATATAAAGGTTGGAATGGATTAAGTTGATCTTTGGATAGTATTGATTATGTTTAAAAAAATTATGAAGATTATTTTTGGAATATTATAATACTATAGTTTTAGGAAAAGGACAACCTGCAGGGTGGGGCATAACCTGACGCGTCGGACAAAGCTGCATGAATCGAACCCACAACCATAGTGAGACAAGCCTTTATTTCCTACCACTAGCCTACAGCAAGTCCCTGGTTATTACAAAATAATATTACTAATATAAATGGTATCTGTAAACATTTGGAACCTTATACAATTAGGATAAGTATAATATTTTTGGGTTCTATTATCTTTTTGAGTGAAAGGTGAGTTGAAGGTTGAAACTCTAATTGTCAAGCATAAATATATATATATACCTATCTGTTATTCAATGAATAAATTAATTCTTAAACTATAGTAAAGGGATATTAAAACAAAAAAATGTGTTACCCTAATACCTTATGTCTTGTTGAACTGATGATATTTTAAATCAACATAGATTGAATGTTTTGAGGCCCTCAATTTGACAGTTGATTGTGATTGATGACCTCAATCACTCCCTACAAATATTTACGTTTTTCCTCCAATTATATGTCTCTAATTTCCACCAATGTTCTCCTTATCGAGATCATAATTTGGTGGTGACTTTTTTATTTCCATTTCCCTCTTATTAAGGATAAATTTTATTAACCTTATTTCCGATGTGGGTTTTCCACAAAGGTATTTTATCTTTTCAACCTTTTATTTTCAAAGAAAAATTTCAAATTTCGAGGACGCAATTTATTGAAGGAGGGGAGAATGTAACACCCCGAGCTTCCATGATACACTTCTCATTTAATAATGCAATAGCTTGCATGGTACGCAAGTTCGAGTTCTAACACACCGCGAATAATCAAAGTAGCCGTTATGAATAGTAATAACCACTTTTTAAAATTATAGAAATTTTATATTTCAAAATGGACTTCATTTTTGTATTCGTAATATCGAAATTATCCTAAGTTTAATTTTTTGCAACTTTCTGAGAACTTCCAATATTTTATGAATAGTGATAAATACTTAAAACAAATTTTTTAATCAAAATAATTTATTGTGATAAATTATACTATTTAGTGGTTTCAAAGTATAATTAGAATATATTTTTACCATTTTATCCAATGGTGGTCATTAGAATTAATTTAACATTGAAATTGGACATAAACAATTGCCAATCTTTTGATATAAATTGTTTCTTAAAAACACGCTATTTGTTGTGACAGCGGGAATTGATTATAAAATTAATTAATGCAACTTATATGTTTGGAATTTTGTAAAATAGATATCATTTTTGAATTCGGAATATCAATTATAGCTTAGGGTGAAATTTTGGCATTGTTCAGAAAAACTTCAATTTTTGATGAATAGTGAAACCACTAAGTGGTAGTTAAATAACTGATTTTTTGTTTAAATGAAATATTACCACTTCTGGGATTTTATTTTCAAAAATCCGACATACATGGTAGTCATTAAGATGTAAAATGTGGTTCAATGAGATTAAAATAATTTTTTGGTGAATAGTAACTTTTAAGTTCTTAATCGCGATTAGAGGTAATTAATGTAGTTTAAGGTAAAAATAATGTTTTAATAATATGAGATGATCTTGACACTTGTCCTACTCCTATTGGATGAGTAATGGCCGACCAAGACAACCCATGGGTCAACTTGGGGACCCCATGGAGCCACTTTAGTTGGAAAATGATATTAATATATATTTATTTAATGTTAGAATTAAATTGACACAAACATGAGTTATTTTACTAAAACAGTTTTTAAGTGGGGTTACACAAGTCCAAATTTTGACTATAAATATTCATTAGAAAGCTAAAAAGATTTCCAACATCATAGTTGTTTTTTATAATTTTTAGACATTAAATAAATTAATTTATTTATGACATCATTATGATGCAGCGATGACCTCATTATTTAATGATTTTAATAAAATGAAAAGATAATGTAAAATCCAAGTCTTACACTTGTCCAAAGACTATTGGATGGGTAGATTTCGAACCCTTATCACCTTATCCTCTAATTATATAAGTTTAGGACCTCTAAAATCCGAAACTCATTTTATAATAAAGTGACTTTTCTTTACTTTCCAAGAGTGCCCCTCCTCTCCACTTATAAAAGGCCCCCACCTCTCCCACCTCATTTACACTTTCAAGCCATTTGGATCGGCCAAACTCTGCCCAAATACTCTCCCAACTTCCCCATATTACTCCTAGAAGCCTCACTTTGGGAATAACTCTTCCCAAGGAAGCCTTTGGCTCAAATAAAAAAGAGTTACCCGATTTTGAGGTAATGTCTTCTCTAATGTTGTTTTGTTTTATTTTTCTTCTCCAACCCCCTAAACTCTTTTTATTAATTTCTTTTGTAACAACAACAGTATCCTCAATATACTAGGATGTTGTTATAAGAAGGATTCTAGCTACACTTACACACACCTACATCTAATGGTTAAAGAACATACGGTTTCTGTGGATGGCGAATTTCTGCCTCACGAAACGATGATTGTTCAACACTCATATAACACCTTCAAAGGTGGCCATTAAGATGTAAATATATTTATATATGATATATAATGTGTTTATGTTTTACTTATGCTTCTGTATTTCTCATTTATGGCATAATTTATGATTTCCATTATGGGTAAAACGCGATAATTTCATTTTAGGAAGTGCGGACTACCGCCCCCTCAAAGTGATTTGAATCGTTAATGCCATATGTGGGATGTATAAAGGATGGAGTAAATGGTATTATACACTATATTATACTGGAATTATATTATACATTTATATCATTATGATTTCGTTCCATTAAATATGAAATTGAAATGAAAGTAGCGTTCATGCGTACGTACGGCTTACCGTCTCCATGAACGGTGCATTTCATTTCCTACCTCTAAATGTTATGTAATATTATAAATGAATGTATATACTGGATATATAAGATATATATGACATCTAGATCATGACTATAATTCTGGAGATAATGGATATTCTACCACATAAACAACTTGTAATTATAAGAAGTTTATTGTTGACTCAAGTACCAAAGATCGACAAAACGACCGTTATTAACTTAAATAATTAAATAATGTTAATAACATGGTAATAAGTGATATAAATGGAATAATGAACATGAAAAAGGTTCTTAAGTAAATATAAATTAACACTAGTTTATTATTCAGGAGGTTAAAGAACGGTCGAGTCAGGACAAGACGCAAGGTAAGGGAACCTCTTAACCCAACCTCCATTCTTTGGGTTAATCTCCTACTTTCAAATTATGTCATGATATTATTATGTCCTATCTTGTATTTTTACTTTCTTTATGTGTAATTATATTGAATACACATAATAGATCTATTTTATTTTAAAAATGATCTTTTTAAGGACTTTGTCTCAATCTCCTTTCATTGAGGCATATTTGGTTTTATACACAACTTTCTTTTATACGGTGTATAAACCCCTTCGACTTTTACATTTATTCAAAATGAATCTTTTTTTATACGAAGCGTTTTACTAAATGACAAAAGGGAAAGTTTTCCTTTCCATACTTATGCGGCGACAACGACTTCTCTACCGCCGTGACCATTATTTGAGTTTCAACTTCCTCTACAAGCCATCATTTTTTTTAATGAAAAATAAATACAAAGTTTTAACTTTCTTTTATTTTGGTATTGAAAATGGTTTTGAAAGCATTTTTATTATATCAATGTGTTGTATTTATATCTTGTGATTGAAATGTGGAAATGTTATGTTTCCTTTATGCATGTTTTATGTGATACGATTATGTTATGGTTTATGATATGTTTAAACCTATTCATATGAGGAATGCATTGGACTTAATAAGTGACGGGTGGAGCCCGCTATAGCTCCTCGATGCATCGACAGGTCTCATGAGACAAACTAGTGTCTTGGAACAAGGCCTTGACAAAATCTTATTTGTGGTCTTGGAACGAGGCCTTGACTACGTGGTTATGATAGTCTGGCATTATGCATTCCATCATTATGAAAGTGGTTATTGATATTGCATGTGATTATTCGACCAGTAGAATATACATCTGAAGAAGTGAATGGCATTATCTCATTTTACTTTTGCCATATTATGTTGAAGTTCAAGTTTAAAAGGCTTTTGTTTTAGTTATACATCGCCTTAAATTTTAATGTTTATTTATGAAAGCTTCCGCAATATTGTTATCCTTACTGAGCATCTGAGCTCACCCCTTTCAATGTTTTAATATTTTCCAGGATGTGAAAGAAGTATTTTAGGAATGACCTGCAGGGATAGTCAGAAGAGGATATGAGTGTGGACTATGAAGACTTTGTTATTAGTTTTTCACTTTATGATGTAATGTAAGACTTATCAATGTATCTAGTGTTTCCAAGGATACTAAACTAATCGGTCTTTAGAGACTTGATCTTTTGTGATCATGCCAATGTTACGAAGTAACGCACCGGCTCTGGGTAGCTGGGGTCGGGGCGTTACATAAAGATACAGCCACAAAAAAAGAGAAAGTGAAAAAGAAAGGTTTTGAAAAAGAAAGTGATAAAAAAATTAAAGAGAGAGGAAAAAGAAGAAAGAGGTAGAGAGAGGAAGAGATATAGATAGTTAAAGGGAAAGAGGTGCCCTTGGTTTGGATTTGGCGGGTCGCCTTCTCCATCTAGTGGTAGGTCGGCTAGAGAATTTGGGGAGCCAGTGGAAGTCGATGTTGATCCATGATTGTGCATCCTCTCATGGTGATGCTTTAACCGATGTCCATTAACCGTGAATGTCCTTTTGGAAGAGGGGTCTTGGACTTGCACTGCACCAAATGGGTAAACGTTAATAATAACAAAAGGACCTTCCCAACGAGAATTAAGCTTACCTGGGTGAAGCCGAAATCAAGAATTAAAGAGCATTACCTTTTCACCTTTATGAAATACCTTTCTCAGGATGTGTTTTTCATGGAGTACCTTAGCCTTCTCTTTGTACAGATTGGAATTCTCATAGAATCCAAGTCGAAGCTCCTCCAGTTCAGCCAATTGCAACAATCTTTCTTCACTAGATTTTTCACAATCAAAATTATAGGTTTTCACAGCCCAAAAATACTTATGTTGGATTTCAACTGGTAAGTGACACGCTTTACCAAAAACTATCCTAAAAGGAGACATCCCAATGGGTGTTTTATAGGCAGTTTGATAATCCCAAAGGGCTTCACCAAGTCTCTCAGGCCAGTCTTTTCTGGTGGGCTTAACAATTCTCTCAAGTACCCTTTTCACTTCTTTATTAGAGAGTTCAGCCATGCCAATTGTTTGAGGGTGATATGCAGTTGAAGTTTTATGTACAACCCCATTCTTTTTCAGAAGAGCTTCCATGGTTCTATTACAAAAATGGGTTCCTAAGTCACTGATCAAGGCACATGGTGCGCCAAATCTTTGGATGATGTGGGTCTTTTGGAACTCAATAACAGTATGAGCATCATCCTTCCTAGTGGGTTTGGCCTCAACCCACCTTGAAACATAATCTACCGCAAGAAGAATGTATGAGAATCCATTGGAAGGTGGAAATGGTCCCATGAAATCGATGCCCCAAACATCGAAGATTTAACAAAAGATTAAAGGCTTTTGGGGCATTTCATTTCTTTTGGAGATTGTGCTGAACTTTTGGCAAGTGGGACATGATTGACAGAACTCATGTGAGTCCTTGAAGAGTGAAGGCCAGAAGAATCCAAATTCTAGGACCTTTCGGGAGGTCCTTTGTGGTCCAAAGTGGCCACCTTCGGGAAGTGAGTGACAAAATTCTAAGATGGAAGAATGCTCATTTTCTTCAACACATCTCCTAATTACCATGTCAGCCCCAGTTTTCCAAAGTTTATTTTCATCCCAAAAATAGTATTTTGAATCACTTTTCAACTTCATTTTTTGTTCTTTTAAAAACATTTCTGGAAAAACACCAGAAACCAAGTAATTTACAATTGGGGCATACCATGGTATTTTTGGAGTGAGAGATGAAAGGTGCTCAGTGGGGAATTCTGGATCGATGATTTCAGATTGAGAAGAATTAGAAATTCTACTAAAGTGATCAGCCAGAGGGTTTTCTTTTCCTGGTCTATCTTTTATTTCAACGTCAAATTCTTGGATCATTAGGATCCATCTTATTAGCCTCAGTTTGGAATCACTTTTCTTGAGTAGGAACTTTATAGAAGAATGGTCTGTGAAGATGATGATTTTGGCACCTAAAAGATAGGACCGGAATTTATCTAAGGAAAAACCACTGCTAGAAGTTCCTTTTAAGTGACAGTGTAGTGAGATTGAGTTTCATCCAATGTTTTTTAGGCATAATAGATGACATGAATAATATTTTCTCTTCTTTGACCAAGAACAGCCCCAACAGCTCTATCAAAAGCATCACACATTAACTCAAAGGGTAAGGAGCAATCTGGGGGTTGGATTATTGGGGCAGATGTTAGAGCAGTTTTGAGTTCAAAAAAGTCTCTCTTGCAATCCTCGTTGAAATGGAAAGTGACATCATTTTGGAGCAAACGAGTGAGTGGGAGGGAAATTTTACCGAAATTATGGATGAATCTCTGATAGAAACCAGCATGACCGAGAAATGAACGGATTTCTCGAACAGAGTTTGGTTCAGGAAGTGATTGGATCACTTCAATTTTGGCAGGATCTACTTCAATACCATCTTTTGAAACTATGTGCCCTAGAGCAATCCCATTTGAAACCATGAAGTGACATTTTACAAAATTTAACACAAGGTTACACTTGACACACTTTTGAAGGACTAGAGAGAGTGAATTAAAACAAGATTCAAATGACTCACCATAAATGGTGTAGTCATCCATGAAGACTTCCATGCAGTGTTCAATGAATTCTGAAAAGATACTCATCATACACCTCTGGAATGTTGCAGGAGCATTGCAAAGTCCAAAAGGCATTCTTCTATAGGAATATATTCCAAAGGGGCATGTGAAAGTAGTCTTTTCTTGGTCCTGAGGTGAGATTGGGATTTGAAAATAGCTGGTGTATCCATCAAGAAAGCAATAGTGTGACTTTCCAGCCAATCTTTCTAGCATTTGATCAAGTAATAGAAGAGGGTAGTGATCTTTTCGTGTTTCAGCATTCAATTTTCGATAATCGATGCATACATGCCATTTGTTCTTCACTCGAGTTGTGACTACCTCTCCATGTTCATTTGTGACAACAGTTATCCCACCCTTATTAGGTACAAATTGAATTGGACTAACACATTCCCTATCAGAAATTGGGTAGATAATACCATCTTGAAGAAGCTTGGTGATCTCTTCCCTAACTACCTCAAGGATGAGTGGATTAAGTCTTCCTTGTGGTAGTGTAATTGGTTTGGATGATTCCTCAAGATGGATGTGATGCATGAAAAGGGTAGGTTTGATTCCTGGTATGTCATCTAGGGTCCAACCTAAGGCCTTTTTGTTTTCCTATAACACCTGAACAAGTTTGGACTCCTCGGTTTCAGTAAGGGTGGCAGAGATAATGACAGGATATGAGTGATCATGGAAGAAGAATGCATATTTCGGGTATGCATAAAGGGGTTTCAGATTAGTCTCATCTTTTATTTGTGGGTTAGACATCTCAGGAATTGATGAAGGGAGTTCAATTGCTTCATATTCATTCTCCTTAATATTGTCCAAGATGGAGCAGTGGATATCAGAGTTGATGTGGGATTCAATAGAGTTTTCATGTTCTTCTAGATTGATGGAGTCTATGAATGAGAGGTCCACATCAACTTCACCATTTATGACTTGGTTAATCATGGTGCAGATTTCACAAGATCCTTTGTCATTAGAACATGAAGAACATGGTGGATTAGGGTTTGATTGACTCTTAGAAGTGTCCTCAGAAGTATGAATTGAGAATGCAGAGTGGTCCTCAGATGGGTATCGCATGGCTTGGAAAATGTCAAACTTGACCAGTTGGTCACTGAATTCCATGGATAAGATACATGAATGGACATCAATCTTGGTTCTCACGGTCATGAGGAATGGTCTTCCTAGAATTAGGGGAGATCGAGAAGAGTTCGTCTCACCTTCCATGTCAAGGACATAGAAATCAGCAGGGAAGATAAGATCATTGACTCGGACAAGGACATCCTCAATTATTCCCTCAGGACTGGCTGTGCTTCGATTGGCTAATTGAATGAAAACACTTGTTGGGTGAAAGGGACCTAGACCAAGGTTGGAGAATATGGATTTGGGCATGACATTAATTGAGGCTCCTAGGTCTATGAGTGCATCATCAAAGTTGGAACTTCCAATTTGGCATGGAACTGTAAAGGTACCCAGATATTTTCACATAATGGGTATGGACTGCTGGGTGGAAACATTTTCAAAGGTCCTAAGTTGCCTCTTGTGGGTACACAACTCCTTGAGAAACTTGGCATACTTTGGAATTTTTTTATGGCATCTAAGAGGGGAATTTTGACTTCAACACGTCTAAACATGTCAAGTATTTCAGGATCAGGTTCAAAGGACTTACTTGTCTTAGAAACATCTTGAGGAAAAGGAATTGGGTTCCTAAGTGGAATGGAAGGAGGTGATGGAATGGATTCAGATTCCTTTTCAATTTTCTTTTTCTTTTCATTTTATAGGTCAACATTCAAAGGAGGGTTTGAGGATTTATCTTGAGGCATATCAAGTTGATTTCTTGATCTAAGTGCAATTTCACTTACATTACCCTTGGGGTTGGGTAATGGTTGAGCTGGGAGTTGGGAAGAATTTGATTGTTGTTGCTGGCTTAGGTGGGATGCAAGTTGACCTATTTGAGTTTCAATGTTTTAAGGCTAGAACGGGTGAAGGATGCAAGATCTTCCACTACACTTTCTCATGGTTTCTTGGAAGAAGATTCTTGTCCCTGGTTGGGATTTCCTTGATTTTTGTTCTTGGGAAATCGATTGTATTGGTTTTGGAATTGGGAAGGCTCACTAGGATAATGGAATCCAGGAGGAGGATTGTTCCTTTGAGGTTGAGGAATAAAAGGATAAGGTTGATGAAAGTTACCACCACCTTGACCATATTGGAATTGGTTTGGGTTTTGAGGAGGGAATTGAGGGGGGTGAGACATGGGGTTATTATACCTCAATCCTTGGTTAAAGTTAGAGGAGAAGGGCTCAGAGTGAGGTTGGTTGAAGTTTCTAACAAACTGACCTGATAGTTGAGGATTGGTGTTCCGCTGAGCATATGCTGCATTGAGCTCCATTGGTCTAGATGAATCGGATTGATCCTCTTGAAGTTGTGGACATGTGTCAGTTGGATGAGATGGAGAGTTGCAGATTCCACAGTTTTTGACAGGTCCAGGAAACCTTGATTGCGGAGAAGACGAGGTTGGGGATTTGGTAGCCACAACTATTTGTCGCACAAGACCTGTAATTTCACTCATCCACTCGGTCATTTTGTTCAGTTCAATTGATTGATTATCTTGGGCTTTTTTAACTTGATCATGTGCTCAAGTATGGAATTGTTGTGTGTTTGCAGCCATGTCACTTATGAGATCTCTTGCAGCTACAGGAGTTTTATCAACAAGAGCACTACCACTTGCGGCATCTATGAGAGTTCTCTCCATATCCAATAACCCCTCATAGAAGTATTGGATCAAGAGTTGGTTAGGGATTTGATGATGTGGGCAGGTTGCAACAAGCTTTTTGAACCTCTACTAGTACTCATGGAGTGATTCACATGGGAACTGACGAATACCTCTTATTTCCTTTTGGATAGAAGCAGTACGAGAAGCAGGAAAGAATTTTTCTAAGAAAATCCACTTCATGTCATTCCATGTGGTTATGGAACCAAAAGGTAGGTATTAGAGCCATGACTTAGTAGTGTCATCTAGGGAAAAAGGGAATGCTCGGAGTTTGATTTTTTCTTCAGAAACCCCTTGAGGCTTCATGGTAGAGCACACTACTTGGAACTCTTTAAGGTGAAGATGTGGATCCTTACCGGCTAGCCCGTGAAAATGAGGGAGAAGATGAATCAAACCTGATTTGAGTTCAAAGTCAGCTTCTATGTTTGGATATTGAATACCAAGAGGTTGGTAATTCATATCATGGGCGGTGATTTATTTTAGGGTTTGTTCCCTAGGATTGGCCGTTTCAATTTCAACTGGTTGGATGAGGACTGGTTCTTGAATTATTTGAGTATCTCTTATGTTCCTCTTAAGTTGGCGAAGTGTTCTCTCAATTTTAGGGTCAAAAAAATCTGAGGGATTGTTTGGGAGGCTACAGGGCATTCAGAGAGATTTTGGAAGAAAGAGGAAGATAGGTTTTTCTTTGTTTTTTTTTCATTTTATGATTTTTAAGAGGAAGACGGGTTTTTCTTTGTGTTTTTTTTCAATTTTTTTAAAAATTTTGTTTTTTTTTTGGTTTTTTTTACAATAACCAGAAACTAATGACTACTTAAAGCACCATCCCCGGAAAAGGTGCCATTTGAAATGCACGGCCGATTGTCGCATATCGACTGGTCAAGGTTCCGGTGCTCTTCTAATGTGTATAGCAGCACTCGGGTCGAATTATCGGCGATGGTACTTCATAATAGTCGATTGTTTTTAGTTGATTGTATTTTGATTAGGGGGGTTTGTTGTAGAGCTTAATTGAAATGATTGATTGAATATAATTGATTTAAAAAATTGATAAATATTGGGGTGAGTTCATTATTAGGGAGTTAAGCTTGTGATATCCTTGAGCTTTGCTTTATATTGCATTTAAATTAACACCCACTTCACAAGTTGATGTCGATTAGAATTCCTAAGTTTTAATGATTTAATCCAAGCCCTAACTTAACTAGGATTCTAAAATCAATCAGTACTTGTTTATGTTAGTGTATTTATGGTTCCAATAATCCAAGGAAACCACATGCTAAACAAAATATGTCATTAATCCATGACATATTAAGTCCAATATACACAATGTTAAATTAACGAATACTCATCGAGAAAATACTCTCAATCACTTAACATACCTAAATTTTGACTCACCATAATGAGAGATTTACTCATCCATTTGGGTGTTTAATATTCTGGTTATAATAATTATGATGATAAATTAAGAATAGAAGAAAAATAAAGGGATTAGAAAAGAGTGGTACGTTGAACACACACACACGAACAATGATGATAATTAAAAAAAGATTTTTGATTGAATGAGGAAGAAAAATAAGGGAAGGTGATTTAACTGAATTTAAACTATTTTAAGAACATTAATATTAAAATACAGAAGGTGGATTATAATAATAGATATTGAATAAGAAACTTGCATTAAAACGGAATTACAAAAGAAAGGACTTACAAAATTACAAAAACGAAGAACACAAAATTAGTGAAAACAAAGAGAGGAGGAAAGGTCTTTCAAGTGAAAACATGAGTATGGAAGGTCCTCCCAAGCCTTTGTAATGGCTTTGATCATTCCAATATGTTCTCCTCTCTTCTGAAATTCCAACCCTTTTAAAAGGAGATGAGGGGATGTATTTATAGCCCAAGGTGGTGGACTGTTTACATTCCAAAAATACCCCTCCACTTGGCTCGTAGATATTGACATCAAGACAGCCGAATCTCGAGCCATCTCCTTCTTCAAAGTTGTAGATAATAACTTTTTCCGACTATTCTCAAAAGTTGGAGTCAGTTGGACTTAAGGATAAAAAGTTATGTCCGGTTGATTAAAGAAAGTAAAACTGTCCATTTAAATCCAGTATTTTTGAAGTCCATAATGTGAAAGGGTTTTTGAATATGAAGATGCCTTCAAATCCGAATGGGTTATTCAAAAAAGTAGTCCGCCTATATCTCCTATTTCACACTGAAAAATATCAGCTTGATGTAATTCTTACATAATGAGATATGTCATTCATACTATACTGATTTTAATTCTCGTCCAGAATGGTGGGCTGGACTTCAAAGATTCATTTGGGCCCCTTGTACTTAGATTTGGGCCTTGAAAGTTTTATCCAAGATGAAATGTATTGTCCCCCAAATTATTGTGGAGATTTAATGTTTTTAGACTTCTGGATTGAACCCAGTAAATCAATCTTCAAGGTTGGTCTAGTTTTTTCACAGATTCTTTGGGCTTGTTTGTGAGGATCATATGACCCTTTAAATGGAAGAATTGGCTCATGATACCTTCTAATGAAATGTTTTATATTGAGAGGAGAAATATAAAAAACAAGAACCACAGAATTTGGATCAGTATAGTGATAGTTATTATTAAAACAGTAAATTGACTCAATTGGACTACTTCTAAAAATGCTCAAAAATTATACTTAATATTAAAACATTAATATTTCACAAAAATTATGCACATTTCATATAAAATAAGTAAAGGGAGTATATAATAAGTCATGAAAATATTAATAACATCATACACACTGGTCAGAGTGGGACATGGATCTTCATTTGTACCTATATTTATCTACCTGGGTTTATCAACAGTGGTAGAGACACCTTCCTCAAATACTAGAGGGGAATCCTGGAGGTATTCCTCCTATTACTTTTCCCCATGCTTCACATCTTACTATTTTTAATGGGAATTATTTGATGGATAAAGTCTCTTGGAGTTATAGGATAAGTCGACATTTGTACATCTGGAAGATGAAGTAACCATTTCTGGCATGATTGATGGTGCATGCCCTTTCTGAAGCTACGAATAGAATATGAGGAACTTAGAATGAGCATATTCATTTTCACCCCATTGAAATGACAACATATTCTATCCCATATAATGGAATAGGTATTTTTTAGAGCTTAGGTTATGGAATGAAGACACTTTTATCTAGGTTTCCATCGTTGTTTGGATAGTTGAAAACATGTCTTTTGATATCAAACTCAGTTGTCACGGCTAAAATTACAGAAGTCACTAAATGTGTGCTTGAATTTGTGATCACCACTTCAATTTTATTGATGTTAATCATGTACTCAGCATTGAACTGCTTGAAAGGATTGGTTTGGATCATCTTCAAACCTTTGCGGCATTGATTCGAGTGACATTATCAGCCATGGGCTATTTACCTTTCTTATGCTAGAATTCCGCATCAATGTATTGTGATTCGCAAGATCTGAATGGGGACTTTCACCATGAAATGTCCCAATTTTTTCATTGATACAATATTTAACGAATTTATGGTACAATGAAGGGATGGTTGTGTGATAATGTATCCATGGTCTTCATAGTAGAACATTGAAGTTCATATCCTACCTGACAACCATGAATTCTAAATTAGACACAAGATCCATAAACGGATTTCTGAGTTTGATTTCACTAATAGGATTTTTCCCATTCTTTTCATAACCCATTATCATCATAGTGGAGGGGGACAAGTGAGATTCATTTAAACTTAGCTAGAGAAGTGTTCAGATTGGAATGAGGTTGACTCCTAAGCCATTTTTAATGAAATATCATTGGATATCAATGTCATTTATACATCTAGATTTATATAACGGTATAATGTGCCCCTATATGATAGAATCCTAATCTTAGTCTATGAAATAGATTATTTTTTGTAATTATATAGGATCATTCTCCACATGATACACTTCAGAATTAGAAACCTCAACCTCAAATTACTGAAGCCTTAAGAAGGCCTCTATTAGTTCTTACCTGAGGTCTTTTTATAGACTTAGAGAATCCAAGATTGAAAACTTGTCCGGAACCAGGGATAATTGCTTCAAAACATAATACTTATAGTCCAAAGGTTTGTTCTTATTAGTGTGGGTATGTTCTTTCATAGGTGCTTTAGGAGTTGAAGTGCTTGATATAGATGTATTATACATTGGAATAGGAGTGGAAGGTGCTTCTACTCTTGGTGTATTAGGTTGGCTAGGTCTTCCTACATGAATAATTTGATAAGCGATGATGTGTCTTATAGTTGGTCTTCTAGGAATATCATGTCAGGTAATACCCTTTCATGTGTGGGGGAATCTATATGTTCCATCTGAGCTCATTAGAGAGTTCTCCCACAAGTTTTGGCTATGTATACGGTTCAAGAAAGGATATGGTTAGAGTAGTGACTTCTGGCACAAATACATCTTCCCCTATTCCGTCGACTCTGATGGCCTCTCCCCCTAATTAACCAATCAAGTGTAGAGAATTCAAGTTCATAATCACAATCATCATTCGAGAATGGATCCATTAAGTGAATAACATTAATGTAACTGAAGATTAACTCTTTGTCTGACAGGGATCCCACCTGGTGGGTTGACTCTTGTTTTACCGTTTGGTGGGGCGGTGCCCATTCTTTGAGTATTGTAGTCATGAAGTATGATAAAGTCAAATATAAGTTTAAATTTGGAATAGGATCATATTCTTGTGTTTTATTCTTAATTTTATGGATGTGTCGCTTTATGTAATACTGGATTTCAGAGGAATGATCTACTGATGAAGTTGACTATGTTTCATTGGAAGTAGTTGAAGGCACAATTACCTATTTCAATAGTGTTCAGAGGATAGCATGAGTTCGGTTGATTTTGTTTCTGAACATCCATTCATTGAAATTATGTGTACCTCTGTTGTTAACTTCCTATCATTTATTCTTCTCCTTTGTATCAGTGGTAGAGACACGTTCCACTTGGGAAGGTGTATTTCCTAGCTTCACTTTCCCAGAGTCCGCCATATTTTGAAGGGTGTATTTAAAAACAAAAAACTCCTAAATTTTGTTCCCCAACACTTGATGGAAGGGTAAATAGTTTGGGAGATATTTTTCACCATCTTTTTTGGGCTTTCTGGGCTTTAGAAACTTTATCACAATATTTTCTAAGCTAAGATAAATTAGACTGGGACTTGGTCATTTTGAAAATAATATACCTTGTTTTTCATTTCCTTGAACTATTTTCACCTCAACTGTATCCGATCATCCTGGCGAGGAAAGAATTTATACTTATACTTAAGATACAGAACCACATGATATGGTGAAGGCTTCAGAGAGGGAGAGGGTATAGGGGTCCTACTTAAGTGTAACTTTATCAGCCTCTACTTTCCACGTTATCTTTCCCTGAGCTGATAGAATTACTCAGGATGAAGCATTGGTCTATGTGATAGATTCTTCTACTCTCTGGGAGATTACGACAAGGTCATGAAACCCTCCTATGTATTTCATAGAGATAAGTTGCATGTAAAACTTGTCAGGAATATTATATATATAGATGGGAAATAGATCTTCTTGAGGGAGTATTAGGTTCAAGTAGTATGTCAATATTTTCCAACAAGTAATGAATTAGAGACTCTTTCATTATCCTACTACTTACAGTTTGAGAGGTCAAGGACTATTGTCTTCTGTAATTTCAAGCTGAACTAAAAGAGAAACTTATGACAGAGGTCTTCCCACCCCATGATTGACCAAGATTGAATGCTAGTGTACCACACAAAGGCTGGTACCTATATTGATTGTATAAAGAATTTGAGTTTTATCATCTCCTATTGTTCAGGGGTCCCCATCATGGGATCACAGCGAGAGACAAAATGCATCAAATGTTTCTCTAGGTCTCCCAATCCATTAAAATTTGGAAATTTTGGGTTCCCAAAGTTCAACGGGGGAAGATTAGGATCTACCCATTCAGGGTAAGGTTTCTTTTCTGATTGTATCAGCGTGTGTTGTTTCTCCTTGGCATCCAATCAATTCATAAGTGACTCAAGAGAATTCATGATCCCTTAGGGAATGTCTAGCTGATCTAGTGCTTAGGAATGTGTCTCAATCGATAGGGCCATATATGGATGTGTTGCTAGCATCTGTCATGGGTAGCCCACATGGGAAGTCCTATAAGGATTCTCCTGGGCCTGTTCTAGTTTTTCACCAAATGGATGGAATTCCCGATCTACTATTACTGGATCTAAGTATATTAGTGGTTATTATCCCATGATTAGTGGGTGTTCTAGTTCTTCTTCAGTAACCACAATGAACTCTATTTACTGAGGTATGCCTATTAGGAATGAGATTTTAGGATATTCTTGTAGAACATATCCAATTGGAAGGCTGTATCAGAGTAGTTCTGCATTGAGTCTCCCCAATTCTTTCATCTCTTTCTCCTATTGATCAAATATTTATTCAATTGAAAGGGGATTAACCTCTCTTGGAGGTAGGTGAGGCACAATATTTCCCTTAACCTTTTCCTTTTTGGATGCGTTTTTAGGAGGAAATGTTGAATTATTTTTGGGAATGCCCAGATTCAAGGAAATACTTTAGTTCTAGGTGTGCACACCTCCTTCAATCATTTCAGTGTGTACTATTTTTTGAACCGAAACTTATTCCTCCAAATCCTCCTCATAATTGGTCTCATGTTATGTAGGATATTCAAGGGATGTGTGTATGACATTTACTGATTTATAGTGCATTGCACACATTTGATTAGTATCTTTTTTAGACTATATTTTTCAATTCCCTTCATGAGGCCCGGTCCTTTCCTTTATTGATTCTATAAGAGCCACTTGGTTGATGGTAATCCAAATGGAATCTCCATAGAGTTCATTAGTGCATGTTCCTAATTAGGATATCAGGTCATGGTATGGAATGAACTGGGATGATCCACTCTGTAGCATTTCCCCTATTTTGGAGAAGATTGATATCCACTGAGGAGGGTGTTGTTGAGGTGAAAAATACCCCCATCCCTAAAGACTGGGGCTATTACCATCCCACTTTTACAACTCTTCAGGCATGGTTTTCTAAACTAAGGGGTTGGTCTTGAAAATCCCCCATCCCTATAGGCTATGGTTTCTTCTGAACTGTCGTGGATGCTACTATCGCGGCTGCCCTTCTGATTTTATGAAGTTTTCTTCAAACATAGGTTGGGCGCATCATCTGGTATGAACCTGAATCACCCACTTCCAAATATCATTGTGTTATTTCTGACATATTCACTATCTAATGATGGAATTACCCTAAGAGGAAATGTTGCTCAATATTTTCATATTCTTGGTGAAAATGTCTCTCAATAGCCTACTCTCTTCTGGCCTGACATCAGTGAGAGTCAATCGGGGTCAGGTTTTTTTGAACATATATTCAGTTGTGAACACACTTCACTTATTAAAGCTATCCTAAATCTATGAAATTTCATGATACCACTTTTTGTGGGCTTTGTTGATTGGGTATCACGGTGAAATAAAATGCTCTTTCTTCACCCCATCCATTGATATGAACATCAAATGGGGAATCTATGATAAATTTTTGCAATATTTCTAACATGCTGAGGTGTGCATATTAAAGGGATCCTTATTATTTATCAAAATTTGTATTTCATTCATATAGGAGATCTTCCAAGTCAATTTGGTGTTTCATACCTTCCATTAACTTGACATGATTCTATTACTCATCATAGGGTAATGCTTTTACTCTAAAGTGATTAAGAGTTTTCCATATTTTGAGGTAGATGTTGTGCACACAATATTCTAACAACGCCTCTAGAAAACCATATTGAGGGGTTTCTAAAGGTCGTAACATGACTATTATGTCATATTTAGCTAGTTGTTTCCTCAGTTTTAGCATGTCATCTTTGTATTTTACTAGAGGCTCCTCTACCTAGTCCGACCAGAGTGGATGTTTCCCTATACTTCATCATAAACAATAAGATTGGTGGGGAATTACTCTATTATGTTAGAAGGAAGGAAATCAAAAGGAGGTTTAAAGAATGACCATCACCTTGGGATATCTTATGGTTGAGAAAGAAATTCACTTTCCAATGAAAAGGCATCAGACATGACTGGCCCTATTTTTTCAAGTGCCTCACGGTAGGAGGGATTTCTCATTAATACATTACCAAGGGGAGGACCCTATTGATGATGTGAGACACTACTGCAAAGAGAACTTTCATATCAAATGCCTATATGGGGAGGAACACAATGATGGATTTCAATAAGGGGGGTACCCTCTTTCTCCTTCATATTTTTTCCACATAGAGGGATTCCATGACTCTCATTAGGATATGGGTTCTTCAGATCGATCAGATTATGTTCATGGAGAAATTTTTCATGGTGAAGTGTCTAATGAGGACCTTCATAATTACTGTTACTACCCCTGTAATTTGGTAATGGGAGGGTAGGATCTAGATCTACCATAGAGAAGTGTTAAAGGGATTCAATAACTCCACCATTGAGTAGAGCAATATTGTAGATCAAATTTTCATTTTTTAGTCATCTCTTGTGAGGATTCTTCTTAGATTCCTTCATTTGAGTGATCAGGGCCACTTACTAGGGGAAGTGGTTTTTGAGCATAGAAGCTTGTTTAACTAGCTCCCATGTTGCTATTAGAATTTGACGCTAGACTTCTAGAATTTTGGAAGAGGTTTATGCCTGCCTTGGATTAGCCATTGGAATGGTGTGATTACCTCCTATTGGAATATGTGTGTGTTCCTAATCCATTTGTCCATATATCACATGGGAGTTTTCCCCATGACCCTATTGGGTAGGAGAAAGGGTGTTATTATGATCTAGGGTGATATACTGATGAGCCACCCCATTTGTGGGGATGGAACTTTGTGTCCTTCCCTTTTACATTACTGTTGTCGTTGTTATGATGTCCTGGTAGGTTTTTAATATGTGGGTAAGGATTTTCATCCACCCTTTCACCATTTTTAGGATATTTTTGGTGACTTTAATAACTGGAATGGGGATATATTCTCATTCTTTATTTAGAGAAGGTGTATGTTCATATTCTTGTACTCCCTTTCTTACTAGTGGATAATAACAATACTTGTTTGTGGGGGAAGATAGTTAGGTCTCCCCCTATTCATCATTGTGAATTTTCGACTGACTTCTTTGCATACTTACATATGAAACTACTAGTAGACTTGATGAATACAAGTAGGTGTGTGCACCTGCTTATAGATTGTTGCCATTTTTTTTTGGTTTCTTTGAATTCTACCAGAAGAGTATTTTTTCAACCTTGATTGGTGAAAGTAGGTGTATGTTCCTACTCACAGAACAATGGACTTCCTTGAATTTTATTAGGTGAATCTATTGGCTAGCTGAGTTAGAGTGGGCAGATGTATGTTCATGCTCACAGTTTTCCACTAAATTGAGTTGTTGGGCTTCTCTTAAGGGGTAATAGGTGTTACCTTTCTCCTTATTGACTGGTTTCTATCCCCGATGGGTTGTCTTGCGCACCCGGGTCTGAATGACCTAGGCCGGATGGTTGAGGATGGCACCCTCATCATATTGATGGTTCACTGCCATGTGGAGTTAGCGACGGTGACTATTGGAAAGAGCCCATTAGAATGACCTATGTTTATTCTATATGAGGTTATATATGGCCTCTTGATCCACCTCCTTAAGGTAAGATAAGGATTTATTATAGAATTCGGGGGATCAACTACCAAAATGGTTGAAGATGGCGATAGGTGTCGCCTATTTATGGACCATTGGAATCCACCGGTTGGGTGATTGGTGGATCATTGTGAGATAGAGGGACTATCAGGTGGCCTGCATGGTCAAGATTTTACTATTCCAGTAGTTCTCCTAAACTAGTGTGTTTGAGACCCACCGTTGAAGATTCTAGGTTGGTGATTCCATCCTCTTCTTGGACGAAGGCCCAACCTAAATAGTATTTGGGGTGTACACTTGCAGAATTTGGAAGGACTCCAAGATTGAAGGGAAATTTGAGATAAATTTCCTGTATATATGAAAAACACAGACAAGAAAACCCCATAAAAGCAGCATCTCATCTAAATTAACACATGCATCATTGATTGTCTTTTCTTTCCCTCCTTCATTTTGATAGTAAATGGGGCCTGATAGGTAAGTGACACTATCTTCAGGGTGAAGGATTCATGTCGGGTTCACCATTTTTTTTATAATGGAATAATTGTCTTACTCCATGGTTGATTGTGGGGGGTTAAATTTTGAAATCATTCGCATTGGGTTCACTACTATTACTGAACGGTTTCCAATGGGTTTATTCATGGAACTAGAAATACCCAACGGTTCTATATCCATGAGGGATATACTTTCCAAAGGTAGGAACATGTTGGGAAATTGGAAAACAATGCTTAAGAAATCACATTTGGTCAAGCAGATGGGATTCTGGGATCATCACACCCTTTTGGGGGGGGGGATTATTTCCTACTCTAGGACTCTCTTATATATTTAATATATATTCATGAATCCTTCATTAATTCCCATCTATGATGTGGGTAACCCTTTAATTAATAATCAATTCTTAGCATGTGTTGAATTTAGAACCATCTGTTTGTATCTGAGGTACTTCATTAATGGAGATATTTGTATGTATTTGAGATTATCCATCAATGGTATCCTCTAATGTACTAATTAGATATTATTTAGTCATTATTATGATGATTATAGTTTTCTAGACACATGGTGGGGCACTCTTGAGTGTGTTGTCATCTAGGGAGACATGAGTTGTTTTGATGTTGGGATCAGACCCATGGATGGGCTTCCTACATATCATTGTGAAATGAATCATAACCCACATAATTTATTCCAATATAATGGGACACATCATACCTTTTAAGGTCATGTGATAAGGACCATACCGTACAGTTTAGCATCACGTGGTTAGGCCATTTTAGGTGAAAGGTGCCTAGTCAATGTTTGGTGTGGGACTTACACTAAAGTGGCTTCAGGAACCTAGAGGGGATATGGATTCCAAGTATGAATAACAATCTATTGGGGATTTTTTTCGGATAGAATCAGGGTTGGTTTGGGGTTCTAGGTTTGGACCTCAGAGAGACTTCATATGTATCTCATTTGGATTGGAATCAAAGCCCACATAGTTCAGTTATAAGGATGTACGCCTATAGAGGCCCTTGGATTTGTCTTGTAGGGGAATATGTCCCTTTTAGAGGATTAAGTAGGGGATTTTTCTAAAAGGATTCCCTATTAATGGGTCCCTAAGGTATGTCTTGACTCATGGTGATCTAGAGGCTTGTTTGGGTCTTATACCTAAAGAGGAGGCCCATGAATGACTGTGGTGACATGGTTGGGGCTTATACCAAGTAGAAGGCCCATAGTTTAGGTTTTGGGATTATTCCAGAATAGTATTCCCTAGTGAATGAAATTTTGGTTATGGCTTACTCCTGAGGAGGATTCCCATGCTTGATTATGATTGGGGATTATACATGAGAAGGAGATCTGAAAGGTTTGGGGATCATGTGGATGTTATGACCACCATCAACCTTTAATCCCATGTGAGTAAAGATTGGTGTGAGAAACAAGAGTAAATTAAAGATATAGGAAACCACACAATCCTTTTTCCCTAAGGTCAGATAAATGGCCTTGATGAACCATTCCTATGGAGGCACTCTGAAGAAAGGAAAGAGGGATATCTGAAAGAAAATTCTCTACCAAAACATGCATCTAATTGTGTGGATCTCATGGTCATGGATATCTTCTAATCCCATATGAGTCATGATGAGTCATGATTAAATGTAAGAAATAATAGGAAGTGGAATATTTGGCAAACCACTTGATCCGTCTTCTACTGGTGGAAGAGGTCGGGCCGATAGCACATTCCTCCTATCATTGTACCCTGGACCCAAAGGGAGAGATAAATGGATTTTAAATGTCCATATCCCCTCCAATTTGGGTAACTAGGATAAATGGAGGGAAGAACGAAGAATGAGAGGTCCTGAAAGAAAGTCTAGGATCTTACTCTAGGATAGATGCCCTAAAATTGGTTCAGCAATGAGAGAGGATGATCTCATTGCCTTTCAAATGGAATGGTGAGTGTGATCCTTACCCTCCCCACTTAGAACCAGAGGCTCTGAGACTTAAAGATTACTAGGGAAGGAAATGGTTCTAACCCTAGTACCCAATGTTGGGAGTTCCCTGACACCACCCTCAGGGTCAGGGTCCTCGTGACCATGGGAATGAAAATCCACATGCACCATGAGGACCCTAACTGTCAGGTTGGAAAAGTGTGAGAATCCTCTGATTGTAGGAATGAAAATCCAAATGGGATACACACTGGTGTTCCCCTATTCGTTGTTTTAGATGTCCTAAGGCTTTTTTGGAGGTTTCAATTTGGTCCCTTTTGGTAAATGGATCCAAAGAAGGAGAGTCCCTACCATGGGTGGCTTAGAAGAGGGCATGAGTAATGGATCGGGTAGGGTAGAGGTTTGGACAAGCCATGGGGTCTCACGCAGGTATGCTTGCACAGCCTGAGGGTGCTTCACATAGGTAGGCCCACATGAGATGATGGTACCTTGTTAGATGGACCACCTAGGCAACAAAATTTGGGAAAGGCTTTGTTCAAGCCTTCAAGTGTCTCCACAGGTGTTCTCGGAAGTGTCTTACATAGGTCCCTAGTTAGAAAATGGAACCTTGCACTAGTGTTCATCTACCATGGGGGAGAGGGTGACTCAAGAAAGTGTTATGTTTTTTAAACTCCAAGAGGAATTTGGTTCTGCTATCCTCCCTTAATTCTCTCTTCTTTAAGTTTTGAAGGGATACCTAGAAGGTTTCATAGGTCCTAGGAGAAGCATTAGGGTGATCAGAGCGTTGATATTTCTTTGGTAAAGTCCATATATACAAATTAAGACCCTAGGGTACTATTTATAAGAAAATATGGGACCCTAGGTGAATGGGATATTTCGCTCAAGTGTGTTGTGCTGGATGATGTGCAAGTCAGCCGCACAGGATGATGCGTAAGTACTCTGTGTGCCGATGCTGCTTGGGAGTACCTGTGTGAATGGCCTTTAGTGGAGTTTGTGACCCTTTTCCTTCTTCATTTATCTTCTTCTTATCCCTTGAAGATATTTCCATTTGAAATATTTTCTTCCATATGACAAAATAGAGTGTTAAAAAATACCATATATCATTTCAAACCTTTTTTCATCAACTATTAAAGGTTTTTTATTTGAAAAAAATAAGGACATGCCTCATTTACTTTATAATATTATACAAACATGATATGAAATTTCCAAAAGCATTATCAATCATTGTAACATCCAGATCGTTAAGTGGAATAGAAAAATTAGTTCTTGGCTTGTGAGCTACTCAATCCCCACTCTCATGTGATATTTTTAGAGATGTTTATTGGGTATCATGTATCCTGAGATATTATACACTCTACCCCTATCAACAAGGGGACTCATGGGTGTTAATATATATAAATAACATAAAACATCACCCAATATAATTTTTGTAATATAAAGTTATTGGAAGTTGTTTTATTCACATTTAGGAAAAATGGTAATGAACAAATTGATTACCTAGGGTAATCTAAGAGATTGAGGGGAATGGATAACCTCAAAGCTAGTGGGTTCATTTAGCTCTTCATGTATTGATAATTTTTCCACTATCAGTTCTATTTGATCCTTTCACATACAATGGTCCACAAATTTGACCAAAAAATTATATATTTCAAATCATCTATTTGTGAATGCAGTCCTTTTATCATCTCATACATATCTCATTGTGAAATTTTCTTCTCAAAATATGATTGAGGTGACACTCAAAAACCTACACCTATAATGTGTCCATATTGTTCTATCATCTTCAAAGATACTGAAATAAGTTTTTCTTCAAGTATTGTGGATGATAATTCTTGTTTCTAAACCATATAAAAAACATATGGACATAAAATGATATTTTTATGTAATGCTATTATAAATAAAAATGAATATCTATTATGTCATACTGAAACATGATTCCCATATTTATTGTTTGTTTTCATCAACTACTTTACAATCTTTATTGACATGGGACTCCTTTCATAACACATGATTTGGGATACATATTTTGATTCATCAATATGTATATAAACAAAGGAACATATTTTTTTCATATCACATAAAACTTTTATTATATATTTAAAATATATATCATTTTCTTTTCAAGTGAATCATACCCAATCCTTATTTATGGTAGGGGTACATTGTTTTTTATACACATTTTTTATTCTCATTACTCCTTTTTTCTTTCATAAATTAACAGTTTTAAATAAATGTGGATAAAATAAATAATGTAAAATAAAATATTATCAACTATATTTCAGCTAAAATGATTTCTCATCATGAATACTAATGAAATTTTTTCATGTATCCTATTTTATAATGTGTACATATCTAACTGGTGGGTGGGAATTTACTATCCCCTAAGCATCCCTAAGATGATGCTTTGTGAGAAGTTTCTAGAAGCCTCTATGAGATTTTATAGTGACAATTAAGACACATTTCCTATGGAAATCATCTAAAATAAATAAACTCTACAAGGGATGATGAAAAATAAATCAACATTTCATTATATAGTTTTTTGGTAAAATAGAGAATTTATATCATAAAATTACCTTAATTTCTTCACAAAGTGTTTCCTTCAATATAGGTTGGACATGGTGTCACATGTTGATATCAATTGGAACATGAATTCTCATTATTACCCTAATATAACTAATGAACATTGACTTTTTGGGTTCAATAGGTTGTGTGCATTGATTCCATCCAACCTAAAATTTTATACCCTCTCTTCTTGCCTTGATAATTTTATTTAACATAGTTATGTAATATCGTTCTTGTGTTTTTCATCAACATGTTGTTGATACCATAATAATTTTTTAGTTTTAGCATCAATGGTCTATTATTTTTCAAGATTAGTAGCATCATCATGTGCAGAATTCATCATTTTTATGAGTAGTCAAACATTTAATTTAGATTACATAAATTCATCAGATAACACATGATATTATAAGGAAAATAATAGTGTATTAAAACACTTTAACTTTCTCATTTAACTCTCTTTTTTTCTTTAAAGTTTCAAGGGATTTGGATCCTCTATCAAGTATCAAAATCCCCTATTTCTGGTCCCCTCTGATATACGAGGCATTTTCTACATTAGGACTTCTGGGAAATGATTTTGATCTCCCAATGAAATGGTCATATTCAATTTAATTTTCATCAGACCCTATGGTTATTTTAGTTTCCAATAGGACAATTGACCAATTCTTGTTTTCTAGATCTAAGACATAAAATACCTACACTTCTTGTGATTCCATTATGCATAGATCATCATTATACCCTTCTATATTTAAATTCATCTTCACAAAGACCAATTCATCAACTTTCACTCAACTCTTATTGTCAACCCATTTGCAATGGAAAACCTACACTTGAAATGTTTTATGATCCAACTTTTGTATCTGTTCAATGATGTCGAAATATGATATATTCACATAAATTGGATTTCTCTCCTTGTAAATGGATTCGTGCATCACTTCTTCCACAAGTAAAAATATAATTTTTTTATCATAATGTGTTCATCTTGTTCTTTATATAGAACATAAAACCATAAATTACAAAACTATTATAAGATATAACATTTTCATTTACTCTCATGGCTAGACATCTAAGTCGTTCAATAATTGAATTCATATTTATAGATAAATCCTTATAAGCATGATCTCAGAACCATCCTATAAACTATTTATTATGTGTATTTGATATCCATCCTTCTTCCCTTGATGGATTCAAATGTCTAATAATTAATTTGTGGGGTTCAACGTATGGAGAAACCTATTCACTATTATGTAAAATGTAAAGGTGAGCTTTCCCCCACTCTATGATGGTAATTGTAACAACATATCTTCTATAAATCCCTTCACTCATAAATCATCCACTGTGATGATAATTTGGGAGACCGATACTATCAATATTTTATAGGTAATTGGTATAGAATTCAACAACTTCTTCAATAACATATCGTTATACAACTCAACCTTATGGATGACTTCTATTCTTGATGTATGATTTCAAAATATTAATATATTGTTCGATTGGGTGAATCTTATGTAATGGATAGGACCATGTATTTTAATCTCTATAACCAAGTGAACCATCATGTGGACCATTATATCAAAGGATGATAGCGGTAAAAACATCGTTAATTCACATAATATGAAAAATTATATGTTCTTCCAACTCTTTTGGACTAATTTGTCTTGAATAACAATGACGTAAACATGGAAAAACAATTTTAGAAGAATCATATGCATGATCCATTGAAAACTTGATGAACCCTTTAACTCCATATTCATACTCTTTTGTTATATGATTAGCATCCATCCATTTTCAATTCATATTCATCTTAGTTTCATAAAATTTTCATTTTTTACAAAAAAAAATACACATAAGATATTCATAATCAATAGTGAAATTTATGGATAATTATAATAAGGGGAATCAAATATTTGAATGTTATTGGTGATGATTCCTAACAAGATATCATTTTACGCAAGGGTGACATGTAAAGAAACAACCCAGGGTAAACATGTAATTATTGGTCCAAGTTCTTGATTTGATGTTTTGTGGGACAAAAAGAAAGTAATTCGAGGAAAATTTCTGTAACCTTGCTAAGTGGGAGTCCAACAATAGAGAGGATTTTATGTTTACTCATTTCTTTACTTGGTACATGGTGGGTCGGGTGGATGTTTTGAATACTGGTCACGATGCCAATTTAAATAGTGAAGGGAGGTCTGAGTGGAGATTTAAATAGAGTTATAGGAGTCCCCGTAATTGGGACTAGAGTTGAAATAAAATTATGGGTCTATCTCAATGGGATGGACCGATAAAGTCAATTGGAAAAAAAGATCAAAATATTGATGGCATAAAGAAATCCAATGGTGATCGGAATGAATTCAAGTGGGAAAATAACAATAATGCACTGGAAATAAAGACATGATTACTAATTAGAACCGAGGTATAAATGAAAGTGTAATGGGACCTCAATGGGGTCATTAGGGGGAAGAAACTACTACAAGTGAAGAATTATATAACAAGGGCACAATGAATGAAAAAAAACAGGTGAATTAACCTACTTAATAATGATCCAAAATTTTATATTGTATATGATCAATTTTTTATCATTCTTACAAGAATTAATTTTTAATTGATCATGAGGTTAACATTTTGTGTAAGACTCCAAGCTTCCATGGTATGCTTCTCTTTGAATAATACAGTAGCATGTGTTGTACGCAACTTCGAGTTCTAACACACCACAACCAATCAAATTAGTCGTTATGAATAGTAATACCCACTTTTTAAAATTCTATAAATTTTATCTTTCAAAATGGACTTCATTTTTTGATTTGAAATATCTATATTATCTTAGGGTGAATCTTTGGTATTTTTCTGAAAACATTCAATTTTTGATGAATAGTGAAAAACACTGAGTTATAGTTTAAAACTGAATTTTTATTTAAATAATTGTTTATTTTATTTAAATTTATTTTAGTTCAAAATAGATATATAATACCTATATAAGTTCAATTTAATTAATTGGAGTCAGTTTATAATAATTTTAGATATATAAAAACCTTATTGAACTTTTCACCGTCTTTTACCCACCTCCTAGGAGAATATTCAAATTCACATAAAACTTAATTTTACCGCTTCTATGAGTGCAATTTCAAAAATCCGAGAGACACGGTTGATATCAGTAAGTAAAATGTGGTTCAATAAGATGAAAATATTTTTTGATGAATAGTAACTTTTTACTTTTATTTACCACGGTTAAAAGTAAATAGGGTAACTAAAGGTACAAATGATATTATTATTACCCTAAAACATATCCTAATTCTATTGGATAAGTATTGTTCGACCAAAAAAACCTTAGGAATAAAATATTAACCTCTTTGGTCCACTTGGATTAGATTAGGACATTTATTTTTATTTAATTCAAAGAAGAGTTAAAAGAGTCAAAATCAAAGTTTAATAACTAAATTTTTTTTAATATATTGTTATACATAAGATAAATTCGACTATAAATACTCATTAGAAGTCTAAAAAGATTTCCTACATAATTGTATTTTATTTATATTTTTTGGACATTAAATAAATTAATTTATTAATGACACAATGATGATACATTAATTACCTAATTAATGAAATATTAAAATAATTGATATTATAAAAATCCAAAAAAATGTAATATGAGACTTTTTATGAATTAAAATAATTCTATAGTTTAATATGACATATTAGGGTTGGTTAGATGAATTTTTTTGAATTAATAATGTTGTTATAAATTTAGAAAAAACAAAATACCAAATAGTGTCCAAATTGACATAAAAGAAATATTATATTATTAATTGATATTCTATTCCTAAAAATCTAAGGTTCGGCCAAAGGACATATATAATGATAGGTGCATCATTAATGAACCACTTGAGGTTCTCTTGGAAGTATATATTACGTTTATTAACCATATAATATAAAAATACAAAGAGACATGGTAAATGTCAAACTAGTTAACTAAGAGTTAAATCTAAAAGATAAAGTTAATATAGTGACCCAAACCTGTATAAAACCTATTGGTTGAGTGTTTTTTGACCCATCACAACCTTAGATTTTAAATAATCTATTTTTGAGCTATTAGAAACCGAAAATTATTTTATTATAAAATAATATTTCTAGCTTTTCTTAAGGTGCCCCTCACCCCTTGTTGGGAAAAAATCCCTCAAGGTAACATTGAAGTATTTTTGGGTTGATTGTGTTTGTTGACAAAGCTGGTTTCCATGGAAAATTTTCAAGTTCCTGAGAATTTGTTGACAATCCTTATTGAAAAAGAACGATGACAAAGGAAAGGACGATCTGGAGGCGGTACAAAAAGAGCAGTACAAGGTGGCGCCGTTTCCCTGTGTTTTCCAAATTTTTGGGGTCCAAAATTTGGGGTTTGGTGAGCATCGCAAAAAGCGGATTTCCATGAAGAGCATCATTTAATATGGAAAAGGCATGAATTTCACAAAGATAGGATTCACGGTTTGGAAATCGCAAAGACCAGAAGAATGTAGGCGGTGAGTCTTCACGATTACGTCAAGACTCGTGAAGGGCAGAGGCTGAAGTGCATCGCGACGGAGAAGGGCTTCGCGAGGGAGCTTCGCGGCGAAGTCGCGAAGGTATGTTGACGGTGATTCTTCGCGACTACGTCAAACTTCGTGAATGGCAGAGGCTGAATCGCATCGCGGCGGAGAAGGGATTCGCGAGGGAGCTTCGCGGCGAAGTCGCAAAGGTATGTTGATGGTGATTCTTCGCGACTACGTCAAGCTTCGCGAACGGCAAAGTGCCATGGTGCTTCGCGATTTGGACAGAATTCCGGCGGAATATTTGGAGCTTCACGATTTGAGATGACGTGACGTTGACTTCGCGCGGAAGGGACGAGGGTCGGTGGAATCGCCTATAAATAGAGGCCGACCCCTTTGAGCGAAGTAGAGAGAATTTTCAGAGAAGATCGTTTGCTCTCGTTTTGCAAAGGTAGTTCGCAGAGCCAGTGTGCTTCGTGAAAGAGGAGCTTCGCGGCGGCTATTGTAGCTCCGCGAAAGTTGTGTGCTCCGCTCTAGCTCAGTGAGCTTCGCGAGAGAAGTTGCTTTGCAACGAGTTGAGCTTCGCGGGAGTTCTTCGCGAGAGAGCTTCGTGAAAAGGCAGGAGCTTCGTGAAGGCTTGTTTGAGCTTCGCGAAATTGGGAGCTTCGCGAAGTAGGGTGCTTTGCGAAGGTGTTTCCAAAAGGAATTGCCCAGTGTTTAGAGGCAAAGAGGTATTCATCAGTGGATGAAAGTTGTACTTCAATAGAGCATCTATCAACAGTCGAAGATGAATTATTTCATGCAAATGAAGAGACCTACAGGTCTATATACTGTGAGTGAATCCCTTCTGAAGTAGTGAGCTTAGCAAGAGGAAGAAGGTCCCTTCTGGAGCAGTGAGCTTAGGAAGAGGAAGAAGGTGATCCTCTCCACCGGCAGTGAGCCATAGAGAGAGAAACAGGGAGTGACCCTTGGGAAAAGCAGTGAGCTGACCCTAAACATTGTATAGGCAGTGAGCCTGGGCATAGAAGTGATCTAGCCCGAACATTGTAATCCACAGCTAGTGAAGTCTAGTGGAATTTGGTACGACCGGCAACCTGTCGGCGTATGCTCCTTGGACGTAGCCCAGTGAGGGTGAACCAAGTAAAAATATCTCTGTCTGCCTGCTAATTTTCCTGTATTGCATTTAAATCATCATCATCAGATAAAGGAGAAAGTAAGTGTCATAGCATACACACAAGTGCAAACAAAGTGACCCTTGTAACAAAGATGTCAAGATCCAGCGGGGCAGGAAGAACTTTGAAAAAGAATATCTATACCCTGATTCACCCCCCCCCCTCTCAGGGTATATAGGCCCCTATTGATCCTAACACCCCTCTTATAAAAGGGAACTCCCCCTTTTCGGTAATTCATACCTTCAAAGCCATTTGGCTCAGAAAAACTCTACCCAAATATCGTCTCAACATCCATAAATTAATCCTAGAGGCCTTCCTTTATTCATAAAGTCATCATAAAGATCCCTTTTGTTCAAATCAAAAGGAATAACCCGAAGAAGAGGTAAATATTTCATCACCTCTTTCAAGTTCTTTTATTCTTCCACTTCTTCTTTCTTTGTTATTTAAATTCTAAAATAATATCTCCAGTATCTTCTATATACTATTATGTTATTATAAATATGGTACAACCATATTCATTATTCTATCCATCCTTTTAATGACATGTCACCATACGTGCGTACGTATGGATTACTGTCTCCACGTCGTGCTGTAATTGTTATTCAATACATTATTATTTGGATGGGTATAATAATGATGTGTAATTCATTTAAATAATAAATATAACATGATAATGATTTTTTATATATGATATACAATCCAATTATATATTTTTTTAATATCAAAATAATGATATTGTCGCTTGTGCGTATGTAGGGATTACCGTCTCCACAAACGCGATGAGATTCATTCCTCATCATATCCATTCAAGACTAATTTTCATTAGATGATTAAAAATAATGTTTAAAGAATTGATATAATTCTGGATATGAATAAGATACATCTTATCCATAACAATTATGACTCACATAACAAAGAATATAAAGGAAAACGAATCTGTTAACACCTCTAACGACGATAATACTAAGATATTATTAACAAAGAAATGTTAAAAGATCGTATATTATATCATATTAATGTATATGATTATTTTATAATTTATTAACAATTATTTCAACATTATAAAGGAGTTTAACCTACCCTCAACCAAGGAAAAGTACAAGGTAAGGGTTAATTCTACAATCTCTTTATTATCTGAGGTTGTTTATACGTAATTATCTACTCGGACCTCTTTATCATCCACATCCATGTTTCATAAAAACATATTTCAAAACATTCTTAATATTTTATATACTATGGGTTAAAGTAATTTATACCCTTTTTTTACTTTTTATAAGATTTTTATAAAGGAATATTTCCGTCGTTTTCCAAACAAGGTCCTTTTTAACCTTTTCGACAAAATTAAGGTAAGAATGTTTTTTTAACTTATACGAAGGATGCAGCTATTTTCCGCCACTATAAATCATAGAATATTCCATTAACATCTTATAATAATATTTTCAAATTAAATGTTTTATTTTATAATTATGTTACTTTTAAATGACTTCAAAAAAAGAGATATTTCTCTCAAATAGTTTTGATTTCATCTATGGCAACATCCTTTGATGGATTTTAAGCTTATTTGAAGTTGATTTATTATGATAAAAAACTTCCATATTGTATTGAAGGTTTTGTGATATGTTTGACTATGGATGTGTTATTTTTATTCCATTCATGGTTTATGGAGAAAGTATTTACATTTCGTATGCTAGTTTTAATATGACTGTTTATGTTATGTTTAAACCTGTTCATATGAGGAATGCATTGGACTTAGTAAGTGATGGGTGGAGCCTACTATAGCTCCTTGATGAATCAGTAGGTCTCATGAGACAAACTAGTGTCTTGGCACAAGGCCTTGAAAAAAATATATTTGTAGTCTTGGCACAAGGGCTTGACTATGTGGTTATGATAGTCTGGCATTATGCATTCCATCATTATGAAAGTGGTTATTGATATTGCATGTGATTATTCGACTAGTAGAATATCCATGTGAATAAGTAAATGGAATTATTTCATTTTATTTTTTTCCATATTATGCTGAATTTCAAGTTTAAAAGGCTTTTGTTTTAGTAATACATTGCCTTAAATGTTTGTGCTTATTTATGAAAGTTTCAGCTATATTGTTATCCTTACTGAGCATATTATCTCACCCCTTTCTATGTTTTATTTTTCCCAGGATGTGAATAAGTATTTTAGGAATGACCTGGAGGGATATTCTGAGGGGATATGAGTGTGGAATATAGGGACTATGTTGTTGTAGTTTTTCACTTTATGATGTAATGTAAGACTTATGAATGTATCTAGTGTTTCCAAGGATACTAAACTAATCGGTCTTTCGAGACTTGGTCTTTTATGATCATGCCAATGTTATGTAATAATGCACCAACTCTGGGTAACTCGGGTCAGGGTGTTACATTTTTTTTTGAAAAATAAATATCATAGATGTTTATGACAATGAAATATTAAAAGGATTGGGTTTATTCTTCCTATTAATGAAAGCAAATAGGTAGAATTGTTTGAAATTTAATCCATGGGAGTAGGAAGGATACCTAGAACATGACTTCTTATCCTCCATTTTTGAAGTTTTGTCTAATACCTCACTCCAAAATTACCTCAGGATGTGTAATGAGTAGAAAATATCAGGTGTTTTTCACTTTTTAGTGGTCAAATGTAACGTATGATTAATTTGATGATTTAGAAAATGTGGTGAGAAATTGAAATCATATAGAAAATTTGACCACTGGCTAGTATCTGTCACCCCTTTTTCATCCAGTGTGAAATGAATTGGTGTTGGCCCCTCACATTTCCCAAAATAAAAAAAACATAATTCTATATAATTTAAAAAACCCACCCCACCAATTTTTTCAGAAACAATCTGCGTTATACATTTACTGTTACTAGGAGGATTGTCGTACATGAAGAAGAATTGAATCTAGAAAAGAGAAGAAAAACCGAACTCTTATCTACATGGAGAAGAAAGAGAATACATGGGCTATAGCTTGCATGAAGAAGAAGAAGAATGAGTAATCCATGCAACTAGAAGAAGAGAATTCAATTCACTATTTCACGCGAAGGATAAAATATGAGTTTAACTACGTAAAGAAGAAATATTATGTGAAGAAGAAATAATACTAGGTTAGAAACATAGTAAAAGAAAAGAAATGATTAAATTTTCTTTCCATCTTGTTTGGTTACATTTTTTAAAAGAAAAGATATAACATTGTGTTAAATGAAAAAATAACCTTTATTAAAAATATAATTTGTTATTACCTTTTTTACTAAAAAATAAAAAATAATAATTTCAATTTTAATTAATTATTATGTTTTTATGTCAATGAAATTATATAAATAATAACATACCTTAGGTTTTAAGAGGCTTGATTCATCCAAGAAGGTCGAGGGGGAGCAGTGATAGAGGTAGACTTTCGTGAGAGCTTGAACGACGTAAGAGAATCGGGTTCAATAAGGGCTAAATTTATTGATAATTATAAATATATAATTTTATAAATATAGTAAATATATATTTATAAATATATTTATATAAAAATATAAATATATTTATTTATAAATATATTTATATATATATATATATAGTATTATTAATGAATATATAATCTTAAATGCATGAATGTTAAAAATGAGTGAAATTGATTAATTAAAAATAAATACACTTTAAAAAAAATTACATAGGTTTTAATAATTATACAAATTATTAAAAAAATAAAAATGGATATATATTAAAATGAAGATGAATACATATTGATAATATTAAAACATAATAAATAAATAGGTATAAATAAATATTAGAAAATGATTAAATTCCAAAAAAAATATAAAGAATAGTAAATATTAAAATATAAAAAAAATATTAACAGAAATAATATTAAAAATTAATAAAGAAAATTTACCAATTAAAAATAGAATATATTAAATATATTATGATATTAAGTGAAATTGTTAAATGAATATTAAAATTTGAAATTACATAAATATTATGTGTGTGTGTTTCTATATAAGATTGTATTAATTATGTAAATGTGTTTGTGAAATTAATTTGTATGTGTGTGTCTATACAACACAAGTTTGATATATATTAAATTGAAAAATAACATTATATAATATTTAATGTCTATTAATGAAATATAAACAATAATAATAAATAAATAAATTTAAAAAATGAATAAGTGTTATTAATTGTATAGATTATTAAAAAAAATTAAAAACGTATATCTTCTAATGATATTGAATACATATTAATCATATAAATTGCACCCATATTAAAAATATTAAATTTTAATAAATAAATATGTATAAATAAATATTAAAAATGGATAAAATTACAAAAATATTAAACAAAGAAAAATTAAAATTGAATAAATAACAAAAATATTTAAAAAAATTAATATTATTAATGAATAAATGATATTAAAAACGAACAAATTTGAAAAAATATTAAAAAGTAATAATTAGTAGATGTGCTTGTGAAATTAGCATGACACAAGTTTGATAAATGTAAATTAAAATTGTATTAAAAACATATTAAATGTTAATAAATAAATAAATATTAAAAATTAATAAAGTAAAAAATAAACAAATGAAAACTAAAAATGAATAAATTATATATATATATATATATCAATTAAAAAGAAATAAATAAATTAAAAAAATATTAAACGGATAAATATTTAAAATTTATAAATTATAAAAAAAAAATAAACAAACACTTAAGATTATTAATGAATAAATAATATTAAATGAATGGATGTTAATAATGAGTAAAATTTAATTAAAATATGAATATATTTAAAAAATATTTTAAAAAATAAATAATACATTAATTATAAAAAAAAATAAAAATCAATATATTTTAAAATGAAAATGAATATATATTAATTATGAAAATTAAAATTTCATTGAAAAAATTAAATGACCATCATTAAATATCAATAAATAATAAAAATGAATAAAATTAAAAAATATTAAACAAATAAAAAATTAACAATGAATAAATTGTTGAGTCAAATGTATTCTTTTGACTTTTATATTCATTTTTTTAAATCACAAACTCTCTTTCTATAAAATCATATTGTTACCCATTTTATTTTACATTTTATCATTATGATTTTTTATATGAATATGATAATAATTGTACTCATGAATAGTGTATAAATGATTCATTCTGTGATTATCATAACGAGGCTAGATACAATATTTATCGTACTCACCAAATATGATTTTTATTGTATGCACTGGAAATTTTTTTCATCGTACACACTATCCAGTATCGTATCGACTTTTAAATCATACTCACCATCACTATGAGAATCATCATACTCGTTCAAAACTCATTTGATTGTAACCAAAAAAATTGTATCGTAATAAATTGAAAACCTTTAATTCAGAATGATATCATGTATTCTGTTTTGATATGCATTATAAAATGATATCATTGTTTCAGTTATAAGATGACCGTTGGAGTGCCAGGTGTACAAGTCCCTCTACATTTTCAGGAGAAAATATAACTGTTGGAATCCAATATGGCCATTGGGATGTTGGCCTATAAATACCAGGTCATTTGAACAAGCTCAAAACTTTTTGAAGAATTTTAGACATCCTGTGAGAGCTCTGTCAAATTGTTGCTTCGTGCGAAAGGCTCTGAAGTCAAGTTGTGAACCGCTCATTCTACATACTTGTTACTCTCATGATTTTTTCTTTGGTTAGTGTGACACTGATCATTGGAGATTATGATCAATGGATTATGTGGATAGGAATATATTTGTACTGATCATTTGTGGATTGAGGGCATTCGAGACTAGGAAGACAGAGGGGTCGATTACCTTCTTCATCGAGGGCTTGTGGGGATAGCAATATAGAAGTCGATCATTGTATCGAGGGTTTACCCTGGTGTGGGTAAGATAGAATTGCTTGAAAGTATAAATCAAGGGACCTTAATCCAAGGTTTTTGGATACCCTCCTCTTTTGGTTAAATGAATTGTATTCTATTACTTATTTACATTTCCTCTACTTTTTAATAGAAATTGAATCATTTTATATATTCATCTTTATAGTCTCTTATTAGTGATTACGATCAATTCATTTACCCAATACGATTCTATATGCTTTATGATAGAATAGTTGTTTTGTTTTACACTGAATATCCTAACCATTGTGATTGTAATTCTTTACATGCTTACTCTGATTAAATTGTTTCCTTATTGTGAATACGATTCATTTTAAGTATGACATGTGGAATACTTATCATAACCAACTGATTATGATACTTTATCCATCAGACCCAAGGCCCTGTCTGATTAGTGTTTAAATACAAAAAAGGTTTGTTAATATGATTAGTTTAATTCTATTAAACTAAGTTCCCTTTAAGTATAAAAATTAAATCTTTTAAACATACAATTCACCCCCACCCTCTTGTTTTGTGTCATCTATATATACAATTTGATCCAACAATTGGTATCATATGAGGTTTCCATTTCTCATATAATTTGTTTACATTAATTTTTCAAGTTATTTATATTTATTTTATAAAATTATTGGTCATAAATACTTGTTACACTAACATGTATTGTGGAAAAAATAAATTTTGTTTTGTTCTAAAGATGGTTGGACTTAATGTCAGTTAAATTGAAAATATCAATCCTACAAGACCCCCAATTTTTATGGTAATGATTATGAATATTAAAGAGACAGAATGAAGACCTTTGTAATCAATACTGGAGTTGACAACTTTGTTATGCTGACTGGTGACTATAAAATTCCTAACAAGGAAGTTAGAGTTTTTACTAATCAAGAAAAGAAAGAGTATCAACTAAATTATAAAGAATAAAATACTTTACTTTGTTCCATGACTATAAATATATATATCCAAATTTCATCTTGTGAAGTAACCAACAGTATTTGGAAAAAGTTATAGATAAATCATTTTAGTACTTCTGAATTGGTTGTGACTAGAAGAGCTATGCTAAGAGAAAACTATCAGGCATTTGAATTCCCTTATGGAGAACCTTTTTTTAAGGTACAACAAATATTTATGACAATTGTGAATAGTTTACAATCTATGGGAGAAAAGGGACTAGATAATTATATCCTTGTAGAAAAGATCATAGATATCATTCCAAATGAATGGGAATAAAAAAAGTTGATGATGAGTCAAGAAAAGTTAAAAATGTTACTCTTGATGAGTTATTTGGAACTCTTTTACAATATAATAACATATTGAAAAAAGATGCAGAAAAGGAAAAGAAAAAGAATGGAGGAGTTTCTTTTACTTATACTTCAAATCAAAATAAATCCAAGACTCTTGATAAATTTGTTAGGTCTACAAAGAAAAAGAAATTTTCAGTTCAATCAGAATCAAAAAATTTAGAGAATGAGTTAGTAAATCTTGCTCTAAGAATGAACAGTATTGTTGGAAAGAAGGACTTTTAGTACAGATATAAGGAAAGTAACAAGGATAGTAAATAAAATAATGATTCTAAAGTTACTTGTTATGAATATAATAAAGTTGGACACATCAGACCTGGTTTCCTAAAGCTAAAAATGAAAGATAGAAAGGAAAGAATTCTGAAAGGAATTAGAAAAGGTACTATAAGTCAAAAGTAAATAAAGTATTAAAGTAAAATGAATCATGGAGTGCTAGTAGTGGAGATTTTTTAGATGAATACTTAGATAATGAAAACCCTGGAAAATTTAATATTAGTCTTATTTCTAGAAAACCTATGAAAAAACAATGTTTCATAGCAAAGGTACACACTACTAAATCTTTGAATAATATTTCTTTAAGTGAAAATTATCCTGATGAGAATGGTTATATTTCTTATGATGAAGAAAATTTCTCATCAGAAGATAATTCATTACCTTCATATGTAGATTTTTCTATATTTTCTATATTTCTTGAAAATGAAAATTGAAAAATTAGTAATAAACTTGAAAAGGAAAATTCTAGAATAAATTTTTTAATAAAAGAAGTATCATATATTTATAAATATCTTGATAAAAAAATATTTTTAAATTGATTCTATTTCTAAAAAACCTTAAGGAATATAATTTTGAGAAGGATAAGTTTTCAAAATATTTTGAAAACGTCATTTTAGATAAAAATATTTTAGAAACAAAACTCACTTTTGAAACTAATACAAATGTGGATAAGAATTTAGTTTTCAAACTAAAGTCTGAAATTTTCTCTTTAAATAAAATTTTGAAAAACATTACCACTGGTAAATAAGGTTTTGAAAAAATTTATAAACAACTTTTTCCACAAGGTAATAGTTCAGGAATGATATATACTCATTCAAAACCATTTTTTAGTAATAATTACTTTGTTTCTAAAAATTCCCCCTTTTCACAAAATGCCAATGTAGAGGTCATTGGAATAAAAACTATTCCTTAAATAAAATTCAATCTTTGGGATTACACAAAGCCTATTTTTCAAAAAAAATGCGGGTTCCCAAAAATTTTCTTTCTAACATTTCTGGATCCGAGAAATTTTGGATTCTGAAAACCTAATTGTTTATTTTCAGGAAAACAAAGTACCAACAACAAGAATATATGGTACATGGATATTGTATTTTCCTGGCATATGATTGGTAATAAATACTTATTTGAAAATATTATTGAAATGAAAGGTTTAAGAGTTACCTTTGGAGACAATGCTCAAGAAAATATTGTTGGTATAATTAACATTGTTCTTCTATAAAAAACTTTGATTTAAAATATTTTATTTGTTAAGTTTATTAAGAACAACCTTATAAGCATAATTCAATTATGTGATGAAGGTTATCTTGTGAATGTTTGGAATTATATATGTGTATTACAAAATTCCAAGGAATAATTCATTCTTTTTTCCCATCAGCATGAGAATGTTTACACTCTTAACTTAGAAGACCTTCGGAGCCAAGACTTACCTTTCCTTAGTGCAATGGAAGATAAATCTTTATTATGGAATAGAATTTTAGTACACTATAACCTTAGGAAACTATGTAAATTTTCCAAGAAAATAATTGTTAAGGATTTACCATGACTTATATTTTATTCTTTAAAAATATATGACCCTTTTCAATATGACAAGAAACATAAGTCAATATTTAAATCAATTAGTGAAGTTTTAAATTTTGATGCTTTACATTTGATGCACATGGACTTATTTTTTCCTACACAAACTGGAAGTATTGGAGGAAAGTATTATGTATTTATTTTAGTTGATGACTACACTAGTTATACATGGTTCTATTTTCTAGAAAATAAATCTAAAGCCTATTATTATTTTAAAACTTTTGTATCCAAATTTAAAAATGTGAAAACCCTTCCATTGATAAATATTCAAAGTGATCATGGTGGGGAGTTTGTAAATTCTAGTTTTGAAACTTTTTGTTGTAAGAAAGGGATTACACATAGCTTTTCCGCTCCTATAACTCCTCAAAAAAATAGTTTTTTTGAAAGAAGAAATCATATTCTTCAAGAGATAACAAGAACCATTTTGAGTGGATATTCTATTGCAAAAAAAATTGGGCTAAACCTGTGAATACTTCTTGTTATACTATAAATAAAGTTTTAATTAGACAATTTCTTAAAAAAACACCTTATGAGTTATGGATAGGTTGAAAACCAAAAGTTCCATACTTCAAACTATTTGGATTAAAAGTATTCATTTTGAATACAAAAGATAATTTACATAAATTCGCACCCAAATTCGATGAGGGTATCTTCTTAGGCTATTCCACTACTTCTATGGCTTATAGATTTTTCAATAAAAAATCTTGTATTATTGAGGAAATAGTATATGTTAAATTTGATGAAACTGATCCTTTTTTTTAAACAATACCAACCTACATTTTCTGATGTGTTTTCCTAAAATAATTATCAACCTTTGATATAAGACTCTTCTAATAAGGAAAATACTCAAGAAATTATTTCTAAAGTATTTAATTTAGAAGACTTTCTATCTTATGTTTATGTACTGGTTTTAAAAAACCCAAGTTAGTTGTTACTTAAGAATCATCCCAGTGATAGTATCATTGGTAATGTAAATCAACCTATAAGGACTAGAAGTTCTTTGAGAAATGAAGTAGAACATCTAGAATTTCTTTCAAAATTTGAACCTAAAATTCCTGATGAGGTTTTAGGTGATGAAAATTAGATTAAATCAATGCAAGATGAATTAAATGAATTTGTAAAGAATAAATTTTGGACCATGGTTGAAATACCTAAAGAAACCTTTTTAATTTGAGTAAAATGGGTCTTCAAAAATAAATGTGATGAAAATGGAATAATCAATATAAATAAAGCAATACTAGTTGTTAAAGTTTATAATCAATGATATAGAACATATTATGAAGAAATATATGCTCTGGTAGCTATAATTGAACTTATTTGTATTCTATCAGCCTTTTCAGCATTCTTTAATTTGAAAATTTTTCAAATAGATGTGAGGTGTGATTTTCTTAACAGATATGTTCAAGAGGAAGTTTTTTCTGAAAAACCTCTTAGTTTTTAAGATATAAAATATCTTGAATACATTTTTAAACTTATAAAATCTTTATATGAACGTAAAATAGCCCCTAGATCCTAGTATAAAAGATTAATAGGATTTTTGTTACAAAAAAAATTTGTTAAGGGAACTGTTGATCCAACTCTTTTCATAAATAAAGAAAAAAAAATGTTTAAATCATTCAAATATATGTTGACGACATTATATTTGGATCAACTCAACAATGTTTAGCATATTCCTTTTCAAATCATATGAAATCTAAGTTTGAGATGAGTATGATGGGTGAGTTAACATTCTTTCCTAGTTTTCAAATTTCTCAAAAACCATAAGGGTCTTATATATCTCAACATAAGTATATTAAATATATTCTTAAAAATTATGGATATGAAAATAATAAAATTAGCAGTACTCTAATCAGTACCTAAAATACTCTTGAAATTAATGAAGCTGGACAACCAGTAAATCAAATAATTTTTAGAGGGATGATAGGAAACTTACTATACTTAATAGCTAGTTGTCCATAATTAATGTTTTCAGTATGTTTATGTCCAAGGTATCAATAAAATACAATGTAATACCATTTAAAATATGTTAAATTTTTTTTTATTTAAATGGAATTATGGATTTGGGACTTTTTTATTCTTCTGGAAATGGTTTTGAATTAAAAAGTTTTTTGGGTGCTGAATTTGGTTGTTGTAGAATGGATAAAAAAGTACATTCATAACTTTTCATTTCATAGGTGATTCATTAGTTTATTGGTTTTGTAAGAAACAACACTTAGTATCACTTTCCACTACTGAAGCTGAATATGTGGTAGCTGGAAGTTGTTGTGCTCAAGTGTTATGGATGAAACATACACTCATTAATTATGGTGTGAATTTTACTAAAACTCAAATACTATGTGATAACACTAGGGACATAGATTTAAGTAAAAACCTTAAACATCACTCTCAGGAAAAACACATAGATATTACGCATCACTTTCTTAGGGATCACACACTTAAAAGAGATATCATTTTATAATTTATCAGAATACAAGAACAACTTGTTGATATCTTTACAAAACCATTACCTTTTGATAAATTTGAATACATTAAATAGAATCTAGGAATGATCAATGTAAATTAATCATTCATATCCATTTCTTGTTTAAATCATCTCCTTATATTAAGTTACTCCTTTTCAAAGGGAGGTATATATGTTTAATAAACAAAAAAATTTCTGTAACCAAAATTTTCATTCCCAATTTTTTTTTTCATAACCAAAATTTTTTTATACCCAAAATTTTACTCATACCCAAAATTTTCATACTCAAATTTTTTTTTGTACTCAAAATTTTATGTACTCATATTTACTATTCATGTAAAATTCTTATCATACACATAAAATTATTTTCGTACTCATTCTTTTCATACTTATAATTTTCATACTCAGAAATATTCATTCTCAAAAAAAATTCAAAAGTTTAATTTTTTTTGAAGAATAATCCATCTAAACCAACAAATCTATCTTGAGATTTTGAAAGGTACAATCTTTTACCCTATATTATTTTAATTAATTTCTATTTTTTAGTATTTCATTTTCTTTTAAAACCTTTATCATATTCATCTTGAATATGACAAAATTTTAAAAAACCTCAAGAGATCAATTATTTCAACCGTTGGATCACCTTGATCAAATCTGAGTTGTAGAAACTTAGTGCTGACTTCAAAGTATTGGAAGAATGCACCAGGGAACAAATAAAGTCTAGTAATTAAGTAGTAAAATGGTTACATAATTCTTATGAAACTATCAACCTTCATGAAGATAAAATAGAATATATTAGAAATCTTGTGAATGAAGTCTTATCTGCATTCAAAAAGTTGGCAAGTGATACTAATCAAAAATTGAAAGTTTTCATAGGCCCAGATGAAATTCAATACAAAGATTTCAAAGTTATTTAAAATAAGCTGAATGTATTTCAATGCGAGGCTGCAAAGATGAATTTTTATAAGGATGATATTATTGAGCTGAAAAAATAAAAATGTTTTACTAACCAATAAAATTGAAGTTCAAGAACAAGTCAACAAGTCCCAAAAATAAAAAATTTGTACTCTGGAAGAGAAGATGAAATCCCAGGAAGAAGTGATTCATACCCATAACCAATTTTTTGAAGATCAAGAAGAGAAGTTCCGATCTTAAAAATAATTTCTTGAGAAGATGATAAAGGATGTGAAAGATTTCAAGAAAATGAAAATAGTCATATTAGACCTCATAAAGAAAGACAAGAAGAAGGAAAAGGAAAATGAATGAATTTCTTGAACTATTGTTGTATTTATAAACCATTAATGAAAGTATTTAAGTTCTACATATTGATTGATTGAATGTTTTATATTTTTTTCATGAATTCTCTTTCACTTATTCTAGATAGTCAAATTCTTTATTACTTCAAATTTTTTGTTTCTCTAACCCTTCTTCCAGGTATAAGAAGAACTTAACAATTCCTTTTTGAAAATCACAAAGGGGTAGAATGTATTTTATAGGATAATATCTTTAATAAGGGGAACATTTTTTATAGAATATAATCATTAGGGATTTTTTTATCCTAAGGGGGAGGTTAGTCGTATTCAAATCATATTTAGAAGAGTTTTTAAAACTCAAAGGGAGATAAGTATAGGTGTTCACTTCAGAATATGAAATTTATTTTCTTTTTTAATACTCTATTTGATTTAACTTGTGGTTTGTTCTTTCAAAAAATGGGGAGATTATTGAGTCAAAATTCTTCTTTTGGCTTTTCTATTCCTTTTTGTTTTGGAAATCAAAAACTCTTTCTATAAAATCATATTGTTACCCATTTTATTTTACATTTTATCATTGCATTTTTTCATATGAATATGATAATAATCATACTCATGATTATTGTAGAAATGATCCATTACATTTATTACGAACCAACCCATACCAGGGCTTGAGCTGCAACTACCCCAAATCTGCCTCCATAGGCTAGGGGTGAAGACAAGTTCCAAAGGCACAACAAACTTAGGGAGGCCTTTTCCTAAGAAACTGTACACACACATGTAGCTAACTCAATGAAAAGGTGCATAGGTAATGGAAAACAAACATATAACACCGCTATATATATATAAAAAACATAAACATACATCGACCTCTAAATACTACCAGTACAAAAAAGTAAATTTGAAGGAAAAGTGGAAAAATACCCGCCCAACCAGAAAAGTTACGCAACCTGGAAGAAACTGAAAAAGTAAAATAGCTGAGAGATCCCCGCTCCTGGATCCCAATCTATGACCACCTTACTCGGTCCAAGTAGCTGTATCTCTAAGTTCCTCTGAATTCATGATCAACCTATTTGTCATTTTCATAAGGCATGACATGTACGGCCAAATCCCATGCAGGGGTGAGTATAAAAATACTCAATAGGATGCCCCCAAAAAGGTGAAGGGGAGCCGTAAGAGATACGCTAAGTAGGAAATAAATAAATAGGACAATGTATAGTAAAAGAGTGTAGCTCAACCCAACAAGAGAGTTAAGTAAACTCGTTTGAACACAATGTGTAAGAAACGATGAGAAGATGAATTTTTCATCGAGTATTCACTACCTATAGTAAGAGAGTAGACTCATCCAACCATGAGAATCTGGACATGGAAAGCACATGACATACCTCGTGCGTCTTCGCCTCTCTCAGAAGGATAGTAACCAAAACCCAAGTAGTGGGTAATGAAACAGGATATATATATATATATGTATGTATGAATGTATGTATGTATATATATACTCAGTCAAAGAAGCCCAAATGAGATAGTAAGGGGATCTCCTTTTCACAGCTCAACCAAGGAAAAGAGTCTCCAACAGCTCAAAGAGTAACCACTAATGATGCCCAACATCCCACATGTCTTCCCTGAACACACAAGTCAAAGGGACTCAATCACCACACCTTGATACTATCCGCTTTGGGTGGCACTATCTCACCTTTACGGTTTTAGGTTGCATCACATAGACGTGTCTCGGTGGGGAATGAATCCCTCATTCTTGAGAGTTTAAGGGTACGTCAAAGCATGTCTCATCATGGTTTTGCACATTCGAGAGGTCGTATATCAAGGTCGAGAACCCATGCCCTACCCATCTGGAGGGTACCACTCTAGTTATTGGGTATTTTCACCCTAGTACGTTGAGGGGGATCATCAACCAAAAGTTGTTGGGGACCCACTACCCATCCCCAATGAAGGTTAATTCATTGGAGGGTACTGCTCAGAAAGTGTCGTTGATGGGACCCATTAGCCATCCCCACTGAAGGGTGGTACAATGGAGGGTAACCAAAACTGCCATCGAGGAACCCACTACCCATCCCTACTGGAGGGTAAGCTCATAAATACTTTAGCCATCCCTACTGGATGGTACCTCTTAGAAAGCATCAAGGAACTACACTGGCCATCCCTGATGGATGGTACCTATCGGAAAGCATCATGGAACTACACTGACCATACCTGCTAGATGGTAATCCTGGTATACTCTGATAATACTATAAGATCGTTGTGTCATCGAGTCTCACCCCGGATAGGCGTCACACCTAGAACATCTCGTATCGTATTTCGAAAGCCACTATGGAGGGAACCATCACATTATACATGAAAAAACACTCAGGATAGTACTTTTGGTCCAAAATATGAGTCCAAAATAATGTGATATGATAGATAGAAGATTCCTAAATTGGTACACAATGTGTGTGGGGACCACACAACGTGTGACCCCACCTTGTCGCTTGGCCGTATACCTAGCCATACTTGGGTACTAAATTCTGAAAAAGTACCCCTAGGCATGCTAGTGAATGCCCAAAGTACATAGAATATCTAGACAAAAGGATGATGAGCGCACGACACTCTACATTGATTCGGAGGACTAAAAACATAATTTCACTGACACGCCTCCTCCAACAACCCCAAAACATTTGACCAAATCTCTTCATACAACTTTTTCACACTCACAATAGTTGATGTTGACCAAGTCATGGGTTTTCTTCAAACAGAGCTGAAGGATCTTCCACTAATATTCCTTTCATTCTTCCACAATTAATGATATCACAAATAGGTATCTTCACTTCCAAATGGATCTCACTATTGCAATTGTTGTGGAAAAATGTACAAGATCAACTATTCATTCATCCAAAATAGATACCCAATGAATAGTCTGTATTTCACCGCAACACGACCAAGATGGGCTTCATGAGACATGTACCTTTATTTCATTTTAAATAACCGAAATTTGTTCTTGAAAAGTCCACCTAAATTTCAGGGTCGCGACGACATTTATGGTGCATCAATTGGACGTTATGTTTAGAAGATATTTATGATACCAACATTCTTAATAATAATATTATTATTTTTATTATTAAACTTAGGTGTTTCATGAAACCGAGCCATGAATCCAAGTCTTAAAATTTATAAGCTTTTCTAAAAAGGGTTATCTTGATAAGTGGAACGTGTGGATGCAGATGGCACATCAAACAGATGCTCAGGTTAGGAGATACGTCCATTTGAAGTCGCCCTAGCCTGATTCAAACTGGTACGGACTGTTCTGGCCGGACCACTCTGCCTGGGTTGGCCCGCTCTGGTTGGTCCGGACCATTTTTTTGGCTTGTGGCCCAGCTGTGTGGCCTGGCCCACTTTCTCCCAACCTAGCCCATTAGATCCCGGCCTCCACCTCAGAACGCCTCATCGACTGCGTCAACAGCTGACCGTCGTGTCGCGCGGATCACTACAGCCTGGGGTTGCGCATCGTGACCCCGCCTTTCTATCCCAATTGCTCTCATGAATCGCCTTCACCCCATGGCTTCACTATTCCATCCTAACTCCATCGTTGCACGCAACTCCACCCGTCGTGCACCTCTTCGTCGGCCGCCTCCTCTCACGACCCTGCCAGCCACGCCCTTCCAGTCGACCGCATCACCGCTCAATGGCCTCCTCCCTCGGCACATAGCCAATGTCATCACCATCAGATTCTACTAGCATCGGTGCTCCAGTGGTCCCTTCTGCGGGCCATATGACCTCCTTTGTTTACCCTATCATGAACCTGAGGCCATATCGGCAATCCCCATGACAAGAGCTTCATAACACCATCATTCTCTCAACGATCCTTTAGTGGCCTGATGCATCCAAAAGTGGGTGAAGAATATCCATGAAGAACAGAGGAATTATGAATAAATTTATAGGCTTAGAACACAGATCAATGGCCATATTAGTGAAAACATCAATGATTGATAAATAAAATGGTGAAAAAACAAGCAAGAATAAATTTACAAAAAAAACTTCAATCGAAAAAAAAATTAGAAGGAATCCTACCTCGATTGATCCATTTATCACTGTCAACGTGTTCACCTCGCTACCATAGAAATTCAACAACGATCCTTCTATGGTTTGTTCTTGATTTGTCGAAGAACAGAGAGGGAGAGAGAGAGAGAATTAGGGGTTAAGCCTAATTCTAATCTCTTGAGATTTTATTTATAGAAAAACACCAAAAGCCTCGCCAATGGTCACAGAATCCAAAAATTTCATGCCCTCTCATTTTATGTCATGCCTAGGTAAAACACCCCATTTCAAACTCAGCGACAATCATAGATTTTGAATCCAATTTCCCATTCAAGAGTTATTCAATATGATTCTAGGGGTAAAATAATTAAGTTTAATTATTTTATTTATGATTTTCCCGCTAGGTGACTTTTTTCACAGAAGTCGTGCACCGACAAAAGTTATGTCCCTCTAGGGTAAACTCCACGTTACGGACTCAAATGTGGCCTCATATTTATGATCCGAGCTACCATTTAAGATATATCTTATTTCATATGCATGCATAGTATAAAAATACATAATATTTTTATAAAATTAATTCTGGGCTCACTAGGCCTCAGAATTGCACGTTGTCTCAGTACCTAAATCTGGAAATATATATAGAAATATTCCAAAGTCTTAAAAAGATAAAAACAAGGTCTCTACATCATTACCTCCTTCATTGTTTTCATCCACTAAAATAAAAACTAGGGAAACAACTTTGGATACTGATATCGCACTTGACTCTCTCTCTCCCAGGGACTCCCGCATGTTTCCGTACTGCCACAGCATGTGAACCAAAGGGATGGTTCATCCACATAAGATTTTCTTCTAATGATCCTTTATTAGAACTAGGTGACATATAAATATGTCTCCAACTTTAAATTCCATATCTACCTAGTCGATGACGTGCGTAAGATCATGCACATATCTCTTCAGGTGCGACACGTGGGAGACATCGTGCGCCCACTCCAACTATTGGGGGAAGCGAAAGGAGGTAGGAAACCTCACCAACACTATGAATGATCTCAAAAGGCTTGATGAAACTTGGGGAATATTTTACCTCCCCAGCCAGACCTCTACATTCCACATCGTGATTGGAATCATTGTTTGTACCTAGAACAAGGTCTCATGATTCAATCCTTTAGAATATCCATCTGGTGAATCACCTAAGGATATCTGGTCATGCAATATTTCACAGTTGATGCATCACAACCGAGACTCTCTTAAATGATCTAGAAGTGAAGGATTCAACACCATCGACTGAAGAAAAATTGTACCCTTCTTCTCCACTAGGGTCATCTACAAGGAAGCTAAATACTCTGAAACTTCCCGCACTAGGTGAGCCTGGGACTTCCTACTAAGGGAATATGCTACAAAATTTCCCTTCTCTGAATTATAGACTACCTCAAATCCATATTTCTATAGAAAGGTCAAATAACATCGCCACCTCAGGTTCAAGTCTCTCTGGGTGAATACGTACTAGAGGCTCCAGTGGTCTACGCAAACCACCATGTGTTCTCCCAGAAGGTAGTGTCTCTACATTCCCAAAGAGAAGACAACCACTGCTAGAACCATGTGATGAGTTGTGTAGTCTTGTTCATGGGGTCCCCATCACCTCAACTTCTACTTGATAACTATTGTATCAAGGTTTACATTGATCATGCAAAGGTACCAATGAATAGGGTAGGTGAGAAAACTCATCCAATCACAAGAGGCTAAACACAAAAATCACATGGAATACCCTGTGTGTCTTCGCCTCTCTTGTAAGGAGAGTAACCCCAAACTAGACACTCTGCCACACCCACTAGTGGAATTCCAAGAAAAATGAGGTCAAGAAGAAAAACTCCACTGGCAATGCCAGGGCCTGCTTGGGCACTCTACTACACAACCCCACCATGAATGTGCAAGTTAGAGGAAATTATCTAACCCACCTCAATACTATCTTATTTGGGTGACACTGACTCACCATCATGGTTTTTCTCACATCACAAAACACGTCTCAGTGGAAGAAGTACCCCTCTTCCTCATGCATTCAATGCTACGTCGAACAACATTGATATAGGGTTACACTAATGCCCCGCATCACCCTGGAAACATGTTGAGTAAGAAACAGGTAGAAAATAGTACCCCACACAGTGCTGAAAATTTTCTATTGTAAGAAGTATAAGAGACACAGAGTGTACCTCTTATCATCTCATTCTCTACAGAATTGTTGACATCCAAAGCTTGCGGTTGTCTGCGGCCCCAACCGCCAATTCCCAAAGCATTTCATGGGCTACCTGGAAGTGGTGGAAAGACCTCATAGATTCATCCCCCACCCACAGATTCTCATTATCCTATTCTAGGACCGTATCCTTGGGGACCACCCTGTCCTCGCCTGGGAGATCCCCAATCATGGCACTGCCTTTGCCGCGACAGTTCATCTGCCATCTGCCTGAGATGCTTAGTACGCCTAGTCGGGAAGTCTCATGCCATGTGACCTCACTCGTCACAAGCATAACACCGACCTTCCCCAGGTCGTCCCTATTCTCTTCACTACCTCAGCCTTAGACGAAAATTTTCCTGAGACCGATTATGGGGAGGCCTCCTACATTGAGATTTTTTCATCTGGCATCTACTAGCTTCGGAAGACGTCTCAGCTTTATTGCACCCACTACCACAACCAGCTATATGGATTCCCTCTGATAGAAATCCCTAGGTCACCAGTGCCTGCTCCAGTACCCTAGCATAGGTTGGGATGCACAAGGGTACTATGATAGCATGGATCTCTCTGTGGAGTCCATGCTCAAACTTTCGTGCTCAAAAGTAGCCGTCACAGATCATGTCCAGAGAGCAGCGTGTAAGGTCTGTGAACCTAGTCGCATACTCATCCACTGTCATCCCTCCATGCTAAAACTACAGGAGCTCATGAATCTGAATGGGGAGCAAGTAGGAGGGGTAGTACTCCTCATGAAATAGCTACTGGAAGTCGTCCCACGAGAGTGCAAACTCATCGAGTATTTGAGTAACCAGGCTCCACCAATGACCATATACTCCATGGAAAAGATTGGCTGTCAAAGCCACCATATAATCTTTCAGTGTCCGAACAAGCCTGAAGAGGCGGACCACCGACTCTTTCCAAACCTCCACTGCCTGAGGGTCTGGCTCACTATGGAACCTCAGCGGTCTCTGTCGCTGGAACTCATGAAATGCACTCAGCATGTGCACGTCCATAGCCTACTCTATTGGGGGTGTCTGCTACTCAATAGGTGGAGGTGTTTCTACCTACCCAGCTAGAGGAAGGGGATCACATGATGGATCTTGAACTGAGGTCTTGTCACTCACAGGGTTTTCATCACAAAATGGAGATGGTATCTTAGCTGGCTATCATCGCGGAGGCATCCTGAATCCATCAAGGAGTACCGCGGTCAAATGAGCATATATATATATATATATCAAAAAAATGGGGAGATTACTCAATAAGGGTAGTGAAAGACTCAATCCTATACGATGCATGTACCAATGTTCCCTGCAACAAAGGTCTCAGGGTGCTGAGTTGACAAGCGGGTAATCAGGGTCCTGGTGAATGGCTACATTGGTTGTCTCACCATCATTGGACTCCCTAGCCTAAGAGATGCACTCGAGACATGTTGACACAGTTTCCCTAAACCCAACCAAGAACGTTTTAGGGAAATTTCCAAATAATGCCCCAAGGGTCGAACCACCTTTGATACCACTTTTTCATGACCTGACCCATGTCGGGGCTTGAGCTGCAACTACCCCAAGCCCACCTCCATAGGCCAGGGGGTGGCGATAAGTGTTAAAGGCACAACAACTTAGGGAGGCATTTTCCTAAGTACTTGTACAGACACACACACAACCAACTCAATGCAAAAGTGCATAGGAAAAGGAAAAAAACATACAACACTACTATATATATATAAACCACAAACATTCATAGACCTCTAAATAGTACCAGTACATAAAAGTAAACTGAAATGAAAAGGGAAAAAATACATGCCCAACTCGAAAAGTGCAACAACCTGGCAGTAACTGAAAAGGTAAAAACAGTTGAGAGATCCCCACTCCTGGTTCCCAAGCTATGACCATTGTACGTGGTCCAAGAACCCGTATCCCTAAGCTCCTCTGAAGTCCTGATCAACCTGTCTACTGTCTGCATAAGGCACAACATGTGCAGCCAAAGCCCATGTAGGAGTGAGTATAAAAAAACTCAGTAGGACAACCCAAAAAGGAGAAGGAGAGTTGTAAGAGATACACTGAAGAGGAAAGTAGTAAATAGGACAAGGTATAGTAAAAGAGTGCAGCTCAACCCAACAAGAGAGCTAAGTATGCTCATCCGAACACAAGGATCTAGAAACTGTGAGGAAATGAACTTCTCATTGAGTCTTTGCTACCTATAGTAGGAGAGTAGACTCATCCAGCCATGAGAAGCTAGACATAGAAAGCACGTGGCATACCTTGCACATCTTCACCTCTCCTAGAAGAAGAGTAACCAAATCCTAAGGAGTGGGTATTAAAGCAAGATATATAAATATATATATATATATATAAACTTGGTCAAAGAAGCCCAAACAAGATAGTAAGGTGACATCCATCTCACAGCTCATCCCAGGAAAAGAATCATCAACAGTTAAAAGAGTAACCACCAATGATGCCCAGTATCCCACATGTCTATCCTAAACATGCAAGTTAAAGGGATTCAATCATCACAACATGATACTATCCACTTTGGGTGGCTTTGTCTCACCCTCATGATTTTAGGTAGCGTCACATGGATGCGTCTCAGTGGGGAAAGGGTCCCTCTTTCTTGAGAGTCCAAGGGTACGTCAAAGCACATCTCGTCACTATGCCGCACAGTCAAGAGGTTATGTCTCAAGGTTGGGGACCCATGCCCAGCCCAGCTGGAGGGTGTCACTCTAGTCATCGGGTATCTACACCCTATTACGTCGGGGGGGATCATCACCCGGAAGTCTACGGGGACCCACTGGCTAGCCCCGCTGAAGGGTAATCTACTGAAGGGTACTTCCTGGCAAGCGTCATCGACGAGACCCACTGCCTAGCCCCATTGAAGGGTAGTATGCTAGAGGGTACCGGGAACAACTATTGGGGAACCCACTACCCAGCCCAATTGGAGGGTAAGCTAGGAACTACTCTGGTCATCCCTGCTAGATGGTACCTCTTATAAAGTATCAAGAAACTATATCAGGCTTCCCTGATATATGGTACCTCTCTGAAAGTATCGAGGAACTACAATGGCCATCCCTGTTGGATGGTAATCCTGGGATACTCTGGTGATACTTTAAGATCGATGTGTCATCGGATATCTCCCTGGATAGGAATCACACCTGGAATATATCACATCATATCTCGAAAGCCACTACGGAGGGTACCATCGTGTTATATGCGAAAAAACACTCAAGATAGGCTACTCACGGGCCAAAATCTGAGTCTAAACGGAGGTGATATGAGATATAGAAGATTCATAAAGTGGTACATGGTGCGTGTGGGACCCACACGATGTGTGACCCTGCCTCGTCGTCTGGCTACATACCTAGCCATACTCAGGTACTAAACTGTGAACAAGTACCCCTAGGCAGGCCAGTGTACTCCCATAGTACATGGCACATCTAGTCAAAAGGTCGATGAGCGCATAACGCTCGTTGATCCGGAGGGCCAAAAACATAATTTCACTGACACGACTCCTCCAACGACCCCAGAACATTTTACCACATCTTTTCATACATCTTCTCCACACTCACAAGATTCGATGCTGACCAAGCTATGGGTTCTCTTCAAACACAGCAGAATTATCTTATATCGATATTCCTTTCATCTTTCCACAATTAATGAGATCACGAAAAAGGATCTGCACATCCAAACAGATCACACTGTTACGATCCTTGTGGAAAATGCACAAGATCGACAATTCATTCGTCCAAAATGGATACCAGGTGAAAACATTGCATTTCACTACAACACGCCCAAGTCGGGCTTCACGAAGCCTGCACCTCAATTTTGGTTTAAACACACAAAATTTGGTCTTGAAAAGTCCGCCAAAATTTTAGGGTTGCGATAGTGCGGACGGCGCGTCAATTGGACATTCCGTTTAGAAGATATGTCTAATACAAGATTTCTTAATAATAATAATTATATTGTTATTATTAAACTTAGGCATTTTGTGCAACCGATCCACGAAGATAATTCTTAAAATTCCTAAACTAGCCTAAAAAGGGTTATCTCCATAAGAGGAACGTGTGGTCATAGATGACATGTCAAACAAACATCTAGATTAGGAGATACGACCATTCAAAGCGGCCCGACCCGTTTTTCCGGCCCGTGGCTCTACTGCGTGGCCCGGCCCACATTCTCCCAGGCTGGCCCGCTGGCTCCCGGCATGGCCTGTTGGCTCCCGATCTGGCCTGCTGTCTCTCGACCTGGCTCGTTCCCAGCCTCTTCCTCGGATCCCCTTGCCAACCACGTCAATCGCCGACCGTCGTGTCGTGTGTGTCGCTCCCTTCTGGGGTCACGCGCCGCGACCCCGCCTCACTGTCCAAGTCGCCCTCGCAACTCGCCGCCGCCCAGCGTCTCACCGCTACCCCGCGTCTCCGCTTCACTGTCCCGACCCTGTTGTCGCCCACCTCTCTGCCTATCGCGCGCCTCACCGCGCACCGCCTCCTCTCGCGACTCCGTCGGCCTCGCCCCACCTGCCGACTGCGCCACCGCTCGATGACCTCCACCCGCAGACCACCGGACCTTTTTCGTTTACCCGATCGCAAACCTAAATCCAGATCGACGATCTCCGTGACAAGAGCTTCACAGCCCCAACCTTCACACGACGATCCTTCGGTAGTTTGATGCGTCCAAAAGTGGGTGACAAACATCCACGAAGAATGAACGAGTTTCAGATAAATTTATAGGCTTCGAGCACGAATTGATGGTCGCGTTAATGCATCGATCAATGATTGATAAAGAAAACAATGAACAAACAAGCAAGAATAAATTTACAAGAAAAACTTCGATCAGAAAACAAGTGGAAGGAATCCTACCTCAATTGATATGTTTATTGCTGTTGACGTGTTCACCTCACTCCCGTGACGATTCAACGAAGATCCGACGGTGGTTTATTCTTGATTCATCGAAGAACAGAGACGGAGAGAGGGAGAGATAATTAGGGGCTAACCCTAATTCTAATCTTTTAAGTTTTTATTTATAGAAAAACACTGAAAGCCCTGCCAACGGTCGCAGAATTTGAAACTTCCACGCTATCTCATTTTATATCGCGCCTAGGTAAAACACCTCATTTCGAACTCAACGGTGGTCTCAGATTTCGAATCTGAGTCCATATTCAAGAGTTATTTGATACGACGTTAGGGGTAAAATAATTAAGTTTAATTATTTTATTTACGATTTTTCCCCTAGGTGACTTTTTTCACAGAAGTCCCGCACTGACAAAAGTTATACCCCATCTATGGTAAACACCATATTCTGGACTCAGCTGCGACATCAAATTTTTGATCTGAGCTACCATTTAAGAGATAACATGTTTCATCTTCATGAATAGTATAAAAACAATTTATATTTTTATAAAATTAATTCTGAGTACATCGGGTCGCGGAATTGCACACCATCTCAGCGCCTAACTCTAGAAATATATATAAAAATATTTTAAAGTCTTGCAAGGCAAAAACTGGATCTCTACGCCATGACTATCATAACGAGGCTCGATACGATATTTATTGTACTCACCAAATACGATTTTTAGTATACACACTGGAAACTATTTTCATCGCACACACTATCCAGTATTGTACTGACTTTTAAATCGTACTCACCATCGCTACGAGAATCATCGAATTCGTTCAAAACTCATTTTATCGTAATCAGAAAATGGTATCATAATAAATTGAAAACAATTAATTCAAAATGATGTCATGTATTCTGTTTTGATGTGCTTTATAATACGATTTCATTGTTTTAGTTATAAGATGACTGTTTGAGTGTCAGATGTCGAAGTCCCTCTGCATTTTTAAGAGAAAATCGGACCATTGGAATCCAAGATGACCGTTGGGACGTTGGCCTATAAATAACATGTCGTTTAAATGAGGTTGGAATTTTTTGACGAATTCGAGACATCCTATGAGAGCTTTGTGAAATTGTTGCTTTGTGCGAAAGACACTGAAGTCAAATTGTGAACTGCTCGTTCTTCGTACTTGTTACTCTCAAGATTTTTGTTTTTCTTAGTGCGACATCGATCGTTGGTGATTATGATCAAGACCTTCTATGGATAGGAAGACAACTGTGGTGGAGTACACGGTTGTGTACTCCATCCCGTGTTCGTGTATTGCATGAGATAAACGCCGAGCTTCGGGGAAGGTCTAACATGGCGTGTGACCGGGGTCACACGTCGTGTGATACCTAACTGACCCCCCGAAACCCTAGCTTCCATCACTGGTACTACACGACATGTTCTTCGGAAGTACACGCCGTGTACTCTGAAATTTTCCAGAATCGATGCTTCTCCCCGGTGCGCCTCCCGTGCTGCCCTGTTCGTCAATCCGGCCATCTGATCACCATGAAACTCACGAGTTTTGGTCACCTCGACACCATGAAGCTGATTCCGTTGTTTTCGGGCCTCCGATCGGTCCTGAAAACATGTAATTATCCCCCCGCGCGAAGAATGCTCAAAGAACGGTCTTTCCGGATCCGGTCCGATTTGTAGTCTGCGATTATTTGCGAATTGAGGAATTTAGAGGCTAGGAAGACAGAGGCGTTGATCACCTTCTTAGTCGAGGGCTTGTGGGGATAGAAAGACAGAAATCGATCATCGTATCGAAAGCTTACCTTGATGTGGGTAAGACATAATTACTTGAAAGTATAAATCAAGTGACCTTTATCTAAGGTTATTGAATGTCCTTCTCTTTGGGTTAAAAAAATTGTATTGTTTTACTTATTTACATTTCTACTGCTTTGTAATAGAATATATATATATATATATATATATCAATTAAAAAGCAATAAACAAATTACAAAAATATTAAACGAATAAATATTTAAAATTTATAAATCATAAAAAAATTAAACAATTAACATTATCAATGAATAAATAATATTAAATGAATGCATGATAAAAATGAGATTAGTTATATAAATTTTTTTAAAAACATGAATATATGTTAAAACGAAAATGAATATATATTCATTATGCAAATTACAAATGTATTAAAAACATTAAATGTTCATCAATAAATATTAAAAATGTGGAAAAAATAAACATTAAATGTCCATCAATAAATGTTCCATGAAATAACAACAAAATGTGTAAAAAATAAGGTATTCTTTTATCACCACTTTTTTGAATAAAGGTGTGGTTTTCATTATGATTTTATCATCACATTTATGAAAAACACTGAAAGTAAAAAAAATCTATCCAAATTTCTTGTACAACTCACCATAGAAACCTTAATAAGATATTTATATTCGGGTGCCCTAGGGAAAAAACCTTCCCCGGGATAAATGCTTCAAAAGACGTCTCAGAGGATAATTTGACTAGGTTTCAAGCGTTTCTTGGACCAAATTCATATTTCTTGGATAACATTTAATTTACGTTATTAAAAAAGCATAAATATTTAATGGGATTAAAAAAAACGCAGTGCGTCATTTTATTCAAATGGATGGGGGCAAGGGATTACATTGCTACATTTTTTTATTTTTTAAATTAGGGACATGCGGCCCGTGCTTTCTTCAGTGTCCATGTCCGCTGCCGCCACCACCGTATCCACCTCCACCGCCCCCGCCATGACCTCCTCCAACTCCCCCGCCGCCACCAACTCCTCCACCTCCACCTTTGCCACCCCCTCCACCTCCTATGTCACCGACTGTGCCACCTCCTGCCCCGCCGCCACCATGACCTCCCCCAACACCACCACCACCTCCTTTGCCTCCGCCGGATCCACCCCCAGTGCCCCCACCAGCACCACCGCCACCAACCCCTCCACCTTTGCCTCCCCCGCCACCACCTCTTATGCCTCCGCCTGCGCCACCTCCCAACCCGCCGCCGCCATGACCTCCACCAGCTCCTCCTCCTTTGCCTCCACCTGATCCGCCCCCAATGCCCCACCACCACCACCGCCACCAACACCTCCGCCTTTGCCTCCCCCGCCACCAACTCCTATGCCTCCGCCTGCGCCACCTCCTGCCCCGCCGCCGCCATGACCTCCACCAGCTCCTCCTCCTTTGCATCCACCTGAGCCACCCCCAACGCCCCCACCAGCACCACCGCCACCAACCCCTCCCCCTTTTCCTCCCCCGCCACCACCTCCTATGCCTCCGCCTACGCCACCTCCTGCCCTGCCGCCGCCATGACCTCCACCAGCTCCTCCTCCTTTGCCTCCACCTGAGCCACCCCCAACGCCCCCACCAGCACCACCGCCTCCAACCCCTCCGCCTTTGCCTCCCCCGCCACCACCTCCTATGCCTCAGCCTGCGCCACCTCCTGCCCCACCGCCACCACCACCTCCTTTTCCCCCACCGGAGCCACCCCCAATGCCCCCACCATGACCTCCTCCATACCCGGCACCTCCACCTACGCCACCTCCATTGCCATTCCCGGTGAGTTCCTGGTCATCCTCTACGCGCCGAGCTTCTGATAACCCTACCAGCAGCAACACTACTAAAATGGATGCCACAACCACTCCATAATGTTTCAGGAGCTTTGCCATTGTGTGGAACTAAGAAGTAAAGGTGGGGAGTGGTGTGGTATTTATAGGAGGGAGGGGTGGTTTCATTAGAGACTGTACATTTGACCATATCAATCTCTGCGGGCCCACGTCTCCATTGCGGAGTGGTTTTATATTTTTGCCGATAAAGATCTGTGCGGGAAGGGGGCCATCGCTTTCAACCACCGTGGAAAATTGGTTTGAACAATGCTATGTCTCTGATTTCAAGGATGTGATTAAAGGTCGACGACAACCGACTTTCTTGACAAGTATAGCGAAATATTTATACAAAAAATAATTATTTTTATTTATCTGATCAGTTATACCCAATGTTTTTTTGCAAATTTAAATCTGTACAATCTATATTATGGTTGCTGAAGGTCATCTACTCCGTGTTATAGTCACCTACATGAAAACGTTGAAATGTGAACTGAAATAGTTATACATTACCAAAACTATTAAGACATTGTTGGAAGGATTTTTTTACCATACCCTCTCACCACTGACATAAAATGTATGTTTGTCATAGTACTTAGTACCCTCCAATAATCATGTCATGGATGAAGGAATCTCATATATGTTCTCAACACCATCAACACTCCCATAAATAAAATACCATTTTGTTCCTTGTAAAATGATTAAACAATGTTCATTTGATGGATCATCAACATAAAAAAAATCACGTGTTTCCATGATATAAGGGTGTCCTTTGTATTCTAATATTCTCAAATATATATGTGTAATTTTGAAATCATTTCTAACACCATTACCATCAACTCAGTTACACATGAACACTGGTACTCTAAATTTTATATAACCAATCCCCTATATATCTTCAACAACTCGATAATATGAAATTGATGCAGAGATTGGTTTTTTTGACATCTTTCACTTGAAAAATGCAAATGCTTCAGTGAAAACTGTTACAGTGTTATTCTAAACCAAATTTTTTTGTCCTGATCTTTGATATAAAATGTATAATCATTAATGTCATACTTATCACATACAATCACATTTAAACATGGGTCACCCGCCAAACATTTCAATGTTTCTGTGACACAACTGAATCACTTGCCCCAATCTTCATAAACTACACAAAAAAATATTTTTATGTTCATTCATCATCTACACATCCTTCTTCAAATAATGTTGTTTTAGAAAATTAATATTTGATTTTATATATGATTAAACCACAGTTGTGTGTTTTATAGATGTATAAATGTACTTGAATTATTTGATAACATGCTATTGACTTTATTTTTATGCGACGAATCACCTTTCCTCTAATATTGACTCCCCACAAGGTGAGATGTTGGAAGACCAACATACTGCACTTCAGATAATTAGTCCATAAAAAACATAACCACCACCTTAGATATATAATGTACAACAATATGGGATTTTTGTAGTGACTTGCGTAATCATGGGTTAGTTTTTCCCTTCATTTTTATATGTTTTATTTGTAAAAGTGATAAATATATATGTTAAGAGAGTTTAATAGTAATTGGATATAAATCAGTGGAAGGAGGAAGAGAGATGACGAGGTTTTGGTGGTGGTACAAAACCAGGTGCTTGGTCATAGGTTACCAAGTACCTAGTGGTATTTGTTGTTACTCAAAATGCTTATAGTAGTGATACTAGATACCCAATAGCATTGTATCGACACCCGGTGTGAAGCAAATGAGTATTTTTAGTAAGGATTAAAATGGTATCCTTTTTTCAAATAATCAACCCCTTAAACACCTTTTCTCGAATCTCACCCCCATCCTCGGACTGTAGCTCCCTTAAGAGATTATTCTTCATCCCTCCATATCTCCTTTTTATGCTTCCTTCAATACTTATCCAGATTCATTTTTGAGTTTCTTTAGGGATTACTTGTTAGTGAAACTAAAGTAGTGTGCCTTTTTATTATATTGTTTCATGTTGTTTCATATCAGTGGATATAATACCTAATATATCCTCAATCTATGTTTTGGAGTAAGTCTCATATGTTGGTTGTTCTTCCTTCGATCAGTTGCATATGAGTTGGTATTTAGCAACCTTTTGGTAAGACTAATGATTTTTCTCCCTATTCATGTTTCTTCTTGTAGGTTATGGGCACAACAGATGCCGGTCAATCTCATTCTTAATGATTCTTTTTCATTGAATCTAACAAATAAATCATAAGAACATGATGAAGAACGACATGTCTCATGATTATATTTGAAAAATCATAACTCAAGAATCACGGAACCAGAAAAAGGATCATTCATGTTAAATTTATAATTAATTTAAAAATAAGAATTATCTCAATCTTGAGATTCTTTATTCAAAGAAGTTATTGATCGTTCGAACCACCGTTTGGTTGTACTGTCGTTTCATCGAGATGACCCAAAGTAGAATCCCACTGGTAATGATCCACACATGCTCCTTTGATCTCGAAGAATTATTGATGGTACTTTGGGTGCTAGTGCGCACTATAAAAAAACAAGGTCTTAGCGGTTGTTGGTAGTTCTTTATTGCTGGACAATGCCCCCCCCCCCTTAATTCTTCAAGGGAGAGTAGGTGTGGCAGATGTCGTGGGTGACCAAACCCCACCAAACCATCCAGTGGAGGAAGAAAAGGAGGGGGAGAGGCGGCCTATAAATGGGTCTCTCTCCTAGCGGTTTTGGCATCAGCAACCGACAATCTCATCACTAGTAGTTTTGTGTGGTATTTTGAAAGGTGGTTTCCCCACATATTCAAGAGAGATATTTATGTGGGTTTTGTAGGTTCCGATCGCAGTATAACTGTGCGATGGGTGGTGCCCAACTCTGATTTTTTCTATGACCGATGATTAATCCGAGATTTTACACAACGTTGAATGTTGTGATCAACATAATTAAATCCAAGAATCAGACAATATAAATTACATCAGAACCAGAGGGAGGATCGTCACATATTATTTAAAATTAATTTAATTAATTAAATAATTACCTTTGATGGACTTCTTTCTTCATTGATGGATCCAGTGACAAATCTGCGGTGCATTGTTGTTGCGTTGTAGGGATCAAGCACATATTATTTCTAACGATTATACACACGTGTTCCACGAATCTCCAGATGTTGCTAAACAAATCTCTGAGTGTTAGCATGTCAGATCCTTGCGCTTGCATCATACACATTTGATCACTTCGAGAACCGCTTCCAAAGCGTTCTCATTGATCTCGTGGAGGAAGATTGCTCTCCATTATTGGGAGCATTCTTAGAGAAGAGATCTCTTTAGGGATTGAGAGAATTCTCAACCAAGACAAAATGAATTGGATTATTTGGAAAATAATATAAATGAGTTTATATGTTTTTAGGGTTAAAATAAAATAATAGCACAAGTTCCCTTCATTATTTATTTAATTCCTACAGAACCCCATGTCAATAATAATAATAATAATAATAATAATAATAATAATAATATCTATCGACATGCACTTAACTTGCAGATTATATTAAATATTATTTAATTAAATAATATTCAATATTTATTATTTCTCACTGGACCTAAACCCTCAGTCCGCCATTCCTCCATATTTATCATGCCTTTAATATTAACTATTTATTTATTAAATAAATATCTCTCCATTATTCAGTAATAAATAAATAAATATTATATTCACTAAATAACAAACAAATATTTATTAAATATTCAACTCACATTATATTCTCTTGAATAAATGGTGATCGAATATGTGAGATCAATCATACATGAATAATTATTAAACCACATCTGAGAATAATATTTATTCAACTTGTTAAATAATAATATATTATTAAACTAAGATTCTAGATACACTTAGTATGCGACCCTCTAAGCCTCCATCTCAATGGCATTAGGCGAAACAACTTAAAGTCCAAGGTTAGCGTCTAGAAACACACCAAGGTACCCATATAGAAAGAAGTTAATATCGCAAAAATATGATACCTCATACGAACACTTACTATGTAATATAATCTCTTTATCACGATATCACAAATCAAGTATGTTGCATGTCGGTGCCATCAACCTATGTGCTCGATGTCTCTTTCTTTGACATTTTAGAAATAGAACTTGTCTATAGAAAACCATAGTTATGGATTTATTTAGGCTATATCATTTCTATCATAGGGATTGTGATGTCAACTTTCATTAAAAATAGAAGGGATAAATCCTTTCTCGCATTTTTCATTAATGCAATATTACCCGTGACGCACCAAACGTATCCTACCTCACCGTGCACATCTATCGTCATGGTTTTCATCAATACATTAAATAACACAACTCATAATACTCATTAATAATAATATCAAAGTCTAAGAATAAATACACACACTAACAAATAATAACATCTAATGACAGATATAAATGCGGATTTCCTATTGGTGGGTCTCATTCTCATAATATTCTACTGGATATTACCAAGGGTGTACATCATGAGAAGGTGCCTCAAAGTCTTATGAGTCTCCAACCATGATATCCTGTATCATTTGTGTCCCTCAAATGATATCATTCATCTATAAAACATATATTCAAGAATAGTGTCATAGCACTTCCGAGTTCTCATCATAGTGAGAAACTGCTATGACCTTTTAGTGTGACAACTACTCTTTGAACATTATCACATACTATGTCACGTAGAAGAACAATCATGATGTGATAAGTAGTTTACTAATATTAAAAACCATGAATACAAGTTATCATAAAGCACACAGATGTTGGTTCTAAGGTACCAAATTCAGCAGGTTTTCTCCTTGTGATAGTGAGGGAGTGTGTACCCACATTTACCCATAGTGAGATCCTTCTATCTGCCTGTGGTTTTTACCCCTTTCATTTTTGGGGGGTTTTCCATGTTATATCCGGTGTTATTTATTTTCAAATTTTTTACTTTATTTTGTCTCATAATTATTGCTTCACCAGTGGGTAGTCATTTTTTATCCCAACAAGTGGTATCAGAGGAAGGTTCTGGCCTAGTGCTATTCATATTTTTTTGGGGTATTAATAATTCTCATAAATTTGATTATGCTCTATGATTGAAACTCTGGTGACCATTTAGAAAAAAAAATTATTGAGATTATTAAATACACCGTTGTGAAATAAAGGAGGTTCTGAACTGATGACATTTCCAGATGGCGGTGAAATTTGAGATCAAAAATTTCAACAGGAATAATTTTATGTTGTGGGAAATAAAGATACAGACAATGTTGCATAAGGATAATTACAGACTGGAAATTGAAGAAAGACCGAAAAATGTGATGATGAAGCATGGTTCTAGTGGGATCAATAATCATGACATTGATGGAAACATGGTGAGTACTTCTAGGAATAGAGACATTCTTATCAGTGAAGCAACAATGACTGTTAGAAGCAGACAACATCTCAACGATAATTCGATAATCAACTCGAGAGCAACATGGAACATGAAGTCTCAATGGGAATGGTTTGATCAATATTAAAACATCCCAAAAGGACTTTTGTACATGAGTAATGATCACACTTTGAAGATCATTGGATTTGGTGCCATCAAACTAAAGATTCATGATGGTATTGTTTGCACCATCTAAGGAGTATTCCATGTGAAGGGATTGAAGAAGAAAATATTGTTTTGGGGACAATTTGATGATATCAGATGCAAGATTCACAATTAAGTGATGAGAATTTTGAAGGGCACACTTATGGTGATGAAGTCATAGAATATCTTAAAGAACATGTACATGCTTATGGGTGAAACAAACAAGGAGGCAGAGATAATTGTCGCATCAACTACCTCGACTGAAGCGTTGACAAAGTTATGGAATTAGAAGCTTGTCCATATTTCAGAACGAGGCCTAAAGATTCTTGAAAATTAGAAGTTGTTTCTTGGTCTTACATAGTAATCCTTACCATTTTGTGAGAATTGTGTTTTGAGAAAGCAACATAGGTTAAAGAACAGGATGTCAATAGTAAAAAGCAAAGAGATCTTAGAGTTGATCCATTCTGACATTTAGAAATCACCGGTTATATCCCTAAGAGGAGAAAGATATTTTTTATCCTTCATTAATGATTATTTCAGGTGATGTTGGGTGTGACCAATAAAGATTAAATCAAATGTTTTTGAAGTCTTTAAAACATTCAAAGCACAGAAGGAGCTTGAATCTAGAAAGAAGATCAAGTATCTGAGGACTGACAATGGTGGAGAATATACAAGAGAGGAGTTTGGTAATTTTTTTCAATTATAAGGAATCAAGAGACAATTCATGATGGTGTACACTCCTCGGTATAATAGAGTGGCATAGTAGATGAATAGAACCCTGTTGGATAGAACAAGAGCGATGTTGAAGACTGCAGGAATTGCAAAAAAAAATTGGGAATAAGCAGTGAATACCGCCTGTTATATGATCAACCAATCTCATTTAATGATAATAGATTTGAAGACATCGATGGAGATATAGACTATTAAACCTACAGACTATTCTCCATTACATACTTTTGGATGTCCTGTATATGCATTTTTTAATAACCAGGAAAGATCAAAATTGGATTCGAGATCCAAGAAATATATCTTCTTGGGGTACGTTAATGGTGTGAAGGGGTATCGTTTGTGGGACCCCACTACCCAAAAACTTATTATCATTAGAGATATCATTTTTTAAGAATATATGGTGAAAATGAAAATTGATGTAGATATAGAGAAAGAGAATACAAAAACTACAACAGTTGAAGTAGATAAAACATCCAAGGAAGAACTAGTTTCCTCTGAGGCATTATAGGAGCACGATGATCAAGTACCAGTTGAGTTTGGACCACAACAATCAAATCAAGAGAAAATAGAACTAGTATGACACTTATATTACCTCCCTGAGATAAATATTGCACACTACTTATTGATGGAGGATGGTGAGTCATCTTCTTTTTTGGAAGTGACCCAGAGTCTAGATGTATCCTCATGGATAAAAGAGATGCGGGAAGAACTTGAAGCCATGTACAAGAACAAGAATTGGGATCTTGGTCCATTTACTCATGGAAGGAAGTGGATCAATAAAAAATGAGTTTTTAATATTAAGTAGGATGGAAAGGACCAGGTGAAAAGATATTGTGCAAGACTAGTGGTCAAAGGATATGCTCAAAAAGAAAGTATTGATTTCAATGAAATATTTTCTCCAGCTGTTAAACTGGTGACTATTTGGATAGTTCTGGCAATGTGTGATATATACAGTTTACATCTATAGGGATGTAAAGACTTCTTTTATCCATGGTGATCTTGATGAAGAGATATATATGCTTCAACCCGAAGGCTTTAGAGAATAAGTAAAAAAGAACATGGTTTGTTGGTTGAAAAAATCTTTGTACAGTCTCAAATAGGTAATGAGGTGTTGGTACAAGAGATTTTATTCTTGTATCATGAGCCTTGGATACAACAAACTTCATTAGGATCCTTGTTTAAATTTCAAGGGTTTGGATGGTAATGATTTAATCATTCTTCTGTTGTATGTGGATGACTTGTTGGTTGTAGGTCACAACAATGATAAAATCTAAAAGACGAAGGCACAATTCTCTAGGGAGATTGATATGAAGGACTTAGGACTAGAAAATAATATTCTTGGGATGCAGATTTATCGAGATAGAAATAAAGGGAAGATTCAAATATCATATAAAAATTACTTATGGAAATTCTTGAAATGCATAAACATGAAATACTATAAGAAAATATATACCCCTCTTCCCATTAATTTCAAGTTATCCTCTATGATGATTCCTAACAGTGAAGCAGAGAGGATGAAGATGTCTCAAGTACCATATGCATCAGTAGTGGGGAGTATGATGTTCACTATAGTTTGTACTAGACCAGACGTTGCACATGTAGTGGGAGTAGTTAGTTAGTACATCGAGAATCTAGGATGAGAGTACTAGAGAATAGTGAAGAGGATACCGAGATACATTAAGGAGACATAAGAGACTGCATTATGTTATGGAGGATTAAGATTTTATATTAGAGGATATGTTGATTCATTTTTTTAGGTGATTTTGACTGGAAGAAATTCACTACTAGTTATGTGTTTTCTCTTGCTAGAGGGGCTATAAGATGTATTTCAATGTTACAGTCAATTGTGGCTTTATCCACAATGAAGGCGAAGTACATGACAACTACACAATTTTACAAAGAGGCAATTTGGATGAGAAGGTTGTTGGGGGATCTTGGGCACAGACAGGGGAAGATTCCATTATTTTGTAGTAGTTAGAGTGCCTTTCACATTACAAGTAATCCATATTTTCATTCCAGGACAAAGCACATTGGGGTACGATATCACTTTGTTTGGGATGTGGTGGAGGAAGGAAGCGTGGACATGCATAAAATCCACACTAAATAAAATTCGACAGATTTCCTAACAAAGGCAATTGACTCTGATAAGTTTAGATGATGCAGATCCTCAAATGGATTCTCGAAGACATGAGCAGCATGGTTTGATAGATAGAAATGATGTATGAAGATGTGAATGGTTCCCAATCAAATCTCCAAGTGGGAGTGACTCACCCACACAGGTTGTTGAATTTGCAAGGGATGAGGTTATATTATAATTTATAGTCCCAAACTACACTTACTACTAGGGTGTAGTATAGTGGTAGTGCGGAGTCGATACCACGAGGATTACTAGCAGGTCAACAACCAATTGAACAAAAACCTTGGATGGATTCCTCATTTTCACTCTTCAGGTTTGGGTTATAACTAATACTATATACTTTGGAGTTTTAATTCGGTTTTTTAATGGGATGGATCGGGGTTAATTTTAGTGCTCATGATGAAAGATAATCCATGATTTAACTTGGAATTGTCCTATGGCATAGGTCACAAAGAGGTAAAAAAGTCACCAATTGGTTTTGGTCAAACCAATTGGATCTACCTATACCGCAACTATCCCATGGTCAGGGTATAACCGACAAACAAAGTGCATTAAACTTGGATTCTATGTAGAAAGCATAACAGGCTAATGGTCATAGTATTCCTCTACTCCAATTAGATTGGGTTCATTCAATCGCACCTTCCATGGTTAAGGTTGTGCGAAAGAATGTGATGAACAATTACTATTAACCTAATTACTAGTTATAGAGTTACCAAGGTTCAATATAAAGATTCATTAGGTTTTGAAACACCCCTACTAAAGCGTTGCAGACCATGAGGTATAATCGTATAAATATATATAATTATATAAATATATTTATAATTGTATAAAAATATTTATAAAAATATTGAAATATTTATAAATATATTTATTTATAATTATAAATATAAATAAATAAATAAATATATTTATATAATTATAAAATTACAATAAATATATTTATTATAATTTTATAAATATATAAATTTATATATTAATAAATATATATGTAATTATATAACTATATAACTATATTTATAATTATATACAAATATTTATAAATATATTTATTTATAATTATAATTATAAATACATATATATATTTAAATAATTATAAAACTATAATCAATATATTTATTATATTTATACTTTTATAAATATATATAATTATATAAATATATTTATAAATATATACAAATATTTATAGATATATTTATTTATAATTATAATTATAAATAAATATTTATTTATTTATTATATATATAATTTTATAAATATATATAATAATATAAATAAATTATTAAGATTAGATCATTATCATCACATTTTTAGCACTCATAAAGATACCCCTTTATTAGTACTAAAAAAGTGTTGATAAAACTACTCTTTATTAGTGTTGAATTTTAGAGCTGATAAAGACACATTTTATCAGCGATTTCTATTTTATTATTGATAAAAATACTTTTTATCAAATCTTTTTGGAAAGTGATGATAAAAGACTTACCTGATCTTATAAAAGAACCATAATCAGAGTCTTCTATCTCTCACACCTTCAAGCTCTCACGTAACCCCACTGCTGTCGCGCCATCGCTCACATCGAACCCTACTCCCCCCGCCCCTGCACCTGCCACTCTCGTCATAACCCACTATCTCCATGCCATTACTCTCGTGGATCCATACTCCCTCTGCCACCATCACTCTCACCGAACCCCACTCCTGCCGCTCTTGCTGAACCCTACTCCCGCCATCGTCGCTGCTCTCATTCCAAATCTAAGGTATGCGATGAATCACTGCATCACTGCATCACATCACACCCCTACACCACATTTCCCCACCCCTACACCACACGAATCCCTACACCACATCACACCCCTACACCACATCACACCACCCCTATACCACATCGCACCACCCCGGCTTGCCTATTTCCTACATGAAAACCATACCGCGAGGGAAAGTGGGTGCTCCATGTGAGTTCGAGCGACCATAGGAGGGCCCCATAATCGATAAATTAACCGGTGTGTTTGTGTGAAGGATTAGGGCTAGGAAATCATGTAACTATGTTAACATATCACATGATTAAGATGTAGTTAGGTGATCTCCAAAGTAGTGGTTTTTCCTGTGATTGCATGGTTAGAATGAGACCACACGATCGTAAAACTGAGGCATGTAGTCAACAGTTCCAAATTCCCATCACCCCTCATCCCATATATTTTTTCCAAATATATATTAATTATTTTATATTGTTTCATTGTATGAAATTAATTATTATAGTTTAATTTTAGAATTGACAGATTAAATTGAATTTACTATTGAATAAATTTTTAAAGAAACAAATGAATTTTAGTGAAGTGAAATTTAGTTTCATACTACAAAATATGTTTGATATAAAACATTGAAATGAGAAAAATAACCAATGTATCAAAATATATGTCTATTTTTTCTACATGTATATTTATATTTGACCAAGAATTTAAAATGTTGTGCTTAAATATTCAATTATATATTTTTGACATATATTTTTTAAAATATTTCTAAAATTTTAAAATGAATGTTATTATTAGATCATAATATTAATGAATTGAATAGATTTTCATCATATTAAATATATAAATGAAATAAAAGAAATTTGAACTAAAATAAAATACCAATAAGTGTTATATAATATGTTTTTTAATGTAACTCTTAAATAAATTTTGAAATATTTTACAACATTATATGTTTTATTAAAATGTATATTTTTATTTATCATTAAATATAGTTATATATTTATAAACTCTATATAATTAATATTATTATTTAATTATATGTGAAAGTATTAGAATAAAATTTTATAAATATAAACTTTAATTAAATGTTAATGTATTTTACTTAAAAAGTTAACTGATAAAGGAATATCTTACTAAATTTTTGAAACAAACATTATTATTGATTCCTAAATTTAGGTTAGTATTTCTTAATATATGAAAATAATTAGCAAAATAAAATTCAAGTATATCCTCCATGATCTTTTATCTAAAATATCAATCATATTTTAAGATTGAAAAACCATTACATTTTTCTTCACAATATGACCATAAATCCAAGGTGTGCCTGACTCTTCACCTCAAATAGTGAAGGGAATAAACCTTATACATCTCCCTTGAGTCATGAAAATGAATCTTATGTATCATCCCTTATTAGTGGAAATGAATCTTATGTACCACCCGATGAACTTTATGTAAACTCCAGATTCACACTTATATATCCTTGTGTGGTTACATACTTTGATGATTTTATTCATTTATAATTTTATATACTTTTATAAATTTTAAATTATATCATATTTAAATATATAGTTTAAATATAAATTTTATTAGTTATTAATACTTTTATAGTTTTCTAGATTTATAAATTAATATACAATGATGGTTTTATTCATTATAAATTATTATAATTTTATACTTTCATAAATTTTACATTTATATATTTAATTTTATAATTTATAAATTTTTAAAACTATATACTTCTATAAATTATGTATACTTTTATAACATATATTTAATTTTATAGAGTTTTATAAATTTATATATATTTATAAATTACGTATAGTTATCTAAAATATATATTATTTTATAAATTATACATAATTTTATATTTCTATATATATCTATAATTTTATATAATGATATAAATATATATTCATCCCAATCGGCATTAGTATAACTATAAAACTTCATATAACAATTTATTTTGTATAACAACCCTTGTGAATTTGTTCCTTTAAAATATCTCATAATTCTATTTACTTCTAACATATGTGATTATTTTAGATTACTTTGATACATGGGACACAAAGTCACAACATAAACAATATCAGACCTTGAGGCTGTAAGGTAAAGTAGACTTCCTATCTGTTTTTTAAAGTATTTCTGTGACACTTCAAGGTTTTAAAAATAAATTGAAATGCATGAAACAATGAATATCTACATAATGGAACTTTTTTTAAGTATATAGTTATAAACTAGCCGTTAAACATAATTTTTCCACTTCTATGATTTGAATTTTGAAAAACAGTCATCTACGGTTGTGATCAGTAAGTTATTTGGAGTCTAATAGAACCAACTTGTTTTTTGGTGTATAGTAACATACCCTTATAAATAGTAAAATGATTAGTAATATGAACCTTATGAATAGTAAATCATATTATTATTTTATTTTCTTAAGTTTATATGATAATGAGATTCAGATTAATTTTTCAAGGTGATATAAAATGAGTTATAGTTTTAAAATTGTTATGTTTGGAAAAAATTATGATTTTATTTAAAAAATAAATTAATAATATTTAAAAAATTATTTTCAAAAAATGGAGTTCATTTTTGAATTCTACACATTAAAAAATGGTTAGGGTTATTTTTTTGATATTTTTATGAGATAGTTGAATATTTGGTGAATTGCAAAAATATAATTTTAAGTTTTCAAGTGTTTAATGACATCATAATGATGTAATCATTATGGTCAACACTTGAGGATTAAAATATGATATGAGGTTTTACCAAGTGTCCAATACCATGGGTAAATACCATGGGAAAACACATGTTTTTTCAAATACCACTAATGGGGTTTCCTTTTAAATTAATTAAAAACTTTCTCACTTTCACTATAAATACCACCCTCAACCCCTCTTCCTCGCACACCTCTGAAGATTTGAGAATTGTATAAATTATTCCAAATACCCTTTCCAAGGCTCTTACCCACGTCCAATATCTTCTGGTCTCACAAAAAGGCCAAAACCAAAGGCCTTAAGGAGGATCTCAAGGAGAAGAGATCAAGAGGTAAAGATCCTCTTTCATTTTATGGTGTTTTCTTTTCAATTATTTTATTTTATTATACTTTCTTAACCTCCCCTTATCCAATAGGAATGAAATATCCATAATCTTATATATTCTGGATTTTATCATGTTTATGTAAATATTCATCAACTTACTTCTTCTCCTCCCCCCTCTTATTCTAAAAAATAAAAACATCATCCATGATGTGTCGATTTACCAATATCGTGGATGATGTGTCTTCAATTTCCTTTGCTTCCTTCAAAAATGGTTGTAAAACCATTTTAATGGTTGATTTTTTTAAAATTTTATTATATTACCTCTATTATGTTCTAGAATTAACTTATATTCATAATAGTTAAGGTATATGATGAAACAAGTTTGTGATTATCGAAGAACCGCCAAAATGATATAAACGAATATCACTAATGATTTATCTAATGATTAATCCTCATACCATATAACCAAAATGATTTATGGAATAATTTAATATTATAGAAACATATTAAAACCATTTAATTCAACTTCTGGAGTTTCTCTTCCATTCGACAAAAAGATCCTTTACGAACCGACCATGGAAATCATGTAAAGCACGCACCTGAAACAATAGAAATAACAAAATATTACTAATAAATGCGACAAATGTTGTTATAAATTGATAATATAAGGTTTTATAAACATTAATACGTTTCTATAAAGAATTAATAACACTCTTTTAACCATTATATGGGAGGTTTAAATAAGTTAAAGTAAGACGAACCTGAGGTAAGGGAATTCTTTACCCAATTTCTATTCTTTGGGTTAACCTTCAATATTATTCATTATGTCGTATTATGATTATTTTTGTGATGAAATTTTTATATATTATGTTTTATTATGTGTATTTATAGTGTATACACATATACCTTTCATTCTATTTATTCTAATATCAACTATAAGTTATTTTAAAGGGACTTTTCTTATAAAATCCGCTTTTAAACTTCTAGTTTTACAAAATTCAAATTGAATGTTTTTATATAAGTATTATTGTGTTATTATTATGTTATGGTTCTTGGGAATTGTTTTTGATAAATGGTGGGACCTATATCTCCTCCTAATTAATTGGGTATGTGTAAGTTTTAGGTTGACCGTATGGTTACTCCAAATGTAACTGTGATTGCTACACAATAAGGTAGTCGTAAGGGTTACATTGTAAGGTAGCCGTGAGGGTTACAAATCATAAGTTAGCCATGAGGGTTACAATATAAGTAATTAATTACCTAATATACATTTATGGTTTTATATATATTATTTAATGTTTTATAGAAATTTCATGTTTCACAAAGTATGTATATGTGGGTGAGAAGTATGTCTTTGTGAAATGATTTCATATGTTTTTAAGTATCCATAGACTAATGGTTTATTTCTTTATTTTGTATTCCTTACTAATATTTTTATTCTCATACCATGTTTTTAAATGTTTTTTCATAGGTTATAAGGGTGTGTAAGTGAAATAAGAAAGTCAAGTTAAATATTATGAAGATTTTCAATTAAAACATGTTGTTATTTTTTGTTAAAAATTCAATGTTTTGGAAGAAATGGATACTGTTTTAATGGTACCCACTTTTTATGATTGTGGGTTGATATGTATGAGTTATGTTCTAACTTTCTAAATCTCTAAACTAAAAGATATTTGGTAATATAAAGAAGGGAAATCTAGTTGAAATAGCTATATTAAGTAATTTTTAAGGCCGGGTACTTATACTTTCTGATTCACACTTTTACTGGACTCATATTTACTCAACTTTGTGCTCACAGATATAAGATTATAAACTTCTTTGGATTTTTCCATCCTAAAATTCATTAACAATTACCTGACATACTTTTTCTTGAGATAAGAAAATGTACTTTTTTTTAACTTGTAAGCCAAGAAAAACGTTAATTCTCCCAAAATTGACATTTAAAAGTTCTTCATTTCTTCAAAAAATGTTCCACAAACATCTTATATATCCCCATAAAAAGTTATATCGTCAAAATAAACAATTAAAATTAGAGTTCTAGAGTCAAAATCTTTCACATATAAGTTTCTATCAACTTTTCCTTTATATAAATTCAACATCCTCAAACAATTTTCAAGCTTAGAATACCATGAATGTGGAGCTTATTTCATCCCATACAAATCTTTCTTTAGTTTACAAACTTTGTTTACATACTTATCAAGTAGAAACCTACAAGATTGTTTAATGTAAACTTATTATTCAATTTCCCCATTAAGAAATACTAAATTTACATCCATCTAATAAACTTTGTATTTCTAGTGAGCATCCACTGCTAGAAACCTTTAAATAATTTCTAACCTTGAAATGGGGGAAAATGTTTCATCAAAATACCCACCTTCCACCCATGCATAGCCTTTAAAAACAAGTCTTTCTTTGTTTCTTGAAACTTATCAATGATCATTAAATTTATTTCTATAAACCCACTTTGTTCAGATAACATTTTTATTTTCTATATGTGGAACAAGGTCCCATGTTTCATTTTTCTCAATCTTATTCAACTCTTCATTCATAACATCCACACATTCTTTATGTTGAATAGCTTCTAAAACTCATTCGATTTTAACTTTTGAGATAAGTGAAGTCTAATTTTCTAATATCAACTTTCTTCTAGTATGAACTGGAGGAATCTGATTCCCAAGAATATTTTCAGTCTTAATATGTTTTTGTAAGGTAGGGAATTTCAAAGTTTCTTTCCCAGATAAACTTTCCTCATCACACGATTCTTCTTAATCTTGATAAGTTTGTTTTGTATCATTCTCACTTTCATTAGAAACCTTCAGTTTATCCTCCCCAGTATTCTCAACATTTTTTGTATGTAATTTTTATTTTCAATAACTTTCACATCATATGAGTCAACTAAATTTGGCAAACTTTTTTCCCAACATTCCCAACATTTATGACTTCTTCCATTTGGTGAATAACCCATAACATTTCCTTCCCCATATTTCTCATCAAACTTTCCCAAATCTAGATTTTTTATTTTAAGTAAACATGGACTTCCAAAAAAATTGAAGTAATTCAATTAATGGTTTTTTGTTATACCACATTTCATAAGATGTCATGTTGGATTCTGGTCTCAACAAAAAAAAATTATGAATATGTAGAACATCACTAACAGCTTATCTCTAGTAGAACTTTGAAAGTTTTTATTCTTCTAACATACCTATTCCCATTTCTACCAAAATTATATTATTTATTTATTCTACTCCATTTTATTATGGAATGTAGGGAGCACTATACTAATGTTTTATACATTTCTTTCTTAGATAAGTTTCAAAATTATTTCTTGTGAATTTGGTACCATTATTTGTTCTGAAATTATTTATATAAGCCCCCATTTCTTTCTCAACTTATTTTCTAAAAAACCTACACATTTCCACATATTATCACTTATGTTTCATAAACATGATGTTTGTAATATGAGTGAAATTATCAATAAATGTGATAAAGTATAAATCTTTGTTTGTTGATTGATGTCTCATTGGCCCACATAAATCAGAATGAATAAGTTCAAGAGGTCTGGTAGACTTAATCCCAACTATCTTATGAGTTTTGTTAGTCATATTTTCTGTATGAAAAGTAACAAAAACATATTCATCTCTTATTTTCAATTCTGAAAAATAATAGACAACTTCAACATTAGAAAGTTTGTTCATGTTTTTCTACCCAATGTTCCCAGGTCTTTAATGACACAATTTGTTTTCATATTCAACACTCAAGTAATAGTAGTTATTAAACTCCCCCATTTGGAAAATATCCCCATTGGTTATTTCTCCTTTTGTAATAAATTTTCCATCTTTTACATTTTTTGTAAAAAAAATACTATTTTCTGAAGATCACTTATTTTCCATCATCACAAAGTTTACTTAAACTATATAAGTTATGTTTTATCCGATCAATAAATAAAATTTCGTTAGATTTAAACTTTTCTACTTCAATCTCATTAGTTTCGATTCCTCTAATTTTTAAGGAACTATCATTACCAAAGTTAACTTATCCACCATCATGAATTTCAACATGTTTCATGATTTTTATATCACCTCTAATATGTTAAGAATAACCACTGTCAAGCACACATGGTTTGTTCCTTTTACCCTCTTTCAAAGCTGTCTCAACAATAAAGGATCTTTTTACAATTTCCCTTTTTCCAGCCTCCTTTTATTTTCTACCATAAGAAAATTGTTTTGGAAGGAGTTTCATACATCTTTCTATGTGATGACTAGCTTGAACACATATTCCATAAACTTCTTCTAGACATTCATAATGATTTTTTTGTTGGAAAGTTTATGACATCTTGAGTTTTTCTTTTTCTAACTTTACGTGGGTTAGGAAAGTTACTCATCCTTATTACACCATTGATTTATCTATGTTCAAAACTTCTTCCAAGAAGTGAAAAGTTATTCCAAAAATTATAATATTTGTTCCAATAGATTCCACAACATCAACAATAGCAATAAAATCATGATTTTATACTATATAAAGATATGTATCTATAGAAACATTATTAATTTTGATAAATTCTTTCTACTCTATCATACTTAGGACATGGATAATCTTTACTTATAAGTGAGTTTTCAAATTTTGTAGATGTGATAGGTTTCTCACATATTTTCTCCTCCTAATATTTCCCAAAACCTTTTTTCGGAACTTGAAATGATTGAAGAATCAGATGAAACATTATTTTTGGTGAGTAAGGATTTTATCTGATTATTATTTTGAAATTTATTAGTAACTTTATAAGTCCCAACTTTTACTTCTGAAGATTTTTTGAAGTTTCCATTCATCTTCCTCAAGGTACTTTCAGAATTAATAAGTTTTGATTGAAACTTGTTAATTTCTTCTTCCTTAGCTTCCATCTTCTTATTGAAATCTTCAACCATATTTCCCTTTTCATCTATTATATATTTGTAACTTAATATATCATGGATGTATTCTTCCACCCACTTGATGAAATATTTTTTTCCTTGAAAAACTTCTTCAAAATATTTCTTCCTTACTATGATTTATTTCTTGAGATCTTTGTTTTTCTAAATATATGCAAAAATTTATGTTTTGAGTTAATACTCTCTATATGATTCTTCACCACCTTCTCCACTATCTGAGATATCTTTTGTTTTCTAAAATAATTTAATGATGGTTCTGATTTTTTCTGAACTTTCACCTTCCAAGGAATTATTTTCAGATAATTCCCATTCATCTTTCTTAATCAACATACCTCTCTTGTTCCAAGTAAACTTCTTTTTATATTTGTTGGATTACTTTTATTCTATATAATTTTTGTTCCACTTCTTCCATCGAGTTTTTTCATCAGAATCATCTCAATATTCTCCAACTTTCTTTTTGGGACAATTCATAGCAAAGTGTAATATTCCACCACACTCAAAAAAATTGAGAGGAAGTTTACCTTCATATTTTCCTCTTCCACTTAGATAATTCTTAGATATAAGATACATGATTTTTTCATTCAACTCATCATCCTATTTATCATCAGAGGCACAAGGATTAACAACTTCAACATCTTGTATTTTAATTTTTCTCATGGAATCAAAAACCATTTCATCTTTAAGCTTATTTTTAAACATTATACGTTTCCTCATTTCATAAGAAATAATAAAGTTATGCAATTTATCAAGAGATAAATCATCCTTATCTTATAAAGAGGAAATTTTTGAATCAAACTTGTCCAGAAAGTCTCTAATAAGTTTCTTCACAATTATAAAATATTCCAGGACATATCTAAATCCTTTTATGTTGAAAACAATTTCATTTACTTTGGTGAATTATTCATCAATAGTTTCTTCATCTCTCATTCTGGTATCTTTATACCTACTATGCCAGATTTGTATCTTTTCTTCCTTCACTTTATTATTCCCTTCAAAAATACTTTCCAGTGTGTCCCACATACTCTTTAAATTTTTTAGACCCATCAACTTCATATAAACATTTTCTCATAAGTATATAAGGATATAATTTATAGATTTTCCATCAACTTCGATATTTATATTATCAAAAAAAGTCATAGGATCATATTTCTCAATCGGTAGAAAACCAATTGTAGCATCATCAATAAATTCTAGGATAATAGATAATAGATAAGGAATCATCCTATTTTTCCATCCATAATAATTTTTTTTCATAAAATTCAAGAATTCCTTTACTACTGAAAAAATTTAGACTATTGATGATAAGGATTAAACAAGGGAACCTGCCCTCTGATACCAATTGAAGTCACAAATGATATAATAAAAACTAAGAGGGGGAGGGGGTGAATTAGTTGTTAAATTTTTTTTAAGTTTCAATGCTTTTAAAAACTTAACCACTGAAACCTATTAGATTTCATATCCTTATTTTATTTTTGTAATTCCCCAACCCCAGTAACCCAGAGTCGGTGCATTATTACATAACATTGGTATGATACAAGTAAATCATTTCCCGAAAGACCAATCAGTTTAGTAGCATTGGAAATACTAGATACATTCATAAGGTCAACATTACAACTTGAAAAGAAAAACAACACTAAATTATTCCATTAGAAACATCCAAGACACCTAGATTATGCCTGAAAGTCACTCATAACTAACTTCTTCACATCCTGGGAAAAATAAAACATATAAAGGGGTGAGATCAGATGCTCAGTAAGGATAACAATATAGTGGAAACATTCATAAATAAGCATAAACATTTAAGGTAATGTATAACTAAAACAAAAGCCTTTTAAACTTGAACTTCAGCATAATATGGAAAAAATAAAATGAAATAATGCTATTTACTTATTCACATGGATATTATACTAGTAGAATAATCATATGAAATATCAATAACCACTTTAATAATGTTGAAATGCAAAATGCCAGACTATCATATCCACATAGTCAAGGCCTTGTTCCAAGACTACAAATAAGATTTTGTCAAGGGCTTCTGCCAAGACACTAGTTTGTTTCATGAGACCTACCGATGCATCGAGTAGCTATAGTGGGCTCCACCCGTCACTTACTAAGTCCAATGCATTCCTCATATAAAATGTTTGAATCATAACATAAACATTCGTATTAAAACTAACATACAAAATGTCAATACTTTATCCACAAACCATTAATGGTATAAAAATAGCACATCCACAGTCAAACATAACTCATTCAATTCAATATGGAAGATTGTATTTTAATATATTAAACTCAATCAAGAATAATGAAGGATACTTATATAGATGAAAATAATCATCAAAACTATTTGAGAGAAATACCCCCTTTTCTTGAAAACATTTAAAAGTCACACAACTTCTCAAGAATCCGTTTTAAAAATAGATTTTTGAATCAAAGTTTCCCATACCACTTTGATACTTTTAAAAGGAATTTTAATTTTAAAAAATTAATGTCCATATAAATAAATCCTTAAAACCATTTTTAAAACATGGACATTAATGATAAATATTTAGAAGAATAAATCCATAAAACATTTAAAAATGATATTTTAGTTATAGTTTCTAACCAAAAGAGAGACACTTGAATAAAAATAATTGAGGTAATAAAAACTTTTTAATATCATGATAATAAAGGGATTCATGATATACTTTGTCAAAGTACATTATATACACCATATAAAAGTGATTTGATGTATAACAACAAAGAAGTCTCAATGGAATGTAAATTGATATGAAACTTCTTATAAAGACTGTATCCTTAGGTTAAGGATAAATCAAAGACATAATAATGTGTGACAAATATAAATACACTCAATATGATTGGATATTCAGTTTAAATCAATCAGAGGACATTCACACATATTCTAGTAAAAACAACACCAATGAATTAGATATTTAACTCAACAAATGGAGATTGAGTTAAAATTACTCTTATCAAGTTCATATCGATGACATGAGAATTTATCAATGGAGTGATTATGTGTATCAAAAGTATATATACATAAAGGGAAGTAGAAATTATGACATAAGAAAATGAATAGTGATTTCACACATAATCTTGGAGTAAAATAATCAATGAAGTATGCGTAAAGCCGAATGAGTGGAAATTGAAATTTCAAATTCCCTTATCGATTTGGTAACTTACAAAACATACACCCATGAAAGAAAGATTATAAAATTATGATGTAAATATCCATAAATTAAATTATATTACACAATTAATACAATCATGGGAAGTACACACACCACATGAAATAAATAAGTTGTGAAGAATGGAAATCTCATGGAATTAAAAGTGAGATAAGAAACCCCTTACTTTGTACTTTTTCCTTGGTCGGGGGTAGGTTAACCTCCTATATAATGGTGAAATAATTTTTATTGAATTATAACAGAATAATATACATTAATATGATATCATATATGATCTTTTAACATTGATTTGTTAATAATATCTTAGTATTATCATCGTTTCGGGTGTTAACAGATTCATTTTCCTTTATATTATTTGTTTTTTGAGCCATATTTTTTTATGGATGGGATGTATCTTATTCATATCCAGAATGATATCATGTCTCTAAACATTATTTTTAATCATCAAATGAAATTTAGTCTTGAATGGATACGATGAGGAATGAATCTCATCGCGTCCGTGGAGACGGTAATCTGTATGTACGCACGAGGGACAATATCATTTTTTTGATATTAAAATAATATATAATTGGATGGTATATCATATATACAGAATCATTATCATGTTATATTTTATTATTTACATGAATTACACATCATTATTATACCCATCCAAATAATAATGTATTGAATAACAATTACACCACGACGTGGAGACGATAATCCGTACGTACGCCCGTATGGTGACATGTCATTCAAAGGATGGATAGAATATTGAATATGGTTGTACAATATTTATAATAACATCAGAATATATAGAAGATACTGGAGTTATTATTTTATAATGGAAATAACACATAAAGAAGAAGTGGAAGAAAAAAAGAACTTGAAAGAGGGTGGTGAAATTATTACCTCTTCTTTGGGATCTTCCTTCTGATTTGATCAAAATGGATCCTTAAGTTGGCTTTCTGACCAAAGGACGACCTCTAGGATTAAGTGAGGGAAGTTTAGAGGATATTTGGTCTGGTTTTGGATGATCCAAAAGTCTTTTAAGATGTGAATTTGAGAGAAGGGGAAGTGCCCTTTTATAAGAGGGGTGAGGGACACCTTAGGAAAAACTTAAAATATTATTTTATAATAAAATAATTTTCGGTTTCTAATGGTTCCAAAGTGAATTATTTATAGTATAAGGTGGTTATAGGTCGAAAAACACTCAACCAATAGGTTTTATATAGGTTTGGGTCACTATATTAACGTTAACTTTTAGATTTAACTCTTAGTTAAATAGTTTGACATTTACCATGTCTCTTTGTATTTTTATATTATATGGTTTATAAACTTACTATATACTTCCAAGAGAACCCCAAGTGGTTCATTAATGATACACATAGGCCGAACCTTAGATTTTTAAGAATAGAATATCAATTAAAAATATAATATTTGATTTAAAAACTCTTTTATGTCAATTTTGACACTATTTGGTATTGTGTTTTTTGCTAAATTGATAACAACATTATTAATTCAAAAAAAATTCATCTAACCAACCCTAATATGTCATATTAGCCTAGAAAATTAGTTTAATTCATAAAATGTCTCAAATTACATTTATTTGGATATTTATAATATCAATTATTTTAATATTTCATTAATTAGGTAATTACCGCATCATCATTGTGTCATTAATAAATTAAATTATTTAATGACTAAAAAATATAAATAAAATTCAATTATGTAGGAAATTGTTTTATATTTATAATGAATATTTATAGTCGAATTTATCTTATGTGTAACCCTATATTAAAAATGTTTTAGTTATTAAAATTTGATTTTAACTCTTTTAACTCTTCTTTGAATTAAATAATAATAAATATCCTAATCTAATCCAACTTGACCAAAGACGTTCATATTTTATTCCTAAGTTTTTTTTGTTCGAATTATACTTAGCCAATAGAATTAGTACATGTGTTAGGATAATAATAATACCATTTTTACCCTTAATTACCCTATTTACTTTTAACCGTGGTAAATAAAAGTAAAAGTTACTATTCACCAAAAATTATTTTTATCTTATTGAACCACATTTTAATCCTTTGAAATAAGATTTATCTTGCAGTAAAGGAGTCTCACAAGTAAAGAGAGAGGAGCTGCAGAGAATGTGTGGTTTTCCGCTGGTTGAGAAGAATCCTAAGTTCCTTGGCCTCCCGACCCTTGTTGGTAGGTCAAAGAAACAAGTGTTCGCCTCAATTATGGACAAGGTGGATAATATGATTTGTATTTGGTCTAGTAAAAAGATTTCCAAGGCATGAAAGGAATTTATAATGAATTCAGTGGCCCAATCAATCCCTTCTTATGCTATGTCGCTGTTTAAATTCCCGGAAACTCTCGTCGATCAGATCCACTCCCGGTTGGCCAGCTTTTGGTGGGGCTCTTATGAGGGAAAACATAACTCACACTAGATGTCTTGGGAGAATCTGTGCATTTCAAAATTTCATGGGGGCCTTGGCTTTAGGAATCTCAAATGGTTAAATGAGGCTCTTCTAGCAAAGCAAGGATGACGCCTCCTCTCCCATCCATATGCCCTGTTCTCAAAGGTTCTACGAGCAAAATATTTCCCTATTTCTGACTTATTGTATGTTCAGTTGGGGCCAAGGGTGAGTTTTTTGTGGAGAAGCATCTAGGGCACAAAATCCCTCCTTGACATGGGCTGCGTCTAGAGAATTTCTGATGGGAATAATGTTCATGTTTGGAAGGACTCCTTCCTGGAAAATGGCATTAACCATAAGGTATCTTTGACTATTGTTCCTAGTTTTGAAGATGCAAGGGTATGAGATCTGATCAATGACTCGCTTGAGAAATGGGATCATGGGAAGCTTTACATCTGGTTTAAAGAGGTTGATCGTCAGCTCATCCTAAGTATTCCTCTCACACCAGGGATGGGCAGTGACTAGCTTTGCTGGACCGGGGAGTCTCATGGCATATATTCTGTCCGCTCGGGTTACAAAATGCGGGTCCAAGGAGTGGCTTAGGACTTTCCTGATAATCGATGGAAGATTATCTGGGCACTCACTGCCCCCCTAAGGTGAATTGTTTTTGGTGGCAGGTCTACTTTGGGGTTCTCCCAACCCATGACTTTTTTGGTGCGACAACATTTAGCGGAGGATGACACCTGTTCGTTGTGCCTCCAGGATGTGGAATCCCCTTTGCATGAAATTATTTCCTATAGTGGGGTGGAAGGGGTTTGGAAGGCATGAAAACTGGATTTTGGTTTGTTCTTTGATCTTTAAATTGGGCTGGTCCAAAATCTGGTTAAATGGGTGGCTTCTCCTGAACCGAGAGTGGTGGGGTTGATCTGCACAATTTCTTGGTTAGTGTGGACTCGACGAAATGATCACATTTTCCAAATGAAGGTGACCCATGATTGTCTTTTGGTGGATAGGGTCTTGGATGAACAGTTGGAAGAATAACAATTTAGTGCCTCCTTTGGACAACACTTAGTAGTCGGCTCCTTGTTGGTCTCCCCCCCTGAGGGTTTCCTCAAGATCAATACAGATGCTGCTGTCTCTGCTAATTCCAGGGTCGGTATTAGACTCATTGCTCATAATTGTTTTGGCCATATTGTGGAAGCTCAGTGCTAAGCTGTTCCATTCTCATGGAGCCCTGTGGTGGCGGATGCCTCTGCCATCCTCCATGGGATCATTTTTTCCCGTTCAAAAAATTATCCCAAGGTTTTGGTGGAATCTGACTGCCTCGAAGTGGTGAATGCTCTAACTTCGAAGGACGATGCATCTCAACCATATGGAGTTATCTTGAGGAAGATCTGGTCATTAACCAAAGGTTTTTCTGCATGCAAATTTTCTTTTATCAAGCGAGCAGGGAATATGAAAGCTCATTTTTGGCTCATTTTGGGAAATCTTGGGGTGATCATTGTTGGGTGGACTCGTTTCCTTATTGGCTTTGTAGGTCTGGTTTTCTTGATCAGTAATATATCTTTTCTTTTCTCAAAAAAATTAAAATTTCAAAGTGAAATTACTTCCAATGACCAACATTGGATTAAATAGTAAAAATATAATCTAATTATACATTCAAACCATTCATATGTATAGTTGAACACTAAAAATTATTTTTATTAAAAAAGTTTTTTCAGTTAAAATATATTATTTTTTACTATTCACCCAAATATGAAAGTTATCAGAAAAACACCAAAAATTTATTGAAACTAAATCCTTATGTCCCGATCCCAAAGAAGAATTTTATTTTGTCAAAATGAATATATAAAAGTTTGAAATATTGGATTTAAAAAAGGTTCTCCATTAAAAGGCAGTAAAATTGCATTTTTTGAAAAATACTTCTTTTATCTGAAAAAAATTAACCTGTCCTTACATTATGACTAAGAAAATCATAATATGGATTCTAAAATTATAAGGGTTATATAAAGTTCAAAATTTTTTTAATACTATTCATAACCAATTTTGAATGGTTAGTTTGGTAAGTCGTGGTGCACTTGAACTTGATGTTGTGTGTAGTGTAAGTTATTGAATTACTTTGAAAAACTAACATACTATGAAATCTTAGGGTGTTACACTCTCCCCTCCTTCAATAAATTGCATCCTCACAATTTTTAAAATTAGGCATGGGAATATAATGGAAATCCCCACATCGGAAAAGGAGTCAATAAAACTATCACTTTAAAAGAAAGAAAGAGAAGTACAAAGGTCACCCAAGATAACCCATACTAGGATTCAATGTAGGAAAACATGGATATAGAAGATAAACTAAGTGTCAAGTTCTGATGGAGAGGGATAGAAAACATGATCAGTAGAAAGTTAACAACAAGAAAACTGCAAACTTGTGATGGTACAAATGGTCATTAGTTTCCCAGTAGGAAAAGTAAACAGACAACATTTTTTAAGTTACATTTCATAAAGATGAGGAATTAATTTATGAGATTAACTAAGAACATAAATAGATATACTTACTTTTTAAGTAGAGTTTCATTCTTTAATAAATTTCTACCACTAACTCGTTTTTTTAAACGATGAGTATTCAAGAAGACTTGGTCACACCAAAAGAGCTAGAATAAACTTCTATAGAATCACATGATCCACGAAGGATAAACTATATATTTACCTTGTTTTTAGAGATTAATAAAAACCAAAATAGTTAGTACAAGATCTGATGATCCCACAAAATGATATTCCTTTAGAGAAAGAAACACTAATCTTAATTTCTAAAATTAAACCAACAATACCCCAAAGTTAAATAAATACCATTCAATAAACAATTGTCCTTAAAATCCTTCAATATAATCCAAACTAATATTGAAATCCAAGACTTCTAAGAATTTTGTTATGTAGTCTTCAACGTTAAATTGTATCTCCAAATGACATCAGCTACTCTTAAAGTCACATACTTAAAAGTAATTAACCTAATCACATATTCTCTATTATAGGTTATTCATTTCCATAAATAACCCAAATCACTATAAATCCACAATAAAAACATAGATAAAAATACACCATTACTCCTAAAATGAAATCCCATAGTATTCTATTTTCCTTGGTCATATAGTGTTCCCAAGAAAGTGAACATCTTCCAAAAAAACATTTATCACTTAATCACCAAATCATTTTCCTATACTAAGGGTATTTATTTGATAAGACATAACATCCCAAATCAACTTATTATTGATCAATAAAATCATTTAACTAAAAATAATTAGTCAAACTATCCAGGGACTCCACGTAGTCTAGTGGTAGGCGATAAATCCCAATCGCACTCTGGTTGTGGGTTCAATTCCCACAGCTTTGTCCGACGCGACAGGTTGTCACACAGTCTGCGTGTTTTCCTTTTTCAAAAACTAAATTTTATAACATTACCAAAATGAGATAAATTCCTCAAAATAACCATAACATAATTTAACCACAAATGTTATCTCATACCTTTCATTTTCATCCCAAAATATAATAACTTGTAATTGCCTCAAACCCAATGATCATAAAAAACCAAATGGTTATTTATAACTATATCCACAAGAGAAAAGATATTTCTTCCTCAAATATCATTTTCGCATGAAAAACTGCAGGGTTACAAATACAAGAGAAAATTATTCCAAAGTAATCCCATTAACAAGGAGTACTAGTACTTTTAAAAATTCCTCCAACCATTTATTTCCACATATATTCTTCTTTGACCAAGAAAATATCCTATAGAATAAGGCATTCACTTGGGTAATGGCCAGGTCCCCTACATTTATGGAAATTGACTGTAAATGGATTCTTGGGACCATTTTTATTTTCTTCCATAGTACTCTTCATTTTTACTTAGAAATTATTCACTTTATGTCCTTTCCCACACGTAAAGCATTTATTTTTTCCACTGAGACACTTTCCTGGGTGTCTCCTTCCACATTTCCTACATGATGTAAATTGAGGATTCTTTTCTCCATGGTCTCCACTGTTGGAGCTCTTATCATTCATCACCTTTCTCTTCTTTGTTGAGTCGGGGAGTTGGTTAATATATATGTTGTTGATCATATTTTTGGAAAAATGATTTGGAATGAACACGATATCTTTTACGCCAAATAACATTCCATTTTGGTTCTCATTTCCCCCACCATTCCCACCTTGTACATCATTCTGAAAGTTACTATGAATTCCTTGGAATCCAACCATTGACTAAAACCAGAAAGCATTGTGTGAGTAACAGTAGTCATAAAATCATTTAGAGAATATCATGACACTATATTTTCAATTTGAAACACCTTAGGATTAACCAAGGTCATTTATTCTCATATTATATTAAAATACTTTAAATCGGTTTATAAAGAAAATGTAAATTATCCTAAGCATATCCCCCGAGAGTTTCGTAAACCAGAGTGCAATAAGGCCTGTTGTCGTGCACCAGTTCCCGTTCGAGTCTAGCTCAAATCGGTGTTTTTGGGTTTTACCCCTAGGTACATTTGTGCTAGAGCCGCCTCTACCTGTTTGTATCTAGACAGGGATGTATTGCTTGAAAAACTCACAAAATCTCTACAATACCAAAATTATGGGAAGTTTTTCTATACTAATCCTCAAATTTTATCTTAGGGCTATGTGCTATAATCAGATTTTATCTAAATCTAGCTTCCAAGGTTTGTACTGAACTTCCTCTGATAATAACTGTAACACCCTAACCCCAGTTACCCAGAGTCAGTGCATTGTTACATAACATTGGCATGATACAAGGAAATCATGTCCTAAAAGACCGATTAGTTTAATAGCCTTGGAAATACTAGATACATTCATAAGGTCAACATTACAACTTGAAAAGAAAAACAACACTAAATTATTCCATTAGAAACATCCAATATTCCTAGATTATTCCTGCAAGTTACTCATAACTAACTTCTTCACATCCTGGAAAAAATAATACATAGAAAGGGGTGAGCTTAGATACTTAGTAAGGATAACAATACAGCGGAAACTTTTATAAATAAGCATAAACATTTAAGGCAATGTACAACTAAAACAAAAGCCTTTTAAACTTGAACTTCAGCATAATATAGAAAAAATAAAATGAAATAATTCCATTTACTTATACACATGGATATTATACTAGTTAAATAATCACATGCAATATCAATAACCACTTTCATAATGATGAAATGCATAATGCCAAACTATCATATCCACATAGTCAAGGCCTTGTGCCAAGAATACAAATAATATTTCATCAAGGCCTTGTGCTAAGACACTAGTTTGTCTCATGAGACCTACCGATGCATTGAGGATCTATAGAGGGATCCACCCATCACTTACTAAGTCCAATTCATTCCTCATATGAAAAGTTTGAAACATATCATAAACATTCATATTAAAACTAGCATACGAAATGTCAATACTTTATCCAAAAACCATGAAAGGTATAAAAATAGCAGATCCACAGTCAAACATAACTCATTCAATACAATATGTAAGATTTTATTGTAATAGATTAACCTCAATCGAGAATAATGAAGGATATTGACATAGATGAAAATAATCATCAAAACTATTTGAGAGAAATACCCCCCTTTTTCTTGAAAACATTTAAAAGTCACACTACTTCTCAAGAAGCCATTTTAAAAATAGATTTTTGAATCAAAGTATCCCATACCACTTTGAAAATTTTAAAAGGAATTTTAATTTTAAAACATTAATGTACATATAAATAAATCCTTAAAACCATTTTTAAAACATGGACATTAATGAGAAATATTTAGAAGAATAAATCTTTAAAACATTTAAAAATGATATTTTAGTTAGAGTTTCTAACCAAAAGATAGACACTTGAATAAAAATAATTTAGGTAATAAAAACTTTTTAATATCATGAGAATAAAGGGATTCATGATATAATATGTCAAAGTACATTATATACACCATATAAAAGTGATTTCGTGTATAACAACAAAGAAGTCTCAATGGAATGTAAATTGCGATGAAACTTCTTATAAAGACTGTATCCTTAGGTTAAGGATAAATCGATGAAATAATTACGTGTGAAAAATATAAATACACTAAATATTATTGCATATTCAGTGTAAATCAATTAGAGTACATTCACACATATTCTTGTAAAAACAACACCAATCAATTGGATATTTAACTCAAGAAATGGAGATTGAGTTAAAATTACTCTTATCAAGTTCATATCGATGACTTGAGAATTTATCAATGTAGTGATTATGTGTATCAAAAGTATATCTATATAAAGTGAAGTGGAAATTATGACATAAGAAAATGAATAGGGATTCCACACATAATCTTGGAGTAAAATAATCAATGAATTATGCGTAAAGCCGAATGAGTGGAAATTGAAATTTCAAATTCCCTTATCGATTTGGTAACTTACGAAACATACAACCATGAAAGAAGGATAATACAATGATGATTTATATATCCATAAATTAAAGTATATACACAATGAATACAATCATGCACAGTACACACACCACATTCAATAAATAAGTGGGGAATAATGGAAATCTCATGGAATTAAAAGTGAGATAAGAAAAACCTTACTTTGTACTTTTTCCTTGGTCGAGGGTAGGTTAAACTCCTGTATAATGGTTAAATAATTGTTATTTAATTATACAAGAATCATATACATTAATATGATATCATATATGATCTTTTAACAATGATTTGTTAATAATATCTTAGTATTATTGTCGTTTCGGGTGTTAATGGATTCATTTTCCTTCATATTATTTGTTATGTGAGCCATATTTTTTTATGGATGGGATGTATCTTATTCTTATCCAGAATGATATCATGTCTCTAAAAATTATTTTTAATCATTAAATGAAATTTAGTCTTGAATGGATACGATGGGGAATGAATCTCATCGCATTCGTGGAGACGGTAATCCGTACGTACGCACGAGCGACAATATCATTCTTTTGATATTAAAATAATATATAATTGGATGGTATATCATATATAAAGAATCATTATCATGTTATATTTTATTATTTACATGAATTACACATCATTATTATACCCATCCAAATAATAATGTATTGAATAACAATTACACCACAATGTGGAGACGGTAATCCGTACGTACGCACGTATGGTGACATGTCATTCAAAGGATGGATAGAATAATTAATATGGATGTACCATATTTTTAATAACATCACAGTATATAGAATATACTGGAGTTACTATTTTAGAATGAAAATAACAAAGAAGGAAGAAGTGGAAGAAGAAAAGAACTTGAAAGAGGGTGGTGAAATTATTACCTCTTCTTCAGGTTCTTCCTTTTGATTTGATCAAAAGGGACCCTTAAGTTAGCTTTCTGACCAAAGGAGGTCCTCTAGGATTAATTGAGGGAAGTATATAGGATATTTTAGTAGGGGTTGGCTGAGTCAAAATGCTTTTAACGTGTGAATTTTAGAGAAGGGGAAGTGCCCTTTTATAAGAGGGGTGAGGGGCACCTTAGAAAAAACTTAAAATATTATTTTATAATAAAATAATTTTGGGATTATAATGGCTCCAAAGTGGATTATTTAAAGGATAATGTGGGGATGGGTTGAAAACCACTCAACCAATAGGTTTTAGAGAGGTTTGGGTCACTATATTAACCTTAACATTTAGATTTAACTCTTAGTTAAATAGTTTGACATTTACCATGTCTCTTTGTATTTTTGTATTATATGGTTAATAAACTTAATATATACTTTAAATAGAAGCCCAAGTGATTCATTAATGATACAAATATCATTATATAAGTCCTTTGGCCGAACCTTAGATTTTTAGGAATAGAATATCAATTAAAAATATAATATTTGATTTAAAAATGTTTTTATGTCAATTTTGACACTATTTGGTATTGTGTTTTTTTCTAAATTCATAACAGCATTATTACTTCAAAAAAAATTCATCTAACAAACTTTAATATGTCATATTAGATTATAAAATTAGTTTAATTCATAAAAAGTATCAAATTACATTTATTTGGATATTTATAATATCAATTATTTTAATATTTGATTAATTAGGTAATTACTGCATCATCATTGTGTCATTAATAAATTAAATTATTTAATGTTTAAAAAATATAAATAAACTACCATTATGTAGTAAATATTTTTATCTTTCTAATGAATATTTATAGTTGAATTTATCTTATGTTTAACCCTATATTAAAAATGTTTTAGTTATTAAACTTTGATTTTAACTCTTTTAACTCTTCTTTGAATTAAATAATAATAAATGTCCTAATGTAATCCAAGTGGACCAAATAGGTTCATATTTTATTCCTAAGGTTGTTTTTGGTTGAATTATACTTATCCAATAGAATTAGGACATGTGTTATGGTAATAATAATATCATTTTTACCCTTAATTACCCTATTTACTATTAACCGTGGTAAATAAAAGTAAAAAGTTACTATTCACCAAAAATTATTTTTATCTTATTAAACCACATTTTACTCCATGATATTAACCATGTCTCTCGGATTTTATAAATTCAACTCACAGAAGCAGTAAAATTAAGTTTTATGTGAATTTACAAATTCTTCTAGGAGGTGGGTAAAACACGGTGAAAAGTTCAATAAAATTTTATATATCTAATATTTTTACAAAATGAATCCAATGAATTACATTGAAATTATATGGGTACTATGTATCTATTTTGACCAAAAATAAATTTAAATAAATTAAACAATTATTTAAATAAAAATTCTGTTTTAAACTATAACTTAGTGTTTTTCACTATTCATCAAAAATTAAAAGTTTTCAGAAACATACCAAAAATTCACCCTAAGCTAATTTTGATATTCTGAATTCAAAAATGAAGTCTATTTTAACAAATTCAAAACATAGAAATTTCATTTATTAGTTTAAAATTAATTCCCGTTGTCAAAACCAAAAATCGTATTTTTATGAAATAATAACTACCAAAAGATTGACATTTGTTTATGTCCAATTTCAAAGTGAAATTACTTACAATGACCAACATTGTATTAAATTTTAAAAATATAATCTAATTATACATTCAAACCATTCATATGTATAGCTGAACACTATAAATTATTTTGATTAAAAAAGTTGTTTTCGGTTAAAATATATTATTTTTCACTATTCATCCAAATATGAAAGTTATCAGAAAAACACCAATTTTTTTATACTAAATCCTTATGTCCTGATCCCAAAGAAGAATTTTATTTTGTCAAATTGAATATATTAAAGTTTGAAATATTGGATTGAAAAAAGGTTCGCCATTAAAAGGAGGTAAAATTGCATTGTTTGAAAAATACTTCTTTTATCTGAAAAAAATTAATTTGTCCTTACATTATGTCTAAGAAACTCATAATATGGATTCTAAAATTATAAGGGTTATATAAAGTTCAAAATTTTGTTAATACTATTCATAACCGCTTTTGAACAGCTAGTTTGGTAAGTCTTGGTGCGCTTGAACTCGATGTTGTGTGTAGTGTAAGTTATTGAATTACTTTGAAGAACTAACGTACTATGAAATCTTGGGGTGTTACAATTTTAGTAAATAATCATGAGTGAAAAGTAAGAAATCAAGTAAATAACATGATATTTTCAAGGTTTAGCCTTAGTGTGATAACCTACATCCTTTCTATAACCACTCCTATGAGTCTATGAAAATTTACTATTATGAAGAATTGAATACAACTTGTCCCAAATCCAATTAGGCACCTTTTATCTCATGATATGAATGATAATATTGAATCTTTTTGGTTTACAAAAGTTTCTCAAAACACAATTGAGCCAAAATAAAAGAATAAACAATTTGGTCAATTCGATCTAAAAAAGCTCCTGGGTCTAATGAAACTAAGTACAATGGCCTTCAGTCTAATGAAACCAGTTTGATTGACTAAATAAGATTGAATAAACAGGATTCTACCTTTCTCATTCTACACCTAAAGAAAATTTCTGTTTTTTATGGATAAAAAAAACTTACGCATCTCATAAATTACTGAAAACTTAATCCAAACTTCTATAGTCCAATGAATTCAGTCTAATGGACTCAGTATGATGAAGCCATTATCAATCTTTAAAAACTCAAAATATGCTCAAATTCTCAATTCAATCTTCCTCTGTTCGATAAAAGAACTTTCAGGTGTCTGATCTTCTTATGAGATCTCAGTTCGAAAAGAAACACTTGACAAGAAATATGCAGTGCTCCGCCTTTTACGCATAAGAAAAAGTTACAAAGTAAAAATGAACTATGCTTATATTTATAGGAAAATTAGAATATAAAGGGTGGGAAAATGAAAAACTTTTCACGCTTACCCTAATTTCAAATATCCTAAAAACACTTGCATTTAAAATTTAACTTTGATTGCTTCAAACCTTCTCAATATTTATCAGAAATCAGTATTCTTGAACATACTACCTTTTATTCAGCCCGATATAACTTCCTTAACTTCATTTTGATGTAACTTACTCAACTTAATTATGATGAAACATACTTCCTTATATAATTATGATTTGAATATCTTCATATCATTACAATCTAACTATCTTCATCAGAGTTAGTTTGATTGGATTTCCTTCTCAGAGTCAGTCTGATCATCTTTCCTTCTCAAAGTCAGCCTAATGGAACTTCATTACAATGGAATTTCCCATTATGATGGATTTCCAATTATGATGGATTTCCCATTATGATGGAATTTCGATTATGATGTAAATTTTACTCTAGAAATTTGAAATTATTTAAACCTCATCATCTATAACTCATTTGGACTTCTAAAAAATTCTATGTACAAGAGTTATGGATCCGATGAAAATTTGTGTTGATATCTAGAACTGATACAATCTATATGATTCCTACATTTCATAAAAATATTTCATCATGAGATTTTTCATGATATATGATAACTTTGATACTAGAAAAGCGTCTTCTAACTTAGGTTAGAAAGCATGAAAACTTTCTAACTCATGACTTCACTATCTTCTTTCAAAACTCTTCAAAAACATTGTGAATTCTTCACTCAGAAAAAGCATTTTACAACCTTATGATGTTTTCACACTGATTATTCACATACCAATGATCAACATCCTTCTATGTCTGGTGTTCCTCACACCGATGAGCAACAACCAAAATACTTTATATCATATTCTCCTATCCTTCATAAACTCCAACTTCTATCATAACTTCTTCTTTATTTATGAGAACTTCAAGATCAACAAAGAACTGTTAGATTTAATACCTGGAGGTTATATTACTTCCCAACCATTAGGTCTTACTAAAATTCTTCTAAGACCAATTATTCATGAGACCAATTCCCAATAGTCTATGACTTTCCATCAAAATATCATTCTGATTGTCTGGTTCTGTTGACTCATGCTGATGAGATGGGTCTAATTAACCATACTGATGGCCTGGGTTTGATCCTAAAGAACAAAAAAATTCTTTTACAAAAAGGTTAATTTTCAAAAAATACAAACCTTTGTAAAAATCATCACAATTTTTCTTCAATATCCCCATTTGGATTTGTTGAAAACACCTGTTAATAACTTTTTCAACTCTGAGAAAATTTTCAGAACTCAACTTTTGTAAACAACTCAAGTTTTTTGACTTTTAGAAAAACATAGTCTTTCTCAAAAGAGAGTGTCCTGACACCACACTACTAGATAAAGTAATGTTTTTGAAGTAATTCCATCCCTCAGTGACAAGTAAAATTTTCATCTATGTTAAGATAAACTCATGCTCACTTTTATCTTTTCCTCTCTAATTTTTCCTTTTATATCCCTTTTATTTTTCTCTCCCCAATTTTATGATAACCACATATTTAGATTCATAAAATAAAGATCAGTAAAAAATTCTTAGAAAGTAAAAAAGTTATTACTTTCTCTCCCCGTTTTTCAACATAATCCAAAGACTAGAGGGGGACTTCTTTACGATATTTAGGAAGTCATAGGAAGAGACTAAATATGAAGTTGCAACTTCAACTCAACAAAAATTAATTTTGGTATCACCTTTGTAAAGATATCAAAAATTTGATACTTCATTGATATATATTATAGAAAAATACCTCAAGTATCATCTTTCTCATTTATAAATTGAAACTTAATATCAATGCATTTTAATCTTGAATATAAGACAAGATTTTTATAAAGATAAATTTTAATATGATTATCACAAAGTATCTTCAATGGGTTAGAAAATTTCACTTTCAATTATTTGAGTTGAACTTTCATCCAAAAAATTTGAGCACAAGCCTGAGTAGCTACAACATATTCAGATTTAGTTATGCTTAAAGTTACTGAATTTTTTTTCTTATTATGCCAACTCACACAAAATTCACCTAGGAAAAATGTTTTTTTGGAGGCTGATTTTCTATCATTGCAATATCTATCCTAATCGGCATTAGTATAACCATGAAACTTCATTTCACAATTTATTTTTTATAATAACCCATGTTAAGTTTTTCCTTTGACATATCTCAGAATTCAATTTCCAACTAACATATGTGATACTTTCAGATTACTTAGATACCTATCACACAAATTCATATTATAAAAAATATCAGGCTTTGAGGCTGTAAGGTAAATTAGACCTCCTATCAGCTTCATAAATTCTTTCTAATTCATAGTTTTATCGGACTCATCTTTACTCAACATTGTTCTCAAAGATTTAGGAATTGGAACTTATTTGGATTCTACAATCCCAAAATTATTCAACAATTCCATGACATAATTTTCTTGAGATAAGAGAATTTAATTTATTTTTTGTTGAAATTGTAAGCCAAGGACAAAAATTTAATTATCCCAACATTGAAATTTCAATTTTTTTCTTCATTTCTTCAGAAAATGTTTCACAACCATTTTCTCTATTCTTAGCAAAAAAATTATCATCCACATAAAAAATTACGTTTAGACTTCCAAAGTCAATATCTTTCACATATAAGTTTTTATCAAATTTTCCTTTAAAAAAAATTAAATATTCTCAATCATTTTTCTATATTTGAATACCATGCACATAGAGTTTGTTTAAACCCATAAAAATATTTATTTAGTTTACAAACTTTGTTTTCATTCTTATTAAGTATAAACCCACAAGGTTGTTCAATGTAAACTTCTTCTTCAATTTCCCCATTGAAAAATACCGACTTTACATCCATCTGATAAACTTTGTATTTCCAATGAGAATCCAATGCTAGAAAAATTCAAATAGTTTCTAAACTTTCAATGGGGGTAAAGGCTTAATCAAAATCCACACCATCCACCCATTCATAGCTTTTACAAACAAGAATTTCTTTGTTTATTGAAACTTATCCATGCTCATTCAATTTTTTTTCTGTAAACCTAGTTTGTTCAAAAAACATTTTTATTTGCTGGACATGGAACAAGTTCCCATATATCATTTTTCTAAATTTGATCCAACTCTTAATTCATAGCATCCACCCATTCTTTGTGTTGAATACCTTCTAAAACTAATTATAGTTCAACTCTTGAGATAAGTGAATTCTGATTTTCTAATATCAAATGTCTTCTTGTCTAAATTGGAGCCTTATGATTCCCAAAAATATTTTTGGTCTCAATATGTTTTTGTAAGGTAAGGAATTTCAAATTTTCATTCCCATATTAACTTTACTCATCACACAATTCTTCTAAATCTTGATAAGTTTGTTTTGTATCATTATCACTTTCACTGGAAACCTTCAGTTTATCCTCCTCAACATTCTCAAAAAAAAAATTATTAAAGAATTTTAATTTTAAATAAATTTCACAACATATGATTCAACCAACTTTTTTTAAATTTTTTTCCATCATTTTTAACTTCTTCTATTTGGTAAATAACCCATAAAAGTTCCTTCCTCTGCTTTCTCTTCAAACTTTCCCAAATACAGATTTTTTATTTTAAGTAAACATGGACTTATAAAAACTTTTAAGTACTTAAATAAAGGTTTTTTATTATACCACATTTCATAAGAAGTCATGTTGGATTCTGGTCTCAACAAAAATTTGTTCTGAATATGTACAATAGTACTAAAAACTTATCTCTAGTAGAACTTTGAAAGATTATATTATGCTAACATTACTTATTACCATTTCCACAAAACTAATATTATTTTTTTCTAATACTCTATTTTTTTGTAGAGTGTAGGGAGAACTGTATTTGTATTTGATACCATGATTTCTTAGATAAGTTTTTAAAAAATATTTCTTGTGAATTTGGTACCGTCATCTGCTCTCAAATTCTTTATATAAGCCCCCATTTATTTATCAAATTCTTTTTTAAAAAACCTGAACATTTTCATAGATTTTAGCTCATGTTTCATAAAAATTATGTTTTTAAGGCAAGTGAAATAATCAATTAAAGTGATAAAGTATACATCTTAATTTTTTGATTGATGTCTCATCAGCCCACATAAATCAAAATGAATAAGTTCAAGAGGTCTGGTCGACTGAATCTCAACTCTCTTATGACTTTTGTTACTCATCTTTCCTTTCTGAAAAGTAACACAAAAATATTTATATCTTCTTTTAAATTATAGAAAATAAAAAACAAAATCAAATTTATAAAGTTTTTTATTGTTTTTCTTCCCAAGGTGGACAAGTTTTTGATGCCACGGTTTGTTTTTATATTCACAACTTAAGTAATATGAGTTATTAATCTCTCATATTTGTAAGAGATTCCCACTGGTTCTTTCTCATTTTGTAATAATTTTTCCATCTATCACACTTTGGATATCACAAGAATCTTTTATGAAGATCACTTATTTTCCATCATCACAAAGTTGACTTACACTAAGTAATTTACGTTTATCCCATCAACAAATAAAACTTCCTTAGATTTCAAATTTTCTACTTCAATCTCAACTATTTTGATTCCACTAATTTCTAAGGAACTGTCATTACCAAAGGTTACTAATCCTCCATCATGACTTTCAAAATGTTTAAATATTTTTATATCACCTACCATATGTGAAGAACAACCACTATTAAGTATACATGGTTTTTTGATTTTACTTTCTTTCAAAGCTATCTCAACAACAAAGGCTCTTTCCCCAATTTTCTTCTTTCCGGCTTCATTTTATTTTCTACTATAAGAAAATTGTTCTATAAGGAGTGTAATACATATTTTAGTATGATGATCAGACTGATCACATATTCCAAAAACTTCTTCCAGACATTCAAATTGATTTTTTGTTAGAAATTTTCTAACATCTTTAGTTTTTACTTTTTTAACTTCCTATAGGTTAGGAAAGTTACTCATCCTTATTCCACCATTTCTTTCCTATTTTCAAAAATTCTTTTGGGAAGTGATAAGTTATGAAAAAAATTATAATCTATATTCCCATATATTCCACAACACCAAAAATATCCATAAAATATTGATTTTCTACTAAAGAAAGATCTTTCTCTAGAGAAACATTATTGAGTTTGATAACTTCTTTCTGATCTATCATACCCAGAACATAGACCATATTTCCTTTTGAGTGAGTTTCAACTTTTGTAGATATGAGAGTTTTCTCACATAATTTCTCCACCCAAGATTTCCCAACACCTTTTCTGGAACGTGAATTGTTAGAAGAATCAAATGAAACATTACTTTTAGTGAGTGAGGATTTCACAAGATTATTGTTTTTAGCCTTCTCAAAAACTTTACAAGTCTCATATTTTACATCTGAATCTTTTTTGAAGTTTTCATTCATCTTCATCAAGGTAATTTAAGACTCAATAAGTTTTTATTAAAACTTGTTAACTTATTATTCCTTAGCTTCCAGATTTTTACTGAGATATTCAACCATCTTTCCCTATTCATTAATTTTAAGTATGTAACTTAACATCTCCTAGATTCTTTTTTCATCCTACTTGATGAAATATTTTATTCCTTCATAAAATTCTTTAAAATATTTCATAATTAATCTGATTTATTTCTTGAGAGTATTGTTTTTCTAAATACATGGAATAAGTTATGTTCTGAGTTGATACTCTCTATATGACTCTTCAACACCTTCTTCACTATATGAGGAATACATTATTTTCTCAAAATTTTCAATGAAGGTTCTAAATTTTTCTGAACATTCATCTTTTGAAGAATTATTATTAGTTGAGTCTGATTCATCTTTCTTACTCAACATACTTATATTATTCCCAATAAACTTATTTTTAGATTTTTTGGATGACTTTCTTTCTATAGAAATTCTATTCCACATCTTGCATTGAGGTTCTTCATTAGAATCATCTCGATATTATACAAATTTATTCTCAAGATAATTTATAACAAAGTTTCAAATTATAACACACTCAAAACATTTGAGAGGAATTTTACCTCCATAATTTAATCTTCCTCTTCAATAGTTATTAGATATAAGAGACATGATTTTGTCATTCAAATCATCATCCTCTTTATCATCAGAGTCACAAGGATCAATATATTCAACATTTTTTTTCATTTTTCTCATGGAATCAAAATCAATTTCATCTTTAATCCTTTTTTTGAACATTGGATATTTCCTAATTTCATAATAAATAATAAAGTTATGAAATTCATCAAGAGATAAGTTATCCTTATCTTCAAAATTGGAAATTTTTTAATTAAACCTTTCCAGAATGTTTCTCATAAGTTTCTTCACAATTTTAGAATATTCAAGGACTTCTCCAAATCCTTTGACATTGAAAAAAATCATTTACTCTGGTGAAGTATTCATAAATAGCTCCTTAATCTCTTATTCAAATGTCTTCATGCTTACTATTACATATTTTTACCTTTTCTTACTTCAATTTAGTATTCCCTTCGAAAATACTTTCCAGTTTGTCCCACATAATCTTTGATGTTTTGAGACCTATCACTTTCATATAAAAATTATATAATAATGGCATAAGCATTTCATTTATATCTTTTCCATCAACTTTGATATTTTACTTATCAGTAAAATTCATAGGATAATCTTTCTCAATAGGTAGAAAACCAATTGTAGTAGCATCAAAAACTTCCAGGCCAAGAGATAGGAGATAATGAATCATCCTATTTTTCCATCCATAGTAATTTTTTTTTATAAAATGTAGGAATTACTTTATTGTTATCAGAATTGAGATTATACATGATAAGGATTCAACAAGAGAACCTTACCTCTAATACCAATTGAAGTTATAAAGTATAGAATAACAACTAAGAGGGGGGGGGGGGTGAATCAATTGTTCACTTTTTTTTAAGTTTCAATAATTTTAAAAACATAACCTCGAAAAACTGTTAAAATTTATATCCTTATAATATTTTAGTAAATACTCATGCATGAAAAAGTAGGAAATCAAGTAAAGTAAAAGTGATTTACAAGGTTCGGTCTTAGTGTGAGAACCTACATCCTTATCATTTACACTCCTGTGGGTCTTTGAAAATTCACTATTATGAAGAAGTGAATACAACATGTGAAAAATCCCATTAAATGCCTTCTATCTCTCGATAGAAATGATTATACTTAATCTTGTCATTTTATAAAGTTTCTTAAAAAAAGAATAAAAATATTGTTCAATCTTCTATAAAAACGTTCCTTAGTCTCATGACCCTAAGTTAAATGGCCTTCAGTCTAATGAACTTAGTCCAATTGACTCAATACGATCAAATCAATACGATGATCCCTTTCTCATTCTGCACCTGATGAAACATTCTATTATGTTTGTATAACAAAACTATCGCTTCTTGAAAACTACTCAAAACTCAATATGAACTTCCACAGTCTGATGAATTTAGTATGATAGACTTAGTATGATGAGCCCATTATCATTATAAAAAAACTAAAAATCTGTTCAAATGGTCAATAAGATCTTCCTCAATCTAGTAAAAAAAACTTCAGTTGTCTGACCTCCTTATGAGATCTCAGTTCAGAAAGAAAAATTTGATAAGAAATGTCACAAACCAACCCGAGTCGACCATGAACCAATCACCCAAGCCGTCCCGTGACATGGCCTGAAGGGCGTTCCCGATCCCCATGGGTTGTAAACTAGTGATGGGCATCAAAACTAAAAAATTGGTAATGATTTGGCCTAAAAATTAAATACTAGAAAATAAGTAAAGGCTGAAAATAAAAAATGACACAAGTAGTGAAAAGAAATTAAACTGCACATACCCATATGTGACCTCCTAGGTTACCACCCAACTCAAGAACCAAGTTCACTATGAGAGAAATCCAACAAAATTGGAACCTGGAACTGAAAAGATAAAATTGGGTTGAGTACCGAAATGCTCTGTAGGAAATCACCACAAAGTCCATAACTTTCCCTTCCCAAGAATAGTACATTAATGGTAGTTTGAAATACTATTATAAAAATAGTTTTTCACACTTTATTAAACAACAAAAATTTTATTTTAAAACAACCCATACCACACCTCTATTTTCAAAAGATTAGTTTACCATATTAAAAACCAAAACCCCAATAAGGAAATACTGGCTAAGAAAGAAAAAAATAAACAGGGAAAGCTAAAAATAAACTGATTGATACTAAAAATAGACTAATAGTGTGATAAAAAAATCAAAAGTAGAGAGATACAAAAAATAGAAAAATAATGTAACCATGGGTGATACTAAACATCCCAAGAATACCCCTGGATGCACTCAGTTCGGAACCACCTATCGGCGTATGGTGAAGCCCCGAAATCAATAACTAACTGAGTCCTCTAACCTAGCATCACTCGTGGAAAATCCCTCTTGGCATGTTAACAACTCCAGGAGGGTACCAACCCATCTAATTTGGGTTGATCAGCAATGTCACTCAAATCTATAAAAGATGCTCAGAAACCCATGGTAGATATAAATAAACTGTGTAAGTAGGAAGCCCTCGCATGCGTGAATCGCCTTTCCTACTACCACCGCACTTGCCTACCCCAAACACGAACATCGCCTATGCGATAACCCCAAAAGGTAAATCCTAGATAGGGGTTCCTTATAAATAAATAAACACACGCGCACACACACATATGTATTCCTATATCACATCAAACAAGGTGCCAACCAGGTCATCGCTTTATTTAGATATTTAAATCATTTATTTGAAAACACAAAAGTTGTCAGATGGGCCTTTAGTTTTACATAACCAAATTACTTTACCAAAAACATTTTCAAACGACTTATAAGATAATATAAACACTACTTTTACACTTTAAATTCCAACCAGGCCCTTAAGTTTACACACACAAACATATTTTCCAAAAAATTTATAAATCATTTCTAAAACCATAAGGAACACTCACAAGTTAATCAATGATTCCAAATGGGATTCCCTATCATTTAAAATCCAAACATATTCTACAAAATACTGATTGACTATAATTCAAAACCTAACATTTTAAAACCATCATTTTAAAATCGCATAAGGAAACTAATATTATTAAAAGGTCAAAGAACCATTTCAAAAAACAAGATTTAAGGGAAAAAATATTTAAAGTGCCATCTCCATTTGAGGGCACATCTGTGTGTGCACTTCATGAACCCTTGGACGTGCCTACATCTAGTGACACCTTTTTAGCTTCTGAGAAACACCCAAAACTCTCTTTAACAATCAAACGCACACCAAAAACCCTCTAAAACATGTTTCCCATCTCACACCCTATTTAATAACCTCTTACACAATTTATAAAATACTTTTAAATGAATCAAATAGGGTTTTCACATAAATAACACCCAATGTTTCATGAAAAAACCATCTTATAACCAAATTCATAATAACCCTTTCAAAATATACTTTTGTACCACACATATAATTTAATAAACTAATTAAACAATGTAAAAATCAATTTCAAAAGGGAACAATTAGGATTTACATGAGGGATACACCCAAATTCATGATGAACAAACCTATTTTGGGTTGATAGATTATCCAATCTTTCCAAAAACCATTTTTTCATTACACACATAATTCATAAAACATACCAGAAAGCACAAGAAAGAATAATATTTTCATTAAACAATGTTTAAGCACAGAGACACTTAAAAACACACTCTTAACAAAATATACTTATTTGAAAACACCATATTAAAATAAATCCATAATTCAATGAGGTGAGAATCATATTTTAAAAAATATCAAAACTATTTTTGACACCTAATCAAACACATCAAGAAAGTAAAAAATGGGAATAAACAATAAAAATACTTGATAGGATATTTTTAGAAAATTCTACTATCACAAAAACGCCAACATAAGCTGTCCAAGGGTATTATGGGTGTGAAAAACATGTGAAAAAATTAATTGAAACTATACAAACATTAAATATTTCTTTATAAAGGAGAAAAAATGGATTCACCTACCTCAAACATGTGTGAACGCGACAAAACATCAGTGAAATGAAGAACACACCCTGAAGACCAATCCACTTACCCTAGACAATGAGAAAAATAAAAATTGCTATACCCGAAACCCTAGGGATCATAAAAATTAAATGAAATCACAAATTTAAAGGAAAAACACATCGTGGGGGGGGGAATCGCGTGTCGGAGACGAGGTGGTTGGGGAAGTCGCTGCTAGCGAGGGAGGAGCCGGACGGGGGGGGGGGGTTGCACTGAAGGTGTATTTGGAGGAGAATATGACCATCACTAGCAGGGGAGAGGCAGTGCAACAAGGTGGTGCAAAGAGGAGGTTCGACCGGGGCATGGCTAGATAAGGATGGGTGGTGCAAGGTGAAAGGCCACTAGGGAGGAGGGAACACCGTCAGAATGGTGCACCGCTGGGGAGATGGTTTTGCCTGTCATGACCTATCACCTAGGGCCCATGTCGTGACTACCCCAAGACCACCTCCCAATGGCCAGGGACTGGGGATTAACACTAAAAAGCATTATCCCATAAGTGGGAGGCATTTTCCTGAGTACCTATATGCATGCACACACACACACATCCAAACCCACAATGATGAAAAGTAAACAAGCATGCCACTAAGACGACCATTGAGAGTAAAAGTAAAAAATTGGAAGTAAAGGGGCTAGAATACAATACCAATAAATAGGTAAGTAAAATATTCTGAAGTCTGTTTATGGTAGACCCTACCTGAAGGGTAGGTGAAGGGGGTGCCACCTAAAGTCATAGAAGTACACCTCATCTGTCAGATCTCACTGAGAACCACCTGGTGCTGGTCCACCAAGGTCTCTGTCGAAGCATTGGTCATCTGCACAAGACACCACACATACAGGTGGATCCCGTGTAGGGGTCAGTATCACAATAATCAGGAAATAAACCAAAACACAAAGTTAAATACCACAAAATAAAGTATGCATGAAGTATAATACCAAAGAGGTACACAAAGTGTAGCCTCTAAGAAGTACAGTCGAGAGATAGAGTCACTAGAGTCAACTCACACAAGTATAATCTAAATAAAGGAAAGAAAGTCTAATAGTCATAACACTTAACACTTTGTACTACTAAAACACTCATCCCCGATGAGTGCTTAGGGGTGCCAGATCACTTAGACCGGCTCATAAAGTGCTTGATTCTAGGAGAGTCTACTCCTCAAGCCAGTAGTCACATCTCAACTCCCATTTAAGTACTCTTAGTGTATACCAAAAGGACAGACTCTTCATGAGGGTCCCAACGCAAAAAACGACTCATCAATCAAATGAACATTTTGGAAGTTATGACCATTTTAGTAAAAAGGGGCTGATGGGGTCCGACCCACTGGGCCACCCGTCTTCTCCAACTTGGCCTGCCGCTATGGGCTGGTTCAGTCTCTACCAGATGGGGTGATGGCCGCATCCCCCACACATGGTCCTGCAGACCACGTGCTTTCACCGACCTGTGGCCCGGCCGCAGGTCTCCTTGCCTAATGCAGTGCCTCACTGGCTATGGCCTCCTCCACTGTGGCACGCTGCCGCCAACGCCGACGATTCGGTGATATCTTCTGTGGGCCACCGGACTTGCTCCAGTGGTCCGTTCATCGATCCAGAGGTTCCACTACGGTCCTCGGGTTACTGTCTTCACCATTGTGTGTCCCAAGTTGTCTTACCATTGATCTGGGGGTCCAACTATGTTCATAACCTCCCAACAACAATCCAACATGACCACAGGGGACCGTCGGGGAAGAATGAACGGGGGAGAGGGATCACAAAGAACACCCAAAGAATAATCTAGGCCTTTGTTCATGTTGTCCCAAACCCATTCTTGTTAGAGTTGAAAACAGGGGTAAGGGAGACTAGAAACTTTAGCATGGATCACATAGAACATGAATAACCCCGATTCAAAACCCCAAAATAAAAACCACCCCACAAACGTGATTGATCCATAGGTCAACCTGTTTGTGGGTTGACCCGCATTCATCACTCGAATAAAAGAATGGGGAAATGAAGTATTCAAATATAAATAACCCATTACTTGGAAAATGATCTTTTCATCGATGGAGAAAGGATTCGCACGCTGTTGTTCATCGCTCCTTGATCTACATCATGTCGTTATCGATGGTGATCCTTTGAAGAGGAAGGGATGAAAGAAAATTGTTCTTCATTGTCATCATTAACAGGTGAAAATACTTCAAATCCTCCCAGTGATTCCTCTAACCATCCCAATGATCCTGTGTCCTTGTTAAGTTATTTAGTGACGAATGAGTTTTAGCATTTCTGTTACGCTGAGTCGCTACGTCGTTATGCTATTTCATTTATGAAATGAAGCAAAATTACTGTTATGCATCCATTTCAGTGAAATTTCATTGTTTCATTAATTAAATGAAACAACCATATTGATGTTGCATCATGGTGAAATGAAATTAGAATAAAATAAAAATTTTAAGTTTATTTTATTATATTTTTTTCTTAAAATGCCAGAAAATTAACTTTTTCCTTCAACCCATGCCGATCGAGGTTAGGTCCTTTCGTAGGTAATTTCTTAGTTCTGGATGCAATGACGCTCTGAGTTTTTTAATTCGAGTACCCATTTAGAAGCTTCCAAAACTGCACACATGCGTTATTTTAAATAACTTATAAAAAGTTCAAACCACTATTCCAAGCTCATTGGGACTCGAAATTATATACCGTCTTAGTTCCTGGCCTCAAAATAATCCCATATAATTTTTAAAAAAATTACATGGAATTTCCAGAAGATTAAATTACCTCCACCTTTAAGGATCTACATCCTTATAAGCCAAGACAAGGGCTAAACAAACAAATGAGGGTACTAAGAACGGATCTGAGCCTCCTACTCCTAAGTTCTCTCTTAGAGATTACCATGTTGCCACCGAACACATACCATAGGAATCAACCATCCATGAAGGAACCACTTTTTTAAATCTTCAGTATCTATCAGGAACTCTGAAAACGTCACCCCATCATCAATGTCCATCTCACCCTAGCCAATGACGTGAGATGGGTCATGCACATACCTCCTCAGTCGTGACACATGAATGATATTATGACCCTGATACATTTGAGGGGGAGATCTAGGTGGTATTCCACGTCGCCAACTTTTCCTAGAATCTAGAAAGGGTCAATGAATCTCGGAGACAACTTGCAACCCTAGCCAAATCTTCGTAATCCCCGTCGAGGTGAGACTCAAAGAAACACATGGTCTCCCTCCTCGAACTCCAAGGGACTCTATCTCCTATAAGCATAAGATTATTGCCTACTCTGTGCAGTCCTCATCCGCTCTTGGATGACCAAAACCTTCTTGGTGGTAGCCCGTACCAACTTTGGGCCCCTGAGTGCCAACTCCTCTAGGTATGTCCAGCATAACCATGATCTGCATGGTCATCCATACAGTTCCTCGAATGGTTCCATACAAATGGTGGAGTGGTAGCTATTTTTGTATGCAAACTCCTCCAAATGTAGATTATTCTCCCAATTACGACTGAATTACAAGATGTAAGCATGAAGCATGTCCTCTAAAACTTGAATAATACTCTCTGTCTAACCATCCTTCTGGGGATGAAAAGTCATGCTCTAACATATCTGAGTCCTGGACAGCTCCTGCAATCTCTTGCACAACTAGGATGTAAAGCGAGTATCATGGTCTGATGCGATCATTGAAGGAACTCCATGAAGCCGCACTATCTCCTAAATGTAGAGGCATCACAATCCCTTTATCGAACCCTGCTCTTAGATGGGTAGGAAGTGGGCCGACTTGGTGAGTCGGTCCATGATCACCCAGATGGCATCATTCCCCCTAGACGTGTGGGATAAACCTATCATGAAGTCCATCAAGATACCATCCCACTTCCACGGTTGCTCCTAAAGTGGCTGAGCCAAGACTACTAAAACCTGATGTTCTACCTTCACTTACTGACAAGTGAGGAACTAGGAAACAAACTCCACTACTGCCTTCTTCATCCCCAAACACAAGTAATGGAATCATAGGTCTTGGTACATCATCGCCAATCCTGGATGCACTACCAAGGGGGAGGTGTGGAACTCCCTCAGAATATCCTATCACAACGCCATGGGTACAACGGTGAGCTCCCTAAAAAGGACGATGTGCTCCCCACCGATCAAATATCCATAATGGGATTTCCCTATGGATAACTAATCACATATGGTCTCACAGTCGACATCCCCAAGTTGTTCCTTCCTAACCCATTGTAAGAGTGGAGGAGTGACAACCATCGACTAAAGGTAGGCTGCTTCATCACCATGCATGAAGGATATCTACATCATAGCTAACTGCTCTAACACCTTACTCAGTAATTGGAACTCGATTCTCCTTCTAACCACGTCCGCTACTACATTCCCCTTCCCAGGAGTATAGACTATCTCAAAGTCATAGTCCTATAGGAACTCTAGCCACCACCCCTACCTCAAGTTTAGGTCCATCTAGGAGAAGATATACCTAAGAATTTTGTGGTCAGTGTAAACGGTAAACCACTCACCCATCAAGTAGTGCCACCACATCTTCAAAGAGAATACCACTTCTGCTAACTCAAGATCATGAGTCGTGTAGTTCTAATCATTTTAATTAAACCATCAAGAGCCATAGGTAATCACTACTTTCCACTATATCAGGACACAACTCAGTCTGGTCTCTGATGCATCTCAGAACACTACATACCCAATGCTCTCCTCTAGTAGCCTCAGGATAAGGGCACTCGTCACACCCCACCTCAACTCATGAAAATTTTTCTATCACTTCTCCGTCCACACGAAGGGCCATCCCTTCCATGTAAAATATGATAAAGGTGTTTCTACCCTAGAATAGTCAAACAAAAACCTTTGATAGTATCCATCCAAACCCAAGATACTCTTCACCTTTGGGTGCCTTAAAAGCAAGCACTGCCTTTATATTTTCCGGATCCACTACAACTCTAGCCTCTGAAATGACATGTCCCAGAAAGTGGACCTTCCGAATCCAGAAACGACACTTTGAGAGATTCCCATAAATCTGGTGGTCTCACAGTGTATCCAAGAATATCCACAAGTGTGTCACATGCTCCTCCTTAGATGCTGAGTACGCTAGGATATCATCAATGAATACCATGATGAACCGGTCAAGCTAAGGCTGGAATATCCTATTCACGAGTCCTGTGGACATTATGGGAGAATTGGTCCTGCCTAATGGAATCACCAAGAATTCATAGTGTCCATACCAAAATCTAAAGGGTGTATTTGGTACATCCTCATCCAGTAGATGAAGCTGATGATAGACAAACCTAAGGTCTATCTTCAAGAACCACCTCACTCCCTTCAGTTGATTGAAGAGGTTGCTGATCCTTGGTAGTGGATATCTGTTCTTTACAGTCACCTGATTCAGGCAATGATCATCCACACACAGCCTCAATATTTTGTCTTCCTTCTTGGAAAAAAAATATTGGGGCCGTTTAATGTAAAACACTGGGCCTCACGAAGCCCTTCCTTTGCAGGTCCTCCAGTTGTACCCTCAACTAATGAAGTTTTGTGGGATCCATCCAATATTCTGGTGTAGATATCGGTGCCGTACTAGGGTGTAGGTCAATTCATAATTCATCCTCTCTATGAGGAGGTAATACCAAATCATCCTTAGGGAAGATGTCCTAATACTCATCCACTACTGTAGGAAACTAGGGACTCCTCTCATCCACCGCACCGAAGGTAAGGCTATCCAACTGGTGAGTGATCAGCCACACCCTCCTCCATGAAAGTTCATCCCACGCTGTAAGTGTTCCCTTTTCACTAGTAAAGGAGAACCTGGTCCCATCTTCACAGACACACCGTATTCTGCACTGAAAATAGTCAATATAATCCTGGACTATGGATAACTAGTCCATACCCATAATAACATCGTAAGGCCTTGACGCCACTATTAGAAGATCCTAGCCAAATATCTTTCCTCCAAGAGTAATATCACAGTACCATAATTAGTGTGTGATCATCTAATTCCCTCTCATAGGAGTCTCTAATCGTAAAGATCAAGCCAACAACTCCACTAGAATATCCGAGCTCTGAACAAAGTTCATTGAAAGGAAAGAGTGATTGAAACCTATGTCTATAAGAACATCATCTAAGTTGGAGAAGATATAGATTGCACTTCTAATCATCTCTAGAGTGCTGAGGTCATAATACTCAATTGCATGATGCTGGCCTCTCCCTTGTCCACCGGCTCCTAGGGATCATGGTGGACCATCAGTGGGAGGTGGTGGTAGTACCTCGAACCTCTTCCCACCGCCTTCCACTTTTCCTACTCCCTTGCCACGTATGCCTCCCTGCAGACCACCCTGATCGACCCTCTGCCTCTACCTCTGCGGTCCCTCGACCATCTGCTGATCACCTGCATGGCGAGTCAGGCAGTCACGAGCCATGTGTCCCTTCCCACTACATGAATAACACACCCTACTCCTCTAATTACTCCCACTACCTCGAGGGTCTTGTACCACCGACCCTATGTCCTGGGTCATCCCCTGAAAGGCTTCACCCATATAGGTCTCTGTGTCAGTTGCCTGCTACCCACTATGGAAGACTCCACCACCTGATGTCTACTGGTAGCTCTTACTACTGGCGCCTGATCTGCCAGGAAACTATATACAAGTAGGGATCGCTCTAGCACCCCAGCCTGAGTAGGGATGCTAAGTGATACCATATATTCCCTGATCTCTTGGTGTAGTCCCTACTCAAAATTCTGATACTAGAAGAATAGGTCTCATACCATGTCTGTAGAGTACCGATAAAGCTCGGTGAATCTCACTGAGTACTCTTCCATTGTCATGATACCCTACTGTAGGTGCAGTATCTCCTGTATGCATACTGAGCACAACGTCGCTGGAATGAAATCCTCCCTGAAGAGGTGATCAAATTATATCTAGGTGAGGGTCACCTCATCATGTTTCTGGATCATCAAGCTCCAACATCTCCCCACTAAGCCCTGAAGAAGGCTTGTGGATATGATCGCCATCTGGTCTCACTATATGGAAGAATGGAATAACCACCTCAAGCCAATCATCGACCACCTGGGGTTCAGTCTCACACCTGAACTTGGGAGGCCTTTTCCTCTGGAAATTGTGTAAGGAACTGATCCTACTTGCATTCTATACAAGTAGCGCCAGTAGAAACTGCTAATCAACGGGTGGTGGAAACCCTGGTACACTTCCCGGTGGAGCCATATATAGTATTGGTCCCTGTACTAATGCCTCATCACTAGGCATACCATTCTTATGGTCACACACCAGAATCTTGGCTGGCTATTTGAGTGGTGGAATCCTAAAACAGATTAAGATGAACCACAATCAAAAGATTATACTTGGTGAGCTGACTCTAACTCAATAAAGACACGAGGAGACTCACAATTCCTATATGATGTATGCAACCTTTTTTTCATGCACTGAGTAAAAAATTAGGATTTAGGGTCCTATTGTATGGATAAATTGGCCACCACACAAACACTAGACTCCCCAAGTCTAAAATTTGAACTCAAAAAATTTAACACTATTACCCAAAAACAAAACTATAGACACCCGATCTTTAAGGTATAGCCGACCACCTATGATACCAATTTTTCATGACTCGTCCCCTAGGGTCCATTCCATGACTAACCCAAGATCGTCTCTCGATGTCCACGGGATGGAGACTAACGATGAAGGCATTATCTCGTAAGTGGAAGGCATTTTCTTGAGTACCTGTATTCATGCACACATAGACATCCAAACCCACAATGCTGAAAAGTAAACAAGCATGCCATTAATATGACCACTGAGAGTAAAAGTAAAAAACTGGAAGTAAAGGGGCCATAATAAAAGGCTAAAAAAATACAATTAAAATCTTTTGAAGTACATCTATGGTAAACCCAACCTGAAGGGTAGGTAAAGGGGGTGCCATATGAAGTCATATAATTATGACTCATCTATCTGATCTCACTATGCACTGCCTGGTGCTGGACCACCAAGGTCTCTGTTGAAGCATCAATCATCTGCGCAAGAAAAAAAACTTGTGGGTGAAGCTCATGGAGGGGTGAGTAACACAATACTCAGTAAAGACCCTAAAAAACAAAGGTAAATACCACAAAAGAAAGTATGCATGAAGTAGACTACCAAAGAGGTACACAAAGTGTAGCCTCAAAGATGTACAGTCAAGAGAGAGAGTCACCAGAGTTAGCTCACATAGGTATAATCTAATGAAAGGAAATAAAGGATAAAAATTGTAATACTTAACAATTTGTACTACTGAAGCACTCATCCTTGATGAGTGCTTAGGGCTTCTGGATCACTTAGACCCGCTCATCTCTTGGGCCAACTGGATCAATTAGACTCGCTCATCTCTTGGGCCATCCGGATCACTTAGAACCGCTCATAGTGCGCTTGATTCCAGGAGATTCTACTCTTCAAGCCATAGGTCACATCACAACTCCCAATTAAGTCCAATTAGTGTATACCAAAAGGACCACATCGTCGAGAGGGTCCCAACGCTGTAAAAAATATCATCAATCAAACATGTGGTTTGGAAGTTATGTCTGCTTTAGTAAAAAGAGGCTGGTGGAGTCCATTTCTGGTCTGACCTGGGTGGACCGACCTAACCCGACATGGCCCGGGGTCTACCGACCCAACCCGTGTCTGACCTGGGGGTCCACCGACCTAACTTGGATCTGATCAGGGTCTATCCCGGCTCAGATATGATCTGGACCACTGGATCGCCTGGGTCCGAACCACTAGGCTGGTCGTCTTCTCCAGACCGACCAACCACTGCGGGCCGGTTCAGTCTCCACCAGACGTGACGATAGACGCGCCCCCTCCACACCACACAACTGATAGGTGGCTGGCCAGATCCCCCCCACACGGTCTCATGGTCCACGTGTTGTCACCGACCCGCAACCTGGCTGTAGGTCTCCTGACCTAACACGGTGCCTCGCAGGCGCCGTAGTTCCAAACCACCATGGTCCAATGGTTGTGGCCTCCTCCACTGTGGTACAATGCCAGAGCATGCTGCCTCCCATATGCGGCCACTACTACGTGCCGGTGTCAGTGTCGGCGAGCCGGTAGTTTCTTCCACGTGCTACCGGACTTGCTCCGGTGGTCCGTTCTTTGATGCTAAGGGTACTCTATGGTCCTCATGTCGCCTTATTTCATCTTTGTGTGTCCCAAGTTGTATCATCATCGATCTGGGGGACTGGCTACATTTGTAACCTTCTGAAAACAATCTCACATGACCACAAGGGTCCGTCAATAAAGAATGCATGGGGGAGAGAGATCGCAAAGAACACCCAATGAATGGTCTAGGACTTTGTTCATGTCAGACCAAACCCACTCTTGTTAGATTGAAAATAGGGGGAAGGGAGACTAGAAACATTAGCATGGATCACATAGAACATGAATAACCCTGATTCAAAACCCTAAAATAAAAACTATCCTAAAAACATGATCGATTTGCAGGTCAACTTGTTTGTGGGTTAACCTGCATTTGTCTCTCAAATTAAAGAATGGGGAAAGGATGGATTCACAAAGAAAGGAACCCCTTACTTGGAAAAGGATCATTTAATCAAAGGAGAAAGGAGTCACACACCATCATTGGTCACTCCTTGATCCACATCCCGCCGTTATCGATGGCGATCATTTGAAGAGGAAGGGAGGAAAGAAAATTGTTCATTATTATCACCGTTCCCTGGCACAAATCATCCAAAGACTCCCAACGATTCCTCAAACTGTCCTAATGATACTGTGTCCTTGTTGAGTTATTTAGTGACGAACGCATTTCAGTATTCTTTATGCTGAGTCCCCGCATCGTTACACTGTTTCATTTATGAAATGAAACAACGTTACTATTACGCTTCTATTTTAGTGACATTTTGTTGTTTCATTTATTAAATGAAATAGCCAGCTTGATGTTGCGTCCTGGAAAAACGAAATTTGAATAAAATAAACATTTTAAGTTTATTTTATTACATTATTTTTCCTTAAAACACCCAAAAATTAACTTTTTTACTTCGACCCATGCTAGTCGATGTGAGGTCCTTTATTAGGTAATGTCATCGTTCCAGGTGCAACAATACCCTCATATTTTTAATCAGGGAACCCATTTAGAAGATTCCAAAACTCCGCACATGCGTTATTTTAAATAACTTAAAAAGTTCAAACCACTATTCTGGGATCACTGGGTCTTGGAATTATGTGCCGTATCAATGCCTGGGCTCAAAATAATCCCATATACTAAAAAAAATTACATGGAATTTCTGGGACATTACACGACCGAAGAAAGGAAAAGGCGTAGGGAAGCCGAAGCAGGGGGGTTTTCCAGGAAGGGAGGTCGGGGGAGGGAGGTCTCGTTTCTAGGTGTCGCGCATGTAGTATGGGGGAAAATGGGGGTCATGATTCAGGAAGGGTGAAGGGGATGACCCAACTAGGGTTAGAAAGAAAAAAAAGAAAGAAAGAAATAAATAAATAAATTAAATTAACATAAAAATTAAATAAACCAAAATAGAAATACCACTAGTAATAATTATAATAATAAAATAATAATAATAATATAAATGATAAACTTAATAATAATTATAATAGTAACAATAACATAATAATAAAAATAAAAACAAAAACATCAATAATAATAATAATGATGATGATGATGATGATGATGATGATGATGATGATGATGATGATGATGATGATGATGATGATGATGATGATAGTGATACATTATTAAAACATTCTTATTATAATAAAACATTAATAAAAAATTCTTATTAATAAACCATTCTTATTCTAAATAATAATAAAACCTTAATAAAACAATTTTTTTTTTAAATTTTATCTTTCATAAAGTTTTATTTTTAAAAAAAAAAAATTGGGTATCAACACGGTCTCCTGGGCCAACCGTACGGTTGTCTCTAATCGTGCGGTGCCCGTGCACCAGTCTGAAACCCACCAAAATAAAAATTCTAAAAAAATTTAAACCAACACTCCATCCAAATTTTGACGAGACTAACTAAAACCAATAAATAATAAAATAAAATAAATTTTAACAGTCATGGTGCGATAATTCTCCCCACCACAAAAACGTTCTGCCCCTAGAAAGTCACCAAGCCGAAATTTAATAAAAAATTGAGTCCATGCCCAAACACAACCAGAATAAATAAGGAATTATAGGGTGACTATTTATTCCCCAAGTCACACCTGACAAATCAGAATGAAACCACAACCCAAAACAAGGGGAGAACATGAGGGGGTTCTCCCCACCACAAAAACTCGGTGAAAACAAAAACTTCAAACCCCAACCAACACCACACGAACTTAAATGGGAAACCCACCATGGGAAAAAAATAGAAAACCATGACCTCATGAACTAACTCAAACTCTCCACACTAGCTAAACAAAACGTTCACAAAAATCCCCAATGCCAGGGGAAACTCACGAAAATAAAGTCAAACAAAATGACAAACCAGAAACACTAGCCATCAGTTCTACAAAACATAAATATCTCCTAATGATAACAGCTAAAACAAAACCCGAACTAACCCACAAAATTGTTAAACACTCAAAGAAAATGAAAGATTCTAAAAGCCACATTTAAATAGGTACAACTTTAATAGTATAAAAAAACAAGAACAAAAAGACTTCAAATGTTCTGATCCCAACATGAAAAACAAAAACCGGGATGAGGATTCACACACCTGGTAACTCCTAACTACGTGCGATCTTCACCCCTAGAACTGTGGTTTGAGGTCTGATGGATGAAGCATCTACCACTTCATATCCATGCATTAGAATCCTTAGATCACAAAATCTTATGAAAAAATACTCCAGATGACTGAGATAGCTATAACAATGACATATCTTTGGGGGGTTATGTCATGATGGTTTCAAGTGCCCGAACTGGCCACACTGGTGGCACCCAACTGAATGGTCTAAAAAACTGGAAGCCAGAACCAAAGAATATGACTCCTTAGGAACAGGTTCCTCTGGCATACACTTCTCTCTATATGGGGAACCTTCACAAGCAACTAGGTACACCATATTTCCAACTGTCTGCGCTTCGGGAACCAACTCAGCTAGGAACCCTTAATCTTCTAGCTTCTAGAAATGATGGTCCTTAGAAGAGAGGACCCGATCTTGATCTCTGGATGAAGAACCCCAATGAAGAGATAGGTATTCATGATATCCTACGATGCTTCTTCCAAATAAAATGAAACCAATTCCTTGAAATGGTCAACATATGTTTTCACCGTTCGCTGGCCTTGTTGAATACACACGAGCTCTTTTCTATTCTTTGTCTCTACCTGCTCAGGTATAAACCATAGAAAAAATATGGACCTAAACACATCACGTGTCATCCCAACTTGAAATGATGGAGAGACAACCAATTTCCACTAGTCTAAGTCTATACCCTCAACCAAACCCAAAACAACATGAACCTTAGCAACTTTGGGAGTTTCCAACAACCCGAAGTCACACTCTACCTCTTAAAAACACTCCACTACATATAACATACCTCAATTACCACGATAAATAGGAAACACTCAATAGGAATAAAATATTGGGCATGAATCATCACAAATTATGGGGACCTTTCTGGGAAAATTTTTCTAAATAACATGGAAAAAATGAAATGAAAAATGATATCAAGATGAAGCAAAATCAAAAGGAGCACCTCAACCCAAAAAAACTGGCTCAAAAACCAAACAAATATAAAAATAGAAAAAATATCCCTTTCAAATCCACCTTTACAAAAACAAGTCCAAGCCTTTGGTTTCAAATAACCACCCATGACATCCCATGAAATGTCGCACATGTATTCCTCCATTTCCATCCATACGTGCCAAAATACACTTTCCACACATACCCACACACATGCAAATGTCCATAAAGAACACCAAGGGTCTCACCCAGTCAATTTTGTTAGAAAATAAAAATAGTTACCAAATTCTCAAACCAAAAAAATTTAATTTTAAAACCCATCCTACCAATTTCAATCCATTTAAAAGGAATCATTTTCATTTCAAAACCCCTTTAATTTTCAGAAACACTCTTACAACAACCAAAACCAAGATGAAACTCAACTTGCATCAAACTAATAGAGTGAGGGACTAGTAGTTTGGCTTAACCCAACAATAGGGTAGTAGGTTATGCCCCAAGTAAGCATCAATAACTAGGAGAAGCTTAAACTGTGTACTCAGAATTCACATTGGTCACTACTCCATGTGAAATCACGATGTAACACCGGATTTCCACTGTTTTCATCCCTCAATCCAAAACAAGAATATAAGAATAAAATCCTAGACTACACCTGACAACTCGAGGTTCTAGATGAGCAAGGGTTTATGATGCTCTTCCCATACCTACCTCTTGAGTCCCAAAAGTCCTAATCTATAACTACCAGACACCTCATATAACACGGGTCTGCTCTGCTACAATTTTATCATGAACCAACCTGTGTCGACTCTGAACCAATCACCTAAGACGGTTCACAGCATGGCCCAAAGGGCATTCCCGATCCCCATGGGTTGGCAATTAGAACTGAGCATCAAAATTAAGCAAGTGGGAATGATTTGGACCAAAAATGAAAGACTATCAAATAAGTAAAGATTTACAATAAAAAATGACACTAGCAGTGGAAAGAAATTAAACTTCTCATACCTCCATGTGACCTCCTAGGTCACCAACCAACTTAGAACCAAGTTCCCTATGAGAGTAATCCAACACTAGTGGAACCTAAAACTAAAAAGATGAAATAGGGGTGAGCACCAAAATGCTTAGTAGGAAATCACCATAGAGTCCATACCTTTCCCTTCCAAAAAATAGTACATTAATGCTAGTTTGAAATATAGTTATAAAAATAGGTTTTCAAATTTTATTAAACAATACACATTTTCTTTTAAAACAACCCACACCACACCTCCATTTTAAAAAGACAAGTTTAAAATTTTAAAAACCAAAACCCCAACAAGGAAATACTTTCTAAGCAAGAAAAAAATAAACAGGGAAATATGAAAATAAACTGAATAATGCTAAAAACGGACTAGCAGTCTGATCAGAAAAACCAAAAGTAGAGAGATAAAAACAAGCAGAAAAATAAATTAACCATGAACGATTCAAAACATACCTAGAAGACCCCTGAATTTACTCAGTTCGAAACATCCTACCGACGTTTGTTGAAGCCCCTAAGTCAATAAATAATTGGCTGCTCTAACCTAGACTCACCAGTGGAATAGCCCTCCTGGCCTGCCAACAACTTCAGGAGGGTACCAATCCGTCTAATTGGGGTTGATTACGAACGTCACTCAATCCTCTAAAAGATTCCCAAGAACCCATGAAAAATATAAATAAAATGTGTAAGTAGAAGGACCTGGCATGCATGACTCACCTTACCTACCGCCACCACACTTTCCTACCCCAAACATGAAAATTGCCTATGTGATAACCCAAAAAGGTAAATCATATATAGGGGTTCCCTATATATATATGCCTATATAACATCAAATAAGTTTCCAACCATCCTTCACTTTATTTATACATTTAAAACATTTCTTTGAAAACAAAAAAGTTTTCAGACGGGCCTTTAGTTTTACATAACTAAATGCCTTTACCAAAAACATTTTAAAACTACTTATAAGACAACATCAATAATACTTTTACACTTGCAATTCCAATTGGCCCCTTAAGTTTACATAGGTAAACACATTTTCCAAAACGTTTCTAAATCATTTATAAAACCATGAGGATCATTCACTAGTTATTCAAAGATTCCAAACGTGCTTCCCAATCACTTAAAAACCAAACATATTCTACAAAATACCAAACGACTATAATTCCAAACATGAAATTTTAAAACCATCATTTTGAATTCGCATAAGAGAACCAATATTATTAAAATGTCGAAGAACCATTTCAGAAGCCAAGATTTAAGAAAAAACACTATTTAAAGTGCCATCTCTATTTGAGGGCACATCCGTGTGTGCACTTCGTACACCCTTGGATATGCCTACATCTAGTGACACCTTCTAATATTCTAAGAAACACCCAAAACACTCTTTAGTAATCAAACACACACCAAAAACCCTCCAAAACATGTTTCCCATCTCACACCCAATTTAATAACCTCTTACACAATTTATAAAATATTTTTGAATGACTCAACCAGGGTTTTCACATAAATCACACCCAATGTTTCATGAAAAACCCATCTTATATCCAAATACATAACAACCCTTTAAAAATATACTTTCACAAGACATAGATAATTTAATTAACCAATTAAACACTGTAATAATCAATTTCAAAGGGAAACGATGAGGCTTTACATAAGGAATACAACCAAATTCACGAAGAATAAACCAATTTTGGGTTGAACAATTATCCAATATTTCCAAAAACCATTTATCATCACACACATAATTTATAAAACATACCAGAATGCAAAATAAAGCATAATATTTTCATCAAATAATGTTTAAGCACATAGACACTTCAAAACATACTCTTAAAAAATTCTACTTATTTGAAAACACCATATTAAACTAAATCCATAATTCAATGAGGTGTGAATCATACATTAAAAATTATCAAAACAAGTTTTGACACCTAATCAAACACATTAAGCATGTAACACATGGGCATAAACTAGAAAAAATACTTGAGAAGATATTTTTAGAAAATTATACTATTGTAAAAACACCAACATAAACTGACCAAGGGTATTATGGGTGTGAAAAACATGTGAAAAAATTAAGTGAAACTATACAAGGATTAAATATTTCTTCAGAAAAGAGAAAACATGGATTGACCTACCTCAAACACGCGTGAACGTGACGATGCTTCAACAGAAGAAAGAACACACCCCAATGACCAATCCACCTACCCTAGACAATGAGAAAAATAAAAATATATATACCCCAAACCCCAAGGATTGGCCAAATTGAATAAAAACTCAAATTTAAAGAAAAAACACACTAGAGGGAGGGGGGACCGTGCGCTGGAGAGAAGGTGGTCGGGGCGGCTGCTGCCGGCGAGGGAGGCACCAGATGGAGGGGGGGGGGTCGTGCCAGATGTGTCTCCAGGGGAGAAGAAGACCGATGCTGGTTAGGGTAGAGGTGGTGTAATGAGGCGGCATAAGGAGGTGGTCCGGTTGGGGTGTGGCTAGAGGAGGAGGGGTGGCGTGAGGCAAAAGGCCGCTGGGGAGGAGGGCACACTGTTAGAAGGGTGCACTGCCTGGGAGATGGTCTGGCTGAAGAAGGGAAAATGAACAGGGAAGCCATAGCAGGGGGTTTTCCAGGAAGGGAGGTTGGAGGAGGGAGGTTGCGCCGCTAGGTGTTGCGCAGGCAATAGGGGTGAAGTGGGGGTCATGATTCAAGAAGGGGGAAGGGGACAATCCAACGAGGGTTAGAAATAAAAAAAATAAAAAAAATAAAAAAAATTAAATTAAATAAACACAAAACTTAAATAAAACAAAAATATAAATACTAATAATAATAATTATAATAATACCATAATGATAATAATAGAAATGATAAGCTTAATAATAATAAGAGAAACAATAACATAATAATAATAAGAAAAACAACAACAACAATAAAAAGAATAATAATAATAATAATAATAATAATAATAATACATTATTAAAACATTCTTATTATAATAAAACATTCTTATTAATAAAACATTATTATTCTTAATAATAATAAAAAATTAATAAAAAAACATTCTTTTTAAATTTTATTTTTCATAAAATTTTATTTTTTTAAAAAAAAATTAGGTATCCACATGGTTACGTGGGCTGACCGCTCAATTGATACTAATCATGCGGTGCCCGTGCACTAGCCCGAAACCCACCAAAATAACAATTCTCAAAAAAATTAAACTAGGGCTCCACCTGAACATTGATGAGACTAACAAAAGCCAAGAAATAATAAAATAAAATAATATTTAAAAGTTGGGGTGTGAAAAGAAATATGAAACGCTATGCCTTTTCCGCATAAGAAAATGTTTCAAAGTACATATGTATTATGGTTCTATTTATAAAAAACTCAAAATAGAAAATTAAGGAAACTGGAAAACTTTTCCAACTTACCCAAATTTCAAATCTTCAAAAAAAATCACATTTAAACTTCAACTTTTACTGCTTCAAACCTTCACAAGATTTCTTGGAAATCAATCTTCTCAAATGTGATAAATTTTCTTCAATCTGATATAACTTCCTCTATTTCAGTACAATTTAACTTCCTCAGCTTCATTATGACGAAACTTAATTCATCTTCTTATAATGATTTTACTATCTTCATATCTTTAAGATATGAATATCTTCTTTAGAGTTAGTCTTATTGACTTTACTTCTCAAAGTCAGTCCGATCATATTTCCTTCTCAGAGCCAGTATGATGGAACATAATTACAATGGAATTTTACAATACGATGGATTTAACATTACGATGGAATTCACATTAAGATGTAAAATCCACTCTGCAACTTTGAAATTCTTCAAAACTCATCATCTATAACTCATTTATACTTCTAAAAATGTATGTGTTTGGTACTTCTGGATCTGATGCAAACTTTTCCATAATATTCAGAACTGATACAATCTATATGATTCCTCTATTTCATCAAAATATTTTATCATGACAGTTTCCGTGATATATGAGAACTTAAAGATTGGTACATCATCATCCAACTTAGGTTAGAAAGTAGAAAATTTTTTAACTCATGACTTCACTGTATTCTTTCAAAACTCTTTAGCAACATTATGACTTCTTCACTCAACAAGATCATTTTTTCAGACTTTTTATGTTGTCACATCGATGATTCTCATACCGATGATCTACATCATTCTATGTCTGGTGTTCCTTACACCGATGAGTAGCATCTAGAATAATTTACATCATATTCTTCTTTATTCCACTAACTCTAGCTTGTATCATAACTTCTTCATGATTTATGATAACTTCATGATCAACAAAGTATCATTAGATTTAATAATTGGAATTTCTATTACTTCCCAAACTTTTGGTCTCACTAAGCATCTTCTGAGACCAATTCTTCTTAATACTGATTCCTAGCAGTCTCTGAATTTCTATAAAATTATCATTCTAATTGTCTGTTTCTATTGACTCATGGCGATGAGATGAGTCCAATTTCCCATACCAATGGATTGGGTCCATTCCTGAAGGAAAAAAACATTATTTTACAAAAAAGGTGAGTTTTCAATAAATACAAACCTTTATTAAATATATCACAAAGGTTATTCACATGAACTCACTCCCAAAAAAGGTGAATTAATGTTTAACCCCATTGAAACTCCTAAACCTACATTGCATCTAACATCATCTTCATGGTTTAAATTAGTGGAGTCCTCCATAACTACATATTCTCTATGATTTGGAGTTAGCTTCTAAGGGGATGAGTCTTAGGCAATGAAATAAAATAGTGACCATCATCATCATCAACTTCATCTCCCGAATAGTTATTATTACTTTATGTTGCATTAGACTCATCCCACATCTCTTCTATACATAAACCTGTGTGTATTGAAAAACTTTGACCATTATTCATCCCATACTAGGTACCAGTGAACATTGTGGATGAATTCAGAGGATAACACCTACCACCAGTGGAGTAATCATTTTCTTAAATTCAATTACCCATTTCCTTCAAAGCATGATGAAATTATTTGAAACATTCAAATGTTGGGTTTCGTTTATTTTAAAGGCCAATTTTTTTGTATTTATTTATTTTGTTAAATATTAATATTGTAAAATCAAATAGGATGTATATGAATAGATAATGGATGGATTCCAATCGTAAAAAAAAGAGTATAAATATGGGGTGAAAGAGTTCATCATGTTTGAAAAAGATCATTCATATGACCCTTCTTAAATACTTTTTCCATGTTTACATTGTTGTTATTCAAGACTAATTATTCCAAAGGATTTGGAATAAAACTTGATCTTTTATGGAATATATTGAAGTTATAAATTTTGGAATAAACATAGAGAAAAATGTAATGTAGCTAGGGACTGAGATAACACTGTGTTTTATGGATCATCTCATATGATTACAAGTGTAGATGATAAAGAATACCATATCGAGGATGTGATTACAGGTGTGAATAGTGATGAAGATCATATTGAGGAAATCATAATGATAGTTGAATATGAAATTCATGATTGTCCAAAATTGTTTGAGAAGTTAAATAGTTTTTCAAAGATGTCATTGTATGCTGGTTTCACTCAATATACAACATTGTCAGCCATATTGAAGCTATATTATATAAATGCTGTAAATGGATGGAGTGATGACAATTTTATTAAACAAATTTCTCTCATGAATGATATTCTCCCACAATATAATGAGATTCCTAGTCGAACATATGATTCTAAATGAATTTTATGTTCAAAGGGTATGATCTATGAAAGAATACATGCTTGTCCAAATGACTATATACTATTTTTCAAGGACCAAAAATCACTTAAAGAATTTCCAAAGTGTGGTGATTATTAATATAAGAAAGATGAACCAGGTCCTATGAAATTTTTATGGTACTTTCCAATCATTCCATGGTTTAGGAACATATATAAAACTGAAAATATTTCAAGGTAATTGACGTGAAACACATATACAAGAAATAAATATGGGAAATTTCATCACCTGATAGACTCTTCTCAGTGGATGAGAATTAATCATGAGTATCCTAAATTTTTAAACGAGCTGAGAAACCTTTGTCTTGTGTTATCTATAGATGGAGTAAATCCTTTTAGTTTTCAAAGCTGTACCAATAGTTCTTGGCTAGTTATGTTGGTAAATTATAAATTTGAATTGTTTTTATGCGTGAAAAAAATACATTATGTTATCTATGCTTATATCAGGACCAAAACAACTAGGTAATGAAATTGATGTTTATTTGGATCCATTGAAATTATTGTGTGATTCAAGTGTTACATTGAACGATTCTTACATAAATAAATATTTCACATTGAGAGCCTGTAAGGACCCCGGTTCCCGGGTTCCCATGGGGCATGATGTACTAAAACTTTTATTGCAAAAACGTACAATAATACATCATGTCCCATTACTACAGAAGATCGTGAGGCTCAGGATTCTGGGAAACCAGCTGCTTTTGAAAAACATCATTAGTAAAAACCCATGCCTAAAAAATTTTAAAACAAAAATGTAGGGGGAGAAAAATATGCCTAGTAAGGGGTTTTAAAACTTTTAAAGTAATTTCTTTCTCAAGATAGTCATTTTGAAAACAATAAAACACTTTATTAAAACAAGGATTTATTTTTTCCTTTAAACATGTAAATCCTACGTTCCTGAAAACCTATTACACCGAAAATAAGTACTTTCCTAAAATAAACCTCAAAGGAGACATAAATCAGAGAGCGCAAGCATGTGAAGAATAGATGATGAAAAATTTACAACAAAATTACTTCAGCTTAAAAGGACTGTGTGAAAATAGGGAAAACATTCATATCAAGATTTATCTACACATAAAATTCTTATAACCACATACCACATGTATTACAGTTCATATATCATATTCTCATTCTCATAGTTAATGGAAATTTCCAACTAGGGGGTATCCTGTTAGTTTAACTATCCCCTGGTTGACCATTTATCATCACATGCGGAGGGAATGTATAATGCCAGACTTTATAAAGACCTTGTGTCATGACCATAAAACATAACATAATACGAGTCAAGGCTAACCGCCTACTCCGTTTCCATAGGAGCACAAGCCAAGGCTAATCGCCAAGACCGTCGCACATAACGTCTCATGAGACTCATCCTTTACCCGATGCATTGGAGCGCTGTATAATTCTGGGTGCACCCATCCGTAATCATTTAAGTCCAATACATCCATCACATGTTATAGCATGATCTCATATTCATAACTTGCATTCTTAGTCCATAATCCCCCTTTTACATGTTCATATTGATTATGTAAAAGGACTATACTTATTGGTTTCTCCTCATATGGTGACAAGAAAGAAAGAATAATATTCTTGTTCACATGTAAAAAACAACTTGCTTACATAAAATGATAGGTTAGTACATGAGATAACATTTCTTGCATTTAAACCCTTTTAAAAGGTGGTCTTTTCCAAACCATGTTGATACCCTTTTAAAATCCATGGTACCCATTTAATTTTTATGAACCAATTATTTATAATAGACTAAAACACCAACTCAAAGGACCAAAGGTAGCACTTGTGAAACATCTAAAATACAAAACATGGTTTATGGCCTATGAGGTGTTTAATCATAAAATAAATGTTTACACCCATGAGCTCATGCATAGGAGTACATTTATATTTAAACATAAAGAACCATCACACTCTTTACATGAAAAACCTAATTCGAAATACATACAAATTCAGGTAAAGTGACAATTATAATAAAAGAATTTATGTACATTTAGAGTGTGTGTTTGGGATCTTCACACCACAAAACTAGGTTTTATTAAACTCTTTCAACCATAGCATGACTTAAAATAGAAAAAAAAGGTTTAGTGAAACCCTAATTATATCATGTTTATATATCTAAACATACATGAGTTACTAATAAGGTACACAAAAACTTGAGGGACTAGACCCCTTGCATGCAGTTCAGGTTTTTTGAAAACAATACCTAAAAACGAAAGGTCATCCTTCAAAGATCATAACCCGAAAAGGGTTAATTGTGTCCACACACACATATATATGAACATACATATATATTTTAAATTTAAAAGTCTAAATGGATTCATGCGAAATTATAAACATATATACATATGTATATACTCGTGAGGAAAGGGAATTAGTGGGGAAGGGTTCGCATGCTACTTTAACGGCATGGGACCCCTTGCATGTTCTGTGTACTGAAAACATTTTTTTGGAAAACTCTACATATGTTTTTATTTAAAATGATATGAACCTGTATATGCACATATATATATAATATATATACTTGTATAATCTTACATGTTCATAAAATGATCTGAAACCTCCATTTTTCATAAGGCAGAGTAAAACAAAGTTTATATATATATAAAAGAAATGTGTATACAAGAATATATCGTATTATATATATGTATATAAATATATATATACAAGGTGTATATAGGTATATGAAAACACTAGAACCAAAGTAAAACAAAGCCCAAGAGTTTCCCTTACCCCAGTTTGGTTCTCCATGCAGGAAGAGGGAAGCAGATACAGATGGTTCTTAAGGCCTTATATATATATACATATGCATTAAGTGTATATAACAATGTATATTCACCAAAATAGATGAAAATAAAAGGAGAAAATCTCCCTTACCTTCGCTTGGAGAGGAGAAGAAGAGGATGCAGGTGGCAAAGTCGGGTTAGTGGTCGGAGGTCCAAGAAATCCGCAGCAAACCCTCTTCTATTCGGTGCAAACCAGAGCTTAAAAGTAGGGGACTCCTCCTTGCGCGGTGATGTAGACAGGGCATCCGAGGGTCGAGGCGGTGCCAAACCCGTGGAAAGAAGGGGCAGTCAGGTCCACGGCCGGCCTAAGTGAAGAAAAATGATGCCTAACCTATTGGTTCGTTGTGCGAGGAAGAAGAAAATGAAAGCGGGGGAAAACAGAGATTCGAGAAACAAGGGATGACAAAGATTAAACGGGACTGATCGGACGGCCCTGATGCGATGTGGCATTAAAAAAATCCACGGACGACCGCGATGGAGATGAGCTGGATCAGACGATTTGAGAGGGATGCAGTGCTTTAAAAAAACGCGGGCCTCATCGGTTTTGTAAAAAAACAGAGTTTTTGTTTTTTTATTAAACCTATTATAATATCGTTTTTATTATTAACATGCAATTATTGATCAACTTTTATTATTTTAAGGTAAGTCAAAGGTTGTAAATACATATATGCATTAATTTATTTACCTCTATCTATAACATATTATTATTTTCCTTTATTGACTTATATCAACTAATTTTTCTTAACCTATATTTACAAGTGAAGATCTATATACATTAATGCTGTTAATACAATTTTATTGTTTAACATAATTACTAATTATTTTCAAATTTCACAATTAAGAAAGTATTTATGTAAACATTAACATTATGAAACAAGATTTTAAATACAAATAAAACCATAATTTGACATAATTTCAAAACTATTAGTTATAAAAAGATCAAATTATAAACATTTTTATTATTATTGTTACTTATATTTAATTTAAAGGTAAGTATAATACATATAACTTAATGTTTTATGTAACATGTATATATATATATATATATGACCCATGAGTTTACACATATATTTTCGTAGGCAAAAAAAAGTAAATCCCAACCAGATTCAATATTGTTATTCATGTTTATAAATAAAATAAATATTTATTTGCTCAATTTAAAAACGTATATAATTAAACGTGGAAAATAATAAAATTAATTCCCACTGTCTTGCATTATAATAACAGCATTTTCATATAATTCACATTTTGGGAAAACAAATAATAAATTAATTATATTATCATTATTATTGTTATCATTATTTAAACATTTAATCAAATAACATAATTAATATTTTTGAACCTTTTGGGGGGTATTCAACTCTTAGCTTCAATGGTTCTAATTGAAAATTAAAAACATTATAAGATATTGGATCATGGGGGAGCCAACGGCTATAATTATAGTCGTTGGTGTCTAACGGTCGGATAATTGTTCTATAAAACCTGGTCCCAGGGTGTCTAAAACACAAGGTAATTGAAGAAAGAGGAGAAGATGGTTCAAGTCATTCCTTTGGTGCTCAGTACGGCTGCGGTGGCTTCGGCCATCCTTATGTTTGTTTTGATGGATTCCAAAGACCCCTATAGCCTTCTCAGGGTTCTTGTTGTTTTGAGCGGTCTTCCTGTAATTTTAAGCGGCTTTTTAATTGGTATCTTTGGTTAGCTAAGCTTCCCTTTTGATCACAGTGAGTTGCAGTTACCATGATGTTCTTTATTTGAATAAAAGATCCTTTCGTTCATTTTGGTGCGTTTACTCTATTTCATCATTATTTTTTTATATAAAAGATGACTTTTTGCTCGATTATTGGACAGCATAGTAATATAAACTTACCATTACATAAAACACAGTTTATTGGGTTGTTACATTATTTCCCCCTTAAAAGAATTACATCCTCACAATTCTATTCATAAAAAGAGAAAACCGCCAGTCGTACAACATTACCAAAATGGGAGATTTGGCTCGGTTAATGGAATACCCAAGTTGGTAAATTGTTCCTCCGTTTCTCTAGCCCATATGCATCATGAGCAGTAGGTTTTGAATCCCTTCTCATGTGTACTACACACAGGCTTCCATAGGGAGGCTCATGTGGTAAAAAGCTCGAAAATGTCAGAGTGGACAAATTCCCTGATAACCCTTCGAACTACGTCACCCTCGAGGTATTCTAGGGGGATGACGCAATTGAGGAGACTGAGATTTAAGACCTGGAATATAAAGGCTGCCATGAGGTGGCCATCTTGAGCAGCTATGAGGAAGAATGCTCTGGCAGAAACGTTTTGCACCAGAGTAAAACACTGGATGAGGCCATCGTAATATCTACCCCTTCGCCTATGGAAGGGGAGTTGGGCAGTGGTAATGATATTAAAAACACGGTCATTCCCCTGACACGAAAGAAGAATCTCAGGACTGTTTGACAAATCAAGCAGGCATTGGAATGACCCTCGCAGGCGGAGAAAGGATGGATAATCCACCATGCATGTCCAGATCAAAATAACCTGTACTAACTCATCAGGTAGAGATGAGATGTTCGTTTGAATAACCATATGAAAAAAACATTCAAGAGAACTCACTTAACAGTACTGATAAGGTAGAGATAGGAAAGGAAACACGAAATTTTCAATTGCACAAAAGTTTACATAGTGAAGCCTGAGTTTCTTAAACGAACACCACATATAGAAGCAAAGCTCCCTAATTCCACAAACCACACACAGACTGAAAAGATGGGGTTAAACTCATGGGAACACCTATGATGCCTCCTGAGTTTAGCATGAGGGGTATAAAGTTGAGAAACGTCATTATACACCATTTGCCTATAAGACAAACGGGTGGACTCATCTTCTAACACCCCAAAGTCCATCAACTGGCCCCAGAAGCCGTAGTGTAAAATTTGACACAGGTATGCCGCTCGGAGGTCTCCGACAGCAGCAGCTTCTTGAAAGGGGGTTATCAAGCATCGTGCTAAATTCTTCGCTATCCATGAATACTCGGAAGAGTCCCTCATGGTACCTTCCCCGACGTGCATAAGAGGGAAATTGGGTCATCATCATTAGGAGATAATCCATTCCCAGTCCCTTGTGAAGACTAAGCACTCTAGGAGGGTTTGACGCATCATACAGGTGCTTGCATGACATGAGAATATGAGCGTAATTAAGAAAGTTCTCCCGTATAGCTAGAGACACAATGGTGTCTAGGGCCTTAGTGGGAAGTGACAGTAGGTTGGTCGATACGTTTCCATCAGCCATCTGAAAGTTAGAACATAATTACTTAGTCAATCATAGTTATGTATTCATACTACCTGGTTTTCCAGAGTTTCCTGAACCCATCCTCTGATACCAAATGTAAGGACCCCGGTTCCCGGGTGCCCATGGGGCATGATGTACTAAAAATTTTATTACAAAAATTTACAATAATACATCATGTCCAATTACTACAGAAGATCGTGAGGCTCAGGATTCTGGGAAACCATCTTCTTCTAAAAAACTTCATTAATACAAACCCATGCCTGAAAAATTTTAAAACAAAAACGTAGGGTGATCAAAATATGCCTAGTAAGGGGTTTTATAACTTTTAATGTAATTTCTTTCTCAAGATAGTCATTTTGAAAAAAAATAAAACACTTTATTAAAAAAAGGCATTATCTTTTCCTTTAAACATGTAAATCCTACATTCCTAAAAACCTCTTACACCAAAAAGAAGTACTTTCTTAAAATAATCCTCAAAGGAGACATAAATCAGAGAGCGCAAGCATGTGAAGAATAGAGGATGCAAAATTTACAACAAAATTACTTCATCTTAACAGGACTGTGTGCAAATAGAGAAAACATTCATATCAAGATTTATCTACACATAAAATTCTCATAACAACATACCACATGTATTACAGTTCATATCTCATAATCTCATTCTCGTAGTCAAAGGAAATTTCCAACTAGGGGATATCCTGTTAGTTGAACTATCCCCTGGTTGACCATTTATCATCACATGCGGAGGGAATGTATAAGGCCAGACTTTGTCAAGACCTTGTGTCATGACCATAAAACATAACTTAATACGAGTCAAGGCTAATCGCCTACCCCGTTTCCATAGTAGAAAAAGCCAAGGCTAACCGCCAAGACCGTCGCACATAACGTCACATGAGACTCATCCTTTACCCAATGCATTTGAGCGCTGTATAATTCCGGGCACACCTGTATGTAATCATTTAAGTCCAATACATCTGTAACACGTTATAGCATGATCTCATATTCATAACTTGCATTCTTAGTCCATAATCCCCTTTGTACATGTTCATATTGATTATGTAAAAGGATTAGACTTATTGGTTTCTCCTCATATGGTGACAAGAAGGAAAGAATAATATTCTTGTGCATATGTAAAAACAACTTGCTTACATAAAATGATAGGTTAACACTTGAGATAACATTTCTTGCATTTAAACCATTTTAAAAGGTGGAATTTTTCAAACCATGTTGATACCCTTTTAAACTCCATGGTACCCATTTAATTTTTATGCACCGATTATTTATAATAGACAAAAGCACCAACCCAAAGGACCAAAGGCAGCACTTGTGAAACATCTAAAATACAAAACATGGTTTATGGCCTATGACGTGTTTAAGCATAAAAGAAATATTTACACCCATGTGCTCATGCATAGGAGTACCTTTATATTTAAACATAAACAACCATCACACTCTTTACTTGAAAAACCGAATTTGAAATACATACGAATTCAGGTAAAGTGACAATTATAATAAAAGAATTTATGTACATTTAGAGTGTGTGTTTGGGATATGCACACCACAAAACTAGGTTTTATTAAACTCTTTCAACCGTAGCATGAATTAAAATAGAAAAAAAGGTTTAGTGAAACCCTAATTATATCATGTTTATATATCCAAACATACATGAGTTACGAATAAGGTACACAAAAACTTGAGGGACTACACCCCTTGCATGCAGTTTTGGTTTTTTGAAAACAATACCTAAAAAATGAAAGGTCATCATTCAAAGATCATAACCCGAAAAGGGTTGATTGTGTCCACACACACACACGCGCATATATATATATGAAAATACATTTGTATTTTTAATTTGAAAGTCTAAACAGATTCAAGGCGAAATTATAAACATATATACATATGTATATACCCGTGAGGAAAGGGAATTAGTGGGGAAGGGTTCGCATGCTACTTTGACGCCACGAGGCCCCTTTCATGTTCTGTGTACTCAAAACATTTTTTTTTGGAAAACTCTACATAAATTTTTGTTTAAAAAGATATGAAATCGTATATGCATATATATATATATATAATACATATTCTTGTATAATCTTACATGTTCATAAAATGATCTGAAACCTCCATTTTTCATAAGGCAGAGTAAAACAAAGGTTATATACATATAAAAGAAATGTGTATACATGCATATATCGTCTTATATATATGTATATAAATATATATACACAAGGTGTATATAGGTATATGCAAACACCAGAACCAAAGTAAAACAAAGCCCAAGAGTTTCCCTTACCCCGGTTTGGTTCTCCATGTAGAAAGAGGGAAGTATATATTAATGGTTCTTAAGGCCTTATATATATATACACACACACATGCGTGAAGTGTATATAACCGTGTATATTCACTGAAACAGATGAAAATAAAACGAGAAAATCTCCCTTACCTTCGCTTGGAGAGGAGAAGAAGAGGATGCAGGTGGCGAAGTCGGATTAGTGGTCGGAGGTCCATGAAATCCGCAGCAAACCCTCTTCTCTTCAGTGAAACCCGGAGCTTAAAAGTAGGGGACTCCTCCTTGCGTGGTGATGTAGACGGGGCATCCAAGGGCCGAGGCGGTGCCAAACCCATGGAAAGAAGGGGCAGTCGGATCCACGACCGACCTAAGTGAAGAAAAATGATGCCTAACCTATTGGTTCGTCACACGAGGAAGAAGAAAAAGAAAGCGGGGGAAAACAGAGATCCGAGAAACAAGGGACGACCAAGATTAAACGGGACTGATCGGATGACCCTGACGCGATGCCGCATTAAAAAAATCCACGGACGGCCGTGATGGAGATGAGCTGGATCGAACGGTTCGAGAGGGATGCAGTGCTTTAAAAAAACGCGGGCCTCATCAGTTTTGTAAAAAAAACAAAGTCGTTTTTTTATTAAACCTATTATAATACCGTTTTTATTAATAACATGCAATTATTGATCAACTTTTATTATTTTAAGGTAAGTCAAAGGTTGTAAATACATATATGCGTTAATTTATTTTCCTATATCTATAACATATTATGATTTTCCTTTATTGACTTATATCAACCTATTTATCTTAACCTCTATTTACAAGTAAAGATCTATATACATTAATGTTGTTAATACAATTTGATTGTGTAACATAATTACTAATTATTTTCAAATTTCACAATTAATAAAGTATTTATGTAAACATTAAAATTATGAAACAAGATTTTTAATATAAATAAAACCATAATTTGACATAATTTTAAAACTGTTAATTATAAAAAGATAAAATTATAAACATTTACATTATTATTATTACTTATATTAAATTTAGAGGTAAGTATAATACATTTAAATTAAAGTTTGATGTAACATATATATATATATATGACCCATGAGTTTACACATATATTTTCGTAGACTAAAAAAAGTAAATCCCAACCAGATTCATTATAGTTATTCATGTTTTTCAATAAAATAAAAAAATATTTGATCAAGTTAAAAACATGTATAATTAATAGTGGAAAATAATAATATTAATTCCTACTGTCTTGCATTATAATAACAACATTCTCATATAATTTACATTCTGGGAAAACAAACAATAAATTAATTATATTATCATTATTATTATTTTCATTCTTTAAACATTAAGGAAAATAACATAATTAATCTTTTTGAACCTTTTGAGGAGTATTCAACTCTTATCTTCAACGGTTCTAATTGAAAATTAAAAACATTATAAGATACTGGATCATGGGGGATCCAACGGCTATAATTATAGCCGTTGGTGTCTAATGGTCGGATAGGTGTTCTATAAAACCTGGTCTCGGGGTGTCCTAAACTCACGGTAATTAAAGAAAGAGGAGAAGATGGTTCAAGTAATTCCTTTGGTGCTCAGTACGGCTGCGGTGGCTTCGGCCATCCTTATGTTTGTTTTGATGGATTCCAAATACCCTTATCTCCTTCTCGGGGTTCTTGTTGTTTTGAGCGGTCTTCCTGTAATTTTAATCGGGTTTTTAATTGGTATATTTGGTTAGCTAAGCTTCCCGTTTGATCACAGTGAGTTGTAGTTACCATGGTGTTCCTTATTTGAATAAAAGAGCCTTTCGTTCATTTTGGTGCGTTTACTCTATTTCATCATCATTGTTATTTTTTTATATAAAAGATGACTGTTTGCTTGATTAATGTATGACATAGTAATATAAACTTACCATTACATAAAAAACAGTTTCTTGGGTTGTTACATTATTTTCTCCTTCAAAGAGTTGTGTCCTCGCAATTATATTCATAAAAAGAGAAAACCCCCAGTCGTACAACATTACCAAAATGGGAGATTTGGCTCGGTTAATGTAATACCCAAGTTGGTACATAGTTCCTCCGTTTCTCTAGCCCAGATTCACCTTGAGCAGTATGTTTTTAATCCCTGCTCATGTGTACTACACACAGGCTTCCATAGGGAGGCTCGTGCGGTAAAAAGCTCAGAAATGTCAGAGTGGAAAAATTCCCTGATAACCCTCCGAACTACGTCACACTCGAGGTATTCGATGGGGATGATTCGATTGAGGAGACTGAGATTTAACACCTGGAACATAAAGGCTGCCTTGAGGTGGCCATCTTGAGCAGCTATGAGGAAGCATGCTCTGGCAGAAAAGTTTTGCGCCAGAGTAAAACAGTGGAAGAGGCCTTCGTAGTATCCCCCCCCCCTTCGCCTATGGCAGGGGAGTTGGGTAGTGACAATGAGATGAAAAACATTGTCATTCCCCTGACACGAACGAAGAATATTAGGACTGTTCGACAAATCAAGCAGGAGTTGGAAAGACCCTCGCAGGCGGAGAAAGGATGGATAAGCCACCATGCATGTTCGGATCAAAATAACCTCTACTAACTCATCTGGCTAAGATGAGATGTTCGTTTGACCAACCATCTGAAAAAAAAAATTCAAGAGAACTCACTTAACTGTACTGATAAGGTAGATATAGGAAAGGAAACATGAAATTTTCAATTGCACAAAAGTTTACATAGTGAATCCTAAGTTTAATAAACGAACACCACATAGGGAAGCAAAGCTCCCTAATTCCACAAACCACACACATGTTGAACAGACGAGGTTAAACTCATGGGAACACCTATGACACCTCCTGAGTTTAGCATGAGGGGTATGAAGTTGAGAAATGTAATTATACACATGTTTCCTATAAGAAAAACGGGTGGACTCATCTTATAACACCCCAAAGTCCATCAACTGGCCCCAGAAGACGAAGTGCAAAATCTGACATAGGTAGACTGCTCGGAGGTCTCTGGCAGCAGTAGATTCTTGAAAGGGGTTATCAAGCACTATGCCAAATTCTTCACTAGCCATGAACACTTGTAAGAGTCCCTCGTGGTACCTTTCCCATCGTGCATAAGAGGAAAATTGGGTCATCATAATTAGGAGATAATCCATTCCCAATCCCCGGTGAAGACTAAGCACCCTAGGCGAGTTTGACACATCATACATGTGCTTGCATGAAATGTGAATATATACGTAATTAAGAAAGTTTATCGGCTAGCTAGAGACACAATGGTCTCTAGGGACTCAGTGGGATGTGAAAGTAGGTTGGTCAATACGTTTCCATCAGCCATATGAAATTTACAACATAATTACTTAGTCAATCGTAGTTATGTATTCATACTACCTGGTTTTCCAGAGTTTCCTGAACCCATCCTCTGATACCAACTGTAAGGACCCCGATTCCCAGGTGCCCATGGGGCATGATGTACTAAAAATTTTATTACAATCATTTACAATAATACATCATGTCCTATTACTACAGAAGATCGCGAGGCTCAAGATTCTGGGAAACCAGCTGCTTTTGAAAAACATCATTAGTACAAACCCATGCCTGAAAATTTTTAAAACAAAAACGTAGGGTGAGAAAAATATGCCCAGTAAAGGGTTTTAAAACTTTTAAAGTAATTTCTTTCTCAAGATAGTCATTTTAAAAACAATAAAACACTTTATTAAAACAAGGGACTATATTTTCCTTTAAAAATGTAAATCCTACCTTCCTGAAAACCTCTTACACCGAAAAGAAGTACTTTATTAAAATAAACCTCAAAGGAGACATAAATCAGAGAGCGCAATCATGTGAAGAATAGATGATGCAAAATTTATAACAAAATTACTTCAGCTTAAAAGGAGTATGTGCAAAAAGGGAAAACATTCATATCAAGATTTATCTGCACATAAAATTCTCATAACAACATACCACATGTTTTACAGTTCATATCTCATAATCTCATTCTCGTAGTTAAAGGAAATTTCCAACTAGGGGATATCCTGTTAGTTGAACTATCCCCTGGTTGACCATTTATCATCACATGCGGAGGGAATGTATAATGCCAGACTTTGTCAAGACCTTGTGTCATGACCATAAAACATAACTTAATACGGGTCAAGGCTAACTGCCTACCCCGTTTCCATAGTAGCACAAGCCAAGGATAACCGCCAAGATTTTCACACATAACGTCTCATGAGACTCATCCTTTACCCAATGCATTGGAGAACTGTATAATTCCGGGCGCATTCGTCCCTAAGCATTTAAGTCCAATACGTCCCTCACATGTTATAACATGATCTCATATTCATAACTCTCATTCTTAGTCCATAATACCCTTTGTACATGTTTATATTGATTATGTAAAAGGATTAGACTTATTGGTTTCTACTCATATGGTTACAAGAAGGAAAGAATAATATTCTTGTGCACATGTAAAAACAACTTGATTACATAAAACGATAGGTTAGCACATGAGATAACATTTCTTGCATTTAAACCCTTTTAAAAGGTGGCCTTTTCCAAACCATGTTGATATCCTTTTAAACTCCATGGTACCCATTTAATTTTTATGCACCGATTATTTATAATAGACTAAAGCACCAACCCGAAGGACCAAAGGCAGTGCTTGTGAAACATCTAAAATACAAAACATGGTTTATGGCCTATGAGGTGTTTGAGCATAAAAGTAATATTTACACCCATGAGCTCATGCATAAGAATATATTTATATTTAAACATAAAAAACCATCACACTCTTTACTTGAAAAACCTTATTTTAAATACATACTAATTCAGGTAAAGTGACAATTATAATAAAAGAATTTATGTACATTTAGAGTGTGTGTTTGGGATCTGCACACCAAAAAACTAGGTTTTATTAAACTCTTTCAACCGTAGCATGACTTAAAATAGAAAAAAAGGTTTAGTGAAACCCTAATTATATCATGTTTATATATCCAAACATACATGAGTTACAAATAAGGTACACAAAAACTTGAGGGACTAGACCCCTTGCATGCAGTTCATGTTTTTTGAAAAAAATACCTAAATGCGAAAGGTCCTCCTTCAAAGATCATAACCCGAAAAGGGTTGATTGTGTCCACATATATATATATATATATGAACATACATATATATTTTTAATTTGAAATTCTAAACGGATTCAAGGTGAAATTATAAACATATATACATATGTATATACCTGTGAGGAAAGGGAATTAGTGGGGAAGGGTTCGCATGCTACTTTGACGGCACGAGGCCCCTTGCATGTTCTGTGTAGTCAAAACATTTTTTTTAGAAAACTCTACATACGTTTTTGTTTAAAAAGATATGAACCCGTATATGCACATATATATAATACATATACTTGTATAATCTTACATGTTCGTAAAATGATCCGAAACCTCCATTTTTCATACAGCAGAGTAAAACAAAGGTTATATACATATAAAAGAAATGTGTATACATGCATATATCTTCTTATATATATGAATATAAATATATATATACAAGGTTTATATAGGTATATTCAAACACCAGAACCGATGTAAAACAAAGCCCAAGAGTTTCCCTTACCCCCGTTTGGTTCTCCATGCTGGAAGAGGGAAGTAGATATGAATGGTTCTTAAGGCCTTATATATATATACAGATGCATGAAGTGTATATAACTGTGTATATTCATCGAAACAGATGAAAATAAAATGAGAAAATCTACCTTACCTTCGCTTGGAGAGGAGAAGAAGAGGATGCAGGTGGCGAAGTCGGGTTAGTGGTCGGAGGTCCAAGAAATCCGCAGCAAACCCTCTTCTCTTTGGTGCCAACCAGAGCATAAAAGTAGGGGACTCCTCCTTTCGCGGTGATGTAGACGGGGAATCTGAGGGCTGAGGCGGTGCCAAACCCATAGAAAGAAGGGGTAGTCAGGTCCATAACCGACCTAAGGGAAGAAAAACGATGCCTAACCTACTGGTTCATCACATGAGGAAGAAGAAAACGAAAGCGGTGGAAAACAGAGATCCGAGAAGCAAGGGACGACTATGATTAAACAGGACTGATCAGACGGCCTTGACGCGATGCGACATTAAAAAAATCCACGGACGACCGTGATGGAGATGAGCTAGATCGGATGGTTTGAGAGGGATGCAGTGCTTTAAAAAAACACGGGCCTCATCGGTTTTGTAAAAAAAAATTCGTTGTTTTTTTATTAAACCTATTATAATATCGTTTTTATTATTAACATGCAATTATTGATCAACTTTTATTATTTTAAGGTAAGTCAAAGGTTGTAAATACATATATGTGTTAATTTATTTACCTCTATCTATAACATATTATTATTTTCCTTTATTGACTTATATCAACCTATTTATCTTAACCTCTATTTACAAGTAAAGATCTATATACATTAATGTTGTTAATACAATTTGATTGTTTATCATAATTACTAATTATTTTCAAATTTCACAATTAAGAAAGTTTTTATGTAAACATTAACATTATGAAACGAGATTTGTAATATAAATAAAACCATAATTTGACATAATTTCAAAACTGTTAATTATAAAAAGGTCAACTTATAAACATTAGCATTATTATTGTTACTTATATTTAATTTAGAGGTAAGTATAATACATTTAACTTAAAGTTTTATGTAACACACACACACACACACACACACACATATATATATATATGACCCATGAGTTTACACATATATTTTCGTAGACTAAAAAAAGTAAATCCCAACCAGATTCATTATAGTTATTCATGTTTTTAAATAAAATAATTATTTATTTTCACAAGTTAAAAACGTGTATAATTAATAGTGGAAAATAATAATATTAATTCCCACTATATTGCATTAAAATAATAGCATTCTCATATAATTTACATTTTGGGACAACAAACAATAAATTAATTATATTTTCATTATTATTGTTGTCATTATTTAAACATTAAAAAAATAACATAATTAATCTTTTTGAACCTTTTAGGGGGTATTTAACTCTTAGCTTCAACGGTTCTAATTGAAAATTAAAAATATTATAAGATATTGGATCATGGGAGAGCCAACAGCTATAATTATAGTCGTTGGTGTCTAACGGTCAGATAGGTGTTCTATAAAACTTGGTCCCGAGGTGTCCTAAACTCAAGGTAATTGAAGAAAGAGGAGAAGATGGTTCAAGTCATTCCTTTGGTGCTCAGTACAGCTGTGGTGGCTTCGGCCATCCTTATGTTTGTTTTGATGGATGCCAAAGACCCTTATCGCCTTCTCGGGGTTCTTGTTGTTTTGAGCGGTCTTCCTGTAATTTTAATCGAGTTTTTAATTGGTATCATTGGTTAGCTAAGCTTCCCCTTTGATCATAGTGAGTTGTAGTTACCTTGGTGTTCCTTATTTGAATAATAGAGCCTTTCGTTCATTTTGGTGCGTTTACTCTATTTCATTATTATTATTATTATTTTTATGTAAAATATGACTATTTGCTTAATTAATGGACTACATTGTAATATAAACTTACCATTACATAAAACATAGTTTCTTGGGTTGTTACAGAGCCATTTTGTATGTGATGATAAATGATTTTCCTACTTATTAAAATATTTTAGGATATAGAATTAATGGAACTCAAGTGTGTCCCATTTGTGAACAAGGTACACAATCAATTTGGTTAAAACATTCATCAAAGACTGTGTTTCTAAGACATTATAGGTTTCTACCCTAATGACATAAGTACTGATCTTGAATGACATCATTCGATGGGAGTTCATAAGAATGTTCAACACCATCTCCACCAATAAGTGATCAACTGTTTGAGAAAGAAAAAATATCTGGACACTACTTTTAGTAAACCTTTTTCAAAAAACCATTTGAAAGCTGGTTGAAAAAAGAGATCATTTTTTTTAATTACCATATTGGAATTGTTTATATGTCTGACATTTTGTTGATATTACGTATGTTGAAAAAAATGTATTTGATAGTGTCATTGTCACATTACTAAATAAAATTGGAAAAAAGGATGGAATTAAGGATAGGTTGGACATGATTGACATGGGAATATGGGAAGATTTGGCACTAGTGAAGGGTGAAAATAAACTTTTCTTCCTCCAGCTGCTTACACTCTTCCCAGGCAGAAGAGATATTAGTTTTGTAATTTCATGAATAATGTAAATTTTCCAAAGGGGTATTCATCGAATATCAAGAATATTTTTCCAATGATCAATTTAATGTTAAAGGTTCTGAAATCACATTACTGTCTTGTTTTGATGAAAGATATAATTCCTGTAGATTTATGTTACATCCCCCCTATAATATCTATCATACATTAACAAATATCTGTTTCTTTTTAAAAGTTACATGCAACAAAGTTATAAACCTGATGAAATTTCCAACTATGTATATAAGGAAATTTCCATCATATTATGTGAATTGGAAATGTTCTTCCTATTGAAATTATTTGATATGATGGTTCACTTTATGATTCACTTAGTGAGAAAGATTTGACTATGTGTTCCTATACATTATAGATGGACGTACCCCATTGAACTATACATGAATATTTTGAAAGGGTATATAAAAAATTGATGTTGGACAAAGGGTTTTATTATTTATTGATATATTCTTAATGAAGCCATTGAATTCTATATCGAATAACTATCTGGTGTGGAAAACATTAGTATGGAAAAATATCATCACAGAGGGAAACTTGTGGTTGATGTAATTTCTAGAATAGATGTTGTCACAATCAATATTATAGATCAGGAGTAGGCCCGCCTTTATGTTTTGTATAACAATTTAAAGGTTTCCCTATGTGTTAAAACCCAAAAATAAATTATTAGGCATTTTAATCCACCAAAGGATGGAATATGGATATCAAATACACATAATTAATAGTTTATAAGATGGTTTCAAGACTATATTTTTAAGGAGTAGAATGAAAAGCCTGATTCAATTTCAGAACGAATTCAATGGCTAGACAGAGGACCAAATGTGCATGTATTATCTTATAATGTTTATGTAATTAATGGTTATATATTCTATACAAGTGAACATGATAAAGGAAGTACCATGTAAAATAGTGGAGTTGCACTTGTGGATGAAGCGATGCATGAATCTGGTAACAAGGAAATAAATACAATTTAGGTGAATATGTTATACTTTGGCATCATTAAACAAATATGGGGGTTGGATTATATAATATTACAAGTGCCAATTTTTCAGTGAAAGTGGGTTGATAACAGGAGTGTTGTTAAAATAGATGAATCGGGATTCATGAAAGTGGATTTTATTAAGGAAGGGTAGAAGGATGAACCATTTATAATGGCATCATAAGAAGTACAAATATTTTACATTCTAGATCCTCTAAGAAAAAAGTGGTATGTTATTCTGTTATTGGCCAAAACCACTAAAGGGTTAGATGAAAATTCAACTGAGGATAACCCTTTCATTGGGATTTTTCAATCATTTCATAATAGTCCCAATGTAGACATGTTCTTTTATTTTAGAGGAGGCCACAATGAAGGGATTTGGATACTCAATAGAGGGGTCAAATCCCTTCGAACTTTTAAAAAATAGAGTTCAATAGTTTGGTTATATATATTTTCATATAAATTTTTACCTCATGTTATTATATATTCACTATTGCATTTATATAATCTAAATTAAATGTTTAACCAATTCTTTAGATAATGAATTTTTCACATGCTGATGCTCCCAGTCCTGAGGAACAAAAGGTTTCTCAACTTGTTGCTACTCCAAGTGTAAAGGAATAACAAACTTTTACACATGCCAATGCTACCAATCCATAAGAACAACATATTGATAATGTTGAACCCAAGGAAATGGTAGAGGGTGAATAACTAATGTTGTAAAAAAAATAGGAGCACCGTAGCGTGACAGTGTTAGAAAAAATTATTAAAGTGAAATTAAAAGGTATCAAATTCAAGGTCGAATAGAATTCACATGACCATCCTGTTAACTGAAAAAAGACATGTTTACTAGTTTCATTGGACTCGTCACTCAAAAACACTTTCCAATTGACATAGATTTGTGGAACCATGTTGTTCCCCCACTCAAGACACTAATTTGGGAAGATATTTGAGTAACATTATGATATCTTTTCTTTATTTTACTAAAAAAATAATAATGAAACATTGAATTACTCTTCATTATCCCTTTCAAAGTGAATTTATATTAAATGAATCCCATAAGAAATTTGTATTAATAATTTCTGGAAATAATCACAGAGGATTTCACATGATTCTAACAAAATTTCATCCCAAAGATATTTAAGGAAAAATAAACCCACACCCACTGCATATGTATGCACACCTGATAATACAAGAAGCATGGGATGCATTTACTAGTTGTCACGAGGAGATAAATTTTTAGGTACATTATGGATGGTAATACATTGTTTAACAATATGTGTATTAATCACTTTGATTAAGAATTTTTTATTTATGAAATATAAAATGAGTGATGAAAATAAGGAACGAGAAGAAAAACCAATGTAACCCTACCGTAAATCAAGGATGGCGTATACATCATTTGAAAAAAAATTGGCATGTATTTTAAATCTATAAAAATACTTTTATGTGATATGAAACAATAAAATAATAATGTTCCTATATTTATATGTAGATTTATGAACCTAAATTCAAAGCCACTTCCATCATACATCATGTGCTATGGAAATAGGCACATGTAAATAATGATGGGATACAAATAGAAGAAAACACACAAAAAAGTGTTGTAAGTATATGCAAGTATGAAATAATAAAAACTAGTTTTTCTTTAAATAACTATTACATAATAATGATTACTTATTTTCCAATATTTTATATCCAAATTAGACACAGGAATCATCAAAACCTATACCAGATGAACACCTACCATCGATGGCCCTAAAGCAGCCATAATAGTATGGCCGTGTCAGAGGAGTGGGTTTTGGGGTGACACCCCAAACATATTTTGAGAAAAGAAAAGATTAGGGGGATAAATATAAATAAATGGAAGATATGAACAAAATATTAAATTCCCTTGAAGAAAAATTTCATTAGAATTATGAGTTGCTAGAAAATGTTATGGGGGGAAATCAAAGAGAAGAAAAAACTGAAAAACAACCACTACATGAAGATCCCACCCCACCCCCACCATATTTGAGGCAAGACATTCCCCTCAAAGAGTTACCTTAGATGAGGTAATCAATATTCTCATATTTTTTTTTGTGAAATGTGAATCAGATAGACATTGGTACCTTTTTTATTATGATATTATATAGGGTAAAACTGACTATGATTTATATCTATCAACTCCCATGCATTGCCTTTTTGTGAGGGATACATTATTCAACATCCAAGAAGACAATCTATACAACAGACCACTTTTAATAGGTCATGATAGAGTGGGGATTACTATTTCTCATGAGCCAAGCACTGAGATACCTATTCCACTTGATTACATATATATTTATATGGTTAATAAAGCTATTGGAACATTCACAGCATGGCTATCAGATCTTGTAAAAAAACTTATTGACAATGAGGTATTAATTTCTAATTTATTTTTCATGCTAAACCTTTAACAATTAATGAAAAAGGTATGAACCGTTGGATGTAATTATATATGGAAAAAAGGGAAGGGGTGAAATGAAAGGTCAAATAAAATATATCTAAATAATCAATAAACCGATTGAAAAGATCTTCAAAAGGTAATTTTACCCCACCCGTTCAATATCCGCATTTACTAACATTGAAGGTTCACGCAGATACACAGTTACAAAGTGGTAGTAATAGCATAGTTTATTTTTAAGAAAAAATGTGTAGATATGAATTTATATAATTAATTTCTCTTGAGAATGTAAATGAAATCATCAACTATGAATGGATAGAAGTATCTTTTGTAAATTTATACATGCGGTGTGTTTTCATGATTTTTTTTGAATAGATGATCTAGTATCTTAATTATGACAAAATAAAATTCATATTTTTTGCATGCATATATATAAATACCAAATTTAAGGGATTAAACCATGAACATAAATACGGACTCATTAGTTCTCACGTCACTTCTACTGACCAAACCAAAATGGATTCAGTTTAAATTACTGCAATAGTGGTAAAACTGTCCAAATAATTTGAAAGAAAACTTACGAATGATATAATATTATAAATATCAATGATTTTGGGGTAAACCAATACAATTTAATCATATAAAATATATTTCAATTCCTTTTATTACTTATTACCTTTTGTTTTTAGGAAAGATTTTGTACTTATTGTGGTCAATTTGGATACTCTAAAGATTTATTTCCTGGATTCACTACATGGATATCCAAGAAACTGAACACATGTGATGGCTTTTTTGAATTTGTAATACACTAAATAGTACATTTTAAAACTAAAATTCAAGTTATATATTCTATATTATGTTTTTAATGAGAATTATATTATGATATAGTGGTGTTTAAATATCATGAGAATCATGGCATGAGGACAACCCATGCATAAAATGAGCTCGTAAACTTCTACAAGTGGATAAGTATCATGGTAAATATAATAATATTTCATCATCAAAACACATATCAAAACAAATTACATATTTTTATAAATGTTTATGAATTTTCTCAAATAAAAAATGGAAAATATTATGGTTTTCATGTTTTTTAATTTATGAGATATATCATATACCATCAACAAACTAGCATCCCCAAAGATGTATTTTCAAATATAATTACTATTTAAGTTAAAATAGTACTACTATTACTATAGAAAATCCTCATATTCACAAGGTAAAATAGATTTTTTTAGAAACGAATGGGCAACAAACCTGATGGAAGAATGCATACATATATAAAAAGTTGAAACTTCCTACTTTTTATTTAGTTAATTTTCTCATAATTTTATCTACGTTTTAATTTAATTTCCTCATTATATCTATCTAATACTTATGTTTTTAATTTTCATAGAGATCATAAAGAAATTACTTCTTCAACAAGGATGATTCACTCATGTACTATGATCATGCACTCAATCTGAAACATGGTGTACCCAATATGACTCAAATTACATGGTTTCAGTTTAAAATTAACATTTTATTAATGAATTGTTTTAAATTTATGTTTAATTTATTTCTTTATAGTATCACTAATATAATAATTGTTTTCTTATATAAGTGGAATATTTTTCCCGGGTTGGTGTGGTTTGTTTGAAGCTTCTCATGATCATGCGAGATTTGACTTCACGGTTGGAACTGGGATAATCACTACAAGGAAATGGGTCAAGAATTTATACAACCATCATGAAAAGGTGAATTCTTAATACTTATTTAATTAATTTTTTCATCATTTTATCTACTATTTTTAAGTTAATTTATTTATCATTTTTATGAAATACTTATTTATATTTTTTTCATAGATCTTTTTGGAAGTTATATTTTTCTTTCAACTATCTGCAACAAGCTAGAAAAGATAGAACATATTAATTTATAATGGAAGATGAAACCCCATTCTTTATGAAACATACGTTTTTAGGGATAATTGGTCTTCTCTTCCATCAGAATGGAACATGTTATCTCTTTTCTATATTTTTTGAAAGAAAAACACATATCACATACTCAATCAGCATAACCTAAATCTGATACACAATTTGATCAGTATGACTCTAGCTATATGTTTTTAGTTTATAATTTATATTTTAGTTCAAAACACACATCACATACTAAAGTGTGTGTTTTAATTTAAAATTGACATTAATTTTAGTAGAAAGAACAAGTGACATACTGAAAACCTAGAAAATGCATTCATATTGTTTTAATACTTTAGGAAAATTATCCTTAAGTCATTTTTATGTTTAGGAATCAACCCCACATAAATTTGATGAACAATGTGATTGGTATAACTCTAAGTGTGTATTTTTATTTAAAATTGACATTAATTTTTGTAAAAAGAAGAAGTGGCATACTAAAAACTAAAAAAACATTCAGATTGTTTGGATACTTTACAAAAATGGTCCATAAGTCATTTATGACATGTAGAAATCAACCAAACCTCAATCCGATGAATGGTGTGACCGATATGACCACAAGTGTGTCTTTTTATTTAAAATTGAAGTTGATTTTATTAAAAAGAGAAATGATGTAATCAAAACTAAGAAAAAACACATTAATTGTTTTTGATACTTAGACAACTATACATAGTTCATTTTTGATTTTTAGGAATCAATTGAACCTCAATATAACCCATGGTGTGACCGATATGACTCCAAGTGTCCGTTATTAGTTTAAAATTGAAATTTTAGTGCAAAAATTGTGTCACTCACTAAAATCCAAGAAAATGTGCTTTGATCATTTTGATAATTTATAAAAATGACTCATAGGTTAGTTATGATGTATATGAAGTATTCTCACATCAAAATGACACAAAATGTGACCGGTATGGAATGAAGTATGAGTTTCTAGTTTTAAATGAAATTTTAGTAAAAAAAATAAGTGACATATTCAAAACCAATAAAACACATTCAGATTATTTTGATACTTTATTAAAATATTCCATAATTCATTTTTTATGTGTAGGAATTAACCTCACCTTAATCAAACTCACAGTGTGACCGATATGACTCAAAGTGTGTCTTTTTATTTAAAATTGATATTAATTTTAGTAAAAAGTACAAGCAACATACTAAAAGATGAGAAAACAAATTTGTATTGTTTTGATACTTTAGAAAAATGATCTATAATTCATTTTTTACATGTTGTAATCAATTCCACATCAATCCAAAAAATAGTGTGACCGATATAACTCAAAGTGTGTATTTTATTTAAAATTGAGATTAATTTTAGTAAAAAGATTAGGTGTAATGTTGAAAACTAATAAAACACATTCCTATTGTTTTAATACTTTAGTAAAATGATACATACATCATTTTTTACATGTAAGATTCATCAAAACCATAATCTGACATATGAAGTGACCGATATGACTCCAAGTGTGCCTTTTTATTTAAAATTGACATTAATTTTAGTAAAAAGAACGAGTGACATATTGAAAACCCATAGAATGAATTCATATTGTTTTTATACTTTAGTAAAATGATCCATAAGTTGGTTTTGACGTGTAGGACTCAACATCACTTTAATCCTTTGAATAGTGTGACTGGCATGACTCAAAGTTCATACTATCATTTTAAAATTGACATTTTAGTTCAAAACGTGTGTCACTCACTGAAAACCAATAAAATACATTTTGATTATCTTGATAATTTATTAAAATTATTCATAAGTCATTTTTGATGTACATGAAGTAGTCTCATGTCCAACCAACACACTATGTGGTCACTATGACTCAAAGCACATGTTTCCATTTTTAAATGACATTTAGTAAAAAAAAGTGACATACTCAAAATTGAGAAAAATAATTTGGATTATTTTGATACTTTAGGAAAATGATTAATTAGTCATTTTTGATGTTTATTAATCATTCGTACCTCAATACGACTCACGGTGTGATCGATATGACTCAAAGTGTGTTTTTTATTTAAAATTGTCATTATTTTTAGTAAAAAGAACAAGTGGAATACTAAAAACTAATAAAATGCATTAAGATTGTTTTGATAATTTAGAAAAAACTCTTTAAGTCATTTTTGATGCGTAGGAATCAACCCCACCTTAATATGATGCATAATGTAACTGGTATAACTCAAAGTACATCTTTTAATTTAAAATTAACACTAATTTTAGTAAAAAGAACCGGTGACATGTTAAAAACTAAGAAAAAAAATTCATATTATATTTATACTTTCGGTCAATGATCCATAAGTAATTTTTGACATCTAGGAATCATCCTAACCTCAATCAGACACAAAGTGTAACCGATGTGACTCTAAGTGAATCTTTTTATTTAAAATTGACCTTAATTTTAGTAAAAGGAACAAGTGAAATATTGAAAAACAAGAAAAATCATTTATATTATTTTGATACTTTAGGAAAATGATCCATAAGTCATTTTTGATGTGTAAAAATCAATTAAACCTCAATCCAATACATTGTGTAACCCGTATGACCCAAAGTGTCCATTATTATTTTAAAATTTACATTTTATTTCAAAATGTGTGTCACTAACTAAAAACCCATAAAAAATTATATGGTTGTCTTGATAATTTAGGAAAAATATTCATAAGTCATTTTTGATGCATAGGAGGTAGTATCACATCAAAGTGATACATGATGTGACCAATATGACAAAAAGTGTATGTTTCCAATTTAAAATGACATTTTAGTAAAAAAAAGTGAGAAACTCAAAACCGATAAAATGCATTTTTATTGTTTAAAAAATTTAGTAAAATGATCCATAAATCATTTGTGATGTGTAGGAATCAGCTGCACCACAATCCAATGCATGGTGTGACCGATATGACTCAAAGTGTGTCTTTTTATTTTAAATTGACATTAATTTTAATAAAAAGAACAAGTGGAATACTAAAAGAAAATAAAACACATTCGTATTGTTCTGATAATTTAATAAAATGATCTATAAGTCATTTGTAGTGTTTAAGAATTAACCCCACTTCAATCTAATGCAAAGTGTGACTAATATAACTATAAGTGTGTCCTTTTCTTTAAAATTTACATTTTATTAATTTATTCTTTCATATTTATGTTTAATTTATTTACTTATAGTATTTCTAACATAAGATTTGTTTTCATATAAATGTGAATTATTTTTCTCATATTGGGGTGGTTTGTTCAGAAATTGATATCATGGTCGAGATTTTTTGAGAGGGGGTCACAATGTGCCAAAAATGATCAAACATTAATGTTTTTAAATGTTTATGTATAGTAATTACAAACATAATTATATAATTTTTTTTGAAATATATTTAGTATTTTTTTTATTTTTGATATAAAATTTATTTCAATTTATTTTTTGTATTTTCATAGGTGTATTTTCATACAGGTTAGAGGCTGTTGCAGTGTGCTGTTATTCAAACAACACATTGCAGTAGGTGGGCCTTTATTAATTCTATTTCTAGAGATGATAAAGGACCACCTTTATCATCACTAATGAAAGTGAGGATAAAGAGGGGACTTTATCAAAACTATACTTGAAATGATAAATGGGGGATTTATCGGAGCATATTTTAGTATTGATAAAGGCACCCCCTCCCTTAATGGCACTGAGGTCAACAATAATTTTAGCACTATTTAAGCCATTGCTGTTAAAGGGATGATTTTTAGTAGTGTGACTCAATATGCTTAAATATTTATACAAAATTAATAATTATTATTTATTCGATCCCTCACAACTATGTATGTAATTAAATTAAATAAAATTAATACATTTTTAATCCATTACAAGCTCAACTTGAGATTGTTTTGTGTTCATGCTCCACCACATGTTCTATTTGTGCTATGGATTCCTTGATAAGGTTCCACCCTCACATTATATCATATATTGGATATGTTTTGATAAAATTTTATGTGAATGGAACAAATATATTTTATCCAATCAGAAGTTTTAGGCCATGGAATAAATACAAAAAAATGGAAAAAATTGGCACACATTTATCACCACTTTTTTGGAAAAGTATAGGATTTTTTTCACACATTTATTGTCACCTTTTAAAAACCAAATATAGTGGTAAAAAAAATGTTCAAAATTTCTCATCCAACTCCTCACTAACACCCAATTCAAATATTTATATTCGACCATCTCATGAAAAAACCTCTCAATTTGATGAATGCTTCGAATGACATTTATATCTATATCTGAAGACACAAAATCCATGATAATCAATGCTACTTTTTATCAATGATATCTAAAAGCACTGATAAAGGGGGAACATTTATTGACACTAACTAAAAGCATTGATAAAGGGTATGTTTATCATCACTAAGAAAATCACTAATAAAGGCACACCATTAATCAGTACTTTTTGTTAGTAGTGATAAAGAGAACCTTTGTTAGTGCTTTATTTAGCACCGATGGAAGATATATTTCATAAAAAATAAAACATAAAAAATAATATATTAATATATAAATATATTTTTATTGATATAAATGTAATATATTTTATCAAATATGATTTATATATGACTAAATATACATTCACACTCGACATAAAATATATTTAGTGAAAAAATGTCATATAAAATAATTAGAAAAAATTCTATATTAATAAAAAAATTATTTAATATAGAAATATATTGATATATATAAATATATATATTGATTTAAAATTATTTATATAATATAAAAAAATGTATTTACACTTAATATGTCATATAATTAGTGAAAACGCTTTTATAAGTTTATTAAAAATTAATATTTATCAAAAATATTAATTAATTGATAGTAATAGACATTTAATAACATTTTTCAGCAATGTAAATTGTTTTTTCAATTTGATATATATATATATATATGTAAAATAATAAATATTTAATTATTAATTAAAAATATTTTCTAAATATGTAATTATAGTTAATATATCGTACAATAATTTCTCCATATATATATATGAAATTAATTCAAATTTATAGAGAAAAATATACACTAATAATAAATTATTAATTTTATCATTTTAGATTTATATTTTATATTATTTAATATTTAATATATTATGTTTTTAATTATTAAATTTTATTCATTGTTATATTTTTATTTAATATATATATATATATGTATGTATATATATTATAATTTATTCATTTATTATTATTTTTTCATTAATAATTTTTTTAATAATTTTTTAATTTATTCATTTTTAATTTCTATTTGTATAATATTATTTTTTAATTTTATTCATTTTTAATATTTATGTATAGGAGTTGGGGGCTTACCCGAGTTATAAAAGCTCCCCATAATCACGCAGCAGACTCGGGTTCATGTTCTGGTGGGAGTGAATTTCTGTAGGTACTATATTAGTACTATAGCACTATAACTGGTATTTTAGTGGGGTACTGTAGCACTAGTACTATTCATTTTGATTTGGCCTTCGGGCCACTAGGACTTTGGGATATTAAGTGGGTGGTGATACAGACATGATGGGTAGGCAGTTGATTAGACACTAAATGAGGCTAATATTAATTATTAATATATATAATATTCACATTATTTATTGTTTATAAACACCATTTTTGTGCATTTTACACTTTGAACATCATTTCACATTATGATTGTAATTCCTTCTTAAAATGCACTACTATGTGGTACATTTTTAAATATCATTTAAAGTACCCAATGATTCATCTGGTTTTAAGGAATGTAATTATTCATATTTTAATTTTTTATTTTGGGAAATTGATCTAAACTTCATTATGAACATGTTTTATTTAGGGATCAATGGAGAATTCATGGAAGAAGATGGGGATATTTTGTGATGAAAGGAAACAATTCTGGAGAAGTCAGATTGGACACCGGCCCACTGATGAGAATTTGAGGCCCAAAATAAAGGCCCAATGAAGCCCAAATTTCTTGGTATGCTATAACACACATATAGGAACAAATAAGTCTTCGGGAGCCAGTGCTAATTCTGCCTCCATTGTGGTTACTCAGGTGGCCCAAGTTGAAGATAAACTTCTAGGCCAGATTGTGCGGCCAAGAAAAACAGCCCACCATTTTACAGATATCTCGTTAAACATAAACTATTTTTGGCTGAAACTTTACATACGGTTAGGGGAAATCTGGATATTCACTTTTGTCTTCTATGGACCACTTCAAATCGACTATCTAGAAGGTCTTTCAGGCGCATCTGTTCGGTGGAAGCAAGCTGGCTGCCACCTCGGGTCAATGGTGGAAAAGTTTCCTCTCCCTTACTTTCCACCACTCTAGGCCTACCATACTCAAGTGGGTTCTCTTTTACTATTAGAGGCTCGACCCAAGGCTCCCAAAATGACTATTTAAGGAATTGGTGGTGAATGATTTTATCATATTTTAGCTTTGTTTCATTTTAATGTTATGCTGCCAATTTGATGTTGTAACCGCATTCCTTCAATTGTAAGTTCCTTGAATTACCTTAGTTTCTATATAAAACTTATTCATATTCTATTTTTATATTATTATTATTATCACTTTGATACCATTTCTTCAAGGTGTGAACTTGTTCATACAAAACCTTGTGAGATTATCACACAACGGTGGAGTGATTGTTTTTTTTCATTGTTTTTTTTACTTCTCCAATTCCTCCCTCATGAGTCTACTTTCCTCTTCCATTGAAACCATGAGATAAATGGAGGGATAACCCACTTATGGGTTGATACAAGGGAGTAGAAATGGTATGTATTGGATGTTATTTCTCACTCCATTAATGGATAATCACTTCTTTTAAATGAGATTTTTATTTTATGAATTTTAAACTTCTTCATCCTTATTGAATTTATGGAAACACATTTCAAGTGCTAGTAAGAAACCTTACCTTAGAGTGCTCAAAATTTTGATCCTTCAAGTTTATAGGTGATTAGTATTATTGTGTGTAGGAATTAAACCAGTAATTGATGATTTTGTTTGATCTCCTTAAATGAACTCATCTCAAATATAATAAATTGAAATATTTTTACAAGAAAAAGAATGCATCCAATCCACCCCTTGTAATAACCTAGGATCAGCCCTTCTCATAATTTGAATTCACTTAAGACTTTTAGTGTTCACTTAAACCCATCTAAAATAAACCCAAAATTGGACACTAAATAGCCAAAAATAGTCCATATAATGTACGTGTCCATAGGTTACTTCTTTGGTCTCTGAGGATTTGACAACCCAAGCTAAACTACAAGGACCGTTCTACCTTTTTCTCTTGGGTAAATTTGAGCGTGAATCAAATTTTGTCTCCATTTCCAATGATCCAAGTAAGTCATCTAAAAAGCCATTCTATTCTTCCCCATTTCTTCTATTCTCATCCAAATTCTCTTGTCTTGTCCCTTTCTCGTTTTTTTGGCGCATGCCCGCCTACACCCGCGATAAATCAAACCGTCTAGTTAGGGTGGATAGTCCTAGGGTTGGGGAGTCAAGTACACCAAGGGAACTCTTTCCATTATATCCTAATCTTCCTAATACTAAAGAGTCAAAAATTGATCCTATTTCAATGAAAGGTCTTCAAAGAAACCAACTTATAAACCCGGGTGGGAACCAAAATGGAAACCCAAATGAGGCAGCCCCAAACTTGGGGAATGCAGTTGATCAAACCATGAATGACTAACTCAAACCTTCCTGGACCAATGCCACCTCATGCATTATATACAAATCCCTAAGAGATTCCAACTACATCTTTAAACCCCATGTTCTAAACTATCTTCCCACATTCCATGTAATAGATTCTGAGATGCCTTACCTTCACATTAAGGAGTTCAATGACATTGTAGAAACCATGTGTCCCCCACATCAACTAGAATAAGCTAAGATGATTCTATTTCATTTTTCTTTAAAGGATCAAGCTAAAAATTGGCTAAAAAATTTGAGACCATTATCCATCAACTCTTGGGACCAACTACAAAGAGAATTTTACAAAAAATACTTGCCCACCACAAAATAATTGCACTTAAAAAGAGTATCCAAAACTTTTTTGAAAAAGAGGGAGAGTCATTATATGAAACATGGGAGAGGTTCAAGGACACTCTAAACATGGTTCCACACTATGGTTTTTCTATTCCAGAACAAGTGATAATTTTCAAAAAGGGCTGGGTCTAGGGAACAAACAATTCATTGACATGATGTGTAATGGAACCTTTAAAAACAATGCCCCAAATAATGCTTACGAGTATCTAGAAATACTTTCTGAAAAAAACCCAACATGGGGAACTTCACCTTATTCTGAAAATACACAACGAACTACTGGAATTCATACACTTTTAGAAGTGGAAAGCCTTAGGTCTAAACTCACAGCACTCTCTAGGAAGGTTGAAGAGATAGACTTTAGGAAAGTCCATGAAATCCAAACTGTTGACCCTATTTGCACAGTTTGTAACAAACATGACCATAAGATAGAAAACTTCCCAACCATTCCATCCATCAAGGATGTTCTTTTAGTAGGAACCCTAGTAGAAGTAAATGCTTTGAACTTTCAAAAGCCTCAATACCAAAACAACTTCAACCCAAGGTATAATGACCACCCTGGATTCTGCTGGAAATATAACCAAATTCCTAGCCAACCACATGGACAAAATACTTAACCCCATCAGAACTACCAAAACCATAACCAATTCCAAACCCAACCTATCTAATACCAATAGCCATTGGTCTATTTTCAACAAACCATCCCACCTCCAAAATATCCCCATGGGATAAACCAATCTTCTCAAGAACCAACCCAAACTATTCCACAAAGCCTACTAGAACAACTGTGCATACAAATGGAAAGGATGAACTCGGAAGTCTATTCCCTTAAACAAAAAATTCAAACCATCAAAACTGGAAAGGAACCCATGCCTACTCAGGTGGTTCCATCCTCAACTTCAAGGGGAGAGTCAAGTTGTACTCAAACAACTCATGAACAACTAAAGGCTGTGACTGTTTTAAGAAGTGGGAAATCAATTGAGATACCTGAACAACTAATTCAAAACCCACATGAAGATTAAAACTTGGATGAAAATTTAAATGAACCAAATGATCAAACTGAAAAACATGATAACATTGTCAAAGAAACAACTCTTCAATAAAAAACCCCACAACCTGCACCATTTCCTCAACGCATGAGGGGGAAAACCAAGCCTGGATTGAGTGAAACATTAAGGGAAATATTCTCACAAGTCAAGTTGAACATTCCCATTCTCGATTCCATCCAAACCATACCTTCCTACTCAAAGTACCTTAAGGACATTTGCACTTTTAAATGAAAATTTTCACATAAAAACCAAGTCCTTTTGGCTGCTAATGTGAGTACCACCATTCAAGGGACCATTCCTCCTAAGTTGAAAGACCCGAGTTGCCCTTACATCAATGTTGAACTAGGAGAGAGAAACGTTTTCAAGGCCGTGTGTGACCTAGGTGCTAGTTTCAATCTCATCCCCTATGCTGTGTACTACCAGTTAGGCCTAGAAGAGCTCCAACCCACATCTGTCACACTTCAACTTGCTGATCGTAGCATTAGGGTTCCAAAGGGGATTTTAAAGGACGTTCTGGTAAAGGTTGAAAACTTAATCTACCCTGCTGACTTCATTGTCCTTGGAAACCATCCAAACTTAGGAAATAAGGAACAAACCCCAATCATCCTTGGTCATCCTTTCCTTGCAACAATCAACTCTATTATCCGAGTCCGAAATGGGAACATGACCATCACCTTTGGGAACATGAGTCTAGAATTGAAAATCTATAATTTAAGCTCACAAATAGGGGATGATGGGGACATTCATGAAGTAAACATGATAGGAAGAATTGATAATGAAACCATAGAACATCAAGGAATATTTTATGGATGTTTAAGTTAGGATGAGATTGATTTCCTTTGTTCACATGATGGAAGTTTATCTCCTTGGCTAGAATCATTTTAAAATTTCCCTTACAATGAAGTCTTAGGTCCAAAAATCAGTGAAACCTTATAGGAAACCACTTTCATGGAGACCACTAAAACTTCTTTCCCTAAATCTGATCAATCTAATCTAGTAGCTGAAACTTCTACATGTGGGGAATCAATCCTATCTAAAACTCTAGGGGAGAAAATTGATATTGATCCAATGTCCCAATATTCTGCTGAAATTATGAACCAACCTGATCTTGAATTGAAGGAACTTCCCGCTGCACTCATGTATGCCTTCCTAGGGGACAATCAAACACATCCTATTGTCATTTCTTCTTCTCTTGAATCCTATCATGAGAGGATTATTCTAGATGTCCTTAGGAAACACAAGAAATCCATTGGTTGGACCCTATCTGATATTCCTGGGATTAGCCCACTTATCGGGACTCATAGGATTGTTTTAGAAGCTGGTTCAATGCCATGCCATCAGCCTCAACGATGACTCAATCCTAATCTCATGGAGGTAGAAAGGAAGGAACTTCTGAAATTGTTAAAAGATGGTATCATATATCCCATAGCTGAGAGTGAGTGGTTAAGCCCAATCCAAGTGTTTCCCAAGAAGGCAGGAATCACAGTGATAACCGATATGGATGGAGAGATTCTCCATGTAGGGTGAGTAGTAGATGGAGGGTCTGCATTGACTATAGGAAGCTAAAATCATTCACCAAGAAGTACCATTTCCCCTTACCATTCATTGACCAAGTCCCTGAGAGAGTGGAAGGTCATGCCTTCTACTATTTCTTAGATGGGTACTCGGGGTATAATCAAATTGAGGTCTCCCTAGAGGATCAAGGGAAGACTACATTCACATGTCCATTTGGCACCTTTTCTTTCAAACGCATGCCCTTCGGGTTATGCAATGCCCCTGGAACCTTCTAGTGGTTCATGATGGGAATATTCTCAGACATGGTAGGGGATTTTCTATAGGTCTTCATGGATGACTTCTCTGTGTTTGGGGATACATTTGAGGGGTTTCTGAGGAATGTGGGGAGAGTCTTGTCAAGATGTAATGAAAAGAATCTTGTCCTAAACTGGGAAAAATTCCATTTTATGGTTAATGAGGGACTAGTTCTAGGCCATTTAGTCTCAGGTAGGGGGATCGAAGTTGATAAAGCCAAGGTTGACATCATTCGTCACCTTCAATCACCCAAAAATGTCAAGGAAGTGAGGTCATTCTTAGGACATGCTATTTTCTATAGAAGATTCATCAAGTAATTTAGTTCAATCTCTCGTCCCCTTTGTGCTCTTCTAGTAAAGGATGCTCCATTTGTTTGGATAGAAAGCTGTGAGGGTTCATTCTCAACCCTCAAATTCTCTCTCACCACTCCTACCATCATGAAATCTCCAAATTGGAACCTTCCTTTCAAACTTATGTGTGATGCCAGTGACTTTTCAATAGGATCTATGTTAGGAAAACGTTGTGATAAAACTCCTTATGTCATTGCTTATGCAAGAAAATCCATAAATTATGCCCAAATCAACTACACCACCACTGAAAAGGAGTTACTTGCTATTGTGTTTTCCTTAGAGAAGTTTAGGTACTACCTCATAGGATCCCCCATCACTGTGTTCACTGACCATTCTGCACTAAAATGCCTCTTCCAAAAACAAGATGCCAAGGCTAGACTGATTAGGTGGGTCCTTCTCTTACAAGAATTTGACCTCACAATCAAAGATAAAAAGGGTGTTGAAAATTTTGTAGCTGATCATCTCTCAAGGATGGAATTAAAAGACAACTCAAATTACCTTTCTGTGTCTGATTCATTCCCTGATGAACACCTATACTATGTGAGTGACTACCCTTGGTATGCCGACATAGCCAACTTCTTAGTTATAGGAGTCATCCCAAAATCTTTAGGGACTCAAGATCAAAGGAAATACCTTTCTGATGTTAGGAACTATGTGTTTGATGATCCATACATCTATAAGTTCTTCCCTAAACAAGTCATTAGGAGGTGTGTCCCAGAATCTGATCAAGAGTCCATCCTTAAATTCTGTCATAGAGAGGCATGTGAAGGTCACTTTTCCTCTAAGAAAAAATCTGCTAAGATTGTTCAGTGTGGTCTCTTCTGGACACCCTCTCAAGGGACTCCTACACATTTTGTCAATGCTATCCTAGGTGTCAATAAGTAGGGTCCATCACAAAAAGGAATCAAATTCCACTCACTCCCATCTTAGTGGTTGAAATATTTGACTGTTGGGGAATTGATTTCATGGGTCCCTTCCCAAACTCTTGGGGATATCTTTACATTCTCTTAGCTATTTATTATATCTCAAAATGAGTTGAGGCCATTCCCACAAAATTCAATGATCATAAAACTGTGATTATATTCTTAAAAGAAAACATCTTCTCTAGATTTGGAATTCCTAGGGCTATTATTATTGATCGTGGAACTCATTTTTGCAATCATCCATTCTCATCACTCATGGAAAAGTATGTAATTTCTCACAAAGTGTCCACTGCATACCATCCACAGACCAATGGTCAAGCTGAGTTAGCCAATCGAGAAATTAAACAAATTCTTGAGAAAACTGTTAAACCATCTAGGAAAGATTGGTCAAGTAAACTCTTAGATGATCTTTGGGCCTATCAAACCACATATAAAACCATTTTAGGAATGTCCCCATATAGGTTGGTTTACGGTAAAGCGTGCCATTTTCCAGTGGAGATTTAACATAAGGATTTTTGGGCAATTAAGAAAATGAATTATGAACTCGAATTGACCAAAACAAAAAGGAAATTAGATCTCAATGAACATGAGGAACTTAGGATAGAGGCTTATGAAAATTCAAGGATTAATAAAGTTAAAGTACAAGACTACCAATCTCGAAATCTTAAAACCAAACACATTGAACCGGTTAAACCTATTCTTTTGTATAGTTCTAAACTTAATTTACACCCGGGAAAGTTGAGGTCTAGATGGTCAGGTCTATACATAGTGCATAAGGTGTACCCCCATGGGGCTGTTGAAATTCAAGATCCCACCAATGATCAAACATTTAAAGTTAATGGTCATAGAGTCAAACAATTCATAGAACCATTCCAAAAACATGAAGTTGATGAAGAATTGTGTGAACCTACCTTAGATGACGAAAATAATTAACCAATTAGGGGTCCATGTCGGGCTAACGATGTTAAACAAAGTGTTTCATGGGAGGCAACCTGTGGTTTTCATGTTTCCAATATTTATTTGAATCATCTTTATTTTTCAAATAGGATTAATTATTCATTTTGATATTTAAAAAAAATATACTGTTGAAATGTACTTATATTATGAGTATGGATGGGTATTAAAGGGGAGCACCATATTCATCTGTGTCACGTAGTGTGATCCTTGAGTAATACATTACCCAGAAATTTAAAAAGAAGACAATGTATCATCAGTTCGTTTTTTATGTGTTTGTAGGTTAAAAAAGAGTAAAAAAAATAAAAATAAAAATATAATAATAATAATAAAAGGCCACATCATAGGTCATGGGGAAAACCCCGTCACAACCGATGAAGTTGCGAGGAATCAAACCCGGGACCGAAGGGAGACAGGGGCGCGCACTTACCACTGACCTACGACTTTTTGTGCTTCCTTATTCTATAATTTATATATATATACTTATATTTCACTTTATTTATTATATATATATATAGTTTTTTTGTTTTGTTTGTTTGTTTGTTTGTTTGTTTTTTCTCCAATAGGGAATTCTTAGAGTGACATCGAGATCAAGGGATTAAAAGGGAGCAGTAAGAATTTCAACTTCAACCACCAGGTGACTTCATTCCATGATCCTCATATTTCAATTTCCTTTTTGAACTTCCCTTATTTGTCTCTACTTATTATAAATTTTCATTTCTTGAGACACTTTGGATAGTGTTGTTTTAAGTTGGGAGGGGGGATATGAAATAAAAAAATTGCTTTTGTGAAAAAAAAATGATTTGAAAAAAAAATGTGTGTAAATGGAAGGAAAAATTCCTTTAACTTTGAACATTGTAATACAAATTTCACACTTTGAAAATGAATATTAAATAATTTAGCATGCCCTGATTCTGATTTTAATCCTTGTATAATTTCATTAGCATAAATTTTGGAAAGTGTGGCTGTCCAATGTGATATTTCATTGTTTATATTTTCATCCAAATATAAAAAGAATCACAATGCACGTCCTTTGGATAGTGGGGTATTAGTTTGAGTTCATGGGGTCCCCCAAATAAATAGCATAGGTTTGGTGATAATTTTAGTTTTAATATGTGTATTCAATAAAAAAATTAAAAAATAATAATAAATTTGCACGTAGAGCAATGAAATGACCTAATGAGTGGCTTTCGACACTTGGGGATTGTGACTCCATAGTTTTCTGGCCCAGAGTTAGTAATTTTATCTCTATTTTTTGTAAATTGAATTTGTTTTTTACTGAGTTAACTCGAGATGATTCCCAAGTATGTGGGATTCACTTGGTTCCCTAAGGTATTTGAGCCTGAGAGTCATCGGAAAAGTCTCGCTACAGGGGTTGACTCTTTTGAGTGCAATTTCAATTACCATGGAAAAATTGCAAAAAAACAAAAAAAAACAAAAAAAAAACAAAAGAATATAAGACAAAAAAAATTGAATACTAATCTTAATATTGAAATGTGATTCCACCTAGCGCATCCATCATTTCCCCTTGCATAAAGATGAACCCCCCATGTCTATTGTGATACACAACACATCCTCAAACTTAATTTATATTGGATGAAATATGAGAATGAATTTAAACAAAGGAATGGGATTGGGATTGGGATATGATTATGATGCTATATTGTATTAAAATATTTTTATGGTTTTCATGATTCTTTGGTATAAGGGTTTTTGGTGATCATTGTGTATTAAAATGTTTTTGGAAAAGGGAATTTGAATTTCATATTGTTGAGAAATATTTTGCTCGGGACTAGAAAAAATCAAGATGGGGGGTGTGATTAGACACTAAATGAGACTAATATTAATTGTTAATATATATAATATTCATGTTCTTTATTATTTATAAACACCATTTTAGTGCATTTTACACTACATTATTTCACATTATGATTGTAATTCTTTCTTAAAATGCACTATTATGTGGTACATTTTTGAACATCATTTAAAGTACCCAATGATTCATCTGATTTTAAGGAATGAAATTATCTATAATTTAATTTTATATTTTTATAAATTGATCTAAACTTCATTATGAACATGTTTTATTCAGGGATCAATGGAGAATTCATGGAAGAATATGGGAATATTTTGTGATGAAAGGAAACAATTCTGGAGAAGTCAGATTGGACACCATCACACTGATGAGAATGTGAGGCCCAACATACAGTCCCAATTAAGAAAAACTTTCATGAGATTATAGAATAAATATATAGTAACAAATAAGTCTTCAAGATCCAGTTCTAATTCGGCCTCCATTGTGGTTATTAAGGCGAACCAAGTTGAAGATAAAATTATGGGCCAGATTCTGCGTCCCAGAAAACATCCCACTATTTTACACATATCTCGTTAAACATAAACTATTTTGGGATGAAGATTTAAAGAAGGTTAGGGTACATATGGAGCTTCACTTTTTTCTTCTATGGGCCACTCCAATTCTTCCATCTAGAAGGTAGTTCAGGCTCATCTGTTTGGTAGAAGCAAGCTGGCTTCCACCTTGGGTCAAGGGTGGAAAAGTCTCCTCTCCCTTACTTTCCACCACCCTAGGCCTACCATACTCAAGTGAGATATTTTTTACTATTGGAGTCTCGACCCAAGGCTCACAAAATTCCTATTTAAGGCATTTGTGGTGAAGGATTTTATCATCTTTGAGCTTTGTTTCGTTTTAATGTTATGCTGCCAATTTGATGTTGTAATCACATCCCTTCAATTGTAAGTTCCTTGAATTACCTTAGTTTCTTTATAAAAGTTCTTCATATTCTTTTTTTATATTATTCTTCTTATCACTTTTATACCTTTTCCTCAAGGTGTTAACTTGTTCATACCAATCCTTCTGATATTATCACACAACGGTAGAGTGATTGTTTTTTTTTCATTGTTTTTTTACTTCTCCAATTCCTCCCTCATGAGTCTACTTTCTACTTCCATTGAAACCATGAGATCAATGGAGGGATAACCCACTTATGGTTTGATACAAGGGAGTATAAAGGGTATGTATTGGATGTTATTTCTCACTCCATTAATGTATAATCACTTCTTTTAAATGAGATTTTTATTTGATGACTTTAAAACTTATTCATCCTTATTGAATTTAAGGTCACAAATTTCAAGTGCTAATAAGAACCTTTACCTTGGAGTGCTCAAAACTTTGATCTTTCAAGTGTATAGGTGATTAGTATTAGGGTGCGTAGGCATTAAACCAGAAAGTGATGATTTTGTTTGATCTCCTTAAATGAACCCATCTCAAATATAAGAAATTGAAATATTTTTACAAGAAAAAGAATGCATCCAATTCACCCCTTGTAATAACCTAGGATCAAACCTTCTCATAATTTGAATTCACTTAAGACTTTTAGTATTCACTTAAACCCATATAAAATCATCCCAAAGTTGGCCACTCAATATCCAAAAACAGTCTATAGAATGTACGTGTCCATAGGTTACTTCTTAGGTCTCTCAGGATTCGACAACCCAAGCTAAACTATAAGGACCGTTCTACCTTATTCTCTTAGGTAAATTTGAGCGTGAATCAGCGGTGATGTAGACATGATGGAATCGGGTCCTTTGGGCCATCCAATGGTGGGCATACGGTCCATGTAATGGGATCCATGCCCAATGGGCCTTTAGGCCAAAATCTATAATGTAATAAAGCGTCTCGTTAGGTGGTTTATCCATTGGGGGGCTATGACCCCCCTTTCAGGCCAGTGTGTGTGAATGAATGTAATTATACTCCCAAACACCTAATATAATATTTATGTAAACATATTTATTGATTAACATTTAATTTTTTTTAATACATTTGTAATTTACCTAATTAATATATGTATTAAATTTCATTTTAACATATATATTCATTTTTATTTTTTAAAAATTTATACAATTAATAACTCTTTTCCATTTTTTTAATATTTTTTCAATCTATTCATCTTTTAATTAAATTTAATTCATTTTTAGCAATCGTTCATTTAATATTATTTAGTAAATGTTAAGTGTTCTTTACTTTTTTTTATAATTTATTCATTTTTAATATTTATTCATTTAATTTTTTTTATAATTTATTCATTTTTAATATTTTTATACAAAATTATTCATTAATATATTTAATATTTCTAATAAAGAAATATATTCATATTGATATATATATATGAATATATAATATTTCCTTAAATATGATTAATATAATACAAAATATGCATGTAGATTTAACAAGTCATATATTTAGTGAATAATGGTTTATAATTAAAAATTGATATTAATTAAAAATATTGACTAATTGGTATCGAGTAATGGAGGTTTAATAACATATTATATAAATTTCATTTGTTTTTTTCAATATAACATATATCAAACACGTGTTACATATATATATTAATTTCACACACACATATGTGTAATTAATGCAATTTTATATAGAAATGTACACACAGACACATAGTTAATCTGTAATTTATTCAATTTTTAATTTTCATTTTAGAATTTTATTTATTTATAAAATATATTTAATATATTATTTTTTTAATCTGCTTTTTTTTATTTTTTCTCTTTTTATTTAACATATACAATTTATTAATTTTTAAAATTTTATCTATATTATTATTTTTAAAAATTATTTATTAATTAATATTTTTTTAATATTTAAGTAATTTATTCTTTTTTAAACTTAATTCATTTAATATTTTTTTTAATTTTATCCATTTTTAATATTTATCTATACACGTGTATTCATTAACATTTAATATTATATGGTTGTAATTTATATAATTAATATGTATTCATTTTCATTTTTACATAAATTCATTTATAATTTTTTTAGTAATCTATATAATTAATAACACATATTTTTTTTAATATTCTTTGCAATCTATGGATTTTTTAATTATTAAATTTTACTATTTTTTTTAACATTCATTAATTTAATATTATTTATTCACTAGTAATGTTATTATTTTTTATTATAATTTATTTATTTTTTCATTTAATATTTTTGTAATTTATTTATTTTGTATATTTATTTATACATATTTATCTATTAACATTTTATGCTTTTAATATGGTTTTAATGTACATATTTAATATGTATTCATCTTCATTTTATTATATATTCATTTTTATTTTTATTAATAATTTATATAATTAATAAAACATAATGTAATTTATTTTAAACAGGCTCCATTAATAATATTTGGAAAGTGCTGATAAAACCATCCCTTATATTTTGAAATGAACTCAAAGAGAACCCCCTTACACACACCATTCAATATCTCATGAAACTCTACCCCTATCGTTGTTACCCTTGATAATCGACATCTACAGCTACCCCCTCGATCTCCTTGAATGAATCGACCTCTACTACTACTCACCCTAAATCATCTCAGATGAATTGACACCTCACAACCAAAGTTATGTGATTATTTGTACTCCTTTTTAGTCGATCTTGCATTGTTTCACAAATTTTAGTTATTCTTTCCCCATGTACCATACACCCCCATCTCCTTTGGCCTATCAGCACTGTAGTGGATTGACCCAGCAGAAACGATTGAGACCATTTGGATTTGGATTATCTTGGTTTTATATAACAAATTACTTCATGGTTCTTTGTTCAACCATGATTCCAATGTGGTTAAATACTCAAGTTTGGGTGTTTTTAATTTCTATAATTTGGTAGTGGATGTCTCAGGTTTTTCTTCATAAATTTCAGCCTTAAGAGATTATTCTAAAATATTAGAATCTCTTTCTCCCATATTTTTTAATATATTATGAAAATTCATATTAATTTCAGGGTAAAATAGCTCTAAAAAACTTTGTGAGTGCTTTGGAATATGATTTTAGATATAAATCAAAATGTTTTTCAATCAAAAATTGAAAGTAATACGATGTATTTTCAAAAATATTTGAATCAAAATATGAAAAATAGCAAACTTCTTGGTAACCCCCGAAAACGATGCCAATTTTATAGTTGTAAATTTATCGCCAAGTCCCAATCAAAATATTTTTTACTTAGGAATTCAATATATTTGTAATAATTTGTCTCTCAATAAGGTTTCCAATTCAGTTCTTTGTCACATAAAATATTAATTGATTCAAAATGAATAGAATCGGATTTATTGAAAATATATTTAAGATTAAATTTAAAATGATGATTTTTATTGGAAAATGAGTATGAAAATAGTGGATTTTAAAGAATAAAAAATAAGTGAAAGAGTGAAAGAGGGTTGAAAAAGAAAAAATTCATCTTTTGAGGAAACTAAGAACTAGATTTAGAGTAGTGAACTTAAACAAGTTCAATCAATGACATTCCTCTTCTCAATTTTCCAAAAGATTTATTTGAATAATTTATTTTCAATACATAATCTTTAAATAGGATTTAAGAAATAATATGGTTAAAATAAAAGATATTCTTTACCATAATTACAATGATAATTCTCTTTCTTATATTATAATTGATTAAGTAATCAACCATCATTAATAAAAATAGTTTACTGGAATACTAACTATGCTCATAGACTCAATTGAGGGTTGAGAAATTTAAATAGTTTGTAAATAATTGAAACCAATATTATTTGGTTTTAAATTCCTAGAATAAAATTCAATGTAATAACATATCAATCAAACATATTCAGAAGAATGAATGGAATAGAAAACATAAATAAAATTATTTAAGAAGAATGAAAAAAAAACAACAGTTCAACTAAATGTAAATATTCCCAACTTAAAGAATACGAGAGAATATAAATTACAGTTTAATATTTCACTTGAGATCAGCCATGTTTAAGTTCCCATTGGTTTAGGAAGACATGGACATAGTAAAACTTCTATCCTTTTGTCATTACAACTTTTGTTTTCATTTCTTCTTTAAGTGTTCAAAGTGAGAATGATTTTTTTCTTAAGAAGTTAATCAAATTTCATAGAAGTATCAATAAATTTATCCTTTTATCATGAAGATTTTTTATATATTTAAAACATCGGATTTATATATTTACACAAAAATTTGTTTAGAGATACACAGACACACAATTATATATTTACATTCAAATTTTTATACTTAGTTTTCATATCAATGTATATATACATTATATGCATACCTTATGTGTATTTAAATATTTTCTGTACAAAATGAATATTGTTGAACATAATAAGATAAATATGAATTGAAAATGGATGGATATTAATTGTACAATAAAGGAGTATGAGTATGGAGTTAAAGTGTTCATCAAGTTTACAATAAATAATTCATACAATCCTTCTCAAATCCTTGGTCCATCTTTACATTGTTTTTATTCATGATAAATTCATCCAGATGTGTTGGAAGAATATTTGATTTTTCACGTAATAGATCGAAGTTATAAAATAATATGATTCTAAATGAATTCATAAATGTTAGACTAAACATGTGGAATAAAATAATATTCATACTAGCTGGTGTGATAATATGATTTATGGATCCTTTGATATAGATAATAGTGTAATAGATGATGGAGACCGTATGGAAGACATGACAATGGAAATTGAAGGAGACCTTTTCCCGAATGTCCAGAAGGCCATATTTTTATTTTTATTATGGATAATCCCACTTTTAAGGGTTGAAGGGGAACCCGAACATGGCCCATAGGCCCAGGGCACAAGGCCCGACAAACCTGCATTACATGAATGATATGATTCAAGAATAAAATGAGATTCCTTATCAAACATATGATTCTAAATGAATTCTATGTTTAATGGGTATGATATCTGAAAAAATACATTCTCATCCAAATGATTGTATATTGTTTCACAAGTACCATGAATCACACAAAGAATACCCTAAGTTTGGTAAGGATCAATACAAGAAAGATGAATCAATTACTTCAAAAGTTTATGGTACTTTACCATCATTACAAGATTTAAATGACTATATGAATGTAAAGAAATTGCAAGACATTTGACATGGAATTCAGATACAAGAATTGAATATGGGAAACTATGTTACCCAATAGACTCTCCTTAATGGAAGAAAGTGGATTATGAGCATCCAGAACTTGGAAACAAGCTAAGAAACCTCCATCTTGTGTTATCTATAGATGGAATAAATCTTATTGGTGTACATAATAGTACTCACAATACATGTCTTGTTATGTTGGTTAATTATAACTTGTCTTTTGGGTTATGCATGAATCAATAATACACTATGTTGTCTGTTCTTATACTTGGACCAAAAAAACCTATTAATGATATTAATAACTATTAGGATCCATTGATCAAAGATCTAAAATTGACTTGGGATACAATTTTTACACCGTATAATGCTCATATAAGTGAGTAGTTCACATTGGGAGCCACTTTTTATGAGATGATAAATGATTTTCCTTCTTATGAAGTTCTTCAGACTATATAATTAAAGGAAGGTTGGGGTTTACCATTTTTGAAGTAGGTATACACTTATAAAGGTTGAAACATTCTTCAAAGACCATGTTTTTTGGACATCATAAATTTTTACCTCAATGACATAAATATCAATCCTGGACGATATCATTCGATGTAAATATAGAACAAGGTACATCACTGTCTCTACTAATGAGTGATCAATTATTCTAGAAAGTAAAATTTATTGACACAATTTTTTATAAACCTTTTTTGAAAAAATTTACAAAATTAGGTTGGTAAAAGTGATCTGTTTTCTTTGAATTACCATACTATAATTGTTTTTACATCATAAATTTTCTTGATGCCATGCACGTGGGGAAAAAATTACATGACACTATTATTGGAACGTTACTAAGTGCACCAGAAAAAATAGAAGATATCATTAAGGCTAGGTTGGACATGGTTGACATGGGGATAAGAGAAGAGTTGGAACCAATAAAGGGTGAAGGATGAAATTTTCTTCCTCTATTAGCTTACACTCTCTCCAGATAAGAAAAAAAATCAATTTTGAAACATTTTAAATGGTGTAAAATTTCCATAGGGGTATTCATAAAATAAAAAATATTTCGTTCCAATGACTAATTTGAAGTTATAGGGTATAAAATAACACGACTTCCATGTTTTGATGTAGGATTTAATCCATGTATCATTAAATTGAATTATTCCTAAAAATTTATTACATAAATTAACTAAAGAACCCTTGAACACCTTGAGAGGGGAGGGATGAATCAGGGTGTCAAATTTTTCTTTTAAACTGACAGTTATTTTTCCCACATTGGTGGGAACCTATTAAACATGTCTCACGAGAAAGTGAAAAAAAAACAATCATATGCAAAGTAAAGACACATCAATTTTACTTGGTTCACCACTAAGGGATATGTCAAAGAAGCATATGCCAATAGGTTTTCAGTCATACCAAATTCCACTAATCTTCACTATTTGTGGAGTACAAGATTTTATCATAGTCACTTTGTGCCATGTGAACTGCCTTTATAAGTTTTTAGGTATAACACACTGCATTCCTCAGATCACTTCCATTGAATCCCCCTTGCACATTGTGTTGGGAGGAATCAGAACATAGTTTATCAAATTGAAGGTCACTTCAAAGGGTTGACATTAAATCATGAATCCTTAACTATATATAGATGCTCTGTTGAAGTCCCATTTTCCCTACAAATGTAATCTACTTTTCCATGTACTATTCATTTGAAAACTTTTCCTCCAATGTAATGTCTCAGATTTTTCAGTGTATTATTTTTAAATATTATAAAAATTATTTTGAGACCGGGTGCGAAGACGAAACATCATTACAAGGTCCAGTGAACCCGGAATGGTGGTTTGAACCTTTTTAAGTTAAGTGAGTCGGCACTTGTGTGTGGTTGTGGATGTTTCCAAACGGATACCTAGATTAAAAATCTAAGGGCACCGTTGCGTCAAAGACGATGAATTTACTTAAGAATGAGCCTAACCTCGACCGGAGCTGGTTGAAGGAAAAAGTGAATTTTCAGACGTTTTTAGTAAAATGAAAATAAAATAAATTGTTAAATGTTTATTTTATTTTTATGGAAACATCTGCTGTAGTGCAGCGACGTGACATCTTTTACCTTTTTAATGAAACATAATAATGAATCATGAATGGCAAGATGGAGTCATTAATACCACAGCGTATCTTAAATTCTAATCATGTTTCCCTTTCTAATGGGTTAAGCGATTGGTGGTCGTTGACGAACTTTTGCAAGAAGTTGCTGGAGGATCCACGGAGTGCTGAAGTGAACCCTCAACAACAAATGAAGATAGATCAGAGTTGAGAATAATTGCACCAACGAAGTTGAAGGATCTAGATGACGACGGTAGCGCGACACCTTCATCAACAATCAATCCCAACTGTGGTAGGGGTTTGTTATTTGAATTGTTTTCCCCGTTTTTGATTTTAAACGATGAATGTGGATCAACCACGAACAAGTTGATCCGTGGGTTCATTCATTCTTGCAAGAGGGTTTTATCAAGATTATTTGGGGAATTGATCTATGTTGTTTTGTTATTGTTGTTTCTTGCTCCGTTTAAGCCTGCTAACGGGAGCGGATCAACACCGTGACAAATGACGGCAGGGGTTTGTTCCTCACTTTGTTTATTGGATTTCTCCCCCTTCTTTTCTCGTGCGTTCTTCGTGTTCTTCACAGGGTGACGAATAACGGATTGTTACGCATGCGTTCCATGACGCAGCGATCCCAAATCGAAGGTTTGACACTGCAATGACCTTGCAGAGGTGCGGCGACGATGGCGGACGACGAATAGGACCGAATCGGTAAAAGGAATTATTTGAGAATTCTTCATGCAAGAAGATAAAATCATCTTTTCAGAGCCGATCGGAGGTCTGAAAACATTGGGAGTAGCTTCTTGGTGTTGGGGTGACTGAAACCTAGAAGTTTCGCGGCGATCGGATGACCGGATCGATGAAAATATCATCACCGGAGGCACGACGGCAGAAGTTCGTGTTTCTGGAAATTTCCAGAATACACGGTGTGTACTTCTGAAGAACATGCCATATATTACTAGAGGCGGCTAGGTTTTCAGGGGTTAGAGAGGAATCACATGGTGTATGACCCTGGTCACATGGCGTGTTGGACTTTCCTCGGAGCTCGGTGTGTATTTTGGGAGACACGGGATGATCTACACGGCTTCATGCGACACAACGTGTACAACATGGAAGAGGCAGCTAAGAGGGACTCGGCGTGTACCTAGGGGGTAGACAGACACGGGATGGAGTACACGACTGTGTACTCCATCACACGGCCAGGCGAGGCCAGTAGCGCGGGTCACCCCATGTGCCGATTACATGGGTTGGAGTACACGGGTTGATGACTATGTACGGGCACATGGACAGCATACACAGGGACAACCCCAGTCACTCGGACACAACGTGTACATCATACTACATGCCGTGTACTCAGTTTTTCTACACAACCAGCCTACGACATGGGTAGTTGTACACGGGAAGTACCCGGGGTCATACAACACGGCGTGTAACATTCTACACGCCATGTACTTTTTGGAAAAAGGAATGGTCCTCTTGTTCACCCTATTTTGGAAATATTTTTTTAGGTTAGTGACCCTTCTTCTCGTTTCCCTGAAGGTCAGGCATCATTTCCTCACATAGGAGTATGATCCCTTCAGCAGGACTTTCTGTGATAGAGTCAGGCATCTATCCGGGAGGCCCGGATCGAGATACTCTATCGATTCCTGGCCCTAGGTAGAGTTAGGCATCAACGTGACCAATTCTAATAGGCGTTGATACTCTACCTAGCTGTTGTATCACATAACTGGTGAATCCGGATGAGTCACGGTATCTGCCATGGCCCTGGAAGTGATCCTCATATGTGTATCATGATCTTTCCGACTCAGGAGTGTGTCTCTCGTAATGAGTGTGACTACCTCTCGTGATGGTTCCCAATGGATGGTACTTCTCAGATGGACGTCATCAGAGCTGTAAGACTCGTGGAGTATGTTCTCCTGAGACGAGTGCTTCGCGGAATTCTTCGAACTGAATCTTTAACAGGGGTATGCGGTTGTGCGAATTGTATATGGACTACGGGTCTGGGTTATTAGTATATATGGTTATTTCTATATGTTCTGTAGACATAAATTGTGCATAGCTGACTGTACCTTACTGTTTTGTGGTTTTCGGGGTCCTCTATTGAGTATTGTTATACTCACACCTGCACGGGCCTTGCCCGCACGTCTGGTGTCTTGTGCAGACGAGCAACCTTTTGATAGAGTCCAGGGTGGACTAGGATAGGACCAAGCTTTCTGAGTTCCCTACAGGCCGAGGAGTTCCTATGGCTATGAGCAGCAGTCACAGTACCTTTTGTGTTTACAAGTTGGACTTTGCAGTTTTCAGACTCTTGTTTCTGGTGGGATTATATTCTGGCCCAGTTTAATTTTTAGTATTCTACCTTTCATCGTACTCTGTTGATTGGGTTTAGTTTTATAAATGAATTTTTGTTCCTTAGTGGTTTTTACATTTTAGCATTGTGGTCTTGGAGATGTGTGCATGAGTACAGGTACATAGACAATGCCTCCCATGTTAGTAATATGCATACTCGGTGCTAGTCACTAGCCCCTGGCCTATTGGAGACGGGATTGGGGAGTCATGGTGCGGGCCCCACTGGGACGGGTCGTGACAGAGTGGTATGAGAGGTGGTAGGTTCTACCTTAGGACCAAGAGTCTGTGAGTTTTCTTGGAAATAGTGTTGAGTGTTTTGGGATAGGCTTTCAGGCCAGAGACCCCAGTGTTGGTGCGGCGGCCGATGTATCCATACACCAGGACTCTGATAACCTGCTTCTCAACTCAGTACATGAAAACACGGGTTGCGGGGGAATAAAAGGTACATGCATCATCTTGGAATGGTTTGTGGTTTCCATGTTCTTTGTATCAACTATCCAGATATACTCATTGACCATGGTACATCTTGTTTTCTTATAGGATGCCTTCGTAGCACATACCCACTAGGATTCAGTACCACGATCATGAGGATGACCCCCTCAGTGACAAGGCTTCGATATAGGGAACAATTCCCCAGGAGTTTCCACCAGGTCGTGCACTGGTAATGCCACCACTAATGGAGTAGCCAGTGGTACCTGCAGTACCGACTAGCAAGGAGCGTAGGATTAGCGTGCTCCATGAGTTAAAGATACAGAGACCCCTCAGGTTCCGAGGCGAGCTCGACCCTCAGGCGGCTGAGGACTGACTTGAGGCGGTGACTAGTGTTTTCCATCTAGTGAGGACACCATCAGACCAGATGGTGATCCTAGACAGATGGTGGAGAGACTCTTTCCTAGATAGATTTTGAGAGACTCTTCAGGGAGGAGTTATCTCTGGCTACACTGAGAGCTGTACGCATCAAGGAGCTTCTTCAGCTCCAGCAGGGCAGTATGACAGTAGCTTACTATTCATCAAGGTTCACCAAGCTCGCCAGGTAGTCGATGGATATGGTTAGGGATCAGTACTTCAGAGCTCAGACCTTCAAACAAGGTCTACGATGAGACATCCGAGATAGTGTCATGCCTCTATGCATATCGACTTATGTTGGAGTGGTCGAGCGGGCCCTTGTGATCAAGAGCTTCTTGGCAGAGCAGAGACAGCCACTGGTAGTCAGCATCAGGCAGACAGGTGCAAAGACCCCGGCAGCAGGGAGCCGACGTCAGGCACATGGATCTAGATGTGGGAAATGTCATTGGAGGACCCAGGACAGGGGATCGACGGTCCATGGATCTCAGGCTAGATCCAGTCAGCCTAGGGAGAAGTGATGCTACACATGCGATGGTAGGGGACATCTCGCTAGAGATTGCCAGACCCGTCGAGCTGCTGATAGGGAAGCGGTGGACGGATGACCGAGGCAGAGACAAAGAACGGAACAGGCAGACCTGCTAGGTGGAGGACATGGTAGAGGAGCAGGGAGAGCTATAGGTGGTGGAATATGCTTCTACTTACTTCCACCACCACCCCCAGGAGGTCTGCACCAAGCTCAGAGAGCTGGGGGACAAGGGCGGGGATAGCTGCATGCAGTCGAGGCATATAACCTAGGGACTCCAGGGATGATTCGAGGTACGATCTGTGTCTTCTCTACCTTAGATTCCATTCTTATAGACATAGGTTCCAGGCATTCCTTCATAGCCACATGTATTGCACGAAACCTCGAGATTCCGGTAGAACCGTTGACTCGATCCTTACGTTTGGAGACACCTACGGGAGGAGACTCGATGATCACGCACCTTTACAGACAGTGTGTTCTTACCCTTGGAGATGAGAGTTTTAGTTGGAACCTCTTAGTGGGAGCTTCGAGGCCTTACGATGTCATTCTTGGTATGGATTGGTTATCTTCGGTCCATGCCCCGATTGACTGTTTTAGGCGAAGAGTGCAGTGTGTCTGCCATGATGGAACGTGGTTTTCCTTTTTCAGAGAAAAGGAAACCCAGGCAGCACAGAATGGACTTATGCATAGGAGGGTATATCCAATCTCTCATGAGTTGGATAGCCTTGCCCTCAGAGCAGTGGATGCTGTGAGCTCCCAGTTCCCAGCAGTACTGCCGGATTACGAGGACGTCTTTCCCGAAGATGTTCCAGGATTACCTCCCCATCGGGAAATCGACTTCTACATCGAATTACACCCCAAGACGACACCGATTTCCTCATCATCATATCGGATGGCTCCTGTAGATCTTTGTGAGCTAAGGGTACAGTTGGAGGATTTTCAGAGCATGGGTTTTGTGAGACCCATCGTCTCACCCTGGGCGGCCCCAGTCTTGTTTGCCAAGAAGGTAGTCGGAAGTCTGAGGTTGTGCATGGATTACCGGCGCATGAACCAGGTGACGATGAAGAACAAGTATCCACTACCGAGAATTGATGACCTCTTCGATCAGCTAAGAGGGTCACAATGGTTCTCGAGGTTTGACCTTCGATCTGGCTATCACCATCTATGAGTGCGGGATGAGGATATACCGAAGACGGCTTTCAGATACCGCTACAGTCACTATGAGTACTTGGTGATGCCTTTTGGTGTGACGAATGCCCCCACAGTGTTCATGGGACTAATGAACCAGATCATCCAGCCATACTTGGACTGGTTCATAGTGGTCTTCATCAATGACATCCTTGTGTACTTGGTGTCATAGGAGGAGCACACGAGACACTTACAGATGGTTCTGGACGTACTCTGGGAGCACCAGCTTTATGGGAAGCTCTCGAAGTGCCAGTTCTAGATTCAGGAGGTCCAATTTCTGGGACATTTTATCTCAGCAGATGGAGTAGATGTGGACCTAGCCAAGGTGGAGGATGTGTTATCATGGGATCCACCTCAGATCATGATGGAGGTGCGGAGCTTCCTTGGGTTGGCAGGATATTACCGGAGATTCATCCCTGATTTCTCCCAGATATCAACACTAATAACGACCATGACAAGGATGGGTAAACCCTTCATATGGATAGAGAAGTGCCAGCAAGATTTTGAGCAGCTGAGATAGAGTTTGACGAGCGCCCCAGTCTTGAGATTGCTAGAGGAGGGTGTCGTGTATGTAGTTCTCTGCGACGCATCAGTGACTGGGATCAGCTGTGTCCTGATGCAGCACCATGCAGTGATTGCTTATAGTTTGCACCAGCTTAGGCCACATGTGCAGAACTATACAACCCATGATCTCGAGTTGTAAGTGGTGGTCTTCGCGTTGAAGATGTGACGACACTACCTGATGGGCGAGCGGTTTATCGTCTACTCTTACCACAAGAACCTCAAGTACATCGTTTCGTAGAAATATCTGAATATGCGGCAGAGACGATGGATAGAGTTCCTCCAGGACTAGGATTTCGAGATCAATATACTATTGGAAAGGGGAACAAGGTGGCAGATGCTCTTAGAAGAAGGTCGAGATCACAACTGTTGAGTGAGGCGACACAGCAGTTAGTCGCGTTGCATTTATCCTTCGTGGATAGAGAGAATATAGATTACCTACAGTTGATGGTTGTCACCCCTCCACTCTTATAGCGATTTTGGGAGGCATAGCTTAGGGATGTTGACTGTGTGGCTTTACGTGCTCAGTTATCCACAGGACATGCCCCTGATGGATATTCACAAGGTGGGGAGCACATACTTCTTTGGAGAGGATGCACTGTTGTACCAGTGGCGTTGCAGGAGGAGGTCATGAGGGAGTTTCATGCACCCCCTTTGGCGATACATCCTAGGGTGGCAAAGATGTTCTAGGATCTCCGACGACAGTTCTGGTGGTCAGGAATGAAGAAAGCAGTAGCGGAGTTCGTTTCTCGATGGCTCACATGATAACAGGTGAAGGCTAAGCACCAGGTTCCAGCGGGGTTAGCTCACCCCTGGAAGTTATAGAGTGGAAGTGGGATGGAATATCGATGGACTTTGTGATAGGATTACCACGGACGTCCAAGAGGCATGATTCCATCTGGGTGATCGTTGACCGACTCACCAAGTTGGCCCACTTCCTAGCTATTATAGATCAGAGTTCCATAGAGAGCTTGAGACACCTCTACGTGCAGGAGATAGTTTAGCTTCATGGTGTCCCCTCGACTATAGTCTCAGATCGAGATTCCCACTTCACATCCCATTTGTGGAAGGGATTACAGGAGGATTTTGGGACTCATATATGCTTGAGAACAACGTTCCAACCCCAGACTGATGGTCAGATGGAGAGGACCATTCAGGTTCTGGAGGATATGTTGTGAGCTTGTATCTTGGACTTTGGTTGCAGTTGGGAGGACCACCTACCACTGGTGGAGTTTGCGTACAACAATAGTTACCACTCCACAATTGGTATGGTACCGTTCTAGGCCTTGTACGGGAGACCCTAACGGTCACCACTTTTCTGGACCGACCCCAGAGAGTCAGCACTCATGGGTCCAGAGTTGGTGCGGGCTACCACAGAGAAGGAACAGATCCTCTGAGAGAAGATGAAGACTGAACAGAGCTGGGAGAAGTCCTATGCTGACCGACGACGGAGGCCTCTGGAGTTCGAATATGGATACCACATCTTTCTTTGGGTCTCACCTCGATGAGGGTTACAGATATTTGGCCGAGGCGGCAAGATATCTCTGAGGTTCATCGGACCCTTCCAGATACTATGCAGAGTTGGTGAGGTGGCGTACCGCCTAGCTCTTCTGCCACAGTTGCATCGGGTACATGATGTCTTCCACATGTCGCAGCTGAGGAGGTACGTGCACGACCCATCGCACATCATCGACTGGGGTGAGCTGGACATCGAGGATGGAGTGACCTTTACTGAGTACCCAGTGGAGATCGAGGATCGGCAGGAGAGGATCCTTCCTGGGAGATTGATTCCCTTGGTACGCATCCGGTGGCAGCATGAGAATCTTCAGGAGAGCATGTGGGAGTGGGAGGCCCAGATCTGTGCCCAGTACCCGCATCTTTTTGAGTAGCCGTTGTTTTGGATTTTCGGGGAAGTAAATCCCAAAGGTGGTGAGAATGTAATGTCTCTGATTTTTCCGTGTATTATTTTTAAATATTATATGGAATTATTTAGAGACTGGGAGCGAAGATGACACATCATTCTGAGGTCCAGTGAGCCCGTAATGGTGGTTTGAACTTTTTTAAGTTAACTGAGTCGACACTTGTGCACGGTTGTGTCACTTTCAAAACAGATGCCCGGAATAAAAATCTGAGGGCACCGTTGCATTTGGGATGGTGAATTTACTTAATAATAAGCCTAAACTCGACCGATGCGGGTCGAGGGAAAAATTTCATTTTCAGACATTTTTAGTAAAATGAAAATAAAATAAATTGTTAAATGTTTATTTTATTTTTATGGAAACATCCGCCGCAGTGCAGTGACGAGACATCAGTTTCCTTTTTAATGATGCATCATAATGACTCAAGAATGGAAAGATGGAGTCATTAATACCACAGCGTATCTTAAATGCCAATCATGTTTTCCTTTTTAATGGGTTAAGCAATTGGTGGCCGTTGACGAACTTTTGGGAGAAATCGCTGGAGGATCCATGGAGTGCTGAAGAGAACCCTCAACGGCGAATGACGATAGATCAAAGTTGAAAATCATTGCACCAATGACGTTGAAGGATCTTGACAATAACGATAGTGTGAAACCTTCGTTAGTGATTGATCCCATCTGAGGTAGGGGTTTGTTATTTGAATTCTTTTCCACGTTTTTGATTTTAAACGACGAACGCGGATCAAACACGAACAAGTTGATCCGTGGATTCGTTCATTCTTGTGGGAGGGTTTTATTAGAATGATTTGGGGAATTGATCCATGTTGTTTGGTTATTTTTGATTCTTGATCCGTTTAATCCATCTAATAGGAGCAGATCAACGATGTAACAAACGACGGAGGGGGTTCGTTCCTCACTTTGTTTAATGGATTTCCCCCCCTTATTTTCTCACACATTCTTCGTGTTCTTCATGGGGCGATGAACAATATATCATTGCAAATCCGTTCTATGATTCAATGATCCCAAATCTATGGTTCGACACTGCAACGGACTTTCACTGGTGTGGCGACGATGGCGGACGATGAATCGGACCGGATCAGTAAAATGCGTTCTTCGAGCATTCTTCACGCGGGAAGATCAAATCATGTTTTTGAAGCCGATAGGAGGTCCAAAAACATCGGGAGCAGCTTCGTGGTGTCGGGATGACCGAAACCTGGAAGTTTCACGGTGATCGGACGACCGGATCGACGAACAGATCCTCACCGGAGGCGCGATGATGGAAGTTTGTGTTTTTTGAAATTTCCAAAATACACGGCGTGTACTTCCGAAGAACACTCCATGTAGTACTATCAATGGTTAGAATTTTGGGGGTTAGAGAGGAATCACACGGTGTGTGAACCTGGTCACACAGCATGGTGGACTTTCCCCTGATCTCGGCATGTATTTTGGGAAGTACACAGACACGGGATGATCTACACGGCTTCAGGTGACACGGCGTGTACAACATGGCAGAGGTGGCTATGCGGGACTCGGCGTGTACCTAGAGGGTACACGGACATGGGATGGAGTACACGACTGTGTACTCCATCACACGGCCAGGAAAGGCCAGTAGCGTGGGTTACCCCGTGTGCCGATTACACGGGTTGGAGTACACAGGTTGATGACCGTGTATGGGCACATGGACAGTGTACATGGGGCCAACCCTAGTCACTCGGACACAGCGTGTACATTGTACTACATGTTGTGTACTCAGTTTTTCTACATGACTAGCCTACGACATGGGCTGTTGTACACAGGTAGTACCCGGGGTCAGACAACACGGCGTGTAACTTTCTACACACCATGTACTTTTTGGAAAATGGAATGGTCCTGTTGTTCACCATATTTTAGACATATTTCGTTTGTGTTAGTGCCCCTTATTCTCGTTCCCCTGAAGGTCAGACATCATTTCTTCACATAGGAGTATGATCCCTTCATCAGGACTTTCTGTGATAGAGTCAGGCATCCATCCGAGAGGCCCGGATCGAGATCCTCTATCCATTCTTGACCCTTGGTAGAGTCAGGCATCGACATGACCAACTCTACCTAGTGGTGATCCTCTACCTATTTTGTGTATCACCTAACTGGTGAATCCAGATGAGTCACTGTATCCGCCATGGCCCTGACAGTGATCCTCATTTGTGTATCGTGATCTTTCCCACTCAGGAGTGTGTCTCCCGTAATGAGTGCTTCTATCTATCTAAAATCTTCCCACTCAGGAGTGTGTCTCCCGTAATGAGTGTGACTACCTCTTGTGATGGTTCCCGATGGATGGTACTTCTCGGACATACATCATCAGATCTGTAAGACTTGTGGAGTGTGTTCTCCTAGGATGAGTGCTTCGCGGAATTCTTCGAACTGAATCCCTAATGGGGGTATGCGGTTGTGCGACTTTTCTCTAGACTACGGGTCTGGGTTTTTGTTATATCTGGTTTGTTCTATATGTTCTGTAGACATAAACTGTGCATATCTGACTTTACCTATACTTTGTGTACTATTTCGTAGTTTTCGGGGTCCTCTACTGAGTATTGTTATACTCACCCATACACGGGCCTTGCCCACACATCTGGTGTCTTGTGCAGACGAGCATCCTTTTGACAGAGTCAAGGGCAGACCAGGATAGGACCGAGCATTCTGAGTTCCCTACAGGACGAGGCATTCCTACGGCTATGAGCAGTAGTCCCAGTACCTTTTGTGCTTACAGGTTGGACTTTGCAGTTTTTAGACTCTTGTTTCTGGTGGGCTTGTATTCTGGACCAGTTTACTTTTTAGTACTCTACCTTTCGTCGTACTCTGTTGATTGGGTTTAGTTGTATGCATTAATTTTTTTCCTTAGTAGTTTTTACATTTCAGCATTGTGGGATTGGAGATGTGTGCGTGTGTACAGGTACATATGCAATGCCTCCCATGTTAGTAATATGCCTACTCGGTGCTAGTCACCAGCCCCTGGCCTATTAGAGGCGGGCTTGGAGAGTCACGATGCAGGCCCCACTAGGATGGGTCGTGACATCCAAGAACGGGCCTTCTTCCTCTGTGTACTAGAGTGCTCCATGTACCACCTTTGTGAACTGCCTCTACAAATTGTGACCACCTACTACCTCCCACAACTGCATTTGCGGACTAGCTTTACTTCTTCTATTGCATACCACTTCTTCACCACAAACCAAATTCTCCTCCATGAACCATCTTTCACGTACTGCCTTCCTTTGCATACTACCTTGCTCCACGTACTGCCTCACTTTCTACACATGTTAAAAAAGAACCAAATTCTAATTTCTTCCTCCATGTATATACTCTCTTACTCCTACCACATCCTTAAGAGGACTTCTTCTTTTGCGAACCACTTCTCCTCCGCATACTGTCTACCATGACCTATTATAGACTTCACCAAATTCATTTCAAATTTTTAATTAAAGTCATTGTGGGGTTTTATTCCCATGAACTACTTATATATTTCTTGTAATTGTCCTGTATTTTTAATATTATATCCATTCTATAATGAAGGGATTAGTGATTATGATATAGTAAAATAGATTCACATAATCTTCTAAACTAAGATTTACCAAATCTTCAAAATGACACCACCTTTATTGTGTATTGTGAATCTCCCACAAAATATATCCTCTATGCGATCCGTGTACTTCCATTCTCCCTACATGGTGGCACAAATTAACTCCTCATTTTTGAAAACAAAACCCTTTGTGGCTTCCCAAAACTCCACCTTGATTTTGGTAATGACATTCCATCCCAGGAACTGTTTTCCTCCCATGAACTACAAGCCTCAACGTGAACCATAAAACTTCACTATGAACTATTTTCCATTTCGTGAACCAGTTTCATCTGGTCTACATTGTGCCCTTCGTCACCCATAAACCATTCCTAGTACATGGTATGCGGTTCATTTCCTGTGCTATGCGGCTCCCTTCCTTTTCCAATTTTCTTCACCATTCCGTATCTCATTCACTTCTATGCATAAATCCATCCTTTTCCCAAAACAAATTCCCAATTTTGAGGCCCAAAATTTTAGTAAACACTGGGAAACTGTGACACCTTCAATATTGCTTTCAACCTCAATCGTATGGCCACATTCCTTGCAAGATCTTTATTCAACCAAATAAGGATTGATAAAATACACAAACCATACTAAATTTCCGGTAAATAACAGCTTTGGTTCTAACATTAATTGGACTTTTCTTCTTTTTTATAGCCATAAACAGTAAAGTTATAGACCCGATGAAGTTTCAAATAAATAATAAAAAATTATAGTCATATTATGTGAATTAGATATGTCCTTCCCATCATTATTATTTAATATAATATTTCACTTAATGGTTCACTTGGTTTAATAGATTCAACTATGTTTGTAAGAACCTGGATCTTCATTTCAGGTATGGATATTTATTTCAGGTTGTTTTTGAGGAAAAAGGAAGTTTTGGAAATTTTATAAGTACACGCCGTGTACTCTTGAGTACATGTCGTGTACCCGGTTTCCACATGTAGCTATGTACTGGGCATGTAACAACTGAGTACATGGTCATGTAGGTGACCTAGCAGACCTCTTAAAGCAGGAGCTGGTTAAGGCTAGTACACGATGTGTACATTAAATGAACACAATATGTACTTTTCTTTTTAATTGATGAGTTGGATCAGGGTCGTGTCTCATATCCAGAACACTCTTCTTCTATCTTTGGTTGGTCTAGGAGTTACCGAGAGTTATGATCAAAGTCCAATCCACTTTTTCTCCATCCAAGGTATGATCTGAACTTCGGAATGTGTGTTGGAATCCCACTGGTGAGTTCTTCCTTCTTCTTGATTATATATTCCTGAATTCTCCTCTCTCATGTGTTATTCAAGGTTGAACGTTTTTAACCTTTTTGTAGATCTACGATGTTCTAGGACGATTCAAGGGTCGACGTTCGAGAGTGTTCATCGTACAACATTGAGGTAGGTGGTTTGTGCCTTTCTTTGATTTTATTTGTATTATATATGCTTAAAGTAACAAATACCCATGTTGGGGTATTGCGTATTTTGGATTTTGACCCTGTTTAATACCTACTATGGTTTGATTGTTTGATTAAGGGTTTTTTCCTATGCATAAGATTGTATACCCTTGTTTATGGGACACCCCATGGGTGTGTTCCCTTATTTAACTGTTATTGGTCATTTGGCCTAGGTTTCCCATGATTCATATAGCATTTCCATGCCTCGAGTTGTTTAGGATGGAGTTTTTTTGTTATATTTGATGCCTATTTTTATGATTTGATTAAAGTTGAGCCATGTAATAGTTTGAAATTCATGTGGTGCCTTTAATTAATGTTGTATGTGAGATGATCTTCCTAGGAATGTGAGAGCCTTGGACCAGGAAAATTGTGGGGGTTTACATGTTTATTTACATAGGACCTTGAGATCCTTAGTATGGATTTTGACCCAGGGGTATTGACCATGAGAGCTACCCAGAGGTCGTTTATGATTCTTTATACTATGTTGACCTAGGGGGTATTGATCGTGAGAGCTACTCAATGGTCGTTTATAAATTTATTGGATGCCATGTGGACATAGGGGTATAGACTATGAGAGCTACCCAGGTGGTCGTTTGAATTTGATTAGTGATATGTTAAACCAAAGGGGTCAGACCGTGAGAGCTTTCTTAGAGGGTTGTTGCAAATAATTTAATGGCTGCGATGAGTCTGCCAAGCCAAAACACAAGCTTGGACTCGGTATTACTTTTTTGTCTAGATGGTCTTCTAAGACTTATGTTGTTACTGTTATACTGGGGGATAAAGAGCTTCGGCCAGATCCTAAGGTTACATTATTCAATGAATAGAATAATTATTAAATGTAAATGAATGTAATTGAAACCTATAGGATTGTTTACTTTTGAGTACTTCCTAGTTTATTTCTTGTTTTTTGTATATTACTTTCTATATATATATATTAAATGATATTTAGGCATAGATATTTTGGTGGGTTCATACTGGGATTTATTTCACATCCTATTTGGGTCATTCTTTTAGGCCCAAACATATTATATTGTTTCTGGTATAGATAAGGGAAAGCACCCTTCTCCATCAGGTACTTGATTGCTGTTGGAGCTGGAGAGAATGAGACCAAGATGAGGCTTGCAATACTACTGGAGTTTACTTTTTTTTATTTTCTAATTGGTTTAGTATTGTATTTCCAGCATCATGAATTATTTGGATACTTTCCTATACATATGTGACATGAATTATTTATACATGTGCTTCAATTTTTTATTTACTATCAGTCTTTCGTTGTTTACTTTTGTGGCACGGTATTACTGCTTCCGCTATTGTTTATCATTTGTTATTCTGCCATGTATAATCTACCAATGAGGGAATTATTTCCCCAATGTCTTACCTTGGCCCTCACTGCTAGTTGGAAACCTATGGCGTTTGGGGAAATGTGCTTGAGGTTATGTGACCAACCGGTTTTGGGGTACCTTTGGGCGACACTCGGAATTGAGATGTTACAAAGTGGTATCAAATGAGTTTATTTTCTACTTTTTATTACTTGTTGGAGACTATAGATAGGGATAAGAAGGAATGGATATTTGGTAATAAGTTTTTCCTGGGATTAGCTAACCCGTGCATAGGGAAAAACCAATTTACCTCGAATATTGTAATATTTATAATTTTTCAATTGTTACAGTTGAATTGATTTCACCATTGGGTGATTCACTTGTTTTGTGCTATTATCATTTATATTATTGTTGTTCTATTTCTGTTACAACCTGATGAGATGAGGGTATTCCATCTCATTCATCATATAGGAACTTGTTATAGATCACATTCCATGAATTCTTGTCATGCCATTTAGGGTGCATTACTGATTTCATGTTGTTGTGATAGATTTTGTGCTACATATGCATGTTGTTGTGATAGATGCCTTAATAAAGATGCCTACTATTTTGACAGGGTATTGGAAAATTTAAAGGTTCATTTGGATGGATTCCAAACTTTGGTCCCTGAGGTGTTATGGGCCCTCTTGGATAGGAATTTGGTGGATCATGTTTAACTTTAATTGAATTTTGTCAAGTTGTAATATGAATAAGGATGCCAAACATTGATTCACGGGAGTATGGGCTCTTACAGGTCATCATTTTTCAATCCTTAGACAAAATTATAAGTTTTCAGAGGTTCCGGAGAAGTTTTAGAGGCTTACTATATAGAAACCCAGAAAACAAAGCATGTGGTGTTATGAATACATGCCTTGTGTTATTCTGTTATGGAAGAAACAACTTTTCTTAAGTACATGACTTGTACCACATGTACATGTCATGTAGTCATTAACTGTATTACTGACTGTGTGAGTAGAGACATAGGGTTTTGGAACATTTGGTAGAACATGCCGTGTCTGGATTGTACATGCCATGTTGTAAGAACCATGTATCCAGTCGTGCGACTAACAACACGGGTGGATGAAACTTAGGTGGTACACACCATGTCCTATTCTTGCATTCCGTGTAGAGTCGAACATGTCTCCAACCATGTGAATAACAACATGGGTGGTTGGAACTTAACGAGTACACACTGTGTCTAGGGTAAAAACGCCGTGTAGTGTTACCTAGGAGAGAACTGTGTGGTTCGTGCCATGTAGAAGTACTTGGGTAGGAGGGAAGATTCAAGTACACATAGTGTCTTAGGAGGAACACACCATGTGTAGGGGTGTTACATAAACAGGTTTGGAAGAGGTAAAATCCCATGTCAAGACTTAAGAAAACACGTTGTGTGGAGGATATACATGTCGTGTAACAATATTTTGTAAAACTTTAATGTTTTATTCTCTTGTTCCTTTCTTGAACTTCTCAGTTGTTTCCCTTGATAATATTTAACTAAGGTGTGCGCTTGAACTTACAGAGTCATGCTACCAAGACGTCCTCCAGTTGTGAACCAGGTGTAGGGAAATGACCAGACACCGGAAATGATAGATCAGGGACTACCAAAAGATCCTCCCATCATGTCTGTTTTGGCACCAGTTGTTATACCGGACAAAGGTGCTAAAGCACAGTTCCATAAAGGCTCTATGAGGATGAAGAAAACTTTCTAGGGAGTACCACATCCTTCCCCAACCATGGAAAAGTTGACGAGGGTGTTCCAATAGTAGAATCCCCCCACCTTTTCAGGGGATGGAGGACCACATGATGTAGAGTCATGGTTGGAGTGTATGATTGCTATCTTTGAGCATCTAGATACCCCTCCGGAGATGAGGGTGAATCTCGCGATATACATGATGCGTGATTCCACCAAGAGATGGTGGTATGTTATCACACAGGTAGGATGTCATCGGGATATGTCCTGGGGAGAGTATCAGAGGACCTTCTATGACTATTTTTATCCTGAGACACTGAGGGATGATCGAGCCCGATATTTCATGCATTTAGAGTAGGGCACTCTTTCAATGATGGAATACTCTTCTCATTTCAAAGATGTAACACCCAGACCCTAGAATCTCGGAGCTGGTGCATTATTTTAATACATTGGAATGATTACAAGGAATCAAGTTCTAAAGGACCGATCAGTTTAGTAGTCTTGGAAAATAGATTACATACATGAATGTTACATTACACACTCAAACATAAAACACAACATAAATAATCCTTTAATAATTCCATTATTTATCTATCTTAAACCTAAATATAAAATGTGATACACTTATTGGTATCCTGGGAAAACAAAACATAAGAAAGGGGTTAGCTCAGATGCTCAGTAAGGGTAAATAATTTAGCAGAAGCTATAAAATTTTAAGGCAAGATTTGTAATAAAAACAACAACCTTTTAAACATAAAATTGAACATAATATGGAGAAAATAAATAAAAAATTACCATATAGACATGCATATGGATATTCTACTAGTCGAATAATCACATGTAATAATTAATTTCATAATGATGGAATGCCTAATACCGGACATCATTACCACATAATCAAGGCCTTGTGCTAAGACTACAAATAAAATTTTTATCAAGGCCTTGTGTCAAGACACTAATTTTTCTCATGAGACCTATAAATGCATCAAAGTGCTATAGCGGGCTCCACCCATCACTTACTAAGTCCACTACATTCCTTATATGAAATTGTTTAAACATAACATAAACATTTGTATTAAAACTAGCATACGAAATGTCAATACTTTATCCATAAACCAAAAATGGTATAAAAATAGAACATCCACAGTAAAAAATATCATCAATCATTCAATACAGTATGGAAGATTTTATTATAATAAATCAACCTCAATCAAGAATAATATCTAGTAAAGAATGATGATATAGTTGAAAATGATCAGTAAAACTCTTTGAGTGAAATACCCCTTTTTCATGAAATCATTTAAAAGTTGCACAATTTATAAAGGATGAAATTTAAAAGATATTTTTGAATCACAGTGTCCCATACCAATTTGAAACTTTTTAAAGGAATTAACATTTTAAAACATTCATGTCTATATAAACAAATCCTTAAGACCATTTTGAAAACATAGATATTAATGAGAAAGATTTATAAGAAAAAATATTTAAAACATTTAAAATTACATTTTAGTTAAATATTACCTTAAAAGAATCATTTTGAAAATTCATTTATTAAACATGAACATGGATAATAAATATTTCCCAGAAAATACTTACACATAAACAATCTCAGATAATAATGAGATTGAGAAATTAACCCTTACCATGTACTTTTCCTTGGTCGAGAGTACGTTAACCTCCTGTATAATAGTTAAATAATTGTTATTAAATTATAACAGAACTACATACATAAATATTATATCATATATGATCTTCTAATATTTCTTTGTTAATAATATTTTAGTAGTATCATTGTTTCAGGTGTTGACTGATTCGTTTTCCTTTATATATTTTGTTACGTAAGTCATGTTTGTTATGGGTAGGATGTATTTGATTCATATCCAGAATGATATTATGTTCTTAATTATTATTTATAATAATAAAATGAAAATTATTCTTTAATGTTTATGATTGGGAATGAATCTCATCATGTTCGTGGAGACGGTAATCCGTAGGTAAACACAAACGCTACTTCCATTTCACTTTTTTTATTTTAAAAGCAAAGAAAACAAAATGATACATATGTATATTATTATTAAAATATAATATAATATTTTATATATGTCACTTAAGTTAATTAACACCATTCTTTATACGTTCCATGTATGTTATGAACGAGTCATATCACTTTGAGGGGGCGGTAGTCCGCACTTCCTCAAATGAGATTATCGTATATATACAACATGAAAAGAATAAAGGTATGCTATAAAAGAGAATTACATAAGCTTATAGATAAAATAAATATTATAAATACCATATATAATTAATGTTCCATCATAATGGACACCATAAGAGGTGGTAGTAGAAGATTGAACAATCATCGTTTTGTGAGGCAGTAGTTCACCGTCCACAGAAACATTATGTTCTATACCCATTAGATGCAGGTGTGTGTAGGTATAGTTAGAATAATTATCATAACAAAAAACTAGTATATTTAGGATACTTATTTTTTTATAAAATAAGGGAATAAATAGATTTTAGGGGGTTGGAGATTTAAAATAAAAGGAAATAACTTAAGAGGAGATGTTACCTTTAAATCAGATAACTCCCTTTGGTTTGAACCAAAAGGCTTCCTTGAAGTGCCTTATACCTATGGTAAGGATTATAAGAGGAATATATGGATGTAGGGAGCTTAATTGGGCCGAGGTTGGATGAGCCAAGGGGCTTGAGAGGTGTGAGAAATGGGTTAGAGATGATGGATTTTTATAAGGGGGAGGAGGGGCTCTTTAAGAAAGTTTAAAAATATTATTTTATTATATAATGATTTTCGGTTTCTAAAGGTCCAAAACTCATTAAAGTCGAAGATAAGACTACTCATGTTCGAAACCAAATCATCCAATAAGAATTGTACAGGTTTTTGATATTTTTTTAATTTTTATAATCTTATTTTTTAAATCATTCATTAATGAGGCAAACACTACAACATTATTGTGTCATAAATAATTTTATTTATTTGATGTCTAAAAGTTATAAAAAAATACCATGATGTAGGAAATAGTTTTATATTTCAAATTAATATTTATAGTTTAAAAGATAACTTATATAACCCCTTGTAAAAGTTGTTTTACTAAAAGGTATATGTTTATGTCATTTTTGTCTTTATTTTAAATTAATTAATATAAAGTGTCATTATCACTATCAAGTGGCTCCATGAGGACCCAAAATCGACCCAAGGATGACCATGGTCGTATATGTATCAACAAATAGGAATAAGACACATGTTAGGGTAATTAGATATTATTATAATAATATTTGTCTACCCTTATTTACCAGATTTACCCTTTAACCATTATAAATAAAATATTTACTGAAGTAAATATTCATAATGTCTAAAAATAAAAGTAACTTATTTACACAATTTGGACATCCTAATTCCAAATATTTAATCCATTTTTCCAAATTTAAAACACAAAAGTGGCAGAAATTAATTTAAAATTAATTCCAGTTGTCAAAATAAAAAGCGTGTTTTTAAGAAATAATAACTATCAAAAGATTGACACCTGTTTATGTCCAGTTTAAATGTGAAATTACATCCAATGACCTAAATTATATTAAATAATAAAAATATAATATAATTATACTTTAAGACCAATCAAATTTATAATTTAACACTATGAAGTATTTCAACTAAAAAAGTTGTTTTTAATTAAAATTTATTATTTTTAACTATTCATCAAAATATTAAAGTTTTCCTAAAAGTACAAAAAATTTATCCAAACTAAATTTTTATTTACTGCTTCTAAATAATAATTTAATTTCATTAAATTGAATGTATAAAAGTCTCAAATATTTGTTTTAAAAAAGGTTCTCCATTAAAAGGCGGTAAAATTGCAATTTTTGAAAAATACTTCTTTTATCTAAAAAAATGAATTTGTTCTTATATTATGTCTAAGAAACACATAATATGGATTCTAAAATTATATGGAGTATATAAAATTCAAAATTCAGTTAATACTACTCATAACTGCTTTTGGAATGGCATGTTTGGTAAGTCCTGGTGAGCTCGAACTCGGTGTTGCATGTAGCGCAAGTTATTTAACTACTTTGAAGAGATAACGTACTATGAAATCTTGGGGTGTTACATTATCCCCTCCTTCTATAAATTTCATCCTCGCAATTTGAAATTTTTATTTGAAAATAAAATGTTAAAAATAGAAAAATACCTTTTTGGAAAACCCACATTGGAAATTGGGTTAATGAAATTTAATCTTAATAAGAGGGAAAGAGAAATGAAAAAGTCACCACAAAATTATGATCTCGATTAGGAGAACATTGGTAGAAATTAGAGACACATAATTGGAAGGAAAACATAAATATTTATAGGGAGTGATTAAGGTCATCAATCACAAACAAATGTAAAATTGAGGGCCTTAATGCCATCCATCTACGATGATTTAAAATATCATCAGTTCAAAAAAACATAAAGTATTAGGATAACACATTTTTGGTTTTAAGATCTCTTCTCTAAAGTTTAACAGTTAATTTATTCATATATTAAGAGTAAAAAAATATACTTGATAAGTAGAGTTTCATCCCTCAACTAATTCCTACCACAAACTCATCTTTCACTCCAAAATATAATAGAATTAAAAAATATTATATTTATTATAATCATATAGGGTTACAAAAATAATGAATTTATAATTAATTTGTCATACTATTTAAAAAAATAAATTATACAAACTAGGACATCACATAGGCCAGTGGTAGGTGATGTACCCTTGTCACCCTTCAGTTGCGGGTTCAAGTCTCGCGGCCTTGCTGGACGCGACGAGTTGTCGCTCGACCTCCAGGTTGTCCTCTTTATGACAATACAAAATTAATCTTAAGAAATGATTTAACCTTAACAATAGCATCCAAAATAAAACTTAATCTATTCCAACCTTTAGAATTATCCACAATACTTCTGTTCGAACTCACAGTCCAAAATTTATAAGGAGGGTCACATAATATACATGTGAATACCTTCATCGTGTATTCTCTTAAATTGTGGTAAAAAAATGATTTGCTAGAAAACCATATTTGAATAGGTATGAACTTTATTATTCCTTCTGTAAATCATATAATACATTATATACTCCTTAAATCCAAAAAGGTTGTAATCACCAACAATTATGGAATAAAAACCCATTAATTAGTTCCAAGGTAGTCAATAATATCCAATACAATTTATCCAAATCAATCATCTCTTATTCCAAAATCAATACCAAAGTATCTGGACCATATTAAAGTTTATCTTTCCTTCAACCATGTATTTTCCAAAAAGTTTAACTTACTATTGAGTCACTTTTCTTGGTACCACACAATCTCAAATCCTTAATGAAATAATATTGAAGTACAATCCTTATATACTCCATAATTATTATAACTAGTACATCGGTGATAAAACACTCAAATGACATAATTATTTAATATCAACAAAAGAACACTAGTCAATAATCTTCATCTGTGGTAATATCATAACTTTATTGTTATCCAACAATATCATTTGCGATATAATCTGATGATTGGGACAATGATTCACATAGTGTCCCAACTCCTTGCAGATGAAGCATTGTACATTTGAAACCTTTTTCTTACCCTTGAAATCACATACTTGGCATCCTTTTTCTCCACACTTATAACAAACTCCCATTCCCATCAAGCATTTACCAAGGTGATTCTTTCCACAGTTATCACATATGGGAAAATCTTTCTTTCCATTATTCCCTTTATCCATATTTCTCTCTACCATCATTTTCTTCTCTGGCTTCCCTTAAAAGCCATAGGACTCAGATAATTCTTTAATTATCTTATTAACACATGATAATATTTATTCATATGATGATAATATGTGGGATACTATTTCCTTTATAAATTTTGGCTTAATACCATGAAAGATATGATCCTTCTTACTCTTTGGATCATGCGTATTGCTGGAGTTCTCATTCCATCTACTGGGATTCATTTCTAAACAATGACTTACACTAGGTTAGTTTATGAATTACAATGCATAATTCCAAACTTCTAAAATACCTAACTTAAATTGAAAATATTATGCATATAATCTATAATCAAAATATTTTTATCTTTAAGGAAGTATTTACTCCTAAATCCTTCATAATGGCTTGTAAAGAAAATGTGAATTTTCCTAAGCATATCCCCGAGAGTTTCATAACAAAGAGTGAAGCAAGGCCCATTATCCTATACCAGGATACCCCATGTCATGCCAGAAACTCCTTGTCAGAGTTTTCACTCCTAGGTACATCTGTGTAAGAGCTGCCTCTACCTGATCATATCCAGACATGGATGTATTGTTTGGAAAATTCACAAAATCTCTACATCACCAAAATTATTGGATGTTCTTCTATACTAATCCTCAAAGTATATCTTAGGGTAATGTTCTCTAATCATAGTTTTTATAAATATAGTTTCCAAGGTTATTAATAAACTTTCTCTGATACCAACTGTAATGCCTCAACCCCATAAGCTCAGAGACGGTGCATTATTTTAATACATTGTCATGATTAAAAGTAATCAAGTCTTGAAGGACTGATCAGTTTAGTAGTCTTTGAAAATAGATTACATACATGAACATTACATTACACACTCAAACATAAAACACAACAAAAATAATCCATTGATAACGCCATTATTTCCCTAGCTTAACCCTGCATATCAAACATGACACACTTTTTGGAATCCTGGGAAAATAGAACATAAGAAAGGGGTGAGCTCAGATGCTCAAAGGGTAAATAATTTAGCGGAAGTTATAACATTTTAAGGCAAGATGTGTAATAAAAAAACAGCCTTTTAGACATAAAATTGAACATAATATGGAGAAAATAAATCAAACATTACCATATAAACATGCACATGGATATTCTACTAGTCGAATAATCACATGTAATAATTAATTTCATAATGAGGTAATGACTAACGCCGGACATCAATAACACATAATCAAGGCCTCATGCCAAGACTAAAAATAATTTTTTTGTCAAGGTATTTTTCCAAGACACTAATTTGCCTCATGAGACCTACCAATGCATCGAGGATCTATAGCAGGTTCCACCCATCACTTACTAAGTCCACAACATTCCTCATATGAAATTGTTTAAACATAATAGAAACATTCATATTAAAACCAGCATACGAAATGCCAATACTTTAGCCATAAACCATGAATGGTATAAAAATAGCACATCCACAGTAAAACATATCACAAACCATTCAATAAAATATAGAATATTTTATTATAATAAATCAACATCAATCAAGAATAATATCTAGTAAAGGATGATGATAGAGAGGAAAATGATCAGTAAAACTGTTTGAGTGAAATACCCATTTTTCATGAAATCATTTAAAAGTCACACAATTTATAAAGGATTAAATTTAAAAGATATTTTTGAATCAAAGTGTCCCATAACACTTTGAAACTTTTTAAAGGAATTAACATTTTAAAACATTCATGTCCATATAAACAAATCTTTAAAACCATTTTGAAAACATGGACATTAATGAGAAAGATTTATAAGAATAAATATTTAAAACATTTAAAATGATGTTTTAGTTTAATGTTACCCTAAAATAATCATTTTGAAAATTCATTTATGAAACATGTACATGGATAATAAATATTTCCCAGAAAATACATACACGTAAACAATCTTAGATAATAATGAGATTGATGAATTAACCATTACCTTGTACTTTTCCTTGGTTGAGGGTACATTAACCTATAGTATAATAGTTAAATCATTTTTATTAAATTATGAAAGAATGAAATACATAAATATAATATCATATATGATCTTCTAATATTTCTTTGTTAATAATATTTTAGTAGTATCATTGCTTCGGTTGTTAACTGATTAGTTTTCCTTTAAATGTTTTGTTACGTAAGTCATGTTTGTTATGGATAGGATGTATTCGATTCATATCCAGAATTATAATATGTTCTTAAATATTATTTTTAATAATCAAATGAAAATTATTCTTGAATGGTTATGATGGGGAATGAATCTCATTGCGTTCGTGGAGACGGTAATCCGTACGTACGCACGAACGCTACTTCCATTTCATTTTTTTATTTTAAAATGAAAGAGAACAAAATGATAAATATGTATATTATTATTACAGTATAATATAATATTTTATATATGTTACTTAATTTCATTAACACCATCCTTTATACGTTCCATGTATGGTAAGAATGAGTCATATCACTTTGAGGGCGCGGTAGTCCGCACTTCCTCCAATGAAATTATTGTATATATACAACATGAAAAAATAAAGTTATTCAATAAAAGAGAATTACATAAGCTTATAGATAAAATAAATATCATATATATCATATATAATAACAGTTACATCATAATGGCCACCATAAGAGGTGGTAGTAAAATATTGAACAATCATCGTTTCCTGAGGCAGTAGTTCGACGTCCACAGAAGCATTATGTTCTATACCCATTAGATGGAGGTGTGTGTAAGTTTAGATTGATTTTTTCTCATAAAAAAACCTAGAATATTTAGGATACTGGTGTGGTTATAAAATAAAGAAATAAATAGAGTTAAGGGGGTTGTATAAGTAAAATAAAAGAAAAGAACTTAGGAGGAGATGTTACCTTTAAATCGGGTAACTCCCTTTGGTTTGAACCAAAAGGCTTCCTTGAAGTGCCTTCTGCCTAAGGTAAGGATTCTAAGAGGAAAAGAGGGATGTAGGGAGATTAATTAGATAGAGGTTGGATGAGATAAGGGGATTTATTGGTTTGAGAAATGGGTTAGAGGTGAGGGCTTTTTATAAGGGGGAGGAGGGGCTCTTTAGGAAAGTTTAAAAATATTATTTTATTGTATAAATATTTTCGGTTTATAAAGGTCCAAAACTCCTTAAAGTGTAATATAAGATGAATCATGTTTTAAATAAAATCATACAATAAGAATTGGACAGGTTTTGATATTGTTTTAATTTTTATAATCTTATTTATTTAAATCATTCATTAATGACGTAAACACTGCATCATTTTTGTGTCATAAATAATTTTATTTATTAGATGTCTAAAAATTATAAAAAAATACCATGATGTAGGAAATATTTTTATATTATGAATTAATATTTATAGTCTAATAGATAACTTATATAACCCCTTGTAAAAATTGTTTTACTAAAAGGTATATATTTATGTCATTTTTGTCTTTACATTAAATTAATTAATATAAAATGTCATTATCACTCTCAAGTGGCTTCATGGGGTCCCAAAATAGAACCAAGGATATCTATGGTTAGAAATGTATCAAACAATAAAAATATGAAACATTTTAGGGTAATTTAATAATATTATTATAATATTTGTTTACCCTTATTTACCAGATTTACCTTTTAACCATGGTATATAAAATATTTACTGAAGTAAATATTCATAATGTATTAAAATAAAAGTTACCTATTTAAAAATTTTGGACCTCCGGATTCCAAATATGGAATCCATTTTTCCAAATTCAAAACACATAAGTGGTATAAATTAATTTAAAATTAATTCCCGTTGTCAAAACAAAAAGCGTGTTTTTAAGAAATAATAAGTATCAAAAGATTGACATTTGTTTATATCCAGTTTAAATGTGAAATTACATCCAATGATCTAAATTATGTTAAATGTTAAAAATATAATCTAATTATACTTTAAAACCACTCAAATGTATAATTTAACACTACATATTATTTCAATTAAAAAAGTTGTTTTCAATTAAAATTTACTAATTTTAACTATTTATCAAAATATGAAAGTTAACAGAAAAGTACCAAAAATTTATCCAAACTAAGTTTTTATGTCCCAATTATAATGAATAATTTAATTTCATTAAATTGAATATATAAAAGTATCAAATATTGTATTTAAAAAAGGTTCGCCATTAAAAGGCGGTAAAATTGCAATTTTTGAAAAATACTTCTTTTATCTGAAAAAATGAATTTGTTCTTATATTTTGGCTAATAAACACAGGATATGGATTTTAAAATTATATGTAGTATATAAAATTCAAAATTCAGTTAATACTATTCATAACCGCTTTTTGAATGACTAGTTTGGTAAGTCGTGGTGCGCTCGAACTCGGTATTGCGTGTATTGCAAGTTATTGAATTACTTTGAAGAGATAACATACTATGGAATATTGGGGTGTTACAACAGAGCTTCATTGCTTCACACCTTCTTTGAGAGGTGATGAGTTATCAATTTCTAGGAGGTTTGAGGATGGTCTCAGGTATGACATCTGAATGTTGGTGAATGTCTTCAGGATGACTTCGGGGAATGCTATAGTAAACTAGGAACTAATTACTGAGTGTAATGTGAGGGAGTTTCGAGCAGCGATCTAGGGAAGTTCGACATCCAGGGCTGTTACTCCTTCATCTGATAGTAGGAATCACTGTAGGGAGCCTTCACATAGTGATTCCAGTAGTAGGGATGTATCTACAGGTAGCCAGGTGAGGTGTTACCAGTGTGGGAAGAGTGGTCACACAAGACCGTAGTGCCCGAGAGACCCATTTGTGTGCCAAGAATGCAGTAATATGGGTCATCTTCATCGATTTTTCCATTTTTTTCTCACCAGCATCTAGTGAGAGTGGATCAGTTATAACTCCACGTTCAAAACCAGGACCACCGGTTTCTCCTCAGTTAGAGAACTGGAGTTCTTCAGGCCGTTCATGATGAGGAGGTGGTCGTGGGTGTGGTTGTCATGCTATAGAGTTTCAGTGACAAAAGGGTGGATCAACTCCGGGTAGTCAGGCAGGGTCGCAGGGCTGCGGTACAAGTCATACTTTTGTTGTGGAGAAGACCCAATAGGAGTAGTATCTTGGACCCTCTACGGTTAGAGGTACAATTCTTGTTGCCTCAGTTTTATATTCTGCTCATTTTGATACAGGGTCTTCCCAGAGTTTCATATCTGTTTCCATGGTAGAAATCCTTGGGATCTGTATCTTTACTTATGAGGATGTTATGATTCTAGACACTCTGTTGGGGATTAGAACGGCTAGTGTACATATGTGCAAGGATTTCCCTATTGAGGTTTGTGGGTGTCACTTCTTGTTATACCTATATATCTTAGTGATGACAGGATACAATTTCATTATCATAATGGATTGGTTGGTCTCTTTCCAGGACTTTGTTGACTGTTGTCATTGTAGGGTGAGTTTCACGTCACCAGAGGGTGCGTCTTTTCTACACAAGGGTGAGTGGGATGTTCAGGCGAGCAGAGCTAGACCTGAGCATCATGGGTTGGGAGGAATTACAACCCAGATTTCTAGTTTATATATGGATGACTAGGGGACTTCGCAGATGGACTTTCCTCCAGTGGTGGATCGTTTTAGAGATTTCTTTCTAGATGACTTTTCAGGTTTAACTTTGGAGTGAGAGGTATATTTCTCTATTGATCTTGTGCCAGGAGCGGCACCAGTTTCCATTCCTCATTATAGGATGGCTAAACCAAAGTAATATGAGCTCAAGAATCAGTTGATGAACTAAGTGTTCTATCCTTAGTTGGGTTCTTTTTTGGTAGTCTTTGTGGACGATATCTTGGTGTACTGTCACACTCGACACGACCATGCCACCAATCTTGAGATCATTTTGAGTACACTGAGAGAGCATCGGTTATATTCTAAGATCTCAAAATGACACTTTTGGATGGACCAGATTCACTTCTTGGGTCATGTTATATCAAAGAAAAGAGTATCAGTAAACTAAGAGAAAGTGAGAGTAGTAGTTTTTTGGGAGCATCCGAAGAACGTCTTTGAGGTACAGAGTTTTTTTGGGGCTGGATGGTTACTAAAGGCTCTTTATTCAGGACTTTTCATGCTTATAAGTGCTAATTAAAAGCCTGACTAAGAAGGGTGAAAATTACTTGTAGATATAATCCTACGATTCATCCTTTCAAGAGATGAAGGGGAGGTTAACTTTAGCACCGATACTAGTTTTTCTAGAGTCGGGAAAGAATTACACTATTTACTATGATGCATCAGGTATTGGGCTAGGATCAGTCCTTATACAGGGGGAAGGAGTCATTACATATGAGTCTCGATAGTTTAGGCCACATGAGATGACTTACCCGATGTACGATCTCGAGTTAGCTACAATTGTGCATTCTCTATGTTGTTGGCAACATTATCTTTTGGGAGATCATTTTATGGTATACACTGACCAAAAAAGTCTCAAGTATATTTTTACTCAGTGAGGTCTAAATTTGAGACAGTGAAGGTGGGTTGAGTACCTTTATTCCTTTAACTTTGATCTTGCTTATACGCCTGGGAGAGGAAATGCAGTGGTTGATGCGTTGAGCAGGAGGACTCAGATATAGGCAGTTCAGGTGGCCAGCAGTGAGTGGCAGCTTATGGCTCTGTTCTCTGAGATGAATTTGGAGGTGCATGATAGACAAGGGTAGACATTGTTTCCTATAGTTGTTACCATTATTCTACTAGATCGAGTGTGAATGAGGCAACTATTAGATTCCGTGGGCCTAGTTCTATGGGAGAGTGTGTTAGGAGATGACCCTACACCTGGGTGGACCATAGACGAGGATGAGATATTGTGTTTTTGTGGACGCGTATGGGTGTCAGCAGATATATGAGAAGAGTTTATGCTAGATTATCATTCCTCAGTTTGGGATTTTCATCCTGGCATCACCAAGATGTATCAAGATCTACAACATCAAAATTGGTTTCTAGGTATGCAGACGGATATAGATGTTTTTGTTATGAGATGTTCCACCTATCAGCATGTGAAGGTGGAGAATTAGCGATTGACATGGCTTTTGAAACAATTACCCATTCCCAAGTGTAAGTGGAATGATTTCATGATGGATTTTGTGATGGGTATACCGAGATCGCCTCGAGGGAATGATGAAGTTTGGGTTGTTGTTGAAAGACTCATGAAGGTTTCACACTTCTTTCTGATCAAGGAAACCTTGAGCATTGATGAGCCTGGAAGGTTGTACATTTGAGAGATTGTACATTTTCATGGGGTTCAACACTCTATAATTTCAGACAAGGATTCCTGGTTTACTTATCATGTCTAGAAGGGACTATAGAGGGATTTGGGTACATAGGTACTTCTGCATACAACTTACTATCCCCAAAAAGATGGTTAGTCTGAAGGAACGATTCAGGTTTTGGAGGACATGCTTCGAGAATGAATCCTATATTTGAGGGGTTCTTGGGAGATACACATACCCCTAGTGGAGTTTTCCTACAATAATATTTTTTAGGAGAAAATTCAGATGAGACCTTACGAGGATTTGTACGGTAGTCCATGTCGATCACCCCTATGTTGGATAGAGGTCGGAAAGGCATCTATGCTAGGACCTCGTCTTGTCTAGGAGACCACTGAGTAGGTGAAGTTAATTTGGAAGAGTATGCCTACTACACAGTCTCGGAAAAAATCTTATGTTGATCGACATAGACGACCTTTGGAGTTCGAGGTCGAAGATCAGTTTTTCTTACATGTCTCCCCAAGGTTGGGACACATGAGGATTAAGAGACATGAGAAACTTTCACTAAGATACGTCAGGCCGTTTGAGGTTTTGGAAAGAGTTGGTCCAGTTGCATATTATTTATAGTTACCTCATAGGTATCAGGCTATGCATGATGTCTTTCATGTTTATTAGCTACGGTGTTACTTTTCAGACCAATCTCACATTTTTAACCTGAGGAGGTTGATTTAGAGGTGGATGCATCCTTTGAGTATCACCCTATATAGATTATGGATTGCAACCTGAAGGTTTTCTATGGACGGTCTATTCCTCTTGTACGGGTGCTATGGCAGCACGTACGAGTATAGGACGAGACTTGGGAGAGGGAGACTGATGTATGATCATAGTGACTAGAGTTGTTTGATGTTTCCTCTTCACCACCTTTGGAAGGGAAATTTGGGGATGAATTTTTTTAAGGGGGGAAGTTTGTAATAATCTGGATATTCAATTTAGATATGGAAGTTTGTTTCGTGTTGTTTTTGAGGAAAAATGATGTTTTGGAAATTTTATAAGTACACGCCGTGTACTCTTGAGTACACACCATGTACCCAGTTACTCCATGTAGTCATGTACTGGCCATGTAACGGCTGAGTACATGTCCATGTAGGTGACTTGGAAGAACGCCTAAAATGGGAGCTGGTTGATGCAAGTACACAGTGTGTACATTAAATGAACACGCCGTGTACTTTTATTTATAATTGATGAGTTAGAGCGAGGTCGTGTCTCATCTCCAGAATGCTCTTTTTTTAACCTCGGTTCTTCGAGGAGTGACTAAGAGCAATGATCAATGTTGAGCCACCATTTCTCCATCCAAGGTACGATTCAAACTCCGGCGGGTGAATTGGAATCCCACCGGCGAGTTCTTCCTTCTTCTTGATTCTATCTTATTGATTTCTCCTCTATCATGAGTTATTCAAGGTTAAAAGTTTTTAACCTTTTTGTAGATCTACAATGTTCTAGGCCGATTCAAGGGTCAACGTTCAAGAGTGTTCATCCTACAACATCTAGGTAGGTGGTTTGTGCCTTTCTTTCATTGTCTTTGGATTATATATGATTAAAGTGCTGAATACCCATGTTTGGGTATTGCGTATTTTGGATTTTGACCCTGTTTAATACCTGATATGGTTTGGTTGTTTGATCAAGGGTTATTACCTATGCATAATATTGTATACCCTTGTTTATGGGACACCCCATGGGTGAGTTCCCTTGTTTGAATGTTATTGGTCATTTGGCCTGGGTTTCCCATGAGGCATACCATGTTTCCATGCCTCAAGTTGTTTAGGATGGAGTTTTTTTTATTATATTTGATTCCTGTTTTTATGATTTAATCAAGGTTGAGCCCTGTAATAGTTTGGAATTCATGTGGACCCTTTAATGAATGTTGTATACGCACTGATCTTACTTGGAATGTGTGAGCCTTGGACCAATAAAACTTTGGGGGTTTCCATGTTTATTTACACAGGACCGTGATATCCTCAGTATAAATTTTTACCCACGGGGTATTGACCATGAGAGCTACCCATAGATTGTTTATAATTATTTATACTATGTTGACCCAGGGGGTATTGACTGTGAGAGCTACTCGGAGGTCATGTATAAATTTATTTGATGCCATGTGGACCTAGGGGTATAGACCATGAGATATTCCTAGGTGGTCATTTGAATTTTATTAGTGATATATTAAACCAAAGGGGTCAGACTGAGAGAGCTTTCCCAGAGGGTTTTTTGTGAATAATTGAATGACCGTGACGAGTCTGCCAATCCAAAGCACAAGCATGGACTCAGTCTTACTTGTTTGTCTAGATGGTCTTCTGAGACGTCTGTTGTTACTATTATACAGGGGGATATAGATCTCAGACTAGATCCTGAGGTTACATTATTCAATAGATTAAATAATTATTAAATGTAAATGAATGTAATTGAAAACTGTAGGATTGTTTACTTTTGAGTACTTCCTTGTTTATTGCTTTATTTTTTCATATTACCTGATATATATATATATATATATATATGTACTGATAGTTAGGAACATATATTTTGAGGGTTTCATATTGGGATTCATCTCACACTATGTTTGGGAAATTCTTTTGGGCCCAAATAGATTATATGGTTGCAGGTATAGATCAGAGAAAGCTACCTTCTCCATTAGGTACGTGATTTCTATTAAAGATGGAGATCATGGGATAAAGCTAAGGCTTGCGATGTTGCTGGAGTTTACTTATTTTCTTTTGTACTTGTTTTAGTATTGTATTTACAACATCGTGACTTGTTTGGATGCTTTCGTAGACATATGTGACATGCATCATTTATATATTTTCTCCACTTGTTTATTTACTATCAATATTCCATTATTTACTGTTGTTGCATGGTATTACTACTTCCGATATTGTTTATCATTTATTATTTTTCCATGTATACTTTTCCAATATTGGCATAGTTTCTCCAGTGCATTACCATGGCCCCCACTACTAGTCAGAAGCCTTTGACATTTGGGGAAATGCGCTTGCGGTTATGTGACCAACCGATTTTGGGTCACCTTTGGGTGACACCCAGAACCAGAATGTTACATTTTGGTCCTATATATTATAGATGGATGCATCCACTTGAATGATATATGAATATTTCGAAAGGATAATTTAATAGTTTAAGTCATATAGAAGGTTATATTATGAAGTGATATATTATTAAAGAATTTTTTGAATTATAAATCAATTAATTATCATTTGTTTATAACATTGTTCTCCCAAAATATTATCATGGAAGATGCCTTATGGGTGAAGAGATTTAAATTAGAGATGTTGTTACAATTACCATTATAGAGTGGGAGAAATATCACCTTAAATTTTACAAAATAGCGTAGAGGCTTCTCCATACGTTGAAGCCTGCAGAGTAATTATATGATATTTGAATCCATTAATGGATAAAATATGGATTTCAAATACATATAATCAATATCTTATAGGATGGTTCTGAGATCACATTTATAAGGAGTTATTTATAAATCTAAATTCAATTGCCGAGCAACCTCAATGGACAGCCATAAGACCAAATAAAGATGTATTATCTTACAATGGTTATGTAATTAATGGTTATACATACTATATAAAGGAACAAGATGAACAAAATACAATGAAAAATAGTTGAGTTATTATTGTGGATGAATTGATGCACATAACTGGTTCAAAGGATAGAAATTCAATTTATGAAAATATTTCATACTTTATCATCATCGAACAAATATATGAGTTTTATTATACAACATTTCAAGTGATTATTTTATAAGGAAAATGGGTTGACAATATGAGCGTGGTTAGAGAAAATTAATTGGGCATCAAGAATGTGAATTTTAGTGTGGAAGGGTGTAAGGATGAATCATTTATAAAGGAATCACAAGAAGTTAAATTATTTTGTATCCCATATCTAGTAAATAAGAATTGGACAATCGTTCTATTGGAGACTAAATCAACTATAGGGTTAGATAAAAATTCAATTTGAGGATGACCATTTAATTATGATATCACAATCATTTCATGGAGAACCCACTGTATAGAGTGTTCTGTATGTTAAAGAGGACCATAATATGGGGATTTGGATACTCGATAGAGGATCCAAATCCCTTAAACCTTTAAAGAAAAAAAGAGAGTTCAATGAAAAGGTTAAAGTGTTTTTTAATATACTATGTTTTTACTCATAATATTATATGTTCTATACTGAATTTATGTAATATAAATTAAATGGTTAAATACTCATGTAGATAATGATTTATTTACAAGATGATGTTACAAATCCCAAGTAAGAATAAACTGTCGATGCTAAAACTAAGTAATTTTTAGGGCATCAACAACACGTGGATGAAAAAAAGAGCGATATAGAATGAAAATTTTAACTAAAGTTATAAAGTAAATATGAAACTGTATTAAATTTTAGGTCATATGGAATCAATGTGGCCAACCTTCCAACATGAAAAAGCCAATGTTCAATAGTTACATTGGCGTGAAAACTCGAATTCATGTGCCAATTGATATATGTAACAACTAGGACACACTGATAGTATATAAACCCTGCCTTAACATTATCGTCGGGTTCTTGCCCACCAGGTACCACTAGTCGCCCCGCAGACACGTGTTCCCCGACCTGGGGCCCACCCATGTACCTAAATGGGTCATCAGACTAACAACCGTCTGTACATGTCAACACTTGTTCTTTCCAATGTTCTTTTTCCTCACCTACACACACCCTGAAAAAATTCCCAGAAGGTTACCCATACTGATCACTACTCTAGGGCAAACATGATTAACTATGGAGTTCTAACTAGGTAGGCTCTCAAAAAGAAAGGTTCACCTTGTTGACATGGGTAGTGACATTTTGCCTTTTAATTATCAAATTTCTAGGGGTGTTACCATATAGATATGTAGAATAATGTCGTGATTTCTATAAAGATAACCATTTGGGAAGATATTAGGGTAATTTTATGATATACTTTCTCCATTTTACCAAAAAATTAAATAATGAAACATTGATTTATTTTTCATTATCCCTTGAAAATTTCATTTATTTTAGATGATTTCTATAAGAAATTTATATCAATGACCATTGGAAAATATCATAGAGACTTCTAGACACTTCTGAAGACGCAAAATCTTAGAGATGCTATGGGGAATGTAAACCCTCACCCACTAGCTTCATATTCACACATTATAAACTAAGAAACATAGAAATATTTCATTAGTTTTAACGATGAGGAATCATTTTCGTTGAATTTTAGCCGACAATACTTTATTTTACATTATTTATTTTATACACTTTGATTCAAAAATATTAATTTATAAAATAGAAAAGGAGTGATGAAAATAAACAATGTGTATCAAAACCAATGTACCCCTACCATAAATCAGTGATGGGGTACACTTCACTTAAGAAGAAAATGGTATTTATTTTAAATATATAGTAAATTATTTATGTGATATGAAATAAAATATGTTATTTTTTTTATATTTAGATTTATGAATTGAAATAAAAATCCACTTCTATCCCATTTCATGTGTTTTGGAAGGAGTATTGTGTAAATAAAGAGGAAAAACTAGTAGATGAAAACACACATACAATATGGGAATCAAGTGTAAGTATGATGCAATAGTAATTTTTTATTCTCTATAATAGTATAATATAAATATATATGTTTATGTTTTCATGTTTTTTTATATGGGTTAGACACAAGAATCTTCATTGACTATTCTTGAAGAACAATTACTTTCAGTATCTTTGAAGCAACCAAAACAATATGATTGCGTTAGAGGTGTAGGTTTTGGAGTGTCACCTCAATCATATTTTGAGAAGAAAATATTTCAAGGAGATACATATGATATGATGAATGATATGAAAGCAAAAATATATTCTTTAAAATATATTATTGTCTACTTTGTTTTGGAATACTAGCATATGAAAAAGGGTCAAAGATAACTAATAGTAGAACAAAACTCAATACATGAAGAGTCACATGACCCCACTAGCCTTGAGGCAAGCTATTCCTCTAAGCCACATTCCTTAATTTAGGTAATCAATTTATGTATAACTCTTTATACTAAATTTGAATCAAAAAATTACTGATAAATTTATATTACTAAAATTATAGAGGGTGAAATGGTATGTTATTTATATCTATTAGCACCCACTCATCATATTGGTGCAAGGGGTATATTGTACAAAATCAAAGGTGATATGATACATAATAAAAAAACTCCAAAAAGATCATGTGGTAGTGATTATTAAATTATATCATGAGCCAACCACCTCTTGATGACCTAAATATCACCATAGTCAATAATGTTATTGGTAATTTCATTGTATGGTTGTTTAATATTATAAACACACATCAAGATATTGAGATATGTCCTTTAAATTATTATTTTTTAAATTAAAACCCTTTAATATTTGATGAAAAAAGTTTTGAAATGAGGTATGGTATTACAGATAGATGAAAGGATAAGAAATAAAAGGATGAATCAAAACAATCTAGTTTACCAACCATTAAATAAAATGGACCTTCTAAGAGTATTGTCACTCCACCAATTTCAATTTAATATATATTAATATTGAAAATTAATGAGGGTAAAAAATTAAAAGATGGTTATATGAACTAGATTCAATATGAAGAAGAAATATTTAGAGAGGCCATTATCGATGTGAATTGTCTCAATACTATAAATGAAATTATAAAGTTTGAATATTTGGGAGTATTTGTTTTTAATGCATAAATGAGGTATATTTTCATAGTATGTTTGTCAAAAAAATTATCTACTATGTTCATTACAGTTAACTACTATTCATATATTATACATGCACATATATTTCTACTATATAAAGGGAAAACCATGTGAAGAAAAATCTAGACTCATTAATCCTGCTTTATTTCTATGCTAGAATTTAATAATTATATAAAATAAATTGATCAAAAAAAGATGATCTAAGCTTGGAATTTTAAATTAAAATAATAGATGATAGGCTCTTCTTGATTCCCATAATGCATGGGTAAAACTATACAATCTAATCATATAACATATATTATTCTTTTTTCTATTAATTAATTGTTTTTGTTTTTTAGGTAGCACTGGATTCTCATCGTACTCAATTTGGATACAAAAAATGTTTATTTTTTTTATCCAAAGTATAGATTAAAAAAAAATACCACAAATGATGTCCATTGTGAATTTTCTATGCACCATAGTAAACATTTTACAGATAAGATTAAAATTATAAATTTTAGCCTATATTTTAATGAGAATTTTTCTATATTACAGAGATCTATAAATATCATCTAAATCATGGTATGAGGTTGGTGACTCAACAAAAAAATATTTTGGATTTCATAAAATGGAGTCATATTAAGTTATATATTTTAGTATTAACCTATCAAAACATATTTCTAGAAAATTTACTTTTCTTTTCAATTTTTCTATAGTATACAAAACAAAATAATGATAATGATTGTTCATATTATGTTTGTAAATTTCTGAAGGATGTCATATACCATCAACAAACTAGAATCCTTGAATAATAATTTATGAAGGTAATTACAATTTCATTTAAAATATTTGTTAATTTTTTGTTTTTCTATATTTTCATAGTACTACCAAGACTATCGATAATCTTTGTACTCAAAAGAAGAAATAGATTTTTTAGAGATGAGTGGTCAGAGTACACAATATTAGAATGTTTTTCTAACATCAAGTTGAGGTTATTTACTATTATATTTTAGATATATTATAGAATATGAACTTATATATATATTTGGGATATGATTCATTAGTATCATAATGCTTAGATATTTTTCCCTAAAATAAAATTCATGTAGTATCGAAAATACGTTGGTTATATTTTTAATGTAATCCTAAATTTTCAATTTTCGTCTAAATTATTTTCTATATTTGATCCTCCTATCATTCCAAAGTAATTTTAACCCCACCATATATTTTATTCCCCTATTGAGCGAGGCTATAGAGTTGATGATCCTCCCCCACCCATGGTTCCTCCACCTGATAACAACAATATTAATGTTTTTATTGAGAGTGTTGCAACTTTAGTATCATGTTATGGTAAAATATTTGAGGAACTATTCTGGAAAAAACACCAATAAAAAACATTAGTTTGTTTTCATACCTGGTGATATAGTTCACCCCTGGAAGTGTAATGGAGTGGGCCTTAGGGGTTGTTACTTCATTTTAAGAAAGTACTATTTCTTTTGTTTCTTGGTTTTAGTACTGTATTCAAGCTGGTATTCCCTTGTTTCCAAGAACTATAGGTTGATAAGGCTGAAGATTTTTCAATGAAGAAACCTTACCCAAAATGGGAGGAGTTTCAATGGTATCCTTCTTATAATCTATTAAATCACTTTGATATTAGTCACCCTTATACAGGGAAGTTACTTCCATGATCCTAGCCTCAACATTTATATTTGGCGTCTTTTTATCTTTTGATTCATTTTTAAAAATGGTATAGGCCCTATAATAATCACTTCCACCTCCATGATGGAGAGGTAAGATAGATTCCTTTGCACTAACATTTTATTTAACCAATGACATAGAAATAAATGATACTATAAATAATAATAGATATTTCTCACCCATATCTTGATCAAATTAGTAAAATAAAAATGAGGAATTAACTATGTAGGAAGTTAAACAGAGGTTTGAAGTGAAAATGTTGGGAGGTCACTTGATATCTATAAGTTAATTTAGTTTAAAACACACATCACATAGAAAAAATGAAAAAAATTATCTTTTATTGTATTCAAAATTTAGGGAAATGATCCATAATGTTTTTAACATGTATTAATTGACTTCATGTCAATCTTACACATGATGTGGCTGGTATGACCCAAAGGGTGTGTTTTCACATTAAAAGTGTCCTTTTAATTTAAAACAAGAATCATATTGTCAAAATTGAAAAAAAATCTTATATTGTTTAGATACTTTAGGAAAATGATCCATAATTCATTTTTGATGTGTAGGAATTGACCCTATATCAATCCAACACACGATGAGGTCGGAATGAATGAAAGTGTGTGTTTTCACAATAAAAGTGTCAATTTACTCAAAACATGTGTCATGATTTAAAAACTAACAAAATGATATTATATTGTTTTAAAACTTTATTAAAATAATAAATAATTCATTTTTTGGGTGTAGGAATTGACCACACATCAATCAGACACATGACTTGGCTGATATGTCTCAAAGTATGTTTTTTCAATATAAGTGTCATTCTAGTTTAAAATGTGCATCACATTGTCAAAACTAAGAAAATGAGATCATATACTTTTTAATTTTTTTTACAATGATCCATATTTCATTTTTTATGTATAGGAATGACTAGATGTCAACCTGACACACAATGTGGCTGTTATGACTGATAGTGTGTGTTTTAATAAAAAAGTGTCATTTTAGTTTAAAATATGTGTCACATTGTCAGAACTATGGAAAAAATCATCTTTTTTTAAAACTTTTTAGAATAATGGTCCATATTTCATGTAATTAATTTAATAAATTTCAATCTGACACACGATGTGTTTGGTATGACTTAAATTCCATATTTTCAATATAAATGTGTCATTTTAGTTTAAAATGTTTGTTACATTATCAAAACAAAAAAACCATGATTGGATTATATTTATACTTTATGAAAATGATCCATAATTAATTTTTTATATGCAAGGATTGACCACACATAAATCAGATACACAATGTGTTTGGTATGATTCAAATTGTGTGTTTTCAATATAAAAGAGTCATTTTAGTTTAAAATACCTGTCACATTTTCAAAACCAAGTAAATGAGATTTGATTATTTTCAAACTTTAGGAGATTGATCCATAATTAATTTTTGATGTGTAGGAATCTACTGCACATCGATCCAACACATGATGTGTCCAGTGTGACACAAATATCATGTTTTTAATATAAAGGTCTTATTTTAGTTTATGGCGCATGACACATTTTCAAAACTGAGAAAATGAGCTCATATTGTCTTGATGATTTATGATAAAGGTCCATAATTCATGTGTAATGTGTAGGAATTTACCACACATCTATATGAAACACAATGTGTACAGTATGTCTCAAAGTGTGTGTTTTCACCTTAAAAGTGTCATTTTACTCTAAAACACGCATCACTTATCCAAAACTAAGAAAATGATCTTGGGTTGTCTTAAAATGTTAGGAAAATGGTCTATAATTTTTTTTATGTGTAGTATTTAACTGCAAATAAATCCAACACATGATGTCACCAGTATGACTAAAAGTGCATATTTTCACATTAAATGTATCATTTTTGTTTAAAACATGCATCACATAAACAAAATCGAGAAAAAAATCTCATATTTTCATGTTACATTAGGAAAATGATCCATAATTATTGTGTAAAATTTAGTAATCAACCCCACATAAATCTATCACACGATGTGGTTGGTATGACTCAAAGTGTATTTTTTCACATTAATAGTGACATTACTCTCTTAAACACACATCACATTGTCAAAACTAAGAAAATGATCTCATGTCGTTTTAAAAGTTTAGGATAATAATACATAATTAATTACTATCATGTGTGAATCAACTGCACATCAATAGGACACATGATGTGGCTAGTATGAATCAAAATGTATGTTTTAAATATAAGTGTCATTTTAGTTTAAAACGTAAGTCACATTGCCAAAACCAAGCAAAACATCTCCGATTGATTTCAAAATTTAAGAAAAAAATCTATAATTAATTTTTTATTTGCTGGAATTGACCACATTTCTATATGATACATGATGTTGCCTATATTAATCAAAGTGTATGTTTTGAATATAAGTCATTTTAGTTTAAAATTCTTATCACATTATAAAAAACAAATAAAAAAAGCTTGAATTATTTTTAAACATAATTAAAATGAACCATAATTCATTTATGACATGTAGGAATAAAAAACATGTCAATATTACACAAAATTTTCTTGTTATGACTTGAAGTGTGTGTTTTGAATAAAAAAGTGTCATTTTATTTTAAAAAATTTGTCACATTATAAAAAAAAAGAAAAAAAATCTCATATTATCTTGATAATTGAGGATAACAATCCATAATTCATGTGTGATGTGTGGGAAATGACTGAACATCAATTTGACACATGACATGAATGGTATGACTCAAAGTGCGTGTTTTAATATTAAAAGTGTCATTTTACTCTAAAGCACATAAAACATAGAAAAAACTGAGAAAATGAGCTTTTATTATCTTAAAAATTTAGTTAAATGACTCATAATTAATTTTTTATGTATAGGAATCAACCTAATGTCAATCTAACACATGATGTGGATGGTATGACTCAAAGTGCGTGTTTTCACATTAAAAGTGTCATTTTAGTTTAAAACACACACCACATTGAAAAAATGAGCAAGAAAGATCACATTGTCTTCATACTTTATGAAAATTTTACATAATTCATGTGTGACATGTAGGAATATGCCCCATATAAATCTGACACATGATGTGGTTGGTATGACTCAAATTTCATATTTTCACATTAAAAGTATCATTTTACTTTAAAACACATGTCACATTATAAAAACTGAGTAAAAAATCTTGTATTTTTTCCAAACCTTAGGAAGGAAATAAATAATTTTTTTTGTGTGTAGGAATCAACTGCCCATCAATTGGAAACATGATGTGTCTTGTATGACTCAAAGTATTTCTTTTCAATATAAGTGTCATTTTAGTTTAAAACATGCATCACATTTTCAAAACTAATAAAACAAGATCATATTGTTTTCAAACTTTATTAAAATTATCCAAAATTTATTTGTGACACATAGGAATCAACCACACATCAATCTTACACATGATGGGGCCAATATGACTCAATATGCATGTTTTCAGGTTAAAAGTTTCATTTTATTCTAAAATGCGCATCATAGGGCCCAAACCAACCAAATGGGTTAAGATTATCTTGAAACTTTATTGAAATTATCTATAATACATTTATGACCTGTAGGAATTGAACAAACATAAATTTGACACATGATGTGGTCGTTGTGACTCAAAGTGTGTGTTTTCAATATAAAAGTGTCATTTTAGTTTAAAATGCACATCACATTATCAAAATCGATCAAATGAGATTGTATTTTCTTGATACTTTAGGAAAACAATCCATAATTTATGTGTGATGTGTAGGGAACAAACACACCTCAATCCAACACACGATGTATCCTGTATGACTTAAAGTGCATGTTTTCACATTAAAAGTTCATTTTTCTCTAAAACATATATCACATAGCTAAAACCAAGAAAAAGATATTGGATTTTATTCAAAATTTATAAAAATTATCCATAATTAATTTTTTATTTGTAAGAATCAACCACATTTTAATCTGGTACATGATGTGGCTAGTATGAATCCAAGTGTGTGTTTTCACATTAAAAGTGTCATTTTAGTTTAATACATGCATCACATTTTCAAAACTAAGAAAATGATCTCGTATTATCTGGATATAATAGGAAAATGATCCATAATTAATGTGTGGCATTTATTAATGGACCCCAAATCAATATGACACACGATATGGTTGGTATGACTCCAAGAGTGTGTTTTCACATTAAAAGTGTCATTTTACTTTAAAGAATTTATCACATTGTCAAAACTAAGAAAAAGAGATCATATTGTTTTCAAAATTTATGAAAATAATAAATAATATATTTTTGGCATATAATAATTGACCACACATCAATTAGACACACTATGAGGCTGGTATGACTCAATGTTTGTTTTTCAATAAATGTTTCATTTTAGTTTAAAACGCACATCACATTACGAAAACCAATCTAAAGAGCACATATTGTTTTCAAACTTTAAGAAAATTATCCATATTTCATTTGTGATATGTAGTAATTGACTGCATGTCAATCCAACACACAATATGTCTAGTATGATTCAAAGTGCATGTTTTTATGTTAAAAGTACCATTTTGGTCTAAAATGTATGTTGCATAGCCAACACCAAAAAAACATTTGTTATTTTCAAGAAATATTAGTAAAATATCAATAATTCATGTGAAACATGTAGGAATATACCAAACATCAATCCAGCATACGATGTGGATAGTATGACTCAAAGTGTGGGTTTTCAATATAAAAGTGTCATTTTAGTTTTATGATATAATTTTTAACAACCGTTTTTATTAATTAAGATAATTAATAACTGATAATATCATTAATATATTTAGTAATTAATAATATAATTTATATAGATTATTATTTAACAATGTAATTAATAATTAATTATATAATTATTAATTATTAGTATAATTAAAAATTAATCTATAATTAACAATACAACCATTAATAATACATTTAATAGTACAACATATAATATCATTAAAATATCCAGTAATTAATAATATAATTTATCATGTGGATTACATAACATTAAAATTAAAATTTTCTTATTTTTTTTATGTATTGTTGCTAAAATAAACATTGGTTTTATTATAGGGACAAATTTTTTTACAGAGTTTAATCATTGGAAAAATCCCGTTATACGAGTTTTGTTTTTATATATTGCATTGTAATTATTTTTATTATTTATAAATATGACATTAATGTAAATATTTTTTATGTAAATTTTGAATTGAAATGATGATACAATGTAATATTTTTATACTAATTTGATTTTCTCTATATTTATATTCCAATCTATTTATGTTTTCTAATATAGTTTTTTATTATAGGGTTACTATAGGGATATAGTTGTGCATCTTCTATTATGGACTTTATCAGTGATAAAAAAATCACTAAAAAAGGTCACCTTTATTAGTGCTAACAAAATTAATGATAAATGACACCCTTATGAGTGGTAAAATAAATCACTAATAAAGGAACCCTTTTTCAATGCTTTCTTTTAGTGCTGATAAAGGGTCCTTTATGAGTTCTTTTCCTAGAACTGATAAAGGCCACATGATTTTAAAGGCACTTAGCTTGTCAGTTATTTTTAGCATTGACAATGCCCTTTTATAGCATTGATAAAGGTGGTTTCTATAGTTGTGATAGTGAAATACTAATCTAAAATATGATATCCAAATCTATGTTGAAACTTCTTTGATCAATAATATTAGGTTCTCATAAATTTTTTTATACACATGTTTTTTTGAAAAATAAAAATAAAAATATAATAAATATTTATAATGGTTGGTTAAGGTCATCTACTTTATTTTATTCATCTACTATGTGTGTTTTTTGTATACTCCATATTCTATATAGATATTGTGTTCTTCATTTGATCTAATTTATTCATATTCTTTTTTTAATTAGTGTGTTTTATGGTATCTCATTTTTTTTCTTAAATAAAAAATTTATCAGTGCAAGATTACAACTGATAAAAATAGACATGATTTTATCAACATGAGTTTTATTAGTGTTTTTAAAGTGATGATAAAGATTATATTTTTTCATTGATAAAATCATATATTTGAAGGATTTTGTAAGAGTCTGATAACAATAATTAAATAAATCATAACTGATATAAACCCTTATATGAGGACCTCCATGCAAGATAATATGAAACATGTGATAAAACTGAAATTAATATATTTTTTAAATCCAATTTACCTTACACTAAAGATCCACTGCATCATTCTTAATCTCCTTTAGATTTGTTTAAGAGAGTTCACAAAGTGTCAAATAAAAAATTACCAACTTTATAGTGTCTCTATGGGCTAAACTGAATCTCTCATCACACAAGATGAATCCATCCTTTCATTCATGATTTTCTAGTATCTCATATACAAATAAGGAATATGACTAGAGCTATGAGTCTTAGAGAGTTTTGGAAAAGCATGAGGTTCTCAATCTATCCCCCACCACATTCCATCACATGAAAATGGTTTATAAATCCATAAGGGAAGCCCTTGTACTATAGCATTTACTCATGCATTCATAACACATGAGTGAATGCTTTGTAAAATAAATGAAGTCATCATATGAATGCTATATCTAATCTCTATTTCATCTTAAAAAAGGGTTCATTGAATGAAAACATACATAGGATAAACACAAAATAATAACATTTCTCATTTTTGTGGCAATCACATATTGCATAAAATAATATACCCTTCTGTGCATGAAAACCATAATTCAATTGATATATATATATATATAAATTTAAGCCATATCTCCTTTAATCGCCCACTTTCACTAAATACATATGGCTTTTTTCCATTTCACCATATATTTTATCGTATACAATAACTTGAGAAACTATATCTAAGACACCTTTTGGATATCTTCTAAAACACTTTTTTTAAATCCATCATTAATTTCTCCTTGTATTATATCATATGTGATACCTTGGGAATACCCATCCAAACCTCTTTTGGATTAACTATAAAACACTTTTAGAGTAGATCTATGAGTCAAAATCAATCCACATTTTTCCTACCAAAATATGAAACACCACAGGAATTTATAGAATTGATAACAAAAATGAATCTCCATATCCATATATGTAACTGAATAGCACTCTCTAGAAAAGTTTCAATGATACTCAATATAAAGGGATCTGGCATGATCTCTATCAAACACACATATCTTTATACCTATTTTCACCAGTCTACATCATATAAAAATGTGTATTCTAATATTTTCCTATTGTTTAAGACATCAAGTGACCATGTGACATGAACCATGTCAATATAATATAGATAACTCATCTGTTCTCTTTGAGTATAGATAGATTTGATTGATGAATACATCACATGTCATCCATCTTTATAGATAAGAACATCACATGTCCCTTATTTAGATTATTATACACAATACCTAGCTGTGGTCGCACAATACCAAAGTCTATCTCAATTGAGGTCCGAAATGTTATACTCGTCACATGAGAGTAAAAATCTCATCTTGGTTATGCTCTAACCGATGACATGATCAGAAACATACCCAACCACCGCCATATTAGCTAAGCCAATATGTGGACTTGCATAAGTAGGGTATAAAAGTATGAAGTTTATCATACTAGGTATCTCACCAAACTCATGTAATGGGACTAAAATATGACCCATGCACCACTGGTATACCAAATACATGAGTATGACACTCCATGTGGTATACCTAGTTGGTCATCCAAGGCACACAAAGAATATCATTCTCTGTTTTTTGGCTCATGAGTATATTTTGTATCTCTATACAAGAATCCTACTCACACTAACCTTAATAATTAATCATAACCTATAATACTCTATGATGAACATCAGTTGGAGATAAATTCAAAAGTTATATACTTTGAGAGTTAAACTATCATTTCACTTCATGAAATGTATATCTATATATAAATTTATATAGATAGCATGAAATAATGATAATATGGATGTTTCCTTTAATATGATACATTTTAATATTCTTAAACAATTTAATAATATTTAACAAAAGAAATATATGCACCGATTTATCATATCATATATGAAAAAATTCCATATGAGCCTTATGTTTGACACACTTTAGGGGTTTTGTTAACACATTACATCATATGTAATCCATGCCACATATTTATGTAACCACCTGATAAAACTCTCCCACTATACATTTTAGTGAGTAGCATCTATGAAGTAAGAAAGTTTTAATAATTGTGAGACTTAGGAATCATTTTCCTAGCTTTTAAACTTATTGAACGTATTCAAACTTCTTAGCTTCCCAATATAAAATGTTATAATGTCAACTTATGTTTTCTACTTAGAACTATTTTTATGTTCATCATCATCATATTTTTAACCCTATTCAAAAAGAATTCATTGAAATAATATAACTACTTACATTATTGTTTATTAATACTGCATAACTCTATTAGGATATTAAGTAAAATTCACTTTAAACTTATATTGGTGTAATTATTTATTTATTAACATTGAAATTATTTAAGTCTAAACATACTCTCACTATACTCTTAGACATTCTATTCCATTCATAAAATCTTCCTAAGATACACAAACCTTTTTGTGTTAATAAATAACATTTATTTTCTTTCAGTGGAAATATTTAACAAATAAAATATTTTTTCCATGTCATATATAGAATTTTATGTGTTGGGATAATTTTTAATTTAAAATAACACTTTATTAAAATAAACCATCAATGGATGGAGGGAACACATTCCCTCATATTTTAATAATATTCTAGATAAAAATTTTATCCTAGATAAAACACTTTTATCCAAATACTCTTCTCAAAACATGTTATAGAAATTGAGGAATCATAAACCTGGTGTATATAATTAATCATATAAAAATTGTTCACAACAAATCATTGTAATTGAAGAAATTATCTTATCACATATGGTAAATGAGATGAATATGCACATATTTTACTTAGATTCATTTGAGCATGACAAAATCCTTTACATTAAAATCCTTGATATAGTAACTACTTACTTCATTTCATGAATATAACTACATGCTCAATCAATTATTACTTTGAATTTGAAATCCTATATATTTACAACACTTTTAAAACACACATTCAGTATCATATACCCTTCAAAATAAAATAATTATTTTCAAAAACATCCATAATTGAAAACCCATTTTCCATGTTGGGTTTTCAGGAAACTATCCTGAAAAATAAAATTTCACACAAGTTATTTAAAAAAACAATGTGAAATAATCTATCATAAAACATTTCATGTCAGTTTATTTAAAAATAAATGTGATAAATTAAATTTTATTTATATTTTTATTTAAATAAAAAATCAAACAATTGGGGATAGAAAAAAATACAAATTAATAAATATGTCCAAGAATATTTTAATTGTAACGACCCAAACATTCATTAATGGAAATTCTTCTTGATCGAATTAAATGTATTATTACGGTTATATAAAATTTTAACTTCACTGGTTTTATGCTTCTGGATTTTAAAATACCATTATGAATTTTGACCGTTGCTAATATAGCCATTGAACAGTGATCACATGATTAGTATAAATATAGGGCTTTAACAAATCCAATTTACTGAGACAAAGGAAGTAATGACGTCATCTAGTAGACTTTCCCCATACAAATCACATTTGTTGGAGCTTAGAAAGGAGTTGGCATCATTGGGCTTCGCTCTTGACCAATACCAAGCCAAGCTTGAACATGTTAAGCTTGAGCAGAACTGACTACGGGAGAAGTGGAACTTAATAGAGATTACCACCCAAGCAATGTTATCCAAGCCACCCCAAGAGTCTGTCACCATCACACACCTTACTCTTCGGTCTTATGTGAGTGTTATAAGGGGTTATTTAACAGGACCTTATCACTATGATTAGGTGCTTTATTTTGTATAGAATAATGAATATACATGCATTTTATTATTTTTACTTTGTAAATAGTTTTTAAAGCACAAATAATATTTTTAGTCAATATTCAACTAAGAAATATATTTTGATGAATTAATGTATTTTTGAATTAAATAATATTGTAATATTATTATAAAATTTATTTTTATTAAATATAAAATATCGTATAATTTTATGAATGCAGTTGTAATTTTTATCAAGGTTTGAAAGCTATTTTTGTCAAAACCCATGAATTTTCGATAAATGCCAGTTTTTATTTTAAAAGTAAAAATTCACATAATTAGAAAATTATTTAGATAAAATGAATATTATTTTAGAAATTAGGACATCAAAATTATCCAATGGTGAATTTTTAATAATTTTATGAGATAGTCGAATTTTTGGGTAAAAAATAAATACCGTTTAAATATATAATGTGTTTTATGACATCATAATGACCCAATAGTGAAGAAATAAAATACTATAAATGATATGTTCGGACAATATATGTTGTACCATTAAAATAATGTGACTTTATGTTTGTTTTTGTAATAGAACGGACCTCTCCGGCCCATTCCTTTGTCAAAAAGAAGGTCACGAAGTGTTCTAGAGGGTAAAATGGACTTTTCCCACACTTTTCAGAATTTTGAAACTACACGCCGTGTAGTGTGAGTACACGCCGTGTACATCCTCGCCGGGTATACCCTGTGTTGAAGGTTGTGTCCTTTCCATGTGATATAAATGGGTACACGCCGTGTACCTCATACTACACGTCGTGTAGTCTCTCCCCGCGTACGTGTTACCGTGAGCTGACCAGTCAACGACCGTGTGCCGTGTTGGAGCCGTGTCCTTGCCATGTGAAATAAATGGGTACATTCCATGTATCCAATACTACACACCGTGTAGTCTCTCCCCGCGTACGCGTTACCGTGTGTTGACCAGTCAACGACCATGTGCCGTGTTGGAGCCGTGTCCTTGCCGTGTGAAATAAATGGGTACACGCCGTGTATCCAATACTACACGCTGTGTAGTCCCTCCCCGCGTATGCGTTACCTTCAAACTGTGTGTTGACCATTCAACGGCCACGTTCCACATTGAAGGTCGTGTTGGAAGCTGCGTGGTGATCGTGTGAAACGGCCGAGTACACGCCGTGTACCATAAATTACACGCCGTGTACTTTTGCTTTTCTCGCCTATAAAAGGAGGGGTCCCCTCCTCATTTTCAACTCACCCCTCTCCTCACCATTCCTCTAAGTAGAGCTCTCCCAAGAGACTCGAAGGCTCCTTTTCTCCCATAACTTCTTCATCCGAGCTCCGATTTACGATCGGTCAGTGACCATGGGATCGTAACGACGAGGCGGAACTTCTGAGCTAGGATATGTTGTCTTTTCTTCGGCCATTCCTTTCCAACTTCAACCTGAAGAGGATTTTCCGGGACTCTACGGAAGTGATGGACGTCGATGAACGTCTTCTAAAGTTGATCTGGGGGAGCGTTGTGATCAGAACCTGTTGAGGTAGGGATCTTACCTTTGTCTCTCTAATTTGTGCATCATGCGGGGTGGGTATCCTCTTGTTTTCATGAGAAACTGTTTAACCATTAAATAAAGATAATAACATGTTAAAGAATGGGGATGGGGAAGTTGTTATGATTATCTTTATATCCTGTGATATTATGTTGTGAATTGAATCAGATTCTACCTACTAAAAACCACGGTCGTTGGGGGCCTTTTCTTGAGCAATTAAATGTTTCCATATATTTATAGACCATTTTTATGGATGGAAACTTCGTTGAATGTGGAAATTTGGTTAATCAAATAAATTTGGCTGATTAAAATCTGGAACCCTTGAGTGTTCACCTCGGTTGAACAAAATATAATAATGAACATGTGGGTGTTAGCTTGGATACATGGCATGTGATGGGGGTGTTTTGTGGGTTGTTGTGGATCGGGTGAGCAGCGGGGTTGCAGTTGACTTGGTTATGGGTTTGTATGAATGTTATGTTGGTGATGGGTAGTAGGTCTGCAATAAATGGTATTAAAGGGATAATGATGTATGAGTTTCAGTGTGATTGTGGTTATGGTGGTTGGCAGCAGGGCTATAGGGATGGGTTTAATGAGAATGGACTATGGGTTGTGAATAATAAATAAAAAAGTGGTGGGTCATGGTAATGGAACGAGAATAATAATCAATGGGTTTGGTTGGTTAATAAGAAGGACTTGGTTGTGTTGCTTGTGTTTTCCTAACTTGATTTGTGGATGGCAGGGATATGTTTTACAAACGATCGATGTGGTTGGTTATGGATAGTTGCCCAGTATTTAAGGTACTAATAAACTAATTCTGCTGAAACGTGAAAACCTAAATGGGGTTGGGGTTGTTTATTGTATTCATGCTTCGTAGTAGCAGTACCAAGGCACGTGCTCGGTTTCTCTGTTTAGAATCCATAGGTTGGGCTGTGTGTTTGCTATACATATATATATCTGTATATTTTGTGTTTTATCGCACCCCACCCATGTTGAGCACTTAGTGCCGTACACTCCCATTTCATGAGAGAGGGTGTTTTTCCCCTTAGTTACTAGCTCCTTCCTGAACCTTCTTCCCAAGGTTGTGATGGCTTGAGGCGACCATACACCTAAAACTCTTCAGGTAGGTTTCGATTGGGGTGGTTTTAGCCCAAGACACTTTGAGCAGGTTCTACTGTTTTCCAAGGATCTTCGAGATGAGGCCCAAGTATGTGCGGGCGGGATACGTGGTTGTGAGGCCCAGGTGTGTGCGTGCGGGATACGTGGTTGTGAGGCCCAGGTGTGTGGGGGCGGGATACATGGTTGTGAGGCCTAGGAGTGTGCGGGCGGGATACCTGGTTGTGAGGCCCAGGTGTGTGCGGGCGGGATGTGTGGTTGTGAGGCCCAGGTGTGTGCGAGCGAGGAGAGTGTGGCGGCGTCAGGATGTTCTCCTTTAAGAAGAGCAGCTAACTAAAGGGAAATGGTGCGGGGTACCCAATACTCTTTTTCTTATATACTACCACCTGTTGTGATTGTGTTTTTGGTGAGTGTGTCTGGTGAGGTTTGGTGGATATATTTCCTTGCTAGGTTTCTTCTGTTGTTCTCACGGGACATTAGTATGTCTCCCCACTTATGCAAGAGAGCTTTGGGTTTCCCTACTGAGTATACTTGTATGCTCACCCTATGTTTACTTTCAGGTTTCCAGGAGGACTACCAGGGCCGTGCGGGACCGTACTAGTCGGGACAATTGGAGTTGTTACAGTTTCTGTACTCTTGTTTTCTTTTGGTATTGTACTTTGAGCTTTCATGTACTTGCACCTTGTTATAAAATTGTTTAAACATGCATGTGGGCTTGGTTTGGGTTTATTTCTATACACTTGTTCTTTTCCTTTTTGGTTGTTGAATTGTCCTATTTCCCTATCTTAAAATAATAAAAAGGTAATGCCTCCCATATTTGTGAAAACTCATACCCTTGGTGCTAGTCGACACCCCGGGGCCTAATGGAGGCGAAACTAGGGGGTCATTATCTCCCTTTCACCATTGCCAACATTGGAGGGGCATCTTTGGTGGGAGGGGGTCATGAAAGAATGGAATCAAAGTGGAGGTTGAGAGATAGGATGAAGTCTGGAGTTAGGCACAGTGAGGATTGCATGGGATGGTAGGGAAACAATGTTAGTTTATCTTGGTGAGTGACATAGGTCAGGGAAGACCGGCTAGGACACGGGATTTTAGGCCCCCCCGTGATCCGATGCAAGAACTCTGAGCCTACTGAATGACCAAGTGAGACTACATTGATTTCAGGGTAGAGACCCTAGGGAAGTTACATGCATCATCATTGTATTTTACTTGATTTGGGTGTTCTGGGAAAGAAATTGAAATAAAAATGATAAAATAAAACATTGATAAATTTCCTTACTATTTGGGATTAGGAGAACTTTGTTTAACGTATAGATATGGCACCTGGACGTCATCCCTGAGTAGCTCAGACGGCCGAGGCCCAGCAGATTTAGGCGGTCGATTAGTTGAGGATTGACCGAGAGGAGAAAGATAGCCAGTGGCAGAAGACTCTCCGTTCCTTCCAGCGGCAGACCCTCAAGAAGTACGAGGGTAGTAATTCGGATACGGAGATAGAAGGATGGCTTGAGGAGCTAGGGATCGCTTTTACCTTGATTCGTGCTCCGAGGTAGTACTGGTTTCCCCTAGTAGTCAGTCAGCTGAGAGGTGCGGCACGACAGTGGTGGACGCTCTATCTCGAAGAGAGGATAGAGGCAGAGGTTTCGTGGGCTGACTTTGATAAGGAATTCTGAGAGGAATTCCTTTCTTCCATGATCAAGGCAGAGAAGCAGCAGGAGTTACTCTCCCTTCAGCAGGGGAGTATGTCTGTACGAGAGTTGGGGATCAAGTTCAAGGATCTCCTGCACTTTGCTCTGGATCTCTTTCCGGATGAGGAGTCTCAGGCGGGATGTTTGGAGGAGGTGCTTCGTCCTTCGCCCCAGTATGCTGTCACCCCCTTCACCCTTCCGATGTACTTGGCAGTACAGAAGAAGGCAGAGGTTGTAGAGAGGATGCACTCGCAGGGAGGTGCCCCACGTGAGGGGATCCATTCAGGTTCGTTGAAGGGGAAGGTAGTCAGCAGCAGGTCTCCTACGACAGGACCTTCTAGGTTCAGGCCAGCGGGGAGTAGGCCCCAGCAGTTCCAGTTCAGATCTTCAGGTCCTCGTCCCTTTTTCACGAGCCTAGGACCTAAGTGTTTTTCTGGTGGAGGTTTCAAGAACATTTAGAGTCGGTGCCCGACCCAAGCTCAGTAAGGTGGAGGTGGGAAAGTTTAGCGGCCACCTCAGCAGCATCAGCTACCAGCGAGGCCCTTCCAGCAGCAGCAGGACCATGCTCCTCCAAGGGTAGACTTTTCGGGAGGAGGACGACCTTAGGGTTCTCCTCAGGGACCTCGACCAGGGCATGGTCAGGGAGGTGGACTACATCAGAGAGGCAGAGGAGCTGGGTGTGGACATTTGTATGTAGTAGAGTTGACAACTCCAGAAGGACCAGAGGTGGTGCGAGGTACAATTTGTTTGTTCAGCACTCTCATTTCTACTTTGTTTGATTCGGGAGCTTTGCACTCCTTTGTTGCACCTGGTCTAGCCCATGCTTTGGGACTAGACATAGAGATACTTTCCATACCACTGGTGATGAGTACACCAGTTGGAGGTCAGACCAGCATATCTTGTGTTTTCCGGGGATGTGGGTTGACATTGGGACCACATCGATCTAGTGGGGACCTTCTTCTGTTACAGATGCAGCCATACGATGTCATCCTAGTCATCGACTGGTTGTTTTCTGTTAGTTCCATTATCGACTACTTCCGTAGAAGAGTCATGTTCTCCGACATGGATGGGAAGCGCGTATCTTTTGTTGGTGAGAGGAGCTATCAGGTAGGAATCCGGCATGTGAATCCTCTCCTTTCCTTGTTAGGTGGGTTATCAGTGGTTCCAGCTAATATATAGATGATGGATGTCCTGGAGGTTGTTGGGGAGTTCCTCGATGTTTTTCCTAAGGAGGTTGTGACTGTACCCCCCCGACATGATGTTGAGTTCAGGATAGGCTTACAGCCTGGTGCCTGTCTGATTTTGATGGCCCCTTATCGGATGGAATCTTCGGAGTTGCGGTAGTTGTGGATTCAGATTGATGATCTAATAGAGAAGGGTTTTGTTTGACCCAACATATCACCATGGGGTGCTCCAGTTTTGTTTATAAAGAAGGCAGATGGTGGTCTCAAGCTATGCATAGACTACCGAAGGTTGAACCAGGTAACGGTCAAGAACTATTACCCCCTTCCAAGGATAGATGATCTCTTCGACCAACTGAGGGGAGTAGGTTGGTTTTCCAAGATTTATCTACGATCTGGATATCATCAGCTGAGGTTAAAGGATAGTGACATCTCGAAGATGGCTTTCAGGTGCAGGTATGGGCACTTCAAGTTTGTAGTGATGCTGTTTGGAGTTACGAATGCACTGACTGTGTTCATGGGACTTATGAACATTGTCTTCTGAGAGTTTCTGGACCGGTTCTTCATTGTGTTTATCGATGACATCCTGATCTACTCAAGATCAGAGGAGGAGAACGTTGATCATCTTAGGGCAGTCTTGGAAGTCCTTCGACACCACCAGCTTTATGGGAAATTGTCGAAGTGTAAGTTCTTGATGCAATAAGTACACTTCCTTGGGCACGTGGTGTCTCCGCATGGAGTGTCAGTGGACTCGTCGAAGGTGGAGGCATTTGTTTCTTGGGAAGCACCCAAGAGCGTGGCATAATCTCGTAGTTTCCTGGGGTTAGCAGGTTACTATTGGAGGTTCGTTTCAGACTTCTCTCGAGTTGATGCTCCATTGACAGCTTTGAATAGGAAGAACCAAGTCTTCCTATGGAGCGAGCAGTGCCAGAAAGCTTTCGACTACCTGAAGGAGAAGTTGGTCAGTGCTCCCGTGCTCAGGTTGCTGGAGGAAGGGTTGTTTTATGAGGTGTTTTGTGATGCTTCTGGCCTTGTTCTGGGTTGCGTGATGATGCAGAAGAAGGGAGTGATCTGTTATGGGTCTAGGCAGTTACTCCCCCACGAGCGTAACTATTCCACCCATGACCTAGAGCTTGCAGCAGTAGTGTTCGCACTGAAGTTTTGGCGACATTACCTCTTTGGGGAGCGCTTTTTGGTCTTCTCAGATCACAATATCCTGCGTTATATCTTCTCCCAGCATGACATGAACTTACGACAGTGGAGATGGGTCGAGTTTCTCCAAGACTATGACTTCGAGATCTCTTACACTGAAGGTAAGGGAAACATTGTGGCTGATGCCCTGAGCTGGAAGTCTCATAAAGAAGTGGTTTGGGAATCCACAGATGCTTGGAAAGCGATGGGAGAGTTGGCTACCTTGCACTTAGATGCAAGGGTAAAAGGTGTTAGAGGCTGTTTGTTTCAGATGACGGTGCAGTCTTCCTTGTTGCAGCAGGTGGAAGAGTCTCAGTGGGGGGACTCTGAGGTGGAAGTGATGCGGGATCGTGTCGATCAGGGAAACGCTCCAGAAAGATGGTCAGAGGACAGCCAGCATCAGATTCTTTTCCATGGAAGGTTGTTTTTTCCGGATAAAATGCATTAGGGAGTTCTCCGTGAGTTCCATAGCTCAGCCTTGGTGGTACATCTAGGAGTTTCAAAATTGTACCAAGGCCTGAGGCAACAGTTTTGGTGGCTCGGGGTGAAACGGGCAGTGGCAGAGTTTGTGGCTAAATGCCTAGTGTGTCTACAAGTGAAGGCTGAACACCGTGTTCCCAGTGGTTTGTTTCATCCTTTAGATGTCCCCGAGTGGAAGTGGGATGACATATCAATGGACTTCGTCACAGGACTACCCAGAGCTCAGGGTGGTTATGATGATATCTGGGTAGTGGTGGATCGACTGACGAAATCAGCTCACTTCTTAACAATTAAGGAGTCGGGCCCGGTGAGTACCTTATCACAGAGGTACATAGACGAGGTTGTGCGGTTGCATGGAGTCCCTAAGACTATCGTATTAGATCGGGATACTCGGTTTACCTCACGAGTCTGGAGGGGGTTACAACATGCTTTTGGCACCCAGCTACGCCTTAGAACTGCTTTCCACCCCCAGACCGATGGACAGACGGAGCGGACTATCCAAACATTGGAAGACATGCTGCGAGCATGCGTTCTGGATTTCGGAGGATCATGGGTACAACACTTGCCTTTAGTAGAGTTTTCCTACAACAACAACTTCCACTATACTATTGGCATGGCACCGTTTGAGGCTTTGTATGGAAGACCTTGTCATTCACCCATTTGCTGGGAAGAGGTTGGTGAGACAGGTACTCTTGGGCCAAAGATAGTGCAGAGCACCACAGAGAAAGTTCAGCTTGTACGTGAGAGGATTAAAGCGTCTCAGGACCGACAGATGTCTTATGCTGATCGTAGGAGGAGGCCCTTGGAGTTCAAGGTGGGGGATCATGTGTTCTTGAAGGTTTCCCCTCGACGGGGGCAGTGGAGGTTTGGTAAAGGGAGCAATCTCTCACCTAGGTTCATCAGACCTTTTGAGGTATTGAGGCGAGTCGGCGAGGTGGCATATCAGCTAGCCCTTGCACCTTAGTTGTAGAAGGTTCATGACATCTTCCACGTCTCCAAGCTACGTCGATACTTACATGACAAATCCCACGTTATCGACTGGGGAGAGTTAGATATGGGAGATGATGCGACCTTCGAGGAACGACCAGTCAGAATCGAGGATCTTAAGGAGAAGGCTCTCCATGGATGAACCATCACCTTGGTTCATGTGTTGTGGAGGCATGGCGGCCTCGAGGAGAGCACTTGGGAGCGGGAGGCCCAGATGCACGGTCAGTACCCAGAGTTGTTTTGACTTTTGTTTTTCCGTGTTCTTCTGATATTTGTGTTGATATTATACTTTGTACCTTTGATTTATGGAATGCTTGGCTTGTCGGTTGTAAGACGTTTTGTTTTCCTTGTTCTCTGGAATTGTGTAACATGTCCGGATGTGTGGGGAAAGGAAAAAACCTGACCCTTAATCGAGACGCATTAATGCAGATGCGATTGAACCCGTGTGGGCGAGTCAGTGCCACCTAAAGCAGATAGTATCTCGACATAGGAGAAGGAATTTTTTCGCCAAACCACATGCTCAGGTAGTGTGTTGGTTGTGTGGTGTTGGGGGCAGTGCAAGTTGGAAAATCCTAATATATGGAAGTGGGAATGCCCAATCCTTAATCAAGATGCATTAATGCAGATGCGATTAAACCCGTGTAGGTGAGTCAGTGCCACCTAAAGAGGATAATATCTCGACATAGGAGGGGGAATTCCTAACACCTATGATTGGGGTTGTTGGTTGGGTTCCTGTTATAATGAGAACCCTAAGAGGTATCTTGTTGGGATTCCTCTGGGTTGGTTTTTGAATTCTTGGGGACAATAATGTTTTGAGAGGTATCTGATGTAATGGCATGGACCTCTCTGGCCCATTCCTTTGTCAAAAAGAAGGTCACGAAGTGTTCTGGAGGGTAAAATGGACTTTTCCCACACTTTTCAGAATTTTGAAACTACACGCCATGAAGTGTGAGTACACGCCGTGTACCTCCTCGTCGGGTATACCCCATCTTGAAGTCTGTGTCCTTTCCGTGTGATATAAATGGGTACATGCCATGCACCTCATACTACATGCTGTGTAGTCTCTCCCCACGTACGTGTTACCGTGTGTTGACCAGTCAACGGTCGTGTGCCGTGTTGAAGCTGTGTCCTTGCCGTGTGAAATAAATGGGTACACGCCGTGTATCCAATACTACACGCCGTGTAGTCTCTCCCCGCGTACGCATTACCATGTGTTGACCAGTCAACGGTTGTGTGCCGTGTTGGAGCCGTGTCCTTACCATGTGAAATAAATGGGTACACACCGTGTATCCAATACTACACGCTGTGTAGTCCCTCCCCATGTATGTGTTACCTTCAAACTGTGTGTTGACCAGTCAACAGCCGCGTTCCGCGTTGAATGCCGTGTTGGAAGCTGCGTGGTGACCGTGTGAAACGGCCGAGTACACGTCGTGTACCATAACATACATGCCGTGTACTTTTTCTTTTCTCGCCTATAAAAGGAGGGGTACCCTCCTCCTTTTCAACTCACCCCTCTCATCCCCATTCCTCTAAGCAGAGCTCTCCCAAGAGACTCGAAGGCTCATTTTCTTCCATAACTTCTTTGTCTGAGCTCTGATTTACGATCCATCAGCGGCCATGAGATCGTAACGACGAGGCAGAACTTCTGAGCTTGGATCTTGTTGTCTTTTCTTCGGCCCTTACTTTCCAAATTCCACCTGAGGAGGTCTTTCCGGGACTCGACGGAAGTGGCGGATGCTAACGGACATCTTCTAAAGTAGATCCATGGGAGCGCTGTGATCAGAACCTGTTGAGGTAGGGATCTTACCTTCGTCTCTCTAATTTTTGCGTCATACGGGGTTGGTATCCTCTTGTTTTCATGAGAAACAGTTGAACCATTAAATAAATATAATAACTGGTTAAAGAATGGGGATGGGGAAGTTGTTATGATTATCTTTATATCCTATGATATTATATTGTGAATTGAATCAGATTCTGCCTACTGAAAATCACGGTCGTTGGGAGCCTTTTCATGCGCAATTAAATGTTTCACTGTCTTTCTAGACCGTTTTTGTGGATGGAAACTTTTTTGAATGTGGAAATTTGGTTAATCACGTAAAGTTGTCTGATTAAAATCTGGAACCCTTGTGTGATCACCCCAGTTGAACAAAATGGAATAATGAACATGTGGGTGTTGGATTAGATATGTGGCATGTGATGGGGGTGTTTTGTGGGTGTTTTGTGGGTTGTTATGGATCGGGTGAGAAGCGGGGCTGCGGTTGACTTGGTTGTGGGTTGGTATGAATGTTATGTTGGTAACGGGCAGCGGGGCTGCGATAAATGGTATTAAAGGGATAATGATGTACGGGATTTGGTGTGATTGTGGTTATGGTGGTTGGCAGCGGGGCTGCAGGGATGGGTTTAATGAGAATGGACTATGGGTTGTGAATAATAAATAAAAAAGTGGTGGGTCATGGTAATGGAACGGGAATAATAATCAATGGGGTCGGTTGGTTAATAAGAAGGACTTGGTTGTGTTGCTTGTGTTTTCCTTACTTGATTTGTGGATGGCATGGATATGTTTTACGAACGATCGATGTGGTTGGTTATGGATAGTTTCCCAGTAGTTAAGGTACTAATAAACTAATTTTTCTGAAACGTGAAAACCTAAATGGGGTTGGGGTTGTTTATTATATGCATGCTTTGTAGTACCATTTCCAAGGCACGTGCTCAGTTTCACTATTTAGAAGCCATCGGTTGGGCTGTGTGTTTGGTATACATATATATATATATATGTATCTTTTGTGTTTTATCGCACCCCACCCATGTTGAGCACTTAGTGCCGAACACTCCCATTTCATGGGAGAGGGTGTTTTCCCCCTTAGTTACCAGCTCCTTCCTGCTCCTTCTTCCCTAGGCTATGATGTCTTGAGGCGTCCTTACACCTAAGACTCTTCGGGTAGGTTTCGATTGGGGTGGTTTTAGCCCAAGACTCTTCGGGCAGGTTTTACTTTTTCCCAAGAATCTTCAGGATGAGGCCCAGGTGTGTGCGAGTGGGATATGTGGTTGTGAGGCCCAGGTGTGTGCGTGCGGGATATGTGGTTGTGAGGCCCAGGTGTTTGCGGGTGAGATACGTGGTTGTGAGGCCCAGGTGTGTGTGGGTGGGATACGTGGTTGTGAGGCCCAGGTGTGTGCGGGCGGGATGTGTGGTTGTGATGCCTAGGTGTGTGCGGGCGGGGAGAGTGTGGCAGTGTCAGGACGTTCGCTGTTAGGAAGAGTAGCTAACTAAAGGGAAATGGTGCAGGGTACCCAATACTCTTGTTCTTATATACTACAAACTGTTGTGATTGTGTTTTTGGTGAGTGTGGCTGGTGAGGTAGGGTGGATATATTTCCTTTCTAGGTTTCTTATGTTGTTCTCACAGGACATTAGGATGTCTCCCCACTTTTGCACGAGAGATTTAGGTTTCCCTACTGATTATACTTTTATGCTCACCCTACGTTTACTTTCAGGTTTCCAGGAGGACTACCAGGGCCGTGCGGGACCCTACTAGTTGGGACATTTGGAGTTGTTGCAGTTGTTGTACTCTTGTTTTCTTTTGGTATTGTACTTTGGGATTTCTTGTACTTCCACCTTGTTATAAAATTGTTTAAACATGCATGTGGGCTTGGTTTGGGTTTATTTCTATATACTTGTTCTTTTCCTTTTTGGTGGTTGACTTGTCCTATTTCCCGATCTTAAAATAATAAAAGGGTAATGCCTCCCATATTTGTGAAAACTCATACCCTTGGTGCTAGTTACCACCCCAGGGCCTACTGGAGGTGGGGCTTGGGGGTCATTATCTCCTTTTCACCATTGCTAGCTCAGGAGGGGAATCTTTGGTGAGAGGGGGTCCTGACAGTTTTATTTATTTTGTAAAACTTTAGTGGACCCTCCAAGAGTTATAAAACATTTTCAATTTTTAAATGAATTTTCTTGAAAGTGTGACTAACCTCCACATAATAAAACCTATTATTTTAATAAGTTCGTCCATTGGCCTTAAAAAATATTGTTTTTAACTCCCCTTTTGAAAAAATCATGGGCAAAAACCATGGTCTGGTTTGTGGTTTTGATTAGTTTAATGTGAGGTGTCCCAAACCTAAATAATAAAGAATTCCCTCTCCGTTCCTAAATAAACCCACCCAAGCTCCCAATTCCTCATCACTCAAAGACTTTGGAGTTCGACCAACCCATTCCCTCCTCTCTCTAGAATCCTTCCAAGGTACCCCAATCTCCCTATAACCCTCTCTCAAGCCTCTCCCAAGCCTTTGGGATCACACTTCCAAGTAAGGGATTTCTTCCTTTCTCATTTTTATCCAATTTTCTTCAAGTTGTTATGCCCTTTTGTTTTCAATTACAAATGTTGGGATATAATTCCTCACCTACCCCAACTCCCCTCTTTATTTTTTTATGATGGGAGACCTATTTCTCTCTCATTAATTCCTCCCATGTATACCTGTTACCATGCCGAAATTCCGTGATGGATTTCTCTCTTCCCTTTTACATCCAAGTAATTATTTTGTATTATGCATCTTAATTCCATTACGTTTGTTGGGACATGTATCTATATGACCCCATTACTGTCCATTTCATGTAAATATGATGGGACACCCCTTTCTCTCTCATCAACCATTTTTATGAGTTCTTATTTCATGCCGTTATGCTGCCGAAATTGCACTATGATTTTCCAAGACAATGTCATTGTGTAGTGAATACCATTCCCATTTCTCTATCAAGGGTATTCACCTTTATTAACATTTAATTATTTACTATAAATCTTAAATTATGTAATACATATCCCTTTATTGTAAAATAAATTATGACAATTGATTCCATGTTGTATGATACATGTGGCACACTTATGCATGAAATGAAATGTTTAAGAAGGGTGCATCGTGATAGCACTCTAATGCATTGGGTAAAGTATAGTGTCATGATATGTCATATGAAATGGGTGTTGAATAATGTTAATTAAAGTGCAATGAGGTTTTACTCATTCTTCATGTGCAATGAGGGTTTACTCATGCTCCATGTGCAATGAGCCTTGGCTCATGCTAATTCCATGTTTAATGTTGTTGCCACATTTCCATGTTATGATTATCATGCTTTATCATGAATTTATGTTCATGTTTCTCTTGTACTTAATTTATATGCCTATTTCCTAACATGTATTGTATTCCTCATGTTATTCCTTTCTTTATTCTCTTACTGGGATTTATAGCTCACCCTTTTTCTTATACATGTCCTCAGGTTATCCCATGTAATGCTAAGTACGAGGGAATTTAGTGGTCATGTAAAGGAAGTTTTCAATAAAGATGTTGTATTTCATGTTTTAAGTTGTTATGTAATGATCCTAAGCCCCAAATATAGTATACCTCTCAATATTCTATGTTGTAACAAGTTAATTTTATGTAATAAATCATGTCTTAGTGTGTAATAAAGAGTAGGGTTTTCATGGTTGGTATCAGAGGATAGGTTTAGTTATTTTTGGGATTAGGATAAGAAAACCCTATTGAAGACATAGAGACAAGAATAAGTATAATAAAAACATCCCTAAGTATTGGTGAGTATTGAGTAAGTGGTTTATCAAGAAAATACATCCCTTTTTGGATACGAGTAGGTAGAGGCGGCTCTGGAACATATGTATCCTAAGGGTAAAACCTGAAAACACCGATTTGAGCTAGACTAAAATGAGAACTGGTGCACGACAATGGGCCTTGCTGCACTCTTGGTTATGACACTTCTAGGGGTATGCTTTGGTAAATTCACAAGCTTAATATGAACCCTTATTAAGGTAATTAAAAAAAATTCCCCTAAAAATATATGTTAGAAAATAGATCATGAATAGCATAAATTGAAGCATATAGATTCATAAGTTAAGGAAATAAAACTTATTTTAAGTCATCAGTTTTGTCCTTGGATTACCCTTTATATGTTACCCCTAACTTTCCTTTTATTCTTGCCAATGTCCGATAATAGGAGGACTCGGGCTAACAACCGATGTGAAGATCAATGTGATGGCTGTGCTAATGAGATGCCCAGTCCAATGAGAGTGGGAATCGTGAAATTTGACACACTTCTCTCTCAGTTAACTAAAGATTTTAATGTAAACATGGGTCAAGATGAATGTTCAACCCACCATAAGAAATAATAAGTCGCTTTCGAGAGCTTCATGAGGCAAAGGCCTCCTACTTTTAATGGATCATTTAATCCCTCAATCACCAAAAAATGGATCAACTCCATCGAAAAGATATTATCTATCCTTCAATGTTATGAACAAGAGAAGGTTATTTTGGCTACTTATCATATGGAGGGTGAAGCCGATCAATGGTGGACATTGATAAAAAATACAAATCCTAAGGAGGAGATCAAGGCGTTGGAATGGAAGGATTTTCGTAAGATGTTTTTTGATAAATATTTTCCACGCACCCTCTGGCTTAAGATGGAAAGGGACTTTCTTACCCTCATGAAAAAAGATGAAGAATCTATTGGAGCATACGAAGCAAAATTCACAAGGCTTGCATGATACACATCCAGATTTGTTGTTACCCCCAAATGAAAGATTTGAAACTTCTTTAGTGGGATGAAAACTACCCTACGGAAAGCACTGGTGATCCGTGACTTCGATAGCTATGAGGAAATTGTCCAATGTTCCTTCAAAGTCGAAATGGAGATCAGAGAATCTCAGGGCTATCATGGGGATAAGAAGCGTAAGCTGGAATTCAATGCTGGTGGTCTGATGGATAAATCCAACAGTTCTAAGAAGATACAACACCCTACGTGCCAAAGGTGTGGAAAGAATCACCCCAGGAATTGCATGAAGGGGATGAGTAAATGCTTTAGGTGTGGAAGAGAAGAGAACCTAGCTGTTAACTACTGACAAGAAAAATCTATGGCTTTATCTGAGGAAAGGAATGCTCTGTTTGAACCTCAATGAGTTGTTCATTGCTACAACTACAAAGAAATAGGGCATCTTGAAAATCAGTTCCCTAAGCCAAGGGTTTTTAGAGGCAACCAACAACCTCCAAGGCAGCAAGGGAGAGCTTTTTCCCATCACTATTTCTAAAGTGAACCCAAACAACGAAGTGATGACATGTATGCTAGTTATTAATTCAAGAATAGAAAAAGTAATTTTTGATTCAGGTTCTGTACATTCTTTTATATCCAAAATGTTTAGTAGAACAATCCTAGCACCACCACAAATCATGGAAGTAAAGATATAAGTGAGTAAAACAAATGGGGAAATCATTACATCCTATGAATATAACTCCTCCCCTATCATAATCTATGGATTGAATTTCCTGGAAAACCTCCTCATACTCCCTCTGGTGGAATTTGATTCAATTCTTGGCATGGATTTAATTTCCTTACAAAGAGCCAACATAAATTTCTGTGAGAGGGAAATCACTCTCCATGTGGAGAATCGACCCCCGATTCTATACAAGTTCAAGGAAGAAGATGGATCTTATTTAGCTCCATCATCTCAAGCATGGATAATACTACCCTATGAGCAAGTGTATCTAGATTAAATGATTGAGTCTAAGGAGGAAACCATCCTTGAAGACATTCCTATTGTGAGGGAATTCACTAAAGTGTTTTCCGAGGAATTTCCTGGTCTTCCTCCTAGAAGAGATGTTGAATTCTCAATTGATCTTATACTTGGGGCATTGCCAATATCCAAGACTCTGTATAGAATGACTATTGTGGAGTTTGAGGAGATGAAGAAACAACTATAAGAGAATCTGGATAAAGGGTTTATACACCCAAGTGCTTCACCTTGGGGTGCACCAGTCCTCTTCATCCAGAAGAATGATGGGTCAATGCGCCTTTGCATCAATTATCACGAGCTTAATAAAATCATAATAAAAAACAAGTATCCTCTCCCAAAATTTTATGACATGTTCGATCATCTGTGTGGAGTGCAATACATATCCAAGGTGGATTTTCGGTCGGGATATTATCAAGTAAGGGTGAGGAAGGAAGATACCCTGAAGACTGCTTTTTTGTACAAGATACAGGCACTATGAATTCATAGTAATGCCTTTCAGAATCACTAATGCTCCAGAAATATTCATAGACATGATGAATAGAGTATTTAGAGATTACCTCGACAAATTTTTGGTAGTCTTTATAGACGATATTCTATTATACTCCAAAACCAAGGAGGATCATGAGGAGCATCTAAAAATGTACTAGAGACCTTGTAGAAGGAGAAGCTCAATGAAAAGTACAACAAGTGTGAGTTTTGGTTGAAGGAGGTCTCATTCTTGGGCCATATCATCAAAAGAAATGGGATATCTTTTGATCCCTCCAAAACAGATGCAATTGAGGGATGGATGAGGCCAACATCGGTAACGGATATCCATATCTTCTTGGGGTTAGCTGGATATTATCAACAATTTGTGAGAAATTTATCACTATTGTACAACCCCTCTTACCAACCTAACTCAGAAGGGAGTAATGTTTTCATGGAGTGATGAATGTGGAGAAAGCTTCAAGGAGTTGAAAAGGAGGCTTATCACTGTGCCCATGCTCACTTTACCCGGAAGTGGAGAAATTTTTGTAGTATTCAGTGATGCTTCAATGTAGGGCCTGGGCTGTGTGTTGATGAAAAATGACAAAGTCATTGCCTATGCTTCAAGGTAATTGAAAGTTAATGAGCAGAATTATCCAACACATGATCTGGAGTTGGCTGCCGTGATCTTCAATTTAAAAATTTGGCGGGATTATCTATTTGGGGAGAAGTGTGAAATATATACGGACCACAAAAGCCTCAAGTATATATTCCCACTGAAAGAGTTGAACATGCACCAAAAAATATGGTTAGAGCTGATAAAAAACTATGACTGCTCAATCCATTACCACCCTGGGAAAGTGAACAAGGGGTCGGATTCTCTAAGTAGAAAGGACCCAGAAATTCTATCATTTATGATAATTGAGAAGGATCTAATCTTCTTAGATTTGATGAAGACGAACATGGGAATCATAAAGAAAGGAACATCATAAATCCTTTAAAAAATGATTGCCCATCTCTTTTGGAAAAGTTAAAGGATGATCAAAAGATTGATGTGGGAATTTAGAAGAAAGTGGAAGCAATCAGAAAAGGGAAATCCTCAGAGTTCAATGTTAATGAAGAAGGAATTGTGAGATTGGGGAAAAGACTATGTGTTCCATCAAGTCCGAAGCTGAAGAATGTACTTTTAGATTATGTACATAGTTCAAATTTCTCTATGCACCCAGGAAACACAAAGATGTATCAAGATATCCGAGAGCATTATTGGTGGGATAATATGAATAAGGAGATCACTATGTATACATCAAAGTGCCTGGTGTGTCATCAAGTGAAGGAAGAGAGGTAGAAGTCTAATGGGATGATGCAACCATTTCCCATACCAGCATAGAAATAGGAAAACATCACCATGGACTTTGTCACTGTACTTCCGAACACATCCAAAGGAAAGAATGTAATCTAGGTTTTTTCGGGTCATCTTATAAATTCTACACACTTTATTGCAATTTAGGAGGATTTCTTATTGGATCATATGGCACAGATATATATCAGGGAAGTGGAAAAGCTGTATGGAGTACCACTATCTATTGTATCCAATCGAGATCCAAGATTCACCTCTATGTTTTGGAAGAGTCTTCATCATGCTCTGGATATTGAACTGGACTTCAGTACAGTCTATCATCCTCAAACGGATTTCCAATCTGATAGAACTATTCAGACACTGGAGGATATGTTAATATCATGTTCTATGGACTTCAAAGGAGGGTGGGACTAACATCTTCCACTGGTTGAATTCTATTATAATAACAGTTTCCACTCAAGCATCCGAATGTCACCTTATGAAGCCCTATATGGTAAGAGGTGCATAACACCAACATGTTGGGATGAAGTTGGTGAGCATAAGCTTATAGGACCAGAAATGGTGGAGAAGGTGAAAACCATTCAGAATCTTATCAAGGAAGCCTAGAGTCAACAAAAAAGTTATGTAGATAACCGTTGATGAGACCTTGAGTTTAAAGTTGGATACATGGTGTTTCTATTCATATCTACATGGAAGAAGGTCATGAAGTTTGGAAAGAAAGGAAAGTTAAGTCCTAGGTACATCGACCCCTTCGAGAGTCCTGATCGTGTTGGGGATGTAGCCTATCGAATAGAACTTCCACCTACCATGGCCAAATTTCATGATGTCTTTCATGTATCACTCTTAAATAAGTACATACCAGACCCTTCACATGTACTCTTTTCAGAGGTAGTACAGCTAGAGGATGATCTTTCTTATGAGGAGCAACTAGTGAAGATATTAGATCATAGAGAAAAAGTTCTACGAAATAAGACAATGCACCTCATCAAGGTGTTGTGGCGAAACCACAAGTTTGAAGATGTGATATGGGAATCAGAGGAAATGATGAAGTAGAGTTACCCACATCTGTTTTAGTGTGGGAAAAGGAAATTTCAAGGGTGAAATTTCTTAAGGGGGGAAGATTGTAACGACCCAAACATTCATTAATGGAAATTCCTATTGATCTAATTAAATGTCTTATTATAGTTATATAAAATGTGTAATTCATTGGTTTATGTTTCTGGATTTTAAAATACCATTATTAATTTCGACCATTCAAAATATAGTCGTTGAACTGCGATCACATGATTAGTATAAATATAGGGCTTTAACAAATCCAATTTACTCAGACAAAGGAAGTGATGTCCCCATCCATTAGACTTTCCCCATACGAAGCCCATTCATTGAAGCTTGGAAAGGAGGTGGTGTCATTGGGATTCACTATTAACCAAGTCCAAGCTGAGCTTAAGCACGTTAAGCTTGAGCAGAACCGACTATGGTAGAAGTGGAAGTTAATAGAGATTACCACCCGAGCAATGTTATCCGAACCACCCCAAGAGTCTATCACCATCGCACACCTTACTCTTTGATATTATGCGGTTTTTATAAGGGGTTATGTAACAATATCTTAGCACTATGATTAGGTGATTTATTTTGTATATAATAATTAATATACATTAATTTTATTATTGTTACTTTGTAAATAGTTTTTAAAGCACAAATTGTATTTTTAGTTAATATTCAACTAAAAAATCTTTTTTAATGAATTAATGGATTTTTAAATTAAATAATATTTTATTATTATTATCAAATTAATTTTTATTAAATATAAATTTTCGTATAATTTTATGAATGCAATTGTAATTTTTATTAAGGTTTGAAAGCTGTTTTTTTCAAAACCCACGAATTTTTGATAAATGTCAGTTTTTGATTTTAAAAGTAAAAATTCACATATTTAGAAAATTATTTAGATAAAATGAATATTATTTTTGGGATCAGGATTTTGAAATTATCTAATGGTGAATTTTTCATAATTTTCCGAGACAGTCGAATTTGTGGGTAAAAAATAAATACCGTTTAAATATATAATATATTTTATGACATCATAATGACCCAATAGTGATGCAATAAAATACTATAAATGATATTTTCGGACAATATATGTTTTAAAATTAAAATAATTTTATTTTATGTTTGTTTTATTTATTTTACAAAACTTTAGTGGACCCTCCAAGTGTTATAAGACATTTTCACTTTTTAAATGAATTTCCTTGAAAGTGTGACTCACCTCCACATAAGAAAACCTATTATTTTAAGAATTTAGACCATTGTCCTTATAAAATATTTTTTCCACACCCCTTTCTCAAAAATCATGGGCAAACACTATGGTCTGGTTTGTGGTTTGGATTAGTTTAATGTGAGGTGTCCCAAACCTAAATAATAAAGAATTTCCTCTCCTTTCCTATATAAACCCACACAAGATCCCACTTCCTATTCACTCAAAGACTTTTGAGTTCGACCAACCCCTGAAATAATCTCTCTAGAATCCTCAAAAGGTTCCCCAAGCTCCTAAGAAGCCTCTCTCAAGCCTCTCCCAAGCCTTTGGGATCACACTTCCAAGTAAGAGATTTCTTCCTTTCTCATTTTTGTCCAATTTTCTTTAAGTTGTTATGCCCTTTTCTTTTCAATTACAAATGTTAGGGTATGATTTTGAACCTCCCCAATACTTACCTTTTTAGGTTTAGATGATGGGAGACCCATTTATCTTTCATTAATGCCTTCCATGTACACCCGTTACCATGCCAAAATTCCGTGAGGGATTTCTCTCTTCTCTTTTACATTCAAGTAATTCTTTTGAATTATGCATCTAAATTCCATTAAATTTGTTGGGACATGTATCTATATGACCAAATTACTGCCCATTTAATGTAAATATGATGAGACACCCCTTTCTCTCTCATCAACCATTTTTTATGAGTTCTTGTTTCACTCCATTATGCTGCCGAAATTGCACTATGATTTTCCAAGCCAATGTCATTGTGTAGTGAATACCATTCCAATTTATCTATCAAGGGTATTAAACTTTATGAAAATTTACTTATTGATTATAAAGATTAATTTATGTATTACACATCCCTTTATCATGGAATAAATGATGATGATTGATTCCATGTTGTATGATCCATGTGGCACACTTATGCATGGAATGAAATGTTTAAGAAGGGTTCATCCTGATAGCGCTCCAATGCATTGGGTAATGTATAGTATCATGATATATCATGTGAAATGGGTTTTGAATCATTCTAATTCAAGTGAAACGGGGTTTTACTTGTGATTCATGTGCAATAATGGTTTACTCATGCTCTATGTGCAATGAGCCTTGGCTCATGCTAATTCCATGTTAAGTGTTGCTGCCACATTTCCGTGTTTTGATTATCATGCTTTATCATGAATTTATGTTCATGTTTCTATTGTGATCCATTGATATTCCTATTGTTTGACATGTATTGTATTACTTATGTTATTCCATGTTTATTCCCTTACTGGGCTTTATAGCTCACCCTTTTCTCATGCATGTCCTCAGGTTATCCCACGCAATGCTAAGTATAAGGGAATGTAGTGGTCATGTAAAGGATGTTTTCAATAAAGATATTATATTTCATGTTTTAAGTTGTTATGTAATGATACTAATCCCCAAATACACTAGACCTCTCGATATTCTATGTTGTAACAAGTGAAGTTTATGTAATAAATCATGTTTTAGTGTGTAATAAAGAGCAGGGTTGTCATATTAATACCAATATATTTAGTGATGTATTGTAATAAAGTTACAATATATAAAATTTAAAATAAAATAAACTAACTATATCAAAGATAAAATACATAATAATTTAAAAATACATAATCTTGATTGAAAAGTAAACTGAAATAGTTATAAAAAGATTTATTTTAAAAATGGTTCACCTGCTAACCATTTCAATGTTTTTGACACAAAAAAATGATTATTCAAAATCTATATAAACTATACAATTTTTTATATATTAATTCATCATATAAAAACAGCACTTCTTAAAATAATTTTGTTTTTGATAATTAATATGTGATTTTATATAAGATTAAACTATAGTTGTTCTTTTATATATGTATAAACAAAATTGATTTATTTGATCAAATTTCATTGAATTTATTTTTATTCCATATATCCCATTTCATATGATATTTAATCGAATGAGGTGAGATATAGGGAGAAAAATATTCTACACTTCAGATAATTAGTCCATGTATAACCAAACCACCACCTCAGGCATATACTGTACAACAATAAGAGCCTTTTGCAATGAATCTCATCATCATGGGTTAGTTTTCCTTTATTTTTCATTGTTTTATTTATAAAAGTGATAAATATGGAAGTTAATGGAGTTTAATTTTAATTGGAGATAAATAGAGGGAAGGAATAAGGGAGAGGAAGAGGTCTTCGAGGAGATATTTAACAATGTAAGATCACAGCTTATTCCTAAAGGTAAGTTTTTGTTTATGCTTCAGTTTAAGTACATTATTTTTAATTTAATTAGTATTTCCCAAGACCATGAGAAGACTCGGGGTGTTCTGGGGGTTCGGGGCATGGAAGAGGAGGAAAAAGGGGTTTTCTGGGCATGTTGCATAGTTTGCGCATGGTTAGTGAAAACCATACAGAGCATCCTAGGTAACCGTGAAGCCTTGGAAGAAGGATTACGTAGAGTTGGGGCACAATTAAGCTAACCATATGTAATTACTAGGTAACTCTGTGGACTATCCTCTCTTGGATAGTAGCATATGTATGGTTTGAAAAACCGTGTGGGTAAACCATGTGGCCCAGTAAAGTTGAGAAATTTACAAAAATTCCATTATGTGATTTTTTAACCCCAACTCAGGATTTTACTCCTATCCACATCCTACAAACCTAGTGATGAACAAGATATCCCAATATCTCCTAAGGGTTATTATCGCTCATCCCTAGGTCATTTGGAGTGTCGTCGGTTGCGGATCGAAGATCCGGGTAAGTCTAATATCTTCATTGCTTCCTTTTCTTAGTTAGGGTCTGTATCTTTCTCTAATCTACTTACAAATCTATAAAACCTTTTTTTTCGGGTGAGATTTAGGTTGAGGCTTTAAAGAGTGGTTGAATCGGTATCTAAGGATTCGATTAGGAGGGTGTTCATCAACAGATCTAGGGCATGTGGTCTACAAGTTATATCCCATAGCTTGTACATTGATTTGTGCATGTAGGGTTTTCTTATTCTTCTTTTATTGACATGTTATTAGTTTTGTTGGAAATATGTGGTGTATTGGGTGTCTAAATAATCAATTGAACCAATTATTATCCCCACAGAGTGTATAGAGGATAACACGACCAATCTAGGACCACCCAAGGGGTGTGCTGACCCTCTCAAACATGGACAATGAAAACACTGGGTGTAAAATGTACTTGTAAATAGGTAAATAACATGTCGAATAAGTAAATTGGTAAATTTATTGACTAGTAAGGGATTATGGGAAGATGTTTCAAGTTAAGGATATGACTAAGGGATCATTTTGATTGGCATATAAATAGGTTAAAATGAGATTAATGAGAATGTGACAATGAATCATGTTTTGTACTTGAATATGATTAGTGAGTTAGGATTAGTAAATAGGAATTGGGTTAAATGGTAATGGGATATAAATGATAAATGTGTTAATGGATTGTGGCATAATAATGATTCCCATTTTAAATTGTCAATGTTTGATGTTGCAAATGTTATTGGCTATGCTTGGTTTGTATTATGGTTATATGTGGTGAGCAGGTAAACAAGCATGTGCACATGGCTAGGTAGAGTGGGATATATACATGAGGTTCTAAGACAATGGGTCAAGTTAAACTGAGGCTCTAAACTCCACCCCTCAATGCACGGGTTAGGGAAGGGGACAAAGTTCTATTCAGTTAACGGCTGCATTCCACTCGAACTGAGGCTTTGAGGTGAGTATAATTAGATTATTATGATGTGTTGCTTTATAGAGGTAGAAAATGATTTATTCCCATTTGAATTATAATCATTTAACATTAATAATCCATTGAACACATGAAAAATGTGAATTAGTCACATAATTGTTTATAATTATTGAATCTGAATTTGATAATGAATTATCTTAAGGGAAACACTATTACTAATGGTTACATGAATTGTATTTTATTTATTTTTAAAAACTTATTTATTTCATACACTACCTATTGAATTGGATATTTTGTAAACACCGTTGGTGGTGGCCTACTGAGTTATACTTATACCCGCTCGGGCCACCATTGGGTACTTGAGCAGATTTCATTCTTGTAGGTCAAGACAAGGGCCAGGGTCGTATTATAGGGTGTTGAGTTGGGTAAGAGATATGTATGGATGAGGTTCCAGACTTGGATTCAGGACCTTTTTAAGGATTCCTATGTTTTTATTTATTTTGGGTTTCTTTACTTGTAATTGTAGTGACATGACATCTTTATTGTTTGTTGTGGTTTATACCTTGTTTGGGAGATGGTTATTTTCACAGGTTCACCGTTTGGTTTCTAGTGTTTCCACTTTTTTATAATGTTTTTCTATTGTGGATTACTTTGGTAAAGGGGGTATGTTCTCCCCACATGACCTTTAGACCCTCACTAATAGTTGAAAACCTATGACATATAGAGTAGTGAACTTGAGGTCATGTGACGACCCAACTCAGGGCATCGAGTTAGTGGATTCTTGGTTGAGGATGTTAAAAAGTGGTATTAGAGGAGGTATTTTATGTGAATTACTAATTGGGATTGTATAAAATAGGTTAGGAAAGTTTTGGGCCATGTAAATGAGCTTTTTCTTAGGAGTAGCTGACCCATGTATGGGGGAAAACCCAAGTTACTGTAGGACCCCGGAACACCCTGAGAGGGGAGGGGTGAATCAGGGTGGAAACTTTTTCTTCTTTTAGTTGTGGATCTTGTTCCCATGTTGGTAGGAACTACTTAAACCTGTATGATGGATATGATCAGTAATTAAACATTCACATGTAGAGAGATGACACAACTATTTTTACTTGGTTCACCACAAAGGGCTACGTCCAAGGAGCATACACCGACAGGTTGTCGATCGTACCTAAATCCACTATGCTTCACTAGCTGCGGATACAAATGTTCGGGTACAGACACTCTGTCCCAGGCCCACTTCCTTTACAGTTGTTCAGGGATAGCTCACTACATCCCACGGGTCACTCCCGTTGACTCCCCCTGGCTCACTGCCGTTGGTGAGGTCTCACTCAGTTTATAGACATTAAGGTCTCTTCAATTTATAGTCATGAAGTTCTGTGTCTCCTATTCAGCATGAGACTTTGCTTGCATCATAGTTCAGAGTTGATGCACATTTCTGTTCAATCCTCCTTTAGTGCAATAACTGAATGCACTAGATCCCCTGTTCTTGTTTGCCTGAATCACAATCACTTGTGTGATTGCTCAATAATTGATGCTCTGTCATAGTCCAGATTTCATCCACTGATGAATACTCCTCTTGCCCCTATCCACTGGGCGAACAACCTTAGGAAGGGGTCTTCACAAAGTACCCTACTTTGCACGGCTCCCAATTTTGGAAAGCTTAAGCAATTCTTAGCAGAGACCCTGCCTTTTCGCGAAGCTCAATCGTGAAGCACTCTCGCGATGCTCCAGCCTTCGAAATTCATGGATATTGTGGAGCTCCTGCCTCTTCGCGAAGCTCACCGAGCCAACGCGGGGCGCAACCTTTTCGCGGAGCTAGGATAGCCACCGCAAAGCTCAACTTTGGCGAAGCAAACTGCCTTCGCGAGTGACCTTTGCGAACCGAGAGTAATGGTTTTTCGTTGAGAGCTCACTCTTTCTCTTGAGGGGGTCAGCTTCTATTTATAGGCGATTCCACCGAACCTCGACCCTTCCGCGCGAAGTCAATGCCACGTCATCTCAAATCGCGAAGCTCCAAAAGTTTCGGCCGGAAATCTGTCCAAATCGCAAAGCTCCACGGCAATCTTCCATTCGCGGAGCTTGACGTAGTCGCGAAGAATCACCGTCAACATACCTTCGCGACAGCTCCGTGAATCTCCCTTCGCGAAGCCCAACATTCCTTCGCGCCTTCGCCGCGAAGCTCCCTCGCAAAGCCCTTCATCGCCGCGAAGCTCTCCAGCCTCTGCCGTTCGCGAAGCTTAACGTAATCGCGAAGCTTGACGTAATCGCGAAGACTCGCCGCCTCCATTATTCTGGTCTTTGCGAAATCCAGTCCATGCATCCCATCTTCGCGAAACTCATGCCTTTTCCATATAAAATTATGATCTTCCTGGAAATCCACTTTTCGCGATTCTCAGCAACTTCCAGATTTTGGACCCCCAAAATTTGGCAAACACTGGAAAACGGCGCCACCTTGTATCTGCTCTTTTAGTCCGCCTCCAGATCATTTATTCCTTTGTCGACGTTCCTTGAATAAAAACATGGTTCATTATCCACAGTCCGTGAACTCGACCTGCCTCCATAGAATCTCTTTTGCCAACAAATTTGTATGTCGTTTGTTTGCTTTGTCGACAAGGACGATCACCTCAACAACGCTTCTTCTTGGTGATCTGTATACTTCAGCAACTCTTCTGCTTTTATCACAACCTCCACTATTGTGATATGTAGTCTTTGAAGGAACAGCTTTAGCATCATCATCTTCGATGACAATGTGATGTGCATGGCTATCGCAGAATTCCAATCATTGCACATTGTCTTCTTCGTCAACCGTCATGATATACTTCATGCAAACCGATTCAATTCATCCGGAAGTCTCTTGCACGGTTCTCACCTGCAATCATGAGTAATTGCATGGCCTTCATCAAAAAACATGGCTCTCATGCAATAAGGAGTAATTTCATGATCTTCATCTGAAAACCCCATTCTTCTTTAATCATCCTCAGATGGATCGCACCCCACATTCGTCATTATTGTAAACAATGTTTCACCTTTGACACATGTTCTTTGAACTCACGATCATTACAACAATCGTCTGAGTCACTAATCCTCTACTTCATCGGAGTACTTTATGATCTCCTTCATTGTGAGCTTCCATTCCTCCATTTTATTGGAGTACTTCTTGATCTCTTACATTTTGATATTCCATTGACAACTATTGACAACAAATACAAACCTATACACAAAGTGGTTCCAACAATCTCCCCCTTTGTATTTTTTTGTCAATACCTTATACATCTTCTAAAATGAATTTGTCAATGTCAAAATGAGAATCTTCTTCATTTCACTTTCTCTCCCCCTTATTGACATGAAATACAAATTGTATGGTAGAGAGGGTATCAGTCCTCACTTAAGAAATGTTTCATTAATCATTTCACTCTAAGTCTACTTGAGCAATGCTCGATGTAGAAAACAAGAGGATTTGATCAAGTCAACAGGGCTGTCCATTATCAACAGATTATGATGCCAACATGAGATGATAACTCATGTATCTTGCCTTCAAGGGTTTACCACTGTTATTTCTGGTAGAAGAACAATTAATGTGATTAGGGAAAAAATCAACCTGAAACTCCTGCACTCACATCAGCAAATAGATCAAAAACATTCAAGTGAAATCGGTAGGATAAGTGACCTTGGGGCACTTCCATTCTCTTTATTTCACTGATCAGTTCAGTTACTCCCCCTTTGTAAAGTAATCTTTGATCTGAGTAACCAAGGGATAGTTATTGAGAAATGACATACCTTCTCCATTGGCGTGTTCTTCAAGAAATTCATAGATTAACTGCTTTTGAGTCCAGTTGGAGTTGATAATGATTGAAACAGTGATTATGGAAGCTTCTTCATTCTTCTCCCCCTCAAAAGGAAACACTCCTCATCATCTTCATTAAGAGTGATCCTTCATCATCATAATCATTGAATGTCAATTGAAGAATCTACTAAGGATGGAAACTTCTTCAGCTTGGCTATCAAGAGTTGACAGCATTCACTACTTCTCAGGTTCTCCCCCAGAGAGCATGCTTCACCTTCAATTCCCTGCATTATTAGCAAAAATACAATACACAAATGATTACAGGAATAAGGTGGTTCCTTCTTGCTTCATCAAGATGACTTGCTTGGTTGAGGTTATTTTCTCAACCAAGTTCCTCTGTTCACTCCAGTCTTCATGCCTGCACATTTGAACATATGCTCTGACATCTGTCGGTGTGGCATGGCTCTATTCACATTCTCTTCAGCTTTGTGTGGAGAATTGTTCTTCTTAGCAGCCATCATGAATGATACATTCTTACTCCTCTTAAGAACTGCTTCTTGCTCTGGTATTAAGGTTAGGCAACCTTTTGCAATGTGACCAGATTTCTTGCATCTCTCACACAAAACTTCTTTGACACGTGTGTTTCTCTTTGTTTTCAATCTCTCCTGCATTGTGTCTTCATCATGTGAATGTTTTCCTTTTCCTTTGTCACCAGCCTTGGCCTTCTCATCTTCAAGTTTCCTTATTCTTTTCAAATCTTCTGTCCAGATGACCAATATGTCATTTGAAAATTTTGCAGCTGGTTTGGGTCTTCCACATGGGTTCATCTGAGTTTCATCCCACTTAGTGTTTCTCTTGGATGAATGACCCTTCAATTTCATGGATCTAAAATCCCGGGTCTTCTCAGCTTGCCTACTTGATATCTTCTTGGGGAGATGTGTGTTCGCCATATTCCTCTGATTTCTTCCCAAGGTACTTTCTTCATACTTAGATGGATTGTGTGGTCTTATGTTCTTATCAGCTCTGGATATCTGTTGACCTAGGCATGCACCATTCTTGTGACCACTGTCGTTGCATACATCACAGATGTTATCAAGCATTCCAAATCTGTTTGCTGTAAATAGATGCTTCTGGACCTGTGGATGTTGCTTCTTCTTCTCTGGATTCCTCCCCTTTGATATAGGCATTCTTTGTGCTTTTCCATGTAAGGGATTATAAATACAATCCAGTGCACAGTTCCCAAATCTGTTGCAGCACCAACATTGAACCACAAATCTTTTCTTCTTTGTTTCTTCTGTATTAAGTTATTGGGCCACCTGCTTAATCTTTTGTGCTCTATTTGAGGAACCCACTTCCTCCTTTTTCTTCCCATCCACCCTAACCATGGTGGTAGGTTTCTTCTTCTCACCTTTCCTCATCCATACTTGTTTATAACTTTTCTTCCCACCTGCACTGATTGTAGGAGTGTATTTAGAAATATGAGTGCAAGATGGTTTGGATGGTACCGTCACTTTCTCAGTTGCTTGTGATAGATCAAAGAGTGAAGTCATGATCTGCTTATCACATGTTGGAGGCATTTCAGCTTTAGACTCCTCCAAAAAACATTGAGTGCAAGCATCACTCATTTCATTCTTTTGTGAAGTCTCAATATGTGCGTTCTCAATCTTGGTCAACTGAGCTTCCAATTTTTGACCCACAATATTGAGGATGATCTTCTGATCTTCAATCATGATCATCTTCTCTTAACAAGTCTTCTTCAACCTTTCAACATCATTTTCATGCATCTTAACTTTGTTTTGTAACAAAGAGTCAAGTTCTCTAAATTTAATGGATGTTTCTTCCAAACAAAAATTCTTGACTTTATTGCTCTTCTTCAGCTCAGCTTCAAGTGCATGGATCCTCTCTTTTAGAGTCTTATTGGCTGCCTCGTTTAATTCAAAGACTTTAACCTGTTTGGTGATCTTCATACTCTCCATAACTTTTCCTTCCAGCCCCTTTTCCATATTGTCTGCTTCCATTTCATGTCGAGTGATCTCAACCTGCATAGAATGAAATAGGCTACAAATAATAGCAGCCCTTTCTTCAGAAATATCATGCAGATATGTTTTGAGTTTTTCTTGAAAGCCTGACTTAAGGGTGTCATCATTTCTTCTGGAAGAATCCCGAGCCACCTGCTTGATACTTTCAAAGCCTGATGTTTCTTTATTTTTGGAATGGCATGGAGAACAAGACACTTCATCTTCTTTTGATATGAGGGACTTCCTTAGCTGCTTCTTCTCTTTCTTTTTCCTATTTGTCATGGTCTTGCTAGATGTAGACATCTGCTCAAAAACTTCATCAAGACTGCTCTTCATTGTTGACTTTAGGAAAGAAACTCAAATCCTCTTCTCAATAGAATTACTGGAGAATATCCAACATACGCTAACCTCCCTCTGATACCACTTGTAGGACACTGGAACACCCTGAGAGGGGAGGGGTGAATCAGGGTGGAAACTTTTTCTTCTTTTAGTTGTGGATCTTGTTCCCACGTTGGTAGGAACTACTTAAACCTGTATGATGGATATGATCAGCAACTAAACATTCACATGTAGAGAGATGACACAACTATTTTTACTTGGTTCACCACAAAGGGCTACGTCCAAGGAGCTTATGCCCACAGGTTGTCGGTCGTACCTAAATCCACTATGCTTCACTAGCTGCGGATACAAATGTTCGGGTACAGACACACTGTCCCAGGCCCACTGCCTTTACAGTTGTTCAGGGATAGCTCACTACGTCCCACGGGTCACTCCCATTGAGTCCCCCTGGCTCACTGCCGTTGGTGAGGTCTCACTCAGTTTATAGACGTTAAGGTCTCTTCAATTGATAGTCATGAAGTTCTGTGTCTCCTCTTCAGCATGATACTTTGCTTGCATCATAGTTCAGAGTTGACGCACTTTTCTGTTCAATCCTCCTTTAGTGCAATAACTGAATGCACTAGATCCCCTGTTCTTGTTTGCCTGAATCACAATCACTTGTGTGATTGCTCAATAATTGATGCTCTTTCAAAGTCCAGATTTCATCCACTGATGAATACTCCTCTTTCCCTTGTCCACTAGGCGAACAACCTTAGGAAATGGTCTTCAAAAAGTACCCTACATTGCATGGCTCCCAATTTTTGAAAGCTTAAGCAATTCTTAGCAGAGACCCTGCCTTTTTGCGAAGCTCAATCGCGAAGCACTCTCGCGATGCTCCAGCCTTCGCAATGCTTGGATATCACGGAGCTCCTGCCTCTTCGCGAAGCTCACCGAGCCAACGCGGGGCGCACGACTTTTCGCGGAGCTAAGAAAGCCGCCGCGAAGCTCCTGCCTCTTCGCGAAGCTCAATGAGCCAACGCGGGGCGCAAACTTTTCGCGGAGCTAGGATAGCGACCGCAAAGCTCAACTTTCACGAAGCAAACTGCCTTCGCGAGTGACCTTTGCGAACCGAGAGCAATGGTTTTTCGTTGAGAGCTCACTCTTTCTCTTGAGGGGGTCGACTTCTATTTATAGGCGATTCCACCGACCCTCGACCCTTCCGCGCGAAGTCAATGCCACGTCATCTGAAATCGTGAAGCTCCAAAGTTTCGGCCGGAAATCTGTCCAAATCGCGAAGCTCCACGGCAATCTTCCATTCGCGGAGCTTGATGTAGTCGCGAAGAATCACCGTCAACATACCTTCGCGACAGCTCCGCGAAGCTCCCTTCATGAATCCCAACATTCCTTCGCGCCTTCGCCGCGAAGCTCCCTCGCAAAGCCCTTCATCGCCGCGAAGCTCTCCAGCCTCTGCTGTTCGCGATGTTTGACGTAATCACGAAGCTTGACGTAATCGCGAAGACTCACCGCCTCCATTATTCTGGTCTTCGCGAAATTCAGTCCATGCATCCCATCTTCGCGAAACTCATGCCTTTTCCATATTAAATTATGATCTTCCTGGAAATCCACTTTTCGCGATGCTCAGCAACTTCCAGATTTTGGACCCCCAAAATTTGGCAAACACTGGAAAACGGCACCACCTTGTATCTGCTCTTTTAGTCCGCCTCCATATCATCCATTCCTTTGTCGACGTTCCTTGAATAAAAACATGGACCATTATCCACAGTCCTTGAACTCGACCTACCTCCATAGAATCTCTTTTTCCAACAAATTTGTATGTCGTTTGTTTGCTTTGTCGACAAGGACGATCACCTCAACAGTGCTTCTTCTTGGTGATCTGTATACTTCAGCAACTCTTCTGCTTTTATCACAACCTCCACTATTGTGATATGTAGTCTTTGAAGGAACAGCTTTAGAATCATCATCTTCGATGACAATGTGATGTGCATGGCTATCGTAGAATTCCAATCATTGCACATTGTCTTCTTCATCAACCGTCATGATATACTTCATGAAAACCGATTCAATTCGTCTGGAAGTCTCTTGCACGGTTCTCACCTGCAATCATGAGTAATTGCATGGCCTTCATCAAAAAACATGGCTCTCATGCAATAACGAGGAATTGCATGATCTTCATCTGAAAACCCCATTCTTCTTTAATCATCCTCAGATGGATCGCACCCCACATTCGTCATTTTTGTAAACAATGTATCACCTTTGACACATGTTCTTTGAACTCACGATCAGTACAACAATCGTCTGAGTCACTAATCCTCTACTTCATCGGAGTACTTCATGATCTCCTTCATTGTGAGCTTCCATTCCTCCATTTTATTGGAGTACTTCTTGATCTCTTTCATTTTGATATTCTATTGACAACTATTGACAACAAATAAAAACCTATACACAAAGTGGTTCCAACAGTTACCCTGGGTGGGAAATGTTGTTCTTATTGTGCAATGTTATGATTTATGATATTTCACCATTGGGTGATGTGATTATTTTATAATTTTATATTTTTTCTGAAATGGAACAAGGTTTTGTATTCATGCATAATTATAAGAACCTATGTATATAAGATACATGCATCATGGTAGGAACACACGGTACAGGTGTGTGGAACATAAAGTGTAGGATGCATTCAGTTTTTCTTAAAATTAATGGAAATTATTGTTAATGAGATGATGGAAATGGGTAAAATGTTAAGTAATAACTATGTAATGGTTCTTGATAAGGGTACTGAGTGAATTAAAATTTTGTTATAATAGGATGAGAAATATAAATTGTTTCGAAATGGTGTAAAAGGTAAGGCTTGTAACCATGTGAGTTAGTTACCCCATATTATCCAAGGCCTTTATAAGGATGGTTGAGGGTAGTGTTCTGGATATGATGAGGTTGTTTCGATGGTGTAAGTGAAATGTCTAGTTTCTGGATAGTGATGAAACTTCCTTTATTATTGTGAAATATTTATGGTTTGATTTCTAAAACCCATGCTTGGCATTTTAAAAAAATATGCAAAGACGTGTTCCAGTCGAGTGATAGGAGTATGTTTCCATGAACACTCTTCTTATGGTGAAGCAATATAATGTGGTGATTCAGGAAAATAGAGAAGATAAGTTCCATGATAACTTTTCTTATTTTATGTAGATGATGGAGCGATACCCAGAGCGGGTTGCACTAAGTATGTTCGAGTTGACCAGGGAATTCCAGCTACCACACCCTATGACATTTACTTTAGAGGGTGGGTAAGAGGCACTAGAGTCCTAGATATAGTATTTTTAGAATATTCTTAGTCATCTAGAGACTCCTCTTGAAAATAGAGTCAAGTTGGTAGCCTATATGATGATAGGCCAGACAAAGTGTTGGTGGGACATCTTGGTTCCAATGGAGTAGGTCGAAGGAATGACGTGGAATGATTTCCAAGAGAAGTTCCTCAAATAATTCTATCCAAAAACATTGAGGCAGGATATGTCTATGGATTTTATGAGATTGAACCAAGGAAAATTGTCAATGATGGATTATGCTATTCGCTTCACCGATCCGCGATGCTTCGTCTCAGCATTGGTAGGAGATGACGCGACTATGGAAAACATTTTCAGGATGGTATTAGACACGAGGTTAGAACCTAGGTAAAAATATTTCATCTAAAAAGGTTTATAGAGGTATTATATCAAGACCTTATCTTAGGGGGGAACTTGAACAGATCTTTGGGTTGTGACCTTGTGGTGCCAGCTAGGCGGGCGAGTGGCGTGGCTTCCGAAATGAGGAAGCACCAATTTGGAAATTTTCATTAGGGGGAAATGCATAGAATAGTCAGAAGAGAGGATTAACCTCTCAGGATGGAGACTAGGTATTCTTTTATTAGTGTGGTAGGTTGGGGAACATGCGTGGTCAGTTTCCACAACCACCATTTGAGTACCGATCATGTGCCAAGCTGGGCAATGTGCGAAAGTTCTATAGAAACCCGTGATAGTTTGGAAATGATAGAGGCTATAGACTGATGCAGAGTGTATGCAGGGGGTCAGTGACTCCATATCAGGTAGGAAGTTGGATCTCCACTAGTTGTACTAGTAGGGGTGGTGGACGTGGAATTCTAGGGAGAGAGCATTCACAAAAGCAGGGTAGTGCAGTGCAGGGTGCTTAGGTTGGAGCCCAGGGTAGAGGGGAAGGTCATCTTCATGTAGTTTAGACTACACATAAAGGTAGAGAGGCATGAACTTATACCATTCGAGGTATGATTCTTGTAGCTTCCTATAGACACCCGAAGCTTGAAGTACATGGAAAATACATTACTTTTTCAGAATACTTAATACAAAACAAAAACAGACACAAAAGGACTGTAATAGTTTAGTGTCTTTGGAAACTTGGAACGTAATCTTCTAATCGTGGTGAAAGATCTTCAAAATCTCCCATAAAGATCTTCCACTTTTTGTTTCCTTACCTTAAACCATTATTTTAATCCTGGGGGAAAATAAAACATAAAAAGGGTGAGCTCAAATGCTCAGTAAGGGTAAGCACGGATAAAATAAAACATACTATATACATTTGAACTTAAAAACATGAACATAATGTTTAAACATCAAAATCTTGAGCAACGACATAAAACATGGAAGTACATAAGGCATAGATCATAATGGAACATAAATCATGATAAAATAGCATGGGAATAAAACATGTAATTGTGGAATCCATTAAGCACATGTAATGATTTCCATAGTAGCCAAGGCATTGCTACCAAGACCATCTTAGTGGACAAATTCCCTTTCTAAATCGAGTTCACTCCTCATTCCAGTCCTGTAATACTGAACTGGATTAACTTACCATTCCAGCCATGTCTATCTCATGAGATATAAATCTTTACCCAATGCATTGGAGGGAGATATAGGTCCCACCCATCTCATAATGAAATCATTCTTACCTGTGCCACAAAATAAACTTAAATCATTCGTCGTAACCCAACGAATAAAATGGGTTTCATAAACATCATCCCATCATCACATAATCCATATAAAACAAATGGATATTTCATCATAAGAAAAGTGAAACCATGTAAATCATAGAGACATTATACTTGAAATATACACATATGAAATAATTCCTTCTTATATGGAAAATGGTTTTGATAAAACACTTGAAATGAATTCTTGATGAAAATATCCTTTCTTTTCCAAAACCATTTTCTTTTCACAAAATGCCATGAAATTTTAAAAGAAAATGAATTTTTTTAAAATAATTATTAAATATTGTATAGGAAGCTTCATGAAAATAAGGCGTTATAAAACCCAAAAAATCCGTTCACGCCGTATAAGTTAAAAATAACATGTTCCCCATACTTTTGTCGGAAAAGTCAAAAAGTACCTCATATGGTAAAAAAACGATTCCTTACATACCATGTAGTAAAAATAAAAAATGGGTAAAAAGGACTTTAAACATACATGAAATCACTTTTATAAAACATGGACATGGATGGTAGAAATAACTCCTGTAAATACTTACGAAGAAGCAATCTCGGATAAAAATGAGATTTGAAAAATTATCCCTTACCTTAGGTCCGATATGTTCGTACGTATCCAAACCTCCTGTATAATAATTTAAATAATGTCATTGACTTATTACAGAATCACATTCATTGTTATTATATCATATATGGTTCTCTTATGACTTTATATTACCCATTCCTTTGTAAATTCATGTTAAAGTAGCGTTTTGGGTAAAATCGTCTCATTTTCCGTTTATGTTTTAACTTGTAATTATTCATATGATTAATTAGATCATGATTAATTCCATCCAGAATGTAAAAAATGATTTATATATAATATATATTCAGAATATACATATATATAATGGATCGATAAATGGAAAGAAATACACCGTTCATGGAGACGGTAGGCCGTACGTACGCATGAACGCTGTTTTCGTTTCCTTATTAAATTGAATGGAATTTAGTAGATGACATAAATATATATATACATAAATACAGTAGAATTATTATGTCATATATTTTATGATTACTTATTATATATACTTTATAATCATTCTTGAATGGTTATCATGGAGAGTGAATCTCATCGCGTCGTGGAGACGGTATTCCGTACGTACGCACGAGCGATGATATCATTCCCATGATCGTCGAATTGTATTAAAGTGTATGTATAATATTACAGAATCAATATCAATTTACAACAATCATATATATTCATTACTTTCACCATTATACCCATCCAAGTAAGGTGGTGGTGGAAAATAGATTACACCACGGCGTGGAGACGGTATTCCGTACGTACGCACGCGCGGTGATTTCGTTTTCTGTAGGATGGATATATGGTGAAATATGGTTGTTTCATACTTATAATAACATATCAGTATATTAGTTATACTGATGTTATTAATTCATAATGAAACAACTAAAGAAGAATAAGTGCAAGAAGAAATAATGTTGAAGGAATCGGTAACGGACGTTACCTCTTCTTTGAAGCGCCTCTTTGAGACCTCCTCTTAGGTCAATAAAATTGGTCTTTGAATAAGACCAGGACCTCTAGTATGTTTATAGGGAAGTGGAGAAGAGAAATTGTCAGGGGTTGGCCGAGCTTGAAGGCTCAAAGTGGTGTTAGGAAGAGAGGGAAGAGGTGCCCTTTTATAAGGGAGGAGAGGGGCACCTTTGGAATAACTAAAAATATTATTTTATTATAAAGTCATATTCGGTTTCTAATAGCTCCAAATTGATTTATTTAGAATTTAAGGTAGGTATGGGTCTAAATACTCTAATCCAATATAATTTAGACAAGTTTAGGTTTCTATTTTAACCTTATCCTTTAGATTTAACTTTAAGTTAGATAATTTAACTTTAACCGTGTCTTCTTGTTTTCTTACACTATAAGGTTAATAAACTTACTATAACAAGACAAAAGAACCCCAAGTTGTTTATTATTAATATATATAACTTTATATAGGTCATTTTCCGAAACTTAGTTTTTTAGGAATAAAATAACAATTAATAATATAATATTTGTTTTAAAAACTATTTTATGTCAATTTTGACACTATTTGGTAATTCATTTTTGTGAAAATCATAACAGAATTATTAATTCTAAAAAAGTTAACTAAATAAATACTAACATGTCATATTAACCTAGAAAATTAGTGGAATTCATAAAATGTCTCAAATTACATTTATTTGGGTATTTATAACATCAATTATGTCAATATTTCATTAATAAGATAATTACTGCATCATCTTTGTGTCATAAATAAATTAAATTATTTAATGTCTAAAAATTATAAAGAAAATAAAATTATGTAGGAAATATTTTTATCTTTCTAATGAATATTTATAGTCGAATTTATATTATGTATCACCCTATATTAAAAATTATTTACATATTAAACTTTGATTTTAACTATTTTAACCCTTCTTTAAATAAATTAATATTAAATGTCCTAATCTAATCCAAGTGGGCCTAAATGGTAATATTTTATTCCTAAGGTTGTTTTTGGTCGAATTACTCTTATCCAATAGAATTAGGACACATGTTAGGGTAATAATAATATCATTTTTACCCTTAATTATCCTATTTACTTTTAACCATGGTAAATAAAAGTAAAAGTTACTATTCACCAAAAAATATTTTCATCTCATTGAACCACATTTTAGTCCTTGATATTAACTGTGTCTCTTTGATTTTTGGAATTCCACTCACAGAAGCGGTAAAAAAATTTTTTATGAAAAATTCAGTTTTTTTAACTACCACTTAGTGGTTTCACTATTCATAAAAAAATGAAAGTTTCCAGAAAAATAAAAAAAATTAGCCCTAAGCTATATTTGATATTATGAATTCAAAAATGATGTCTATTTTACCAAATTCAAAACATATCAGTTTCATTAATTAATTAAAAAATTAATTCCCGTCGTCAAAACAAATAGCGTGTTTTTAAGAGATAATAACTATCAAAAGATTGACACTTGTTTATGTCTGGTTTAAATGTGAAATTACATCCAATGACCAAAATTGTATTAAATGGTAAAAAATATATTCTAAATATACTTTAAAACCACTCAAATTAATTATTTATCACTATTAATTATTTCTATTAAAAAAAGTTGTTTTTAATTAAAATTTAGTAATTTTCACTATTCATCAGAATATAAAAGTTATCCGAAAAGTACCAAAATTTCACCCTAAGCTAATTTCGTTATTCCGAATCTAAAAATGAAGTCCATTTTGAAATATAAAATTTATAAAATTCCAAAAAGTGGTTATTACTATTCATAACGGCTAGTTTATAATAATATTATAATAATATCTCGTTTAGTGAAACACGGTATTGCGTACTACACATGCTATCGAGAAAGGTATTTATTGTGTGTAATGCAAGCCAAGTCAGGGCTCCGTGTAGTGAAAGCTCTGTTTTGTGTTGCGTATAATCAAAACTTATTTCATTTATACATTAAACAAAATCTATACATAATGTTGCGTAGAATAGTTTCTACAAAACGAACTTGAAATTGTGTGTTACACGAGCCAAGAATAGTGTTGCGTATACTGCAAGAAAATACGGTGTTGCGTATATCACAAGCTAATTTTGGTGTAGTGTACAACACAAGACATTAAAAAGAATATTTTTCATAAAATCTCAGGGTGTTACATTCTACCCCCCTTAAAATGTATTTCTCCCTCGAAATTCATTGGGGTTATAAATGGTTTATTACACGAGAGTTTCTTTCATAAAAACCCACATCGTAAAAAGGAATACTAAAAATTCATTTAAAAAAGGAATGTTAGAAATATAACGGATACCCAAATAACTCATCACTGGGTTTCCACATAGGAGAACATTGGTGAAAATATGGATATGGAGGAGAAATCTGACCATCATGTTCTGATGGAGAGTGGTAGAGAACATGGCTATGAAAAATCCATCAATCACAAAGCCATAGATTTTTGATGATCTAAGGTACCATCTGATTCATTGGATATAAGGGCACTAGGACAACATTTTTGGTCTTCCAGATCATTTCCCTAAAGTTGATGAAATTGGAATTGGAAGAAATACTTTTGTGATTTTGGTACAGTCTCACCGTTGGTCGTTCTTTGGACAATTTCCACTTCATCTCTTAAAGAAATGAAGTTTAATTTGTCATTCGTGAAGTGTTAGCAGATCATGCGATAGAATGATGGGTCATTCCATCTGTCTCAAACAAAAGGTTATAAAAGTTATCAAAAATTTATAAGTCCATCTATAGTGAGATTAATCATATATGGTTCCTAAAATGGACTTATACTTCATATATCATACTGCTTAATATAAAAAAAACTAGTTTCTACTAAATAGGGACTTCCTGTAGTCCAGTGGTAGGCGATAAAGTCCAGTCGCACTTCAGTTGTGGGTTCGATTCCCATAGCCTTGTCCGACGCGATAGGATGTCGCCCATCCTATAGGTTGTCCTTTTTCTAAAACTACATTACTATAACATCCCATAAATAATATCGAAAAAACTTCTATCCTTAAACAATACTAACTTATGTACAATATAATCCATTCCAATCTTTAGGATTATCCATAATACTGCAGTCCACTCTCATATTATAGTGAAAACGATTACCAGAGATTTCATATAACAAGCATGTTAATACCATCGTTGATCCCTATATATCATAAGATATGTCTTGTTGGTCACATTCCAAACTTTCGAAGGCCTTAATCATGTATTCTCTTGAAAAATGAATACCTATTGAATCTTAGTGAAAACATGAGTGCTGTCAAAAGTTAACTCTTTCCACATACCAAACCCCCAAAATTCTATATACTCAAACCATGATATAACTATTTCCTTATATCAGTCATGAGCTCATGAATACTGTCAAACATTTCATTTTCTCTTTATCCCTTCATTATGAGCATATCATCTTTTTTCCAAAAATATCTCAATCACTTTCTATGGTTACCGGTACCATAAAATTATTGAAAACCACAATAGACCAATACATAAATTTTCCAATATACCACGATACTATATACAACATTATTTTGGAATCCCATTACATAAACACTTAATCATTCCACCACATCGTTGTCATATTCAACATCGCCAATAGTGACCGCATGTGACTTCCCTTTGTCCTTTGCCTTAAGTGGTTTCTCATGTCGATCATCACTAACCCTTGGAATAGGGCATTTATAAGCATAATTCCCCATTTCCTTGCACTTGAAGCATTGAAGTGTTGGTGGTGCGTTCTCTGCAGTCTTTTCTTTATTCACATCATTAGCAACCCTTTTTCCATTACTTAGACACTCAGCTGCTCTATGACCTTCTTTTCCACACTTAAAACATTTTCTAGTCCCTTTAAGACAATCTCCGCCATTCTTCTTTCCACACTTTGATCATAAGGAAACATTCATCTTCTTTTCACCATTATTCTGAGATTTCTCCTTGAACTCCATCTTTCGTTTCTTGTCAAAACCATGAGATGGATAAGTAAAACCAAATTCCATTTCTACATTAATAGCACAATGAACAATTTCTTCATAGCTACTGAATTCTCTTATAGCTAATGCCCTTTGAAGATTTGGTTTTAAGCCACTGAAGAATCGATCAACTTTACTTTCAGGTTGGATGATAAATCCAGATGCATACCTTGCAAGCCTTGTAAAATTTGCTTCGTATATACCAAAAGATTCATCATCCTTTTGCTTTAGTTCAAGAAACTCCTTCTCCATCTTTGTTCAAAGAAGATGAGGGAAGTACTTATTGAAAAATAAGTTCTTGAACTCATCCCATTCCATGGAATCAATTTCATCTCTTGGTCTCGTATTCTTGATAAGATTCCACCATTGATTAGCTTCACCTTCCAAACAATATATTGCTAAGATGACTTTATCATGTTCAGAACATTGAAGAACTAAAAATATCTTTTCAGTGGTACTGATCCATTGTTCAGCAACAAGTGGATCAGAAGACCCACTGAAAGAAGGTGGACGTTGCCTCATGAAGGACTCAATAGAATATTGTTCCCTTCTCTGCTCATTTGGAAGTCCAGAATGATTCATAGCTTGTGTAAGTATAGCAATAAGATTTTTCACTCCATCTACTATAGCATTTGTTTGTTTAGGAGGACAATAATTGCATTGTCCATTACATTGATCAACATGGTTCCTTCGGGTTCCAGCCATCGTCTAAAACCCAAAAAGAATAGTGTGAGAGGCAAAAATCATGCTAGGGAAAACAACATAATAAAGGGGGAGTAACTTCAATATCTAACATCTTAGATATAATTCTAAGGTCGTTACCATAATTCTAGGACTATAAACTATACATACACTTAACCTTAGGGACATACCTAGACATACCTTAGAAATATCTCTAGGGATCTCACTAAAGTTATCACATCCTAGTTTCCAAAGGTTAACTAAACCTTTGCTCTGATACCAACTGTAGAGACCCGAAGCTTGACGTACATGGACAATACATTACTTTTGCGGAAAACTTAATACATAACAAAAACAGACACAAAAGGACCGTAATAGTTTAGTGTCTTTGGAAACTTGGAACGCAATCTTCTAATCGTGGTGAAAGATCTTCAAAATCTCCCATAAAGATCTTCCACTTTTTGTTTCCTTACCCAAAACCTTTATTTTAATCCTGGGGGAAAATAAAACATAAAAAGGGTGAGCTCAAATGCCCAGTAAGGGTAAGCATGGATAAAATAAAACATACCATATACATTTGAACTTAAAAACACGAACATAATGTTTAAACATCAAAATCTTGAGCAATGACATAAAACAAGGAAGTAAATAAGGAATAGATCATAATGGAACATAAATCATGATAAAATAGCATGGGAATAAAACATGTAATTGTGGAATCCATTAATCCCATGTAATGATTTCCATAGTATCCAAGGCATTGCTTCCAAGACCATCTTAGTGGACAAAGTCCCTTTCTGAATCGAGTTCACTCCTCGTTCCAGTCCTGTAATACTGAACTGGATTAACTTACCATTCTAGCCATGTCTATCTCATGAGATATAAATATTTACCCAATGCATTGGAGGGAGATATAGGTCCCACCCATCTCATAATTAAATCATTCTTACTTATTCCACAAAATAAACTTAAATCATTCATCATAACCCAAAGAATAAAATGGGTTTCATAAACATCATCCCATCATCACATAATCCATATCAAACAAATGGATATTTAATCATAAGAAAAGTGAAACCATGTAAATCATAGAGACATTATACTTGAAACATACACATATTAAATAATTCCTTCTTATATGGAAAATGGTTTTGATAAAACACTTGAAATGAGTTCTTGAGGAAAATACCCTTTCTTTTCCAAAACCATTTTCTTTTCACAAAATTACATTAAATTTTAAAAGAAAATGATTTTTTGAAAATACTTATTAAATATTTTAGATTAAGATTCATTAAAATAAGGCGTTATAAAACCGTAAAAATCCGTTCACGCCGTATAAGTAAAAAATAATATTTTCCCCGTACTTTTTTCAGAAAAGTCAAAAAGTACCTCATATGGTAAAAAAACGATTCCTTACATACCATGTAGTAAAAGTAAAAAATGGGTAAAAATGATTTTAAAAATACATGAAAACACTTTTACAAAACATGGAAATGGATGATAGAAATAACCCCAGTAAATACTTACGAATAAGCAATCTCATATAAAAATGAGATTTGCAAAATTATCCCTTAACTTAGGTCTGATATGTTCGTACGTATCCAAACCTCCTGTATAATGATTTAAATAATTTCATTGACTTATTAAAGAATCATATTCATTGTTATTATATCATATATGGTTCACTTATGACTTTATATTACCCGTTCTTTTTTAAATTCATGTTAAAGTAGCGTTTTGGGTAAAATCGTCTCATTTGTCGTTCATGTTTCAACTTGTAATTATTCATATGATTACTTAGATACTGATTACTTGAATCCAGAATGTAAAACATGATTTATATATAATATATATTCAGAATATACATATATATAATGGATCGATAAATGGAAATAAATACACTGTTCATGGAGACGGTAGGTCGTACGTACGCATGAACGCTATTTTCGTTTCCTTATTGAATTGAATGGAATTAAGTAGATGACATAAATATATATATACAAAAATACAATAGCATTATTATGTCATATATTTCATTATTACTTATTATATATACTTTATAATCATTCTTGAATGGTTATCATGGAGAGTGAATCTCATCGCGTCGTGGAGACGGTATTCCGTACATACGCACGAGCGATGATATCATTCCCATGATCGTCGAATTGTATTAAAATTTATGTATAATATTACAGAATAAATATCAATTTACAATAATCATATATATTCATTACTTTTACCATTATACCCATCCAAGTAAGGTGGTGGTGGAAAATAGATTACACCACGGCATGGAGACGGTATTCTGTACGTACGCACGCGCGGTGATTTCGTTTTCCGTAGGATGGATAGATAGTGAAATATGGTTGTTTCATACTTATAATAACATATCAGTATATGAGTGATACTGATGTTATTACTTCATAATGAAACAACTAAATAAGAAGAAGTGGAAGAAGAAATAATGTTGAAAGAATCGGTAACGGACATTACCTCTTCTTTGAAGCGCCTCTTTGAGACCTCCTCTTAGGTCACTAAAATTGGTCTTTGAAGAAGAAAAGGACCTCTAGGATGTTTTTAGGGAAGTGGAGAAGAGAATTTTTCAGGGTTTTGCCGAGCTTTAAGGCTCAATGTGGTATGAGGAAGAGAGGGAGGAGGTGCCTTTTTGTAAGGGAGGAGAGGGGCACCTTTGGAATAACAAAAAATATTATTTTATTATAAAGTCATATTCGGTTTTTAATAGCTCCAAATTGAGTTATTTCGAATCTAAGGTGGGTATGGGTAGAAATACTCTAATCCAATTGAATTTAGACAAGTTTAGGTTTCTATTTTAACCTTATCATTTAGATTTAACTTTAAGTTAGATAATTTAACTTTTACCGTGTCTTCTTGTTTTCTTACACTATAAGGTTAATAAACATACTATAACAAGAACAAATAACCACAAGTTGTTTATTATAAATATATATAACCATATCTAAGTCATGTTTCTGAACCTTAGATTTTTAAGAATAAAATAACAATTAATAATATAATATTTTTTTTAAAAACTATTTTATGTCAATTTTGACACTATTTGGTAATTGATTTTTGTGAAAATTATAACAGAATGATTAGTTCAAAAACAGATACCTAAATCAATACTAACATGTCATAGTAACCTATAAAATTATTTGAATTCATAAAAAGTCTCAAATTACATTTATTTTGGTATTTATAACATCAATTATGTCAATATTTCATTAATAAGATAATTACTGCATCATCTTTGTGTCATAAATAAATTAAATTATTTAATGAATAAAAATTATAAATAAATTACTATTATGGAGGAAATATTTTTATCTTTCTAATTAATATTTATAGTCGAATTTATCTTATGTATAACCCTATATTAAAAATGATTTACTTATTAAACTTTGATTTTAACTATTTTAACCCTTCTTTAAATAAATTAACATTAAATGTCCTAATCTAATCCAAGTGGGCCTAAATGGTCATATGTTATTCCTAAGGTTGTTTTTGGTCGAATTACTCTTATCCAATAGAATTATGACATGTGTTAGGGTAATAATAATATCATTTTTACCCTTAATTATCCTATTTACTTTTAACCGTGGTAAATTAAAGTAAAAGTCACTATTCACCAAAAAATATTTTCATCTCATTGAACCACATTTTAGTAATTGATATTAACCGTGTCTCTTGTATTTTCTAAATTCCACTCACAGAAGCATTAAAATTAAGTTTTATGAAAAATTCAGTTTTTTTTAACTTCCAATTAGTGGTTTCACTATTCATAAAAAAAATGAAATTTTCCAAAAAAGTACCAAAAATTAGACCTAAGCTATATTTGATATTATGATTTCAAAAATGATTTCTATTTTACCAAATTAAAAACCTATTATTTGCATTAATTATTTTAAAAATTAATTCCCGTCGTCAAAACAAATAGCGTGTTTTTAAGAGATAATAACTATCAAAAGATTGACACTTGTTTATGTCTAGTTTAAATGTGAAATTACATAAAATTACCAAAATTGTATTAAAATTTCACCCTAAGCTAATTTCGATATTCCGAATCCAAAAATAAAGTCCATTTTGAAAGATAAAATTTATAAAATTTCAAAAAGTGGGTATTACTATTCATAACGGCTAGTTCATAATAATATTATAATAATATCTCGTTTAGTGAAACTCGGTATTGTGTACTACACACACTATCGAGGAAGGTCTTTATTGTGTGTAATGAAATCAAAGTCAGGGCTGCGTGTAGTGAAAGCTATGTTTTGTGTTGCATATAATCAAAACTTATTTCATTTATACATTAAACAAAATCTATACATAATGTTGCGTAGAATAGTTTCTACAAAACGAACTTGAAATTGTGTGTAACGCGAGCCAAGAATAGTGTTGCGTATACTGCAAGGAAATACAGTGTTGCGTATATCACAAGATAATTTTGGTGTAGAGTAAAACACAAGACATTAAAAAGAATATTTTTCATAAAATCTCGGGGTGTTACACTTCCACACTTCCTAGTGATTTATTTAATACATGTGTTACACATTCTTTCATTTCTCCTAAGTTTGTGGTTCTGCTGGTCTTAACTGTGGAAAATTATTATGGAGTAATTTCACTTGATACTCCATTAGTGGAATGAGTTTAGGATATCAAGTAGTGTAAGGACTATTCTTTGGATGTGGTGGGATATTTTTTCCTGTGGAACTTGTTCATCTTTGAGATGTTAGGTTTTGACCTGATTCTGGGAATGGATTGGACAGTGTTGTATCAATACCATATCGACTGTTATTGGTGCAGGGTGACATTCACATCTCTAGAGGGAAGAAATTATGTCTTTCTTATTGAGTTGGATGTTTGAGTGGGCTGTGTAGGACCCATTTGTCAACATCTAAGAGAAATCACAACCCAATTAGCACGCCTTATGTTAGATGATGGGTAAAAAGAGTAGCGAGTCCTCCCTTTCATTGTGGACAAATTTCAGGATGTGTATCCTGAGGACTTCTCAGGGTTACCACCCAAGAGAGATGTTGAGTTTATGATAGAACTGTTGTTGGGGGGAGAAGCTAGTTTCCATTCCATCATACCGAATGGAACCAAAGGAACTCCAAGAACATAAAGTTCAACTAGCGGAGTTGGGGCGTAAGGGGTTTATACATCATTGTACATCACCTTCGGGATCTCCCATACTATTTTCCAAAAAGGAAGATCAGTTATTGTAGCTATGTGTTGACTATAGAAAGCTGAACCAGATGAGGGTTAAGAACTGATACCCACTTCCTATAATTGATGAACTGTTTGATCAACTGAGGGGTTCCATAGTGTTTTCTAAGATCGATTTAAGATCAAGATACCATCAGTTGAGGGTGAGACCATCTGACATACCACACATAGCTTTATGGGGTAGGTATGAGCTTTATGATTTTGTGGTGATGCTGTTCGGGTTGACCAATGCATTAGCTATGTTCATGGATTTGATAAACCAGATATTTCACCCATATCAGGATCAGTTTGTTGTTGTATTTGTTGATGACATCTTGGTGTACTCCAGAAATCATGATGATCATGAAAAACACCTTGACATCACCCTAAGTACACTAAGAGGGCATATGATCTATGAAAAGCTATCAAAATGGCAGTTATAGATTGATAAGGTGCATTTCTTGGGTCACATCATTTTTGAATCGGGTGTGTTGGTGAATCTTGAGAAAGTGAAGGGTGTGGTGTCTTTGTAGAAACCCAAGAATGTTTCTGATGTTCAGATTTTTCTAGATTTGACTGGATATTACTAAAGGTTCATTAGGGATTTCTCCCGTTTGGTAGCACCAATATATGGATTAACCAATAAGGGGGTTAATTTTGAGTGGTCAGAGGCATGTAAAAGTGATTTTCAAGAGCTAAAGAAGCAGTTGAAAACTACACCAATTATGACCTTACCCAAACTAGGTAAGGGGTACATCTTGTTTTGTGATGCGTCCAGTGTTGGACTTGGGGTAGTGTTGATACAAATGACTAGGTTGTATTTTATGGGTCTAGAGAATTGAGTTGTGTTTACGCCCAAAAGTGTTGGAGGCGTTACCTGTTAAGAGAATGGTTCACGATGTTTACTAATCACACAATCCTTAAATACATATTTTCTCAATGGTATTTGATTATTTGGTAGGGAAGGTGGGTTGAGTACATGTAATCCTTTAATTTTTTGTTGGCATAAATAGCTAGAAAAGAGAATATTTTTGTGGATGCTCTTAGTTAGAAGACTCATGATCTATTGGTTCAGGAATCTAACTCAGAGTGGAGATTGATGGCCTTGTTTGCTGAGATGATCCTGGAGATACTGGATGGGAATGAGCTGATGACCCTTTCATTTATAACAGTGGAATCTGCACTACTAATCCGAGTCAAGGAGATTCAGCTGGTGGACCCAAATTGTTTGGCTATGAAGGAAACTCTTAAAGGTGGGGGTCACTTTCTAGTTGGGATATTGGTGATGATTGAACTGTCATTTTTTGTGGAAATGTCGTTGTACCAGTGTGTATGTGGGAAGAGTTGATGTGTAAGTTCCGCACATCAAAGTGGGAAGTGGACCCTGGTTTAACTAATATGTACCGTGATCTTCACAGGTAGTACTTGTGGTTGATAATGAAGAAACAAGTTGTAGGTTTTGTAACATGATTCCTTACCTTTTAATAGGTGATGTCAGAGCATTAGTTCTCAGGTGAGTTGTTATAGTCATTGCCTATTCTGGAGTGTAAGTGGAATGATGCAATGATAGACTTTATAGTGGGTCATTCGAGGAAACCCCATGTGTTTTTCAGTATGGATTTTCACTTGCAGATGGATGGAAATTCGAAGCATATGATACGTGTATTAGAATATATTCTGAGAGATTGTGTTCTGGATTTTGGTGGTTCATGGTAAAAACATTTTCTGCTTGTTGAGTTTTCTTAAAACAACAGTTTTCAAGAAAATATTCAGATGGAACCTTTTCAATCACTTTATGGTAGCCCATGTAGATCTCTGTTGTGCTAGTTAGAAGTTGGGGAATCTGAGCTGTTGGGGCTGAGTCTCGTTCAAGAGACGTCGGAAAAGGTTCGGTTGAATCAGAAGCATATGAAAATAGATTAGATCATGTAACACCCCAAGCTTCTACGGTACGCTTCTCTTTGAATAATGCGATAGCGTGTGTTGTACGCAACATCGAGTTCTAACACACAACACCCAATCAAACTAGCCGTTATGAATAGTAATACCAACTTTTTGAAATTATATATATTTTATATTTCAAAATGGACTTCATTTTTGGATTCAGAATATCGAAATTATCCTAAGTTGAATTTTTTGTATTTTTCTGAGAACTTCCAATTTTTATGAATAGTGAAAAATACTTAAAAACAACTTTTTTAATCAAAATAATTTATAGTGATAAATTATATTATTGGGTGGTTTTAAAGTATAATTAGAATATATTTTTACCATTTTATCCAATGGTGTTCATTATAATTAATTTCACTTTGAAATTGGACATAAACAATTATCAATCTTTTGATATATATTGTTTCTTAAAAACACGCTATTTATTGTGACAGTGGGAATTAATTATACAATTAATTAATGCAACTTATATGTTTGGAATTTTTTAAAATAGACATCATTTTTGAATTCGGAATATCAATTATATCTTAGGGTGAAATTTTGGCATTGTTCTGAAAAACTTCAATTTTGGATGAATAGTGAAACTACTAAGTGGTAGTTAAAAAAATGAATTTTTCATAAAACATAATTTTACCGCTTCTGTGAATGGAATTTAAAAAATCTGAGAGACACGGTTAATATCAAGAAGTAAAATGTGGTTCAATGAGATGAAAATAATTTTTGGTGAATAGTAACTTTTTACTTTTATTTACCACGGTTAAAAGTAAATGGGGTAATTAAGGGTAAAAATTATATTAATATTACCCTAACACATGTCCTAATTCTATTGGACAAGTTTATATCGACCAAAAACAACCTTAGGAATAAAATATTATCATTTAGGTCCACTTGGATTAGATTAGAACATTTATTATTATTTAATTCAAAGAAGAGTTAAAAGAGTTAAAATCAAAGTTTATTTACTAATTTTTTTTAATATAGAGTTATACATAAGATAAATTCGATTGTAAATATTAATTATAAATATAATAAGATTTTATACATAATGATATTTTATTTATAATTTTTAGACTTTAAATAATTTAATTTATTTATGACACAATGATGATGCAGTAATTACCATAATAGTGACAAATTAAAATAATTGATGTTATAAATACCCAAATAAATATAATTTCAGACTTTTAATGAATTAAAATAATTTTCTAGGCTAATATGACAGGTTAGTATTGATTTAATTAACTTTGGTCTAAGTAATCATTCTTTTATGAGTTTCACAAAAATCAACTATTGAATAGTGTCAAAATTGACATAAAAGAGTTTTTAAAAAAAATATTATATTATTAATTGATATTAAATTCCTAAAAATCTAAGGTTCGGCCAAGAGACTTATATCATGATAGGTGTATCATTAATGGACCACTTGATGGTCGGTTGGATGTATATAGTAAGTTTATTAACTATATATTATAAAAATACAAAGTGACATGGTAAATGTCAAACTAATTAACTAAGAGTTAAAAATAAAAGATAAGGTTAATATAGTAACCCAAACCTGTATAAATTCTATTGGTTGAATGTTTTTCGACCTATCCCCACCTTAAACTTTTAATAATCAACTTTGGAGCCATTATAAACCAAATATGAATCTATTATAAATTAATATTTCTAGCTTTTCCAAAGGTGCCCCTCACCCCTCTTATAAAAGGGCACTCCCCCTTCTCATTACTTCACACCTTCAAAGCCTTTTGGTTCGGCCAAAACCTACCCAACAACTCTCCCAACTTCCCTCACTACAATGTAGAGGCCTTATTTTGATCATAAAGCCATCCTAAGGAGCCCTTTTGATCAAATAAAAAGGAAGAACCCGAAGAAGAGGTAATGTTTTCACCACCCTTTTCAAGTTCTTTTCTTCTTCCACTTCTTCTTCCTTTGTTGTTACCATTCTAAAATAATAACTCTAGTATCATATATATACTGTGATTTTATTATAAATATGTTACAACCATATTCACTATTCTATCCATCCTTTGAATAACATGTCACCATACGTGCGTACATACGGTTTACCGTCTCCACGTCGTGGTGTAATTATTATTCAATAAATTATTTTTTGGATGGGTATAACAATGATGTGTAACTCATGTAAATAATAAATAAAACATGATAATGATTCTTTATATATGATATAATATCCAATTATATATTATTTTAATATCAAAAGAATGATATTGTCGCTCGTGTGTACGTACGGACTACCGTCTCCACGAACACGATGAGATTCATTCTCCATCGTATCCATTAAAGTATATTATCATTTGATGGTTTAAAAATAATGTTTAAGGACTTGATATCATTCTGGATATGAATAATATACAACCTATCCATGACAAACATGGCTTACGTAGCAAAACATATAAAAGAAAATGAGCAAGTTAACACCTGAAACGACGATAATTCTAAGATATTATTAACAAATCAATGTTAAAAGATCATATATGATATCATATTAATATATATGATTCTTTTATAATTTAGTAACACTTATTTCACCATTATACAGGAGGTTAACCTACCCTCAACCAAGGAAAAGTTCAAGGTAAGGGTTATTTCACAATCTCTTCATTATCCGAAGTTGTTTATACGTAATAATCTATTGGGATCTCTTTATCATCCACATCCATGTTTATTAAAAAAGTATTTCAAAACATTTTTAATATTTACAAGAATATGGGTTAAAGTCATTTATACCCTTGTTTTACTTTTTATAAGAGGTTTATAAAGGAATCTTTCCGTCGTTTTCCAAAGAAGGTGCTTTTAACCTTTTCGACAGAATTAAGGTAAGAATGTTTTTTTAACTTATACAGCGGGTAGGGTTATTTTCCACCGTTATAAAATCGTCGAAGCTTCCCTTACAATCTTATAAGAATATTTTCAAAGAAAATGTTTTATTTTATAAATATATTACTCTTAAATGATTTCAAAAATAGAAAGAGATATTTCTCTAAAAAGAGTTTTGATTTCATCTATGTCAACATCCTTTGATGGATTTTATGCTTATTTGTAGTTGATTTATTAGGATACAAAACTTCTATATTGTATTGAAGGTTTTGTGATATGTTTGACTATGAATGTGCTATTTTTATACCAGTCATAGTTTATGGTGAAAGTATTGACATTTCGTATGCTAGTTTTAATACGAATGTTTATGTTATGTTTAAACCTTTTCATATGGGAATGCATTGGACTTAATATGTGACGGGTGGAGACCGCTATAGCTCCTCAATGCATCGGTAGGTATCATGAGACAAACTAGTGTCTTGGCACAAGGCCTTGACAAAATCTTATTTGTATTCTTGGCACGAGGCCTTGGCTATGTGGTTATGATAGTCTGACAATATGCATTCCATCATTATGAAAGTGGTTATTGATATTGCATGTGATTATTCGATTAGTAGAATATTTATGTGAATTAGTAAATGGAATTATTTCATTTTATTTTTTCCATACTATGTTTAATTTCAAGTTTAAAAGGCTTTTGTTTTAGTTATACATTTCCTTAAATGTTTATTATTATTTATGAAAGTTTCCGCTATATTGTTATCTTTACTGGGCATTTGAGCTCACCCGTTTTCTATGTTTTATTTTTTCCCAGGGTATGAAGAAGTAAATTATAAATGACCTGCAGGGATAGTATGTGGGGTTATGAGTGTGGAATATTAAGAAAAGATGTTGTTGTAGTTTTCATTTTTATAATGTAATGTAAGACTTATGAATATATCTAGTATTTCCAAGGCTACTAAACCAATCGGTCTTTCGAGATTTGATCTTTCTTGTGAGCATGCCAATGTAATGTAATAATGCACCGACTCTGGGTAACTAGGGCCGGGGCGTTACAGTTGGTATCAGAGGAAGTTTAGTACAAAACTTGGAAGCTAGATTTAGATAAACTCTGATTAGAGCACGTAGACCTAAGATGAACTTTGAGGATTAGTATAGACGAACTTCCTAGAATTTTGGTATTGTAGAGATTTTGTGAGTTTTTCGAGCAATACATCCCCGTCTGGATACGAGTAGGTAGAGGCGGCTCTGGAACAGATGTACCTAGGGGTAAAACCTGAAAACACCGCTTTGAGCTAGACTCGAATAGGAACTGGTGCACGACAATGGGCCTTACTGCACTCTTGGTTACGACACTACCAGGGGATATGCTTAGGATAACTCTCATTTTCTTTACAAATCATCATGAAAGGTTTATGAGTATATACTTCCTCAAAGAAAACATTTTTATGATTATGGATTATATCCATAAATAGTTCAATTTATGTTAAGTGTTTTATAAGTATGGGATTATGTATTTTGATTCATAAACTGATCTAGTTTATGTCATTGTTTAGAAATGGTGCCTATTAGAAGAAATAGAAACCGTATCAATGCACGCACTCCATGTAGGGATTTCCCTCCTTCTCAAGATAATTACAGTGGAGCTGGTGATGCAACTGGTGCCGATCAGCTAATCACCATACTGGGACAACTCACTCGGGTTATGAATAATAATCATACCCATATGGAGCACCCTGATCCGCAGTGTGGAGGATCAATGTTATCGATTCATGAGGCAACAACCACCAACTTTCAATGGGAGTAAAAATCCCTTAGTATCTGAGCAATGTATATTTTCCCTAGAGAAAATATTTCAGGCTTTGGGGAGTAGTGAAAGGGAAAAAGTTATCATGGCAGTTTACTGCCTCACTGGAGATGCTGATCAATGGTGGTCATTGATTCAAAACACGAAGGAAGATGATGAAGTATCAAATATGGAATTTAGGGAGTTCAAAGATCTATTTTTAGAAAAATAATTTCCTCGCGACCATCGAGCAGATATGGAAAGGCAATTTCTGAGTCTCAGATGAAAGGAGGATGAGAATGTCACAAAGTATGAGGCTAGCTTTACAAGGTTAGCAAGGTATGCTGGAGATTATATACGTAACCCAAGAAGTAAGATTGATCGTTTCTTTGATGGATTAAAACCATTTCTCCGTCGATCATTAGTCTCACAATCCTTTTCATCGTACGAAGACATTGTCTTATGTGCTATCAAGACCGAAAAGGAATTCTCTAAGTCTTATGACTTTAAAGAAAAGAAAGAGAAGAAGTGACCTGCTGATCATTATGGGAATGGAAATAAGGGGAAGAAGGGAAAGGTTGAATATCCATCCTGTGGTAAATGTGGGAAGAAACACCCCGGTACTTGCTTGAAGGGAACGAGAATCTGTTGTAAGTGTGGTGAAAAAGGCCACCAAGCTCGTGATTGCAAAGGGAAGAAGGAAGCCACCAATGTTCAGTGCTACAATTGCAGGGAGATGGGGCATTATGAAAATGAATTTCCTAAGCGTCAGGAAAACTTACCTCAGAAAAGGCCAAGGGATCAAGGCCAAGCTTATGCTATCACTACTTCTGAGGTAGACGCTCCGAAAGACGTGGTGGCAGGTAATTTAATGGTTTCCTCAAGTTTAGAAAATGCATTATTTGATTTTGGATCATCGCATTGTTTCATATCTTCACAGTTTTCTAAAAAAATTAGATATTTCCAATTTGATTTAACAAGGGAGTTATCAGTTAAAACTCCTAAGGGAAGTATCATTGCAACGCAGTTTTGTGAATCAGTCCCCATTAGAGCACATAAATGTTCTTTATCTTCTGATCTCATCGTCATACCTATGATTGAGTTTGATATAATCCTCGGTATGGATTGGCTTTCGGACTATGATGTGAAGATTTATTGTAAGAATAAAGAGGTTACGATTCTTGATGATGATGATAAGGAACACCTTATCTTTAGAGCAGAATCGTCACCACCTAATTCTTATCTAGATCCACCCCCAGTAGCTCAACTAAATTCAATTATTGGGGAGGAAGAGAATTAAATGACTGTGGGTGAGGAAAGGAATGTTCAAATAGAGGATGTACCTATTGTGAAAGAATATGTAGATGTGTTTCCGGAAGATTTACCTTGACATACTCCAGAACGAGAAGTTGAGTTTTCCATAGATTTAATTCCTAGATCAAGGCCTATATCAAAGACCCCTTATAGAATGGCCACTGTATAATTAGTTGAACTAAAGAAACAACTAGAGGAATTGAGTAATAAGGGATTTATTCGCCCTAGTGTTTCTCCATGGGGATCCCCTGTTCTTTTTGTTAAAAATAAAGACGGATCTATGAGGTTATGTATCGACTACAGGGAGATCAATGCTATAACAATAAAGAACAAGTATCCCCTACCTCGAATTGATGATTTACTTGACCAACTGAATGGAGCTCAATACTTTTCAAAGATTGAACTTCGATCTGGATACAATCAGTTGTGTGTGAAGAAGGAAGACATTCTGAAGACAACATTTCAAACCAGGTACGGGCATTACGAGTTTACTGTAATGCCTTTTGGATTGACTAATGCACCCTCCGTATTTATGGATCTGATGAATAGAGTTTTCAAGGAGTATCTCGATGAATATGTGGTGGTATTTATTGATGATATCTTGGTATAATCCAAAAGCTATGAAGATCATGAAAATCACTTGCTCATTATCTTGAAGACTCTGAGAAGGCATGAATTATATGGGAAGTTTAGCAAGTGTGAATTCTGGCTTCAGGAGATTTCTTTTCTGGGCCATATTGTCTCTGAAGATGGAATCTCTGTTGATTCTTCTAAGACCAAGCCAATCCAAGAATGGCCAGAACCTACGAGTATAACTGAGGTATGTAGTTTTATTGGTTTGGTAGGTTATTATCGACGTTTCGTCCAGAATTTTGCCTGATTGGCTAACCCATTAACGAAGCACACACGTAAAGGGGTTAAATTTGTTTGGACAAAAGAGTGTGAAGAATGTTTCGAAGAACTGAAGAGAAGATTAGTCAATGCTCCTATATTGACTCTACCATCGGGGAATGATGGGTTCATTATTTATAGTGATGCATCGAAGAAAGGACTTGGTTGTGTCCTTATGCAGAATGATAGAGTTATTGCCTATGCATCACGATAGTTGAAAATTCATGAACAAAACTATCCTACTCATGATCTCGAGTTAACAACTGTGATCTTTTCTTTGAAGATATGGAGGCACTACCTCTATGGTAAAAAATGAGATATTTATACTGATCACAAGAGTTTGAAGTATATTTTCTCACAAAAAGAACTCAACATGAGGCAAAGAAGATGGCTTGAATTACTCAAGGATTATGATTGCACGATACAATACCACCAAGGGAAGGCAAACAGGGTGGCAGATGCTTTTAGCAGAAAAGACCATGGAGTTTTGAACAATATGAGAATTGAAAGGGATCCAATTTTCATAGATCTAGTGAAGATGGACATGGGAATAACCAGGGAAGGCGAAACATCAATTCTTTTTCAAATGGTTGCCAAACCATGTTTACTAGAAAGGATTAAGAGTTCTCATACCGATGATGAAGAATTTCAAAAGAAGATTAAAGCTGTGAAAGATGGGAGATTGAGAGACTTTGTGTATGAATATGGAATTTTGAAATTCTGGAAGAGACTTTGTGTTCACAATATACCTCATCTAAAAAGGGAATTGCTGGATGATGCTCATAGTTCCTATTTATCTATACACCCTGGGAGCACGAAAATGTATAGAGATTTGAAGGAAAATTTTTTGTGGGACAATATGAAGAGGGAGATTGCCAAATTTGTGTCAAGATTTATAGTTTGTCAACAAGTTAAAGCTAGAAGGTAACATCCTGGAGGAGTCATGCAACCTCTTCCCATACTAGAGTGGAAATGGGAAAATATTACAATGGACTTTGTCATGAGACTACCAAATACTCCTAGAAGGAACTATGCAATATGGGTTATTGTTGATCATCTTACCAAGTCAGAACATTTTCTTGCTATAAGAGAAGATCTACCACTGGAACATCTAGCAAGACTATATATTAATGAAGTTGTGAGACTTCATGGAGTACCCCTATCGATTGTTTCTGATCGTGATCCCCGTTTTACTTCAAGATTCTGGAAGAGTCTTCAGAAATCCCAGGATACTGAACTTCATTTGAGCACTACTTACCACCCTCAAACGGATGGACAATCAAAACGAACTATTCAAACCTTAGAAGACACGTTGAGATCCTTCTCACTTGACTTTCAGGGTATGTGGGATCAATATTTACCTCTGGTATAATTTTCCTATAACAATAGCTTCCATTCAAGTATTCAGATGGCACCATATGAAGCGTTATATGGAAAGAGATGTCATACACCAACCTGTTGGGATGACGTTGGTGAAATAAACCTTGTAGGCCCAGAACTGGTGGAGGAAACGGTGGAAAAGGTGAAGGTAATCCAAAATCACATCAAAGCAGCTCAAAGTAGGCAGAAGAGCTATGCTGATAATCGAAGGAAGGATTTGGAATTTCAAGTCGGTGATCATGTTTTTCTGAAGGTATCACCATGGAAGGGAGTCATACGTTTTGGTAAGAAAGGTAAATTGAGTCCCAGGTACATCAGACCTTTCAAAATTCTAGAACGAATTGGGGCTGTAGCTTACCGATTGGCAATGCCGCCAAGTCTCTCCAAAGTTCACGATGTGTTCCACGTATCTCTATTGAGGAAATACATGCCTGACCCAACGCATGTACTCACCTATGAGGAATTGGAACTGGAACCCGATCTGTCTTATTGCGAAGAACCCATCAAGATTATTGATACGAGAAAACATGTACTGAGAAACCGGACGGCGCGTCTGGTAAATGTTTTGTGGAGAAACCATAAGATGGAAGAGGCAACATGGGAACCCGAGGAACTTATGATGAAGAACCATCCGAGTCTTTTCATGCTGTAGTATTCTAGAAATATCTAGGACGAAATTATTTGAAGGATGGGAGAATGTAACACCCCAAGCTTCTACGGTACGCTTCTCTTTGAATAATGCGATAGCGTGTGTTGTACGCAACATCGAGTTCTAACACACCACAACCAATCAAACTAGCCATTATGAATAGTAATACCAAATTTTTGAAATTATATATATTTTATATTTCAAAATGGACTTCATTTTTGGATTCGGAATATCGAAATTATCCTAAGTTGATTTTTTGGTATTTTTCTCAGAACTTCCAATTTTTATGAATAGTGAAAAAATACTTAAAAACAACTTTTTTAATCAAAATAATTTATAGTGATAAATTATATTATTGAGTGGTTTAAAAGTATAATTAGAATATATTTTTACCATTTTATCCAATGGTGTTCATTAGAATTAATTTCACTTTAAAATTGGACATAAACAATTATCAATCTTTTGATATATATTGTTTCTTAAAAACACGCTATTTGTTGTGACAACGGGAATTAATTATAAAATTAATTAATGAAACTTATATGTTTGGAATTTTTTAAAATAGACATCATTTTTGAATTCGGAATATCAATTATAGTTTAGGGTGAAATTTTGGCATTGTTCTGAAAAACATCAATTTATGATGAATAGTGAAACTACTAAGTGGTAGTTAAAAAACTGAATTTTTCATAAAACATAATTTTACTTATTCTGTGAATGAAATTTCAAAAATACGAGAGACATGGTTAATATCAAGAAGTAAAATGTGGTTCAATGAGATGAAAATAATTTTTGGTGAATAATAACTTTTTACTTTTATTTACCACGATTAAAAGTAAATAGGGTAATTAAGGGTAAAAATGATATTAATATTACCCTAACACATGTCCTAATTCTATTGGACAAGTGTATGTCGACCAAAAACAACCTTAGGAATAAAATATTATCATTTAGGTCCACTTGAATTAGATTAGGACATTTATTATTATTTAATTCAAAGAAGAGTTAAAAGAGTTAAAATCAACGATTATTTACTAAAACATTTTTCATAGAGGGTTATACATAAGATAAATTCGATTGTAAATATTAATTAGAAAAATAATAAGATTTCCTACATAAGGATATTTTATTTATAATTTTTAGACTTTAAATAAGTTAATTTATTTATGACACAATGATGATGCAGTAATTACCATAATAGTGACAAATTAAAATAATTGATGTTATAAATACCCAAATAAATATAATTTGAGACTTTTAATGAATTAAAATAATTTTCTATGCTAATAGGAAATTTTAGGATTTATTTAATTAACTTTTGTCGAAGTAATCATTCTGTTATGAGTTTCACAAAAATAAACTATTGAATAGTGTCAAAATTGACATAAAAGATTTTTAAAACAATTATTATATTATTAATTGATATTAAATTCATAAAAATCTAAGGATCGGCCAAGAGACTTATATCATGATAGGTGTATCATTAATGGACCACTTGGGAGTCGTTTGGATGTATATAGTAAGTTTATTAACTATATATTATAAAAATACAAAGTGACATGGTAAATGTCAAACTAATTAACTAAGAGTTAAAACTAAAAGATAAGGTTAATATAGTATCCCAAACCTGTATAAATTCTATTGGTTGAATGGTTTTCGAGCTATCCCCACCTTAAACTTTGAATAATCAACTTTGGAGCCATTAGAAACCGAATATGAATTTATTATAAATTAATATTTCTAGCTTTTCCAAAGGTGCCCCTCACCCCTCTTATAAAAGGGCACTCCCCCTTCTCATTACTTCACACCTTCAAAGCCTTTTGGTTCGGCCAAACCCTGACCAAATACTCTACTAACTTCCCTTAATACAACCTAGAGTCCTTATTGTGATCAGAAAGACAACCTATGGAGCCCTTTTTATCAAATAAAAAGGAAGAACCCGAAGAAGAGGTAATGTTTTCACCACCCTTTTTCAAGTTCTTTTCTTCTTCCACTTCTTCTTCCTTTGTTGTTACCATTCTAAAATAATAACTCCAGTATCATATATATACTGTGATGTTATTATAAATATGGTACAACCATATTCACTATTCTATCCGTCCTTTTAATAACATGTCACCATACGTGCGTACGTACGTACGGCTTACCGTCTCCACGTCATGGTGTAATTATTATTCAATAAATTATTATTTGGATGGGTATTATAATGATGTGTAACTCATGTAAATAATAAATATAACATGATAATGATTCTGTATATATGATATACTATCCAATTATATATTATTTTAATATCAAAAGAATGATATTGTCGCTCGTGTGTACGTACGGACTACCGTCTCCACGAACACGATGAGATTCATTCTCCATCATATCCATTCAAGTATAATTATCATTTTATGATTTAAAAATAATGTTTAAGGACTTGATATCATTCTGGATATGATTAATATACAACCTATCCCTGACAAACATGGCTTACGTAGCAAAACATATAAAATAAAACGAGTAAGTTAACACCTGAAACGACGATAATTCTAAGATATTATTAACAAATAAATGTTAAAAGATCATATATGATATCATATTAATATATATTATTCTTTTATAATTTAATAACAATTATTTCACCATTATAAAGTAGTTTAACCTACCCTCAACCAAGGAAAAGTGCCAGGTAATGGTTATTTCACAATCTCTTCATTATCCGAGGTTGTTTATACGTAATAATCTACTGGGATCTCTTTATCATCCACATCCATGTTTATTAAAAAAGTATTTCAAAACATTTTTACTATTTACAAGAATATGGGTTAAATTCATTTATACCCTTGTTTTACTTTATATAAGAGGTTTATAAAGGAATTTTTTCGTCGTTTTCCAAATAAGGTGCTTTTATACTTTTCGACAGAATTAATGTATGAATGTTTTTTAACGTATACGGCGGGTGTGGTTATTTTCCGCCGTTATAAAATCATCGAATATTCCCTTACAAGCTTATAAGAATATTTTCAAAGAAAATGTTTTATTTTATAAATATATGACTCTTAAATGATTTCAAAAATAGAAAGAGATATTTCTCTAAAAAGAGTTTTGATTTCATCTATGTCAACATCCTTTGATGTATTTTATGCTTATTTTTAGTTGATTTATTATGATACAAAACTTCTATATTGTATTGAAGGTTTTCGGATATGTTTTACTGTGGATGTGCTATTTTTATACCAGTCATAGTTTATGGTGAAAGTATTGACATTTCGTATGCTAGTTTTAATACGAATGTTTATGTTATGTTTAAACCTTTTCATATGGGAATGCATTGAACTTAATATGTGACGGGTGGAGCCCGCTATAGCTCCTCGATGCATCAGTAGGTCTCATGAGACAAACTAGTGTCTTGGCACAAGGCCTTGACAAAATCTTATTTGTAGTCTTGGAACGAGGCCTTGGCTATGTGGTTATGATAGTCTGGAATTATGCATTCCATCATTATAAAAGTGGTTATTGATATTTTTAATGTGATTATTTGATTAGTATAATATCCATGTGAATAAGTAAATGACATTATTTCATTTTATTTTTTCCATACTATGTTTAAGTTCATGTTTAAAAGGATTTTGTTTTAGTTATACATTGCGTTACATGTTTATTCTTATTTATGAATGTTTCCGCTATATTGTTATCCTTACTGGGCATTTGAGCTCACCCCTTTTCTATGTTTTATTTTTTCCCAGGGTATGAAGAAGTAAATTATGAATGACCTGAAGTGATAGTATGTGGGGTTATGAGTGTGGAATATGAAGAAAATATTTTGTTGTAGTTTTCATTTTTATGATGTAATGTAAGACTTATGAATATATCTAGTACTTCTAAGGCTACTAAACCAATCGGTCTTTCGAGATTTGATCTTTCTTGTGATCATGCAAATGTAATGTAATAATGCACCGACTCTGGGTAACTAGGGTCGGGGCGTTATATATCATGCATAATTCATATACATATTGGCATCATAGACCCCTTGAGTTTTTGGTGGGAAATAGTGTGTTTCTTCAAGTTTCACCAAGATTGGGTCACCATCAAATTCTGAAGTAGGGCAATTTGGAAACCAGGTATGTTGGATCATTTGTGATCACGGAGAGGATCAGGCTGGTGGCATACTGATTGGATATTCCATAATGATATAGTGTAATGAATGATGTTTGTCATGTCTTGCAACTCCAAAAAAATCATCCCAACCCATCTCATGTGATAAACATTGAGGATGTAGAGCTGGAGGATGATGTGTCTTTTGAAGATCATCTGATGAGTATTGTGGACTGTAGTGAGAAAGTCTTGCGAGGCAAGACTATGCCTTTGGTTTGAGTTTTATGGTAGCATGAAAATGTTTAAGAAGAAACTTGGGTGATATAGATATGTAGGCCTAGTGGCCCAATATTGTTTTTCAAAGACTCCTTGTTTCCCAGGAAGAGCGGCACAAGGACAAGCCGTCCTGGGGAGGTTGTAAGATCCCAGATTCTTCCTTAAGGTATTTTTTTGTTTACACCTTAGTTTTAGTCCTTTATTTTCAATTTAATAAGTTTTTTTTGAATACCATTAGAAGGAAAAAGGATGTTCTTGGGGTTTGGGGTAGAAAAGAGGAGGAAAAATGGGTTTTTGGGGCATGTTTCATGGTTTGTGCACGGTCAGTGAAAACCATACAGAGCATCCTAGGTAACTGTGAAACCTTAGATAGAGGCATACACATGGTTGGTGCATAGTTAAGATAAAAGTGTCAAATTCCTAGTTAATCATGTAGACCGACCTCTCTCGAATAGTATCATGTGCACGGTTTTTTCATTGTTTGGAAAAATGTGCAGGTAAATTGTGCGGCCCAGTAAAGTTGAGAAATTTACAAAAATTCCATTATGGGATTTTTTAACACCAATTGGGGATTTTTATCCTCTTCTCCTCCTAAGACCCTAGTGATGAAAAAGATCTCCCATGATCTCCCAAGGGTGATTCTCAATCATTCCTAGGTCATTTGGAGTGCTGTCGGTTTTGGATCGAAGATCCGGGTAAGTCTAATATCCTCCTTGCTTCCTTTTCTTAGTTCAGGCTTGTATCTTTCTCTCCTCTTCTTCTGAAGCTCTAAAAACCTTATTTTCTGGTGAGATCTAGGTTGAGGCTTTAATGGGTGGTTGAATCAGGATCTAAGGATTCAATTAATAGGGCATTCATCAACAGATCTATGGTAGGTGGTCTAGAAGTTATATCCCAAAGTTTGTACATAGATTTGTGTATATAGGGTTTTATTCTTGTTCTTTTATTGATATGTTTTAGGTACCATTATAATGATGTGGTGTATTAGGTGTCTAAATAACAAATTGAACCCCTTATGATTCCCATGGAGTGCATGGAGGATTACTCGACCAATCTAGGACCACCCAAGGGGTGTGCCAACCCTCCCGAACATGGATAATGAAAACACTCAGTGTTAAATGTACTTGTAAATAGGTAAATCCCATGTCAAATAAGTAAATTGGTAAATGTATTGACTATTAAGGGATTATGGGAAGATTTGTCAAGTTTTGGATATGGATAAAGTATTGTTTGGATTGTCATATAAATGGGATAACACAGAATTAATGGGAATGTGATGATGAATCATGTTTTTTACTTGAATATTCATAGTGAGTTAGCCCTAGGAAATGGGAATTGGGTTAAATAGTAATGAGATATAAATGATAAATGTGTTAATGTTTTGTGACATAATAATTATCCCCATTTTAAATTGTCAATGTTTGATGTGGATAATGTTATTGTCTATGCTTGGTTTGTATTGTGGTTTTGAGTGGTGAATGGATAAATAATCATGTGTACACGGCTTGGTAGAGTGGTGTACATACATGAGGTTCTAAGTCCATGGGTCAAGTTGGACTATGGCTCTAAAATCCACCCCTGGATGCCCAAATTATGTAAGATACATAGTTCTATTCTCCAAACGGTTGTATTCCACCTGGACTGAGGCTTTAAGGTGAGGATAATGAGATTATTGTGAAGTGTTAATTTATGGAGATAGAACATGATTTATTCCCATATTCCTTGAGATTATTTAACATTTCTAATCCATTGAACACTTGAAAAAGGTGAACTTGGAACACAGTCTTTATAAGTATTGAATCTGAATTTGATAATGGATTAACTTAAGGGAAACACTATTACTAATGGTTGCTTGAATTGTCTTTTATTTATTTGTAAATACTTAGTTGTTTCATGAACTATCTATTCAACCAGATATTTTGTACACCCCATTGGTGGTGGTCTACTGATTTATACTCACACCCTTCTCAAGCCACCATTGGGTACCCAAGCAGATTTCATGCTTGCAGGTCAGGACAAGGGCAATGATCCTATGATTGGGTGTTTAGTTGGGTATAGGATATGCATGGATGAGGTTCTATAATTGGAATCAGGACCATTTTGGGGATTCCTATGTTTGAATTTATTTTGGTTTTTTTTCACTTGGAATTATAGTGGCATGACATATTTATTGTTTTGTTGTGGTTTTTACCCAGTTTGGGAGATGATTATTTATATAGCTTTACTATTTAGATTCAAGTGTTTCTTCTATTTTATAATGTTTTTATGTTGTGGATTACTCTAGTAAAGGGGGTATAGTCTCCCCACATAAAATTTAAACCCTCGCTGCTAGTTGGTAACTTCTGGTGTATGAGGAGGCGCGCTTGAGGTCATGTGACGATCTAGCTTGGGGCACTGGATTAGTGGATTCCGGGTCGGGGATGTTACAAACAAGGTACTTGGTCAAAGGGTACCAAGTACCTAGTGATATATGGTGTTACCAAAAAATTCTTCTACTAGTGGAACCAGGTAACCGATATCCTTGTATCAGTACCCAGTAGGAAGCAAATTTGTTTTCATGGGGATTTAAATGGCATCATTTATTCAAATAATTAACCCCTTAAACACATTTTCTCAAGTTCTCACCCTCATTATCATAATGTAGTTCCCTTAAGATCCTATTCTTCACCCATCTCCATCTCATTTTTATACTTCCTACAATACTTTTCCATATTCAATTTTGAGTTGCTTCTAGGATTCCTTATTAGTGAAACTAAAGTAGTGTGACTTTTCATCATCTTGTTTCATGTTATTTCATAGGAGTAAATAAAATCACCAATATTTCTTTCATCGTTTTTTTGTAATTAGTCTCTTACTCTGGTTGTTCTTCCTTTGACAGGTAGAAGGAGTTTTTATTTAGAAACCTTTTGGTAAGTCTAATGATTTTTCTACCTATTTTAGTTTCTTCCTATAGTTTACAATCACAGAAGAATCTAGTAAAGACCATTCCTAATGATGGTTTTTAATTGAATCTAATGAATAAATCATAAGAACATGATTAAGAATGACATGTCTCAGGATTATATCTAAAAATCATAAATCAATAATCTTAGATCTGGATAGAGGATCTTTCATGTTAAATTTATAATTAATTGAAAAAATATAATTATCTCTATCTTGATATTCTTTCCTCAAAGAAGTTATTGATCATTCAAACCTCTTTTTGGTTGAACTATAAATGAATCGAGAGGATCCAAAGTAAAATCATTTTAGCAGTGATCCACTCATTCTCTTTTGAACTCAAAGAATCATTAATGGTACATTAGGTTCTATTTCATTAGTACCAATCATCTTACATCACATCCTTTCATCACCACCCAATATTTTGAGGTTGATGTCTTGATTATTGTTCTCTTGACATTGGATAGTGAATATGAGGATTCTTTATCTTGGTTCTTGATAATGTTCAAGAGTATTTTATTTTTAAGGAAAAGAGAATATCTAGATAGAGTTTTTTTGTACACTACCACATCAATCCCTAGGAAATTATATAATAGGTTATTTATGAAGCTATGTTAGGGAATAAATAATTGTACATAGGCCCTAAATTATTATCCTAATCCTTGGAAAACTTCACATATAATAATAATAATATCATTTACTTGATGCATGAATGTCTCATGGATAAAATAAAAACCATTCTTCAACTAAATAAATAAATATTTATTTAAATAATATTCCATATATCCTTCCCATCGAACCTGATAAATTGATATGCATTTCTTCCTAGGTATTTATTGTAACTTGAATAACAAATATTATTCATTCAATAAAAAAATAAATATAATATTCATGGTCTTATGAATAAATCTTTCTTTTAATATTCAACTTACAATAAATAGTGATTGAATATATTTTATCACTAAATATTGAATATATATTTTTCCTCGGTTTGAAGAATAATATTTTCCTAATAATTAAATTCAAATAAAATTTAATTAAGAGAAATATAAACACTAGGTGTGTGAACCTCTAGGAAACATACTCAATGGCATTAGGTGGATTTTAATAAAGTCTAAAATCTGAAACTAAAAACATGTAAAGGAACCAAAGAGTATGAATTTAATGTTGAACCATCAACAACCACATATGAATGCACACTATGTAATATAATCCATTTGTCTCGATATCTCATAAAGCAGGTTGCGTACTTGTGTCATCAACCTATATGGTTGATAAATGTTTCTCTGAATTCTTAAAATGAACCCATCTATACACAATGGTCATGGAATTTTGTTCAAAATTTCACTTCAATCAAACGGGTGATATATCAAATTCCATATAATTAGAAGTTATAAATCCTTCCTTAGCTAATTCTTTAATAACATATCCCTCACGATGCATGCAACATACCCAAATTTTCCATGAAAATATGTCATTACAGTTTATGAAAATACATATAAAATACTTGACCCATGACATTCATTAAATATAAACTTAAATTTTAATGACCATTACACATTTTTGTAGATTAGAATATCTTGTGACATGTAATATGTAGAGTTCTTATAGGTGGGTCTATCCTTATAATCTCCCATCATGGAGTTAGGAGAACATCATGAGACGATGTCCCATATTCCTATAATTATCCCATGCCTAATAATTCATATTATCTATCTCCTATCACACAACATCATATGACCATATGAAATGTTGTTTAATAATATCTTCACAAAAATTCACGGTTCTCATTTTATAAGGGAACTAGTATGATCTTTTCAATGAAATAGATACTTCAAAACATTATCACATTAATGTTGTGTAAAAGAACAATCAATATCTCATAAGGTATTTATTGATATTCAAATCTATAAATATACATGTAATCTAAAGTAAAAAAGTGATTTTTATTAGAGAAATAACTCCAAAAGACTCTCACTTGGACTATATGGAAACTGATAACAACTTTTATTCTTCCGGATCTCACATTATGTTCAAGATTCTACTGATATAGGGCTTTAATCAATAGACCTTCCACATTTTCTTATATGGAAAATTTTCTTATTGGTTAATTACATATCTCAGAAAAATACCTCAAGAGATGATACTTTCGATGTATGTTCTTTTATCTATAATGTTACATTTTCTCATTTTCAAGTGCCACCATTATAGTATTATCACACTACAATGTGATATGGTCATTATAGCTAAGTAACACTTCAATAGTTTGGACGAAGTTTCCAATCCAATCCTTTTGTTTATATACAACCAAACCCACAATATTCTTGGAATTTGTTATACAATTAGTGAACATAACTTGTTTTGTGCTCTTCTAGGTCACAATAACACGATTGAGTGTGATAATATACACAAATTTCCATTTTAGATCATCTTGATCAATTTAGAAAATATTATCTACACACACCTTGATGACTAGTTAATAATATCCTCTATAAAATAGGAACATATTATTAGTATGTATGAGGTACTTTATCATTGTCTTTATTATCATCAAATGGAATCCTCCTAGGTTATCTTGGCATCTTCCTACAATGCTTAAGGTGTGGAAAAAATCTATCCTCGTACATAGTATGGCATGAATAACTGATCATATCATTGATTCATAATGTATCCTTTTCATTCTCTATCTATCTTCATGTATCTATAGAAAAATTTTCTTAGAAATATGACTTCCATGTGACATTGGAAATAGTTGTTGGAAAAAACACCTTTGGATGATTATGTGGGTTGTGTTTATTAAAAAGTTGAAGAAGGGTGTTCAAGTGATTCTTGGATGATTTTTATGGATTAAAAATAATCCATACCCTCTCATAAATTCTTGGAATATTTTGAAGAATAGTTTTTTCAGGAAGATATACCCCACACCATTTATCCTTCTCTATTCCATAGAATATATTTTATTTGAGAAGTCTACATTATAGTGAAATCAGCTAAGCCATAGAGGATATGATGTTGGTTTACTTAAATTGTTTTCCATGACATATATTAAATGGTTATGATACTATAATGGTTTTGAGGTTTGAAATATATGGCCAATCCCACTCAATAATAGCTCTTGAGCAGCATCAAAACAAGCTGGTGGTCAATCCCAGGAGCCATATAGCCAATCAAGCCAACAAAGGGCATGTTCATGTGATCACCCATGTGTGTAGGAACCAGTGCGTGGGAAGGATACCAAAAAACATGTAAGGTCATGATAGGTGGTGGTTATCCTATCATGTGTGGGCCATAACGGAAAGCTATAAGTGAGCACTAATTCTAGTTAGACTCAAATGGTCTATTGAGGGACATCTAGAATTATGTAGCACTAGATTTATGAAGCAAAGTAAATTGTGGGAATTAGATTATTATTAATAGTTCTTAGTCAATTGAACCATGATGTAAGAATCCTTAAGTGGTTTTGATATGTTTTGGTTCTACTAAAAAATTCAAGATGTTCTCACTGTGGGCAGATGGCTATTCCATAATCCTTTATGGAAGATAAGACTTTCATGTCCCAGCTGCACCTTGCATCATGGAGGATCTAGATTTAATAGAATCAAGGAACTTGGGGATATATAATTCCTTATAATACCAAACCACTGTATAAGTTTATACACTATATAAAGTTTGGTGAATCAAAGAGTTAAAGAATATCGTGTAGTGGAACATAATGCCTGAGTTTTGTGGATCTATCCAACTACAGGTTCTGAAGCTGTACAGTGCTAGACTGCACCATAGTGAAGGTGACCATTCATAGTTTATTAAAAATAATAATGTTATGTCATATAACATCAGACTATTCCATATCCAAGTAGTTTCAGTCTTATGGATGTTTCATCCAAAAATTGAAATAGGTAGTTATTTCTTGGTTCTATAGGTGTAAAATTCAGATTTAATGGCACATTTTGGCACCATTAATCATATGAGAGACTAATAAAAGTCCTAAAAATATAATATTCAATCATAACAATTGGATTGAAAAGAAAATATTTAAGATTCTCCAAAAATGTGGAGAGTCTAGAAATAGAAAAAAAAATACTTTTGTTGGAGGAGGAAAAATAAGAAAGAAGAAGAAATTTCCAGAAGTATCATCTAGTGAGAGAATCATTAGAGTGTGTAGAATACACACACTATGTTAGGAGTATTATCTAAATATTAATATTTTAAATAAGATCAATGATTTTCAAAAGGAATAGTGATCCTGAGAGCCCCCTATGTGAGGCGATTGTTACCCTTACAAGAATTTTTTTCACTTCTATGGTGGTGAAATGGTATAGAAGAAGGGTCATAGAAATTGAATTTATTTATAGGTATGGGGTTATAATCCTAGTATCCTTACCTTGGGGGATTTATACCTCCCCTGGTACACTTTCCTTACTGGGTCACCCGATGCTGCATCGAATGGGCAGAAGGGCACAACCCACCAAGCTGACACATTGCAATGTCGAATCATCGCTGATCGGTTTGTCACCCTATGGGATGATCTACCATCTCAGCTGGAAAAAAATCATTCCTAACTAGGTCTCTACCTAAAAAGATCCCTTCATGGGGAGTGGGGTTCTTGGGGTGGAGGGTTCATAAATTTCACTCCTGGGGATTCCATGTTTTCAAAAAAGTGATCTGTCTCATTTAGTTTGAATAGTTAGTTTATAGGGCCAGTGAAAATAATCCATTATGTAAACCAAATGAAGAAATGTGCTCTATTTTTTTGGTGTATCAATACTTCATTGATCACATTCTCCTTAGAGTTTCTTTTTTAGGGTGAACCATGTAAATTTCTCTATTGTAAGAACCCATGTTTTTCCAGACTGTCGTTTTGAGCAGAAATTTGAATGTTTGTTGTTGGATGATCATGAGGGGTAAAATGGTAATTTACCCTACCATCTGATCTCAGATAATTTTTTTATCACTTCGTTGGTCCCAGAATAGAGTGTTTACCTTAGGACAAAAGTTTGGTCGAAATCCAAGCTGTTCGAATTTTAGAAGAATATTTAATATTTAATATTATTAAATTAAATATTAAATTATTTGTGTAGGTTCGTTTGGAAATAACTTTTATATGAAGTTTTGGATTGATATTACTTATATTCCGTTGAGTCCAAAATGGGGATTTTAGGCTAGGCGAGGCATAAACTCGAGTCGGGCGTCGGGGCCGGCCTGAGCCTGTTTTTCTTCTTTTCCTTTCCTTTTCTTTTCTTTCTTTTCTCTTGCTTCCCCTACTCCTTGATCACATATCTTGTGTGATCCTCCTTGTTAATGTACTATGGGGGGGAAATGGATATTGATAAATATAGGGAGATTTAAGGAAATATGGGTACTGATTCGAAGCTCTCGGCACGCTGAGTCGGCATGCGACAACCGTGAGCCGTGAAATCAACCGAAGCTTCGACAGTTTTCTCCCAAAGGTAGTTCTATTTAAATTTTCACCATAGATCCCATTTAAACATGTTAATTTATGTTTTTACAGCCTTATATTTCTTACATGTAAGACCATGGGGCTCGATCTATTGTTTCGATGGCGAAAACGGGCGTTTCAGGCATTTTGAGGGATTTCCCGTCGGGAAACCCAGGTTACACGGTGTGTGTTCCATGGGAACACACCAAGTGTTCTTACCATTTTAGGAAGACAAATTTTTCTTAAGTACACACCATTTAATTTCAGTACACGTCGTGTATTGGATGGTCATGTGACCACCCATGTGAAATAAGACACAAAATAGTGGTTTTTAAGGAGTACACGTTGTGTAGTGGTACATGGGCATGTGTTCGGGTGAAAATGCACACAGAATGACATTTTTTAAACAGTAAATGGCATGTATAGTAAATTCAACACTGTGTACTATTACACAGGCATACCCCATGTGTTCTGGCCAAGTGTCCTGGCCATGTACTTCTCCAGCTTTGTAGTTTTGGGGTATCTTGTGCCCTAGAAGTCAGATTTGGGCGTTTGAGTAGTCTATTCTGGGCGTTTTTTTCACGTAGATCACAATGGTAGAATCCTTTTGAAATTTATAGGTTATATAAATAGTGTTTTAGTGGTTTCTATCTAAATTGAGGGGTTTTTCATCCAGTTAATGAGTTTAGTTGTCACTTGAGTGTTAGAGTTGGAGTGGATGATAGGTTGGGTGTTTGGACCAACTTAGTTGAGGAATTTAATCTAAGATAAGCTGTGAGCTATCTCCCATGAAATATGATTTTGAGTAAATTTACCTTGTGAGATTTTCCCTTCTAAACTACAAGGCCATGAGGCCGAATGTTTCCAAGGATCCCCTGAGGGATGCCTTTGCTTGTGTGCTGGCTTAGAGAGTCCCTTGTAGGATCTCTCTCATGATTTCCTTTGAGAGGATTCATGTTTTAGGATTCCTGTGTTTTTCTTTGTTTGAGGATCTCATGTAGTATTCCTCCCTTACTCTTCACTAAGGATCTCGTGTAGGATTACTTTGCTCATGTTTAACTAGAGGATCCCTAATAGGATGCCTTCTTAGTGTTTGACTTGAGGGACCCAATAGGTTCCCGTTGTTTAACTGACTAGTCTCACCCAAATTTACCCAAGTTTTTAGGGTTAATCAGTCGCTTGTAGTTTAGCTTGGGTTGTCAAATCCTCAGAGACCTCATAAGTAACCTACAGGCACATACATTCTATAGATTGTTTTTCGATATTAAGTGGCCAACTTGGGTTGATTTTAGATGGTTTTAAGTGAACGCTAAGAGACTTAAGTGAATTCAATTTAAAATAATGAGTTTATCCTAGGTTATCACTTGATGTGGATTAGATGCATTCCTTTTTCAACTATTTAAATTTGTTATATTTGAGATGGGTTCATTTAAGAAGATCAAACAACATCATCACTTACTGGTTTAATACCTACAAACTTTAATACTAATCACCTATACACTTGAAGGGTCAATGTTTTCATCACTTCAAGGTAAAGGTTTTTATTAGCACTTGAAGTGTGTGGCCTGAAATTCAATGAGGACAAAGGAGTTTGAAGATCTTCAAACAAAATTCTCAATTAAAAGAAGTGATTAGAAATTAATTGAGTGATAAATAACATCCAATACAGCCCCTTGATACTCCCTTAGATCAACCCGTAAGTGGGTTATCTCTCCATTGATTCTATGGTTTCAATTGAAGCGAAAAGTAGACTCATGAGGGAGGAATTGGAGAAGAAAAAAAAAGACAATGAAATAACGATCACTCCACCGTTGTGTGATAATTTGACAAGGTTTGGTGTGAATAAATTCACACCTTGAAACAATGGTATCAACATGATATGAAGAAGAAAAATATAAGAGTATAATAAGAAATTATATTAAGAAACTAAGGTGAATTGAACATCGTATATGAGAAAGAAAAACTTAAGGCAACCAATTCATAGCATAACATTACAATTAAACAAAGCACCAAAGATTGAAAAATCCTCCACCACGACTGCTTTAAGTAGGTATTTCAAGAGCCTTGGGTCTAGTTACTAATATTAAAAAGGATACCAATTGTGTATGGTAGGCCTAGGGTGGTGGAAAGTAAGGGAGAGTGGAATTCTTTATCCTTGACCTGAAGTGGCAACCGACTTTCATCCACCGAACAGAGGAATCTAAATGTCCTACTATATGGACAAATTAGAGTGGGTTATAAAATAAGAAAATGGATATCCTGATGTCTCCTAATCAAATTTAAAATTTCATCCCAAATGGAATTTTTTTTGCATGATATTATCAAAATGGTGGGCTGTTTTTCTAGGCCGTAGAATCTGGACCGGAATTTTATTTCCAAATTGGGCCGCCTAGAAATATTTTCAAAATTAATAATTATCCTTTTCCACTGTTTAATGAAAAGTTCCCCATGATTTCATCTATATTCAGTTAAATTTTTAGAATTATTGGGCTAGGATATTGGCCGATACAGTAGTTTTATTGGGCTACTGTCCAGTTTACTTCAACTAGAATGTTGTTTGTTCAAGGCCAACTTTGGTGGTCTTACAATATGAATCTTCCAGTACTCAAAAAGTATGAATTGTTACCCATGAAATTAGAAACCTGAAAATTAAAAATTAAAATAAAATCAAGATCATTTGGTTGTTTAAATGATATTAAAAAATGTACCATGTAATAGTTCATTTTAAGAAAGAATTACAATTATAATATGAAATAATGTTCAAAGTGTAAAATGCACTAAAATGGTGTTTGTGAATAATAAAGAACATGAATATTATATATGTTAAAAATGAATATTAGCCTTATTTAGTGGCTAATCACACCCCCAACTTGATTTTTTCTAGTCCCGAGCAAAATATATCTCAAAAATGTGAAATTCAAATTACCTTTTCCAAAAACACTATAATAAACAACGATCACCAAAAACCCTTATATCAAACAACTATGAAACCCATAAAAATATTTTAATACATGATAGTTTTATAAGAAGATCCCAATCCCAATCCCATTCCTTTTTTCAAATCCATCACCATATTTTATCCAATATCAATTAAGTATGAGGATGTGTTTTGTATCAAAATAGACATGTGGGTTCATCTTTATTCTAAGGGGAAATGACAGAAGTGCTAGGTGGAATCAAATTTCAATATTAAGTTGAGTATTCAAAATTGTTTTTTCAATATTACCATGGTAATTGAAATTTCACTCAAAAGAGTCAACCCATGTAGTGAGACTTTGTCGATGACTCCCAAACCTAAAGACCTCAGGGCACCAAGTGAAGCCCGCATACTTGAGCATAATCTCAAGTTAACTTAGTCAAAGATAAAGTCAAATTACCACAAATAGAGATAAAATTAATAACTCCGGGCTAGAAAACTATAGAGTCATGATCCCCAAGTGCCGAAATCCACACATTAGGTCATTTCATTACTCGGCGCACAAATTTTTTGTTTTTATTGAATACTAATATTAAAACTAAAATGATCACCAAACCTATGATATTTATTTGGGGGACCCCATAAACTCAAACTAATACCCCACTATACAAAGGACGCGCGTTGTGATCTTTTTTTTTATTTGGATGAAAATATAAATGATGAAATTTCCCATTAGATAGACACACTTTCCAAAATCTATTCTCATGAAATTATACATGGATTAGAATTAGAATCAGGGCATGCTAAATTATTTGATATCCAGTTTCAAAGTGTGCAATGTGTATTATCATGTTCAAGGTTAAGTAATTTTTTCCTTCCACACATTTTTTATACACTCAAAATTCATATATTTTTTTTCATTCTTTTCACCCCCTAACATAGAATAACACTATCCCCAGTGTTTAAAGAAAATAAAATTTAGAAGGGGGTAGAGGTAGATGAGAGGAGTTCTAAAAGGAATTTGAAATATGAGGATCATGAAATGATGTCACCTAGTGGCTGAAGTTGAAGTTCTTTCTGCTCTAATTTAGTCCTTTGGTATCCATGTCACTTGCAGAGTTACCTAGTGTAAAAAAGAAAAATAAAACAAACAAAAAAACAATATATATATATATATATATATATATTCATATAATAAATAAAGTAATATATAAGTATATATAAAAAATTATAGAATAATAAAGCACTATAAGCTATAGGATAGTGGTAAGTGTGTTCCCCTGTCTCCCTTTAGTGCCGGGTTCAATTTCCCACGGCTTCACCGGTTTTGGCGGGGTTTTCCCCATGACCTACGATGTTTCCTTTCGTTTTTTTTTTCTAACCTATAAAACACATAAAAATAAAATTATCTAATGATACATTATCTTCTTTTTAAATTTCTGGGTAAGGTATTACTCAAGGATCACACCACGTGACACGGATGAATATAGCACTCCCCTTTCATACCCATCCATACTCATATAGAAGAACATGTCAACAATCTAATTATTATTATTATATTTTTTTTAAATATCAAAATGATTCATTAATCCTATTTGAAAAATAAATATGATTCAAAATATTAGAAACATGAAAACCATGGGTTGTCTCTTGTGCAACACTTTTTTTAACGTCACTAGCTCAACATTGAACCGTAATTGTTTAAGTATTTTCCTCATCTAAGGTTGATTCATAGAATTATTCATCTACTTCATGTTTTTTGAATGATTTAATGAATGGTTTGAATCTATGACCATTAACTTTAAAGGTTTGACCATTGGTGGGATCTTGAATTTCTACAGCCCCATGGGGGTACACCTTATGCACTATGTATGGACCCGATCATCTGGACCTCAACTTTCCCGGGTGCAAATGAAGTTTATGGATATAACAAAGAATAGTTTTACCTGTTACAATGTGTTTGGTTTTAAGATTTAAAGATTGGTAGGCTTTAACTCTATCTTTATTTATCCTTGAATTTTCATAAGCCTCCATCCTAAGTTCCTCAAGTTCATTGAGATCTAATTTCCTTTTTGTCCCGACCAATGAGAGGAGATAATTCATTTTCATAATTGCCGAAAAATCCTTATGTTCAATTTCAACTGGTAAATGGAATGATTTTCCATAAACCAACCTATATGGGGATATTACTAAAATGGTTTTATATACAGTTCTATATGCCCAAAGAGCATCTAAGAGTTTGCTCAACCAATATTTTCTAGATAGATTAACCATTTTCTCAAGATTTTTTTTTTGATTTCTTGATTGGATAAATCAGCTTGACCATTGTTCTATGGGTGGTAAGTGGTGGAAACTTTGTGAGAAATTCCATACCTTTCCATGAGTGTTGAGAATGAATGATTGAAAAAATGAGTTCCACGATCACTAATGATAGACCTAGAAATTCCAAATCTAGAGAGGATGTTTTCCTTGAGAAATATAATCATAGTTTGATGATCATTGGATTTTTTAGAAATGGCCTCAACCCATTTGGATACTTAATCGACAGCTAAAAGTATGTACATATATCCACTAGAGTTTGTGAAGGGACCCATGAAATCAATTCCCCAACAGTCAAAGATTTCAATCACTGAGATGGGAGTGAGTGGCATTTGATTCCTTTTTGTGATGGAACCTACATGTTGACACCTAGTAGAGATTTGAACAAATGTATAGGAGTCCCTTGAGAGGGTGGGCTAGAAGAGACCCCACTAAATAACCTTTACAGATGTTTTCTTAGAGGAAAAGTGACCTCCACATGCCTCACTATGACAGAATTTAAGGATGAAATCTTGTTCAGATTCTGGGACACACCTCCTAATGACTTGGTTAGGGTAGAACTTATAGAGGTATGGATCTTCAAACACATAGTTCCTAACATCATAAATGAATTTCCTTCGAGCTTGAGTCCCTACGAATTTTGGAATGACTCCTGTAGCTAAGAAGTTGGCTATGTCAGCATACCATGGGCAGCCACACACAGAGTATAGGTGTTCATTAGGGAATGAATCAGACACATAAAGGTGAGATAATTTGTCATTAAATTCTATCCTAGAGGGATGATTAGATAAAAAAATTTCAACACCCTTTTTTCCCTTAATTTTGAGGTCAAATTCTTGTAAAAGAAGGACCCACCTAATCAATCTAGTCGTAGAATCTTGTTTCTAGAAGAGGTATTTTAGTGTAGAATGGTCATTGAACATAGTGATGGGGGATCCTAAGAGGTAGAACCTAAAATTTTCTAAGGAAAACACAACATCACATTACTCCTTCTCAATGGTGGTGTAGTTGATTTGTGTATCATTTAAATATTTTCTTGCATAAGCAATGACACAAGGAGTTTTCTCACTCCATTGTCCTAAGACAGCTTCTACAGCAAAGTCACTAGCATCACACATGAGTACAAAAGGAAGCTTCTAATTTGTAGATTTAATGATAGGTGGAGATAAAAGAGCTATCTTGATTGTAGAGAATGATTCCTCGTAGATTTCTGTCCATAAAAATGGATCATCTTTCACCAATAGAGCACAAAGTGGTTGAGAAATAGAGTTAAAATTATTAATTAACCTTCTCTAGAAACCAACATGTCCTAATAAAGACCTCACTTTCTTTAAAGTTTTAGGATAGGGAAGGTGAATAATTATTTCTACCTTATCTTTATCAACTTCTATCCCTCTACCAGATACCAGATGTCCTAGAACAAGTCCTTACTTTACCATGAAATGGAATTTTCCCCAATTTAGGATGATATTATTATCTTCGCATCTTGAAAAAACACTTTCAACATTCAGAATGCATCCCTAAAAAGTATTCCCAAAGATGGAGAAGTCATCCATGAAGACCTCTAAATAACCCCCCCCCATGTCCGAGAATATTTCCATCATGCACCGCTGGAAGGTACAAGGGGCATTACATAACCCAAAGGGCATGCACTTGAAGGAAAATGTGCCGAATGGACAAGTGAAAGTTGTTTTTCATTGATCCTCTAAGGAGACATCGATTTGATTATACCCTAAGAATCTATCTAGGATGCAATAGAATTGATTACCCGCCACTCACTCGAGGACTTGATCAGTAAAGGGAAATGGGAAATGGTATTTCTTGGTACAAGAGTTGAGACGCCTATAGTCAATACATACTATCCATCAACTAATGACCCTTATTCGGACAATGTCACCATCCTCATTCATTGTCACAGTGATTCCATATTTCTTTGGGACAACTTGAATTGGGATTACCCACTCACTCTCAGCAATGGGGTACATGATACCCACTTTCAACAACTTAAGAAGTTCTTTCCTTACCACATCCGTAAGATTTGTATTGATTATATGCTGAGGCTGACGACATGGTTTGGATTCAGATTCAAGAAAAATTATATGAGTTCAAATGGGTGTCCTAATCCTAGCGATATCAAAAAAGGCCCATCTAATTTCTTTATTATGCTTTCTTAGGATATCCAGAAGCATCATCTCTTGATTGACTTCAAGAGAGGAGGAAATGAAAACAGGAAAGGCTCGATTATCCCCTAAGAATTCATAATTGAGTGATGATGTTAGAAACTTAAATTCTAGATCTAGTTGGTTATCACTTTCTAAGGAAGGATGGGACTTTGTACTGAACTCAGTTTCTTTGTTCATATTTGTTGACAGAATTGGTTCCTTGTGAAAAAAATTTTTATCCACAAAATTATCTAGATTAGTGTCATGAATGGTTATTGACTCAATGTTATTTATTTCACCAATGTTATAATTGATTGGTGATTCTATAAAATCATCAATAGATGCATTTGAAAGAGATTCAAGCCAAGGAGACAAATTTACCTCACATGAACAAAGAAAATAAATCTCTTCTTGACTTAAACATCCTTCAGTAATTACTTGATGGTCCTCAAGTTCACTATCAACACTACCAATACAATTAACCTCATGGATATCTTAACCATCCCCAATTTTATAGTTTTCATTAGAGATGTTCAAGTCTAGATTCATGTTTCTAGAGGTAATGGTCATGTTCCCATTTCGAACACGGATAACAGAGTTGATTGTTGCAAGGAAGGGATGACCAAGGATGATTGGGGTTTGTTGGTTGTTTCCTAAGTTTGTACTGTTGTCAAGGACAATGAAGTCAGTAGGGTAGATGGAGTTTTCTACTTTTACCATACCAACCTTTAAAATTCTCTTTGGAACCCTAATGCCATGATCATCAAGTTGAAGTGTGACAGATGTGGGTTGGAGCTGTTCGAGTACTAACTGGTAGTAAACACTATAGATAATGAGATTGACACTGGCACCTAGGTCACACAAGGCTTTGCCAACTTTTTTCTCTCCTAGTTCAACATTGATGTATGGGAATCCTGGGTCTTTCATCTTTGGTGGAAGGGTTCCTTGGATTGTTGTGATAAAATTTGCTGCTAGAAGGACTTGATTCTTATGTGAGAATTTCCTTTTAAATGTGTAGTGGTATTTAAGGTATTTTGAGTATGAAGGAATGGTTTGAATGGAATCAAGGAGTGGAATTTTCAACTTGACTATTGAGAATATTTCCCTCAATGTTTCAATCAATTCAGGCTTGGTTTTCCCCCTCATGCGTTGAGGAAATGGTGTAGGTTATGGGATTTTTTTCTGAAGAGTTGTTTCTTTCACATTGTTATTAGTTTTTTAGTTTGATCAGGTGGTTCATTTGAATTTTCATTAGAGTTTGAATCTGCAGATGATTTTTGAATTATTTGTTCAGGTTTCTAAATTGATTTCCCACTGCTTAAAACTATCACAACCTTTAGTTTTTTAGTAGTTGTTTGAGTACAAATTTACTCCCCCATTAATGTTTAGGGTGGTACCACCTGATTAGGTTTGGGTGCCTTCCTAGTATTTCTGGTATGCAGTTAATTTTTAAGGGATGATACTTATGAGTTCATTTTATCCATTTTTTTACACAATTGTTCAAGGATTGGTAGAGGGACAGATTGAGTAGGGGCTTGTGCTGGTTGGTTTATCCCAGGAGGATACTTTGGTTGTTGGATGGGATGTTGGTATTGGATAGGAGGATATTGGTATTGTACTGGTTTTGGTTGTAATTCATTATGGTTTTGGAAATTTTTTATAGGGTAGGGGTTTGGTCCTTGTGGTTGGATAGGTTGTTGGTTATCTTTCCAGCGGAAGCCTGGGTGGTCATTATACCTTGGGTTGAATGTGTTTTGGTATTTGGGATTTTTTAAAGTTAAGAGCATTGACCTCTGTTGGTGGTCCTCATAGAAGAACATTTTTAATGTAAGGAATGGTTGTGAAATTTTCAGTCTTGTGGTCATGTTTGTCACAAATTTTGCAAACATGGTCAACAGTTTGAATTTCATGGACCTTCCTAAGATCGATCTCCTAGACCATCCTAGTGAGTGTAACAAGTTTATCCCTAAGGCTTTACTATTCTCTAAATGTATGCATTCCTGTAGTTCTTTATGGACTTTCAGAATAATGTGATGTTCCCCCTGTTTGATTTTGTTTAGCAAGGATTTCTAGATACTCTTAAGCATCATTTGAGGCTTTGTTTTTAAAGGTCACATTACACATCATGTCAATGAATTATTTGTTCCCCAGTCCCATCCCTTCATAGAAAATTATCACTTGTTCAGGAATAGAAAAACCATGGTGTGGAACCATGTTTAGGGTGTCTTTGAACCTCTCCCATGTTTCAGAGAATGATTCCCCCTCTTTTTAAAAAAAGTTTTGGATGCCCTTTTTAAGTGCAACTATTTTGTGGTGGGGAAAGTATTTTTTGTTGAATTATCTTTGTAATTGGTCCCAAGAGTTGATGGATGATGGTCTCAAATTTTTTATCCAATTTTTAGCTCGATCCTTTAATGAAAAAGGAAATAGCCTCATCTTAGTTGAATCTAGTTGATGTGGGGGACCCATGGTTTCTACAATTTCATTGAACTCCTTATCGTGAAGGTAGGGAATCTCAGACTCCATTATAGGGAATGTGGGAAGGTGGATTAGGAAATGGGGTTTAAAGAAGTAGTCGACATCTCCTAGGGGATTGTGTATAATGCATGAGGGGGAATTGGTCCAGGAAGGTGTGAGGTAGTCATTCATGCTTTGATCGACTACATTCCCTAAGTTTGGGGCTGCCTAATTTGGATTTACATTTTGGTTCCCACCCAGATTTATGAGTTGGTTTTGTTGAAGACCATCCATTGAAATTAGCTAAATTATTGACTCCAAAGTATTCAGAAGATTAGTATCAAATGTAAAGAGTTCCCTTGGTGTAATTGACTCACCAACCCCAGGACTATCGACCCTAACTAAACAGTTTGATTGGTCCCGAGTGTAGGCATACATGCACCAAAAGAAAAAAAACAAGAAAGGGAAAAGATAAGAGAATTTGGATGAAAATAGAATAAATGGGGGAGAATAGAATGGGTGTTTAGATGACTTACTTGGTTCCCCATAAACAGCCCCAAAATTTGGTCTCACCCAAATTTACCCAAGTTTTTAGGTTAAGCGGTCCCTTGTAGTTTAGATTGGGTTGTCGAATCCTAAGAGACCTAAGAAGGAACCTACAAAAACATACATTCTATGGATTGTTTTTGTATATAAAGTGGCCAACTTGGGTTTAATTTATTTGGGTTTAAGTGAACTCTAAGATACTTAAGTGAATTAAATTTAAAATAATGAGTTGATCCTAGGTTATCACTTGGGGTGGATTAGATGCATTCCTTGTTCAACTATTTCAATTTCTTATATTTGAGATGGGTTCATTTAATAAGATCAAAAAACATCATCACTTACTGGTTTAATACCTACACACTTTAATACTAATCACCTATACACATGAAGGTTCAATGTTTTGAGCACTTCAAGGTAAATGTTTTTATTAGCATTTGAAGTGTGTGGCCATAAATTCAACAAGGATGAAGGATTTTGAAGATCTTTAAAAAAATCTCAATTAAAAGAAGTGATTATAAATTAATGGAGTGAGAAATAACATCCAATCCAGCACCTTGATACTCCCTTGGATCAACCCATAAGTGGGTTATCCCTCCATTGATTCTATGGTTTCAATGGAAGCGGAAATTAGACTCACGAGGGGGGAATTAGAGAATTAAAAAAAGACAATAAAATAATGATGACTCCACCATTGTGTGATAATTTCAAAAGGTTTGGTGTGAATAAATTCACACCTTGGGCCAATGGTATAAACGTGATATGAATAAGAACAAAATAAGAGTAGAAGAAGAAATTCTATTAAGAAACTAAGGTGAATTGAACAACTTACATGAGAAAGACAAAATTAAGGCAACACATTCACAACATAACATTACAATTAAACAAAGAACCAAAGATCAAAAACTCCTCCACCACCACTACCTTAAATAGGAATTTCAAGAGGCTTGGGTCGAGCTCCCAACAGAACAAAGGATCCCACTTGAGTATGGTTGGACTAGTGTGGTGGAAAGTAAGGGAGAGTGGATATCTTTATCCTTGACCCGAAGTGGAAGCCATCTTTCATCCACCGAATAGAGGCATCTAAATTAACTTCTAGATTTCCAAATTGGAGTGGTCCATAGAAGAAGAAAATGGATCTCCAGATGTCTCATAACTTCATGTAAACTTTCATCCCAAATGGAATTTTGGTTTGTGAGATAATATCAAAATGGTGCAATGTTTTTCTAGGCCATAGAATCTGGCCCATAATTTTATCTTCAACTTGGGCCGCCTGGAACTCCCTTAAAACATCATAATTAGCTTTGAAAAATATTTAATGTAATGTTCCCCATGATGTTCTCTATATTCAGTTCAATTTTAATAATTATTGGGCTTAGATATTGGACGCTACGATAGTTTTATTGGGTTGTTGTCCAGTTTACTTCACCCAGAATGTTGTTTGTTCAAGGCCAACTTTGGTGGTCTTCTAATATGAATATTTAAGTACTCCAAAATTATGAATTGTTACCAATGTAATGAGAAACCTGAAAATAAATATGAATATTAAATCAATATCATTGGATACTTTAAATGATGTTAAAAAATGTACCATGTAATAGTGCATTTTAAGAAAGAATTACAATTATAATATGAAATAATGTTCACAGTGTAAAATGAACTAAAATGCATGAATAATAAGGAACATGAATATTATATATATTAACAATGAATATTAGCCTCATTCAGTGGCTAATCACCGACCCTGAGTTGTTACATCAGGTTTGGGTAGAGATATTGTTTGGGTGTCACCTAGAACCTGTGCCAAACTTTTAATCCCATGGGGCAATGGATCTAGTGTTGGGTTGGGATTTTGGGCCATCCTCACTTGTTTGTTTATATTTGACTTGGTTTTGCTGATGTAGTAGTGTTTACCAGAGTTGCTACCTGGATGGTGGTCATTGATCCTGACGCGAGGTGTCTTTCTTTTTTGTTGGGATGCCCGGACATGCTCTCCTAGGATTCGACTTCTAAGCCATGTTATTTATGATATTTTACAGGCACCAGAGGTATTAACTGGGACTCGTCTATTAAGCCTTATGTGTTGACTTGTATGCCCTGATTGATACATGGATTCCCATTGTAGGAATTCCTTTGATAGACTCATTGAGCTGTTTATTTACGTACTCTAAGTGATACATGGATTCCCATTGTAGGAATTCCTTGGATGAGCTCAGTGGACTGTTGAATGTAATTAAACCTTGAGTGATACATGGATTCCCATTGTAGGAATGCCATGAATGGGATCATTGGTTGGATATGGTTATACCTTGAGTGATTCATGGATTCACATTGTAGGAATGCCATGAATGGGCTCATTGGTTGGATATGGTTATACATTGAGTGATACATGGATTCCTATTGTAGGAATGCAATGAATGAGATCATTGGTTGGATATGGTTATACCTTGAGTGATACATGGATTCCCGTTGTCGTAATTCCATGAAAGAGATCATTGATTGGATATGTTTGTATACCTTGAGTGATAAATGGATACAGTTGAGGGATTCCATAAAAATGCTCAATGGGTGATATACTTATATACCATGAGTGATCATGGATCTAGTTGAGGGATTCCATGAATGGGCTGAGTGGGTAATTAACTTATGTACCCTGAGTGATACTTGGATCCAGTTGAGGGATGCCTTGTACGGGATCAGTGGGTTGATTACTCCTATGACTTGAGTGATACTTGGATTCCCATGTAGGAATGCCTTTTATGGGATCATAAGATATATTACATATGATCTAAATTATTATGCTCTTCCAGATTAGTTAGTATTGACTGTAGGTATACGGTATCCTTGTTTACAAAGTTGACCGTCGGTATACAACAATCTAATTGTGATTGTAGGAGAGTACGAGTGAACCCAGGTGTAGGATTAGTTTCCCCTGTGGTGACATAGCTTTCTCAGAGATATAATTCTGGCGTTGGCTGAAGAAGGTACATGTCGATGGGATTACAGACCCAAAGATCAACTTAATGATACATGGCTTGAGTGGCACGACATCCAGCTCAATTCCCTTGCACAATATGTCCTTGAGATTGGTCTTATGGACCCAATGATCGACTGATGATGTGGTTTCTTGTTGTTTGATTCACATACTCATGAATATTTATATTTATGTATATGTGTATAGGTATGGGACTATACATGTTTACATATATAGATATGGAAATCCATGGTGGCACTTTCCCAGTTGATAGGTATTACAGACCCTGATTTCGACTGTGGTTGCACATTTGGTTTACTTTTTTTGTTGTGTTTCAGTTAGGCTAAGCATGCTGCTGTTGCATACAATTTTGGCTGCACAGTTAGAGGTTTCTTTTTGGGGTTCCCTACTAAGATTATTTTTCACCCCTACATGTGCACCACGGTGGACATGTAGACCTTATGTATACTTATCAGGTTTAGCATGAGTTTCATGGTGGATAGGGATGAGCCCCAGTGTTTCATGATTGAGTGGAGCTGCTCGGGTGGTTCTACTGATCGGGCTGGTGCAGTTTGGCAGTGTCTATAGATCGGGTATGTGGGTTGGATCAAAGGTAGTATTTGAGCCTTATATTTCTACTTTCAGTTTATTTTATACTTGTATCTGTATGGTCGACTAGTGGGCGACTGGTGTTGTATTATTTTACATAGCTGTTCAGGATTTTACATCATTTTTCTATTAAATATTGTTCTATTTCAGTATTTTATTGATTTTTCACTATGTTTACATTTCACTTTGTATTATTCTTAGTTATTTTTGCTATTTTATTACTCTGGTGTGAGGGCATACTCTCCCCACTATCACACCCTAGTCCCTCGCTGCTAGTCGGCAGCCTCTAGCGTACGTGGATGTGCGCTTGAGGCCTTGTGGTGAACCGGCTCGGAGCACCAATTAGTGGCTTCCGAGTTAGGACGTTACAAGGTGGTATTTGAGATATTTCTTTTCTTTCTCTTTACTATTTGGGATATGGTAGATAGGAGTATTAGGAACGTGTCAGAACCTATGATGGATATCATACTGGTGCGTCAAGAACACTTGTTCCGGTAAGAAGTCCTAGTTTCTAGGTTTTGGGATTGTTGTTCTGATTTTGCGATGTTATGGTAGTATATGATTTTTTCCTTGAGAGACGCACATTTTTTGTGTGATTGTTTTGATTTACTATGGATCTATGGATCTTGTCCATCAGTAAGAGGCCAAAAAATGATTTTGAATCTTGACCGGTAAAGGCAAGAGGCGTCTCATGCTTCATACAAGGCACGTAGGATTCACAACATATAGGCCTACTAGTGTGTGTTATTAATGATGATTGACACATTTGGGTCTGCTTACACATGATTTTTTACTTTGATGGCAGTTTATGTGGATCTACATTGAGGCATTTTTTTGTGAGGCTGAGGACTCAGTTTTCAGGCACAGGTGGTGCAGTGACCCTAGTAGGTCAATCTGGTATGTGATTCCATTCTATTTAACCCCTTGTTGGGTGTTGTTTCTCGGGTCTGTGGTTATCTAGTCAGATATCTAAGTACGATGCCAATAGATACCAAGTCTTTTCATTTGAACTAGACCTCCTTGGGGTATTTTTGTATACAGATACCCGATGAGTGTCAGTTCATCTTTTCTCGTTTTATTTGGTTGTGACCTCCAAGGAGCAGTTCCTTCTGAGGATGCTTAGATAGGATCAGGGGCCTTGTAGACTATGTTTTCAGTTTTGAATTTTGTTGTTCACTATGATCTTCACCTTCTTCTGAGAGGTTTTGGATATTTTGGGGTTGGTGGTCAGACCTTGTGACCCAGTTGTGAGTCTTTTTATTCAGGGCTAGGTGGAAGACCAAGATACCCATTGTTTATACTCAGACCATTGTTGGTCGACGTGTGTTCTTTTCTAGGGAAACATGTGTGAGAGAGGTTGTCCCGTGTTTTCTGATTCTTTTAGGTAGTGATCTTTGTTTTACGCTCATTTCGTGATCGAGGCACAGTAGGTGCTCAAGTTTCTGTTAAAGACATGTTGATGAATTCATATTTTGATCTAGGCACCTTGGGTGCTTGTTTTATGGGACTGGCTTCGACAGGACGGACTATTTGGGAGCCTGGATTGGTTGACAACTGTTTCTTCTATTACTAATGTAGTCAGGGCGTGGGTAGATGATCGCAATTGGAACGATGTCGTGTGTACATGTTGGGTGTTTAGCATACACGTTGTTGTGTGTGGTATCATTTGATTCTAAATCGGTGAATGGATGGGTGTGAGAAGAGGACCTATGTTTCAAGAACATCCATGGGCTTGTATCCCAGAAGTTGTGTTGAAATGTCCCTCCATGGTAGAGGTTACATTGTGAAATATCGGGTACCGTAAGACTATTGACCCATGGATGAATCTTGGTTAGGTTTTGACAGGATGGTTAGCATGGCTTGGAGGGAACTGGACATGCCTTTGGTGAAATCATAGTGTACTCCTATAAGATATGATCATGCACTATCTTGATTCATCTTGAGTATGTTGAGAGAGTTTCATCCCTACGCCGAGCTCCCTTTTTCTTTCTTAATATTCTTATCTATTTAGGAGGTAACCTTTTGTGGTTGTGATATATGAGTGGTGTAAGGAAATACTTATGGCAGGGAGTGCACCATTGGCTATTTGAGGGTGGTTTTCCTTGTTTTCAGTTAAACTTTTGTGTTTTATGTGAGCTTTTGAGCTCAATGTTTTATTTTAAGACGACAATAAGGGTATTCCTATGGTGGGGAGTACTAGATCAGTTGTAGTTAAATATCTTCCTTGAAAAAGGTAGTTGTTAATGCTATATGACTGGTCGTTGGATAGTCTAGATATCTTGGTTGTGTAGATGGTCGAGTTGGGAGCATGGCTTCTGGTCCTTTCACCGGGCTTCTCAGGGGCGAGAAGGTTTATGGTGGGGAGTTCGTAAGAACCCGTGTTTTTCCAAACAATCATTTTATGCAGAAATTTTAATTTTTGATGTTAGATGATCATGAGGGGTAAATGGTAATTTTCCCCTACCAGATAATCTTAGATAATTTTTTGAAGACACTGTTGGTCCCGTAATAGGGTGTTTATCGTAGGATAGAAGTTTGGTCAAAATCTGAGTTGTTCGAATTTTAGTGGAATATTTAATATTTTTAATATTAAATTATTCATGCAGGCTCTTTTAGAAATAAATTTTAAATGGAGTGTCAGATTGAGATTCCATCTACACCATTGAGTCCATAATGGGTAGTCTATCCTAGGTAAGGCATAAACTTGAGTCGGGCATCGGGGCCGGCTCAACACCCTTTTTCTTCTTTTCCTTTTATTTTCTTTACTTTCTTTTCTCTTCCTTCCTCCTCCTCCTTTCACATGTATGTTGTGTGCTCCTACTTGTCCATGTATTATTGGGGAATATGTATATTGAGGAAGAGAGGGATATGGAAGGCAATATGGGTACCGATTTGAAGCTCTCAGCGTGCTGAGTCGATGTGTGACAACCGTGAGCCGTGAAATCAACTGAAGCTTCAGCAGTTTCCACCCGAAGGTTGGGCCATTTACGTTTTCACCATATAACCCCTTTAAACATGTTGTTTTAAGTTTCTAAATCCATATATTTCTTACTTGTAAGCCCATGAGGATTGATCTGTTGTTTTAGGGGAGAAAACAGGCATTTCTGGTGTTTTGAGGGATTTCCCGTCAAGAAACCCTAGATTACACAACATGTGTTCTAGGGGAACGCACTGTGTGTTCTTCCCGTTTGAGGAAGATAAAGCTTTATTAATTAAACACCTTGTATTTTGATTTCACTCCATGTAGTGGATGGTCTTGTGACTGGTCGTGTGAAATAAGACACAAAATAGTGGTTTTTAAGGAGTACACGCTGTGTACTAGGAGTACACACCGTGTAGTGATACATGAGCATGTGTTCGAGGGAAAATTCACACAGAATGTCATTTTGTGAATATAACACACCGTTTATAGTAAATTACATGTTGTGTACTATTACACAGGCAGACCTCATGTGTTCTGGCCATGTGTCCTAGCCATGTACTTCTCCAGCTTAGTAGTTTTGGGGTATCTTGTGCCCTGTAAGTAAGAATTGGGCATGTGATTAGTTTATTCTGAGCGTTTTTTTCATGTATATCACAATGGTAGAATAATTTTGAAACATAGAGGTCATATAAATGGTGTTTTTGGGGTTTATATCTAAATAGAGGGGTTCTTCCTCCAGTTATCGAGTTCAGTTGTCACCTAAGAGTGAGACATGGAGTGGATGATAGGTTGGGTGTTCAAACCAACTTAGTTTAGGAATTTAACCTGATATGAGCTGTGATATATCTCCCATGACATATTATTTTGCGGAAATTTACCTTGTGATATGTGCCCTTCTAGCCTATGAGGCCGTGAGACCAGATGTTTCCAAGGATCCCCTACGGGACGCCTTTTCTTGTGTTTTCACTTAGAGAGTCCCTTGTAGGATCTCTCTCATGATTTTTTTGAGAGGATCCAAGTTCTAAGATTCCTCTGTTGTTCTTCATTCGAGGATCCCATGTAGGATTCCTCCATTACCCTTCACTAAGGATCTCGTGTAGGATTCCTTCGCTCATGTTTACCTGGAGGATCCTGAGTAGGATGCCTCCTCAGTGTTTGAATTGAGGGACCCAACAAGTGCCAATTGTTTGACCAAACCTGAGTTGTTACTTGGGGTTTGGGAAGAGATGGTGTTTGGGTGTCACCTAGAACTAATGCCAAACTTTTAATCCCATGGGGATATGGATGTAGTGTTGGGCTGGGCATTTGTGGCACCCTCACTCGTTTGTTTATATCTGATTTGGTTTTGTTGATGCAACAATGTTTACCAGATGTGCTTTCTGGATGGTGTCAATTGAGCCTAATGTGAGGCGTCTTGCTTTGTTGTTGGGATTTCCAAACATTCTCTCCTAGGATCTGGCTTCTGATCCATGTTATTTTCGATATTTTACAGGCACTAGAGCTATTACCTGAGACTCGACTATTGAGCCTTATGTATTGACTTGCCCTGAGTGATACATGGATTACCACTAAAGTAATTCCTTGGATGGACTCATTGGGATGTTTATTTATGTACCATGAGTGGTACATGGATTCCCATTGTAGGAATGCCTTATACAGGCTCAAAAAACTATTGAATGTAATTAAACCTTGAGTGATACATGGATTCACATTGTAGGAATGCCGTGAACAAGCTCATTGGTTGGATATGGTTATACCTTGAGTGATACGTGGATTCTTGTTTTAGTAATTCCATGAATGGTCTCATTGGTTGGATATGGTTATTCCTTGAGTGATACATGGATTTCCATTGTAGGAATTCCATTAACGGGCTCATTGGTCGGATATGGTTATACCTTGAGTGATACATGGATTCCCATTATAGGAATGCCATGAACGAGCTCATTGGTTGGATATGTTTATATATTGTGAGTGATACATGGATCCAATTTAGGGATTCCATGAACGTGATCAATGGGTGATATAATTATGTACCCTGAGTGATACATGGATCTAGTTGAGGGATGCCATGAACGAGCTCAGTGGGTAATTAACTTATGTACCCTAAGTGATACTTGGATCCAGTTGAGGGTTGCATTGTACTGGCTCAGTGGGTTGATTACTCCTACACCCTGAGTGATATTTGAATTCCCATGTATGAATTCCTTGGATGGCCTCACATGATGGATGTTATATGATCAGAATTATTATGCTCTTCCAGATCAGTTAGGATTGACCGTCGGTATACGGTATCCTTCTTTACAGAGTTGAATGTCGGTATACGACAATATAATTGTGATTGGAGGCCAGTATGAGTGAACCCATGTGTAGGATTAGTTTCCCTTGTGGTGATGTATCTTACTCAGAGATATAATTTCAGCATTGGCCGAAGCAGGTACATGTCGATGGGATTGCAGACCCATAGATCAACTTAATGATACACGGCTTGAGTGGAACGATTTCCAGCTCAATTCCCTTGCATATGATGTCCAGGCGATCAGGCTTATGGACCCAAGGACTGACTACTGATGTGGTTTATTGTTTTTTGTTTCACATATTCATGAATATTCATATTTATGTATATGTGTATAGGTATGAGATTACACATGTTTACGTATATTGATATGGACATCCATGGTGGAACTTGTCTAGTTGATATGGATTACAGACCCTGATTTCGACTGTGGTTGCACATTTTGTTTACTTTTTTTATTATGTTCCATATAGGCTGAGCACATTGCTATTTCATACAATTTTATAAGCACAATTATAGGTTACTTGTCAGGGTTACCTACTGAGATTATTTCTCACCCTTTCACGTGAACCTTGGTGTACGTGTAGAACTTATGTATGCTTTTCAGGTTGAGAATGAGTTGCATGGTGGATAGGGATGAGGCCCAATATTTCATGATCAACTAGAGATGCTTGAATGGTTCTACTGATTGGGCTGGTGTAGTTCGACAGTGTCTGGAGATCGGGTATGTGGGTTGGCTCAGAGTTAGTAGTTGAGCCTTGTACTTTTACTTTTAGTTTCTTTTGTACTTGTATCTATATAGTCGGCTAGTGGGTGACCAGTGTTGTATTATTTTACATAGTTGTTTGTGATTTTACATCATTTTACTATTACATCTTGTTCTATTTAGGTTGTTTATTGCCTCAACACTCTATTTACTTACCTCTTTGTATGATAATTAGTTATTTTCTCTGTTTTCTTACTCTAGTATGAGGGCATAGTCTCCCCACTATCACACCCTAGGTCCTTATTTCTAGTCAATAGCCTCTAGTATACGGAGAGGCACACTTGAGGACTTGTGGTGAACTGGCTCGAAGCATCGGTTAGTGGAATCTAGGTCAGGACATCACATATATGCACTATTTATTACTTTTATCTCTTTTCAAAAGAATGTAACAGAGAGAAAAGGAGTGTTCCTAACATCGAGAGAACACAATCATAATAAAGAAATTCTAGGGTTAAAATTTGTGCTACCCTGATTTAACACCCCTCTAGATATTTCCCTTTAAAGGAGACCAACAATTGGTATCATAGGGGGGTTTCCAGGGTGAATTTTTCTCTCATTGTTCAAGGAAGCAGTAATATTTGGGAATCATAGAGTCATTAGAATCTTTTAAGGTAAAAATTTCAAGTTATGGAATAACATGATGAAACACTGCTTCATATCATTGGGTATGGAAGTCTATAGAGAATCAATTCATGTAATTTTAGTGAACATGTAAATTGGATCCTTATCATAAAGTGACTAAAAATAAATATATACAGATGAAAAGATGATAAATGCGTTAGGGTGAGCCTTGGAAAACCCTATCTACAAAAAGTTAGTATAATACAAAAATTCCCATGCCATGTGGGAAAAATTATTGAAAATTTATGAAGGTGATTTCAAAGTTAAATATGTAAAGACAAAATTTATATGGAATAATTATTAAGACCTAATTATGATTCTGACCAAAACCATTGATGCATTTTTTGATCATATCAATTATCTTGTGGAAGTATGAAAGTTATTGGAGATGATATTGATGATACCAAGATCATGAAATTAATATTTAGGAGAATACCTCCAAATTTTAATATTAATGTTTCTATACTTGAAGAAAGGTATATAAAATATGTTTCACTGGAAATCCTTCATAGAACACTTGTTTCATATGAAATGAGAAATTATGACAACGAGTCTAGAGAAGTGGAAAACTCTCAAGAATTTTCTTTTAAAGAAATTGAGACTTTATATATTAAATTATATCTTGATGAAGATGAGTTCAATGGTGTGATGAATTTTCATTCCTATAACCTTAAGAGAGGAAAAGGTAAATTCAAAGGCAAGCTTCCAATTGCATGCTTCTGATGTGGAAAGGTTGGTCATTTCACTACTAAATTTTTTATAAATCTTCAAGATAAAGGCGATGAGGAATCTATAAAGAAGACTTTTAATGATGATAAAAGAAGGAGGAACCTATAATGAAAATTATTCAAGCAGAAAAATATGTTATCTCATAAATATGGAATTTCATATGAGTCTGAAGTGGAAGAATTTTAGGATTTTAGGGACTACAATTAAGACACAATAGTTGATGTTAAAGACAATAATGATTATAATGATGATGTTACGAGGATAGTATATAAGATAGTTAATATTGAGTCATCCCTTGAATAACATGATAGGTATATGTCTAAAACTAAGAAGTAAAATGTAGTTGTTCATGACTTGATATTCTATATTAAACAACGGGAGGAATAGAAATCTGAATAGAAAACAGATATTTAAAAATTGAAATATGGTATTTCTTATAACTTATTAAAGGAAGTGTAGATAAAGATAAAAGTATATGAACATGAATTAATCATAGAAGTATTGACCAAAATAATGAATGAAAATTATAGGAGGACTGGAGAACTTGAAGAAATCATGGGTTTGTGGCACAAGTGTGAGGAACAAAAATGACTCCTCATACCCAATATGATATCAGGTTTCTCAAAGAAACTAATCCTAGATTAGGATTAATAGGTCAGAAGAGTAACCACTAAAGATAATATTTCCATTCCAAAGGTTCAATTATTTAAAAATAAAGGTAAATATATAATGTAGTATAATAAAATAGAGAAGATAGAGGTAAATTATGTCAGGCCACAAGTATCAACTACTCAAAGGAAAGTGAATTTTGGAGAATCCTAAAATCCTACTTTTAGATAATTGGTAAATGTGAGAAGGAAACTAAGTATTATGTGTTATTGTTTTTGGTAAAATTGGTACACATCCAATATGTTTTCTCTATTGAAAAAATATTTTCCAGAGAGAAAAAACACCAAAAATAGGAAAGCTGATTTCCATTATATTCTTATGATTCTAATGATTATTTTTGTTATTGTGAAGGATATGGAAATAATGTGGATTATTGTGTCTCAAGGGAGCAATTATAATTGAACCATGAAACATGGAAGGGAGGAAATTCTTTTTTGAGAACCTCATCCAACACATTAATAACTAAAAATAGATTCCGATTTTTGAAAGATAGAAGTGAAATGGATAAACTAGAAGAGTCATAAGAGTATGAATCATTAAAATAAGTTCCTATATAGCTTTGGATGAAGAATACTTGGTTTTATAAGAGATTTTTTTGAAGATTATTTTAGAAAAATCGATAGATCCATCTTATGGGTTCTAGATAGCAGGTGTACCACAAACATAACCAAATATAAAGATATTATTACTGGAATAAAATATGAAAAAGGTAAAGTGTTTTGGATTTAAAATGATAAAGGACTTAAAATCATTGTCTCTATGAAGGACAAATTTATAGGAAAATATCTTTAGAAGATAGATGTTATCTTAGTAGAATGACATAGCCACAAATTTTTGAGTGTGAGTCAACTATGTGACACATGAAATGATATCGAATTTGGAAGGAAGGGGTTAATTTTTAAAGAAAAGGATGGATCACTAGTTCTTCAAGGGTGATGAAACAAAGGGAATCTATATTCTATTGGTAAATAAAATTAGTGATTTTTCCCAAATAAGATGAAAAAAATATATGGTATAAGAATATTTGGAACTTAATAAAAAGGTATTTAGAAAATATGGTGAATATTGATGGATCATGTGAATTTCCCAAGCTCACATATAATAATGAAAATATGTGTGACTCTTAACTAAAGTGGAAAATAATCTATAAGATATATAATACAAATATAGTAAAGTCATTTATAGTTTTATAAATTGTCCATGTGGATGTTTGCGGACCAATCTATCCTAAATAATATGATGGAAAAATGTATTTTGTTTTGTTTATTGATGATTTCATAAATATGTCTTGGTTGATGGTGATTACTCATAAGATTTAAGTATAAAATCCCATCAATTAATAATGGATAAAATATGAATGGATGATTGGGGTGAAAATTTAAAAGATTTTCACCAAAAATGGTAAAAAATAAAAATACCCAAGTGAAGAGTTATATAGAGAAACATGGGATTCAACATCAAGTTTTAGTAGTTAGAACTACTCAAATAAACAATTTTGTTGAAGGAATAAATCATATCATTAACAAAATTGGAGAAACTATGCTCATTAAAAAATACATACCAGGGAAATTTTGGAAGGAAATGGTCTTAGCATCCATGTGCATATCCAATTGGGAGTTTCTTTGTCTGGATAAAGACATGACACTGTATGAAATTTGGTATGGAGAGAAGCCCAAAAAAAATACTTCTGAGTATTTGGAAGTATGTTTTTCATATTCAAAGAAGAAAATAATAAAAATTTCAAAGTACATGGATATTAAGGGATATTTTATAGATATTCATCCAAGAGTAAGGCATATCAATGATACAACAAATATCTAGAAAAAATGATTGAGTGTTCTAATGTGAATGTGACTCAAAACTAGCCGATTTCTGATTCTAGAAAGAAGACTTCAACTTACAATAAGAAGAATTTTCACAAAAATTAGTATAGACTTTGAGGTAGAAAATGATGAAAATTTTTATGGATTAGGGGGTGTTTATAGGGATAAAAAAACTTTGATGGTAAGCCCGATGATGAGTAAAATAAAATAGGAAGAAATAGTATAAGTAAACAGTCTAGCAGACTCGAAATCACTGATAGCAACATAGTGAGTGATTATATTTACTAGGTTCAAACTCAAAGGATGAAGTATCATTATCAAACTTCATATTTATCTCAAGTGGACCCAAAATATTTTTATGATTACGATCTTAATGCAGGTTTGTTCAAATCCATGAATGATGAACTTGATCAGACTAAGAATGATCAGACATGGGATATCATTTCAAGGCTAGAGAACAAAAATGTAATCAGAACCAAGTGGGTTTTTTGAAATAAAATTATACTATATGACACAATGAAAAGGAATGTGGAACATCTCATTTGTAAGGGATATTACCAAATTTATGGGATTAACATCAATGAAATATCTTCACCAGTGGATTAACCTGAAACCATTAGATTATTTCTATAAATAGATGTGTAAAAGGGTATTAAAGTTTATCAAATGTAAGTAAAATCACAATTCTTAAATGGAGTCCTTGAATAGGAATTATACATAGAGAATCTACATGGGTTTCTAATTTATGATGATAAGAGAAAGGTGTGTTGAATGATGAAAGATTTATGTGGGATGAAATAAGAACAACATGCTTGGTATTAAAGGTTGGATCAGTACCCAAGGAATCTTGGTTAAAATTGAGGAAGGTTTGATTACATCCTCTATATTAAGAAGGATAAAGAGAAGAATATGGTTATGGTTTTTTATGTTGATGATATATTCATTGGAGAATCAAATTACATCAAAATAAAGTAGTATTCAAATTTGTTGAGGTGTGAATTTTAAATGTATTTAATCGTTAAATTTTCATTCCTCCTTGGGTTGTATGTGATTCAAAATAAGTACGGGACATTGTTTCCCCCCAGAATGTGTGTTCTACTTAGGAATCACTACTTCATAATGGTTTCCATCAGATATATTTATTGATATAGAAACACACAATTGTTCTTTATCCAAAGGGACCTACATTCCAAAGGCAGGCATTCACTAGGTTTGTTGAGATATGATACTTAAAAACTGACATTGGTCGAGAGGATGGGAGGTCAGTCTCATTTCACCCTTTTGGGGGGGAATTATTGCAGAATCCGGGATTATCTTATAGATTTAATATATATTAATAAATACTTTTTAATTTATCAAGCATAATGCAGGTTTCCCTTGAAATTTTCAATCAATTATTAGCATGTGTGGAATTAAGAATCATTTGAATGTATTCTGGGTTCTTCATCGATAGAGATATCTGTATGTATTTGAGATTCTACGTCAATTGTATCCTCTCATATACTACTTATATATTATTTATCCATTATTACAATGATTCTAGTTTTTAATCCACTTAGTGGGGCACTCTGTAATTTATCATCACCCAAGGAGACAGAAGGGTTTTTTATGATGTGATAGTACCCATAATTGGGATACCTACGTATCCTCATGAAAGTAATCAAAACCTACATAGTTTGGTGGCACTTAATGGGACACATAATACATTTTAATGTCATGTGAAAAGGACCCAACCATATAGTTTAATGTTATGTGGTAAGGATATCTAAGAGGAATGTTCCTAGTCAAAGCTTGGTGTGGGAATTATTCTTAGCAGCCTAAAGAACCTGGAAAGGATATGATTTTTCAAGTTGGATTAGACCCTGCTGGGAATGTGTCCCAGAAATAACAAGGTTGATTTTGAGTGTTGGGTTTAAACCACAAGGAGGTTTCCTACGTATCGCACTTGGATGGGAATGGAATACCACTTAGTTCTGTATGTCTTGTAGGGGAGTATGGACCTTTAAGAGAAATAGGTTGGGGATTACTCCTAAAGAGGATGACCTTGTAATAGGTTCTATGAGAGATGTCTTAACTCATGGGGAATAAATGTGGACTTAATTCAGGACCAATTCAAAATGAGGAACCCAAACTAAGGGAATTAGATTTGTACTCTTGAGGAGGGTGTTTATTGATCTCGGGCCCTGGGTGAAGGCTTCCTATGTATCCCAAATATGTTGAGAATTAGAGTTCTTGTAGTTCAAAACCATGAGGTGGATTGTGCAGATGGTGTGATCATCACAAATATCTAAGCCCACATGATTCATTCTCAATGTGAGAAAAAAGAGGATGTGAAAGATTCAACAAACCACACACTTTCTCCTTCGTCGATGGAAGAGACCAAGCCTATGATGAAAGAAGCCACGACGACGATGGATGAGGGCACATAACAATAAACCTTTCAATATGGAATGAAAGTGAAGGTCATCAGGTCCGACCCAAAAGGTATGGGATTACTCCAAGAGGGACGCCTTGGAATTGGTCCTGTAGTAGAAATAGGATATCATTTCTTGTGTCGAAAGGAAATTCAAGTGTGAACCGTACCTTTCCTACCAGTGACTTGAGGTTCTGAGTCTTAGAGATGAGAAAGGGGGGACATGGCCTGAACCCTAATCCTCCAAACTGGACTTCCAAAAACTTTATTTGGGGTAAAGGTCCTTGTGATTGTAGATCTACAGAGCTATAGACACCCCAAGGATCCTAAGTCCCTTATAAGACAAATGTGAGAAACCTTGACTGTAGAAATTCAAAACCAAATAGGATACATGCTAACATGTCTTTCCCAAAGGTTTGCTAAGTTATGATGTTTTGGTGGAGGTTTCAACTTGGTCCTTTTCAGACAAGGTATCCAAGGAAGAAGAATACCTACCATGAGGGGCTTTGAAGAGGTCTTAAAAGGTAGCTCACATAGGGAATGGGTGTAGATACCCTGCATAGGTACCAAACATAGGTTTACCATGTATGTATTCCACATAGGTATTCCATATAGGTATACCGTGTAGGTATAATATGTAGGTATACCATGTAGGTGTGTTGTGTAGGTCCTAGGAGGAACTGAAAAATGATTAACACAGGAAGGATAATCCTGTGAAATCTTGATATGCCTTGGGAAATGGAGGAGGGAGAACAACACTTGGGTGAGTTTTTAACTTAATCACCCTGGGTGTCCCTTGATTTCCTTGGAAGCATCATGTGCAGGTCCTTGATTTAAGTAAAAGGACCTTGTGTAGATGACTTTTCCTTATGAAAGGAGGATCCTTGATCTGATGTTTTGTATTAAAAAATCTGAAAGGATATTAATCTTGCATATCCTATCCAATTATCTATTTTCTCATGTTTTAAAGTGATAACTGAGAAAATTTGGGGAACTTGGGAAAAGGAGCTACAGAATGGGAGCTTCGAGAGTTCTTCCCACTTTTTTAGTTAAGAAAATGGGCAACCCAAGGGTCCTATTTATAGGAAGGGGGGCAGGGTTGGTCAAAAATATGTTTTCCTCATAGGCATTTGGCGTAGCTCCAAAACACATCTATTCCAAGTAGGGTGTGTGAAAATTATGTTGTATCATAGTTATTCTATGTAAGTCCTCAACACAGGTTCTCAGCATAGGGGGCTACGTATTGGGATGCATGGGTAGGACTTGCGCTGGCCGCTTGATGCATAGGTGTTCCGCATAGGTCCCTTGAACTATATTTCTTTACTTCTTTTAAATTTATTTCATACTTTGAGATATCCAAAGTGATTCTTCAAAATCGTTTTCCTTCCTTTACTAAAAAAAGGAGTGTCAAAAAAATCCCCCCATCAGGATTGGATTTGATTGGAAAAGAGGGTCAAGTCCTGAGGCAAGATTATGGGGAAAATATTATGTAAAATTAATTCTAGACCACGTAGGTCTGTTGTGTAGCTATGTCGCGTAGGTCGGTGGTGTAGGTTGGTGGGGAAGGCTAGCAGTTCCTATAAATACCCCCATTCCTTTGACATTTTCTTGACCTACATTCTCAGATTTTTTCTCTCATTACATAGCTCATTCATTCATCTCTCTCATGTTGTGCTCTCACATATGTCCCTTTTAAAATTTCATGAGGTATACCCATTAGAGATATGGAGTTATGAAGAGTTACTTTATCGAAAGATCTATGCAGAAGGACTTTGTCGAAGGACCTGTGCTGGGTACTTTGTCGAAGGACCTACATGGGTGACCTCAATCAAGGAGCTGTGCAGAACTTTTCCTTTTACAAATTCTCAAATTCCTTTATGTTAAAATTTAATTTTTTTTAATTCAATATTCTAATTTAATTAGTAAAATTTGGTAATTCTCTTGTAGGAAATGGATTTCTTGATGACTTCAACTAAGGAAGCTAAGTTCACCAAACCGAAATGATGAAAATCATTAGACCAGACTATTATGACAGTATTGATAGTAACCTTACCAAGTTATTGAAATGATTGATTCTATATAAACATGAATATCCATGAATCCACTATTTACCTCTGTATGGGCATGATATTTTGAAAAATGACCATATTCCAGCTTATAAGAAATATTTTCTAAAGACCCGGTTTGTTCAACACCTCAACTATCATTGTATGAATATTACTGTGAAGGGTATGCCTGTTAATGAGGGAATAATACCTATTGGATGCATCCTTCATCATAGTGGCTATACTCCTGATATGAAGAATAATGTTTTAGAGTCCAGGCCACATTGCAATGATTCAACCTTTCATGATTAAAAAACAGATTAATCTAATGGATGGAAGGAAGAATAGGACCATCATTGTAGAGGAGGATTCAATCCTGAATGAATGTGGGTGTTTTGGGTATGCTGAACTTTAGTATAGTTTAGGGAAGATCTAATGGATGTTCACATTTATGAATTTGTCTAGATTGGACAAACTTATGTTTATAAAAATGACTTTATTTCTAAATTACTAAGCAGATGGAGTCCATAATCAAATTATTTCCACTTGATGCACGGTGAGGTTGGCATCAATCTATGGGATATCTACCAAAAATATGGGGCTCCTATTCTTGGAAAGATGTATGATGAATTCATTCCACCAATAAAAACATGGGGTGATACTAAGAGGATTCCAACATTGGCTCATAAACTATTCAAAATATCAAAGAAATTTCTGAAAGAAAAGAAAAATATTTTCACTAGGGATGATATTCATGAAAGGGTGTGGATAAAAGATTTTTTAAAACCAATGAAAGATAAGGGTCCTACTCACGGACATCCTACTATTTTCCCAACTACAAATAACTGGGGTGCGTCAGCAATGTATTGGCCCATATTGGAGAAAGGTGACTACAAACATTTTGTTACCAGTTAATTTTGAGATTGATGTAATGGTACGCTTAGCTGGCTTCCTTTCCATGTGGCTAAGCATTTATTTTCTTCCAATCCATGAGTTCAGTGGCGGTGTAAGACCAGAGAAGTTTTTATTGCAGCCAAGTTGGTAGAGAGGAAATATATTGGGTTGGATACCCCTATATTAGAAAGAATATTTTACATTATGTTGCATTTATACAATGGAAAGGCTCTATTTAGACTTACAAGACCATTATAAGTATTGTGGGGCTTGATTGCAGCTCATTTTTGTTCATATTCAGTGTTGAATTCAGTTAGAGTCCCCAATGGTCGATTTAATCCATTTTAACAGAATGTTTCTAGGATTTAACCTTTGAACCTGAATCTTGATGTAGTGCTTAGGGTACAAAATTCATTGGGAGAATTCATCCTCTATCCTTTTGGTAACCCACAAACTAGAACATTTTTTTATGATGGTAAGGAAGAAAATTATGAGCTTAGGTCCTATATGATGGAAATCAGGGATAGTTAACTATCAAATAGGATTGATGGTGAAATCATATATTAGTATTATATCCCTTAAAGGTTTTCTATCCAGTTCAATTGTCTTCAACACATATGTAAGGCATGATAATCACCCAATGGTAGCCCAAAAATTATGGATTCTGATGGCTTTAGAGACATCCAAAATGTCAATTATTCTACCTCCATTAGATGCATTAATTTTATTAGAGGATGGATATGATAAAGCTTGGATTTCTTCATACCCTCAGGGGGATTTAACAAAAGGAATACATTAGGTAGAGGCCACAACAATTTTTATTCATAGCAATCATTGTAAAAGGTATAAGGCTAAAGATGATGCAGAGCCTTCAGAAGATTCAAAACCTTCAAAACGTTCTCACAAAAAATACACTAAGAAGACCAAGGTCAGGGAGAAAACACCTCTATCACCAAGGTGATCTAGTCACCATCATCAAAAAGAGGTTACAATATCATCTGTTGATTCTTCTAAATAATAAGGGTGGTTTGAAAAGGACTTCCAATCATAGGGTGTTGAATTTTCTATATAGCCAACCATATCAAAGAATAATTATGTGCAGTATTTAGCGATCTAGTAATGGGAAAGCATGACTCATGAACTCGAGGATGCATGGGCATTTCTTCAATATTCCTTCAAATAATTAATGTGGGAAATATTAAATCACCATTTGATTATCACCCAAAAAGTAATCTGGTTGAAGTACAAGAGCATATCGTGGATCTATAGACCTTCATATATGAAACTGATGACCAAGTCCTTACCTCAAAATGAGTATTTGACATGATGGATTGAAGGATATGTGATGGGGTAATTGTTCACCCTGAAGAGGAATGGGAAATTTATGTTAATATTGAGAATATATTTTTATTTTCTTTTGTTTCAATTCTTCTATGTCATCTTCCATCATTAATCTCGATGAGATTACATTTTTCAGCTTGAAATTAAAGAAATAACATCAGGAAATGTGCATGATTCACCAAAATATGGACCTGTGGGTACCCTCATTGACACATTGGATGAAACCCCCTGGGTCTCCAAGACTTTCTCTAGGAGGGAAAATGATGATGGAGGTAATGACGATAGAAAATCTTAAGCCATTACCTAAGGTCTCTACTGCTAAGAGGAGTTGTATAATCTCTTCACTATCTTCTGAAAAGAAATGGAAGGAAGAATTGAGATTGATCCAAAGTGTACGTCAAAAAAGTGGGTATTTGTGCTTTAGTCTAATATTATGACTTTCTTGATACACCTTGGTGACCATGTTCATATTGTCATAGGATCTTCATCCCTTTCATCTCTTAAGGGATTAAAAATTGGTCCTTCTAGGGCTAATGAGGAAACTCACAGAGAAGTAAAAATTCTTACTGATGAATCTGTTACTATAACATATGAAGTGTCAAGGGATGTTAATGTAACTTGTCCTATTTCTACAGATAGATAAAAGGGTCATGGTAATAGTAGATTCATTTATTCTAGGTATCGCATGTTGTTTCTAACATTCTATTCTCCATAATATTTCAGATCTGTTGCATGTGACGAAGGATCATACAACAATTTACACTGATACTCTTGTTGCTCTATAAGGAAGGAGCAAGGATCCTGGGAAATTTTGAGGTAGGTACTAGTGCCAATCTTGATTCAACAAGGCCTGATGACATTGCACTTGTTGTAGATATGACTGAATAAAATGTTATTAGAGCAAATTTGGGAATTGATAAACAATTTTTGGATACCTCAAATAGTGAGGATGTTATAGAATACAACACCATGTACACTAAAATGAGTGATGTTATTAATCTAGAAATTGATAATACATGTTACATAAAGGATTTTGGGGATTTCAATGATTAAATGAAAGGATGTAAGTTCTCATTATTTCATTTTCCATACATAATTGTTCTTTTATCAGATATTTCATATCAAAGCCCAATTTATGCATCTTTTTCTACATAGAATGTTGTGAAGACCCTTCAATAATGGGGCATCCCACTCTATCCTACATCCATTGACATTGACGAGATACCAACTAAAAATAAAATAATGGGAGATACTCTCGATCCTATTATTATGGTGACTGGGAAATCTCAGTAGAATGCCCCTCCCCAAGAAGTACTTACTCAAACTACTGAAACAGAGAATACTTGGTAGGAATATACTCAAGAAACTAACATATTATTGGGTAAATTTCATTAATAGTCTTGATCGTTCTTTTATTTTTTCTAGACACTTAGAGATAAATATCATTTTAAATTACCATTTAGGATCATTGGCTCCCATGGTTAGGTCCAATGATGAAGCCCCTGTGTTGTCTCAACCAACAACGGAAGATGAAACACCTACTGCTTCAAAAGGAGTCAAGCCAAGCACCTCCTTGAGTGATCTGATTCCGGAATATGTTGCACTCCTTGGTAGTGATTACAATTCAGATTTAGAGATATAGTTTTCCCTCATTATTATGTGGAAGAAATCACGGAGAACCATTTAAGATATAATCTCTGAAAATCCTTTATATGAGCTTCCTTCATATTTTGGCTGACTTCCAACACTATTTAGTATACTGGGATTTTGTGGATTTGATTATCACCCAGTTTACAATGCAGTGAAAGAGATAATTTGCAGGAGGAAGCAAGAACAAAAACTACAAAAATATATTATAAATTCTAAACTACTCACCAATGTTAAGGGATTTTGATCTGCAGTATCTGAGACGGAAGCCAACCATAGAAAAAAGTTGATGGAATTCAATCAGAAAATTATGGAGACAATGAAAAAAATTAAGCATTTTCACCAAAAAAAGGATTCTATTCAAAATATAATTTATAAACTAAACCAATATTTTGGAGAATCCCAATTAGAAGGGGTAACTATCATTTCAGCTGCCAAAAATGCACTTTGTCAGGCTGAGGAGGCTGAAGCTGATCAAATGACTGAGCTTCAGAAAGCGGTTGATAGGGACCAAAAATCTATTCAACAAGTAAAGAGTCAAGCTGATTTTTTTAATATACGATAGAGAGAATCCATTATGTGAATGTACCTCCAATTTTTCCATATAAATGAAAAGGATTTTTTTATAGTCATATATACATCTTCATCATTGCTTTATTTCTGTAATTGCAATATCAAATCTGATTTTTACATTATGGCACCTTTATGTTAGATAATCATAATAACACTAATAGGGATGAGGTAAATTTAACTTATACCTCAGCCAAGGGGCTTAGTGAGAGTAGTTTTTCTTTTACTAGTTTCATATCGACAACCCTAAAAACATTGTATCTTTTGTGTCATTACTTAGATTTTTTTTCCTAAGCTTCATATGGAGAGGACTTAGCGGGTAAGACTTAGATTTTTCATAAGTTATCCTTTTCATGTTTTCAACCTAAAAAGGTATGTGCCTTTTATCTTTTAATTGATTGATATTTCCTAGAATACATAGAGTATAGATTTAGTGAGCGGAGACTTGAATTTTATCCACAATGCGTTTTGTAGGCTTTTAATCTGGTGAGTATTGTGCCCTTTTTAATGGAAATTTAAAGTCATGAATAACCTACTAATAATTGTAATGTTTAAGGTTGAATATCTTTGACCATAATCTTTATAAATTAGAACCCATACAAGGCTTGATGGGTTGGGAAGGTCCCGAAATTCAATCGATACTTCCAAGGGGAATATTGAGTCATGATTTTTATGGTCACCAAATCTAAAACTTGGAGTATGATAATATAGGAGGTCTCTTCAAATAATGAAGTTTTCTCTATTTTGAAAAAACCATTATGGGGGATTTATTATGTAGGGCTATCTAGGGAATATGATGCATAGCCAAATAGTGGCATCCTTTGGATGATAGGCTCACTACGCGAGAAAGTAATGCAAGGGCAATTGGGGAATGTACTGCATAGTCAGGTAAAGGAGTTCCCAAGAATTATAAAATTCTATTGTAGATATAAAAAAGGGGTTTAATATTTGGAAGTCTCAAGAAAACAGTGGGTGGACTTACCAAGGAATTATTTCTAAGAATAAAAAGGGTCCATCTTTTTTGACACATGCCATGAATGAGAAACAACTCCTACACAAATTGGATGTGTGAAGGAAGGTAAATTTGTTACAAATGGGATTTATGATATTTTTCTATGCAATTTAAAGTCATGCAACAAGGAAATTAAGGGTTTTTTATAATACTCTATGCAGTTTCAAGTCATGCAGCAAGGATATTAGGGGGAATTAATTAAACATCTTTAAGTCTAAAAAAATATTTATGAATCTGAAATTTCTTGGTATTTTTTCTAGAAATATACTACCATATTCAAGTATGGAAATTTATAATTATAAACTATGATTTAGGAATTTCAGGATCCAAAGAATGACATGGGAAAATGGATAAATTCATTAGAGGAAGTCTTTTCCAAGAACGAAGTTACCGCTATGTGACAAATCCATTATGGGGGTTGTATTATGTAGGTCCAGCTAGGGAATGTGCTGCATATCCAAATAATGGAATATTTTGGATGATAGGCCCATTATGTGAGTAACTTATACAAGTACAGCTAGGGGAACATGCCACATATTTAGGAAAAATAAATCTCATGTATTAGACATTCTATTTCTAAAAGCTGAAGAAGGTTTATGAAGATTCAAGATTTTCAAAGCACAGAGTTTGGTTTATAGAGAAATGTACCTGAACACAGAAAGTTTATTTCCAGTCATTATTTTTGAATAAATGGAGGAATATACTTTCTATGAAGGTCTTATCTGAACATAGGAAATATGGTTTCTTTAGTTTTTATATCATATGACTAAGACCAAAATATTATGGAAACAATGGATGAAATGTGGTCAAATGATCCAAGGTTATTTCAGTAAGCTTTGAACAAGTGAAGGGAAAAACATAAACCATAGCCTTGAAGACTTTCAGGTTAGGAGGAAGTATATGAGACAAATATGCAACGAATTACCACTTTACAATACATGTTCCTACATACTGTCATCAAATCTTTAAGGGAAAAAAGAGGTTTCTCCCAAGAACTAATTTACCATTGTTTGAAAAATATATTATGGGGGACATATTTTGTAGGTCCAACTGGGGAATATGATACATAGCCAAAGAGTATCATCTTTTGTATGATAGGCCCCTTATATGATAAACTTATGCAGGGCCACCTAGGGGAACGTACTGCATAGTCAAGAAAAAGATATATCAGGTATCAGACATCCTGTCACCAAAAGTTGAAGAAAGATCATGAATATCTGAATTTATTCAAGATCAGGAGTATGAAATGTTAAAGGGGTAATGTCCAATGCATAAAGGAAGTGTTTGGACCAATATTGGACATGATTTCGGAGTTCCTTACATAGATCTGACTCATATGTATAATGGGGACATATTTTGTTTCCTTTATTGGTTCTCTGAGGAGAGGGCCCAAAATAAAATATTCTATATAGATTTTGATCTTATACAGTATATGGGGAATTTTCTTTTATCACATGGATGAGACTAATATTTATGTCCTAGTTTTGACTAAGTATCTCAATGGGATGGGAATCAACCCACACATAGTTCTTGTAGGTCCATGTAGTTTATTTTCATGTAGTGAGGACTTGAAGTGATTCCAATGTGAACAGGAATATTGAAGCTGGACTAGGGGATATGACCTAAGTGTCACTACTTATCTTGTTGGGGAAAGAATTGATCCACACATAGTTATTGAAACATTCCCTATGTAGGTTTGATTCATACACATAGGGGATTAAGGGGATTTTTTTTTATTTTTGTCATAGATGGGCCCAAAATTGGAGATCTGGGTGTCTCTACACATCACATTAGAATGAGAATCAAGCCATACATAGTTCTTGTTAAGGTTAATCACAACAACTATGTTTTAATGTGATAAAGTTGGTTTTTTAGTTATGGATGGACCCTAGATTGGAGGTCTGGGTGTCACTATATATCTCATTGGAATGAGAATCAAGCCACACGTAGTTCTTGAAGATGGTATTACCTATATAGATCTGACTCATAAACGCAAGGACTAGGGATTTTTTTATTTTGTTGGGGATGGGACCAAAATTGGAGATATGAGTGTCTCTACATATCCCATTGGAATTAGAATAAATCCATACATAGTTCTAGAAGAACCATTCAATTTAACATCTTATAGAAAGGACATAAGTCACCTGATGTGAAAGAAACATTATGGTTGGACCAAAGGATAAGACCCAGGTGTCACTACATATCCTTTTAGGGGAAAGAATCCAGCCACACATTGTTCTCAGAAAGGGTTCCCTATGTAGATCTGATTCAAACATAGGGATAAATAGCAATCATATTCCAATAAGGAGTAACAATTATGTGAGTAATTCTTGTGCATAAAATATACTCATTTTTTTAAAGAACCCCAAGGAATTCCAATTTGTGGTATCTTAGGGGATTTTTTAATGTCAAATGAAGAAGATGTTAATTGTACAGTTTAAATTCATGTAGTAAGGACAAATGACCTCATTAAATTTAACGTCATGCAATAAGGACAAAGATGCTATGAATTTTAACATCATATAGCATGGATGCATATGGTTTCTATGCAGTTTAATGTCGTGCAACTAGGACATAACTCTGTGTGATTACAAAAATTATATCTTCAATAGTATTTCATTAGTTAGAGTTGTAATAAGTTCTCCATCCATTGAGATTAGGGAATAATCTCCATTATAGTAGACCTTATGTACGGAATAAGGTCCTTTCCATATTGACTCAAGCTTTGGAATCTTCTTTCATTGTATCATCGGAGTCCTAAGGACTAATACCTATTATCCTTGAAGAAATGAGAAGAGGAGAAATTTATGGTTAAAAGATCATGCTATTATATTATGATAGACTTCCAAGTGATGAAAGGTATGAAATATTTTTTCTTCTAATCATTATAGATAATCAAATTGCTTATGAGACTGTTTATGTGTAGATAATTGGTCACAAATGGAAACTCGGAGTGAAGGAAATTGAACTTCAATAAGAAGAACTACTTCTATCCTATACATTAAAGAATATAGGGTTGACCGTGTTGTAGTGTGAGTAGTAGTCTGATAAGCCTAAAAAGTGTTAAATATCGTATCATGCCACGATTTTGTATATTTATCCACCTTATTTTGGAGTATATTTTATAGGGTCTTTTTGAAAGCCTCTATCTATCCATTGGCCATTACATGGTAGTGAGATGAATGGTTGGATTTGATATTGTTCTCTTGATATAGCTACTTTACCTTAGAAAAATAGAAATTGGTACTGTTTTCTGTCAATATGGTATGAGGGACACCAAATCTAGTAATGGTATTAGTTTTGAAAAAACTGACAATGATTTTTGGCTCCAAATTCCTTGATAAGTATTGCCTCATCCCATTTGTAGAAGAAATTAGTATCAGTAAGAATAAACTTGAACTGCTTAGCCATAGATAGAGGATAGGGTCTTACTGCATCTATCCCCCCATATAGAAAATGTACAAGAGTATTTAGTTGTATGTAGGAACTCCAGGGGTTGATGAATGAAGTTTTCATGCATCTATAAGGGATGTCACTTCTTAGTAAAATATGTGCAATCTTATGTCATCGAAGGCCAAAAGTATCTTAGCCTTTAGATTTGATTTGAAATCATATTACGATACTAGTGAGGAATACAGGCTCCTGTATGTACTTATTTCATTATGGCCATAGTTTCATCCCCATAAATTCATCTAAGAATAATTCCATCGAAGACTCATCTATAAATGATCTTTTGGTGATATGTTCTATCATAAATAGTGAAATTAACTGCTCGTCACTGGATCTATTCTATTTTAATTATATCCAGTGGAAGTACCCCATTTTGTAGATATTTGATGATTGGTGTCATCCATCCCTTGGTATGACCATATGTCTTAAAAATGGGACCGATTTCATTTATCTTCTTGTTCTTATTTTGAAAAAAGGTGAAACTACTCACTGATGAGAAATGATAATGATTATTTCATCCCTATCTGAATCTTCCAAGGTTGTGGATGCATTTTCCAACCCATCAAATTGGGAATTTTATGACTTTGGGACATACGAAAATGTTTTCTCTGAGGTAAATTCTTCCATTAACCCTCAAACATAATCAAATAGGGGAATTAGTTCTTCTTTTCTAATGGCGTAATCCCGTTTGAGTTTTTTGATTGCCAATTTTGAATAACCTTTCACCTATGAGTAATCCACTGGTATTTGGAGTGCTAATTCTAAGACTTCAATGATATATTGATATTCTGCCTCATTGTTGGTACCACCTTCTAAGAACTGAAAGGAATATAGAAATACTACCTTCTTTAGAGAGATAACCACAATTCCTACCCCAACTTTGTTGAGTTTAGGGTTTTCCATTATCTTTCACATTGGACTTCTAGAATCACCTTCAAAGTACATTTCCCATATTCAGGGATTTTATTGAATAGAAAATATTTATTCATTAGGAAATTCACAATTCAAGGATTTAACTTCCATAGATGTGTGATCAGCAAGGAAGTCTGCAAGATCTTGGCCTTTTACTACTTTCTGAGGTACACAATGTGTATCAAACTATTGTAGAATAACCACCCACCGTGTTAGAAATCTTTTAAGTGTAGGATGAGTGATGATAAATATGATTGGGTTATTGGGAGATCCCAAGTAGACCTCATTAAAATAAAAATAGTGTCTCAATTTCTAAACTACAAATATTAATCTAAGAAGCTTCTATCAGTATCTGAATATCGAGTCTCTATGTCGAGCATGGTTTGAATGAGATAGTAAAGGATGTTTTAATTCCCAACACCATTATATTATGAAAGGAAGGTGCCTAGTGATCATTCCAAGGCCGTTATATAAATAATCAGCAGCTTTCCTTCAACTGGTGGCATCAATACTGGTGGTATCAAGAGGTATTTCTTGATGGTATCAAATGATTCTTGGAAGTAATTGGTCCATTAATATGTGACCCCCTACTTCATCAATTTGGTGAAGGGAAAAAACATCATTTCCAAATTAGATATAAATTGTAGGGTATAGGCCAAGTGTCCTTGAAGCCTTCTTAGATCTTTCATATTTTTTAGAGGTGAAATGTCAAGTATAGCCTTTTTTTTCTTGGGATCAACTTCGATGCCGCGATGGCGTACAACAAAACCAAGCAATTTTCTCAACGTTACCCCAAAATCACATTTCAAGGGGTTTATCTTCATATTATGTTGAAAAAGCTTGCTAAATATGGTCTCTAGATCAACCATGTGATTAGAATGCTGTTTGTAATTAACCACTAAATCATTCACATATCATTCAATGAATTTCTCCAATAAAGGTTTGAAAATGTGGTGCATTTCACATTGATATGTCGCATTGGAATTATTCAATCCAAAGGGCATTACTCGGTAGAAAAATATTACTTGATAGGATTTGAAATATGTAGACTCATCTTCTGGGGAAATCCATATTTAGTTATACCCAAAGTATACATCCATGAAGGTGAGTGCTTCATAGCCAGCTGTTGCATCAATAAAAATTTCTATGATTGGAACTGAAAAGTACTCTTTGGGACAATGCCGATTGAGATATATAAAATTAATAAAGACTATGATTTAACCATTATTATTTTTCACTAGGAAAATATCAGACTCCTATTTGGGATATTTCACCTCCTTGGTAAAATAAACTTTGATAAGATTGTCAACTTCAGCCTCAATTTTGGAGGCATGAGTTGGGTGTTTTCTTATTGCTACCTGTTTAAATCCCTAATTCTTTTCTGGAAAACCCAAATAATGTGTGGAAACATCAGGGTCAAGGCCTGACATTTCTATATAGTTACAAGAAAACACATCTCAATGTTGCTTTAGAAATGAAGTATACCCCTCTTTCTCTTCGAAAGTCATGGCCACACTAATGAGAGTGGGGAGTTGATCTTCTTCTATACCTAGATTTATTTCTTTGAGTTTATCAACAGTGGTAGAGACACCTTCCTCAAATTATAGAGGGGTGTCCCTATGGTCTTCTTTTTCTTCCTATTCCTCACGCGTCACTTATTATGTCTCTTCTTGAAGGGTAAGTGATGAAGAAAGTCATTCAGATCTAGGATAGGAGTCAATATTTGGATATCCTAAAGAAGACATAACCATGTTTGAACCTACTAATGATAACGGGTCTTTTTGGAACATTGAAGTAAAAAAGATGGGTTGGGAATCAAAATCCATATCATTCTCTATTAAAGAAACAACTTTTAGCCTAGATAATAAAGCATATACTTGCTGAAGTTTAGTAGATGGAATGAATACATCTTTAATTAGAATTTTATCACTATTTGGTAAATCAATAATTTCCCCTATGCTATCAAGATCAATTTCCACAACTGATATTTTGGAATCCACTGAACAAGTGCTTGGATTTGGGTCTACCCTTTCAATTTGATTGAATGGTAGTAGGTAATCTACACTGTGATACTTGAATGGATTTGATGTGATCTTTTCCAAACCATTCATAGCATTGATTATTTTTATATCTTTTGATAGAGACCATGTTCCATTTGGGTGATAGAACTCTACCTCAATATATTGATACTCACAAGTTTTGAATGGAGCCTTGTCACCATGAAATATCCCAATTTGACCATTGAAACAATACGCGAGACATTGGTGGTATGACAAACAAATGACCACATGTTGATGAAGAAAAGGCCATCCAAGAAGAATAATGAAAGTTGTATCCTACCGAAAAAACATGCTATCTAAATTAGATACAAGATCCCCAAACTAAGTTCTGAGTGAAATCATGATTAGTGGTTCTTGTTCATTCTTTTCATAACCTTGCAACATTAGAGTGGAGGGAGATAAGTCATATTCAGTGAGACCCAATCAAAAAAGTGTACAAATGATAATGAGGTTGAATCCTAATCCATTATCAATGAAGGCTCATAGGATGTGAACATTATTAACGTTGATAGATAAATACAAGGGCCTAATGTGTCCATGTAAAAAATAATCCTCATGTTGGTCTATGAAAGATATAAATTCATGTCATTCTCTAGGATCATTCTCTATACAGTATACCTCACTAGAAAAAACCTCGGTTTCAAACTCTTGAGGACTTGAAAAAGCCTCAATAAGTGCTTCTTGAAGATCCTTTGATAGATTTACAGCATCTAGGATTGATAACTTGTTTGGTACTAGGGCCAGTTGAATCAAAATGTTGTACTTCTAGTCCAAAGGTCTGCATTTTCCAGCATGAATATGCTATTTTCTAGGTTCCTTGTAAGTTGATGCTCCTTATGTAGATGGACCATGTGTCGGGGAAGAAGTTGGAAATACTTCTGCTTTTGGGGGATTAGGCTGACTAGGTTTATCCACCTACCGAGAAAGTGATAGTATAACCTCTAATTATTCTTCCATGATGATCATGTTCGGGCTAATCCTGTCATGTGTGGTAAAATTTCCATGTTCCATCTGAGCTTTTTGAAGGGCTCTCCCATGAGTTTCTACTGCATAAATGGTTTGAGAAGGGGTTTAATTAATGTAGTGTCTTCTAGCATATCCACTTCTTCCCCTATATCCTTGACCTTGATAAATTATTCCCCTAGTTTCCTAATCAAGTACAAGGAATTTAGGTTCATAGTCAGAATCATCATTTTCATAGGGGTCTGTTAAGTTTATAACATTAATGGTACTAAATATCAACTCCTCATCTGATGATGATTTTCCTAACATGTAGGTTCTTGTTATGATATTTGGCAGGGCAGTTCCCTTTCTTTTGAGATAGATGGAATGAAATTTTCCAAATTCAATGACAACTTTGTCCTTAACATGAGATCATATTCTTTTGACTGCTCTTTATCCATCTAACCATGTCTCTTCCTTGAGGATTGGCCTTCAAAGGACTGATCTTTTGATGAAGATGGATTGGTTATAGTGGGAGTTAAAGGATGCAGATTCGGTGGTTTCAACTATGTTTGTAGAATGTCATGGGTTCAATTTGTCCTTTTCCAAGCCATCCAATCATCAAACTTCTGCACTTTCATTCTTTTGAGTTTCTTCTATTATCCTTATTCATCTATATTGGTAACAGTGACACATGCTACATAGGATGATGAAATTTTTAGTTTCACCTATCTAGAGTCCACCATTTTTTCAGGAGATATTTGAAAATGAAATACTCTTGGATAGGGTTCCCCAAAATTTTATGGAAGGGACAGTAGTTTGTGAGGTCCTCATCTCCTTATTTATTCTATTTCTTGGGCCTTATCAACTTAACTAAGTTGTTTTCGAAAGATGAAATGAAGTAGCTGGGAACCTGGTCATTTTGAAAAGAATATACCTTGTTTTTTAGCTCCCCGAACTATCTCCACCTTTTATCTTTCTTATCATCTTGACATAGTGAAGCAGCCGGAGGTCGTCAGGGCCCTCAAAATTACATTCATTACTCCTACACTAGCACAATGGTGCAGGGTCGATCCATAGATAAGGTAGACGAGAATTCTAGGTTTTATTCAAGATAAACTCTACTGTTGTCAGCAGTGAAGCGAGTGTGCATTTTTTACTTTTTTTTTATTAAAATGAAGTTGAAACAGGATGAGGAAACAAGATTTTCTACAAAGGAGCTAAATTTACACTAAGTACTGTTAAACTAATAATTATATAAAACTATCACTAAGCAACAAAGACAATAAGCTAAGAAAAACTATTTTCTCGTGAATTCCAAACTTGATGGTTAAAAGGATAACTCTCCACTAAATTTAATTGAATCACTCCTTAGAAATTGGTTGATATATCTTCCTCGCCAGAAGAAACATCAAACGGAGGAATGAATTTTAGAGTTCGCCACTCTAAAGATCATCATCTGTTAAAAGTTTGAAAAAGAATATAGTTGAAATTAAACTCGCCGTGAACTCCAACTATCATGACATTAATGCATCAACATAAAAATTATCAAGTTCAATCTCTCCAATTGAACTTGAAACTATGAAATTTTTGCAGTAAGGTGTGAAAAATTTGACCTAACATCAGAGTTGACCTCGTCGATTAACTCTGATGTAAATCGAAGAGTAAGTGAAATGTTAAACAGATAAACCAACAAAGCTTAAAACTACCGAGATGGAAAATCAACTCAGGTTCATAATGAAATCTATCATTGAAAACAACCGAAAAAAGAGTAAAAGACTTAAAGAAATGAAGAAGAAAGACTCCCTAAATATTGCTCTGCCTTCAGGCTCCTTAGTCTCCAGTTTGACTCTATCATCTCTTGGGAGTTCTGCTCTCGAATTGTCTGACGTGGAATGTCGAATGAGAGTCCCCCAAAAAATATGCTGCTTGCTCCGTTTTATATATCAACTGTCAATTACTGCATTTCACCGCACGTCTTCCACAGACTTCAAGAGTTCTTCACCTACGCACTGCAAAATGTGCGTTTTTTCGCGACAAGCACATCGTGCTAATTTTTCCCTCTTAACTGACTCCCACTGAGTTAGTTGGTTGAACCTGGACGCGTTTAAGTCCCTTGAATGAACCTACAAAATAAAATAGAAAAGGAAAATAAATAAATGAGATGTAAAGAAAAATAATTATTTTTAAAGTAAATTGTTATATTACTCGTCACAAATTATCTTTAGTTAATTGATAATTACTTACTTAATAAAACTAAAGTAAAACATAAGCTATTAAAAAGTAATTAATTTAACCAAGATAATAAAATAATTACTAAATTATTATTTTTAACTAATTTATTAAAAATTACACTATAAATAAATAAATAATTAACTTAATATTTAAGATTATATTAATTATTTAATTCTTACTATTAAAGAAATTAAGTTGTTAAAATAATCTATTATTTAGTTAATTTTAATTAAGAATTTAAAATTAATACTTAAGTTCTAAATATATTTTAGTTAATAAGTATATTTTATAGTTTATTTATAATTATTATTAATTATAAAATTATTCTATTAAAATTAAATTAATTTATTATTTACATTTATTATTAATTTCAGTTTTATAATTTAATTTATAATTTTTCTATTTAATATTATATTAGTTTAAAATTTTAATAATTAATCTACATTAATTAGACTTTGTAATTAACTTTAATATAAAGTTATCTTTACTTTTTTGCTTTTACTTTCTTTTTCTAAAGTTAAAGTTTGCTTTTTTTTATTTCTTTATATTTTATATTATGTTATAATTATTATTTTTACATTAATTTTATTATTATTATATATATATTTTCTTTTTCTTTTTTCTTTTTGTTGTGTTATCTCCTTCCTCCCAACCCCACGGTGCACATGGCAGGAGGTTTTGGGTTGCTTCTCCAAACACAGCAGTGCGCACAGTAGGTGCAGCGCCCTCTTCCCACATGGTGTGGCTTCAACAACAAAAACCTACTGCATCATGCTCCTCCTCAGCAGTAGTTCAGATGGCCTGCGGACCTCTTCTTCAGCAAGAAACAACAAGGGTTGCAGCGGACAGAACCACGGTGGTCTCCTCCTGCTCACAGCGGACCTCCCTGCTTCAGCAAAGCGGTGGAGCATCCCCTTGGCTCCAGCGCAGTGAACCTCCTTCAGCAACACCGGTGGACAGCAGCAGCTTCGCATGAGCTTGGCTCTAGCGCGGCGGCGGACAACAACGGCAACAACAGACAACAGTAGCGGTGGACCTCCGTTGATCTGTTTTGCGGCCTAACTCCATCCTTCGAACAGGGCAGCAGCGGCGGTTCCTTGCAACGACTCTGGTGCATCTCGGTTCGACTCCGCCACAACCTCAGGTGGCTTCGGGTTGCAGCTGGAAGCCGGTTCTTGAGGCTTGAAAGAAACTTTCGTAGTGGTGAAGAAAGGTTTGTGAAGTGAAGATAGAGGCGAAGCAGGGGAAAGGTCACTGGTTATCGGTGAGAATGAGAGAAGAACTGCAGCGGTGAAGTTGATATATCAGTGAGGATTGTGTGGCAGTGAGGAAAAGAGTGTATTGGTGAGGGAGGAAATAAATGGAATAAAGGGTTGTAACGGTAGGTGAGATATCAGTGAGGTTGAGCGGAGGGTATCAGTGAGGTTGGTGTATTGGTGGAAAAAAGCTCACTGATAGAAATAAAAATAAGGGGAGGTCGCCGATACAGCAAAACAAAACCTCACTGTTGCAATAAATCAATGCGTCACTATTACAATAAAAAGAAAAGGTTACCCGCTATGGAGAAATAAACAGGGGCAACACGCGAGGTCACCAGTATAATAATAACGGTGACCCTGCTAAATAAAACTTACAAAATAAGACTTAAATTATTTTTAACAAGGTTTGAAATTAAATAATTACAAAAATAAACACCATTAATTTTTTTAAAACAGAATTTTTATTAAACTTTAAACATTAAAATAATTAATTGACAACACTTAATTTATTAACTGAATAATTATTAAACTAAATTAATAAAATACTTAAATTAAAATAACTATATAAATTAATTAAAGGATACCGGCAAATAAAAATAAAAATCCTCTGTGACCCAATAAATCACCGCAAGAACACGTCTACATCACCGATAGACCCAAAAAATTATAAAATGAATTAAAAATTAATCTTCATACATAAAATAAAATAATTAATATTTAAAAACTATTAATTAATTTATTTATTAACTAATTGAATACATAAAATTAATAAGCGATCTATTAAACTTTAATTTTAATCACAAATTACTTACTTGAATGGTTGGCAGGACATCTAAACAAATTAATTAATATAGTTAACCTATTTTAATGTAACTTAATTAAAAGATAAATTATTAAAATAAATTCTAACCTAATTAAATATAATTACAACGATTAAATAATTGTTTAAAATAAATAATAATTAATTAGAAAGTCAAGAAGATTAACCGACCTAAATACTCACCGTTACTAAATTAAAATAAAAGGCTCATCGGTATAAATTAATTAAAAGTTACCGTAATACTTAAATAAGAGCTACTGGTAGGAAATAATAACGGTGACAAAGGTCACCAGTACATCTAAAAACTAGTTACCGCTAGAGAAAAAGGGATGCAGGTCACTGTTAGGTAGTATCGGTAACCTGGCTACCGCCAGTATGAGCAAAGGTAACCTTGCTAACGGTAGCTTAGCTACCGGTAGCCTGACAAGTAGTATCTAAGTTTCTAGAAGTGTAAACTTTAAAATTAAAATTAATTTAATTAGAAAACTCAAAAATTATTAAAAATGATATATATAAATAAAATAAACAAATAAAAATTAGGTAAACAAATTAAAAATTAATTATATTAAAAACAAAGAAATAATAAATCAATTATTTTATAGTCCATAATTACATAAATTGTTATAAAAATGAATATTTGGAAAATTTAATTATAAAAATACAAAAGTGAATATATTAGATAAAAAGTGTAAAAACAATTAAATAAATCATTAGAAATTAATAAAAAAGATGTGGCAAACTGTGTAAAAATAAGACCACATCACATAACAGTCATTACTACTGATTCATGAGAGGTGGAGCCCTACGGTATGATAAAGGAATTGAAGTAGAAGAAGGTACAGGTGATTGCTTGAGTGTAACTTCAAAAGCCTTTTATATTCCTATTTTCCTTCTCAGAGCTAATGAGATTACTAAATATTTGGCTCTAGTATCTATTATGAAGTTTTCCAATTATTGAGAAATCGAGGCCAAATCCTGAAACCCTACTATATATTTCATAGGGATTAAAGGTGTGCACAACTCATCTTAGATATTTTCATCACAAATGGGAATCAATTCTCTTTGGAGGGAGAGGTATATTCAAAGAGTATGTTAATCCTTTCCACTGAGCAATGAAATCAAAAACTATTTTGTTATATATTTGTTTGAAATTTTTAATATTGAAGACTTTTGTCTTCTATAGAATTGATTTGATTTGGAAAAGGAATTTATGACGAAGGTTATCCCATTTAGTAATCGATCTATAGTGAAAACTTGTGTACCAGACAAAGGCTTGACCCTATAGTGATTGAACTAAACATCTTAGATTTACCGCTTCTTATTGTTGAGGGTTACCCATCATATGATCATGGTGAGAAATGAAATACATCCAGTGCTGATCTGGATATCCTAAACCATTAGCGATTAGAAATGTGGTATTCATAATGTTTTGTTGGGGAGGAATGGGATCTACCCATTCGGGGTAATCTTTCTTTTCTAATTGTATCAGTGCATTCCATCCTTCCATATCTTCTAATCGAGTCGTTTATGACTCAATGGTATTTATAACAATTTGAGGAATATCTGGCTAAGCTGGGACCTATATATGTATAGAAGATGGAACTTGTATTGATGCAGAAACTGGTAAGACCACCGGTGGTTGTCCGACTGGTATTTGTATTGGATAACCCATGGGTATGGGTCTATAAGGATGTGCATGACCCTATTATGGATGTGTACCCAATAGAGGGAACTAATTATCCATATGATTAGTTGAAACAAACCCTCTTTGCTGATTAGATCCTACTAGAAGCGCAAGATGAGGATCTACTTGTGGAGCATGTTTGGCTGGAATACTGCTTCAGAGTAACTCTGCATTGAGTATTCTCAACTCCGTAATTTCATCCTCTTATTGGGAAAATCTTTCTTCAAGATAAAGAGATTGAACTTCTCCAAGGGGAATGTGAGACATAATTTGACCTTTTTTTCTCCCTGGTAGGTGCATTTCAAAAATGTTGAAGTGGATTATTTTAGGGGATGCCTGGATTCTAAGAAGCCTCTAATTTTTGGTACACACACCACCTTCATTTACTTCAGTATGAACCATATCAAGAACAATAACTTACTCTTATAATTCCTATGAACTAGAATCATTTTATGGAGGATCTTTCATAATGGAATTAATGACATTCCCCAACGCATAATGAATGTATGACATTCTATCAATATAATTATGATATCATCTTCTTCTTCATCCTCCATAAGGCTTTGTTATCCTATTTTTTTGGTTCCCCAGGAACTTTTTTATGGATAGTAATTTGAAGGGAATCCTTGGATAATTCAGTTGTGTGTTTACTTTGTGCCTTTTTCCCTAATCAGGAGGAAAATGACCCCCACTAATAAGGGGATTGTGGATATAAAATCCCCCAGCCCTATAGGATGGGGTGGTTTCTCAACTTATATGGAAGATATTAGTGCAGCTGCTCTTCTAATTTTACAAATTTGGGTTTAAATGTTGGCTGAGTGCATTATCCAGCACTAACTTAAATCGCTTATTTCAAAATACCATTGCAATATTTCAGACATTTTTATGATCTAATGGATTAAATCCTCTAAATTGGAATCATTCTTGATGTTTTTAGATGATTGATGTAGAATCATCTCAATATATTGCTCTCTTTGGGCCCGAATTTGTTGAAAACTGATCAAGGCCTATTCTTGTAGAGCATCTCTTCGATCATGAACATAATTTATTTCTTGTAGATATCCTGGGGAAATAACATTGAATGAGATCACTTTCGAAGTGATTTTATAATTTTGGAGTGTAGTAAAATAAAATTCTCTATGTCCACCCCATCCTCTGATATAAACTCTAGATGGGGTTTCCATGATCAATTGTCACATCCTATTTAATGCATTAAGGCACGCGTGATGAAGGGCCTCCTGTTACTTCTCAATATTTGGGTGCCGGTAAACCTGGAGAGAAGCCAAATCAATTTGATGTTGCAACCCTTCTATTACTTTGACATGACTTTGATATTAATTATATGGTAACACTTTGGCTTTCATATGATGAAGTGTATTCCATATGTTGAGGTAGATATCATGAATACAATCTTCTTCCAACATCTATGGAATGTTGTATTGAGAGGTTTTCAAAGGCTAGAACATGATGGGTATTTTACCCTTAGCTAGTTGTTTTCTCATATTCAACATGTAATATTCATCTTTTACTAGAGTTATCTCAATTTTGTGTGACCAGAGTGGACGCTTCTTGATTGCTTGATCTCAAGTAATGGAATCAGTTGTCATTTACTCTACTATATTAGAAGGAAAATGACCCAAGGGAGGTTCTGAGAATGACTGTCTCCTTGGGTTTTCTTCTGGATGAGAAAGTATTTTACCTACCAGTAACAAAGCATCATACATGACTGGCCTTATATTTGAAAGTGCCTCAAGATATGAGGGCTTTTTCATCACTATATTGTTAATTGGAGAATTTTATTGACAATGTGAAACACTACTACATAGAGATCTTTCGTAGAAATTTCATCATGGGGAGGACCACCACAATTGATTACACCAAGAGATAAATCTTTTAGCTCCTTGGTCTTCTAACCACATGGAGGGTTTCCATGGCTATTATCAATAGATTGGTTCTCAAGATTGACTAAATTGTCATGAAGAAATTCTTCATGATGAAGTGTCTGATAAGGAACTTCAGAATTACTACCACTACTCCCATAATTTGGAAATGAGAGGGTAAGATCTGGAGCTACAATAGATAAATGTATGTGGGCTTCAAGAAATCCAGTATTAAGAGGAGCTATATCATAGAACAAATCTTGATTATCCAACTATCCTTGGTTATAATTTTTCTTAGATTCTCTCTTACATGTATTTGGGGCCACTTTTTGAAAAAAAAATGTTTATCATGAGTAGGTGTATGTGACTGATTTATAGTGGCTATTAGGACAAACCAATTATTTTTAATTGGAATGAGTGTATGTTCCCGATCCAGTTGTTCATATGATATGGGGGAGTATTCCTTATAACCCTCATGTAATGGAACATAGGTGAATATTTGATTCGGGATGTCATGCTGGTGAGTCATCCCAGGTATGGGAATAGAATTATGTGTTCATCCCTCTGGTACTACTGATGTTTCTGTTATGATACTCTAGAAATCTTCCAGGATATGGGTAGGAATGTGTGTCTACCCATTCACCATTTCGAAAATGTGTTTGGTGACTTCAGCGACCGAAACGGGAATATATATCCATTCTCTATCTAGAGTAGGTATATGTACCTTCTCCTGTCCTCCCTTTACTATTAGTGGATACTGATAGTACTTGTGCATGGGGAAATGGATTTTAGTCTGCCCCAGGTTTTTCATCAGATATTTCTGACTGAATTCTCCAGGTACTATCAAACGTGATGGTCAGAAGGCTTGATGGGTGCTAGTATGTGTATGTGCCTACTGGATAATTGCTTCCACATTTGGTTGGTGGGTTTCATTAAATGCAGTCAGACGAGTCTGCTGACTAGATGATAGATTAGGAGCAGGTGTATATTCTTGGTCATGGCACTCCACTAGATTTGAACGATAGGACTGGTTGGGCACCACCAGATGAGTTTGCTGGCTGGAATAGTTAAGGCAGACAGGTGTATGTGCTCGTTCACTGTTTTCCACCAAACATGGTTGATGGACTTCCCAGGAGGGGGAAAAGGTAGAAACCTACTCTCTATTGGCCAGATGTTGTCCCCAATGGTTTGTCTCATGTTCCTGTGTCTAAGGGACCTGGGAAGGATAGCCAAAGATAATTCCCTCATCATGTTTATGGTTTGTTTTTTCATGAGATTGGAAATGGTGATTATTGGAAGGATACTTTGGGAAGGATCCCTATGTCTTATGGATGAATACATGGGTGGACTCTTGGTCGACCTCCCTGGAATAAGGTAGTGATTGATGATTGTGTTGTTGGGATAAACTCCTGAAATGGTTGAATATGGTGGTTGGAACCGTCTGCTTCTGGACCACCAGTCATCATTGACCGGATGACCATGGGTTATTATTGATTTGGAGGGCCTATTGGGAAGCCTCCAAGGTCAAGATAGTACCATGTTGATGGTACTCTAGGACCAATGCATTGGATACCCATTGTTGAAGATGCTGATTTGGTGATGACGTCTTTCGAGTAGAGAAGGATCCAACTTGACTAGCAATTAAGGAATTCAAGGGTGAAAACTTGAAGGAATCCATTTTTTAATGAAGAGAGTTCCCTGAAATAAAGTACCTGTATATATGAAAAATTCAAACAGTGAACTCCATTAAAGTAGAAACTTTTAGACTAACACATGTGCGATTGATTCCTTTGTCTGGCCCTCTTTTATCAATTGATAGGGGCCTAAAAAATGGGAAAAACTATCATCTTGGTTAAGGATCCATTTCAGGTTCACCATTTTTTTGTTCCCCCTTGAATTTTTGTTTTTATTAGGAATCACTTCTTCTGGACGGTTTCCATTTGATTTATTTATGGAACCATAAACGCCCAATGGTTTTTTATCCAAAGGGTCTTTCTTTAAAAATTCAGGTGTTCATTAGGTTTATTGACCTACGATACTTAAGAACCCACATTGGTCGAGAGGATGGGATGTTGGGCTCATCACACCCTTTTGGGAGGAATTATTACCTACTCTTGGACACTCATATAGATTTAAGATATTTTCATGAATCCTTATTACTTTACCAAACATAATTTAGGTTTCCCTTGAAATTTGAATTCAATTATTAGCATGTGTGGAATTCTGAATCATCCTTATGTATTCGAGGTTCTTCATCAATAGAGATGTCTATATGTATTCAAGGTTCTCCATAAATGGAAACCTCTCATATAATACTTAGAGATTCTTTATCCATTATTATGATGATACTGGGTTTTAAGCCACTCCGTGGGGAACTATGGAATTTATCATCCCCAAGGGAGACCAAAGTTTGTTTTGATATTGGGATCATACCCATAAATGGGATACCAATGTTTCTTCATGAAATGAATCGTAACCCTCATAGTTCAATCCATCTTAATGGGACACATCATACCTTGTAGGTTCATGTGATAAGGACTTAACTGTATAGTTTAATGTCATGTGGTAAGGACATCTAAGAGAAAGGTTCCCAATCAAAGCTTGTTGTGGAACATATGCCTAAGAAGCCCAAGGAACCTGGAAAAGATATGGGTTTTCAAGTTATATTAGACCCTGATGAGAATGTGGCCCAGAAATAATAGGGTCAATTTGGAGTGTTGGGTTTGAACCTCAAAGCGGTTTTCTACGTATCCAACTTGAATGGGAATCAAAGCCCACACAGTTCGGTAAGTCTCGTAGGGGAGTATGGCCCTTTGAGAGAAATAGGTTGGGTCTTACTTCTAAAGGGGATCCCATTGCAATAGGGTCCATGAGAGATTTCTTAACTCATGGAGATTCAAGGGGGACTTAATTCAGTGCCTATTCCAAAATAGGATGCCCGAACGTAAGGGAATTGGGGTTAGAATCCTGAGGGGGGAGTCCATTGAGATTGGGCCATGGGTGAAGGCTTCCTAAAAATCCAAATTATGATGGGAATTGGAGTTCTCATAGTTGAAAACCATGAGGTGGATTATGTAGATTTTGTGATCATCAGAAATATCTAATCTCACATGATTCATGATCAGTGTAATAAACAAGAGGATGTGAAAGATTCAATAAACCACACACCTTCTCCTCTGTTGATGGATGTGGCTGGGCCTACGATGAAATAAGTCAGGGAGATGGTGGATGAGGGTATTGAGAAATGAACCTTTCAATGTAGAATGAAAGTGAAGGTCATCAGGTCTAGAACAAAAGGCTAGAGGATTACTCTATGAGGGACTCCTTGGAATTGGTCTTGTAGTGGAAGGAAGATATCCTTCCCTTTGTCAAAAGGAAATACAAGGGTGAACTTTACCTTCCCTACTAGGGACCCAAGGTTCTGAGTCTTTGAGACGAGAAGGGGGGGGGACATGACCCAAACCCTAATACTCCAAATTAAGAACTTCTTAACACTATCTCTAGGGTAATGTTCCATGTGAATGAGGATATACAGACCTACAGACACCCCAAGGATCCTGACTCCCTTATAACACAAATGTGGGAAACCTCTAACTATAGAAATAAAAACTCAAATAATAGACATGTTAATGTGTCTTTCACAAAGGTTTGGTAAGTTATGAGGTTTTGGTGGAGGTTTCAACTTGGACATTTTTAGACAAGGGATCCATGAAAGGAGAATCCCTACCATGAGTGGATTTGAATAGGGATTAATAGGTTTCTCATATAGGGATTGGGCATAGATACCCGGTGTAGGTACCCATCATAGGTGTTCCATGTAGGTATGCCGTGTAGGTATTTCATATAGATATACCACATAGGTATACCATGTAGATATGCTGTGTAGGTCCTAGGAGGAACTAAAAAAATTCTTAGCACAAGAAGGATAGGATCGTGAAGGATTGATATGCCTTGGGAAATGGACTAGGGACAACAAAACTTGGGTGATGTTTTCTCTTAAGTACCCTGGGAATCCCTTGATGTCCTTGGAAGTATCCCACATAGGTCCTTGCTTTAAGTAAGGGACCTTGAGTAGATGAATTCTCCTAATAGAAGGAGGTTCCTTGATCAGATTTTTTGTATTAAAAACATTGAAAGGATCATAATCTTACTTATCCCATCCAATTATCTATTTTATCGTGTTTTAGAGAGATACCGAAGAAAATTTGGGGGACATGGGAAAATGATATATGTAATGGGAGCATCATGATTTCTTACAACTTTTTTCAGTTAGTAAAATGGGGAGCCCAGGGGTCCTATTTATAAGCAAGGAGGGGGGATGGTCAAAAAGTGGTTGTCCGTGTAGGTATTAGGCATAGCTCAATAGCATAACTCTTCCACATAGGGGTGCAGAAATTATGCTAACGCATAGGTCTTCCACATAGGTCCTCATCGTCGGTCCTCAACATAGGGGGATACGCATTGGGAAGAAAGTGCAGGACTTGCACCATCTATTTGATGCATGGGTGTTCCGTGTAGGTCCCTTGAACTATATTTCTTTACTTTAAATTTCTTTGATACTTTAAGGTATCCAAAGTGCTTCTTCATAATCACTTTTAATTCCTTTAATAAAAAAGGTGTGTCAATAGAAATTTATTTCCCAAACAAAATATTCTATGGAGGTGTTGAAACAATTTCAAATTGATGATTAAAAGTTAATTTATACTGTGGAAGAGACCTGAATGAAATTATCTAAATTTTGTGAATGTGAGAAAGTGGATGTGACACTCTATATGAAAATTATTAGTAACCTACAATGATTGACATCCAATTGTATAGAAATTGTGTTTTCCTCATGTTAAGAAGAAAGGTATTAGTGTTTTCCTATGGAAATTCACATAAAATCTATGATACAAATACTTTGATATATCAATAAAATAGTAGACTATGGGTTTTATTATTATAAAAATTCACAGCATCAATTGTTAGGTTGTCTACATTGATTCTGATTGATCTAGTTTGGTGGATGACTAGAAATATACATCAATACACGTGTTAGACATTAGAATATTTTATATCTCTTAGAAAAGTTAGAAGTCAAACTAAATTTCTTTAAGCGTTATAGATGCAAAATATTTGGCGGAAACTCAAGCTTGTACTCAATTGATATAAATGTAGGAAAAGCATAAAGAAATTATTATTGATGAAAAATATTCAATTTAAATTATGTGACAAATCTATTTCTATAAAAATTAGTAAAAATCCTCTTCAACACATTTGGTTGAAGCACATTTAAACAAAGTACTATTTCTTAAAGGCGAAGGTGGATAAAAATTTGTTATAATGGAATATATATCAACACAAGATCAATTTGTGGATATCATTAAAAAATATTTCACAAAATATGATTTCAAACATAATCAATTAGATATTGGAGTCTAACCAAATATATATATTTATATGAACTTAGATATGGGACCCCCACTTTCCCATATGAATTGCTTCAATAGAAAGGTAAATTTTCTTCCCTCATCTCATGTTATGTGTTTCTAACTCTCCTCAATATATATTCAAGGAATTAATATTTGGGTCTATTAGTGAAGGGGGAAATATATGTTTGACATATGGGGAAAATAATTAATCTTGAGAGAGAGTTATTTTCTTGAAAATATAGGGGTTGAAGGCATGTGAAGAAGGTGAAATACTTTAAAATCAGTAATGTGTTATCATATGAAAATTATTTTATTTACTCTTATTTATCACATCGAGCATTTTCTCATGTGAGATTAAATTTTATTATTGATCAATAATTGATGAAATATTTAAAGTAAAATGACTAATATGTTGTTCTGGTGTGTTTTATGAAATGACATAAGTGAAGTGGTTATTTTATTTTGTTTGAAATTTTCAACAAACACAAAGGGGGATATTGTTGTTGAAAACCTCTTTAGAGGTTTGTGCATGTTTTTTTTGAAAAGTTGAACAAGGGTGTTCAAGTGGTGATTGGAAGATTTTTATGGATTTGTGATAATTCATCCCCACTGAAGAATGCTTGGAATCCATTGAAGAAGAGTTATATTTGGAATATATACTCCATTCCATCGATCCTTCTCCATTCCAAAGAATATGTAATCTTTGACAAGTCTAAACCATAGTGTAGCTAGATAAATTATAGAGGAGATGATATAAGGTTAATTAACGTGTTTTATACACCATATAATCAGTGGTTATGCTACAATTTTGGTTGGAAGGTTTGAAATATATGGTCAAGCCCACTCAAGGACAACACCCAAGTATCCTCCAGACAAGACAGTGGCCAAGACCAGGTGTGACATGGTTGAGTGGGCCGGAAATGGGTATGTACATGTAATCACCCACATGTGAAGGAATATGTCCATTTTATGGAGACCAAGGTGTAGGTAAATTAGTGATATGTGGTTATATCCTCTCACATACACTCAAAATGGGAAGCTTCAGGTGAGCATTGGTACCAGTCAAGCTTGGATGAGCTTTTGAGAGACATCCAAACTTATAGAGTGCTGGATTTAAAAGGAAAAGTTTAATGTGGAACTCATAGTTGTATAACCAAAATATACTAAATTGAACCATTATTTACGACCCCTTCAGGAGTTTTGATAAGTTTTTGTGCCATTGGAAAATTCAATGTGTCAATATTATGGATCAATGGATATGCCACAATCCTTTATGTAAGATAAAAAATCCACATCATAACTACACCTTGTATTTTAGAGGGTCTAGATTTTATAAAATCAAAAATATCAGGGATATTTAATTCCTTATGAGTCTACACTGTATTAGAAGTGGCTTTGCTACAACATGTTTATTTAATCAATGAGTTAGAAGAAGATCATGTAGTATACTGTGGTGTAATGGGAGTGTAAATGTGAAAGTCTTGTGTATATGGTCAACTATAGGTGCCCACAACATAGTGTTCTAGATTTAAAAATAGTGAAGGTTAAATATCTATAGTATATGAAAAAAAGGATAATTCTACCCTGTTGATCACCAGACCACACTATAGTGAGGTACTTTTAGTTAGCTTGCAGTTTTATCCAGAAACTGAAAAATAGAGTTATTTCTTGGATCTCCAGGTGTCTAATTCATATTTAATGGAACATTATGGTCCCATTAATCATATGATACACTTGAAAAAATCCATGAAACTAGATATTAAATCATAACCATTGGACTAAAATGGAAAGGGAGGTGAGTCTCCAAAAAGGTGGAGAGATTTGATATTGAAAAAAGAGACTTTTTCTGGAGGAGGTAGAGAAAGAAAGAATGAGGAATTTCTTGGAGTAGAATATCATAGTAACATCATCATAGGGTGTAGAAGAGACACACCATGTTAGGTGTATTATCAAAATTTTAATCCAATGAAGAAGATTAAGGAGGTGACAAAGGGAATAATAAGTTAGTCTCTTTGTTGAAGGGAAATGAGATTTCTTATCTTATTTGAACAGTGCGTTTTGTGTGCTAGTGAGACTGATCTATCATGTAAACCAAACTAAGAAGTTTTATATATTATTTTGGTTCATCAATATATCATCGATCAAATGCTCCTTGGACTCACCTAGTTAGGGTGAACTAAGTAAAATTTTATATTTTCAATTCATTATTTTCATCACTTTTTAAGAGAAAGCAAGGGGGATACGAAAGAAACAATGTGTTCATCACTTCGTTGAGAAGTTTTTAGATTTATCTTCTTTTTTAAACAATAATTTAGAATGTTTAGTGACACTAATCCATTATTTAAACCAAAATATTCAATACTCTCTATTATTTTGGTGTATCAACACATCATAAATCATATAATACTTAGACTGTCCTAATTAGGGATAAGCAAGAAAAAATATCTATGTTACTTTTATAACTTTTCAAGAGAAATTAAAAGAGAGAAAAAGTGTGTTCCTTGCTTCAAGAGAACAAGATCATAATTAAGGGATTCCTAGGTTAAAATATATGCTACCTTGATTCGCCTCTAGTGTAATTCCATTGATAGGATACTAATGAAAATATTCTCTTGAATTATTCTATAATTAACCTCTTCAATATCATGCTAATATATATACCTTAACAAATTCCAAGAATTATCTTGGATATATCCCAAAGGATCTTGATCCCAATAATGTTTTCTACTTCACTTAAGTATTTCAAGGAGAATAATGTGTTTCGTCACATCTTAATGGACTATAATAATGGCATATCATTATTAATAAGTAAAATGTCACCAATATATAATATAAGTAAATTTATTTCACTCCCACTGAACTATTTTCACACACAAGGATAGAATTTGTTATCTATGAAACCAAATTCTTTTATAGATTCATCAAAAAAATTTCCATAACAATGATGCTTTCTTAGTATATAAATGTATCTTTAAAACTTGAGTAACTTAATAGAATCATTTAGAGTTTTAGGTTCTAGGTGCACTGGAACCATCCTTTAATGGTATAACCAACTATACTTTTAGTCTTAATTTAATTATTATCATTGTTTCACATGATCAAAATGTCATGTCCAATGAAAACCATAGATTACTTGACTTGATTAAAATTTTATAACCACAAGAGGAGGATCCTCACATATAATTTATAAACAATTTATGAGAATATATATAATTACCTCAACTTGTAATTCAACTTTTTCTGATTATCTGGTTAACTATATATCATTATACCATAATTTTTCTATAGAATCCAAGTGAATAATCCCTCTAACGGTGATCCAAACATGCACCACAATCTGTGAACATCATCTTATAGTCATCGGGTGATCGCAGCTATATTCTTCTCAAAACGGGAAGAAATCTTGATTTTATCTCAAAGTATTAAGAGAGGAGGAAGAGATAGATAATTCTAGATATCTTGATATATGTATATCTGTTATACATGCCAAAATTTTGTTATAGAAATTGCTATAATTTGATATTTATTATGGAAGGTTTATGGTTAGAAAATCACACACAATCCCCTTACCATATTTAATATTTTTATTTGAACCCATGTCCATTAATAATGATAATATTATTATTAACCACTTAACATGTGAAATGTATTAAGAATATAAATAAATATTACTTATACAATTTTAAATTAGACCATTAATCTCGGCCCACTTTCCCCCATCGGCATTTACTCATCCTTAAATAATTACTATTTAATAAATAAATGTTACAAAATTATTCTATGATAAATATAATAAATATTATATTCATTAAACTTGGAAATATTTATTATTAAAACTTAACACACTTATTATTTCTAATTTATTATGATTAAATTATGGAAATACAAGAAACAAAATAAATATTTTTTATTATAACTTATAAAATTCATTACTTTAATTTGTCTGAGATTGTGTATACCCTTAGTGTGTAACCCTCTAGGCCTCTTTCTCAGTAGTACTTACAATAACCTCCAAAAATTCTAGGTAAGTTTCTAGAAACATGCCAGGGATCCCATAGAAATATAATTTAATGTTGAAAAGACATTCAACCTCCCATGAACACTTACCATGTAATATAATCCCTTTACCTGGATATCTATAATCAATAAAGTTTCATTATGGTTCCATCAACCTATATGGTTGATGCCTCTTTATTTTAATTTCTAGAAATGAACTATCCCACCGAACACTATGGACATGGATTTATGTAATCAGTTCTATTATTATCAAAGGGAATGAGATATCAACTTCCATCAAGGGAAAAATTGACAAGTCCTTTATTACATTATCCATTAATGAAAAATCACTGGAGACACACTCAATGTATCCTACCTCTCCATGAGCATATGTCATCATCATTTTCATCAATGCATCGGAGTGAATGGGTCATGATATCCATTAATGATAGTCTTAAATTCTAAGGATCAATACAAAAATTTGCATAAATAAACAATAAATGACACATGTAAATGTGGGTTTTCTATTGATGGTTCTGTTCTCATAACCTCATATCTTAGATATTACCCAAGGGAAATTCCACAATATGGTATTTTAATGTTTTATGAGCCTCCTACTTTTGATATACTATACTTTATGTGTCCCTTAATACAATTTAATCCGACCATAAAACTTATATTCAAGAATATTATCATGGCACCTCTAGGTTCTCATCATAGGAAAAAACATCTATGAACTTTTAGAATGAAATATATTCATAGTAAATTATCATATATCATTTTCATTTAGAGAAATAATAATAATTTGATAATAAAATATCATCAATAATGAAGACATGTAATCAAGTACTAAACATGTAAGTTCTAGGGCACCAACTCCAATAGAACCCCCCTTAAACTAGAGCCAACTGACAACAACTTTCAGTCCACTATCTCTCACTTGATACTCATGCCTCTGATGAAATAAATCCTTGATCAAGGGGTTCACCATGTTTTCCTCCCTGGATACTATTCTCACTACAACTTCACCTCATTGAAATAATAACTCAATAGATGAAACTTACAAAGTATATTCTTTGTCCTTTTTTGTGACCTTGACTCTTGGGAGAGAGCCATAGTTGTAGTGTTATCACAGTAAACTATGATAGGTTATTTACTAATAGGAACCAAATCAAGATTTTAGATTTTTTTAAATCCATAATAATTTCTTTTCTATATAAAAATCCAAAATATATTCAATCTATATTATAGAATTGATGACAACTGGATGCTTTAAACTCTTCCACCTCATAGCTCCTTTGTTGAGACAAAATATATATCCTGACTACAACTTCATATCATTCTGATCTATTTGAACTCTAGAATCTATATAACCTTGGATGAATATCTCTTCATCTCCACCATACACTAGGAACATACCCTTATTTCACCTTATATACTTAATAATAGTCGTAAAAGTAGTCTAATGGTTTGCATCTAGATCTACTTGATATCTTTCTACCATGTTAAAATCATAGGCAATGTCAAGATACATAAATAATAAGGAATACATGATATGTCTTATCATATAATCATATGATATCTTAGTCATTATTTCTCTTTCCTCTTGTGTCTGAGGAAACATTTTATTGGAAACATGTATACCATGTGACATTGAAAACAATCCACTCTTAGATTTTCCCATACTAAAACTATTCAGTAACAGGTAAATATTTGTACCTTAACATAGTCCAAGTATCATATTAGATCTATCAAACATGATCTTGATCCCAATAATGTAGGCTTATTCACCCAATTCATTCCTAAATAAGTAATTTCTAAACCATGCCTCAATCACTTGTAAGGATGGTGTATAATTTTCAATTAGTAAAATGTCATCAACATATACTACTATGAAAACTAAAATACACTCACTAAATCACTTGTAAAAACATGGATCAAATTCATCCTTAATGAAACCAAATTATTTTATGGATTTATTGATTGGAATTTTCCACGAAGTGGATGTTTGATTTAATCCATAAATGGATATATGTAGCTTATATAAAATTTTGGCATTTCCTGGAGTCATAAACCCTTTTGGTTTTCTCATTTACATATCCTCTTGATGGTTCCCATTAAGGAAAAAAGTTTTGACATCCATCTTCCAAATCTAAGAGTCATGGTAAGATGATAAGGAAAACAAATTTTTTATGGATATAAGTAAGGAAACTAGAGAAAAGTTTTCATTGTAGTCAACACCTTTATGTTTTCTAAATACTTTATCAGATAGCTATGATTTATAGTTATTTACTTTATTTTCCAAGAAAAAATTTCTCTTGAATACCCATTTACACCCAACACTATTTACATCAACTAGAGAATTAATTAGAACCCATAATTGGTTTTAATACATGGAATCTATCTTAGGATTCTTGACTTCTTTCCATATTGCAACTTCTAAGATCCCTATTGCCTCCTTATAGTAAGGATGATCATTATTGTCCATAAATAATGATTCACCATCATTAGTGAATAGAAAACCACATCTATTTGCTTATCTTACCTCTCTAGCACTCCTATATAGTACATGTGTTTCAAGAACAAATTCTTCCCTGGGACCTGTGGAATCCATTCCTTTACCAACTCTAGTGTATCTGGAGCATCAATTTCATTGAAGTCAATCTTTCTTCAAGTATTCTCCTTACGTATGTGCTCCATATCAAGAAATATAGTATGTCTTGTGATAATAACTTTCTTGTCTGAAGGGCTATATACATAATACCCAATTGTTTCCCTGAGAGAACCAATAAAGATATGCTTTGTGCCTCAGGGTTCAAGTTTATTACTTGATCTATCCTTAAAAAAATTCTTCATGGCCCTATGAATGATTTTGTGATAAACTGGGTTTCTTTCCACTCTAAAAATCAAAGTAAATACTATTTATTTCTTTATTTGGTACTTATTTTAGAAAGTATAATGTAATCTATAATGAATATCCCCAAAAGGATAATAGAAGGCTTGTGTGATTCATCATCATCCTTAACATGTCTAATAAGATACAGTTCCTCATTTACTAACACCATTCCACTATAGTGTATCAGTTGGAGTGAATTGTGATAGAATCCCAAACTCCCATATAAAGTCGAAAAGTTTTGGTTAAAATATTCACAACTTTGACAATATCTAAGTTTCTTTATCTTCTTACCAAGATTATTCTAAACTTCATTTAGAAATTATTTTAACTTATTAAAGGATTCGGGATTATACCTTCTCAATTAGATATAACCATACCTTATCAAGTCATTAATAAAAGTATTAATGTATGCGAATCCACCTATGGCCTCTACTTGAAAAGGTCTACACAAATTAGTGTGTGCTAAGTCTAAAATATCTCTGGACCATTCACCTTGAACATTTAAAGGTGGTTTATTCATCTTACCTTGTAAACAAGAATGACATCTTTCAAGTGTCTTAAGCTTGAAATATTCCAAGTAAACATCATGATATAGTTTTTTCAAATGATTCTCATTTACATAACTAAGATAGTGATTCCATAACAGGGTGTTATATGAGTCATACATATTGTTTCATTTTCAATTTCCAATATTTGGTTTTTGTAATCTAATACATGAGGAACATTATTCAAATGTGTCATACCATAACACATTTATCTTTATAAAAATAGTAGCCTTTATTTCCGAAACTAAAAAAATCCATCCATATCTAAACAACTAACATAAATAACATTCTTTGTAACGCCCCGACCCCAGCTACCCAGAGCCGGTGCATTACTTCGTAACATTGGCATGATCACAAAAGATCAAGTCTCGAAAGACCGATTAGTTTAGTAGCCTTGGAAACACTAGATACATTCGTAAACGTTACATTACATCATAAAGTGAAAAACTACAATAACAAAGTCTCCATAGTCCACACTCATATCCTCTTCCGACTATCCCTGCAGGTCATTCATAAAATACTTCTTCACATCATGGAAAATATTAAAACATTGAAAGGGGTGAGCTCAGATGCTCAGTAAGGATAACAATAATGCGGAAGCTTTCATAAATAAACATTAACATTTAAGGCAATGTATAACTAAAACAAAAGCCTTTTAAACATGAACTTCATCATAATATGGAAAAAGTAAAATGAGATAATGCCATTTACTTATTCACATGGATATTATACTGGTCGAATAATCACATGCAATATCAATAACCACTTTCATAATGATGGAATGCATAATGCCAGACTATCATAACCACGTAGCCAAGGCCTCGTGCCAAGACCACAAATAAGATTTTGTCAAGGCCTCGTGCCAAGACACTAGTTTGTCTCATGAGACCTGCCGATGCATCGAGGAGCTATAGCGGGCTCTACCCGTCACTTATTAAGTCCAATGCATTCCTCATATGAACAGGTTTAAACATATCATAAACCATAACATAATCGTATCACATAAAACATGCATAAAGGAAACATAACATTTCCACATTCCAATCAAAAGATATCAATACAACACATTGATATAATAAAAACACCTTCAAAACCATTTTTAATACCAAAATAAAAGAAAATTAAAACATGGTATTTATCTTTCTTTTAAAAAAAAGGTATAGCTTGTAGAGGAAGCCGAAACTCAAATAACGGTCACGACGGCGGAGAAGTCATTGTCGCCACATATGTACGGAAAGAAAAACATTCCCTTTTTGTTGTTTAGTAAAGCTCTTTGTATAAAAAATATTCCTTTTGAATAAACGTAAAAGTCAAAGGGGTTTATACACCGTATAAAAGAAAGTTGTGTATAAAACCAAATATGCCTCAATGAAAGGGGATTGAGACGAAGTCCTTAAAAAGATCATTTTTTTATAAAGTAGGTCTATTATGTGTATTTACTATAAGTACACATAAATAATGTAAAAATACAAGATATGACATAATAATATCATGACATAATTTGAAAGTAGGAGATTAACCCAAAGAATGAAAATTGGGTTAAGAAATTCCCTTACCTTGTGTCCGACTTGACTCAACCGTTCTTTAACCTCCTGAATAATAAACTAGAGTTAATACCTACCTTATCAAGAACCATTTTAAATTTCATTATCCTTTTTATATCACTTATTACAATGTTATGAACATTATGTAATTATTTAAGTTAATAATGGTCGTTTTGTCGATCTTTGGTAACTTGAGTCAACAATAAACTTCTTATAATTACCAGTTGTTCATGTGGTAGAATATCCATTATATCCAGAATTATATTCATTATTTAGATGTCATATATATCTTATATATCCAGTATATACCTTCATTTATAATATTACGTAACATTTAGAGGTAAGAAATGAAATGCACCGTTCATGGAGACGGTAAGCCGTACGTACGCATGAACGCTACTTTCATTTCAATTTCATATTTAATGGAACTAAATCATAATGATATAAATGTATAATATAATTCCAGTATAATATAGTGTATAATACCATTTTCTTCATCCTTTATACATCCCACATATGGCATTAACGATTCAAATCACTTTGAGGGGGCGGTAGTCCGCACTTCCTAAAATGAAATTATCGCGTTTTACCCATAATGGAAATCATAAAGTATGACATAAATGAGAAATACAGAAGGATAAAGAAAACATAAACATAATATATATATCATATATGAAAATAGTGTCATCAAAATGGCCACCATTATAGGTGTTAAAAGAATTTGAACAATCATCGTTTCGTGAGGCAGAAATTCGCCATCCACAGAAACCGTATGTTCTTTAACCATTAGATGTAGGTGTGTGTAAGTGTAGCTAGAATCCTTCTTATAACAACATCCTAGTATATTTAGGATACTGTTTTTGTTACAAAAGAAATTAATAAAAAGATTTTAGGGGGTTGGAGAAGAAAAATAAAACAAAACAACATTAGAGAAGACATTACCTCAAAATCGGGTAACTCTTTTTGATTTGAGCCAAAGGCTTCCTTGAGAAGCGTTCTGCCCAAAGTGAGGCTTCTAGGAGTAAGAGGGGGAATTTGGGAGAGTATTTGGGCAGAGGTTGGCCGGTCCAAATGGCTTGAAAGTGTAAATGAGGTGGGAGAGTTGGGGGCCTTTTATAAGTGGAGAGGAGGGGCACTTTTGGAAAGATTGAAATGTTATATTATTTCACAATGCTTTTCGGATTATAAAGGTCCCACACTTATATAATTAGAGGTGAAGGTGATAATTCTTCGAAATATCCTCATCCAATTGGCTTTGGACAAGTGTATGCCTTGGATTTTGCATTATCTTCTCATTTTATTTAAATCAGTAAATAATGAGGTCACCACTACATCATAATGATGTCATAAATAATTTAATTTATTTAATGTATAAAAATTATAAAAAAATACTATGATGTAGGAAATATTTGTAGCTTTCTAATGAATATTTATAGTCAAAATTTGGACTTGTGTAACCCCACTTAAAAACTGTTTTAGTAAAATAACTCATATTTGTGTCAATTTAATTTTAACATTAAATAAATATATATTAATGTCATTTTCCAACTAAAGTGGCTCCATGGGGTCCCCAAGTTGACCCATGAGTTTTCTTGGTCGGCCATGACTCATCCAATAGGAGTAGGACAAGTGTCATTCTCATCTCATATTATTAAAACATTATTTGTACCTTAAACTACACTAATTACCTCTAATCGCGATTAAGAACTTAAAAGTTACTATTCACCAAAAAATTATTTTAATCTCATTGAACCACATTTTACTTCTTAATGACAACCATGTATGTCGGATTTTTGAAAATCAAATCACAGAAGTGGTAATATTTCATTTAAACGAAAAATCAGTTATTTAACTACCACTTAGTGGTTTCACTATTCATCAAAAATTGAAGTTTTTCAGAACAATGCCAAAATTTCACCCTAAGCTATAATTGATATTCCTATTTCAAAAATGATGTCTATTTTAAAAAATTCCAAACATATAAGTTGCATTATTTAATTTCATAATTAATTCCCGCTGTCACAACAAATAGCATGTTTTTAAGAAACAATTTATATCAAAAGATTGGCAATTGTTTATGTCCAATTTCAATGTTAAATTAATTCTAATGACCACCATTGGATAAAATGGTAAAAATATATTATAATTATACTTTAAAACCACTAAATAGTATAATTTATCACTATATATTATTTTGATTAAAAAAGTTGTTTTTAAGTATTTTTCACTATTCATAAAAAATTAGAAGTTCTTAGAAAAATACCAAAAATTCAACATAGGCTAATTTCGATATTCCGAATCCAAAAATGAAGTCCATTTTGAAATATAAAATTTCTATAATTTTAAAAAGTGGTTATTACTATTCATAACGGCTACTTTTATTAGTCGCGGTGTTTTAGAACTCGAAGTTGCGTACAATGCAAGCCATTGCATTATTGAATGAGAAGCGTATCATGGAAGCTCGGGGTGTTACATTCTCCACTCCTTCAATAAATTGCGTCCTCGCAATTTGAAATTTTTTCTTTGAAAATAAGAGGTTGAAAATAGAAAATACCTTTGTGGAAAACCCACATCGGAAATAAGGTTAATAAAATTTAGCCTTAATAAGAGGGAAAGGGAAATGAAAAAGTCACCACCCAATTATGATCTCGATTAGGAGAACATTGGTGGAAATTAGAGACATATAATTGGAGGAAAAACGTAAATATTTGTTGGGAGTGATTGAGGTCATCAATCACAATCAACTGTCAAATTGAGGGCCTCAAAGCCTTCAATCTATGTTGATTTAAAATATCATCGGTTCAACAAGACATAAGGTATTAGGATAACAAATTTTTTGTTTTAATATCCCTTTACTAAAGTTTAAGAATTAATTTATTCTTTGAATAAGAGATAGGTATATATATATTTATGCTTGACAATTAGAGTTTCAACCTTCAACTCATCTTTCACTCAGAAGATAATAAAACTCAAAAATATTATACTTATCCTAATTGTATAAGGTTCCAAATGTTAACACATACCATTTAGATTAGTAAAATTATTTTGTATTAACCGGGGACTTCCTGTAGGCTAGTGGTAGGAAATAAAGGCTTGTCGCACTATGATTGTGGGTTCGATTCCTGCAGCTTTGTCCGACGCGATGGGTTATTCCCCACCCTACAGGTTGCCCTTTTCCTAAAACTATAGTATTATAATATTCAAAAAATAATCCTCATAAATGTTTTAACCTTAAACAATACTATCCAAAGATCAACTTAATCCATTCCAACCTTTATAGTTATCCAAAATACCTCCGTCCAGACTTTCTCTAAAGGGTCGTTAAATTCCAAAATCAATTGTAACCTCAGATTCCCCAAACAAAGTAAAGTTTCTCTTATTGTCACATACTAAAAATATGATTACCTTCATCATATTAAATCCTTAATGAAAACAACATGTACTACAGTACAATCCTTATATATATCACATTATTCTTATAACCATAATCTAGTTCTTGAGTCCAAAAACACAAATACAATAATTATTCCGCTTCAACTGTAGTCACAGCATAAGATTGGCCTTGATCCCTTGGCCTTTTCTGAGGTAAGTTTCCTTGACGCTTAGGACATTCATTTGCATAATGCCCTATTTCCCTACAATTGTAGCATTCAACTTTGACAGCCTCTTTCTTTCCCTTGCAATCACGAGCCTGGTGACCCTTTTCTCCACATTTATAACAAACTCCCATTCCTTTTAGGAAAGTACCAGGGTGATTCTTCCCACAATTATCACATAAGAGAAAATCCTTCTTTGCCTTTTTCCCTTTATCTATCTCTTGTTCCACCTTTCTCTTCTTCTCTTGCTTTACTTTGTTGTCATAAGACTTAGAGAATTCCTTTTCTGTCTTGATAGCACACGAGACAATATCTTCATATGGTGAGAAGGATTGTGATACTAAAGCTCGACAGAGAAATGGTTTTAACCCATCAAAGAAACGATCAATATTACTCCTTGGGTTACGTATATAATCGGCAGCATGCCTCGCTAACCTTGTAAAGATAGCCTCATACTTTGCGACATTCTCATCCTCCTTTTGCCTCAAACTCAGAAATTGCCTTTCCATATCTGCTCGATGGTCACGAGGAAAATATTTTTCTAAGAAAAGCTCTTTGATCTCCCTCCATTCCATATTCGATACGTCATCATCTTCCTTTGTGTTTCGAATCAGTGACCACCACTGATCGGCATCTCCAGTGAGGCGGTAAACTGACATGAAAACCTTCTCCCTTTCACTACTCCCCAAGGCATGGAATATTTTCTCTAAGGAATTTATCCATTTCTCAGCTACTGTAGGATTTGTACTCCCATTGAAGGTTGGTGGTTGTTGCCTCATGAAACGATCTACATTGATCCTCCACGTTGAGGATCAGGGTGCTCCATACGAGTAAGGTTATTATTCATAACCTGAGTGAGTTGTCCCAGTATGGTAATAAGTTGATCAGCACCAGTTGTATCTCCAGATCCACAATAATTATCTTGAGCAGGAGGGAAATCCCTACACGGAGTTCGTGCATTGATACGGTTTCCATTCCTTCCACTAGGCGCCATTTCTAAACAATGGCATAAACTAGATTAGTTTATGAATCAAAATACATAATTCCATAATTGTTAAAAACTTTACATAAATTGAACTATTTATGGATATAATCCATAATCATAAAAAGAAATGTTTTCTTTGAGGAAGTATGTACTCATAACCCTTCATAGTGGTTTGTAAATAAAATGAGAATTATCCTAAGCATATCCCCCGGGAGTGTCGTAACCAAGAGTGCAGCAAGGCCCATTGTCGTGCACCAGTTCCCGTTCGAGTCTAGCTCAAAGCGGTGTTTTCGGGTTTTACCCCTAGGTACATCTATGCCAGAGCCGCCTCTACCTGCTCGTATCCAGACAGGGATGTATTGCTCGGAAAACTCATAACATCTCTATAATACCAAAATTCTAGGAAGTTCTTCTATACTAATCCTCAAAGTCTATCTTTGGGCTATGTGCTCTAATCAGAGTTTATCTAAATCTAGCTTCCAAGGTTAGTACTAAACTGCCTCTGATACCAACTGTAACGCCCCGACCCCAGCTACCCAGAGCCGGTGCATTACTTCATAACATTGGCATGATCACAAAAGATCAAGTCTCGAAAGACCGATTAGTTTAGTAGCCTTGGAAACACTAGATACATTCGTAAACGTTACATTACATCATAAAGTGAAAAACTACAATAACAAAGTCTCCATAGTCCACACTCATATCGTTTTCCGACTATCACTGCAGGTCATTCATAAAATACTTCTTCACATCCTGGAAAATATTAAAACATTGAAAGGGGTGAGCTCAGATGCTCAGTAAGGATAACAATAATGCGGAAGCTTTCATAAATAAACATTATCATTTAAGGCAATGTATAACTAAAACAAAAGCCTTTTAAACATGAACTTCAACATAATATGGCAAAAGTAAAATGAGATAATGCCATTTACTTATTCACATGGATATTCTACTGGTCGAATAATCACATGCAATATCAATAACCACTTTCATAATGATGGAATGCATAATGCCAGACTATCATAACCACGTAGCCAAGGCCTCGTGCCAAGACCAAAAATAAGATTTTGTCAAGGCCTCGTGCCAAGACACTAGTTTGTCTCATAAGACCTGCCGATGCATCGAGGAGCTATAGCGGGCTCCACCCGTCACTTATTAAGTCCAATGCATTCCTCATATGAACAGGTTTAAACATATCATAAACCATAACATAATCGTATCACATAAAACATGCATAAAGGAAACATAAAATTTCCACATTCCAATCACAAGATATCAATACAACACATTGATATAATAAAAACACCTTCAAAACCATTTTTAATACCAAAATAAAAGAAAATTAAAACATGGTATTTATCTTTCTTTAAAAAAAAGGTATAGCTTGTAGAGGAAGCCGAAACTCAAATAATGGTCACGGCGGTGGAGAAGTCATTGTCGCCGCATATGTACGGAAAGAAAAACATTCCCTTTTTGTCGTTTAGTAAAGCGCTTCGTATAAAAAAGATTCCTTTTGAATAAACGTAAAATTCAAAGTGGTTTATACACCGTATAAAAGAAAGTTGTGTATAAAACCAAATATGCCTCAAGGAAAGGGGATTGAGACGAAGTCCTTAAAAAGATCATTTTTTTATAAAGTAGGTCTATTATGTGTATTTACTATAAGTACACATAAATAATGTAAAAATACAAGATATGACATAATAATATCATGACATAATTTGAAAGTAGGAGATTAACCCAAAGAATGAAAATTGGGTTAAGAAATTCCCTTACCTTGTGTCCGACTTGACTCAACCGTTCTTTAACCTCCTGAATAATAAACTAGATTTAATATCTACCTTATCAAGAACCATTTTAAATTTCATTATCCTTTTTATATCACTTATTACAATGTTATGAACATTATGTAATTATTTAAGTTAATAATGGTCGTTTTGTCGATCTTTGGTAACTTGAGTCAACAATAAACTTCTTATAATTACAAGTTGTTCATGTGGTAGAATATCCATTATATCCAGAATTATATTCATGATTTAGATGTCATATATATCTTATATATCCAGTATATACCTTCATTTATAATATTACGTAACATTTAGAGGTAAGAAATGAAATGCACCGTTCATGGAGACGGTAAGCCGTACGTACGCATGAACGCTACTTTCATTTCAATTTCATATTTAATGGAACTAAATCATAATGATATAAATGTATAATATAATTCCAGTATAATATAGTGTATAATACCATTTTATTCATCCTTTATACATCCCACATATGGCATTAACGATTCAAATCACTTTGAGGTGGCGGTAGTCCGCACTTCCTAAAATGAAATTATCGCGTTTTACCCATAATGGAAATCATAAAGTATGACATAAATGAGAAATACAGAAGGATAAGGAAAACATAAACATAATATATATATAATATATGAAAATAGTGTCATCAAAATGGCCACCATTATAGGTGTTAAAAGAATTTGAACAATCATCGTTTCGTGAGGCAGAAATTCGCCATCCACAGAAACCGTATGTTCTTTAACCATTAGATGTAGGTGTGTGTAAGTGTAGCTCGAATACTTCTTATAACAACATCCTAGTATATTGAGGATACTGGTGTTGTTACAAAAGAAATGAATAAAAAGAGTTTAGGGGGTTGGAGAAGAAAAATAAAACAAAACAACATTAGAGAATACATTACCTCAAAATCGGGTAGCTCTTTTTGATTTGAGCCAAAGGCTTCCTTGAGAAGAGTTCTGCCCAAAATGAGGCTTCTAGGAGTAATATGGGGAAGTTGGGAGAGTATTTGGGCAGAGTTTGGCCGATCCAAATGGTTTGAAAGTGTAAATGAGGTGGGAGAGGTGGGGGCCTTTTATAAGTGGAGAGGAGGGGCACTTTTGGAAAGATTGAAATGTTATATTATTTCACAATGCTTTTCGGATTATAAAGGTCCCAAACTTATATAATTAGAGGCTAAGGTGATAAGGTTTCGAAATATCCTCATCCAATTGGCTTTGGACAAGTGTAAGCCTTGGATTTTTCATTATCTTCTCATTTTATTTAAATCGGTAAATAATGAGGTCACCGCTGCATCATAATGATGTCATAAATAATTTAATTTATTTAATGTATAAAAATTATAAAACAAATACTATGATGTAGGAAATATTTTTAGCTTTCTAGTGAATATTTATAGTCAAAATTTGGACTTGTGTAACCCCACTTAAAAACTTTTTTAGTAAAATAACTCATATTTGTGTCAATTTAATTTTAACATTAAATAAATATATATTAATGTCATTTTCCAACTAAAGTGGCTACATGGGGTCCCCAAGTTGACCCATGGGTTGTCTTGGTCGGACATGACTCATCCAATAGGAGTAGGACAAGTGTCATGCTCATCTCATATTATTAAAACATTATTTGTACCTTAAACTACACTAATTACCTCTAATCGCGATTAAGAACTTAAAAGTTACTATTCACCACAAAATTATTTTAATCTCATTGAACCAAATTTTACTTCTTAATGACAACCATGTATGTCGGATTTTTGAAAATCAAATCACAGAAGTGGTAATATTTCATTTAAACGAAAAATCAGTTATTTAACTACCACTTAGTGGTTTCACTATTCATCAAAAATTGAAGTTTTTCAGAACAATGCCAAAATTTCACCCTAAGCTATAATTGATATTCCTATTTCAAAAATGATGTCTATTTTAAAAAATTCCAAACATATAAGTTGCATTATTTAATTTTATAATTAATTCCCGCTGTCACAACAAATAGCGTGTTTTTAAGAAACAATTTATATCAAAAGATTGGCAATTGTTTATGTCCAATTTCAATGTTAAATTAATTCTAATGACCACCGTTGGATAAAATGGTAAAAATATATTCTAATTATAATTTAAAACCACTAAATAGTATAATTTATCACTATATATTATTTTGATTAAAAAAGTTGTTTTTAAGTATTTTTCACTATTCATAAAAAATTAGAAGTTCTTAGAAAAATACCAAAAATTCAACATAGGCTAATTTCGATATTCCGAATCCAAAAATGAAGTCCATTTTGAAATAAAAAATTTCTATAATTTTAAAAAGTGGTTATTACTATTCATAACGGCTACTTTTATTAGTCGCGGTGTTTTAGAACTCGAAGTTGCGTACAATGCAAGCCATTGCATTATTGAATGAGAAGCGTATCATGGAAGCTCGGGGTGTTACATTCTTAGTAACACTAGTCACATAATAATAATTCTTTAAAACCAAAATCAATATTTTTGACAATGTAAGACAGTAGTCACCAATGGCTAGAGTAGCTATCTCCTCAACTGGTAACTCATAGATCCACCACATCTCTAGTAATATTTTAAAATCTACTTGTTTCATGTTTTTGGATACAAATGTGAGAACCACAGTAATTATCTAATACCCAAATTGTAGATATGGAAAGGTTACAATCAATAACAAATGGACCAAAATCTTCACCTTGCTTCTTTGGCTGGGTGCAATTCCTTTTCCAGTGGCCTTGTTTTCTGTTAGGTTGGTATAGAGTATGATATTCTCCTATGATACCAACTGTAGGATCGAAATGATGATGTAGATGCTCAATATAGAAGAGGGGGGTTGGTGAATAGTATACTTTAAAAATTATTTGGGAACTTTTAAAGTTAGTAAGAAACCTTTCTATTGTTTAACAAGGTTAAACAAGGTAAATTCAAAAAACCTCTAAGCTCTACAAACTTGATTGATTATGGAAATATGATTCCATGAATGTAATTCCAGAAAAGTAATTTCTAAAATGAAACTTAACAAAAGTTTAAAAAGATAAAGATTCTACCTTAAAGCGTGTAGAATCTTACTAAATCAAAGTGTACAAGTATAAGAAAGTATAAGATAGTTATATTTTCCTCAATAATCAAAACGCAACGGAAAACTTGAAACAATACAAGTAACTAGTAGTAAATCTTTTAAACCAAAGATCCAACAACCTTGGATAAAGTTCCCTTGATTTATACTTCCAAGAAAGTTAGTCTTACCCACACTAGGGTAAGCCCTCGATACGATGATCGGAGTCTGTCTTGCTATCCCCGCAAGCCCTCAAACTTCAAGGTAGTCATCACCTCTATTTTCCTATCCCCAGAAGCCCTTGAATTTACTCAAAAACATTCAGAGTCACACGAAGCAATTCTAAACAACATGTTCAGTACACACAAAGCAATAAATTATCTCTCTCTAGAAATCACTTCAGCAGCATGTAATCTCTAGATTGATTAACTTTTTGTGAGCTCGTTCAAATGAGCTCCTATTTATAAGCACATTCTCGACGGTCATCTCCCTCCTCCAACAGTTATATTTCTCCTTGAATTTCGGAGTGACCTATATACGTGTCACTCAAACAACAGTTAGTTAGTAACTGAATGCACAACATTGTTTTATAACCAAAACATGAGTAAGCAAAAATATAGTTTCTTGACCAAATTCATTTTTCAGAATGTAAGGAAAAGAAAAGTTCATAGTCTAACCAAAAACCATTCGGTGTTTATAACACATAGATATTCAGAATCTATTTTCCAAAGAATTCGTAACCTGAATTCTATAGAATTCCGGAGTCTGAATTTCAAGGAAATTCGGTGTCTGAATTCTGTAGAATTTGGAGTCTAAACTTATAAAGTTTAGAGTTTGAATGCATAAGAATTCGGAGTCTAAATTTAGAAAGTACATATTTTGAATTCATTAGAATTCAGAGTCTGAACTTACAAAGTTCAGAGTCTACATTTATTAGAATTCGGAGTCTGAACTTACAATGTTCGGAACCTGAATTCAGAGAATTTGGAGTCTGAACTCGGATCCTAAAAATAAAATTCTCTATATCTAAGTATTTATAGTATTCCAAGGTTTTAGATACAAAACCGAATTTTATACTTAGACATGATATGAACAATGAAAAACATGGTAAGGATAAATTTTCTTGGGGAAGGAAAATTTCCCTTATGAAAGAAAAACATGTAAAGGAGAAAATTTCCTTGAGGAGGGAAAATTTCCTTAAGGAAGGAAAATTTTTGTTATTAGGATAAAATACATTTTTCCTTAAGATAAGGTGTTTGAGATTTTAAAAACATAAAGGAATGGAAAATTCCAAAGGAAACCATATTGAATCAACAATCTCCCCCATTTTGGAATGCACAAACATCCTTACAAAAAAAATAAGGACTTAGAAAATATTTTTCTTAACATTGAAAGTAAAAATTATCTCCCTTAACACATGGGAAAAGATGAATACTAGTAACTCCCCCTTAGTATTTGGACACACTAAGGATTGTATTCTAGATTTCTCGATTGAGGCTTAGAATTTTATTTCATACGAAAATATCCTTGGATAAGAACTCCCCCTTAGATGAACTCCCCCTTACATAGGGAAATTTCTTTTTTTCTTATTATTATTTTTTCCTTTCTCCCCCTTTGTTATTTTCAAAAAGGAATACATGGAATGGAAAAGTAAATATGGTACTTGAAATATTAGTACTAAATAATCAAAGAATATATAAAGAACAACAAAAAATTTCATTAAGATTGGAGAAATTTGTACAAGGAAGGAATACAAAAAAAGATAAGAATTGAAAAATTTTATCCTTACTTATACTTCGACATCAACTTATTTACTATAGTTTTGAGCTTCTTGAGTTATTTGTGATCTTCCTATGCTCATTTGAGAAGCTGATCTTGATCTTCAGTTTTCTTTTCTAAGGCTTTGATTATTTATTACTGAGCCTTAAGAACCTCTGGCTGAGCCTTCAAGGCTTCTTCCTGCTTGACAAGCTTTTCTTCTATCTAAATATTGGGATCCCTTTCTCTTTTTCATCTTTGATCTACTGAATACAACTTCCCATTCAGATCTTTCACTTCTTGAATCCAAGAATTCTGTTCTAGGGTTAGATTTTCCTCGAAGCTATTTGTGACATCCTTGATCTTCACATATTCAGTTTCAAATGCATCCTTGACACTATATTGGAACTCATCAAGATTTCTCATGTCTTCTATAGTTTTCCTTGACCAATTGGTCATTTTATTGAAATATCTTTTGTGGGATTCATAGCGTATTAATTTTTTTTGAAATCTGCTTCAAGTTTGACACACTTATCCATCACCATGGATACTGAATATGATTTCTGATTTAGGGTGTGTTGAAGCATTTGGCATCTAGAGTCTATATTGGGAAATATTGGTATAGTGACAACAAGATTCTTCAAAGACTAGACTACGAAATCATATCCAAGAGATGATGATTCCGAATCAGAAACTCTACTTGGTGAGAGATCTTTCTCTATATCAGAAACTTTCCTATTTGAAGATCCACCAACTTATTTTTTCTTTACAATAGCTTTAATAGGTGTATCAAGAACCACTTGTTTTCCCTTATCAGTTTTCAGAATAGCTACCTCTTGGTTAGGAGATTCATGTTCACTGTCCGAGAGTTGAACAATTCTGTCTTCATCAACCTTTTCCTTCTCAGCTCATGCCTCAACATCCTCTGGGTGAATGAAATCATGATTAGAACTTTCTTCTTTGATAACTTATTCCCTTCTTATTCAACCTTGTCATCTTCTCCTTTATCATCTTTCCCAGGGGTAGCAAGATTTGAAGACTCAGCTTCAGATGTTCGGATTGAAAGATTATCAGATGGACTTTCCTTCTCATGAAAATATTCTACTTGCTTAATGAGATCTTCAGTATCACCACTACCTTCTTCTTCCTCTTCTTCTTCCTCCACTACTTTTTCTTGGACTTTTTCCGGAGTCACAAACTTCTTTCCCGGTGTCTCTAGTAAAGCTTATACTAGGAAGGATTCCGGTACTGGAATATTTTCAGAAGCTTTTTCAGTATCCTTCAGAAGAGATTGCATAATCTTTGCTTCAGTCATATTCTTATTTTGTATCATTTCTTTTTCTTTCTTTTCAAGCTCATCAACAATATTTTCTTTTAAAACTTTTGCTTCAATAGGATCCAAACCAAAGATAGGCTCCCCTGATTTCTTTTTATCCTTGGCTTCCCACCATTTTGCTACTACCTCATCCGGATATGCTTTTTTCTTCTTAGTCTTTGGTGGTGCGGATTGGGTTTCCTTATCCTCTGTGGTTTTTTGTTTCTCTACTACTTCCTTCAACTTTATCTTCCTTCCTCCCTTCTTAGAGGTCTCAATGGGCTCTTGTTTTTTCAATAAGGTTTCAGCTTATTTCTTAGGAAAATCATAAAATTCTTCGGATTCATTAAAAAATCCAACATTCATCCTTCTCAGAGTATCATCACTTACCAGCATGACTTTCCAATTTCATGGCATAGAACTACATGGTATTTTGAAAGACTCTAAACACTGAAAAATCAGCTTTGAGAGAATGGCTAGATACATAATAATATGAGCCTTTAGATTTTAATTCTTTATATTCTCAATTGTAATGAGAATATGCTTAACCAAGTTAATATTTCTTAGATTCACCAAGAAATCCAGGATATAAATGTCACTCTTCTTCAAAACATCCTTGTCCCCTTTTCTCTAAATAATGAATCCTTGAACCCAAAATTCAAGAATCCGGAAATATGTAGACAGGTGAACAATATTCAGAGTCTTAACATCTGAAAGACCGAGGTAATCCATAGCCTTCACCTAAACAAAGCTTCTTTGAAAATCTGGTATCTTATGGGAACAAAACTCAGCTTCTCCTTCATAAGGAACTCTAATCAAACTGGCTGCCTTGGTGTAAGAAAGAGCATAACTCTTCCCACAGCTCTTGAAAGAGAATTTATCTTTTCCTTCTTCCTTGAAAAAACTTGATGACTCATAGAATTCAACCAACAAGTTCGGATATACCATATCCTAAGCTCCTGGTTTTGATACGCAAACACTCTCCCATCCATTCAGCTTGATGTTCTTTGAGATGATAGAATCATACTTAGTAAAGAAATTTGGATGTACCAACCTTTCTCTGTAAATCTACCATTCAGAAATTGTCTCAACATTTGACATGCTTTTCTAGGAAGATACTTCGACAGACATTCAGAGTTAAGAAAACCTTGAAAATACAAAACAGGATTATGTAGGAGGGAAGGGATTCAGCATGTGCAGGCTTTGGGATCAATGTGGGAAAACCACCAAGGGTCCTTTATATAGGCGTTTGGGGTGACAGTTCATCTTCCAAGATCAATTGAACAATTGAGAAACCTTGTGATCAGATTTGACGGTTGAGATGATAGCTGGAAGGAAATTTTGATGGAATCTGATCTTTTGAGATTTTTTAATAAAAACATTCAGATTTAAGAAAAAGAGAATACGAGAATTTGAAAATAGATGAAAATACCAACAAGTAAAAGATGATTACGAAAATTTAAGAAAAAAACATACCCTTCAGATTTCTAGGAAGATTATTCGTATTGAGGAAAATTTTCTTGAAGAACTTTAGATTCCAAAAAATTTGATTATGAAAACATTGATTACGAAAAAAAACCACGAAAAATTTAAAACAATGAAAAATTTAGAAAATATTCATTACGAAAACTTAGAAAATCATCACTATGAAAATTTAGAAAATATTCATCACAAAAATTTTAAAAAAATCTTCATTAAAAAAATTTTGACTAAGAAAAATTTAAAATTCTAACAAACAAATATACCCCCCTATGAAAAGGAGTTTGTTACTGTAAGGAGGTTGGTTTCAACAAAATGTTAACATAGAATATTAACTTACAGTTATCATTCCTAACTTCTATTTAATATATTCAAATCTATTAGAGGGTAAAGATTTTTTTAAAATATTAGCAAGTTGATATTGCGGTCTGATAAATTGAAGAATGATATCTCCTTTTTGTGTGTGATCCCTAAGAAAGTGATGTCTAATATATATGTGTTTTTCATGAGAGTGATGTGCAAGGTTTTTACATAAGTTAATGGCACTAGTATTATCACAAAATATTTGTGTTTTGGTAAAACTCATACCATTGTCATTGAGTGTGTGTTGCATCCAAAACACTTGAGAACAACAACTTCTGGCTACTACATATTCAGATTCAGCAGTGGAAAGTGCTACTGAGTGTTTATTTTTTCAAGACCAAGAAACTAATGAATATCCTAATAAATGAAAAGTTTTGGATGTACTTTTTCTATCCATTCCACATCCACCAAAGTTAGCTTCTAAAAAACTTTTTAAAACATAATCATTTCCAGAAGTATAAAAAAGTCCAAGATCCATCGTTCCCTTAAAGTAGAAAATTATCCTTTCCACTTCCTTTAAATGAGATTCCTTAGGATTGGATTGATATCTTTCACATAAGCATAATGAAAACATTAAGTCCAGACGACTAGCTGTTAAGTAAAGTAGGCCTTCTATCATACCTCTAAAAGATGTTTGATCTACTGGTTTCCCAGCTTCATCTAGATCAAGTGAATTTGAGGTAGCAATGGGAGTACTTATACTCTTAGTGTTGTCATATAAATACTTTTTAAGAATATCTGTAATGTACTTATGTTGGGATATATAGATTTCTTCTGGTTTTTGAGAAATTTGACAACCTAGGAAAAATGTTAACTAACACATCATACTCATTTCAAACTCAGATTTCATTAGATCCACAAAATAATCAGTTAAATATTGTTGAGTTGAACCAAATATAATGCCATCAACAAAAATTTGAACAATCAAAACATTTTTCTTATCTTTCTTTATAACAAGGGTTGGATCAGTATTTCCTTTAACATAATTATTTTGAAACAAAAATCCTGTAAGTCTATCATACCAAGCTCAAGGGGTGTGTTTGAGTCCATACAAAGCTTTGGTAAGTTTTTAAACATGTTCATGATGTTTTTTATCTTCAAAACTAGGAGGTTGTTCGAAAAAAACTTCCTCTTGAACAAAACCATTAAGGAAAGCACATTTCACATCCATTTGAAAAAGTTTGAAATTGAAGAATGCTGCAAAGGCAAGTAGAATACGAATAGATTCAAGTTTAGCTACTGGAGCATAGGTTTCTTCATAGCCTATTCCTTCTTATTGATTTTAGCCTTTAGCAACCAATATAACTTTATTTCTTACTATGACTCCATTTTCATCACATTTATTTCTGAAGACCCATTTTATTCGAATAAAAGAAGTTTCCTTAGGTATTTCAACCAAGGTCCAGAATTTATTCATTTCAAATTCATTTAGATCATCTTGCATAGATTTTATCAAATCATTATCACCTAAAGCTTCATCAATGATTTTTGGATCTAATTGGGAAAGGAATTCTAGATGTTCAACTTCATTTCTTAAGGAACCTCTAGTATTTACAGGTTGATTTACATCACCAATGATACTATCAATGGGATGATTCTTTAGAAACAACTGATTTGGGTTTTGTAAAACCTGTTCATCAACATAAGGTAGGAAGTCTTTTGGGGTAAATGCTTCAGAAATATTTTATTGAACGTTTTGATTATCAGAAGGATATTATAACAATGGTTGATAATCGGTTTTTGAAAACACATCCCAAGATGCAGGTTAAGGTTGTTTAAAAACAAAAGGATCAGTTTCATCAAATTTGAAATGCACTATTTCTTAAACAGTACAAGTATTTTTGTGAAAAACTCTATAAGCCCTAGAAGTTGCGGATTAGCCTAAGAAAATTCCTTCATCGGATTTTGGTGCGAATTTTTGTAGATTATCTTTGGTATTAAGAATGAATACTTTGAAACCAAAAACCATTAAGTAGGAAATTTTATGTTTTCTACCATTCCATAACTCATAAATAGTTTTATTAAGAAAAGGGCCAATCAATACACGATTTATAGTATAACAAGTATTACTTTCAACTTCATCCCAAAAATGTTTGGCTAGAGAACATTCACTCAACATGGTTCTTGTTATCTCTTGAAAAATTCTATTTCTTCTTTCAACAACACCATTTTGTTGAGGTGTTTTGGGTGATGAGAAGTTATGAGTAATTCATTTTCTACTACAAAAAGTTTCAAAATCAGAATTTTGAAATTTTCCTCCATGATCACTATGAATAGTTATCAAAGGAAGATTTTTCTCATTTTTAACTTGGGATCTAAAACTTTTGAAATAAGAAAAAGCTTCATATTTCTTTGCTAGAAAATATACCCACACAAATATAGTGTAATAATAAACTAAGATAAATACACAATATTTGCCTCAAATGCTTCTAGTTTGTGTTGGACCAAAAATATCCATGTGCACTTACTATAATGCATCAGTGGTTGAGACTTCAACGACTTATTTAAAACTTGATTTATGCTGCTTTCCATATTGACACGTATCAAAAAAATTTGAAGAATCAAATCTAAGCTCTGGTAGATCCTTAACTAGTCTTTTCTTATAGAGTTTGCAAAAATTCCTAAGGTTACGGTGTCCTAAACTTCTATTCCACAACCAAGAATGATCTTTCACTTCACTTAGGCAAGGCAGGTCTTGGCTCCTAAGGTCTTCTAAGTTTAATGTGTAAACATTCTCTTTCCTATTGGAAGAAAGAATAAATTCTTCCATGGAATTGTGACTAAGCACTTGTCATTCCTAAAATTACAAGGTAACCTTCATCACATAATTGAATTATATAGATGAGGTTGTGCTTAAGACCCTTAACAAATAAAACATTTGAAATCAATGTTTTTCCAAGGATAATGATGTTACCTATACCAATAATTTCTCCCTTAGCATTATCTTCGAAAGTTACTTTTCCTCCCTTCGTCTTGATAATATTTTCAAAGTATTTTTTTACCAGTCATATGCCAGGAACATCCACTATCTATGTACCAAGTATTGCTGTTGGTACTTTCTTTGTTTTCCTGAAAATAAGAATGTTATACTTTTGGAATCCAAACTTTCTTGGATCCTAAAACTTCAGAAAGAAAAATCTTAGGAATCCACATCTTCTTTGAAAAGTAAGCTTTATGAAATCCTAAAAACTGCGTTTTGTTTAAGGAACAATTTTTTGCCCAATTTCCACCACACTGACACGTAGTGTAGAATGGTGCACTTTGAGGAACCAAATAATTGTTACTAAAAATTAGTTTTGAACTAGTATAACCAAATCCAGAATTATTCCTTAGAGGTTGAATTTGAGAATACATCTTATCAAAATTTTCCATACCTAAGGTAATGTTTGACAAACACTAATTCAAGGAAAATATTTCTGACTTCAGTCTAATAACTGAGTTCTTATCTTTAAAAACATTTGTTTTATAACTAGAGTTAGGCTCGAAAATATTTTTCTTAGAAATTAATTTTTTTGGATCCTTAGAAAGTTTATCCCTCTCAGAATTAACTTCCTCAATGTTTTCTGAAATAATTTCAAAATCAAGGGTTTTCTTATCAAGATCTTTAAAAATATATGATATTTCCTTAGTAAAAATAGTATTTATATAATTTTCCTTATCAATATTTTTCTTTAGTTTTGAATTCTCATTCTCAAGGAGTTTAGCAAACCTAGAAACTTCTTCATAGGTAGGTAAAGTATTATCTTCATCAGATGAATATTCTTCATCTGAAGATTTATAGTATTTACTATTACTATTTAAAGATACATTGGTGATGGATTCAAAATTATGAACCTTAACCATTAAGCAATGATTTTCAATAGGTAGTATGGATATTAAACCCAGGTTTTTCTGTCCAGAAGATTCGTAATCTGATGATTCATTTGAAGAGTCACCACCACTGGCAATCTAGGTGTCATTAGCTTTCAGAACATTCTTAGCTTTATCTTTGTAGTACTTCTTCTTATTTCTCTCAGAATGCTTTTACTTTCTTTCCTTTATCTTAAGCATAAGAAAATTCGGCCTTATATGTCTATCTTTTTTTTCATTCGTAACAAGTGATTTCAGAGTCTTTCTTATCCTTTCTTTCTTTCTTCTTGTATCTGGATTGAAAGTTCTTCTGTCCAACAATCTTGTTCATACTTCAAGCAAGATTATCTAGTTCATTTTCAGAAGATTCACTTCCACTATATTCGGATTGAATAACAATCTTCATATATTTAGATCAAGTAACTCTCTCAGGAGTCTTGGCTTTCATATGATTTAAAGTTGTTGTAAAAGAAACACTTCCATTCCCATTCTTCTTCTTTACATTATCAGCATCTCTCTTCATTCTAGTCTCATGTTGAAGAAGAGTTCCAAAAAGCTCATCAAGATAAATCTGTGTAACTTTTCTATTCTCATCTATAGCTGTCCTCTAGATTTCCACTCATTGGGCATAATGTCTATGATTTTGTCTACTAGTGCCTCATCATCCAAACCTTTCTCACCCATGGATTGTAAGCTGTTGATGATAGTCATAAATCTCTGTTGTACCTTACATATAAGTTCTCCATAAGGAAATAAAAATCCATGGTAGTCATCTCTAAGAATAGCTATTCTAGTTTCAATAACTTTGGAAGTACCAAAATGTGTAACTTCAAGCTTATTCCAAATACAATTTGCTGCTTCACAAGATGAAATCTGAATATATATATTTCCAGTCGTAGAATAGAGAAAAGTATTGCGTACCGTATAATTCAGTTGATATTCATGATTTTCCTAGTTGGTGAAATTACTGACTTCCCTGTCGGGGATTTTATATCCTCCAGTGAGCATAAATTTTTTTTCTACTCCAGTATTGATAATAAATATCTACACGTGATCTCTCCAATATTCGTAATCATTCCAATCAAAAATAGGTGGTCTAGTAGGATTTAGGTGGTCTATGGAACCAACATTTATTCCTTCCATCTTAAAGAAAATCTTTCCACACAAACTTGTCAGTAATAAAAGTTTATAAACAAGGATAAAAAATATCATAAGCAAGGAAAATATAGAACAATGAAAAGATTGAGCAGGAAAACTTATATGTGAATATAAGTATTTCAACGACCTGCTCTAATACCAATTGTTAGGTTGGTATGGAGTATGATATTCTCCTATGATACCAACTGTAGGATTGAAATGATGATGTAGATGCTCAATATACAAGAGGGGGATGAATTGTATTCTTTGGGAACTCTTAAAGTTGGTAAAAAACATTTCTATTATTTAACAAGGTTAAACAAGGTAAATTCACAAAACCTCTAAGTTCTACAAACTTGCTTGATTCTGGAAATATGATTCCGAGAATACAATTCCAGAAAATTAATTCCAAAAATGAAACTTAACAAAATTTTACAAAGATAAATATTCTACCTTAAAGCATATAGAATCTTACTAAATCAGAGTGTACAAGTATAAGGAAGTGTAAGATAGTTATATTTTCCTCAACAATCAAAATGTAGTGGAAAACTTGAAACAATACAATTAACAAGTAGTAAATCATTTAACCAAACGAGAATGGTATCCAACAACCTTGGATAAAGGTCCCTTGATTTATAATTTCAAGAAATTCATTCTTACCCACACCAGGGTAAGCCCTCGATACGAAGATCAAAGTCTGTCTTGCTATCCCCACAAGACCCCAAACTTCAAGGTAGTTGGAACCTCTGTCTTCCTATCTTCGGAAGCCCTCAAATGTACTCAGAAACATTCGGAGTCACACGAAGCAATTCTAAACAAGATTTTCAGTATGCACAAAGAAATAAAGAATCACTCTCTTGAAATCACTTCAACAACATGTAATCCCTAGATAGATCAACATTTTTGTGAGCTCGTTCAAATGAGCTCATATTTATAGGCACATTCTCAATGGTTGGCTCCCTCCTCTAACGGTCATATTTTTCCTTGAATTTCGGAGGGACCTTTACATGTGTCACTCAAACAACGGTTAGATAGTAACTGAATGCATGACATATTTTTATAACCAAAACATGAGTAAGAAAAATTATTGTTGCTTGACCAAATTTATTTTTCGGAATGTAAAAAAAATAAATGTTCGGAGTCTAACCAAAAACCATTCGGTGTTTATAGCACATATATATTCATATTATGTTTTCCAAATAATTTTGTAACCAGAATTATATAGAATCACGGAGTCTGAATTTCAAGGAAATTTGTAGTCTAAATTCAATAGAATTCAGAGTCTAAACTTATAAAGCTCTAAGTATGAATGCATAAGAATTCGGAGTCTAAACATAGAAAGTTTAGAGACTGAACTCATTAGAATTAGGAGTCTGAACTTACAAAGTTTGGAGTCTGCATTCATTAGAATTCAGAGTCTGAACTTACAAAGTTCAGAACCTGAATTCATAGAATTCGGAGTCTAAACTCAGATCCTAAAAACAGAATGCTCTATATCTAAGTATTTATAGGATTCTAATGTTTTGGATACGAAACAGAATTTTATACTTAGACATGATATGAACAATGAAAAACATGGTAAGGATAAATTTCTTTGGGGAAGGAAAATTTCCCTTATGAAAGCAAAACAAGTTAAGGAGAAAATTTCATTGAGGAAGGAAAATTTCCTTAAGGAAGAAAAATTTTCCTTATTAGGATAGAATACATTTTTCCTTAAGATAAGGTGTTTGTGATTTTCAAAACATGAAGGAATGTAAAAGTTATAAGAAATCCTTATTAACTCAATATTTTCCACATGAAAAACATAACCAATCCTGCTTATTTCCTTGCCTACAGATCTTCCTCTTCTTAGAAGGATAGAACATCAAATATTTATACTTAGTATGAATCTTATCCCCCTTTTATTATTCTTAATATTATTATTCCCAATAAGGATAGTGGGTTTATCATTCCCCTGATCTTTATCTAATAGGAAAATTAGTGTAAGAAGTTATGATATTGTCTACTCACTATTTATCATATTGTAATTCATAATAAAACTACAGATTTTTTTGGGTAATGATGAAAAAATGAGAGGTATGTGTAGCTCATCAAGGATCTTAAAATCCAAGATGTATAGGTACTAAATGTATCCAATAATCTTGACTACATGTTCCCTAACTAGTGCTAACTCTCCAAGCTTTCATGCGAACAGTGCATTAGAGATCTCATATCTCTCTAATCTCACCTTCTCTTGATACAGATATTTAAAGTGAGAAATTATGTTTTGTGCATCTATATCCTCTTATTTTTTTAAAATATCAATGGACATTGAGGATTTCATGGAACATTGGACATATGTATCATCATAAAAATACTTCAAATAAACAAATACTTCTTCCTTATTAACCTCTTTAGAGATGAACTCATGAAGTGAGTCTTACAATATGTATAATTTTTGTTTATGGTGTAGTATAATGTGCAAGTTCCCATACCAATCCTAGAAATTAATGAAAGTGAGAAGGTTATACTTCTCAAGTATGGATCATAGTGATATAGTCAATTTTATTTGATTTTACATTTATAAAAATTCATAAGAGATAATTTCTACTTATTTGATTAAAAAAATATTAATAAATTTAAAATTAATTAAATTATTACTAATCTACCACTATTTTTTCAAAACCTAATAGCCCTCCTCATTAGTATTGAAATATATTTTCTCTTATAAATTCTAGTGGAAAAGTTCTATATTTCTCTTCTTATAACCCATACTTGGGTCTGACATGTTACTTATATGGTTTTAGATAGGCGTAACTTTCCAACTATATTAACTAATAGTTTCTTGATCCATTGAGTGGAATCCCCAATCCTGAAATACTATTTTAATATTTCGTCATGTTTTTCTTCTTAGTTACACTAATCCCTTATTTGGTTGTAAATCATTTATGTAATATAATTTAATTCAACCCAAAAATTCAAGCTAAATTTCTAATATAATTTAAAGCACCCCAACTTGGGTTGGTCAAGTACTTTTAACTATAAGTTCGATTATAACTTAAGTATTGGAAGGATAAACCAAATTAATAATTTAGTGGAGGTATTTTTATCCTTATTCATAAATCCCATTTTATATTTTCATTTTCCTTGTTAGTATTAAGTGTATTTTACTTAAGTGATTAAACACGTATAATAAAACATTTACGTATAATCTGGTTATATCTTATTCCATCTTGAATGCTTATTGATTCATTTATTAGGTGATCACACCACATCTAGAAAAATAAATAATTAACCATGTAACTAATAAAAATAAATCATAATTGGTATGATCATGATATTCTCTAATGGTTACTTTATCTATAAGATGATAAACTAACCCTTGAACATAGAGGAAACACCTTGAACTTTAACTTTGTTCATGTTGCAACATTCCTTATTTGACTCCTATGTATCGCTTTGATTGATTTTATCTCAGATCATTGACTAATATTTCCTCCTATCAATTGGGAGCTCAATCCTTACATTATACTTTAATCACACACAGGTTATGGGATCCAATGGATTGGTTATTTTGGGATTATATAAAAGAAACCACGAGCACAAAAACCTTTATATAATAATGGGGATGGGATGGCTCACATGACATCATTTTAATTTAATCAAAATAAATTTATAGAAACCAATCATAAACAAAGGGATAGTTTGATCTCATGATCGTCCACACATATCATGCAATGATAATACATTTTAAATCTTATTAGGAATTACATTAATTTTTTCTTTAATTCAGATAATGTACCATGAATTAATTTAATTAATTCATTTTATCCTAATTCCATACAATCATCCATAACTCACCATCATAAATTTTTTAAACAAAATAAATTTTATTTAAAATCAATAAAGTACAAAATTTTATTTAGTGTCAATAACACGTGCTTATCAAATTTTTTAACATGGAAATAAATTTCATATATATAATTATAAATCCCAATACATGGAATGTACTATCGAATAAATGACACACAAAACACATGTTAATAATGATAATTATATATTTAATTTTTATCTATGAAAAAACTGGGCAAACTATCTAGAGAGTACTACATGATGTGTACACAAGTACACTATGCATACTGTCTTCTGACCATGTCCATATCATATGCCTTAGGTCTGGGTGTGCCTCTACCCTACATAAAATCTTATGATACATGGTGTGTACTAGGAATACATGGCATGTGCCTTGGAGTTGCACGAATTGATAGTCCCAATGTCATGTATCCAATACATTGATTGCTGGGACACCCTATGTTCTCAGCTATGATAAAATAGGGACTAAACATTGTGTACATTATTTACATGAGGTTTAGTTCTTTAAGACATGTGCCAGTCTATCAAAATCCACATGTTGATCCACATTTTTGGATCTAAGATCGGATTTCATCTAGTCTATAGAGATTTTCAGGAGATACAAACATCAAAACAAAAGTACACAATGTGTGTGTTGGAAGTATACTCCATGTATTCCGGTTTTGTCCAAGAAGATCCTTTAGCTCTTCCAAATGGTGTTCTTAAAATGATTCTTTATTTCTAAACATTAACTAATTAACCATTATATTACTAAGAAAGAAGAAAGGAAGAAATTATTGTGTTCATATATTAAAATGAATCATTTTAAGTAAAAGAAAATTCAAACACATGAAACCAATCAAAAAATAATAAATAATTATTAATAAAATTTTTTCTCGCTCTGATACCACTTGTATGTTACAGGAATATTAGAAGCATACTTAGATTTTATGAATAACTCTAATTTTAGTCTCAATTTATGTTTCTTTGTTTCTGTACATGATCAAAATTCCATGTCTAATGAAACCATATATTACTTGATGATATTGAAACACAAAAACCAGAAAAGGAGGATATTCACATGTAATTTATAAATAATTTATGATCATATATTGAATTACCACAACTTGTAATTCAACTTTAGTTGATGATATCATTAAATAGATATATTTGTACCATCGTTTCATTATAGGATCCAAGTTTAGAATCCATATAGAGGTAATCCAAACATACACCATTGTTGAACTCCTCATGTTTTATCATGTTTTAATGCTCACAAATCATGATTATCATATCAAAAATCATGTATAAATATTATAAACTATGTTTAATATATTTCCATTATATTTCAGTGTGATTATGTTTCATCTTAATCCATTCTGTGAATATTTCTTCTTAAGAAAAATTCCATATATTTGGCTAGGTCTATGAAACCGTAATTCTGCTACTAGTTCTAGATTTTTACAAAGGACCTGACACCGTTTCCTTGCAACCATTCCCAAGACACCATAACAAGACACCGTTCAAAATTTTGATAAATGACTTGACACTGTTTACCTAACACTATAGTCTTGATACTGGTTTTAGATTTCACAAAGTATCTATTACCGTAACCTTGCTACCGGTTCCACAATTGAAAAAGGATCAGACACCACTCCAGTGATACCACTAAAAGGAAAAGGATAAGACACCATTCCAAGTGTCACCATGAATGTATCACCATGATTGTCTCACTGTAACTATCTCACCATGAATGTCTCACCATTGCTGACTCACCGCAACTATGACACCGTTCTATACTTAACCATATTTCTGTATTTTTCAATTAAATTTAAAATTTATTTCTGACAGACATATTTGAGTCATTTAATGAAACTGACATAATTAATTCTCTTTTGTAGACTTGGAACTCGACAGTACGAGGTATGAGGTATAGAAATCGTGCTTCTTGTCAGCTCCAACACATGAACCTGAAATAAAAAGAAAATCATGGCACTAGATCATGATAAAGTTCAAAAGGTGAATTACATGCAAGATATAATAACATCTATACACTGAAGAAAACTTGAAGAACTCTCAAATCCCTGTGACTGAATTGCTATGGATCAGAACCTCAAACATCCACGTAGCAGCAACTCTAAGAAGAACAAGAGATACAGAGCACATCTCATCGAACTGGAAACCATAACACGAGACTCTTGATACTCTATTTTCATAAGAGGACTCTAACGTCACATCTTCTACATCCTACAAGTCCATATCTATATAGAAAAACACTATGATCATTTCTAATACTTTCTCATTATCTTTTCTCTATTGTGTACTGTTTTATTACATTTTGAGAAGTGTGTGTATCTGTATTAAAAAACACACTATATCCAACATTAAACTAGAGGATATGAGATATCCTCACCCAAATTTATTTCTAAACTTGGTTTCACCCACATATTACAGTAGAAGAGGTCCTGCAAGACTTGGTTGTCTGTTTTCCCACATAGAATAGTGGAAGAGGTCTTGTGACCTGGACAATCCTATGTACCGTTGTTAACCCCTATTTATGGTTTTAATCAAATATTTATACATATATATATATATATATATATATTTCTTGGTGGAAAGTGATCACCAAGTAGAGTGGATTGGGTCTCGTCTTGAGACTAAACAACTTGTCTTATCCATTGTGTATTTCAATTTATTTTTTCTATATTTTAACTATTATTTCAAAAAACTAAATTTCACTTTGATAGTTAGTATTGGATAGTAGTTATAAATGTTTTTCTTTATTATATTAGTTTTAAAAGATGAATCAATATCTCATATTGGTATAACTAAGAATTAATCAATCTTCAAAGAAGCTATTTTAATAGTCAAACTATTATAATTTTATTACCTTGATTAACTGGATTGTTTTATTTTTAATCTGGGGAATATTTTAAATAAACTTTTTAACCGAAATTTTTATAGGAACCCAATTCACCCCCCTCTTGAGTTTCCTACTCCGAAAAAACAACCATAATCTCTAAACATCACCATATAATCATTAAGTGATAGAAAAAATGATCTTGGTTTCTTGCATTTTTTGTGGTTGATCACAAAAGTATTCTTCTCAGAGGAGGAAGAAATATTGATATTTTATTGAATCTTTGAGAGATGAGGAAAAGGTATCTTGGTCTATATATCTATATATTTTACTATCTGTTGTGAAAACCAATAGTTAGTTATGGAAATTTATATAATTAGTTATTTATTATGGTGGAATTTGGGTTGAAAAATTACACACTATCCTCTTGCCACCATTAATATTCATATTTGAAATCATGTCCATCAACAATAATAATAATATTATTAATCACTTGACATGTGAAACATATTAATAATATAAATATATATCATTTATTCTATTTCCAATCAGACCATTAAGATCGGTCTTCTTTCCCTTCTTTATTTTTACTGATCTTTAAATAATGACTATTTAATAAATAAATTTCAATGCTTTATTCTATGGTAAATATAATAAATATTATTTTCACCAAACATTAAAATATTTATTATTATTATTTAACTTGATTATTATTTCAAATACTTGTGATTAAATTATAGAGATCAATCAAAATGAATAAATATTATTTATTATAACTTCTTAAATTCATTATAATAATTTAATTGAGATTGAAGATGCACTTAATGTGTGACCCTCTAGGCCTCTTTCTCATTGGAATTTGGCATAATTACCTAAAGTATAAGGTTAGTGTCTAGCAACATTCCAAGGTTCCCATAGAGAAATAAGTTAATGTCACAATGGAATTTGACCTCCTATGAACACTTACCATATAAAATAATCTCTTTACCATGATATCTCTAATCAAGAAGGTTATATGTCATTTACATCAACCTATATGCTCAATGTATCTTTCTTTTTTCCCACTGAATACCTTGGACATGGATTTATATAGTAAGTTTCCTTCCTTTGAAAGGTTCTGATATAACAACTTTTATCAAGTGAAAAAAGTCATTAATCCTTTCCAAAATTATCCATTAATGCAATATCACTAATGACACACCCAATATATTATACCTCTATACAAGAATATTTCATTACAGTTTTTTTCAATATGTAAAATTTCACAAGTCCTGATATTCATTAATGATTATCTTAAAGTTTAAAGATCAATACACACATCTGTATATAGGAACATCCAATGACACATGGAAATTTGGATATCTTATTGACGAGTCTATTCTCATAACCTCATATCTTGGAGATTACCAAAGGTGAAATCCATGATAAGGTGTCTCAATGTCTTATGAGCCTCCTACCTATAATATCCTATATTTTTTTGCATCTTATGAAATAATATCATCTGGCTATAGAACATATATTTAATAATACAGTCATGGAATCTCTAGGTTCTCATCATAGTGGGGAATTCTATGACCTTTCAGAGTTACATATATTCTTAGGAAATTATCACATACAATTTTCATAAAATGGAATAATAATAATGTGATAATAAAACTTTATCAATAATGAAAACATGGAATAAAGTACTAAACAAGTTGGTTCTAGGGAACCAACTCCAACATCAGTCACAAAACCTTCTGTTTGTATCATATATACATCTTTTTGATGGTTACCATTAAGAAAAAGTGTTAAGACATCCATCTTACAAATATAATAGTTATGGTAAGATGTAATGTAAAGTATAATTATGATGGATTTTATTATATGAACTAGTGAAAAGGTTTCAATGTTGTCTATACGCTAAAACAGTTTAAACCCTTTTACTAATAGTCATTTCTTATAGGTGCTAAATTGTCTATCGATGTCCAGTTTTATCTTGAATATCAATTTGAAACTAGTGAGTTTTACATCCACTATAGGATCTACCAAATCAAAACATGGTTTTGGTAGATGGAATCCATTTAAATAATTAAAAATTTATTTCTATTAAGAAGATTTTGTGTGACATATTCATTCCTTATATGTTAAATGGTCATTATTATCAAACAATAATGATTCAACAACTCTAGTGACTAAAAAACTATATATTATTGGTTCTATAACTTCTCTTTCACTATTATATAGTATTTGTGTCTTTGAAACATCTTCTTACATAGGGATTTATAGAATCTATTAATGTCTCAACTCATGTGTATCTTGATCCATGACTTAATCAAATTCAATCTCACTTCAAATATCTCTTTTAGAGATGTTATTCCACTATACATTTGATAATAAAAATCTTGGTGGTCAACCACATGTTGGAGTTGGTGTCCTAGGACCAACTATTTTTACTATGATTACATGTATATTTGATGTATTGAATATTAATAATATTTATAACTACATATTTTTCATTGTTTGAAATGAATTTAATATAATAATATCCTAGAGTATACATTGAATTAATAAGGTTATAGCAGTTCACCACTATGATGAGAAACTTGAAGTTCTATGACAATATTCTTAAAATAGTTTTGCAATTGGATAATACACTATGACAGGGAACATAGTATGTAGATATTCAGATGTGAGTTCTTTTTAGAGAATGAGGCTTCTTCTCAAAAAGTTCACACTTAGTAATCTCTAAGACAAGATACTATGAGAAGATACTTGGCAGTAGTAATTTTTCATGTTTTAGTTTCAAATAGATATTTTTATCGATGAGCATGTGTAATGGTCCTTAGACTTTAATACTATCATTAATTCCTGTCATGACTCGTACACTTATATTTTTTGATGAAATATATGGCACTATATGTTCACAGTGAGGAAGGGTATGTTGGGTGCATCAATATTGACATGTAATTAATGGATAAGTTGATGAAGGATTTCTATCTTACACTTTTATGGAAGTTTTTATCTCATTCCTTTGATTGGAATAGAATCATCACATTAAATTCCCAGGCCATGATGTAACGACATGTTTATTTCAAATAGTCAAAGATCAACGAATCAAGAATATAGGTCAGTGATATAGATGTGAAACCTACTTGATGAGATATTGTTTAAAGAGATTCTATTACAAAGTGATAATTCTTATGTGGGGGTAATCATTACAAAATTAATTTCATTCTCTTGGGTTTCTTAGCCCATTGCTAGATAGTAATCTTAGATTTTAGGAAATACCACCTAATTCCAACCAGAAATAATCCTAGAGGGTAACACACAAAATATTTCTATTGATCCTAATTAAATTATATTTGAATATATATATATACATATATACATATGGTGTTTGGGGTAAAATTAAATTCAAAGAAACACACACACCACACACACAGGTCGGAGAGGCAGACCATAGACCCCCCAAGTGGATAACCCACCCATCAAGCATTATTTCATTATTACATGGCCCGTAGGCCCAATAGGCATGAACCCCATAACATGGTTTGAAAGCCCAGTACAACGTCATGCCCGCATCATCCTGCCTATGTCACTAAGCCTGTGCAACCACCTGCATAGTACTGTAATAGTACCTGTTCCTAACAGGGCTTGATCCCAAGACCTCCTAGATGCCAAGAAGGATCCTTTAACACTAGGGTATAGGCTCATTGGATATATTTTAATTTAATTAATATAATAAATATTATTCTCAAGAATGAGGAATAATTTTAGTCATGTTTTATCGATAAAAAATATATATTGATGCATAATTTTTTTAATATCTATTCAGGTTTTGAATAAATTTTAGAGGAGTTTGAGTAGACCAAGATCATGGCCAGTGAAAAATACTAATTACCAATTTGGTTATATAATATTTATTATTGTGAAAGTTGGAACACGCCACAAAATAATAATAATGATATTATTATTATTATTATATGACATGGAGTTTATTAAAGCTTATAATACTATTTAAGGTCCAACATGCAATTAAATAATATTTTAACCTAAACCCCAGCTCTATAAATAGAAGGTTATCTCTATTGTGTGGTATGGTATGAATCTAGAGAATCATTGTGTATAAAAAAATCGATCCTAACTCCTCCTTCTCTCTCCCTCTCAAGAATGAAAAATATAAGACTGATTCTTTCAAGACTGAAGGATGAGCAATCAACACAAACAACGTAAAAAAATCGATTCACCTCACTAACACCCAGAAATTTATTGGTGTTTCTTAGAGATCAAAGGAGAATGTGTGGATCACTTTTAAATGTATTTTACCCTTGTATACTCACATTGAAATGCAGTAAATCTGAAAAGGTACTTTTAGAAGATCAAATTCATCAATGAAGAAAGCATCCTAAGATGATGTTTTTATTTTCTTCAGATATAAATAAATTGAATTATAAATTTAACGTGAAAGATACTCTCTTGGGGTTTTGAGAAGGAAAATATTAAAATAAATTTTAATATATCACCTACCATTGCATGATTCCACTGTTCCTAGAACCTTCAAGTGGTATCAGAGTGGTCACAATTTACGTTTATAATTATTTATTTGATTTTTTATCTGTACGCAATCCTGGTTGAATGTTTCCTTTCATGTTATTAGTTATTTAATCCAATTTGAATTAACATGTTATTGATATAATAATCATGTACATTTAGTGTTCTATTTTATTAAAGTTTTAAAAATATATGTAGAACAACCAAATATACCATCAGGAAGTGTGAATTTTTTGGCTGGTAAAACTAGGTTACACGGCATGTTGCTGGAGTACACGCTATGTAGCCATGTTCACTACACATGGATTTGTCATGAGATATAGGGAATGTTGAGTAGTTAATTACACACGGTTAATTTATTGGACACTATGTGTAGACTGGTCTAGTCTAGCACATAACATGTTAGATTACATGGCATGTAGCTGGCATACACATCGTGTAGTCTATATGGGTTAGCTGTGTAAATTGTACAATCCGTGTGGTCATTATACATGGTCAAAATGTGTGAGACTAACATATTAGATCATTTATGATACACACAACATGTATGTGGTGTGTAATAGGTGTAATTAATCATTTCTTTCATCCAAAATATTCCATGATCCATTTAACGAGTTATGTGGCCACACAACATGTCTGATACATGGCATGTAGCTAGCCTATACATGTCATGCAGTTATGACTAATGAACATGCTGAGTTCTTAGGTGGGTTGTGCGATCACATGACACTTTGACTACATGGAATGTAATTGGATTGTAAACATCATGTAGTCTGGCCAAGATACATACATAAGCCTAGGTTTTTATCTAAGGCACATGAAAAAAAGATACATGACGTGTACCTGAAATGTACACGCTGTGTACTTTGGCCGATTCAACACACCGATGCCCCATGTGTGTAAACTAGATATATGAAAACCAAGGTATAAATAATGTAGCTAGATAGTACACAACATGTAGTCTACAAATTGCTGGTATAATTAAATTAAATTAAATTGACAATTTCAACATTAAAACCTTATTTTATTTATTCACATCTGTTGTGTCTGACAATTTAATAATGGGTTTAAATAATTTTAAATTCTCAATTAATTTGTTTTAATAAATATGTAAATATTAGTTCTTCTATTTATTTTACATTAATTACTTAATTATGGTAATCTAAAGAGGATTAAAATGGCCATTAAGATGATAGGGAATGAATGAGTGAGTGAATAACTAAATTAATTAATATAAGCACATTTTTCTTGATAATAAAGGAGGAATAGAAATGAATGTTAACTAGTTTACTTTTGTGTATAGATTTCATGTATGACCATTCATGAGATTGACCCAGACTAGTGCATGTGGTGGCTATTTTAATTTAATTTATTGCATGGGTGTTTAATTATTTAATATTAAATTAACATTCATGGCCTGTAAGACATCCCTCCCTCTATTATTATGTAGGACCTACATATACAAGGATATTTATGTAATCCTATTTTAACCAATCATTTGGTTCTCCTGACCCACATGTGAGTTATAAATACTTTTAATTCATTGATTTTCTAATGACACGTGGAGGTGGTTCAAGATAGAACCATAATTATTCCAACCCAGGTGATAAACAGGTGGAAAGGTGGAATGTTGTAACTTATTACTAGACCATCAATAAGAGTTATTTACCATAGGCCATGGGTTGATTTAATGTATGATAATTAAATCAATGATTAGAAAAGCTCATGAATGGGTCATTTAATAATTAATTTATTTCTTTCAATGCATTATTTATTTTATGGATACCAAACCATGATCACTTAAATAAATGGATTGATGTGAAAATACAAAATTTAGATTAATTAATTATAATTTAATGTTTTATCCAACATGGATAATTAATTAAGTAAAATAAACTAAATATTAACAAGACATTTAAAGGATAAAATAAGATAATATTTATGCATAATAAATTAAAATACCTCAATTAAATATTAATTCAGGCTTGGAATTTCATTAATTGATTAAGAATGAAAGCCTTAGAACTAAGTGTTTGACTAACCATTATTGGGACACTTTATTTTAATGTGATTTTCTTATGACGGTAATGTATTTACTTAACAACCTTACTCAGATGAAGCACATACTTCAAAAGTATCATCTATTAAGGGATTTTTCTTAGATAGGTGAGGTTGAAGTGAGTAGTATTTCCATAAAATACAACATTGTGAACCCCATGATTAATTCCTTAATTCATGATAAACATGATTATCATATGATGTCTAACATACTAAAATTCATAGGTAGTTGGATCTAGTCCAAGTGGGAGTTTTTTGGAGTTGGTGTCTTAAGACAAACTGTTTGTACTATGATTAGATGTATATTAGATGTATTGAGATTAGTAAAACTTATTACTACATATTTTTCATTGTTCTTCATGAATTTAATGTAATAATTCCATAGATTATACATCACACTAATAAGATCATAATAGTTCTCTGTTATGACGAGAACCTTGAAGTGTTGTAAATATATTCATAAAAATAGTTTTGTTGTTGGATAATATACTATGACAGGGAACATATTATGTATACTATAAGGTGTGAGTGTTCATAATTAGATGTGGTTTCTTCTCATGAAGTTAACACTTGGTAATCTCTGAGAATAGATAATATAAGAACAAACCTACCAGAAAGAATTTTGTATGTTTTGGTGTCATCAAATATTCATATCTATGAGCAAGTGTCATGGTCCTTAGACTTTAAAATTATTATTAATGCATGTCATTAATCATACACATAGATTTTATGATGGAAGTAGTGACATCATATGTTCACGTTGAGGTAGGGTATGTTTGGTGTGTCAAAATTGAAATATCATTAATGGATAAGATGAGGAAGGATTTGTCCCTTTCATCTCTAGGGAAGTTTATATCTTAGCCCTTTGATTGAAATAGAACTGTCACATTAAATTCCATAGACATGGTGTAACAAAATGTTTATTTTAGATAGTCAAGTAAATACATATCGAGCATACATGTTTGTGACATAGATGAATTATGGATCATTTTACTAATGTTTGAAAGAAATCAGATATTGTTTTCTTGGTTTTGGATATGTGATGAACCTTTTAAACTAAAATAACCCTTTTATATTAAAAACATTCACTTTGAGTCATACTGACCACATCATGTGTTGGATTTATGAATGGTCAATTCCTACATATAAAAAAATGAATTATGGTTCATTTTTCTAAAGTTTTGAAAAAATCATAACTCTTGTTCTTATTTTCAGCTATGTGATGCACATTTTAAACTAAAATGGAACTTCTAAAATGAAAACACCCACTTTGATTCATACATGATGCATCATTTATTGAATTGATTTATGGTTGATTTTTATACATCAAAAATGAATTATGGATCATTGTCCAAATTTTAAAAAAATCCAAGCTTATTTGTTTGATTTTTTCTATGTAATGCGTGTTTTAAACTAAAATGACACTTTTATATTGGAAACATGCACATAGATTCGTATCGACTACACCATGTGTTAGATTGATGAGAGGTTAATTCCTTCACGTCAAAAATTAATTATGTATTAGTTTTCCTAAATTTTGAAAATAATTTGATATTTTTTTTTGGTTTTGGATATGTGATGTGTGTTTTAAACTAAAATGAAACCTTTATATTGAAAGCATGAACTTTGAGTCATACCAACCACATCATGTGTTATATTGATGTGCATTCAATTATTATACATTAAAAATGAATTATGGATCATTTTTGGAAATTTTTTTAAAACAATTTGATATTTTTTTCTTAGATTTGATGATATGAAGCACGTTTTAAAGTAAAATGGAACTTCTGTTTTGAAGCATGCACTTCAAATCATACATATCACATATTCTATTAGATTGATGTATGGTCAATTTTAAAATATCACAAATGAATTATGAATTTTTCTTGATGTTTTAAACAATATGATATTTTTTGGCTATGTGACATGAATTTTAAATTAAAATGGCACTTTTATATTGAAAACATTCACTTGGTGTCATTTCTGCCACACAATTTGTCATATTGATGTACAATTAATTCCTACATATCAAAAATGAATTATGTATTATTCTCCTAATGTTTGAAAAAAATTCAATATTGTTTTCTAAGTTTTGTCTATGTGATGCACATTTTAAACTAAAATGAAAATTTTATATTGAAAATACACATTCAGAGTCATTCTGACCACATCATGTAACAGATTGATGTGCAGTCAATTCCTAGACATGAAAAATGAATTATGGATTGTTTTATTAAATTTTAAAATAGTTTACACTCTTTTGTTTGTTTTTTTCTATGTGATGTTTGTTTTAAACTATAATGACACTTATATATTGAAAAATACAATTCGATTCATACATGTCATATCACATGTTAGGTTAACATACAATAAATTCATATACATCAAAAATGAATTATAGAGAATTTTATTAATGTTTTAAAGTAATATGATCTTGTTTTCTTGGTTTTGGATACGCGATATGTGTTTTAAACTAAATTGGAACTTTTATATTGAAAGCACTCACTTTGAGTCATACTAACCACGTCATGTGTCATATTGATGTGTGATTAATTACTACATGTCACAAATGAATTATGGATATACAGACTAAATTTTAAAAATAACTATATCGCTTTTTTCTGATTTTAGAGATGTGGTTACATTTTAAACTAAAATGAAGCTTTTATATTGAAAACATTCACTTCAAGTCACACCGACCACATCATGTGTTAGATTGATGTGAAGTCAATTCCTTTACATAAAAAATTAATTATGAATCATTTTTATAAAGTTTGAAAATAATAAAATCTTGTTTCCTTATTTTATTTCTATGTGATGTGCATTTTAAACTAAAATGACACTTTTATATTGAGAAAACACACTTTGAGTAATGCCTATCACATTTTATTTATGATTGATTTATGGTCGATTCCTACACATCATAAATAAATTTTGGATCATTTTTGTAAATTTTGAAAATAATATGATCTTGGTTTCTCAGTTTTGGCTTTGTGATGAAAGTTTTAAACAAAAATGGGACTTATATATCGAAAATATGTTCTTAGAGTCATACATTCAACATCTTCTATCATATTGACATACAATTGATTACTATACATCACAAATAAATTATGGATTATTTTCCTAAAGTCTGAAAAAAAATCCAATCTCATTTGCTCGGTTTTTGCTATATGATACACATTGAAACTAAAATGACACTTTTATATTGAAAACAAACACTTTAAGTCATACTAACCACATCATGTGTCATATTTGCATACGATCTATTAGAACTCATCAAAAATTAAATATGAATTGTTTTCTTAAATTTTGAAAATAATCTGAGATCATTTTCTTATTTTTGGCTATGTGACACGTGTTTTAAACTTAAAGGGAACTTATATATTGAAAACACACACTAGGAGTCATACCGGTCACATCATGTATTGGATTGAGATGAAGTCGATTCCTGCACAACACAAATAAATCATGGATATGTATTAATTTTTTGGTTTTTAGTATGCCACATGTGTTTTGAACTAAAATGTCAATTTTAACTAAAAACATGAACTTTGAGCCATACTAGGAACTCTGTTTATCATATTGCGGAAATGTTGATTCATACATGTCAAAAACGTGTTATGGGTCATTATTTTGAAGAATAAAAATAATATGAATGTGTTTTCTTAGTTTTGAGTATTTTGCGTGTGTTTTGAACTAAACTGAAATTTTTAAACAAAAAATATACACTTATAGTCATATTGAGAACACCATGTATTGGATTAAGACATGGTTGGTTCCTACACATCAAAAATTACTTGAGGACAATTTTTCAAAAGTATCAAAACAATTTGAATGTGTTTCCTCAGTTTTGAGTATGTCATGTATTTTTTGAACTAAAATGTCAATTTAAAACTAAAAAAAACACACCTTGAGTCATAACAGACACACCATGTATTAGATTTAGGTGTGTCTGATTCATAAATCTCACAAATAACTTATAGATTACTTCCCATAAGTATCAAAATAATATGAATGTGTTTTATTGGTTTTAAGTATGTGATGTGTATTTTGAACTAAAATGTAAATTATAAACTAAAAATATACACTTTGAGTCATATTTAACACACTTTGTATCAGATTGAAGTGAAAATAATTGAGGTGTAGCTGATTCCTACACCATTCAAGACAATGTTCATGAAAGAACATTTGGGAAGTCATACTTTTCCTTCTACTGTAGAAAAATCCCTAGGTAGATGAGAACTTTTATTTGTATTGTAAAGTATCTTTATAAAATGAGGTGAAGATAATTAGTGTGATCATAAATTTTTTAGTTGAATCAATATGATTCACTTCAATTTTCAGGTAGCATGAAGTTTACTCTTCTATTTGAAGGGAATATGTTCTCTATTTTCTGGCTTGTGGAAGATAGTCAAAAGAAAAGTATGAATTCCCAAAATATTTGTAAAAAACTAAATAAGTATCAGATAAAAATGATAAAGATATTAAATTAAAAATATTAAATAAAATGATGAAAACATTAACTAAATAATTATTTTGAATTCCACTTTTCATGATGTATGTATAATTTCTCAACCCATTTCCCTATCATCATTATCTTTGTTGCATCCTCGAATTCCAATATCTCATTAACATAAGAAGGTCCGAACATGTTACTCGCTCTGTTAGAATCTATAGAGTGTAACCGTACATTATACTTCTCTATGAGAAATAGTTAAAAAATAATATATAAGCATTATGATACAAATGATTTATATCCCAAATGTATCTCTAAGGTCACAACCTGTCCTAGATCATAAACATAATAGGTAATCACCTAAATTCGATATCAGAAAACATTTTTACACCATGTACTTGGCTCGCTCATCTCTAAAAAAAATTAAATCTACTTTTGAGTATGTAAATTATTTGAAATATTGGTAGTAGTGAGAAAATATAGACAAACAAATGATTAATAAATATTTTTTATGAAATTGTAATTTCTTTGGAAAATTACCAGTTTGGGGATGCTATCTTTTAGATGGTGTATGAAATCTTTCATAAATTTTCATTTTTAATATCCAAAATAATTGTCATTATCTTGTTTTGAACACTACATAAATATTGAAAAAATAATTATGTTTTTTGAAATATGTTTTAATAGTTAAATCTTACTATATATAACTTAATTTTTTTATATTTAAAGAAATCAATAGGCTTCTTATGTTCTATCACCAAACTCATACAATAATTTATTCTGTATTTATAGATCACCCTATCATTAAATATTTAACATTAAAACACAATATAAAACATTTAATACAATGTTTATCTGTAAAATACTTATTACAATGCATTCAAAATTCATAATAGTCATCATGTTTGGCTGGTTTGATGGAAATTGATGCATTATATCCTAAAAATAAACTTTTGGGATATCTAAAAAAAATATGGTCAATATACAATTCTTCCTAAAATACAAAAAAATGAATAATAATAAAATTAAAATATATTTTATAATATTAGATTGTAGACTTTTACCCCTACACTATAGGTATCAAGAAGTACCTGTCTTCTGATATTTTCTTCTCAAATTCCTCTCTTAGTTTATTTGTTACCTTATCAATTTCTTCCAATTTCAAAGTAGTTTTTTCAATATAAATGATATAGGGATTAAAGAGTAAAAATATTTCTTCATAGATATTTCATCTTATATAGTAGTAATATATATTCATTTATAAAATATGAATAGTTATTAACTGTAATGAATATAGTAGGTCATTTTTTGGAAAAATAGATTATGATAATGTACCTCTTGTATGTATTCACAACTAATACTCCCAGCCATTCAAACTTGATAATATCATTTATAATCTCCAAATCTACCACATATGTAATGGAATATTGAAATATTCATTTGATATTGATTGTATAACATATTTATATCTGTGAATGTTGTGTTTGCATGAACATGTAATGTTAATATATGCAATGGTGGATTTTTTTGGTGTGTTTGTTTTTTTGGTCGATTCCCTGGATTGTCTTGATCTAAACTTTCATTTCTCCATCATTTTATCCATATGTAATACCATAACTCATTTAGGACCCTATTTCATCAATTGTTAAAGGTTTTTCATTTTTTTTTAAGTACACACCTCATGTATCTTTATTATATTAGATGGTCATTTGGCTCTTAAAATACTATTCATTGTTCTAATATTGTTTCACTTTGATCCTTTTGAATACAATGGTCCACAAAACCAGACCAGGTAATATTATATTTAAAAGCATACATTTTCACCAGTAGTCCTTTCATCATCTCCTATATATCTCATTGAGATTTTTTTCTCCTTGAAATATGTTCACAATGACACTCCAAAACCCTTGCGTCTAATGAAACCATATTGTTCTGGCCGCTTCAAAGATACTAAATGAAGTTTTTATATAGGTATGATCAGTGTTGATTCTTATATCTAAACCATATAAAAAATATACAAACATAAAATGTTATTTTTATGTAATAATGATACAAATCATAGAAAACTACTATTATGTCAAACTTACACATGCTTCTCATACTACTTGTGTGTTTTAATCAACTATTTAAACCAATTTATTTGAATGGGAATCCTTCTATATCACATGACATGGGGTAGAAGTAGATTCATTTTTTGATTCATCAATCCACATATAATCAATGGAACATATATAGTTTCATATCACATAAAATTTTTATTTTATATTTAAAATACATACTATTTTCCTTTCAACTGAAACATACCCCATCCTTGCTTTATGATAAGGGTGCATTGGTTTTGTTTCATGTTGTTTATTTTCAGTACTCCTTTAATATTCCAAAAATTAACAATTTTGAATCAAAGTAAATAACATAAATAATTTCAAATAAAATATTATCAACTACATTGCACCTGAAATGATTTCTCATCATGACGACTAATGAAATCTTTCCATGTATCATATTTTATAATGTGTACATACATAACTAGTGGGTGGGGTTTTAGTTTCCCTATAGTATACCTGATATTATTATTTTTAATAAGTATCCAGAATCCTCTATGAGATTTTCTAGTGACCATTAATATGTATTTACTATGAAAATCATCTAAAATAAACAAAATTTACAAGGGATAATGAAAAATAAATCAATGATTCATTATATAATTTTTTTGATAAAATAGAGAAAGTATATTGTAACATTACCTTAATATCTGCACAAAGGGTTTTCTTCATTTCATATTGGACATGGTGTCACATATCTATATCAATTGGTACATGGATTCTCATTGTGACCAAAACATAACTAATGAACATTAACTTATTGGGGTCAACATGTTGGCCACATTGATTCCATCTGACCTCAAAATTTATACCCTTCATTCTTTCCTTGATAATTTTTTCTAATAGATTGACTCTATTTCATTATAGTTTTTTTCATCAACATGTTGTTGATACCCTAATAATTCAATGGTTTCAACATCAATCGTCTATTATTCCTCGAGATTGGTAACATCATCATGTGCAGAATTCATTATTTACATGTTTAGTCAAACATTTAATTTAGATTACATAAATATAGTAGAGAACATATAAAATTATGCTAAAAACATTTTATATTAAAAAAACATTAATCTTCTCATTGAACTCTCTTTTTTTTCTTTAAATGTTTATAGGATTTCGATCCTCTATTGTGTATCAAAATCTTTTCTTTTTGGTCCCCTCTAATGTATAAGGCATTTTCTATATCAGGACCTCAATGAAATAACTGTGATCTCCCAATGAAAGGGTTATATAAAAATAAATTTTTATCTAAGCCTACAATTGTTTTAGATGCTAACAAGAAAATTGATTAACTATTTTTTGTTGGATCAAAGGCAAAAAATACATGAACTAAATGTGAATCCATTATGGGAAGATCATATTTATACCCTCCCACACTAAAATTCACCATCACACAGACCAATTCATTGAATTTCACTACACTTCTATTTTCAACCCATTTTTAATAGAAAATTGTCAATGGAAATGTTGAATAATCCAAATCATATATCCATTCGATGATTCCAAAATATGAAATATTCTCATAAATTGGATTTATATCCTTGGAATTGGATACATGAATCACTTCTGACATAAGTGTAACTCCACTATTTTTCATCGTATTGTATTCTTATTTTTCCTTTGTATAGAACATATAACCATTAATTACAAAACCATTCCAAGAAATAACATTTTCATTTTCTCCCATAACTAACCATTAAAGTCATTGGATAATTAAATTCATATTTTTAGATAAATCCTTTAAAAAATGATCACAAAACCATCCTATAAACTATTGATTATGTGTATTTTATAAACAAACTTCATCCCTTGATGGTTTAAAATTAATAATTATTACTTTTTGGGCTTCAACGTATAGGGAAACATCTATACTATTTTGTCAAATATAAAAGTGAGCATCCTTCCACTTTATGAAGGTAATTGTAACAATATATTTTCTAGAAATCACTTAAACCATAAGGCCTCTACTGTGATGATACTTTGGGAGACTGATTATACCAATATATGATTGGTAATTGATAAATAATTTAACAATTTCTTCAATAATATATCATTCTACAATAAAAACTTTTGGATGACTTTGATTCTTAACGCACCCTTTCAAAATCATCATATATCATTCAATGGGGTATGTCCATCTATAATGGATAGGACCACATAATTAAACCTCCCTAACCCTGTTAACCATCAGATGGACCATTATATCAAATAACGATGATGCGAAGAACATATATAACTCGCATAATATGACAAATCAAATGTTATTCCAACTATTATGGACTAATTATTCATGAATAACAACAACATAAACCTAGAAAAAGGATTTGAGAGGGGTTTTATACATGCTCCATTGCAAAATTTATGAACACTTTAACTCCATATTTATACACTTTTATCATATTATTTTCATCCATCCATTTTTGATTCATATTAAACCTATTATGTTCATAAAATATTCATTTTTCTACAAAAAAAATACACATAAGATATTTATAATCAAAGAATAATTATGTGTAAAATTATGATAAGGGAACCCAATATTTTAATGTTATTGGTGATTATTCCTAATAAGTTATTATTTTATACAAGGGTGACATGAAAAGAAACAAACTTGGGTAAACATGTGATTGTTGGTCCAGGTTCTCGATTTGAAGTTTTGTGGGACAAAAAGGCAGTAATTATAAGATTTTTTATGTAACCTTACTAGGCGGGAGTCAAAAAAGAGGCAGGAGTTGATTTTTATTCATTTCATCACTTGGTAAGTGCTAGGTTTGGTGGATTTTTTGAAATTTGTTTATGGTTCCAATTTAAAGAGTTAATGGTAGTGTGTGTAGAGTTTTAAATAGAGTTCTTGGAGTCCCCATAACTTGGACCTGGGTTCAAATAAAATTGTGGTTCTGTCTCAATGGGATGGACCAATAAAGTCAAATGAAAAAAGATAAAAATATTTTTGAATTTAATAAATTCAATTGTGGTTAGAATGAATGAAAATGGGACAAAGATAAAGAACAAACTGAAAAGAAACACCCAGTTACTAATTGGAACTAAGGTTGAAATGATAGTGGAAGGAATCCTCAATGGGGTTAGTAGGGGAATAAAATACTTTGAGTAAAAAATTATAGAAATGGGGCCCTAAAAATGAAAAAATAGGTGAATTAACGCACTTAATAATGATCAAAACTTTATATTGTATACACTCACTTTTTTATCGTTCATAATGGAAGGAATTTTTAAATGAGCATGAGGTAAGTGTTTTGTATTGAAAAATGTCTATTGTAGATGTTCATGAAAATGTAAATTTTAAAAGGATTGTGGTTCTTATTCCTATTAATGAAAGAAAATGGGTATAATTGTTTGATTTAAATCCATGGTAGTAGGAAGGATACCTGGAACTTGGATTCTTCTACCTCATGTTTTAAGTTTGATCCAAGACCTCACTCCAAAATTACCATTGGATGTGGAAGGAGCGGGAAAGTTTAAGTGACCATCACTTATCAGTGGTCAAATGTCACGTATGATTAATTCAAAGATCTATAAAAAGAAGAAAGAAATTGAATTCATACGAGACATCTGAACACAAAAAAGTATCGATCGCCCATTTTCTTGCTAGTGTGAAAAGAAGTGGCATTGTCCCCTCCCATTTACCATAATAAAAAAACCGAATCTTATATAATTAAAAAAGAACCAACCACACCAATTTTTTTGAAAATAATCAATATTATATATTTACTGTTATAAGGAGGATATCATTACATGAAGAACAATCAAACCTAGAAAAGAGAAGAAAAATTGAACTCTTTTATACATGGAGAAGTAGGATAATACATGGGAAATAGCTTGTATGAAGAAGACGAATAAGTAATCCATGAACCTAGAAGAAGTGAATCTCATGCACTATTTTACATGAAGGATAAAATATGAGTTTAGCTATGTGAAGAAGAAATAATATGCGAAGAAGTAATAATAATTGGTTATACCCCTAGTAAATGAAAAGAAATAATTATATTTTTTTCCCATCTTGTTTGGTTACAATTTTTAAAAGAAAAATAAAAGATATAATTTTTTGTTTAATAAAAACATAACATTTATTAAAAATATAAATTTACATTACTTTTTTTTACTAAAAAATGAAAAATAACAATTTTAATTTTAATTCATTCTTATATGTTCATGTTAGTGAAATTATATAAATAATAAACTATGAAAACTATATTTATACAAAATTTATTTTATTTTCAAAAATAATGTTTTAAAATAGGTGATTTAATTTATTAATAAAATTAATTTACATAATAAATATATTTATTGATTTTAAATTAATTATACTTTACATGTATACATAATCATCATCAAAAATTAAATTTTAAATCTTTGAATATAATCAACTATTAAAAATATTTATATAAAAAATTTAAAATATTTATATACAAATTATTTACATTGAAATTACATAATTATTTATAAATACCATAAAATTTTTAAAAACAATTATTTGTTATTATTATTAATAATCATAAACATTATATAAACATTAATTAAAAAATGAAATAAATAAAATGCATACATGGATTATATAGTAATTTAAATAAAAATGATCATATCCACAGTTGGTTTCCTTTTGAATCACCCCAATTTTGGTGTGATACTAGATTTAATTTTGGGGATAAATCTATTTCTCTATGTTTAATTTCTCTTGCACAATTTCTATTCTGCATAAAGTGCCTCTGATTACTCAAATTCAAAATCCTTATTCTATGTGTCTTTGGCACCACGTCCACGTCCTGTTATCTATATTATCATTTAAGAACGTGAAACTATTTCCCCACATGTTCCATTATCCAGTTCATTGGGTATGCTATTTCCAAAAAGAGGAAATAGATTTCAATCCCTCCCAATCATTTCATTTCACGTAGAATCATCCCTACCAAATGACCTATAAGAAAGGTATATCATAGGTGGCTAGACGCGGTGATGGAAGGTATGCGTGAGGCAGGTGACGTGCATCGAGGATAGTATAAAGACATAGATAAATGAGAGAGGAGTATAAATAATAACATAACTTAGGTTTTAAGTGGGTTAATTCATCCAACGAGGTCAAGGGGGAGTAGTGGTAGAGGTTGACTTTCATGAGATGTTGAACGACATAAGAGATCTAAGTTCAGTAAGGGATAAATTTATTTATAATTATATATATATATATAATTTGATAAATATAGTAAATATATATATATATATATATATATCTATATAAATAAATTTATTTATAAATATTTATTTATAAATATTTTTTTAAATATTTTTTAGTATTATTAATGAATATATAATTATAATTGCATGAATGTTAAAAATGACTGAAATTGATTAATTAAAAATAAATAGAATTTAAAAATAAATAAAAATGGATATATAATAAAATGAAGATTAATAGATATTAAAAAAATTTAAAACATAGTAAATAAATAGGTATAAATAAATATTATAAAATGATAAAATTAAAAAAAATATAAGAAATAATAAATATTAAAATAGAATAAATAATATCAACATAAATAATACAGAAAATGAATAAATAAAAATTACTGATTAAAAACATAATATATTAAATATATTATTCTATTAAATGAAATTATAAAATGAATATTAGAATTTTAATAAATTACATAAATACGTTGCGTGTGTGTTTCTGTATAAGATTGCATAATGTGTTTGTGAAATTAATGTGTGTGTGTTTATATAACAAAAGTTTGATATATGTTAAACTGAACAAAGACATTATATAATATGTAACATCTATTAATGAAATAAATAATAATAATGAATAAATTTTAAAAATTAATAAGTTTTATTAATTGAATAGATTTTTAGAAAAATTAAAAATTGATACATTCTAATGATATTGAATACATTTTAATCATATAAATTTCACCCATATTAAAAAACTTAAATGTAAATGAATAAACATGTATAAATAAAAATTAAAAATGGATAAAATTACAAAAAATATTAATCAAATAAAAATTGAAAATGAATAAATCCAAAAATTACCCTATGATAATCATGAAATGGATGAAGGAATATCATATATGTTTTCAACACTATCCAAACTACCATAAATAAAGTCCATTTTCTTCCTTGTAAAATGATAAAACATTGATCATTTGATGAATCAAAAACATAAAAAATATACTTTTCATGCGTTTCTATGATATAAGGGTCACCTCTATATTCTAATATTCTTATATATATATATATATATATATAATTTTGAATTCATCATTTCTAACACCATTGTTACCTTCAACTCGGTTACACATGAACACTGGTACTCTAAATTTTATATAATCAATCCCCTATAAATCGTCAACACCTCTATAATTTTAAATTGATGCAAAGATTGTATTTTTTACCCTTTTCACTTGAAAAATGAAACACTTCACTGAAAACCATTACACTATTATTCTAAACTACATTTTTTCATAATCTTTGGTATTAAATGTATAATCATTAATGGCATACATAGAGAATATGATCACATTTAAACATGGGTAACTCTCCAAACATTTCAATTTTTCTGTGACACAACTGAATCATTTTTCAAATTCTTTATAAACTATAGAAAAAATATTTTTTTATATTCATTCATCATCTACACATCCTTCTTCTTCAAATAATGCTGATTTAGAGAATAAATATGTGATTTTACATATGATTAAACTATAGTTGTGTTTTTATTAATCTATGAACCTACTTGAATTATTTTATCACATGTCATTAACTTTACTTTTATGCCACATATCATCTTTCCTCTAATATTGACTCCCACAAGGTGAGATATTGGGAGACCAACATACTGAAATTCATATAATTAGTCCAAAAATAACTCAACCACCACCTCAAACATATAATAAATGACAATAGGGGTCTTTTGTAATGACTTTCACAATCATAGGTCAGTTTTTTAACTTCAATTTTCAATGTTTTATTTTTAAAAGTGATAAATATATAAGTTAAGGGAGTTTAAATGTAATTAGATATAAATGGAGGGAAAGAGTAAGAGAGTGGAAGAGGTTTTGGTGGAGGTATAGAACTGGGTACCAGTTCATAGGTTACCAAGTACCTAGTGGTATCAAGTGTTACTAAAAATGATTATAGTTGTGGTACTGGATACTCGATAGCCTTGTATCGACACCCGATAGGAAGAAAAAAAGTATTTTCAGTAAGGATTAAAATTTTATTTTTATACAAATAATTAACCCCTCAAAAAACTTTTATTGATTATCTCCCCCATTCATAGACTATACCTCCCTTAATATCCAATTATTCATCCCTCTATATCTTCTTTTTATGCTTCCTTCAATACTTATCCAAATTCATTTTTGAGTTTCTTTATGGCTTATCTATTACTGAAACTAAAGTAGTGTGAGTTTTTATCATATTGTTTCATGTTGCTTCATATCAGTGGATATAATCCAAAATATATCATTAATATATGTTTTGGTATCAATCTCATATGTTGGTTGTTCATGCTTACATCAGTTACAAGATTTGGTATTTAGAAACCTTTAGGTTAGACTAGTAATTTTCTCATTATTTTTGTTTCTTCCTATAGGTTATGGGCACAACAGAAGTTGTCCAATCACATTATTAATGATGTTTTATCATTGAATCCAGTGAATAAATCATAAGAAAATGATTAATAATGACATTTTTCATGATTATATGTGAAAAATCATAACTCATGAATCTTAGAACAATTTAGAGGATATTCATGTAAAATTTATAATTATGTTAAAAATAAGAATGATCCATTATTGAGATTATTTATTCAAAGAAGTTATTGATCCTTCGAACCACCAATTGGTTGTACTATTGTTTTATTGGGATTACCCTAAGTATAATATCTCTAGAAATAATCCACACATGTTTCTTTTATATTGAATCATCAATGATCATACATTGGGTGTTAGTGCACACTATAAAAAAATGAGGCCTTAGCCATTGCCGGCAATTATTTATTATTCGTCAGTGCCTCCCCCCTTAATTTTTCAAGGGATGGTAGGCATGGAAGATGTTTTGGGTGGACAAACCCCACAAAAACATCAAGTGTATGAAGATAAGGAGGGGGAGAGGTGACCTATAAATGGGTCTATCTCCTAGCGGTTCTAGCATTAGAAACCTAATATCTCATCACCAATAGTTTTGTGTGGTATTTTGTGAGGTGGTTTCCCTACATATTCCAGAGATATATTTATAAGGGTTTTTTAGGTTCTGAGCCCAATGGAAGCATGCGATCAGTGGTTCCCAACTATCCTTTTTCCATGATCGATGATTAATATCATATTTAACAAAACGTTGAATGTTTTGATCAACAAAATTAAATCAAAGAATCAGAAAATATAAATTAGACCAAAACTAGAGGGAGGATCATCACATATTATTTATAATTATTTTAATTAATTAATGAAGTAACTTTGTTGTAATTATTTTTTAGTTGATGGATTCGGTGATAGATGTTTGGTGCACCGTCGTTTCATTATAGGAATCTAGTATATATTCCCTCTAGCAGTGATCTACATGTGTTCTATGAATCTCCAAACATCACTAAAGTAATATTCAGGTGATAGAATAATAGTTCCTTTTGCTTGCATCAAACTCCTTTGATCACTTTGAGAAACAATTTCCAAGAATTATCCTTAATTTGGTGGTGGATGATTGGTCTTCATTCTTGGGAGCATTCTTGGTGAAGGGATCTCTCTAGGAATTGAGAGAATTCTTCAAATCCACCATTCAAAACTAAGACAAAATGAATTTTCTTATTTAGAAAACAATTTTAATTGGTTTATATATTATTAGGGTTAAAATAAAATAATATCACAAGTTCCATTAATTATTTATTTAATCCCTATAGAAACCCATGTCAAATAATAATAATATTATTATTTTTTGTCAACATGTGCTTAACTTGTGAATTATATTAAATATTTTTAATTAAATAATATTCAATATTTATTATTTATCACTGGACCTAAAAGAGTTTTTTATGTGTTTTTTATTTTTTTTAAAGGTGTGTAGTTTTATTTTTCTAAAAGTATGCTTGAAAGGAAGATGGGGGGGATTTCCTTCCCCTAACCGCCTTACGTGGATCGGAGACATGACAAAGGAGGCCCGAGGGGGGGGGGGATTTCGCCTAAAGAAAGAGTGAAAGGCGGTCAGGGGGGGGGGGGGCTATCGCCTATGGTAAAAGCGAAAGGTAGCTGTGGGGGGTACTTCTGTCACTTAATTCCCTATAAATAGGAATCCACCACCCATCCTCTTCACGTCAAAACTCACCCTTCTATCTACATTCAAAGCTCTCTCTATCTAGACAAAGTTTTCTTTATGCACAGAGGATCCAGTGGACCAAAACAAGGTTTGATTTGTTACAAATCATTCTTTACAGGTGTTTTTTATTATTTAATTTAAAGTTATTTATTTATTTAATTTAACTCTTTTTAGTTAGTTTAAAATATGTTATATATTAAGTAATTTAGTTAGTTATATATAGTTTATAAATACTAGTTATTATTAGTAATGATTAATTCATGATTATGTAATGATTGAAGATTGGTTAAGTATTTATTAAATATTGATTAAGGAATGAATAAAGAAGTAATTATTAAATATTATTTAAGTAATGGTTAAGTATTATTTAAGTAATGATTAAATATTGATTAATTAATGACTCAGGAATAATTAATTAATGATTAACTAATAATTAATAAATAATTAAATAATGATTAAGGTATGATTAAAGAATGATTAAGGGGTGATTAAAAACTGATTAAGGGGTGATTAAAGGTTGATTAAGGGACGATTAAAGAATGACTAAGGAATGATTAAACTATGTTTAACTAAGGGTTAAGAAATGATTAACTAATGATGAACTAATGGTTAATTAATGATGAAATAATGAGAAACTATTGATTAAATAATGGTTAAGTAATGATTAGTATCATATTCTAGGACATAAGAAAAATTTCTAAAATTTTTCTAGAATAAAGATTATGTAGTTATATAAGCAATAAAATCCATGTCTGGATACAAACAAGTGGATATGGATCTGGAACAGATGTACCTAGGAGTAACAACTATGACAAGGTGTCTTGGGCCTGACTTAGGGTAACCAGGTACACAATAATGGGCCTTGTTGCATCTTGGTTTGACACTCTTGGGGGATATGCTTTAGATGATTTATATTTTCTTTATAAACAACAAAAATACCTTTAAAATGATTAAAAATTGTACTAATAAATATTTTTATCATAGTTTAGGATATAATAAGATGGTATATAATTTTAAAATCATAATGATTATATGGTCAACCCTCATTGTCAATAATACTAATAGAATGTTTTGGAAATTGAGGTAAAAAAAAGAGAACATCAAATCAGTTTAATTATCATTGATAAAATGAAAATTATAATCATATAAAGTGAAATAGAGTATAGCTAACACATTAATTTACACATGAATTATTTACAACATATAATAAATACCTTGACAATTTTGGATGAGATGAGCCTAACGTCAGAAGTGAGGTAAAATCCATCTTATTTTCAAGTGATAGCTTAATGACATATTAAAAAGGTATATACTTAAATTTGGAATTTTTAAAATCTTCTGGCCTTCTTATAAAGTCTAATATATGATATTAAAAGGCCAAAATATTTTCAAAATTCCAAAGTTAATGAAATCTATTTTGAAGATGTTATTAAGCTATTGCTTGAAAATAAACTGGATTTTACCTCACCTCCAAAGTTAGGATCATCTCATCCAAAATTTCTTATATTAAAAAATTTCAAGGTATTTATTGTATTTTGTAAATAATTAATGTGTTATTTTATTTTTTTTCTTCACTATTTCACTTTATATGATCATAAGAGTCATTTTATCAATGATAATTAAACTGATTTTATGTTTCTCTTCTTTTTACCTCTGTTCCCAAATTTTTTTTGTCTTATATTCTAATAAAATTTTATATAATGAAACATTAGTATCATATTTTAGGGTATAAAAATACATTCTTAAATTTTAGTAAAATAAATATTCTATGGTCAAACATCATTTTCAATATTAGTTACACTATCAGAATCTTGATCAAACCACATTTTTGACTTATAGAGTCACATTTTCCTATGTGTAATACTATAGGGAGGTTATTAAAACTGAGGAAAGAGATTCTTATAATACACAAACAAAAAAAGTGGTTATTACAACTGATTTTGTAACCCTAATTTAAAATCAATATAGAATTTTTGGTTCCATAAATCCGGGACCCGATCAAGAGATCAAGTCTATGAGCTATAGACTTTTACAATTAGTAGCTACACAGTGTCTTCTAGCTTGTTTATTGGTTTCTAATATTCATTTTTTCAAAGAAATAAATTTATTTTCCCAAATATCATATTTTACCATGATAGAGTTATATGTTTATTTTTCTAATATACAATAATAATGTCCATTTGTACGAAGATGTAGACTTAGAAGAGTGGTTGAAGATATGCCCCATGAAATTGAGCCTATTCTAAATGATGTAGAAGAGGACAGAATAGATGATCTCCTAGATATACATGTTAATCCAACTTATGATGAGGATTTTCGTAAATATGGAATATATGGTGATATTATTACTGATGAGAAGGGAGAATCAGAAGTTAAGGGGATAGTTTCTAGAAATGCATTAGCTGTACAATATCCTCAAACCATAATAAATCATCCCGCACTCTTTGAATCTTGGTCGGAAGTAATGACATGTGTTCCTGGATTAGAATTTTATGTTCTCACACCCGAAACTGAGTTTCCTAGAGTTGTACGAGATAGGTTTAGTGAGATGGAAAAAACCTTATATGTTGGAAGGTATTTTCCAAGTAAATATAAATTAAAAACCACACTAAGTAGATTTCACATTGAGAGGAACTGCAGATATAAATTTCAAAAACCAGGACATAATAAATACCTCATACGATGTGAAACGTTTGAGGATAATTATAGAATCTACTTGAGGGAGATTCTAGATATTTCATTTAGAGGTTAGAGAATCTCGGGGATTGATGGAGCTCATACTTGCGTTTAGCCAAGCCTAACCCAAGATCATACCTCATTGGATGCTGAATTTGTGTCATCCATTATCATTGAGATGATTAGGACATGTGAAAATGTTCCTATATCCCTTGTGCAGGAAATGATATAAAAAAATTTGGTTATAAGATTTCCTATAATAAGTCATGGATGGGAAAATATATGACAATTGTGAAGGTCTATGGTGATTATGATGACTCGCATTGGGTGTTTCCATAATTTCTATCCATACTGTGACTAAACAACCTAGTTTTATTCCATATTCATATGAACAAACATGTGTCTCAAGATAATCGACTTGATCCATATCGTGTTCAATTTAATCAGTTTTTCTGGGAATTCCTCCCATTATCTCTACATTTTGTTTTAGAAAATAGTTCATACATATGATGGAACGTTTTTATACATAAAACAGAGGGTCATATTGTTGATTTTGTCAACCTAAGATGGAAACCATTCACCTCTTCCTCTTTCCTTTTCCATTGTGTAGAAGGAAAACTATGAATCATGGAGTTAGTTTTTGGCATGTATCAGCAACCATTTAACCTACATTTGGGGTGTCTATTTGATATCTGATTGGTACAGGTCAATCAATGAGGCAATCAATGAAGAACCTGATACATGGAGACCCCCAAATGCACATTATCGGTACTTCATTAGACACATTTCTAGCAATATGATAAGATCATTCCATAACAAACCTATGAATAAGGAAATCATGAGGATAGTTATGCAATGTATTTATTATTTGTTACTATTTCAATGTAAATATAAAATCAATTTATGTAAAATATGATCACTTCTATCTAGCATATGATTCATATCAATGGATGTTTGAAGAAAATTTTGTAGTAATCCTCAAATTTAATCAAGAAGTGTATGATTATATGATGCATATTCCAAAAGAAAAAATGGACATTGACATATGAATGGGAGAAGAGGTATGGAATCATGACCACACACATAGTGGAGTGAATCAATGGTGTTTTAAAGGGTATTTAAAAGTTACACATAACTTCCCAAGTTCAAGAGACATTGTATTGGTTTATTAAGTACTTCATTGATAGATAAAAACTATCCTTAGATGGGATTCAATAAGTGCTAAGGTATGGAAGACACTTTCAATGAGATATTAAAAAGAACACTAAAAAAGATTTTGGTTATCATGTATGCCTTTTCCACTAATAAAACTACTGATTTGAAGTTCAAGAGTATTCAGAACCCATCACAAATAGCAATAGTGAAAAAATGGTGGTATTATTGGAAGCGAGGCAATTCCAATGTGGAAAATTCTGGGCCTTATAGTTTCCATGCACACACACCATCACAACATGTTCATCTTTGAACATATCATGGGAAGAATATGGTAATCCATTATACCAAATGGAAACCATTTCTAACTGTTATACTGCACCATGGATTCCTATTGGGGAGTTTTAATATTTACCAATGCCCAAAGGCCAGCCGATAGTGATACCCGACATCGACAGGTTGCATAAATGAGGGAGATCGAAGTCCAATAGGATGTGGAATGAGATGGAATGGCCTCTAGAAAAAGGAAAAAGTTTTAGATGCACCATATTCCATCAATAAGGTCATAACCAGAAATGATTCCCTAACATTGCTAGATCGAGTTCACACTCTCATCCATAATGATGTTTTTCCTCTTATGTGATCTTCAAATATTGTTAATTATATGGTTTTTTTATAAGATTATTCAATTTGTATAATTTTCTGACATTTCCAAATAATTTTACTATCAAATAACAATAAGCCTTTGGAATTCACATTAAAAAGAATATGTCAAGTGCATTTGAGGCGACGTTAAAAAATAATCAATCTATCCATGGTTAAACCATTAAGAAAACATGTGACCAAATATTCAAGAAACAAACCATCATGTGGGAAGTCATACCTAAATTACAAAGCACACCATTTTCTAATAAAATTTTTCATAATGAAGAAAATATGTTTATATATATAAATATATAAAACCTTATCGTATATAACACCCTTTATATGTAAACTCATATCTCAAAAACACTTTAGTAATATGCTTTGAAAAATATGAAGACATTCCCTTTTATTTTGGTTAGAAATAACTTCATAAAACAATGCGAATAAACATGGCATGTCTTACATTCTATAATTCTTAACACTATACTGACCATAACATTATATTTACATTTTACACATACATCCCATTTCATTTTTTATATACAAATGGAGGATTCCATACTACTCACCAATCAAGCTAGGCATGTTTCCCAGGCCATGCTAGATGGTGGAGAGGTTCGACAGATCAAGGCGCATCGAGAAAACCGTTTTCATAACATGTAGCCTCCACCTTCCATTATACCATACCTACGCCATGTTGGATTCTAAAACATTGTAGTATCAGATTTCAAATTTGTTGACCATCACTTTCTTGATTCCCTCGTGATGAGGCAGACACCAGAGACACACACATTCCACCTACCTAAGTGAGAGATGACCATCACCCTCAAAGATGTAGCAGTGATTATCGGTATTCCTATCCATGTGGAAGCCTTTATTGGACCCACCCATGCATCTTGGTAGGACCTTATTTAGCGATTATTAGTTATTGAAATTTTGGTAGACCGTAAGGCTATAGATGGTGGGTAGATATCTATGACCTATCTGGATGGGAAGTTTATAGATATATCTAATGGCGCTGATGACCAGACTATCACATGTTATGCTCATGCATATATATTATGGCTAATTTGAGGGACCCTGTGTGTTGATCACTTGTGGATGCATGTGCACATAATGTATCTAAGCATACTGGAGGAGTTTGATCAGACTAGGAAATACATCTAGGTATCAACCTACTTGGCATACACATATAGAGAAGTACGCACAATATGCCGCATAGACCACACAAATCTCAGGGGATGCATCATACTTATTCAGATGTGGGCATGGAAGTGCATCCCCTCATTCTGCCATGAGCATGTTGGTCCGCCACTTCCTATAAACATGTTGCATGATTCTATGCATGGACACTAGTATGATCACTCATATATATTGGTTTATAATTCTATAAAGAGTTATTGAATTTAATATCTTATTATTTATAACTTTTAATGATGTATTTTATAGGTGGATTCCGAGATGCGGATTCATCGGGGTTCCGACACACCATTTTGGTGCATACCACCTCAAGTTGGATAGTCTCATACCTGACCAGGTAAGTATATAAAATCTACTAATGTCTAATTTTTTTTAATAACAACATCAATTTTAGTTTTAATAAGGAGATTTTTTGAAAAAGATCACATGTCATTTTAGACTTCATGGATGCCATACTGAGCTATACTAGACCAGTTTCTAGCATACTAAACTACTAGACTTCATTATTCTATGATTGTAGTGCCTCTCATTCACTTCTATATTATTTAGTGGCAGCATCCTGATTGAGTCATATGCCGGTTCGGTTGTATTTAACTGATTCCATTACAACCGAGACAGAAATGAGAAACTCTCTTCTTGAAGATGACAGGGATGTAGGATGAGGACTGGAACCAATGACATGCTGAGTATCTCAACATCTATGGTAGACATGTAGCTCTTAGTATCTTGGGTGTACTTATGATTTGATTTTATCTTTTAGAGATGGTCGAGTATGATCCATGGTATATACTGAAGTCTATACTATATCTTACCCGGAACACCAGAGGGGTTCATGTTAAGGTAAGTCAATAAATTTTCATTAGTTTGTTTATTGATCTATTTTATAATTCATTTTGAATATATTTATAGCATAGTCACTCTGAGAAAATTATTCGCATGAGTAATCTAGAGGAGGAGGGGGTCTTTAACTAGGTAGGGATCAATGCTGTAACAATAGAGCTGAGGTAATCTTATCATGCGATTCCTGAGAGAATTTTTGAGAGTCCACCCCAGAGAGTGGAGGTTCCTACCCTAGGAGTGGAGGTTCTTTCTCAAGAATATCCTCTAACAGCTACTGATGCTGAGGATCCATGATAACGATGATGCAGACTACATCATGCATCATGTGAGGCATCACCTATTCCACAGGCAGAGGTAGGCCCTCTAGTGTCCAGCCTTATTCGATTGTGGATTTGAATCAAGCATCACAGGATCCATATTTATTAACTGGATATCCATAATTTTCTACCACTTAGGGTTTTGATCCTTCACAACCTATATGGTTCTCCAGGAGATGATGGTGGTTCCTTACACAACACTAGTGGGAGAAGGATCAGGTGTGCAGTATGAAATCTAGTTGACACCTCCTCCACTAACATGCAGGTAGAGGCAACAATGGTCGATGTTATGATGCCCAAGGATCATCCTTCTCTAGGTCATCAGACTCTACCCCAGCACAGAGATCTACAATCTTGATATGGGCATCAGATTCATAGACCACCATGTGCGATAGAATCTCTCCATAGACATTTAATGTACTCGTTCATGTATCTATTTCTTTCTATTGAAATAAAGAAATTGTTTTGGCTATCATTAATTTTTTACATTTTTATCCAGTTTTTTAATTTATATTTATATTTTTGTCACAATTTATATTTCATAATCTTTCAAAGTTGACTACTTGAAACATAGGAAAACTTATTAAATTTCAAGTAATAATCTTTAAAACGTTATAAAATATACACTATAAAAACAATCTAAATAAAATTTCAAAAAAAATATTAAACATCTACAAAGCTGATGAAAATAAATAGAATTTCATAAATATAATAAATAAATTAAAATTAAAAAATTTATAGAAAGATTATAAATACCATTATAATAGTTTAAAACAATAATAAAATTTATTTTTAATAAAATACTGATGAATTTGGAACATTATATATTCAAACTAACCCTATACATTGAACCCTTCTAACACAAATACTTTATATGAAAATAGAATTTTCAGTGATATAAACCTGGAATGTGGATAAAAGTTTTCATTGTATCCAATGCCTTATTATTGTTTAAACCCTTTAGTCACTGACCTTACTCTATATCTATTCACTTTAACTTTCATGAACATTTTTTTATTAAAGACCCATTTTCACCCAATGATATTTATATCAACTTGAAGATCAACCAGAACCCATACTTAGTTTTGATACATGGAATCCATTTTTAAAATCATGGATTCTTTCTATCTTTTAGATTCTGAGATCTCTATTTCCTCCTTATAAGAAGAACGGTCATTATTTTCAACCAATAACAAGTCACCATGTTTGGTGAACAAAATTATTTTTTATAAAGGGTTGTTTATGTAATATCCTCTATTTTTATTAAGATATCCTATAAATACAAACTTCATGCCTTAGGGAAGTACTTTTTTTTAATGTTAAATCCTTAAAAAAATGTCTCAAATCCACATGAATTCATGTTAGGAAAAACATCTTCCTTGACAATATGTATATAGATGGCATGGGATACCATTTGGAACTTTGGTTTACACAAGGTTTAGTGTGTATGTTGTAATTTATTATGAATATATCTAAATGGATAATGAAATAATTGCAAGAATCATCATTGAAATTAGTTTTTACCAATTCTAGAAGCTCTATAGGCCTTTTACCTTGTCTTCCTAATAGTGGGTTAGTTATTTATCCTTGTAAACAAGTGTGACAGTTTTCATTTAGTTTTAGCTCAAAAAATTCTAAGTAATCAACTTCATAAGACATTGTCAAATGATTATTTTTTACATAAAAAATATGGTGATGCCACAACTGGGTCTAAAATGATTCATACAAACTTAATTCTTTATCAATTTCTAATACTTGGTTTTCATAATCTAATATATAAACACCGTTATTAAGTTTTGATATACCATGAAAAATGTTCTTTTTATAAATGTTACATTATTTATTTCAAGACATGAAAATAATTATTTCCATGGCATGAAAAAAATAGATATGATATTCTTGGTAAAACCTGAAATACAATAATAGTTATTTGAAACCAAAAAAAGGCATGTTAGAAATATGTGGTGGTGGGTTCCAATGTCTATAACAACCAACCTCGTTCCATTAATAGCATGTACATCCACCTCTCCTTATGTGATATTTCAAAATCTATTTAGTTTATGCATCTGAATACAAATTTGAGCATCAAAAAAGCTATTTCGTAAAAACAAAACGTTTTGACTTTCAAATGTTAATAAAATAATTCTAAAAAACATAAACCAAACTCAATATATATATAACTATCTTAATATAAAAATCCATATATTTATAAATATAATAACATAAATAATTAAAATTTTAATTTATTTTTTTCTAAAAGTCGGAAGGCCTACTACCTCATTTAAACTTAACTGAAAGGTGGTAGAGGTCCTTCCACCTTTCATGCATAGTTTTCAAAAAAAAATATAACCTACACACATTTAAAAAAAACATAAAAAAAACTCAACCTAAAACCGTGATCCACAATTCCTTAATATTTACTGGGCATTGAATAATGATTGCTTATTTATGAAATAAATATCACTGCATTATTCACCAATAAATAAATAAATATTATATTTAATAAATAAAAAATAAATATTTATTTAATATTCCACTCATATTAAATCCTATCTAATAACTGGTGGATTAATATGTGAGATCAATAATACATGAATAATTATTAAATCACAAATTGGAATAATATTTATTCAACTTGTTTAATAATAATATATTATTTAACTGAGATTCTGTATACACTTAGTGTGTGACCCTCTAAGACACTTTCTCTATAGAATTAGGCGACACGACCTAAAGTCCAAGGTTAGCATCTATAAAAACACCAAGGAACTCATAAAAAAAGAATTTAACACCTCAATGAAATGATGACTCATTCAAATACTTACCATGTAATATAATCCCTTTATCAAAATATCTCAAATCAAGTAGGTTATATGATGGTTCCATCAACCTATGTGCACGATGTATCTTTCTTTGAATTTCTAGAAATAGAACTTGAATATAGAACACCATATCAATGGATTTATTTTATCTATATCATTTCCATCAAAGGTCCTGAGATATCAACTTCCATTTAAAATTGAAGGGATAAATCCTTTCCCACATTATTTATTAATTCAATATTACTCGTGATGCACCCAACGTATCCTACCTCATTGCAATCATCTGTCATCACAGTTTTCATCAACACTTTAAAGTATGCGACTCATAATACTCAATGATAATAATATTAAAGTATAAGTACCAATAAAAACATTTAATTATAGGAACATCCAACGACACTTATAAATAGGGATTTACTTTTGGAGTGTCTAATCCACATAATAACCTACTGGATATTACCAAGGGCGTACAACCTGAGAAGGTACCTCAAAGTCATATGATTCTACACCCTCGATATCCTGTATCATTTATATCCCTCAATTGATATCATCTGACTATAGAATATATATTCAAGAATAGTTTTGCATCACTTTCAGGTCCTCATCATAGCGGGGGACTGTTATGACCTTTTAGTGTGACAAATACTCTTTGGTAATTATCTCATAATATGTCATAAAAAAGAACAATCATGATGTGATAAGTATTTTATTAATATTAAAAACCATGAATACAAGTTATTGTAAAGTAAATAAAATTTGGTTCTTTGGCACCAAATCCAATAGGGTTTCCTCTTATGATAGTGAGGGAGTGTGTACCCAGATTACCCATATCGAGATCCTTCTATTTAACCATGGTTTTTTACCCCTTTAATTTTGGGGGTTTTTACATATTATATATGGTGTCATTTATTTCCTAAATTTTTACTTTGTTTTGTCTCATAATTATTGTTGTAATAGTGGGATAATCAATTTTGGTCCTAAAAAGTGGTATCAGATGAAGGTTCTAGACCGATGTTATTCACTTTTTTGGGTATCACTACTGAAAATACAATATATACCACCGGTTTCAAACCGTTGGTATAGGCATCAAAAATTTTGGTTAGTAAGCCATTGCGAAAGGCCTATACCAATGGTTATTCTCAAACCGTTGGTATATAGAAGTGTAACCTTTAGTATGCCAACAATTTTATAGAAACCGTTAATATATATTTATACCAATGATTAATAAACCATTGGGATATATTGTTTACATATAGTTTACCAACAGTTTAGAAATCATTGGTATATAGTATTACCAATGGTTCTTTAAAACCGTTGGTAAAAATATTATGGAAATACACTTTACCAACAGTTTTGAACCATTGGTATAGTGTATTACTAATGGTTTATTCAAACCATTGGTAAAACTAGTATCAAAATACACTTTACCAATGGTTTTAAACCACTGGTATGGTGTATTTCTAGAAAAAAGTGTAGCATCCAGCACAATAGCCACCCATCCCCTCCATTGCATACACCTGCAAACAAAACATAAAATAGAACAAAAAAACTCCTGCAATAGCACATAAAAATGGAAGATTCTTCCAACCATGATATGTATCACAATATAGTTTCCCCCATTTCAATCTTTACATGAAAACCACTCTTCTAACTAACCCATTTCAATTTATTTGGTCCATACATCTCATAATGGTGAGAGCACACTCACATTTCAGAGATCCCATGATAGTCAGAGTTACATTTTGAGCATCTGACTATGGGGGTGGGGGGGTGTCCAGGTGGTGGGGTGGTGTCCAGAGGGTGGGGGCCATCCAAGGGGGTTGGGGTGTCCACAAGGGGTGCAGGGGGTGTCCAGGTGGTGTGGTGGTGTCCAGGGGGTGGGCGAGTGTCCAGTGCGGTGGGAGGTCTGTCCAGGGGGTACGAGGTTTCCGGGGGGAGGGAAGGCTTTCCACAGGGGGGAGGGTTGTCCAGGGGGAGGGGTTTCCAGGGGGTGGGCGGGCTATCCACGACAGTGGGGGGATTGTCCAGGGGGTAGGGGTGTCTAGGGGGTGGGCGGGCTGTCTAAAGGGGTGGCAGGGTTGTGCAGGGGGGTATGAGGTGTCCAGGGTGTGGGTGGGCTGTCCACGAGGGCGGAAGGGTTGTCCACAGGGGTGATGAGGCTATCTAGTGGGGTAGGGGGTGTACGGGGGGGGGGGGGGTGGGCGGGCTGTCCGCGGGGGAGGGGCTGTCCAGGGGGCATGGGGTGTCCAGGTGGTGGGAAAGCTATCCACAGGGGTGGCAGGGCTATCCACGAGGGTAGGGGGTGTCCAGGGGGTAGGCGGCCTGTCCATGGGGGAGGGGGGAGGTGTCCATGGGGGGGGGGGGGGGGTTAGGGGCGTGGGTGGGATATCCACGGGGATGGAAGGGCTATCGAGGGTAGTAGGGGGTGTCCAAGGGGTGGGCGGTCTATCCACAGGGGAGGGAGGGCTATCCAAAGGGGGGGGGGTGTTAAGGGGGTATGGGGTGTCCGAGGGGGTATGGGGTGTTTAGGGGGGGATGGTTAGGCTCTCCACGAGGGTGGTGAGGCTGTCAAGGGGGTACAGGGGTGTACAAGGGGGTGGGCGGGCGATCCACAGTGGTGGGAGGGCGGACCATAGTGGTAGGGGGCTGTCCAGGGGGCACGAGGTGTCCAGGGGGTGGGAAGGGATCTATAGGGGGCATGGGGTGTCTAGGGGGTGGTTCGCCTGTCCACAGGGGTAGCAGGGCTGTCTAGGGGGTAGGGTTGTCCAAGGGGTGGGCGGGCTGTCCACATGGGGTGGGGGTGGGGGGGGGGGGTGTTGGGGGGTTGTCCACGGGGGGAGGGGTTATCCAGGGGGTGGGTGGGCTATCCATGGGGGAGGTGGGGCTATCCAAGGGTGTCCTGGGGTGTACGGGGAGGGGGGGGGGGCTTTCCAGGGGTGGGGGGCTGTCTAGGGGGTAAGATGTGTCCAGGGGGTGGGCAGGCTATCCAGGTGGTTGGTCGGGATTTCCAAGGGGTGGGTGGGGCTTTCCTGGGGGTACGGGGTGTCCAAGGGGTGGGTGGGCTGTCCACGGGGGTGGTGGGGCTGTCCAGGGGGGTAAGGGGTGTCTAGGGGGGTCTAGGGGGGGTGTACGGGCTTTCCACGAGGGTGGGGGGTGTCGAGTCAATAAGGTTTCCTTATGACATTACCATTCCTTCATGTTTGGGGAGATTGTTGAGTCAATAAGGTTTCCTAATGACTTTACCATTTCTTCATTTTTGAAAATCACAAACACCTTATCTTAAGGTAAATTTCATTTACCCTATGTTTTACTTTCATAAGGAAAAATTTCCTTCCCCAAGGAAATTTATCCTCACCATGTTTTTTATTGTTCATTTTTTCTAAGTATAAAATTAGGTTTCATATCCAAAACCTTGGAATCATATATATACTTAGATATAAAGAATTATGTTTTCAAAATGCTAATTAAGGTTCCGAACTCTCTGAATTTAGACTCTGAACTCTTCTGAGTTCTGACTCTGTGTTCTCTGAATTGAGACTCCGAACTCTTCTGAGTTCTGACTCCAAGTTCCCTGAATTCAGACTCCGAAATCTGCTCAGTTCTGACTCCATGTTCTCTGAATTCAGACTCCGAACTCTTCTGAGTTCTGACTCTGAGTTTTCTGAATTCAGACTCCGAACTCTTATGAGTTCAGGTTTCGAGTTCATATAAATTCAGATTCTGAATTTCCTTAAAATTCAGACTCTGAACTCTTTATATTTCTAACTCTAAATTCTTCTGATAAACAAAATCTGAATATCCATGTATTATAGACTCTAAATAGTTTTTTGGGTAGACTCCAAACATTCATTTTTGCATACAATCCAAAAAATGAATTTGGATATGTAACTATATTTTTTCTTACTCATGTTTTGGTTATAAAACGATGTCATGCATTCAGTTACTAACTAACCGTTGTTTGAGTGAAACGTGTACAGGTCCCTCTAAAATTCAAGGAAAAATATGACCATTGGAGGAGGGAGACGACCGTTGAAGCTATGCCTATAAATAGGAGATCATTTGAAAGAGATCACAACGTTACAACTTTGACAATAAGTTGATCAATCTGGAGATTACATGCTGCTGAAGTGATTTCTAGAGAGACTTTTTTGCTTAGTGCGTATGGAACATCTTTTTCAGATTTGCTTCGTGTGACTCAGAATGTTGCTGAGTATATTTGAGGGCTTCTGGGGATAGGAAGACATAGGTTCCAACTACCTTAAAGTTTTAGGACTTCCTTGCTGAGGAAGACAGAGGTGCTGACAACATTAAGGTTGAGGGATTGTGGGGATAGCAAGACAGACTTCGATCTTCATATCGAGGGCTTACCCTGGTGTGGGTAAGACCTTATTTCTTAAAAGTATAAATCAAGGGACCTTTATCCAAGGTTTTTGGTTACCCTTCTCTTTGGGTTAAAGGATTTACTACTTGTTACTTGTATTGTTTCGAGTTTTCTGCTGCATTTTGTTTGTGAAAGAAACTATAACTATCCTATACTTCCTTATACTTGTACACTTTGATTTAGTAGGATTCTATATGCTTTAAGGTAAATTCTTCATCTTTGTAAACTCTTCTTGAGTTTCATCTCCGGAGCCACATTTCTGGAATTGAATTCTCAGAATCACATTTCTGGAATCAAGCAAGTTTGTTGAACTTAGAGGTTTTGTGGGTTAACTTGTTTAACCTTGTTAAACACCAACTTTAAAAGTTCCCAAAGAATTTTTAAAGTATACAACTCACCCCCCTCTTGTATATTGAGCATCATTATTACGATACTACTATTTTTATCGTCTATCATTTCAATCCAACAATTGGTATCAGAGGTGGTTACCTCATACCCTGAACCAATCCAACAATTGGTATCAGAGCAGGTCTCTGAAATACATATATTCACATATAAGTCTTCCTTGCTCAAGTTTTACATTGTTCTGTCTTTTCCTTACTGAGGAATATTTTCCTTGTTCACTTATCATTACTACTAACAAGTTTATGTGGAAAGACTTTCTTTAATATGGCATGAATCAATGTTGGTTCCATTGACAACCTAAATCCAACTAGACCACCTATTTTTGATGGGAATGATTACAAATATTGAAGAGATCACATGAAGACATTCATTATCAATATTGGAGTAGATAATTTTGTTATGCTTACTAGAGGATATAAAATCCCTGACAAGGAAGTTAGTACTTTCACCAATCAAGAAAAGCATGAATATCAACTGAATTACAAGATACACAATACATTTATTTGTTCCAGGACTAGAAATATATATATCCAAACTTCATCTTGTGAAGCAGAAAATTGTATATGGAAGAAGCTTGAGGTTAATCACTTTGGAACTTCCAAAGTTATTGAAACTAGAAGAGCCATGCGTAGAGCTGAATATCAAGGTTTTTTCTTTCCTTATGGAGATCCCATATGTAAGGTGCAACAAAGATTTATGACTATCGTCAATAGTTTACAATACATGGGAGAGAAAGGATTAGATGATGATGCTTTTGTGGACAAGATCATAGACATCGTGCCCAATGAGTGGGAATCCAAGAGAACAACCATATATGAGAATATAAAGGTTACATAGATCACTCTTGAAGAACTTTTTGTAAATCTTCTTCAACATGAGACTAGAATTAAGAGAGATGCTGATAATGTTAAGAAGATTGGGAATTGAAGTGTTTCTTTTACAACTACTTCAAATCATATGAAAGCCAAGACTCCTGAGAGAGTTACAAGATCTAAATCTAAGAAGGTTTTTATTCAATCTGAATCTAGTGGAAGTGAATCTTTAAAAAATGAATTAGCCAATATTGATAAAATAATGAACAAGATTGTTTGACAAAATAACTTTTAATCTAGATACAATAAGAATGAATGAAAAGATAAGAAAGATTCATAAGTCACATGTTATGAATGAAAAAGAGATGAACATATAAGGCCTGATTATCCTATTCTTAAGAGAAAGGAAAGAATGGAAAATCATTCTAAAAGAAATAGAAAGAAATACTACAAAGCTAAAGATAAGAATGTTTTGAAAGCTAATGACACCTAGAGTGCCAGTGGTGGAGACTCTTATGAAGAATCATCAGATTATGAATCTTCTAGATAGATGGATATTGGTTTAATATCCAGACTACCTATTGAAAATCATTGCTTAATGGCTACGGTACACAATGATGGATGCATGACCAAGGTATCTTTGAATGCTAATAATGAATATTATAACTCTTTGGATGAAGAATCTTCTTTTAATTAGGATAATAATTTACCTACATGTGAAGAAGTTTCTAGGTTTGCTAAGTTTATTGAGAATGAAAATTGTAATGTCAACAAAAATATTGATAAGGAAAATTCTAGGATTTCTATACTTACTAACGAAATATCAGATCTTTCTAAAGATTTTGATAAGAAAATCCTTGATTTTGAAATTATTTCAAAAAAACATAAGGAAGTAAATTATGAGAAGGATAAACTTTCTAAGGATCTAGAAAAAATAATTTCTATGAAAAATGTTTTCATGCCTAAATCTAGTTCTAAAGAATATTTTTTGGAAGATAATAACTTAGTTATTAAACTGAAGTCCGAAATTTTTTCTTTGAGGAAGTGTTTGTCAAACTTTAACATAGGTAAGGAAAATTTTGATAACATGTATTCTCAAAATCTACCTCTAAGGAATAATTATGGTTTTGGTTATACTAGTTCTAAAACGATTTTTAGTGACAAATATTTTGTTCCTCAAAGTGCTCCATTCTGCACTAAGTGTTAGTGTGGTGGGCATTGGGAAAAAAATTGTTTCTTAAACAAAACTCAGTCTTTAGGTTTTCATAAAGCTTATTTTTCAAAGAAAATGTGGATACCCAATATTTTTCTTTCTGAAATTTTTGAATCCAAGAAAATTTGGGTTTTGAAAGTCTAACATTATTATTTTCATGAAAATAAAGTAAGTACGAACAAAAATACATGGTACATGGATAATGGATGTTCCCATAATATGACTAGTAACAAAAACTTCTTTGAAAAGATTATCAAGACTAAATGAGGAAAAGTAACTTTCAGAGATAATGGTAAGGGATAAATTATTGGTATAGGTAACATCGTTCTTCTTGAAAAAAATTTGATTTCAAATGTTCTATTTGTCAAGGGTCTTAAGCACAACCTCATTAGCATATGTCAATTATGTTATGAAGTTTACCTTGTGAATTTTAGGAATGAAAAGTGCTTAGTACAACATTTCAAGGAAAAGTTTATTATTTCTGCCAATAGGCAAGAGAATGTTTACACACTAAACTTAGAAGACTTTAGGAGCCAAGACCTACCTTGCCTTAATGCAATGTAAGATCATTCTTGGTTGTGGAATAGAAGTTTAAGACATTGTAACCTTATAAACCTTTGAAAACTCTCTAAGAAAAGACTAATTGAGGAGGTACCAGAGCTTAGATTTGATTCTTCAAAAGTTTGTGATCCTTGTCAATATGGGAAGAAACATAAATCAAGTTTTCAATCAGTCGGTGAAGTCTCAACCACTAATGCATTACAGATAGTGCATATGGATCTTTTTAGACCAACAGAAACTAGAATAATTGGAGGCAAATATTATGTATTTGTCTAAGTTGATGATTACACTATATTTACATGGGTTTATTTTCTAGAAAAGAAATCTGAAGCTTTTTCTTATTTTAAAAGTTTTAGATCCCAAGTTAAAAATGATAAAAACCTTCCTTTGATAACTATTCATAGTGATCATGCCGGAAAATTTCAAATTTCAGATTTTGAAAATTTTTGTAGTAGAAAAGGCATTAATCATAACTTTTCAACACCCAAAACACCTCAACAAAATGGTGTTGTTTAAAGAAGAAATAGAATTCTTCAAAATATAACAAGAACCATGTTGAGTGAGTATTTTGTAGCCCAACATTTTTGGGATGATGCTATAAGTACTACTTTTTATACTATAAATCATGTTTTTATTAGACCTTTTGTCAATAAAACTCTTTATGAGTTATGGGGTGGTAGAAAACCTAGAATTTCCTACTTCAAGGTTTTTGGATTCAAGGTATTCATTCTAAATATTAAAGATAATCTTAAAAAAATTGCACCAAACTTTGATGAAGAAATTTTCTTAGGCTACTCCATAACTTCTAAGGCTTATAGAGGTTTCAATAAAAACACTTGTACTGTTGAAGATATAGTACATGTAAAATTTGATGAAACTGATCCTTTTTTTATTAAACAACCCCAAACTACATCTTCAGATGTGTTTTCAAAAACTGATTATCAACCTTTGTTAGAAGATCCTTCTGATAAGGAAAATGTCCAAGAAGTTGTTTATGAAGCATTTACCCCAAAAGATTTCCTACCCTATGTTTATGAACAGGTTTTACAAAACCCAAATCAGTTATTTCTAAAGAATCATCCCATTGAAGGTATCATTGGTGATGTAAATTAGCCTGTAAGTATTAGAAGTTTATTAATAAATGAAGTATAACATCTAGCATTCCATTACCAATTAGAACCAAAAAGCACTGATTAAGCTTTAGGTGATGATGATTGGATAAAATCTATGCAAGATGAACTAATTGAATTCGAAAGGAATAATGTGTGGACCTTTGTAGAAAGACCTAAGGAAACTTCTATCATTGGATTAAAGTGGGTCTTTAGAAATTAATGTGATGAAAATGGAATCACTGTAAGAAATAAAGCTAGATTAGTTGCTAAAGGATATAATCAACAAGAAGGAATAGACTATGTAGAAACTTATGCTCTAGTATCTAGACTTAAATCTATTCATATTCTACTTACCTTTGCAGCATCCTTAAATTTTAAACTTTTTCAAATAGATGTGAAATGTTCTTTCCTTAATGGTTTTGTTCAAGAAGATGTTTTTGTTAAAAAACCTCCTGGTTTTGAGGAAACAAAACACCCTGAACATGTTTTCAAACTTACCAAATCCTTGTATGGACTTATGAAAGCCCCTCGATCTTGGTATGATAGACTTATATAATTTTTAGTTCAAAATAATTATATTAAGGGAAATGCTGATCCAACCCTTTTTATAAAGAAAGAAAAGAAAAATATTTTGATTGTTCAAATTTATGTTGATGAAATTATATTTGGTTCAACTCAGAAATCTTTAACTGATTCCTTTGTGGATCTAATGAAATCTGAGCTTGAAATGAGTATGATGGGTGAGTTAACATTTTTCCTTGGTTTTCAAATTTCACAAAAACCATAAATAATATATATATCCAAACATAATTATATTAAATATCTTCTTGAAATGTATGGATATGACAACACTAAGAATATAAGTACTCCAATTGGTACCTCAAATTCACTTGATCTAGATGAAGATGGGAAACTAGTAGATCAAACATCTTTTAGAGGTATGATAGGAAGTCTACTTTACTTGACAGCTAGTCATCCAGACTTAATGTTTTTAGTATGATTTTGTGTAAGATATCAATCAAATCCTAAGGAATCTCATTTAATGGCTGTGAATATAATTTTTCACTACTTAAAGGGAACCACAGATCTGGAACTCTTTTATACTTCTGGAAATGATTTTATTTTAAAGAGTTTTTTTGGATGCTGACTTTGGTGGATGTAGAATGGATTGAAAGAGTACATCGGGAATCTATCATCTCTTATGAGATTCATTAGTATCTTGGTCATACAAAAATCAACACTCAGTAGTACTTTTCACTGCTAAAGCAGAATATATAGCAGTTGGAAGTTTTTGTGCTCAAGTGTTGTGGATGCAGCACACACTCACAAAATATTGTTTGAATTTTACCAAAACACTAATTTTGTGTGATAATATGAGTGTGATTGCCTTAAGTAAAAACTATGCACATCAATCTCGTGCAAAACATATAGATATTAGGAATCACTTTCTTAGGGATCACACACAAAAGGGGAGATCATTATTCAATTTATCGGAACACAAGATCAACTTGCTAATATTTTTAAAAAATATTTACCCTCCGAAAGATTTCAATACATTAAAAAGAAGTTATGAATGATAACCATAAGGTAATCTTCCTTGTTAAATTTCTGTTAAAACCAATATACCTACAGTAATAAACTCATTTTCATAGGGGTAGTACATTTTCTTGTTAGTTAGATCAAAATATTTCATAATAAAAATTTTCGTAGTTAGATATTTCAAATCTTTCATAATGGAAATTTTTGTAGTAAGAATTTTTAAGTCTTTCGTAATAGATATTTTCATAGTCAGATTTTTCAAATCTTTTATAATGGAATTTTGGTTGTCATATTTTTCAAATATTTCATAATGGAAATTTTCGTAGTCAAATTTTCCAAATCTTTAGTAATGGAAATTTTCGTAATCATATTTTTCAAATATTTCATTATGGAATTTTCGTAGTCAGATTTTTCAAATCTTTCGTAATGGAAATTTTCATAGCCAGATTTTCCAAATCTTTTGTAATGGAAATTTTTATTCTAATATTGTTTATTTTTTTTCATAATGAGGTTTATATATATATATATAGTTTTTCTAAAAATCTTTTCATAGTTAGTTTTTTTAAAATCAAAATTTGTTTCTGGAATCTAAAGTTTTTTAAGAAGAATTTTCCACACTATGAATAATCTTCATAGCAATTCGAGAGGTATGTTTCCTTTCTTGAGGTTTTTTAATCATCTTTTACTTTATAGTATTTTCATTTGTTTTTTTTTAAATTTTCATGTTCACTTTTTCTTAAATCTGAATCTTTTTATTAAAACATCAAAAGATCAGATTCTATCAAAATCTCCTTAAGACTATAATCTCAACCGTCAGATCTTATCAAGAGGTTTGTCAGTCATTAGATCAATCAGGGTAGTTGAACCGTTGCTTCAAAAGTCTATATAAAGGACCCCCGATGGCTGTCCCACATCAAAACCAAAGCCTTTGCATGTTGAAGCTCTTCCTTTCTACTTAATCCCATTCTGAACTTCTCAGAACTTGCTCAAGTGTGAATTTCTGTTGAAGAATCATCTCAGAAAGACATGTCAACTGTCAGGCCAGTCTCAGAGTGGCAGGTTTATAGGGAAAGATTGGTGCATCCAAACTTCTTCACCAAGTATGATTCTATAATCTCGAAAAACATCATGCTCAATGGATGGGACAATGTTTTCATATTGAAGCTAGGTGATCAAGATTTAGTGTATCTGGATTTTCTAGTAGAATTTTATGAGTCAGTAAGTTTTTTAAGGAAGAAGGTAGAGATAAGTTCTCTTTAAAAAGCTATGGTAAGGCTTATTCTCTCTCATACACTAAGGCTACAAGTTTAATTGGAGTTCCTTATGAGGGTGAGGCAGAGTTCTGCTCACATAAGTTGTGAGATGTTCAAGGAAGCTTTGTTAAGGTTAAAGCTATGGAGTTCCTTGGTCTTACAGATGTTAAGACTCTGAATATTTTTCTCCACACTACAAATTTCCAGATTCTCAAATTATGGGTTTAGGGATTCATCATTCCGAGAAAAGGTGACAAGGATAAATTAAAGAAGAGTGATATGTATATTTTGTATTTTTTGGTGAACCTGAGATAGATCAATTTGGTTAAGTATATTAGGATTACGATCAAGAATATAAAGAATTGAAATCTAAAGGCTCAAATCATTATATATCGTGCCATTCTTTCAAGCTGATTGTTCGGTGCTTGGAGTCTTTCAAAATTCCTTGCAGTTCAAATCCATGGAATTTCAAAGTCATGCTAGTTAGTGAAGATAATCTAAGAATAATGAATGTTGGATTTTATAAGGAATATGAAGAATTTTATGACTTTCCTGAGGATGATGTTGAAGCTATCTCAAGAAAATAGAAGACTATAGAGAACTCTAAGAAGGTTGGAAAGAAGAGGAAAGTGAAGGAAATGGAAGAAAAGGCAAAATCTCCAGAGCCTAAGGAAACCCAATCTGCACCTCCAAAACCAAAGAAGAAAAAAGCATATCCGGATGAGGTAGTAGTTAAGTGGAGGGAAGACAAGAAGAACAAGAAAGCAGGGGATTATAGCTTTGGTTTGGATCCTGCTGAAGCAGAATCCTTAAAGGAGAAGTCTCTGATGAGCTTGAAAATCAAGCAAAAGAAAAGAAACAAAAGGAGAAGATTTTTGAGATTGAAATTGGTCAATCACTTCTGAAGGATACTGAGGGAGATTCCGAGAAAATTATGGTACCAGAATCTTTCCTAATAGAAGCTTTACTAGAAACACCATGGAAGAAGTATGTGACTCTGGAGAAAGTTAAAGAAAAAGAAGTTGAATTAGTACAAGCAGTTTAAGAAGAAGAAAGAAGTAGTGCAGACACCGTAGAGTTGATTATGCATGTGGAAGAATTTCATGAGAAGGAAAGTCCATCTGAGAAGCTGTCAATCTGAACCTCTCAAGCCGAATATTCAATGCTTACTACCCCTGGGTTAGATGACCATATTGAAGATGAAGTGAATAAGCTGTCTGAAGAAGAAAGTTCTAATCATGATTTCATACACCCAGAGGATGCTAAGGCAAGAGCTAAGAAAGAAGATATAGATGAAGATAAAATTGTTCAACTGTATGACAGTGAACATGAATCTCCAGATGAGGAACCCATTACAAAACCTAATAAGGGAAAACAGGTCATTGATACTCCTATCAGAGTAGTAGTGAAGAAGAAATAAGTGGGTTCTTCCTCAAATAGAAAAGAAGTTGAAATAGAGAAAGATCCCACACTAAGTAAAGTCTCAAGTTCAGAATCATATTCCCTAGGACATGATTTCGTAGTCCAATCTTTGAAAAAGATTTTTGGCCCTATTTCGATATTTCCAAGCATTGATTCGAGATGAAAGATGCTTCAACATACCCTAAATCAAGAAGCCGATTTCGTATCCATGGTAATGGATAAGTGTCTGAAGATGGAGGAAGATTTCAGAACTTTTTTCATTAACTATGAAGCCCACAAGAGGTCCTGTAAGAAAATGACCAGTTGTTCTAAGAAAACTATTGAAGATATGAATATTCTTGATGTGTTCCAAGAAAGTTTCAAGGATTATTTTGACACTGAAGATAGTAAGATCAAGGATCTCACAAATAGTTTTGAGAAAAAGCTGACTCTGGAACAGAATTCACAGATTCAAGAAGTGAAATATCTGAATGGGAAGTTATATTCAGTGTCTCAAAGTTGGAAGAGAGAAATAGATCTTTGGATTGAGATAGAAGAAAAGATTTTCAAGCAGGATGAAGTATTGACAGCTCAATTAGAGGCTCTTAAGGCTCAAGAAGATAGAATCAAAGACTTAGAGAAGAAAGCTGAGGATCAGGATTAGATTCTTAAGCGAACAGAGGAAGATCATAAGGAGCTCAAAAAGCTGAAAAAACAATAGTGAATAAGTTTATTCCCAAGGAAAAGGAAGGATAATTTTGTTTAAATGAGATCTTTTGTTGTATTTTCTTTATTGTATAAATTTTTCCTATCTTAATGAAATTTTGGTTTCCTATTTTTTTGGATATTTTTGACTAATATTTCAGGTACCATATCTAATTTTCCATTCCCTGTATTTATTTTTAAAAATCACAAAGGGGTAGAAAGGAAAAATAATTCTAAGTAAATAAGAAATTTCCCTAATTAAGGGGGAGTTTATCTAAGGGGTAGTTTTCATTATAAAGATTTCCGTATTCAAGATAATGAAAAATCTCATTCCGAAAATCAGAATATGATCCTTAGTGGTTCCAAAGCCTAAGGGGGAGTTAGTCTTATTCATCATTTCCCATGAGTTAAGGGAGATAAGTTTTATATTCAAAGTATAGGAAATTTTTTTCTAGGTCCTTATATTCTTTTTCGAGAGGATGTTTGTGCTTTCCAAAAAGGGGGAGGTTGTTGAGTCAATAAGGTTTCCTTATGAATTTTCCATTCCTTCATGTTTGGGGAGATTGTTGAGTAAATAAGGTTTCCTTATGACTTTTCCATTTATTCATGTTTTGAAAATCACAAACACTTTATCTTAAGGAAAATTTCATTTACCCTATGTTTTACTTTCATAAGGAAAAATTTCCTTCCCCAAGGAAATTTATCCTTACCATGTTTTTTATTATTCATTTTGTCTAAGTATAAAATTAGGTTTCGTATCGAAAACCTTGCAATCATAAATGTACTTAGATATAAAGCATTATGTTTTCAGGATGCGAATTCAGGTTCTGAACTCTCTAAATTTAGACTCTGAACTCCTTTGAGTTCTGACTCCGAGTTCTCTGAATTCAGACTTCGAACTCTTCTGATTGTTAACTCCGATTTCTCTAAATTTATACCCCAAACTCTCCTAAGTTCTGACTCCGAGTTCTCTGAATTCAGACTCTGAACTCTTCTGAGTTCTGACTCTGAGTTTTATGAATTCATACTCTGAACTCTTATGAGTTCAGGTTTTAAATTCATATGAATCCAGACTCCGAATTTCATTAAAATTCAGACACTGAACTCTATAGATTTATAACTCCAAATTTTTCTGATAAAAAGAATCCGAATATGCATGTATTATAGAATCTGAATAGTTTTTTGGGTAGACTCTAAACTTTCATTTTTTCTTACATTCTGAAAAATGAATTTGGTTAAGTAACCATATTTTTGCTTACTCATTTTTTGGTTATAAAATGATGTCGTGCATTCAGTTACTAACTAACCATTGTTTAAGTTACATGTGTATAGGACCCTCCGAAATTCAAGGAAAAATAAGACCGTTGGAGGAGGGAGTCGGTCGTTAAATCTGTGCCTATAAATAAGAGCGCATTTGTAAGAGATCACAACGTTACAATTTTGAAAACAAGTTGATCAATCTGGAGATTACATGCTACTGAAGTGATTTAGAGAGAGAGAGAATTTTTTTAGTGCGTACTGAACATTTTGTTCAGATTTGCATCGTGCGACTTCGAATGTTGCTGAGTACATTCAAGGGATTCCGGGGATAGGAAGACAGAGGTACCAACTACATTAAATTTGGAGGAATTCCTTACTGAGGAAGACAGAGGTGCCGACAACCTTGAAGTTGAGGGCTTGCAGAGATAGCAAGACATACTCCAATCTTCGTATTGATGGATTAACCTGGTGTGGGTAAGACAAACTTTCTTGAATGTATAAATCAAGGGACCTTTATCCAAGGTTGTTGGATACCCTTCTCTTTGGGTTAAAATATTTACTACTTGTTACTTGTATTGTTTCGAGTTTTCTAATGCATTTTTTTTGTTAAGGAAATTATAACTATCTTATAATTCCTTATACTTATACACTCTGATTTAGTAAGATTATATACGCTTTAAGGTAGAATCTTCATCTTTGTAAACTCTTGTTAAGTTTCATTTCCAAAGCCACATTTCTGGAATTGAATTATCAAAATCACATTTCTAGAATCAAGAAAGTTTATAGAACTTAGAGGTTTTTTGGATTATCTTGTTTAACCTTGTTAAACACCAACTTTAAAAGTTCCCAAAGAATTTTTAAAGTATACAATTCACCCCCTCTTGTATATTGAGAATCATTATTATGATACAACTATTTGTATCATCTATCATTTTGAACCAAAAGGGGGATGTCCACGGGGGAGGGGTAGCCTAGGGGGTGGGCGGTCTGTCTAGGGGGGGATGTTCAGGGGGTACGGGGTGTCCAAGGGGGTGGATGGGCTGTCCATGGGGGTGGCGGGGCTATCTAGGGGGTAGGGGTGTTCAAGGGGGGTGGGAGGGCTGTCCACGGGGGTGGGGCTGTCCATGGGGGGAGGGGATGTACAGGGGGTGGGAGGGCTGTCCAGGGGGTTGGTGGGGATGTCCAGGGGTGGGCGGGCTGTCCATGGGGTGGGCGGGCTATCCACGAGGTGGAAGGGCTTTCCAGAGGAGTGGAATGGCTATCTAGGGGGTAGGGGTGTCTAGGGGGGGTGGGCGGGCTATCCATGGGGGTAGGGTGGGGGGGGCTATCCAGGGGGTATAGGGTGTCCAGGGGGTGGGTGGGCTATCTACGGGGGTGGCCAAGCAATCCAGGGGTAGGGGGTGTCTAGGGGGGGTGGGCGGGCTATCCCTGAGGGGGGGGGGGGGTGTCCATGGGGGTGGGCTGTCCACGGGGGTGTGAGGTGGTCTAGGGTGTAGGGGGTGTCCAGGGGGGTGGTCGGGCTATCCACGGGGGTGGGAGGGCCATCCATGGGGGTGGGAAGGCTGTGCACGAGGGTGGGGGGATGTCCTGGTGGTACAAGGTGTCCTGGGTGGTGGGTCTCTCCAGGGGGTACAGGGTGGCCAAGGGGGTGGGTGGGCTATCAACAGGGGTGGGAGAGCTGTCCCCGAGGGTGGGGGGGGGGGTTGTCCAGGGGGTATGGGGTGTCTAGGGGGTGGGATGACTATCCACAGGGGGGCTGTCCAGGGAGGGTAGGGGGTGTCCCCAGGGGGGTGGGCTATCCAAGAGGGTAGGCGGGCTGTCCATGGGGGGAGGGGCTATCCAAGGGGTGGGCGGTCTGTCTAGGGGGGGGGGATGTTCAGGGGGTACGGGGTGTCCAAGGGGGTGTATGGGATGTCCATGGGGGTGGCAGGGCTATCTAGGGGGTAGGGGTGTCCAAGGGGGGTGGGAGGGCTGTCCACGGGGATGGGGCTGTCCATGGGGGGAGGGGATGTACAGGGGGTGGGAGGGCTGTCCAGGGGGTCGGTGGGGATGTCCAGGGGTGGGCGGGCTGTCCATGGGGTGGGCGGGCTATCCACGAGGTGGAAGGGCTTTCCAGAGGAGTGTAATGGCTATCTAGGGGGTAGGGGTGTCTAGGGGGGTGGGCGGGCTATCCATGGGGGTAGGGTGGGGGGGGGGGGCTATCCAGGGGGTATAGGGTGTCCAGGGGGTGGGTGGGGTATCTACGGGGGTGGCCAAGCAATCCAGGGGTAGGGGGTGTCTAGGGGGGGTGGGCGGGCTATCCCTGAGGGGGGGGGGTGTCCATGGGGGTGGGCTGTCCACGGGGGTGTGAGGTGGTCTAGGGTGTAGGGGGTGTTCAGGGGGGTGGCCGGGCTATCCACGGGGGTGGGAGGTCCATCCATGGGGGTGGGAAGGCTGTGCACGAGGGTGGGGGGATGTCCTGGTGGTACAAGGTGTCCTGGGTGGTGGGTCTCTCCAGGGGGTACAGGGTGGCCAAGGGGGTGGGTGGGCTATCAACAGGGGTGGGAGAGCTGTCCCCGAGGGTGGGGGGGGGGGTTGTCCAGGGGGTATGGGGTGTCTAGGGGGTGGGATGACTATCCACAGGGGGGCTGTCCAGGGAGGGTAGGGGGTGTCCCCAGGGGGGTGGGCTATCCAAGAGGGTAGGCGGGCTGTCCATGGGGGGAGGGGCTATCCAAGGGGTGGGCGGGCTGTCCACGGGGGTGGCAGGGCTGTCCAAGGGGGTCAGGGGTGTCCAAGGGGGTGGTGGCAAGGGGGGGATTTACAGGGGTGGGGTCTGTCTAGGATGGATGAGGATTCCAGGGGTGGGCGGGTTATCCAGGGGGTGGAAGGGGCTGTCTAGTGGGGTATGGCATGTCTAGGGGGTGGGTGGACTGTCCACAGGGGTGGCAGGGATGTCCTGGGGGGTCGGGGCTATCTAAGCGGTGTGGGTGGGCTGTCCAAGGGGGTGGGAGGGATGCCAGGGAGTGGGTAGGGTTGTCCATGGGGTATGGGGTGTCTAGGAGGTGGGGGGATGTCCATGGGGGTGGCTGGGCTGTCCATGGGGGTAGGGGGTGTCCAAGGTGGTGGGTGGGCTTTCCATGGGGGTGGGGGGATTTACACGGGGGGTGGGGCTGTCCAAGGGGTGGGTGGGCTGTCCTGGGGGATGGGTGGGGCTTTCCAGGGGGTACGGGGTGTCCAGGGGGTAGAATGGCTATCCACGGGGGTAGTGGGGCTATCCGGGGGGGAGGTGGGGGGTAGGGGGTGTTCAAGGGGGGTGGGCGGGCTGTCCACGAGGGTGGGGGTTTTCCACAGGGGATGGTATGTTTAGGGGGGGTGGGCGGGCTGTCCTGGGGGTGGGTGAGGCTATCTACGGGGTGGGCGGGCTATCCATGGGTGTACGGGGTGTCCCGGGGGTGTGGGCGGGGTTTTCCTGGGGCTACGAGGTGTCCATGGGGGTGCGCGGGCTGTCCAGAGGGTTGGGGGTGGGGGGGAGGTGCATGGGGGGAGGGGTTGTCCGAGGGGGGCGAGCTGTCTACGAGGGGGGGGGGGTGCTGTCTAGGGGATGGGTGAATCAGTCACAACAAATCATCAAGTCAAGTTTTATTTTTTATAGATAAAAAAATAAAGATAATGTGACCTACCTAAACATACATATTCAGGCACACCAAATCAATAAACATAAAAGGTCAGTAATATCAGTATTAAATGTAATAGATCAGTATGTCCCTCATCACCATTATTATCATCACCATCATCTTCAGCCTCACCCTTGTCCTCATCGCTATCCCCATCATCATCCCCTCCCTCCTCAACGCCCTCCTCCTCGCCCTCATACTCAGCCTCAGCCTCCTCATCACCCTCCTCCACTACCTCGACCTCCTCTTCACCCTCCTCCTCCACCTCACCCTCCTCCTCACCATTGTCTCGAACAACACTAGAGCTTCCACCTGGTGCACCATATATAGAACACATCGACGACATATATTCATTACAAGCTGTAATCAATATTAAATCAATTTGAATAGTACCCACCTTAATATCCCAAGTTGTGGTAAACCAAAAGAATTGAGAACATGAATGGATGATTTTATATATTTCCCACCACAACTTCAGGTTCACAGTCAACTCTAGCAATTGAGATATTAGAGTCATCAAAATTAATAAAAGGATTTTTTCCAACGGAAGTTGGCATGGTTTCAATTGTATCATCACCATCATCAAAAATATTTCTTGTAATAAATTCAATAATGACACCAAATTCAAGTCAAAGATGGTGTTTGACATAAAAAATTATTTTCTTATTATTTCCAATACATATGTTTCATTAGTAGCAAGATTGCGAGTCATATAAATTACTCAAAATCCACAATCATAAATATATGTGCCCTGCCTCATTATCGAATCAAACCACTGGCATTTCATCATCGTGAATCATCCATGAGAATAATAATCCATTATTATTATTTTTTCAAAGACTCCATAATAACCTACATTTTCAAATCACAGTCTACTATCTGATTCACTAGCATAACAGTATATTTTGTAAGTAACCATAACACCATCATGTTGTGTTATCATGTTCATTGCTTATTCAGTAATAATAAATTTGTACCCATTGATAAAAATTGATTTACAGTCACGAACCATGGTATTAGGACCAAAAACCAAAGCTCTTATTTCCTCAGAGACAGAGTCAACAGACAATCTCAATACCTGAAATATAAATGAATATTAATCTTGATTAAATATTGTTTTAATTATTTTAAATAGGAATATTATTACCTTCAATTTTAATTAAGTAGAAAACTCATTGTTATGCAAAGTCTCCCTCCTTCTCAAAGATAAATAATGATGATTTCTATTTATAATCACTTTATGTTCCCTATTGATAAAAATAGGAATATTTTAACACACACACACACACGTATATATATATATAAAAGATATATATATTCAATTTAATTACAAGATACGGTCATCAAAAAAATCACAGTTGAACAAAACTGGGCGATGTGCCATCTCCCGCTCTTTAAGGATTAATGTCGTCAATGTATATGATCCAGGAATTCCTCCTATTTGAGAAAGTGATGGAAAACTAGGTTCAATTTTCTCACACTATTATTCTTCATTTCTCATTGGTATGTTCATTCTAGTAGTAAGATCAAAAAAATACATAGAGAAAAAATATATACATTCTTGATCCGAGTAACCTTTCATGATAGAACCATCTAGACGATTCTTGTTATGGACATAAGACTTTACTGTGTACATATTTCTTTTAGTTGGATAAATCCAATGAAAATAAATAGGTCCTTCGAAAAGTATTTCAATTGGAATATAGATATTCAGATGCAATATGCATGTGAAAAATGATGGAGGAAATATTTCCTATGACTCACAAAAAATTAATGGGGAATCTTCCAACATTTTTGTCAAGAAAGACTTGGACAACTTCTTAGTAAAAAGATCTCTAAACAAATGGTACAATTGGATATCATCCACCCTTAAATTATTATAAAAAAGATGAAAATTTTCTATTGGAATCCACTCATGTAGAAGGATGTGATAATCATGAGTCTTCAAAGATTTAAGCTTCTACTCTCTTTTGTTGACCCATTTAGATATTTTTCTTGAATAGCTATCAGGAACTTTAATAGACTATAGTACTTCTAGAAATATTTATTTTCTGTAAGTGTCATCACATAAGAAGCACATGGAACTTTACATTTATTTTCACTAATACACACATGATGTAATTCTGGTCTGATGCCCCAATCGACAAAGTCATGCCAAGACCATAAATCATCTTTTTTCTTTCCCTTAACATTTTCAAGAATTGAAAGAAACATTTCAAATATATTTTTTTCAATGTGCATTATGTCTAAGAAATGATGTACCAAATTGGTTGACCAATAAGGCAAATTAAGAAGATACTTCTCTTCTTCCAATTATCACAGGTTTCAGTAGAAAAAATTCATTATCTTTCCATATTTCATTTGAACCTTCCTGAATGAAAATCTTAAATCTTTCAATTCATTAAGCACATTAGTTCTAGACATACGCTGAGGTAGATCATCGATCTCCATGGTATTTTAAAATCTTCGACGATTATTTATATATGGATGGTCCATTGGCAAGAATCATCAATGTCCCTTAAAACTGAAACTACAATGATGTTTTAGTCTTTTGGATCATGTATTCTTCATACAAATAGGACATGATAGTTTTCCCTTCATGCTCTATCCAGACATCATTGCATAAGCAAGAAAATCATTGATCGTCCACATAAGCGCAACACACAATAGAAATATGTCTTTCAAACATGCATCGTATGCGCAGACACCCACATCCTAAAGAAATTTCAAATCTTTTATTAAAGGTTGCATGTATACGTCTATATCATTTACAAGATCAGAAGGGAAAAATATGAATATACTCATGAAATTGAAAGATTTTTTCATACACAACCATGGGGGAAGATTATAAATGTGTATAAAAACCAGCCATGTGATGTGTGACGTAAGAATCTACCCAAATAGATTAAAACTGTCACCTAAAATACCCAACCTCACATTACACACATCAGCTGCAAAATTAGGATATCAAGAATAAAATCTCTTCCATGAAAATCCATCTACAAGGTGAACCAAATCATCATTAGTATTCTTTCTCTCAGTATCACACCATGACATTTTTATTGATATTTCATCAAACATAAAATGATTATGGAGTCTGGGGATCAATGGAAAGTTCCACATTACTTTCTGTGGCACATGGGATGGTGTTTCATCAGCTTTTGGCTTCAAGAGGGATGTGCCACATTTTATACAATCATTTCATTCAGTAGTTTCCTCCTAGAATACACTGTAATCTTTTGTGCAACCCTGAATTTTGTTTCTTGAAAATCTAAGTTACTCAATTAACTTCCATGATATATTGTGGTTTGAGGGAATATCTACATCATCTAGAAGTAAGTCCTTCATGAATGTAAGAATGTAATCGATGACAGTATTAGAAATCCCATACATAGTTTTCCTATGAAACAATCAGATTAAAAATTCCAGCTTTTTCATTTTATCGCATTTTCGATATACTGGTGTTGTGGCAACATCCTTCAATTTTTTCACCCTGAAGACAACATCATTTTAATTAGAAACATCATGTGTGCTCATATCAAAATCTTCTTGGCTTGGAATCCTTTCTTTTTAATGATGAAGAATAAATGAAAACCGATCATATAACAAATTCTCCAATCTAGTCCTCTCATTTGGATCATCAGTAATTTGAGATTTCATTTTCTCCCCATTGTGATACCACACAGAGTAGTTTGCTTGAAAACCATATTTGGTTATGTGGTAGCTGACTTCTTTACAGATCAACCAAGGTCTTTCAACACAATTGTAACAAGGTCAGTGTATGTGACCATTATTTGAAGCATTGTGAAAAGAAAAATATAAAAATTTCTCCAAATTGTTTTAAAAATCACTTGAAATATGATCAGTTTCAAACATCCAACTTCTATCCATTCTGTAAAAAAAATTATAAGTCATTTCATTAAAATAAATTCAATAATATTGAAGTTTCATCGAAAATATATTTAAGTAAATGAGAATTGTTAACTTTATATGAAACCAGAACTAACACACTACTCTATATGATAATCATAATATAAAAGACAACAAAATGCTATATTTATAACTAAATGTCTTTGAAGAACTATACATGAGTGTAAAAGATCATGTACACTTGTGGAAGAGAATTATTCACGAGTTTATTAAATTTTAGATTGAAGAAATTTTATATTTTAGTAGATTATTTTAGTGATCACATACACTGACTAAGGGGTTGGGGGTGTCCCGGGGGGTACGAGGTGTCCAAGGGGGTGGCGGGGCTATCCAGGGGGGTCGGAGGTGTCCAGGGGGGGCTATCTAGGGGGTCAGGGTGTTCAGATGGGCGGGCTTTCCAAGGGGGTGGGGGCTGTCTAGGGGGTACGAGGCGTATAGGGGTGGGAGGGCTATCCACGGGGGTGGCAGGGCTGTCTAGGGGGGTCGGGGGTGTCCAGGGGGGTGGCTTTCTAGGTGGGGGGGGGGGGGGGGGCTGTCCAGGGGGTACAAGGTGTCCAGGGAGTGGATGGGGTGTTTAGGGGGTGATATGGGATGTCCAGGGGGTATGGGGTGTCAATGGGGTGGGCGGGTTGTCCACGGGGGTGGTGAGGCTATCCAGGGGGTGGGTGGGCTGTCCACGGGGGTGGGAGGGGAAAGGATATCCACATGGGTGGAGGGGTTTTCCAGTGGGGTCAGCGATGTCTAGGGTGTGTGTGTGTGGGGGGGTGGGATTTCCAGGGTGTGGGGTGTCCGGGGGGATGGGGGTGTTCGAGGGGGTGGTGGGTGGGTGTCTGGGGGGGGGGGCTATCTAGGGGGTACGGGGTGTCCAATGGGGTGGGCGGACTATTCACGGGGTGGAAGGACTATCCAGGGGGTTGGGGGTGTCCAGGGGGGGTCTCCCGGGGGTACAAGGGTTTTCGGGGGGGGGGGGTATCCAGGGGTGGTGGGGCTGTCTAGGGGGTATGAGGTGGGTGGGCGGGCTGTCCATGGGGGTGGCGGGGCTGTCCAGGGTGGTAGTGGGGTCTACCCCCAAACTAGGGTCCTAAAATCCAATCTTCATCCAATTTTAGCATGATTTCAAGCCTATTATAGATGACCGAGAAGACTATTGATGTAAACCCCAAATATCATACATATAAATCACAACACACCCAATTGTAAACAGACCACCAAATATCATACGTGGATCAGATTTTATGAGCCATGTTTCAATGGGAAACTACTCATAGTAGTAAGATCCTTATTATATCATTAGGTGATATGGATTTTTATGATGTTAAATTTGTATGACATCAATATGGATAGTGGATAAAAACCTGAGTGTGATTTCTTTGCAGAGATCACTTCTTCATGGAAGGGTAAGAGTGAGTGTTGGTATGGAACTTCTAGAAAAGTCTTAATGTGTGAAAGCAACTATACATTGGTTATATGTGATTCATATCTTCTTTGTAGAGTATTGGAGTGGAAAACCCACCCCCTCCTTGGACAACCCCCACCCCCACACCCCACACCCTTGCATCCCCCTACCCCCTACATCCCCCAACCCAAATAGACCCCCACCCTACCTGGACACCCCCACCACACCTGGATAGCCCACCCACTCCTCCCCGGTCAACCCACACCCCTCCTCCACCTGGACAGCCCACCCCATCCCCCTTGGATATCCCACCCCCTTGACAGCCCACACCCCTCCCCCACCTAGATAACCCACCCACCACCACCCTTGGACAGCACACCCCCTCCCTAGACATCTCACACCCCCCTCCCTAGACATCCCACACCCCCTCCCCTATAGCCCCCTACCCCGATAGTCCCCCTGGACATCCCACCCCCACCCCCACCTGGACAAATCACACCCCCACCCCCACTGGACAACCCCCTCCATGGACAACCCATACCCCCTCTCCCACCTGGATAGCCCACCCACCCCCTCCCCCCAGACAACCCACCCTCCCCAGAAATCCCAAACCTCCTCCCCTACAGTCCACCCCTACCCCCTAGATAACCCCCCTTCTAGACATCCCCCACCTGGACATCCCACCCCCACCCCCACCTGGATAGCCCCCCACACCTGGGAATCCCCCACCCCCACCTGGACAACCCACCCCACCACCCCACATAAATAGCCCCCACCCCCACCTTGACATCTCACTCCCCTATTAGACACCCCAAACCCCTCCCACACTTGGAAAACCCACCCCACCCCCCTGGATAGACCACCCCCCTGGACAGCCCACCCCCACCCCCTGGACATGCCACCCCCCTAGGATAGCCCACACCTCTCCCCCTCCTGGACACCTCACCCTGACCTCCTAGATAGTCCACACCCCTCCTTGGACTGCCCATACCACCCTCCCCCACACCCCTATATCCCCCTACCCCCTACAACCCCCACTACCCCCTGGACAACCCACCACCACCTGAACAACCTCCCACACTTGGATAACCCTCTACCCCTCCTACATCCCCCATTAGGGTAATTTAATTTAAAACAATTTTATTCATTAAGATAGGTAAACCATCACGCATTAGCCATTTCATTCCAAAAAACCCATTAAATTTATCAATACATGACAAAATCAATTTATCAAAACCTGAAAAATTAAATTTATCAAAACATGACAAATTCAATTTATCAAAACATGAAAAATTAAATTATAAGGCTCTATGGGTCACATAAGAAATGTCATTGGGTAAAGGGGAACTTAACAACATTTTTAATTCCAATTTAAAAATTGGTCCAAACACTTAGGAGGTGCAGTGGTGTCTAGGAGGTGTAGTGGTGTCCATGGGGGATATCTAAGGGGGTGGGGGCTGTCCAAGAGGGTGGAGGGTGTCTAGGGGGTGTGGGGTGTCTAGGGGGGTGGGGGTGGTGTGTGTGTGGGGGGGGGGGGTATCCATGGGGGGTGAGGAGTGTCCAAGGAGGGTGGGGGTGTCCAGGGGGTGGGGGGGGGGGCTATCCAAAGGGTTTGGTGGGGGAGGGGGGTGTCCAGGGGGGCTATCCATGGGGGGTGAGTGGTGTCCAGGGAGGGTGGGGGTGGGGGAGGGGGGAGGGAGCTGTCCAAGGGGTGGGGGTGTCCGGGGGGTGGGGGTGGGGGGAGGGAGCTGTCCAAGGGGTGGGGGTTTCCAGGGAGTGCAGGGGGTGGGGGGATATCTAATCGGGGGTGTACAAGGGGTGGTTGGGGGCTATACAGGGGGTGGGAGGGTTCCCAGGGGGTGGGGGTGGGGGATGTTCACAATTCCAATCCATCACCCAACCAATAGACAATTCATCATCAATATCAATACCCTTCCCATTATTCCTTGAACAAAAAATATAAATACCAAATCCAAATACAATTTTCAACTAAACTAAAGTCCACATAAACTACCATATAACCCCACTAAACAAACCTACCATGTTGATGTTTATAACAAAAAAAATAAAACAATCAAAGGGTTCGCTACTCCACAGACCGCAGGAACTCAAATTTATCCCAAATCAAAACAGAAAACTGAAAAATAGAGGGAGAACATTAAAACTAAGGTAACACTTACTAATTTAAATTGTAGAAATAAAACACGATTGATTGAAGATGGATCTATGGATGGAAAGAGTTTCCCATCTGAGAAAACTTCTGTAGGAGCTTTGGATTATGGTCTGCAATCGGTCTGAGTGGGAGCTGGGGTGCTGGGTGTTTGGGGGAAAACTTTCCCAATGGGTTTTAAAAACTACTGGGAAAGCCTTTCTTTACCAATGGTTTATTAAAACTGTTGGTATATCTTATAGGAAATAAATATTTCCCAACAATTTTGTCAAACTATTGGGAAATCATAATTATATTAACACATTGCCAACAGTTTGAATAAACGGTTGGAAAATGTTTCCCTTTCTTATAGTATACCAACAGTTTGAAGAAACCATTGGTATATATCCATTGGGAAAACATCCAATTATAGTAGTGTATTAATAATTCTTGTAAATTTGAGTATTCTCTATGATTGTGACTCTAGAGACCATTCATATCAAAAAAATATTGAGATTATTTAATACACCATTCTAAACTAAAGGAGGTTCTGAACTGATAACGTGTACAGATGGAGGTGAAATTCTAGATCAAAAAAATCAATGGGAATAATTTTATGACATGGGAAATAAAGATTCTAAAAATGTTTTAGACGGATAATTTAAGAATCAAAATGGAATAGATACCAACATATGTGATGATAGAGTGTGGTTCTAGTGGGATACAGAATCATGAAATTGATAGAAATTTTGTGAGTACTTCTGGGAATGGAGACATTATTGTTAGTGAAGCGGCGCTAACTTTTCTAAGTAGACAACATCTCAACGACACTTGGATAATCAATTCGGGAGAAACATGGAACATGGAGTTCTCAATGGTAATGGTTTTATCCATATGAAACCATCACAAAAGAACTTGTGTACATGGGTAATGATCACACCTTGAAGATCATTGGATTCAGTGACATCAAACTGAAGATTCATGATGGTTTTTTTGACACCATATAAGGAGTATTCCATGTGAAGGGATTAAAGAAGAACATATTGTCTTTGGGACAATTAGATGATATCAGATGAAATAATCATATCAAGTATGAAGTGATGATATTTTTGAAGGGTTCACTTGTGGTGATGAAGGTGGAGAATATATCAAAGAACATGTAAATTATTATGGATGAAAAGGAGACAGAGGCAGAGATAATTACCACATCAAGTACCCTGACTGAAGCGTTGATGATGTTATGGCATTTGAAGCTTGGTCATTTGTCAGAACAGGGCCTAAATATTCTTGTGGATCAAAAGTTATTTCCTAGGATTAAAAAGGTGTCCTTAATATTTTGAGATCATTTTTTTGAGAAATAAAAATAGGTCAAAGACCAGGATTTCTATAGAAAGAAGAAAATATATCTTAGAGTTGATCCACTCTAATATTTGGAAAGCACCGATTATATCCTTAAGAAGAGAAAGGTATTTTGTATCCTTCATTTATGATTATTCCATGACATGTTGGTTGTACCCAATCTAGAGGAAATTAGATGTTTTTTTAAGTCATCAAAACATTCAAAGCGTAGAAGGAGTTTGAATCTTAAAAGAAGATCAAGTGTCTAAGGACTAACAATGGTGGAGAATATAAAATATAAGAGTTTGATAATTTTTTTAAAATGAGAAGGAATCAAGAGATAGTTCATAGTGATGCACACTCCTCAGCAGAATGGAGTGTAAAATCAGATGAACAGAACCTTATTGGATAAGAAAAGAGTAATGTTGAAGACTATAGGAATTTCCAAAACATTTTGGGCAGAAGCAGTGAATATCATCTGTTATGTGATCAACCAATCTCATTTAGTGAAAATTGATTTGAAGACACCTATGTAGATGTGGACTAGTAAACCCGATGACTATTATCGATCACATACTTTTGGATTTCATGTATATTCATTGTTTAATAACTCAGAAATGTATCATCTTGGGTTACATTAATGGTGTGAAGGGGTATCATTTGTGGGACCAAAATTCTCTCAAACTTATCATCACAAGAGATATCATTTTTGAGGAAGACAATATGAAAATAATAATTGATATAGAAATAGAGAAGGAGAATACAAAAACTACAACGGTTGAAGTAGAGGAAAAATCCAAGGAAGAACTAGTTTCCTCTGAGGCATTACAAGAACTCAATGATCAAGTATTGGTTGATTATGGATGTTGAAAGTCAACTCAAGAGAAAATAACACCTGTATGGAACTTAAAATTTGTCACTAAGAGAAAAATTACATACTGATTATTGATATAGGATGGAGAGTCATATTCTTTTTTGGAAGTGAACTAGAGTCTAGATGTATCCTCCTGGATAGTAGAGATATAGGGGGAAGTTGAAGCCCTATACGAGAACAAGAATTCGGATGTTGTTCTATTACCACATGGAAGGAAGGATATCGACAAAAAATGGGTATTTAAGATTAAACATGATGGAAAGTACTAGTTGGAAAGATATATTGCAAGAATGGTGTTAAAAGAATATGCTCAGAAGGAAGGTATTGATTTCAATGAAATATTTTCCTTATTTGTTATACTGATGAAAATTTGGATAGTTCTGGCGATGTGTTATATATATAGTTTACATCTAGATGGATGTGAAGGATGTTTTTCTCCATGGTGATCTTGATGAAGAGATACATATGATCCAACTAGAAGGATTTATAGAAGAATAAAAAAATAACTTGGTTTGTAGTTTGAAAAAATATTTGTAAAGCCTCAAATAGGCACAGAGGCGTCAGTACAAGATATTTTATTCCTATATCATAATCTTTTGATACAACATGCTTCATTAAGAACCTTTTGCATATTTTAGGGGTTTAGATGGTAATTATTTCATAATTCTTCTATTTTATGTGGATGATCTATTGGTTGTAGGCCCCAACAATGATCATATCCAGAAGATGAAGGCACCATCGTCTTGGGAGTTTGATATGAAGGAATTGGAACTAGAAAAAAATATTATTGTGATACATATTTATTGAGATATAAATAATGGGTGAATTTGGATGTCATAGAATAATTACTTATGAAAAATCTTGAAATGATTCAACATGAAAGACTGTAAACCAAAGTCTACCCATATTACCATTAATTTCAATTTATCTTCTAAGATGACTCATAAAAGTAAAGTAGAGAGGACAAAGATGTCTCAAGTACTATATGCATCAGCAGTGGGGAGTCTGATGTTTGATATGGATTGTACTAAAATAGACATTGTAGATGTAGTGGGAGAAGTTTGTCAGTACATATATAATCCAGGATGGGATAAATGGAGAATAGTTAATAGGACACTGAGATACATCATGGAGACCATAGATGATGCATTATTTAATGGAGGATCATATTTTTCTACTACTATAGGATATATTGATTCATATTTTTTAGGTGATTCTGACCGAAAAAAATCCACCACTGGTAATTTGGTGATAGTCATAGCACCATTAAAATTGAAAGGAATCTATTTTTTCATTCTAGGAAAAAGAATATTGGGGTACAATATCACTTTGTCTGGGATATGATGGAGGAAGGAAGTGTGGGCATGCATAAAATTCACACTAGAAAAAATCCGGCGGATTTTTTGAGAAACGAAATTGACTCTGATATGTTCAGATGATGAAGATCCTTGAGTTTCCTCATAGAGACTTGAGAAGGATGGTTTGGTAGATAGAAAGGATGTGTAGATATGTGAATGTTTCCAAATAAAATATCCAAGTGGTAGTTACTCTCCCACATGTGTTGTTTAATTCACACAGATCGGGGTTATATTATAATTTATAGTCCCAAACTACAATAACTACTAGGGAATAATATATTGGTAGTGCGGGGTTGATACCATGAGGATTACTGGTAGGTCATCAGCCAATTTTACAATACCCTTGGATGGATTCCTCACTCTCACTCTTCAGGTTTGGGTTATAACATAGACTATGTAGTCTGGAGTTTTAATTCAGATTTTTAAAGGAATAGATCAGGGTCAATTTCAATGCTATTGACAAAAGATAATCCTAGATTTAACTTGTAATGTTCCGATGGTGTAGGCCGCGAAGTATGGAAAAAGTCACCAATTGGTTTTGGTCAAACCAATTGGATATATATTTGATAGAACTATCCCATGGCCAGGGTATAACTGACAACCTAAGTGCATTACACTTGGATTCTATGTAGAATGTGTAATAGGATAATGTTCATAGTAATTCTCAACTCCAATTAGGCTGGATTCATTCAATCTCACTTTCCATGGTCAAGGTTGTGTGAAACAATGTGATGAAAAATTATTATTAACCGAATTTCTAGCCATAAGGTTACCGAGGTTCAATCTTATGATTCATTAGTTATGGAAACACACCTACTAGATCAGTAGAGAACCTGAGGTATAATCATATAAATATATATAATTATATAATTATATTTATAATTATATAAAAATATTTTTTAAAATATTTATTTATAATTATTATTATAAATAAATATATATATATATATATATAATAAAATAATTATAAAATTACAGTAAATATATTTATTATAATTTTATAAATATATAAATCTATATATTAATATATATATATATACAATTATATAACTATATAACTATATTTATAATTATATAAAAATAACTATAAATATGTTTATTTATAATTATAAATATAAATAAATAAATATATTTAAATAATTATAAAATTATAATAAATATATTTATCATATTTATAATTTTATAAATATATATAATTTTATAAATATATATAATTTTAAAAATATATATAATTATATAAATATATTTATAAATATATACAAATATTTATAAATATAATTATTTATAATTATAATTATAAATATTAATTTATTTATTATATATATAATTTTATAAATATATATAATAATATAAATAAATTATTAAGATTAGATCTTTATTAGTGTTTAATAGCACTGATAAAGATGCCCCATTATCAGCACTAAAAAACGCTGATAAAACTACTCTTTATGGGTGCTAGAAATTTAGAGATGATAAAAACACATTTTATTAGCATTTTTAGCATCGATAATGGGGTATATTTATCAGCATGAAAACATCACTAATAAAGAGTAATTTTATTAGTGATTTCTATTTTAGCACTGGTAAAACTACTTTTTAGCAACAATTTTGAGAAAGAGTTGATAAAAGCCATAACCAATCTTATAAAAGAACCCTAACTGAAGTCTTCTCTCTCACACACCATCAAACTCTCATGGAACCCCACTACCTCTATGTTGCTGCTCTCATTGTTCCCTACTCCCCCCAATGCTGCTAATCTCATCGAACCCCACTGTCGCTGCTCCACCACTCTCACCGTACCCTACTCCTTCTGTTTCCATCGATATCGCCGAACCCCACTACCGCTGCCGTCACCGAACACTATTATTACCACCACCACTACTCTCATTCCAAATCTAAGGTATGAAATGAATTACTGCACTACATCACACCTGTATACCACATTGCACCACCCCAACACTATCATAGCTACTCTCATTCCAAATCTAAGGTATACGATGAATCACTGCACCATATCCCACCCCTACACCACATTGCACCGCCCCTACACCACCCAAATCTCTGCACCACATCACACCCCTACACCACATCACACCACCCTTGCACCACATGGCACCACCCCTGATTTCCTATTTCCCATATGATAACCATATTGTGAGGGAAGTTGGGTGCTCCATGTGAGTTCGAGCGGCTGAGGCATGGCCCCGTCATCGATAACATTGTTGGAGTGTCTATGTGAAGGATTATGGATATGAAATCATATAACTATGTTAGCAGATCACATGATTAAGATGCAGTTAGGTGATCTTAAAAGTATAGGTTTTTCCTATGATTGGACAACTGAAATGAGATAACACGATCATGTAACTGAGTCTTGTAGTCAATGGTTACAGATTACCATAACCCCTCATCCCATATATGTTTTTTGAATATATATTACTTCTTTTATATTACTGAATTGTATGAAATTAATTATTATAGTTTAATTTTAGCATTGATGGATTAAATTGAACTTACAATTGAATAATATTTTAATGAAACAAAAGAATTTTAGTGAAGTGAAATTTAGTTTGATCTTGAAAAATTTGTTTGATATAAAACACTGAAATGAGAAATATAATCAATGTATCAAAATATATGTCTTCTTTTTCTACATGTATATTTATATTTAACCATGAATTTAAAAAGTTGTGTTTAAATATTCAATTATATATTATTGACATATATTTTTTAAAATATTTCTAAAGTTTTAAAATTAATGTTGTTGTTGGGTCCTTTTATTAATGAATTGAAAATATTTTCATCATATTAAATATATAAATTAAATATAAGAAGTTTCAAATAAAATAAAAGACCAATATGTGTTATATAATATGTTTTTTTAATATAACTCTTAAATAAATTTTGAAATATTTTATAACAATATATGTTTTATTCAAATTCATATTTTGATTTATCATTAAATCTAGTTATATATTTCTAAATTCTATATAATGAATATAATTATTTAATTATATGTTAAAAGACTAAAAGAAAATTCTAGTAATATAAAATTCAATTAAATGCTAATTTCTTTTACTTAAAACGTTTATTGATAAAGGAATATCTTACTAATTTTTTGAAAAAATCGTTATTATTGATTCCTAAATCCAAGTCAATCTTTCTTAATATATGAAAATAATTAGTAAACTCATATTCAAGTAGATCCCCCATGATATTTTGTCTGAAATATCAATCATATTTTAATATCGATAAACCATTACATTTTTCCTTTATGGTATGACCAACAATACAGGGTGTGGTCGACTCTTCACCTCAAATTTTGAACGGAATAAACCTTATTTGTCTCCCTTGAGTCATGAAAATGAATATTTTGTATCATCCCTTATTAGTGGAAATGACTCTTACGTACCACCCAATGAATTTTATGTAAACTCCAGATTCACACTTACATATCCCCATGTGGTTACATACTTTTCTAATTTTGTTCATTTATAAATTTATATACTTTTATAAATTTTATAGAATATCATATTAATATATGTAGTTTAAATATAAATTTTATTAATTATTCATACTTTTATAGTTTTCTAGATTTATAAATTAATATACAATTATATTTTTATTCATTTTAAATTATTATACTTTTGTACTTTCTTAAATTTAACATTTATATATTATAATTTTATACTTTTATAAATTTGTAAAACTATATACTTCTATAAACTATGTATAATTTTATAAAAAATATGTACTTTTATATAGTTTTATAAATTTATATACATTTATAAATTATGTATATTTATTTAAAATACATTTCCTTTTATAAATTATATATAATTTTATACTTCTATATACATCTATGATTGTATATACTGATATAAATATATATTCATCCCAATCGGTATTAGTATAACCACGAAACTTTATTTGAATATTTATTCTATATAACAAGCCTTGTAAAGTTGTTCCTTTGATGTACCAAATAATTAAATTTTCTTCCAAAAAATGTGATTCTTTTAGATTACTTTGATACCTGACACACAAAGTCACGAGATAAAAAATATAAGGCCTTGATTTTTTAAGGTAAAGTAGACATCCTATGAGCTTTTAAAAGTCTTCCTGATTTACACGTTTACTGGAATCATCTTTAGTCAAATTTGTGCTCACATATATAGTATTAAAAACTTCTTTGGATTTTTTCATCCCAAACTTATTTTACAATTCCCTGTCATACTTTTCTCGAAATAAGAAAATGTAATTTTCTTTTTATTGGACATGTAAACCAAGGAAGAACGTTAATTCTCCCAACATTAGTATTTCAAAGTTCTTCTTCATTTCTTCAGATAATGTTTCGAAAAAGTCTTCTCTATGACCATAAAAATTATATCATCGACATAAACAATTATAATTAGAGTTTCAATGTCAATATCTTTCACATACGAGTTTCTATCAACTTTTCTTTCAGATAAATACAACATTTTCAAACAATTGTCAATATTTGAATACAAAAAATGTGGAGGATATTTCATCCCATATAAATCTTTATTTATATTAGAAAATTTGTTTTTATCCTCATAAATTAGTAACCCATAAGGATGTTTAATGTAAAATTAATCTTTAATTTATCTATTGTGAAATGATGAATTTATTTTTATATGATAAAATTTGTAGTTCCGGTGAGTAGCCATAGTCAGAAACCTTGAAATAGTTTTTAACCTTGCAAAGGGGGAAAAGATTCATTAAAATACACACCTTCCACCCATGCATAGACTTTATAAAAAAATATTACTTTTTTCTTGAAACTTCTCCATGCTCATTATATTTATTTCTATAAACCCACTTTATTCAAATTACATATTTATTTGAAGAATGTGGAACAAGTTCACATGTTTCATTTTTCTCAATATGATCTAACTCTTAGTTTATATCAGCCAAACATTATTTGTGTTGAATTGCTTTTGAAAATGATTCCTATTAATCTTTTGAGATTAGTGAAGTCTGATTTTCAAATATCACCTTTATTTTGGTCTAAACTAGATCCATCGGATTCCCAAGAATATTTTCAGTCTCAACATGTTTTTGAATGGTATGTAATTTCAATGTTTCTTTCCTAAATAAACTTTTATCATCACATCATTCTTCTCAATCTTGATAAGTTTGTTTTGTATCATTCTCAATTTCATCAGAAACCCTCAGTTTATCTTCCTTAGTTCTCAAAAACTTTTGTTAAGGAATATTGATTTTCAATAACTTTCACATCATATGAGTAAACCAATTTTTTAAATGTTTTTTTCCAACAATTCTGACTTATTCCATTTGGTTAATAACCCATAACATTTCCTTTCTCATCTTTTTCATCAAACCTTCTGACATCAACATTTTTTATTTTAAGTAAAAATGGGATTCCAAAAAATTTTAAGTACTTCAATGGAGATTTTTTGTTTTACCAAATTTCATAATATTTCATGCCGGATTCCAATCTCAACAAACATATGTTCTAAATATGTAAAACATTACTAAAAAATTCACATTAGTAGAACTTTGAAACTTTGTATTCTTCTAACAAAATTCTTCCCATTTCCACTAAAATTCAATTATTTCTTTCTGATACATCATTTTGTCGTGGAGTGTATGGAGAACTATATTGATGTTTTATATGATGATTTCTCAAATAAGTTTCAAAATTATTTCTTATGAATTCAATACCATTATTTGTTCTCAACTTCTTTATATAATCCATAATTTCATTCTAAACTTCTTTTCTAAAAAATATGAAAATTTCCACAGCTTCTGACTTGTGTCTCATAAAAATGATGTTTGTCATCCGAGTGAAATCATCAATAAAAGAGATAAAGTATAAATATCTATTTATTTATTTATTTCTCATTGTACCACATAAATTATAATGAAAAAGTTCAAGAGGTCTATTAGATTGAATCTAAACTCTCTTATGACTTTTGTTACTCATCTTCCCTTTATAACAAGTAAAACAAACATCTTTATATATTCTTTTAAATTCTGGAAAAAAATATAGAACATCAACATTAGAAAGTTTTTTCATGTTTTTATTTCAAAGTTTACCAAGTATTTTATGCGATGATCTTTTTTCATATTCAACACTCAAGTAACAAGAGTTATTAAACTCTTATATTTGGAAGAGATTCCCACTTGTTATTTCTCCTGTTGTAATTACTTTTCCATTTTTTTCACTTTAATTAACACAATTATATTTTTATAAGATCAATTATTTCCCATCATCACAAATTTTACTTATACTAATTAAGTTAGGATGTAACCCATAAATAAAAAAACTTCTTTAGATTTCAACTTTTATGTTTCAATCTCAGCCATTATGATTCCTATGATTTTTAAGGAACTATCATTACCAAAGGTAATTTATACTATATCATGACATTCAACAAGTTTAAATATTTTTATATCACTTGTAATAATTTAATAATAACCACTATCAAGTACACATGGTTTTTTCCTTTTACTTACTTTTGAAGTTGTCTCAACCACAAAAGATCTTTCCTCAATTTTCTTCTTTCTAACTTCCTTTTCTTTCCCACCATAAGAAAATTGTTCCAAAAGGTATGTAATTCATCTTTTGGCATGATGAATAACTTAAACACGTATTCCTCAATGTTTTTAGTGACATTCAAATTGATTTTTTGTTGGAAAGTTTCTAACTTGTTTTTTTCATTTTCTAACTTTATGTGGGTTAGGAAATTTACCCATCCTTCTTCCACCACTGATTTTCTCTTTGTTCTGACCTTCTTTCAGGAAGTGATAAGTTATTACAACAATTAAAAGATTTGTGCCCATAGATTCAAAACACCAGAAATAGCCAAAAAATCTTGATAAACTATTGAAGAAAGATCTTTATTTGTAGAAATATTATTGAATTTGATAACTTCTTTCTTAAATATTATACTTAATACATAGAAAATCTTTAATTTTGAGTGAGTTTTCAAATTTTGTATATGTTATAGGTTTCTCATATCCTTTCACCACCTAGGATTTCTCAATACCTTTTTTGGAACTTTAAATTTTTTATGAATCAGATGAAACAATATTTTTAGGTGAGTTAGGATTTCACATGATTCTTGTTTTGATCATTCTTAGGGACTTTAGAAGTATCCAATTTTACTTAAGATACTTTTTTAAGTTCTAATTCATCTTCATAAAGGTACTTTCAGACTTAAGAAGTTTTTATTGAAACTTTTTAACTTGTAATCCCTTAGATTCTAGCTTCTTGTTGAGATATTCAACCATTTTTCCCAGTTTAGAAATTCTAAGATTCTAACTTAATATCTCTTGGATGTATTCTTCCACTAACATTATGAAATTCTTTCTTCCTTCAACAAATTCTACACATTAATTCTTCATTAACATGATTTATTTATTGAGACCATTGTTTTTATCAAGGCATTCAATAAGTTTTTTTCCTAGTTAATACTCTCTATATGATTCTTCACCACCTTCTTCACTATCTGTGGAATATTTTGTTTTGTCAACTTTTTTAATAAAGCTTCTGAATTTTTCCAAACTTTAATATCCTGAAGAATTATTGCCAGTTGAGTTTGATTTATCTTTCTTAATCAACACACTTCTATTGTTCATAGAAAACTTCTTTTTGTATTTTTTGGATGAATTTTCTTCTTTAAAACTTTTGTTCCACTTCTTCCATCGAGGGTTTTCATCAGAATCATCTTGATATTCTATGACTTTTTTTTGGGGGAAATTAATAGAAAAGTTTAAGATTCCACCACAATCAAAACATTTGATAGGAAGTTTACCTTCATACATTCCTCTTCCTCTTAGATAGTTCTTAGATATAAGAGACATTATTTTTTTATTCAACTCATCATCCTCTTTATCAGCAAAAGAAAAAGGATTTAAAACATCTATATATTTTATTTTAATTTTTCTCATGGAATCAAAAAAAATCCTCTTGAATATTATTTTTGAACATTGGAGATTTCCTCATTTCATAAGAAACAACAATTTTATGTAATTTATCAATAGATAAATCATCCTTATCTTATAAAGAGGAAATTTTCGAATAAAAAACTATCCTAAAAGTTTCTAATAAGTTTCTTCAAAATTGTAGAATATTCCAAGAAATATTCAAATCCTATAATGTGGTAAAAAAATTTATTTACTCTAGTGTAGTATTCATATATAGTTTCTTCATATCTCATTATGATTTCTTTATACCTACTATTCTATATTTGTAGCTTTTCTTCCTTCACTTTAGTATTACCTTTGAAAATAATTTCATGTTTACCCCACATACTCTTAGAAGTTTTGATACCCATAACATTTATATAAATGTATTTTTATAAGTACATAAGGATACCATTTCTATATTTTCCATCTACTTAAATATTTCTATTATCATAAAAATTCATAGAATCATATTTCTCGATATGTGGAAAACCAATTGTAGCCAAATCAACTACTTCCAGGCCAAGAGATAATAAATAAGGAATCATCCTATTTTTCCATACATAATAATTTTTTCTATAAAATGTATGAATTCTTCTACTGTTGAGGGAATTGATATTATCCATGACATGGATTCAACAAGGGAACCTACCCTTTGATACCAATTAAAACTTAAAAGGACCAAATGACAACTGAGAAGGGGGGGGGGGGTGAATCAGTTATTCACTTTTTTTAAGTTTCAATACTTTTAAAAACATTACCCCTAAAACATGTTAAATTTTATATCCTTATCATATTTTAGTAAATAATTTTGCATGAAAAAGTTGGAAATCAAGTAAAGTACATGAGATTTGAAAGGTTCAACCTCAGTTTGAGAACCTAAATCCTTTCTATAGACACTCATGTGGGTCTGTGGAAGTTCAATATCATGAACAAGTGAATAAAAATTGTTCTAAATCCAATTAGAAATATTCTATATCTTGACATGAATGATTATACTAACCCCTATTAGTTTAAAATGTTTCATACAAAACTATTGATCCAAAAAAAATAATGACTCTGTTCAATATTTATAAAAAGGTTCCTAGGTCTGATTCCTCAGATCCTAATGTCCTTTTTTCCAATTGACTCAATACGACCAACTCAGTACGATGCACCCTTTCCAATTCTGCACCTGAAGAAGCATTCTTTTTTTATCTGGATACCAAAACTTACTCCTCTAAAAAACTACTCAAAACTACTCAAAAATCAATCTAAACTTCCACAGTGTGATGAATTCAATCTGATAGGAACATTATGATAAAACCATTCTTAATATGAAAAAACTCAAACACTAATGAAATGATCAGTACAATCTTCCTCAAAACGGTAAACAAAACTTTGAGGTGTCCAACCTTCTTCACAGATCTCATCTTAGAAAGAAAAACTTGAAAAGAAATATACAACAATCTGCATTTTCCATAAAAGAAAAAGTTACAAAGTATAAATGTATGATACTACTATTTATTGTAAAATCAGAATAAAAAATGTAGGAAACTGAAAAAAATTTCCCGCTTACCCAAATTTTAAATCTCATAAAAACACTTTCATTTAAACTTAAACTTTCACTGATTCAAACCATCTTAATATTTCTTAGAAATTAGTCTTCTCCAACATACTAAATTTTCTTCAGTTTGATATAACTTTATAGACTTCAGTTTGATGTAAGTTCCTCAACTTAATTATGATGAAACTTCCTCCCTATTCTCATTATGATCTAACTATCTTTAACTCATTACATTCTAACTATCTTAATCAGAGTTATTATGATTGAATTTCATTCTCAAATTCAGTCTAATCATATTTCTTTCTTATATTTAGTCTGATGGAACTTGATTACATCCCATTACGATGGATTTCCTATTTTATGATGGAATTCCAATTATAATGGATAATACACTCTTCATCTTTGAAATTCTTTAAACCTAACTAGATATAACTCATTATTACTTTTAAAAACTTATAAAGCACCATCTGACTTAGCTTAAAAAGTATGAAAACATTTTAACTCATGACTTCACTATCTTCTTTCAAAACTATTCAAAAAAAATTATGAATTCTTCACTTAGAAAAATCATTCTTCCATCCTTCCATGTCTGGTGTTCCTCGCACCGATGAGTAGCATCTAGAATGCTTTACATCATATTCTCCTCTACTCCATCAACTCCAGCTTGTATCATAAATTCTTCATCATTTATGAAAACTTCATGATCAAAAAAAGCATTATCAGTTTTAATAATTGGATGTTCTATTACTTCGTAACCTTTTGGTCTCACTAAGAATCTTCTAAGACCGATTCTTCCTGATACTAATTCCTAGCAGTCTTTAACTTTCCATAAAATTATCATTATAATTTCCTAGTTTTATTGACTCATGCCGGTGAGATAAGTCCAATTTACCGTACCGATGTCCTGGGTCCAATCCTAAAGAATAAAAACATTATTTGACAAAAATTTAGTTGTAAAAAAATAAAAAACATTGTTAAAAACATCAAAAATATTCTTCAATATTCCAATTTTTATTTGTTAAAAAACTTTTTAACATCCTTTTCAACTATAATTTTTTTTTCAAAACTCATCATTTTTAAACTACTCAAGTTTTTTGACTTTTATAAAAGAATATTCTTTCTCAAAAGATAGTGTCATGACACCACACAACTGGATAAAGTAATTTTTTGGATTGAATTCCATCCCTCGGTGAAAAGAAAATTTTGTGGCAATTTTATGAAAAACTCCCCCTCACTTTTTTTCCTTTCCTCTCTCATTTTTATTTTTCTATCCCATTTCTTTTTCTCTACCCAATTTTTTGGTAACCATGAATTTAGATTCAAAAAATAAAGATAAGAAGAAACTTATTACAAAGTACAAAGTTATTACTTTTTCCCCATTTTTCAACATAATCCAAATCATGGTGGGGTAATTACTTATGATATTTAGGAATTCATAGGAGGAGTTTGAACAAAAAATTGCATCATAAACTCAACAAACCTTACTTTTGGAATTACCTTTGTGAAGATATCATAAATTTGACACTTCATTGATATATATTACAAAAAAACATCTCCAGTAACATCTTTATATTTTATAAAGTAAAACTTTATATAAATGTAATTTGATCTTGAATATTGGAATAGGTTTTTAGAAAGATCAATTTCACTATGATTATCGCAAATGATCTTCAATGGTTTTGAAAATTTCTCTTTCAATTATTCCAACTGAACTGTCATCCACAACATTTGAGTACAAGCCTAAGTATCTACAACGTATTAATATTCAACTATGCTTAATGTTACTAAACTTTGTTTCTCACCTTTAAATGTCACACAACATTCATGGAAGAATAATGTTCCTCCGTATGTTCATTTTCTATCATTTCAATATATATTGCAATTGACATTAGTAATACCATGAAATTTATTTCACAATTTATGTCATATAAAAACCCATGTGAAGTTGTTCCTATAACATGTCTCATAATTATATTTTCTAATAACATATGTGATTCTTTTAGATTACTTTGATACCTATCACACAAAGTCATGGTATAAAAAAAATATCAGGCCTTGAGGATGTAAGGTAAAGTAGACTTATTATCCGCTTTCATAAGTCTGTCTGATTCACACTTCTACCAGACTCATCTTTACTCAACTTCATTCCCATAGATAAAGGAGTAGAAAATTATTTGGATTCTACCATCCTAAAATTCTATAGCAATTCATTGACATACTTTTGTTGAGATAAAAAAATGTACTTTTTTTGATCTTTTAAGCCATGAAAGAAAGTTAATTATCCCAACATTGACATTTAAATGTTATTCTTCATTTCTTCAGAAAATGTTTCATAAAAATATTCTTTATCCCCAGTAAAAATTTTATCATACACATAACTAATTACAATTAGAGTTCATGAGTCAACATCTTTCACATATAAGATTCTATTTATTTCACTTTATAAAAATTCAACATTCTCAAACAATTTTCAATCTTAGAATACCATGAACATGAAGATTGTTTCAACCCATAAAGATATTTCTTCAATTTAAAAACTTTGTTTTCAGCCCCATCAAGTAAAAACCCACATGGTTGTTAAATGTAAACTTCTTATTCAATTTATCCATTGAAAAAATGCTGACTTTACATCCATATGATAACATATTTATTTCTGGTGGGCAGCCAATGATAGAAAATTCAAATACTTTCTAACTATGCAATGGGAAAAAAGTTTCATCAAAATAAAAACCTTCCACTTGTGCACAACCTTTAAAAAAATCCTTTATTTGTTTCTTAAAACTTAACTATGATCATTTAATTTATTTTTTCAATAAACCCACTTTGTTCCGATAACATTTTTATTTGTTAGACATGGAACAAGTTCCCATGTTTCATTTTTCTTAATATGATCCAACACTTTATTCATAGAATCCACCCATTTTTTATGTTGAATATCATATAAAACCAATTCTTGATCAAATTTTGAAATAAGTGAATTCTAATTTTCTAATATAAACTTTCTTCTGGTCTGAATTAGAGCCTTATGATTCCCAATAATATTTATGGTCTCAACATATTTTTGTAAGGTAATAAATTTCAATGTTTCTTTCATAGATGAAATTTCCCCATCACATGATTCTTCTGAATCTTGATAAGTTTGTTTTGTATCATTCTCACTTTAATTAGAAAACTTCAGTTTATCATCCTCAACATTATCAAAAAAATTTGTTAAATAATTCTGATTTTCAATAACTTTCACATCATATGAGTCAACCAAAATTTTTAAATTTTTATTCCAATTTTTTTATGTTTTCCATTTGGAGAATAACCCATAAAAGTTAATTCCTCAACTTTCTCATCAATGTTTCCCAAATAATTTTTTTTAAGTAAACATAGACTTCCAAAAAAAATTAAGTACTTTAATGAAGGTTTTTTTTTATACCACATTTCATAAGAAGTCTTGTTGGTTTCCTGTCTCAAAAACATATATTCTGAATAGGTATAATAGTACTAACAGATTCCATCGAGTATAACTTTTAAAGTTTGTATTCTGCTAACATACTTATTCTCATTTCCACAAAACTCCGATTATTTCTTTCCCCTTGTCAATTTTTTTGTGGATTATAATGATAACTATACTGATGTTTGATACCATGATTTTTCAAATAAGTTTCCAAATTATTTATTGCGAATTTGGTACCATTATATATTCTCAAATTCTTTATATAATCCCCCATTTGTTTCTCAACTTCTTTTCTAAAAAACCTAAATATTTCCATAGCTTCTGACTTGTGTTTCATAAACATGATGTTTTTCATACAAATGAAATCATAAATTAAAGTGATAAAATATAAATCTATATTTTTTTATTGATGTCTTTTCAGACCATATAAATCAGAATGAATAATTTTAAGAGATCTGGTAGACTGAATTTCAACTCTCTTATGGATTTTGTTAGTCATCTTTCCTTTATGAAAAGTAACACAAGAATCTTTATCTCTTCTTTTAAATTACAAAAAATAATGACAGCATCAACAATAGAAATTTTTTTCATGTTTTTCTTTCCCATGGTTCCAAAGTCTTAAATTCCACAAATGTTTTTCTTCTTTATCACTCAAGTAATAGGAGTTATTAATCTCTCATATTTGGAAGAGATTCCCACTGGTTATTTATCCTTTTGTAATTACGTTGCCATATTTAAAACATTGTATAACACAAGAATATTTTTCTAAGATCCCTTATTTTCCATCATCACAATGTTTATTTACACTAAGTAAGTTATATTTTAGTCCATCAACAAATAAAACTTCCTTATATTTCAACTTTTCTGCTTTAATCTCAACCATTCCAATTACTCTAATTTCTAAGGAACTATCATTACCAAAGGTTACTATTCCTCCATAATGTCTTTCAAAATGTTTTAGTATTTTCATATCACATTCCATATGTAAAGAACAACTACTATCAACCATCCATGGTTTTATCCTCTTAATTTCTTTCAAATCCATCTCAACAACAAAGGCAATTTCCATAATTTTCTTATTTCCATATTCCTTTTATTTTATAACATAAGAAACATGTTCGTGAAGGAGTGTCATAAATATTTCAAAATTATAACCAACCTAATCACTTCTTACACAATCCACTTTTAGACATTCAAATTGAATTTTTGTTGGAAATTTTAAAAAAACTTGAATTTTTCCTTTTCAAACTTCTTATGGGTTAGAAAAGTTACTCATCATTATTCAACCATTTCTTTCTTTGTGTTCAAACATTCTTCCAAGAAGAGATATGTTTTGAAAAAAGTTATAAGATATAAGCCCATAGATTCTACAATAGAAAAAATAGCCATCAAATCTTGATTTTCTACTAAAAAAGATCTTTCTATATAGAAACTTTATTGTGTTTGATTACTTCTTTATACTCTATCACACTCAGGATGTGAACCATATTTCCTTTTGAGAGACTTTTCAACTTTTATAGATGTGATAGGTTTCTCAGATCCTTTCTTCACCCAATATTTCCCAACACCTTTTCCGAAACCTGAAATATTAGAAGAATAAAATGAATCATTATTTTTTGTGATTGAGTATATCACCTGATTCTTATTTTTAGCCTTCCCAAAAACATTAAAAATATAATATTTTACTTCTAAAGTTTTGTTAATGTTTTTATTCATCTTTCTAAAGGTACTTTTAGACTCAAGAAGTTTTGATTAAAACTTATTAACTTCATCTTCATTAGATTCCATGTTTTTAATGAGATCTTAAAACATCTTTCCCTATTCAAAAATTCTATGTTTGTAACTTAATCTCTCCTGGATGTATTATTATTCCTTCTTGAGGACATCATTTATTCATTTAGAAACTTCTTCACAACATTTCATTGTTATTCTGATTTATTTCTTGAAAGTGTTATTTTTCTCAAGACATGGAACAAATTCTATTCTGATTTGATACTCTATATATGATTCTTGAAAACCATCTTCACTATTTGAGGAATCATTTGTTTTCTAAACTTTTTCAATGAAGGTTCTGATTTTTTATGAACATTCATATTCCAAAAAATTATTATTAGTTGAGTCTGATTCATCTTTATTACTCAACATACTTCTCTCGGTTGGAAGGGTGTGTTCTGATTGAGGTGGAGGAGCGTAGCACGAAGCCTCAGTGGCAACAATGACCTAGCGGGGATGCCGGCAGATTCGGCCCCCTCCTCCACTCCGGGGGGGGGGGGGAATGCTTCCTCTCTGTTTCCTAGGCATTTCACCCCCTTCACTAACCCGAATTTTCTTCCTCCTTTCCCGTCGATCCCCCTTAACCCTAAGGTCCCGAAATTCTATAATGGTGCTCCTCATATCGAGATCTCAACAAAAGAGTTTAACGCTGCTTTGGACCTCCATAGGTCGAATCTCGTGGCTTGATTTAGGGGAATTTGACCATCGGTGGATGATTCTGATAGATTTGTTTTTGACTCATGGGGGCTTCAAGATCATGCGGTGGTGGGTCTGCTTGATCAGCGCCATTTGATGATCCATTTCTCCACATAGGATGACTTGATCGTCGCCTGGTCTAGTGCCCCTCGCGCTTTCAAAGGATATGGTTTTTACCTTCTTCGATGGTCCTTTAAGTTCATCATGAATCGGGATACAGCCTCGATTGAGGTTTGGGTAAGTTTCCCTGACCTACCTCTCCCTTTTCAGAACCCTTCAATTATCGGTATACTGGGTAATATGGTCGGAAGGTATTTGTGCTCTGATATCCACACCGCTGCAGTTTGTCATCCAATCGCTCCTCGAGTGTGCGTCGAGGTGGACATCTCGAAGGCCCCAACAGATTGGTTATGGATCTCACTTGGTGAAGGTTTCAGATGGAAGCAAAGGGTGGTCTTTGAGTCATGGACAGTGTTTTTCCTGGGGTGCCGTCTATTGGGCCATTTGGTCTCCAGTTGTCACCACAGTCGAAATTTCCCAACTCTAGTGGAAAGTCCAGATGAGGGGAATGAAGATCGGATGGAACCCACAACCCTTCAGGAACATGATAATACTGGCATGGGCGATCGTGAGGAGGTAAGCAGGGCTGTTTCTAAGATAGTGGAATCTGTTATGCATCAAGACTATATAGGAGTGGAGCCTGTGTCCCGGGTGGATCAGCTTTCTTTGGTTCCCTCGGTGGCAGGAAAATGTGTAAAGTTGAAGATGGCAGAACCGAGAGTAGCAGGTGTTTTTGCCCATCTCAAAGTATATTTGAGAATTACTCCAGCACAGGAGGGCAGTAGGGAGTCTGTGCAGGGAGGTCGAATACATGTGAAGGTAGTGGATACAACGGATTCAAATAAAGTGAGGTAATGGACTGTAGTGATGCTCAGGTTATCGGTGGCACCGGTGGTCAGGGAGGGCAAGACACTAACAAACATATACACTTCATGGGCCGAGGATATGATCTGAATTCTGGTTTGGACATGGTGCAGGAGACCAATTTTCTGGTTGAAACAGGAACTCAAAGCAAACAAAAATGGCTGAATGGAGTGACTACATTTGGGACCTTAGACCCAAATACTCTCGGTGATACCCCTGCTCCTCAGTTAAAGGCAGGGAATGGGGGGAAGAAGAATGGAAGGGAGAACAAAGCAGGGAAGGGGGAGTCTCCAGGTAGGTAGAGGGGCATCAATGTAGGGTTGGGGATCAAGATACATAACCGATTTGAGGTCTTGGAGTTTCATGAACCCCCCTTGTCTCAAGAGGAAGAAACTTCAGGAGATGAACGATACAGTCAACTCTCGGTGGACAACATGGAATGCATTCAAGGGAAGGGGCCTCATAGCCCCCGAAGGAAGAAGGGGAAAAAAGGAGATCGAGATTCTGGGAAATGTATAGTGGTCCAGGGGAAAAAACCCAAGGGACACAAGGATTACTCACATTTTCCAAAGCCGATGGAGGAACAGTCGGCCAAGAAGGACAAGAAACACAGAATCAAAGCACTATCGAAAGGGGAAAGTGAAGAGACCATGTTGTGTTTGAATTTGATTCTGCACTCCATGGAAGAAATGGCTGACAAAGCTGTCCGTCGAAATTTCTCAGAAGAAGAGATCAAAAGAATTTATGAAAGAAGGTTTCAAGTTGACGCCAAAGAGGAGCAAGAGCTGTGGATAGACAAACAAGACCGAATTCTGGCCCGAGGCTTCAATGAGGGAAAAATCAACTCAGAGTAATTCATCTAGACAATGGAGAGGATGCTTACCCACTTTGAAGAGCTTATTAGGGAGGACCCAGAAACACAGGTTAGTCCTTTGAAATGGGAGCTTTATAGGGCATCTAGCTCGGGTAATCTAAGTCTCGTGTTTAATAATTTTTTGGGCTCTTTCAGCACATAGTGGTTTTGTATGTGTATTTGGTTTCCCATTTTTCTTCAAAATGGCTTAATAAAAAAATAAATTTGGAGGAGGAGGAACATACTTCTCCCATTCCTAATAAACTTATTTATATATTTTTGGAGGAATTTTCTTCTTTAGAACATCTTTTCCACTTCTTCCATTGATGTTTTTCATTAGAATTATCTTGATATTACCCAAATTTATTATGGGGACAATTCATAGAATAGCATTTGATCCCACCACACTCAAAACATTTGAGAGGAAGTTTACCTCTATACATTCTTCTTCCTATTCAATTTTTATTATACAGAAGAGAAATGATTTTTTCATTCATAACATCATTCTTCTTATCATCAGAGTCAGAATGATCAACATCTTAAACATATTGTATTTTCATTTTTATCATGGAATCAAAATCCATTTCAGCTTTAGTCTACTTTTTGAACATTAGATCTTTCTTAATTTTATAAGCAATAAGAAATTTATGCAATTCATCAATATATAAATCATCCTGATCTTCTAAATAGGAAACTTTGGAATCAAACCTATCTGGAAAGTTTCTCATACGTTTCTTCACAATTTTAGTATCTTCCAGGACATCTCCAAATACTATATTATTGCAAACAATTTTATCTACACTGGTGAAGTATTCATCAATAGTTTTTTATCACTCATTCATATGTCTTCATACTTACTATGCCATATTTATAGATATACTTCCTTCACATTAGTATTCCTTTCGAAAATACTTTCTAGTTTATCCCACTTACTCTTTGACGTTTTGAGACCTATTACCTCCATATAGAAATTTTATAATAAGGAAATATGGATTGAATTTATAAATTTTCCACCAACTTTGATATTTTTATAATCAGAAAAATTCATAGGAGCATCTTTCTCAATAGGTATAAAACCAATTTTAGTAGCATAAAAAACATTAATGCAAAGAGATAGGAGATAAATAATAATCTTATTTGTCCATCCATAATAATATTTTCCAATAAATGTAGGAATTACACTAGTTTTTTCAGAATTGAAATTATCCATGATAAGGATTCAATAGGGGAACCTACCCTCTAATTCCAATTGAAGTTATTAATTATCGAATAACAACTGAGAAGGGGGGTGTTGAATCATCTGTTCACTTTTTTTTAAGTTTCAATACTTTTAAAAACATAACCCCTAAAACATTTTAATGTTTATATCCTTATAATATTTTAGTAAATACTCATGTATGAAAAATAAGTAAAGTAAGTAAATCACAAAAGATTTACTAGGTCAAATCTCAATATGAGAACCAACACCCTTATCATTTCCACTCTTGTAGGTCTATATAAAATTCACTATTATGAAGAAGTGAATAAAACTTGTTCTAAATCATATGAATTTCTTTATCTATCCGTATAGGAATGATTATAATGACTCCTGTTAGTTTAGAAAGTTCATTACAAAACAATTGAGGCAAAACAAAAGAATAAAAAATTTATTCAATCTGCACTACAAAAGTTCCTAGGTTTAATGACCTGGACTTTGATTAACTTCATTCTAATTAAATTAGTCTAATTGACTCGATTAAATAAACTAATTACGATTCACCCTTTCTCATTCTACGCCTGAAGAAATTTTCTGTTATGTCTTTATAACAAAATTTGTGCTTCTCAAAAACTACTCAAAACTTAATCTGAACTTATATACTCCGATGAATTTAGTCAGATGGACTCTGTATGATGAACTCATTCTTAGTATACAAAAACTCAAAATTTTAACAAATGTTCAATGTGATCCTCCTTAGTCTGGTAAACAAAAACATCAGGTGTCTGACCTTCCTCTGATATCTTAATCCGGAAAGAAAAACTTAATAAGAAATTTGTAGCTCTCCGTCTTTTCCACAGAAGAAAATTTTTCAAGGTATGAATGTATTGTGGTTCTATTTATAGGAAACTCATAATTGAAAAGGAAGGAATCGAAAAAACTTTTCCCACTTACCCAAATTTCAAATCTCTAAAAAACAATCTCATTTAAACTTCATCTTTGACTGCTTCAAAACTTTGCAAGATTTCTCAGAAATCATTCTTATAGAACATACTAACTTTTCTTTTGTGTGATATAACTTCCTCAGCTTCAATCTAATTTAACTTACTCAGCTTCATTACAATGAAACTTCATTCCTCCTCTCATTACAATTTGACTATCTTCTGCTCATTAGGATCTGACTATGTTCATCAGATTTAGTCTGATTGAATTTCCTTCTCAAAGTCAGTTTGATCATCTTTCCTTCTCAGAGCCAATATGATGGAACTACATTAATATGGAATTTCTCATTATTGAAGATTTATAATTAAAATGGAATTATCATTACGATGTGAACTCCACTTTGTAAATTTCAAATTCCTCAAACCTCATCATCTATAACTCATTCAGAATTATAAAAATGTATGTGTCAAGTACTTCTAGATCTGAGGAAAACTTTTTGTTAATGTTTGGAACCGATATAATATTTAGGATTCACATCTTTCATCAAAAGTGTTTATCAAGATAATTTATAGGATATATGATAAATTAGAGATTAGTAAAGCATCGTCTGACATAGTTTAGATTGTATGAAAAATTTATAACTGCTAACTTCAATGTCTCCATTCAAAACTATTTAGCAACATTATGAATTATTCACATAGTAAAATCATTCTTCCAACCTTTTGATATTTCCACAAAAATGATTCTAATACTGATTATCTGGATAATTCTATGTGTGGTGTTCCTTACACTGATGACCAATAGCTAGAATACTTTACATAGTATTATCATTTCTTCTACCAACTCCAACTTGTATCATACCATCTTTATGGTTTATGAAAACTTTATAATCATAAATACATCATTAGATTTAATACTTGTATGTTCTATTACTTCCCAAACTTTCAGTATCACTAAGCATCTTCTGAGACCAACTCTTCCTGTTACCGACTCATAGTAGTATTTGCCTTTCCATAGAATCCTAATTCTATTTTTTTAGTTCTATTGAATCATGTCAATGAGAGGATTAAGATTTCCCATACCAATGGCCAAGGTTTGATACTGAATAACAAAAACATTCTCTTACAAAAAAAATTAGTTTTCAACAAATACAAAACATTGTTAAAATCATACCAAAGGTTCATCATATAAACTCACTCTCACAAAAGGTGAATTAATGTTTAACCCCATTGAAAGTCCTAAACCTACGTTGCATCTAATAACACCTACATGGTTTAAATTAGGGTATTCCTCCACAACTACATATTCTATATGATTTTTGTTAGCTTCTAAGAGGATGATTCCTAGAAAACAAAATAAAATAATAACCATCATCCTCATCAGCTTCATCTACTGAATAGTTTTTTTTACATTTTGTTTTCTGAGACTCATCCCACTTATCTTCTAGACATGAACCTATGTTTCTTGAACTACCTTGGGAATTAGTCATCCCAAACTAGGTACCAGTGAGCATTGTGGATGAATTCATAGGATAACACCTACCACCATTAGAGTAATTATTTTCTTAAATATAATTACACATTTTCATCAAATCACGATGAATTTTTTTGAAACATTCAAAATTTTGGTTCATTTTATTTGAAAGTAATATTATGGTGTATTCATTTATTTTATGAAATATTAATATTATCGAATCAAATAGGACATATATGAATAGATAATGGATGGATTCCAATCATATGAAAAAAGAGTATGAAGATGGGGTGAAAGAGTTCATCAAGTCTAGAGAATATCATGCATATGACCCTTATCAAATCTTTTTCCTATCTTTACACTATTTTTATTCAAGACAAATTAGTAAAGAGGAGTTGGAAGAAGACTTGATATTTTATGGAATATATTTAATTTATAAATGTTGGAATACAAATAGAGAAAAAGGGAATGTAGCTAGTGACTGAGATGACACTGTATTTTATGGATCATCTTATATGATTACAAGTGTGGAAAATGAAGAAGTTCATATCAAGGTTGTGATTATAGGTTTGAATGATAATGAAGATCATATTGAGGAAATGATAATGATAGTTGGAGATGAACTTAATGATTCTCCAAAATTGTTTGAGAATGTAAAGATTTTTACAAAGATGTCATTGTATGCTGGTTACACTAAATATAAAACATTTTCATTCATACTGAAGCTGTATTATTTAAAAAATGGAAATAGATGGAGTGATGCCAGTTTTACTAAAAAACTTTCTCTCTTGAATGATATGACCCCACTAGATAAGGATATTCCTAGTCAAACATACAATTTTAAAATAATGCAATGTTTGATGGGTATGAACTATGAAAGAATACATGATTGTTAAAATGACTGTATACTATTTTTCAAGGGCCAAAAATCACTCAGAGAATGCCCAAAATCTGGTGCTTCTCAATAAAAGAAATATGAATTAGGTCTTAGGAAATTTTTAGGGTACATTACAATGAATCTATGGTTTATGAACATCTATGGAAGTGAGGAGACTCCAATGTAATTGATGTGGCACACAGATACAAGAAATAAATATAGGAAATTTCATCACCCGATGGACTCTCCTTAGTAGAATAGAATTAATCCTGAGTATCCTGAATTTGGAAATGTGTTGAGAATCCTTTGTCTTACTCTATCTATATATGGAGTAAATCCTTTTGGTTTTCAAAACAGCACTAATAGTACATGAATAATTATGTTGGTAAATTATAACTTTCCACTATTTTTATACATGAAATGTAAATACAATATGTTGTTTATGATTATATAAGGATCAAACCAACAAGGTAATGATATTGTTGTTTATTTCACTCCATTGATCAAATATTAAAAATTATTGTGTGATTCAAGTGTTACATTTTATGTTGCTTATAGAAATGAAGATTTCACATTAATAACCATGCTGTTTGGGATGATCAATGGACTTCCTACTTATGAAAATATGTCAGGATATATCATTAAAGGAACTCTACTAGGTCCCATTTTTGAGTAAGGTATCTCAGTAAATTAGGTTGAAACATTCATTGAAGACTGTGTTTTTTGGACGTCATAGGTTTTTACCCTGATTACATAAGTACCAATCTTGGATGAAATCATTCGATAGGAGTTCATAATAATATACAACACTATCTCCACCAATAGACGATCAACTCCTTGATAAAAGTAAAATATATGGACACTACTTTTGGTAAAAAAATTCAATAAACCATATAGAAACTAGTTGCAAAAAGAGATCATTTTTTTGAGTTACCATACTAGAATTTTTTATATGTGAGAAATTTTTTTGATGTGGTGTATGTTGAGAAAAATGAATTTTATAGCATCATTTTCAAGTTACTAAATGAAATAAGAAAAAAGGATGTAATTAAGGATAGGTTGGACATGATTAACATGGGAATATGGGAGGATTTGGCACCAGTGAAGGGTGAAAATATAATTTTCTTCCTCCAGCTATATACACTCTTTCCAAGAAGGAGAGATATTAGTTTTGAAACTTCTTGAATGATGTAAATGTTATAGAGGGGTATTCATTGAATATCAAGAATATTTTTCCAATGACCGATTTAAAGTTAAAGGTTCTGAAATCATGTGACCATCATGTTTATAGAAATATCTAATGCATGTAGCTTTATGTTACATTTTCCCCAAGAATGTTCAACATACATTGACCAAGATCTGTCTCTTTTTCAAAGTTATGTGCAGTAAAACCCAGTGAAATTTCTAACTATCTATAAGTATATTTCCTTCATATTATGTGAATTTGAAATGTTATTCCTGTTGAAATTCATTGATATGATGGTTCACTTGATGGTTCACTTGGTGAGATTGACCCTACTATGTGGTCCTGTACATTATATATAGATGTACCCTATCGAATGGTACATGATGATTTTGTAAGGGTATATGAAAAATTGAAGTCATCCAGACGGTTTTATAGAAGAGAGATATATTATTGAGGAATCCATTGAATTTTATATTGAATGCTTGTCTCGTGTGTAAAATATTAGTATACCAAAATCGCATCATGTTGGGAAGCTTGTGGGTGAAGGAATTTCTAGAATATTTGTTTTCATAGGCAATATTATAGATCGAGAATAATCCCACATTTATATTTTGTATAATAGTTTAGAGGTTTACCTATATGTTGAAACCTAAAAAAAATATTAGATATTTGAATCCATCAATGGAAGAATTAAGGATATCAAATACACATAATCAATAGTTTATAGGATGGTTTCAATACCATATTTTAAAGGATTCAAATAAAAATCCTGATTAAATTTTAGAATAACTTCAATTACTAGCCAAAGGACCAAATGTGTATGTATTATCTTACAATGGTTATGTAATAAATGGTTATACATTCTATATAAATGAACATGATGAAGGTAGTACCATGAAAAATAGCGTAGTTACACTTGGTGCCAAAGTGATGCATGTATCATGGAGCAATGAAATAAATCCAATTTATGATAATATGAAATATTATGGAATCATTAAACAAATATGTGAGTAGGATTATACAACATTTCAAGTGTCAATTTTTTGATGCATGTGGTTAGATAATAGGAGTACTGCTAAAATAGATGAATTTAGATATGTGAAAGTGGATTTAAGTAAGGAAGGGTAAAATGATGAACCAATTATAATGGTATTACATGAAGTACAAGTATTTTATATTCCAGATACCTCAATCCAAAATTGGACAATTCTTCTATTATCGACTAAAATCATTTTAGGGTCAGATGAAAATTCAACTAAGGATGACCCTTTAATCAGGACGTTTTAGTAATTTCATAGAGGTCCCATTGTCGATGGGGTCTTGTATTTCAGAGGTAGCCATAATGAAGAAATTTGGATACTCGATCGAGGAGTCAAATCCATTCAACCTTTAAAAAATAGTGTTCAATAATCAGGTTATATATATTTTAATATAAATTTTTTACCTCATGTTATTATCTATTTACTACTGCATTTATATAATCAAAATTAAATGTTGAACCACTTTTGCAGATAATTACTTGTGCACATGCTGATGCTCCCAATCTCGAGGAACAAATGGTTTCTCAACCTGCTTCTACTCCCAATGTTGAGGAAAAGTAACCTTATCTACATGAAAATGATACCAATCTAGAGGAATAATATATTTATGATATTTAAACCAAGGAAATTTTAGATGGTGAAGAACTAATGTTGTAGAAAAAATAAGGGAACCGTATCATGACATTGTTAGAAAAAATTATTAAAGAAAAATGAAAAGGCATCAAATTCAAAGTTGGATGGAATGCACATGACCATCCTATTAACCCCAACAAGGACATGTTAACTAGTTTTATTGGGCTCATCACTCAACAACATGTGTCGATTGATGTAGCTTCCTGACACCATGTTGTTCCCATGATCAAGACACTGATCTGGGTAGAGATTTGGGTAGAATTATGATTTCTTTTCTTAATTTTTATAAAAAATAAATTAATGAAACATTGACCTACTCTTAATTATCCCTTTAAAAGTTCATTTATAGTAGAAAAATCCCATATGAAACTTTTATTAATTATTATTGGAAATACTCATAGAGGATTTCACATAATTCTAATAAAATTCCATCTCAAAGATATTGAAGGGAAAATAAACCCACATCCACTACATATGCATGAAAACTTGATAATCCAAGAAGCATGGGATGCATTTAATAGTAGTTATGAAGAGATAAATTTTCAGGTACATTGTTTGAAAATATTTGTATTAATCACTTTCATTAAGATTTTTTATTTATGAAATAACAAATGAATGGTGAAAATAAGGAGCGACCAGCAAAACCAACATTCCCTTACCATAAATCAAGGATGGCATATGATTTACTTGAAAAAAATTTGGTACTTATTTTAAATATACTATAATACATTTAAGAGACATGAAACAACAACATAATTATGTTCCTCAATTTATATATAGATTGATGAACCCAAATCCTAAGCTACTTCTATCCCATGTCATGTGGTATGGAAGGAGGCACATGTTTAAAAAGATGAGATACTAATAGATAAAAACACACAAAAAGTGTTGGAATCATATGTAAGTTTGAAATAATAAAAATTAGTTTTACTTTAAATAACAATTATATAATACTGATTATTTATTTTCATATATATATTTTATATCCGAATTAGACACAGGAATCATAAAAAATATATACTAGATGAAAACATACTATCGGTGGACTCGAAGCAGCAAGAATAGTATGGTCGTGTTAGAGTTGTGGGTTCTGTTGTGACACCCTAAAAATATTTTGAGGAAAGAAAAGATCAGGGGGATAAAGATAAAGAAATAGAAGATATGAAAGAAAAATTAGCTTCCCTTGAAGAAAAATTTCATTGGGAGTTTGAGTTGTGTGAAAATGGCATGGGAGGGAATCAAAGGGAAGAAAAAACTCAAGAAAAACCACTGTGTGAAGATCCCACACACTCCCACCATATTTGAGACAAGCCATTCCCCTCCAAGAGATGCATTAGATGAGGTAATCAAAATTCTCATAATTATTTCTGTGAAATGTGAATCAAATTGACATTGGTGCCTTTCCTATACTAATATTCAATAGCGTAAAAATGATTATGATTTATATCTATCAACACCCACCCATCACCTTGTTATGAGGGCAACCGTGTTTAATATACAAGAAGGGATTCTATACAATAAACCACTTCTAATAGGTCATCTGAGAGTGGGGATTTCCATAGCTCATGAGCCATGCACCAAGATATATGTTCCACATGATGGAATAAATATTCATTTGGTTGAGAAAGATATTGGAACATTCATATCATGACTATCAGATCTTGTAAAAGAACTTTTTGATAATAGGTATCCATTTCCAATTTATTTTCATTCTAAACCTTTAACAATTAACGAAAATGGTTTGAATCGATGAATATAATTAATGATGTAAAAAAGGGAAGGGGTGAAATGAAAGATCAAATGAAATATATCTAAAGGATCAACCAACCGATCAAAAAGATCTTTAGAAGGTACATTTACCCCGCACATTCAATATCCATGTTTAATGACATTAAAGGTTCATACAGATACAAAGTTACAAAGTTTTAGTAATCACCTAGTTTATTTTGAAGAAAAAATGTGCAGAGATTCTATTATATACTTTATTGATCTTGAGAATATAAATGAAATCATAAACTATGAATGGATAGGAGTCACATTTATAAATGTAAATATGAGGTGTGTTTTCTGGATTTGATTTTTGAATAGCTGATTTACTATGTTAATTATGACTAAATAGAATTCATATTTTTTCTAGGTGTATATGTGAATACCAATTTAAGTTATTAAACCATGAACATAAATATGGACTCATTAATCCTAACATCACTTCTACCGACCAAACCAAAATGTATTTAGTTCAAATTAATGTAAAAATTGTAAAATTGGACAAATCGTTTGAAGGAAAACATACAGATGATAGAATATTCTTAATACCAACAATGTAGGGAAAAACCTATAAAATTTAATCATATAAAATATATTTTAATTCCTTTCATTACTTATTCATTTTTAAGGAAACATTATGCACTCATTATGGTCAATTTGGATACTCCAAAGATTTATTTTCCGGATTCACTGCATGAATATCCAAGAAACCGACCACATGTGATAATGTTTTTCAATTTTTAATACACTACATACAACATTTTAGAACTATTATTAATGTTATATATTTTTTATTTTGTTTTAAATAGATTTTTGTAATAATAGGTCCATGCATAAATATCATGAAAATCCTGGCATGATGAAATCCCTTGCACACAAGGATTCTATTGACTTATACAAGTGGACTAATATCAGGGTATATATAATATGATTTCACTATAAAAACACATATCGAAACAAATTAATTTTTTTATAAATGTTTCTATAGTGTCTAAGAAAAATGGAAAATATTATGGTTATTATGCTTGTTAATTTATGAAATATATCATATACCATCAATAAACTATCATCTCCAATGAGGTATTTTCAAAGATAATTACTATTTAATTTTAAAATATTTATTAATCCTTTGCGTATTTATATTTTTCCACTACTACTATGACTATAGAAAATTCTCACATTCACAATGAAAATATATTTGTTTATAAATGAATGGGAAACATACCTGATGGAGAAATGTACACATATATCAAGAAGATGTGGCTTCATACTTTTTATTTAGCTAATTTTCTCATCATTTTATCTACTTTATTTAGTTAATTTTCTCAGAATTCCAATCTGATACTTATTTTTTTTAATCTTAAAAAAGATCATAAAGAAATGGATTCTTCAACAATGATGATTCACTCATTTACTATGATCATGAACTCAATCTGACACACAATGCACCTAGTATGATTCAAATTGTATGGTTTCAATTTAAAATTGATATTTTATTAATATATTGTTTTATATTTATGTTTTATTTATTTATTTATAGTATCAATAACATAAGAATTGTTTTCTTATATAGGTGGAATCTTTTTCATGGGTTGGGGTGGTTTGTTCGTAGCTTTTCATGATCATGTGAGATTTTATTTCAAGATTGCAACTTAGATAATGACAACAAGAAATGTGTCAAGAATGTATATAGCCATAATAAAGAGGAAAATTCTAAATAATTATTTATTTAATTTTTTCCATAATTTTAACTTCTATTTGAAATTTAATTTCCTTATCATTTATATCTAATACTGATTTAGTTTTATTCATAGATATTTTGGGAAGTCATATTTTTCTTTTAATTATCTACAAAAAGCTTGAAAAGATATATCAAGTTCTTTTTTGATGGAAGAGGAAACCCCATGCTTGATGAACCATAAGTGTTTTAGGGATCATTAGGTTTATGTTCCATTATAATGGAACATGTTCTCTATTTTATTGTTTTTTCAAAAGAAAAACATTATCACATACTCAATCAGCGACACCTGAATCCAATAAACAATGTGATCAGTATGACTCGAACTTTATGTTTCTAGTTTATTATTTATATTTTAGTTGAAAATACACATCACATACTCAAGTGTTTGTTTTAATTTAAAATTTATATTAATTTTAGTAAAAAGAACAAGTGACATACTGAAAACCTAGAAAACACATTTATATTGTTTTAATACTTTAGAAAAACTATCCATATGTCATTGTTATGTTTAAGAATCAAACCCACCTCAATATGATGCAGAGTGTGACCGATATAAATCTAATTGTCTTTTTATTTAAAATTGACATTAATTTTAGTATAAAGAAGAAATGGAATAATTAAAAGTGATTAAACTAATTCAGATTACATTGATACTTTATAAAAATGATCCATAAGTCATTTCTGACATGTAGGGATCAACCACACCACATTCTAATGCATGGTGTGACCGATATGACTCAATGTGCATCTTTTTATTTAAAATTGACATTGATTTTATTAAAAAGAAAACATGACATACTCAAAACATAGCAAGCACATTTAGATTGTTTTTATACTTTAGTAAAATGATTTATAAGTCATTTTTTTGACATTTAGGAATCAACCACACCTCAATCTAACCCATTGTGTGACCAATATGACTCCAAGTGTACGTTATCAGTTTAAAATTAAAATTTCATTTCAAAACCTATGACACTAAGTGAAAACCAATAAAACATGCTCCAAGTATCTTTATAATTTAGGAAAATGATTCATAAGTTAGTTGAAATTTTTAGGATGTAGTCTCACATCAAACTGACACATGATGTGACTGGTATGAGTCGAAGTGTTTATTTCTAGTTTTAAATGACATTGAGTAAAAAACATAAGTGAAATATTAAAAACAAAGAAAACACCTTCAGATTGTTTTTATACTTTAGTAAAATAATCCATAAGTCATTTTTGACATGTAGGAATTAGCATCCCATCAATCAAACTCAAGGTATGACTAATATGACTCAAAGTGTGTTTTTATTTAAAATTGACATTAATTTTAGTAAAAAGAACAAGTGACATACTAAAAAAATGATAAAACACATTCATATTGTTTTGATACATTAGGAAAACGATCCATAAGTAATTTTTTACATGTTGGAATAAACTCCACCTCAATCCTACTCACAGTGTGACTGATATAACTCAAAGTGTGTCTTTTTATTTAAAATAAACATTAATTTTAGTAAGGAGAACATGTAACATACTGAAAACTAAGTAAACACATTCATATTGTTTTTATACTTTTGGAAAATGATACATAAGTCGTTTTTGAACATATAAGAACCATCCAAACCATAATCCGACATATGATGTGAACGATATGACTCCAATTGTGTTTTTATTTTAAAATTGACATTAATTTTAGTAGGAAGAATGAGTGACATATTGAAAACCAACAAAATTCATTAGGATTTTTTTTTATAATTTAGGAAAATTATCCATAATTAATTTTTTCATGTAGTAGTCAACTTCTCCTTGATATGATTCATGGTGTGACTGGTATGACTTAAAGTCCCTATTATAAGTTTAAAATTGACATTTTAGTTCAAAATTTGTGTTACTCACTAAAAATCAATAGAATTCATTCTTATTATCTTGATAATTTATTAAAATGATTCATAAGTCATTTTTTTAGGCATCAGAAGTAGTCTCATGTAAAACTGACAAACTATGTGACCGGTATGACTCAAAGTAAATGTTTCCCATTTTAAATGACATTTTATAAAAAAACATAACTCACAAACTCAAAACAAATCAAATGAAATTAGATTGTTTTGATACTTTAGTAAAATGATCAATAATTCATTTTTAATGTGTAGTAGTCAGTCACACCTCAATCTAACTCATGGTGTGGCTGATATGACTCCATGTGTGTCTTTTTATTTAAAATTTACATTAATTTTAGTAAAAAGAACAAGTGGCATAAAGAAAAATAAAAAAACACATTAGGATTGTTTTGATACTTTAGAAAAACAATTCATAAGTCATTTTTGATGTATAGGAATTAAACCCACCTTAATCTGATGCATAGTGAGACTGATATAGCTCCAAGTGTGTCTTTTTATTTAAAATTGACACTAATGTTAGTAAAAAGAACAAGTTACATACTGAAAAATAAGAAAACACATTTGTATTAGTTTGATACATTAGGTAAATGATCCATATGTCATTTTTGACATGTATAGATCATCTAAACCCCAATCTGACACATGATGTGACTGATGTGACTCCAAGTGAGTCTTTTTATTTAATTTTGACCTTAATTTTATTAAAAAAACAAGTTACATAATGATAATCAAGAAAAATAATTTATATATTTTTGATACTTTAGGAAAATGATCTATAAGTAATTTTTTATGTGTAAAAATCAATTGAGCCTCAATTAGATGGATGGTGTGACCGGTATAACTCAAAGTGTACATTATCGGTTTAAAATTGACAGTTTAGTTCAAAACGTGTGTCACTTATTGAAAACCAAGAAAAAATGATCTAATTTTTTTGATAATTTAAGAAAAATAATCATATGTCATTATTAATATTGGCGAGGCAGTCCCACAAAAAAACGATACACGATGTGACTAGTATGACTCAACGTTCATGTCTCCAATTTGAAATGAAATTTTAGAAAAAAACATAAGTGACATACTCAAAACTGAGAAAATGTATTTAGATTGTTTTGATACTTTATTGAAATGATCCATTTGACATTTATGACATACAAGAATCAATAAAATCTAAATCCAATGCATGTTGTGACTGACATGACTGCAAGTGTGTATTTTTTTTAAAAAATTGACAATAAATTTAATAAAAAGAAAAAGTGACATAATGAAAAACAAGAAAACACGTTTGTATTGTTTTGATAATTTAGGAAAATGATCTATAATCCATTTTTATCATTTAGGAATAAACCCCACTTCAATTTGATTCACAGTGTGACCAGTATAACTCTAAACATTTCCTTTTATTTAAAATTGAAATTTTATTAATGCATTCTACCATATTTATGTTTAATTTATTTCTTTATAGTATTACTAACATAAAATTTGTTTTCTTATATAGGTGAATTCTATTTCTTATCTTGGGGTGGTTTGTTCAAAAATTGTTATCACGATCGAGCTTTTTTGAGAGGGGGTCACAATGTTCAAAAAATGATCAAACATTAATGTTTTTAAATGTTTGTGGATAGTAATTAGAAATGTAATTATAACAAACATTGTTCGAAATATATATAGTAGTGTTTTTTTATTTGTGATGTAAAATTTATTTTAATTAAATTTTTTATTTTTATAGTTATATTTTCATATAGGTTAGAAGCTGTTGTAGTGTGCTCTTATTCAAATATAACATTGCAACAGGTGGGAATTGATTAGCACTATTTCTAGCATCGATAAAGGACCACCTTTATCAGTGCTAATAAAAGATCTGATAAATGAGGGAATTTATCAGCACTAATTAAAGTTCTCATAAATAGGTTTCTTTGTCAGTGCTAGACTAGTGTTGATAAATGGGGGCCTTTATTAGCACATTTGTAACACTAATAAAGGCACCACCTCCCTTAATGGGGTTGAGGACAACAATTCTTTTTTAGCACTATTAATGCCCTTTTTGTGCACTATGAAAGGGATGATCTATAGGAGTGCGACTCAATAAGATTAAATATTTATATAAAAAATTATTATTATTATTTATTTGATCCCTAGAAACTATGTACGTAATTTAATTTAATTTACTTAATACAATTTTGGTCCCTTATAAGCTCACCTAGAGATTTTTGTGTGTGTTCATGCTCTACCACATGTTCTATTTGTGATATGGATTCTTTGATAAGGTTCTACCCTCGCATTATCTCATTTACTTGGATATTTTTTTAGAAAATTTTATGTGCATAGAACAAGTATCTTTTATCCAATAAGATTTTAAAGACATGGAATAAATAAAAAAATTGGAAAACATTGGTACACATTTATCACCATTTTAGGACTAGTATCTGATTTTCTTCACCCATTTTTTGTCACCTCTTAAAAACCACATATAGTGGTCAAAAAAGTGTTCAAAATTTATCAAAACGCTTATTTTAAAAACCTAAATCTAATATTTATATATGGAAATCACCTAAAAAACCTCTCAGTGTGATGAATTATTCAAATGACATCTATATTATATCTGGAGACACAAAATCCATGATAACCAATGATATTTTTTATTAATGGTGGCTAAAAGAACCGATAAAGGGGGAAAATTTACTGGCACTAACTAAAAGCAATGATAAAGGCTATGTTTATTAGTACTAAAAAAAGTAATAATAAAGGCACACCATTTATTAGTACTTTTTGTTAGCAGTGATAAAGTGAACTTTTTTTTGTGTTTTCTTTAGTTCTGACAAAAGATATATTTCATAAAAATATATATCATTAAAAATAATATCATAACATATAAATATATTTATATTCACAAAAATAAAATGAATTTTATTAAATATGATTAATTTATGACTAAATATACATTTTCACTTGACATATAAGATATTTAGTGAAAAATAGAATATAAATTAATTATAAAAAATTCTATACTATTTAAAAAACTAATTTAATATAGAAATATATTTTTATCAATATATATATATAATTCTTAATAATTATTTATATAATACTAAAAATGTATTTACAGTTAATATATCATATAATTAGTGAAAAATTATTTATAAGTTTAGTAAAAATTAATATTTATCAAAAATATTAACTAATTGATAATAACAGACATTTAATAACATTTTTCAACAATGTCAATTGTTTTTTTAATTTGATATATATATATATATATCAAATAATAAATATTTAATTATTTATTAAAAATATTTCATAAACATTTATTTATATTTAATATATCTTATAATAATTTCCTTATATATATATATATGATATTAATTAATATTTATAGAGATAGACATACATTAATAATAAATTGTTAATATTATCAATTTAGATTTGTATTTCTTATTATTTAATATTTAATATATTATTTTTTTAATTATTAAATGCTATTAATTTTTTATATTTCTATTTAATATATATATATACTATTTATTAGTTAATAATATATACATGTATATTAATTTTTTATTATTTTTTTATTATTTTTTCATTAAGAATTTTTTAATATTTTTTGTAATTTATTCATTTTTATTATTTATTTTTACAATATTTTTTTAATTATACTCATTTTTAATATTTATGTATAGATTTTGTGGTCTTACCTGAGTGGTAAAATCTCCCCATAATCCTACATTAGATTTGAGCTCAAATCCAGGTGGGAGAGAATTTCTGCAGGTATTGTAGTAGAACTGTAGCACTATAGCTGGTATTGTAGTGGGGTACTACAACAGTAGTACTATTCATTCTGATTGGGTATTTAGGCCACTGGGACTTTAGATCATTAAGGGGCGGTGACATAGGCAAGATGGATAGGTAGTGATGCAGGCAGATGGAAGCGGGGCCTTCAGGCTATCCAATGGTGGGCATACATGCCATGTAATGGTGTTCATGCCCAATGGTCCTTTAAGTCAAAATCTGCAATGTAATAAAGTGGAAGGTTGGGTGGGTTATCCCTTGGGGGGGCTACAACCTTCCTTTCTGACTAGTGTGTGTGTGTGTGTTTGAATGTAATTATACCCCAAACCGCTAATATAATATTTATGTATACATATTTATTGATTAACATTTAATGTTTTTAATACAGTGGTAATTTATATAATTAATATATGTCTTCAATTACCTTTGAACATATATTCATTTTTATTTTTTTGCAAATTAATATAATTCATAACCCTTTTTTATTTTTTAATATATATTTCAATCTCTTCATCTTTTAATTAAATTTAATTCTTTTTTACATTCATTCATTTAATATTATTTATTCATTAATAAGGTTAAGCACAATTTTAATTTTTTATAATTTAATCATTTTTAATATTTATTTATTTAATATTTATATAATTTATTCGTTTTTAATATTTTTATACATAATTATTCATTAATATATTTTAATATTTCTAATATAGAAATATATTCATATTGATATATATATATATGAATATATAATATTTCCATAAATATGATTAATATAATACAAAATATGTATTTACATTTAACAAGTCATATATTTAGTGAATAGTTGTTTATAATTAAAAATTAATATTAATAAAAAATATTGACTAATTGGTATCAAGTAATGGAGGTTTAATAAAATATTATATAAATTTCATTTGTTTTTTCAATATAACATATTTAAAACTTGTGTTATATATATACATTAATTTCACACACACATATGTGTAATTAATTCAATTTTATATAAAAACTTACACACATAAACATAATTAATTTTTAATTTAATTAATTTTAATTTTAATTTTTGAATTTAATTTATTAATAGAATATATTTAATATATCATGTTTTTAGTCTGAAAATTTTAATCATTTTTTCTATTTTTATTTAATATATATTATTTTTTAGTTTTTAAAATTTTATCTATTTTATTCATTTTAAATATTAGTTATTAATCAATTTTTTTTAATATTTTTGTAATTTATTTATTTTTTAATTTTATTCATTTAATATTTTTGAAATTTTATACATTTTTAATATTTATCTATACATGTGTAATCATTGACATTTAATGTTTATATGGCAGTAATTTATATAATTAATATGAATTCATTTTCAGTTTAACATACATTCATTTGTAAATTTTCTAATAATCTATATTATTAATAAAACATATTCATTTTTATAATATTTTTTACAATCTATTGATTTTTTAATTATTAAATTTCACTCTTCTTTAACATTCATTCATTTAATATTATTTATTCACTGATAATGTTGTTATTATTTTTATTTTCTTAATAATTTATTTATTTTTTGGTTGAATATTTTTTTAATTTATTAATTTTTTATTTATACATATTTATTCATTATCATTTAATGTTTTTAATATGTTTTTAATGTACATATTTAATATGTATTCATCTTTATTTTCACATATATTCTTTTTTATGTTTATTATTAATTTATATATATTATAAAACATAATGTAATTTATTTTAAATAGGTTTCATCAATGTTATTTAGAAAGTGATGATAAAACCTTCCCTTGTCTTTTAAAATGAACTCAAAAAGAACCCCCCTCGCTCACACCATTCAAGATGTCACAAAACTCTACCCCTGTCACTGTTATCCTTGATCTTCTCAGACAAATCAACATCTGTCACTGCTCCCCCTCGATCTTCTTGAATGAATCAACCTCTATCATTACTCCCTCTCAATCATCTCGGATGTATCGACCCTCTCACAATCAAATTTATGTGATTCTTTATACTCCTTTTTAGTCTATCTCACATCATTTCACAACTTTAATTTCTTCTTTTCCTGTGTCCCATACACCCCCATTCCCCTTGGCCTATTGGCATCGTAGTGGCTTAACCTAGATGAAACGATTGAGTCCATATGGTTTTCGATTTCCCTTGTTTGATATAACTAATTAATTTATGGTTCTTTGATTTTCCATGATTCTAATGGGGTTGAATACTCATGTTTGGGTGTTTTTAATTTTTCAAGTCTGGTAGTGGATGTTTTAGGTTTTCCACTTTAAATTTCAACCTTAAAAGATTGTTCTAAAATCTTAGAATATATATCTCCCATATTTTTTTTTATATATTTTGAAAATTCCAATTAATTTCATGGTAAAACTAATCTAAAACACTTTGTGAGTGTTTTAGAATATGATTTTAGATATAAAACAGAATGGATTTCAACCAAAAATTGAGAGTAATACGATGGATTTTCAAAAAATATTTGAATCAAAATATGAAAATAATTATCTTCTTGGTAACTCCCTGACAATGATGGCAATTTGATTGTGTGAATTTTATCACTGATTCCCAATCAAAATATTTTTTACTTAATAATGAAATATAGTTTTCCTAAGTTTTTTCTAAAGTTGGCTTCCAATTCAGTTCTTTTTCGCATAAAAGATTAATTGATTTAAAATGAAGAGAATTGGATTTATTGAAAATAAATTTAATATTAAATTTAAAATGATGATTTTTATTGGAAAATGAACATGAAAACAGTGGGTTTTGAAGATTGAAAAACATGTGAAAGAGTTATACAGGGTTGAAAGGGAAACAATTCATCTTTTGAGGGAAATAAGAACTAGATTTAGAGTATTGACCTTAAAGAGGTTCAAGCTATGAAATTATCCTTCTAAATTTTCCACAAGATTTGTTTCAATAATTTATTTTCAGTACATAATCCGTAATTAGGATCTAATCATTGATATGGTTAAAATATAAGTGATTGCACACTATAATTAGAATAAGAATTCTCTTTCTTTCAGTAATATTGATTAAGTAATAAACTATCACCAATAAGAAGAGTTTAATGGAATACTAACTATGCTCACAACCTCAATTGAGTATACATAAATTTAAATAGTTTATAAATAATTGAAACCAATATTATTAAGTTTTGAATTCTCAGAATAGAATTCAATGTAATAACATATTAATCAAACATATTCAAAAAATGAATATAAGATAAAAAAATTAAATTATTTAATAATAAAGCAAAAATATAGTTCAACTAAATGTAACCATTCCCAAAATAGATAATATGAGAGCATGTAAAATACAATTGAATATTTCACTTGAGCTCCCCCAAGTTTAGGTCCCCATAGGTTTAGGAAGACATGGACATTATAAAACTTATATCACTTTTTTGTTACAAATTTTATTTATTTATTATTTAAGTGTCCAAAGTGAGAATTAATTTTTCTTAGGAAATTAATCTAATTTCACAGAAGTATCAGTAAATTTATCCTTTAATTAGAAAGATTTTGTATTTCTTTAAAACATCAGATTTATATATTTAAGCATAAATATGTTTTGACACACACATATGCACAATTATATATTTACATTCGAACTTTTATACTTATTTTTCATATCTATGTATATGTACATTACAAGCATACCTTATGTGCATTTATATATTTTTTGTTCAAAATGATTATTGTTGAACTTTATAGGATAAATATGAATTGAAAATAGATGAATATTAATCCTATGATAAAGAAGTACGAATACAGAGTTACAGTTTTTATCAAGTTTGAAATATATCATGCATACAAACCTTCTCAAATCCTTTTTCCATGTTTACATTGTTGTTATACAAGATAAATCCTTCTAGAAGAGTTGGAAGAACATTTTATTTTTCAAATAATAGATCAAAGTTATAAATGTTGTACTAAAAATGAGGAACAAAATAATCTTCATACTTACTGGTGTGATAATATGATTTATGGATCACTTGATGTGAATAATAGTGTAATACATGATGGAGATTGTATGGAAGATATGACAATATAAATTGATGGAGCCATTCATGATTGTACAAAGTTTTTTGATAAGTTAAATAGTTTTTAAATGAGATCTTTGTATATTAGTTTTACTAAATATACAAAATTGTCAGTTTTATTAATGGTATATAATTTGAAAGAAGGTAGTAGATAAAGTGACACCAACTTTATAGAACTACTTGGTCTCCTGAATTATATGCTTCCAGAAGAAAATGAGAATCGTTGTCAAACATATGTTTCTAAATGAATTTTATGTTCAATGGGTATGATCCTTGAAAAAATACATTATTATCCAAATTATTTTATATTGTTTCACAAGGGCCATGAATCACTCAAAAAATTTCATATGTTTGGCAAGGATCAATATAAGAAAGATGAATCAAATCCTTCAAATGTTTATGGTACTTTCCTATCATTCTAAGATTTAGATGATTATATGAATGTCAATAAATTACTAGACATTTGACATGTAATTCAGATACAATAATTGAATATGGGAAACTATGTTACCTAATAGACTCTTTTAAATGGAATAAAATTGATTATGAGCTTCTAGAATTTGGGAAAAAACTGAGAAACCTCCATCTTGCAATATCTATAGATGAAATAAATCCTATTGTTGTACAATGTATTACTCACAGTACATGTCTTATTATGTTGGTAAATTGTAACTTGTCTTCGTGGTTATGCATGAATAAAAAAAATTATGCTGTCTCTATTTATATTTGAAAAAAAAACTATTACTGTTTTTAATGACTATTTGGATCCATTGATTAAAGATTTGAAATTGACACGGGATGCAATTTTTATATTGTATAATTCTCATTTAAGTGAAGAGTTCCCATTGGGATCTATTTTTTATGGGATGATAAATGATTTTTATTCTTATGAATTTTTTTAAACTATAGAATTAAAGGAAGGTTGGGGTGTCCCATTTGTGAAGAAGATACAAACTTAGTAAGGTTGAAACATTCCTTAAAGACTATGTTTTTAGGAAATCATAAATTTTTACCTCGACGACTTAAATATAAATCCTAGACAATATCATTCAATATAAATATAAAAAAAGGTACATCACTATATACAATAATGAGTGATCAATTGTTTCTGAAAGTAAAATATATTGAAACTATTTTTTATGAACCTTTTTAGAAAATTTTTACAAAAATAGGTTGGGAAAATAGATTGTTTTCTTTGAATTATCATACTAGATTTTATTTACATTATACATTTTCTTGATACCATCCATGAGGGGAAACATTACGTGACAATGTTATTGTAATGTTACTAAATGTACCCAAAAAAAATGTCATTAAGGCTAGGTTGGACATGGTTGACATAGGGATTGTGAAGAGTTGGAACCAATAAAGGGTGAAAGATGAACATTTCTCTAGTAGCTTACACTCTATCCAGACAAGAAAAAAAATTCAATTTTGGAACTTTTTAAATGGTGTAAAAGTTCCATAGGGGTATTCATAAAATATAAAGAATTTAATTTCAATGAATAATTTGAGGTTATGGGGCATAAAATAACATACCATCCATGTTTTTATGTGGTATTTGATCCATGTATCTTTTCATTGTATTCGTCCAAAAAATGTATTACATACATTAACCAAATTTTGCATCTTTTTTAAAGCCATATGCAGTAAAATTATAGACCCGATGAAGTTTCCAATCACAAATATAGAAATTATAGTCATATTTTGGGAAATGAATATTTCCTTCCCATAATCATTATTTGATATGGTAGTCCACTTAATGGTTCACTTGGTTCAAGAGATTCAGCTATTTTGCCCCATGTATTATAGATTGATGTACCCAATTGAATGATATATGAATATTTTTAAAGGATACGTTAATAATTGAAGTTGTGTATAAGGATATATTTTAAATTGATATATTATTGAATAAATTTATGAATTCTATATCGATTACCTATCAGTTGTTGACAACATCGGTCTCCCAAAATACTATCATAGTAGACTCTTTATTGGTGAAGATATTTCAAGAAGAGATATTTTTTCAATTACCATTATAGAGTGGGAGAAATATCACCTTTAAATTATATATAATAGTGCAGAGGTTTATCCATAAGTTGAATCCCACAAAGTAGTTCTTTGACCTTTGAATCCATCAAGGGATAAAATATAGTTTTTAAATACATATAATCAATAACTTATAGGTTGGTTTTGAGATAATATTTATAATGAGTTGTTGGTAAATATGAATTCAATTGTCGAATGAATTTGATGGCTAGCCATATGACCAAATTAAGATGTATTATCTTATAATGGTTATGTAATTAATGGTTATACATACTATACAAAGGAACAAGATGAACATAGTAGGACAAAAAATAGTGCAGTTATGCTTATGGAGGAATTAATGCATGTACCTGGTTCCAAGGATAGAAATACAATTTATGGAAATATGTCATACTTTATCATCATTGAAAAAATATATGAGTTCTATTATACAATATTTCAAGTGATTATTTTTCGTTAAAAATGGGTTGAAAATGAGAGTCTGGTAAAATTAAATTAATTGGGAATCAATATTGTGAATTTTAGTGTGGAAGGGTGTAAGGATGAAGCATTCAAAATGGAATCACAAGAAGTAAAATTATTTTATATCTTAGATCCAGGAAATAAGAATTGGTCAATTTTTTTGTTGGCAGAGAAATCACTTATAGTATTAGATAAAAATTCAATTGAGGATGACCATTTCATTAGGAGATCACAATCATTTCATGGATGTCCCAATGTAGAGAGTGTCATGCGTATTAAAGAGGTCCATAAGACGAGGATCTGGATACTCGATATAGAAGACAAATCCATTAAACCTTTAAAGAAAAAAGATAGTTAAATGAATAGGTTAAATTATTTTTTAATATAACAGGTTTTTACTAATAATATCATGTGTTCTCTACTAAATTTATGTAATCTAAATTAAATGTTTAACTACTCATGCAGATAATTATTTCTTCACAAGCTGATGTTTCCAATCCTAAGGAAGAAAAAACAATTGATCCTAAAAATAAGAAATCATTAGGGGATCAACAACATGTGGATGAAAAAAATAGCGGTATAGAATAACAATGTTAACTAAATTTATTGTGGAAAGACAAAAATGTGTAAAATTTTAGGTCATATGGAATCAACATGGCCAACCTTTCAACCCCAAAAGACAATATTCAATAGTTAAATTAGGGTGACAACTCGAATTCATTTTCCAATTGATATATGTAACAGCTAGGACCCAATGAATGCATAGACACCCTACCTTAACATGGACATTGGGTCTTGGCCCACTAGGTACCACTAGTTGCTCCGCAGACATGTGGTCCCCTACCTTGGGACCACCCATGTACCCAAATGAGTCATTAGAATAATGAATTCCTGCACATTAAAACACTTGGTTCTTTCCCTTGTGTCTATTCATCACTCTCACACTCCCTTAGAAACTTTACAGAGGGTCACCCTTCCTGATCAATACTCCATTAAAGGCATGCTTAGCTATGGATTTCTAACCAGGTAGGATCTTGAAAAGAAAGGTGTACCTTGATGACATGGGTAGGAACATTTAACATTTTAATTATCACTATTCTAGGGGTGTTACAATATTGATATGTTTCATAATGTCATGACTGCTATGAAGATGAACATTTGGGAAGATATTAGGGTAATGTTATGATATACTTTCTCCCTTTTACCAAAAAATTATATAATGAAACATTGATATTGTTTTCATTGTCCCTTTCAAAGTTTGTTTATTTTAGATGATTTTCAAAATAAATTTTTATTAATGACCATTGTAAAAGATCATAGAGAATTATAGACACTCACAGAGAAGAAAATTCTTAGATATTCTAATGGGAATGTAAACCCTCACCCACCGGCTTCATATTCAAAAATTATAAACTAAGAATCATGGATATAATTCATTAGTTTTAATGATGGGGAATCATTTCAAATGAATTTTAATTGTTAATATTTCATTTCACATTATTTATTTTATCCACTTTGATTCAAATATTTTAATTTATGAAATAGAAAAGGAGTGATGAAAATAAACAGTGTGTATAAAAACCAATGTACTCCTACTATAAATCATCGATGGGGTATACTTCACTTTAGAAGAAAATGGTATGTATTTTAAATCCATAGTTAATTATCAATGTGATATGAAATAACATATGTTTCTTTTTTGTGTTTAGATTTTTTAATCAAAACCCAAATCCACTTTTATCCCATGTCTTGTGTTATGGAAGGAGGCTTGTGTAAATAAAGAGGAAAAATAGTAGATGAAAACACACATACAGTATGGGAATCAAGTATAAGTATGGTGTAATAATAATTTTTTATGATTTATAATAGTATAATATAAATATATCTGTTTATGATTTCATGTTTTTATATGATTTAGGCAGAAGAATCTTCATTTAATATACATAAAGAAAATTTACTTTCAGTGTCATTGAAGCAATGAAAATAGTATGACTGTGTTAGAGGTGTAGGTTTTGGAGTGTCACATCGAGCATATTTAGAGAATAAAATGTTTCAAGGAGATACATATGTGATGATGAATGAAATGAAAGAAAAAATATATTCTTTAAAATATATTATTGTATGATCTGGTTTAGAAGACTAGTATATAAAAAAGGGTAAAAGATAACCAATAGTAGAACAAGACTCAATATATGAAGAGACACATGACCCCACTAGCTTTGAGGCAAGCTATTCCCCCCAACTGCCTTCCTTAAACTAGGTAATAAATTTCTCCATAACTCTTTCTTCTAAATGTGAATCAAACAACTACTGATAAATTTATATTATTAAAATTCTACAAAGTGAAATGGCATGTGATTTATATCTATCAACACCCACTCATCACATCAGTGCAAGGGGTATATTGTACAAAATCAAATGTGATATAATACATAATAAAAAAAACCCTAAAAGATCATGTGGTAGTGTGGATTAAATGATATCATGATCTAACCACCAATATTCATGTTCATATTGATGATGTGGATATTAACATAGTAAATAATGTTATTAGTACTTTATTTTTATGGTTGTTTAATATTATAAAGACACATGAAGATATTGAAGAATTTATTTTGCATTATTTTTTTTCAAATGAAAAACCATTAATGTTTGATGAAAATTTCTGAAATGATGTATGATATTACAGATAGAAAAAATGGATGAGAAATATAAGGTCAAATTAAAACAATCTAGTTGATCAACCAAGAAATCAAAAGGACCTTCAAAGAGTATCATCACCCAACCAGTTCCAATGTCATATACATTAACATTGAGAATTTACATGGGTACAGAATTCAAATATGGAAATATGCCCCACATTCAATATGAAGAAGAAATATTTGGAGAGGCCATTATAGATGCGATTAGTCTAAAGACTATAAATGAAATTATAAATTTTGAATGGTTGGGATTCATAGTTTTTAATGAATAAATGAGGTATATTTTCATAGTATTGTTTTCCAAAAATGATCTTTTATTTTCATTAAAATAAAAAACTATTCATATTTTATACATTCATATATATATTTCTATTATGTAAAGGGAAAACCATGTGAAGAAAAATTTGGACTCATTAATGTTTATTTATTTCTATTCCAAAATTTAATAACGTAGAATAAATTGATAAAAAAAAGATGATATAAACTTAGACTTTGAAAAGAATGAAATATAAGATAGGATCTTCTTGATACCAATAATGAATTGGTAAAACTATACTATCTAATCATATAAAATATATTCTTATTATTTATTTAACATAATTGTTTTTGTTTTTAGGTAGCACTAGATGATTATCACAATCAATTTGGATACCAAAAATGTTTATTCTCTTTATCCAATGTATGGATTTCCAAAAAAATGACCACACATGTTGCCCATTGTAAATTTTTGATGTACAAACATTACATATAAACATCAAATTATACTTTTTAGTTTAAGATTTAATGATAACATTTATTATGATAGATAGATTTTTAAATATCATCTAAATCATGTTATGAGGTCTGTTACTCAACACCAAAAGGCTATGTATTTCATTAAATGGAGACATATTAAGGTACATATATAGTATTATTAAATTATCAAAACATATTTCAGTAAAATTGAATTTTTCTTCAATGTTTCTGTAGGGTATGAAACAAAATAACGAAAATGATTGTTCATATTGTGTTTTTAAATTTATAAAAGATATCATATACCATCAATATACTATCATCCTTGAATACATATTTTTGAAGGTAATTATAATTTCATTTAAAATATTTGTTAATTTTTTGTTTGTATATATTTTCTTATTACTACCAGGACTAACGATAGTCTATGTACTCAAAATAAGAATTAGTATTTTCTATAGATGAGTACTCAATGTTCATGACATTAAAATGTTTACTGACATCAATTTGAGGTGATTAACTATAATATTTTATATCTAGTATAGGATATGAACATAAATATATATTTTTTATGTGAAGCATCAGTAACATAAATCATAGATATTTTTTACCTAAAATAAAATTCATGTAATATTGAAAATTAGTTGGTTATATTTTTACTGTAATCCTAAATTTTCAATTTCCTTCCAAATTATTTTCCATATTTGATCCTCCTATCATTACAAATGAATTTGAACCCCAACATAGATTTTAGGCCCCTCTTGAGTAAGGGTATATAGCTGATGATGCTCCCCTACCATTGGTTCCCCCACTCAATGAGAACAATAAGAATCTTTTAATTGAGGGTGTTTTGACTTTTGTTGCTTGTTGTTGTAAAATATTTGAGGACCTCTCTAGGGAAAAACACCAATAAAAACATTTAGTTTTTTTCATACATGGGGATAAAGTTCAGCCATGGGAGTGTAATGGTGTATGACTTAGTATTTCTTACTTCATTCTAAGAAAGGGAAGTTCCTCTTGTTTCTGGATTTTTAGTATAGTATTCAGTCTAGTCTTCCCTTGTGTCCAAACACTATAGGTTTTTAAGGATAAAGATTTTTCAATGAAGAAACCTTACCCAAAATGGGAGGAGTTTAAATGGTATCCTTATCCTATTCAATTAAAGAGATTTTATATTAGTGAACCTTATATAAGGAATCTAGTTATATGATCCAAGACTCAACATTTCCATTTTGTGTCTTTTTGTCTTTTTATGAGTTTGTAAAATTGGTATAAGCCCTATAACAATAAATTCCACCCCCATGATGGAAAAGTAAGATAGATTCCTTTACTTTAACATTTGATTCAACCAATGACATAGAAATTAAAGATACTAGAAATACTAATAGAGACACTTCACCCATTTCTTAACCTAATGAACAAAATATAAATGAGTAATTAACTATGAAGGAAGTTTAAATGTGGTTGGAAGTTAGAAATGTTGAGGGGTCAATTAATCTATATAGGTTAATTTAGTTTAAAACATGCATCACATAGAAAAATAAGAAATAAATGACCTTTTATTATATTCAAAATTTAGGAAAACAATCTATAATTCATTTTTAACATGTATTAATCAAATGCATGTCAATTTGACACACAATGTGGCTAGTATGACTCAAAGGGCATGTTCTCACATTAAAAGTGCCATTTTAGTTTAAAATGAGAATCACATTGTCAAAACTGAGAAAGAAAATATTTTATTATCTAGATACTTTAGGAAAATGATCTATAATTCATGTTTGATGGGTAAGAATTGACCCCATTTCAATTCAACACATGTTGAGGTCGGTTTGAATGAAAATGTGTGTTTTCACAATAAAAGTGTCATTTTAATCTAAACATGTTTCATAATGTCAAAAATAAGAAAATCAGATCATATTTTTTTCAAACTTTATTAAAATAATAAATAAGTAATGTTTTGTGTGTAGGAATCGACAACACATCAATTAGACACATGACGTGGCAGGTATGACTCAAAGTATGTGTTTTCAACATAAGTGTCATTTTAGTTAAAAATGTGCATCACATTTTCAAAAATGAGAAAATGAGATCAAATTATTTTTAAATTTTTTTTACAATGATTCATATTTCATCTGTTATGTGTAGGAATGATTACATATCAGTCTGACACACAATGTGGTTAGTATCACTCAAAGTGTGTGTTTTTAATATAAAAATGTCATTTTAGTTTAAAATCTGTGTCATATTTTCAAAACTAAGTAAAAAAGTGCGAATTATTTTTAAAATTAGGATAATTATCCATAATTCAGGTGAGGAATTGAACAAATATAATCTTATGCATTATGTGTTCAGTATAACTCAAATTACATGTTTTCAATATATATGTGTCATTTTAGTTTAAAACATTCATTACATTGTGAAACCCATGAAAAAAATATTTGATTGTCTTTATAATTTATAAAAATGATCCATAATTTATTTTTATGTGTAAGGATTGACCACACATCAATCAGACACAGAATGTGTCTACTATGAATCAAAGTGTCTGTTTTCAATATAAAAGTTACATTTAATTTGAAACTCACCTTAAAATTTCAAGACAAAGTAAATTAGATTATTTTATTTTTAAACTTTGGTAAATCGATCTATAATCCATTTTTGATGTGTAGGAATCTACCACACATCGATCTAATGCATGATTTTTCTGGTATGACTAAAATTACATGTTTTCAATATAAAGGTGTCATTTTTGTTTAAGATGCCTGACAAATTGTCAAAATTGAGAAAATGAGATTAGATTGTCTTGATAATTTATGATAAAGATCCAAAAATCATGTCTAATGTGTTGGAATTTACCACACATCAATATGACACACGATGTGGCCAGTATGACTCAAAGTATGTGTTTTCACATTAAAAGTTTCATTTTACTTTAAAACACACGTCACATATCCAAAACCAAGAAAATGATCTTGGATTGTCTTCAATATTTATGAAAATGGTCCATAATTTATTTTTGATTTGTAGGATTTAACAAAAAAAAAAATCCAACATGAGATGTCACTGGAATGACTCAAAGTGCATGTTTTCACATTAAATGTATCATTTTTGTTTAAAACATGCATCACATTAACAAAATTGGGAAAACGAGCTCATATTTTCATGTAACGTTAGTAAAATGATCCATAATTCATTTTTAAAATTTAGGAACCAATCCCACATCAATCTATCACATGATGTGGTTAGTATGACTCAAAGTTTATGTTTTAACATTAAAAGTGACATTATTCTCTAAAACATGCGTCACATTGTAAAAACATAGAAAAAGAGTTCAGGCTATTTTAAAAATTTAGCATAGAAAAACATATTTCATTTATAGCATGTAGGAATCAACTACACATCAATAGGACACATGATGTGGAATGTATGACTCAAAGTGCATGTTTTTAATATAAGTTTCCTTTTAGTTTAAAACTCACATCACATTTTCAAAACCAAGAAAACAATCTCTGATTGATTTCAAACATTAAGAAAAAAATCCATAATTCATTTTTTAAGTGTAGGAATTAACCATATGTCAATATGATACATGATGTGGCAGGTATGACTCAAAGTTCCTGATTTAAATATAATATTATCATTTTAGTTTAATACACATGGCACATTATAAAAAACAAATAAAATGATATTGGAATGTTTTTTAATATTATTAAAATGATCAAAAATTCGTTTATTAAATATAGGAATCGAACACATGTCAATCTAACACACTATGTGCACGGTATGACCCATAGTGTGTGTTTTTAATATTAAAGTGTCATTTTAGTATAAAACATATGTAATATTATGAAAAATAAGAAAAAAATCTCGGATGGTCTTGATAATTTAGGATAATGATCCATAATTCATGTGTGATTTGTAGGAAATTACTGGACATCAATATGACACATGGCTTGGATGGTATTACTCAAAGTGCATGTTTTCACAATAAAAGTGTCATTTTACTCTAAAACACGTGACACATAGAAAAAACTGAGAAATCGAGCTTGTATTATCTTAAAATTTTATAAAAATGACCCATACTTCATTTTTTATGTGTAGGAATCAATATGATATCAATCCAACACTTGATGTGGTTGGTATGACTGAAAGTGATTGCTTTCACATTGAAAGTGTCATTTTAGTTTAAAACCCACATCAAATTGAAAAAAATGTTAAATAAAGATAATATTATCTTGATGCTTTATGAAAATGATAGATAATTCATGTATGACATGTATCAATATACCCTAGAGGAATATGACACATTATGTGGTTGGTATGACTAAAAGTGAATGTTTTCACATTAAAATGTCATTTTACTTTAAAACATGTGTCACATTTTCAAAACTGAGTAAAAAACATAGATTTATTCCAAACCTTAGTAATATAATAAATAATTTATGTTTTGTGTGTAGGAATAAACCACACATCAACCAGGTACCTAATGTGGCTGGTATTACTCAAATTATGTGTTTTCAATATGAGTGTTATTTTAGTTTAAAACACAGATCGTATTTTTAAAACTAAAGAAAAAAGATCATATTTTTTTCAAACTTTATTAAAATTATCCATAATTTATTTGTGACATGTAGGAATCAACCACACATCAACTTGACACATGATGTGGATGGTATGACTCAATGTGCATTTTTTAGGTTACAAGTCTCTTTATAGTCTAAAATTCACATCATAGGGACAAAACTAACCAAATGGGTTCTGATTGTCTTTAAACTTCATTAAAATTATCCATAATGCATTTATTACTTGTAGGAATTGACCACAAGTAAATCTGATATACAATGTGGTCGGTATGACTCAAAATGTGTGTTTCAATTTAAAAGTGTCATTTTTGTTTAAAATGCATGTCATATTGTCAAAATTGAGAAAACCAGCTTGTATTTTCTTGATACATTAGAAAAAAATCCATTCTTTAAGTGTGATGTGTAGGGATCAAACACACCTCAGTACAACACATGATGTGTCCAGTATGAGTTAACATTCATGTTTTCACATTAAAAGTGCATTTTTCTCTGAAACACATGTCATATAGTCAAAACCAATAAAAATATACTGTATTATATTCCAAATTTATTAAAATTATCCATAACTCATTTTTTATTTGTAAGAATCAACCATACTTCAATTTGAAATAGTATGTTTCCTATATTACTCAAAGTGTGTGTTTTCACATTAAAAGTGTAATTTTAGTTTAATATATGCATCACATTGTCAAAACCAAGAAAATCAGCTCATATTATTTTCAAAATTTAGGAAAAAAATACATAATTCTTATATGACATGTAAGAATAGACCATAAATCAATATGACACATGATGTGGTTGGTATGACTTAAATAATGTGTTTTCACATTAAAAGTGTCATTTTAATTTAAAGCATGCATCACACTATCAAAACCATGAAAATCAGCTCATATTGTTTTCAAAATTTATGAAAACAATACATAATTCATTTTTGTCATGTAGTAATTGACCACACATCAATTAGACACACTATGTGACTGGTATGAATCTAAGTGTGTGTTTTCAATATAAGTTTAATTTTAGTTTAAAGCACACATCACATTTTCAAAACCATTCAAAAGAACACATGTTGTTTTGAAACATTTGGAAAACAATCCATATTTCATTTATGACATGTAGGAACTGACTACATGTCAATCTAACAAACAATGTGTCCAGTATGACTCAAAGTGCATGTTTTTTTTGTGAAAAGTGTAATCTTAGTCTAAAATGAATGTTGTATAGAAAGAACTGAGAAAATAGTTCTAAGAATATTGAAATGTTTGAAAAAAGTTCCATCATTCATGTGAAACCTGTATTAATCTACCACACATCATTCCAACATATGATATTGACAGTATGACTCAAAGTGCATGTTTTCAATATATAAGTCTCATTTTAATTTTTTATACAATTATTAAAAACTATTTTTATTAATTAAGATAATTAATAACTGATAATATCATTAATATATTTATTATTTAACAATATTATTTATATAGATTATTATTTAACAATGTAATTAATAATTCATCCTATAATTATTAATTATTAGTATAATTATAAATTAATCTATAATTAAAAATATAACCATTAATAACATATTTAATAGTATAACAGATAATATTATTAAAATAATCAGTAATTAACAAAAAAAATTATCATATGTGGATTACATAATATTAAAATTATAATTTTCTTATTTTTATGTATTGTTACTAAAATAAACATTTGTTTTATTGTAGGTACAAGATTTTGTACAAAGGTTAATCATTGGAAAAATCATGCTATAAGAGTTTTGTTTTTATATATTGGGTTGTATTTTTTTGATTAATTGTAAATATGGAATTATTGTAAATATTTTTTATGTAAATTTTGAATTGAAATGGTGATGCAATGTAATATTTTTATTCCAATATGGTCTTTTGTATATTTATATTCCAATATATTTAGGTTTTCGAATCTAGTTTTCTATTATTGGGTTTCTCTAGGGATATAGATTTACAGTATTTATTATGGACTTTTTCAGTAATAATTGAAGCACTAATAAAGGACACCTTTATTAGTGATAAAAAAGGGATAATGAAGGAAACCCTTATTAGCACTAAAAGAAAACATTGATAAAGGATACCTTTATCAGTGGTTTCATTTATGAATGATAAAGGGATCCTTTATGAGCGCTTTTTCTAGAACTAATAAATGAGGCATGATTCTCAAGGAACTTAGCATGTCAGTTATTTTTATATCATTGACAAATGAGGTTTCTGTAGTAGTGATATTGAAATCCTAATCTAAAAAATGATATCCAAATCTACATTGTAATTTCATTGATCAACAATATTAGGTGCTCATAACATTTTTTATACATATGTTTTTTGAAAATTAAAAATTAAAATGTAATAAATATTTATTATGGCTGTTTCAGGTCATCTACTCTATCTTATTCATCTGCTATGTGTGTTCTTTGTCTACTCCATATTCTCTATCGAAACTATGTTCTTCATTTGATCTAATTTATTAATCTTTTTTTCTAATCGGTGTGTTTTGTGGTATCGCATTTTTTTTCTTAAATATCAATTTTATCATTGCAGGATCACAACTGGTAAAAATAGACATTCTTTTATCCAAATTAGTTTTATTAGTGTTTTTAAAGTGCAGATAAAGGGTATATTTTGGCACTAATAAAAGAATATATTTGAAAGGTTTTCGAATATTCTGATAACAATAATTAAATAAATAATAATCGATATAAACCCTTGTATAAGGATCTCACAGAATGAAAATATAAAACATGTGATAAAACTAAAATTAAGAGATTTTGTAAATTCGATGTGCCTTACACTGAAGATCCACTACATCATTTTTTATCTCCATCGGATTTTTTTTAGAGAGTTAAAAAAGTTTAATTTTTTGTTCAACTTCATAGTGTATCCATGGGATAAACTGAATCCCTCATCACACAAGACGAATCGATCCTTTCATTCATGATGTGCAATCATATCATATAAAAATAAGGAATATAAAGAGAGCTATGGGCCTCAAAGAGTTTTATCCAAGAATAAGGATCTCAATCTATCCCACACCACCTACCACAACATGAAAATTGTTTATAAATATATAATGAAAACCCTAGGGCTATTTCAATTACTCATGCCTTCATGATGCATGAGTGAATGTGTTGGAAAATAAATGAATTCATCATATGAATGCTATATCTCCTCACAATTTCATCTTATGAAAGGGTTCCTTGAATGAAATCTTACATGGGAGAAAACAAAAATGATAACATTTATCATTTTGAGGAAATCACATATTTCATAAAATAATATACCCATATGTGCATGAAAATCATAATTCACATGCAATATATATATATATATATATGGATTTAAGGTATATCTCTTTCAATATCCCACTTTCACTAAATCCAAAAGGCTTTTTCCATTTCACCTTATATTTGATCATATACAATAACTTGAGAAACCATATCCAAAAAAACTTTTGGATATCTTCTAAATTTTTTTTGTAAATCCATCATTAACTTCACCTTTTGTTGCATCATATGTGATACCTTATGCATATCCATCCAAAACACTTTTGGGTCAACTCTAAAACACTTTTAGAGTAGATCTCTGAGTCAAACTCAATCCCCATTTTTCAACCAAAAAAACATGACACCACAGGTCTTTATAGCATTGACAATAAAAATTAATCTCAATATCCATATATGTAACCAAAGTGAATACTCTAGAATAGTTTCAATGTAACTCAAGATATAAAGGGATCTCCCATGATCTATATCAAACACACATATCTTTATACCTATTTACAGCAGTCTACATTATACACCGATTTTCATTCTCATATTTCCCCGTGTTTAAGACATCAAGTGAGCGTCAGACATGAAGCTTGTCAATATCATATAGCCAACTCATCTGTTCCCGACTCTTTGAGTGTAGATATATCTTATCGATGAATACATCACATGTCGTTCATCCTTATAGATAATCTCATCAAATGTACCTTATTTGGATTCTTATACATAATATCTAGTTGTGGTTGCACACTCATAAAGTATATCTCAATCAAGGGACCATATTTTATACTCATCACATGAGAGTAAAATTATCATATTGGTTATGCTCCAACCAATGACATGATCAAAAAATTACCCAACCACCCCCGTATTATCTAAGCCAATATTTGGACTTTTATATGTATAATTTCAAATTATAACGGTTATTATAATAGGTATCTCATCAAATACATGTAATGGTACTAAAATATGATCCATGCACCACTAGTATTCCAAATAAATCAGTTTGAAACTCAATATGGTATATCTAGTAGGTCATCCAATGCACACAAATAATATTATTCTCTGTTTTGTGCCTTAGGATCATACTTTGTATCTCTATAAAAGAATCCTACTCACACTAACCTTAATAATTTATCATAACCTATAATACTATATGATGAACATTAGTTAGAGATAAACTCAAAGTCATAATTTTAGAGGTCAATTATCATGGACCTTCAAGAGATATATATCTATAAATACATTTTTTGTAGCTAGAATGAAAGAATTATAAGATGTAGATTTCCTTTAATATGATAAATTTTAATATTCTTAAACAATTTAATATTATTTATCAAAAGCAATAAAATCATAGATTTATCATATCATATATGAAAAACATCCAGATGATCCTTACGTTGGCAACACTTTATGGGTTTTGTTAACACATAACATTATATGTTACCCATGACACATATTTATGTGAAAGTATGATAAAACTCTCAAACTAAACTTTTTAGTGAGTAGCATCTATGAAGTAAGAAAGTTTTAATAATGGTGAGACTTGTGAATAATATTCCAAACTTTTATAATTATTGAACATATTCGAACTTCTTAACTTCACAATATCAAATGTTATGATTTCACATTATATTTTCTACCTAGAACTCATTCTATGTTCATAATCCTCATATTTTTAACCCTATCCCAAAAAAAATTCATTGAAATAATATAACAACTTACATTATTGTTTACTAATACATCCTCACTCTCTTAGAATATTTAGTAAAATTTACTTTAAACATAGATTGGGTAATTATTTATTTATTAACACTGAACTTATTTAAGTCTAAACATACTCAAACTATCCTCTTAGACATTATATTACCTTCATAATATCTTTCTAAGATACACAATCCATTTTGTGTTAAGACAAAACATTTATTTCCTTTCAGTAGAATTTTTTAACAAATAAAATATTTTTCCATATCATATATTGAATTATATGTGTTTTGATCATTTTTAATTTAAAATAATAATTTATTAAAATATATCACTGATTGATGGCAAGAACATAATCACTCATATTTTATTAAAAATCTAGAGAAAATTTTTATCCCGGATAAAACACTTTTTTCCAAATCTTCTTCTCAAAACAAGTTATAGAAATTGATGAATCATAAACCAGGTGTATATAATTTATCATATCAAAATTGTTCACAAAAACCTCTTGTATTTGAACAAATTCTCTTATCAAATATGGGAAATGAGATAAAGACACACATATTTTACATAGATTCATTTGATCATGATAAAATCCTTTACATTAAATTCCTTGATGTAGTAACTATTTACTTTATTTCAGGAATATAACTACAAGCTCAATAAATTATTCATTTTATTTTGAAATCCTAGGTATTTACAAAACTTTTTAAAAAATACATTATGTACCACATACACTTCAAAATAGAATAATTATATTCTATAACATTCATACCTGAAAACCCATTTTCCATGTTGGGTTTTCAGGAAAATATCATGGAAAATAAATTTTTACATAGGTTTATTAGAAAATAATGTGAAATAATCATTCATAACATATTTCATGTAATTTTATTTAAAATAAATGTGATAAATTATATTTTTAATTATATTTTTATGTAAATAAATAACCAAACCAGTGGAAATATAATAAAAATTACAAATAAAGAAACATGTCCAAGAATATTTTAAAACCAATATGTTAAATGATGTATTGTAATAAAGTTACAATATAAGAATGTTGAAAAACATTAAACTTACTATATCAATTTTAAAAAACAAAATAAATTAAAAATAGATAAAATTGATTGAAAAGTAAACTAAAATAGTTATAAAAATATTTATTTTAAACACGGGTCACCTACTAACCATTTCAATGTTTCCGACGTAACTGAATAATTTTTCAAAATCTCTATAAAATGTACATTTTTATATCATTTATCATATACAAATACTTATTCTATAAATCATGTTGTTTTAGATAATTAATATGTGATTTTATATATGATTAAACTATAGTTCTGATTTTATAGATGAATAAACATACTTGATTTATTTGATCACATGTCATTCAATTTATTTTTATGCCGTAGAAACCCATTAATATGATATTGACTCCCATGATATGAAATATAGGGAGAAAGATATGCTACACTTCAGATAATTAGTCCATGTATAATATAACCACCACCTCAGGTATATATTGTACAAATATAAGGGCATTTAGAAATGAATCTAATCATCATGGGTTGGTTTTACTTTAATTTTTTTTATTTATAAAATTGATAAATATGGAAGTTAAAGTCGTTTAATATTAATCATAGATAAATGGAGGGAAGGAGGAAGGGAGAGGAAGATTTCTTTGTGGAGGTATTGAACATGGGACTTAGTCAAAGGGTACCAAGTACCCAGTGATATATAGTGTTACCAAAAATTCTTTTGTATGCGACACTGTTTACCTGATAACCTTGTATTGGTACCCAGTAGGAAGAAAATGAGTTTTTATTGGGATTAAAATGACATCATTTGTTCAAATAATTAACCCCTTAAAAAAATTTCTCAAGTTCTCACCATCATTCTCATACTGTATCTCCCTTAAGAGACTCTTTTTCACCCCACCCCATCTCATTTTTATACTCCCTTCAACACTTGTGCATATTCAATTTTGAGTTACTTCTGGGTCCCCCTATTAGTAAAACTAATGTAGTGTGACTTTTCATCATCTTGTTTCATGTTATTTCACAACAGTGGATAAAATCCCAAATATTTCTTTCATATATGTTTTAGAATTAGTATGTTACTCTGGTTTTTCTTCTTTTGAGTGGTATAAGGAGTTTTTATTTTGAAACCTTTAGGTAAGACTAATTATTTTTTCCTATTTTACATTGTTACTATAGTTTACAAGTTCAGAATAAGCTGGTCAATCCCATTTCTAATGATTGTTTTTCATTGAATCCAATGAATAAATCATATGAACATGATTAATAATTACATTTTTCACGATTATATCTAAAAATCATAACTAAACGATCATAGATCTGGATAGAGTATCTTTCATGTTAACTTTATAATTAATAAAAGATTAGAATTATCTCTATCTTGAGATTATTTCTTTAGAGTAGTTGTTGATCATTAAAACCTCCTTTTGGTTTTACTGTCATTTAATCAATAGGATACAATATAGAATCCCTCTAGCGGTGATCCACACATTCTCCTTTGATCTCAAAGCATCATTGTTGGTACATTAGGTTCTTGTGTGGTAGTAGAAATCATCTTCCGTCACTTCCTTTGATCTCCACAAAATCATTAGAGGTTGAAGGATTGATTCTTGTTCCCTTGAGTTTGTAGAGGGAAGAGGAGGATTATTTCTCTTGGTCCTTGATATAATTAGAGTGTATTTTATCTCTAGTTCAATGAGAATATCTAGATAGGATGTGTTTCACACTTCCATATCAATCTGTAGGAAATGGTATAATAGGTTCTTTATAAAGTTATGTTAGGGAATAAATAATTGACCATATCCCCTAAATTATTATCAAAATCCTTTTAAAACTCCACATATAATAAAAATAAATATAAAAATATCATTTCCTTGATGCACGCATGTCTCGTGGATAAAATCAACATGAATCACCAGTTAAATAAATTTCTATTTATTTAAATAATATTCCATATACCCTTCCCACCAAACCTGATAAATTGTTATACATTTCCTCCCAGTTATTTACCGAAACTTGAAAAAAATATTATTCATTCAACGAACAAATAAATATAATATTCATGGTCTTATGAATAAATATTTATTCTAATATTCAACTTACATTAAATAGTGATTGAATATATGTTATCACTAAATCTTGAATATTTATTTTCCCTCAGTTTGGAGAATAATATATTTCCCAAAAAATAAATTCAAATAAAATTTAATTAATATCAATATAAACACTAGGTGTGTTAACCTCTTGGAAACCTATTTAGTGGAATTAGGTGGATTTTCATAAATTACAATATCAAAAACTAACAACATGTAAAGGAACCTAAGAGTAAGAAGTTAAGGCTGAAACATTGAAAACCATATATGAATGCACACTGTTTAATATAATCCCTTTATCGCAATATCTCATAAAGATGGTTTCATACTTGTGTCATCAAAATATATGATTGATACATGTTTCTTTGAATTCCCATAATGAACCCATCTATACACCATGTAAATGGAATTTACTTCAATTTTTTTTACTTTAATTAAAGAGTTGATATATCAACTTCTACATAATTAGAAGGTATAAATACTTCCTTGAGTAATTCATTAATAACATATCACTCGTGATGTACACAACATACCCAACTTATCCATGAACAAATGTCATATTAGTTTATGGAAATACATCTAAAATACATGAACCATGACATTCATTAATAATAATATTAAATTTTAATGACCATTACACATGTTTTTAGATTGGAATATATAGTGATATGTAATATAATGAATTCATACTAGTGGGTATGTCCTTATAATCTACAGTCATGGAGTAAGGAAAACATCATAAGATGATTTCCCATCTTCCTAAAATTATCCCATGCCTAAAAATCCATATCATATATGTCCCATCAGATGACATCATACTGCCATTTGAAATATTGTTTAAGAATATTGTCACAAAATTTCAAGGTTCTCATTATAGAAGGGAACTGCTATGATATTTTCAATGTGATAGATAAATTAAAACACTATCACATTAATGTTGTGTAAAAGAACAATAAATATTTCATAAGATATTTATTGATATTAAATTTTATAAATACACATGTAATATAAAGTAAAAAGTAATTGATACTAGAGAACCAAATCCCATAGACTCCCCCTTGGACTATAGGAAACTGCTAACAACTTATAATATTATAGTTTTCACATTATGTTTATGCTTTTAATGAGAAATGGATTCAATCAATGGGCATTCCACATTTTCATATATGGAGAATTTTCTTACATGGACATTACATATATTAGAAAAATACCTCAAGAGATGATACTTTTGTTGTATGTTCTTTTTCATCTCACGTGACCTTCTCTCATTTTTAGGATCCACCATTATAGTATTATCACACTATAGTGTGATAGGGTCTTTACTAATAAGTAACACTTATATATTTTGGATGAAATTTCCAATCCAAACCTATTGTTTATCTACATCAAAAATCTGTTATAGAATTTGTGAACATAACTTGTTTTGAGCTCTTCCAGGCCATAACAACATGATTAAGAGTGATAATATAAACCAATTGAGATTTTATATAATCTTGATCTATTTGGAAATTAGCATCCACACATACCTTGATGACTAGATCATAATCTCATCTATAAACTAAGAACATATTATTGGTATGTCTAAGTTACTTTATAATTGTCTTTCCTATCATAAAATAGGAGGATCCTAGGTCATCTTGGAATCTTCCTACAATGCTTGTCGTGTAAGAAACATCTAGCCTAGTACATATCATGACATGCATAACCAATCATATCATAGATTCATATGGGGTCCCTTTCATTCTCTATCTCTCTTAATGTTTCTACAGAAAAATTTTCGTAGAAAGAAAAATTCTGTGTGACATTGGAAATAATTTTTGGCCAAAACACATTTGGAGGATTATTTGGGTTGTATTTATTAAAAGGTCGAAGAAGTGTGCTCAAGTGATTTTTGGATGAATTTATGTATTCATGATAATATATCACTTCTTACAAATTATTGGGATATTTTGGAGAAGAGTTTTTTCTGGAAGACATATCCCACACCATAAATCATTCTCCATTCCATAGAATGTATTTTCTTTGAAATGTCTGCACCATAGTGCAATCAGCTATGCTATATAGGAGATGATGGAGGTTTAATTAAAATTTACTCCATGATATATAATAAATGGTTACTCTATAATATTGGTTTGGATGTTTAAAAAATATGTCAAATAACACTCAAGAATAGTTCTTAAAAAGCCTCAAAGCAAGATGGTGGTCAATCCCATGCACCACATAGCTGATTGGGCCGAAAAGGGGAATGTGCATGTGAGAACCTATGTGTGTAGGCATAGGTTCATGGTATGGATACCAAAAAACATGTAAGGTCATGGGGTGTGGTTATTATCCTCTCATGTGTGTGATAACACTGGAATCTATAAATGAGCATTGATTCTAGTCATTCTCAAATGAGCTATTGAGAGATATCCACACTTATATAGCACTGGATTTATAAAGTAATGTTTGCTGTGGGACTTAGAGTTTTCTTACCAGGAAATGGTAAATTGAACCATGATGTATGAATCCTTAATTATTTTTGATAAATTTTGGTGTCACAAAAAATTTCAAGGTGTTCTCACAATGGACAGATGGTTATGCCATAATCCTTTACGAAAGATAGACTTCCATGTAATAGTTGTTAATTTCATCTTGGAGGGTCTATATTTAATAAAATCAAGGACCTTGGGGATCTATAATTTCTCAAAGAATATATTAGAAGTGTCTGCACTATAACAAGATTGGTGAATCAAGGATTTAAGAGAAGATCATGTAGGAGAATATATAGTAATGGGAGAGTTAATGCATGAGTTTTGTGGATCTATCCAACAACAGGTTCCCGAGCTGTATAGTGATAGACTACACCATAATGAAGGTGAAAATGACATAGTATATGAAAAAAGGTAATTTCATTTCATATAAAATCATACCATTCCATATCCAAGAAATTTTAGTCTGCTGGACGTTTCATCCAAAAATTGAAATAGATAGTTATTTCATGAATCTCTAGGTGTATAATTCAGATTTAAGGACCCATGTTGGTCCTATTAATAATATTAGACACTTGGAATAATCCTCAAAATAAAATATTCAATCTCAACCATTGAATTTAAATGAAAATATTGGAGAGTCTCTAAAAACATGGAGAGAGTTGAAGGAGAAAAAAAATACTTTTGCTGGAGGAGGAAATGTAAGAAAGAGGGAGGAATTTACAGTTGTATCATATAATGGGAGAATAATTATAGTGTTCATAAGATACAATATGAGTTAGGAGTATTATAAAAATACTAATCTTTTGAATAAGAACAAGGAGGTTCAAAGAGAATAGTGAGTTTATCTCTTTTTTGAGAGGTAGCGAGCTATCTCATCTAGTTTGAAAAGTGAGTTCCAAGGTTCTGTGAGACCGATCGATTATGTAAACCAAATGAAGTAATGTGATATATATTTTTGGACTATCAACTCATCATTGATCACATTATCCTTAGTGTTTCTTAGTTAGGGTGAACTAAGTAAATTTATTTGTACACTATTTATTGCTTTCATGTCTTTTCAAGAGAAATTAAGAGGGAGAAAAGGAGTGTTCCTCACATTGAGAGAACAAGTTCATAATAAAGGAATTCAAGGGTTAAAATTTTTGATACCTGGATTTTTCCACCACTTAGGGTAATTGTCTTGAGAGGATACCAACAAGTGGTATCATAGGGGGGTTTTTAGGTTGACTTCTTTATCTCATAGTTCAAGGAAAAAGTAATAGTTGGGAATCAGAAATTCATTAGAATCTTCAAAGGTAAAGAATTTCAGGTTATGGAAGAACACGATGAAACAGTAATTCATATCATTGGGTATGAAAGTGTATATGTAATTAATTTCTATAATTTCAATGAACATGGAAATTGTATCATTATCAGAAATAGATTACAAAGAACTAGATTCAGATGAAAAGGTGATAAATGAATTAGGTGGAGCCTTGGAAAACCCTATCTACACCAAGTTAGTGTCCTTAAAACTAATCATTACTTGTGGGAAAAAGACTTTAAAAATTATTATGGTGATTCAAAAGTACGTGATGTAAAGCTAAAATATCTGTGAAATAAATATGAATACCTATGAATGAGTCTGACCTAATTCATTTTTTGATCATCTCAATTCTCTCATTAGAGTATGAAAGGCCATGGAGGTGATATTAATGATACTAATATCAAAAAATGAATATTGATTAGACTTCCTCCAAATTTTAATATTAAAGTTCCTATACTTTAAGACAAGTATATAAAATATGTTTCCCTGGAAACCCTCAATGAAAGAGTTGTTTCATATGAATGAAAAATTATGACAATGAGTCTAGAGGAATGTAAAACTCTCAAAAAGTTTTTTTAAGGAAATAAAGAATCTTTATAATAAAGTATATCCTAATAAATATGAGGTCAATGGTGCAGAATATTTTCATTCCACTAACCTTAAGAGAGGAAAAACATTCAATGGAAAACTTCCAATTTCATGCCTCTAATGTGTAAACGCTGGTGGTCTCACTACTAAAAGTTTTATAAATCTTGAATATAAAAGTGATAAGGAATCTAGGAAGAAGACTTTTAACGATGATAAAAGTAGGATGAAACCAGAGTGAAAACTATTCATGAGGAAATTATGTTATCTCATGAATAGGGAAGTTCATATGAGTCTAAAGTGTAAAATTTTGAGGATTTTAGGGACCACGATGAAGACACGTTGGTTAATGTTATCGAAAGACACAAAACTGCAGGCAATGATTATGAAAATGATGATGTTATGGGGAGTGTATATATGAGAGTTAATATTGAGGCATCCATTGAAGAAAATGATAGGTTTAGGGCTAAAACCAAGAAGTAAAATTTAGTTTTTCATGACTCGATGTTTTATATGAAAAATAGGAGGAAGAGAAATCATAATTGAAAGAAGATATTTAAAAATTGAAATATTAAATTTCTTATAACTCAGGAAAGAAAGTGGAGCTCAAGATAAAAGTATAGGAACATTCTTGAATCATAAAAGGATTGACCAATACAATGAATGAAAATTCTAGGAGGACTGAAGAACTTGAAAAATAAGTCATGGTCTCTGGGCATAATTGTGAGGAAAAGAAATGACTCATTACACCTGATATGATATCAGGTTTCTCAAAGAAATTGATCTTACTTGAGGATAAAAAGGTATCAGGAGTAACCAATGAAGAGTGTATTCCCATTCAAAAGGTTTAGTTCTTCAAAAATAAAAGTAAATCTATAATAGATTATACTATAATAGATAAGATAGTTATGACTTATATCAATCTACAAGAATCTACTAAATAGGGGAAAGTTAATTTTGGACAATCCCAAAATCCTACTTTAAAAGAATTAGAAAATGTGATAATGGAACAAAGTATTAGGTATTATTATTTTTGAAAAATTGGGGCATGTCCAATATGTTTTCTCTATTGAAAAAAATATTTTTCAGATATAAAAAACACCAAAATAGAAAAGAAGATCTCTGTTATATTCTTATGATTTTAAGGATTATTTTCTTGGGTGTGAAGGCTATAGACACAATGTGGCTTATTTTGTCTCAAGGGTACAATGAGAATGAACCATGAGACCTAGAAGGGGGGAAATTAGTTGCTAAGAACCTCATCCAACACATTGAGAACTGAAAATAGATCCTCAGTTTTGAAATATGGATGAGAAATTGCTAAACCAAAAGAGTCATAGTGTTATGAATCATTAAAATATGTTCCTTAGTGGATATAAAAGAATAATGTATGGTTTGAAAAGAAATATTTTATTAATTTTTATTTAATAAAAATAGACATGTCTATCTTATAGGTTCTAGATAGTAGGTGTACCTCACACATAACCTAATATAAAGATCTTATTGCTGGAATAAAATATGAAAAAAGGTAAGGTAGTTTGGATTGTAAATGATAAATAACTTAAAATAATTGGCACTAGGGAGTCCAAATTTAGGGGAAATGATATTTAGAATATATATATGTTCTGTTGGTAGAAGGACATAGCCACAAATTATTGAGTGTGATTCAGCTGTTTGACACAAGACATGCTATCAAATTTGGAATGAAGGGTGCATTGTTAAAGAAAATAACGGCTCACTTTTTCTTCAAGGATGATGAAACAAAAGGAATACATATTTTATTGGTAAATAAAATTGGTGAATGGTTCCAAAATATAATAAAAAAATATGGAATAATCGTCTTGGGAACTTAATTAAATGTTATTTATAAAATATGGTAAATAATGATGGAGAATGTGAATTTCCCAAGATCACATGTGACAATAAAAATATTTTGGAATCTTACCTAAAGGGTAAAATAATCTGGAAGATATATAATATGAATATAATAAATTAATTTAGAGTTCTATAACTTTTACATGTGGATGTTTTCAAACCAATTTATCCTAAATAGTCTGATAGAAAAAGGTACTATGTTTTGTTTATTGATGATTTCAGAAATATGGCTTAGTTGATGGTGATTAATCAAAAGGTGGAAGTATAAAATTCTATCACTTAATAATGGATAAAATATAAAAGGATGATTAGGGTGAAATTTTAAAATCTTTTCACCAAAAATGGTAAAAAATAAAAAATACCCTAGTGAAGAGTTATATAGAGAAACATGGGATTCAACTTCAAGTTTTAGTCGTGAGAACTCCTAAAAAATGTTGTTGAAAGAAGAAATCATATCATTTAAAGAATTGGACAAATTTTTCAAATTAAAAGATCCCTAATGATGAAATATTGGAAGGAAACATTCATAATATTAGTGTACATATCCAACTGTGCATTTCTTTATGTGAATAAAGACAAGAAACCATATGAAATATGGTTTGGAGAGAATCCCACATGGAAATACTTTTGAGTATTTGGATTTATGTTTTTTATACTAAAAAAGGAAAATAATAGAAATTTTAAAGTATATGTATATGAATGGATATTCTATAGATATTCATCCAAGAGTAAGAAAATCGATGCTACAACAAATAGATGAAAAAAATGATTGAATGTTCTAATATGACTATGAATCAAAACTAGTTGATTTCTAATTCGTGATAAAAGATTTCAAATTCTAGTGAGTATAATTTTCACAAAATTAGTGAAGGGTGTGAATTAGACAATAATGACAATGTTTTTAGATTATGTGGAGTTCATAGGGATAAAAAAACTCATATAGTAACCTCGATGATGAGGAAAATACAATAGAAATAGATGGTATAAGTAAACAGTCCAGAAGACCCAAAATAACTGATAGAAACAAAGAGGGTGATCAGATTTACTATATTCAAACTCAACATAATGAATCTCATTATAAAACTTCACAGTCATCTCAAGTGGACCCCAAAAGTTTTGATGATTATGGTCTTAATACAGGTTGGGTCAAATCCATAAATGATGAGCTTGAATGGATGGAGGTAAATCAGGCTTGGGAAATCATTTAAAGGCCATAGAAAAAAATGTGATCATAACAAAGTGGGTTTTTTTGAAATAAATTTATCCTAGATAATAATATGACATAGAATAGGAAACATCTCATGTGTAAGGGATATTCCTAAATTGATGGGATTGACAGCAATGAAATATTTTTATCAGTGGCCTAGACTGAAACCATTTGATTATTTCTATAAATGGATGTTCAAATGGGTTGTAACGTTTATAAAATGGAAGAAAAATAAATATTATTAACTATAGTCCTTTAAGAGGAATTATACATTGATAATCTAGATGGGTTTCTCATTTATGATGATAAGAGAAAGGTTTTTTGAATGAGAGAAGATTTATATGGAATGAAACAAGCACAATAGGATTGGTATTCAATGTTGGATAAGCACCTAAGGAATCTTGGTTATCTTTGAGGAATGGTTTATTACATCCTCTATATCAAAGATTAAGGAAAGTAGATGGTCGTGCTTTTTTATGCTAACGATATCTTCTTTAGAGGATCAAATTACATCAAATTCAAACTGTATTCGGATTTGATGAGGTGTGAATTTGAAATGTCTTTAATTGGTGAATTTTCATTCCTCCTTGGGTTGTAGGTGATTCAAAATAGAGATGGTACATTTATCTCCAAAACCAAATATTATATGTATGTGTTGAAACAATTTCAAATTGAATATTACAAGCAAATGGATACTCCAGAAGAGACCCAAATGAAACTATCTAAAGTTAATGAAACTGAGAAATGGGATGTGACACTCTATAATAAAATTATTAGTAAAATACTATACTTGATATTCAGTTTTCCATAAATTGTGCTTTCCATATATCAAGAAGAAATATATTAGTATTTTCCAAAGGAAATTCAAATAAAATCTATGACACAGATACTTTGATATATCAATCAAATAATAGACTATGGGTTGTATTATTATAAAAATTCACAACATAAATAATTATGATACATGTATTATTATTGGTCTAATTTGGTGTATGAATGAAAATATACATCAATACATGTGTTATACATTGGAATATATTATCTCTTAGAAAATTTAGAAGTCACACTACATTTCCTTAAGTACTATAGATGAAGAATATTTGGTGAAAAATCAATCTTGTACTCAATTGATCTGAATGTATAAAAAACATAAAGGAATTTGTATTGATGTAAAATATTCAATTATAATTATGTGAAAACTCTAGTTCTATAAATATTAGTAAAAATCTTCTTTAACACATTTGGTTGATGAATGTTTAAATAAAGTAAAATTTCTTAAAGGTAAAGTTGGAGAAAATTTTGTTATGATTAATATATATCAATAAGAGATCAAGTTGTGAATATTATGAAAAAATATTTCACAAAATATGATTTGAAACTTCATCAATTGGATATTATATTCCAAAAAACTTCATATCTTTAGATGAACACTGATATGGGACCCCAACCCTTCCATATGAATTTCTTCAAAGGCAAGGTATATTTCATTCCCTCATATCATGTTAAGTCTTTCTAACTCCCCTCTATATATATCTAAGTAAGTCATCTATGGGTCTATTAGTAAAGTGAGAAAATATATGTTTGACATACAGGGAGAATAATTACTTAGGGGGGGGAGTGATTTTCTTCAAAATCTAGGGGTTGAAGGAATGTGATGGTGGTGTGATTCTTTAAAATCAATGAAGTGTTATCATATGAATATTCTTTTATTTACTCTTGTTTATCACATCGAGAATATTCCCTAGTGATCTTAAAGTCTATGATTGATCAATAATTGGTGAAATATTTAATGGAAAAAAGATATTAAAATTTTTCTATGTGTTATATTAAAGGAAATAAGTGAAGTGTTTTTGTGTTTGAAATTTTAAAAAAACATAAAGGAGGATATTGTTGGCCAAAACCCCTTTGGAGGTTTGTATGAGTTTTTATTGTTGGAAAGTTTAATAAGTGTGTTAAAGTGGTGCTTAGAATATTTTTGTGGATTCATGATAATCCATACTCACTTAGGAATTCTTGGAATCTATTGAAGAAGAGTTATATTTGGAATATATACTTCATTCCCTAGATCCTTCTTCATTCCATAGAATGTGTAATCTTTGAGAAGTCTGCACCATAGTGTAGCTAGATACATTATAGAGGAGATTAAATAAGGTTAATTTAAGTGTTTTATACACCATATAATCAACATTTATTCTAGAATGTTGATTGGAAGGTTCAAAAAATATGGTCATGCCCACTCAAGGGAAGAACCAGAGCAACCTACAGACAAGCTAGTGGTCAAGACCAGGTGCGACATGGTATAGTGGGATGGAAAGGAGTATTTCCATTTAATCACCCATGAATACAGGAATAGGTTCATGTGAAGGAGACCAAGGTATAGGAAAAGTAGTGAGAGGTGGTTTTAGCCTCTCATGTACACTCGAAATGGGAATATATAGGCAGGCACTGGTATGTGTCATGCTCGAATGAGCTTCTAAGAGAAATCCAAAATTATAGAGTGCTATATTTACAAGGGAATGTAAAATGTGGAACTCATAGTTGTGTAACCACACAACAATCAGTTGAACCATGATGTGGGAACCCTTTAGGATTTTTGATAAGTTTTGATACCATTCGAAAATTCATGGTGTCCACATTATGGAAAGATGTCTATGCCACATTCCTTTATGTAAGATTAAACATCCACATCATAACTTCACCTTGTATTTTAGAGGGTCCATATTTTGTAGAATGAAGGAATAGAGGGATATTTAATTCCTCATGATTCCACACTATATTAGAAGTGTCTATGCAATAGAATTTTTAGTTAATCAAGGAGTTAAAAGAAGATCATTCAGGGGAATGTGAAGTAATGCGAGAGTTAATGCCTGAGTCTTATAGATCTAGTCAACTATAGGTGCTCATGACATAGTGTGATAGACTAAACCATAGTGAACTCAACCTCCCTATAGTATATTCAAAAATGGTAATTCCACTCCATAGAACATTAGGCCATGCTGTAGTGAGGTAGTTTCAGTTCTCTTGCAGTTTCATCCAAAAACTAAAAATGGAGTTATTTCTTGGATGTCCAAGTATGTAATTATTATTTAATATAACATAATTTCTCATTAATCATATGATACACTTGAAAAAATCCTTGAAACTATAGATTCAATCATAACCATTGGATATAAGTGGAAATTTTGGACATTCTCCAAAAGGTGGAGAGACTTGATAGAGAAAAAATAATTTTGCTGGAGAAGGTAGAGAAAGGAAGAATGAGGATTTTCTAAGGGTATAATATCATAGTAACATAATCAAAGGACGAAGAAGAGACAAACCATGTTATGTGTATTATCTTAATTTTAATCCAGTGAAGAAGATTAAGGATGTGACAAAGGTAATAATAAGTTCATCTATTTTTCAAGAGGAAATGATATTTTTATCTTTTTGGAATAGTGGGTTTGGTGGGTTAGTGGGACCACTCTATTGTGTAAACCAAACTAATTAAGTTTCTCTATTTTTTATTGTATCAACATATTCACGTGGTTAGGGTGAACCAAGTAAAATTTTTTATGTTCCATTCATTATTTTCATCACTTTTCAAGAGAAAGTGGGGAGGCAAAAAAGGGAATAATGAGTTCATCACTTTCTTTGAGAGGTTGTGAAATTTCTCTTCTTGTATGAATGGAGATTTAGGAGGTTTAGTGAGACTTCTCCATTTTTTAAACCAAATGAATTAGTACTCTCTATTATTTTGGTGCATCGACACCTCATCAATCATATAATACTTAGACTAACGCGATTAGGTAGAACCAATAAAAATTCTCTATGTTCCATTTATTAAATTCACCACTTTTTAGTATAAAGTAATTGATAGAAAAATTTTGTTCTTCATATCGAGAGAACAATATCATAATTAAGGGATTCAAGGGTTAAAACATGTACTGCCTTGATTCACCCCCAGGGTAATTCCCTTGATATGATACTCACGATAATATTATATTGAATTATTCTATAATCAATCTATTCAATATCATGCCAATATATATACCTTAACAAAGTCCAGGAATCCTCTTGGATCTATCATGATGAATCTTGATCCCAATAATATATTCTACTTAAATTAATTATTTCAAGGAGAAGAATGTGTTTAATCACATATTAATGGACTGTAATAATGGTATATCATTTTTAATAAGCAACATGTCACCAATATATACTATGAGGAAAATGATTGCACTCGTACTGAACTATTCTCATACAAAAGAATATTATTTTCTATTTATGAAACAAAATTAGATTATAGCAGCATAAAAAATTTCATACTTAGGATTCTTTATTAGTCTATAAATGTATCTTTAAAATTTGAAAATCTTATTAGAATCCTTTGGAGTTGTAGGTTATGGGCACACTGGAACCCTCATCTAATGATATAACCAACTCACCTTTTAGTATTAATTTTCTTGTTACCATTGTTTCACATGATCAAAATATCATGTTCAATGAAAATAGTAAATTACTTGACAAGATTAAAATGTCATAACCAGAAGAGAAAGATCATCATATATAATTTATAATTAATTTATGAGAAGATATAGAATTACCTCAACTTGTAATTAAATTTTATTTGATTATCTATTTAACTATATCTCATTATACCATCATTTTTCTATAGGATCCAAGTATATAATACCTCTATAGGTGATCCAAAAATGTACCACAATCTCATAAGGTCATCATATAATCGTCAGGTGCTATCACGACCAATCTTGATCGTTTGGATTGTTCATAATTGATCGCAACTGTATTCTTCTCAAAGTGTTAATGACTCTTGATGTTTTCCTAATGTCTTGAAAGAGGAGGAAGACATATCTCATTATAGATCTCTAAATATATATCTATCTATTGTAGACATAAAATGTTAGTCATGGAAATTGATATAATTATATATTTATTATTGCATGCTTAAGGTTGGAAAATCGCACATAAGACCCTTACCACCTTTAATATTTTTAGTTGAACCCATGTCCTTTAATAATAATATTATTATCAGTAACCAATAAACTAGTGAAATGTATTACAAATATAAATAAATATCACTTATATCATTTCAAATCAGTCCATTAATCTCGGACCACTTTCCCTCATCGATATTTACTGATCCTTGAATAATGATTATTTAATAAAGAATTGTCACAACATTATTCAATGATAAATATAATCAATATTATATTTTTAAGACTTGAAATATTTATTTTTATTAATTAATACACTCATTTTTTCGAATATATTTTGATTAAATTATGGTGACAAAATAAACCAAATAAATATTTTTTTATTATAAATTTTTAAATTAATTACTTGAATATAAATGAGATTGTGGACACCCTTAGTGTGTGACCCTCTAGGTCTCTTTCTCGGTAGTATTTTCCATAACCACCTAAAATTCAAGGTTAGTGTCTAGAAACATTCCATTGATCCCATATACAAATAATTTAATGTCTCAAAGATATTCAAACTCCCATGAACACTTACCATGTAATATAATCCATTTGCCTTGATATATCTAATCAATAAGGTTTAATGCTAGTTCCATCAACCAATATGCTCGATTCCTCTTTCTTTGACTTTTTTTTGGAAATGAACTCTCCCACAGAACACTATGGCGATGGATTATGAAGGAAATTCCATTATTATCAAAGGGCTTGAGATATCAACTTACATTAAGGAAAAAAGTGATAAATCCTTTATCACATTATCCATTAATGAAAAATCACTAGAGACACACCCATTGTATCCTACCTCACCATGAGAATATGTCGTCATAGTTTTCATCAATGTATCAAAGTGAATGGGTCATTGTTGACACTCCTTTTCGTCATATAGTCTAAACAAATGCAAAGGGAAATTCCTTAGCATAAAGTGATTCGTCCTTTGACAAAAACATCAAAAATTGACAAAGGCATGAACAAGGATTCAAATTCATTTGGGCCATGCAATTTCCCTCATAGTTGCGAAAGTACACTTACACACCACCTAATGGTCACACAGATGACTTGCGTACCCTCCTTGAATTTCGTCCAGGGTCTTCTCCAGCATATAAATACCCCTATGGGCCCCCCATTTAAAGGATGAAAAATTCCAGAACCTCATATTTAAGCTCCCGGTGCCCTAGTCTCTTCTCAAAGCTTCCAAACACTTCTAAGGTAATTTCTTACCAAGAACAGAATATCTAAAGAGGGGGAGGAAGGCCTAAATGTTGAAACTCATCAACATTTGCGCACATGAGTGGCCAACCCTTAAGGGAAATGGATATACTTGTGTGCCGCATTGCTCCTTCACCAGAACTTGTGCGACACCCTTCTAGAATCCCCTAGGTATAGTACTAAGGGCTTGAGCCAAGTCTCACCCAAGTATTCCCCAAGGGTCAAAAGTTGCACAAGTATCTATGTGTCGCGCAGGTATACCTGCGCTGCCAGGACTTGCGCGCCCACCAGGACTTGCATGCCCGTTTCTTTTTTGGGTACCCCTCCTGCTTATTCCACCTATCCTATACCTATCCACCTATCCTCTTCAAGATTAAGCCCTCATAACTCTATTCAAATCCATTTATGGCATGATTTCCTTATTGGCTTCCTTATCTGAAAGGAATTCTGTGGAACATCTCTCAAAACCTAGTGATTTACATATCTCTATGTCACCAAGGTTAGAGATTTCATTCATTTTAACCTCATACTTTAAGATAAGGGAATCCTAAACTTGGGCCTCCTTTTCAAGATTAAGCCCCAGTGTAAGTTCTCATTAATCTGGGCATCCTCCTTAAGAGTAAGCCCCAAATTCCCTAACCTGGGCCTCCTTTTCAAGAGTAATCCCCAGTCCAAGTCCCTTAACCTGGGCCTCCGCTTCAAGAGTAAGCCCCAGTTTTCAAATCCCTTTAATCTGGGCATCCTCCTCAGGAGTAAGCCCCAGTCTCAAAGTTCCCAAAATCTGGGAATCATCTTCAAGAGTAATCCAAACCATAATCCCTTTAACCTGGGATTCCTTTTCAGGAATAAGCCCCTGTTTGAAATCTACAAATGTGGGCATCCTATTTATGAGTAATCCCCAAGTCCCTTAATTCTAAAATTCCCTTAACCTGGGCCTCCTCTTCAGGATTAAGCCCCAGTTTTCAAATCCATTTAACCTGGGCCTCCTCCTTAGGAGTACGCCCCGGTCTTAATTTCTCTTAACCAGTCGTAATCTACTTTTTGATCTGGGAATCTTTCTCAGGAGTAAAACTCAATCATAATTCCCCTCCTAATTTGGGAATCTTCCTTAGGAGTAAGCCCCAAGTTAGAGAATCCAAATCTCCAGAAAGTACATATACCTTTATGGACCCTGTTCTTGGATTTCTTCCCTGAAGTAAATATTAACCTTCATCTATTTGGGCAGTCAGATACACATAAGCCCCACATCATTTTCTATGATTGCATCTTTCATGACACAATTGTATGGTTTTACCAATAACTCTTGTTTCTCATACCGAGCATGAATCACGTGAGCTTAGAGTGTAAAAGTAATTATGACATCTTTCATTGAGCCACCAATCATACATAAAAATCATACTCCCTTTCTCGAACTACGTGGGTTCTGATTATTTTTTTTAAATAAAGGATATATAGGTAGCCCATATGCGGGTACGATCCCAACTCTAAAATAATCTATGTCCTTCTGAATGACAATAAATATCAAGTGCCCCACTGAGTGGCTTAAAAACTAGTATGGTCATCATAATGACCAAGAGACTTTTATATAATGTATTAAAGGATACCATTGACTAAGAATCTCTAACAACTACAAATGATTCTCAATCGATGAAGAACCTAAAATACATATAAAAGACTCTCTAAATTTCCTACATATCAATCATTGATTTTCAGATCTAAAGGAAATATCATTTTATACTTGGTAATTTAATAAGGATTCACGAACATAACTTAAATCTATAAAGACAGTCCCAGAGCAGACAATAATCCCCCTCAAAAAAGCTGTGATGAGTCTGACCTCCCATCCTCTAGACCAATAAAAATTCCTAAGCCTCATCGGTCCATAACTAACGAGCGACTACCTTTGGAAAGTTGGTCCAAATTAATATGGAATCATTGGATGTTTTCGATTCTATGAACAAACCCGTTAGAAACTGATTGGAATGTTTGAACCGTAAATCAATGAGGTCATCCCAAATTCTAGAGGAAAAAAAATGGTGAACCCGACGTGAATACTTAACCATGTTAAAGTGATGTTTTACCTATTTGTTAGGCCCCTATTTAAACTCAATAAGATGGACACCAAGACAATCAAAAACATGTGTGCTCATCCAAAAGATGTAGTGGCTGGACTTATCTTGATTAAATATGTTATATCAAACAGGCACTCTTTTCCAAGATCTTCTGCAGTGGCTTCTCTTAAGTTCACACCCGTGAATACTTCTATTGTGAATACTTCTACTGGGAAGGCCTCTGCTGCTACTCCTGCTGGATCATCGTTATCTCTAAGGACGATATCACCTACTCAACGTCTTCAACATTGGGTATCAAATGCACTGGTTAAGGAGTACTGTCAAAATGGTACTATTCTAACACTGGAGGCCGCTCGACAGGCCCTCCAAGTCAATAATTTACCCTGGTCATCCGGACAGCGACGACTAGTGATCAAGAAGTAGGTGGTGCCAACCACCATTTTCAACTGTTTTGGGTCGTTATCCGAGGAATTCAATCACCAGTCCCTCCCATATTCTGTGGAGTTGAATGAGCAGGCCCCTCAGGGCCTTAATTTAAGGAGACAAGAGTCCTTCCCGAGGGCTCCCATCAACAATTTCCGCTAGAATCGTGCGACAGTGCGCCCTCAATATGATGAGGGTATCATATCCAGGCGTTCGGCTCAGGTTCCTCAAACCCGAGTAGGCAAGACGAATCACTAGAGGTAAAATCCGGTCATCAATGAGCAGGTTCTCATCTCTACCATCTCCGGAGAAGTCCACCAACCTAACTTGGTGGCAATCAATGAGCGGGCACATACACCCGTCGATTTTAATTCCGCTGTCCAGCAGACTCATCTGGCAGCAGCACGTCAATCCCGCCAGGCAATTTTGATGGAGTATTATAGACAGGAACATACACATGTTTATAAATCATCATCTAGTCAGCAGGCTCGTTTGACTACATATGATGGATCCCGCCAACCCAATGTGTTAGAAACTAGTAAACATGCACATTCACCTTCTTACACTCATCAATCCTGCCAGCAGGCTCGTCTGTCAGTATTGAAGGAATCTCGTCAACCACGTTCGGCGGAGTGCAATCAGCAAGCACACACACCTGCTAGTATTGATCAAGCCTACCAATAGTCTCGTTTGGTAGCATTCAGAGAAGTCATTCGGAAAGCTCCAGCGACAAAGAGGAGACAGACTCAACTCTCTGCCCCCACACTTGAGTACTGTCAGGATTCACTGACAGGAAAAGGAGGACAGGAGCATGAACATACACCTACTCCAAGCATGAAATGGACATACATCCCAGTTCTGACAGCTGAAGTCACCAAGCACATTCTGTCAATGGTGAAAGAGCAAAAGAAAATCCCTGCTCACATCCTGGATGCCTGCCAGGATATTATAAAAACTTCAAGGATATCTCAGGGTAAGACACATAAGTCTATCCCTACCAGTATAGTGACACATCAATAATTCACTCCAAAACAGACAGACACATCTGTTCCATTCCAAGAGGGTTGTGGGGCGTACTCCCCCATATCATACAGACAACCAAATCAGGCACATACACCAGGTTTGATAGGAGATAATCAGCCTAACCTGATTACTTCTCCTGAGCAGGAACACACACCTACCAAATTGAGTAAGAAGGCATCTAAGAAGAAGACCCACCCATCACTGTCAAGAAATTAAGGGTCCATCTATGATAAGGCCTTACTAGATGCTGGAGATCTTAAAGCTCTCAGACAATTATCTGTGGGAATTAAAGATTCTACTCTCTCAGTTCCCAATAGTGGGAGCATTAATTCTGAAGGTCTTCATCAGACACTTACTCATGAAGGCTTGCCTCATGACAGTTCGATCGATCTCGAAGTTTCATCTTCAGATGAGAGATACAATAACCCTCTATGTGGCCAGAAGATCAAAGAGAAATAGGTCTCAACTTTTTCTGTAAACCATCGTGGTTTTCGTCCCCATGATGATGAATTTAGTTGCAAAAGTCCTCTTTGCAGTAGTAATTCACATTGCCAGGAAAATTCTTCAGAAGAAAATGCAGTGATGAGAAATCCCTCTTATCTTGAGGCACATGAAAAAGTGAATCCAGTCATGTCTGATGCTTTACCATTAGCAAGTGAAATACTTTCTCAATAAGAAGATAGCCCAGGGTTTCGTTAATTCTCCGAACCACCCCTGGGTCATTAATCTTCTAGTTTGATCATTGGATTATCTACCAGTCTTGTTGAATCCGATGAAGCAACAAGAAAGCACCAGCTCTGGTCTGATCAGGTAGAAGAATCTTCATTGAATGATAAAGAGGAAATGATGAACATGCGAAAATGACTAGTGAAAGGTGAAGTGCCAGTCATGTTTTGGCCTCTGGCTTACTCTCAGTATGACATTCCAGAGATGTTGATGGAAGATGGAATTCAGGATATTCATCTCAACATATGGAAAAATATTTGTCATTTTAAAAATAAAGTATTATCTTATGATGAATATGAAAATCATGTTAAGATAATAGAAGGGTTACAATGCCAAATTGACTTGGCATCTCTATCAGTTTATCGATATATGAAGGCTGAAAAGAAACAGAGATACCTTCAGCGTTCATGCCTTGGCACACTAAGATGATTGTGACAGTTAATTTCCAATTCCCCATCTGGTATTCATGTTAGAGGATCGGGTATTCATGGAGCACTACATTTCACTGTACTCTCCAATCAACAAATCCCACCAAAGGTAGTTTCATGCAATGTTATCTCCCATAATTGGCCACATCTGGATGGTTTTGTGAGAAATCAAAGGCTTTCCCAAAAACATGCCTCAACTAGTTCTTCTCAAAGTCAAGAATATAGAGAACAAGTTGTTTAATTACTCTTGTATCAAGAAAACAAGAATATTGAACAGGTCTCTCGTTTGGAGAAAGCACATCATCAAGTGACAGAAGTGTCTGAAATCATCCAACGGTCTTTTGAGCCAGTTGATAAAAGTAGATGTCGATTGATGCATCCAGCTAATTTCCGGACTGAGGTCCACAAGATCAAGATAGATTTTAAGAAGGTATCATATATAGCATGTCAAGAGCCACCCCAGATTTCCAGACTGGGAACTCTTTTAACCCAACCCTCAAAATCAAAAAATAGGATTCGAGGAGTTGAGCGAGAACAACAGGAACAGCCCCAGTCCACCAAACTGGGGACTTTTTCAAATCCTCAATCCCTCCCTTAGAGAAATTTGGTCTTCTCTCGATTAGGGAAGAAGCCCCAAGAGTAATGAAGAGCCAAATTATCAAGAGATTCTCTCCAAATTATGGTTTGCCAAGAAGTTCCTGAGGGATCAAATCAATAGAAGGCAATGTCTCGTCAGGGGCATGGCCGAAGAAAATATCGTAGAAATGCTGATAGAAGGTATGAAATGAATTATAAATAAATTAATGTCATAAATTCCATTGTTGCTGATCCACCAGATGAGGTTCACTCAGAGGGATTAGATGAAGTGGTTCCTACCCAAGAAGTTGTACACACAGACACAAATGAAGAAGGTGTGCGTACACGAAATCAAAGGCTTACCCATAATTTGGGTGTTCCATGAGGTAATCCACTTCCCCCTCTCCAAAAGGGATCAAACAAGGGGAAAGGAAAGAATCAGGTTTCATACCCTTCCTTTGGAGAAGGCCAATCGCTCTCATTAGAGAAAATATTTGCACAACAAGAGGAAGAAATGAAGGAATTGAGGAGGATGAATGCAGAACTACATCAGGGTAGTCTTCCTTCTAAATGAACTGGAGCCAGTCAGCTAAGGGAATTTGTTGCGGCTACTGAGAAGGATCAAGAGTATCCTCCTCTATCAGCACACCCTCACAGGTCTAATCCTACGGGTCATGTGCAATAACAATCGGCAGTGCTTCCATCAGTTGTAGTACCATCTGCCATACCTGTCCAAGCTCCAGTCATTGCACCTGTTCAGGTCCAAGCTCAACCGGATGTTTCTCAAAAGTTAATAACTACTATTGAGCCATTAACATCTCGGTTGGAGGCTATGAAGGGAAAGCATGCTCAAATTCAACCAGAAAAGAGAGCTTACCCTAAATGGGTTGATGATATTCCTCCCCCATCAAATTTTGCATGTACCACATTCCCAATCTTTAATGGTTCGGGAGAACCAGACCAACACTTAACACATTTTGTTTCACATTGTGATCCCATGATGGGAACTCCTCAACAATAGGAGGCAGTTAAGCTCATGTGTTTTGTATAATCATTATAAGGACCTGCCTTTGTTTGGTACATAAGCTTGCAATCCCGGTCAGTTACCGGATGGGAGGATCTTCACCAAAAATTCCTTCTTCAATTCAGCTCAACATTGCCAAAGACAATTGTTTTTGATCTTACAAATTGTAAGAAAAGGGATAATGAAAGGGTCTCATATTTCATTGCTCGCTAGAAGGGATTAACATATTCCCTAATCATAGCACTCCCTCAAGAGGAATTGTTGCCAACATGTGTGGAAATATTACATGATGAGTTGCGCACACCACTGATCCCTATGAAATACATAGTAGGGTTTTGAGACCTTACTTCAATTGCTCAACAGATTGAAGATTCTCTTATAAAGACTAAGTAAAAAACTCGTGTAATTCCATCAGCTCTAGGAATGAGAATGGGTAGAGCATATACTGCCATAGTCATTCTTAATCAAGCACCTGTACCTGCTTCTACTTCAAAACCTTCATCTTCCTGAAGGGCTCCACCGCCTGAGCGTCAGCAACATAGGCTGTTTCATCAAGATGATCAAAGAGATCAAAGACAAAAACAGTTTGATGAGTTGAAGAGTAATGTTTATTCTTTCCGAAATGAACAAGTTCCTGGTTACTTTATTTCGGCCCCAGAGAATAATTTGGTTCAGCTGTCGAGGCCCACGAGGCCAAACAAGGAAGGAGATGAAGACCATCCCAATTATTGCCCATTTTATCAGATGTTAGGGCATCCCATCCAGGAGTGTTTTGTCTTCAAGGACTTTCTACAAAAAATGGTTGACTCGGGACAAGTCAAACTGAAAGTTTCTTCAGCTCAGGTAGCATGTATTACTACTACAGATCCAGAGGAAGAAGGCGAGTGGCATGAAGTCAAGAACAAAAATGCACAAAAATATGATGATTGGATGGTCAGAAAGACGATCAACCGAAATCATGCTATTTTGTGAACACAATTAAAGAAACCAATCATGTATTCTGCCATGAACGCCGCAGAAAAACCCTCTTCATCAGAGGGAAAATCCTCAAAGAAACGGCATGATTCAAAGAAAGAAGAATAATCAGAAGAAGATGAGTATGTGTCAAAGACCAAGTTGTCTTTGACTATGGCAGATTTTATGCCATCTACTTCGAAGCCATGAGCACCATCCCACCAAACAGCACAACATAAATTGGGTAGTTAGGCAGAGTCTTCATTGGATGAAGAGTTAATCTTTGGTTCTGTTAATATGATTCACTTAACAGATCCTTATGCCGATCACAGTTTCGAATTCGATGAACCTAGGTTCCCCGTATCAAACAGAGGAATTAGAAGAAGTTCCAAAGGCTCAGGGTATAGGGGAATATGTGGATATACCATAGGCCACTCTTCTAATTCTACCCCTGCTAGAAATGTGTATGCGGAAGAAACTCATGGTAGAGCCCTTCAATGAGCTCAACAAGAACAAGAAAGTTCTTCCATGCAAGGCAGATTCAATCCTGGCACAGTTATTCTGGAGGATCGATTGGAGGTTCCACAATCTTCCTCTCAGCAAGTAAATAGACATATTTGGTCTAATCTTCCAAATGCAGGAGTATTACCAACTCCTACCCTGATATAAGATGCATCAACTTCCAAAGAATCAACTTCCAAGGAACCTGCTAAACCACAAGTTCCTATTGGGAAACACAGACCTTTGGATCAAAATTATGATGTATTGAAACACCTGGCCCAATTACATGCCAAGTTATCAATTTTGGATGCTTTGAATCTGTCAAAAGATCTTCAGAAGGCACTCATCGAGGCTTTGTCAAGTCCACAGGAGTTTGAAACTAAAATTACTGCAGTTGAAGTCTACCATGTAGAGAATAATCCTGCAGAATTCCATGTAGTGATATCATTCACAGATGAAGATGAAGATGATGTTATGCATGAGCATATTAGACATTTGTATTTATCTGGAAAGGTCAATGGTGTAGACATCCGAAGAGCTTTCAGTTATGATGGTTCAGGAGTCAACCTCATGCCCATTCGTACACTTTGTCGATTGGGCCTCAAGGAATCTGACTTGTCTCCTTCTACTATGATGTTACAAGGACATGATAAAAAAGTAACAAGAACCACTGGGCGAGATTACACTCAGAACTCAGTTTGAAGATCTTGTATCCAATTCAGATTTCATGGTTGTTGATAAAGACTCAGCCTTCAACATCTTTCTTAGAATACCCTGGCTACATCAACATGAGATTATCCCTTGATCATACCATCAATATCTCAAGTATTGTTTCCATGGTCAAGTTGGGACATTGTATGGTGATAAGTCCCCATTCAAGACATGTGAGTCTCAATACGTTGAGGCGGAATTCTTTCACATGACGAGAAAGGAGAAATCCACAACAAGGGAGATTACCAAAGTTAATGCTCTATATGGTTTGGAAAAGATTCCAGTAAACCCATTAGCACATGTGAGTACAGATTATGTATTGCCTATCAATAAAATTTACAGGATATACCCAAATCAAAATACTCTTATGGAAACCTCCATAATATAAATTACGACAATCAAGCCAGACAATATGGGATAAAATGGTGATCCACCAAGAAATGATGAAAACTCAAATGGAGATTTCTTCATTTTATCTGCTGAGATCTAGAAAGTCTATACTTCGCCAACCAGGCCAGAAGAAGTTATAGCAATGTTAGAGATGAACGATGATGTCGATTCTCAATCCACCATCTCCTCTTTATTACCCAAATAAGACCCTTCATCATCAATCAGGTTGGAAATGGAAACTTCTTCTTCAAGATGTTCAAATTTTAGCGTCTCTTCTAATCATGATAGTTCTACTTTATATCATCTACTATGCAAGTATAAATAGAAGAAATAACACATGTTGAAGAAGAAGAAGAAGATCTCAGGGATGCTCCTCCAGCATTTGAAGAGCGTATCTCTACCACTGTGGATGAACTTAGAGAGATAAATCTGGGTACAAAAGAAGATCCACGCCCCACTTTGATTAGTGAGGCTATGACTCTTGAAGAGCAAGAGATTTATATTTCCTTTCTAAATAAAAAACGAGATATATTTTCTTGGAACCATACAGAGAATCTAGGGCTTGATCCTAATGTTTCCACTCATCGTTTGGGTTTTCCAGAAGAACATCGAGGATTGAAACAAGCTGCAAGAAGAACACACCCAACTCATGCTTCCAAAATTTAAGCTGAAGTGGATAAGATTATCAAATCTAAATTCGTTAGAGAAGTTCAATTTCCCAAGTGGTTGGCTAATATTCTCCCTGTGAAGAAAAAGAACGGAAAAATTAGAGTTTGCATCGATTTCAGAGATCTTAATCGGCATTGTCCTATGGATGATTTTCCAGTTCTGATTACAGAACTTTTAAATGATGCAACAGCTGGCTATGAAGCACTTTCCTTCATGGATGGATATTCCAGATATAATCAAATCCAAACGGCTTCAGAAGATGAAGAATCCATATCCTTCAGATCCCCTCAGGGTGTGTTTTGCTATCGGGTAATGCCCTTTGGCTTAAAGAATGCTGGCACAACATATCAGCGTGTCATGCATCGTATCTTCAAACCCTTTTTAGGGAAGTTCGTTGAATGTTACGTGGATGATTTGGTTGTCAAATCCATGCAACTTTCTACTCACTTGGCTGATTTGGAAATCATATTCCACAAACTTTGGCAACATAATTTGAAGATGAACCCCTTAAAATGTGCTTTTGGGGTAACCTCAGGGAAATTTCTTGGCTTTGTTGTACGCCATCATGGTATCGAAGTCGATCCTGAGAAGAAAAAGTCAATACTTGATATGTCACCTAATTGAAATTTGAAATAATTGAGAGGACTTCAAGGAAAATTAGCCTATATTCGGTGTTTCATCACCAATTTGGCAGGAAAAAGCTTACCCTTCACCGAATTGATGAAGAAGGGAGTCACTTACCAGTGAATTGAAGAATGTCAAGAAGCATTCGATATTCTCAAGAAGTATCTCTTGAGTCCAGCGGTATTAATGCCAGCTGTTGATGGAATACCACTTATTCACTATGTGACAACTTTAGAGCAATCATTGGGTTCCTTTCTTGCTCAAAAGAATGATGTTGGGAATGAAAACAACCTTTACTATCTTAGTCGGACTATGCTTGAAGCAGAAACCTGATACTCAAGTATTGAGAAATGCTGCCTAGCATTAATCTTCGCAGTTCAGAAGTTGAGACACTACATGAAACATCACTAGATCCAATTGTTATCTCATAATAACCTGCTCAAATTCTTCCTTAGTCATCCAATGCTTACAGGACGTCTGGAAAGGTGGGCAGTTATTTTGCAGCAATTTGATATCCAATTTGTGCCTCAAAAGGCAATAAAGGGCCGAGCTCTAGCTGATTTCCTTGCTGAACAACCTTCAGTAGAAGATACATCTTCAGATATTAAACTTCCTGATGAAGAAGTCTTATTTATTCAAGATAGTCTTCAAACATGGGAAATGTACTTTGATGGTTCTTCCAGAAGTCCAACAGGGAGGAAAATGGAAAATCCTAAATTCAACAAAGTTGGGTTAGGAGTTGTGATCATTTCTCCAGAAAGGGCAGTGTTACCCTATTCCTTCTCATTGTTGGGAGGCAGTGCAAATAATGAAGCAGAATACCAAGCTCTCATCACAGGCTTGGAATTGGCGCTTCAAGCCCAAGTGAATCACTTAAAGGTGAAATGTGATTCAGACCTGGTAATCAAACAAGTCAATGGGGATTATGCCATCACAAAAGAAGAACTAATCCCTTTGTATGATTATGTCAGAGAATTAATGTCGGAATTCACTTTGGAACCAACATTTTCTTATGTCCCGTGGTCACAAAATGCCCAAGCTAATGCACTGGCTAATATAGCCATAGCTCTGGCAGATCCAAATCGGGACAAAACAACCATCAGTATTGCCCACCATCATAAAATTTCACCTTACGTTCGAACCAGAAAAGAGGAGATCAATGAAATTAGTCCCATTTCTGAACTGTATAGTCATACTACAGGATGGATGACACCTATTAGGGAATACCTTCCAAATGGAACACTTCCACCTGATAGAGCCAGGAAAGAACAAATCCGGCGACATGTGGTCAATTTTACTCTTCATGATAGCCCAGATCACCTAGAGAAAATTCTCTATAAGCATGGTTTTGATGGATTTGTCTTCATATGTATTGATGGTGAAGAGACAATGGCTATCATGAAATAAGTGCATGCAAGAGTCTGTAGTGCCCACCAGTCTGGACATAAACTGTCTGATCAAATTCAAAGGCTTGGATACTTTTGGCCTTCAATGATACAAGATTGTGTTGATTTCACAAAGAAGTTTCATTCTTTCCATGCACATGCCAACTTCATTCATCAACCCCCAGAGTTACTTCATACAACTAAATACTCATGACCATTTTCCACATGGGGAATGGATGTGGTGGGACCTTACCCTTCAGCTACAACCAAGTAGTTTAAGTATATTCTTACTGATGCTGACTTCTTTTCCAAATGGCAAGAGGCAATACCTCTTAAAGTAGTTAGTTCTAAATGCATTTTCAGCTTCATCAAGTCTAACATAATTATCGGATTCGGTGTCCCTCATACCATATTGATGGAAAATGGCACCAACTTCTATTCATCCGAGTTGAGGAAGTTTTATCAAGAATAAAACATCCAATCCAACCATTCATCCCGGTATCATGCAGCGGCCAATGGCCAGATAAAATCCTTCAACAAGACTCTTTCAAAAATACTTTAAAAGATGGTGGATAAAGACAAGAGGTCATGTCCTGATAAACTCTTTCATGCTTTATGGGCTTATCAGACCACGAATTGCACTCCAATGCGGTCAACTCCATATTCATTGGTATATGGAACGGAAGTAGTCTTGCCCATTGAAGTTCAATTACCTTCACTCAGAGTAGCCATTTTTGATCAGTCATCTACAGATGAGCAATCTCAAAAGTGATTGAATGAATTGGAATGGTTAGATGAGAAAATATTGTGCACCCTACACCATTTTGACGTCTATCAGAATTGAATAGCACGAGATTTCAACAAAAAAGTTCATCTTTGTTCATTTGTTAAAGGAGAATTGGTATTCGTTCTCAGAACTCCAATGATACCAGGAAAGAAACCACCCAATCTTGAACCAAATTGGGAAGGACCTTATTCAATACATAAGGTCTACTCCAATGGAGCTTATTCATTAATCTCAATGGATGGAGAACTCATCACTACTCCAACCAATGCCAGATTTCTGAAGAAGTATTTTTTATAAACACAAAATACATCATCATTACAGTCCCGCATGACCTTAAACTGCACCACCGTCCTGCATGATATTAAACTGATCATCAAGTCCAGCAAGACATTAAACTACACCATCTGTGGTCCATGCATATGACCTTAAACTATTCGCACTTTTGTCCAACATGAAACTAAACTGTATCATCCCTTTTCATCCAACATGACATTAAACTGTGAAAAAATCCCTAATACATCCAACATGACATTAACCTATGTCCTCTTTTGTCCTTACTACATGACATTAAACTGTACAGTCCCCCTTTTTGTCCAACATGACATTAAACTATATTGTCCCCATCTTCCTAACTACATGACGCTAAATTGTACAGAAATCCCTTGATACTTCCTACATGACGTTAAACTGTATTTTGTCTCTGCTACATGACACTAAACTGTGAAACACCAATAGTCCTAACTGCAAGACTTTAAACCGCATAGTCCCTTCATATGTTCTACATGACATTAAACTGTGCATCATTATGGTTGTTTCTATCTCTTGTTTCTCACACCGAGTATGACTCACAGGAGCTTAGAGAAAACTTCAACCATAATACCCTCCATGGGACTCTAACTATGCATAAGTCCCAACACCTTTTTTTAGGTCGTTGTCCCCAAGAACAACTTGATCACTAATTCATTCTTTAATTAAACTACGCGGACTTTGATCCTAGCCTTTTAGGATGGGTATGTAGGCAACCTCTCGAGGTTCAATCCCAAAACCAATATCTTTACATCGGTTCACCTCAATCTCATATGATGTTGATTAGTGAAACCACACCCAGAATTAATATCTTTACAATGGTTCACCTTTGTCCTTGTTATAAGATGTTAAACTGTACAACACTTTTTTCCTGTATGACAATAAACTACAACATTCTTTGATACCCTCACCTGAGAGGGAATCATTATTTATATTGATTTCCAATCATGTTACATTTCAAAGACTACATGCATACATGGAAATGCCCGAACCTTTTTGGGTCAAACCATCATTGCCCTAGAGTCCCTTTTCACCCTTCACATGTACAAACCAAATCTATACAGAGGGTATTTCTAAAACTACGTATGGCTTGATTCCCATCCTTATGGGATACGTAAGAACGTTCGAGTGTCCCTCAAATCCATCCCCAAGTCTTTGGGCCTAACCCCAAATTCCACTTTCAGTCCCCTGGCTGAAAAGTCCCCATAAAAACACACACTGTGTATTTCTTATAATGGTCGAGCTCTATGACCCTAAACTAAGATCTCCCATACTTTCATCCCACACGATGTTAAACTGTATTTAAAGAACTACGTATGGCTTGATTTCCATCCTTATGGGATACATAGTGATGTCCAATATTTCAATTCAGGACCCAGTCACAACGTGATTATGGTTAGCATTGATCTATGTATCTTTAGAAACATGGAACAATACCCATTTTTACGTGTCATAATCCTAACCTTAAATATTTTCAGATCTTCATAACCCTTTTCCTGACTTCTAATCACAAAATGTCCAAAATTCTGAGAATTCTTTTGCCTGACCATGCAGTACATGCCCTTTGGCGGCCTTGTATAAATAGTCTACATAACAGACCTATCATCCAAAAGATGCTATTATTTGACTACATAGCCAATGCCCTTAGGCGGCCCTGCATAATTCAACCCCCTAACGAGTTTGTTAAATAGTGGTAACTTCATTCTTGGAAAGAAAACCTCTTTTTTCCTTATTGGTCTTAATGAAAATATGTAGGGATCCAAAAAATAGCCATCCTTAACAAATTTGTCCCATGTTCTTTTTCATTGTCTGAAAGTATTCAAGTCTATGGATTATGTTTTCCTTCCCTACACTTGGGTCAGACCTTCGTAGAAGTAACATTCATCTAGTTCATAGACAATCTTGTTTGGAAATATCTTCTCCATATTCAAGTACCTCTCTCTATACAGCAAACTCTATGCTTTCAAAAATTTGAATCCCCATAAACTATCACTGGCTTTTTAGCAATAGAAAAGTAAATTTATGAGATTTATTTTTCATGACTATGCAGCACGTGCCCTTAGGCGGCCTTGCATAAGTAGTCTACATAATAGACCTTTCATCCAAAAGATTCTATTATTTGACTATACAACCAATGCCCTTAAGTGGCCCTGCATAATTCAACCCCATAACGGATTTGTTAAATAATTGTAACTTCATTCTTGGGAACTACTTCTTATAATGATTTTTTAGCCATTTTTCATATCATTCCTTAGATTCAAAATTTCTTAAGTCACAGTTTACATATTATCCCTCATACTTGAGTGTGGTAATATGTTTTCAGAAAAATTGTCAAGGAATTGAGTCCATTTTAATCCATTCGGTCAAAGATATTTCGACCTTAAACATCAGCCTTTTTATGTCCGATATGCATGACTTTAAACTGCCCACAAAAGACGAGGTAAGTCAGAATAAAATTCAAGTTATAGCTCACTAAACATACATTTTTTTTTGATTTAGGTAATATTGAGAAATTAAAAGATTCAAAGTTTGTATGGTTATTTATAATAATCCTAGTAAAAATCAAACTATGCTTACTAGGCCCATTGGCATAGGTAAAAATTTAAAGAAGGTAGCAGGAAGCAGGAAAGTACATGGACAAATGATTGAAGATGAAATCGTTATTTCCATTTGATGCACGAAAGTTATAAGGAAATCCACAGACTGAAGTCTCTTCTCTTTTATAAGAAATTACAAGAGGCTATCAAAATAAGTCTTCATTTGATGTACAACATCCCGAGCTTCATCAGCAGCCACTTGAAGCTCATACACTCGAAAAACTTCCCTCTTTTCACCCTAATGGTGAGCTTTCTTGGCATTCATGATGGATTTAATCCCATTTGTTTGAGCTCCCTCCAATGAATTATTGAGTTGGTCAAGTTCCCCAGTAACAACATCTAACTGTTGATGAAGGTGCATCTGCTGGATGACTTTATCTTTGATATTATGCTTTAGCTCCTTCATCTTGGCAGCATAGTCAGCCTCAGCTTGGGATATCGCAGCCTCAAATTCACTGATGTTGGCTAACAGCTTCACCCTGGTCAGATCTTCACGACACTTTTGTTCCTGCTCCCTCTTTAAGAAGACTTGTTTCACCGCGGCATGGATATTTTCATATCCAAAACCGCCAAGTCCTAATATGACAAATAGGGATGAAAACTGAGGAATCTTCGATGAAATCTCCTTTAGAGGAACTTTAGATATGATTTTCCATATGTTCTGCCATGCCTTGCGTCATGAAAATTGGAACGCCTTTTGAACTTCCGGGTCCGACTCAGCATCACTGTCATAGGGGGAATGTAATCTAGGATTAATTACCTTATGGAAGTGCCCTGTTCTGCTCCTTCCCCCTGACATGTGCTTCTTCACTTTCAATTCCCATTGGGGCAAAAGCTGAAGCTTCACCTCCAGATCTAATCGCTGAAATTGATGGCCCTACATAATCAATTGAAAGTTTTGGTTAGTTTCAATGGATAACAAAATTTAATTGGTTATCTTGTAAATTATGTATAGTCACAAATATTGCTACACCTTACCCAATGGTAGATCAGTAACTTGAGAAGGCTCCTCCCCATCATTCCTAACTTCAATAGGATTTTCAAGGTGAGTTTGAGGAAGCTTTATGGGGATCAGCTCCACTTGCTCTAATGCACCTGCAATAGTTGGGTTTTTTATACCCCATTCAAGCATTGGTAGTTCAGCAGTTTGCTTAGATAGAACTACATATTTGAACCAATCATGATTAGACATGTAATAAGAAGTTATTTTTAATAGGACGAATGATAACACTCACATCCATAATCTTCTAAATTACATGGTAATTTAAGATGATTTATAAAATCTTTGAAATATGTGCCAAGTTCCATCATTTCATCTAATGTCATCTCAGAATCCTGGTTAATATAACCAGTGGGAGAATTGGATGTGTCTTCTTGGTGACCTTCATCCTGCGGTCCTTGACCCTGGACAACATCTTCAGATAAAATTGTGGCATCAGTTGCAATAGCAGCCAAAATCTCTAATGCAGGGGTTAAACCTGAAGTATCATAGAATGGAAGTCAGTCGATGTTTCATTCAACATTTTATGAATCATTTTTAACTTACCAGAAGCAGGTTCTTCTCTTCTTTCAATAGCAGTAGGAGGGATACTGGGAACAGATGATGGATCTTTTCTAGAAGCAGCCATGTCGGCCTAAATTTGTGATTGTTCCACATCACCCTCCGTGGTCCTCAAAAGAGGATCAACCCTCACGCTCAGAGGAGAAATAGAAGAAGCCCCTAAAATCCAAAGTAAAATGAGGAATCCTTTCATGGTTTAAGACTCATGATTATCCTAAGGAATTACCACTACTAATGAAGCATTTAGCTGTGGACTTCTTCCTCCGATGCTTTTTCTTCCTTGACTTTTTGGGAGTTTCGGCAGTCTCCATTATAGGTACTTGAATTAGAGAATGGAAAGCCATTGTCAGCTCCTCGTCCATGGCCTACTGGCCTGGAGATATCTCGCCCGACACGCGAGGAGATTCAACAGTAGCCTCGATGGCAGTACCACCAGGGCTATACTGTGGCGAAGGAACCTCAGTAGTTCCTTTCTTTGCAAGCTGTAGGATGAAGAAAATAATTTCATTGAGTAAACAAAGATTTTATTGAAATCAAATTGCAAAAAAAATAAGGAAAGAAAACTTACATATTCAGGAGCCACATAATCGTTCCACTCCTTATCTCCAGAAGCATTAGTCCCCTCAGCGGCACCACGATCTATCATTTCCTTCACCCGCTTAGTGATAGGAATGGAATCGTCACTGGCATATATGAGATTTATATCTCTTTGATGTAAGCCCGCGCTTCATCAGGGTTATTATCAAAAGAGATATTTGTATAAGACAAAAGGTTCCCTATTCCAGGGAGGTGTCGCCCCTCACATAAATCCATCCCGGAAGTTTCAACACCACAATATAAACTCTACCATGTATGAGCAGCCTTTGGTCGTAGATATTAAATACGTGTACCAGAAGGCTGCAGGGAAGGTCCTATAATCTCAGACTTCAGTTTCCTCCTAGATCCTGCAACTACTGATAGAGAATAAAAAAATAAGACTTTTTTCTCGAGGTTGCTTTGCTGCTTGTTGTGCCTCATCATCCCCATCTTTGGAATTCAGTGAGCCAATCCTAGATGAGGAATCCGGCGAATCAGCTTCAGGTGGGGAAGCATCACCTTAATGAGGAAGGGTTTCTTTCTCTATAGTCCTCTTCCTTTTCCCCACCTGATATACTGGGTGATTCAGCACCCCTTTAGGTTATGATTCTATCCAGTGCTCGACATACCATGTAGTCAAATTATGTGCCGCTTTTTCAACTGGTAGCTCAAACACTGACCCGGTCTTCTCCCTTGATGTCAACAACCATAATTTTCAGGAACCCTCAGATGTTTGTCTAACCTGACATGCACAGGGGGAGATACAACAGTCTATTGCAAACACTTGAATTGATGTGCACATCGAAATCGATAATAGGCCTTGCATACAATTTCTCCGTCAATCCTGGTGACCTGTACACCATCTCTGCAGGCCAGCATGTATGACCTCAAATCCAGGCTGGCTGTTCCATTATCAACAAACCGCCCGGTTGGTGGATTTCCATAAGGAAATAAATTAAATTCCTTTTACATGCTCAGCCTCACCTTCATTTCATAAGAGTTGAGAGATAATGGAGCAATTCCAGAGAATGCCTGCACTGATGGCCTGAAAGAACTTCCAGAAATCTGTACTCCATTCTGTACATTATACGTCTTGAAGTGAGTGGCAATCCATCCCCACAAAACTTGGAATGGTCCCACTATTATCAAAGGAGACTTACCCATGAAGACATAGACTAAGATCCTGTGAATCTTGGATAAAATGGGGGTAGCCAACCCAACCATTTTCCCCTCGGCCAAGTTGGCCGCAAGAACGAAGGTCCCTGGCCTGACGCCTCCCTTCGAGTCCTTGACTGGAAGAAGATAAACGCTGAGCCACAAGGCCCAGAAGGCCGCCAGACGAGTCTTCTTTGGGATCCTTTGATTCACCTCATATCCCCACTTTTCAAATTCTCCTGCTTCTAGAGTCAGCCAGAATGTTCCAAGATCACCCCTCTTCTCTGTTTTAGGGCATGTAGTTGGACGAGTGGGCCTCTTATCCTTGGATTTATTTTTCTTGGATCCCTTCTCCTTCATCTCTTTCTCCTTCGGCTCCTTATCTTGCTTCTCAATAAGAAACATATTCATCCACTCCTCTGGATGAATATCCTTTCTAGAATGAGTTAAGGAGGTCTCTCAACTCTTGATCTTGTGGAAGATTTTAAATAATTCCCAATCTAAAGCTTGTGTCTTATCCTAATCACTCCAAGTCACCTTGGGAGGGATGAATTAATCATACATATCACCCAAATTTGGAGCCACTCAGATCCTATGGACATCCCATAGACTGATGCCTACTTCTCCATGAGTCAGATGGAAAGAATTGGTTTCTGGGCTCCAATGGCTGAGTATCTCTGGCACGAAGTTATCATGTCTGTAAACATATGTTTTTTCAACCAAGACAGCTTTGTATATCACAACTCCTTTCAAATCCTTGACAAAATCTACACAGGGTTGTCGTACCCAGTATGCCGACATCCAAGTTGGCTTCACACCTCCTCCAAGAAAAAAATCCCAACTTCTCTTCCAGCCTTTGGATTGATCCATCTGAGAGTTTCAGAAGATTGAGGGATAACAATGTGGTTGTAGGTCAGGCTTATGAGGTTTCAGATCTAGCATACAAGGGATGTGATGCATCATATGGGCCTTCTCCACTGTTCCAACATTTATAAATCCTCCTCCACATGAGATATTTGCTGAAGAAAAATTGGTGTAGTTCTGAATCCAAGAAATTGAAGATAGTTCTTTGCCTCTAGAATGGTAACTTCTTGAAGATGACCATAGCCATACAATGGTAGATAAATGCTTCAGGGAAAGTCACGGTGATATTTCTTCAGATACTTGGCCAAATCCGGGAGAGTGCTATCGTATACGGTATAATAATCATAGCCAATGATGTTCATCATATCATTAGGTTGCTTGCTTTCTAGTTCATCAGCCATTCTGATTCTCTTGGGAGACATTGGATCTGCACAAAAGTAGAATAATTAACTCTTAAGTAAGCTGATTTTTCATTAAATTTGTGAAGGAATTTGAAAAAAATGGCTAAGTCATTAAGGCGCGCAAGTCCAATCTTAGCACGCAAGTATGTATGTGTCGTGCAAGTGTGGATGCGCTGCGCAAGTTTTTGGTGCGCAAGTATCACCGTGCAAATCCAAATACCTTAACAACAGTAAAAAAATGAAGAAATAGAGGAAAACAGGGTATCTTGTGCGACAGAAGCAACCTGTGTTGCGAGTGCTCGAAAATCTGAAATTTAGAACTATGTGCGTCAAATGGCGGCATATATATAGGCCCGGCCGCACCCCTGTGCGCCTAAAGCCAGAGCACTCTACAGCCAGTGTGATCAACACTTGCGTGCCACCCTCTGATCACTCAGTCCCTGCATGCTGAAGTGTCCTTGGTTTTCTTCTTTCCTTAGAGTTACATCCTCATTTCTTTCGGATCCAACTTTGAGGGGGGAATTTTGTTGACTCTCCTTTTTTTCATAGAGTCTAAAAAAATGCTAAGGGAAATGCATTAACATAAATTGATTCATCCTTTTACAAAAACATAAAAAATTGACAAAGTCATGAACAAGGATTCTAATGCATTTGGGCCACACATTTTCTCTCATAGTAACGCAAGTACACTTGCGTGCCACCTAATGGTCGCACAGGTGACTTGCGCGCCCTATTTGAATTTCGCCCAGGGTATTCTCCAACCTATAAATACCACTGTGGGCCCCCCATTTAAAGGAAGAAAAATTCCAGAACCTCAGATTTAAGCTCTCGGCGTCCAAGTCTCTTCTCAAAGCTTTCAAACACTTCTAAGGTAATTTCTTACCTAGAACGGAAGATCTAAAGTGGGGGATGAAGGTCTAAGTGTTGCAACTCATCAAAAATTGAACGCCTGAGTGGAAAACCCTTAAGGGAAATGGCTACACTTGCGCGCTGCTTTTCTCCTTCACTAGAACTTGCGCGCCACCCTTCTGGAAGCCCCTAGGGATAGTACTAAGGGCTTGAGCCATGTCTCGCCCAAGTATTACCCCAAGGGTCAAAAGTCGTGAAGGTACCTATGTACCGCGCAGGTATACCTGCGTGGTCAGGACTTGTGCACCCACACAGTACTTTCACGCCCACCAGGACTTGCACGCCCCCTTTTTTGGGTGCCCCTTCTGCTTATTCCACCTCTCATATACCTATCAACCTATCCTCTTCAAGATTAAGCCCTCAAAGCTCTTTTGAAATCCATTTATGGAATGATTTCCTTGTTGGCTTCCTTATATGAAAGGAATTATGTGGAACATCTCTCAAAACATAGTGATTTACATATATTTATGTCACCAAGGTTATAGGTTTCATTCATTTTAACCTCATCCTTTAAGATAATAGAATCCTTAACTTGGGAATCCTTTTCTAGAGTAAGACCTAGTTCAAGTTCTCATTAATCTGGGCATCCTCCTTAGAAGTAATCCCCAAATTTCCTAACCTGGGCCTTCTTTTCAAGAGTAATCCCCAGTCCAAGTCCCTTAACCTGGGCCTCCTCATTAGGAGTAAGCCCCAGTTTTCAAATCCCTTTAATCTGGGCATCCTCCTGAAGAGTAAGCCCCTATCTCAATGTTCCCAAAATCTGGGCATCCTCCTCAGGAGTAAGACCCAACCATAATTCCCTTAACATGGGCTTCCTTTTCAGGAATAAGCCCCAGTTTCAAATCTACAAATATGGGCATCCTCTTTAGGAGTAAGCCCCAGTTTTCAAATTCCTTTAACCTGGGCCTCCTCTTTAGGAGTAAGCCCCAGTCTTAATTTCGCTTAACCAATCGTAATCTACTTTTTGATCTGGGCTTCCTTCTCAGGAGTAAAACCCAATCATAAGTCCCCTCCTAATTTGGGCATCTTCCTCAGGAGTAAGCCCCAAGTTAGAGTATCCAAATGTCCATAAAGTACATATACCTTTATGGACCCTGTTCCTGGATTTCTTCCCTGAAGTAAATCTTAACCTTCATCTATTTGGGCGGTCATATACACATAAGCCCCACATAAATTTCTATGATTGCATATTTCATTGAAAAATTGTATGGTTTTACCAATACCTATTGTATCTCATACCGAGCATGACTCACGTGAGCTTAGAGTGTAAAAGTAATTATGACATCTTTCTTTGAGTCACCAATCATACATAAACATCATACTCCCTTTCTCGAACTATGTGGGGTTTGATTCTTTTTTTAAATAAAGGATATATAGGTAGCCCATATGTGGGTATGATCCCAACTCTAAAATAATCTATGTCCTTCTGAATGACAATAAACTTCAAGTTTTCCACTGAGAGGCTTCAAAACCAGTATTGTCATCATAATGACCAAGAGACTTTTATATAATGTATTGAAGGATACCATTGACTAAGAATATCTAACAAATACAGATGATTATCTATTTATGAAGAACCTCTAATAGATATAAAAAAATCTCTAAATTTCCTACATATCAATCATTGATTGTCAGATCTAAAGGAAAGCTCATTTTATACATAGTAATTTAATAAGGATTCACAAACATAACTTAAATCTATAAAGAGAGTCACAGAGTATACAATAATTACCCTCAAAAAATGTTTTATGAGTCCAACCTCCCATCCTCTCGACCAATGAAAATTATTAAGCCTCATCGGTCCACAACTAATGAGCGCCTACCTTTGGAAAGTAGGTCCAAATGGATATGGAATTATTGGATGTTTTCGGTTCTATGAACAAACCCATTAGAAAACGATTGGAATGTTTGAACCTTAAATCAACGAGGTCATCCCCAATTCAAGAGGAAATAGTCATGATATCCATTAATGATAGTATTAAAGTATGAGGACCAATACACACATTCGTATATAGAAACGTTAAATGAAACATGGAAATGTGGATTTCCTATTGATGGTTCTACTCTCATAACCTCATATCTTGGATATTACCCCAGGATAATGCCATAAGAAGGTGTCTCAATGTCTTATGAGTCTTCTAACTTTGATAGACTATATTTTATGTGTCCCATCAGACAATATCATCCAACAATAAAAAAATATATTCAATAATATTTTCATGGAACCTCTAGATTCTCATCTTATTAAGGAACTTCTACAACCTTTTAGTGTGACATATATCCTTAGAAAATTATCACATACAATTTTATTATATAGGAATAATAATAAATTTATAAGAAAACATCATCAATAATGAAAAAATGTAATCAAGTACTAAACAAGTTGGTTCTAGGGCACCAACTCCAATAGAATCCCACTTTAACTAGATCCAACTTACATCATCTTTCAATCCACTGGATCACATATGATACTCATGACTATGATAAGATAAATCCTTGGTCAAGGGGTTCACGATGTATTCTAACATGGATACCATTCTCACTACAACTTCACCTCATTGAGAAAAATTAATCAAGAGAAGAAACTTGCAAATTATATTATTTGTCATTTTTGGAGACCTTGACTCTTTTAGAAATCCACATTTGTAGTGTTGTCACATTAAACTGTGAAAGGGTCTTTACTAATCAGAACAACATCAAGATATTATATTTTTATAATCTATACAACTTCCATCTCTATATTTAATGCCACAATATATTTTGACTCCAATATAGAATCGACAACAACATTGATCTTTAAACACCTCTAGATTATAGCTCCTCTGTTGAGACAAAATATAAATTCAAACTACAACTTCAGATCATTCTGATCTATATTAAATATATCATCTGTATAACATCAAATGACTAGCTCTTCATCTCAACTATACACTAGGAATAGACACTTAGTTTACCTTAGATACTTAAAAAGAGTCTTAATAGTAGTCCAATATTGTTCAACAAGATATTCTTGATAGCTCACTTCAATGTTCAAAGCATAGGAAACATCAAGGCTCATACCTAACAAGGAATACATGATAGATCCTATCATATAAGAATATGATATCTTACTCATTATCTCTCTTTCCTCTTGTGTCTGAGGACACATTTTCTTGGAATGATGTATACTATGTTACACTAGAACTAATCTACTATTGGATTGTTCCATACTAAACCTATTCATTAACTAGTAAATGTGTGTACCCTAACTTACACTACTATAAATAAGATATATACCAATAGTTTGGCCAAAACCGTTGGTATAGGTCACTAATTTGGACATATAAAAATGGTTTACCCAAAACCGGTGGTATAGGGGGGGACCTATACCAATGGTTTGGAGAAACCATTGGTATAGGTTACTTATATGGACCTATACCAACGGTTTTTCCAAAACTGTTGGTATAGGGTCCATATTATGGACCTATGCCAACAGTTTTGGCCTAACCATTCGTATAGGTCCATAATAGAGACCCTATACCAAGGGTTTCAGAAAAACTGTTGGCATAGGTCCCCACTATACCAATGGTTTTTCCAAAACCATTATTATAGGTCCCAAAATCAAAGAATCTATACCAACGGTTCTCAAAACCTTTGGTATAGTTCTATACCAAAGGTTTTGGGAACCGTTGGTATAATTACATGTATTTTTTCGGGAATCTTCATAGATATAACATTAAATAAATCAAAATATAAAATATAAATGATAATACATATATTTATTTATGAAATTATGTTCACTAAAGTCAAGATAGGTTAGTGGTTAGGTTGCTCAATCATAAACCAGAGTTACTGGGATCAAAACCATCAGAATGCATCTTTTTTGAAATACATATACCAACTTTTTTATGGAACCTTTGGTATAGATTTTTCATATTACATATACCAATGATTTTGAAAACCATTGGTATAGGTCTATACCAACGGTTTTTCCAAAACCGTTGGTATAGACCTATCCCCACAGATTACTAGCCAATGGTTCTCCAAACCATTGGTATAAGATATACCCACGGTTCTCCAAACCATTGGTATAGGATATACCAACGGTTTGGAGGGATATACCATCATTTTCAAACTATTTTTATAGGGTATTTTTCTAACAGTGTTAGTCCAAGAATCCAATTGGATCTATCAAACATGATCTTGATCTCTAGAATGTAGGTTTCTTCACCTAATTCCTTCATGGGGAAGTACTTTATCAACCATGACTTAATCTCTAGTAAGGATGGTATATAAATTTCAATTAGTAATATTTCATCAACATATACTACTATAAAAACTACTATACACCCACTAAATCACTTCTAAACATGTGAATCACATTCATACACAATAGAACCAAATTCTTTTATGGATTCATTGAATCGAATTTTCCATGACCCGGATTCTTGACTTTATCCCTAAATGGATCTCTGTAGCTTGTATAAATTTTATGCATTTCCTGAAGTCATAAAACCTTTTGGTTGTGTCATATACACATCCTCTTGAAGGTACCATTAAAGAAATCAGTTTTGAAATACATATAAAAAATATCATAGTCAGGATAAGGCTCTATAGAAAACAATATTTTTATGGATATAAATATGGAAACTAGAGAAAAGGTTTTTTCATAGTCAATTCCTTGAAATTGTCTAAACCCTTCTTCCACTAGCTGTGATTTATAGTTATTTAGATTGTTTTCCATGTAAAACTTTCTCTTGAATACCCATATACACCCAAGATAATTTAAAATAACTTGAGTGTTAATTAGAACACAATCTTGGTATTGATACATGGAATCCATCTTAGAATTCATGGCTTCTTCCCATCTTGCAGCTTCTAAGATCTCTATTGCATCCTTGTATGAGAGATGATCATTATTGTCCATAAATAATTATTAACCATTATCAGTGAATATAAAAATGTATCTCTATACTTCTCTTACATATCTAGTCCTCTAATATATTACTTGTGTTTCAAGAACAAATTCTCCCATGGGGACCTTTGGAATCTTTTCCTTTACCAATTCTTGTGTATATTGAGCATAAACTTCATTGAAGTAAAATTTCTCCAATTATTATCCTTAAGGATGTTCTCCATATCGATAAATATGGAATGTCTTGTGATAGTAACTTTCTAGTATGATGGGATACATAGATAATATCCCCTTATCTCCTTGGGGTAACCTATAAAGATACACTTTTTTCCTTAGGGTTCTAGTTTGTTTCTTAATCTATCCTTAAAAAAATCCTAATATCCCCATGCATGAATGTTTTATAAACATGGTTTCTTTCCACTCAATAACTCAAAAGGAACATTATTTACTACTTTAGTTGGTATTTATTTTAGTAATTATAATGTCATATATAATGAAAATCGCCAAAAGGATAATGGAAATCTTATGTGACTCATAATTGACCTTACCATGTATAATAAGATGCAGTTTCTCCTTTTACTAACACCATTCCACTGCAGTGTATAAGGTTGAGTGAATTGTGATATAATCCCAAACTCTCATAGAAAGTAGATAAAGTATGGGTTAAAATATTCACCAACTTGATATGATCTAAGTTTATTTATCTTCTTAACAAGATTATTCTCAACCTAATTCTTGAACTCTTTGAACTTCTCAAAGGATTTAGGATTATACCTCACCAAGTAGATATATCCATATCTTCTCAAGTCATCGATAGAAGTAATAAATTATCAGAATCCACCTCTTGCCTCTACTTGAAAAGGTCTGCACACATTAGTGTGGTCTATGTGTAAAATATCTTTGGGCCTTTCAACTTTAACCCTGAAATGTGGATTGTTAATCTTACCTTGTAAATAATCATGAAATCATTCAAGTGGCTTAAGATGAAAATATTCCAAGTAATCATCATTATATAGCTCTGTCAAATGCTTCTCATTCACATGACCAAGATGGTGATTCCATAACTAGGTGTAATATAAGTCACACATATTTGTTACATTATCAATTTACAATATTTGTTTTTCTTAATTTAATACATTAAGGTCATTATTCAAATATTTCATACCATAAAATATTCTATCTTTATAAAATTATTATCATTTATTTCAAATTCTGAAAAAAATCCATCCATATCTAAAAAAATAACATAAATAATGTTCTTGGTAACAATATTCACTTAATAATAATTCTCTAAAACAAAAATCAATCCTATCAACAATGTGAGATGGTAGTCACAAATGGATAGAGTAGCCATCCTCTCTCCGTTGGTAGCTCATAGCTCCACCACATTTCTGGTAATCTTTCAAAATCTACTTGGTTCATGTATTTGGATATAAATGTGAGAACCACAATCAATATCTAATACCCAGATTATTGACATGGAAAGGTTACACTAAATAAAAAATGAACCTAAATCTTACCCTTACTTCTTTTTCCAGGTGTAATTCATCTTCCAGTGACCTTTTTTCACATGAAAAACATAACGCGTCCTACTTCTTTCCTTGTCTATATATCTTCATCTTCTTGGAAGGATGGAACATCAAATCTTTATACATGGTATGATTATTTTACAACTTTTATTGTTCTTCATATTCTTATTCTAAATAAGTATAGTGTGTTTATTTTACCCCATGTCTTTATCAACTAGTGAAATAAGTGTGACAAGTTATGATAGTGTCTACTCATTATTTCTCATATGGTAATTAAGAATAAAACTACAGATTTTTTTTGGTAATGAGGAAAAAATGAGACATATGTGCATCTCATAAGGGATCTTAAAATTTATGATGTATAAGTATTCAATGTAGCCAATCATCTTGACTATATGTTCCCCAACTAGTGCTAACTCTCCAAGCTTTCACATGAACACTACATTAGAGATCTAATATATCTCTAATCTCACATTCTCGTGATATAGATCTTTAAGGTGAGAAATTATGTTTTTTGAATCCATATCCTCATATTATTTTAGAAGATCATTAGAAATGTAGTATTTCATGAAACATTGTACATCCATAGTATCATCCACATGCTTCAAATAAACATATACTTCTTCCTCATTATCCTCTTTGTAGATGAACTCAAGAAGCGCGTCTTACAATATTTATAATTTCTATTTGTGGTGTGGAATAATGTGAAATTTCCCATTCAAATCCAGTAAGTTCATGGTGGTGAGAATGTTATACTTCTCAACTATGTATCATAGTGATGTAGTCAACGTTATTTAATTTTACATTTCTAAAAATTAATAGGAGATAATTTGTACTTGTTTGATTACAAAAACAGATTAATAAATTTAAAATTATTTAAATTATTACTAATCTACCACTACTTTTTTGAAACCTAATAACACTCCTTGTTAGTCTTGGAATATTTTATCACTTATAAATTCTAGTGTAAATGATATATATTCCACTTCTCATTACCTATACTTGGATTTGACATGTAATTTAAATGGTTTTAGATAGGCATAACTTTCCAAATAAATTAACTCATAGTTACTTGATCTATTTAGTGGAATCCCCATCCTAAAATCCTATTTTAATATTACCTCAAACTTTTCCTCTTAGTTACACTAAGCCATACTGGTTTCATCAACCATTGATGTAAGATAATTTAATTCAACCCCTAACTTCAAGATAAATTTATATGATAATTGAAACCACCCCAACTTGGGTTGATCACAAACTTTGAACTATAAGGTCGATTCTAAATTAAGTATTGGAAATATAAACCAACTTAATATTTTAGTTGAGGTATTTTTATCCTTATACATAAATTCTATTTTATATTTTCACATTCCTTGTTAATATTTAGTAGGTTTTACTTAAGTGATTAAACATGTATGATAAAATATTTACACATAATTTGGTTTTATATTATTCCATCTTGCATGCTTGTTGATTCATTTATTAGGTAATCCATATCCAAAATAATAAAATAATGACTCCCATGTAACCTCCAAATCTCTTTCACATACATCTTACCAAGATCTGTAACTTTAGAAGTGTCTTTGATTGGAAAGAGATGAGAAGACTTTTTCAATCGATCAAAAACCACCCAGATAGCATCTGTCCTTCAGTAAGTACATGGTAATTCAATAATAAAATACATGGATACCTTGTACCAATTCTAAATCAGCACCAGAAGAGGCTAATGTTAACCAGAAGGTTTCAAGTGCTCTGCCTTTATTTGTTGGTAGGTGTAACAATGAGACACAAACTCTGCAATGTCACACTTTATACTCAGTCACCAGAATCATCACCTCATGTCATAATACATCTTTTTAGTACCTAGATGAATGTACAATAAAGATTTGTGACAATAAAACAAGAATATACTTCTTATAGATTTCAGGATGACAACTCGCTTCCCGAAGTGGATCATACCATCTTAAGAAAGAGACCATACAGAAACAGTCTCCTCACCATACTAGCTTTCTCGAGTCTTATGAAACTCACTATCCTAATGCTAAATCCTCAAAATAGACTCCACAAGAGATGATGATAACTAAAAAATGGTCATAACCATGCATGAAAAATCCTCCTAAGTATCCAGGTGCAACTGAGTGAAAATCCTCATATGGTTCCACTCCTCCTTTGATTCTAGAACATCCTGTGATGGTACTTTCCTACTAAGAGAACCGTCAATGTTGTTTCCCATTATCGGGTTATAGAAGATATCAAATTCAATCATCTAAATGTATTCTACATATCATATCTATCTAAGATTCATTTCTTTCTGAGAAAAGATATAGCTTAGAATTTTATGATCATAAAAGACCGAGAACGTCTCCCCCAGAAGATAGCGCTTCCAAAATTTAAGTGCATGCATGACTGTGAAAAGCTCTAAATCTTGAGCGGGGTAATTATTTTCATGCGGTCAAAGGTAAAGATAGTTTTAAGCAATCACATAGTCATCCTACCTAAGAACACATCCCAAAATAGAAACTGAAGCATTATAAAACACCAAATAACCCTTACTTGGATTAAGTTAGATCAGAACAGGAGCTGATGTTAGAAGTCATTTTAGTACATCAAAGGAATACTAACACTTTTCACACCATGTGAATTTCACCACTTTCCTGGTAAGAGAAGTTAAAGGTGACCCCATCTTAGAGAAATGCTTAACAAACCATCAGTAGTATCTAGAAAGTCCATGGAAGCTTCTAATTTCAAAGATGTTCCATGGTTTCTTACAAGACTAGACAACCATCACATTCTTAGGACCAACTAAAAAAACATGTTCAAAAATCATTCACCCTATGAACTTCACTTCCTGATTCCAGAAATATAACTTTTAAATATTTCCATACAAACAATGACTTCTCAAAATCTCTAGAACCAAACTTAGATGGTTCTCATGATCACACTCAGATTTCAAGTGAACTATAATATCATCCATTAACACTACCAAACAAAGCGTCAAGATGTTGATGGAATATATGATTAATCAAATCCATAAAAACTATAAGAGCATTAGTTAGAACAAAAGGCATCACAAGATACTCATAATGTCCATACCAGATTCAGAAAGCTATCTTTGGTATACCATACACCCAAACATTGAGCTGATGATAACCCGACTGAATATCTATCATGGAAAAACACTTTCTCCCCTTTAACTGATCAAAATAATCATCCAAACAAGGAAAAAAATATTTTTTCTTAACCATCACCAGGTTCAAATTTAAATAGTGCACAAATAACCTAAGTGAACCATCTTATTTATTAGAAATGAGTACATGGGATTCCTAAAGAGAAACACTAGGGTGAACAAAACCTTTTTCCAATAGGTTTTCCAACTGAATCTTAATATATTTCAAATTTTCTAGTGTTGTATCATATGAAGTTATTGATATCGACTGAGTACTCAAAACTAGGTCAATCATAAATTATACCTCTCTCTCTAGAGGAAGAACAGAGAAGTCATCTGGGAAATTTTCAGAAAATTCCTAAACAATGATGGGAAGACCAAAAACATTAGAACAATCATCAGGCTCAATTTTAAGAGAGGGAAAAAAACATATGAGCTTTGAGCGAGAAGTTCTTGCATGACCAGACCTCGGGTCCCACTCCCCCTAAAATAGATGATAGCTCCCATCAGTAGCAATTAAAAAAACATGTTGATGATAACAATCAACCTCGTCTCGGTGAGAGACAAGACAATCCATACCGATGATGACATTGAATAGATCTAGATCAAGAATGAAAAAATACCAAACCAACTCTATATCAACAATAATTAATGAAAAAGGACTCCAAAACCTATAATCTTTCCTTTTATTGATATGTGTCACTAAATCCATTATTAAAGACATAAGTTTTGATGGAACTTTAATAATATAAAACAATGAAGATATAAAATAGTGGGAGGAACTTGTATCTAATAAAAAAATTTCTACTAAAGATGGAATAAGGATAGTACCCCTCACTATTTCCAGAACAACATCAGTATCTGCAAGACACTCATCTACTGCGTGAAAATGCTTCACTCTTGAGCCCTGTGGCTAGAGCCTTGTAGTCTTTAAGGCTTCTGACTATAACACAGTAGCCTTTGGAGCTGAAGAACCTGGACCATAACGAGGTGTAGTCATAGCCTAACAGAAGTGTTGTAAGTGACCAATTCATCCACAACAGTTTCATGTCATTTTAGACATAGGAAAAGAACATCTTGTGTGTCCACCCTTTCCACACTAATACCAAGTCATAGGCACATTTCCAACAATAGCAGACAGTATAGAGGAGGCTCACTACTGAGACCCTCCTCCACCACTCCTATGATGATCCTTCCACTTCCTTTTCTCCCCATGCACACCACTAAAGTTTCCACTAGAGAGAAGAGAAGGGTTTAGAAAACCATCCTTTCCTACCATATCCATATCTTCCATCATATCTATTTCGGTCATCTCAGTATTGTTAGATAATTTCAACATAAACACCTGCAATATGATATCTAGTCGCAAACCCTATAGATACTTTTGAGCATTCAACTGGTCATTCCTCACCACATTCGGAGAAAAATGGACAAGCTTAACAAATTGGTTGGTGTAATCTAAAACTGAAATATCTCCCTGTTGTAAAGACATGAACTCCATATACATTTCCAGAATCAAGTATTCTAGTAAAAAATGCAAAAAGAATAGGGGTTTTAAAACCTTCTAATCCAATTACACATGCTTGTCTACATGGACCATTGAATCCCATCATTTCTTACCAAAAACCTCGATCCTGAATGCTATACACTTTACCCTGGAATTCTCATGTGTTTCCAGATATTTTAAGATTTGATCGATCTTATCCAGCCAGTCCTCCACCTCTTGAGGTTCAGTAATTCTTTAAAAGAGGTTGGATTATCATACAATAACTCCCCTGATCAATGACTCTCTCCTCTGGCTCCTGGTTGTACCACAAAAACAATGTTATGAACTCGTGGAAGATGTCTCATAGGAATAATGCTGCACATTGAAACTTGAGAATGATGAGAAAAAATAAAAAATATCAGTTCAAACAAGAAAACCCATATAAAACTATGATTTAAAACCAAACCCAACACTCGAGACACACATCCCAACATCCCATGTCAACTTGAGTCTAATAAAAACAAGAGCTAGATCAACATTCATCAAAACATACCTCTCAAGTCCTAAAAATCATATATCAAGTCTAACATAAGTCCCAAGACAAGGTTTCTTGAGAAAAAACTTCCTTTGATACCAAATTATAATGAATTGACATGGATTACCATTAAATCTAGAACCCGACCCAATCTGCCACTTACCCAAAGGGAATTCTTGATCCCCAAGGGATGGTGATAAGAACCCGATCATCAAACAACACACCAGAGGGAACAATGTCACCCAACCTGAACAAAAAATGGCATATATGTATACACAAAAGTAAAGAGACAACAAAAGACTAAGGGAATATATATTCCATAACAGCAAAAAGATAGAAGAAATGAGCAATTAAAAAAGTAGTCAAAACTCTAAAACAAGTCCAACAACAAGGAACAAAACCAAACAACTACTCAATGATATGGAATGGATGAACTCCCACCATCTCACCACTAGCTACCCATAACCAGCTAACACAAACCTTGCCATCTCACTATAGCTCCTTTCCTTTCCCTGCATTGGAAGGTATACAAAGGTCTATGTACCACCGAGGAGGTGTGTAGGGTGTGAGCTGACATGATTAGTAGGATCCCACCTAGGTGTTCCATTCCAAGTCTCTGTATAACAATTCCTAAATGATTATATTAAATAACACATTTAATGATAAGCAGTAAAGAAGTTTTATCGAAAATATTGTAAAATTTTCCGTTTTTCACAGTTCAAAAAAAATAAGGTACAACATAGATATCAGGGATAACTAATAAATACAATAAATACAAAGTAGAAGAAGCATCATAGGCATCAATACTAAGGATCACTATAGGTCAAACTAGAGAACAAATCGTACAATAATAAATCAAGTGAAAAATTCAGTTCCTAGAAAATAGGACTAGGAAGTAGAGGAATACCCCATGAGTAAACCCCCCATAAATATCAGTATCCATCCCCTAGAACGATGGTCCTAGGAAATTGAAGAAATCCCCATGAGAAAACCTCTGGATAATCACAAAACATGGATGATGGAATTAAGATAAACCTCATACCTAACTACCCATGGTATCCCATATGATCATTTTCAAAAATGAATTTCAGTGTTTCGAAAGTACCAATTTACTTTTCATTTTTCAAAATCCATGGAAAACTAATTTCTCTTCAAAATACCTTTTCCAACATAAACAAACAGTCATTCCAATTCAATAAATCAATTTATAAAGAAAGAGTAAATCAAACTTATTAACATAGGCTATAGATGGAACCACCAACCTCAAAGCTCAGGTCACACATGCCCACAATGAGGTCCACCATCAACAAAAACCCAATGATGATAATAAAGGCCCTATAATCCAATTCACATCTCAAGATTAATTTAATTGGAAAAGAAAAGGTTTAGTAGAGAAGAGGAAACCACATGCCTCAAGAATTAAAACATGTTGTACCATGAACAACAAAGGAACAACCTCTGAAATGGGATCACGCAACAGATCTTGGAAGAGGACAATAAAGAACACCAACGTAGATCAATAGATCTGATAATGTAACCCAAAGGTGCTACCATGATACCTGAAAATGAAGAATTGGAATGATTGCTCACCCTAAGAGATGCACCCCAATCAGGATGAAGATATAATGCTGAACGGATCGATCTAGAAGGAATGGTGTCTCCAAAAATCACTGAAGAGGAGCCTTGGTTTTAGAGTAATGGAAAACATGTGGTTTAATGAGCACCAAAAACATGATTAGTGCCCTAAAACATCCCTTATTGCGGAATTACACGATGTGAAACTTCTATTCACATCATGAATTCCACATTGTTTAAGTAGGATGAAAAATCCATCACCTAGAATTAAAAATCTTTTATTTAAAACATACATAGCTTTAAACTGACATTCATGATATGTAACCTTTCATAGCTTGACCCCTTTCACAAATTTCACCAAGAAACCGTTACACGCCGTGTAACCTAGTTACACGATGTGAAATCCTCCTCCATCCTATAGAAAAAAAAGGTTAAAGTAGAAAATTTAACAAATCTATGATTTCACCATTATAGGTATCCTCCCAATTCCATCCCAATCCTCTACCAACAATATAAAAAAGGAGAACCATGATTAGGTCAAGAACGTAATTGATAGATCAGTAATGAGATTTTACACAAGGTGATTATTTTCTTCGGATATAAATAAATTTAATTATAAATTTAACATGAAATATCCTCACTTGGGGTTTTTAGAAAACAAAATATTTAAATAAATTTTCATATATCACCTACCACTACACACTTCCACTATGAATAGAACCTTAAAGTTGTATCAGAGTGGTCAAATTTTATTTTTATAATTATTTATTTTATTTTTTATCTATATGAAATCATGTTTGAATGTTTCTTTTCATGTTATTAGTTATTTAATCTAATTTGAACTAACATGTTATCAATATATTAATTATGTTCATTTAGTGTTCCATTTTCTTAAATTTCTAAAAAATGATGAAGAATAACCAAAGATACCATCGGGAAGTGTCAAATTGTTCCCTAGTAAAACTAGGTTACATGGCTTGTAGCTGGAGTAGATGTTGTGTAGCCATGTTCACTGCACATGGATGTGCCAAGGGATATAGGGAACAGTGAGTAGTTAATTACACATGGATTATTTATTGAACACAATTTTTAGACCAGTGCAGTCTAGCAGATGAGTTTTATGATTACATGGCTTGTAGCCGGCATACACACCTTGTAGTCTACACAGGGTAGTAGTGTAAATCGTGCAATCCATGTGGTCATTATACATGGTAAAACCATGCGATATTGACATATTGTATCATTTATGACATACACAACATGTATGAGGTGTGTAATATGTGTAGTTAATCATTTATTGCCTCAAAAATATGCATCGAACACTTTGGTAAGTTATGCGGACACCCAACATGTGTGATACAAGTCATGTAGTTGGCCTATACATGCAGTGTAGTTGTGACTAACGAACACGCTGAGTTCTTCAGCGGGTTGTGCGATCACATGAAATTATGAACACATGGAATATATTTGGATTATACACATCATGTAGTTCATCCAAGATACATTAATAAGATTGGGTTTTTATCTTAGTGACATGAAAAGTGGATACATGATGTGTAGCTAGAATGTACACGTCTTGTACTTTAGCCGATTCAAAACACTGAAGTGCTAGGTGTGTAAACTAGATATGAAAAAACTGAGGTACAAAGAATTTATGAGGAGAGTACATTCTGTATAATCTCCCAATTATTGGTAGAATTAAATTAAATTAAATTTACAATTACAACATTAAAACCTTATTTTATTGATTCACACCTTTTGTTTTTGACAATTTAATAATGGTTTTAAGGAATTTTAAATTTTAAATTAATTTATTTTAATAAATATTTTATTATTAGTCATTCTATTTATTTTACATTAATTCATTAATGATGGTTATCTACACGACGATTAAAATGGTCATTAAAATGAAAGGGAATGAATTAATGAATTAATTAATATAAGCACGTTTATCTTGTTAATAGAGAACGAATAGAAATTAATGTTAACTAGTTTACTTTTGCATATACATTGCATGTATGACCATTCATGAGCTTGACCAATACCATTATGTGTGCTGGCTATTTTAATTTAATTTATTGAATGGGTTTGTAATTATTTAATATTAAATTAATCTTCAGGGCCTGCAAGACATTCCTCCCTCCCTTATTATGTAGGACATATGTGTCCTAGAATTTTTATGTAATCCTCCATTAACCTATTAGTTTGTTCCCCTAACTTGTATAGGAGTTATAAAAACTTTTAATTAATAGAGTTTCCAAATACATGTGAAGGTGGTTCAAGATAGAACACTAATTATTCCAACCGAGGTGATACACGGGTGGAAATGTGGAATATTGTAACTCATGCCAAGATTGGAAGTATGAGTTATTTCCCCAATATTATATGTTGATTTAATTTATGATAATTAAATCAACCATTAGAACATCTCATGAACTAGTTACTTAATTGTTTATTTAATTCTATATATCCATTATTTATTTTATGGATAGAAGGCCATTATCACACAAATAAATGAATTAATGTGAAAAGAAAAAATTTAAATAAATGGTTTATGATTAAATTTTTAATCCAATATGGTTAATTAATTAAGTAAAATCCACTTAATATTAACAAGACATGTAAAGGATAAAATAAGATAATATTTATGCATAATAAATTAAAATAACTCAATTAAATATTATGTTATACTTGGAATTCCATTAATTGATTAGGAATGAAGGCCTTAGAACCAAGTGTTTTACTAACCCTCGTTGGGACACTTAATTTTAATGTGGAGTTATTATGAAGGTTATGGGTTGACTTAAACACTTTACTCAGATGAAACACATACTTTAGAAGTATCATCTATTAAGGGATTTTTCTTAAAGTTGTTTTCTTACAACACATTCAAGAAATAAATGTTCTCGGGGACTCGACCCTAAGAAGAATGACATAAACCCCAACCCCCATGCCAACCTAGCCACCCGTAGGGGGCAAGGGATTTTTCTTAGAGAGGTGAGGTTAAAATGAGTAGTGTTTCCATATAATAGCACATGTAAAACCCACAGATTAAATCCTCAACTAATATAAAACATGGTTATCATGTGAGGTCTATCAAATGGAAAGTCGTCGATAGTTGGCTCTAGTCCAAGTGGAAGTTTTTTGGAGTTGGTGTCTTAGGACCAACTATTTATTCTATGATTAGAGTAATATTTGATGTATTTAAGACTAATGAAACTTATTATTACATACTATTCATTATTATGCATGAATTTAATGTAATAATTCGCTAGAGTATATATCACATTGATAAGGTTATATTAGTTCCCCTTTATGATGATAACCTTGAAGTGATGTGAATATATTCTTAAATAATTTTTTGTGGTTAGATAATGTACTATGATAGGGAACATATTATATAGACTATCAGGTATGAGTTATCATAAGTGGATGAAGCTTTTTCTCATGAATTTCACACTTGGTAATCTCCAAGAAGAGAGAATATGATAACAGGCCTACCCAAAGGAATTCTTCATGTTTTGGTGTCATCGGATATTCCTATCTTTGATCGTGTTTAATGATCCTTAGACTATAATATTATCATTAATTCATGTCATGACTCACACAGATAGATTTTATGATGAGAACTATGTTGTCATATGTTCACATTGAGGTAGGGTATGTTGGGTGTCACAAAATTGAAATTTCATTAATGGATAAGATGAGGAATTATTTTCCCCATTTATCAATTTGGAAGTTTTTTTATTATCCCACTAATTAGAATAGAACCATCATATTAAATTTCATGGACATGCTGTAAAGACATGTTTATTTCACATAGTCAAAGAAAGACGTATTGAGCATATAGGTTGGTGACACATTTGAATTATGGATCATTTTACTAATATTTGAAAAAAAACCATCTCTCATTTTCTTGGTTTTGGCTATGTGGTGCACCTTTAAAACTAAAATGACAAATTTATATTAAAAAAATGAACAACAAGTCATACTGACCACATCGTGCATTGGATTATTTATGGTCAATTCCTACACATCCAAAATAAATTATAAACCATTTTTATAAAGTTTGACAACAATTCTAGATCATTTTATTGGTTTTGACTATATAATGCATGTTTTAAACTAAAATGGAATTTGTATATTGAAAACATCCACTTCAAGCCATACCTACCACATCATTTGTTGAATTGGTGTACAATTCATTTTTATACAACAAAAATTAATTATGGATCATTGTCCTAAATTTTTAAATCTATCCAATCCCATTTGTTAGATTTTATAAATGTGATACACATATTAAACTATAAGGACACTTTTATATTGAAAACATGCACATTGAGTCATACCAACCACATCGTTTGTTTGATTGATGTGAGGTAGATTCCTACATGTAAAAAATGAATTATAGTTCAATTTATTATAGTTTGAAAATTATTTATGCTCATTTTCTAGGTTTTGGATATGTGATGCATGTTTTAAACTAAAATGACAAATTTATATTGAAAACACACACTTTGAGTCATAACAACCACATCATGTATCAGATTGATGTAAATTTAATTATTACACATTAATAATGAATTATGGATCATTTTTGGAAGGTTTGAAAGCAATTTGAGCTCATTTTCTTAGGTTTGACTATGTGAGATTCGTTTTAAACAAGAATGGAACATCTATTTTGAAAACATGCACTTCAAGCTATACATATCACATCGTATGTCAGATTTATGTATGCTCAATTTCTAAAAATCAAAAATGAATTATGGATTTTTTCTCCAAATTTTTTTAAACAATTAGATCTTGTTTTCTGTTTTTGGCTATGTGACATTAATTTTAAACTAAAATGAAACTTTTATATTGAAAACATACAATTCAAGTTATACCTACCACGCCATCTGTCAGATTGATGTGAAATCAATTCCTATATGTCAAAAAGAATTATTTATCATTTAACTAAGGTTTGAAAAATATTCAAGATTATTTTCACAGTTTTTTCTATGTGATGTAAAATTTAAACTAAAATGACACTTTTATATTGAAAACACACATTTGGAGTCATACTGACCACATCATGTATCCAATTGATGTGTGGTCAATTTCTACACATGAAAAATGAAAAATGAATTGTTTTACTAAATTTTCAAAACAATTTGAGATTGTTTTTTTGGCTATGTGACGTGCGTTTTAAACTAAAATGACAATTATATATTGAAAAAATTCACTTTGATCCATACCTATCATATCACGCATCCGATTTATATACAATAAATTCATATAGAAATTATCATTAATAGGTTTCACTATATGGATCTCCACATCCAATTCACAAGGTCCCATGCACCTTATAAATCAAATATTGACATGAATTTAGTCAAAACCATTCATTTATCAACTCCCAATATGAAATGTCATCCCAATTACAAGGATATTGAAATAAGGTACCAAAACATGTTATAACAATTTATGGAATAACATAAATGTGTCATGGAGTAATGAATTATATAAAATCTTGATGTGCCTATAATGAAACATGTTGCAATATCTCTTTCCCATATCAGAACAAGAGTAAAAATACATAATCATAAAGAACACCAAACATCAAGTGCATCGCATAATAGTGAATTATAATCAACTATAATAGGCATAAACCAAAACTGCATATCCTTTCCTAGGCAATTTGGATTTTTCCTATATGTGGGATAACTACTCCTATGCATTGATATTTACTCAATTCTTACACCTTCCTAATATCCTGTCTAATATTCCAAAATGATAAGACAAAAGAAGATAAATCGTACCAATACCACTTTATGACACTTCGAACCCGATTCAGTCAATAGTAACTAAATCTGGTTGGCCACATGGCCTCAAGCACGCCTCCCTATACACCATAGGCTACTGACCAGTAGGAAGGGTCCATGGTAGAACTATGGGGAGGCTATAACCTTATGATCAGAGTGTAGAACAATATTAAAATCACAATAGTCAATAGTGAAAACATAATAAATAAATGAGTAGCTACAAAATAAAGATCCATCTTATAAAAAACCATGTAATCTCATCCTGTAGTTTCATATAAAATGATTATCTTGTAATGCTATAAAAAATACAATAATACAAGAAAATATTAATCTTATACAATACATGTATCAAATTCCAAAAAGTCCAAAAAGAACTAACCCCAAATAGAATAATGATCCAAAAGATTATTCATGTTCTCCCCTACCCCTAATCACAAATCAATCAAGCATTTGCAAAAAATCTCTTTCCCTTATCCCAACATGCATCCATGAAGTATATATGGGTACCAAATGGTTTCTTGAATAGGGTGTGAGATAACACATAGTAGGCCATGACCAACATTGTTTATAAAAAATCCTATCTGCACATATAAAATGAAGCAGTTTATATATATAACAAGTACACAAGTAAAATATTAGAAGTGAAACAATCTAGTCTATTAAATCTGAATGTGATCAAGAAATTAAATCAGATGTTCTATCCTTAAATCATAGAATGTATTGACATTAATGGCCTATTCCATGTAATCACACGTCAGAGCTACCTAGGCTAGGTTCTAAAGAGTAGCAATGTCCATGAAAACCCTATATCCTATGTAAAACCAGTAAATAAGTTCCAAGAAGTAGAAATGTCAAAGGCATCCAAATAAGCTGATTAAATGAGATCTAAGGATAAATTTCCAAGGCCTCCTAAAAGGTTTATAAAATTGAATTTAAGGAGAAGGAATGCCCAAGGAATCCTAAAATGTCAAGTAAATTAGTTAATCTGGATCTATGGATTAGAAATGTACAAGGAATCATAATAATATGGATAGATAGGAGCTAATGTGTAGAATTATTTAAGGAATCCTAATATGATCATCAGATCCAAGTAGTAGAAATGCCTGATTCATCCTAACAAGTCAAGTAAATTGGATCCAATTAGTAGAAATTACCATGTAATCATATATATAAAATAAATAGGATCAATAGAGTAGAAATTTATAATGCATCCAAGTAAGTAAGACCCATGGATTATAAATTCTCATGACTTCGAAATATGGTTGTTAGATCCAAGGAGTTGTAATATCCAATGGATCCTACCCAATTAATTAATCATTAAACATATACTTTCACTAATCCCTTCATACTCATTACTAAATAAAGGGTTTATTCATTTCATACATTTCGATTACAATTGAAAATGTGATACAAGTAGTTCAAAACATTTTATAAATTTCTTAATAACTCATTAAATTCTCAATTATACATGGAGAGATTATCACACCTTGAGGGTGGAAAAAAGATGATTTAAAGGTAGAACCCACCCCATGTACAATCTAGGTTGTGGTGAACAACATCTAAACTTGAAAAAAGGTTTAAATGGAATGTCTCAACATTTTTACATCAGTTAACCCATTGTTAAATTAATTTAGAAAGTATATCCTGGAAAGTTTGATAGGTGGAATATTGATAACAAGTTATAAATAATGAAACATTATTGGAAAATTTATAGACCACATTCTTTGTATTGGTATAGTAAAATTCATCCAGTCTAATCTACTGATTTAATCTAAATCCTAAGAAATTTAAATAATGGTTGAACACCCAAAAAATAAGGCATAATACCCTACACCAAAATATCATTATAGATAGAAATGAAAACATTTAAAGGGAAAAGATGAATAGATTACTCACTTGCACATATCCAACAAGATGAAAGATGTTTGAATCAAATTTGTTTATGATAAAATGGGTTAAAATCTTACCTTGAAGACTCAATAAAGCTCTCAAAACCTGAAGAAGATATCCATAGTAGAGAAAGGAAAAAATGAAATTAGTTTTTCAAAAAAATGAGGAAAAACAATCACTTCACCCTTTCTAACTGGGTCGCACGGTTTGGTCGGATGGTCGGCCAAACCATGTACCAACCATGTGGATCTCTATATCTAAGAATTCTCATCACAAAATTATAAAGAATTATTAGAAAAATCATGTGCCAACCCATATTTTCCTTTTCAAAAAATTATAGAGCTCTCGCATAGGCATGTTGCCAGGGTCACAATATTAGGGAAAATCATGGGCCCCTTGTTGTGACCAAAAACACCCCACACCATTTACTAAAACCATGCAGTATGGGCGGAATGGATTCTAATAACTATGTAACCTAGATTTCTTCTCCAAATTATCGATCTATGGGATCTAAAATATCCCTGGACACCCTCGTTTCCTCCATATCCTCACTAGGAATCCACATTAGGTCAAAACCAAGGAAAAAAACCAAAAATTAAATGGTTTAATTATTCATAGAAAATTCAAGATCTTACATGGTCCTGATCACATGAACATAAAAGATATGGTTTTTACCGTTAAGTGGTATTGAGTTATGCAAGTTTTGATTCCATTCTTGGGTATAATAAGAATCCCCTCTCATGGGATTGATCCCAACTCCACAATACTTAATTCCTCTTTTTGTAGGAACCCAATGCCTCCCTAGATGGAGATAACTTCTAGAGTTCCTTCCTATAAGGATTTAAACTACATATTACTTTGAGACTCATCATAAATGAGAGAAAATATAATCCCCATGTGTAGTTTCATATTAAATGAGGTTGTTAGAAAATTAAAACTGGTGACATTACTAATTCCACTAGGAAGTATTCATGATCAGGTCTAATATCTATAATATAGTCCTAGAGTAGAAAATAATTATCCCTTAAAGGGTGAGATGATCTGAGCCTCCCATCATCTCAAACAATTCACTCCCAAAGTGTTGCTGGTAAATCCCCAAGGACCACCTACCTTTGGAAATCATGTCTACGTCAACACAAAATGGGTTCAAAATGGTAATTCATTGGAAACACTATTTCTACCTTGGTTATATATAGCATTATATGGTGCCTTGTTATACTTTGATCATATGATATATATATTATTCTTATTTTTGTTTTAATTATTTCTTAAGTAGAAATTTGTGGTGCATGTTGGGAATGATTTTGATCTAATACTAGCTATTGTTTTTTATTGATTAAAGTGCATGATTGGTGATATTTTTTTAAATCCTTGGTCAAAACATTAAAAATAAATATTAATTACTTAATTAGACATATAAGACTTGTTATTCAGGTATATATCATGTTTTATATGCTCAATAAGGCACCCTTGATGTTGTACAGGTTGGACACATAAGATGACTATTTGGATCTAATTGGTTATACATGGGATGGGATCACGATGCATTGATTTTTTATACCTATTCCCCTATACCTTGGGATGGGATGTGATATTACATAGATTATATTACCCTTTTTTATGTGGCAGGTATGTATTTCTTAGATCCTAACTTCTTTCAACACATCTACCATATGCAATGGTGTATAAAAGTACATGTGTAACCCTCTATAGGGACTAGCATGACCACCCTAGATCATTTGGATGGGTGTCATGGTTTCCTTGACTAGTGAATCTAATTTGATAAGTACTTGGATCAAACCAGGTAAATAGGTATGTATCATCACCTTTTATGGAGTTATCTTTCTTTTGAAAAAGTGTATTGTAAATAATGAGTTATGTTATGTTCCCATTTATTGTCATTTACATTAGCTTTAAACTATTGAAAACATTCACTATAGTTTATGAAAGGTTTTTAAGGGAGTCTTGTTGAACATTTATAGTATTTTCATACTCACTTCCATCATGGTCCCCTTATAAGACACATTCATATTCAATAATTTTTTATCTGGATAAGGGGAAGGAAACTTAATTTAGGATCCAGACTTGCATGAGTATCATGGTGCCTGAGAGTATGTTTTTGGATATTTTTCTTCATGGAATGGTTCAATGAATGTGGGATATCCATAGTGGAATTTTGGATAGGATTATCACCTAGAGGAACCTCATAGGGGTATTTACTGCTTTTATGGACTGTACTGTATGTATATGTGAGTTTTTTATGTTGTTTCACTTTATTTAGGGATAATTGATTCCTGTGATCCATTTTTGGTAATGTATAATGAATTTTTATTTTATATCACTTACTCCTATTATTTTATATACTCATATCCATTTAAGATGATAGTTGGGTGTACACATTGACCGACAAAGACTAAGAACATGTTATTCTACTAAGGTGAAAGCCTTGTGTTTAGTTATAATATATATCCTTAAGACGGAAACCACCTCCCACATGATTATTTATTGACCCTTGGTTATTACACTATCCATTTTTGATTGGAACGTGTGCCTAAGTTGTTTTAAAGATGTCGTATAGGATCTATATAGATACTCGGGTGATGGATGTTATAAGTCGATGTGAATAGGTTGATGGAATGTTGGTACTCTTGGAGAAGTGAAATAGTATGTACAACAAATACTGATTTGTTAGTATATACTCAGTGGGTTCCATGTGTTCCTGAGGGTTTTGTTTTAAACCATAGAGTACCTGGTTTTTTATAGTTTACTTGACATTTTTTTTGGAAAAAATGACCTTAAAGAGGGTCCATTTAACCTCTTAACCCATAAATTAAAACGTAATTTATTTTGGGTTGGCATTTACCCATCATTTTAATAACCTTACCTTAATATTTTCTCTCATACTCCTTCATATTTCTCGTTTATAGATCTCTTAATAAACCATAGTCCAATGGGTTTTTATTAGCCATAAATCTTGGATTCAACTAGGTATGGTAACTTCTACCCCTAATCTCTCATATTATAATCTTATTTATATGTTATTGGATATAGTTTACCATCCTTAAATTCTATTAATTAAGTAATGCATTGAATCTTCTATTTTCCTTTCAAGCTAGCTACTACTAGAGCTCCAACAAGGAGAATATAAGGTAAAATCATGGTTCTAATTTTTAGTTATATTATCTTTAAATAATGTCAGTTAATAATATCATTTCAATATTATAATAATACAATTTAACTTTTTTTTAATGTCATAATTACCATCTATGAACCCCAAGGGTGCCTCCACATATACTTTTGGTAGGCATACCCCTTCTTCCACTCCAACTCTTAAATAGTGATATTGGAAATGGTTTAGGGCCAAGTGAACCCAAGAAAAAACTATATTTTAAAACTAATAGAGGGTTTTATTTAATTTATTTTTGAATAAGGGTGATTTGTATATGTTTTCAGTAGAAAATGTGTTCTATGAACTTTTTTACACAATCCATGATACAGTCCTCACTCAGATAGCCCATGTCAAGTGTGGGTATAAATGTATCTTTTTGTATAAAGAAGACAATAACTGAATGTGTTGAATGATTTCTCACACACTAGGGGATAAATGTTCCTCAGAACTATCACTCAATTTACTAACACGTTGTTGAGGACCATCTACTAGGATGAGGTCTTATATTTCACTCATTGATGGGCCAAAGGGGAGTCGAGATAATAAAAATCATTTTTAGTGTTTTTGGGAACATTTTAGCCTTGAAAAAAAAACCTTCCATAGGAGAACCCAATAGCTAATGGTGTAGGTTTTCTATAATATTTCATTTAACTTTTCAGGGATCCAAAATAGACTTACAAATGAAAATTTATACCCACTTTAAGTCGGGGTTCATTTCATGAAAATTGAAAAGGGGGGTTTACCATGAAAGAATTTCATCCTTCATGAGGAACAAAGATAGTTCATGAAGAAACCTCTTAAACACTATTTACATCGATGAACCATATTCATAGCTTACAATTCATTTGGGATACTAGAATAGAATTATTTTGTTCTTTCAAAACTTCTTCATGAAGAGGTATCATTCATTCTTGACCATCCTTCATGTCCATGTAAAAACTTCATGGTCTACTATCCTTTGTGTCATCTTAGAAACTTTAGGGTAAATAGTTATTTCTTATGTTGTAAAACTATTCAATTGTGACCATATAAAAATTTCGTTTGCACAAGTTTCATTTATGGTATAATAATGGTACCCCGTTGTAGCCCCATACTCCCTATGAAACCATCTATTTAGAAAGGTGAATATTGAACATCTCCTATAAATATATGGGAAAAATATATTATCAAGGAACTCTATCAAATAGATAAATTAGGGAAGAATTAATATTATTTCAGATACCTCTCAGATAATTCTTTAGTTTTAGCTGAGGATAGGCGAGGAGCTGGGTGAAGGACCTTTTCATGAAGGAAACTTATAAAGGTTCCCTTCACAAATGCCATTCATGAAAAAACCTCACAAAAGTTGTTTGTAAAGAAACCCCACAATGTTTTTTGGAAAGGTAATTTCAAGAAGTATTCATACATTTCAACACTAGGAATGAATACTCTGAACCAACCCTAATAAAGTAATTCTCAATGTAAATTCCATGAATGAAATCCACAAAGAAACTCCATGAGGATCCTTCATGGAGAATCCCCCACGAAAACTATTTAGTTACCAAAAAATTGGGGTGTACATGGTCACTCATTCATAAGTCACATATATTCAATATTTTGGTACATTTAACCTTTTAATTCACTCTATGTGACATTAAACTACTTGGAATTTTTCACGGTTTCACAACCTTAAAAGTGAAAATGAAATTATATGATGTACGAGACCTGGTTCACTCATCAACAACTGAACCTGGTTGTCCACATGGCCTAAATAATGCTTCCCCATATTCAAGAGGCTACTAACTAGCAGTGAGGGTCCATAGTGGAATAGTGGGAAGACTATACCCTCATGATCAGAGTTTAGCACAATGGTATAATCATAATAGTCAATAGAGTAAGTATAATAAATAACTAACCATCAGAAGAATAAAAAACTATCATACAAATAACCAAGTAATCTCATCCATTAATGTCATATAAAATGATAATGATGGAATGCTATATAAAATACTATAATACATGAAAACATGAATCCTGTACAATACATGTATCAAATTATAAAAAGAACAAAAATAATTATCCCCAGATATCATTACAAGCCCAAATCTTGGTCATGTGCTCCCAAACACATATGCACAAATAAATCAAGCATCTGCAAGCGGGATCTTTCCTCTGTACTTACCTGTATACATGAATTCTATCTGGATACCCTATGGATACCTGAACAGGGTGTGAGATAACACTCAATAGGCCACCACCAACGGTGTATATCGCAAATCATGTTCAGGCATATAAATTCAAGAAATTTATAGGTATAATAGGTATACAAGTAAAATAATATAATTGAAACTATCTAGTCTATCAAATATCACTATGATCAATTAACTAAATCATAAAGGATATCTATAAAGTATAGAAAGTATCAATATAAATCAATTATGACATGTAATCATGTATCAGGCCTACCTATGCCAGGGTCCAAGGAGTAGTAATGTCTAAAGAAACCATATATGATAATTAAAAAAAGTAACATGATATAATGAATTTATATGAATAAGGTATCCTATGAAGACAATTAAATGGGATACAAGGAGTAAAAATTTCCAAGGAATCCAAAAGGGTCAATAAAATCAGATCCAAAGATTTGAAATGTCCAAGGCTTCCTAGAATGTATAGTAAATTAGTTAATCTAGATCCTTGGTGTATAAATTTATAAGGAATCCTAGTAAGATAGATATATATAATATAAGAAGTAGAAATTTCTGAGGTATCTTAATATGATAATCATATCCAAGGAGTATAAATTTATGAGCCATCCTAATATGACCATCATATCCAAAGAGTAAAAATGTATGAGGTATCCTAACAGTTAAAGTAAATTGGATCCAAGGAGTATAAATTTACACAGCATCCTAACATGTTAAATAAATAGGGTCCATGATGTATAAATTTATGAAGAATCCAAGTAAGAAGGATCCATAGAGTAGATATTTCCATGGCATCCAAATTTGGTCATCATATCCAAGTAGTAGTAATGTCCAAGTAATATTATTGAATTAATTTACTAATTCATTAATCATTATTTTAATAATTTCATTAATCCCTTATTGATCATTACCAAATAAAGGTATTATCCATTTTAAACCTTTCAATTATAATTTAAAAGGTGCTATAATGTGTTTACAACTTTTACAATTTAGTTAATAACACATTTAATTCTCAATTATACACGGCAAGCTTATCAAACCCTGAGGGTGGAATTAACATGATTTAAAGGTTGAACGCACCCCATGAGTGGTCTAGGTTGACGTCTAAAATCTACATCCTTGAAAAAAATGTATCAATGGAATACCTAAAAATGTTTATATCAATTAACCCTTGGTTCAATTAATTTAGAATGCACAAACTCGAATGTTTAGTGTATGACACATCAACAACGAGCTATAAATAATGAAACATTATGGGAATAGGTATAGACCACCCACCACATATTATAATAGGAAAAATTATCAAGTCTCAACAATTTATTCGATCCATATCAGAAGAAAATGGAAGAATCGTCGAATTCCCTAAAAATAGGTCATAAGAGCCTGCACCAAAATAGTGTCACCAATTGCAATGAAAATAGTGAAAGCTGAAAGAGGAATAGAGTAATCATCATTGTAGATCCAACAAGACAAAATATAGTAGCCCTAAATTTTCTTACATGTCTATTACAACATTTTTAAGATAAAAAACATTATAAATATACAAATCCAGATCAAAAGCTTTAGTGTCTTGGTAAAATTAGGCTCATACATAATTTGAACATAATAAAACATAAACATTTATTAAAAGATTTCAACCTTATCCTTAAATACCATGTTCTCCTTAGTACAAGTATTAACCTGAGGTTATACATCAAATAAATGGGCGAACTAAAATCCCAATATGAGGATGGATAGGGATATGAAATATTATAAAATGGGAGATTATATTCATCATAACACAAGCATAGGATCATCATCAAAATCATGAGATGAATCATATATAAAGGCATGCAATGTGGAAATGCATAAAAATGAAACATCTTGTCTTAGTTTTCAAATACCATACATAGTTTTGAACAAAGCTAGAATCATGTTCACACAAAACATAGGTGCATAATCATAACATCATAATTGTGGAAAAAAATATTTAATCATGTTCATGCATATTACAAAATATCTCATGAGATACATCACATTACAAAATAAATTAAAGGGTTATATAATTCAAGGCCCACCCATCATATCATAACATTTACATAATCGTGCATGCCACATAGAACATATAATAATCATAACCATGAAATAACCCATGGAAAGTAATGGGTTCAATAATGGTTTCATAAATAATTCATTCAAGAAAAAACTTTGGGGTTACCAAAATAACAGGTAAGTTCATATTTGGTTTAGAAATCATTACTCTTGAGCGAAGAAAAAATAACTCAAGATGAATCAAGATGAATTTTGAAAGTAAGAGTTTTTTTGGAAAATCATTATATTTGTCATAAAATAAAGTTTGGAAAATTTTATATCCTCAAAAAGAAATTGGAATAATAGTTAAAGGATATATAAAGAAAATTAATGGAACATACATACAGAAATTTAATGTGAAAGAGGGAAAACCTAAAGAAAGAGAGTTGGGTTTGAGAATCCTCTTACCTTATGTTTGGATACATTCTTTACTTGCACTTAATATCCTAAATAATAAAATTATATCCATCCATTACTATATCTATAACCTCCTCTACATGTATTTCATTTTTTATAAATTTAAAAAGTTCATTTATTTCCATTTTGATAATTTAGAGAGTTCTATTTTTTTATTCCAGGAGTGTTCGTTTCATGGTTTATGGTCACTTCGATTGATTATAATTATGGGAGTTCCTATCAAATGGAAGTGAAAATTTAGGAGTGGAATGAAATGGTATTAATACAATATCATAATTTCAAATGGTCCCATATATCAGTTTTTTTTCTGATACAATAATGATTCATTGGGTAAAATGTTGGTGAAATGTTAAATTTATTTTGGTCATTTTTATGACCATCAAGAACTAATATCATTTTATTTAATATTATGTTTATATATTGGTTCCAGAACGTGATAAAAGTTATAATATATAGATTAAAACCTAATTAAACCATAATAATATCTTTATTACTAGCGTTCAAGACAATAATGGAAAACAAAAACTCATCATCCCAAAGGTTGTGAATCGACACATCACAGAAAATGTTTTCATTTTTAGAATAAAAGGAAAAGCGAATTTATTTAATGATGGATATTAAATTAAAAAAATAAAATTATAGTATATATATGATTTTAGAGTTATAATTTCACATTGGATATGGTGGTGAAGAGAAGAGAAGAAAATAAAATAAATTTAAAAGAGAAAGAATGAGAATTTACCTCTTGAATATCATCTCATTTAGAACCTATTTAAGGCACTTGTGTTTCGTATTTTTTATGAACAATAGATCTTGGAAGTGGGGAAGATATTTAGGAATGGTATTCTGTAGAATTTAAATAAGCAAAAAGGCTTATAAGCTGTGAGTATAAGAGGTGGTGATGGGTGATATTTATAGGGGAGGAGAGGGTTTTTTTATTATTTTCTTCATTATAATATTATTTTGGATAAATACTATCAATAGTATCGATTCCTATAAATAAACAACGTAAATGGTTCAAGATATTTTAAACTAATGGGATATTAAATCATGCATCACATAAAGATTCATTTATTTTTCTTAAAATGTATTTATTTTTATTAAAATGTAAAATACTGTAAATTATCATATTTTTCTAGTCACCAAAGTTTCAAATATTTTAAAAAAATATCAAAAATTCACCCTAACTATTTATTAATGTGTATATTTTAAAAATTAATTCCATTTTTCAGAAATGATCTTCTAAATATGAGAAATTTATTTTTTAAATAAAATCTTCTTTTATTTGAAATATACATATTTTAATATTACAACTGATTTTATGGAACTTTGAAAAATTAGTTAAGGTCTCATAAAATTTCTTTATAATTATAATAAAACAAAATTTTATTTTAAGAATCTATTTTATGAAGATAAATTTTCATTTAAATAATTATATTAAATATAAGGTTATAAATAAACATTTATGTTTTACAAAATTTTGTAATTAATTTATCATTTTTAAAAACATTTATTTTCTCTTACTATTATATAATTATATCATATTTTCATTTATAATATGCATAGATTTTATTTATATTTTCATATGTGATGTTTTTATTCTATTGGTATGATTAATATTCTTAATGGTCATACTACTATTCCAACAATTAGATTACTATTCCATCCATACAGGTTCCCTAATTTTTATAATTACCACTTATTTCATTCTTCATTTATGAGAATTATGTTTTTATTGGGTTCTATATGTGATGTATGTGTTTAATACTAGATAACATAATTATAAGAAGGAAAATTTCATTGATAAAATTCTGGGTCATTACACGAATGGTGTTTGAATCAATGTCCATATGAAGAAATGGGATCAAATCCCACCTTGAAGGCTCAATGAAGTTATCAAAACCTAAAGAATTTTTTCAATAAAGATAATGGAAAAAAAGGAAATAGATTTTTAAAATTAAAAGAGAGAAAAATAGTTATTTCAACCTTTCTAATAAGATCACATAGTTTGGACACACATTTGGCCAAACCATGAGCCGACCATGTGAACCTATCTGTCCAAGGTCCCCCCCCCCTACTCAGTCATAGTGAATGTTTAAGAAAACAATATACTAACCATGAATTTTTCCTCCACTAAAAACTACAGATCCTTTGCATGGTCATGTGACCTGGTCTCATGGTCAGGGAAAACCGTGCGCCCCCTACTATGACCAGAAATGCCCAACAAGATTTACTCAAACCATGTGGACTAGGTTACATAGGATCTATTAACCATGTGACCCATATAATTTATCCATATTCTCAATACTGAGACTCCAAACAATCCATGGATGCCTCTGTTTCCTCCATAACCTCACTAGGAATTTATATTAGGTTAAAACCAAGGAAAAACAAGAGAGAATGGGTTTGAACCTCATAGAAAATTTAGGATCATAAAATTTACCCCCCCCCCCATAAAGAAATTCATCACCAAATTTACCTTCAAAGGGTGGTCAAGCATCATTTGAGAATAACTTTATCCACTAGGCACATATGTTATCCTCCTGCTCCCAAGTATTATCATGTATATCATCTTGTAGCCATAATACCCATACCATATGAATTGACCAACAAGGGAGAACCTTTATGACTCGATCGAAAACATGGATATGATGCTCATAAAAGGATGAATCTACCTTCAAATCAACCTCATCAAGATGAAGAATATGTGACAAATTATATTGATATCGATGAAGCCGAGATACATGGAAGATGTCTTGCATGGACCGATATCTCTAAGGTGACTACAACCAATCGGATAAAATCCCGAATCTCTCCATAATATTGAAGGTAATGACATAGGAAGGTTATAGAATCCAGTTTTATTGAATTGGTTTATGCCCCAATCTAGGTGAAACTCACTAGAAAACCTGAATCCCCACCTTGAAATCTAGTGGTCGATGACGAAGATCGACATATAAATTATGTCTAGAATGTAATATACACATATTCTTCTTAATAAGTTGAACCTTCTATAAATTCTACTAAAATAGAAAAGGACTTATTATCCCAAACTTTCCTATATCTAACTATAAAAGGTGTGAATAACCTGACCTACCATATAGTGATTCATAAGGAACCATTTGTATTGTCGCCTAGAAGCTCTTATTATAAGTAAACTCAGCTAGGGGTATATTTATGTCCCAATAACCCCATATTCAAGGACATATTCTTGTAGTATTTTCTAAGAAACCTCTATCATAGGCTCATACTAACCACTGATCTGTGGGAGATAGGCTATACCAAGTTGTACCTATGATCCCAATGCCCTCTACAACCCTTTCCAGAACCATGAAGTGAATCGAGCTTCTATATCTAATATAACAGAACATGAAACCATATGGATGTGTATGATATCATGAATGTAAATCCTATCAAGATTATACACTAAAAGAGTCTCCAAAATAAGTTGGAAAAGGGTGTCCTTTGTCAACCTATCTGCGATTACCATATAGTGCCACTTCCATGAAATGATCTATGTAGTCTCATCATGAAATATATAGTGAAATCATCCCATTTCCACTTAGGAATAGGTAACTACTATAAAAAACAACTGGTCATTGGTGTTATTCCTTCTCCTGTTGATAGGTGGAACATTGAGTAACCAACCCAGCTATCTCCCACTTCATTCTCGGCCAACAGTATTGATGATGTAAGTCACGATGCATCTTGGTAACACTAGGATGAAAAGACCATATAGAGTCATGGGAATATCACATAAACTCCTCTAAAATTTATATATGAACCAAGACACATATGTGGATGCATAAGATCTTATCCCTATCAACAATCCAACTAGGAGGCAGGGTCATCACTTACAACTCTCTCCCATAGGAACAAGCCCTTAGAATCTGATAACTATATCATCCTCAATGTATCCATAATAGTTTAATTCACCAGTAAATATGAGATATAAGTATTTTTGTTACTATCTTATACAACCATATTAATATATAAAAACATGGCCATAAGCATCCACTCATTTTTGGCCTCTTGAACTGCATATATCTGAATCCTCCTACTTAGTGCATCAATAACTATATTTCCCTTTCTAGGAATATAGGTTGGCTCCAAGTCGAAGGAATGAAGTTTTTCAACCCACATTTTTTTATTATATTTAATAAATGTTGGGTAAATATTTACTTGAGGATTGTTTTGGTTTATATACTCCACTAAATGATCTCTAAGTAAGTAATGCCTATAATAGTGCATGGAATTAACAATAATGGATATCTCGAGATCATGTATTAGGTAGTTAATCTCATGTGGAATCAACTGATGAGACTTGTTTTAAATGATTCCATTATTCTACATCAAAATTACTCCTAGACTGATACCTGATGCATCACAATACACTGTATAGATTTTTCTCAACTCTAGAAGAATCAGGACCGACACTGAAGTTAGTCTTCCTTTTAGATCCTGAAAGGTTTTCTTATAGGTATCTAACCATTCAAAATCCACATAATTCATAGTAAATCCCATAATAAGTGTTTTTAATCATAATAATTCCTCTAAGGAACACATATAATAATCATCTATCCCCAAGAAACTTTGTATGTCAATGGAATTCTTGGCCGACTATTAGGTAACTATAACTCTCACCTTCTCTTAGTCAACTAATACTCCGGTCTCTATGATAATATGACCCAGTAAATGAATATCATAAATACATAAGTGGAACTTAGTGAGATTAGAATATAAATTATTCTCTATCAATGTATCTAATTTAATCTCAAGAAGTATATCATGGTCATGTTGAGTATGATAATACACCAAGATATCATCCATGAATACCACCACAATAGAGTCTAGATAAGGATGGAAAACCAAGTTCATTAGTTCCATGAAACATGTTGGTGCATTCGTGAGACCGAATGACATAACAAGATACTCATATAGACTATACCTTCTACAAAAATTTGTACGAGGTATGCATCTAGGTAAAACATGCATTGATGATAACCATATCCGAGATTAATCTTCAAGAACACCCAATCCCCTTTGTACTAATTGAAGATATCATCTATCTAAGGTAATAGATACTGCTTAATAACCCTAAATTGGTTCAATATATGATAATACTCATATCAAAGAGGGGTTTAATCCAACTTATTGGTGAAAAGGACCAGGAAAATCCTCATTAAATTATTATTTCTTATATACCCATTTTTTAAAAACCCTCTAGCTGCCTGTTGAGCGCCTATAACTTAATAGAAGACATCCTATAAGTAAGAGAAGATGTTGGTGAAACTCCTGACACTAGATTTATGAAAAAAAACTACCTCTCTCTTAATTGGTAATCTAGAAATTTCATATAGGAAAACATCCCTAAAATGATCAATCATTGGAGGAAAGTTCTCTTGACATGATTTTATATCATAAAATTTTTTACTGGAAGTCTGGGATGTCATTCCACCCAACCCATGATTCTTGGGTCCCTCTCAGCTCATTTGGACATCACATTCGCCCTTTTGAATAAAAACCCCACCCTATGGTGATGTTAAATACACCCTTTAATGATTGAAAATAATTAAAAAATGATAGACAACCAACCAATATAAAAACCAACCAATCCATCCTAAGAATGACATGAAACCCTATAATATTGATGACAAAGAGGTCATATACAAAGTGAAACCCACATACTATAAGGTAGCACTCCTTTCACTGGCATACACTCTCCAATAGAATCCCTAATAGAGTATCAATTTTTATCACACCACTTGAAAAATTAACATCGATCCCAAGTCTTCTTAAAACAGACATAAATATAAATCTATGAGAAGCACATATATCAGAAAGAAGAGATACTAACATAAAGGCTACCAAAATAGTATCTATCAGGGCAGAAGGTCTAGAAATCAGGTCCTAAGGTATCAACTGAACTGTATACATCTATAATGAAATGAAGCCCGAAGATATTTCCTGACTACCCTAAGAAGGTCCACTCTTATGTCACTATTAATCCAGTATCTGGATACAATGGCCTTAACTGCCTCCTTAGCCTGACTGATTGATTGCACTCCAACTACCTTCCGGACAAGAAGCTATTAACCCCAATCGTAAATTTAGAGTCTATACAGAATCTCTCTCACATGATATAGGATGAAAAGTCCAAAAACTATGCTATAGACGGTCCATCCTTCCACAATCTCGACACTCGAATGGTTATCTATCATAATGGATCCTTATATGCCTCTACCTCCCAGACTAATTAAAGAGAATAGAACTACCAGATCTCATAATATGGATGGTATTTTCCTAATTAGAGACCTAAAATAATCTCTTCCTGGTACTTGACATGGAACCACTGGGTGGTTAATTTGATCAACCCTACTATGTGCCCCAAGCATCCCTCATGTTTTTCCATAATTGAGGTCTGTTTTACTATTTATGAAATAGTAGAAAGCAGAAAACCATTAACTTATGATCAATTTCCATACCTTATACCATCATCGAAATTTATGGGTTTTGATAAATTTTCACCTAACAGAATAGGTCTGAAACACTGAAGACCAATAAAATGGGAAGAATGGTCAATGACTATCAAGGCTCCATGCTCTAGATGCATAAAATCTATGGATCTATTGGACCTCAACGTCTTGGGATAAAAATATTCATTAAAGTCTATCTATAAATCCATCCAAACCATATACTAATTATGATCCATCTAATTAATCATATCACACTATCTCTTGGCAGAACCAAATAACACATATGTAACGAGTCTCACTTTCCTCGCACGAGGGGTCTCAAAATTCTAAAAAATAGAAATCATGGACTCTATCCAAGAATCTAAAATCTATGGTCTGCACCCCCTGATAATGTGGACAGATTCTATTTCTAGAACTCATGCATCAACTCTACCATAGATGAGGTAGATTGTGACTGTCCCGAAATTGTCTATAGGAAACATAGAAATCCATCTCAGAACTGGGCCTCATCACCCATATCATTCATAAAATGTAGTTCCACAAGAGGCACTACTGGAGATTCCTCTGGTGGCCCACGACCCACTAACTCTAGAGCATGGCCATTTCCATCCTTCTGGCACACAATTGCAGGATTTCACTGTGTAATATCTCTATAAATGCCAACTGAACACCTTAGTCGAGGATAGATAACAACATGATAAAATATACGACATGTGAAAGCCTTACTAAAATGATTCACACCCATTCCTCTTTTATTAAAGCTAGTTCTGGGTGAGATACAAGCCATAAAGGAAATCTAGACACACTTCCTACTACCAACTACATAGGTCAAGGTTGGGCCATGTTCTTAGGTATAATTCAGGGTTTCGGTATATATAGTTTCAATTGTAATTTATATAGGAAAACACACTTTAAATTTCAATATACAACCCTATTTGACAACAAAATTTTTAGTTCAAAATTCAATTTCATTTAAATTAATTCTCATTTGTATAGAAATTATCATTATAACGTTAAACTATATGGATCACCACCTCCAATTCATAAGGGCCCATACACCTTATAAATTTAATATTGGCATCAACTTAATCCCATCTAGTCATTTATCATGTCCCTATATGAAATTTCATCCCAATTCTATAGATATATAAATAAGGCACCAAAACATGCTTTAAAAATGCATGAAATAACATAAATGTGGCATGGAATAATGCATGACATATAATCTTTAAGTGCAAATAATGAGACATGATATAGTTTCTCCTTCCCATATCAGGACAAGGGTAAAAATATATAATCGTATATAAGACCAAAAATCAAGTTCATAACCCAATAGTGAAGTAAAATCAACTATAATTGGAATAAACCAAAACAACATATCACATCCTAGGAAATTTGTATTTTTCCTGTACGTGGATTACCTACACATAGGAATAACTCATTTACAAATTCATACACCTTCCTAATATCCTATATAATATTTCAAAATGATAATACAAAAGAAGATAAATCATACTGAACCTCTTTGTGACATCTCAGACCCGGTTCACTCAATAGTAACTAAACTTGATTGGCCACATAGCCTTAAGGGTGCCTCCCCATACACCAAAGGCTGCTGAATAGTAGAAAGGGTCGATGATAGAACTGCAGGGATACTATACCCTCATGATCAGAGTGTAGCACAATAGTACAATCATAACAGTCAATAATGGAAGCATAATAAATAATTGAGTAGATAAAGAATAAACATCTATCATATAAAAATCCATGTAATCTCTTCCAGTAGTGTAATATACAATGATGATCATGGAATTCTATAAAAATATATTAATACATTAAAATAGGATTCTCGTAAAATACATGTATCAAATTACAAAAAAACCAAAAATAACTAACCCCAGATAACATCATGATCCCAAAGCTAAGTCATGTTCTCCCCTGCTCCTATGCACAAATTAATCAAGTATTTACAAGAAATCCTTTGCCCTTATCCCTACATGCATCCATGACGTCTACCTGGGTACCCAATTATTTCTTGAATAGGTTGTGAGATAACACTCAGTATTCCACCACCATCAGTGTCTGTCACAAATCATGTCCATGAATATAAAATAATGTTTTGTACAGATATAACAAGTACACAAGTAAAACCTTAGAAGTGAAACAATCATGCCTATCAAATCTCACCATGATCAAGAAACTAAATCATAAGTGCTTTCTAAAAATCATAAAAATTATCAACATCAATGGCCTATTCCATGTAATCATGTGTCATGCCTACCTGGGCTAGGTTCTAAGGAGTAGCAATGTCCAAGGAAACCATATATGCTATGTAAAAAATGTAAACAAAAACTAAGGAGTGGAAATGTGAAAGTAATTTTAATAGGTTGATTAAATTATATACAAGAAGTAGAAATGTCTAAGGAATCTTAAAGGGTTAAGAAAATTGGATCCATAGAGTAGGAATGTCCATGGAATCCAAGAATATCAAGTAAATTTGTTAATCTAGATCCATGGATTAGAAATTTCCAATGAATCATAATAGGATGGATAGATAAGATCCATGTAGTATAATTGGTCAAGGAATCCTAATATGATCATTGGATCCACGGAAAAGAAATATCTGAGGCATCCAAAGGAGTCAATCAAATCATATCCAATCAGTTGAAATTTCCATGGAATCTGAACATGTCAAATTAATAGGATCCATAGAGTAAAAATGTATGAGCCATACAAGTAAGTAAGATCTGTGGAATAGATATTTTCATGGAATCCAAATATGTTTTTCATGTCCAAGGATTATTAATATACAAGGTATCCTACCAAATTCATTAATAATTCAACTAATCATTTCACCAATACCTTCTTACTCATTATTAAAGAAAGGGATTATTCATTTCATAACATTCAACTACAATTGAAAAGGTGATACAAGGATTTAAAAACCTTTTATAATTTTATTAATAACTCATTATGTTATAAATTATACATGGAGATCTCATCACACCCTGAGGGTGGAAAAATGATTTAAAGGTAGATTCTACACCATGTACGGGCTAGGTTGAGGTCAAAACCTCCAAAAAAGACCAAAGGTGGGAATGGAATGTCTCAACATTTTTACATTAGTTAACCCTTTGTTAAATTAATTTATAAAGGATCTCATGGAAAGTATTATTAGCATAAAATTGACAACAAGCTTTAAAAAATGAGACATTATGGAAGAAAGGTATAAATCACCTACCTCATCTTGGTAGAGGAACACTCATCCACACTCATCCTCTAATTTGATCTAGATTATAAGAAATTGAAATTATAGTTGAAAACACAAAAAATAAGGTATAAGATCTTGTACCAATGTAGAATCGTGGATAGAAAGGAAAACATTGAATGGTAAAAGAGTAATAGTGTACTCATTAGCACAGATCCAACAAGTTGAATTATGTTTCAATCTTAGTTTGTATAAAGAAACAAGATCAAATACTACCATGAAGGTTCATGAAAAATCTAAAAACATGAAGGATATATTCACATGAGAGAAAAGAAAAAAGAAAATAGGTTTTAAAACAAAAGTATGGGAAATGATCATTTCATCGGTTTGGTCACATGGTTGGCCAACCATGTGCGCCTCTATGTCCAAGAATTCTCCACCCATGATCATAGAGCATGGTAAGAAAAATAATGTGCCAACCATCTATTTTTCCTCTGCTAAATATTTTAGAGTTCTTGCATGGTTGTGCGGCCTATTTCACACTATTAGGGAAAATCGTGGGCCCCTTGTTGTGACCAAAAACACCCCCACAGTTTACTCAAACCATGCGGTCTTGGTATCATGGTTTCTAATAACCCTGTATCCTATTTTTCTTCTCTAAATTTTCGATCTACAAGCTCCAAAAAAGCCCTAGAAACCCCTATTCCTCCATATTCTCTCTAGGAATCCACATTAAGTAAAAACCAAGGAAACAAATCATAAATTAGATGCTTTCATACCTCATAGAAAATTCAAGATCTTACACAGCCCTTATTGCATGAACTTAAAAAATATGATTTTTTTCATTAAATGGAATTGAGTTATGAATGTTTTTATTCCCTTCTAAGGGATAATAGGAATCCCCTTTCATGGGCCTGATCCAAACTCCAAAATAAGTACCTCTTCTTTTTTGTAGGATCCCAATGACTCCCTAGATGGAGATAACTTTCAGAGTTCCTTCCTATATTGATTTAAACTACAAATTACTATTATACTCGACATAAATGAGAGAAAATATAATCACCACATCTAGTTTCCTATTAAATTATGTTGTCAGAAAATCAATTTCTTAAGGTTAATTGGTAATGTTACAATTTCCACAAGGTTGGATACATGAACATGTCTAAAATCTATAAGATAGTCCTACAGTAAGAAATAATTATCCCTTAAAGGATGAGATGATATGAGCCTCCCATAATCTCAAAAAATGCACTCCTAAAGTATCATAGTAAATCCCCAAGGATCACATGCCTTTGGAAATCATGTCTACATCATCACAAAATGAGTTCGTATCAGCCATGAATTGGAAATATTATTTCTTCCTCGGTTATATATAGCATTCTAGGGTGCCTTGTTATGATTTTATCATATGGTCTCTATATTATTATTATTTTGATTTAATTATTTCATATGTAGACATTTGTGATTCATGTCGAGAATGATTTTGAGCTTATACTAGATGTTGTTTTTTATTGATTAATGTGCAATATTGATGATATTTTCTCAAATAATTGAACAACACATTAAAACTAAATATTGATTACTTTATTATACATATTAGAATTGTTAGTTGGGTATATATCACGTTTTATATTCTCAATAAGTCAGCATTGATGTTGTACATGTTTGACAGATAGGATGGGTGTTTGGACCTAATTGGTTATACATGGGATTCTATACCGATGACTTGATTTTTTATACATATTCCCCTATCCCTTAGGATGGGATGTGGTATTTCCTAGACTGGAAGGAACTTTTTTTATGTATTAGGGATGTATTTCTTGGATCCTTAATTCTTTGAACACATATACTATATTCATTTGTGTATATAAGTACACGTGTAAGCCTCTAAAGGGACTAGCATGTCCATATTGGATCATTTGGATGGGTTTCATGGTTTACCTAACTAGTGCATCTCATTTTCTAAGTGCTTGGATCAAATAAGACAAATTAGTATGGATAATTTCCTTATATAGAGTTATATTTATTATAAAAAATTTTGTAACACCCCAAGATTTCATAGTACATTATCTCATTAACGTAATTCAATAGCTTGCGTTACACACAACACCGAGTTCGAGCGCACCACAACATACCAAACTAGTCGTTTAAAAAGCAGTTATGAATAGTTTTAACTACATTTTGAATCTTATATACTATATATAATTTTAATATCCATATTTTGTGTTTATTAGACATAATATAAGAACAAATTCATTTTTTCAGATAAAAGAAGTATTTTTCAAAAAATGCAATTTTACCGCCATTTAATGGAGAACCCTTTTAAAATCCAAATTTTGAAACTTTTATATATTCAATTTAATAAAATTAAATTCTTCTTTAGAATAGATATATAAAAATTTAGTTTGGACAATTTTTTTTACTTTTCTGATAACTTTCATATTTTGACGAACAGTGAAAAATATTATGTTTTAATTGAAAATTACTTTTTTAATCGAAATAATTTATAGTGCTAAATTATTCATTTGAAATGTTTTTTAGTATAATTATATTATATTTTTATAATTTAATACAATGTAGGTCATTATAAGAAATTTCACATTTTAATTTGACATAAACCCAGGTCAATCTTTTGATAGTTTTAACTTTTTAAAAACCCTCTTTTTTGGTTTTGACAACGATAATTAATTTTAAATTAATAAATGCAATTTATTTGTTTTGAATTTGGTAAAATAGACTTCATTTTTGAATTCAGAACATCAAAATTAGTCTAGGTTTAATTTTTGGTATTTTTGTAAGAACTTTCAATTTTTGATGAATAGTGGAAAACATTGCGTTATTATTTAAAATCGACTTTTTATTTAAATAATTAGTTATTTTATTTAAATTTTTTTAATTCAAAATAGTTATATAATACCTATATAACTTCAATTTAATTCATTGGAGTCATTTTATAATGAAATTATATGTATAAAATTTTATTGAACTTTTTAACCTCTTTTACCCACCTTCTAGGCACGTTAGTAAATTTCCATAAAACATAATTTTATCGCTTCTATGAGTTGAATTTCAAAAATCCAAGAGACACGGTTGAAATCAGTAATTAAAATGTGATTCAATAATATGAAAATAATTTTTGGTGAATAGTAACTTTTGACTTTTATTCACCACGTTAAAAGTTAATAGGGTAATTAAAGGCAAAAATGAAATTATAATTACCCAAACACATGTCCTAATTCTATTATATAAGTGTAATTCGACCAAAAACAACCTTAGGAATAAAATATGATCCTTTAGGTTCACTTGGATTAGATTAGGACATTTATTATTATTTTATTGAAAGAAGACTTAAAAGTGTTAAATTCAATATTTTTTAACTAAACCATTTTTAATATAAGGTTACTCATAAAATAAATTCTACTATAAATATTAATTATAAATATAAAATTATTTCATATATAATGGTATTTTATTTATAATTTTTATAGATTAAATAATTAAATTTATTTATGACACCATGATGATGCAGTAATTTCTTCTTAATGAAATATTAAAATAGTTTATATTATAAATATTAAAATAAATAGAATTTAAAAGTTTTGATGCCATCCAAAAATTTTATAGTTTAATTTGACATGTTAGGGTTTATTAGATAATTTTTTTTGAATTGATATGTTTTTTATGACTTTAACTAAAATAAAATACAAAATAGTGTCAAAATTGATATTAATTAATTTTTAAAACAAATTCAATATTATTGGTTGATATAATATTCACAAAAATATAAGGTTCGGCCAAAGGGCTTAAATAATATTATATATATCAATAATGAACCACTTGAGGTTCTCTTGGAAGTTTAGAGTATGTTTATTAACCATATCTTTTAAGAATATAAGAAGACATGGTAAAAGTTAAACTATTTAACTAAGAGTTAACTCTAAAAGATAAGGTCAAAATGGTAACGTAAACTTGTATAAAACCTATTGGTTGAGATTATTTCGACCCATAACCACCTAAGTTTCTAAATAAATTCATTTTAACCATTATAACCCTAATATGATGGTATAATAAATTAATATTTTAATCTTTTCCTAAAGTGACCCTCACCCCTCTTATAAAAGGGCACTTCCCCTTCTCTCAAAATCATATATTCAAAGACAATTGGATCTTCCAAATACAGCACAAATATCTTACCAACTTCCCTCAAATCAACATAGAGTCCTCACTTTGATCAGAAAGCCAACCTAAGGAGCCTTTTTGATCAACACAAAAGGAAACGCCTGAAGAAAAGGTAATAATTTCACCACTCTCTTTCAAGTTCTTTTCATCTTCCTCTTCCTCTTTCTTTATTGTTTACATTACAAAACAATAAATCCAGTACCTCTTATATACTGTGATGTTATTATAAATATGGTACAATGATATTCTTTATTATATTGATCCTCTAAATGACAAAGTCACCATACGTGCGTACGTGCGGCTTAACGTCTCTACGTCGTGGTGTAGTTTGTTATTCAAACACTTCATTATTTGGATGGGTATAATAATAAGTATAACTGATGTAAATAATAAATATAACATGTTAATTATTATTTATATATGATACACCATCCAATTACATATGAGTTCACCATCAATATAATGATATAGTCACTCGTGCGTACGTACGGATTACCATCTCCATGACGCAATGAGATTCATTCCCATGTTCACCATTCAACGAAGATTATAAAAACATATATTATTAAAAAGTATGTAATATATGAAATAATAATGCCACTATATATATATACACTAACATATATCTTATTCACTTCCATTCAATACGATATGATAACAGAAACAACATTTATGTGTATGTACGGCCTACCGTCTCCATAAAAGGTGCCTTATATTTCATATATCTATCTATTATAAATAAATATATTATAAATATATATGTTATATAAATCAAGGTTTATATTCTATAAGTATTTAAATCATGATTTAAATGATACGATCAAGAACAACAAGTTAGAACACGTACGATAAAGAAAGAAATTATTACCCAAAATGTTAATTTAACATGGAAATAATTATTAAATGGCTGATATAAAGTAATAAATGAATCATGTATGATATAATAAATATGAATTTTGTTATTTAATAATTTAATAACACACTATGGTCATTATATATAAGGTTAAACGTTTCCTTGACTAAAGGAAAGTGCAAGGTAAGGGTTAATTCTACAATCTCTTCATTATCCGATGTTGATTTTACGTGAGTATCTATTGGGACCTCTTTATCATCCACATCCATGTTTCATAAAAATAGTTTCAAAAGGAATATTTTAAGATTTTATGGAAGTGAATCTTTAACTAGACCATCATTTTAAATGGTTTAAATATTAATTATTCTAAATCATTCTCATTAATATCCATGTTTTCAAAATGGTTTTAAAGATATATTTATATGGACATGAATGTTTTTAAAATGGTAATTCCTTTCAAAAGATTCAAAGTGGTATGGGAAATTTTTATTCAAACATTTATTTAAATTTCTTCCCTTCTAAATTGTGTGACATTTAAATGTTTTCATGAAGAATCGATGTTTCTCTCAAACATTTTTACAAATCATTTTCATCTATGTCAATATCCTTTGATGGATTTTAAACTTGTTTGAAGTTGATTTATTATGATACAAATCATCCATATTGTATTGATGGTTTTGTGATATGTTTGACTGTGGATGTGTTATTTATATACCATTCATGGTTTATGGATAATGTATTTACTTTTGTATGCTAGTTTTAATACAAATGTATATGTTATGTTTAAAATTTTTCATATAAGGAATGAATTAGACTTAGAAAGTGACGGGTGGAGCCCAATATACCTCCTCGATTCATCAGAAGGTCTAATGAGACAAACTAGTATATTGAAACAAGTCCTTGAAAAAATTTTATTTGTAGTCTTAGAACAAGGCCTTGACTATGTGGTTATGATTTCTGGAATTATTCATTCCATCATTATGAAATTAGCTATTGATATTACATGTGATTATTCGACTAGTAGAATATCCATGTGAATAAGTAAATGGAATTATTTTATTTATCTTTTCCATATTATGCTAATGTTTAAGTTTAAAAGGCTTTTGTTTTAGTTTAATACATTTCCATAAATATTTATGCTTATTTAGGAATGTTTTCGCTATATTTCTATCTATAGTGAGTGTCTGAGCTCACCCCTATCTATGTTTTATTTTTTCTAGGATGTGAAGAAGTATATTAGGACTCACCTGCATGGATTGTCTAAGAGATATGAATGTGGAAAATGGAGATAATGTTGTTGTTGTTTTTCATTTTATATTGTAATTTAATGTTCATTTATGTAATCTATTTTCCAAGACTGCTAAACTGTTTGGTCCTTTGGGAGTTAATTCCTTTTAATCATGCCAATGTATTATAATAATGCACTGACTCTAGGTAACTGGGGTCGGGGTGTTACGTTTGGTATCAGAGAAAGTTTAGCAACAACCTTGGGAATAGATTTAGACAAACTCTAATTATATAACATTACCCTAAGATATACTTTGAGTATTAGTATAGAATAACTTCCTAGAATTTTGGTAATGTAGAGATTTTTTGTATTTTCCAAGCAAAACATCCCTGTCTAGATATGAGAAGGTAGAGGCGGCTCTGGTATAAATGTACCTAGGAGTGAAAACTCTGACAAGGAGTTTTGGGCTTGACCCATGGTATCCTAGTACATGACAATGGGCCTTGATTCACTCTTGGTTATGAAACCACCAGGGGATATGCTTAAGATGGTGAACATTTTCATTACCAGCCATTATGAAGTTTTTAGGAGTAAATACTTCATCAAAGAAAACATTTTATGATTATAGATTATATTCCTAATCTTTGAAATTTATGTTAGGTATTTTACAAGTTTGTAATTTTTTATTTCGATTCGTAAACTAACCTAATGTATGCCATTGTTTATAAATGGTTCTTAGTAGAAGGAATGTGAATTTCAGCAATAAGAATGATCAAAACATTTGGAAGGATCATATCTTTCATGGTTTTAAGCCAACATTTAAAAGGTAAATAGTCTCCCAAGTATTCTCATAATATAAATAAATAGTATCATGTGTTAATAAGATAAGTACAGAATGCTATGAGTCATATGGCTTTGAAGGGAAATAAGAGAAGAAAAGGATGGAATAGAGAAAGATAGATAAAGGGAAGGGGGGAAATAAGGATTTTCCCATATGTGATAACTGTAGAAATAATCACCTTGGTAAATTCTTGAAGGGAATGTGAGTTTGTTATAAGTGTGGAGAAAAAGGACACCAAGTACGTGATTTCAAGGTTAAGAAAAAAGATTCAAATGTACAATACTTCATATGCAAGGAGTCGGGACACTACGTGAAGCAATGTCCAAATAATCAGAGTATACCCCAACTGCTGCTATTGGATAATAATAAAGTTATGGTACTACCAAATATGAAGTTTAATGATTAGATTTCTTCTTTTTTTTATTAAAGTATTGTGTCATTTGAGTATTGTATTAATGATGTAAATGTTATAAGAATTATATAGTATAAAATGATTGTACTATAGTACAATTTCATTAAGGACTAGAGATTGTGTGGAACCAAGAAAAGTGACTTAATAACATGTTATTTTCTTTGAAAATATATGGTTGAGAGAAAGATAATCCATAATATGGTTCTGATACTGAGGTAGTGATTTTTAAATAATATATTATTGAATTGGAAAAATTATATTGGATATTCTTGACTACCTTGAAACTGATTAATGATTTGTATATTCTATCATTGTTGGAGTTTACAACATTTATGGATAGAAGGGGTATATAAAGTATTCTATAAGCAATAAAAGAGCATGAATGAAATAAATAAGGTTTTATGGTAATTCAGGGTGTTATAGTGTTTTAAAAGAATACATGATGAAGGTATTCACATGTTATTACATGGAAAAAAGGATCTCCATTGTGTTTTCCTTCCTTATAAATTTTGGAGTGTGAATTTGGATATAAATATTTTGGATAAGTATAAGGGTTCTAATCGATAAATTTTGACATTGGATACTATTGTTAAGGTTAAATGATTTCTTGATATTTTATTTAGATTGTCATAAAAAAGGAAACTCGAAGGTTAGGCGACAACCCGTTGCATCGGGTAAGGCCATGGGACTTGAACCCGCAACCGAAGGGTGACAAGGGTGCATCACCAACCACTGGCCTACTTGATGTAATGGTTTTTATAATGTAGTTTTTTTAAATAGTCTGACAAATGAATTATAAATTAATTATTTTTGGAACCCTATACGATTTGGATAAATAGAATATTTTTGAATTCTATTATCTTTTCGAGTGAAAGATGAGTTTGTGGTAGGAATTAGTTAAAGGATAAAACTCTACTTGTCAAATATGTTTTTTTCATATTTCTTTTTGAATAAATTAATTTTTAAACATTAGGAAAGGGATCTTAAAACAAAAAATGTGTTATCCTAACACCTTAGGTTTTTTAAACTGATGATATTTTTAATCATCATAGATTGATAGCTTTGAGGCTCTCAATTGTACACTTGTTTGTGATTGATGACCTCAATCACTCCCTAAAAATATTTATCTTTTCCCTCCAATTATGTTTCTCTAATTTCCAAAAATGTTCTTCTAATCGAGATCATAATTTGGTGGTGACTTTTTCATTTCCCCTTCCCTCTTATTAAGTGTAAATTTTATTAAACCAATTTCTAATGTGGGTTTTTCACAAAGGTATTTTTCTATTTTTAACCTTTTATTTTCAAAGAAAAATTCAAAATTGCGATGACGCAATTTATTGACGGAGGGGAGAATGTAACACCTCAAGATTTCATAGTACATTATCTCATTAAAGTAAATTAATAGCTTGCGCTACACGCAATACCGAGTTTGAGCGCCCCACAACATACCAAACTAGCCGTTCAAAAATCATTTATGAATAGTATTAACTAAATTTTTAATCTTATATACTATATATAATTTTAACATCCATATTATGTGTTTCTTAGACATAATATAAGAACAAATATATATTTTTTTCAGATAAAATAAGTATTTTTCAAAAATTACAATTTTACCACCTTTTAATGGAGAACCCTTTTTAAAACCAATATTTGACACTTTTATATATTCAATTTAGTGAAATTAAATTCTTCTTTAGATGTGGGACATAAAAATTTATTTTGGATAAATTTTTGGTACTTTTTTTTAAACTTTCATATTTTGACGAATAGTGAAAAATACTATGTTTTAATTGAAAAAAAAATTTAATCGAAATAATTTATCGTGTTAATTTATACATTTGAAAGGTTTTGAAGTATAATTAGATTATATTTTTGTCATTTAATACAATTTATGCTATTATATGTAATTTCATATTTAAATTTGGCATAAACACATGTCAATCTTTTGATAGGTTTTACTTTTTAAAAACCCACTTTTTGGTATTGACAATGGGAATTAATTTTAAATTAATAAATGAAACTTCTATGTTTTAAATTTGGTAAAATATACTTAATTTTTGAATTTGGAATATTTAAATTATCTTAGGGTGAATTTTTGGTATTTTTCTAAAAACTTTAAATTTTTGATGAATAGTGAAAAACATTGGGTTATTATTTAAAACCGACTTTTTATTTGAATATTTATTTATTATATTTAAATTTATTTTAAGTCAAAATAGTTATATAATACCTATATAAGTTAAATATAATTCATTGGAGTCATTTTATAATAAAATTAGATGTATAAAACTTTATTGAACTTTTTAACCTCTTTTACCCACCATCTAGGCACGTTAGAAAATTTTCAAAAAACATAATTTTACTGATTTTGTGAGTTGAATTTCAAGAATCCAAGAGACACAATTGAAATTATTAAATAAATTTTATTCAACAAGATGAAAATAATTTTTGGTAAATAGTAACATTTGACTTTTGTTTTCCACAGTTAAAAGTAAATAGGGTAATTAAAGGTAAAAATGATATTATAATCTCCCTAACACATGTCCTAATTCTATTAGATAAATGTAATTAGACCAAAACAAACCTTACTAATAATATATGATCCTTTAGGTCCACTTGTATTAGATTAGGACAATTGTTATTATTTTATTTAAAGAAGACTTAGAAGTGTTCAATTCAACGTTTATTAACTAAACCTTTTTTAATATAGGGTTATACATAAGATAAATTCGACTATAAATATTAATTAGATGGATAAAAATATTTCCTACATAATGGTATTTTATTTATAATTTTTATATATTAAATAATAAATTTATTTATGACACAATGATGATGTAGTAACTACCTTCTTAATGAAATATTAAAGTAGTTTATATTATAAATAATAAAATAAATATAATTTAAACATTTTGATTCCATACACTAATTTTCTAGGTTAATATGAAATGTTAGGGATGATTAGATAATTTTATTATAAGTGATAAGGTTTTTATGACATTCACTAAAACAAAATACAAAATAGTGTCAAAATTGACATAAATTAATTTTCAAAACAAATATGATATTATTAGTTGATATAATATTCCCAAAAATCTAGGTTTTGGAAAAAGGGATTATATAATATTATATATATTATTAATGAACCACTTGAGGATATCTTGTAAGTTTATAGTAAGTTTATTAACCATATAGTGTAATAATACAAGAGGCCACAGTAAAAGTTAAACTATTTAACTAAGAGTTAAATCTGAAAGATAAGGTTAAAATGGTCACCTAAACCTGTCTAAAACCTATTAGTTGAGAGGATTTATATCCATAACCACCTAATGGCTCGAAATAAATTCATTTTGAGCCATTATAATTCTAATATGATTTTATAATAAATTAATATTTTAATCTTTTCCTAAAGTGACCCTCACCCCTCTTATAAAAGGGAACTTCCCCTTCTCTCAAAATCACATCTCCAAAGCCATTCGGCTCGGCCAAACCCTACCCAAATATCCTCAAAAATTCTCTCAAATCAACCTAGAGTCCTTAATTTTATTATAAAGTCAACATAAGGAGCCCTTTTGATCAACTCAAAATAAAACACTCGAAAATGAGATAATAATTTCACCACCCTCTTTCAAGTTCTTTTCATCTTCCACTTACTCTTTATTTGTTGTTTCCAAAAAAAAAATATTAACTCCAATACCTCCTAAATAATGTGATGTTATTATAAATATGGCACAACCATATTCATTATTCTATCCATCCTCTAAATGACAAAGTCACAATACGTGCGTACGTACGGCTTACCGTCTCCACGTCGTGGTGTAGTTTTTTATTCAATCACTTCATTATTTTGATGGGTATAATAATGATTATAACTGATGTAAATAATAAATATAATATTTTAATTATTCTTTATATATGATAAACTATCCAATTACATACTATTTCACCATCAATATAATGATATTGTCGCTCGTGCGTAGGTACAGATTACCGTCTCCCCGACGCGATGAGATTCATTCCCACTTTTGACATTCAACAATGATTATAAAAATATATATTATTAATAAGTTTGTAATATATGAAATAATAATTCTACTAGATATATATATATATATATTTGTGTGTACGTATGTACTTACATATATCTTATTCACTTACATTCATTCAATGCGATATGAAAACAGAAACAACGTTTATGCGTACGTACGACCTACCATCTCCTTAAAAAGTGCCTTTAATTTCATATATCTATCTATTATAAGTATTTATATTCTAAATATATATGATATATAAATCAAGGTTTATATTATGGAAGTATTTATATCATGATCTAAATTATACGATCAATAATAACATGTTAAAACACGTATGATAAAGAAATCGATTATTACCCAAAATATTAGTTAAACCTAGAAATCATTATTAAATGGGTAGTATAAAGTCATAAACGAATCATGTATGATATAATAAATATGAATATGATTCTGGTATAATTTAATAACATACTATGGTCATTATAGAGGAGTTTAAACGTACCCTCGACCTAAGGAAAGTGCAAGGTAAGGGTTAATTCTATAATCACTTCATTATCCAAGGTTGTTTTTACGTGAGTATCTATTGGGACCTATTTATCATCCACATCTGTGTTTCATAAAAATATTTTCAAAAGGAATATTTTATGTTTTTATGGAATGGAATCTTTAACTAGATCATCATTTTAAATAGTTTAAAAATTAATTCTTCTAAATATTTCTCATTAATGTCCAAGTCTTCAAAAATTATTTTTAAGGATTTATTTATATGGACATGAATGTTTTTAAAATGTTAATTCCTTTAAAAAGTTTTAAAGTGGTGTGGGAAACTTTGATTCAAAAATTTATTTAAATGTCTTCCTTTTTAAATTGTGTGACTTTTAAATGTTTTCATGAAAAATGGATATTTCTCTCAAAAAGTTTTACAAATCATTTTCATCTATGTCAATATACATTGATGGATTTTAAAATTGTTTGAAGTTGATTTATTATGATAAAAATATTCCATATTGTATTGAAGGTTTTGTGATATGTTTTACTATGGATGTGTTATTTGTATACCATTCATGGATTGTGGATAATGTATTGACATTTCATATGCTAGTTTTAATACAAATGCTTATGTTATTTTTTAACCTTTACATATGAGGAATGCATTAGAATTAGTAAGTGATGGGTGGATCCCGATATAGCTCCTCGATGCATCGGTAGGTCTCTTGAGACCAACTAGTGTCTTGGAACAAGGCCTTGAGAAAATATTATCTGTAGTCTTGGCACAATGCCTTGACGATGTTGTTATAAAGTTTGGCATTATGCATTCCATTATAATGAAATTAGTTATTGATATTAGATGTGATTATTCGACTAGTTGAATATCCATGTGAATAAGTAAATGGAATTATTTTATTTATCTTTGCCATATTATGCTGAAGTTTAAGTTTAAATGGCTTTTGTTTTAGTTTTAGACTGACGGAAAATTAATTTTTTATTAAAGAACCAAAACACTTTTGAGGGAAAAGTGAGAAACCAAAAATCTGAATAACATGTTCTGGAAACCATAAAACCAGGACCAAACTAAAGGAACCACCCCTCCCTAGCCAATACAAAGGATGTAAAACCCTCACCCACACCTGACCATTTAGAAATCTCTCCTGTGCATGAAAACATGGGCCCAGAACCAATGTCAAGGCCATACCCTCTCAATCAAACAATTCCAAATGGCATGCACAGGTGAAGGTTAAGCTCTGGTCCCCATCTAGAGTGGCCCCTCTAGAATGCTGGCATAACACCACCAAGAAACCTGCAAAACCATTATCTTCTCCAAAAATTCACACATGCCAAACCAACATGCTTCCCAATCACTTAACAGGTTCCACACATTTCATCAAAATCATTGAAAGAAAATTTGTGATTTCCTATAACCAAATCCCTAGACAACTTCCAATATATGGAGGATACATGGGTTCTTGGAATAGATATCAACAGGTTTTCAAGATCATAAACCTACTGGTCCTAGGTTTGTAAGTACCCCTCAAGACTTATCTTCCCTTTTTTGAAACCTCCGACAAGAATTAAATCCTGTTTATCAACCCATGAGTATTGTTCCTCATTGAGTGACACATTTAAAGGTCTCCCCATAATCTTAGCAGCCTCCTCTTCTGACGCATTCAACAACAAAAATTGTTCGACCACCTCTTCTTCAGAGCTTAATAGAAATTCCAGAGTTTGATTATCTCCAACCTCTAATTCTAATCTCCTGGAATTTGGCTTTTTTGCAGACCGAGTCTCCAAAGGAGGAGGTAAAGAGGAGTAATATTTCATACTTTTCCTCCTCCTATAGATTCTATTACTCCTCATGCTTGCATCTTCACCAACCAAGAGAGTAGGATTGGTTCCCTTTGTTTCTACCATGTGTTCCCCATCTGCATCAATCAGACTACTGAAATAAGAACACGACCCAGCCTCTGTAAGGACTTAAAAGCTATTGGATAACATAAATGGTTTGAGGTACCCTAAAGCAGCACCCCCTGCCCACCCAGAACTGACATGCATATCCAGTTTCTACTTCCCTTTACCTGAAACATCCTTACCCGGCCTTAGAACCCCCACATAAGGATCAAACACCTCATCCACCTCTCCACTTTCCTTATATTCTATATCAGGTAAACCCCCACCCGATGATTTAGCCACATGAACAGCCTCATACTGAACCAACTACTCCCCTACTCCTACACCCTCAAAAGGAATTGCTTCCTTACCACAAGAAGGATCTGCAATATTCTGCTTTAGCCTGTTGAAAACTTATGAAACTTTCAGATTGACCTCCATTTCCAGTGTCTTCTCCCCAAAAGTTGCACCTTGATTATCCTCCAAAGACCCCTTGGAAATCACCGGGTAGAAGTCGGGTCCCACCACCCCCATAGGTAGCAATGCATGAGACCCAGCCACCCCGTTCAAGTTGTAATCAATTTCACCTCGCCGACTACCTTCTGAGCCTCTAACCACCTGTTCCAGCAAGTCAGACCCATCCCGATTCTCTGGAACCATACCAATGCTTCTTCCTCTCTTACTGTGAGGATTATGATCGCCCGACGACAATTACCCATAGAATGACCCAGATGATGGCAGGTAGAATAATAGTCCATCCAAGACTCATAGAGAACCCTCTACTTGCACCTATAATCCTCCCCAATGGCAACCCAAACAAATTTAAAAGGATTCATTGAAACATCCATTTCCACACAGACATGCAGGTTGATGGGGTGACATACTACTTCAGTTCGACTATCAGTGCAGAGGAATCTACCCACAAGATTACCAAGAATCCTAATGATAAATGGATTTTGGAACGGTAAAGGTAAATTTGGAAAGCTCACCTAGACCGCAGCATTAGGAGAGTCATGCTTCATATGGAAATCGAATGACCAACAGAATAAGTTGAACCAAAATCCCTTGAAGAAGTGGGGGGAACTGGACCAGGCATGGATGATGTCCTTCTCTGAAGCGAATCAAACCATGATGCGATGGCGATCCAGAAGGCCCAATGTTTCCCTCTCCTGAACGTTTTCACTATATTTTTATCCTTACTGAGCATTTGAGCTCACTCTTTTCTATGTTTTATTTTTCCTAGGATGTGAAGAAGTATATTATGACTAAAGTGTAGGGATAGTCTAAAAGATATGAATGCGGTCAATGGAGAGAATTATGTTGTTGTTTTTTATTTAATAATGTAATGTAACGTTCATGTATATAATCTATTTTCAAAGACTGCTAAACTGATCAGTCCTTCAGGACTTGATTCCTTGTAATCATGCAAATGCATTAAAATAATGCACCGACTCTGTGTAACTGGGGTTCCGGTGTTACCAAGTGTATAGTAGATAATGAGTTAGGTTACATTCATTTTTTTCCATTCCATTAGCTATACACTATTTCTGGAATACACTATAGTTTATAATAGGTTTTTAGGGGAGGCTTGGTGACCATATACTAAATTTTTATACTCACGTCCAATATTGTACCCTTATAGGAGACATGCATATTCAATTATTTTCGATCTGGATAACGAGATGGAAACTTAATATAAGATCTTGACTTTCATGAGGATCATGGTGCATGGGAGTATATTTTTGGAGATTTTTATTCATGTAATGGTTGAATGCACGTGGGATATCCATGGTGGAATTCTAGAGAGGATTCTCACCTAGAGGAACCTTATAGGTGTCTTTACTCCGTTTCTAGACTATAATTTATTTATATGTGAGATTTTTATGTTGTTTCACTTAATTTATGAATAATTAATTCCATTCAACCATTTTTGGTAATGCAGAATGCATGTTTATGTGATGTCACTTACTCCGGCTTTGTTATATACTCCTACCCATTTATGTTGATGGTTGGGTGTACACTTTGACTGACCAAGGCTAAGAACAGGTTATTCTACTAATGGGAATGCACCATGTTTAGTTATAACATATAAACATAAGAGTAAAACCACCTCCCAAATGATTATTTATTGATCATTGGTGACTACACTATCCTTTGTCGATTGGGAGGTGTGCCTAAGGTGTTATGAATATGTGGAATGAGATCTGTATGGATACATGGGTCATGAATGTTATAAATAAATCTTAATAGGTCAATGGAATTTTGGTACTCATAGAGAATTTAAATAGTACGTACAATAAATATTGGTTTGTTAGTGTGGTCTTTGGAGTAATATTATGGGTTTTTACGAGAATCGTCAGCAGCCACTCGGGTGTGGCACTAACTGGGTGATGGCCTATTTCAGACCAACAATTTCAATAATTGGGGTATGGAATTTGGAGAAATAGGGAATTTATGAATACCTTTTTTAGTGTTACATCATCATGGAGTTTTTTAAATTAGGTACCACCGTGATTTTTGGGACGTTATAATTTCAGAAGTATTCAATTCAATGGGGTACTATCTAGTGAATTCCATTCAAGATATAGTGTAATAATTTTTACAAGGAGTAACAGATGTTATTCAGAGGAAAAAATGATGTTTATGATCATTTAGAGAGATATTTGTATGGGGTGATTGTTGATTCCACCTGTTTGATTGTGGTATCAACATGAATATAACGAGTAGGATATTAGGAATCACAGTGCACACCTAATTTCAGTGACTGATGTAGTTCATAGGGAATACATGTAGATACTTTTTTCTAGTAAGAAATTATATGGTCTTTACATTGTAACAACACACATTGATGCATGTTGGTGGATTTGGACAAAAGTATAGTTCTGACAAGGGTGGAAATAGGTATAGATTGAATATCTTCATTTAGATGAATAATAGGCATTCATATATATGTTTTAAGTATTTAAGAGGATGTTTTTGAGGTGGTTTCTTGGGTGGAGGAGGCCTAGAGATAGTTTTAGAGGTTTATAAGGTTATAAGGTGGGGAAAGATGCATATAGTAAGGCACTGGGAACCTGGTTGGGTGGAACCAGGCACCCATTTGGGTTTTAGGGATAAAATTTCTCTATTTGAGGTCATGAGGTGAGTGGTGATGGTGTGCCATGTATATGGTGCTACCTAGATCCATTTTTTTTAAATAATTTTTTTTCATTTGGATGGTTTTTATTTTAAAAACCTTATGCGATTTCTTGATTATAACCATCCATAATGAGGGGGAGGTCATCCCCTTCTCTACTTTTACCTCCCGTTTTTCTACCCTTGATCCATAAATATTAGTGGAGTTATTATTCATTGTTTAATCTATGTTCCTCTCATATTTTATATCTTATTTCTTCCTCCAATATCATTTGGTGATTTTGGTGGTATGGAGATAGGATTTGGTTTCAATTCCACCAGAGCATGGTTGAATCATGTTGAAGTTAATGGTTTTTTGTGTGACTTATCTAGAGAAGGATTTGAGAGGAAGAGAACTCATGGTTCCATACAATTTCATGTTAGGTAAGTTATTTTCATAATTTTTTTGGTTTTATAATAAAATTTTGATGGAATAAATTAATGAATTAATTTTTAGTGATAGATAATTGGTCAGTGGTAGACTTGAGGATGTGCCAGGTGTAGATCACACTCATTTTGAAGAGGCTTTGTAATTTTACATCTTCTATTGTGATTTTTATCAATTATATCTAAGGAATTAAATATTGATGCAATTTTTTTAATTAGTTATAATCTTTTTATAGTTAATTAACTTGATCTCTTGATGAAGTTAGGGACTTGGAATATGAGTTTATGAATGTAAGCTTGGACATCAAGGTGGGTCTAAGATAAAGTGAAGTGGGTTTTACTTACAAAGGGGGTAAATACATTTTTGAGGATAGTGTCACCAGATATTACTTCATTTTATGTGTTTCCTATATTTTATGGGGATTATGTTTGGTTAAGTGGGTATGGGTGACCTAAATTGGGATCATGATTAGTTTCCCTTATGTGTGGAAAGGCTAGTGAGTTTCATTATCCTCTTAGAAAATCCTTAAGAGTTGAATGGACATTTCATAGTCACATATTATTATTTTCACTATATGATAGGCTTGGCTAAAATGGAATTTGAACCTAAAGAGAGTATCCATATGTGATTCTCACATAGGGATATGGTTAGGGTTGATCCTATAGATTTATATTGAGTTATCTGTGTGATATATGGGCATGAGCGGGAATAATAGAATGAATTTTGATGGAACCATATGTGATGAAATTACATATTGAACTACGGTCATGGAGTATCTAGATCATGGTAGGACCCTTGGAGTGGATATGATGAACTCATGGATGTTTATGGCAATATCACCTTGGGAAAGTGTTGGGATACCTTAGGAGTGGAGCCATGGGGGTGTATCTATCCCTATATTTGGTGGTGAGTCCTATGAGGAAAACCTGTGTGCTTTATGACGAGGGAAACATAAATGTTATTTTGGATTAGTGGGGAGTAATCCTTCATTATTAGAATATGGTATAATTTTTGTCCCGATGTCAAGGCCTTCAGAATATGGTTAAGTCTTATAGGATCCAAAGTCATGTCGATGTAGGGTTAGGATGCGTATTTTTACTATGTGGATTATCCCATGGGAATTGGTGGATTAGTGATTGAATTAGGTTTGAATGAACGGAAACCAAGGTTGATGAGTCCTTACCATGAGTAAAATTGGGTATAGTGATGATTCAGAATAGGTGGTCATTCATAAACATTACTTATGTCATAATACATGAGATTCACTATGCACCCTTCCAGTGATTAAAATTATTCATGAAACCTTATCTTGGATGGTACATCAGCCAATAGTATGTGATGATCTTTTCCAAGAGGGAAGTATGCCTCCCTTTTACTAAGTATGTTATGGGGGACATTCTCCCCTAAGATATTATTTCATATCAAATATTCTAATAGGGATAAATATCTTTTGGGTTTGGTAGAGTATGACATGATGGACGTGAAGCTTTTGTTGGGTATGTGGTTAGATGTGATGCTCACCGAGCGATTATGTCAAATGTTGGTTGGGTGTGATTTTAACTGAGGGATTATGTTAATATGTGTTTGGTGCAATTCCAACAAAGGTATTTTCATTTGATATTCGGTATGGTGTAATTCCATCCTTGGAGATTTTTTCAAGTGGAAGTACTACACCCTAAGATAGGTTTCCAGTGAGACATACTAATATTGGAAGATTTTTTAGGTGGTATGTACCAACCCCTAGTATAGGATTCAAATGGTGTGTGTTTACATGGGAAATGATTTCAATTGAGATGTACTTCTCCCTAAGAGACGTTAGTGGGATGTACTTTTTCAGGAGATATTTTTAGTTAGGATGTACTACCCCTTAAGATATGTTTCTAGTGGGAAATGTTTCAACTGGGTGTGGTTTCTTGGTGGGATATACTCCCCGCTCAGGAATGATGTAGGTTGGATATGATGCCTCCCAAGAGGTGGTGATGCTGGCTGAATATAATACCTCCTGGTATTATTGGGTGAGTTAGGTGGAACACATTGCCTTTGAAGTAGGGGTATGTTTCTATGTTGGAAGTACTTCATCCTAGTGGAAGTGATAAGTTAATTAGAGTGGATACTAGCCATGATTTAGGTAGTTCTAAAAGCATACCATAACTAGCATTGGATGAAGTAGGTATGTGCTCATCATTAGGAAGTATTCTTAAATTCCAATGGTATGAAAAGTGTATGCATGTGATGTTCATTTTAATTTTTATTTAATACATGTATGTGTGTATATATATATACTGGTTTTTATTAGGGTAATCATTGGTCATAGAATACTATGTTTTATATTCATGCTCTGCATGAGGAATTTAGTTCATATAAATATTAATGATTGGTATACATTGTTGTGCAATGGACTGATTATAGTGATGTACCTCACTTTATTTGGTAGTTTTAATGATAAAAAATACCCAATTATGTTTCTTAAAAGTTCGTTTCATGGATTGTATAATATTTATTTTATAAATTTTCTTAGTAGTTTCTAGACCTAATAAAGTTATTTAAAGGAATATGTAGGATCTTCCTGAAGTCCTCCTCATATGTATTCCAACAGATACCTAGAAGACTTTGGAAGATGGATGGTGGCACCTAAACATAACACCAATTCTATCCAGGTTCCACTAGTGGTTCAATATGTCACATCGATGAGCCAATAAGATCTAGAAAAAACCTAGACTCTTTCTTGGTTCCATCAGTTGTTTGGTGACACCCACTAGCTATCTGGTGACATTTTGCCAGAAAAAATATCCATTATTATTTGTCCCTGCATACTTAATTCTCATCCCAAGGACTCTATTCAACCCCTATAACCTTCAAAATGATCCTAAATTCATTATATTATGTAAATACTCCCCCAAGGGTTCCTGGAATTTTATGGTTAACTTGGATATCCTTTTATAGATCTATTGTTCCACTTGGTTCATTCTCAAGATATCTTGTACTTTTGTATATCTTCCTCCAACTATTTCTTGTTTTATTCTTTCTAGTGGATTGAGAGTGTACTTAAAAGGCCTTACATATAGAAAGTATCATATATTTTTTATTTTTTTGTAAGATCAATACCATTGAGTGTCCGGGTTTAGTTGATCACTACTATTGAGTGTGAGGTGGTTGTTTCACAATACAATTAAAATTTTGGGATATTGGGTTTCTATACCGAAACACTAAAAGGATGGAGGGTTTCTTTCTATGATCGATAAAAAAATTGTAGATTAGTTTTCTTAGTGCATCCACTAGAAACCACAGGTCTTACATTTTTAAATAGGATTGTTTCTATAACCACTAAACATAAAAAGATATTGGTTTTCTTTCTAAAATTATTAAAAATTAATGATTTAAACCAAATAATCTCAAGGATATTGAGGGAAGGATATATAGGGATCCCTTTTTGGGTTATTTCCAAATTCCTTTATCAAACTCTTGTGCTATGTATTTTAATTTTATAATTCAAATAATCTCCAATCCCACAATTTGTTTATCTGTTTAATTGTATTAATTAATCAATTCTATGTTTTAATTTCTAAAATGTTTTTAAAACGAAATTCACCACCCCTTTAAATATTTACTAAAAAAGACATATAGGTGGATTAACTTGACGAGTTTATTGGGGATGTGGAGAAAAGTTCGACTTAAGGCCGAGGATCGTGGTTGGATCTCTATTTTTTCTTCTTCAGTATTATATCTTGTATTGCTTATGATCATCCCATTCGGTGATCCTATATTGATATATGATTTTTTAACCTAAATGTGTATATTTTATTATATCATTTCAATGTTATTTTTTATAGTATTTTTTCCATTATAAATCCATGGGATGCACTCTGGTGTAATTCATGTTTTTGATATTTTAGTTATTTGTTATTATAATTGAAAATATACTAAATGGTAGAGTCTCCCTACATGGTATTATCAAACACTCACTCCAAGTTTGTAGCCTTAGGAATATGGGGAGATTCACCTGACATAATGTGGGACTGTCTGTTCGATCACTATTTAGGTTGGATGGGTCAAGTTTTGATGAATATCAATTTTATTGGGTATAAAATAAATTTATATGCTATTAATCCTATAATATATCATTAGAATTGTTTAATAAGGATTTTTGTATACATAATGAATAATAAATACTTTAGTTTATATTAAAATAATTTTTTAGTTTTATTATAGTTTTATATTGATTCAAGTTATATTAATAGTGTGGGAGATGATCAATTTACATTTGGATAGTTATTTACTATTGGTGGTTGTATTTTTCTTAGGTAAGCAATAAAAAACATGTATCTCACAATCAATCATAGATTATAAATTAATTACCTTACAAACATTTGGAAATGGATCATAATGAATTAAATATTTATTGTTCGATATTAAATTGTCAATTAGTCTAATGACTCATATACTATCAACTGTAATAGGGATTTAATGTTATTAAGAGCTAATATTTTCATGTATAATGGAATGTCTAGACATATCAATTTAAGGCATGGTTATGTGAGACAATTGTTACAATACTACAAAATTCTCAAGTATATATGGTTAAAAACATGACAATAAGGAAAAAAATCATCACTATATGTTATAGTGATGTTTTATAGAAGCATTGAAGTTTTCCCTATCAAAAATTATAAAACCACAATTATAAAAAAAATTATGACTATATATAATATATAGCCACATGTTTTTCAAACAATGACCATTTAGTTTTGGATAAAAGATATAGTCAAGATTCAAAAAACTATAACTATAGATAACATATAGTAATAAAAACCATTAATGGAAATATGTGTTTAAAACACTGACTGTAGATTAAATATTTTATTAAATAGAATAATCAAATTGACCCTAAACCTATTTATTCAAAAAAAAATCTAGTATCATTAAAGTAGCTAATATCATCCAATATCAAATAAAAACTCATTTCAAAATTAATTTTATTACACATAGGAAAGGAATTTCTCATTAAAAAATGGAGCTTCCCAAATGTTTCATGAATATAATCAATATATTTATATAATACAATAGTAAATGAACATCATAAAAAGAAATTATAAACATTAAATATTAAATATATATAAACTTGAAAATAAAATTAACACTCAGTGAATTATATTTTTAACACTTTTTACTTGGAAAATTATGTATTAAACATAACACTACATTTATAAATAAACTCTTATCAAAAAACATATAAGTATTTAAAATTCATTATAATACATAATGTCCTTCTCAGGTTCATTTCATTTTCAACTAACCAAAAAAACTTAATGATATAGTTAATTCAACTAAATTAAATAATAATTATTGAAATAGATTAAGAATTTAACACATTTAATGAACAACCATATTTTAACAAAATAAAAATTATGTTTTTGGGTTCATTTCATATCAAATTCTTCAACAAAAAACATTAACATAAAATGAAATTACATGAGGTATAAATTTAATTTTAAATACATTATCTATTTATAATAAATCCATTTAACTTAATCACAAATAAAAAATTTCTCATTAAAAAGAAAAGTAGTGTAAAATTTAAATTCATAAATACTTTTAAACTCATTGCACATAATCATTATATATAATTTTCCGTATATATATAATTAAAAATATATTTTTTTACTTTACATATAACCACTATATCAAGAACATGGAAATATAAAAACCTTATTCCAAATTTTCCTTACAGAAAATTATACACATATAGAAACATAAAAATTGATACTATATAAATAGATAGACAACATAAAAATGTATTATACACCTAAAAAATACATATCAAACCAAAAATTTTACATCTACATACATATAAAAACATATTTAACACTTAGCATGGTATAAAAATAATCTTAAGTTACTCTTAAATAGACAGTTCCATATACATTTAATTATTGAAAATCTAAATAAAACTCAAAGATAAAGTTAACTCAACTAAGTTGAATAATAATTCAAGAAATTTTTTAGAAATGAAACTAATTTAATAACTTCCTAGCTTTTAAATATAAAAAATAATGTTTTTATAGAGTTAATTATCTATAATAATTTTCACCTACAAACATTATCAAAAATATAAATTACTCAATATATTAATTGAATTTTAAATTCATTCTCAACTTGAATTCTAGTCATTTTACCTACTCATAAACATGCTCTTTGACATTCAAAAACAAAATATGCATGAATTTACATTCATAGCTACTTTGTAACTCATTCTACATCATCCTCAGATAAAAATTCCTTCCAAATAATCCCTATATAAAATTTGAAATATATATAAACATAAAAATACATGTTACAATAATTAATCAATAATATAAAAATAGATGATACACTTAAAAATACCTGTTACACAATATATTTTACGCACACACAGATATATATATATACACATATATAAACATAAAAATACATTTAACACACACAAAAGTATATTAATAGTACAAATTAATTATAAGAAATACCATACCATTCCCATTTAATTATCAACTAAATTAAAAAATAGCATAGTTAATTTAATTAAATTTAAAAAAACTTGAAATTTATTGGAAATGTAACTACTTTTCTATCATGTTTGATTTTAACATGGGATTTTTTTTGTTTTTTCTGAGTTAAATTTTTATCATTTTCTTCACCTAATAACATTAAAAAATGAAATTATTTAATGTATGAATTGAATTTTAAATCCATTCTCAAATTGTATTATTTTTATTTTATATACAATATAAAAAATTATAAACTATATTTCTATCATTAATATACTTTAAAATCCATGAGGTCTCTAACACAACCCGAGAAATATTTTAGTATGTATATAAGTCAACATATAGTAAATAAATATCAAATATAAGTCAACATAAAATTAATCAATATTAAAAAATTTATGAAATTCAAGTGGTATTACCGAAATTGATCTTAATTTTCTAATAATACATTGGTCCATAGTATTCTCTAATAATATACATGTTTTTATCATTGTATCTATGAGTGGGATAATCACCTATAAAAATATTATATATGAAAATATCTTTTGTACAATCATCAACAATATTTCATGGTTTTATTCTTATAAAATCTCTAAAATAATGATTTAATGATACTTTTACATAGAACACTTGTCTTTCTTGAGATACCAACATGTAAGGTTTTTGAATTTTAAGATAATGATACATGCCCAGGACTATAAGACCATATTTTTCAATATTCATTCCACATTGATTCAATATATCAAACTACTTAAATATTAAAATATTAACTCATATTTGAGAGTATTAAGATAATATAATTATTTTCTCTATTATTCTATAATATGATACATCCGTTGAATGTGGTGATTGACACTACTATAGAATAACAGTCTATTTCTGTGATTAAGATTATTCCATTATTTTTATCTATCTTGTTCACCAGAAAACTATTAATAATGAACTTGTTTTTATTGATCACATCTTATTTACACCCATGCATCATTGTATTATGAATTAATGAGAGTGCTCTAATATCATGAGATTTAGCATTACTCATTAAACTCTCAACCTTACATGTATAAAAGTTTTATTATTATTATTAACAATTTGAGTAATATAAAAAAGTTAACAAATTAATGGTATTAATATTTGAATGATGCATGAAACGTATAGCTATGAAACATTTCTCTCCTTCTAAGAGATAAATAATAATTCCTTATATTTATAATTTCCTTTTGTTACCTTTAATATTTTAGAATAATACATTAATAATATAATTTTAATATAAAAGTAATTTATAATAACAAATAATTGGTCATACTTACTTGATGTGTTCATCCACCACTAGAAAATATACCCTTAAACATTGGTTATTTTTTATTTTTTATTCTGGTTAAAAATAAATGTTAATATAGCTAATGTTAAAAGTATGGTTTTAATTTTGGTTTAAAAACATGAAAAATGCATTTAAAATGTGATTATTATAAAATATGACATTGAAAGTGAAACTAAAAAGATATATTGATAGAATTTAAACATCATTTATCTCAAAAAATTAATATTGACAGTAACATTAATGTAAATTTTTATTGCAAACAATGTTAAAGGAAATATTCGACATCAGTTTTTATAATAACTAGAATTTAAACTCATTTATAAAATGTATTAAAATACAATACCCCATGACCTATAACCATAAATCTAGTAGTACAAGTAGTAGAAAAAATTATCCAACAAAAGTTAATAACTCATTGAAAACTTTACTAAAACAACATTCACTAAGATAATAGACATATAATAACATTTTAGATATACATCTATAAAATAATAAAACATATAATATATTCTATAAATAATCATAGTTGGTGGTTTAATTCATATATGGAATATAATTAAACATCATCAATAATATAAAAAATTATAAATACTATAAAATTATCAATACAACAGATTGGTTTAAAATAAAAGAGAATTCATGGAATTAACCATATGAAAATTTGTCGTTGTTCTACTTATGATAATATCAAAAATGAATCATAAAACATAATAACCACATTAAATATTTTGTCTTTTATGATCTTGTTGTGGTTATGAAATAACACTTTCTAAATGAGAAACACAATATCAATTTTTTTGAAAATGAATGTACTAACTAATATAAACTTTATCTACTTGTACTAACACATAATTAATTTCATTTATATTCTTTTTTGACAAGTAATTTTTTTAAACACCTCCATGACCTATTTTATATTCATATATTAATTAAAAATACATAGGTAACATAAAAAATGGGATTAAAAATTTAATATAATAGAATAAACCTTATGAATTCTAAAAATCTTGAAAACTCTCATGAAATTCACCCATTAAATAGTATAACCAATATGGTGTGAATTAATGTGGTAAGAATACACATTACATATATTTTACACTAAAATATAAAAATTAAAATATAAATGACATTATAATTAATAGAATTTTATAATTATATAAGTCTGATTAACCATCAATAATGGAAGGAAACAACACTTTATATTTGTGATTATCAATATTTTAGATATATATTTAAATCTTCTATGATTATTGGGTATTTAACTATCATTTAAATTTATTATAGATCTATAAAAATAAAAATGAAAGTGATCTTTATTTTATACAAAGTGTGAGTAGATTCCTAATTAGACAGGTGATAAATTAAATCAATATAAGTAAAATTTATTTAATGAAATTAAAATTGAAATTGAAATTTACTTACAGAAGAAAATTGTTTTAACAAGGGAATTGAGATCTCCTCACCAATATTAATATCTGGGATGTCTTTTTTTAATATTCTTAAAATATATCTTCTCCCACATATGTTATCACCTATCAAAAAAAAATATATCTAAAAAATGAATTCACTAATAAATGTACTATTCCTTGAGAAAACTAAGAAATATTTAATGGTCCAAGTTCCCATAACATTTGTTTCTTTTGAAATAATTCTTTATATATTAAATATTCCTATATATGGTAAATGTAATAAAATATATCATGAAATTTGAAATAAAAAGTAAATAAAAGCTGTAAAAACAAGATATACCTCATATGTTAAATGACAAATAAGTATAGTCAGGGAGAGAAAAAATGAACCAGGATCTATCAAATTGTGGCCACTAAATAAGTTGTTAATATTAATAGATATTTTGGACCAATAATATCATGAATTTTTACTCATACTTTATTTGGCTACATAAGATAATAACGTACTTAATTCCCTAGACTATATATAATTTTGTATACTATAATATATAACTGGGGATCCCCAATATACTTTTCATATTACACTGTTTGGTCTGAATGAAGAGATGGAGGATCCATTTAAGAAATTTTAACCTATCTCGCCGTATCTAAAAATACAAGCTATAAAAAGGATTATATTCAACCAAATATTGAATGATTCATCACTCAAAGACCAACCTTTAAGGAAGTTATTTCACCCTTGTATTATTACTCCCATAATTTTTTACTTGGGTGTCTAAAAAAATTCTAATACTAACACCCTCCTCATGTCCTCTTATGGAGATTAAGTGTTCTTGATTACGTAAAGTTTTTAGGCAAATATTCTTCCTTTCCTTCAGGATAAAGGACTCTTATAACACTTTTTCTTGAATTATATCATGAAATGATATATTTAAATGTTACGTTAGTGCGATAAATTTACAAAATACTATTATTCAAGAAACATAATAATTAAATTTTTATAATTTTATTAGCTAACTGTTTTGAAAGATTAGTAATAAACATACCATTTTAATCATTATCTATCTTTTCCATTTTTCATGGTGATTCGGGGGGGGGGGGTACAGGACCAAATTGAACCTCATTGGGGGTACTACTAGATTTAGTTCTTAATTCATTAAACTTTTCAACAGTCATTGTATCCTTGAGTAAAGAATACCCTCTATGTCACTGAGAATGAGGGTATATATTCTATGATTGGATTTCTTGGTGTGATCTCTTAAATAATTATTTCATTAGAATAAACGAATAATTTATTATCTGATTAACATATAATTTTAAATTTTTATTTTATAAACAAAAATTACTATACTAGAGAGGATTTTTCCTAATGGTTAGTGATAAAATTATTTCAAGTATCTTCTTCAAAAAACCTATATTTGAGGCATGTATTTTCATTATTTTTCATATAAAAAATATAAACTAAAATCAATTTTTTATTTAAAATACCTCCATTTAATTTATATAAAAAAGATACACCTATATTTAGCTTATTTCATATCTATAAAGTAAATATTCCTCTATTATTTAATACATAATATTTTTATCATATGATATATATCATATTTCAACCATTATAAAAAAATAATTTGATATATTTTGTTGTTACACACTCCCACAACTAATATTTCATCAGTTTACCAATGCTTCTCTAATCATGATATAATATATTAATCTAAACTTGAATTTGTATGGATATGAAATACCAAAACTACTTTTATTTGTTCTTATTGGGTTATTATCATCATTGAATTCAGTTGAAAACATTATCTCCTTCCTATGAGAAAGTAAAAAAAAAATTCAACATGTAACTACTTGTCTACTAACTTAGGGTATCATATTCTCTAAATAATAATAATAATAATAATAATTATTATTATTATTATTATTATTATTATTATTATAAAAAGTAAAATAAGTCTCCATAATTTTAGGCTAACTGGTAGTATTACAAAAAAAATTTGAAAACATATGTTTAATTTCATTAAATAATTCAATTATTATATATATACATGAATATATGTACATGTACCTCAGGGGATATTATTGTTCCTCTATATATTTCATTTAACCAAATGTATGTTAATTTATTAAAATTTTATGTAATGAAAGTAAATAAAAAATAATCTGTCTAGTGGGATGATGGGTTTGTTGAAAAACTCCAATAATGGGTTTTAATATGAATATTTATGGTGACTCTGCTGAGGGTATGATGGGAGGTGGTGGAATCATCTTGAAAAAGAGGCACTCAATGGTTTTGGTGTTCAATTTTATTTACATTAAATGGAAAACTTATATAGTATAAGAGGGATTTATGAACAGTGAAATTTCATTGTATAAAAGTCACTATATTTTCTTTAATAAAGTCTAAATGGATTCAGTCTTGGTATAAAATTTCTTATAAATGAAGTCTCAAACTCATTGTTCCATCACATATTAAATCAGATACTATAGGGTTTTACTCCCTAATCACGTGGAGATAATGAATACTTTATGAGAGGGGGACAATGAAGTAGACATGATGACATTTAAAGGAACGCAGGATGAAAATTTTATTATTTATTCTTGTATTGGTTCACCTACCATAAAGTGTAGATACATTGGGAATGGGGATTCACTTGGTATTCATTACTTTAAAACCCCTTATTTTTTTACTTCAGTTTTTATACCTCCATATTAATAAATATATAATTTTGAGTGAGTATGTGATGATATTTGATTAAAATTAAATGACTATTAGAAGTTAAAAATGTGATTGTTCATAATAGTGTGAAAATAATTTATACTTCGTTCACTAATATAGCTGAAGAAAATTACAACCTTAAAATAGTGAATAAAAATAAATAGTCATGAAAAATTATGATATACAAATTTTACGACAGAAAAATGTGTACCTAAAACTGATGAATATAAATATTAATGAAAAATAACATAAACAATAAATATTTATATAATTAAATATTTAATGTGTTATTACATGTCTATGTTTAATAACATGAAAAATAGATATTTACTTGAATTTTTAAGAGATTAACAGAGTGTTTTTTCATATCCCTTGTACATGATCATTTCATATTACACAGACCATGTCTATATCACAGTCATCAATATCCTCAAGTAATCATGTAACAGAGAAATAAATCTCATAAAAATTCACAACATTAACAACATACTCATTGAACAAATGAATTTTTCCCTTATATAAATGAAAATCAAATAATAATTTTATGGGTTAATAACCTAAAATATGTACTTTAAATGTGTCACTAAGACAAATAGTGCATTTCTTAAACAAAACCTTTTAAAATTAATAAGTGTAAATCCATAATCATCGTGTTTCACACCACTATTACTATCAACCCAATCACACTTAAAAAATGGTACTCAATATTTAATATAAGTGATTTCCCATATATCCTCAATAAGTCCAAAATATGTTATTGATGAGGAAAATGGGTTTTAATATTTTTCAAATGAAAAATTAATTGCTTCATTTATGGATATTATTCCACTATTTTTAATGGTACTTTAGTTTTCTTGTTTTTCTATATAAAATGTATAATTGTTGAAATAAAAACCTTACTATGTGATCAGATTAGCACATGGTCCGTCAGCAAAACATTTCATGGTTTCTTATTCAGATGAATCAATGTTGAGTTTATCCTTAAACCATGAAACAAATGTATTTTTATGCTCATTAATAGATAAATTTTCATTTAGTTTTGAATATCATACCTTCAATCAATTAATATCTGATGATATATATGGTTGAACCTCACATAAATTGTCAAAAATGTATAAATATTCCCATATCACAACTTAATAAGAAATTAACAATACTATTAAACTAAAGATCCCCTTAACATTAGTATTGATGGTTAGACGTTGAGATATATAGATAAAAACATGCTCAATTTCATAAAAGTAGTCATTATAGAACTCAACCACCTTTTTGATGTGTATTTTTGAATAATAGAGGCCTCTGGTTGATATAGATTTATAATACTGTTTCGGACGCGTTCACTGGGGCACGCATCCATCTGTCAAAGGATGTGATGATCTGTTACCCCGCATTCCTGCTTTCCAAAGGTGGGCCACATCCATCTCTTATTCAGGGATGCTTTCTCCTTGATAGAAAAGTGATGATGGGATGTTGGTTCCTCCTTCCATGTATTCCTCCTCGAAACTTGTTACTTAGTCCGGGTTTCCCTCATAAGCTTAAGATGTTGTTCGTGAAACTCTTCCTAGTGCCACGTCCCCATGTACATTGGTTAATTATGCTGCTTCTGTCAGGACATTTCAAGGGGTCAAGTCCGGGTAGCAACCTTTGGTTAGGGGATTAGTCACGTTGTACATCGCTAGCATGTCTGGATGCTGGAACACTAATGCGTATGAGTTTCTTGTCCTTATGACAGGGCTTCATGATTGTGCGGAAGCTCAAGGAATCCCATGTAGAATGCGGAAAATTTGATGCCACAGACATGTATCTGAGGTTTTCCTCAACTTCCCATGTTTAACATAGGGTATGTCATGAGTTTAACATCTTTCCGAGATAGATTGAACTGATCAGAACACTGACAAGATTGGATTAGATAGGTGTAACCCCTGTAGGGAACACTGATTTTGGGGCTAATGCGTGGATAGTTACCCCATTACTACTAGGAGCATCGAGAAAGTGGGTAACATGATCTCACCGGGATGTGGAAGCCTGGGTAAGAATCAAGATAGATATGGATTGTTGAGAGGGGATGGAGAATAAGATAGAACCAACTTGAGTACAGATTTGATGTTAGGCTTGAGCCACAAAGAGACATCCTACGTATCCCCGTGACAGGGAATCAAAGTCTCCATAGTTCGGTGGGGGCGACAGGACACCTGATGAGGCAGCCCATGAGAATGAATGTGTGGATGGGACCCAGAGGAAATGGAACCTCCTGGTTGGGGAATGAACTTCCTGAAACACATAGGCTATAGGGAGAGATCATGATGATACATAAGTGACAGGATTGAACCCACAGGTGGCTTCCAACGTATCCCTGAGGCAGGGAATCAATGTTCACATAGTTTAGGATGGGGGTATAAAATCATGGTGTATGCATAGGACAATGACCCAACAATATATTGGGGCTTACGCATAGTTAGCATCCTAAGAGTTGGTCTAATTCATGAGGGGTAGAACAGTGATGTGGGTCCCAGTAAAGGGGACTACAACAACTTGTCGTCATTTCGAGACTAAAATGGCTTACCACTAGTTGGGAATGACAACAACTTACCGCTGATTGGTGACCATAATAAATTACCATAAATTGGGGACTACAATAGTTTATCATCGATTGGGAATCACAACAAATTACTGTTGATTGGGATTGGACATCAGAGATTCTTCTTATGAACCCTGTCTTAGAGATAAAGATCAAATTCCACATAGTTTTAATGGGAAAAGTGTAATGTCTTGTAGGACGAAAAGGGGAAAACAATTTAATGTCATGCAGGAAGAGGGTGAACCGACAGGAAGTGGTCAGGACTGATGAGTGTTGGGCTTGAACCTTAGGGAGACTTCCTATGTACCTTTCTTAGGAGACAAGGATCAAAGTCCACGTAGTTTGGAATGGGGGATACCTTTTAAAATCACGAAGGATGAAATTGAACCGACATGAAGGGGGTGTGACAAGTAAGTTTTGGGCTTGAACTTCATGGAGGCTTCCTACGTATCTTTCCATGGAGACAAGGATCAAAGTCCACGTAGTTCGGAATGGTGGTATTGGGGCTTGCATGCTAAGGCGTCCCAGGAATGATTCCATGCTCAATGATTACTCTAATCCCATGCGAGTCATGCTCGGTGAGAGAAACAAGAGGCAACAAAGACCTAATGACCACGTCACGAAAGGTGCATCCACGGAAGGTGCAATAGGTCATACACGTGGTTAACAGCCCAAAGAGGAAACCATAGATTATGCATGGTTATCAGCCTAAAGAGATAGAGATTGGGACTTACTCCATGATGAAGGCCCAATGGCAACAATGTCTAGAGGGAGAGGGGCAGGGTGAAAAAGGTCCTGGTGCCCATCTTTCTTCTAGTATTTGGAACCGAAGACGCGAGGAGTAACATGGATGCTACCTCCCACAAGAAAGGGTAGGGGCTTACACCAAGAATAATTCCCTTCCCTACGGATAGATGCCACTCCAGTAAAGAGGATCTCATTCCATGTGAGGAAGATCTCACTCCCGTGGAGATGAGTGGGCATAGAGAATGTACGAGATGGGGCACCCCGCGTATGGTGAGTGAGGTGAGGCCACAGTTTAACATCATGTGTTGAGGACAATGGTGCTTCGCATTTTAACATCCTACAGCTCAGACGAGGAATTTTCACTTAGAAACCCTAGGAATTCATAACTGATACCCACCCATCCTTTTGGAAGGGAAGGCATCAACAATGTCATGGTGATGGGGTTTCATGGAGTGATCTACTGAGGGGACCATGTTAGCGTGGATATGTGAAGAAGCAATATCCATTAGTGTGCCTATGCAAAGAATCATCAGGATAAGCATCGAAACATGAAGCACCACCCAAGGGACCTTGAAATCACTTCATACAAACCCAAAGAGCCGTATAGGAAAGGTGTGTGTAAATAATTAAGTCTTAGAAGGAGACGTTTCCTGTAGAGGATGGGCTTTGCCAAGAGTATGTGCTTTGCGAAGAGGATGGACTTTGCGAGGGGAAAATACTACCCATAGAGGATGGGATTCGTGAAGGAAAGGGTCCTTGGAAAGAGGGGGGTCTTTGTGAAAGGACAAGGCTTTGGGAAGATCCTCCCTTAAGGGAGAAGGGCTTCACCTTATAGAATGCCTTTTTTCTTTGAGAGAATTTCGTGAAGGCTCTACGCTTCGCAAAACCTAGAGCTCCTCGAAGGGGCCCCTTACTCTTCTAAGAAAATAAGCCTTCACGAAGGTAATACCCACCATAGGTGTAGAATGAAAAGAATAAAAATTGGTATAGTTCGCAAAGGTCAATTACCATTGAGAATCCATTTGAGTGGTTTCATGAAGGTCTATGCAAAACACAAGCTGGGGAGTTAAAAGATCAGAGTGAAAATGGTTTAGAGGGGGAACTTCTATTTATAGGAAACCCTGGTCAAAGGGGCACAGAGCTCACCTTGGAGATGAGAAATGCTGTGGAAAGGAGTCATTACATCCACATGTGTTGGCCTCATGGAGGGGGCCTGAGATCATGTAGAGATTCATGGATGCAGCTGTAGCGAAGCGCAACATGGAGGGGCCTGACACTGTGGAGGGGCCTTGGTCAGCATCAGACTCCCATGATACTAGGGCACTATAGGTCCTCTCATGGAGGCTTCCTCACCAAAATGCGCCCACCGTTTAGAGTGCTTCAGACAAGGCCATTTAGAGATGGCTTGGATGTTCCTTTTTGACCTGTTCGGGAGGCATCTTCCTTCGATTTCATCATCAAATCTGTGGAATGATTTGGATACATATTTTGGCCTCAACAAATCCCCCACTCATAATTGGAGTCTACAGAAGGAGAGGGTCAAATTTAGGGGGCAAGACACTGAAGAAACTAGGTTGTTTGAACTCATGACGGATCGAGAAGGTAGGGGTGAACCACGTTCTCTATGGGAGATGCCTTACCATTCTCATGATGGGTTCTTCGCAAAGCAGGCACAGTCTACGGGGTGAAGGGCGCCGTAAAGTACTTAGGGGTGCCATGAAGAGTGTGAGGCTCGCTGCGAATACGGATCCTATATATAGGGGCTCAAAGGTGTTTTTTCCACATCTGGATATTTGAGAGAGATAGTGCTCACTCTCTCTTAGCAAACGATACTCTCCGTGAATTTCTTAGAAAACCAAAGGTTTTGGTCTGGTGCTTCACGAACACTTTTTAGCAAACTGGAACATCACAATCCATTGCTTTCTTCAAGAAGCAAGGTGAAGCCCATGGTTCTTTGCAGCATAAAGGGGACATGTGATAATCTCTGTGAAGTGTATTTACAAAGCATCTTTGCAAACCGTATTTGAGAAGTAGCTTTGTGGAGGGTCTTTCTCAACTCTCAAGCCTCAACCCCAATTTTTTCAAAGTCCATGGATTCAATGTCCACTCGAGAGGCTGTACGAGAGGTTTGTGTTGATGTTTCTTAGAGAGAGGCCATGACCAACAACCTAAAAATAGGTGAGTACATTTAGTGCACTTATGATAAAAAATCGTTGACAGAGCGACTGTTAGAGGTGAAAGGGGAATATCCACTATCCAAGTGCTTTCCATTATATTGTTTCGGCTTGTGGGACAAAGTCTTCATTCTCAACACCAGCAATGATGAGCCAGCCTACTAGTTCAAGGGTACCCTCAAGCAATATCAGTGGGATAGGACTGCAGATGTGAATATCAGGAAAGACCATACCTTAGTCACAACACATTGTTTGTATAATCATGTCAACAACATTGATGGAAAGGCACTGGCGCGGGAGGAATACCCACCCTATATAAAATGATCATCAATGCTAGGCTCGAAAATTCAAAAAAATCAGTGGATGAAAAGTTGGGAATTGAGCCAGGGTGGAAACTTCACAGATGACTCTGCCTGGGCCTACTAGGCATGTGCATCCAGTGAAGAGTTTGAGAATTTCATGAGGCGCATTGGACAATATGAAGTGGCCTGGGCCTCCCAATTTATCATCTCCCAACTGAATGAATTCATATCAGAGTTGCTGAGTGGGTGGTCACGAGATACCAACACTTTCCACCTACATCATGGGGAGGTTGGAATCAGCCTCTAGGACATCCATCAGATTTCTTGCATCCCAATCCAGGGAGGGATGTATGAAAAGTTCCTCCCTACTATGAATGCTTGGGAAGATAATGAGAAAATTCCTCATTTGGCGATGGAATTACTGAGTCTTGTACTAGGAACAAACAAGGACAAACAGAACACTCGAGACATCCACTTCAGGCATTGGTTTGGTTACTTCATGAATTTCTCCTTGGAAGAGGGAACACTACCAGAGAGGCCCCCTATTTTTTTGTGAGGAGCTCAGTGGGGTAAAGAGCATTCGTACTGGAGGATCCAGGAATATAGCTAGTAGAATTTGTGGGTATAAAGTATGAATACTTAGTAGTGATCAATAGTTTGGCTTTCCAGGTTTATCTCAGCGCTGATATGTGGATGGATATTTCGGGTAAGAGATGACCACATGGAGGTCCAACCAAGAACATTTATCATGGATGATCAACTGGATGGTGGGGACCACCTCAATATGGGCATACGAGTGCTGGAAAAGTTTTTCCATCTACTCTGGTTCATTAGTGAGGGGAAGGGACTAATGCAATTGTGCGGGCAGTTCCACTTTCTGTAAAGCTGGATCGCGGCGCACATGGGGGGTTATGAATACCTTAACCCCATTTCTCCACCAATGATACATTTTTGCCCAAAAAATATGAACATTGCAGGGAGTTACCCATTGAAGTTGGATGCTATGACCATGCTGGGTTAGATGGGGTGAGTAGAGCAGTTCATCTTGCATCTATTCTCCTTTCCAACCGGGGCCTATTCTGATGACGAAATAGATACGATGGAGAAATGATCGTATCTTCTGTTTTTTTGTGGTGAGGTATTTGTGGAGAGAGTAGATTTAAAACCCATATGTGAGCCATACAATCTGCACCAGTTTTCCCGACAATTCCATTGCCTGCAGAGGCTGTCTCTCGGGGTGTACATGAATGTGCACCATTAGAGTCACCCGTGTGTGATGTGACAACACCAGATGATGTTTACAAGGGAGGACGGGAAAATGTTGAACAAGATTCCCCTATTTGATTCTGCATTCATATTGGTCCATGAGTATGAAAATAGTTGGGAGGCTGACTACCCTGGTGAAATGCTGAAGCAAGTGACCATCTGAGCCAGCAAGGTGGTTCCAACACCACGTTGCTGGACAGTGGTGACATGGGGAGGTCAGAAAAGTAGTACAAATATTCTCCTGCGTGGAGAAGTTATAACAATAGGGGAAGAATTCCATGAAATAAAAAATACATGTCTAGTGATTACCAGACATTAAGAGGGTGATGAGGTAGTTCTAGGCTTGGTGGCTCTATCTAGGAGGTCCCAGGAGGGAGGCAAATCATCTCGGGGATTTCTAAGGATCACCCCTCAAGATCTCATGAAGCAGCTATGTTTGGTATCGATCCCATCTGATGTCATCTTCCAAGAGGAATGGAAATATTTGGAAAAGAGAAAACAATACATCAACATCAACAGTTTATGGACGAACTAGAACATACATGGGATGTATCTAGGGGAGATCGGCTTTGCAAAAAGCAGATTCAATGTTACCCCTTATGAGGGAATCAAATTTTTAATGGAGCAGGAGTAGGTAATAAATTTCTGTGGTGACATACGGTCGATGTTACACTAGGAAGGGGTGCTACTGAATATGACTACTCTCACCGAACCGATAACAGCTAAACTGGAGGAGCGTTTCCCCTTTCTCGGCTACACAGAAAAATTACCATAGGAAGAAGTGAATGTGGGAGACTCCCATAATCCAATGAAGGGGACCTCTAGGGAAGTCTCTCCGGAGGAAGGCGAGATACTAGCCTTAGGGGGAATATCCTTGGGAAAATTCACCGCAATTTTGGAAGTAAGTTTTTTCTCCCTTTCAGCACACTAATGACATCCTTACCTTTTTTCTGATTTCTCCACTGACACTTACCTGTATAGGAGAACCTTCCATAAACCACTATCACTGATGAGGATGAAGGTGTGGTCGTTTCAGAGGAACCAACACTAGGGACCGCAGCTGGGGAGATGATGGTGGTAGAGTCCAACAATGCTGGGGAAGTCGGGGCGTCCTTCTCAGAATCCTCAGAGCCTGTAATCATATATGGGGGGTTGTGCCCCGGCCTCCTAGTGATGGTAGTCCCAAGGTGAGACCAAGGGGAAGACCAAGGTAAGTCTCATACTCCAGATTTATACTCATTACCCAGTCAGTCTAACTAGCTAACATGACCTTTTCATACACAGTTTCTAGGATGGTGCATTTGTTAATAATTCAAATGGCTGGGAGACCTACGACCCTGCTCCGAATCAAGGTTCCTCTCCCTATCGCATTGAGTACCCTAACTAACCAGGCCATAGTTCCCTATGAATGACCGATAGAGGCAAGTGATATTTCCAATGGGACAGAGTTTTATATTGATCGGGTAGACGTCATGAAAGTGGATTCCAGTGATAAAGACCAACCCGAGGAAGACCCTGCTACTAATATCTTGGAGGCGTTTCCCGCATATGAACCTAACGACCTATGAGATCAGGATGAAACTACTTCTAATAAATAGTAAAGAGAGCCCATTTATCAAAAATCATGGAAGCTAATCAAGCACTTTATCATGGAGACCCCACAAGAACAATGGATAGATCATATGGGGAGGCTTCGTACCTAGATGTGTGTGCTATGAGCTAGAGGAGTAAATTCTCAATGCCAGCATGTGCTCATTCAGGACTACCTTGCCAAGAGGGTAAGGGAAGATGAACACAGTATCGGTGTTGACTGGAAGTAGATAAGGGATGTCAACATTTGAAGGCTTGAGGGGGATGAACATGAGATCCAGTGTTTGAGGGTGCAGGAGAATGAGCAGTCTTCTTTCCTTAAGGCGCAATCAGGGATCATATCGCACATGAAGTACCATATAGTAGAGGCTAAAGAATATATGAGGTGGTCCACTGAATAGATGGTATTTATCCGAGCCAATGAGGATTGGGCTCGGATTGAGGCTGAAAAACTACACCCCATTGGCATCTAGGAAGTGAAAGAGCTCATTATGAGACTGTAGGCTCTAGATGCCACAAGTCAGTAGATGGTGGAGCTGAAACACGCCGTTGAATATTTCAACCCATCTATGGGAGGGGATGACCCCTGGGCACTATGATTGGTGTGCTCTTATAAACTCTCTTCCATTATTTTCTTACTAATTTAGGATGTATGCATGAATTCCATAGTCCATTTTGATTGTTGAATCTCCATCACATCCTTGAAACATCTAGCGATCAAACCCTAAGCTCACAAGGGTGTTTGCTGATGCACAAAACAAGGGATGGTTGTATTGTTACTTCATTTGAATGTGGGAGAGGCAACCGGTCTTCAGGTATCTAGAATATAAATGAAAAATCCAGGATTTCAGAAAAATGGAAAGGAGCCTGATTGGAGAATGAAGTTCTCAGAATAGTCGAATTTCCATTTTCCCAATGTGGTCCAGTGAACGAGTGGGTTAACGCTAGGGGCATTATAATCAGTCCAAACATAGGGGAGTGGAAAGTGTGAATTACGATAACCAAAATTTGGTACATTTTGGGGGTGTCCTAACTGTGGAGGATAACTGTTGACTATGTTCGAAATATAGTATCCCTATTGCATTAGCCTAAAATGGGGATGAAATATGAGGCCTGACCACTGAAAATGTTCAAAACATGGGTCCTGTCACTATATTATCCATTAGTCTTCCATAACATTGGACCAGAACAGTAAGAAATCCCTAGACAAAGCATCTATACTGTTAGTGTGTTCCTTTAGATGTGAAATATGATGAGGGTCCGAATAAAGGACATTCAAAGTGTGGAGGGTGGAGTGATGGGTTGTTCGAATGGAGTCCAACACTCTTGAAATTTTTCCACCGTGGTGGAAAAACATTAGGTGGACACATCGGTATGATTAGGGATCAAACTTACTTCTGGACAGGGCCACCTTGGTAAGGAGCTAAAATGATCTATAGTTTTACGTTACACCAATAAGGATGGTAAACACGTAGTTTAAATGTCATGTGTTGAGGACGGTGCACATAGAATAAAGGATCTAGGGTTGGGCCCAAGGTGAATTTCTTGGACGTCGCTACGTATCTCATGAGAATGTGAATCATGGAAAACATAGTTCTTGAGCACAATGTGATCAGAGACCAATGCTGGTAGGGGGAATCCTCTATGGAAAGGAAGCTGGAACATCCTATAATTAACATGGGGAATCCGGAACTTGTTTGGGGTAGAACTGTAGTTTAATGTCATGCATCGAGGACATGGTGGAATCGTGTTGTTTAACGTCATACGTGTTGACAGGATGTGAAAGGGTAGATCCCGAAAGAGAGTATGTGATGCAGTAGCTATAAATATTATGTGAATGGGGTCATAAGGAGTCTTCACCACACCACATATCCCAGGAGGAAGTTTTTTAGGTCAAGGGACTAAAAGTTAAAGTTAGGATGGGCCCAAGGACAAGTTGTTGGGTGTTCCGATGCCTACCATTAGGATGGGAATCAAGCCACACGTAGTTCTGGGATCACAATTTAATAGCATATGAGACGAAAAGTATGTGTGGTACAACTTCACCAGTACATACCCCACCGAAACTACTAAGCCCACGTGAGTCGTGCTCGATGTGGGAAACAAGAAGTAGCGATGGGATTTTATTGGTGCAGGGGGGCATACATTAGGAGTGATGGTCCACTAAGTGAGTGACATTCCACTATTACGGACCTACCTTCTTAACACACATACATGTGTGGGTGTGTATAACCGAGTGTGCTGGGATTATACTTAAACCTATGGGAGTCGAAAGATGTGAATCATGATGCATAAGATCTAGATCACAATGATAACGGTGTGACGATAGAGGATTATTATTGATCATGTTCAAAACATAGTATTTGTTTCACATTAGCCTATAATGGGGACAGACAAACTAGGGTTGACCAATGACCATGTTCGAAATGTGGGACCTGTCGTAAATGTTGTCTGAGGTCTTCAGGGGCATTGGCCCAAGATGGTAGGTAAGATAATGTTGCCTGAGACTAGGCCGTAAAGGGGTTTCCTCTAGACATGAAAGAGGATGGGGATCCAAATAAAGGTATCATGAATCTTGGACATGAAACGAGAGAAATTTCATGTAAATATTTCACACTTTGGGCTCTTTTTCATGATGTATTTGAGTACAACAATAAGACGTATCTGGTCGAGGGAGTCAAATCCTTTTCCAAGGACATGGATCCTTGGGTTGAACACTCCTAACTTAATGTCACAGAGTGGACCATTATGAGGCGTACTGGTTTAATGGAATGTGTACAAGGTGATGAAGTAGCCACACCCGATGCGTAGTTCCCATAGGGAGATCCTAGTTTAGGTTCGTTGAATTTAGACTAGGTTGGGAAAATACAATGGAAGAACATGGTGCGGTTGTTGAAAAACCTGACGCAAATGAGAACCCAAGAGGTACTCACCACACCAAATTCTCCTTAAATTGTTTGGGAAAAGGGGATGAAAAAGGGGAACATGATTTAAGATTCCTAGGGATGGACCTGTAGATGGAATGTCTGGGTGTTCCTGCGTATCTCATGAAGATGGGAATCAAGCCACACGTAGTTCTGGAAGGCGATGTACAATTTAGTATCCTGCAACAAGGATGGTCAGATCATAGTTTAAATGTCCTAGATATAATACCTTATATATAAAGTAAGGATGGAGATAGATGGTCTGGTAATTGAAGAACCCGATGTGAATGAGGACAGTAGGAGTCCATATCACACCATGTTCTCCCTAGAGAGGTTTTATGTCGATGGACCAAAAATGAAAGTTTTGTTGGGCCCGAAGAAAAGTGTGTAGGAATTCCTATGTACCCCAGGGGGATGGGGATCAATCCATTTGTAGTTATAGAAGTGGAATGGTAGGGTACCAATTATAGGGATAATACTGTTGTGTGGGTCTGGCCCACACACCAAAAGAAGCGACATTTGATAGATATTGTTTGTTCTTTAGGATGGGTGTGTATTTTTTTGAAGCGATAAACCTAGGAAGAAGAATCCAGGAATATATACAAGAATCAACCCGTATGTAGGTCTTGACAAATGGAATGGTGGAGAACTGATACCAAACATGATGTACTCTCGAATGTGGATACCACAATGCAATGTTGTTTTTCATCGTGCATCTAGGATGATAATGTCATAATTTAGGGTCCAATGATAAGACCGACCCATGAATTTTAACATCATGTAATAAAGATGCAATTTTTTAAAGTCATGTGGGACCAGTAATCATAGATTAAGGTCATATGGATTGGATACATAAATAAGAAATGAGGTTTTTAAGGGAATGTTCATGGAGTGATAAAGCATATGCAATATTCAAGAGGACATAAGCCTATATCACACTACACACAATTATGGGTAAGAAAACTCAGTTCGAGGGGCCAGAAAAGGTTAGAGAAAATGGGGTTGGACCCAAAGATGAAATTTCTATGTGTTCCTACATATCCCATGAGGATAGGAATCAATCCATACGTAGTTCTGAGAGTACAATTTAATGTCATACAAGATGAGAAGTAGGAGTGACTAGATCCTATAAGGGGATTAAATGTTATGACTATTGAAAACCTGATGTGATTGAGGATATAAGACCATACCACCACCCCATGAAATACTTTGAAAGTCAGGGAAAAAAGGCCAAACATAAGAGACAATTAGTGGAACCGAAACTGGACCCAAGGACAATATGCCCGGGTGTTTCTACATATCCCATGAGGATGGTAATCAAGTTTTACATAGTTCTATGAGATGTTTTGAAGTTTTACATCTTTCAGAAAGGACGTGGAGAGGTATTAGTTTTAGGGTCTTAGATCTGGGACCATAGGGAAGCGATACTCCTCAAAACAGGTGCAAACCGCGACCAAATCCCTAAAACCACGTGATCTATGCTCGATTTTAGAATTAAGTGAAGAGAAGGTATTTGATACATGTGGAATAAATGAAAAGGGGAAAATGGTGGGGAGCCCTGAACGATACCTCACCGTGGCTTTGTCCTCCTAACGTGCAAACACGCACTAAGGGATAACACCAAGAGTGTCGAAATTCAACTTAGACATAATGGAGTGGGAAAGGATGTGAATCATGAAACCAATATTTAGGGCTTGATGGGGGTGTTATGATGATGGAGGATAACTGTTGACCACATTCAAAACACATCATCCATATCATGTGACATGAAATGGGGACAAAAAATGAGCATCGACCACTGACCATATTTGAAACACGTGACTTGTATCAATTTTCTATTAGAAATTCTTGGGGATGTTAGACTAAGCTGGTAGGAGAGAACTGGGGCCTAGCATTCATGACTTTCGGGGTTCCTTTTGAATGTGAATTATTATGAAAGACCAAATAGAGGGGCACTTGAAGCAAGAAAATGGGCAATAACATGTCTATATAGAATCCAACACTTTAGGTCCTAAACCAGAGTGCTCCTTGGCACATTGGTGAACTACCAAAGTTGGTCAAGGGTCCCAAAATAATATCATCCAACTCGAAAAGATGATTGTGGAACAAGGGGAAAGAATATCTATCCATAGAGATGAGGTCCGTGTCATGGCTATTACAAAATCGATGTGAATGAGGACATGGAGTCCATACCACACCATATACCTCTTCACAGGGAACTTAGGACAGGGGGACAGAAAGACGAGGAGGTCTAAGAAACAAGGATGGACTTGAAGACTAAATGTATGGGTGGTATTACATATCCCATGATGGTGGGAATCAAGCCAAACATAGTTTTGGAAGATGTTGTGCAGTTTTACGTCATGCTGTAAAGAAACAGGTATAGGTAAGGTATCTCGACGAGGAATGTATACAGAATGGCGAGTAGCCCAACGTGAATGAGGAAATAATCCCATACCTCAATGTACAATCCTAAATGTGAACATAGGCCAGGGGGCCAAAAATGACGAGGTATCTAAGATGGGAAGTCCCAGTCAGTTCATAGTTTAACGTCTTGCAAGGAGGACAATAGTTATCTTAGTTTAAGGTCATAGGTCTCATACCATAGATACATGATATTTTATGGGGTTATTGACTTAACAAATCTCCTAAGCCCATGTGAGCAATGATTGATGTGGGAAAAAAGTAATAGGATCATGCTCTCCCCAATATCTAAGGGTATGACAGTGAGGGAAGGATATCAAGGTTGAACCCGACCAGACTAACACTCCTGCCTGAAACAGATTGATGTTTGAAGGGATATCAGGACAAAATGAACTGTTACACCCAATACTTGGGACATACAGGGGTGGTAACAACAATGGAGGATATCTTTTGACTGTGTTTGAAACACATCATCTATATCACATGACCTAAAATGGGAACAACAAATGAGCATCGAAAGCCGACCATATTCACAATGTGGGACTTGTATCAATTTTTCGTTAAAGATCCTTGAAAAAGTTGGACTAAAATGGTAGGATATACCTAGGGCCTAGCATCCATATCATTCAGGGGTCCTTCTGGATATGAAATATGATTAAGAACCAAATAAATGGAATGTGTGAAGCATGAATGTGTCTGTGTAGATTAACATCATGTGGGACGGGTAAAGTGGCGGAGATCTCCAGGTAGAGGGATACACGGTGTGGTCGTGATGAACTCGACGTGGATGAGAGGAAAAGCATGCACCACACCACATCTTTTTGACGCAAGGGGAGATCCCGATGTTTGGGGTTGTGCCTATAGATGAAATGTCTGGGCATTCCTATGTATCCCATGTGGATGAGAATCAATCCATACATAGTTCTGAAAGGGACATGTATTTTAACGTCATGTAGTAAGGGCTTGGGAGGATAGAATAATGAGGTGGGTCACATAGTGAGATCATCATAATCCCAACATGAGTGGGGGTTAAAGAAGCCTACTCTACACCATGTGGGATCCACCAAGAGAACTTCACCCAGAGGGAATAACCAAAGAGAAGAGTTTGGTGGCTGGACTCGAAGATGAGGTATCTCAGTGTTCCTTCATATCCCATGAGGATGTGAATCAATCCATACAATGTTATTTAAGGGTCTACACATTTTAATTTCATGCTGTGAGGATGTGGGTACAGAGAGACCTTAGTTTATGGTCATAGATCTCGGACCATAACTGTATATCTTCCGATCGCAGTTTAATGTCATGCAGAACAAGTGTTGTGTAGTTTTAAATCTTTCATCTTGGAAAAATCCCATTTTTAACATCACGTGGTGAGTAAGGAATAATTTATGTTCATGTGAGACCATTTACTTAGGAAAATTATTTCTTGAGGAATTTGGAATTGGTGGGAGGAGTTATACGCTTTCCATCCATGGTAACCAGGGAGTACGTTCCAATGGGGTAAACCTTGTGAGTTATGTAAGGTCCTTCCCATTTGGGCTCCGACTTGAGTGGTTTCCTACCAGGTATCATCGGTGTTCTCAGGTCCAACACCATGTCATCCTTAAAGAAAGAGCTGAGGTGAAATCTCTTATTGAAAGCTCCAGCTATCTTGTTCTGATGCCTTTCCAGATTGTGGAGGGAATGAATCCTATTCACATAGAGCGCTTCCAATTTAGCCAAACATATTTCTGCTACCTTATCCGATGATTTCTAATCATATATAGCTATGCATAATTAAGGCAATTTAATCTCGATGGGTAGGATGGCCTCTGTTCTGTAAAACATGGAGTTTGGGGTCACCTGGGTGGAATTACGAGTCATAATCTGATATGCCCATAGTGCATTGGGGAGCTTGTATGACCAAATCCTCTTGTTCCGGCCAACCATTTCTTGAAGGATGTTAGAGAGGGATTTTTTTAATGCCTCGATCTTCCCATTATCATATGTGTGATAGCGAGAGGTATGTTTAGAATAGATGTTGTACATGGTATTCAATTTCTTCAAATCAGATGCCTAGAAGTTGGTGCCGTTATCAGCAAAGACAACATGAGGGACTCCAAATCAGTAGATGATATTGGAGATCACAAATTCAACAATAGAACAGGCCTTTACCTCCTTGAGAATAACATTCTCTTCCCACTTGGAAAACAAATATGCAGAGGTTAGGATGAACCTGCACTAGGGAGCTGTCGCCAGTGGATATGGTCCCGTGACATCGAGCCCCCAGACCGCAAAGGTCCAAGAGAACTTGGTTGTACGAAGAGGCTCTAACAGATGATGCACAAAATTATCCTGAATTTTTCATGCATGAAACCTCTTGGAAAACTCAATATAGTCATGGATCATGGAAGTCCAAAAATACCCCAACCTCTGGATCTGGTGAGATAGTTTCGGCCCGGTCTGATGAGCCCTGTACGAACTAACATGAACCTCCTGTATGAACTGAGAAATCACACCTCCTTGAATCCAATAGAGGAGAACCCCAAAAAATATGCTTATTTTGGATTTACTCAAGACCAAGACCACTATGGAGGGTAAACTATAATGCATGACACTAGATTCGCTCCCGTTCAGCTTGATATTCCAGGAGATTACCATGTTAAAGGTACTTGATAAAGGGGGTCCTCTAGTCGGGAGTCACTTCCAAAAATGAATTAGGGGGACCTGTGGGTCTTGAAGTGGAGGCATCGGTGGTAAGGTGGCTTACATGTGGGCTATCATCATCTTATGGAGTGACGAGGGCAATGACTCTTCAGTGTGCCATGTGGATAATCAAATCATTCGGATCAAGCTTTGTAAGAGATGCAGCTAGGCTAGACAAGGTGTTGGCTAGACTGATATGGGGTCGAAGGACATGGGTAACCTTTGGATGAGACTAGAACTGGGCCATCAACTAGTGGGTATGTTCTGACAATAGTATGATCTCTGGCTTCCTAATGACATAGTCACCGTTGATCTGCTTGATGATGAGTTCAGAGTCCCCATTTACATGAAAGTGGGGAATATCAATCTCAAGGGCCAGCTCGAGACCAGTGATGAGAGCTTGATATTCTGCATCATTGTTGGTATAACCTTTTGACAACAGGAATGAATATATAAGAATGGCTTGTGTTAGCCTGATGAAGAAGATACCCAGGCCCACTTGGTTGAGTCTAGGATCATTGAGTCTTCTGCCAGTAGGACATCAAAGGGAACCATCAAAGTTCATTTTCCAACATAGAATGGCTTGGTCTACCAAGAGTATTGCCTCATCGAAAAAATAAATATCCAGAGGCTGGTACATAGGATATGGATTGGTAGCAAGGAAGTCTTCCAATTCATTCCCTTTAATAACCTTCTCGGGAACTAACCTGATGTTGAACTGCTGGAGGATCACTATCCACTGAGGTAGACGAATTGTCAATATGGGGTGGTTCATGATGTATTTCTGCAGATCCACTTAGGACACTAGTTGTTACTCCTGGTGCAACAAGTAATGTCGCAATTTCTGCACTATGAATACCAGTGCAAGGCAGATCTTCTCGATGGAGGAGTATATGTTCTCGGTATCAGGGAGCATGCGGTTGAGATTATAGAGAATGTTCTCCGTTCACTCATCATTCTTTTGATTTATAAGGGAACTGAGAGATCGTTCCAAGGAATTCATATAAAGGACCAACAACTTTACAAAAATAGGTTGCATAAAGACTATATGATGTAATAAGTACTGCTTGATTTCCTTGAAAGTAGTCTAACATTTCTCTTCCCACTGATAGAAAGTGCCTTTCTTCATGAACCATGAAATGGGCACACACTTGTTGGCCGAATTTGTGATGAATCAGAATATATAGGCCAAGTGGCCTTGAAGGCCTCAAAACTTCTGAATGTTTCTCGGTGGAGACAGTTAACTGATGGCCTTAATCTTCCCCATATTGTTCTTGATGCTTCTATATCTAATAACAAAGCCAAGACACTTTCTAGAGGTGACCCCGAAGGCACACTTAAATGGGTTCGTCTTCATATGGCTAAAGTGGGGGAAGCTGAACACTTTATCAAGGTCATTGAGATAGTCCTAATGCTATCAATATTTGACCACTAGATCGTCCACATAGCATTCCACCAATGTTCTGAGGATCTGATTAAATATGTAATGCATGGCATGCTGATAGGTTACACCTGCATTTTTAAGATTGAAAATAATTACCTAGTAAAAAAAGGTACCTTGCGGTGCCCTGAAAGATGTAGACTCTTCATCCTCATGGGCCATTCAAATTTGGTTATACACAGAATACTCATCCATAAAGGAGAGAGCTTGGAACCCAGCGGTGGCATCAATCAACAGTTCTGTCACAGGAAGGGGAAAATCATCCTTGGATAGTGATGGTTGAGATCGTGGAATTCAATGCAGACTCTGATCTATCCATTCTTCTTCCTAATGGGCACAATGTTGGCTAACATTCTATGGTACTAGACCTCCTTGATGAAATTGGTTCTGACGAGCTTATCAACCTTAGCCTCAACCATGGCCCTATGAGAAGGATAAATATTTTGGGGAGGTTGTTTGAACCTACAGTTATTTTTTTGGGAGACCGAGTTGGTGGATGATGACCTGAGAATCTAGTCTTGGAATCTTGTTATAACTCTAGGAAAACACCTCATGATGCTGCTTCAGGAAGTACACATACTATTATTTCTATTCAATAGCCATAACGACACTGATTAATGTGGGTTTCAGATCTTTCTCAATACTGAGGTTCACCTGTACCAATTCATCAACCGTGGAGGAGATGCCCTCTTCAAAAGTGGGAGGCGCATATTTAAAATCTTATTATTCACTTATAGAGGAGGGATCCTAAGTAGAATGAGATTCTTATGAATCAATAGATCCCAATGGGAAGATGGTGCTTGCCTGAGCGGAAGTAGATACTGCATCGGGGGACTCCTATGCTGCCGAAACCATAGCGATGAAAGCTGTCGATCCGATCCCATCTGGTCTTCAGCCCAAGGGGACACAATTGATGATATTGAAAAAAATGGTTTCATGTCATCTTGAGATAGTTTATCCCAGACCGAAAGAATAGGAAATTTTGATGTATTTCTGTTCCCATGGGGCGAACATCCTGATACCTTATGGGGGTAGGGGGATCTGGGATCACCCGAGATTGATTCGTGTAGGAATACGAGGTGATATTCTGGTGTCCTCTAGACTTGGGAAAGTTCTTACCATTTTTTCTAGAATCAAAAAATCATTTCCCAAGATCCGAGGTTGTAGCCTCCAATTGGTGGATCAGAAAAACATAGGCATTATCTAGGTCTGTCCATGGGTCAGTCACAACCATAGCGTGTTCAACCTCATTTGCCTAAATCTTCTTGTCCTTTATCTTGTAATAGTCGACATCTAGATAGAAAGATTCACAAGATTCAAAGGGATATGTCTCACCTTATATTACACCCACTTGACCACTAAGGGAGTACTTAAGGCACTAGTGATACGATGAAGGGACCACTTCATGTAGGTGAAGCCATAGCCTACCCATCAACTCATTGTTGGTGGTGTCCTGGGAGGCAAACCTTAACACAGTGATGGATATCAGGCCACAAAATTAGGTATTTAGGAGGATCTTTCAAACCGATGTCTGTTTTTTCTTAACATAACTATGTATTTTCAAGATAGAGGGACTTAGATCATCCTCAGACAACCCCATTTTTTGAAGTGTCCGAGTCCGGATTAGGTTGATCTGAGATCCTGTGTCAACAAGACAATGACTAACCTCCACACCATTGATGTATCTAGTGATGTATAGTAAGAGGATGTTCCCCTGTATGGGAGAGCCTTCATCTTATCTAAAGAAGGATATAATGTCTTTACATTAAACAAGCTCTACTGCCTCATCCTAGAAGGCTTATGTAGCTGCTACCTCCATCTCAAACTCTAGGGGGATTCTTAAAGCTTCGACAAGGGATTCATGCATATTCGCTAACAGGTGAAGTGCCTCTAGGATAGATAGCCTTGTAAGAATGATGGAGAGATGCTTAAGGATATCATACTTCAGTGCCAAGCGTGAACTTCTACTTATAATAGGTCATTATGTGGTAGGGGGTATGCCAAGCCCTTTCGGCTGAGTTGGCAGCTGACTAGTATTGGAAATGTCCCACAGCTTGCTAGTTGAAGCTCGTGGAGGGACTACCAGTTATGAGTCGGATGACTGAGGCTGGTCCGTATTAGAATGTGACTGATCGGAGTGCAATTGAGGTTGATCTACTAAATCAATTAACACAAACGGTGGTGAAGGTGGACCTGATAACACTTGATGAGAAGGCTTCTCATGTCAAGATCTGAATTGGACCAGCTGTCTGGTTTTGGTGGCATTCACAACCTAACTTGATGTACTGGCCGAGGCACTATGATGACCTATATATCCACAGCCCTGTCAACACTGGCGATGGCTGGGGACATTGGGGGAATCTGTATGGCGCTCCTCACCATTAGAAATCATGTAGGGGTTTACCAACTCTGTGGTGTTAACTGAAGCATACCCTTGATCGTCACCTGAAGAATCCTCCACCACTAGAAGGATTATATAGGGAATTCCCATCTCCAGGCACATGAATTCACCAAGAGTACGGGATGATTATGAAATCGGTGGTGGACTTAGTTTTCACTTGCGTCACTGATTCTTGCTCTTCTGGGAAGACGAAGGCTGAGTCATTGACACAAAAGAACTGGTTGTAGGTGATGTGGAATATCCTAAAGGACTAGGTCAGTTAATATGTGTATAAATAATACCATGGTCACAGGCAACTGCCTTACGAGCCATCCAGTCATCCGACTTATGGGACCCACAGTTAGGAACCTGTTGTCACTCACCTTTGTTGTTACTACCACAGTCCGGCTTCACGAATACACATATAACCCATGCTGGAGCTGGAACTAACCTGACTATGTTGTTATCAACCTAGTCTTGAAGCCAATATTTAAACACATATCACTATTTGAGGTTGTGGCCCAAGATCCTATAACAGGGGAAATAATTGGGGTGATCAATGAGATCTTCCTCCTTGGGCCTCCTACATTTGGGAAACTATAGAATTCCATATTCCAAGGCACTTCAAAAATAACAAGGGACCTGAGCCTTATTGAATGAGTAGGTCTTATTTATTCTATCTCGGAAGAGGGATCTAGGTGCTTGGACTTGAAGAGGGGCTGGAGGATCCTGTTAGGGAGGTGGAACTTGGTTATCTCTCCTAGGTGGTGGTGGTTCGTTACGTAGGGGAGCCTGCCGATTCTGAGGTGGACGCTGCTGGGCCGAAGGCGGCACCTGAGGTGGCGATCCTCTGCGAGGCTATGGAGGTGGCTCCAATAGTAACAAATCTAGCTAATTGGGGGCCTCTATTTGTGCTACTGCGGTGAGCTCATCCTTAGCTTCTTTTCTCACAGGAATTGTAGGAGGAAATAGACGTGCCTACTTGGCCTTCTGCAAGGATTCCTCTAAATGCTGGGCCTTATCTGAGAAGTCTCAGAATCCCCTGGAGTAATTTTGTGTAATGAAATAGGGGACAAATTCTATTTTGATATTCCCCACACACATTGTTAGCAGCTGTTCCTGATTCAGCGGCATATCCAGGGAATTGGTGCGACCATTCCACCAGGAGAAGAAGTCCGCGATGCACTCATTAGTCCTCTGATTACACTTGAAGAGGTTTGAAATACTCATATTTTGGGTGGTAGAGCTGAACTGGTAGATTAAATTCTTACGGATATCTTCCCAGCAGGCGACTGACCCAATGGGTAGCTGGTTGTACCATACAAACACATGCCCTTCTAATGTCAGTACGAAATACCAGAGTTTGGTAGCCTCTTTCTATGTTGGAGATCCCATTAGAGGTCCCCACCTTGAGATGAAGTGGTCCATATATTTCAACGGATCTCTCATCCCATTAAAGGGGGAGAACATGGGGTTTCCGAAACCTGTGGGTGCAGGCTTATCATCCACCAACACCGAACATGGCTTGCCATCAGGCGGGATTTCCACCTATCGAGTTTCCAAGGCCTCAAGGTGAGAAATGAGCTCTACCATTAGATCATCTGGGTAGGGATTCCAATCATGATGAGGGCACCTAACCACCAGTGCATTGACAAGTTCCTCAACATGATATGTAGGCCCAGTGGCTCATGGAGTGGCTAGTGGGATGACCTTCGGAGCAACAGGGAGAACTTGAGCTGGGTCCTGAGGATTATCACACCATTCAAGTGGAGTTGGTGATACCTACCATGCCCTATTTCTATAAGCTCCATATTCTATTCAGTCTATGTGGGTTGGATGGTAAGGGTCACCCAGGGGAAACTCGCCAGGGGAAAGTTGTATCTGCTGCTGCTGCCCCGGCTGAGGATCACCATTGTCTGGATGCCACTCTGTGGCGTTTTCAGCAAGGAGTTCATCACTATATTATTGTTCTCCAATAGATGTTGACGCAACACAGCTTTTTTGAGATCATCCTACGTCTTCTGCAATAAGCAATGAGGTCCATAGGGTTTGACGTCCCCGAGATATTCCTTTCCCTTATTGGGATTCTGGATGAGGGATAATGCCTCATTGGGCACGGGAAGACCCAGTAGATTTCTCTTCTAGTGAGTAATCCCCCCCCAAAGGATATAATAATTTTGGAACTCCCCTATGGGTAAGTTCTCAACAAGGAGCTCTCGATCGTTCTCCCCTTTTGATGGATTGACCATGTTAACTATGACTCTACTTGTAACGCCCCGACCCCAATTACCCGGAGTCGGTGCATTATTGTGTAACATTGGTATGATCACAAAGATCAAGTCTCGAAAGACCGATTAGTTTAGTAGCTTTGAAACACTAGATACATTCATAAATGTTACATTAAATCACAAAGTGAAAAACTACAATAACATAGTCTCCATATTCCACACTCATATCCTCTTCTGACTATCCCTACAGGTCATTCGTAAAATACTTCTTCACATCCTGGAAAAAATTAAGACTTCGAAAGGGGTGAGCTCAGATGCTCAGTAAGGATAATAATATAGCGGAATCTTTCATAAATAAACATAAACATTTAAGGCAATGTGTAACTAAAACAAAAGCCATTTAAACTTGAACTTCAACATAATATGGAAAAAGTAAAATGAGATAATGCCATTTACATATTCACATGGATATTCTACTGGTCGAATAATCACATGAAATATCAATAACCACATTCATAATGATGGAATGCATAATGCCAGACTATCATAACCACGTAGTCAAGGTCTCGTCCCAAGACCACAAATAATATTTTGTCAAGGCCTCGTGCCAAGACACTATTTTGTCTCATGAGACCTACCGATGCACCGAGAAGCTATAGCGGGCTCCACCCGTCACTTATTAAGTCCAATTCATTCCTCATATGAATAGGTTTAAACATATAATATAACATAATCGTATCACATAAAACATGCATAAAGGAAACATAACATTTCCACATTTCAATTAAAAGATATCAATACAACACATTGATATAATAAAAACACTTTCAAAACCATTTTCAATACCAAAATAAAAGAAAAATAAAACTTATATTTATTTTTTATTTTAAAAAAAAGTTATGGCTTATAGAGGAAGTCGAAACTCAAATAATAGTCATGGCGGCGGAGAATTCGTTGTCACCGCATACGTAAGAAAAAAAACATCCCTTTTTTCATTTAGTAAAAATGCTTCGTATAAAAATATTCCTTTTGAATAAAAGTAAAAGTCAAATGGGTTTATACACCGTATAAATGAAAGTTGTGTATAAAACCAAATATGCCTCAATGAAAGGAGATTGAGACGAAGTCCTTACAAAGATTATTTTTAAAATAAAATAGATCTATTATGTGTATTAATTATATGTACACAAAAATAATTACAAATACAAGATATGACATAATAATATCAAGACATAATTTGAAAGTATGAGATTAACCCAAAGAATGGAAATTGGGTTAAGAAATTCCATTACCTCGTGTCCGACTTGACTCGTTCGTTCTTTAATCTCCTGAATAATAAACTAGAGTTAATTTCTTTTTGATTAGGAACCGTTTTAATTTTCATTATTCCTTTTATATCATTTATTACCATGTTATGAACATTATGTAATTATTTAAGTTAATAACGGTCATTTTGTCGATCTTTGGTACTTGAGTCAAAAATAAACTTCTTATAATTACAAGTTGTTCATTTGGTGAAATATACATTATATAAAAATTGTATTCATTATATAGATATCATATATCTCATATATATCCATTATATACATGCATTTATAATATTCCATAACGTTTAGAGGTAAGAAATGAAATGCACCGTTCATGGAGACGGTAAGTCGTACGTACACATGAACGCTACTTTCATTTCTATTTCGTATTTAATGAAATCATAATGATATAAAGGTATATTATAATTCCAGTATAATATCATTTACTTCATCCTTTATACATCCCATATATGGCATTAACGATTCAAATCACTTTGAGGGGGCGGTAGTCCGCACTTCCTAAAAAGAAAATATCGTGTTTACCCATAATGGAAACAACAAAGGTATGCCATAAATGAAAAATAGAGGACCTTAAGTAGAACATAAACATATTCTATATTATGTATAAATATAGTGACATCATAATGTCCACCTTTGAAGGTGTTACATGAGTGTTGAACAATCATCGTTTCGTGAGGCAGAAATTCGCCATCTACAGAAACAGTATGTTATTTAACCATTAGATGTAGGTGTGTGTAAGTGTAGCTCGAATAATTATTATAACAACATCTTAGTATATTGAGGATACTTTTTGTTACAAAAGAAATGAATAAAAAGAGTTTAGGGGGTTGGAGAAGCAAATTAAAACAAAATCACATAAGAGAACACATTACCTTAAAATCGGGTAACTGTTTTTTGATTTGAGCCAAAGGCTTCCTTGAGAAGAATTCTGCCCAAAGTGAGGCTTCTAGGAGTAATAGAGGGAAGTTGGGAGAGTATTTGGGCAGATTTTGGCTGAGCCAAAAGGCTTTGAAAGTGTGAGTAAGGTGGTAGTGGTGGGGGCCTTTTATAAGTGGAGAGGAGGGGCACTCATGGAAAGTAATGAAATGTTACTTTATTATACAATGATTTTCTGATTCTAAAGGTCCCACACTTATATAATTCTAGGATAAGGTGAGAAGTATTCTAAATCTACTCATCCAATAGGTTTTTGAAAAGTTTAAGCCTTGTAGTTTACATTATCTTTTCATTTTATTTAAATCGTTAATTAATTAGGTAATCGCTGCATCATCATGGTGTCATAAATAATTTAATTTATTTAATCTCTAAAAATTATAAAAAAAATATCATTATGTATGAAATCTTTATATCTTTCTAATGAATATTCATAGTCAAAAATATGTCTTTTATAACTCCATTTAAATATTGTTTTAGTAAAACAACTCTTGTTTGTGACATTTTTATTTTAACATTAAATAAAACGTTATTTATTTCATTTTCCTACCAAAGTGGATCCATGGGGTTCCCAAGTTGACCCATGGATTATATTGGTCGTCCATGACACATCCAATAGGGGTAGGACAAGTGTAAAGGTATTTTCATATTTTTATAATGTCATTTTTACCTTAAATATCACTAATTACCTTTAATCACGATTAATTAAACTTAAAAGTTACTATTCACCAAAAAGTTATTTTAATCCCATTGAAACACATTTTACTTTTTAATGACAACCATGAATGTTGGATTTTTGAAAAGCAAATCACAGAAGTGGTGATGTTTCATTTAAACGAAAAATCAGTTTTTTAACTACCACTTAGTGGTTTCACTATTCATCAAAAATTCAAGTTTTTCAGAACAATGCCAAAATTTTACCCTAAGCTATAATTGATATTCCAAATTCAAAAATTATGTCTATTTTAAAAAATTCCAAACATATAAGTTGCATTAATTAATTTTATAATTAATTCCCGCTGTCACAACAAATAGCGTGTTTTTAAGAAACAATATATATCAAAAGATTGACAATTGTTTATGTCTAATTTCAATGTGAAATTAATTATAATGAACACCATTGGATAAAATGGTAAAAATATATTCTGATTATACTTTAAAACCACTCAATAGTATAATTTATCACTATAAATTATTTTGATTAGAAAAGTTGTTTTATGTATTTTTCACTATTCATAAAAATTTGGAAGTTCTTAGAAAATTACAAAAAATTCAACATAGGCTAATTTCGATATTCCAAATCCAAAAATGAAGTCCATTTTGAAATATAAAATATATATAATTTCAAAAGGTGGGTATTACTATTCATAAGGGCTATTTTGATTAGTCACGGTGTGTTAGAATCTCAAACTTGCGTACAATGCAAGCTATTGCATTATTGAAAGAGAAGCGTATCATGGAAGCTCGCGGTGTTACATTCTCCCCTCCTTCAACAAATTGCATCTTCGCAATTTGAAAATTTTCTATGAAAATAAAAGGTTCAAAATAGATAATACCTTTGTGGAAAATCCACATCGGAAATAAGGTTAATATAATTTAGCCTTAATAAGAGGGAAATGGAAATAAAAAAGTCACCAACAAATTATGATCTTGATAAGGAGAAAATTGGTGGCAATTAGAGACATATAATGGGAGGAAAAACGTAAATATTTGTAGGGAGTGATTGAGGTCATCAATCACAAACAAGTGTAAAATTGGGGGCCTCAAAGCCTTCAATCTATGTTGATTTAAAATATTATCAGTTCAACAAGACATAAGGTATTAGGATGACACATTTTTTTGTTTTAATATCCCTTTAATAAAGTATAAGAATTAATTTATTCATAGAATAAGAGATAGGTATATATATATATATGCTTGACAAGTAGAGCTTGAACCTATAACTAATTTCTACCACAAACTCATATTTCACACAAAAAGATAATGGGACTCAAAAATATTATATTTATCCTAATAGTACAAGGTTCAAAGTATTAGCACATACCATTTATATTAGGAAAACTATTTTGTAATAACCAGGGAATTCCTGTAGGCTAGTGGTAGCTAATGAAGGCCTGTCGCACTATGGTTGTGGGTTCGATTCCTGCAGCTTTGTCCGACGCGACGGGTTATGCCCCACCCTGCAGGTTGCCCTTTTCCTAAAACTATAGTGTTATAATATTCCAAAAATAATCTTCAGAAATGTTTTAACCTTAAACAAAACTATCCAAAGATCAACTTAATCCATTCCAACCTTTATAGTTATCCAAAATACCTCCGTCCTGACTTTCTCTAAAGGGTCCTTAAATTCCAAAATCAATTGTAACATTAGATTCCCTAAACAAAGTAAAGTTTCTCTTATTTTCACATACTAAAAATATGATTACCTTTATCATATAAAAACCTTACTGAAACAACAAGTACTGCAGTACAATCCTTATATATATATATCACATTATTCTAATAACTATAATATAATCCATGAGTCCAAAAGCACCAATACATTAATTATTCCACTTCAACTGTAGTCACAGCATAAGATTGTCCTTGATCCCTTGGCCTTTTTTGACGTAAGTTTCCCTGACGCTTAGGACATTCATTTTCATAATGACCCATTTCTCTACAATTGTAACATTCAACATTGATAGCCTCTTTCTTTCCCTTGCAATCACGAGCCTGGTGACCTTTTTCTCCACATTTATAACAAACTCTCATTCCTTTTAGGCAAGTACCAGGGTGATTCTTCCCACAATTATCACATAATGGAAAATACTTATTTCCCTTTTTCCCTTTATCCATCTCTTGTTCCACCGTTCTCTTCTTCTCTTGCTTTAATTTATTGTCATAAGACATAGAGAATTCCTTTTCTGTCTTGATAGCACACGAGACTATATCATCGTAGGTTGAGAAAGATTGTGATACTAAAGCTCGACGGAGAAATGGTTTTAACCCATCAATGAAATGATAAATCTTACTTCTTGGGTTATGTATATAATCTGCAGCATGCCTCGCTAACCTTGTAAAGTTAGCCTCATACTTTGCGACATTCTCATCCTCCTTTTGTCTCAGACTCAGAAATTGCCTTTCCATAACTGCTCGATGGTCATGTGGAAAGTATTTTTCTAAGAAAAGATATTTGAACTCTCTCTATTCCATACTTGATACTTCGTCATCTTCCTTTATATTTTGAATCAATGACCACCATTGATCGGCATCTCCAGTGAGGCGGTAAACTGCCATGATAACCTTCTCCCTTTCGCTACTCCCCAAGGCGTGGAATATTTTCTCTAAGGAGTTTATCCATTGCTCAGCTACTATTGGATTTCTATCCCCATTAAATGTTGGTGGTTGTTGCCTCATGAAGCGGTCCAACATTGATCCTCCACGTTGCAGATCAGGGTGCTCCATACGAGTAAGGTTATTATTCATAAACTGAGTGAGTTGTCCCGGTATGGTAATATGTTGATCAGCACCAGTTGTATCTCTAGATCCACAATAATTATCTTGAGTAGAAGGTCAATCCCTACACGGAGTGCGTGCATTGATATAGTTTCCATTCCTTCCACTAGGTTCCATTTCTAAACAATGGCATAAACTAGATTAGTTTATGAATCAAAATACATAATTCCATACTTGTAAAATACTTAACATAAATTGAACTATTTATGGATATAATCCATAAAAATGTTTACTTTGAGTAAGTATATACTCATAAACCTTCATAGTGGTTTGTAATGAAAATGATAATTATCCTAAGCATATCCCCCGGGAGTGTCGTAACCAAGAGTGCAGCAAGACCCGCTGTCGTGCACTAGTTCCCGTTCGAGTCTAGCTCAAAGCAGTGTTTTTGGGTTTTACCCCTAGGTACATCTGTGCTAGAGCCGCCTCTACCTGCTCGTATCCAGATAGGGATGTATTGCTTGGAAAACTCACAAAATCTCTATAATACCAAAATTCTAGGAAGTTCTTCTATACTAATCCTCAAAGTCTATCTTTGGGCTATGTGTTCTAATCAGAGTTTGTCTAAATATAGCTTCCAAGGTTAATACTAAACTGCCACTGATACCAACTATAACGCCCCGACCCCAGTTACCCAGAGTCGGTGCATTATTGCGTAACATTGGCATGATCACAAAGATCAAGTCTCGAAAGACTGATTAGTTTAGTAGCTTTGAAACACTAGATACATTCATAAATGTTACATTACATCACAAAGAGAAAAACTACAATAACATAGTCTCCATAGTCCACACTCATATCCTCTTCTGACTATCCCTGCAGGTCATTCATAAAATACTTCATCACATCCAGGAAAAAATTAAGACATTGAAAGGGGTGAGCTCAGATTCTCAATAAGGATAATAATATAGCAGAAGCTTTCATAAATAAACATAAACATTTAAGGCAATGTGTAACTAAAACAAAAGCCTTTTAAACTTGAACTTAAACATAATATGGAAAAAGTAAAATGAGATAATTTCATTTACTTATTCACATAGATATTCTACTGGTCGAATAATCACATGCAATATCAATAACCACTTTCATAATGATGGAATGCATAATGCCAGACTATCATAACCACGTAGTCAAGGCCTCGTTCCAAGACCACAAATAATATTTTGTCAAGGCCTCGTGCCAAGACACTATTTTGTCTCATGAGACCTACCGATGCATCGAGGAGCTATAGCGGGCTCCACCCGTCACTTATTAAGTCCAATACATTTCTCATATGAATAGGTTTAAACATATCATATAACATAATCATATCACATAAAACATGCATAAAGGAAACATAACATCTCCACATTTCAATCACAAGATATCAATACAACACATTGATATAATAAAAAAACTTTCAAAACCATTTTCAATACCAAAATAAAAGAAAATTAAAACTTGTATTTATTTTTCATTTTAAAAAAATTATGGCTTATAGAGGAAGTCGAAACTCAAATAATAGTCACGGCGGTGGAGAATTCGTTGTCGCCGCATACGTAAGAAAAAAAACATTCCTTTTGTCATTTAGTAAAAACACTTTGTATAAAAATATTCCTTTTTAATAAAAGTAAAAGTCAAATGGGTTTATACACCGTATAAATGAAAGTTGTGTATAAAACCAAATATGCCTCAATGAAAGGAGATTGAGATGAAGTCCTTACAAAGATAATTTTTAAAATAAAATAGATCTATTATGTGTATTAATTATAAGTACACAAAAAGAAAGTACAAATACAAGATATGACATAATAATATCATGACATAATTTGAAAGTAGGAGATTAACCCAAAGAATGGAAATTGGGTTAAGAAATTCCCTTACCTCGTGTCCTACTTGACTCGTTCGTTCTTTAATCTCCTGAATAATAAACTAGAGTTAATTTCTATTTGCTTAGGAACCGTTTTCATGTTCATTATTCCTTTTATATCATTTATTACCATGTTATGAACATTATGTAATTATTTAAGTTAATAACGGTCATTTTGTCTATCTTTGGTACTTGAGTCAAAAATAAACTTCTTATAATTACAAGTTGTTCATGTGGTGAAATATACATTATATAAAAATTATATTCATGATATAGATATCATATATCTCATATATATATCCAGTATATACATTCATTTATAATATTCCATAACGTTTAGAGGTAAGAAATGAAATGCACTGTTAATGGAGACAGTAAGCCGTACGTACGCATGAACGCTACTTTCATTTCTATTTCGTATTTAGTGAAATCATATTGATATAAAGGTATATTATAATTACAGTATAATATCATATATAATATCATTTACTCCATCCTTTATACATCCCACATATGGCATTAACGATTCAAATCACTTTGAGGGGGCGGTAGTCCACACTTCCTAAAATGAAAATATCGTGTTTATCCATAATGGAAACAATAAAGGTATGCCATAAATGAAAAATACATAAACTTAAAAAAACATTAACATATTATATATTATGTATAAATATATTGACATCCTAATGTCCACCTTTTAAGGTGTTATATGAGTGTTGAACAATCATCGTTTCGTGAGGCAGAAATTCGCCATCCACAGAAACAATATGTTCTTTAACCATTAGATGTAGGTGTGTGTAAGTTTAGCTCGAATAATTCTTATAACAACATCCTAGTATATTGAGGATACTTTTGTAGTTAAAAAATAAATGAATAAAAAGAGTTTAGGGGGCTGGAGAAGAAAATTAAAACAAAATAACATAAGAGAACACATTACCTTAAAATCGGGTAACTCTTTTTTGATTTGAGCCAAAGGCTTCCTTGGGAAGAATTCTGCCCAAAGTTAGGCTTCTAGGAGTAAGAAAGGGAAGTTGGGAGAGTATTTGGGCAGAGTTTGGCCGATCCAAAAGGCTTTGAATGTGTGAGTAAGGTGGTAGTGGTGGGGGCCTTTTATAAGTGGAGAGGAGGGGCACTCTTGGAAAGTAATGAAATGTTACTTTATTATACAAAGCTTTTCGGATTCTAAAGGTCCCACACTTATATAATTCTAGGATAAGGTGATAAGGCTTCTAAATCTACTCATCCAATAGGTTTTTGACAAGTTTAAGCCTTGGATTTTACATTATCTTTTCATTTTATTTAAATCGTTAATTAATGAGGTAATCGCTGTATCATCATGGTGTCATAAATAATTTAATCTATTTAATGTCTAAAAATTATAAAACAAATATCATAATGTATGAAATCTTTATAGTTTTCTAATGAATATTTATAGTAAAAAATATGACTTGTATAACCCCATTTAAAAATTGTTTTAGTAAAACAACTCTTGTTTGTGACATTTTTATTTTAACATTAAATAAAAATTTATTTATGTCATTTTCCTACCAAAGTGGCCCCATGGGGTCCCCAAGTTGACCCATGGATTTTCTCGGTCGGCCATGACACATCAAATATGGGTAGGACAAGTGTAAAGGTATTTTCATATTTTTATAATATCATTTTTAAATTAAATATCACTAACTACCTTTAATCACGATTAATTAAACTTAAAAGTTACTATTCACCAAAAAATTATTTTAATCCCATTGAACCAAATTTTACTTCCTAATGACAACCATGAGTGTCAGATTTTTGAAAATAAAATCACAGAAGTGGTAATGTTTCATTTAAACGAAAAATCAGTTTTTTAACTACCACTTAGTGGTTTCACTATTTATCAAAAATTGAAGTTTTTCATAACAATGCCAAAATTTCACCCTAATCTATAATTGATATTCCGAATTCAAAAATGAAGTCTATAATAAAAACTTCCAACCATATAAGTTGCATTAATTAATTTTATAATTAATTCCTGCTGTCACAACAAATAGCGTGTTTTTAAGAAACAATATATATCAAAAGATTGACAATTGTTTATGTCTAATTTCAAAGTGAAATTAATTATAATGAACACCATTGGATAAAATGGTAAAAATATATTATAATTATATTTTAAAACCACTCAATAGTATAATTTATCACTATAAATTATTTTGATTAAAAAAGTTGTTTTAAGTATTTCTCACTATTCATAAAAATTTGGAAGTTCTCAGAAAATTACAAAAAATTCAACATAGGCTAATTTCGATATTCCGAATCCAAAAAATGAAGTCCATTTTGAAATATAAAATATATATAATTTCAAAAGGTGGGTATTACTATTCATAAGGGCTATTTTGATTAGTCACGGTGTGTTAGAATCTCGAACTTGCGTACAATGAAAGCTATTGCATTATTGAAAGAGAAGCGTATCGTGGAAGCTCGGGGTGTTACACTACCTCGAAGAATATCATCACCATTGCCTGGCATGTCGTGCCGACACCAGATAGAACTGAAATGGAGGGCAACATACTACCCCAACCATGGACCTGAACATGGGGGGAAGCCTCCTGAATAATTATGCGAATCACTTTAAAGCTCTGAATTCATCATTGCCAGAGGGTCCGATGGCGACCGGGTGACTTAGGGTGCTGGGCCATAGAGAGCAAAACCAAGTCAACCATATGGCATTGCTGGTAAATATCTTCAAATTTTGATTGACTCTTGGGGTAAGCCACTCGCTAATAATGGAGACAGAAGTGTGTCACCCATAGGATTTGGCGAAAGCACGCGACTTCCTCCTCGGTAAGCGATTCCGGTGCACTAAAGTTTGTGGTCGTGATTAGCCAAAACATCTCTGGGAAATGATCTGCTACAAGGATGTCCTAAAATATATTTGGCTTAGACTTGAGATCTGGCATTTTTTTCCCACTCATCCATTGGGTCGATTGAGGGACTGACAAAGACACTTAATTGGACCGCTGAGACGGTAGGCTGATGGGTGAAGAATACAGTGAACAAACTGACCAGCCACTGCATCTCGAGCTATCTTGTGAAAAATGCGACGACTGATCCACTACATCTCAGTAAGATGGGATAGTGACCATGGATTCTAGTGCAGGGGTTGTGGTCACTAATGGTGTGATGTGTTGTTGTTCATCCTTTATTAGTCCCTAGAATAACTCTTCACAATCTCTGGTTGAGGCAGAGAGTGACCTTGTTGATGATAGGGAGGATTGCATTGCCATGCCTTGGGAGGGGGCCAAATCTTCATCCTCATGGATGTATCTGTGGAGGGAGGTGGGGATCCAGTGGACCCCACTTTCCAGAAGGATGATTCTGATATGCTTTGTTCCTACCCCATCCTCAACACAGAGGATCTATGTGAGGGTTCCATTGCTGAAACACATTATTCCTTGGAATTAGAGAAGAATATAGGTTTAATTGAGGTCTTAATATTCTCAGATCTCTTTTTATGGTGTTAGTGTCCTGAACTCCTACTCCAGGATGGATCTTCGGGACATGGTAGGTTTTTAGATCGAGGAGGAACTTTAGCCAAACCAATGCTGGGGTAGAGAGGACTTCTGCCTGGATAAGCCAGGGTGCGAGGAGCACTGGAAAAAATGTCAAAGGGAACACGATAGGGACCCTAGTGTCTACTGGATGACGTGTGGAGGGAGTCTCCGTGGGAAGTTCTGGAGCAGGTATGACCTCAACTAGAGTTGTTAGGAGCATGGTTAGGGCCTTCATTCTTATTTCAATTGGTATTGTTGGTGCGAGGATGGTCCCCATATTGGTCGAGATGGACAGAGTAGGAACTTCATGTTGGGTTCCCATGAAGCGAGGAAGACCTATGATTCTCTAATTGCTGGGATGAGGATGACCCTCATCAGTTGATGTATGGACATGGGAAAGACCCCCACACTGACAGTTGACCATACATGTAGCTTCTTCACATTAGAAACCTATGATAGGAGGAACAACTCTATGCCTTAAGTCATGGGTGCAGAAGAGGCTTCCATTCTGAGTGTCAATTAAGTGGGTAGGAACCTCATTCGGATTGAAGGTGGTATGGGGAGAACCTCCATGATGTGTTTGGTATAATGGATGACCCACACATTCATTGGTGGCGGTATGGGGACGAACTTCACACTGGATGTCAATGCCGCGTGTCAGCTCGCAACAGGCCCCACCTATGTCGGTGACCAGGAGAGTCGACCCAGCCAGCCCACGGGGTGGTTGGGGCTCGATCCGTGTCGGGTGTATGAGTGCCCATGCTCAGCATAAATAGGGGAATGATGGTATACATCATGAGTCACCTGGCCCATGGTAGTCGTTGACGCTGACACCCCTAAGTGGGAATCCTCCTCAGCCTGTGCCCGACGTTGGCATCGGGATAACCGGACTAAGGCCGGTGGTGTGAGCGCATAGTTCACCTGCTCATCAGATTGGGGGGGGGGGTGGCGATGCTGATGTAGCTGGGTGGGAGCCCTCCTTGTGAGCCCCTGGAGGAAGATTCCAGCTGGGCCGACCTAGAAACCCCTCACCTCATTGGCGTAGGGAAGGGAGTCATCGACGCATTCCAGGGATAGGCTCCCTAAATGATTATATGTCAGAGTGAAGAGCAGTGGATCCCAGTTTGTCCCTTGAGGGTGACAGTGGTGATGGGGAAAAAAAGACTCTAGGTCTTGTAGGTCTATATCCTATGATGGGATAATCCCCTCATCCTTGCATCATCGAACAAGGTCATTCTCTCCAATGGCCCGGAGGCCTTCATTTTTTTATTCATTTTGATAATCCACCTTTAAAGGGGTGAGGTGGAACCCTTACGAGGTCCATAGGCGTAAGTATTACATGGCCCGTAGACATTAGAGGAATTCATGTCTCGTAGGCTTCAAACATTACATACAACCCAGACTAACTATTTGGAACTACTCATCCACAACATCTTCCTCATGAAATCATCTCTCCACCTTTTCATGGATGTTCGGCTAGGCTTTCCTATGCATGAACAAGATTTTCCCGATGGCAGGAGACATACCCTCTTATGCTTGAAATCTGTTTAGGTTCTACTGTCGTGTAATCTCTTTTTCTCATCATCCTTCTGGAACTTTTCCCTTGTAGGTTTTTTGGTTTGTATCTACACTTACGGTGGCCCGAAGTACTTGAGGTGGCCCGAAGGCCTTACTATCCCGAAGGCCTGGGTGGCCCAAAGGAATTAAAGGACTTGGGGACCAAATTAGTGGCCCGAAGGACCAAACAGGGGAATAGTCCAGGCTTCAACATTGTCTGTTACAGTACCTACTACAGTACTATTACAAAACACCTACAACACCTGGAAAATAAGCCTCATCCTGGATTCACTTAAGGAGTCCTCACCAATCGGGCTGATTCTCATGTGTGTGAGGTCATTAATCTCCCTTATTTGAATGAATTCAGATTAAGAGATGCGGCATGGGCACTCAAAAACCGTGGATGTGGAGGCTTCCATTGTGGAGATAGTGTTATGTGGGATTGCCACGTTGATATTTCCCCGGCCCCTGCATCGGTGGGTGGGTGGTGATTAGTTTCCTATCAAGACAGTTTGGGTCCTAAAAAGTAGGGATATTTGACCATTAGTGATGAAAGAAGGAAATAGACGTTCAGTTCCCTAGCGCCATTCTGTCTTCCATGGTTGGTACAAAGGATCCATGCTGATAATGTTGCATATCAGGATATACAACATTCGACTGACCCAACTTCTGGTGAGTTTCACGCCAGACCCACTATTTTCTTGGTGGGACCTGGTGGAAAATAATTGGATCTGGTAACACACTAATCCACTGATGTCTTGAGCACTACTAATCTCAAAATTGAAGAGAATAATTTCACGTCGGATTCACTATTTCTATTTTTGATGCTTTCATTGGGGCACAAATCAGTCTGTTAGAGGACACACTGATCTATTACCCCGCATTCCTACTTTCCAAAGGCTGGCAACATACCATTCTTATTCAGGGACATTTTTTCCTTGATCAAAATAGGATGATGGGATGTTGGTTCCTCCTTCCAGGGATTCCTCATTGAAAATCGTTACCTAGTCTGTGTCTCCCTCACAGGCTTAAGACGTTATTCGTGAAACTCTTCCTAGTTCCATGTCTTCATGGACTCTAGTTAATTATGTTGCTTCTGTCAGGACATTCCAAGGGGTAAAGTTAGGGAAGTAACCTTCGATCAGGGGAGTGGTCATGTTGGAAATCACTGGCATGTCTGGATGTTGGAACATTGATGCATCTGGGTTTCTTTCCCTTATGATAAGGATTCCTGAAGGTGTGGAAGCCCAAGGCATCCCGCGTCGAATGTGGGGAATTATATTCTATAGGCATGTCTCTGAGGATTTCCTCAGATTTCCATTTTTGACACAGGGTATGTCGTGAGTTTAATGTCTAGTGGAGGCAGATTGGACTAATCAGAACACTGTTAAGAGTGGATCAGATGGGTGAAACTCTTAGTGATAACACTGATGTTGGGGCTAACATGTCGTTAGTTACCCGATTACTTCTAGGAGTAGTAAGAAAGTGGGTGACCTGATATCACCGGGATGTGGTGGCGTAGGTATGAATCAATATGGATATGGATTGTTGAGAGTGGATGGAGAATAATATGAAACCGATGTGAGGATGATGATGATGTTGGGCTTGAGCCTTGAAGATACTTCTAATGTATCCCTGCTATAGGGAATCAAAGTCCACATAGTTTGGTGGGGGCAACGGGAAACCTGAGGAGGCAGCCCATGAGATTGAATGCATGGATGGGACCTAGAGAAAATGAAGCCTCTAGGTTGGGACATGACCTTCTCAAACCACATAGGATCAAGGGAGAGACCACAATGGGACATGAGTGATGGGATTAAGCCTCAGGGAGGCTTCCTACATATCCCTGAGGAAAGGAATCAAAGTCTATAAATTTCATCATTGGGTTATAGAATCAAGGTGTTTGTAGAGGTAAAATACATGATGATATACTAGGGCTTACGTGTAGTTAGAAGCCCGAGAGTTGGTTTGACACCCGAGGGGTGGACTAGAGATGTTGGTCCAAGAAAAGTGGACTACAACGGATTACCGTCAATTAGAAACTACAACAACTTATCACTGGTTAGGGATGACAACAGCTTTCCCCTGGTTGGGGACCACAATTCCTTACCGTCGGTCTGGGACTAAAATGACTTACTATCAATTGGGAATCACAACAGCTTACCATCGACTAGGATTGGACCTCAGGGAAGCTTCCTACGTACCCTATCTAGGAGATAAGGATCAAATACCACATAGTTTTAATGGGTATAGTTTAACATCTTGTTGGACAAAAAGGTGCATACAGTTTAATGGTATGCCAGACGGGGGTGAACCAACGTGAAGTGTTCAGGACCGATGGTTGTTCGGCTTGAACCTTAGGGAGGCTTCCTACGTACCTTGCATAGGAGACAAGGATCAAATTCTACATGGTTTGGAATGGGGGATATAGTTTATCATCATGAAGGATGGAGGTGAACCAATGTGAATGGGTCTGGACAAGTAGGTGTTGGGCTTGAACCTTAGGGAGGAATCCAACATATCTTTCCTAGGAGATAAGGATCGAAGTTCACGTAGTTCAGAATTGTTGCATTAGGGATTACGTACTAAGGCGGCCCAGGACAAATGTTATGGTCCATGCTTACTCTAAGACCACACAATCCCTTCTTGGTGTGAGAAACAAGTGGAAACAAAGACTGGATGACCACATCCTGAAAGGTGCATCTACAGAAGGTGGAATGATTCTTACACGTGGTTGGCGACCCAAAAAGGAATCATGGTCTTATACGTGGTTAGAAGCCCAAATAGATGGATATTGGGACTTACTCCAGGATGGAGGCCCGATGGAGACAAATCCCATAGGGAGAGGGACAGGGCAATGAAGGTCCTTGTGCCCATCCCTCTTCTAGTCTTTGGAACCGAAGAAGAGAGGAGGAGCATGAATGCTACCTCCTACAAGAAAGGCTTAGGGATTACACCAAGATGGTTGCCATTCCCTGCAGAAAAATGCCACTCCATCCAAGAGGGTCTTATTTCATGCAAGGAAGATCTCATTCCCGTGGAGACGAGCAGGCGTAGAGAATGTATGAGATGGGGAACCCTTTGTATGGTGCATGGGGAGAGGCCACAGTTTACCATCATGTCCTGAGGATGATGGTTCTTGGAAATTTAACGTCATGTAGCATGGATGAGGTGGGTTCACTCTGCCCCCTAGGAATTACATAACTGGTACCCACCCACCCTTAGAGAAGGTACGACATTAGAAAAACCATGGTGAGTGGGTGTCATGGAGTGATCCACTGAGGGGGCCACATTAGTGTGGATATGTGAAGAAGAAATATGCATTTTCATTCCTATGCGAAGAAACATGAGGCTAAGCACCACAACATGAAGAACCACCCAAGGGATCTTGAAATCACATTGTACAAACCTAAAGGGCCATATGGAAAAGGGGTGTATAAAGCATTCAGTCTTATAAAGAGGGTGTCTGTGAAGAGGATTGACTTCATGAATAGGATGTTCTTTGTGAAGAAGATGGACTTCATGAAGGGAAAATACTACCTAGAGAGGATGGGATTCTCGAAGTCAAGGGGACTTGAAAAGAGGGGGGGTCTTTTCGAAAGGCTAAGGATTCATGAAGATCCACCCTTAATGGAGTAGGGCTTCAACTTAGAGAATACCTATTTTCTTTGATATAATTTTACGAAGGTTCTAGGCTTTACAAAACCACATGCACCCCGAAGGGGACCCTTCCTCTACAAAGGACATAGGCCTTCACGAAGGGAATCTCCACCATAGGTGGTGGCTGAAAATCACACAAAGGGGTATGAATTTCAAAGGCAAGTACATTTGTAAATCCATTTAAGTGGTTTCACAAAGGTCTATATGAAACAAGAGTTGGGAATTTGAAAGGGTAGAGTGATAATGGTTTGGAGGGGGGATTCTATTTATAGCAACCCCGGTCAGAGGGGCACATAACTCGCCACAAAGACGAGCGACGTTACAGAAATGAGACATTCATTCGACCCACATTGGCCTTTCCGAGGGGGCCTACCACCACACAAAGATTCATGGATACAGACTCCACAAAGCGCGGCGTGGAGGGGCCTCAGTCAGCATCAGACTCACGTGAGGCCAGGTCATTGTGTAGCCTCTCGCAGAGGTGTCCTCGTGGAAATGTGCCTACTGCATGGAGTGCTTTGTATATGGCCATTTTGATATGACTTGGAGGTTCTTTTTTGATCTATTCAGGTGGTGGCTTCCTCTGATCACATTGTCGAATCTATGGAATGAGACTAATGCATTTTTTAATGCCCAAAAATATATCCCTTCATGATTTTCTTATATCATTCCAAAGGATACATACAATGTAAATATACAGGGCCACATAACCATATATCTCACACCAAATTAATCAGTGGATGAAACATTGTATGAAAAAATGGTGTAAAATGCATCTATAGTGGAAAATGTTTGAGGGAATATTTATTATCAAATATATTTAATAGATATGGATCCATGAATTTATTGAAAATGGAATTCAAAAAGCATTAAAATTTTATAATAGTATTTATAATATGCATCGCTAATATTATATGTGGTAAAATGGTATTATTTGTTTATTGAATACATGATAATCATTATATTTCATTCTTATTAGATCTAAATAATTTAATGACACAAAAACTTTTATATTGAAATAATACTCAATATTTACGTTAATATCATGAAAAAATTGATATAAATTCATTTTTTTCACTCTTGAATTACATGTGATAAGCCAAACATAAATATAATCCTCTTTAATTTCATGGTGATAGATAAAAAATGGCATTCACAAATATTTTATGTACAATCATTCATGAAATCCATATTTTTTTCTTTTCCTTTTATATTTGAAAATGTTCCAATAAAATTATCACATATGTTTTTCTCAACATGTATAACTTCAATGTTATGTTTTACCTCAAAAAATATGCACTACGTTAAATAGAATAAGATTAATTGTTTCTCCCATTTATTTTTTTCACTACCACAACATTTTATATTTCCAAATGTGACATCATTTTTTTCTAATTGTCAAGATATACTTTTTTGAAAGAGTTTTTGTAGGGGGGTCATGATATTTTAAATCATTAAATGTATTTTTAAATATTTACTAGAGGTGATCTATTATAAAAACTCATATGTCCCACGTACAATTCCTTTCACCCATTATATAATTGTTGACATGAAGTCCATTCTTCATAAACTGGAAAAGCTTTATGTCCCTTATTGCTATAACTAGATAAGTTTCCATATGATGGAAATTCATTTATAATGAATATTAACATAAAATAAAAAAGGAAACAATGTTTCTTGTATGCAAAAAACACATTAAAACCTAACTCTCATAAAAATTTCAAATCATCAATCAATAGTGATAAGTAAACATTAATGTCATTTCCAAGCCATTTTGGTCCATTAATCATCAAGATCATCATAAAATATTTTTCTTCATATATATATTTGGGGATAGGTTGTAATCTACTAATAAAATATTCCATGAACTATTTTGGCTACTGAGGCTCTAATATAGATCTATTCCATTTGTATATAGCCCCATTCTAGGATTTCTTACGTAATTTAAAATAATTATAGAAAAATATTCAAATCAATTCTATTATAGTGAATAAGTAAGGAGACATAGGTTTACATCATATATTCATTAATTTTTCATTCTATCTTAGCCTCTTTACACTATTTCATTTTGAAAATAAACTCTTAAAATGGGGAATTATTGGAAGAAACTAGATTTCCCTAGAAAAAGGTTTGGTGTTTGTACTTAGGGATCAAACATGGTTGAATTTCTAATCAATTTTCCCAATTTATGAAATTTTGATAAACCTTTATATTCCATACTATAGAGGACATAATAATTAGGGAAATCATATATTTTTTTATACCCTAGTACCATTAAATATAATATTTTTTTCATCCTAATTGGAACATAGAAGATCTTTAACTTCTAGAAGTATCTCATTCAAAAGTTCAAGTAATTAAGTGAAAATTTTATCATTCCAACCATTTTTTAAATTTTAATTTAAATAGTCTTAGAACTACTAATAAAATTTTAAAATTAATACAACCTAATAATATGAGGTTTTCTATAACTCTATGAAATATTTCAACACATGTTGTTTTTTAATGGTCGAATACCTACATCTTGATTTAATTCATCAAGATGATCCTCTATCTCATAATGAGTATCATCATAAATATTAGATCTTTAATTTTTTTGTCATTTTACCATGAAAAAACTAGCATTTATATATATCATTAAAATCATAGAAAATTATATGGTCTTTTATTTCTCTAGACCATAATTTTCTCATATTTTAACAACTCATGTATGAGCACAAAAAATATATTTGTATTTAATATTTTTATTAGTAAATTATAAGAAATAATCAACCCCTTTCTTATAATCCTCACTTTTTTTACATGAAATTATCCTATTATGTTCAATTAAATAAAATAATTATTCAAATTAAGAATCTTTTAAAAACATTGACATATAAATCCATAAACATATATATAGATTTATAATTTTTAAACATATATATAAATTTATATATAAGCATATATACCTATATATATATGATTTAAAAATAAAAAATAAAAAATATAAATTTAAAACATATATAAATATATAAAATTAAAAAATATATATATAATCATATAAATATGAAACATATAAAAACATATATTTACGATTTATAAATTAAGAACATGTAATTATAAATTTAAAATATATAAATTTAAAATAAATATATATAGATAAGTTAAAACATATAGACATATAAACCCATAAATTAAAAACATATATATATATATATATATACAAAAAAATTAAAACATATAAATATAAAAACATATAAATATAAATAAAAACATATAAATTTATAAAATATATATAAAAATAAATTTAAATTATATAATTTTTTTAATATATATATTTAGAAAATATCAAATGTTTATTTAAAACATAAAAACAAATTGTTATATATATATATATATCAAATCACATAAATATGTAAACACATATATAAATAATAGAATCCATACTGAAAATAAAAAACCACTTCACCAAATTCGAAATATAGTAATAACTATTTTAATTAGGTTAGAAGATAAAGTAAACTAATTTAAGAATGAATTGAAAAAAACTTAAATCAATAAAAATATAACTTCAACCTACATAATTATTAATTCTATTAAAAAATCAAACTAATACTAAAAATAACATCACCTAAATACCTAATATTCTACATTTTAATACAAAAAATTCAAAAATAGATTCCATGATAAATAATACGAAGGGTTATTCAAACTCTTAGGATTCTTAATTAATCCATAATTTAAGATAAAAAAATTATATGAAGGAAAGAAGTTGGTAGTCCCTAAAAATGGGGATGACCTATAGAATGGTGGGTGAAGATGATGAAAGCCAACTAGGGGAAGTGAAAGGTGATAGAGGGTGATGGAATGGGACCAAAGGTGATAAAAGGGGTGGATAGTGTAGATATAGGCAACGGTGATTAAAAAGAACAGGTTTCAATGGAATATTGAATCCAAGACTAGTGGTAATTAGGGTTTCCAAGTATTTTTCATCGTGAAATATATTGGGTAGGAGTACCCACGTGAGTTTAAATATTTCTAAAAAGGGTTTTTACATCAGATTTTATATAAACTAATGTTAAAAGATAGATTTTTTACATTAGTTTTTATACAATAGACATTGAAATATTGCACCAAAATAATGTTAACATTGTTTATCTAATAATCGATGTTAAAATCACTTTTAGTATCAATTATCTGATAACAGATGTTAAAAGCCTCATTGCTTATAGAATGTATTACAGTAGTGCACAACATAAAAATTAAACATTTAAGTACGATTTTCCACCTCCTTCTCTATAAGGATAAAATTAATCAATGTAAATAAACTTGAAAACCATATATTTATGGTTGAAATGGAAATATTTGCTCAATTAAATCATATTTTCCATCTTAATTTATCACTTTTTATTTGTACCTTGTGTCAATAATATTCAAATACATAGAACAAAAATTCATGCACTCACGTGTTAAATATCCTTTCATAATGGATTTTTCAAGATCATTCTTATTTTTTACATATTAATTCATAATTAATATCATTCATTCAATGGAATAAATCCAACCATAATAAACAGTACCCCCAAGAAGGAATTCTATTAAAGGGTTTATAGTAAGATATGCATGTGAAGATAAACTATGGAAATACTTTTTCTAATTCATAAAGAATAATCGGTGCATCTTATTTCATTCTATTCAAATAATTTTTGGTGTATAATTTTGAAAAAATATCATTATATAAATCACAATAATGAATAATAATAACCCTTAAATTATCTGCCAACACATTTCATATGATTATTAGAAGAAACTAATGTAACATAATGTGATTATCATGTGATTTCTATGGATTTAACTTCACCTCTTTAGTATTCACTAATTTAGGTATACTACTTGACTATTTATACATAAAAATAGGAGTATCCAACACATGTAGAAATTTCTATCTCTCTATAATTGGAATCATATAAAACTCCTGAGTAACTAACTAATTGTTTGTAAAAATTAGTTTGGGATAAAGTTGTTTCTTAATAACCTATTTCTGCAAGTCTCAATTTTCTCTTTAGTTATCCTTTTTTTTCAATAATATTATTAATTACTATAAGTAATATTTCAAATAATTTTTATCTAATGTACATCATGTATAAAAAATGTCACAATAGATTTTCGGATTGGTAAAGTAATTCAAATAATATATTTATTTCACTCTAATTGAAGTGGGTGTCTTTATACATACATAATCTGTTTCTTATATGAATACCCCCTTAACAAAAAAAATGTGTTCCTTTAATTTATTAAAATGATTCACATCCTTAAATTCACAATGGAAGTTTTTATTTGTCAATAATACCATCAAATTTTCATATAATGTTTCTATTTAAATGTTTCATTGAATGGAAACGTCATTGTCCCATGAAGATAAAGTTGTATTGATGTTACATTATTCTTTATATGTATTTTTCAAAAAAATCACAAGTTAGATTCCCCTTCCTGATCTAAATAAACATCATTACATAGGATGTAAATATAGAAACCCTCCCTTTTCATACATTAACATTACATCATTTTTTACAGAATACTTAAAACATTACACAAACAAATGAACAAAAACTACAATAGTTTAGTGTCTTTGGAAACATGGAAACATAAATACTGAAAGATAAGTGAGATACATTATCTTCCACTAAGTTATTCATAACTATTAACCCTTTTAGACACATCATACATAAAAAATATATTCATAACAAGGGGAAATGGAAAAAAAAGGGGTGAGCTCATATGCTCCGTAAGGGTAAACATGGGAGATATGTAAGCATAAACATCAGAATAAGGGTATGATAATGAGATCATAACATTATAAGATGATACCATTCATACCAAAGATCATAATCACGAATCATGGCATAAATATTGGTAGTTCATAAGACACGAGTCATAATGGAATCCATAGAATAATCCATGGAATCATAACATACGAATGAGACATGGAATTGTAGTGGACACATAATCATATAGAATGATTTCCATAGTAGTAAATACATCGCTAACGAGTCCATATTAGTAGTATGGTTCACTCCCCATACCATCTTGGTAGTCATGGTTCACTCCCATAATTGTGTTAGTAGTCAAGGTTCAATCCCAAGACCATCTTAGCTGATGATGTCATTCACTGAGATGAGTTCACTGCCCATTTCAGTAGGGTCTATCTCATGAGATATAAATATTTACCCAATCATTGGAGGGATATATACATCCCACCAATATCTTAGTGAAATCATAAATATGTGTTCCATAATATCATAAACATTAATTATATCATAACCCATTAAATGAAATATGTATCATAAACATGTAATTATATCATAACCTGTTTGAAAGAGACATGTTTCATAATCATTTCATAAAATAATATCCCATAAAAATGACTAGGATTTATAAAAATATAACCCACGAAATAGAAAAATGCTTCATAAGCATATATCATGTGAAATAGAAATGAGTTTCAGAAAAACCATTCCATCAAAACATAATCCATTTAGAGAAAGAATATGAATGGAACCTTTGGATCATTCCCCAAGAAAGGCATGGGTAGAACCAATTAATGTCATCTTATTTTGGAAATAATTTATAAGAATATTTTAAAAACATTTTTGGGACCCTAATTGAGTTTTTTTTGTATTTTTTGATAATATATCAATATATAAATTATGTTTAAGAAAGAAACAATATTTGAAGAAGGTAATGGAAATTCATATTGAAGTTTTCAATCGGATCTAGAACCATCGTCATGTTAATAAAATTAAGGCTATAAAACTTATCTATTAGACTGAGTCAATATAATAGATTATATTAGGATTTTGATAAAAAGTAAGAAGCTATTGGAAATCATATTAAGTCTGAATGGGAAGTGGTGATCATAATGTGGAATTGTTTCAATGTTTGAATGGATCTTATGTAAACATGCTGATTCTTTGTGTTTTTTTTTCACAAATATCATAAGTTTTTGAGAAACATGTGATAAAATATTCATTAAATAAAGGTGGAGTTATTACAATTATATCAAGGTTTGTTTGGAAATAAATAATTTTTTAGAAAGGATGGGAAGTTACAATACATTCCAATGTATGCCAAATGATGCTATGCCAATATTAATAATATTCAAAGTCATGATATAGTCATGTTTAAAAGATAGAGTTTGTGGAATAAATGAGAATATGACGTTATGTATTCACGATGTTTCTCATTAGTGGGTGGAACACCAGAAATAGAAGGATAAAGATCAAAGGTATTCCATTGATCCATCATAATAGATTATGACGCTAATTCATATTGTTGGTATTCTTTGTGTATTGGATCATAGTTTCTATCAGAGGAATAAAATTTGAGGAAGTTTTAATTGTATTTCAATTGGGTCAAGAAAATAATAAGTAATACTTTGTTCTATTGAAAATTGGTTAGGAGAAAAAGAACAAAATTATTGATTACTTCTCAAGAAGAGGTGAAGATTATCAAACTAGATGTGACACTCATCCAATAAAGGAAGACATAGACTAATCCATCAGACTGAATCCAATGTGGTAATTAGACCTAGGATCATTGGTCTGAAGAAAATAATAAAATTATAGATACTTTTAATATATTTTAAAATGGTTTCCAATGTCTTAATTTTAATAGTGGTACGAAGAATCTTCATGAGAAGTATTTCAATGTTCGTAAAAGGTCATCATAATGGACCGTCTTCAGTATTACATATGTGTTTATCACAATGATAATTCATCCGATTTTCATATATGATCATTTGTTATGGTCAAACTTAATGAATAATTTTTTGTATACAATCATCATAATGAAAAATCAGAATGAAGAATCGTAATGAAGAATCAAACTATAAAAATGTTGGTTAAAATTCAAGAATTATGAAGTTTTTAGAGTCACCCAATAATATTATGAAGTATTTAATAATTCATAGATATATCTGGTATTCATGTGAGATTTAATATTTGGGAAATATAGTTTAGTGGGAATGCTTTTTAGAACCCCAACCAAACCATATATGGGTTTTTTTTACAAAATGGGAGCACAATTTATTTTTAATTTGTGAGAAAACATAAAGCCGTTCACATACACTAGAGATCCAAAAATTATGGAACATGTATTGTGTTTCCAACTAAATATTGTTTTTTAGGATGAATATGAGGAAGTTCCATTAGAAAGAGTCCATCAGAGTGAGGTTCAATCCAATAAATAGAGAAAGTTATAGGATTACTCTCTATTAGAGTAAGTCTATCAGAGTGATCCCATCAAACTGACATTAATGAGAACAAGGTTCATCATAATGAGTTCTATCAGATAGAGGAACTTTAAGATTCTAATTAAGTTTCTACCCAGTTTAAGAAAGAAGAGAAAAATGAGAATTAGAATGAGGCTAATCAAATGATGACCATCGAATTGAAGGTTTGTGGAAAGTGGAATATGAAAATGACATTGTTAGAGAATATTTAAGAACTGATTTTATGGGATAAGTTTCACGACAAAAAAGTTCCTTAGAAATTTTTTGACGTTCTTGATGATTTTATGCAGGTAAAGTTTGATTCATCTTACTTTTTGAGCAAGTGAAGACTTTCTGAAGTCGATCAGAAAAGAATAAGAAAAGTGAATCTTGTAACTGAGGATACAAAACAGCTTCTGAAAAGGCTTGATTGTTTTTTAGGGTGTATAACTAGCTATGAGAAAGTGGATACTAAAAATTATAGTTGTCATCTATAACCAACAATTGAATGAAAGTATCTTTTGGGATTTTATAATTGTTCACTTCTTTTTTCATTTGTATTCCAGAATGAAAATATTGAAATAATACATGTTGGTGGGACTATCCAACATATAAAAGACTATCTCATTGTACTAAACATTTTAAATATCATTTTTTCCTTCTCATTATATTTTTTTTAAACTAAAGGTAAGGTTTTGAGTTATATTTGAGTGGGTAATAACTCTAACAAGTTTCATAGGTTAAGAAAGTTTTTGTTATGGAGTTGTTAAACTTTATTATAAAATAAAAATTAACCACTGATTAACCCCCACCCCCATTATCATTGCTATTAACCCTATTTGTGAAAAAATGGTATCAGATCAAAGGTTTCCTCTGAATGATCCATCTTATTAATGGAGAATTCTAATTTTGTGAATTGTAAGGGAATTATAATTTTAAATGGAAGGATCTATCATATCCAGAAATATAGAATTCTTCTATATCTTATATCCCATGGTTATGATGTTTTGGAATCTAATAATGATGGATTTCTTCATCAAGTTTAGAATGCACCTCTTACTGCTACTGATAATAAAAATCATGAGAATGATGGAAGGGATATTTTTTTACTATCATTACTTATTGAAAGTGAGATTCTTAGATTAATGGGAGTCAAAACATCCAAAGGTATCTGTAATAAGTTGAAAATATTTATGAAGGAAATACAAAGGTGAAGAATGAAAATTTAAAAAATTAGAGGACAAATTATGAAGATCTAAAAATGACTGATTATGAATCTATTTTTTAATTATTTACAAGGGTTAATGATATTTTTATCACCATTATATGTCTTAGTGGGAAATTTGAAGACTCAACCATTGTTGAAAATATCTTGATAATTCTTCCTGATAAGTTTAATTCCAAAGTTTCATCCTTGGAATATAGAGATCTTGGATATATATCCATATATTATCTTCATATTACTCTTGTTATTTAAAAAATGAGAAGAGATAATGTTTTAAAAGTTCAATAAAAGTTTTATTAAGAAATTGCCTTTAAATATTTGGTTAAAGGAAAAAACAAAGGTAACTAATTTAAATAAGAATCAAGTGATTTTGAAGAAGAGGATGAATCTTAATATTTCAGTACAATTGTTTACCTTTATTAAAATAAATTCAATAAGGGAATGTGGGTAATTAAAACTCTTAAATTTTGGAATTGTGAATGGAATTGACATTTTGCACAAAATTTTCCAAGGAAGTAAATTGGGGATTATGAGCCTGAAGAAGATAATGAGAAACCTTGTAAATAGAATTAGAAGAAACATAAGAAAATAATTCCTTATTATAATAAGAATAAAAGTTATCTATTTAGAAGAAAGAGGATGATTCCTCATTTAGTGATGAACATGATCATCAACTCAACATTATTTATCAAGTGAGAAATTAAAGCGGTTCATCTAGAAGTGATAATGACTATGACGATATGAAAGAAATCGAATGGATTATTAAAAGTAATTTAGGAAAATGAACTTGAACAAAATACACAACTCAAGAAAGAAATAATAATTTTGTAGAAATATGTTAAAGACATAACTTTTGATAATGGTGGGATTGAAAGAAAACAGAATATTTCTGAAAAAAAGTTATCTAGAAATTATATTCTCAACAAGATAGATTCTACCATTATTAAAGAAATTAAAAAATACATTATGAAGATATATCAATCCAAAAAATATAGGTTTTTTAGAAAATAAAGTTGGATGTGAAAGAATAAAGGTTTTTAGAAACAAAATCAATGTTTCTTAAACAAAAAAATTAGATAAAAAATATGAGAGGAAACTTCACCAAGGTAATTGATGTTAAAGGAAAAAAATTTAAAGAAGGTGAAAATAATGTCTTACAAAATATTGTTTGTGAGAGAACATATTTTAAAAATAAAATAGAAATTATTTAAAAAAGTATCCTCCCTTGAAAAGTGGTCCACGATTTATGAAGAAAGAACCAAAACAATGTTCTAAAAAACTTCACTATCTGTCTAAAGAATCAATATTCAGATGTCACTGTTGGTATTTTGAAGTTTTCAAATGCACAACATATTTATGATGGTATAACATGTCACTAATAGGAAATATATATTAATCAAGGGGTAGATATGATGATAAAAGAAGATCATGTGTTACTAAAAATTATATAGAACTAAAAAATGGAATTAAGAAGATAAAAAAATATGAGTATATTAATAAAGTGGAGAAAAAACCATGCTGACTTTGAAAATGATTTCTTAGCTATTTGGATTGAACAAGTTAACATAGCAATAAATATATAATAAGTAAAAAAAATAATATGAATAAAAAGGAAAGAAAAAGGTTTTTAAATAAGTGAGAGAAGTTAAAAAAATATATAAATAGACTGTGGTTTAAAAATTTAGAATAGATAAAAGAGATGTGAGCAAGAAAGTCATGTTAATAAAAGCTATTTGACTATCCTTACATAACATAAGGAATGAATAAAAGAGTTTTTACAAAATAACTATAAGAAAAAGGTTCTAACAGAATAAAGTCAATTGACATCCTTATCAGAAGAGTCTATAGATAAAAAGAAACTTATTAAAAAATATGAGAATGGAAAACAGAAGGAAAAAATATATCTAATGAAAAATCCAAGAAGAAAATTTCAAGGATGAGAGAGGAATCTCAGTCTTAAAGATGCTTTGAAGAAATAACTGAGGTTCCTCCTTATTCAATTTTTTTATTTTTACTAACCTGTAGGAAATTCAAGGAGTTGAAATAAGAAAGATGATGTTGATGATTCTTTTATTTTTCTTTGAGAAGAACGTAATGAGGTTACACAATATGATTTTTTAAAAGTTTGGTTTATACCCCAAAAAATTATGATATTTTTATTAAGATGAGTTAAGGTTACCATTATCTTTAAAGACATTATTTTCAAGATTACCCCAAGAAATGATAATTTTGAATGAAACATGAAAAGGGTATTACATGAATGTTTAGAAATAGAAAAAATTGAAAACATTTTATAAAATCTCATTTTCAACTCTGGGTTTTCCCAAGCAGAATTAGAGTTGTTTAATTAAAGTATTTTATAATAATATCATGTGATACTTATATTATCTTGAAAAATAATTTCAGGTTTTTTAAATGAGAAGTTCCTAACCCTTGGAAATAAAATCATTTACCGGTTAGTGAAAAACTTTAAATCATGGACCCTTGGAATTTGATTGTCAATAAGGAGGGGAGATGAAAACAAAGGGGAGAAAAAATAAATAGGGCGAGTAAGAAAGGAATGGGGAGATGAAAAATGATAAAGGAAAACAATACCAGTTATTGTTTTGATGTGATTGAAGTGCGTATTGATAAGAAACACAGGGGGGTTAGACCCCAGTTGAGTTTTGAATGCATTTTTTGTCAATAGATCAATATATTGACCATGTTTTGGAAAGAATGAGGATTAAAGAAGGTAATTGAAATTAAGATTTATATTTTCAATATGATCCATAACCATTGGCATGTTAATTATATTAGGACTATCAAACTCATCCATTGGCATAAGTTAATACAATCCATTTTATTTGGATTTTTATTAAAAGTCAAGAGCTATTAGAAATCATATTAAGTATAAAATTGAAGTAGTGATCATAATAAAGAAGTGTTCTGAAGTCTGAATGGATCTGATATAAACATGATGATGAATTGTTGTTTGGTATTTCATAAATATCATAAGTGTTAGAGAAACTTATAATGAAAGATTGATGAAAGAAAATGGGAGTGCTTGCAATCGTATTAAGGATTATTTTGAAAGAAAGAACTCGTTATAAAGTATGGAAAGTTACAATAATTTCTAATGAAAGTTAGAAGATTCTATATTGGTATTAATAGTATTCAAAGTCATGAGGGAGTCGTGATTACAAGATGAAGTTTTTGGAATAAAGGGGAATACAATGTAAAGTATTCTAGATGCTTCTTATCAGTGTGAGGAACACCAAACACAAAAGGATATAGATTAGAGGTATTCCACTAGTCCATCATAATGGATTCTGACACCGATTCATATTGTTGGTACTCTTTTTATACCAGATTATAGTTTCTATCAGAGGAAGAAAATTTAAGAAATATTAAATTGTATTTAAATTGGGCTAAGAAAACAAGAAGTCATAATTTATTTTCTTTCAATTGGGTTAGGATAAAAAAATGAAATCATTCATTGATTCTAAAGAAGTGGTGAAAACTATTAGAATGTATGTGCCACTATTCCAACAAAGGAAGACACCGACTGATCCATCAGACGAACACCAATATGGTAATTAGACCTAGGTTCATCGGTCTGAAAAATAGATGAAAAGGGGAAATAATTTGAAGATATTTAGGAATGGTTTTCACTGTATTACGTTCAAAATTGTGTACAAGGAATCTACATGATAAGACTTTAATTGTTCAAAAAATTTCATTGTAACAGGATGCATTTAGTATTGTGTATGTTTTCATCATATTTTGAAGTCATCTGGTTTTCATATATGATCATTTTGTGTGGATAAACAGAATTAATAATCTGTTTTATACCTTCATCATAATGACAAATCGGAATAGAGAATCATAATGAAGAATCTGGTATAAGAAATTTTTGTGAAACTTGAAGAAGTCTAAAGTTTTTAGAAGCACCTAGATATATTATTAAGCATTAAATAAGTCAAAGATACACTTTAGATTTAAGGGAAATTTACAATTCATGAAATCTAGTTGGGAAATAATTTTAGTACCCCACCCAAACCATATTTTAGGTTACTTATAAAAGGATAGAACAATTCATTTGTAATGTGTGAAAAAATATAGAGTTATTCAAGTGTTCTAGAGATCCAAAAATTGCGGAACAGGTATTGAGTTTCTAAACAATGTTTTTTTTCAGGTTGAAGCTAAGGAAGTTCCATCATAAATAGTCCATTTGATTGAGGTTCAATATGATAAAAGGATCAAATTTCAGGATAATGCTTCATCAGAGAAAGTCTATAAGAGTGATCCCATCAGAGTGACATCCATTAGAACAAGGTTCATCAAACCAAGTTCCATCAGACAAATGAATTATGAGCTGCCAATTGAGTTTCTAATCAGTTGAATAAATAATAGAAAAAGGATAATCAGAGCAATGAAAATCAAACAGATACCATTGAACTAAAGGTTACCAGATTTAAGAAAATTTTCAGAGTGATTTTATGGACTAATTTTCAATATCTTTGGGATATTTTTATGTTCTTTATGATTGTACAAAAGTAAAGTTTGATTCATCTTACTTGTTGAGAAAGTGAATATTTTCTAAAGTGGATTATAATTGAGTAAATAAAGTTAATCTTGTAACAGAGGATACATACCAATTACTGAACATGACTAATTTCTGGGGTATATAACAAGATATAGGAAAGTGTATACTAAAAAGGATTATTGTGGGGTATAACCAACTATATCAAGAATGTTTCTACTAGGATTGTAGAATTGTTCACTTCTTGTGCATTTGTATCTCAGAAAGAATATAATGAAAGAATATATGTGGGTGGGACTATCCAACATGGCAAGGAGTAGGTCTTTAAAGCAAACCATTTAAATATCATATGTTTAATTTTATTTATATTTTTTTCATATCAAATGTTATGTTATGATTTATAGTTTGGTGGATCATAACTATAAAAAGTTTCATAGGTTAAGAAAGTTTTGTTAAGGAGTTAAGAAACTTTCTTATAAAAGAAAAAGGAACCACCGACTCACCCCCACCCCATTTCATTGGTCTTGATCCTTTTTGGGAATAACACATTTATTGAGGAAAATATCCTTTCTTCTTGGAAACATTATTTTTAAAACATTAAATGTTTTGAAAAATAATTTTCATTAAAAATTACCTTGAAGTATTATAAAAAAGTCTTGAAGACATTTTGCAAACCTTTTCCTTGAAAACATATTTGAAAACTTATAAAGGAATATTGAAAACATTTTTGAAACCCGTTCTTTGAAAATATCTTTTTAAAATTATAATGAAATCTTGAAATCATTTTGATAACAATTTTCCTGGAAAGTAGCTCTGAGAACATATAAATAAATCTTCAATAAAATTGAAAACATTTTCCTAGAAAGTAGATTTAAAAACATATAAAAAACTGTGACTATTTTTAAAGAAATTTTATTTTAAAATGATCTTAAAATATCATTTTGAAATCCTTTTCTTAAAACATGGTTTTTTGAATTAAATAGATTTCTGACCGAAGAGTGAAATGAGGTCACATTTTATTAAAAAAACATTCTAAATTTTATTAAATACCAAAGAGTGGAAAATGGTACTAATACATGAATACATCATTGATAACCATATTATAAGAAAATTAATTAGTTTTCATGATATATGTATCATAATATTTCATTAATGGAATCATAATCATAAAAAATCCTGATAAACAACGAGATTGTTGAAATAAACTCTTACAAATTGATAACATTGAATCATACTCCCAATGTAAGAAAGTGAAACTAATTAGAGCTTAAAAGATAATGAAAATAGTTATATCATGATATAAAATTTAAAATTCCAATATATTCACCTCATAAAATAATATAGGTTCATAACAAAACATTTTCCTCCAAGAAGGAAAATTAAGGAAAAACTACCTTACTAATTTGGTAACCTTTAAAAAATAAAATCCCATGAAATAGAGATAATAAAATGGATATTTAAATAACCATAAATTTAATTATAAAAGTCATAGAATATATTCATGGGAATTATATACACTACAAAAAAGAAATGAGTAGAGAATAAGGCATAAATCTCCCCTAAATAAAAGTGATATGAGAAAACCCATGATACTTGAGAAACTTTAGAATCAGGATATCAATCAAATAATAAAATCAATTAAATATTTTAATATCATTTAATAAGTTAAATTAATTATATAACATTTAATATGGCAGAATCTATACCACATAATAGAAGCGAGTGGTAAATATGACATGTATCTCAGGGAAATAAAAAGTGAGCTGATATTCCAACACCTTATGTATTGACTCTTGTCATACTCATAAAAACATGACATAAAATAATTATAAGTTTATTATAAATATATTAAATAAAATTATTATTATATCTAATAACATATAATAATTATTATGACATTATATTACCTGTTTGTTAGCAATTTCATGTTAGTGTTACACTTCAGGCATTATTTGCCTTATTTTTCGAAAATGTTTTGACTTATTATTCTTGATCCTCTGACTTAGATCATGACTTACTAATTTACATAGTATAAAACATGATATTAATATCATATATAATCATTATATAAATATTTATAATAATCTATAAAATATAGATATATGAAATGGAATACACCATTCATGGAGACGTTAGGTCGTACATATGCATGAACATTGTCTCCATTTAAATATCATTTTGGAAGAACATAAATGAAATATATGTATATGTATTTACTGTTATTATAACAAAATTATTATTTCATATTTATCATATAATTACACTAACCCATACATAATTCATTCCATTTAATGTGTGAACAAGTGACTTTGCTTTGGGGAGGCAGATATCCACACATCCACAAATGAGGTTATCATATTTACACAAAATTGAAAGAATAAATTTATATTTTATATAATAATTACCAAAGTATAAATAAATAATTAATATAATATATATCATATAAAAATATAGGGTACATAATTATTCCCACCCATGAGAGGTGGGAAAGAAAAAAAGAACAATATCACTTCGTGAAGTAGTAGTTCGTTGTACACACGCACGACACATTTGTTACCCATTTGATATAAGTGTGTGTAAGTGAAGGTAAAAAACTTATAATTGGAAAATATAATTATATTTAGGATACTTAGGTTATTATATAATCATGTAATAATAATATTTTAGGTGGTCTATAATGAAAATAAAACAAAGGAGCTTTAAGTAGGATGTTACTTCCTCTTTGGGTAACTCCAATTGGTTTGCACCGAAAGGATTCCTTGGTTAGTCTTATTCCAAAATAGAGGATTATTTGATTTTGGTAATGGATTTATAGGATATTTTATCAAACTTTTACTTCTCTAAATGGCTTTAGTGGTGTGAAAAAGTTGGAGGGTGAGTGCATTTTTATAGTGGAGGAGGAGTGACATTCTTTTAATTTTTTTAAAAGGGAATTCAACCCCTGTGTTTCCCATGTAAAGTTGATTAAAAGATGGTAAAACCCAGATAAAATTGATATAGGTTCTAAATAAGAACATTAAATGTATTTTTTATAAGTTTTTTTGTCATTTTTGGCTTTATGTTTATGGTTTAGTCTTTTTTTAGCGAATTTTTCTCTTTATCACTGTAATTAATTATAATCACTTTCACTAATATTTTTGGTCAAAAACAAAGTCTAAATTATTAGAAATGATAAATTATTATTATAAAAAATATTTAATCATTTCATTTAATTTACAATCACATAATTGGTAGAAATTAATTTTAAATTAATCCCACAAATGAGATAACAAAACAGGTTTTTAAAGTGAAAATATTTAAAAGTTTGAACTGTTTTTATATCCAATTTCAACGTGAAATTGATTCCAATGACATAAATTGAGTTTATTAATTTAAAAAATTTATAATTAAAATTTAAAACCAATTTAATATATAATTTAACTATATAAATAAATTATATTAAAAAATAGTTTTGAATTAAAATTCCATGTTTTTTACTATTTAAAAAAAATCAAACATCTCAGAAAAATACAAAAAATTCACCCAAAGTAAATTTTGATATACCAACATTAAAAATGAATTTTATTTTTTCAAATAAAATTTATAAAAGTTTTAAAAGTTATATTTTAAATGGGTTATCCATTAAAAGGATGTAAAGTTTCCTTTTCTGAAAAATACATATTTTTACTCAAAAGATTTATTTATTCTTATATTATACATATAAAATATATTTTATGAGTGTATTTTTTTATTAAATACATAATATATGATATTTAATAAAAAAATTCAAAAAATGTGATTTGTTTAATTTATTTTTATGAAATGGTGTTTGTACAAAGGGAAATTGTATTCATAAAAAAGCGATTTCTTTTTTTTCACATAGTTATTACATTAATTTATAACTAATTTATAACCAAAGTAATAATTTCATATACATTATTAATTAATATTTTAATATATAATTTAATATTATTCTTTACTTTAATTTCAATGGTAAGGTGGTAACTATAATAATATTTCAATAACACTATTAATAATATATTGCAGTTTGGTAAAACTCGATCTTACGTGTGACACAAGTGATAAAAAGAATTCAGAATTGTGAGTAACATACGTTAAAAATAGTTTTTTGTGTACCACAAGATAATATAATTGTTGTATTTAGTTAAATATTAACGTAGTGTTGCATGAAATGCAAGTCAAACTCAGTGATTTCATATAACACAACATATATACATTATTCAATAAAAAAATATAAATAAGTTTAAATAAATTTGAAAAAAATAAAAAAGTATTGGGGTGATACATTATACCCCCCCTAAAATGAATTTCACCCTCAAAATTCATCTGGGTTTTCAATGGTTTAATACTTGAATGTTTCATTCATAGAAATCCACATCATAAAAATAAATACTAAAACATACATTAATATAGGAAAGTTGAAACCATAATGGAAACCCAATGTACCTCATAACTAGGTTTCCACATAAGAGAACATAGGTTAGGAGTGTGGATTGGACATGTATAAAAATCATAAATAACTATAAAGAGTGATAAATATCACTGATCACAAATAAGTGAATGATAAATGGAAAGTTAAGGGACTTAAAACCATAAATCTACGGTGATTTATAAGACCATTATTTCAAAAAAAATTAAGGTATTATGATAAATATTTTTTAATATCCTTTTAATAGAGTTAAGTAATTATTTTACTTTCTAATAACATAAGGAAATATGATTTCTTTATTTTTTTTCCTTTTCTTATAAAGAATCTCACCCCTTGGTTGTGGCTTGCTCTACTTCCACTTCATCTCTTACTCCAAGAAATGAAGGTGAATATTTCATTCCGGAAGTACTAACAGATCATGAGGTAGAATGATATGTAATTCTATTTTTATTTAGTTATCTTCATAGAAAAATGCTTAGCACAGATTATCCAAAATTCATAAATACTTATATTGAGTCTTAATACATTAATCTCTAAAAATCCATCTGAAGTTTAATATAAACCATTCCATAAATGGTTAACCTTATAACCCTTCTAAAAGATGTAAGCCCAAAAATTTATAAGTAAGGTCACTAAATTTCTCAAAATTAGATTAAGATTTATTCCCCATATATCATAATTTTGATCTTATTTTTGACATAATTAACATGTGAATACCTTCATCATGTATTATGTTGAAACAAGGTAATAACCTAAATTAACATAAATCATTTATGAAAACATGCATATTTCCTTATTCCAAAGTTTATTGGATATATTCCTAAATCAAAAAATGTTTTAAACTCCATCCATAATAGCACAAACTAATTTTTAAACAAACCCATTATCAGTTATAAGGTAATCAGTACCATCCAATTTACTTATTCATATCTAGAATCTCTTTATCCAAACATCATTATCTCTATATTAGAGACAAATTAAGAGTTATCTCTCCCTTAATATTGTGCTTCCCATGAATATGACCTTTACATTTAAATAAATTTTCTAGTCCATTAGAACCATTCAACATATTTTTTCAAATCCTTAGTAAAAATAATAAACAAAACAATCCTTATATATTTCACAAATCATAATTCATGAATCCAAATACAAAAACACTATGATTTTTATACTTAATCCTTAATACATTTATAAGGTTACCTCATCCTATTACTTAATAAATCTTTTCTTTCACATTTCACATGTAGTCCCATCATCATCAGAAATATAACCATTACTCGTACCACCTTGTTGATTCCATTTTGGAGATTTCCACATTGGACATTGATTGTTATAATGTCCATTCAACCCACTTATAAAACATTCATCTATTGATAATAATTTTGGGAGTCCAATATTGATATCCACGACATTAACTAAACTTTTCATTTTCCCTTTTATATTACTTTCTTTGTTCCCTTCTTTTCTAAACTCAAAAACAACTCTATTTTCCTTTGATACATTCACTTTGGTGTTACTTCCCACATTCTTGGAATGTGGGAAAATGAATCCTCTTTGCTTGATGGTCTTCATTACCTGAACTATCAGAAAACTATATCCTTTTCTTCTTTAGGATGTCTCAGAGTTGGTTAAGGTACACATTTCTAATCATGTTCTGTGAACACAGATTATACATGATCACAACATCCTTCAATCTAGTGATCACCCCACTTGACTGCTCATCAGAAAATTTTCCATCACACTCAATGTTGACCTAATTCCTTCTAGTTACCTCTATTGAATAAAACCAAAAATAATAGTATGAGAAACACTTATCATAGCATAGAACCACCTAATCCTGACAAATCACTTATATTATGTCTATATTAGGATGCATTATTTTATCTATGAAACCTTAGGATTATCCTTATAGACATCCCTTGACATATCCTTAAAAATATCCCTTGGTATATCGCTAAGTGTTTATCAACATAATTTCTAAAGGTTGACTACACCTTTTCTCTAATAAAAACTATTGTGACCCTCTCTTTTCAAATATTAATATTACTTAATTTTTTCGGAATACATAAAATATTGCACAAATAGACACCAAATGATCTTGTTAGTTTAGTTCCTTTGGAAAAATGGAACCAAAAACACTGGGACATAAGTGAGCTATAGTATCTCTTATATGGTTCTTCGTGACTAGAACCCTTGTTAGACACATCATACATAATACATATTTTCATAACATGGGGAAGGAAAACATAAAAAGGGGTGACCTCAAATGATCAATAAGGGTAAACATGGGAGATGTGTAATCATAAACAAGAGCATAAGCGTATGATAATGTCATCATAACATTATAATATAATAACATTCATATCATAGATCATAAACATGAATAATGGAATAAATATAAATAGTTCATAAGACATGAATCATAAGGTAATCAATAGAATATTCCATGAAAGCATAATTTAGGAATGAGACATGGAATTTTGGAAAACACATAATCATATAAAATGATTTTTATATTTGTAAATAAATTATTTAAAATTCCATATTATTATTATGGGTTCAATCACCATACTATCTTGGAATACATGGTTTACTCTCATGACCATATTAGTAGTAAATGTTCACTCCCCAGACCATCCTAGAAGACAGATTCCTTTGCTGAACTGAGTTCACTCCCCATTCTAGCCTAGTCTATCTCGTGAGATATAAATATTTTTCTAATGAATTGGAAGGAGATATAGGTCCTACCCACCTCATAATAGAATCATACATACGTACTATAAAAGATCATAAAAATCCATCATATCATAATCCATGAAATGAAATTGGTATCTTGAACATGTAATCATATCATAAGCTTTGAAAAATAGATAGGTTTCATAACAATTTTATCAAAGAATAACCCGTGAAAAGAATCGAGCTTCATAAGAATATAACCCACGAAAGATAAATGGGTTTCGAAAACATATAATTCTTGAAAGAGAAATTGGTTTCATAAAAATCATTTCATTAAAATGTAAACCATTCAGAGAAATAATATGAATGTATCCTCTGGATCATTTCTCCAGAAAAGCATGATTAACACCAACATATGTCATCTTATATGAGAAATAATTTAAAAGGATCTTTTAAAAATATTTATTGAGTAAAATATACTTTTTTCTTTGAAAATTACTTTTAAAACATAAATAATTTTAAAAAATTATTTTAAAATTATCTTAAAATATATTTTTAAAAACATTTTCTGAAAACATTTTTGAAAATATTGTTTTTTGAATAAAACAAATTTCCGACCAAATAGACCAATGAAGTCATGTTTTATGATTTTTTTAATTATATACAAAGAGTGAATAAATGGTAATAATACATAAAGACATCATGAATTACGACATGATAAAAAAATTAATGAGTGTTATTGAGATATTTATCATAATATTTTCTAAATCGAAGAATAATCATAAATAATCCCAATATACAATGGGATTGTTGTAATAAAATATTATAACTCAATAACATTGAATCATAATACCCATGTAATAAAATTAAATTACATGAATAATAAAATATAAATAAAATAATGGGATTCATGATATAAAATTTCAAATGGCATTATATACACCACATAAAATAACATTGGTGCATAGCCAAACAAGTGCTTCAAAGAAGGCAAATTGAGACAAAACTACTTTACTAATTTGGTAACTTTTGAACTATATAACCCCATGAAAGAGATATCATAAAGTGGATATATAAATAACATAAAATATAATTATAAACATCATAGAATATTTTCATGGGTAGTATATACACCATAGAAAATAAATGAGCAGTGAATAATGCATAAACATCACAAAAATAAAAGTGAGATGAGAAAACCCTTACTACATGAGTAACTTTAGAACTGTGATACCCATAAAAAAATAAAATAAATTAAATATTTTAATGTCATAAAATAAAATAAATTAATGATATAAAATTTAATATGGAATTATATACATCACACAATTGAAGTGAGTGGGGAATATGGAATGTATCTCAAGAAAAAAAGTGAGATGAAATTCCCTTACCGTATGTCTAGACTCTCATTGTACTAATAAAAACCTCATGTTTAATAAATATAAGTTTATTATAAATCTATTATATAACCATAATGTTATATATAATACCATATATTATTTTATTATGAAATTATATTACCCGATTATTAACAATTTCATGTTAATGTTACACTTCGGGTAATATTTGCATTGTTTTTCATTCATGTTTGAAGTATTATTATTGATCATATTAATTATAAAATTAATTAATTATTTTAAGTATTTAAAAAATAATATAAATATTTTATATATTCATTATATAAATACTTTTACTAATCTATAAAACATAGAAATATAAATCTGAATACACCATTCATGGAGACGATATGTTATATGTACGCTTGAACGCTGTCTCCATTTAATTTTAATTTTTGAAGATAATTAAATTAGAATTATTATTTTATATTTTTCAAATAATTTTAATAAACTCATCCTTAATACATTCCATGTAAATTGTGAATGAATCACATAGCTTTCTGGTGGAGCCTGTGCACACATCCACAAACGAAGTTATCATATTTACCAAAAATGGAAAGCATGAAAGTATTTTCTATATAGTAATTAAAAAAAAAATAAATCATAAATATAATTTATATAATTTAAGAACATATTTTTCATAATAATTCCCACCCATGAAAGGTGTTAAAGGAAAAATGAACAACATCATTTCACGAGGCAGTAGTCCGCCGTACACATGAACAATATGTTCATCACGCATTAGATAAAAGTATGTGTAAGTGTCGATAAAACCCTTATTTTAAAAGTATTCTAGTAAATTTATGATAAATAGGTTATTATATAATAATCAAATAAGAATATTTTATGCGGTGTATAATGAAAATAAAACAATGGATCTTGAGGAAGGAGGTTACCTTTTTTGGGGCAACTCCTCTTGGTTTGCACCATAGAGATTCCTTGGTTGTATTTCTATCAAAAGGGAGGATTCTAAGATGAATGGAGGGGAGTTGGGATTATATTTGTTTAGATTTTAAAAAATCTAAATTTATTTATTGGTGTTAATATGTGGGATGGGTGAGTTACATCTTAGAGTGGAGGAGTGACATTCTTGTTAATTTTTGAAAAGGGAATTCCACCCACATTTTTCCCATGTAAAGTGGATCCAGTAATGGTAAAAAAAACTTATAAAAGGTTTTATATTGTATAAATATGAAAATAAAATCATTTTTGAATACATTATAGGTCATTTTGGTCCTAAACATTAAGTTTTAGTCCTTTGTTAACCTAATTTTTTCTCTTAATCCCTATAATTAATTTTAATTACTTTCACTAATATTTTTTGTAAAAAACTAAGATGAACATATGATACATTATATATTATTAGATATAATATATTTGAAAAAATTTTCAAAATTATAATAACATAAAGGGTATAAATTAATTTATAATTAATCCCACAGATGGGACAACAATGTGGGTTTTTAAAATAAAAATATTCAAACGTTTGAAATGTTTTTATATCTAATTTCAATGTGAAAATGGTTACAATGAAATAAATTGGTTTAATTGATTTAAAATTTGTCTAACTAAACTTTAAAAACAGGTAAAACTATAATTTAAATGTATAAATAAATTAGATGAAAATTCAGTTTTGAATTAAAATTCTGTGTTTTCACTATTCATCAAAAAATGAAACCTCTCTGAAAAATACAAAAAAATCACCCAAATTAAAATTTTATATTATGATTTCAGAAATGAAGTTCATTTTATAAAATAAATATTATAAAATTTTCAAAAATTAAATTTTAAATGGGTTCGTCATTAAAAGGTGGTAAATTTACCATTTTAAAAAATAAATCTTTTTATTCATAAAAATGAATTTATTATTATCTTATTCCTATCAAATCCATTGGATGAGTGTCAAATTTTCTACATTAAATTTATAATATATAAAATTTATTTTAAACATTCATAAATTTTAGTTTTTTAAATTTATTGAGATGAAATGTCTTTTTTACATAGAGAAATAGTTTTCTTAGAAAATGAATATCTTTATTTTCATATAGTTGTTACATTAATTTCTAAATAATAAATAAACAAATGACACCTTTTACACACACATTTAAATAATATTTTCACACTTTATTTAATCTTAGTCTTACCTTTTATTTCAATATCTATGTGGTAACTATATTATGATTTTAATAACATTAATAATAGTATATTATATTTCAGTAAAAATCAGCTTTGTATGTGATGAAAGCTATCAAATGAATTTAGAATTGTGCGTAAAAAAGACAAAAATAGTGTTTCATTTATAAAAATTGAATATAATTGTTGTGTTTAGTGAATACATAAATTGGTGTCACGTGAGACATAATTCGAACTTGGTACCCTCATAAAGAACAAGCTATATTCATTATTCTGTGAAATAAAAAATATAAAAAGGGTTAAATTAATTCAAGAAATATTTCAAAAAATCTTAGGGTGTTATAGGAAAATAATTTATAGTTCTCATAAGAGTAGCTCGCATTTGAAATTCCCCATTCCTTGAATAATCATACTTATACACACCTACTTCCCACAAATGATTCAACTCTAATATCATTGTTTAAATATACACATAAATGTAATTCATAGGTTCATTTAGCCTAGAATCAATATGTTCATGAAAGTATATGGATTTTTCATGAACATATAAGGTGGAAGACTATATTTATGAATGGATAAAGGCCATATACTGTATACTATATGAGTCTCTAAAATAGATTCAACTCTTCACTTGATAACTCCAATATGATATTATATATCTCCAAAGAAAAAAAGATAGAATTTCATAAAATACTACCAATAAATCCATATTTTTGGTTTACCAAATGCTCAATGTTTTGATTTCTTTTTGTATTTCATCTCATATTTGGTGTCATATTTTCTAACGTATGAATTCATTTTGGCCTTTGTGTCAATGTAAAGTTTATAATAACATTATTGGGAACTTCGAAACGCATGAAATATTTATTTGGCCTCCATCTACATGTACCAAACTACTTATAGTCATTTATATATTAATTTTCATTTCAATATAAAATATAATCATTAGGTCAGAAATGTATTTTATTGGAATAAAATTCCAGTTATTCAATCAACTTGAATGCCTTATAATCATCTTTAAGATGTTTGTGAAATCATGAATCAATTAATTTATAAAATAAAGAATGAGATTATCCATAGTATTATTAAATCCATACATCATTTTCCCATGAAATAATTTCATCACAAATTTATGCTTGTTCATCTTAACAAAACTAGGATACACTGATGTCTTAACATCCTCTATAAACTTTTTAAACTTATTAATCTCAACATATTTACTATATGTGACTGAAATTTACATTGAATTTATAGACATTACCTCTAATTTTATTATGGGGATCATGCTTAGGTTGAGATAGATAATGAAACTGTTCGAATATCACATCTTCCTTACTACACCTCTCGAAACTGTCAAAATATTATGATTATTGAAACATTTCTTTGGTATGGTGACAAACCTCATTAACTTAAAATCTAAATCTAGTTATATGATAAATTACTTATTCATGATTTGATCGTGTCCTACTAATGAAATTATAACAAGGGCATCAAATAAACCCCCATGATGCATTATTGAACATGAAATCTAAGAAAAATCAAACTGATTTTGAAACTTATTCGACACTTGATTAATAGAATACATCCAAATTTTATCCATAATTATTTCAATAATATTGCACTAAATATGATAAAAAACTCTTATTTAGCCATATAAATTTACTGAAAAAATAATAATCATGTTACAAATTTATAAAATTATAAATTATATTTTATAAAATTAAAATTTATGAAAGAATATAAGTATAAAACTATTGATCAATTAAAAACAGTATAGAAGTTTATGTAACTCATTAAAAGAATATATATTTTATAAATGTATACATAATTTATATATGTATATAAATATATAAATGTTTATAAAATTACATAAATTTTATAAAGGTGTACATAATTTATTATTGTATACTGCTTTATAAAATTATAAAAGTATAGATATATAATATATAAAAGTACTATTTATGAAAGTATTAAAGTATACTAATTTATAAACATATAAAATTATAGAGGAATATAGAACTATAAAAGTATAAATGATTAATAAAATTTAAAATATAAATTATGTAAGTATATTATGATAAACTATAAAATTTATAAATGAACATAAATTTATGTGCATATAAAACTAAGATATAGGATGTTTATAAAACATATATATAAGTTATAAGAGTATGATAAAATATTCTGTAAATTTTTAAAATGTATAAAAATAAAAAATTATAAAGGTTTAATAACACTTTATATATTAATTATATAAGTATAATACAATATATTATAAAATTCATAAATGTATATATAACTACAAAAATGTATGTGTCCAATTATAAAAATTAGTTAGTATGTATATAAAAAATATAAAATTGTATTGATTAATGTTTATAAATTTATAAAATTAGTTATTAATATTAGTAAAACCAAGTACAAACCCTAATTAAAATCCAAAATAACACACAATGTTATCAAGAATGCATTTTCAAACCATTAATAATTACAAAATTTTATAAAAAACTATCTAACACAAATTAACACCCAATATACAAAAATTATATTTTAAAATAATTAAAAAAGTTATTTATTGTATAACATCAATCCATAATTGAATGAAAATTTTTGGATTTAGGTCTACAAATTATATTTTCAATGGGAGGGGAAATGATCATACTATAAAACAGTAGCCAAGACAACCCTTGATGGTGTGACAACAGTAGAACGGTGAAATGGGAGGAGATCATAGGAGGAATTTAACAACCCATTTAATGATATAATAAATCATTTTAATATTTATTAATATGAATTTGATGGTTACAATATTTATAAAAATATTAATTAATTGTTTAATTAAAAAAGGAAATATTTTAACTAAACTCTTTTCTTATATGGTTTTATTTAAAATATTAATTTATAATTTTTTTAATTTATATTAGATTAAATTAATATAATTTTTGAAATTATTATATAGAAATTTACATTGGGTGAAATTTTGGGATTTTTCATAAAAATTTGATTTTTCAGTGAATTATTAAAAATGTTGACTTTTGTAAAAAGTCATTTATTTTTAATAAATTTAGTAATTTAAAAGTCTCAATTTGGTTTGAATATGTTTTAACGTAAAATAAGTATTAATTATATATATTTAATCCAATTAATTACTTTCTAATAAACAATTTATGTCACGACCCGTTCTCGGGGCCCGTGCCGTGACTACCCCAAGCCCGCCTTCCATAGGCCAGGGGCTGGCGACTAGCACCAACGCGTAAATCCCAACAAAAGGGAAGGCATTGCCTTTGAAAAGTAAACAAGCACCACAGAGTAAGTAAGCGGAAAAGTAAACACTAAGTAAAAATTGTACAAGCTGTGCTGAAAGTAAAAGGGGACGGAAATACAAGCCTAACTGTATAGTACAACCGAAAGGGAAAATAGCAACTGAAAAATAAAAACCGCAGCGTCGAGCCATCCTCTGGAAGTCCCACCTAAAGGGTGGGTAATGATAGCCTCCCCTGCTCCTCGGGTCCACCTGACCGCTCCGAGTACGTCCCGCCCAGTGGTCCACCTCCAGGTACCGTCCTGCTCCGCACGCCTCCACCACGATCAGCGTTGTCCATCGTCTGCATCCAACACCACGTAGTGCGGGCAATGCCCGTGCAGGGGTGAGTATAAGCTACTCAGTAGGGACCCTGAGACCCCCGAAGGTCTCCCGAAATCCACGAAGGATAATCCATAAAGGAAAGATACAATCACGAAGTAACATCTGACACGGCTTAGGTATATGCCCATACATATACCTAAGTCCTCAATTCCCATTCGGCTCCAACGTCCGAGCCCAAGCACAACCCAGTCCACACAGGAAAGCAAAACGTATACCCACACAGGATAGCACAACACAATCCACAAAGGAGAGTAAACAGTAAATCCACACAGGAAAGCTCAACACAATCCACAAAGGAGAGTAAAAAGTAAATCCACACAGGATAGCTCAACACAATCCACAAAGGAGAGTAAACAGTAAATCCACACAGGATAGCTCAACACAATCCACAAAGGAGAGTAACAGAAGATTCAGCTCACACAGGTATACTTCTTCGGATGACGATAAAGATGATCACTGATCCATCTAAGTCGTCGGACCCACGAAGGATCGATAGGTAACTAACCCCCGCAATGACCCACACAGGATCGGGCCCACACATGACCTGTAGGCGCTGGCTTACATAGAACCGCTGAGCGCGGACCCACACAGGATCAGACCCACACAGGATCGGGCCCACACAGGACCGGGCCCACATAGGACATGTAGCACTGATCCACGTAGGATCGCTGAGTGCTGTAGTCGTCGCAGTCCACTGATGATCTCTGCACAGTCATCGCTGCAGTCCACTGAGGATCTTTGCACGGTCGTCCTCGGAGTCCACTGAGGATATCTGCACAGTTTTCGCTATCGAAGAAGCAGTCGCAGCCAGCACTAGGGTTCCCGCACACAGCAAGCTCGTTCGGGAGGGTCCGCTCCACGAGCCGAGAGGCCCACACATCAACTGTCACAAAGTCCGAAGTTGATGTATCCAAAAGATTTGTATCGTCAACAGTAACTCAACGTCGCAGACGGCGCGCCAATCGGACGCCCGGTCTGAGAGTTATTGGCTTTTTCGTCCCAGGGGCCCGGTTGGTTTTTAAGGCAAAACCAACCCGACCGTACTCCACCAGCGTCCAACCCTCAGGCGGAGTAAGCCAAAAGATCCGTCTCACAAAGAGGAAAACAATAAAGTTGACGGCACGTCAATCGGACGTCCGTGGCTCAGGATATGAGCGTTTCCACTCCGAGGGCCCGGTTGGTTTCGTGTACGAACCAACCCGGCCGAACTCAAAGTATTCCGAAACCTTGAGTGCGATATACCTAAACGACCGTCTCAATCCAAGGATCGCGTTGCCGCTGACGGCGAGTCGTTTGGAGGCCCGTATCTCAAGTTACAACCATTTGAATGAAAATCGTCCGAAGACGGGGGGTACGGGTCCGGGCCCGGGCCGACCCGGGCCGACCCGGCCCGACCACCCCCCCCCCCCCCCCTGGGTCGGCCGAACCGGGTCAACCCGGTCTGAACCGGTCGGACCGGTCTGGCTCGGCCAGCCCGGCCCGGCTCGGCCGAGCGGCCGAGTGGCCGACACAGGGGGAGCCGACGCCCCGCGTGACACCCCCGCGGCACCCGCGGGGTGTCGGCCAGAAAACCGGACGCGGCTGAAGCCGCGTCCCGGGTGACGCGGGGGGGAGCCGCCACCCCCGCGTGACACCCGCGGGACACCCGCGGGGTGTCTCCCTGGTGCCGGACGCGGCTTCACCCGCGTCCCGCGAGCGCCGCCGCCGCGGCCGGTGTCACGGCTGTCTCGTCCGGCGGCGCACCGGGCGCCGCCGCCGGCTTCCGCGGGCCGCCAGAGTCGCTCCGATGGCCCGTTTTTCTTCCCGTCTACACCGTTGCTCCTCCCGGGACTCGTTATTCACTGCGGGATCATCAAACTTCCATTGCAGCACGTTCCGTCGTCGCCCGTCAAATCCGCACCAGAACGAAGAACGACGGAGGGTTGTCGGGCCGTGTTCGTTTGGCCCGCACCCTCCGCGTTAGATATAAAAAATGGGAGATTTTTTATTGCACACAGGAAACAACAATTTTAATAAGTTTAAAATTGTTCACAAATCTGGTTGTTTAACTTTTTAAAGAAACACTTACGGGAAAATAAAAAGGGGGTAATCCAAAATAATTCCCTACCTCATAGTCGTCGCGCGTGAGCGTTCTTCGCGGAATTGCTCGTCGCGGAAGAGGGGGATCGTCACGTCGTCACGGGAAGGCGTCGCGTCGCCGCGGAATCCGGCGTTGAGTCGGCGAACTCAACGGACCAAGAACAACAGATTTAAATTATAAATAATTAAATCTGTGCTTCGTTTTAAACCAAAAAGAACTTTTAGAAGAAACCTGAAATCACTCACCTCAAACGGTTGGTGATCGGAGATCGGGGCGGGGAAGAACGTCTCGGATTGGAGCATCGTCGATTTCCGTGGATGACGGCGTTCTTCGCGTTCTTCACGAAGGAGAAAGAAGATACAAGGATTCTGTCAAATCCTCTCAACGCGCAAACATTCAAAAGACTGGTTGGTCTTATTTTATTATTATGCCTACACACGAAAAAGGGTAAGTAACGATGCATCAATTCGTTGAATTAATTCAACGAATGAAACAGCTCATTTAATTTACGAAATAAACCGCCCAATTAAATGGTCTGTTAAGAATTTAAGAAAACGCGTCAGTTGACTTTCATAATGACGGGTTTTCGCGGGTGCGTTACTTAGCGGAAAGAAATGGCGGGGCTCGTGCGGGCCCCACCTCACAAATATCCTACCAAAGGGGTAGGATATTTCTGGATAACATCCTATCCGTATCAACTCGGTTTAAGCTGCTTTTAAGTGGCTTCAAGTGGCTTCCAAGTGGCTTAAGTGAAATAAAATAAAGTTGTCGAAAAATTATTTTATTTCTTAACTTTAAGCCCAAAAACTAAAAACCACACCCGAGAAAACGCAACTCCGGAAGAGGCGTTTCTAAGCGAATATCGGCACTGCGATTTCATCGGTTCCCGCAGAATTTGATTCCGGGCACCGGTTCAAAAGTTAGAAAAACACGCTCGTCCGTTCACTAAATGTACCCGAGCCAAACTTCGGAAAATGATTCCGGGCACACCGGGCCTCGGAATCAGGTGCCGTCAGAAAATGATCTCTTGTAAAATTCCAAAGAAAATTAAGAAAAAAAATTTCTTGAAATTTATGGGTCTTTACATTACTCCCACCTCAGGGCTTTACGTCCCTGTAAAGATACATCATAAACTAGGGAAACAAATGTGGGTAATGAGCACGCATCTGAGCCTCCCTCTCCCATGTGCTCTCCTGGAGGTTCATGTGCTACCATCTGATGCGCACAAGGGGAATCGATCGCCCATGTAGGACCCGCTCCTGTCAATCCTCTATCTCCACTGGGACCTCCGCAAAAGTCGCCCCATCATCCACGTCTAGCTCCCCATAGTCAATGATGTGTGTCGGGTCGTGCACGTATCTCCTCAGCTGAGATACGTGGAAGACGTCGTGAACCCGGTGAAACTGAGGTGGAAGAGCAAGGTGATAAGCCACCTCGCCAATCCTGCTGAGGACCTGGAAAGGCCCGATGAAGCGTGGAGACAACTTGTTGCCTCGTCCAAATCTCCGCAACCCACGTCGAGGCGAGACACGCAAGAAGACGTGGTCGCCATCCTCGAACTCTAGTGGCCTCCGCCTCCAGTCAGCATATGACTTCTGCCGGCTATTAGCTTTCCTCATCTGCTCCTGGATGACCTGGACCTTCTCTGTCGTGGCCCGGACCATCTCTGGTCCCACAAGTGCTGACTGCCCAGGGTCTGTCCAGCACGAAGGAGATCTGAAAGGTCTGTCATACAACGCCTCGTATGGTGCCATCCCGATGGTGGATTGGTAGCTGTTGTTGTACGCAAACTCCACCAAGGGTAAGTGGTCCTCCCGGCTGTGACCAAAGTCGAGGACACATGCGCGGAGCATGTCCTCGAGAGTCTGAATGGTCCTCTCCGTCTGACCATCCGTCTGAGGGTGAAAGGCGGTGCTCAGACGTAGCCACGTCCCGACCGCCTCATGCAACCCCTTCCAAAGCCAAGAAGTAAAGCGAGCGTCCCGATCGAAGACGATAGTCGATGGCACACCGTGAAGCCGTACAATCTCCTGAACGTAGAGACGCCCCAAGCTCTCCACTGAGCCCTGCTCTCGGATGGGCAAGAAGTGTGCCAACTTGGTGAGTCGGTAAAAAATCACCCAAATGGAGTCGTGACCTCTGGAAGTGCATGGAAGTCCAGTCACGAAGTCCATAGATATCCCGTCCCACTTCCAGTCCGGGACCTCCAAGGGTTGTACCAAGCCTGCTGGTACCTGGTGCTCTGCCTTCACCTGCTGGAAGGTGAGGCACCGTGAAACGAACTCTGCCACAACCTTCTTCATGCCCGGACACCAGTGTTGTCGCCTGAGATCCAGGTACATCTTCGCTACTCCAGGATGTACCACCAAAGGAGAAGTGTGAAACTCTCTCAGCACCTCCTCTCGTAAAGCGACTGGTACCAAGGTACGTCCTCTGAAAAGGATGTCGTGCTCTGCTCCAAGGGAGAAACCATCAGGTTCCTTTCCCGAGGATATCTGTGCACGCCGTGTCTCACAGTCAGTGTCCCCACGCTGTGCCTCTCTGACCCGCTGCAGAAGTGGAGGAGAGACTGTGAGAGACTGAAGGAAGGCTGCTCCATCTCTATCAACGAAGGATATCTGCAAAGCGTCTAGCTGCTCTGTCGCCTCCACAAGTAGCTGGATGCCCTTCCTCCTGCTGAGGGCATCAATTACCACGTTCCCCTTCCCAGGAGTATAGACTATCTCAAAGTCATAGTCCTGGAGGAACTCGAGCCATCGCCGCTGTCTCAGGTTCAGGTCCTTCTGAGAGAAGATGTACCTAAGACTCTGGTGGTCAGAAAAGACTGTAAAGTGCTCGCCAATCAGATAGTGCCGCCATGTCTTCAGAGCGAAGACCACTGCTGCCAACTCCAGGTCATTGGGGGTGTATTACTGCTCATGCGACCTCAACTGATGTGATCTGTAGGCAATCACGGCCCGCTCCTACATCAGGACACACCCGAGTCCGGTCCCTGATGCATCGCAGTAGACTACATATCCAACTCCCTCCTCAGGCAACCTCAAGATAGGTGCGCTGGTCAATCTCTGCCTCAGCTCCTGGAAGCTTTGCTGACATCTGTCTGACCACACGAAGGGTTTCCCCTTCTTCTTCAATGCTGAGAGTGTGGCCGCAACTCTGGAGAAGTCCAGCACAAATCTCTGATAGTATCCGGCTAGACCCAAGAAACTCCGCACCTCCGTCACGCTCCTGGGTGGCTCCCAAGCTAGCACTGCCTCGATCTTCGCGGGATCCACTGCAACTCCCACCTCAGAAATGACGTGCCCCAAGAATTGGACCTCACGTAACCAGAACTAGCACTTCAAGAGCTTTCCATAAATCTGGTGCTCTCGGAGTGTGTCTAGTACAACCCGAAAGTGGTAGGCGTGCTCCTCCTCTGTGGTCGAGTACACCAAAATGCCGTCGATGAAGACCACGAAAAATCGATCGAGGTATGGCTGGAAGATCATGTTCATGAGGATCATGAACACTGCTGGAGCGTTGGTTACGCTGAAAGGCATAACCAAGAACTCATAGTGGCCATACCGACACCTGAAGTCCGTCTTATGCACATCCTCGTCTCGAACTCTGAGCTGATGATAGCCTGATCTGAGGTCTATCTTCGAGAACCACCATGCTCCCTTGAGTTGATCGAAGAGATCATCAATCCTCGGTAGCGGATACTTGTTCCTCATTGTCACCTGGTTCAGGCGATGATAATAGACACATAGTCGCAAGCTCATGTCCGCCTTCTTGGCGAACAAAATCGGGGAAGCCCAGGGTGAAACACTGGGTCGGATGAACCCCTTGCCCTGCAAGTCCTCCAACAGTACCCGTAGCTCTTGAAGCTCAGCGGGGGCCATCCAATACGCTGGAGTGGATATCGGGGCTGTCCCGGGATACAGATCAATATAAAAGTATACCTCTCTGCGAGGAGGTAGCCCTGGAATGTCGTCGGGGAAGATGTCTGCATACTGATCCACCACTGCAGGAAAACTGGGACTCCGCACGTCAACTGCTCCCAGGATGAGGCTAACCAACTGATGATTGATGGGCTGTCCTCTCCTGTGCATGAGTCCATCCTGTGCTGCTAAGGCTCCCTTCTCGCCGGTGAAGGTGAACCTGCTCCCGTCGGTGCGCACAAATCGCACCTTACGCCGAATGCAGTCAATCTGTGCATGTACCGTAGATAACCAATCCATGCCCAAGATGACGTCGTAAGGCCTCGACGCCGCTACAAGAAGATCCCAGCCGAAGCTCTCGCCTCCTAGAGTAAGTTCACACTGCCGGCACCAGTGTGTAATCGTCGAGTCTGCTCCCGTAGGAGTCTCTAGCCGTAAGGATCGAGCCAACGGCTCTGTCGGAATCTCCGAGCTCCGAACAAGGGCAGTGGCTATGAAAGAGTGACTCACTCCTGTGTCTATAAGAACTGCAGCAAGGGTGGAATAGACACAGATCGTACCTGGAATCATCTCTGGAGCGTCGTGGTCGTAGGCCTCTACTGCCTGGAGCTGAGCCTGTCTCTGCCCACCAGCTCCCTGTGGTCGGGGCGAGCCTCCTGGTGGTGGTGGTGGCAGAGCCTCAAAGCGTCGCCCACCACCTGCTGCTCGGCCAGCTCCTCTTCCTCGTCCGCCTCCTCCTTGAGGACCTCCACGGTCGACCCTCTGCCTCTGACTACGTGGCCCCTCCACCATCTTCTGCTCCTCGGTACGGCGGGTCGGGCAGTCACGAGCCATGTGGCCCTGCTCGCTGCACGAGTAGCACTGCCTGCCTCTCGGAAGGCTGGCCCCGCGCTGTGTGCCCCGCACCACTGAGCCAGTCTCCCGAGGTCGTCTGCCGAAAGGCCTGGTCTTCTTGGAACCCTAAGTCATCCGTCGGTTACCTGCTGCTGAAGACTCCGCCACCTGCCGCCCTGCGGTAGGTCTCGCTGTAGACTCAGCCAGAAAGCTCTCGATCAGAAGGGCTCGCTCTAGCACTCCTGCCTGGGTCGGGATGCTGAAGGAGATCAGCGACGCCCTGATCTCGTGTCTCAAACCCTGCTCGAAGGTCCAGGCCTGGAAGAAGAGGTCCCATACCATGTCTGTTGAGTAGCGAGAAAGGTCGGTGAACCTCGATGCATACTGGGAGACCGTCAAGCTGCCCTGCCGCAGCTGAAGAAGCTCCTGAATGCGCACCGCACGGAGGGTGGCCGGGACGAACTCTGAGCAGAAGAGGCTCTCGAAGTCCGTCCAGATGAGGGAGGCCTCATTGTGTACCTGGAGCATCAAACTTTACCATTTCCCTGCTGATGCGTGCAGTAGGCTCGCCGCGAGGATCACCATGAGGTCTGCTGGTGTCCTCACTAGCCTGAAAACTCGGACGACCGCCTCATGACAGTCCTCGGCTGCCTGGGGGTCCATCTCCCCACGGAACCTGGGTGGTCGCTGGCGCTGGAACTTGTGCAGAGCTCTAAGGCGTCGTGCATCCTCAGCGGTCGGTGCTGGATGCATCGGGGGCTCGACGGGTAAAAGTACCGCCGGTGCCTCTGCTGTCAACGGGCCCTGTACCGAGGCCTCGTCGCTCGGCGGGCTGTCGTCGCGCTATACTCTCGGAACCCTAGCTGGCTGCTATCGTCGGGCCATCCTGAAAAGGAAACAAGTGCGCCACGGTCAGAACAGTATACCTGGTGAGCTGACACAAGTAATCACAAAGAAAACATGAAACACACATGCAATCAATGTTTTAATGCATTAAGTCGGAAATCAGAAGTCAGGGTCCTGGTGTACGGATACGTCGGTCGCCGCACCAACACTGGACTCCCTGAACTGATAACCACACTCAATACGCTAAACACTATTGCTTCACATAAAAGAAAGATCAGAGTCTGCGGTAGGACCGACCACCTCTGATACCAATTTGTCACGACCCGTCCTTGGGGCCCGGGCCGTGACTACCCCAAGCCGGCCTTCCATAGGCCAGGGGCTGGCGACTAGCACCAAGGTGTAAATCCCAACAAAACGGAAGGCATTGCCTTTGAAAAGTAAACAAGCACCACAGAGTAAGCAAGCAGAAAAGTAAACACTATGTAAAAACTGTACAAGTTGTGCTGAAAGTAAAAGGGGCCGGAAATACAAGCCCAACTGTAAAGTACAACCGAAAGGGAAAATAGCAACTGAAAAGTAAAAACCGCAGCGTCGAGCTGTCCTCTGGATGTCCCACCTGAAGGGTGGGTACAGATATCCTCCACTGCTCCTCGGGTCCACCTGACCGCTCCGAGTACGTCCCGCCCAGTGGTCCACCTCCAGGTACCGTCCTGCTCCGCACACCTCCACCACGATCAGTGCTATCTGTCGTCTGCATCCAACACCACGTAGTGTGGGCAAAGCCCGTGCAGGGGTGAGTATAAGCTACTCAGTAGGGACCCCGAGACCCCCGAAGGTCTCCCGAAATCCACGAAGGATAATCCACAAAGGAAATATACAATCACGAAGTAACATCTGACACGGCTTAGGTATACGCCCATACATATACCTAAGTCATCAATTCCCATTCGGCTCCAACGTCCGAGCCCAAGCACAACCCAGTCCACACAGGAAAGAAAAACGTATACCCACACAGGATAGCACAACAAAATCCACAAAGGAGAGTAAATAGTAAATCCACACAGGATAGCTCAACACAATCCACAAAGGAGAGTAAACAGTAAATCCACACAGGATAGCTCAACACAATCCACAAAGGAGAGTGACAGAAGATTCAGCTCACACAGGTATACTTTTTCAGATGACGATAAAGGTGATCACTGATCCATCTAAGTCGTCAGACCCACGAAGGATCGATAGGTAACTAACCCCCGCAATGACCCACACAGGATCGGGCCCACATAGGACCTGCAGGCGCTGGCTCACACAGAGCCGCTGAGCGCGGACCCACACAGGATCGGACCCACACAAGATCGGGCCCACACAGGACCGGGCCCACACAGGACCGGTAGCACTGATCCACATAGGATCGCAAAGTGTTGTAGTCGTCGCATTCCACTGAGGATCTCTGCACATTCGTCGCTATCGAAGAAGAAGTCGCAGCCAGCACTATGGTTCCCGCACACAGCAAGCTCGTTCGGGAGGGTCCGCTCCACAAGCCGAGAGGCCGACACATAAACTGACACAATGTCCGTAGTTGATGTATCCAAAAGTTCTGTATTGTCAACAGGAACTCAACGTCGCAGACGGCGCGTCAATCGGACGCCCGGTCTGAGAGTTATTGGCTTTTTCGTCCCAGGGGCCCGGTTGGTTTTTAAGGAAAAACCAACCCGACCTTACTCCACCTGCGTCCAAACCTCGGGCGAAGTAAGCCAAAAGATCCGTCTCACAAAGAGGAAAACAACAAAGCTGATGGCACGTCAATCGGACGTCCGTGGCTCAGGATATTAGTGTTTCCGCTCTGAGCGCCCGGTTGGTTTCGTGTACGAACCAACCTGGCCGAACTCAAAGTATTCTGAAACCTTGAGTGCGATATACCGAAACGACCGACTCGATCCAAGGATCGCGTTGCCGCTGACGGCGAGTCGTTTGGAGGCCCGTAGCTCAAGTTACAGCCATTTGAATGAAAATCGTCCGACGACGGGGGGTCCGGGCCCGAACCGACCCCCCCCCCCCCCCCCCCCCCCTGGGTCGGCCGAACCGGGTCAACCCGGTCCGAACCGGTCGGACCGGTCTGGCTCGGCCAGCCCGGCCCGGCTCGGCCGAGCGGCCGAGTGGCCGACGTGGGGGGAGCCGCCACCCCGCGTGACACCCCCGCGGCACCCGCGGGGTGTCGGCCAGAAAACCGGACGCGGCTGAAGCCGCGTCCCGGGTGACGCGGGGGGGAGCCGCCACCCCCGCGTGACACCCGCGGGACACCCGCGGGACACATGCGGGGTGTCTCCCTGGCGCCGGACACGGCTTCAGCCGCGTCCCTCGAGCGTCGCCGCTGCGGCCGGTGCCGCGGCGGTCTCTTCCGGCGGTGCGCCAGGCGATGTTGCCCCCGGGCGCCGGCGCCGCCGTGCCGGCGACCCGCGCCGCCGCCGGCTTCCGCGGGCCGCCGGAGTCGCTCCGGTGGCCCGTTTTTCTTCCCGTCTGCGCCGTTGCTCCTCCAGGGACTCGTTCTTCACTACGGGATCATCAAACTTCTGTTGCGGCACGTTCCGTCATTGCCTGTCGAATCCGCACAAGAACGAAGAACAGCGGAGGGTTGTCGGGCCGTGTTCGTTTTTCCCGCACCCTCCGCATTAGATATAAACAACGGGAGAATTTTTATTCCACACTGGAAACAACAATTTTAATAAGTTTAAAATTGTTCACAAATCCGGTTCTTTAACTTTTTAAAGAAACACTTACGGGAAAATAAAAAGGGGGTAATCCAAAATAATTCCCTACTTCGTAGTCGTCATGGGTGAGCGTTCTTCGTGGAATTGCTCGTCGCAGAAGAGGGGGATCGTCACGTCGTTGCAGGAAGGCGTCGCATCGTCGCGGATTCCGGCGTTGAGTCGGCGAACTCAACGGACCAAGAACAATTGATTTAAATTATAAATAATTAAATCTGTGTTTCGTTTTAAACCAAAAAGAACTTTTAGAAGAAACCCGAAATCACTCACCTCAAACGGTTGGTGATCGGAGATCAGGGCGGGAAAGAACGTCTCGGATTGGAGCGTCGTCGATTTCCGCAGATGACGGCGTTCTTCGCGTTCTTCGCGTTCTTCGCGTTCTTCACGAAGGAGAAAGAAGATACAAGGATTCTGTCAAATCCTCTCAACGAGCAAACTTTCAAAAGACTGGTTGGTCTTATTTTATTATTATGCCAACACACGAAAAAGGGTAAGTAACGATCCATAAATTCGTTGAATTATTCAACGAAATAAACAGCTCATTTAATTTACGAAATAAACCACCCAATTAAATGGTCTGTTAAGAATTTAAGAAAACGCGTCAGTTGACTTTCATAATGACGGGTTTTCGCGGGTGCGTTACTTAGCGGAAAGAAACGGCAGGGCTCATGCGGGCCCCACCTCACAAATATCCTACCAAGGGGGTAGGATATTTCTGGATAGCATCCTATCCGGATCAACTCAGTTTAAGCCACTTTTAAGTGGCTTCAAGTGGCTTCGAAGTGGCTTAAGTGAAATAAAATAAAGTTGTCAAAAAATTATTTTATTTCTTAACTTTAAGACCAAAAATTAAAAACCACATCCAAGCAAACACAACTCCGGAAGAGGCATTTCTAAGAGAATACCGGTGCTGTGATTTTATCGGTGCCCTCATAATTTGATTCTGGGCACCGGTTCAAAAGTTAGAAAAACCCGCTCGTCCGTTCATTGTACGTACCCGAGCCAAACTTCGTAAAATGATTTCGGGCACACCGGGCCTCGGAATCAGGTGCCGTCAGAAACTGCGCTCTTGTAAAATTCCAAAGAAAATTAAGAAAAAAATTTCATTGAAATTTATGGGTCTTTACAATTTATATATTTTTAGTATAAGTTTGTTTTTAGGTTTAAAAATGGGGTTTTATAAAAACTATTTTGAAATGCATAATGTTTCTTCTTCTTAAATAAATAAAATAGACCCTATTGGTTTTTTTAAATTAAATTTATATTTAAAATATAATTAAATATTAATTAAGTTTCATATAATTATTAATTTTAGTCATAGAGTTAATATGGAATCATCTTTTTCCAAACAAATACCTTTCTTAAAAACATGATGTCTCACAACGTCTGTGGGATTAATATTAAATTAAAATTTTCCACTTATATTAATTTAATTAGAAAAAATGGATCAGTTATTTATAATTATAATAATTTATAATTTATAATAAGGTCAATATAATTTTTTACCAAAGTGATTAGTGGAAACAATTTAAATTAATTATAGCGATTAAGGTGAAAAACAAGTTCACTTTGTGGTTAAACTTAGAATATAAGGTAGAAAATGACACGAAACTTTTATAAAACCTATTTTATGGAAATAATATGACCTTATTACTTATATAATATATAATTTTCCATTATTGGGGCCTATTGACATGAATGAAATGTGGGTGGAATTCACTGTTTGAAAAAAATTACAGGTGTGCCACTCACCCAACTTATAAAAGAGAACCCCCTATATTCCTCTCTTCACACTATAAAAACCAATTATTTCAGCCAATACCTGAAAAAAATGAATTCTAAAATTTACTATTCTTATCCAATAATCCATAATTTTGGAATAAATCCAACCAAGGAAGGACTTTCATGCAAACCGAAAGGAGATAACCGAAGAAGAGGTAAAGTCTATCAACGAGTTTTTTTATTTTATTTATTTCTCCACCCCATTGAACTCTTTTTAAAACATTATGATATAATAAAATCATTATATTCAATATATTTATATTTTTTTATTTTATTTTTATGGTCTAAAAACACACACACTTCCCTAAAATGGGTTATGAAATCATCATTCATTTGTACGGTGAATTACTGCCTTGCAAAACGATGTCATTTGTTTTTCCATTACCACCTCTCACAGTTAGGTATGATGATGAATATAAAGTTTATATAACATATTTAAAACATAATTATAACTAAATAGTAGTTATATAATATATACCCTTTTACATTCTATTTCGTAAGTGATAAGATAATAGTACTCGTCTGTATAGTGGACTACCGCCTCACGAAGCGATATTATTCATTTTTCATTAATGCGTTAGATGGAACGTAATAAGGGTAAATATAATAACTATATGTGATATACGTGAAATATTTATGATATTAATGATGTATTTATCATTATTTAATTTTAATATATCATTTTCTTTCATACCATTTCACTCACTAAAAAATTGATAATATCATTTATAGACGTATAGACTACCGCCTCCTCAATGTGATGTGATTATTTTTTTCATCACCACATCACTATAATGATATATATAAGAATATATAACTAAAAAATTTGGTATTTTTTTTATAATTTGAATTCTGAAAATATATTACTTACCTTTTTTCCATAATTATAATTGAAAAATGGAAATGTTACGCATGCATATGTATGACCTACCATCTCCATGATCATAACATTAGATAATTATTCACAATAATCTTCCATGATTGGTTTTAAAAGTTTTACTTATGTATAAATATTATAATTATTGAATTATTATTATCATATAGATTAAATAATTACCTCTTTGACTATAGTCGACTTACCAAAGTCGTTTTGGACACATAAGACAAATACGATCAAAACATCTGACTTAAACATAATTGATTAAGTAATTGTATATAACTCATAAATAAGTGATATAAAAGATACAATAAACTTAAAAATGGTTATCAATAAAGTGAATAATTAATATAGGTTTATTATTAAATAATATAAAGACACCTGTGACAAGTCGGACTCAAGGTAAGGGAATTTATCTTAGTTTCCTTTCATTGAGGTATTTTTGGATGTTATGAACCTATATTATTTGATAAGGTTTTTATACATGCCACTTGACCTGAGATATATTTAATTTATCTATTATCATGATATTTAATGTTTTGATAAATTTTATTCTTTAACGGGGTTTACGATTTTAGTGTTTTTGAAGTGATAAGGGACTTTTATTGGAAAAACAAAATCTGTTTTAACTTTTTCCTTCCAACTCTTCTTTTTCTATGTCAAATTATTTAAAAATATTTTATTGAGGTTTTTATTTGGGAATAAAATATTTATAATGTATATTTTTCCAATATTTTTCAAAAATTATTCTTTTTATGTATTTTATATTGAAAGTTTTGATAACCGAAAAAAGGAATGTTCAATTATTATCATAGATTATGACAATTATTTTTATGCCCCTGTAATTTTTATTTTATTTAAATATTCAATTTCAATATTTGTTGATTTATTTAAATAAAACAATTATCCAATATTTTGGTTATTTTGTTATTGGAAATGGTTTTTTGAAAATAAAATGATATTTTGGAATGGAAAAAGGGTTTTAAAAGAAAAGTTTATTTTGATATTCCAAAGTTTTTTTTATGAGATTATAATATTTTTTTAGAGGTGAAACGAATAAAATATTTTATACATGTTATGGTACTTGAGAATTATATAAGAGTAATGGGTGTTCCAAGAAGTGATGGGTGAGCCTCTTACATCTTATACGTTGGGGTGGTCCAGATAATGTTGGGTGAGCCTGTTACAACTTATACAATGAAATGGACTAGATATCACCAGTAGATCCCATTATAAATTTTATGATGGGACATACTAGATAGTATCGAGTGATCCCATAATAGTTTAAACTACGGATGCACCTAGAGAGCACTCCAATGCATTGGGAAATGATTATATTAAAATATGGTCTTACGGTTATTCCAATTAGTTGGGTTTTGAATGGATTCTGTGAATATGACACTATAAGTCATAAAAAAGAGTTTGTGTTTTAATTCTATCAGTTTTAATGATTCTATTTTTGAATAAATATTTTGTGTTTTTTAAGTGAAAATCAATTATTTCATATGCTAAAATTACATTGAAGATAAAGGGAAATATTATAATGTTTTCATGTTTTCACTAGAATAACAGTTTCATTTCCTCTTATATAACTTATTGAGCATTTTGTGCTCATAACATGTTTTTAAATGTTTTTACATTATGGGAAAAGGAAAGGAAGATTTCATTTTGAAAATCATGATGATTTTTCCTCAAAGGAAATCATGTTTTTTTTAAAATTTTTATATTTTCAGAAAATGGATATTGTATGGCAGGGTCCACTCTATATTATATGGTTTTGTATTGTATGAGTTATTACCTAATTGTATAAAAATATAAACCTAAAAATATCCTCAAAGTGAAAGAAAGTAAATTCTTGACTAAAACTCAAGATTATGTAATGTTTAAGGTCGGGGAATTATATTTGATATTAGCGGAAATGTTTAGATAAATTTAGAGGTTAGGATAATGTTAATAAATTTATGTTCAAATATTTTACCATAAGGTTAAGTTAAAATTATAGATAATTTAAAAATTATCATGTTGAGTCACCTAAAATATTTATGTTCATAATGGTTTTCCACATAGAAAACAGAGAAACTGTAGTGGGAATGAACTGAGAGGAAAATATCCTTCCAAATAAAAATCATATGATGGTTAGAATTAGAAAAAAATGGTTTTTTGTTGTGATGACTTTGTTGAAACATGATTTAAGTGGTGGTGGTATATATTCTAGAGAGGAACCCTATCTACCATGAAGGATCATGTATTTTTGGGTAGTATTCATGAGGAAACATGCCCCATCATTTAGTGGATCGTCTGACATTATGGTAGTAAAAATATGTATCAATGATCTAGAAGTGATATTTGAAGTCATGGGTTGTTTATAATGTCTAAAGGTAACTCTTTTCTATTATCATTTTGAAGGTGATGCTAATCGATGGTGGTATTTGGTTAAGAATACCGTAGAAAAATATGATCTTGATGCCATGGAATAGAAAACATTCAAGGATCGTTTCCATGAGAAATATTTCCCTAATGTTGTTTGGTATTGTATGGATAAAAAATTCCTAGAATTAAAGTATAAAGATGATGATTATGTAGCTATATATTAAGAAAACTTCACAATATTGGCCAGGTCTGTACTGAATTTTATTTGGGATAAAAATTGTAAAATTAATAGATTTTAATCTGGGGTAAAACCAATTTTATGAAGAGAATTGGCCACTGACCACACTGTCATGACATGTCAAATTGATTATGTTTATGAAGTGGATTTATAGTCTAGGACAGACCTTAGGTCGTATCTCAAGGAGCGTTGGTGGGTTTAGAGTGTGCATTTTTAATAAGAAGTACTAAAATAGGGGTGGTTTTGAAAATAGTTTTAGGATGAAATGACTTAATTAACATCTTAAAAGTTGATAAAACAAATGGATTTTTAAAAATGTTATATAAAAGGGTTCATTGTGATTTCACTACACACATTTCAATTTCATTGTTCATAGAGATTCATTTAGGATTGGAGTAATTATTTGGTTGAAATTAATTGGAATCCGGATTAATTTCTATACTTTTATTTCAATGCTTAAAGAACCAAACCATGACATAACAATCGTATTGTCAAGGTACATGGCTTATGCATGGAATAAGAGATTCTGAAATCATATTTCAATATCAATAAGGTTGTTGTGAAGAGGATTTTTGTTCTTTCCAATCGGAACCACACAAGTCACGCACTCAAAACCTCACACTGATCGGTTAGAAATTAAGAGCATAACATTCACATGTATCAAAACAAGAATTCAAATATGAAGTCATGTAACATAAATGGAATGGAATGTTTTAACACACAAATTAATCCAAACCAGTAGCAAATATATGCATCGGGACTCCCTTGACATGTGTGTAGCTCCCTCGCAACGAACACCCACCGTTTAGCTCGACATCAGGAGGAGGAGGAATCTCGGGTGTAACTCCTTCTTCATTCTTTATCCCCATATGATGATAGGGGACTGAAAAAAATAAAGTATGAGGAGATGAATCCTTTGGAACTCTAAATTTTAAGCATTTCACTCAATGGACGAACTACCAAATGGGGAGCCCAAGGTGCCATTTTATAGAACACTTAGATGGTGGTTTTAGAGCATCTTGATTTCGAGAAACTACTTGGTTCATGGTTTTAGATGTCTAAGTAGTATTATGTCACTTTTGAAAAAATTAAATAGTTGTATTAATACCTCATTACTATCTCCAATGAATGTCTGGTAACATTTTTACAATAACAGCTCGAGATATGGACAGAACACATCACACCACTTTTGACTTCGCGCAGATTCGGTGTGTTGGACATATCAGTCCAGATGGGCCACCATATTTCAGAATTAGATTTGGATTTATTCATATGAAATGTATCCCATTGAATTTGGGACCAGAACACAAAATATAAGACCATTTTTATCTACGATTTACTAGAATTATGCAGTTGAGTCAACTGATGTGGATGGATCCCACACAGTTTGTCCCAATTTTCTTGGACATCATCCAGGGCCCTCCAAATCACCTCCACCTTCCATGAAATTATCAAAAAAATGCATCACTTACATTTTTTACATAAATAAACACAAAATAATTGAATCAAACATGAATTAAATTGTTTTTTATTTTTATAAATTTAAATACAAACTTGTTTAGCACAGTGGTGTAAGGGTGAAAATGAAATAGTGAATCGCAGTGCGATCACACCACCACACCTAAACATTTTCATTCATAGGAAAAGTAATATTTTCAAAAAATATGTATTTAGATATTTCCATCTTCATAAATTTTTAACATTCTATGAAAATTTAATTAATGATAGAAATGCGATCAAAGAAAAAAATCACACTGATGAGTTATTCTCAGCAATCATGGAAAAAGACATCTCAAAAATTATAACAAAAAATTCCTAGAGATGCATGATACCAATAAAAAACAATAATTCAAAAGCTAATCATGTCAATAATTCTCCACATGTGTTCTTGAAAACCATTTCATGTTATTCCTTCCACTTTTTATCGAATAAATATTAGTTATTTTAATAATTGTCTATTTACAAGATCCTTTCCATTAAACTTGTCCCTCATTCTATGCAATCAAATTTCAAGACTCACTCACTTAATCATTCCAAGAAGTCAAACCATAAGATCCCCACCAAGATATCCCCATATGCTATGCATTTAATCACTCCTCTAATTTATTATTTTTTTTGAAAAGTTTCACTTGGAACAAATCTCACACTATTCTCCCAACCCTTATTTTATCTTTTCATGACACTAATTGTAATAGTTATAACAAGATCAAAAGTTGAGGAAGGGTGGTTTTTTAACCTTCCCAATATACAACCTTAGGTTTTGTATTGTTTTTTTGAGGGTGTACAATAGTCAGATAACAGGTACACATGCATAGATCAATCTAGTATAGTAATGAAATATATTGGATAAGGAATGAATGTATTGAAAAATGATTTTGGAATGTAGAGAAAAATAAACCTAACTTATATTAACCTTCCATTAAGTAATAATTTTTCAAAATTCATGGTTGGGTGAAAAAAAGTGTTGAGATATTAAGTGAAATAATTTCCCCTTAAACTATTCACAAGAAGGGTACCATTCTTTTCAATGGTTTAGAAATGATACGACCATTTATATCATCGACAAAGAACTAAATTTCAAAAGAAAGTCACACCGCAATATTGAATTCTTGCTGAAATTCACATTTCATTATAAATTTTTAATGTTAAAACAACATGAAATATAGACATTCCACATTCATTTTCAATAACTTCCATGATTTAAGAGGCATCATTTTCCATGATAAAGTGGAAAAAAATTAATACTCTGACGCAAACCTAAGGGGGAGGGAAGGGGGAAAGTAACAATAAAATTCAACAAGCTAAAAGGAGAAAATGAAGAAAGATGATGAATATTCCTAACTAACCCAGGAATATACCCACCCCCACACATAAAGTGTGAAGTTTCCACACTGTAATATAAGAGAATGTGGGAAGGAAGGATAAAGACTAGTGAGTGTCATTCATAGATGGATTCTTGAACATAGAGTTCCACTATTTGGGATTCTGGAATGGATTCATGGAAGTACTTTAGCTGCTACCCATTGAATGTGAATGTTTTCTTGGTTTCATCATATTAAACATGAAAACACCAAATAGAGATACATTAGTAATAGTTTATGATCCAAACTAGTGGGAACTAAGCCTACCTCGATGAAACTTTATCCTAGCATTGTATAGGAGGACCTTCTTCCCAATGTGGAACTGGCGATGAAATATGAGGCGGTCATGGGTAGCCTTGGTTCAATCCTTATAAATCCATGAGTACTCATATGCATCTCTTCTCATTTCCTCGAGGTCCCGAATCTTCAACTTCTATTGATAACCTACAATAGAAATATTATAATTTCATTTTTTGATGTCCAAGTAGGCCCGATGCTCTATCTCAAAAGGGAGGTGACAAATTCTTCCAAACACAAGCCAATATGGTTACATGCCAATAAGAGTTTTGAAAGTAGTATGGTATGCCCATAAGGAATCATTGAGTCTAAGTCTTCAATATTTTCTATTATGTTGAACCAATTTTTTCTAAAATCTATTTTACCTCCCTATTTGACACCTCATCTTGACCATCGGTCTTTGGGTGATATGCAGTAGACTCTCTCTGACTGACCCCATAACGATGCAAAAGTGATTGCATTTTTCGGTTGAAAAAATGAGAACCCTAGTCATTAGTTATGAACCTAGGTAACCAAACCTACAAAATAATTTGGTTTTAAAAAATTATACAACTGCCTTAGAATCATTAGTCCTTATAGCTTGTTCCTCTACCAATTTTAAAACACAATCCACTTCGAAAAGAATGTATAGGTTCCCAAATGAATTTGGGAATGGTCACATAAATTCAATTCCACAAAAATCAGAATCTTCATTAAATAGCAATGGTTTTTGAGGAATTTCATTTATTTTAGAGACATTACCCATTCTTTAACAAGGACAACAAGATTTAAAAATTCATGGGAATCCAAAAAACAATGTGGGCCAAAAGAGACCAGAATCGAGGACCTTGTGAGCAATCTATTGGGGAACAAAGTGGCCCCAAAATCAAGTGTGTGGTAGAACCTAAGTATGGAATAAAACTCATTATCAGGGACACAACACCTTAGGACTTGATCACTACATGTTCTCCAAAGTTAGGGGTCATCCCAAATGTACCATCGAGACTCATGTTTTAGACAGTTTACCTGGTTTTTATTAAAATTCGTAGGAATGAAAGATGCTACAAAAAATGTTACAATTTCATCATAACAAGGAATATCATCTTGCACTCGGTATATTCACTTATCAGGAAACATTTCATTTATGGGAATACGGGGGAATGATCCAATGTACAAGGATGGACGAATCCTACTGATATGGTCGGCCACCACATTATCTGCTCCATTTTTATCTCTAATTTCTAAATTGAATTCCAAAGTTAGGAGCATCCAGTGAAAGAGACGTGGTTTTGATTTTCTTTCTTAATGAGATACCAGAGGGATGCATGGTCTGAGAACACAATGAATTTGGAATCTAAAAGACATGACATAAATTTATCCAAGTCAAACACAATGGAAAGAAATTATTTTTTAGTTATAGTGTAGTTTTTATGGGTAGGGTCCAATGTATGTGAGGCATAGACAATGTCATGTAGAGCTAGATCAACCCTTTGTGACAAGACTGCCCCAACTTCATAGTTAGAGGCATCTGACATGAGCTCAAATGGTAAATCCCATCGATGTGGTTGGATTACCAAGGGTGACTTGAGACTCAATTTTAACTTATTAAAATCTTACTCACATTCTTTATCAACAAAGATTATTTTCCCTTTTGGAGTAATCGGGAGAGTGGGAGTTTAATATTACTAAAGTCATGAATGAAACGATGGTAAAATCCCACATGAACAAGGGAAGACCACACATCTTGTACATTTTTGGGGAATGGTAGGGAAGAAATGAAATCCAATTTTAAGTTATCTACTTAGACACCATCCCCAGAAATTATAAGTCCCAAAAATATACCTTATCACACAATGAAATGGAATTTTTCATAATTTAATATGAGATTCTTTCCAATACAGCGATGTATAACTCAAGAAAGACTACCTAAACATTCATCAAAAGAGGAGCCATATACAGTGACATAATCTATGAATACTTCCATGAAATTCTAAAGGTAATCTGAGAAAATACAAACCATGCATCACTGGAAAGTACTCAGAGCATTGCACAAACCAAATGGCATCCTTCTATATGCAAATTTACCAAAGGGGCAAGTGAAGGTTTTCATTTCCTGATCCTGAGGGGAAATATGGATTTGGAAGTATCTATAATACCCATTAAGGAAACAGTAGTGGGACTTACATACTGGACTATCTAGTATTTGGTCAATGATTGGAAAAGGGAAGTGGTCCTTCTTAGTGTATTGGTTTAGTCGGTGATAGTCTATACAGACATGCAAACTATTCAGTACATGAGTGGGAACCAATTCATTATTTTCATTTTTGATTATTGTAATTCTAGTTTTTTAGGAAATACTTAAACAAGACATACCCATTGGCTGCCAGAGAAGGGGTAAATGATTCCAGCAGCCAATAATTTTTTAACCTCATTTTTTAAAACATCTAGGAGGTTTGCGTTCAGTAGGCATTGTGCTTACCTCATTGGTTTAGCCTAATCATTTAGTAAAATATTATGGGTAAAAACTGATGTCCTAATACCAGGAATGTTCACATGTGTCCATCCTAATTCTTATTTATACTCCTTCAAAAGTTCAAGCAGTCTCAATTCATGCTTAGGAGGGAGTGAACTAGAAATGATGATGGGAAACTTGTTTCTATTCTCATGATATGGATATTTTAAATATTGAGGTAGTGGTTTTGGTACTAATTCATTGGTATTTTGGATTTATGTGAGTGTGTGTGAAAGTAAAAGTTCAGTAAGCTCATCTAACTACTCAACGATATCATCCTCCTATAAGAAATGAGCATTTTCGAGCTTATCAGTATCATCGTTGGTCATTGGATCCTCAGTGTTCAATAAATTATCAATTAATAAATAGGCAAGACATTTTTATAGACTGGTACAACATTAAATACATGATTGATTATGTAACATATCAATCAATGATGAAAACATGGAAAGGGGATTGGGGGATAAAAAATATGTTTTTTCAAGGGGAGGGAGAACGTCAATTGAAAAAATAGAGAGAGAGGAATATTCTTCCAAGGGGTCCTTCATGGCATCAAAGATGTTGAAGAAGAAAATTTCACCACCAAACTGCATAGATAATATACCATTGTGAACATTAATTAAGGTTTTGGTGGTTTTCAAGAAGGGTCTCCGCAATATAATTGGGGCATGTCCATTCATCATATCAACATCCATTTTAATCACATAAAAAACAACAACAAAATAAAAAATTTCACCCTCACAAGAACATCCTCTGATACACCAGAAGGGTGTGTTGTACTCTGATTTTCTAGCTAAACGCCAATTCCAGTGGGCTTCAGTTCCCCAACCTGCAATATAGAGTAAATTGAGTGAGGAATCACATTTATAGAATCAACTAAATCAAGAATATAATTGTAAAATGAATACTCTCACATGGTGCATGGAATTGATAATGTCCCAGGATCATTGCACTTAGTGGGAAGTGATAGCTCTATCAAAGCTGATACATTCCTCCCCAAACTCACCTTTTCATCTCCATGAAGTCTCCTTAAATGCGTACACATATCATTTAAAAACATGGAATATCATGGAATTTTCTGCATATAATAAATCAAGGGGATGTCGACCTGAATTTTTTTTGAAAGCTTCCAAAATTTCTTTATCGAGTTCAATTTCTTTTTGTTTTCTAGTTTGGGTGGCCCTTTGGGTAAATGGAAGAGGAATGGTTTGGCTAGAAGACTCATCGACATACACATTCTTTCCTTTGTAATTGATTCTCTCAAGACATGGTTTCTCATGATTTGGAACATTTTTAATGGTTGGGATGGAGGTTTCCTCAAGAGGGGATGAGTCTAATGGAGGATTCATTTGACTTACTATTTTTTTCCACTCCTTAGGTTGATGGCACTAACATTTCCTTTATCTCTAGGGTTGAATAATGGTTGAGATGGTAGTTTACCCAACCTATGACATTGAATTTCACCCGTTGAGTTAACATGTTGGAATAATTTTTTTTTGAGGTCTTATATGGATATCTGAGAGGTTTGTTTGAATTGGAGATTGTTGGAATCTGTTTTATTCATTATATCTTCTAGGCTAGGCTCGGGTTTTTTAGGGGGTTGTTGGAAAGACCTTTATTGTGGTTGAGAATTTATGGGGGGTGGTGGATGACTACTCTACCCCAGTTGGTTCCATTATTTTTGAGGTTAGTTTAAACACCCCGTTGCCTATATGATTGATTTTCTTTCCACCTAGAGTTGGATGGATAACATGGTTCTTGCCTAAAGGGTTGGTTATAGGGGTGGCCTGGAAAGATTGCCTCACAACTCTCAGAAGTTTCTATAAATTAGTGGAATTGGTCAGAGTAGTGGGTGTCAGAAGAACATATAACACAATAGATGGGAGGAGGAGATTGGTATTTCTCTTGGGAAAGAGCAAGTTGTCGAAGAAGGGTACTTACCTCTTTAAAGTTTTTGTCCACCTTCTTCTCGAATTCAATACTTTTCACCTCATGGACACCTCGGATGGGTACACTAGACCTTGACCCAAATTTTTGATTATTTTCCGCCATGTTCTAAATCATGGTCCTTGTAGAAATTGGGGTATTAACTACCAGTGCAACACCAACAGAAACATCAATCATGTAACTATCAATTGTAATTAACCACTCATAAAAATATTGTATTAAAAGGTGATCACTTTTTTGGGGGTGTGGAAAACTTGTACATAATAATTTAAATCTTTTACAATATTCATGAAGTTTTTCCCCTTGAGATTGTCTTATATCACATATTTCTTTCCTTATTGTTGCAGTTTGAGAGGGTGATAAGTATTTTCCAAGAAAAAGGCATTTCATGTCTGCCCATCCTCTAATTGGGGAATTAACATAGTAAAGCCAAACGTTTGTAGTATCTTCTAATGAGAAATGGAATGCCCTTATATTTACTTGTTCTTTATCCAAATTTGAAGGTTTTAATATAGAACACAATGTATGAAATTCTTTTAAATGCATATGTGGATCTTCTCCCATGAGTCCATGAAATCTTGGTAATAAATGAATTAAACCAGATTTCAGTTCAAAATTGGGTGCCTCACCTTGAAATTGAATGTATATGGGTCTGATATCGACATCAGGTGAGGTTAGTTGTTTTTATGTTCTATTGTTTTTATCCATGTTATAAAAGTTTATTTCAGTTTTTATTTTGGTTCTAGAAGAATAAGTAGAAGGATCAAGAAGAGTGTCGATGTTTTGTGTGTCCTTCAAAGAGTTCTCTACTCTGTCTCGGTGTCACTAACGTAGGATTCTCTCTAGTTCATGTTTGAAAGGAGGTAAATCTATTAAATTAGAATGCATCATGCACCAAACCTACACAAAATATTGGTCAGAACACAAAAGGATTGAAAAGGTAAATAAATATTCATTAAATTTACAAATATCTTATAAAAAACGGACAAAAAACCAAATCACCCCCTGTAACGACGCCAAAATTTGACTATTTTGTCATGAAACATCAAATTGATTATATTTATAAACATGATTTATATTCTATGAGATACCCTAGTTCATCTCGCATGGAGTTTTGGTGGGTTTAGAGTGTGCATTTTTAATAATAAGTACTAAAATATGGGGTGGTTTTGAAAATAGTTTTAGGATGAAATGACTTAATTAAAAGCATAAAATTTGATAATCCAAATGGATTTTGAAAAATATGAGATAAATGGGTTCATTGTAAATTCACTACACACATTTCAAGTTCAGTTTTCATAGATATTCATTTAGTATTGGTGTAATTCTTTGGTTGAAATTAATTATAATCCAGATTAATTTCTATGATTTTATTTCAATGCTTAAATAACCAAACCTTGATGTAACAATTGTATTGTCAGGGTCCAGTGATTATGTATGGAATAAGATCTTCAAAATAAGATTAAAATATCAAGAATGTAGATGTGAAATGTCTTTTTGTTCTTTCCAATCAGAACAACACAAGTCACACACTCAAAACCTCACACCAATCAGTTAGAAAATTAAGAGCATAACATTCACATGTATCAAAACAAGAATTAAAATATGAGGTCATGTAAAGTATATGAAATGAAATTTTTTAAAAACCAAATTACTCGAAAATATTAGCTAATATATGCATCATAACTCCCTTGACATGTGTGTAGCTCCCTCACAACGAATGCCCACCGTTTAGCTCGATATCGGGAGGAGGGGGAAGCTCAGGTGGAACTCCTTAATCATTCATGATTCCCCTATGATGATAGTGGACTCCAGAACTTATAGGATAAAGAGAGGCCTACTTTGTAACTACCAATTGGTAGCAATTAACTCCTTGGAAAAAATAAAAAATGGGGAGCCCAAGGTGTCATTTTATAGGAAAATTGGAAGGTGGTTTTGAGCATCTTGATTTCGAGAAACAACTTAGTTCATGGTTTTCAATGTCCATATAGTCTTATATAACTTTAAAAAAACTAAAAAACCATAGAACCACCTCATTAATATATCTACCAAATGTTTGGATCAATTTGGACAATAAAAACTCGAGACATGGATAGAACACAAGACACCACTTTTGACTTTATACATATTCGTTGTGTTGTACAGATCAGTCTATATGGGACAACAGATGACCGAATTAGATTTGGGTTTCTTCATATGAAATGTTGAAAATTGAAATTAGGACCAGGCCACAAAAATTTAATCCCATTTGGATCTATGTTTTATTATAATTATGTGTTTGATTCCAGTGGTTTGCATGTATCTTACGCAGTTTGGACCATTTTTCTTGGACATTAACAGGGCCCTCTAAATAACCTCCACCTTCAATGAAATTATCAAAATAATCATTATTTCCATTTTTAATAGTAATAGAAAAATAATTTAATAAAACATGGGGTTAATTTTTTTTTGTTTTTATAATTTTCAATACAAATCTAGTTTAGCAAAGTGGTGTAAGGGTGAAAATGAAACAGTGAATCGCGCTGCGATTAGCCACACAAGAATTTTAAAGTTATGATAAAGTTGTTCATTATTCCAAGAAATTTGATGTTGATTTTTTTGAAATGCATGTTCCTAAATATGAAAACACTAAGAAAAGGTTTATGTGGTGAGGAATAAAGAAACAAACAACTAAGTTGTCTGGAGGTAAGCCCAAAAAATATTTCATGTGTGGAATAAGATATTTCAAGAAATGTTTAACAGGATTTGGGAAGTGTTTTTGGTGTGGTCAATTTGGTCACAGTGCTCATGAGTATAAAAAAAGAGTCTTAGAAAATCAAAAAATAGGGTGACTGATATACATCCAAAGGTTATGTGCTTTTTTTTCAATGAGAAGGGTCATTATGCTTACATGTGTCTAAAGGTAGTTGCACGGGATTGAGATCATCATAGTAAAAGAAAAAAAGGTGTTGTGAAGTCATTTTCTACTACTAAAATTGATTTTAGACCATAAAATGAAGTGTTGATAGGTATGTTAACTATGTTTATGAATTATTTTAATGCATTGGAATTCTTAAATAAGAACATTGTATTCGATAGCATGTATTCCATGCAACCCCAAGCACATAATAGAATATAATATCCCGAGACTTTATAATATAATTACTATTTCAAGTAAATTTAATACATTATAAAGATTGAAATTAATGTAACACTGAGTTCAATTTAATCACACACATCAACGAATTTAATTGATAGCTTGTGTTCCATGTAAGACCGACTTTTATAGAACAATAATATATTATTAAAGTATTATATTTTTAATATAATAAAGCTTAACCAAGGCATTAATTTAGTGGTTATGAATAGTATTATATATCTTACGAGAATTTATATATTAGTTATCTAATACTTTTTTTATATTCATCCAATTTATTTTATATGAATAAGATTAGAAAAAAACTAATTTTACACATGAGAATCTATATTTTTATAAAGGCACTCTTACTAACTTTTAATGGAAAACCTATTTTAAATCCAATTTTTTTATATTTAATAAATTTTATATTTCAAAATAAAATTAATTTTTGATATAAAAACATCAAAATTAGGTTAGGGTTAATATTTAGTATTTTTCTATAATTTTTCATTTTTAGATGAATAGTGAAAAATATTGAATATTAATTCAAAACTACTTTCTCATATAATTTATTTATACAGTTAAATTATATTTTAAATTGGTTTTAAAGTCACATTAGATCAATTTAAAATAAAATATTCTAATTCAGGTCATTGGAATCAATTTTAATTTGAAATTGAATATAAAAACATAACAAACTTTTAAGAATTTTAGTTTAAAAACACACATTATCATCCTGTTTGCGAGATTAAATTTAAATTATTTTCTACCAATAATTTGATTTTGATGTTTAAAAATTAATTTAATTTTTGGAATACTAAGAATTTATAATTTATAATATGTTTAAATTATTTTTTGATAAAAACTATTAGTGAAAGTGATTAAAATAAATTACAGTGGTTAAGAGAAAAATTAGCTTAACAAAGGGCTGAACCTTAAACTTAGGGGTCAAATGACCTAAAAACATGTCCAAAATCCATTAGATGGAAATATTTTGACCATATAAAAACTTTTCTCGAATTGTTTCTATTATTGGATCCACTTTACCTAGGAAACTTGTGGGTGTAATTCTCTTTTAAAATATTTATAAGAATGCCACTTCTCCTCCACTATAGAAAGGCATTCAACCCTCCCACTTCCTCACAACTCTTAAGAAACATGGATAAACCAAAATATACCAAAATATCTCTTCAAAGCCCCTCACCTCATCCTATAAACCATTACTTGGGAAGAAATAAAACCAAGTAGACCCTTTGGTGCAAGCCAAAAGGAGTTACCTGAATAAGAGGTAACATCCTTCCTCAAGATATTTTATATTATTTTCATTGAACACATTATCAAATATTATTATTCAATGATTATATAATAACCTAAGTATCATAAATATACATATATTTTTTTATAATTTTCAAATCAAATTACACACAATCCCATCTACTGTAAAACGAACTTATTATTTATGTGTACAATGAAGTACCACCTCATAAAATGATGTTGTTCATTTTTCCTTTACCACCTATCATGGTTAAGAATTATGATGGAAAATACATTCCAATATGATATATGTTATATTTATTTTGTATTTATTCTTCTGAAATTTTTATAAAACACACATCTCTATGCTTTCCATTTTTTGGGAATATGATAACATCGTTTGTGGAAGTGTAGACTACCACCTCTTCAAAGTGATGTGATTCATTCACACTATATATGAAACATATAAGAGATTGTTTTATTAAACCTATGAAAAATATATTACATAAATATGATACTATAATAATGATAAATATATATATATTTCATTTAATTTTTATCATTTTAAATACGATAAGGAAATGGAAGTAGCGTTCATGCGTACCTACGACCTATAGTCTCCACGAACACTGCATTTAATTTCCTATCTCCAAATATTATTGATTATTGAAAATATATATAAAATGAATATATATTATTATTTTATCATTGTTTAAATTCCTGATATGATGAAATAATGATCTAAGTAATAGGAACAACAAGTAACATGTCATAACATACTCGAAAAACTTGGAAATTAGCACCTGAAATAGTGAAAACAATGAAATATTTTTCAAAAATAGGTAATAAGATATTGTAAGAAGATAATATATGATATTATGAATATACGTATAGTTCTTTTATAATTTTATAACATTATTTAATCCATTATACATGATGTTAAATTACATTCAGTTGAAAAGGAAACACAGGGTCAAAGATTTTCCTCTCACTTTTTACATTCCTGAGATAAATTTCATAATCACAACTTACTTATTTTTGTGGTGTATCTACTAAATTTTTTTGATATATTATATCATAAATTGTTTTATCTTCATTATATTATGTGTTTCAATTTTAATTATTTATTCTAATGGGTTTTGAGTTAAAAGATACCAAGTGGTAAATAATTTCATAGCTCGATTCCTTTTACTTTGCTTATATTAGTTATTCTTTTTCATGAATATTATAATATTATGTGTGTAATAAATTTTACATATATATTTTTTTATTTAAACTTTTTTTTTCTATTTACATTTTACAGACATAATCTATTAATTGATTGATTCTCACATCAACATTATATTATTTTCAAGGGTTTACTTCACAATCTCAATTTGTTTGGGATTGTTTAGACTTGAATTTCCATCAGATGAAATTATTGAATAATATTTTAATAAAAACTTTAATTTTATTCTCCTCTATTTATTTATGACCATTTTCATTTAATGGTACAATTTTTACACTCTTTGGCACTCAAAATTATTTAGAAAATGTTTTTATGAAAACCCGACTTTATTTCTATCTTTAGTGAGAGAACTTGATTTCTTCTAAAAAACTTGTTTTATAAAAACGTTTTATAACATTTTTTAAATATTAGAAAATGATTTATTAATGATTTTCTACCCTTTTGTATTCCTTAAAAATTTTAATGAAATTTTCTTATCACTATTCAAACAAGGAACTTTTCTAACCTTTTACCTCACAAAAGAAATGTTATTTTTACCTTATGCGAAATGTGTGGAATTACCCACCATAGTTTCTTTAAGGATTAATTTTATTTTGTTTAAATGGTTAATTTTTTTCATGGAAGTTTTTTTTTCAAAAATATAATTTCAAAGAAAAAGATTTGCAAAATGTTTTTCAGAATGAAAAGGAAATTTCCTCAAGAATGATTTTAAAAGACCTTTTTTTTAGTATTTTCATTCATCAATGACAACAAACCTTTATTTTTACACCACTTGAGATTTTTTGTATTGACACCATTCTTATTCTTCCTTTGGATAGATTATGATTTATTTGAATAAGTATAATATTTAAACTAACTACCTTGATTCCTTTTAGTCCCATTAAAATATTCAATTTCTTATAATCATTGTATATTGAATTTAACATAATTTTCCATATCATTTATGAAGGATATATTTTTTTCCTAAACCATATATCTTTTTTACATATCGTGTTTACTTTTTCAGTTGTTTTATTATCTTGTAAATATTGGGAAATTTGTATCTATTATTCAATACAGATATTTTAGAAGTCACATTGTTTATTAATTAGATTGATTATTTCACTATATTAGGAAAGATTTGTACTTGAACTATATGGGTTGGGGTCTGGTTAATAAAATCCCTATAGGTTGGGGACTACTTATATCAAGCCCTTATTTACATCGATAATATCATGAGACAATATTAGTTAGAAATAAACCATTAGATATTGCTTCTAAGCAGAATATATGGGTTTCTACACACATACTTAAACTATATTGTGAAAGGTCATGATAGAAGTGGTTCATGTGCTAGATACATGACGTCTAATAATTAATAATTTCTTTCATTATTATCCTTGTGATTTTAACTATGAATAAAATCTATGGATGCATTTCATTAGAACTTTATTGATTAAATGGCATGCTTTTTAGTTTCTTACCTTTACATATTGATTATTCCTAATCCAGTTATTTTAAATGGAATTTTTTTCAGTAATTTACCTTGAAATATTTTTTATCCACTTCCTACTCAATTTATTGATTACGTGGCATGATTCTTCAGTTATTAACTTTCCATATATACTATTATCATTTATTCTTTATTCCTTCCATTATAGTTTACCATTACTGAGCTTTTAATCTCACCCTTATAATGTTTATTTTCCCTATGATTCCCTGATGTTTACTAAGAAATATATACAAGGATACTCTAGATGGAATAAAGTTATTTTCTAAGAATGAACATAAAAATTATGTGGTTATTAATTTATTAATTTTTAAAGTAATAATCATGTTTGTATCTGGTTTACCAAGCCTAACAAATTTTTCATCCCTTTGGGATGTGATTTACTTGTATCTTATGCTAATATAATGGTAGTAGGAAACTAGCTCCAGGATTTTTGGGATCGGGTCACTATAGTTGTTATCAGATTAAGATTTTTAAAAACCTTCAGAACTAGATTTAGGAACACATTGATTATAGAACATATTCAAAAGGTATACATTGAGAATAATTATAGAAGAACGTCCATGAATTTTGGTGTGGTAGAGATTATGTGGGTGTTCTTAATAATAAATCCCTATCCAGATACTACAAGTTGTTGTGGGTCTGGCATAGATTTACCTAGAGGTAATAACTCTGACAAGGTTTTTCGAGTCTGACTCGAGTATAACATGGTGCATGAAAACAGATCTTTTTGTGTACCTCATTTGACACTCCTAGGGGATATGCTTAGGATAATTTATATTTTCTTTTGAAACCATTATGACATTTTTAAATATGTGATGAAAATGAATGAACTAGTTTAAACTTGAGGTGTCTTAGATTGAAAACAGTGTGTCATGATTTAGACATCCTAAAAATGATTATATGGTTTTTCTAATATGATAATTGATGCTCACACTCTGGATTTTGGTTTTATAAAGTGCCCTATTCTAAAAGATAAACCTTATAACAAGGAAGGACCTATGTGGAAATAAATTGATGAAGTCTTTATGTATTGAGGTTTTATTGAAAACCTTAGTTAAAAGGTTATTTAATGACTAAATTTCTAATATTTCCATAATAATTATTTTGGATATTATATTAATATGGTTCTTGAAAAGGAAAACCTATATTCCAAGTTAAAACCCATAAAACAAGGCCACATGACTTGAACCCATGACCTAATGAAAATTAGAATTTAACCCCAACCACTAACCTACACAATTTCCTTGTTAATATGTAATTTTTTCAGTTAAAAAATTGACAAATAAATATTTATGACAAACTAGTAGTGTTACTTTTTGGATTTATAGATTAATGTCTTAACCATATTGTATTTGAAGAATAGTTATTGATAAAGAGTTAGACCTCTCACTCTTTTATGGGACTTAAACTCTATTAAAAGTGTATTTTAGTTATTTAGGCCTCAATGTTAATTTTTGGATATCCATTTATTGATGTAATAAATGAATTATAAAGTTACCAAAGAATAAAAAAATGAATGAAAATTGTGAAATATGATAAGTATGTATATTTTGTAGGAATGAAATACTATATTTAGATACTCAATTAAAAGAGGGAGGGGTGAATTGTAAACTTAAAAACATTCATTTTTTACCTTAAGGAAAACTATGTTTAACAAAGTTAAATAAGGTAAATTCACAAACACTCTTTGGTTCTTAACTATACAAAAACTTTCTTAGGGTCCCGAAAGATGGATCTAGGAAAGAAACTTAAGAACAATTTACTTAGAGAAATATTCTACCTTAAATCATATAAAATCTTATTTATCAGGGTAGGTAAAAATACAAGAAAGTATTAGAAAGCTATACTTTCTTTCTTTATCAAAATACAATGAAAATAAAACATTAAAAAATAACAAGTAACAAGTATAAAATCCTTAAACCCAAAAAGTATGGTATCCAATAAACTTTGATGAAGGTCCCTTAATTTATACTTTCAATAATGTATGTCTTACCCACACTAGGGTAAGCCCTTGATAAGAATATCAAAGTTTGTCTTAATATCCCCCAAACCCTCAAACATTAAGGTAGTCGACAAATCTTTCTTCCTATCCTCGGAAGCCCTTGATTGTACTCAGCAACAATCAGAGTCACACTATGAAATCAGAACAAGATGTTCATGGTTGAACAAGGTGTTCCTAAAATGCACAAGGTATGAGATTCTTTCTCTATCTATAAATCACTTCCCATCATGAAATCTCTACGATCAACATTCAATATATTTATGGTCAATTATATCGTTCAAATGAGATCTTATTTATAGAAAATTCTTCAATGGTTGGCTCCCTCCTCCAAAAGCCATATTTTTCCACGAATATTAGAGGGAAATGTAAATGTGTCAGTCAACCAATGGTTAGTTAGAAACATATTATATGAAATAGTTTCATAATAAAAACATGTGCATGGAAAATGAAGTGGCTTTGCCAAATTTGAAAAATCTGGAATCTAGGAAAAAATAGAATTCAGAGTCTAAACAAATAGATATTCAGATTTTGTTTTACAAAAAATTAAGAATCTGAATTCTATAGTTTTTGAAGTTTGTATACTGAGGAATTCATAGTCTGAATTTTGGAGAATTTAGAGTCTGAATTTTAGAGAATTTAGAGTCTGAATTTTAGATAATTTAGATTTTGAATTTCAGTGAATTCAGAGTCTGAATTTCAAAGAATTCAGAGTCTGAATACAGTAAGAATTGGAAGTTTTAAGAAACTGTATGATTTTTAGATTTTTTATCAGGATCCAATTCTTTTCCATCTACTAAAAATTAGACTTTTCTTTGAGAATACATTGAATAATATAATTAAAACTAGGGTAAGGGTAAAAAATTTCTTGAAGAAAGAAAATTTTCCTTAAGAAAATAATTATTAGAGAAAGATAATTTTCCTTAAGAAAATGTGTTTGTGATTTTCAAAACATAGAGGAATGTAAAAGTCGTAAGGAAATTTTATAGACTCATTAATATCCCCCTTTTTTAAATCACAAATAACCATTAGAAAAAGAATATAAGGGATAAAAAATTTGATTTTTGAACTGTAAAAGAAAAAACTATCTCCCTTTACTTATGAACCATGATGAATATAGCAAAATCCCACTTAGGTTTTGAAATACCTAAGGATCTTATTATTGTATTTCTTTGAGAAGTTACATTTTATTCCATAAGAAAGTGTTCTTTATGTAGACTTCCCATTACTTAAATTCCCCTTATTTTGGGAATTATCTTCTTTTTTTACTTAATATCCTTTTGATCATTCTTTCCCCCCTTTTGATTTTTAAAAAGGAATACAAAGAATGAAAAAATATGTTACCTAAAAGATTATAACTATGGAAAACAAAACAAATGAAGGATGAAGAAATTTTTATTATGATAGGAAAAATTGATACAGGGTACAAAATTCAACAAAAGATCTGAATTTCATGAAAATCACTAATCCTTATTTTCCTTTAGCATGATCTTACTCAAGGTAGAATTTTACTTCATGATCCCTTTATAATCATCTTCAAACTCCTTGAATATTTGTTACTGATCTAAATTCTTATTTTCTAGAGCCTTGATTTTTTCATTTTGATACTTTGTGATTTTTGCCTAATATTTCAATAATTCTTCTTACTGATTGAATTTTTCTTCTAACTCTTCCTTGATTTACCCTTTCTCTTCAAATTTAGATAAATTGAATTTAACTTCCCATTATGATCTATATCTTCTTGCTTCTAGGTTACTTTCTCAAGATTCAAATTCTCTAAAAAACTTATTGTATGTATTTTTATTCAATCATTTGACTTATCAGAAGCATCTTTTACAGAATCTTGGAAGTCATAAAAAATAATCATTTCTTAAATCATTATTTTTGACCATTTCTTTTCATTAAATGATATTATATGATCATCATAACCAATATAATTTTTTTTGAAATCTACCACAAGATTGATAAACTTCTCCATCACCATACATAACAAATCTGGATTCTGATTTAATGAATGTTTAAGAAACTGGCATCTCAAATCAATATTATGAATTAATGGTATTGTGTTCACCAACATTTTCAAAGACCAAAAAAAATCCTGACCCATCAAAGATGAGGTTTCTGAATCTGATTCCCCTGTAGGAGAGGATTGTTTGTCTCTCTCTTCATATTTCCTCTTAGATTAACCATCGATATTCTTGTTATCTTTAAAAAACAGAAACTTATTATGTTTAAAAAAACCACCTTTTTTCCTTTATGGACTTTTGAGATAACCTTATCAGCCCTTGGAGATTCATGCTCACTATTAGAAAGTTGAACTATCTTATCTTCACCAAAATCTTCTTCCTAAGTATCTTCCGTATCATCATTAGGCTGGATGAAATCATGGTTGTTACTCTCATCATCATAGGTTTTTCAACATCTTCCTATCCATCATCTTCTTTCCCTTGAGAAACGGTTTTTTTTTACTCAAAATGGGATGTTTGGATTGAAATATTGTTAGAAGGATTTTCATTCTCATGATATTCCTCTACTTTATTTATCAAATCATTGCTCTCATATTCTTCTTCATCTTATTATTATTCTAATACTTCTTCTTGAACTATTTCTTATTCCATAATAGGTTCTAGAATTGACATTTTCTATTTGGGAGTTTTTACTGGTACCTGCTCTTAGGGAAAGGATTCAAAAACCTGAATCTATTTAGAGTATTTCTCTGTATCCTTGAGAAGTGCTTGAATGATCTCGTCTATAGACATCTTCTTTTTCAACTTATTATGTTTTTCTTACCTTTCAAGCTCTTGATAAGCATGAATTTTCAAGGCTTTTTCCTCACTAGGATCTAAGCCAAAGCTTGGATCTCCTTATTTCTTGTTCTTCTTCTATTCCCTTCACATCAATATGACTCTATCAGGGAATGTTTTTTCCTTTTTCTGATTTGGAGCAGATGACTGGTTTTTTGGACCTGTATATTTTTCTTTGGTTTTTGGTTCCTTCTCTTTTCTATTCTTCTGATATTTCTTGGAAGTTTCTTCTACTTACCCTTTCTTAAGCAAAGCTTCAATCTCACTTTCAGGTACGTCATAGAATTCTGATGATTTGGTGTTCAAACTGAATTACATCATCCTCATTGTATTATCACTCAACAATATGATATTAAATGTTATTGGTTTAGAAGTATAGAGAATTTTGAAGGATTTTAAATAAAGAACTATGATCTTTGACAAGATCACTTGGTACATGATAATTTGAGATTTAGACTTCCATTCTTAATGTTGGTGATTGTCAGGACGATTTACTTCACAAGATTTACCTTTCTAAGGTTAACCAAAAAATCCAATATAAAGATATCACTTTTCTTAAAAGAATACTTGCCACCCTTTCTCAGAATGAGAAAACCCAGTTCCCACAGGGGTAAAATTATCAAATTTGTTGAAATGTGGTTGATCTTAGGTTAATTTACTCTTTTTAGTCCATGGTACTCAATGGCCTTCTCCTTCTCAATGCTTCCGGACTGATCCGTAAAATTTTGAGAGAAAAAAATTGCCTCACCTTTATATGGAATTCCAAGAATATTTTCTGCCATATTTAAATATAGAGGGTATTTTTTCCCATAGATTTAAAACAAAAACTTTTCCCTTCCCCCTTCCTCATAAAAACATATTGAATCATATAATTCTATAAGAAAGTCAGGATAAATTGGATCCTAAGTCTTTTGGCATGAAAATAAAAAAATCTCTCATCCATTCATCTTGATATTCTTCATAATCAACAAATTATACATAGAAAATAATTTTGTGTCAACCAAACTTTCCCTATAGATTTTACAATCATTGATTTCCTTGGATGAAGACATTTGTTTATGCGGGAAAGATTTCAACAACATTCAGAGTGTGAAAAAAATTTGAAAATGGAACGACCAATTTGAAGAGGAGAAGATCTTCAGCACACAAAGTCTTGAAAACCAATGTGGGATAAAGAATAGGGTGTTCTTTATGTAGGCTTCGAGGTGATGGTTAAAATTCTTTATTTGATCCAATTGTTAAAATAAGTACGATCTGATCTGACAGTTGAGATGAATTCCAGAGAAGGATTTTGTAGGTTCCAATCTTTTGAGGTTTTAATGAAAAATCAAGTTTATGGAAAGTGAATCTGATAGAGTTTTCTTAAAATAGAATAAAAATACCAACATATAAAAATTCAATTATGAAAATTGAAGTAAGGAAACATACCTTTTCTTTTCTTAGAAAGGATTGTTAGTATAGATAATGTTTTTTAACAACTTAGATTCTAGAAAAGTTTACTAAGAGAAGGAAAATTTTTATTCTGGAATTTTGGATTCCAAAAAATTTTGTTTCTGAAAAAATTATTAAGAAAGAAAATTTTGGGTTATGAAAATTTTGATTAAAAGAAAAAAAGTAGGTTTCGAAAAATTTTATTATGAAATAAAAACAATTTACATTTCAAAAATATTTGAGAAATAAAAATTTGGTAAACAATAAAGAAATGTACTCCACCTATGAGAATGAGTTTCTTAATGTAAGGAGATATGTTTCAACAAAAAGTTAACATGAAAGATTAACTTATGGTTATCATTCCTAAATTTTGTTTAATGCATTCAAATATACTAGAGGGTAAAGATATTGTAAAAATATCAGCAAGTTGATATTGCATTTTGATTAATTCTAAAATAATATCTCTTTTAATTGTGTGATACCCAAGAAAGTGATGTGTAAAATCTATGTGTTTTTCATGAGAGTGATGTGTAGGGTTTTTTCTTAGGGAAATTGAACTTTTATTATCACACAATATCTGTGTTTTGGGAAAACTCGTTCCATTGTTTGGGAGTGTGTGTTGCATCCATAACACTTGAGCCCAATAACTTTCAGCTGCTACATATTCATCTTCAGCAATGGAATGTGCTACCATGTGTTGCTTCTTGTATAACCTGGATACTAATGAATCTCCTTAGAAATGAAATGTTCCTGATGAAATTTTCCTATCCATTTTACATCCACCAAATCCAATATCCAAAAAAAATTAAAGGAAAGTTATTTCCATAATTATAGAAAAGTCCTAAATTTATTGTTCCCTTTAAATAGAGAAAAATTATTTTCACTACTTTAAAATGAGATTCCTTTGGATTAGATTGATATATTGAACATATTAATACTGAAAGCATTAAATATGGATGAAAATCCATTATGTATAATAATCATTATATTATACCTCTAAAATATTTCTGATCTACTGGTTTCTCAGCTTTATTAAGATCAAGAGAAATTGAGGTATCGATTGGAGTGCTTATAATTTTAGTGTTGTAATATCGATACCTCTAAAAGGTCTAATTAAAACTCAATTTATAGTATAACACGTAGTAGTAACATCTTGAGCCCAAAATTGATTAGAAATAGAATATTCACTCAACATAGGTTGAGTTATTTCTTGAATAATTCAATTTATTATTTCAACAACACCATTATATTGACGAGTTCTTAGATTTGAGATGTTATGAGTAATGAATTTCTTACTACAAAATGTTTCAAAATATGAATTTTGAAATTGTCCCCCATGATCAATATGAATTTTTATCAGTGAAATGTTTTTCTCATTCTTAACTTGGGCTCTAAAAGTTTTAAAATAAGAAAAATATTAAAATTTCTTTACTAAAATATAGATGCACGTAAATATGGTGTAATCATCAACTAAAACAAATACATAATATTTTCCTCAAATACATCAAATTTGTGTTGGACCAAAAATATCCATATGCACTAACTGTAATGCATCAGAAGTTGAGACTTCACAAATTGATTTAAATCTTGACTTATGTTGCTTTCCAATTGACAAGGATCACAACCTTTTATGAATCAAATCTAAGCTCTGGATGATCTTTAACAAGTCTTTTCTTTGAGAGTTTCTATAGGTTCTTGAGGTTGTAATGTTCTAGTCTTCTTTGCCATAACAAAGACCGATATTCCATTACAATATGGAAAGGAATTTTTTGGCTTGTAAGGTCTTCTAGGTTTAGTTTATAAACATTCTCATGCTGATGGGCAGAAAGAATTAATTCTTCCTTTGAATTGTGGAAATAGAATTTATCATTTATAAAAGAAATGAGGTAACCTTCATCACATAATTGGATTGTGGTAATGAGGTTTTTCTTAAGACCTTTAACAAATAAAACATTTCAAATCAATGTATTTCCATGAAGAATAATGTTACCTATACCAACAATTTGTCCCTAATCATTACCTCTAAAAGTTACTTTTCCTCCTTTTATCTTGATAATATTTTCAGACATGTTTTCTTACCAGTCATATTCCGGGAACATCCACTATCCATGTACCTTGTATTGTTATTGTTACTTTCTTTATTTTCCTGAAAATAAAAGAGTTAGACTTTTAGAATCCAAAATTTTTTGATTTGGAAATTTCTGAAAGTAAGATCTCAAGAAGTCATATTTTCTTAGAAAAGTAAGCTTTATGAAAACCTAAATATTGGGTTTTATTTAAAGAAAAATTTCTCTCCCAATATTCACCACATTGACATTTAGTACAAAAGGGAGCACTTTGGGGTACAAAATAATTATTACTAAATACTAGTTTCAAGTGAGTATAACCAATTCTTGAACTATTCCTTATAGGAATAATTTTACAATACATTTTATCGAATTATTTCCTTCCTGAAGTAAATTTTACAAATGTTTCTTTGACGAAAAAATTTCATAATTTATTCTGAAGGCAAAATTCTTATCCCCAATTCCCTTAGTTTTAGAACTTGGGTTATTTTCTAAAATATTTTCCTTGGAAATAATATTTTCAATATCCTTAGAAAGTTTATCCTTTTTAGAATTAACTTCCATAAGGTTTATAGAAGCACTTTAAGAATCAAAATTTTTCAGATCATGATCATTATAAAGATCTAATACTTATTTTGTTAAAAAATATATACTAGAATTTTCTTTCTCTAACTTCTTTTTTATCTTACAATTTTCATTCTCAAGAAGTTTTTGAAAATCATGAAACTTATTCAAATAAAGGTAAGGTATTATCTTCTGATGAGGAAGATTCATCATCCCAAGATTCATAATATTCTTCATTTGGAAAATAATCATTTAAAGAAACATTGTTTAATGATTTAGCATTGTGTACCTAACCCATAAGAAAAATGATTTTTAATATGTAACATTTCTACAAGACCAATATTATTCTGACCAAAAGACTCATATTCTAATGATTAATCTGAATAACCACCACCACTGGCACTCTAGGTGTCATTTTCTTTCCGGAAATTCTTAGACTTAAATCTATAATACTTCTTTCTATTTATTTCAGAATGGTTTTCCTTCCTGTCCTTTATCTTAAGCATAGGAAAATTAGTTTGGATATGCCCAGCCCTTTTACATTTATAACTGGTTACTTCAGAATATTTCTTGTCCTCTATATCTTTCTTCTTATATCTATACTAAAAATATTTCTTTCCCATAGTCTTTCTAATCCTTCAAGAAATATTATCTAATTAATTCTCTAAATGTTCACTGTCACTTAATTCAGATATAACAATAGCTTTATTAGCTTTATATATAGTTACCCTTTCTGGAGTCTTGGATTTAGATGAAGTAGTGAAAGATAAACATCCATTACCATTATTATTTTTGTTGAAATCAGCATCTCTCTTTATTTGGTTTCATGTTGAATAAGAGCTCCAAATAACTCATCAAGAGTAATGTTAGATACTTTTCTATTCTCATCAAATAAATGTGCTTTTTGATTCCCACTCATTGGGAATGATTCTAATTATCTTATCTATAAGCACTTCATCCTCAAGAAATTTCTCTCCAATAGGTTGAAGACTGTTAATAATGGTCATAAATCTTAATATTACTTTGAAAACAGGTTATCCATAAGGAAATAATGATCCATGATATTTAGCTCTTAATATATCTCTTTTAGTTTCTATCACTTTAGAAGTCCCAAAATGTGTAACTTTATGTTTCTTCTAGATGCAGTTGTAAGCATCAAAAGAAAATATATGATTATATATATTTTGGGTTATAGAACAAAGAAAAGTAAATCATACCTTGTAATTTAGTTGATATTCTTATGTATCTTGATTACTAAAGGTTCTCACTTCCTTGTTTGGAATTTTGTAATCTCTAGTGAGAAATAAAAAATTGTCTACTCTAGTGTTAATGACAAAAGTCTTCATTATATCTCTCTAGTACTCATAATCTTTTCCATAAAAGATGGGTGGTCTAGTAGGATTAAAGTTATTAATTGAACAAACAATTATACCTTCCATTTTATAAAAAATCATTTCCACAAAACCTATTAGTAGTAAAAGTGTCTATGTAAAGATAAAAATCCTTGAGAAAAACTTAGAGAAGAAAAGTTAATCAAGAAATAAAAACTTGAGAAAGAAAAACTTATATCAGAGATTAATTATTTCAGAAACCTCTTTTGATACCAATTATAGGATCGAAATATTATATGTAGATTCTAAATTACAAGAGGGGGGGTTAATTATAGACTTTAAAAACATTCATTTTTAACCTTAAGATAAAATTATGTTTAACAAAGTTAAACAAGATAAATTCAAAAACCCTCTTTGGTTCATAACTCTACAACAAACTTGATTAGGGTCCGAAAAATGGATCCAAAAAATATATTTAAGAACAATTTACTTAGAGAAAGATTCTACCTAGAAGTGTATAGAATCTTATTTATTAGATTAAGTAAAAATACAAGAAATTATAGGAAATATATACTTTCTTTCTTTATCAAAATACATCAGAAATAAAAAATTAAACAATAACAAGTAACAAGTAGGGAATCTTTTAACCCAAGAGTAGGGTATCGAACAACCTTGGATAAAGGTCCCTTGATTTATAATTTCAAGAAAGTTTATCTTACCCACACCGGAGTAATGCCTCAATTAGAATATCAGAGTCTGTCTTGTTATCCCAACAAGCCCTCAAAATCTAAGGTAGTTGTAACCTCTTTCTTCTTATCCCCAGATGCCCTCGATTTTACATAGAAAAAATTGGAGTCGCACTAAGCAATCCAAAAAAGATGTTCAGGGTTGAACAAGGTGTTCATAAAATGAAAAGGCACGACATCCTTTCTCTCTATAGAAATTGATTCACATCATGTAATCTCTAGGTTCATCAGTCGATGGATTAGTGGTTAATGAGCTCATTCTAATGAGATCCTATTTATAGGAAAATCTTCAATGGTCAGATCCCTCCTCCAATAGTAATATTTTTCTTGAATCTTAAAGGGACCTATACACATGTCACTCAACCAACAGTTTGTTCGAAACAAATTTTATGACATAGTTTCGTAAAAAAAGAAAGATCAAGAAAAATGAGGTGGCTTAGAAAAATCTGAAAAATCCAAAATCTCAGGAAAAATAGAATTAATAGTCTAGAAAAATGTATATTTTGATTCTATTTTACAAAGAATTCAGAATCTAAATTCTATAGTTTTTCAAGTATGAATTCTGAGGAATTCAGAGTCATAATTTATGAGGAATTCAGATTCTAAATTTCAGAGATTTTGGAGTGTGAATTTCAGAAAATACGGAGTCTGAATTTCAGAAAATTTAGAGTCTTAATTTTAGAGAATTCAGAATCTAAATTTCATATAATTTGGAGTTTGAATTTAATAGAAATTGAAGTCTGAATTTTAGAGAATCTGAAGTCTGAATTTCAAAGAATTCAGAGTCTGAACCCAGTAATACTTGGTAGTTTTAAGGAACTGTACAATTCCAAGATTTTTGATAAGGATCATAATTTTTTTCCTTTAATAAAAATTATACTTGGTTTTGGGAATACATTTAATAAGACAATGAAAACTAGGGTAAGGATAAAACTTTTCTTAGAGAAAGAAAATTTTCCTTAAGAAATTAATTATTAGAGAAGGATAATTTTACTTAAGAAATTGTGTTTGTGATTTTCAAGACATAGAGGAATGGAAAAGTAATAATGAAACCTTATTGGCTCAAAATATTTAATTATATTACTGGCTAATAAAATAATTACTAAACATTAGAAAAATATTCAAAACAAATTGTCTAAATACCTTGTTTTTTTCAACCAATGATTTTCTGTGTCATTAAAGATTTATGACTTTGAGACCCTAAACATTCCATGAATCATTCACTTGTTTGTGATTGATGACCACAATTACACCCAATAAATATATACTCTTTTAATCCATGTATGTATCTCCACATTAAACTACTTTTCTCTTACTTCGAAACCTAGTTATATGTTAGTCCCTGTGACCTTTTTTACTTCCCATTCTCTCTTCTAGAGGATGTTTTAAAAAACTTTATCATGATGTGGGATTACAACATATGAAATATCAAACAATTTATTACCAATTTATAGTTAAAATTTCAAGGATTCAATTTAATTGATGTGGTGATAATGTAATGCCCCAAAATTCTAAAATAATAACATTTTATTTGATAGCATGTATGAAATGCAACACCAAGAACATAAGGGAATATAATATCACAAGACTTTGGAATATAATTACTATTTTAAATAAATTTAATATATTATAAAGCTTAATATTCATGAAATTCTGAGTTATCTTGTGTCACACACAACACATATTTTCTTCGATATATTTCATTACATGGAAGAACGATTTTTACCAAACAATAATATATTATTAAAATATTATTATTTAATATATTAAGACATAAAATAACTATTAAATTAGAGGTTATGGATTATATTATCATAATTATGAGAATATATATATATTATATATCAAATAAAATATTTTTTATATCCATCCAATTTATTTTATAGGCATAATATGAGAACAAACCAAATTTTACGCATGAAAACCTATATTTTTATAAAAACACTTTTACTGAATTTTAATGGAGAACCTATTTAAATTAAAAAATTTAGAAATATTATAAATTTTATCTATAAAAATAATTTTCATTTTTTAAACAGAAACATTAAAATTAGTTTTGGGTGAAATTTTGGAATTTTTTTGATGTTTTGTGTTTTGATAAATAGTGAAAAATACTGAATATTAATTTAAAACTGTTTTTTCAAGTAATTTATTATCATAGTTAAATCATATTAGAAAATAGTTTTAAAGTCAAATTACCTAAATTATACATCAAATAACACAATTTAGGTCATTTTTATCAATTTCACTTTGAAATTGAACATAAAAACATAATAATCTTTTTAACATTGTAAATTGAAAACCCAATTTTTTGTCCCATCTACAATATTAAAAATAAATTAATTTCTACCCCTTCAGTGATTGGAATTCGAAAAATGTATTCCAAATTTAGAATCATGAAAATTTTTAATTTCTAATAATTTCAACTTAGTTTTTATAAAAAAAATATTAGTGAAAGTGATTAAAATTAATTATAGTGATTAATAGAAAAATTAGCTTAACAAAGACGTAAACATTAAACTTAAGTGCCAAAATGATTTAGAAACTTTTCCAAAATACATTTTATGGAAATATTTTGACCCTATAATCCCTTTTAGAATTTTTTTATTAGATCCACTTTTCATAGAAAAAATGTGGGTGAAATTCCATTTTAAAAAATTTTCATAAATGTCACTCCTCCTCCACTATAAAAAGGCACTCACAACTCCCACATCCTCACACCGCTGAATTCACTTTGGATTAAAAAAAATTCCTTAATAGCTCTTCAAAAACCCTCCCCTAATATTATATTCCAAACCTTGGGAATAAATCAAACTCGGTGAGTCTTTTGGTGAAACCCAAAAGGAGTTACCCGAATAAGATGCAACATCTTTCCTCTAACTCTTTTGTTTAATTTTTATTCTCCACACCATAAAATCTTCATATTACATGATTCTATAATAACAAAAGTATAATAAATATACTGAGATTTTATTAATGTTATGGTTTTTACATAAACTTACAGACACTTCTATCTAATGGGAATCAAACTTACCATTTATGTGTACAACGAACTACCAACTCGCAAAATGATGTTGTACATTTTTCCTTTAACACCCCTCATAGTTTGGAATTATGATGGAAAATATTTTTATATATTTTTATATATGATACTTATTATTCCTTTATGATTATATAATTTTTATATAACACGTAACCCTATGATTTCCATTTTATAGGAATATAATAACATCATTTGTGGAGGTGTGGACAACCACCTCCACAAGTGATGGGATTCGTTCACACTATTCATGAAATGAATAAAAGAAAGTTGTATTAAAACTATGAGACGTATAAAACATAAATATAATTTTGGAATGAAAATATAAATATAAATATATAAAATTTACTTCTCATTCATTTAAATACGACAAGGAAATGGAAGTAGCATTCATGCATACGTATGACCTATTATATCCATCAATGGGTCATTTTGTTTCTTATCTCCAAAAATTATTGTTTATTATAAATACATATATAATGAATATATAGTATAATTAAACTATTGTTTACATTCTGGATATGATGAAATAATGATATAATTAAAAGAAGCAACAAGTAACAAGTCAAAACATATACGAAAAACTAGGCAATTAACACTCAAAATAGTGAAAATAATGAAATATTATTTACAAATGCTTAATAATATATTGTAAGAAGATAATATATGATATTATGAATATATTTATGGTTCTTTTATAAGTTAATATCACTATTTAAACCACTATACATGAGTTTAATGTATGTTCACCCGAAATGGGAACACAGGGTAATGGATTTTCATTTCAGTTTTTAAATTCGTGAGATAACTGTCATATTAACCACTTAATTATTTTCTGTGGTGAATCTACGGAACATTTTGATATATTATATCATGAATTGTTTTATCATCATGTTATTTTGAGTTTCAATTTCAATTATTTCTTCTATGAGGATTTGAGTTAAAAGTATCCATGGGGTAAAGAATTCCATAACCCGATTCTTTTTCATTGGGTTATATTACATTTTCCTTGTTTCCAATATTCTATGATTATGTTTGTAATAATTTTTTATTATATATATTTATTATTTAAATTTCATTATGTGTATTTAAATATGAAAAACATAATCTATTCACTGATTAATTCTTTCCTCATCATTATGTTCTTTTCAAGAGTTTTCTTCACAATCTCATTTTGTTTGGGGTTTTTTACAATTGAATTTACATTAGAGGAAATTCTTGACTAATTGTTTCATAAACAATTTAATTTTCTTATGATATGATTATTAATTACCTTTTTTATTTCATAATACCATTATTATAGTCTTTAGTATTCAAAATTTTTTAGAAAATGTTTTATGAAAGCCCACCTTCATTTATGTCTTTAGTCATAGAATAGGTTTCCTTCTAAAAACCATGTTTTCTAAAAAGGATTTCATTTTTTTAACATTTAGAAAATGATTAATTAAATAATTTTCCCTTTTTTTCTTTTAATTTTTTAAAGTAATATTATTTTCACTTTCATAACAAGGAACTTTTCTAACCTTTTACCTTACAAAAGGAATATTCTTCTTTACTTTGTAAACGTGTATGCAATTACCTACCACTATTTATTTGAATCTTCCTTTGTGAGTTTAAATGGTTAATTTTTTAAATAAAATTTTTTAAATAAGTTACATTCAAATAAATGTAATTTCAAAATGTTTTTTAAAATGAAAAGGATATTTTCCAAAATATTGTTTTCAAAAGATCTTTTTATAGTATTTTCATCCATCAATGAAAGTAAAACTTTATTTTTAAAGAACCTGGGATATTTTGTTTAGATACCATACTTATTCTTCTTTTAAATGGTTTATGATTTATTAGATCAAGTATAGTATTGACATTCACAACCTTAATTCCTTTTATTCCCCTTAAAATATTCAATTTCTTATGATCAATGAACATTAAATTTACCCTAATTATCCATATCATTTATCGTGGATATTTTTATTAACTCAACTACATGTCATTTTTACATATGATGTTTACTTTGACAATCATTTGACTATCTGGAAAACTATTGATAAATCTGTATCCATTAATCAATATGGATTTTTGATAAGGCACATTGATCATTAAATATATTGATTATTTCATTATATGAGGAATGATTTGGACATAAACTATATGGGTTGGGGATCTATTCATGCAATCCCTTTGGGTCGGGGACCGGTTAATGCAAGCCTTATGGGTTGGGGACCATTTAAAGTAATCCCCTGGATGCATTTGTATTCTTATGAGATGAAATTATTTGACAAAAACCCCTTTAATTATGTTTCCAAAAATAATAGATGGGTTTTTAACCATATAATTAAACCATCTCATGAAAGGTATTGATGGTAGTGGTTCATGTGCCAAATACAAAACATCTAATAATTAATCATTTCCTTCATTATTATCCATGATATTTTCACTATGGAAAAAATATATGGATGAATTTAATTCTCATTTTATTTATTAAATGTAATATGTTTAGTTTCTTACCTTTCCATATTGATTATTCCCTATCCAATTGTTTCAAATGACATGTGTTTTCAGTTATTTACATTTCCATATTATATATACACTTTCTACATAGTTTATTGGTTACATGGAATGTCTCTTCAGTTATTACCTTTCCATATTGGATATTATCATTGATTCATTATTACTTCCATTGTACTTTACCCTTAATAAGCATTAGATATCGTCCTTATTATGTTTACTTTCACTAAGATTCCCTAAAGTGTAATAAGAAATATATGAAAGGATACTCTAGTTTGGATAATTTTTTTATCCCAGAATGAAAACAAATTATGTTGTAATTTGTGTATTAATTTGTAAAGTATGAATCCTATATGTATCTAGTTTAACAAACTACTAAACTGTTCAGTAATTTGGGACGTGATTTAATTGTATCTTATGCCAATGTAGTGGTAGATGACACCAGCTCTTGGATTTCTAGGGTCGGGTAACTAAAATTATAAAAAAAACTATGTTTAACTCTAGATCTTCACATTATTTCATTTATGAGAAATTTACATTTGAATTGAGAAAATCACCTCATAAAATTAATATAGAAATTTTGGTGAAAACATTAGGTAGATGTATTAATGCAACCAGGATTTATAGGAATCTTTTTTTTTTGTTATCAGTGTGATGGTATTTTCTATAAATTGTGTTGAACTAGGTGTAGTAGAGTTTGAAATCATTCTTGTTATGAATTAGCTTTTAGTTTATCATGCTACGATAGATTAAAGAGATAATAAAGTTGTGTTTAGTGATTTAATGTGTTTGATAGATTACCAAGAAGCTATGAAATAGATTAGAAATGATAGTTAATGTTACCTAGCTCATATTCTTTGAAATAAAGAAACTCTTTAAATTTGTGATGTGCTAGTAGTAAATGAATACATTTATGTATTTCCTGATGATTTTCCCAGTGTTATTTATGATTGGAAGGTTGATTTTACTACTGAATTTTTACCTGATGCTAAGGATATTTATAAACCCCCTTATCTAATGTCTCAAGTGGAACTTTTAGAATGGAAAAGTAATTGTTGGAGTTATTAGAAAAGGTTTCATCTGACCCAGTACTTCACTATGGGGTTCTTTGATTTTTTTTGTTAAAAATAAATATGGTTCCATGAGAATTGGAATTTATTATAGAGACTTGACTAACATAACGATTATAACAAGTATCCTTTTCCACATATTGATGATTTTTTTTACCAGCTTCAGAGAGTTCAATATTTTTTGAAGGTTTACCTAAGGGTTGGGTAGCGTCTGTAATAGATTGAGTTCTTAGGAACCCTTTTTCAAAGAAATTAAATTTCTTTGATATCTTGCATTTAATGATACACCAAGTTAAAATTTAATTATACTACAAAACAAGTTAATTTCGTACTACATGCAACACCAATATTATCTTGCGTTACACACAACAATGACTTTTCATTATTTTACACACAATACCAAGTTCCTTCGACAACTTGCATTACATGCAATATTGAGTTTTACTAAACTACAATATACAATTAATAATAATATTAATATATTATTAGAGTTATCATCATGAAATTGAAAGGTATATATGAATAATATTATCTAAATTATGAAACTATGCTTTATACATGTTTATAAATTGTATTCTTTGGTTATTAATTAATTAGAAATTAAAATAAAAACCTGTTGAATATAAATGATGTATTTCTATTAAAAAATTGTGTTTATAATGGAATTTTATCTTAATAAATTAAATAAATATATATTAGTGATAAAAATTAGTGAAATTTATATATTATAAATGTATTTAAATTTATCCAATAATTTATATAGACATAAAATAATAACAAATCCAACTTTACGCATAAATATTTGTATTATTCTAAAAGGCAGTTTTGACACCGTTTAATAGATAACATAATTTAATTATAATTTCGGAAACTTTTTAAATTTTTATACAAAAAAATTAACTTTATTTTTGAAAAAGTAATATAATAATTTACTTTTGGTGAATTTTGAGTAATTTTATGAGAAGTTTCATTTTTTGATGGATAGTGAAAAACACTGAATTTTAATTGAAAACTGCATTTTTCTAATTTGTTTATATAGTTAAATTGTATCTTAAATTGGTTTTAAAGTATATTTAGAAAAATTATAGATATATTAATATAGTTTGGGTCATTGTAATCAATTTCACATTGAAATTTGATATATAAGTATTTAAATCTTTTGATCTTTTTTCTTTAAAAATCCATTAATTCATCCTGTTTATGAGATTAAATTTAAATTAAATTCCCCCAATTATGTGATTGGAATTTATAAAAATGGATTCCATATTTGGAATAAAAATAATGTATAATGTTTATTAATGAAAACATTGTTTTTGACAAAAAAAATAGTGAAATCAATTAAAATTAATGACAACGATTAAGACAAAAAACAAGATTACTTAGTGGTTAAACATTAATATAAAGGGGAAAATGAACTAAATTTTTTTAAAAATACATTTTATGCCCATATTTATGCCATGTGACCTCCTGGATCATAAATTTTCAATTATTTGAGGCGCATTTGGTAAGTGATACCTCTCAGTAGTGTTTAGTTTTTTATATTTACAAGAATTCCTCTCCACTATAAAAGGGTACCCCATCACTTATTCAAACCTATAAATCCTTCAGGATTAGAAAATAACTATAAAAATATCCTCCTAAAATATCAATTATCATCATATAATCCTAAATTTTGGAATAAATAAAACCAAGGTGGTTATTTCGTGTAAACCAAGAGAAGTTACCCGAAGAAGAGGTAACGTTGTTCAACGAGCACTTTTATTTTATTTATTTCTTTACGCACTTAAATTATTATTATATAAAGATTATATAATAACCTCATTATCCTAAATATAATTATTTTTGTGTTTTAAGAGTTTGTTTTACACCTTTACAAACTTCCATCAAATAGGATACACAATCATCATTCATGTCTACGGTGGACTACCGCCTCGTGAACCGATGTCATTCATTCTTACATTACCACCTCAAAAGGTTGGTAATAATGATGAAATTACTATTTATATATTATATAAATGATATTTATTATTTTTTATGATTTTAGAATTATTATATAACATATACCATTATTAATTACATTTTTTTGGGATTACGATAACATCGTTTGTGGATGTGTGGACTATCACCTCCTCAAAGTGATGTGATTCATTAATGCTTTACATAGAATGTATTAAGGACCAGTTTACTAAAAATAAATGATATTTATTTCATAATAATTCTACTATAATGATATATATACACATCATTTAATTTTCTTTCTTTCAATATGATAATAAAATGGAAACAACATTCATGCGTATGTACAATCTACCATCTCCATGAATGATGTATTTCATTTCCTATTTATATATTTTATAGATTCTTATAAATACATATCTAATGAATATATATTATATTAATATCGCATATTATAATATTTAGATAAGGATATCATGATCTATGTAATAGGACTAATAATTAAATGTCAAAACATGTATGAAAAAAACAGTTATTACCCGAAACATAACATTGATGTGGAATTATTAATAAACGAGCAATATAAATTCATAATAAAATCCAATATGATACTATATATATGAATATTTGTTTTAATATATGTATAGTAGACTTATATTTATTATACAGGAGGTTTGAACAAGTATGGTGAGAGTCATGACTTAAGGTAATGGAATTTCATCTCACTTTTTATATCTACAAGATACATAATAAATTTAACACTCATTTATAATATGTGGTGTATAAAATTCCCCATGAAATTTTATATCACTAATTTCCTTAATTTATTGAAATTAAAATTTTCAATTTAGGTTATTATTTTAGAGGGATCATGATTCAAAAGTTATTCAATTTCTAAGGGGATTTCTAGTCTCACTTTTATTTCCATGAGACTTATACCTTATTAATCCCTCATTTATTTTATTTAGTGTATATAGTATCCATGAATTTATTCGATGATTATTATAATTAAAGTTATTGTTATTTACATATCCATATGATTATATCTCATTCATGGGGTTTACGGTTCAAAAGTTACCAAATTGGTAAAGTAATTTTGTTACAATTTTTCGCCCTTGAGGAACATGTTATGTTATGAACCTATATTATTTTATTAGGATTATATAATACCATTTAAAATTTTGTATCAAGAATATCCATATTTTCATGATATTTTAGTATTCATATAATTTTGTTCTATAATGGGGATTTTGATTCAATGTTACTTAAGTGGTAAGAGTTTATTTCTACAATCTCATCATTTATCAAGATTATTTATAATTATTCTTAAATTGATGAAATATTATAATCCTTATCTCAATAATTATCATGAAATTTATTATCCTCTGGTTATTGAAGATATAATCAAGTAAAAAACAATTTTTTCACTCATTGGTAGTTAAAATGTTTTAGAAAATGTTTTTAAGAAAATATAACTTTATTTCTCTCTTCTCGTAGAAATCTATTTCTCCTAAAACAATTTTTTCTAGAAATGTTTTGAAAAATGTTCAACTTTGATTTTTTATAAGAAAAGTTTACATATGTTTTACATTTTTATAAAATGGTTTAAAAATTAATATTGTTTTCATCTTTTGATCATGGCTCTTTTGACTTCTACTAACAATATGAAAGGAATATTTGTTTTACTTATACTTCATGTACATAATTATCCATCTTCATGAACACTTAATTCGTAGAAGCTTACCATATAATTTTTCTAGGATATTTTAAAAGAAAAAAGTTTTCAAAAACAATTTCAAATATCCTGTTATATGTTTTCAATGTTATTATCAATAAATATTATTTTCAAAATGTTTTATGTTTTAATAATAATTATTCATACAAGAAAGGATATTTTCCTCAAAAAATGTTTTTTAGAGATTTTTAAAAAATTATTTTCCATCTATGATGACATCTATTGATGTTATATATGTATTACTGGGGTTATTAACCAAGGATTTCATTCTTATTCTTTATCTGAATGGTTATTCTTTGGATGACGTGTTGTTAATGAAACATGTTTCTATACCACAAGTTGTACCCAGATAAATGATCATGAAACCCATTTATGTTCATGTTTATTCTATAATGAAATTATTAGAAAACCTATCTCTTTTCTATATACTAGGATATGATGATATGTTTATAATTCCCATTTCATTTATTGGGTTGTAATACGATGATTGTTTATAATCTTGTGGAACATGTATGTATTATTTAATTATGAAATGGGTGAGACCTATATCTCCATCCAATATATTGGGAGCATATTTATATCTCATGAGATAAATATGGGAAACAATTCGATGAGCATGATCCAAAATGGGAAATAAGGGCACCCTGATCAATAATGGGAAATGGTTGCATCCTGATCTACATTGGGAAATAAGTGCATCCGGATATACAAGGGGAAATAGGTTCATCATAATCCACTATGGGAAGAAGGTCTAGAATGATCCACTATAAGGAAATGGTTGTGACTGGGGGTGGTATTGTGTCCTTACTAGTAGGTGTAGCCCCTATGAAGTTCCCAGATAACTTTTGGAAATGAGTCTTGACTTGTAGGGAATGTTTTTATATATTTATGCATCTTTCATAACTCCATGTATTATTCTAATGTTATACTCTCTTTAATTATTTTCTATGATTTATTTATTATTCATGTCCTATGAACTTCAAAAATTATTCCATGATTAATATTTATGATATTTGATATGAAGGGTATGATTTTCCACTATTATGTTCATATTCTCATATACTTATGATTATCTCATTCTTACATATCTTCCTTGTTTGCTTTTACAGAGAATATGATCTCACCCTTTCTTAAGTTTCATATCCCAATGTTATAAAAAAAGGTTTAAGTAGGGTACTCTTGTGAAGAGTACAATAGGGGAAATTTTTATGGAAGAAGTTGAAGATCTGTCAGCAAGCTTAAAGATTGTTCTTTCATGTTTCCAATGAAACTAAACCATTACAGTCATTGGGTATGTACTTTTGTAATGCACTGAATATTCATCTGAAATGATCTAACAACCATGTATGTTAATATTTGGTCACTCTACCATTAGATAAAAGTGAAGTAAAAATACATTATGAAGTATTAATTTTAGAATGGATATAGGATCTATGAGTTTATATTTATGTTGTTTGGGTTAACTAATGTGCCTGTTGTATTTATGGACCTTATAAATATAATTTTTCACGGGTTCTTCGAAAAGTTTGTGGTTTAGTTTATTGATGAAATTTTGGTATATTCTAAAAGTTTATAGGAATATTAAAGGCACCTAAGTGTGGTTTTTAATGTATTCAAAGAAAATTATCTTTATGGGAAAATCAACAAGTGTAATATTCAGTTGAAAAAAATTCTTTTATTGGACATATTATTTATAAAGAGTGAATAATTGTTAACCCTGAAAAAAAAGTTGTTTATGAATGTATATGATCAAAAAATGTCATATATATTTATATTTTTCTTAGATCAATAGGTTACTACTAGCGGTTTGTTGAAAATATTTCTTGGTTATCTATCCCACTAACTAAGTAAACTAAAAAATGAGTTAAATTCATCTGAAAAAAAATGTTATTATTATTTGCAAGAACTGAAAATAAGATTGGAAAATGCCCTAGTTTTGGACATTCGTTCTAGTAATGGTTATTTGTTCTTCTAAAGTGAAGATTCATTGAAAGGGCATGATTTTGTCTTAATTTAAAATGATTAGGTAATTTTTTATTCTTCATGTCACTTGAAACCACATGAGTAAAATTACCCTATAAATGATTTGGAATTAGCTACTTTTTTTCAAATTATAGGAATAATTTTTAAGGACTAAATTGTGGAATATATTCTAATAATAGAATTTTTAATTATATATTCACTCAAAAAGAAATGAAAATGAGATAGAGAAGACATCAGAGATTGATCAAGGATTATAAATTTATGATTAATTACTATCCTTAAAAACAAATTGGCTAATTATTTTAGTCCAAACAAATCTACATTAACCATGTTATGTTTGGAATGTGACAATTTAGTTAATGATTTGACAAATTTTGGCCTAGAAGTTATGGATATAGGGACATACACTTTTTTATTTTAGGTTCTAGTGAAGTCCAATTTGTCAGAAATAATTAAGAAATCTTAGAAGAAGGATAAATCATTGCAAGAAAAGGTAGAATCCATAAATAAGGTTAAGTTTACTAATTTTAATATTTTTGATTAATGAAATTTATGACTTATAAAAAAAATATATGCACCTTGTGATTCCCAGTTGAGGAAAGAGTTGTTGAGTGAAGCTCACTATTCTCCATTTTTCATTAATCTAAGAAGCACCAAGATGTAAAAAGTTCTTTAGAAGTATCACCGGTGGGATTGAATGAAAAGAGAAATTTCTGGCTTCACCATGAAGTGTTTTACTTGTTATTAGGTAAAATAAGAATGACAACTACAAAAGGGAATGCTTCAACCTTTTATAGTTCAAGAGTGGAAATGGGAAAATATATAAATGTATTTCATGGTGGGATTACTAAGGACAACATGTGGTAGAAATGTGATTTGGGTTATTGTTGATCGATTTACTAAATATTTTCATTTCCTTCCCAATCAATATACAATGTCTTTTTATTATCATTCCTGACTATGTCTAAAGATGATTCTTAGGTTACATGGAGTGTCTCTATCCATTTTATCAGATCGTGATCCCAGGTTCACGTCTACTTTTTTCTGAAAGGACTTAAGAAGTCATTGGGTTTTAAAATAAATTCCATTACAACCTTTCATCCTCAATATGATGGATATTCTTTGAATATGATTCAGAACATGGAATTCCTGCTTCATTCTTCTTCAAAGTATTACTAAGCATGTTGGGATCAACATAATTATTTAGTTGAGTTTTCTTATAATAAAAATTTTCATTCCATTATAAAGATTGAACCATTTGAAGAATTATATGGGAAGCAGTTCTAGACACCAGCATTTTGGGATGATGTAGGAGAAAAGAAGTTTATAGTACTAGACTTGATATAGGAAATGGAAAATAAAGTTAACAGATTGAAAGATCTTTATTTCATGGATAGTGATCATATATTTATAAATGTTTATCTATGGAAAATGTGTGAAGCATTTTGGTAAGAATGGGAAGTTGAGTCCATAATTCATTAGAACATATGAAGTCTTAGAGAATATTGGATCAGTTTCATAACGATTGTACTTACCATTGTGTTTATCTCATGCAGACAATGTATTTCATATTTTAATGTTAAAGAAATATGTGGAAGATTCATATCATGTTTTTAAACCTGAAGTAGTTAATTTAGAAGAGAGTATTTATTATAAGGAACAAATAGATCAGATTCTCGGCCATAGAGAGAAAGTGATATGGAATAATGTGATTCTCCAAGATAAGGTTTTATTGAAAAACCATATGGTTGAAGAGGCAACATGAGAATATATAAATGATATGAGGGAAAGATATCCCCACTTATTTAATATGTGAATAAAATTACAATGATGCAATTTAGAAAAGGGGGAAGGATGAAAGAACTCAGTTAATGATAGAATAAATTATTTTCATATTTTTTTTAATACAAATTATATAGTTATATTAGTTATAAAAATATTAAGTAATTTCCAAAATAAAAAAGGATATAGTTTAACTAAAATATTTTCTTGTAAGGTTCTATTTGAAAAATTAATTTATAAAATTTTTGAATTTAATTTGATAAAATAAATATAATATTTTAAATCATCATATAAAAATATATTTTGAGTAAAATTTGGGAACTTTTTTTTAAATATTGATTTTTAGTGAATAGTTAAAATACCATTTTTTCATAAAAATTCATTTATTTTTAATAAATTAAATAATTTAAAAGTATCAATATTTATTAATATGTTTTAAATTAACCTAAGTATTATTTATTTATATTTAATCCACTTAATTACTTTTTAGTCAACTTTAAATTGGTTTTTAGTATATGTTTGTTTTTGGGTATAAAATGAGTTTCTTCTAAAACTATTTTAAAATAAATAATGTTTCTAATTTTACTTTAATTATAATAAAACCTAATACAGAATGTTTTAATTGAAAACTTATATATATTATATAATAGTAAATATTAATTATTTTTATACAATGGTTACTTTTATTCGTAGAGTTTGTAAAGACCCAGATTTTATATTTAATTTTTTTAATTATATGGAATTATAATGTGTCTTCAATAATTAACGGCGCCTAATTCCGAGGCCTGGTGTGCCCAGACTGAATTTTTTAACATTTTTGGATTATATTCAATAAATGTGTGAGCAACATTTTCTGAATTTTGAACTGTTGCTCGGATTAAAAATCTAAGGTCACTGTTGATTCTGCAGCGCTGGGATTCGCTTAATGGAGGCTTTACTATGACCGTAGTAGGTTTGGATAAAAAGTTATGTTTTCTAACTTTTTAGAAGAAATGAAATTAAATAACTTTATTATTTTATTTTCTTTCTTCTCCACCAATGGACAAGCAGAATGTGGGGCCAGGGATGTGTCAAGCCAATAAATGGCTTGACCTGTCAATCTTAAGTAATGACGTCATTGGGGAATTAGGAAGGTTCCTAATTAACGAGCCCCCATTAATTTCCCACATCGTTAATTACCCTCACCCACTCTTATGTATATGAAGTTTAGGTAGGGGTATCAGCACAACTTCACCAAGAAAAAAAGTGTTGAAGGAGTGCCGAGATGCCGAACCCTCAGAGGATAGAGCCAATCCCAACGGGAGGTGATGGGTGACACTGAACCATGAACTGATGGAAGATGTACGAGTGGCGTCATTGGGAACCAGTTGCGTGAATGAAGTATATGATCCACCTTTAAGCGTGTTCACTCTCCAATGGGTTTACGATATAGGGGGTTTTTTCATTTATGATTTTTAATTGATTTTCCTCTTCCCCTTTCTTGAATAATATAAAAACATGGACCAACTGACTAACGGGTTGATCGATGATTCATTCATTTTTGCGGGAGGTTTTTGAAGGGTATCTTTGTAGGGGTTTAATTCATAATCATTTCAATTGAATTATTAAACCCTTAACCCCCCTCATGTTTACGAGCTAACGCGGAGGGCGTGGGACTAAAAAACTCAGCCCGAACCCTCCTCAAATCTTCCAATCCTTGCACCTCCATGGAAGACTTCCAGCGTGGTGACACCGACCATCTACATTGGGTATAGTGCGTTGACTCATTCCGCAAGAGGAGGTCGTGGCAGAATGCCATGATGGTCATCAGAGCTTCCAGTACTGGACTACTACAGAGGAGGCATGACGCGCTGTCATGCACCGTGGGTGAGCAAAGGGGGTCGCAGCTCGTCAGCCGCAGCGACGGGAGGTAGGCAGCCGACACACCGGCCGACCGTGGGTGAAGGAGTGGCACGCCATTACGCTCTACTGGAGAAGTCTTCCAGCACACCAGATGGCCATGGCGGACTCGGCAGGACCCACTCTAGCGGGTCTCACATGCCACCTGGCGGTGCCAGGTGGTGCTGTTGCTGCAATGAAGGCCGAACAGCCTTTCGCCTTTCGGGAAAACTGGGGGTCACTTCCCCAGTGACAGCTAGGGAAACCCCCCCCCCCCAGCGGGTGGCACCTCATACGGCCGGGCCGCATGCCTAGCGAGCTTCCCCCCACCCCCCGGTAGGTTGGGACGCCTTATAAGGCTACCAAAATAGGGCATTGGGTATTTTTTCTACTACGACGCATCAAGGGATAGACTTGGGAGTGTTATGATGCAGGAGTTAGCAGTGATCACCTATGGCTCACGACAGCCGAGGCAACATGAATAGAACTATGCTACCCATGACCTGGAGTTAGCAGTAGTGGTCTTCGCCTTGAAGGTGTGACAACATTACTTGATGGAAATAAATTTTACAGTCTACTCTGATCAAAAGAGTCTCAGTTATATCTTCTCTCAGAAATATCTAAACCTGATATAGCGGTGATGACTAGAGTTCCTCCATGACTATGAATTTGAGAGATTTTATACTCCTAGAAAGGGGAAAGTGGTAGTAGATGCACTCAGTAGGATGTATGGTCTACAGTTTCTAAGTGAGGTGATAGAGCAGCTAGCCATGTTGCAGATATCATTCATGGATAGATATGGAGCATCTTACCTCCAGTCTTTGATAGTCACTCCCCCGCTCCTTCAGTGAGTCAGGGAGGCACAACTTGGGGACATTGGCTGTGAGGCTTGGCGTGCTCAGATATCCTTAGGACAGGCACCAAAAGGGTTTTCTAAAGGTGGGGATCATGTTATCCTCTTTAGAGGATCTACCATGGTACCAGTGGCGCTACAGGATGTGTTATTGAGGGAGTTCTATGCATCCCCTCTGGCAGTGCATCCTGGTGTAGCGAAGATGTACCAGGACCTCCGATATCAGCATTGGTGTCTAGGGATGATGAAGGTTGAAACGAATTTTGTTTCCCGATGCCTCACTTGTTAGAAAGTGAAGGTCGAACGTCAGGTTCCAGCAGGCTTCACACAGCCACTAGAGGTTCCAGAGTGGAAGTCGTATTGGATCTCAATGGACTTTGTGACAGGGCTTCCACGTCCGTCTAGGGGTCATGATTCCATTTGGGTGATCATTGACCAATTCACCAAGTCGGCCAACTTCTTACCCATTCAAGAGTAGGGATATGTAGAGGTATTGGGACACTTCTATGTACAGGGGATTGTACGAATTCATGGGGTTACATCGACGATCGTCTCTAACTGCGACTCACATTTTACATCCTGATTGTGGAAGGTATTAACGGTGGTGTTCGGGACTCATCTACATTTGAGCACTGCCTTTCATCCTCAGATGGATGCTCAGACAGAGCGGGCCATTTAGATGTTGGAGGACATACTTCTTTCAAGCATCCTAGATTTTTGCCTCAGTTGAGAGGATTACATTCCCTTGGTGGTGTTCGTATACAATAACCGTTATCACTACACCATCCATATGGGACCATTTTAAGCCTTATATGGTCGAATATGCAGATCACCTTTATGCTGGATAGACCCAAGGGAGTCAACACTTAGGGGTCTAGAGTTGGTACAGGCTACCACTGAAAAGGTGCACACCATCCAGAAGAGGATGAAGACTGCACAGAGCAGGCAGAAGTCTTATGATGATAGGAGATGGAGACCTTTGGAGTTCTCGGAGGGGGACCAAGTGTTCTTACGAGTCTCCCCTCGATAGGGACTATGGAGATTTGTCTGAGGTGACAAGTTATCACCAAGTCTTATTGGACCTTTTCTGATAATTCGGAGGATAGGCAAGGTGGCATACCTCTTTCCATTTCCCCCGTAGTTAGAGAGGGTGCACGACATCTTCCACGTATCTCAGCTAAGTAGATACGTGCATGACCCATCTCACATCATCAAACACGGCGAGATGGACTTTGATGACGGGGAGATATTTACGGTGGTTACAGTGGAGATTGAGGATCGATAAGAGTGGGTCCTTTTTGGGCAGTCAATACCTCTAGTGCGCATTCACTAGCAGCACGGGAACCTCTAGGAGATCACCTAGGAGCGGGAGGCTCAGATTCATGCTTAGTACCCTCATTTTTTTCCTAGTCTATATTGTGTCATTCATGGATGGAAATCCCTAAGGTGGTTAGAATTTAATGACCTGGATTTTCCATGTAATTGTTTTTAATTATATGGAATTATTACGAGTCTAAAAATTGACGGGACTAGATTTTGAGGCCTAGAGTGCCTGGATTGAATTTATGAACATTCCTTTGGGTACATTCAGTAAACGTGTATGTGGAATTTTCTAACTTTTGAACTATTGCTCAGATTAAAAAACTGAGGGCACCGTTAAATCCACAACACCGAGATTCGCTTAAGGGATACATTACTTTGACCATAGTACATCTGGAGAAAAAGTTAATCTTTGTTAAAAGAAAAGAAAATAAATATATTTTTTTGTTTTATTTCCTTTCTTCTCCACCCATGTACAAGAGGAGTGTGGGCCTAGCGATGTGTCAAGCCAATTCATGTCTTGACCTGTCAATCTTAAGTAATGAAGTCATTGGGGGAATTAAGAAGGTTCCTAATTATTGATCCCCCATTAATTCCCAACATTGTTACTTACCCACTCCCTCTTCTATATATATGGAGTTTGGGGAGGGGTATCGACACAACTTCACCAAAAATAAAGTGCTGAAGGAGTGATGAGATGATAAACCCTTAGAGGATGGACCTAATCCCAGCAGAAGGTGACGGGTGACACCAAACGACGTACCAAAGGACGATATACAAGTGGTGTCATTGGGAACCAGTTGCGGGAATAACAAACTCGGTACGAACCCTCCAAAAATCATGCTATATTTGCACCTCCATGGAAGACTATCGGCATGGCAACACCGGTAAACTACATTGGGGATAGTGTGTCGATGCAACTAGCAAGAGGAGGCCGCGACCCAAAGCCATGGTGGTCATCGGAGCGTCTGGCATCGATCGACTGTGAAGTAGGCACGATGCACTGTCGCGCGCCGCCGGTGAGAAAAGGGGGTCACAGATCGTCAGTCGTGGAAACTAGAGGAAGGAGAACGACACACTGGCCAACCACAGGTCGAGGAACAGTGCAATGTCACGCGCTGTTGGAGATGTCGGCTGGCACGCCGGCCGGCCGCGACGTAGTCGGCAAGACCCTCTCCAGTGGGTCCTGCGTGCCACCTGGCGGTGCAACATGGCGCCGCTTCTATGACGAAAACCGAATGACATTCAACCATTCGGGAAAACTGGGGGGGGCACTCCCATGGCGGTGGCTAGGGTGAACCCCCCTTGCGGGTCACGCCTCATGCGGCCGAGCCGCCTGCCCAGCAGGCCGCTGCCCGGCGGGCTGCCCTTTGTGGGCCATCCTATATGGGTCAGGCCACCCTTACGGGCCCCCCTATACAGGTCGGGTTTCCATTTTCAAGCCTCCCCCCTTGTGGGCTAGGCCACCCCTTTATGGGTTGTGCCACCCTTGTGGTCCGAGACCGTCGTGGCGCAGTCGAGACCAGGTCAGTTCGGGTCGGTCCAACCCGGTCAGATGGGGCCCAAGAACCCTTAAAGGGCCATATCAAGAGGAACAGATGTCCTTTTGATGAATCGTCTACGACATGGGATCCTTGAATCAATACGATCCTTTTTGTATACTCCACTTTAGTTTTGGAGTCAATTGGAGTATGGCCGGGTTGGATCGAAATCGAATCCAACAGGGCCGCCGGAACTAAAACTCTTATATCTCACAGACCTAATGTTTGATTGATGCATCGTCTATCGCATTGGAACCCTTTCTACATGGAGGTTATTTGGGTTACTCCTTTTTGGAGATTAGTGAAGGTTTAGGTACAACCGATATCTCGAGAGTAGATTCTATGGAACTCAAGCGCATCGGGTGCGAGGAATCTAATGGCTAGCAGTGACGCGAAGGTTGGAGACAGATCATACAGAGGTTAGCACTCAATGATCCTGTGTGTGCCAATGCATACCGATCTTATTTGGGTGAGATCTTGTGTTGGTCATCACTCAAAAATCATATGTGGGTTAGCGCATACCAATCATGTGTGGGTTAGATCTTGTGTGGGCCAACAGGGGTTAGTTATATATTGACTCTAGGAGGGTCTGATCATATGTGGATCATTGCGAGGGTTAGTACCTATCGATCTTGTGTGGGTCAGACTCTGTATGGTCAGAAGAGTGTCTCTTGATAGAATAAGTTGATCCATCTTCGTAACTAATCATTTGTACTTCTATATTTAACTGAAAAGCAGGTTTGAGATTAGACACCTTTTAAGCTATGACTATTTCTACATGCTTTGTGATTGAGATCATGCTTTGTGGATTTACTTTATGGAATTCTGAGAGACCTTCAGGGGTCTCAAGGTTCCTACTGGGTATTTTTATACTCAACCCTGCACAGGAATTGCTCGCACCTTGTTGTGACTTGTGCAAACGACGAGCAGCTGGGCTGAGGTTTGAGGGAGCCAGGAATAGACGGTACGTGGAGGAGACAGGAAGACGTGGACTACTGAGGAGGCGATCTATACCTACGCTTCAGGTAGGATACTTGGAGGACGACCCAAGAGTTGTTTCACTTTTCATTTGTACTTGATCTTTTTCAATTGGGCTTGTATTCTGGCCCCTTTTAACTTTTAGCACTCTTTTACTACAGTGGTTCACTTAGTGTTTTCTTCTTGTTGTGTTCTAGTCTGTGTATTTGTATAAGTTTAAAGGAAATGCCTTCCTATTATAGGGATATGCCATTCTAGTGCTAGTATCCATCCCATGGACATTGGAAGTTGTGCTTGGGGTAGTCACTGCACGGGCCCCAGGGGACGGGTCGTGATAGAGTTAATATTGAATCATTAGTTTCAAAACAAATACTCTTCTTAAATACTCTGATTTCTTGTCGTGTCTACGAGATTAATTTTAAATTAGAATATTCCACTTATTTGAATTTAATTTGTAAAAATGGATTCCATATTTAGATTCAAAATAATTTATAATGTATTACAAAGTCAAATTCAATTTTCACCAATGTTATTAATTAAAACAATTAAAATTAATTATAGCAATTGAGGTAAAAAACAAGGTTACTTAGTGGTTAATATTAGAATATAAGGTGACAAAATGACCCAAAACTTTTACTAAAACGAATTTTATAGCCATATTTAGACATTATAAATTATATTTTCAATAATTTTCTACTATTGAGGCCTTTTGAAATAAAACAATTGTGGGTGAAATTCACCCTTTCAAGAAAATTACTTGTGTGCTACTCACCCCACTTATAAAAGTTATCCCTCTCTCCTCCTCTCTTTATACCTTAAAAAACAATTAGTTTGGAAAATAACTCCCAAAATCAATTATAAAATTCTTTATTCTCATCATAAAATCATTAAATTGGGTATAAATCCAACAAAGGAAGTTATTTTGTGCAATCCAAAATGAGATACCTGAAGAAGAGATAACATTCACCAATAAGAATTATTATTTTATCTCTTTCTCCACCCCATTAAAATATTGTTATACAATGATGATATAATAAAAACAGAATGTTACAGATAATTAGATGAATTTATGTTATGTTTAAAACCTATAACCACACACACTTTTACTAAATGGGTTACAAAATCATCATTAATGTGTATGACAGACTACCACCTCGTTAAACAATATAATTCATCTTTCCATTAACACCTCTCATGGCTGGTAATGATGATGAATATAAAGTTTATATATGATATTTATAATATAATTATACAAATTGAGTCATTATATAATATATACACTTTTAATATCTATTCTATAAGGGATACGATAACGTCACTTGTGTGTACGACAAATTATCTCCTTGAGAAGCGATGTATTTCGTTTTTAACTAACACAATATGTGGAAAGTAAAAAGGGGAAATAAAATATATATATATATATATATATATATTATAAATTAAATATTTATGATATTAACTACATATTTATCATTTTTTAAGTATAATTTACCATTTTCTTTCTTACCTTTTCACTCACTGAAAAAAGTGATAATGTCGTTCGTAGACGTGTGGATTATCGCATCCTTAAAGAGATGTGATTCTTTTTTCATAAACACATCACAAGAATGATATATATAAGCAAATATAATTAAAAAAATATGGTATTTACAAATTAATTATGATTATTTAATGATAAAAGTTTACTAATCTTTTTCCATAATGATCATTGAAAAATGGAAATGTTACTCATGCGTACATATAGCCTACTGTCTCCAGGATCACCATGTTAGTTCATTTGTTCACAAAAACATTTCATGATTGGTTTTAAAATTAAAATTTATTTTTAAATAAGAGAATTATTTCATGATTATTATCCAGGATATGTTTATAAAATGACCCCTTTGACCATAGTCAACCTACCAAAGTTGTTTTTGACACATAAACTGAATATGGTCAAAACGTCTAACCTAAACATAATTCATTAATAAATGTATATAACATGTTAATAAGTGAAATAAAAATTATAATATACTTAAATATGGTTCTGAAGAAAGTAAATAATTAACATAAATTTATTATTCAGGATGATAATGACACCCATGATAAGTCAGACTTAAAGTAAGGGACTTTGCCTGAATTTCCATTCATTGAGGTATTTTTTGATGTTATGCACCAATATTATTTTATAAGGTGTATATACAAACCCATTAAAATTATATATAATTAATTTTTATTTTATAATTATATTTAATGTGTTATGTAATGTTGTTATTTAATGGGGTTTATGATTCAATTGTTTCCCAAGTTATAAGGGACTTTTATTTGAAAACAAATATCCTTTAATGTTTTCCTTACAACTATTAATTTTCCATGTCTATGTATTTAAAATGATTTTATGAAAAAATATATATCAATTTAAAAGATTTATAAATTAAATATTTCTAAATGGTTTTCCTAAATGAATATTTTTACATGTTTTTGAGGAAACATTTTGACAAAAGGCAAAAGGAATGTTTTATTCTTAGCGTACTCAACAATAATGACTTTTACACCACTATGACTATTATTTAATTTCTTTCTTCTTTTATAATATTTCATGTTTTATTCAAATAAATCAATTTTCACCTTTTTTGGGTTTTTTTGTATTGATTTTTTTTCAGAAGAAAATGATATTTTGGTATTTAAAATAGGTTTTAAAATAAAAGGGTATTTTGATATCCAAAAGTTATTTTGTTTGCGAATTTTAAAAGAGTTTATCAAAAGTAAAAGAATAAAAAAAATTATTCATGATACGGTACATGAGTAGTATACATGAGAAATGGGTGTTCCTAGAAAGAACGGTGTGAGACCTTTACAACTTATATGATGGGGAGACCTAAAAAGCACTGGGTTATCGCCTTACAACATATATGATGAGGTAGCCCAGAGAGCATCAGGTGTTCCCAGTACATATTATATGATGGGGAGGCCTAGATAGCATCGGGTGTTCCTTTTATATCTTAAACTACTAGTGATCCCAGATGGTGCTCCAATGCATTGGGTAATGATTATTTTGGAAGTAGGTCATATGGTAATTCCAATTAAAAGGATTTGTGATGGGTTTTATTAAAATGATTCTCTAAGACACTAAGATGGGTTTTAATTAATTATTATTGGTTTTAATGATTTTATTTTATTAGAAATCGTTTGGGTTTTTAATGGGAATCTTTTTTACTTTATATTCTCAAAGAACATTGATGATAATGATAATCATTCTATGAGTTTTCATGGTTTCACTACAATAACAGTATCCTTTATTTTTTATATTCTTTATTGTTTTTTGTTTTCTCATCCCATTTTTTTAATTTTTTTAACAGGATGAGTAAGGGAATGGAAGAGGTCAAGTTTAAAATCATGAAAAATTTTCATGAAAAGAAATCTTGTTTTTTTAATTTATATTGTTAGAAAAATGGATACTTTATAGAAGTGTCCTCTTTATATTATCTGGTATTTGTAATGTATAAGATATGACATAATTATATAAAACTCCAAACCTAAAAAGATCCTAAAAGTGAAGGAAAATAAATTATTGACAAAAAATAAATATTATGAAATGATTAAGGTATGGGCATTATAGGTGATGACATCAGAGTTTGTCGGAGTATGGGAGGATTTAAGAGGAAAAAATAATCTAGGTTTAGCTATCTATTTCTGTAAATTTTTTGAAGATCTATAAAAATATATGATATAGTATTATGATTTAAAAAAAATAACAATAAATTCTGACAAACCATTAATAATTATGGTTTATTAAAAATTATGACAACAAAAACCAATTGTCAATGTTACATAAAAAATGAACAAAAATATCCTTCCATAGTATAAAAATATAATAGTGTTTCAAGATAGTACCATAATAGTTATTTATAAATTATTCTGAAATAACGTCATGATCCATTTAAAAAATCTTTGATGATAGAGGTTGTATTAATAAATATGAAATAGATGGGGTTGTTACCTATAGAATAGATCATTTTGTAAAATATAAAACATCAAATTATTTAGGTAAATACTAATTAAAGTGTTTATTGAGTATTTGAAAGTTAATAAAATTATTTTTTATTTTTAATTATATAGTCACATACACTTATAGTTAATATTTTTTGTTATGATAATAGTCTGAATTATAAAATTTTATTGAGCTATTAATACTCAATGAGTTGTCCATTATAATAAAAAAAGTTGTAAAATTTAACCTTTATTAACTTTGAAGTGTTTACATTTTTATGATATTTATTGAGTTTAGTTATTAGATATTTCATGGAAATGATCAAAGAACATAAAAATAAAAGTTCTAAAAATTAAGATATTTTATAAAGAAGAAATTATTATATGCACAATACTTATGGTTTATCTCAAAGATGAATAAATTTTGTATTTTGATACATTTTAAATTTGATAATACATTGATATATTGATACTGAGTAAATGATTAAAATAAAATATATTATTATTATGTATGATGATTTGTTATCACTATATTCAATGAATAAAGGTGATAATCTATATATTTATTTAATTACCAAAATATTTACGGCATCATACATTATTAGTGGGAGGTGGACACAATTTATTGATAATTTTAAATGGGGGGTGCTGGTGTAATCCCACATTGAATTTTTATGGAAATTCTCAATCCCTCATCCTTATATAATGTATATTTAGGATGTTTTCTATAAAAAAACACACACACACAAGCAAAATTTTTAAATAAACTAATAAGATGATCAATCACAGTTTTCGGGGTTCATATTCTCAAAAATGAATCATTGAAAAGTTTTTAAAATATGTAAATTTTGAGTGAATTGTTGCTTCATTTGATTGATTTAGCACGTCATGGTTAGATGAGGTGATTGGTTTTCAGTACATAAATAATTTATTTTTCAGATAATTTCTTTGTAATCAAAAATATCTTTTTGTCCATCTTTAAAGGATTAAAAACAATATCCCTATTATAATTTCAAAATTATTGTTTGCATTTTTTCACTTTATATGTTATATGAAAGAAAAATACTTCTATTGAGGATCTGATAACAACACTATAGATGGATTAAATTGTTTTTTTATAGTGAATCTAACTCTAAAGAGAATTTAACTCATTTATTTCATTAAAATTGTTTCAAAGTAATACAATACAATAATATTTATTATTGAATAAAAATAAATCATAAATATAATTATATTTTTAAATTATTGAAAATTTAGATTCACATATAATAACGTATATATATATAATGGTTTAAATGTTCAATAAATGTTTTCAAATTTAAGGTAATTTCAATCAATTAAAATTATTATATTATCATTTAAGGTATTTTTTATTGTTTTAAAATTAATAAGGTAAGATAACATAATGTTGACATGCTTAATAATCAAGACATACAAACTAATTGATTTTGTGAACTAACATTCACACATTTCATAGTTATGAGGTTCATATCAAGGGTTTTATTCTTTGATAAAAATAATTTGTAAAATAATCTCAACATATAATCCTTGGAATCCATAGTCCACTCTCCTTAGATTGATAGCACTCCCTCTCTCCCGCCATATCTGTAGTTTCATATTACTCATGAATATATCTTATGATGGTAGATACTTCTAATCTCTACATATTGAATCTAAAATTATATAGGTACCATTTGGTTGTATATTATTTCATCAATAAGTATAGGTATGATGATTTATTTATCATTTTGACTCCCTATCATACATTCAGTTGTTTTTTAAAATTTTAAAAGTTTTTAAAAATATTTTAAAAAATATTTCAGTTTTTTAAAGGGGGGTACTTTTGAAATCCCACATTTGAAATAAGGGAGGAGTGGGGTCCTATTTATATGGGGGAAAACTTTTATCATTATTTAAAATGATTAACTGTGGAAGAATAATGATGTTTTTATGGTTAACCATACTCTCAACATGTATGCACGCCTGTGTGATTTCACAACATGGAATTTTGTTGGAACTATTTTTAATTATCACTCTAAATGAGTACAAGGTCTTTGAGGTGAATTTATTTTCCACAAAAGACCAGTAATTAATATTATTTCAGGAAAAATATTTTCTGAGTTTGATCTATACCATCAATAAAATCTGGAATGATCTGAAGAGCACTTATATTCACTAGAAGGTGTGGTATGGGACACTAATTAGATCAGGAATCGAGGGAACATGTTTGGATGGAAAACCAATTTGATATTTCATTAAAAAATTGGTATCTACTTAATTCCAAGTGGTGTCATTTATTATCAAAATATTCACTCCAATTCTTATAAAATTTATCCTCTATTGGATGGAAAACCAATTTGATCAATCCCTAAGCACTCAAATCCCTCTCAATGAATGAGATTTCTTTAAAGTCATATAAAAGAATCCAGGGAACATTTTTGGTGAAAAAAAAACAAATAAATTTCAATGCACTCTTTATTATAACTATTTTTTATGGGTAACTCTCTGTTAAGTACTAGTGTAGAGTATCAATCCACTATTTTATCCTAAATACGATTCTCTTGCAACTCATTATACTATTGATTTGGTGGGGGAGTATCTACTCTTAAGAAGAGTGCAATCATAACATTACAATAGAAATGCATTCGTAATGTAAAAATACATTTCATCATTTTTTAGAATACAATCACACATACCTAACTACCATAATCATTTAGTTCTTTTAGAAACTTGGAACACAAACTTTTAGTCTGGTGAAAGAACTTCAATGTTTCCCATAAAGATCTTCCCTTAAGTAAACATACCTAAAATCATTCTTTATAACCTGGGGAAAAGAAAACATAAGAAAAATTATATCTCAGATGATCATTAAGAGTAAACAAGGGAGATACATAAGCATAATCATGAACCTGAGGGTACGAGGACATGATCACAACATTTGATGATCATACCCTGCATATTAAAGATCATAAACATGAATCATAGTATAAATATTGATATTTCATAATACATGAATCATAAGGTAATAAAGGGAATAATACATGAAATCATAACATAGGTATTAGACATGGAATTATGGAATAAACATGTAATATCATTCCATATAATTCAAGGCTCGCTATAAAAAACTTATAAGTGTACTTCGTGGGGACTACACCTATTGGGTGGGACACTCCACCATCCACAATCACATTATTTCCTTATAAGGGATATAGTTTCCACATGTTACCATAGTGGATTGGTTTTCCCCATCTTCCCATAGTGGATCATGCTTCTATATCTTCCTAGAGTGGATTAGGTTTCCTCATATTCCCATTGTGGATCAGGACACACCTGTTTCCCATTGTGGATTAGGTCGTACCTATGTCCCATTGTGCATAAAGCTAGTCAACATTATTTCTATCATTATATAATGAGATATAAATCTTTACCGAATGCATTGGAGGGATATATTGGTGCCAACCATCTCATAATAAAATTATATAGGCATGTTCTACAAGATGATAAAACATTCATCATATCATGACCCATAAAATGATACGGGTTCCATAAATCTCATATCATAACCCATGAATTGATATGGGTATCATAAACATTTAATCATATCATTGCCTAAATAAATGAGATATGTATCATTAAATTTTATAAAAGCATAAACTGTGAAAAGAAATAAGTTTCAAATGCGTATAACCTGTTGAAAATAAATGGGTGTGTGAAAAATCATTCCATCAAAACGTCAACCATCCAAGAGGGAATATGAATAGAATTCTTAGATAATATCCCAAGTAAAGAATAAACTATTAAAAGGTACATCATATTAGATAGAGAAATATTTTTAAGGTTAAAAAGAATCATTTCTTAAGGAAAATAGCCTTTCATTGAAAATAATTTTCATAAAAACATTTCAAAAATCATTTTCTAATAAATAAAGCTTTATAATTTCATTTTAATAATTTCATAATGAAAATATATGTATTTTTTATTTTTTTTAAAATAAATGATTTTGAAAACCATGAAAATAGATTTGAGATATTTTAAAGGAATCTTAAAGTTATTTTAAAAAAAATTTCATGAAAATACTTTCAAACTTTGAAAGAAGGCTAGAAATAATTTTGAAAACCTTATTCGAGAAAAGTTATAAAATAAGCTTGAAAATGTTTTGAAATCATTATTCCTTGAAAAAATATTAAAAAAGATTGAAAATATTTTGAAAACCATTTTCCATGAAAACATATAAAAATATATTAAAAAAATTTAAAACAAATTTAAAACATAAAACAATTTTGAAAACCTTTTTTTAGAAAACATGGTTTTCAAAGAACACAAATTTTCAACCAAAGAGAGAGATAATATCAGATTTTCATAAAAACACTTTCATAATTTTCTCAAGTAACAAAGTGTGGAGGAAATAGTACCAATACATTAATATATCTTGAATATCCATAAGGGAATAAAATTTAGTAGTTTTATTGATATATGGATAATAATATTTCATCAATGGAAGCCTAATCATAAACAATCCCTATAAACGATTAGATTACAACAATAAACTATAACTACTTTGGTTACATTGACTCATAATCTACATGAGAGAATAATATTACATGATCGTTAAAATAAAATTATATAATAATATTCATGAAATAGAATTTAAAATGGAATTATATACACCCCATAGAAAAATATACGTTTATAACATGGCATGTATCTCAAAGAAGGAAAATTGAGACCAAAATTAATTTACCGATTTGGTAACATTTTAACCATAAAACCCATGGAATAAAGATCATAAAATTAATATATAAATACCCATAAATATAATTATAATAATAATATAATACTTTCGTGGGTGGTATATACACCACACAAAAGAAATGAGTGGTGAATAGGGTATGTATCTCTTGGATATAAAAAGTGAGATGAGAAAACAATTACCTAAAGTCTTGACTTTCTTCATACATGTTAAAACCTAATGTATAATAATCATAATTTTTCTATAAATATAACAAATAACCATGTTATTATATATCATACCATATATTTATATTACCCATATATTATTAATTCCATGTTTTGGTTATGTTTTGGGTAAGATGCACATTGTTTTTCGTACATGATTTGACTTTTTATTCTTGGTCATTTTACTTAAATCATGATTTCTTTATTTAAGTAATATAAAACATGGTATAAATAAAATATAAATTCAATATAAATGTATTTATGAGAATCTATAAAATATAGAAATAATAAATAGAATACACCATTCATGGAGGTAGTAGGTTGTACGTATGCATGAATGTCGTTTATGTTTTATTTTCGTATTTAAAGAAATAAAGTAAATGAAATATATTTATATATATATTATAATTTAAGTAGAATTATTATTTCATATATATAATATATTTTTTCTAAACTCATCCTTAATACATACCATGCAATGTGTAAAAAAATCACATTGCTTTGAGGAGGTAGTAGTCCACACGTCCACAAACAAAGTTATCGCATTTACAAAAAATATAAAGCATGAAGGTATGTTTTATGAAATAATTCCAGAAGAATAAATATTTCATAAATATAATATATATAATATAAAATTTTTATGTGCATCATAATTCTGACTATGAGATGCAGTAAATAAAAAATAAACAACATCATTTTGTGAGGTGGTAGTCCGCTGTACACATGAACTGTAAGTTCGTTACCCATTAGATGTAATTGTGTGTATGTGTACGTATATAAATTATAAGAAAAAAATATTAGTATATTTGGGAAACTCATTTTATTATATAATCATGTAATCAGATGATTTTATGGGGTGGAGAATAAAAATAAAATAGAAGATATTGTGGAAATATGTTACCTCTTATTTGAGTAACTCCTTTTGTTTTACACCAAAGGGCTTCCATAAATGGATATATGATCAATTTGAGACTTATATATTGAGATAAGGTATTTTTGGAATTTATATCAGCAGGTTTTGGATGAGAAAAATTGTCTTGATAGGTGTAAGGAAGTGGAAGATTTGAAGCCTTTTTATAGAGGAGGAGTGGAATTCTTGTAAATAAAAAAAAGATAAACACTATTCGGAGGTCTCCCTTACCTCATGTGATTCAAAAATGGATATTTAATTAATTAAAGGGTAATTATGGTCTATAAAAACAACCAAAATATTTAAATTCTTTTCTCTACTTTTATCATTTCAATTTGTATCAAGGAAACCAGTTTTCCAACCTATGTAATTTAATAATTAGGACTAAAATAAAGTGTGATTTATTATATAATATACATCCACTTAATTATAAATATTCTATCTAATTTACAAAAATTAATTCTCATATGTTTTGGAAATTAATTTTAAAATAATCGTATGTAACGTGCAAAAACACTACTTTAACTCGAACTGTGCTAACAATATTTTTTCTATTTAAAGGTCAATATGTTAATTATAAAATATAAATTGATCCATTATTGGACCATATTTTAGATTTTTTAATATTTAAAAATAAATTTTAACAATAAATTTTTTTTAGTAATTTTAATTCTTTTAATAAAATGTCACATATTGTAAAATAACATTAATATCAATTTTTGATATTATTTATTTAGTTTTTATTTTAAAATATCAAAATAATATTTGAATTCAAGTATATTACATTCAAATCTGTGTAAAATGATATATGAATCTACAAAAAAATAACGAAAAACAATAGTTCATTAAATTTACTTTACTTTTAATGTTTTTAGCGTCATTTATTTGGTTTACTTATTAACTAAAAAATCCATGTGTTAGCGTTTATTAAGTATTTAATGTAATTAGACCATCTCCAAAAAATAAAGTTAAATTAACATGATAATAAAAAAATCATTTACCTTTAAAAATAATATTTATTAACGAAACTATGTATCCTATTCCATACTCTAATGCTTTTGTAAATGTTAAAGGCGAGGAGGGTTCCTTTTTTGTCTTTTTCCTCACATAACTTATTATATAGGTCAAATTCATGTAATAGTATCCTAAAAAACTCATACAATTCGAAGAAAGATGGTACATGGTTGAAATATTTCAAACCAATGTCTTTTGGAGCATTGTATAGATCATTTTGGCCCTTAACATTAAGGTTTCCCCCTTGTTAAGCTTAATTTAACCTTAATCATTGTAAATGATTTTATTTAATTTCACTAATATTTTTTGGTCAAAAACTAATTTGATATTTTTAGAATATAAATTTCTTACTTATTAAAATCTTGTAATTCTGTTTTCCCAAATTCAAATAACATATGTGAAAAAAATTAGCTAAGTTAGCTGATGTGGAGTGAATGTGAATTTTTAAAGTGAAAATGTTCAAAAGATCAATAGGTTTTTATATATAAATTCAATATAAAAATTATTCCAATGACCTACATTTTATTAATTGATGTATAATATATATATTTTTAATTTAAAAACTTATTTAATATATATTTTAATATTAATTATTATGTAATCAAAAAGGTAGTTTTTAACTAAAATAATGCAGTATTTTTCACTATTACTAAAAAAGTGAAACTTCATAGAAAAATACTAAAAAATAATCCTAATATAATTATGAAATTACACATTAAAAAATATTGTTTTTTTTAAAATAAAATTTATAAAGTTTCAATTTTTATTTTAAAAATAGGTGAACCACTAAAAGGAAGTAAAAATCAGTCTTACGTGTAACGCATGCTAACTTAGTGTTGTGTGTAGCGCAAGATTATCTTAGTGTAGAGTATAAATAAATATTAACTTTTTTAGCATTAAAATTAATAATAACATAGTGCTTACATATAACATAATTTATATTCAGTGTTGCGTGAAATGAAAAATATTAATAGTTTAAATTATTTTAAAAAAAAATCTTAGAAATCTCAGGGTGTAACATTATACCCCCATTAAAAATTAATTTCAACCTCAAAATTAATTTGGTTATCAAAGGTTTAATAGTTCTTAGTTCTTTTCATAGAACCCACATTTTTAAAATGATTACTAATTCTTCCTTTAAAAAAATAAAGTTGGAACCATAATGATTACCCAAAATAACTCATAACTAGGTTTCTATATAGGAGAACATAGGTGGAATGTGAAAACATGAACATGGAAGAATAATGTAAATGATCATAGATATAGATAAAGATCACAGATCATAAGAATGTTGGTCTTCCAAATAAAGTTAAAAATAAAAAAAAATAAAAATTGAAGAAGCGTGAAATGGGTCATTGATATCATAACAAATTTTGATAATAAGACATCATTTTATTTGAAGAACCTTTCCCTAAGTTTGAATAATTTTTTCATAAGAAGATATAGTTACTTTATTTAATTCCATTTCATTAAAAAAATATCACCATTTGGACAGATCATGACCAATTTCCACTTCACCTCTTATTCTAAAAAAGGTGGTGAATTGTTTTCCATTCCAAAAGCACTAACAGATCATGGAATCTGTCATAAGTCATCCCATCTATCTCTAGTTACCATAAACACAAATTTTTTATAATCGGTTATCAAATATGCATACATACTCACATATTGATATAATACTTTTACCACAAAAACATCAATTGAAGATTAACTTACAATTTCTATAATTGGTTAACCTTATTACCCATCTAAAAGATGAAAATATAAAATATTAGATATAAGGACAATAAATTTCTAAAAAATATATTAGCATTGACCCCCCCTAAATCATAAAGTAGATCTTGTCCATTACATACCAAACATGTGAATACCTTCATCATGTTTTCTGTTAAATATTGGTAATAAAATGAATTACCATAAAACCTTATTGAAAATATGCATTCTTATTTACTCAAAAGATTATTGGATATATTCCTTAAATCTGAAAAAGTTGTTATCTTTATCCATGATATCATAGACCTCTTTTTCAATAAGTCCTTTATCAGTTCTGAGGTCATCAATACTATCTAGTTTACTTTACCCAAGCCAATCATCACTTTATCAAAGACAAACCCAATTTTCTTAGCTTCTTGAACACATCAAGGGTTACCTTACCTTAATCAAAATATCAACTTCCAATGAAATCATATTTCTACTTCATCAGTACTATTCAACATATCCTTTCAAATACATAATGAAAAACATATAATAAACATAATTATATTTTTCATTATTCCTATAACATGATCTTTGAATTCTAAAACATAAGTACTTCACTCATACTTTGTCCTTTTTAGACAATTAACTATGTTGTGTATTCTTATTTCTTAATAACCCTTTACTAAAAAATAAAATACGAATCATGTATTAACTTTTATAAAACCCACTTTAATAATTTTTATTAACAATACTTTTAGAACATCACATACCTTTCATATAACATTCATGGTCTCTTCACCATCAGACAAAAAACCATTATTTGTACCACCTTTTCAATTCTCTTCATGAGCCTTCTGCATAGAACATCAATTTTTATAATTCCTATAATTTTCACTTTTAAAGCATTAATCACTTGATAATAACATAAGGAGGACAATATTCTCATCCATTGCATTAAATGAAATTTTAATTTTCCCTTTGTAGTTACTTGATTTTTTCCCTTTTCAACATTCAAAACATCATCTTGTATCTATAAGACATTTACTTGGGTTATTCATTCCACATTATTGAGACAAAGGAAACTAAATGTTCTTTCCTTGATGATCTCTATTACCTGAACTCTCATTGAACTATTCCTTTCTCTTATTTGGTGAGTCTAAGAGTTGGTTAAGGTAAAAATTATTAATCATGTTTCATGAGAACTAATTAGACATGATTACAACATCCTTTATTCCAGTGATCATCCTATTTTACTACTCATCAGTAAATTTTCTTTCACATTCAACATTAACATAGTTCCTTTGGGTTCATGCCATTAACTAAAACCACAAATAATATTATAAGCTAAACTTATCATACATAAAAACAAAATAATAATGACAAATCAATCATATGATATCTAATTCATGATGCCTTCCATTAAATATATGACACCTTAGAATTATCCTTAGAGACATCCCTAGACATATCCTTAGAAATTTCTCCAAGGATATCACAAGAGTTTTTTGCATCCTATTTTCCAAATATTAACTAATTTTTTTTCTTATACAAACTAAAGTGACCTAGGATTAACATAAAAAGTCATTACATCATTTTTTTAGATTACAAAAACACACACCCAAATACCATAAAAGATTATTTCATTTGAAAACATTGAACACAAACTCATAGTCTGGTGAAACTTTTTCAATGTTTACAACAAAGATCTTCCCCTTTAGAACCCACGCCTAATTTTTTTTATAACCTAGGGAACAGAGAACATAAGGAAAGGGTGATCTCAGATACTCAGTAAGGGTAAAAAAGGGAGATACATAAGAATAATCAAGAATATATGGGTATAAGAACATGATCATAACATTAGAATATAATCCCCTATATATGAAAGATAATAAACATGATTCATCGCATAAAGATTGGAAGTTTCTAAGAAATGAATAATAAGTTATTCAATAGAATAATCCATAAAGTAATGACATGGGAATAATACATGGAATTCTAGAATAAACATGTAATATAATTCTCTATAAGTCAAGGCTCAATGCCAAAAACTTTACAGGGCACTTCCTGTGGACTACACCAACGGGGCGAGACACACCACCATGCCCAGACATAGTACTTTCCTTATAAGAAATTAGGTTTCCCCATATTTTTATAGTGGACTGAGTTTACCCATCATCCTAAAGTGGATCGAGTTTCCCCATCTTCCCACAGTGGAATGTGTTTCCCCATCTTCCCATAGTGGATCAGGACACACCTGTTTTGCATTGTTGATTAGGATGCACTTGTTTCCCATTATGGATAAATCCCATTGACTTGTTTACCCTCCTTATCTCATGATATATAAATCATTACCTAATTCATTGGAGGGAGATATAGGTCCCACCCATCACCTAATAAAATCATACATACATATGACACATGTAACTAAAACTTTCATCATATCATTCCCCATAATAATAAATTGGTCTTATAAACATAATATCATAACCTATGAAATGAAATGGGTATCATTAAAAATTTAATCATATAATTACCAATGGAAAAGTGATAGGTCTCATAACCATTTAATCAAATAATTACCCATGAAAAAAGGGGGCTCAAAAGCATATAACCCATGGAAGAGAAATAGGTGTCATTAACACCATTCCATCAAAATGAAAACCATTAAATAAGGAATATGAATGGTATTATTGGATCATATCCCATGCAAGGAATAAACTATAACAAAGTATTTAATCTTAGATGGAGAAGGATTTTGAAAGATCACAAGAAACCTTTCTTAGAAAAAGACTTTATTTGATAATACTTTGTATAAACCCATTTCAAATATTATTTTCTTATAAATAAATATTTACAATTTCGTTTAAAACATTTCATGAGGAAAATATCATTTCTGCAATGGGAAAATTATTTTTAAAACATAAAGCATTTTGAAAACCATTTTATTTTAAAATAGATTTGAAATCATATAATGGGATCTTGAAGGAATTTTAAAAACCATTTTCTTGAAAATACTTTGAAACATATAAATAAATCTTTAAATCATTTTGAAAACCGTTTTCTATAAAACATATAAAATTAGCTTGAAAATATTTTGAAAACCATTTTCCTTGAAAACATATAAAAATGATCAAAAATATTTTGAAACATTTTTCCTTGGAAATGTATAAATGTAGCTTTAAAAAATTTGAAACAATTTTTAAACATAATTTTTTTTGAAAACCTTTTTTAGAAAACATGGTTTAAAAAGAACAAAAAAATTTGACTGAAGAGAGGTGTAATGTCGTATTTTTAAAAAACACATTATTAATTATATCAAGTGACTAATAGTGGAAAAATGGTACCAATACATTAAGATATAATTAATAACCGTAAGAGAATAAAATTAATTATTGTTCTTGAAATATGAATTATAATATTTCATCAATTGAAGAATAATCTTAAACAATCCTAAAAAATGATGACATTGTAGAAATAAAATATTACTAATTTGTTTACTTTGAATCATAATCAAAATGAGAGAAAATAATTAAATTAATAATAACATATCATGAAATAACATGTAAATTTGTAGTATATACATCCCATAGAAAAATATAGAAGTATAACATGGTATATATCTCAAAGAAGAAAAATTGAGACAAAAATTACTTTACCAATTCGATAACTTTCTAATTATAAACCCCATGAAATAAATACCATAAAATTGTTATTTATATACACATAAATATAATTATTAGAATTATATAATACATTCATGGGTAGTATATACACCACACAAAATAAATGAGTAGTGAATAAGGCTGGTATCACATTGATATAAAAGTGAGATGAGAAAACCCTGACCTTAAGTCTTGACTTTCCTAGTACATGTAAAAACCTCTTGTATAATAAGTATAAGTTTATTATTAATATATAAAAAACCATATTTTTTTATATCATACCATATATTATTTTATTATGGACTCATATTACCCATTTATTAATAATTCCATGTTTATGTTATGTTTCAGGAAAAAAATCGCTTTGTTTTTAATACACGATTTGACTTTTTATCCTTTATAATTTTAATTATATCACTATTTAATTATTTAAATAATGTATAACATGTTATAAATATAATATATATTCATTATATATATTTATATATTTATAATAATCAATAAAAGATATAAATAGTAAATGAAATACACCATTCATGGAGGCAGTATGTTGTACGTACACATGAATGTTGTTTCCGTTTTATTTTAGGATTGAAAGAAATAAAGTAAACAAAATATATGTATATATATATATATTATAATTTCAGTAGAATTATTATTTTATATATATCATATATGTTTATTATACCTATCTTTAATAAATTCAATGTTAAGTGTCAATGAATCACATCGCTTGAAGTGGTGGTAATCCACATGTCCACAAACGAAGTTATCATATTTAAATAAAATGAAAAGCATGAACGTATGTTTTATTTAATAATTAAATAATAATAAATAAATTAAAAATATAATATATATCATATAAAAATAGTATGTCCATCATAATTCCCACCATGGGAGGTGGTAAAGGAAAAACATACAATATCGTTTCACTAGGCGATAGTCTTCCATGCACACAAATGATAAGTTATTTACCCATTAGATAAAAGTGTGTCTAAGTGTTGTTATAAAACATAGAATAAATAAATATAATTATATTAATGATATTTAGGTAGTTATATAATCATGGAATAAGAATGTTTTTTGGGGGTGTAGAAAGAAAATAAAATAAAAGATCTTGTTGAATGGTGTTAACTTTTCTTTGAGTAACTCCCTTTTGTTTGCATCAAAGGGATTAATTGGTTTTATTTATACCGAAGGTTAAGATTATAGGTTTATAGTATGGATTTCGGATCTTATTTTTTCGGGGTTTGGAAAACCCAAATTGGGTTTAGAGGTGTAAGGAAGAAGAATATTTAATTCCTTTTTATAGAGAATGAGGAGTGACATTATTGTAAATATGAAAAGTTAAACACTTTTGGGAGGTCTCCCTTAACTCATGTGATTAAAAATTTAAAAATAATGGATTAAATGGGATTTATGGCTGATCAAAACCTCCACCACACAAAAATAGTTTTATTTTTTTAATTTTGTTCCTTAACATCTATGTTTCCCCAATTTAATCATTTTGTTTTTTTAAGGAAACTAGTTTTATAACCTATTTAATTTAACCTTTAAGAATAAATTAAAGTGAGATTTATTAGAAAATATAGACCCAATAAATTTTAAATATGATATCTAATTTACAAAAAATTAAATCTCATATGTGTTTGAAATTAATTTTAAATCTAGCACAGGTAACGCACAAAAACATTGTTTTATCCTAAACCATGCTAATGATGATTTTTCTATTTAAAGGTAAATATGTTATTTAAAAAATATAAATTGTTATATTATTGGACCATATTTTATATATATTAACATTTTAAAATAAATTTTTAGAATATAGTTTTTTTTATTAATTTTAATTCTTTTAATAAAATATCATTTACTATAAAATAACTTTAACGTCAATTTTGACATTATTCTTTACATTTTAATTTAAAAATATTAAAAAATTATTTGGATTAAAATATATTAACTTAAAATATTTTTAAAATTATATATTCATCTAAAAAAAATGGAACATAATAGTTCATTAAATTTACTTTACTTTTATTGTTTTTAGAAACATTTATTTGATTAAATTATTAACTAAATAATCCATGTGTTAGAATTTTCTAAGTGTTTAATGTAATTATATAATCTCTAAAAATTAAAGTTCAATTACAATGATAAAAAACTTATTTACCTTTCAAAATAATATTTATAACCAAAACTATATAGATTCTTCCACACTCTTAATCTTTTAATAATGTTAAATGTAAAGAAGGTTTTTTTATATTTTTCCTTACTTTTTTATAGGTCACTTACATGGAATTATATACCAATGACTAATTAAATTAGAAAAAATAGGGTATATGGTTTAACTATTAGAAACCAATGGATCTTAGACGTGTTTCTTGGTCATTCTTGCCCTTAAGTTTAAGGTTTATCCCCTTGTTAAGCTTAATTTTACCTTAATCACTATAATTAATTTTAATTACTTCCACTAATATTTTTAGTAAAAAACTATTTTGAGTTTATTAGACTATAAATATTACAATTATTAAAACCTTTTATGCACTTCTTTCAAATTCAATTCTCATAAGTGTAAAAATTAAATTCTAATCTAATCTTGTAGACGTTGCGAGAAAGCGGGTTTTTAAAGTGGAAATGTTCAAATGTTCAATACGTTTTCATATCTAAATGAAATATAAAAATGATTCCAATGACATATATTGGATTAATAGATGTATAATTGAAATATTGAGACTTTAAAACCCAATTTAAAATATATTTTAAAATTAATACTTATTTAAACGAAAAGGTAGTTTTTAACTAAAAGGCAGTATTTTTCACTATTAATCAAAAAGTGAAACTTCTCAGAAAAATACCAAAAAACAGTCATAAGAAAACTTTTACAATATGAATAAATAAAATAAATTTATTTTTACATGTAAAATTTCTGAATGTTTCAAAACTTATTTTTAAAATAAGTATGCCACTAAAAAGAGGTAAAACTCAGTCTTGCATGTTACACAAGCTAACTCATTGTTTCATATAGTGCACAATTCTCTTGGTGTAGTGTATAAGGAAATATGAAATTTTTATAGTGTAAAAAGAAATAATAACTTGATTATTTCATATAAAACAAGCTATATTCAGTCTTTTGTGAAATACAAAATATCAAAAGTGTAAATTGACTCGAAAGAAATTCACAAAATCTTAGGGTGTTGCATTTCCTCAATCAGATTCATATACTACCATATGGGTAATGTCCATACCATTATCCACCAATATTACCAATAGTATTATTATAATATTCTCATCAATATATATATATATGTAAATTCTCAAAAACATAATGAATTTATAGTAATTTTATTGAAAAAGTTTCAAGAAGTAAAAAAGAATATGCACTTTCTACTTGAGAATCTCAAACTAGTGTATGTTATCTAAACACAAAAGCCCCGAAAACCATAATTTTTTACACTTAGATTTTAATAAATATGTAAAAAATGGTATAATTATGATCTCATATGTTGTGAACACACACTCAATGCCTTAATCAAGGATATTTTCAACACTTACTAATACCTCCCAATAGTAAATCAGAAATGTGATGCTTTTAAATAAAAATACATCATTTAACAGGTGGTTTATTACAAATTCCTAGTAATAATGTTATTTTAATAAAAAAAAATTACATATTAGAAATATCATATAGAAATTATATGAGTATACTCTTTTTAACATGGATATGTATATTTTATATGACATAATGATGGTGGAGCAATTTGATGGAAATAATTTCAAGAGGTGGAAAAAGATGATGCACTTGATAATTTTAATTCTCAAAGTGGTTTATGTTCTCTAAAATCTGAATCCCCCACATATGAAAATAAAACACTCCATGTTTTCATTATGATCAGAAAAAGGAGAATGATGATCTCATGTGTCAAGGACACATACCCAATGCCATAACTGATGATCTCTTTAACATTTACCAATACCTTCTAATAATAATGTATATCATGGAAAAATTGGAATAAAAATAAATCAAATATGTTTAATAGATAAGTAAATTACTAGTAAGCAAGTTCATTTCAAAAAAAATGTCAATAGTAGATCTATCGTAGAACAGTTCTATGAAATACAATGTATCTTACAACATATGAATAAAAACAAGATAAATATTTATTATGGAATTATTGTCACACCCATAATCAATAAACTGACTCCTTTGAAGAATTTTAACCATTATTTAAAACAATAGAAGGAATATATTTCATTAAATATGTTACTCAACTTCCTATAAATTAATGTAAAATATAAAAAGTGTGAGGAGAAAAATGAACCTAAGGATGATAAATACAATGTCCTCATGGTGAAGAGAGTGGTTATATCCAAGTCCTAAAATGGGAACAAATATTCAAACCATACTTTAAAAGGAAATATACTATTCAATAAGAATAACGGTACATTTAACCTATATAGAAGGGTGGGACATTTAAAATGGGCATGTCATCTCCATAAGAAGAAAGATGGAAATAACATTGCAAAGAGGCACTTTGTGGCCATGATCATAAAAACTATTTTTTAGAGGACAACTCTTCTTGGGGGAGAGATTATATAGATATACAACATATGTATAATATCAAACCAATATTTCATATGATGGAATTAATCAATTATGGGGTATCTTTCGACATAAATAAATATGCAATAATTAACATATAATGGAATGGTGTGGCTAATATCAAGATTATCTCAAGAAAGATCCTCTCATTAAATGATATTTTATATGTTATTTGATTCTTTTGGAACATAGTTTCAAGGATATTGTTAAAAAATAAATTTTTTGAGTATATGTCTGAGGAAGGTAACTTTGTCTTGTCCATGGGTGCGGTCTTTGTTGGAAAGGTTTAGGTGTACGGTGGATTATTCAGATTAAATAGGAATTTAATATATCCCGAGTCTATTAAGAGGATTTTGGGGATATTCCTTTTTAAATGATTGTAACATACTAAATAGTGCTCTAAAAAAGGAAGGCTATGAGTTTATATGAATCATGGAAGAATAGGAAACCGGTCCTCAACTAATTAAAGGTTTTGGGTTTTCATGCAACTAAAAGAGTACACAAACCTAAAAGAAATATTTTTGGTAAAATATGTATTAATAAAATGTTTTTTTATATTTAGAGTATTAAAAATATTAGTGATTCATGGTTAAAAAATAAAAATATTTATCAGCTATTGACATGGTTATTAAATCAAGATATTTTATATTTTATGAATATTTGTTTACCTCCTTACCTAAGCAAGTACTAGTTGAATAATATTACTCAAATAAAAGAGTATCTTAAGAAGGTAGGGTGGAGAGAGTTTATAAAATTAAATAACCTAATATACCTATGGAAAACAGATCTAAATTTTATATGAACATTTTGAAAGGAACTAATTAAAGTATTGTTACAGAAACAATAATTTTTTTACAATAGATTCTGATAAAAAAAAGAAGTTATGTCATATTCTGATGAAGATATTTGGAATAAAGCTTTAATTTATTAAATTGAATCTATAACTAGGAACAATAATTACATATTAGTAGATATTCGTCAGGGTTTATAACTAATAGGTTTTGAGTGGGTATTTAGAAGGAAATAAAAATTCAATGATATAGTTGAAAAATATAAAGCCAGATAGGTTGCCAAGGGTTTCACACAAAAGGAAGGAATCTATTATTTTGATACCTATGATATCATAGTTAGGACTTCTCATATTAGAATCATTCTAAACTCAACTTCCATATATAATTTTTAAATTCACAAAATGTTTTAAAAAAAATACATAAATAGATATTTATATGAAGAACTGTATATGGAGAAAATAGATGCATTCATAGTACTTGGAAATGAAAAAAGGTTAACAAATTGATATAGCCACTATATGGTTTAAAATAATATCCAAAAAATGGAATTATAAATTTAATGAAGTAATTTTATCAAATGTAATTATAGTTAATAAATCTGATAAATGTGTTTATAGTAGGATTCATAATAACCATGGTGTGGTTATTTGTTTATATATTGATAACATGGTAATATTCAGAACTGGTATAAATGAAGTAATTTGGGATAATTCTATTCTATCTAGAAAAATCGATATAAAATAATTAGGTGATGATAAATTATTTTTGGTTATCAGAATTGTTAGTAATAAAAAATTTATATTTCATTCTCAATAACATTATATTAAAAAGGTCTTAAAGATGTTAAAAAATTTGATTGTTTACTGGTTTCTACCTCATATTCTTTTACAAGTAAGATGCTACCAAATAATGGCAGATTAGTTTATCAACTAAATTATGAAATGTTTATCAGGCACCTCATGTATTTCAGGATAAGATCAATTCCTGATATTTTAAATGATGTTGTATAGTAGTGGTGGTATACAAGTAATTTGGAATTTCACATTGGGGAGTAGTTAAAAGAGTACTCAAATATCTTAAAGGAATTCTGAATTACTATATAGGTTATATTGTAAACAAAATATTTTTTTAAATATTTTCCCCTGTAATATGAATTACTAATTTAGATAATCACTCTTTGATTAGTAGTTGGTTTTTTACATATAGAGGTGAAGTGATCTCTTGGGGATCGAAGAAAAACACATTTTTAATGGAATCCAAATTGAATTTTAAGTTTATTTATTTAACAACTATTTAAAAAGAATAAAAATGTATTAGATTTATATTATAATATTTTTCATTGTTTCCAATGATGATGTCCCCAGTTTCTATACATTTTGATAGTCAAGTAATGATGTAAAGGGTATATAAAAATAATTATAATGGAAAATCAAGTCACATTGATCTCAGACTTAGCCACTTGAGGCAATTTCTACATGATGGTAACATAACTATAAACATTTTCAGTTCGAACAAACAAATTTCAGGTCAACTACCTAAATAGAGTTTAGGGGAGTTGGTGTATAAAACATACTCAAGTATAAACTTAATTTTCTTGTCCAAAATTCACTAATGATGGGACCTCAACTTAATATGTGAAAACTTCACATGTATAATTTAATTTTATAAAATTATATCATATGTCTGAAGAAAACGGATAATTTATGTTACATCCTAGGAAAATGGTGTCAATTGACCATGATAAAAGAAGGCTGAGTTTAAATATTTTAATGAACCTAGGAAATCAAATAAGTTTAGAAACATTGAAACACCTTTTTTCTCATATGTTTATGTAGGAGTGGGGATACTCCAAAGAGCTTATGATTTAAACTCTAAAAAAAGTCACAAAAGGATAAGTGACACATCACAATAATGATCTCTATGAGTAGATAAATAACTAAGGAAATTTAATTTACTTGTGTAGGAAGAATCTAGATGATAATAAGTGTTACATGTTCAATGATGTGTCAACATGTTTCTCTATTCATATTTGATTTGACATTACTATATAAATATTCAAATCGAGCGATGTATTTATAAATGAAATTTATTTCAAAGAGTGTGTGATGGTTTATTTTCAAAGGTGATTTTAAATATATATATAAACTTATTGTTGATTTTTTTTTGATTTTAATGGTTTTTAAAAATATTTTTAATTGTTTTATATTGATTTTTAAAATGGGAAGGCTTTGGGAATACTACTTTAGAATGTGGGTTTGAGTGGGTCATATTTATAAGTACGTGTACTTATATCATTATTTGAAAGGATTAATTGAGGAAGAATAAACATATGGTGTAGTTCATTACACATTCCACATGTATGCAAGCAATTGCACAATATTGTGCTTTGTTGGTGATCTTCTAACTTTTCATTTTGTGATAGTGTGAGAAGCTTAGAGGTGCAGTTATTTTTTCCAAAGTATCATTAGGTTTAGAAAATCAATCCCATGATCAAAGGGGTACAAAATGTGGGTAAACCTAGTTCATCAAATGCATATAATCTATACCATCAGTTAGATCAAGTATGATCCAATAAGAACATTTGTTTGCTGGTGGGTGCAAACATGACCACTTATTCAATCATTTATGGTATTAAGTTGAGGATTAATCAAGATAATATGTTTAATTATAGAATACGTTTTTTCTTAATTAAAAGTGGTGGGATAACTTATCTAAAGGGGTGATACAATTCCTATAAAATAGAGTCTCCATTAGATAAAAAATCAATTCAATCAATTCTAAAGCACTTCAGTCCCTCTAAAAGATAGAGATTTCTTTCAAGTACTCTACAATAATCATGGGATATTTTTCAGTTTACAACAAAAACATTATTTAATTACTCTTTTTATTAAAAAACATTTTTAATGGATACACTATACTAAGTACAAGTGTAGAGTAACAATCCATCATTGCATCCAAAAAATATATTTTCTTACATTACCTTATACTAATAACATGGTAGAGTGAAATGAAGTCTTAAGGATAGTGACATCATAATATGCTTTGATGGGATCTATCTACTGTAACCAAATAAAATTATGTAAAAGTTTCTACTAATATCCCTAATAGTGTAACACCCCAAGTTTCTATGGTACGTTTCCCTTTGAATAATGCAAAATCTTGCATTGTAAGCAACTTCGAGGATCTAACACACCGCGACCAATCAAACCAGCCGTTATGAATAGTAATACCTACTTTTTTAAATTTTATAAATTTTATTTTCAAAATGGAATTCATTTTGGAATTTGGAATCTCGAAATTAGCTTCAGGTGAATTTTGGCATTTATCTGAAAACATTCAATTTTTGATGAATAGTGAAAAACACTACGTTATTGGTTAAAACGTAAATTTTATTTAAATAATTAATTATTTTATTTAAATTTATTTTAGGTCAAAATAGATACAAAATACCTATATAAGTTCAATTTAATTCATTGGATTCATTTTATAAAAAATTTTGATATATTAAAATTTTGTTAAACTTTTTACCGTCTTTTACCCACCTTCTAGGAGCATTTCCAATTTTGCATAAAACCTAATTTTACTTCTTATGGGAGTTGAATTTTAAAAATACAAGAGACACAATTAATATCAATAAGTAAAATATTGTTCAATAAGATGAAAATAATTTTTTGTGAACAATAACTTTTGACTTTTATTTACAACGGTTAAAAGTAAATAGGGTAATTAAGGGTAAAAATGATATCATAATTTCCCTAAAACATGTCATAATTCTATTAGATAAGTATAATTAGAATAAAAACAACCTTATGAATAAAATATGACATCTTTTGGTCCACTTGGATTAGATTAGGACATTTATTATTATTTTATTTAAAGAAAAGTTAAAAGAGTTAAATTCAAAGTTAAATAACTAAAATATTTTTAATATAGGGTTACACACAATATATAATCGACTATAAATATTCATTAGAAAGATAAAAATATTTCCTACATAATCTTATTTTATTTATAATTTTCATACATTAAATAATTTAATTTATTTATTACATAATGATGATGCAGTAATTAACCAATTAATGACATATTACAATTATTGATATTATAAATATCCAAATAAATGTAAATTGAAACTTAGGATGAATTAAAAAAAATTTCTAGGTTAATATGAAATGTTAGGGTTGGTTAAATAAATTTTATTCGAAGTGATAAATTTTTAATGGATTTTAAAAAAATTCAAATACTATATATTTTCAAAATTGTCAAAATTGAGTTTTTAAAACAAATATTATATTAATAATTGATATAATATTCATAAAAATTTAAGGTTCTTAAAAAAGACTTATATAATGTTATATATATTAATAATTAAACACTTGGGCTTTTCTTGTTAGTTTATAGTAAGTTTATTAACCATAAAATATAAAAATACAAAGAGACATGGTAAATGTCAAACTATTTAACTAAGAGTTAAATCTAAAAGATAAGGTTAATATGGTTACCTAAACCTATCTAAGACCTATTGGTTGAGAGGTTTTCGACCCATCCCTACCTTATCCTCTAAATATATCATTTTTGTGCCATTAAAAACCGAAAATAATTTTATTATAAAATAATATTTCAATCTTTTCCTAAAGTGACCCTCACCTCTATTATAAAAGGGTACTTCCCCTTCTCTCAGTTTCACACCTCAAAAGCCATTTGGATCGTCCAAACTCTACTAAAATATCCTCTCAACTATACTCCCTTAAACATAGAGTCCTTACTTTTATCAGAAAGCCATCCTAAAGATCCCTTTTGATCAACTAAAAAGGAAACACCCGAAGAAGAGGTAATAATTTCACCACCCTCTTTCAAGTTCTTTTCTTCTTCCACTTACTATTTATTTGTTGTTTCAATTCCAAAATAATAAATAAAGTACCATATAGATACTAATATTTTATTATAAATATGGTACAACCATATTTTTTCTTCTATCCACCCTCTAAATGAAAAAGTCACCATACGTGCGTATGTACGACTTACCATCTCCACGTCGTGGTGTAGTTTGTTATTCAAACACATCATTATTTGGATGGGTATAATAATGAGTATAACTATTGTAAAAAATAAATATAACATGTTTATGATTCTTTATATATGATATACCATCCAATTACATACAATTTTGCAATCAATATATTGATATTGTCGCACGTGCATATGTACGGATTACTGTCTCCACGAACACGATGAGATTCATTTTCACATCGTAACCATTCAAGAATAATTTTCATTTGATGAATAAAAATAATGTTTATGAACATAATATAATTCTTTATATGAATCAAATACATCCTATCCATAACAAACATATCTTACGTAACCAAGCATATAAAGGAAAACGATTCAGTTAACTCTTGAAATGATGATACCTCTGAAATATTATTAACAAAGCAATATTAGAGGATCATATATGATATCATATTTATGTATGTAGTTATTTGTTAATTTAATAACAATTATTTAACTATTATACAGGATTTTAACTTACCCTCCACCAAGTAAAAGTACATTGTAAGGGTTAATTTCACAATCTCTTTATTATCTGAGGTTGTTTTTACGTAAGTATCTACTGGGACCTCTTTTTCATCCACATCCATGTTTTCTTAAAAATATCTTTCAATTTTTTTTACTAATTACTAGACTATGGGTTAAATTTATTTATACCCTTATTTAACCTTATATGTTTTGAAAGGAATATTTCCATTGTTTTCCAAAAGAAGAAACTTTATGACCTTTTTGACAATATTAAGGTAAGAATGTTTTTTAAAACTTATACGGCGGGTGAGGCTATTTTCAGCTGTTATAACATCATTGAAGCATCACTTACAAGATTTTAATAATATTTTCAAAATAATTTTTTTCTTTTATAATTATGTGACTCTTAAATGGTTTCAAAATAGAAAGAGGTATTTATTTCAAATAGTTCTTATTTGATTTATGTCAATATACTTAGATGGATTTTAAACTTTCTTGAAGTTAATTTATTATGATACAAATCTTCCATATTGTATTGAAGGTTTTGTGATAAGTTTGACTATGGATTTTTCATTTTTATAATATTCATGGTTTATGGTTAAAGTATTGACATTTAGTATTCTAGTTTTAATATGAATATTTATGTTTTGTTTCAAACATTTCATATGAGGAATGTATTGGACATAGTAATTGATGGTTGGAGCCCTCTATAGCTCCTCAGTGCATCGGTAGGTCTCACGAGACAATTAGATGTGGAATTAGCTGAGGCCTTTCCCAATTTGAGATATGGTTTTGGCCGAGGCATAAATAATTTTTAGACATATATGCCAAGGCCTTGACAAGATGTTTCATAACGTCCGGCATTATACATTCCCTGATTATGAAAATAATAATGATGAATCCTGTGGTTATTCAACTAGTAGAATACTCGTGACTATGTTTTATTATAGCATTATTTACTCAGCTCATATTCATGCCATAAAGTATTCATGTTTATTATTTGTAAATGCATGTGTTTTCAATTATTCACCATGCCTAATGTTTATGTTATCTTCCACTATATTGCATTCCCTTAATGAGCACTTGAGCTCACCCCTTTTTTATGTTTCTTTTTCCCAGGACATGAAGAAGTTTTTTATGAGTGACTTTCAGGCATAATCTAGGTGGCTTGGATGTTTCTAATGGAATAAATTAGTGGTGTATTTATTTTTAAGTTGCAATGTTTTACTTTTGTATGTATCTTGTTTCCAATAATACTAAACCGATCGGTCCTTCGAGACATGATTCCTTGTATCATGCCAAAGTTATGTAATAAAGCAGTGACCCTGGGTAACTGGGGTCAGGGAATTATAGTTGGTATCATAGGATGTTTAGTACAACACATAGAAACTAGATTTAGAAAAACTTAGATTAGAGAACACTACCCTAAGATAGACTTTGAGGATTAGTATAGAAGAACCTCCTAGAATTTTGGTACTATAGATATTTTGTGAGTTCTACAAGCAATACATCTCTGTATAGATATGAGTAGGTAGAGGTGGCTCTGGCATAGATTTATCTTGGGGGAAAACCCGAAAACACCACTTTGAGCTAGACTCGAATGGGAACTGGTGCACAAAAATGGGTCTTGCTGCACTCTTGAATACAACCCTCCCGAGGGATATACTTAAAATAAATCTCATTTTATTTAAAAACCATTATAAAGGATTTATGAGTATATACCTCCCAAGCAAAACATTTTTATGAATATGGATTATATCTATAAACTGTTCAATTTATGTTAAGTGTTATACAAGTTTGGAATTATGTATTATGATTCATAACAAAATCTTCTATATGCCATTATTTAGAAATAGAGCCTAGTGAAAGGAATGGAAACCGTATCAACGCACGTAATCCATGTAGGGATTTCCATCTTAATCAAGATAATTATAGTAGATCTAGTGATGCAATTTTTTCTCATCAGCTTATCACTATATTGGGACTACTCACTCAGGTTACGAATAATAACCATACCCGTATGGTGAACCCTGATCCACAATGTGGATGATCAATGTTAGACCGCTTCATGAGGAAACAACCACCAATAATCAATGGGAGTATTAATCTGTTAGTAGATGAGAAATGGATAAGTTCCATAGAGAAAATATTTCATGCTTTGGGGAGTAGCGAAAAGGAAAAAGTTGTCATGGAAGTTTATCACCTCATGAGAGATGCAGATCAATGGTGGTCATTACTTCAAAACACAAATGAATATGAAGAAGTTCAAACGTGGAATGTAGAGAGTTTAAAGATCTTTTCTTAGAAAAATACTATCTTCATGACCTTCAAGCGAATATGGAAATACAATTTCTGAGTGTGAGGAAAAAGGAGGATGAGAATGTCGCAAAGTATGTGGATAAATTTACAAAGTTAACAGGGCTTGTTGCATATTATATACGTAACCCCAGAAGTAATATTGATCGTTTATTTTATGGGTTAAAACCATTTCTCTGTCGAGCATTAACCTCACAATCCTTATCATTTTATGAAGATATTGTCTCATGCGCTATCAAGACAGAAAAGGAATTCTCTAAGTCTTACAAATTTAAAGAAATGCAAGAGAAGAAGAGATCTTCAAAACACTATGGGAAAGAAAATAAGGAAACATGGAAGAAGGGAAGAGTTGAATTTCCACCCGGTGATAATTATGGAAGGAAGTAACCTAGTGCCTATCTAAAAGGAAAAGGAGTATGCTACAAATGTAGATAGAAAGGCCATCATTCTAGAGATTGTAAGGGGATGAAATAGGCTACCAATGTTCAATGCTACAATTGTAGGGAGATGGGAAATTATGAAAATGAATGTCCTAAGTGTCATGGAAACTTACTTTAGAAAAGGAAAAGGGATCAAGGCCAAACTTATGTGATCACTACTGCTGAGGTTGAAGCTCCGGAAGATGTAGTGGCAGATAATTTAATGGTTTCGTCATGTTTAGGCAATGCTTTATCTGATTCTAGATCATCGCATTGTTTCATATATTCCTAGTTTTCTACGAAAATTAGATATTCCCAATTTTATTTAACAATGGAGTTTTCAATCAAAACTATTAAGGGAAGTATCATTGCAACAAAGTTTTATGAATCAGACTTTATTAAGGCATATAAACGATATTTATCTACTGATCTAATCATCATAACCATGATTGAATTTGATATAATCCTCAGTGTGGATTGGATTTCGGACCATGATGTGAAAATTTATTGTAAGAAGAAGAAGGTTACAATTCTTGATAATGATAAAGGGTACCTAATATTTAGGGCAGAAACATCACCATATGATTCTTATCTAGTTCCACCCCCAGTATCTCTACTAAATTAAATTATTGGGGAGGATGAGAATGAAATAATTATGGGTGATGAAATGAATGTTTGAATAGAGGGAATACCTATTGCGTAAGAATATGTTGATGTTTTTCTAGATGATTTACCTGGACATCCTCTAGAATGAGAAATTGAGTTTTCCATTGATTTAATTCCTGGTTCAAGGCCAATATCAAAGACCCCTTATAGAATGGTCACTATGGAATTAGTGGAACTAAAGAAACAACTAGAGGAATTGAGTAATAAGGGATTTTTTTACCCTAGTGTTTCTCCATGGGGAGCCTCTATCCTTTTTGTTAAGAAGAAAGATAGATCTATGAGGTTGTACATTGACTACATGGAGATAAATGCTATAACAATAAAGAACATGTATCCCCTACCTAGCATTGATGATTTATTCTACCAACTTTGTGGAGCGGAATTTTTTTTCAAAGATTTAACTTCGATATGGATGTCATCAGTTGTGTGTGAAGAAGGAAGACATTCCGAAAACAGCATTTCGAACCAGGTACGGGCATTACGAGTTTACAGTAATGCCTTTTGGATTGACTAATGCACCCTCTGTCTTCATGGATCTAATGAAAAGAGTTTTAAAGGAATATCTTGATGAATTTGTAGTGTTATTTATTAAGGAAATATTGGTATACTCAAAAATCTATGAAGATCATGAAAATAACTTGAATATTATTCTAAAGGCTCTTTAAAGAAATGAATTATATGGGAAGTTTAGCAAGTGTGCATTCTAGCTTCAAGAGATTTCTTTTCTAGGATATGTTGTCTATAAGGATGAAATATCTATTGATCCTTAAAATCCAAAGGCAATCCACGAATGACCATAATCGATGAGTATAACTGAGATATGCATTTTTATTGGTTTAGCAGGTTATTATCGACATTTCGTCCAAAATTTTACCCGGTTGGCTAACCCATTAACCAAGCTCACATATAAAGGGGTTAAATTCGTTTGGTTGTGTGAAGAATGTTATAAAAAACTGAATAGAAGATTAGTCAATTCTCCTATATTGACTCTACAATCAGGGAATGATGGGTTTGTTATTATAGTGATCCTTCGAAGAAAGGACTTTGTTGTGTCCTTATGCAGATTGATAGAGTTATTTCCTATGCATTATGACAGCTAAAAATTTATGAGGAAAACTATCCCACTCACAATCTTGAGTTAGCAGCTATAATATTTTCTCTAATAATATGGAGACACTATCTATATGGTGAAAATGTGATATTAATACTGATCACTAGAGTTTGAAGTATATTTTCTTATAGAAAGAACTCAACATGAGGCAAAGACGATGGCTTGAACTACTCAATGATTATGATTGAACTATACACTACGACATGGGGAAGGAAAATAAGGTGCAAGATGCATCTAGTAGAAAGGACCATGGAGCTTTGAACAAGATGAGAGTTGGAAGGGATCTTATTTTCATGTATCTATTAATATGGATATGGGAATAACCATGGAAGGTAAAACATCAATACTTTTTCAAATGGTTTCCAAACTATTTTTACTAGAAAGGATAAAGAGTTATCAGACTGATGATGAGGAGTTTCAAAAGAATATTAAAGATGTAAATGATGGGATATTGAGTGAATTCGTTTATGAAGATGGAATTTTAAAATTTGGGAAGAGAATTTGTTTTCTATATATACCTGATGTAAAATTGGAATTTTTGGATGATTATTATAGCTCCAATTTCTCTATACACCCAGAGAGCACCAATATGTATAGATATTTGAAGTAACATTTTTTGTGGGACCACATGAAGAGGGAGATTTCTGATTTCTTGTCAAGATGTATGGTTTTTCAACAAGTGAAAGCTAGAAGGCAACAACCTAGAGGAGTAATGAAAAATATTTCCATACATGAGTGGAAATGGGATGATATTATGATGGAATATATTATGGGGATACCAAAGACTCCTTGAAGGAATGATGCAATATGGGTCATTGTTGATCATCATACCAAGTCATCACATTTTATTGATATAAGAGAAGATTTACCACTTGAACATTTAACAAGACTATATATTAATGATGTTCTAAGACTTTATGGTGTACCCCTATCAATTGTTTCAAATCTTGATCCCCATTTTACATCAAGATTCTGGAAAAGTATTCAGAAAGCCCTGGATACTAAACTTTGTTTGACCACTGGCTACCACCCTCAAACTGGTGGAAAATTAGAATGGACTATTCAAACCTTATAAGACGTGTTGAGATCTTGCTCACTTGACTTTTATGGTATGTGGGATCAATATTTACCTCTGGTAGAATTTTCCTATAATAATAACTTCCATTCAAGTATTTAGATGGAACAATATGAAGCATTATATGGAAAGATATGTCTCACACCAACTTGTTGGGATGATGTTGGTGAAAGAAAACTCATAGGCCACGAATTTGTTTAAGAAACAATGGAAAAGTTAAAGATTATCCAAACCCACATCAAAGCATCCCAAAGTAGGCAAAAGATCTATAGCTATAACCAAAGGAAGGATTTGGAATTTCAAGTTTGAGACCATGTTTTCTTGAAGGAATATCCAAAGAAATGTGTTATACGTTTCAGTAAGAAGGGTAAATTGAGTACCATGTACATTGGACCTTTCAAAATTCTAGAACGAATTGGAGTTGTAGCTTATCATTTGGAAATGCCTCCAAGTCTCTCCAAAGTTCATGATGTGTTCCACGTATTACTATTGAGAAAATACATGACTGACACAACACATGTACTCACCTATGTGGAAATTGAACTGGAGCCTGATCTGTCTTATTGTGAAGAGCTTGTGAAAATTCTTGATATGAGGGAACAAGTGCTGATAAACCGGACGACTCATCTAGTAAAAGTTCTATGGGGAAACCATAATATGGAAGAGGAAACATGGGAACCAGAGGAACTTATGATGAAGAACCACCTGAATCATTTTGTGTGGTATTATTTTAGAAATTTCAAGGTAAAAATTATTTGAAGGAGGGAAGAATATAACACCTCAAGTTTCCATGGTATGTTTCCCATTGAATAATGCAATAACTAGCATTGTACATAACTTCGAGGTTCTAACACACCGCGACCAATAAAACTAGTCGTTATGAATATTAATAACCACTATTTTAAATTTTATAAATTTTATTTTTCAAAATGGACTTCATTTTTGAATTCAAAATATCGAAATTAGCTTAGGGTGATTTTTTGGTATTTTAATGAAAACATTCAATTTTTGATGAATAGTGAAAAACACTACGTTGTTGGTTAAAACCGACTTTTTATTTAAATAAATATTTATTTTATTTAAATTTTTTTAGTTCAAATTATTTACATAATACCTATATAAGTTAAATTTAATTAATTGGAGTCATTTTATAATAATTTTAGATATATAAAAAATTTATTGAACTTTTTACCATCTTTTGCCCACCTCCTATGAGCATTTGAAAATTTGCATAAAACATAATTTTACCACTTCTATGAATTGAAATTCAAAAATTTGAGAGACATGGTTAATATAAGTATGTAAAATTTTGTTCAATAAGATGATAAAATTTTTTGGTGAACAGTAACTTTTGACTTTTATTTACCACAGTTAAAAGTAGATAGGGTAAATAAGGGTAAAAATGATATCATAATTACCCTAAAACATGTACTAACTCTATTGGATAAGTATAATTTGACCAAAAATAACCTTACGAATAAAATATTACCCCCTTTGGTCCACATGGATTAGATTAGGACATTTGTTATTTTCTTATTTAAACAAGAGTTAAAAGAGTTAAATTCAAAGTTTAATAACTAAACAATTTTTAATATAGGGTTACACACAATATAAATTCTAATATAAATATTCATTAGAAATATAAAACTATTTCCTACATAATGGTATTTTATTTATAATTTGTAGACAATAAATAATTTCATTTTTTATGACACAATGATGATGTAGTGATTACCTTATTGATGAAATATTAAAATAATTGATATTATAAATATCCAAATAAATATAAATTGGGACTTATTATGACTTAAACTAATTTTATTTGTAAATATTACGTGTTAGGGTTGGTTAAATAAATTCTATTCAAAGTTATAATGTTTTTATGGCTTTCAAAAAAAATCAAATACTAAATAGTGTCAAAATTGACATAATTGAGAGTTTAAAACAAATACTATATTATTAATTGATATAATATTCATAAAAATATGAGGTTCAGAAAAAACACTTAGATAAGGTTATATATATATATATTAATACTTAACCACTTTGGGTTTTCATGTGTGTTTATAGTAAGTCTATTAATCATATAATATAAAAATACAAAGAGACATGGTAAATGTCAAACTATTTAACTAGGAGTTAAATCTAAAAGATAAGATTAATATGGTGACCTAAAACTGTCTAAAACCTGTTAGATGAGAGGTTTTAGACCCATACCCACCTTATCCTCGAAATAAATCATTTTTTATCCATTAGAAACCGAAAATGACTTTATTATAAAATAATATTTCAAGCTTTTCCTAAAGTGAGCCTCACCTCTCTTATGAAAGGGTACATCCCCTTCTCTTAATTTCAAACCTCCAAAGCCATTTTTCTAGGCCAAAACATGCCCAAATATCCTATAAATTATACCAACTTCAACCTAGATTAATTACTTTGATCAGAAATCCAATCTAAATATCCGTTTTGATCAACTCAAAAGGAAACACCCGAAGAAGAGGTAATAATTTCACCACCCTCTTTCAAGTTCTTCGCTTCTTCCACATACTATTTCTTTGTTGTTTCCATAACAAAATAATAAATCCAGTACCTTATACATACTGTGATTTTATTATAAATATGGAACAATCATATTTGTTTTTCTATTCATTCTATAAATGAAAATGTCACCATACGTGCATAGGTACAGCTTACCGTCTCCACGTCATGGTGTAGTTTGTTATTCAAACACTTAATTATTTGGATGACGATAATAATGAGTATTACTAATGTAAATAATAAATAAAACATTTTAATGATTCTGTATCTATGATATACCATCCAGTTACATATGATTTCTCCATCAATATAATGATATTATCACTCGTGCGTACATACAGATTACCGTTTCCACGAACGCGATGAGATTCATTTCCCCATTGTAACCATTCAAGAATAATTTTCATTTTATGACTAAAAATAATGTTTATGAACATAATATCATTCTGTATATGAATCAAATACATCCTATACATAACAAACATGGCTTACGTAACCACGCATATAAAGGAAACTGAATCAGTTAACTCTCGAAATGATGATATTACTGAAATATTATTAACAAAGCAATATTAGAGGATCATATATGATATAATTTTTATGTATATAGTTATTTTATAATTTATTAACAATGATTTAACCATTATACATGAGTTTAACTTACCCTATACCAAGTAAAAGTACAAGGTAAGGGTTATTTTCACAATCTCTTTATTATCCGAGTTTGTTTTTACGTAAGTATCAACCGGGTCCTCTTTATCATCCAAATCCATGTTTTCTTAAAAATGTATTTTAAAACATTTTTACTATTTACTAGATAGTGTTTAAAAGTCATTTATACCCTTATTGACCTTATATGTTTTGAAAGGTATCTTTCCATCGTTTTCCAAATAGGGTACTTTATTACCTTTTTGACAAAATTAAGGTAATAATGGTTGTTTAAATTATATGGAGGGTGTGTCTATTTTCCATAGTTATAACATCATCGAAGCTTCCCTTACAATCTTATAAGAATATTTTAAAAATAAATGTTTTCTTTTATAATTATATGACTCTTAAATGGTTTCAAAATAGTAAGATGTATTTCTTTCAATTAGTTTTCACTTCATCAATGTCAATATCTTTTGATGGATTTTAAACTTGTTTGAAGTTGATTTATTATGATGCAAATATTCCATATTGTATTGATGGTTTTCTGATATGTTTGACTCTAGATGTGTTATTTTTATACCATTCATGGTTTATGGTTAAATTATTGACATTTCCTATGCTAGTTTTAATACAAATGATTATGTTTTGTTTCATCCTTTTCATATGAGGAATGTATTGGACTTAGTAAGTGATGTGTAGAGCTTGAAATAGCTCCTCAGTGCATCAGTCTCATTAATCAATTAGATGTGGAATTGGACGAGGCATTTCCAAATTTGAGATATGGTTTTGGCCAAGGCCTAAATCATTTTTAGACGTTTTGGTCGAGGCCTTAACAAGATGTTTCAGAATGTCTAGAATTATACATTCCCTCATTATGAAAAAAAATAATGATGGTTCATGTGGTTATTCGACTAGTTGAATACCCATGACTATGTTTTATTATGTCATTATTTACTCATCTCATATTCCTTCTATAAAGTATTCATGTTTATTATTTGTAATGGAATGTGTTTTCAATTATTCACCATGCCTAATGTTTATGTTATCTTCTGCTGTATTGCTTACCCTTATTGAGTATTTTATCTCACCCCATTCTTATGTTTCTTTTTCCTAGGATATGAAGAAGCTAGTTATGAGTGACTTTCAGGAATAATCTAAGAATCTAGGATGTTTCTAATGCAATAAATTAGTGTTTTATTTCTTTTAAAGTTGTAATGTTGAACTTATATATGTATCTTGTTTCCAATAATACAAAATTGATAGGTGTTTTGGGGCATGATTCCTTGAATCATTCCAATGTTATGTAATAAAGCACCGACTCTAGGTAACTGGGGTTAGGGCATTATAAAAAGTTATATAAGTAGACTCCCATCAACATGGATATTTTAATTGTTGACATCATAATAAAGGTGAATCAATTTTATGGTAACAGTTTCGAGAGGTGGAAAAAAGTATGATCCAATTTCTACCTAAGAATCTCAAAATATTTTATGTTCTATCTACTCTAATACCCCCCAAATCAAAATATGAGACACTCCAAGTTTACTTCATGTAAAAAAATAGGAGAACAATTATCTCTTGTGTTAAGTACATTCACTCAATTCCTTACGAAATGAATGCATTGATACTTACCAAAATATCATGATTGAAAAGTATATCTGGGATGATTTGGAACAAAATACATCACAAGGATGCAGTGAGAAATAAATTACTAGAAAAAGGTTCATTTAATACAAAATGATATATAGTAAATCTATCACAAATAAGATATATATAATACAATGTATCTTAAAATATATATATCAAAACAAGATGAACATAGATTATGCCAATGTTATCACATCCATCATCAATGAACTCCCCCTTCTTGTAATAATGTTAAACATTCTCGAAAACATAAGAAGGAATATATTTTTCTCAACATGTAACTCAAATTCCTAAAAATAAAGTGGAATATAAAAATTAATATAAGGGAAATAAACATGATTTTGATAAATCAAAGGTCCTCTTGGTGGAGTTAGTGGGTATATATGGGTCCTCAAAGGGAAAAAACATAAAAACCATATTTTAAAAAGAAATTTACTATTATAGAACAAGAAATGGGCATGGTAATTCTATTGAAATTTTTGATACTTAAAAAAGGATTGTCATATACATTATAAGAAAGATGGAAATAACACTCCAAAGGAGTAATTTGTGGCTATGATCTTTGAAGATAATTTTCTTGAGGATAACACTTCTTTGGGGATTGATTCTAGAGATACATGAAACATGTGTAATAATAAATCTCTCTTCAATAGGATAAAATCAATAAATGATGGGATGTATCTATACATGGGGGATTCTACAAGAATTAACATTAATGGAAAGGGCGTGGTTGATCTCAATTTTACCCAGAGAAATATATTCTCTTTAAATGATGTCTTTTATGTGCTTCAAGTTTAAAGAAGCATAGTTTTTGTGATATTGTTAAACATAAATGGGTTTAAGATTTTGTTTGTGGTTTATAACTTTATTCTGCAAAAGGGGGGGTTCTTTATTGGAAAGGGTCAATTAGATGATGTATTATTTAAATTTAATATAAATTTTGTTTTTACTTACTTGAAAAAGTATTTTGATTTATGAAATATTTTTTTAGGTCACATAAATTATATAAAAAATCATGATATGTAAAAAATATATTTATTACTAATTATGGATAAATATAATCATAAATGTGTGAATTGAATAAAAAAATATAAGAAACCATTTTTAACTATAGAAAGGAATAATAGTATTTTATAATTAACGAATAGTGATTTATGTCATTTTCATGCTACAACTACCATAGTTAATAAAAATTACTTTGTAACATCTTTTGAAATTTTTTCAATGTTTATATTTTATATGATAAAGATAAAGTTGTATAAAAATATATTATCAATAAAAGTGAGCTTAAAACCCAATTTGGGGTTATAATAAAATTACTCGTATTAGATATTGGGGGAGAGTATTATTGTCTTTTATTATTTGAATCGCTATGGAACATACATAAAGTGGTAGGTTTTTATAAACATAAAAAAATAGTGCAGTTGAGCGAAAAAATAGAAAATTAATGGAAATCGTTAATTGTCTAACTTCTTTGTTGGGTCTCTCAAAAATTTTTTGGTGAAATTCATTGTTAATTATGTGTCACATCCAAAATAGAGTTTATATAAAAGGGAAGGATATTAATCCCTATGAATAATGGAAGCATAGGAAACTGACCCCAATTATTTAAAGGTTTGGGGTTGTCATGTAATTTTAATAATCATTGAAAATAAAAGGGAAAATTCTATAAAAGAGGTTTTAATAACATGTTTCTTGGAAATGTATGTCATTTTAAAGATTATAGATTCATGGTTTTTGAATCAAAAGTTTTTATCAATTTTAAAATAGTCATTGAATCAAGGTGGTATATCTTTGATGACTCTGGGATTATATTCTTACCTAGAAAAGTCAAATTTTAGGATTCTAGAACAAAAAAAAGAGTATCTCAACAACGTATGGTGCATGAGGTTCGTAAAAGTAAATCGACATGGATACACAAGACATATGGATATGATTTATATATGTATTTTGTTGGAAGTAACTAATGAAAATAATATTACACAAACTCTAATATTGCCTAATATAGATTCTGGTCCACAAAATTTCAAAGAATCTATGTCATCTTCTAATGAATCTCTTTGGAAGAAAGTTTTAAATGTTTAAATGGGATCTATAAACCAAAAAAATACATGAATATTAGTAGTACTTCTTCGGGGTTCACAACCAATAGATTTATGTGTGTATTTATAAGGAAAAAAATATTATATGGTACCGTTGAAAAATATAAATCTAGATTGGTTTCTAAGTGGTTTACTAAAAATAAATGAATCCATTATTTCAATACATATGATCCCATGTCTAGGAATAATTATATTGGAATCATTCTTTCCTTATCATCAATATATATTTAATAAATTCTCAATATTGATTTTAAAATGGTATTCTTAAATGGTGAGTTAAATGATAAAACTTATATGGAATAATTAGAAGAATTTATTGTACTTAAAAAACAAAAGAAATTTTTAAAATCGGTATGGTTTCTATATAGTTTATAACAAGATCCAAAAAAATCGCATGATAATTTTAATGAAATAATTTTATCATTTGGATTTATAGTTATCCAAGTTGATAAATGTGTTTACAGTAGGTTCCAAAATACCCATAGTGTGGTTATTTGTTTATATTTTGATGACATGATAATATTTGGAATTGATATGAATCAGGAAAATGAGGAAAAATATAATTTTTCTAAAAACATTGATATTAAAGACTATGGTGAATATTATTTCATTTTGGGAATTGAAATTTTTATGAATAAAAAATTTATTTTCCATTGTCACTCACATTATATTGAAAAGATCTTAAATAGGTTCAAACAATTTAACTAGTCACTTGTTTCTTCCCTATATACTTTTGGGAGTAGGATGCTACAAAATCCTAGTAGAAAAGTTTATAAACAAAAATATACAAGGGTTATTGGGAATATCATATATGTCATGAAAATAACAACACTTATTATTTCATATATTGTTGTACATATTAAAATTTATAAAAGTAGTCTATGTTTTTCATAATGGGATGTGGTTAAAAGGGTACTAAAATATCTTAATGGTACTATGGATTACATTTTACATTGTAATGGAAACCCATTGGTGTTGTAAGGATTTTATAATGAAATTTATTTTGTTAATATATTGGATCACTCTTCTATGAGTGGTTAGGATTTCAAAATTGGAGGTGGAGAGGTGTCATGGTAATTGAATAAAAAATATTGTATAATGGACTCAATAATAGATTTTGAGTTTGTTTCTTTATCAAATATTAGAAAATGAAGTCAAGTAAACTATATATATTTTATTAGATCTACCATTTTGTCTTATGTCGATTTCCTTAGATTCTATACAGTGTGAAAATCATGAAATCTTAGAAAATACATATGGAAATACTTATAATGGAAAATTAAGACACATTCATCTCAAACATATCTATGTGAGAAAATTGATATAATATGGTATCATAACAATATAATTTTTTATATCAAGATATTATTTTGTAGATCCACAAGAGAAGGTACTTACAAGGGAGTTGGTGTAAAAAACATCCTTAGGGAAGGGTTTATATTTCTTGTAAAATAATTACCAATGGTGAGACCTCTACTTAAGATTTGATAACTTCACAAATATAAGTTTAATTTTTTTAAACATATTATATGTGTGATGTAAAAACAAAAGTAATATTAAATAATAGAAAAATCGTTTTCGGTTCCAATTAGAAAAGTAGGGTGAGTTTGAAACTCTTACAGAACCATGGAAGACAAACGGGTGTTGAAATAAGGGAACACTTTTTGGTTCACCTTTGTAAATATAAGAGTTGGGATACTCCAAAGGACATGTGACTTTAACTCTAAAACATTTATAATAGGATAAGTAAAACATTATCATAATTGTATATAAATATATATTAATAAGTCTATAATTTTAAGAGACATGTTTTGTATGAATCTCTTTGATAATAATAGTTGCATGTTTAAGGCAGTGTCTGCCTTTTTATCTATTATAATTTGATTTTACTCTATTTTATAATTTTTAAAATTGAGTGATACCTTTATTTATGAAATATATTTACAATATATTTTGATGCTTTATTTTCAAATATATTTTTAAATATTTCAAAATGGTAGGAGATTATTTGATTTTAACGGTTTTTAAAAAAATATTTAAAAATATTTTGTTTTTGTTTTTTAAAAAGGGAATATTTTTACAACCTTGTATTGAAAAGTGGGTTGTAATTGTGTTATATTTATAAGGGGGAAACGTTCATATTTATTTATAGTTATTAAGTATGGAGATAATCTTGTGGGATGATTCACCACACTATCCATGTGCACACATGATCACACAATGTGGACCATTATTGGTGTGCTTTGCACATTGTATTCCATATCGACATTAGGTGATTTGAGGTATATTTATTATTACCAATGGATTGTTAGGTTGTACTAGTTTTGATCTAGTAATGAATGGGTATATACAGTATGTTGACCCAGTTCACTGGATATGTATAATATGAACCATTTATTAGATCAGGCACAATCTAATGGGCACATCCATTTACAAGCATGAGTGATTTGTAAAATTTATTAGATTAGGCTGAATATTCCAGATTTTATTAGTCCATAGAAGATATTTATTTCTAGAATATGTATCTACATAATTACAAGGGGTAGGACACCTAATTTTAAGGGGTAAACCAATGTTTATGTTTTCAATGTGCCTCTGTGATCACAAAGTTTTGACATAGTGTGGGTCTGGTTTCAAGGGAAAGTAGGTTCTTGGATATAAAAATGATTCTTTGGGTTATTCCTTTGTTTAGAGTATGGGAGGTAATCTCATCCCTTAATTCTATGACTACTATAATACTCTCTTGAAAATTTAATATGTATTCGTGAATCTTTCCTAGAACTAATATTATTACTGGTTACCTCTGAGAAAGTGACCAATAGAAACCATGAATAAATGTGAACATATATATATATGTATATTTATATGTATGTATTAGAGTATCTCCATATTTATTTTATTAGTTATTATAATATAGTTTAAATCCAAATAGCTATCCACTCTAAAATTTATCACCATCCAGCGAGAAATTGGGTTTAGTGAATTTGGGATTGGGCCCATGAGAGGGGCTTCTTATGTATCCTTATGATAGAAATCAGAACCAATGTATTCTGGTATTATTTAATGGGAAACATCATATCTTTTAGGGTCTTGTGGAAAATACCATAATGGAACCTTTTAAGTTTAATAATCCTTGAAAAAGTGAAATCTCTTTTAAGGTTGTGTGTTCGAGACCTATGATGTATTGGGATTGAATATCAAAAAGGAATCCTACATAACCTCCTCCTCAATAATTTTTTATAAAATCGACTTTTGGTTAAGGGGTAACCCTCTATAAATATTCAAAAAATCATATTTAGTCATAAAACCCCAATAAAATCAAATTTTAAAATTTAAAATTCAAAATTTGAACTGAATCATTCATCACCACCTTGAGCCATGTACCACCTCACATCAAACACCCTAACATAAATAAACCCCATCATTGACAAAACTTCACTAGAAATAACCACCCACCTTAATTAATATTCTCAACAATAAATACATCATAATAGAAGAAAAAATAACATCAGAATCAGAAAGGCCATCAGTCTAAGAAGCTCCATAACCACCATGATGATCAAGCCTAATGGGGATCCAAAGACATAGATGATGCCAGCATGATAGACGCCTCTTGGAATGAAATAAATTTCTTGAACAGATCCAGAAACACCTTGAGAAACACCACGAAAGTCTGACTCAGATAAGAGTTGTGGAATCAAGGAGCTAGAGTAGAGTATGGAGTGGGGAAGGGCCTCGATAGTGATCTATGATCATCGCCATAACCACTAAACCCTTACTTGAAAACAACCACTGAAAAAATTACACCAATAAACCATTGTCTTCATCATGAAAGTGTCACTGACCATAGCCATATGACCAGTTGATTTTAAATAAAGAAAAAAAATCAAAAATTAATCACTAGATCTGAAAATGTCATCTTGAGTTGAACCGAATCCATCCACCACCATCAAATTCCAAAACTAGAATCATCACCTCCATAAAATTTTGACAACACAACAATAAACCAATTCCAGTTTGATTCAAAACCAATAACAACATAATGAAACCAAAATAGAAAAATAGACATTAACCACAAAAGTGTACCCACATACCATCAATGTAAATAAATATTGATAGAGAAAACCATATATGAAATACCTTCATCTATACCATAATAAACATACCAAATAGCCCTAAAACACAATTGTTCATGAATAAAAATGGGGTCTTGTATAGAGGGTAAGGTGATAAGGGAATAGGGGGAGCATAGATGATAAAAAAAATAAAGGGGTGGGCTACAACAGTAGAGGAAAATGGAGAACGAACAATTAATATTAGCATAAAAAATAAAGCGACCAATATAAATGAATGGATTAATGAAAAATATAAAAAATATATCAAATAAATCCAATTTAAACCTCACCAGATTCCACCACCAATAAAATAAAAAATCTCCAATGTTTCATCGAGTTAAACTGAGATGAGGTTTATTAATTATGGTTACATAAATAAGAGTAATAATAGTAGTTTTTGTGTCCCATGAAGTAGAAATGTATCCTAGAAACTCAAATAAAAATGGGAAGGGAGAAAAAAGAATCCAAGGAAAGAGACGAACACACACTAGGAGGAAAACTGGTCGATTATAGTGAGATAAGGATAACAACACCAGATAATAACCACTCACTAGATGGGGAATGATGAGAGGGAGGTAGCGATGCTTCTGGGAAGGAACCCTATCATTAGGATAAAATGGGAGACCCAGAGAGTGGGTGACATTGAAAATTACCCAAGGATGATCCACTCCCTCTAGTTGTTTCTCTTTCCAAACATAACCTAATAAAAAGGAATGAAATCCCACATAGTTTAATTTTAATTGTTTATTGTTTTATTCTAGGTTTGTTCCACGAAGTTTTTAACTATGAGGTAGGGTTTTTTGTGTCCTGAAAAGGGATACAATAAGAAATTGGACTGGAATTATGCATGGGCATCCTACCCTGGTTTGTGTTGCATTTTTGGTGACAACATTGGAGAGGATGTGAGGGACTTATTTGGAATATATCCCAATCATAATATATTAATTAATACATTATAATAGGGTGCCATATGTGTATGTGCACCTTATATCCATTGGTAGGAAGGAAGACTGGATTCATGGGGAATATAGCCCAGCGATGAATGGTCGGGGATTCACCCAGTAGGAGGCTCATGTGTGGAGGTCCAATTCCAATCTATTGGTGAATATAAAGGTAATATGGACTGGAATAAAAAAGGATAGGTACAAGTGAGGAAGAATTGGGTCTTACACCTGGTGAGAGTCCCATATGTATTTAACTTGGAAGGTGACTCGGGTGAACGTAGGTTTTCAGGAATATAATAGTTTAAAGGTATATATGTGTATCCTTGTAAAATTTAGTGAAAAATAAGGTTATTTAAGAATTTAGGGATGATAGGGTTCTTAATATGGGTTAACCAAGATGAGAATCTTGATCCAAGGGAGGTTTCACCAATAAACTAATGACATCGACCCCTATTATCAAAGGAATACATGATTGTAAACACTCTAAGATCTATGTACGTTGTGGAGTAACAGTGTAAAAAATACATTAAAAATTGAATACATGATCTAAAGAGTTCACTATAATTTATATATACCAATCATATATCTCAAAAGTCTATAGAGGAGTCCTTATTGGAATTGGCCTTTTAGGGCTTTGACCTTGGAAATAAGAATCCAATGAGGCTATTTGGGTCTATTAAAAGCAAATAGAAGACATGGGGAAAACCATGGGTGCACAAGAGGCACAAATACCAATAATAGGGTTCCTATATCACGTGCCCCACCATAAATTAAATGTTTAATGGTTTGGGACCATTATGAAGTGGGAAATATGTATTTTACTACCTGAAATTTTTCATAGAATTTGATTCTTTCATGAGTAGATATAGTTTGAAAAATTCAATGTGTTGCTACATGATCAAGGAATATACCCTTAGAGTGGGGAGAATCAGGTTATTATAGTTTTCAAATTTATCATAAATTATAATGTTTTTCTATCTTATGAGGAACACTCTTCTCTACCTCACTATCACTTTTAACTGAATAATCTAATAAAGGAACATAAGAAATTTTACTTGGTTCACCCAAATTAGAAAATATTTGAATTAAAAAAGTAAATTCTCATATTCACCTAAGATTCTAATCGCCCTACATGATTTGTTAATAAAAAATAGAGTGATTTAACTTACCCTCTGGATTCACTATCCACAATATGTTTGAAAAAAACGTTCCTCTTATTTACAAATAAATGATATCTGTTATTTCTAAGATAATATTATACTTAATTTTTTTATTTTAAGATATACCTAAAATGGTGTATTTATTTCTACACAACATTATGAAATTCCTATAAGAATAACATCTGGAATTTACTACACCATCATACTCATCCTTCTAGTTCCTGGTCCTGGATACCTATCCATTCAATTCTTGTTTGAAATAAATCAAAAAAACATATCTCTTATCAGTTATTAAAAATGCTTTTCTAATGAGCATAATATCTTAAATCATATTCCATATATATCTATTATATAAATTTTTAGAGAAACAAACTTATTTTATTTAAGGGTTGGGAAAAAAGAAATTTACCCTATCCTTATGAGATTGTTCCAGGTTTCGTCAATAGTCTTAGAATAGAACTTAAATTCCATTGAGATATAGCAGGACTCTTAAATCATGTTTCATAACTCAAGTATTTATGTTCCATCTGTAAATGTATTTATTTAAGGAATCTTCCTATTCAAATAACAACCATCTTTTGGTTGTGTAAATAATATGAATTAAGTAATCTTCTTTCCATGACGTCATCCTTCACAGTGCTATTCTTAGATCAAAAATGTGTGGTATAATAACCCCTTTATTCAAAACATATTTTTAAACTTAATTTGGATTTTCATTATGGAACTCAAGTAATTTTTGGTCCCTGAACTAGCCATGATACAATTTTAGCTTCACGATATAAAGAAAATTTTTCGTAGTTCCCCTTAAATAAACCCAGAAACAATCATGGGGTTCCCTCTTTCTTTGTGGAATGAACCTCTCCTAGGAAGAAATAAGAAAAATCCCCCATATCTAATTGTGATACACCAGACCTATTCACAGCCTGATCCTTTTTGAGAGAGATTCTATTAAATCTATCCTTTTCATTTTAAGATACAAAAATACCTTTCATGGTATTATAATACATTCTTATCATTCCATGATCCCTTTTTTCCGAATGAAATCAACCTTATGAGATAATTGAGGATGTTTAAAAAATTCTCTACATGACATGGCCCACTGTTCACAGTGTGATTTACAGATACAAAGTCCTTGGGGAACTTTTATAGTTACCAAATAAGCCTTAAAAACATATCATTTATCATAGAATTACCCAAAAAAATTTGGTCATGATGTGTCCATTTATGTCACAACACAACTCATACTCTATAGATAGAACTTCTAAATATTCTTTTAAAAACATTAGGCCTCACTCATTACATAGAATAATTCCATAGAAAATTTCATCTATATATTATTTCCAATAAACATAATAAAAAAACCCCAAAAGGTATTTTCCCAATAATATTTTTTTGGGTTCATTGAAGATTAGAAAACATATTTAACACTTTCTTATTAGGAAGTTTTAGAATTGATTGGATCAAACCTGTATTAATATCTAAAGATTTTTCCTTCAAGGAGGGTATCAATGATCCACTTATCATAAACTATAAGACCACATGTTTCAATATAATAAGAAGAAACAATAGTTTTATGAAAATATATTCATTAATACATTTCATGACTCTTCATACATGTCAACCTGGATTTCTAATTCACCCCCATGATTAATAATTCAAAAGAAATCCCCTCCTCTTAAGAAATGATGACCCCCCTTTATCAATAATAAATAATAATCCAAAAAATCTTCTACCCTTATAACATGAACACTTTCTCCCTAGCTTTCAATGAAACCAAGTATAATTTCCTTGAATGTTTTTAAAAGAGTGTTAGTAATTCAAGAATTGATTTCCGAACAAAAAAACATACCTTGATTTAATTCTTAACTCCCATGGTGGAGTGGGGGTCCCTCATCCAAATAATCTATTTAGATATATTTGGTTAAAATCCAATATCCAACTAATTCAATTTGAAATTCACCTTATGTGGTGCCTTATTCATTATGTATGCTACTTGATATTTAGTTGACACATACTCCAACTTCACAAGTTTTTTCCCTAATTAATCCTTTATGAAATGATATTTAATATAAATGTTCTTGGTTATTTATTGATGAAGGGGATTTTTTCTAAGATTTAGATCACTCTAGTTTCCATACATAATTGGAATAATATATTATACATAAACTTAAATATATCCATTTTTTTATTCCATCCATATAAATTGAGTACAATCTTGAGTGAATACTACATATTCATCCTCTTCAATGATTAAAGAGATGTAATATTTCTTCCTGGTTTACCAATAAATATAATATCTTATAAGGTAAAAATTACTATGTAAATTTTACTTTTGGTCATCCACTATACATTACCAATCTACATCATAAAATCACATGAGTTGTTACTATGATTATTTATAATAAAAAAGCCCAAAATCAATTGTGTGATTCATATATTGAAGAAATATTCTCACATATTTAATATAAAATACTTTAGAAAAACATTTATAATGGTGAAATTGATATATATATATATATATTTATATAATTCATTCAAGTGGTTATAAAGTATAGAAAACTCTAAATGATCTACCAATAAAGAGTCATATTGACCTATTTTCCTTCCCCATCCTTCATCAAATTCATCTGGGAGGCCATCAGTGTTTTCATTGGAAATGATTAATCCATTTTGAATATTTTAAGATACTCCTTGGAATATTTTTTTTGGGAAATAAATCTCCCATTCTTTCTTTGAATCACTCACAAGCCAAGGAAAAATGACAACTCACCAACCAAGAAAATTTTGACATTACACCTCATGCATTTTGAAAATTAATTTCATTGGGTGTCATCTAAGCCAATACACGTTATTTAATATAATAAATAATCCCCAAAATTCACTTATCATTATCATTCTTTATGTATAGTTTATGATGAATCCCTCCTATTTGAAATCTCAGCCACTTTATGTACTGATCCATTCATAAGTACCAAGCCCCTGGTGCTTACTTTATCCTTGATAAGGATTTCTTCAACCAAAAAACATTGTTTTATTCTTTATAAATAATAAAATCATACATTGTTTCAATGTAAACCAAATGATCAAAAACTTCATTATGAATGATGATTTAATATCGATTTTTTTTGTATTTTGAAGCCTTTTGTAACCATAGTCATAAATAATATGATTATTTCATGTCTAGCCATAGGAGAAAGTGTGTCATCCACATTTATGCCTTCAATTTAAGAATATTATTTGTACCCTAAAATTCATTATTCCTTTTCAATGTTCCATCTTTTTTTGAGTTTGTTTTTGAGGACCCCCTTGGCTCTAACAACACTTTTATTTTTTATCCTTAGAACATCTTCCCACATTTCATTCCTTTTAATTTGGTCAAGTTATTCATTAGTATCCATGAAAAAAATCATAATTAGGAGGATCTTAAATTTCATAAGGTTATACCATATATATAAAATACGTTTTTTTATACTTCATCCTTCCTATTTAAACTAGGACAATCAGATCAATAAAAATATTATTCTCGATGATTTTAGCCCAGCTGGATTTTCAATTTTTGGATGTTGTACCTAATTCATTTTCTACATAGTAAAATATTTTATTTGATTATTTTACAGCCCCTTAAGATACCCCTAATCCACGCACATCCTCATTACTTTCTCCTTCAAAAATTGGGTTAATTTTGCGTGAAATCTATTCATAAGTATCTGAAATCTTCTTGTATATTTTCAAATATTAAATTTTGCATGATTTTTGAAGTATGAATTTCAACTATTTTACCTAATCAGTTGTTATATAACTTGTAAACCTTAATCTTTAATGAATATTCAAGTAAAATTATTTTATCTCCATGATCTTCAAAATTTTTATTATTCTATTTATTCAATGTGAAACATGTACATAAAAAACTAGAAAGTATTTGAATGTTGGATTATTTATAATTATTCATGGTTGGTCAAGAATAATATATAATTTTCTAGTTATACAATGGTTTAAGGAAAGTGGTGTCCTAAGACCTTCAGACACAAATACCTCCACCACATGGCCCAACACATGTCAGGTATTGTCCCCTCCTTGTGGGGATGTTTATTTGTCCTCCCCCATAACCTGAACCCACGAAAATATAGGTAATAGCCAACCAGAATGAATTATGTGTACTAATAATCCATTATCTAGTTGTACTCATAATTATTCTCTGTTATCTATTAACCTAATGGTTGTAGGTTTTAGTTACTGGGGGGAATAAAAATCACTAATGGGAGGGAACAATATATAACATGTAATAGGTCATACAGTGGAGGGTTTTGGACCTAAAGGGATTATTCTTACACTTTCATTATGTCATATTTTGATTGTTTGATCACATATTTGGATTGTACCATTGGGGATTTCCACTATCCATCCTATGAGTCCAACCGTCCAACTGGTTTTTCACAGAAGAAAATTTCATTAGTGGAATTTTATTCATTTTTTCAATTTCAATTACAAGCCTAATCATCACCCTAATCTAAACCCATTATGACCAGAACCTCTTGAAGTTCTCTCCCTTGGTGCTCTATGATTCTTATTCCTATTCTCTTAGGCACCTGAAGTCTAGTTCGATCCATTGATATCCTTAGAGGTAAAATCTATTCATTTAAATTCTAAATATCTCTATTTATCTGAATTGATCATAGATTCAATCAATGTTGGCTAGATTTTTGAATCTTCACTTCAATATAATGGGAAATTCATACATTATTGATAGATTGGTGTTTCATTAGAAAAATTATTGACCCCTCCATGATAGATCATATATCTTACATTGGTGGTGAATCTATTTTTCTATGTTGATGATAATATCATCTATTGGAATGATATTTTCCATTCATCTCAATTCTAGAGACTCTACTATGATGGATTAGGTATTCTTATAGTGAATGTTGGTGAAAAAATGTGATTTAAGTTTCATTCCTTGGCTGGTATTGGGAATTGGAATCAATGAGCTAAAGGTATGAAGTATTTACCATAGTGGGATATTGTATGGAGTTGTTTAGTATGTTTGGATTGTGTTCATATGCCTAGTGTAGAGACCCTTTCATGATATGGTATGTTTGGTGTGAATGGTTAGCATGTGAGAACTTTTCTTAGAATTTATTATGTGTTCCTCAATATATCGTACTTAATGTGTGGTTATTTCATAGCTTGTGAAATATTTGATATGTTATACTTGTTCATTGATAGGTTGTGTAATAATTTTCTATTTTTCAAAGTCTATAGAATATTTATTGTGATGTATTTTTATTTTCTATGTCATGACTTACGTTTGGATTTTTTTCAAATCCATTGGAATCATTGTTTTAATGTTCAAGTTGATAGGTAGACCTAATAGACATAGCCAACCCCTTATAGGGGGAGCTTAGATAACATGACGCATATATCATGCCTCTAGATATAGGATGGTTATCTCTTGACCTTTTCATGTGATTAACCCATGTGGAAAGAACTCCATATTCAATTGGAAAAGGGTCTATATGTCGGTTTCATGAACCAATGGGATATGTCCTATCATATGGGTAATGTTTTATTGATTTAGGCACATTTATCATGCATTCCATCAGAGGATAGTTGGTGTGCATGGGTTGTGAGTGTGAATTTCTCATAAAGGTGGTAATTAAGTCATTCCTTAAAGGTGAAAACTTTATTTTCCTTAAAGGTGGTACAAAGTCTCATATCAAGATCTAAGACCTACGGTGACTACTTATGACATTCTCTCAACATAGTTCCAAAGAAGCTATAGTAGGGGTTCATGGTATCTTGGTTAGCATTTGATCACTCAATATATTATGGGTTTTCATGTGTGTGTTTGTATTTACCATTTCCATCATGAAATAAATCTTTATATACACGTACACTTTTGTTAATGACATATTTGAGGTGTTCTATGGGGTTTATACCCCTCAAGAGATTCTCAATGTGCATTCAAACTAATGATTAGGGACTTAGATAAAAGAAAGGGCCTAGTGATAAGTTTTTAAGTATCTTGGATTTAATAGACTAATTCATTACTGGGATGGACTTTGAATATATTTAACATCATATTTTATTATTATCTTTAATTTTTACTATCTACACTTGTTGACCTACCATATTTGGGTATGTTTGGTTTGATATTGTATTAACTATCATCAAATTTGTTATAGAATTTTATTTATGTTATTTTCCATTGTAATTTTTTGTTGGGTTAGGCATATATTGTTATATTCTGGTGTATGGATATGATTAATGAGTGTATAATCTCCCCACATTATCTATATACTGTCAATGCTAATCGGTATCATCTTACATATGGGGAGTCATGCATGAGGACATGTAGAACTTTGGCTCAGACCTGGTGATTTGGTTTTGGGTGTTACATTCTTACCATAAAAAAATCGCAGGGGGTCTTATCCTCATTCATAAATAGAAAATCCCTATTGGATATGTACACCAAGGTGAGCATAGCTTCCATCCAACATGTCTCTAGTGGGCTTATCTAAATAAAAATATTATATGAAAAAATATTTATAACATAGTTCCTCCTCTAAATGGGTCTTTTTTTGTGGATTCCACTTTGAAAACACTTGATGTCAAATCCCATGTTTCTATAGATACTCTTCCACCTGATTATTGGTATATTCTATTCCATTTTCAATGCAATGTTTATGAATTTTTAACCCTAAAATCTTTTCAAACAGCCTTAAATATCAAGTAATGCACTTAAATAACTTATATTTTTTGAGTATTCACCATTAAAAAATACATTATTCTATATTCATCAATAAATAATAAAAATTACCTCTTTCCATATAAGGATTTGGGTGTCACCATCCCGCACACATTCTTGTGAACTAGCTTAAGAAACCTTGATTATTTTACTTTACTAAACTTGTATATCATCCTCACAATAATCCCCTTTTGACAATAATCACATGTGTGAGTGTGATTACATGTAAGATTGGGGATATCACAATTTTCCTCATTTTTTACCATGTTCTCAAAATATAATTTTTTCAAATAGACATGATGCTTCTTCCAAAAATGATTACTATTCTTTGGAATGCATACAACTATTATCATTACTAATTTAGTAATGATTCTATTTGGTCTGTCTTCCTTCCAAATAAATAGAACCTTCTCTTGTTTTTATAATACATGTATTTTTATTTAATTAAAATTCATGGCCCAAGTCACACAGTTTTCTTACACATATAAAGTAGAGACTATGAACTTTAACCAAGAGAACATTCATCAACCTTAATTATATTTCTATCAAACTTGTCCTTCTTAGAGCTAATATTTTTTAGCCCCATATCATTTACAAAATAAATAAATCCATATTTTTCATATTTTATTCCCATTATAAGGTATTAATTTCAAATCCTATGATATATAAACCCATTATCTAGAATATATGATATAAATCAATTCATTAACTTAATGGAAATTTAAACCATGTTTTCCTTCTCATTTCTTCTTTTCTTCACCCATGGCTATAGGACAACCTTTAATAATGGTGGATAAAACTATTAAAAATTTATCTTAATGGAATCCTCTTAATATTACCAGACTAAATAACTATTTTCATTTTTATCATGTTTGGATATGTTTCTAAATTTTTCGTTTTTCCTTTCTGGGTCTCCTTTAGTACATTCATTTTCACCCTTTATGTACAATAAATTGATTTTTTCCTAAAACCTACACAAAAAAGTATTATCCATCAAAATGATAAAATAAATAAGAATTTTCCCTTTTCTATTTTTGGAATTCTTTCTCTCCAAAATTTCATTTATAAATATGGAACACATATTGGGTATGCTCCAAGTTCCAAGTAGGGTGAATATGGGTGTTTTAGTTTTAAACTTTATCCTTGACCAAGATATTAATATCTCTTATAAGGAACATTGTTCTCTCACTCACAATTAGTTTTGAGTGAGTAAAATAGTAAATGAACATAGGAAATTTTATGTATTTCACCCAAATGGTCTAATCCAAGGAGAATTCAATGGAATTTTCGAATAAACCTAAGACATTATGAACACTTCTTGATATGTGACCAAAAATAGAGTAATGACATTATCCCTCTACCCACAACATGTTCAAATAACTCACTGGTCCTCTTCACAGATAGTTTATGACATAAACTTTTATGATGATCTTATTCTTATATAAATTATTGATAATACGATAAACTTAAATTGGTGTTTGAAGTTTTTCACATCTTGAAAAACTTCTAGTAAGAATTGTCATTGGTATATCTTTTGTTTCTGTCTTAACTTTATAGTTCCTAAGCTTGGATATCTCTTCATTAAGTTAGTGGTTGATCTAAATCTTCATCTCTTCTCACTTATATTATATTATACACTATATTCAAATGTTCACCAACTCTCTAATCATCTTCCCCTCAGAACAACTATGTGTTGTTTTAGATAAACCAATCTATTGGATCCATATGTTGGTGTTAAATTTTTTTCTATCTCCTTATGAAATAATCCCTATTCTCCTCAGTAGTTTAGGAAAGGCCTTTATGTTCCACCAATATATATAAATTCCCTAAAATATTTATTCATAACACCATCATTAAAGTTACAACCATATCAATAGTTATTTATGGAAATTAAAACATCATGGCATGACCTACTTGTTACATCATGAATAAAAAAATTACGAAATAATTTTTGCATGAATTCATCCTTTATTATCTGATTATCATATCAAAAATTTATCAATCAATAATTTACCTTCAATTAACCATATATTCCATTAATTTAATCCAATATTTACTGTGTGGACCTAAAAAAATTGGATCCACAAACTTTTCATGGTGAAACTTGTTATTTACGACATGGGGAAAATTTCAATATTAGAACCAATATCTAATCAGAAACCATCATATCATGGCCTCTTTATTGGTTGTTAAAACCTCAACTGGGTAGAAAACCCAAAAATCCACCCAAATCTTGTTAAAACGTATTACACCTATTTGCCACATGATTCTCACATGGATAGATTCTATGAAATATTCCATTACCCTTTCATGGTGAAACAATACCATTTTTATATCATTAGAAACATCCATTATAGTATGAACCCTTTATTTGTATCCCAATACCAACCATACAATATATTTGAGGAACCTTAAAAAATTATCTATGAGGTGAAACCAGCTGTTCACAAAGAGGGTCCCATATACAAGGCCCTTGAGGAATATTTTGAAGTTAACAAATGAAACTAATAATATTTTACTTTTATATAGAATGATCTATATGAATTCTAGTTGTATCATGACAATCTATTTCATGAAGCAACTCCAGTTCTATAGATATAAATTCTCCATCTACTTCTAAAATTTCCAAAAGACACCTCTATTTCTTAGAATGATTCTTTGGAAAACATCTTCCCTGTAGTATTTTCAATAAAAACAATCCAAAAAAACATCCAAATGGATTATTTTCCAACAAATTATTTAATGATATACTAAAAAATGTATTCTTATGATTTCCCCTCCATGAAAGGGTTCCATGGTAGTCCTTCAAGAAGGATGTGTACGAGAGGCCCCACAGAGGTCCTATGTGGGAGAATTGCTATCATGAAAAGTTTTCATGATGCTCCTTCCCCATTCTTCTCTCAAGTTAAAACTTAAAAGTTACATGATGGGTGTATTTGAATGACCATGTATAGAAAATAATTCACAAAAAAATAAATTTATATCTTCGAGTTTTTACATTAGAGGAAGATATCTCCATGATTTTTTATCTCTCTATGTCTCTTCAAAATCTATCTATCAAAGGAAACATTATTGAAATATGTGTCTGGTATTTATAGGAAACACTATGTAACTATATTCCCAGAATACATGGTCTCATAGGACATTTTTAGTTTCCATAGTTACACAATCATGAAAGATCACCACCTCACCTCTACCAAATGATCCCCCTCCACATAGATGATTCGTTGTAATTAAGTTCTCATGATGCTATGAGGAATCATCATTGTGACACTAAAAGTGATGATCAACCGAAAAAAATATTTCTTTTAAAAATAATTGCATTCAATGAATTATTAATTTTTGAAAAAATCTCATTTCTCCTATTTTTATTTTTTATTCAATATTTTACCTTCCGATCCACTTCTGGGTGATATCAACTTTTTTGTGCATCTAAAAATGTCACCACTCATAATTGGATATGATTTGAATAAAGAGGATTTAATAAATAGGAGAAAACTAAATCATCTAAAATTATTACATAGTGCATATAATATTCCCACTATATATAGTTTATGTGGGGAAATTTTCAAGAATCTGTGATTTCAAAAATATTTTTCTTTTCATAGGTGGATCTCTTTATTTGTGAGTCACAAATAAATATTTCTATAAATGATCCTTCCTAGTAAAGAATATATTTATGAAAAAAATCTAATGTGGTTATAACATAAGATATATGTGAAAATATCAACTTCAAATAGAACTTATGTTAATTATTCCCTTTAATATAGTTTTTATATTTCATGTGCTTCACATAATTCTTATGTGAAAATTTTGAATTTTCCAATTTTTTTTATCTCATCAATATGAATCTCATGATATGAATTCTTTTACATGTATTTATATCTATAGGAACAATAGATTAAATTTAGACTGATCTACTAGGATTGATGAATATAATTGAAGTGAGGGCCACAATTTCTGTGATTATTGGTGTGAGACCCCTCAATATCATGTCACGTCTTAAAATGAGTCCCTTAAGCATCTTCTTAAATAGTAAATTTTGGATTACTCATTATCTTACAGTATACCCATATATGAATTTGGGATTCAAGATGATGTTTCAATACCTCCACCAGTTCATAACCTACCACAAGCTTGGTTTTCATCTTCGCTTATTTATATCCAAATGAATTTTTTTTATCGAAAACTTATTTTAAAGGATCTTCAAGGAAGTACGTACATTCTAAATAGTTCCTCATTGACTCTAGATGGTTGCGACGTGATCCATAAAACCATTAAAAAAATTATTCATCCATATTCACCATATCACTAGATGATCCTAATAAATGATGGATCTTGAACTGAGTTTTTTCCCATGCGGTAACTTCTCCAATGAATGGGATGGGGATTTCAAATTTCATCAAATATGTTCAGAATTTATTAAATAGAAGTAAGTGATTGATTTATATCAAGTAGTCTAGATTTTATAGTTCATGATTTATTAACCAAATAATATCCTTTAATAATTATTCATTCATTATTTTCTAGGCACTAACACTTTTAATATATCACATGTTGAAGTAACAATTAGTTTGTGGAACATCTTGAATCTTGGGGAAATCCCAATCTATAGGGAGATGTATGATTATTTACTCAATATAGATAATATCTAGAGGAATAAAAGAAAAAAATACAACACCAAAATATTTTACAGTATATCTCTTCTTAAATAAATTCAACATCTTACACTGGACACAACACCAAAACTCAAAAAACAATTATATACAATTAAATATCATTATTTTAATACGACCATTATAACCTAGATGTTACATCAGCAAAAATGAATAGTATTAACCAAATTATGAAATTTATATATATTAGATATTAAATTAAATGTTTTTTCATTCATCCTAATGATTTTATAGGTGTAAGATTGGAATGAATCTAATTTTATGCACTAAAGGCTATATTTTTCTAAAGGAAGTATTACCGCCTTTTAATGGCACACCTATTTTGAAAAATAATATCATAAATATTATAAATTATATTTTTAAAAATGGTATGAATTTTTTAATTTAGAATATCCAAATTATTTTATGGGGAATTTTTGGTATAATTATGAAAATTTTAAATTTGTGATAAATAGTGAAAAATATTGAATTTTTGTTAAAAACCAAATTTTTCATTTAAATTATTATTTTAATTTAAATTGATTTTAAAGTCACAATAGTTAAATAATACATATATTAATACAATTTTGGTAATTGGAAGTTTTTTTATATTATAATTAGATATAAAAATTTATTGTTCTTTCGAACGTCTCTTTTGCATGTCTTCTCGCCACATCTACGGGATTAGTGTTAAAAATAATTTTCTCATGTCTGTGAATTGAATTTTAAAAATAGAAATACATGGTATAATTATTATCAAATATTTGGTCTAATTTTATCAAATTAATTTCTTTTTTGTGAATGGTAACTTTTGTAAATTTTTATTTATTTGTCAAAGTTAAGGGTAAATCATGTAATTAAAGGTAAAAAATATTATTATAATATTATAAAATTACCGTAACACTTATCATAATTTCATTGGATGAGTGGGATTAGACAAAATCAACTTTAAATTTATATTATAATATTTTTAAGCCTCTTGGGTACGAATATGAAATTTAATATATTTTATTTAAAGATTATTTAAAAATATAATACTAAATTTTTTAATAATTAAATCATTTCAAATATAGGGTTATATAAAAGATAAATTAAACTAAAAAAATTCATTTGAAATATAAATATTTAAAAAAACCATGAAAATATATTTATACATTTTATACATTAAATAATTAAATTTAATTGTGACACAATGATGAAAAAGTAATTGGTTTATTAAAGGAATAATCAAATAAATGATGTTAATAATATTAAAATAAATATAGTTTGAAATATTTGATGTCATAAAATAATTTTTTGGAATAAATTAACATGTTATGAATAATTTTATGTAGTTTTTTAAACAGAATCAATTTTGTAATGATTTTTTTAAAAAGTCAATTAATAAATAGTGTCAAAATTGACATAAATGAGATTTGAAAATAAATAATATTTTGTTAAATGATATAAAATTAATAAAAATATATTATTAATATAACTTACTAATATAATGATATAGATGTCATAAATGATCCAATTGGGGTTTTTTTGAATTTTATAGTGACTATATTAACCCTATAGTGTAAAAAGACAAGTAGTTATGACAAGAGTTAAATTGTTTAACTAAGGGTTAATGCCAAATGATAAGGTTAATATTGTGACCTAAAATTATCTAAAAATAATTATTTGAGAGTATTTTTACCCATAATCATATTATATTAGACAAATAAATTTTAATCTATTTTAAACTAAAAATAAATTTATAATAAATTAATAGTTTTAGAGTTTCCTAAAGTTCTCCTCCCCTCTCTTATAAAAGGGAATCTATCCTTATCTTTTATTCACACCACTAAATTAATTTGTCTCATAAAAAACAACCAATTTCTCCTCAGAAAATTCTAAATGAATCCTAGAATCTATAACTTCGATGGAAATCCAACCTATGAATCTTTTTTGTGCAAATCAAAAGGAGACACTCGAAGAAGAGGTAATTGTTTTACCAACTCTTTTAAAGTTCATTGTTCTTATAATTCTTATTACTATATTGTTTTAATACTAAAGTAATAAATCATGTATCATATATATGATCATATTTCATTATGACTTTGGGACAAACATATTCATACTTTTATCCATCCTATAAATAACAATATCTTCATGCATGCTTACATACGACTTTCCGTCTCCACACCGTGGTGTAATTCTTTTCATCAATACATTATTTGGATGGGTATAATTATGAATATAATTGAAATAAATAATAAATAATACATGATAATGATTTTTATAATTAATATACCCTCAAATATTATAGCATATAACCATTAAGGGAATGATATCGTCACTCATGCGTGCATATGGATTACTATCTCCACGATGCGATGAAATTAATTCTCTACATTAAACATCCAAGAATGATTATAAAAATATATATAATGAATAAGTCTTAAATATATGAAATAAAAATCCTATTAGAATTATATATGTGTGTGTGTGTGTTTGTGTTTGTGTGTGTGTCTTTTACTTACTTCCATTCGATACGATAAAGAAACAGAAACAATGTTTATGCATACGTATGGCCTACCATCTCCTTGAATAGTGTATTCCATTTCATTTATCTATCTATTATATATATATATACTGAATATATAAGATATATAAATCATGTTTACATTCTAGAAGTAATTAAATAATGATCTAAGTAATAATATCAATAATAACCAGTCAAAACACGTATGATAAACAAAGCGATTATTACATTAAACATTAGTTTAACATGGAATTATCAAATTAATGGGTAATAAAAAACTATAAATTATTCATATATGATATCAAAAATATTATTATGATTCTTTTACAAGTTTATAAAATTTTTAAAACTACTATATAGTATTTTTGGACATATACGGAAGGAATCAAACCTACAATAAAGGAATTTCCATCCCACATATAATTTTCATGAGATATAAGCCATGTTCACCACCTATTTCATAGGTGTGGTGTATGTACTTCCCCTACTATATTTCATATCATGAATACATTTGTCTTCATGGTATTTAAATATTCATTTGAACATATCAGGCTTATTATTTAACTGTTCAAAGTGGTATGGGATGCTTTGAATGTTTAAAGAATTAATCATTTATCTATATCAATATTTTTGATATTATTTTACATAAATATTTATATGGATATAAAAGGATTATAAAAGAAAATTTGTTTCATATTTTTAAGTTCTTTAAAATGTTTTTAAATGGAGTATTTTAAGGTTTTATGTAAGTTTTAATTTCTCAATCTCATTATTATATGATATTGTTTATATGTAAATATTTTTGGGAAATATTTATCATCCATGTAGGAGTATTTTTAATTTTTTATTTAATGAATCTTTAACTAAAACATAATTGTAAATGTTTTGAATATTTATTCTTATAATTATTTCTCATTCATTTCCATGTTTTCAAAATAGTTTTTATGGATTTATTTACAAGGAAATGAATATTTTAAAATGTTAAATTTCGAATTTCTCTCAAATGTTTCAAAGTGGTACGGGACACTTAGATTCAAAAATCACTTTTTAAATGTATTATTTTATAAATGCACAACTTTTGACTAATGACTTCAAAGTAAAAAAGGAGATTTATCTCAAATTTTTTTTAATGAGTTTGTTAGATTATATTCATCTATGTCAACATTCATTGTTGGATCTTATGTTTAATTGATGTTTCTTTATTATGAATACAATATACCACACTGTATTTAAGGTTTTATAATATGTTTAACTGTGGATGTACTATTTAGATACCATACATGGTTTATGATTAATGTATTAACATTTTATATGCTAGTTTTATTATGAATATTTTTGTTGGAAATGTTTCACCCTTTCCATATAAAGAATAAATTGGACTTAGTAATTGAAGGGTGGGGCCCACTATATACCTTCGATTCATTGATAGGTTTCATGAAACCAAATAGATATGGTTTTGGCCAAGCCCTTACCCATATATTATATTCTTGGAATTAAGCCTTGAAATTATTAGATTCTTGGTATGATGCCTTAATAGTATTAGATTCTTGGCATGAAGCCTTGACAGTATTAGATTATTGGCATAAAGCCTCAATGGTAGGTTTTAAATTTCTAGCATTATGAATTCCCTCATTATAGTATAAGTTATTTATATTTCATATGACTATTAAAATAGTAAAATATCAGTGTGAATTTTTAAAATGAATTAAATGATTTATTATTTCTATATTTTGCTAAAGATTATGTTTAAAAGGATTGTGTTTCAATTTTATACCCAGACTTAAAAGTTTGTGATTATTTATGACATATTCCTCTATATTTTTACCCTTACTGAGCATATGAGATCACCCCTTTCTTATTTTTTACTTTTACAAGATGCCATGATGTGTAATATGACTGATATAAAGGGTTAAGTTAGGATAATAATGGAATTATCAATGAATTATTTATGTTATATTTCATGTTTTCAATTGTAATGTAATGTTCATGTATGTAATCTATTTTCCAATACTATTAAACAGATCGCTATTTAGGGATTTGATTCCTTGTAATCATGCCAATGTATTAAAATAATGCACTGACTCTAGGATTCATTATTCAGGCCATTACAAAACCCATCCCCTAAATAGTAATTTGTTCACTGAGATGGGGAGAATACTCAGAAAATATCTTTATCAATTCTTGATTATCCAATATAGAGTGTGGGTGAATTCCTTTATGTATCCCAATGGTCTAATGTTGTGAGTCAGGAACCCAAGAATTTTCCTTCCCAATGAGCCCAATTTGATTAAAGCATATATTGGAAAACCCTAGAATTATATAAGTACAACACATGGGAATATTAAATCAAGAAAAACATGGATCCAAAACTTTTATTAGCAAATATTTGTTTCTTTGTTCCTGAGTTGAAGAATCTTTGTTATTAGGGATGCTCACTTGGGTTTTAGGGTTGGTATTGTGGTGATGAAAATGCTACTAGTACATGTAAAACCATTCAGCCTGGTAGTGCCTTTCCTTATGAGAATTTATCATATTTTAGGACAAATTTTATAGGGGAGTTCCACATATCACATCAATGGAATATTTTAGTTCTTTTATGGTTGGGTGGAAGAACAATTATAATACTACATGATTCAAAATACTATATCCATTTCCATTTGCAAGTTCCACCCCAAACTACTCAACATCATTGATGTTTGGCTAATATCTCTAAACACCAATGAGGTTACTAACATATTAGGGAATCATTAACATTTCATATTTTTTCTTTATGATTTTGCCTCAGGGATATTTGATGATATTAGTAATGGAACTCATCATGAAAATTCATTCATCATTTCTTTCCAAGATCGAGTTCTAGAATCTTGAGTTGATGAGATGACCATTTGCAAGTCATATTCCCTATATATATTTTCACACCATTTTATGTGTCAATATAGGGTTTATTCATTGCCTTTTACTAGAGTTCAAAGTGTATGAAAATTCAAATTCATTCTCTAGTTTTTTATGCTATAATATAAGAGAAAAAATGTTAAAGTTTCATTTCCACTAACCATATCCCCAATGAATGTGTCATGGTATTATTCCCAATAATGGATAAATACCTATACAAAAGGTATACTAGGTCAAACGGTCTAATTGGTGAACATACCACCGACTTATACTACTCGAGACAATTTTGGAACCAATATTTAAACTAAAGGAAACTCTAGGAAGCTTCCTTAGAAAAAATGGGGAATTATCAAATTTGTACCACTTTTATATTGAAGGGGTTGTAGACTCAATGAAAATAGTTGAAATTTTTGGTGGTATCATTGGTGTCAATTTTTTCTTATCAGTAGCAAGTGATCCATTGGTGGAGGCAGATTCTATTGATTCAATCTTTGAAACCAATCAAGGATCAGTGGCTAAAGAATATTCTCCACCTATCTCATGGGGTATATTGTGTCCTTTCAAGTTATATTGGACCCCTGAATATATGCCTATAGTGGAAATTGACCCAAGCTATAATCCTAAATTTTTTTTGAATGCCATGTTGGGTGGAAGTAACACTGGTGTTGAGTCCATGCAATAATCAATTAAACCAACTAGAGGTGATTTGTGAGAAGTATGATATTATTTTCCAAATATTCTATGGTTTGGGTATATGTGGTTTTGACTAACAAGATCTACTTTACCTATTTTATAAATCTCTATTCATTCAAGTGAAATTGAAAATTTAAGAGATATGAATCCACTCATTCTAAAGAACAAACTTTCAATTGGGTTTTGTATAGTTTGATACTAAAGAGTTGAATCAGTAAACAAATATCTTCATGAATACATGGCCAACATAACCATAAAAATTTAGAAATATGAGGATCACATATCATGCGTGAGAACATAATTATCAAAAGTGGTCATGAAACTTGAGACGATAGATTATAAGTATCAAAAACTGTCTACATACATCAAACAAACACACCCTCAAGTTAAGGCTAAAGCCTCCAAGTGAGAGTATCTCCAATATTTAGTCGATTCATAAAATAAAAAATCCAATTTACTAAGTTTAGATGACCTGAACCTATTATAGATTTCTTTTCTTTATATATTTTTTTACCTTGACATGATAATACACTATTTTATGGGTCTTTATAATGACCCCGACTTCAGTCACCTAGAGATGGTGGTTACTTTATTAAATTGGAATGAGATATTGTAAATCACATCCCAAAGGAATAAATAGTTTTTTAGTCTTTTTAAACTAGACACATTGTTAAATTCTACATTATATTTGAAAATATAAAACTTAACATTGTATTTTCTTCGAGAACTCTATTATTATCTCTAGAAAATCCTTGCATGACAATCATTATACACTTCCTCAAATTTGGGAAAATGTTAAAAAATAAGGGTAAGATCAGATGCACATAAGGGTTGCCTAAAATGTAATTTATCATCAGTAAATAAGGAACAGTTAATATTTAATTGAAAATAACTGAAAAACACATTTCATTTAATCAATAACTTGAGAAAAAATAATAATATTCCTGGAATAAATAATGATTGAATAACGTCACATAAATAATCGCCTGAGCCTGAAACATATCAATGGATTTCACAACTACTCAAATAATCACAAGGAAATCAATACTAATTTAATAATAATTTAATTCATAATTTCTAACATCATAAACATACTATCAAGGACTCATGTCAAGACATATTACTTCAATGGGTAAGGTCAAAATAAAATACCCAAATTAGTTTGTCACATAAGATCCACCATTGCATTGAGAGGATATAACAGTACCCACCTCTCCATTATTAAGTCCATTACATTCATCATACTAATAAATAATGAAACTAAATCAACAAGCATTAAAAATTAATAGTTATTCATATTGTAAGAACAAGTATAGTAAATTTCAATACTTTCCCAGTCAAACAAATAATAAAACATTTTGAGAAAGAATAATAATGGTATCATTACAATATATCCCCAATGTAGCATAAGTAAAATAAAAATTTTGGTTTTATTGATGAATAAAAATAAAAAACAATTAAAATAATTCTTGAGTAAAATTACCTTTTTCACTTTGAAAAAAACTTTTAAAAACTTACAATTTCCATATTATTAGGAAAACCATTTTATTCGAAAATAATCATGGAAAAATGTAAATGAATCATTAATGAAATAGGTGTTCATGATGGTAGGGAATTTGTTTCACGGTGATTATGTTAAAATAAAATTCCTTTCACTTTTTTGACAAAAAGTTAAAAGGTACCTTGTTTGAAAAATGAAAAAAATTACATTGATGTTTTTTTATAAAAACTAAAAACATGGGTAAATTCTCTTAAAAATCATTTGAGAAAATTAAAATATTCTTGAAAACATTTTAATTAATATATGGAATGGAAACAATATTCCCAACTGAGTAGAAAAAAAGTCAGGTTTCTATTGAAAACATTATTTCTATCTCTTGAGTACTAAAAAATAAAATGAAATGAAAAATTATAATTTCAAAAAATAAATTTATGAGAATAAAAATATATTGGGTTTAAATATATAAATATCATATAATTTTAGTAATATATACTTAAACATAAATAATCCCAAATAATGATGAGACTCTGAGATAATCCTTACCACTTTGGTAACTTTCGAATAGAAATCCCCACGAAATAAATTAATTAAAATGAAACATTAAATAAAATTAATAGAAAGTTAATAATTATATATCACAAGAAGGAACATTATATACACCACATGATATAAATAAGTTGTGAATACAAAATATGTTTCATGAATACATAAGTGAGATGAGAATCCCCTTAACTCAAGTCTAATTTAACACATAGGTAATTTTAAACTCCTTAAAAATAAATTAAAATTTATTATAATTCTACACCAGAATATTTTTCATACTTATAATATCATATATTATCCATTTATAATATTTCAACACTCATTTATTAATAATTATTTATTAAAATCGTTGTTTGTTGGTTTAACCTGCCCTATTTTTTCATATGAGTTTCAGTTCGACTATTCTAGTCCATGTACATTAATCGTGTTTCCCTCATATAAATAATTTTAATTATGATATAAATATAATATATATTTATTATGTACATATTTATAATCATTCTTTAATGTTAGAGATAGGAAAATGAATTACACCATTCAAGGAGATGGTAGGTCGTATATACACGTGAACATTATTTTCACTTTTCGATGGATTGAGTAAAAGAAAGGTAAATAATAATTAAACTATAGATAATATTTATTATATCATATATAAAATATATATTCCTTAATTATATCCTTATTACTGTCTATGTGAATCATAAATGAAAAATGAATCACATCGCTTCAAGGAGGTGGCATTCCACATGTATGTACGGGCAATATTATCATTTTCCTACGGATTGTAAGGAAAAAAGGTAGATATGATATTATAATTTGAAAAGGATAATTATGATATAAATATCATATATATTCATTATATACATATTTATAACCATTCACGTAAAGTGATGATGAAAGTCGAATTACACCTTTATGTGGAGACAGTAAGTCATAAGTACGCACGGGCGAAGTTTCCACTTTTTTAGGATGGAAAAGAGATTGACATTATTTCACCATAATCATAATAAATAAATATATATATATATATATATATATTTATTTATTTATAAAACATGATTTATTATTTTAGGATAGTTAAAACAAATTAATAGGAAGTAGAAAAAGTAACAAATTTCAAAGAGTTGGTAATGTTGATTACCTCTTCTTCAGTAGACATCATTTAGATTCCATCATAAGGACCCTTGTAGTGGTTTTTTAAGAAGAAAAGAACCACAAATTTTTGTATAGGTAACATGGAAATAGAAATTTTTAGGGTTTTATCTAGATAAATCGATCAAAATGTTGTGAATAATTGAGTGAAATGGGTGCCCTTTTATAAGGGAGGGAAATGACACACCTTTAATTTGTAGAAAGATTAAAATATAATTAACATATTCTAGCGATAAATTCTTTGAAATGGTATATATTATAATAAAAATAGTATTATTTCAAAATTACCTCATCCAAATAAATTTATATTGTTTGTTGTTTCATTTTAAACCTTTTATTTTGGTTTAACCCCTTGGTTAACCAATTTTAATCTTAATTGCGCTAACAACTTTGTCAATCTAGAATGGTTATAATTTTATTTATAAGGTAATAATTGGATCTGAAATTTACAAGGGATGACATTTCCAATAATATATAATATTAATTTCCATATTTTAGTATTTTTATGATTTTTAAATAATTTAATTAATATCATTTTTCATAAAATGTTATTAATGTCATTTTTAGAACTATTCATTTAATTTGACTCTAAAGACATAAATATTGAAGTGGAATTAGAATATACTCCTTTAAAACTTGAATATTATGTTATAGTTTTAAAAAAATTCATATAACACAATAATTCACCCAAATTATTTTACTTTTAATGTTTTTAAAATTATTTATTTTATTTTTCTATTAATTGAATTGATATTGTATCAGCATTGCGTAAGAATTTAAAGTGGTTATATAAAAAAATGAATTAAAAATATTAAAATAATTTCACTATTCTCAAAATGACCTTTATTATTCATTAAAAACTTTTTCTCATCCTTATGTGAATGCATATGATAAATTAAAAACAAGAGAATACCATTTTGTATTTTTCATTACTTAAAATAATATATAGGTCATTTTCATGGTAAAGTGTCCAATAAATAATTAAAAATAGATAATAAGGTGATAAGGGTAAAATTAACTTTATCCAATAAGGATTAATATGAAAAATGGTTGTCTTATCACTTAGTTTTATCCTAGGTTAACCTGATTTACCCTTTTTCTATGGTGACAATTATTTACTATTTTTACTATTCATTATGGACCAAAATTTAGTTGATGATATTAAATAATATTAATTATTCTAATTCCAATTATGAAATTCATTTTAATAATTTTAATCTATATAAGTTTAATAAATTCATTTTATAATAATCATACAAAGTGCGACGAAAAATAGTTTTCTGAAGAAAAAATGCCTTTTTAATTCAAAAGATTTGGTTATACCAAGATCAACTATAATATCGATTACTATGTAATTAATTAAAATATTTATAATTAAATAAGAATTATATTAATTTATTTTAAAATTAAAAATATTATAGTAATTTTTAATGAAAATAAATGTTAGTTTAAAAGAAAAATCGGTATTGTCACTATTCCCTAAAAAACAAATCTTTTTAGAAATTCCCAAAATTTCACCCTAAGAAAATTTTGATATTCTGTTTTAAAAAATTCTATTATTTTAGTTAAATATAATTTATAAATTTTCTATAAATTATTTATAATATTATCTCATTAAAATAAATAAAAACCATTTTTGAATAAAAAATATTTTTAAAGAATAAAATGGCTACTAAAAATTGAGTGTTCATTTTTAAAGTAATAATACTTAAATTTTTATTGTGTATGTACTTTACATTTTTTTCATAATTTAGTTAATCTTAATCTTACCTTTAAATTAAATATTTAGGTTATAACTATAACATTTAAATAATAATATTTTAATAGTGTATCGTAGTTCATTTAAACTTTGTATTACATGTAAAAAAAACTATCATAGAAATAAAATTTATTTAAAGATAAATATATTCAAAAATAAAAGGGTGTTACGATATTTTGAATTTTTTTCTAACAACTGAAAAAATATTCTTTTTGGAATCATTGTCATTTTTTTCAATCCTCCATGTTTCTTCGACTATTAAATTAAAATGGTCTATGAAACTCATAAAGAGTAATATCATAATAATTGAATCCATTTTATCATTATATAGAAATAGATCTGTTAAATCATAATTTACAAATAAAGGAGTTAATGGATATATAAATAAATCAAATGAATTTTAAGAATATTACCTTAGACGGATTTAGGTGTTTTGAATATAGCAGCACATATACCATCACCATAAATCGGGGTGAGTCCATGAGGTAAAGGACTATGAAATTTAGATTCATCCTGATATTTTTATCTCAAGAAGAAATAGGAAGGTGAAATATAGTGGCAAAAATTTCATCACCATAAACAATGTTTAGTTTGTTCAGATATTAGATGTGGATTCCTACAGAACTCATGTTCTTATACAGTTATAGGTGGGCATGATATTGTGGCACACATTCCATAACCATAAGCTGAGATTATTCCATTCAGGTATAGGATATTATAATGTATCGGAATAATGGAAATCATAAGGAGGGACTTTTTAATGAGGATTACAATGCTCAAAATGTTTCAAGTACCCTAATACAATACCTTCATTAATTTGGTACAAGTTATCTGAACCAATATGAGAGGAATAGATGGGTGCTAATTTTTTTCTAGGTAAAGAGACATATCGAGCATATATTAAATTTTCTAGGTTTGTATAGTGTCCCCCATAAGCTTTATTAATTTTCATTTTCACTATAACTTTTTCTAAATTAGTGGATTGGTAAAGTCTTAATAGGAAAAACTCATTTTTTTTCTTTGGCCTCCCATTGTGTGTTTTTAACCTGAAATTTTATTTTCCTTTTCACTAATTCTCAAAAAAAATCCTATTATATTTAATGTGAAGTCTTATAAATTTACGAGTAAACTTTTCTCCAAGTCTCCCTTTATAATATTTCAACCTTTTGAGCATTATAACTCGTTATTTGGGAATTTTAAAGTCACTAAATCCAATCCAATGAGTCCAATTATTAATATTTTATAGGATAGATAAACATATAAGGAAGTCTACATTTATTTAATGGTAATAAGACACCAAATTTTAATGAGATACCAATGCTACTCTAGGCCACCTCATGGATTGGTGAATGAAATTTGAGTTCATGATGCCCAGAACAAAAAAAAATTAGGTTTAAGGGTCATAGATCTTGGCCATAAGATGATATGATCTATATAGTAAGGGAAAAGTAAAAAATCCAATGTAAATGAGAGCTCAATACTAATATAGGCAATCTTATAAAGGGGTACACATAGTTTAAGGTTTTGATGATCATACTAAATGTGAATGTAGTGATATAACAACTCCAATAGGGCTTCGGATACAATGGTGGAATTAATACCTCTTAATAAGGGATAAAAATAATGTAAATAATGGATTGAGTTATTTCATTCAAGAAGCAATGAAATGGGAAAAGTATACAGAGGTTGACCTCAAACCAAATTTGAGTAATGGTTTCTAATACAATGCTATTAAGGGTATATGGGAATAAATGATTTTTTTTCATCAGGACGAGACATGCCTCGGGTTGGAATGAAAAATATAAGACACAGGTATCATTATCAAGTAGAGGTGTAAATTTTTGAATCAGGTACACTAGTTAACAGTATCCAAGAATGTTTTATAGGTATTCAAACACTTCCGGAATGTACTGTCAAATATGATAATAATATATTTAATATTAGTGTCTCAACATAGTTCTTATAGTCTATTGAGAGGTGAGTCTTAACGTATTTCATTTTTCTCTTCTTAGGAAATTCATAATAAGATATTATTGGTGAAAAAACACATAATTTCATAATATTTCATTAAAAATTTTTATGATTCACAATTGTGTAGCATCAAGGGTAATTTAATCCACTAAAATAGTTGAATTAGGTAATACGTAAATAATGAATCTATAAATTTTAATTATTAAATGGTGGGATGGAATAGGTATGTTGAATTTGACTATTGACCCAATTCAAACTATATATTTCACTTTGACATTATTAAGGAAACATGTGATTAGATAATGTTCTCCTCTAGTTGAAAAAATTACTCTATATGGAAAGATGAATATGGCAGTGCAGATATAATTACTATGAAAACTTTCCTTTGGAGTCTAATTCACTTTATACTGGTATCCATAAATGGGATATGAGGATTAAAATACTAAAGGAATGAATTAGGTTTTTATGGAGAAAAGGATATTCAAGATGGGATTGAGCACCCTAAAGTTTACGCCTCTATTTATTAAAAGAACTCTTAGGGAAAATGGATATGACATAAAATTGATTCAGTATATGACCACCTTAATGAGATTATAAATTCTTGTGAAGATATGGCCTTGTCTTGAAAATCAATTTATTATGGAATAGATTAATCTCATGTATATGATAAAAGCAGATTTTCTCTAACTTTTTTCTAGTCCAACTGTTCTAGCGAATGTATCATGGATTTTTCTAGGGATAGATTTTGGTCTCTAAAATATATTTTTTTTAATTTTTTTACTCTAAAATTTTCATAATCTATAAAAGGAAATATCATAGATACTTGGGCATTGACTCCAAATTAATATTCCCATTATTGGTTCTCAATATGACGATCCTTTTTGTCACTTTTATTTTGTAGTTTAAGGTTATCAAATTTGGGATAGTAGTGGTTGTATGTTAAAGTCATATAGATTTGATCAGATACAATCTTTCATGTCTAGTCAAATGAGAGAACATAATATTTTAAGTATTATAACTCCCATTTTATACATGAAACCTAGAAATAATGGAAAATATATCCAAATTTTATTGATATTCCAACCACCAGTGTAGGTGGACTCAAACGGTAGGAAACTATTTAGGTAATAAGAATATTAGTTATACAAAGTCTTTGTAAAAGATAATTATCCTAGGATGGATCCTAATATTGAAAGACCAAGTATGAATTATGAATACCACATGATAGTAGAGGTAAATAATGTTTATAGAAATTTGAGTATAGGCCTAAGATGAGAGATCCATTTGTCTCTATATATCTAGAGATAACATAAATCACGCTATAAAAATTTATTATATAGGGAAATTTTTTAACTCTAGTATAAGTTCAAATTATGAAGTAATACATATATTGATACCATATATAGGATCTTAAAGTATCATTACATGGGGTCTCAATTTATGATTAATATAGATAACCCAACATGAAATTGATGTGTTTAAACACTAAGAACCAAGAGGAAGGTGAATTTTGCGGCTTGGTTTGGGATAAGAAATGTGGAAATCACTATGTATCCTACAATTATAGGAATGAATCAAAAATTATTTCTTAAAGAATAAATATCTTTACATATATAAATTTTATATAGGGAAGAAATATAACGATTTTCCCCAACCTGAGTTGTGAAAGGGAAAATCCCTTTATGGATTATGAAGACCAAAAATCCAAGAACAACTTATTTATAATGAGGTATGTTATACTATTAGTGATTTGTAAGAAAGGAATCATATGTTTAGGATTATTAAATGGATATGGATCTCATGTAAATGGATTAGTTTATATAAAAAAGACTGCTCAGATAAATTTAAGTTCATGAATGGTGTACTGTATGTCATTCTATTTAACATCATGTTACAACAATTCAAATGTTATGTAGTGTTAGGTCATATGATGATGAATTTTATGTGAAGTATTATATACATATCTATCTCATTTATAAAAAATTAAATGGAACCTCCTTGGTGCTAAGACTATGAATAAATCTTAACATGGATGAGAGGGTCCAAACATCAAGATAAAGAAGATGTTTGATAGGGATGAAACTTGCATACAAGACCAAGATAGAAAACATGGATATCACTATGTATCATGTGAAAATATGAAAATAGACACACATAGTTCTAAAATAGGATCCTTTATAGAGATCAAGATCATGTCTTAGGATAAAATTATAATAGTTTTTTAATGGAACTAGGTTTCTTTGATTGACCAAATATGAATGAAGGGGAGTTTGAGAACTTGGAAAAATGTTGGGGGGTTTGCATCCAGACCCAAACTAAGACCTATGGGTCTTATTATGTATCTACATATAATAGTAATTAATCCACACATATTTCTTAAATAGAAGAATTTTTACTATGGTATGAGATTATTACCCAAAAAAGATCTATAATTGTACATAGGATAATATATCTATGTTTCTATAATTAGTGTTTGACTGCATGGATGGTGTGGAAACACCATTATGAATAATGAGGCCATATACTAGGGGATTTATTTAAAGGTAATATTTATTGTTGTCTCTAGTATTAGAAATTAATATAACACTATGTATCTTGAGAGAACAGAAATCAAGACATACATAGTTTTTGATAAAGGTAACAGGTATAGTGGAAGTAATGATGACCACAATTCCCAATATTTATTTTCTCGATTCAATAAATAATCCTCATGAATATAACAAAAGATAATCAAATCTATTGTACATACCTGAATAAAGAAGACAACGAATCCTATAACCAAGATGAGAGGATCTTTCATATTAAATTTATAATTAGTTTAATAATAAGAATTACTTTAGTCTTGAGATTCATTCTTCAGTAAAGTTTTTTATTTTTCAAACCTCATTTGATTTATATAGTCATTTCACTAATATTTTCCACATTATAATGCCTCTAATAGTAATCCACACATTCTCTTTGATCTTAAAACAACACCGATGAAAATCAGGGTGTTAAAGAGGATGATCTGATCACCTTAAATTGTTCATCTTGATTATAACTAGTGATACTTTGGTCTTGAAGATCACATATCATGTTCTCATATTCTTGATAGGGAAGAAGAATTTTTTCCAATTCACTTAGTTATGTGAGGAACACTATATGTTTTCTTCATTGATAAAATTCTCTTTGGGTAGAAAGCATTGTGCACAATGCCAATGATTTCATGCATTCTCTGAAATGATATAAGTGAATATATATAGATCTATAGTTTAATATTGATAAATTTATAGAGATACTTAATAAAATAATGGGTATAATATATTCCCTATAATAATAATAATAATAATAATAAATAATGGAATGCACTGAATTGAAAAAATAAATATCATTTTATTAAATAAATAATTCTTTCTTTATTTAAATAATATTTAATGATTATATTGTTTCTATTACTAGGAATACAACTTAGCTATTGCACATTCCTAGGAATTTATCAAACCTTCAACAATAAATAAATTTTATTCATTAATTCAATACATTAAAAAATATTATATTAAAATTCTCTTAATAAATATTTATTTAATATTCAACTCATATAAAAATAGTGAATAGATATTTATAATCAATAAATTATGAATTAATATTAATCATTGAAAATGATAATAATATTTATTCTAAATGTTAAATTAAATTAAAACATAATTGTGATCAATGGAAACCCTAATATTGAGAACCTCTAGGTATCTTCCTTGGTGGAATTATGTCGGCTTTCTTAAAGTCCAATATCATTGTTTAGTAGTTTGTAAAAAAATCATATAGGAATAAGCTAATATCATAATTCAAACAACCACATATGAACACTCAGAATTTAAAATAACCATTTTTTCCAAAATATCCAATCAATAAGGTTACATACTCATGTCATCAAACTATGTGATCAATATATCTTTCTCTAACTTCCTGAAATGAACCATTCAATATCCATAACCATAAAATTTTAGTTTTATGGTTCTATTCCAATAACAAATTCATATATATCATCTTCCTTAAATAATTAGGGATAAATCCTTATTGAATTATTTTGTAATGTAGTATCATTCGTGATGCACCCAATGTACCCTACCTCATTGCGAGCATATTCTATCATAGTTTTTGTCAATATATTAAAGTAAATGACTCGTGATATTTATTAATAATGATCTCACATATAAAGATCATTACACACTTTCAACATGTAATCATATCGAATTCTAACTTGAGGGTTTGTCCTCATAATTTGTAACCTTATATATTATCAAGTGTGAACTTCATGAGATGAAGTCTCATATTCTTATGAGTATCAATCACATGACATCCAAACAAACTATGTGTCTTTTAATAGAATATTATCTTGGCCATAAGAGATTAGTTTAAGAATATCATCATAGAAAATCTAAGTTCTCAACATGAGGAGCTACTATGACCTTTCAATATGATAGATATTACATGAAATTATCACATTAATGTTATGTAGAAGAGCAAAAAAATATGTGGAAATATATTTATTACTATTCAAATCTTTGAATATATAAAAAATATAAAATAAAAAATCATTGGTTCTTGTTAACCAATTAAAAAAGACTCTCATTTTCAACAGATCTAATGAATAAAGACTTTTAGTTCATTGGATCTTGCATTATATTCATGTTTCTGATAAGATAGGGATTTAGTCAATTGGACTACCACATTCTCTTTTGTGGAACATCTATTTACTACAACCTTGCCTCTATGAGAAAAATAACTCAATAAATGATACTTTTAATGTATGTACCTTATCAATTGATGAGACCTTTTATCTATGAGAAACCTTATCATTATGGTATTATCATAGTACTATGTGATCAGATATTTACTTCTAGGAGGTACATCAAGATCCTAGATAGTGTTTTATATCCACACCATTTACTTAGATATATTAGAAGATAAGATATACATGGACTCTTATGTAGAATCAAAAACCAGTACTTTTATTGAGCACCTCTAACTCACAACTCCTCCATTAAGGGTAATGACATATGATATTTTAGACCTTCTCGATATTTTTGCAAACAAGAATTTGTATATCCCCTAATGACTTGATCCTCATCTCCTCTATAAACCAATACCATATCAAAATCATGCCTCAAATAATTTAAGATAGTCTTGACTTTCATCCAATTGGGATATACTAGGTCCTCTTGATATCTTCCTACCACACTCAACGAATAAGAAACATCCATCCCGGTTCATGGAATGAAGTACATGATTGAACCTATCACTAATGTGTATTGAATCTATGTCATCCTTTGTCTCTCATATTATGTTTGAGGACAAAATTTATTAGAAATATTTGTTCCATGTTAAATTAGAAACAACAACATCCTGTATTGTTCCATGATTAATCTCTTCAATGTATTTTTAATGTTTTTACATTGGCTTAGTTGAAGGAGCCTCTTAGATTTATCATTATGGATCTTGATTCCAAGAATATATATTACTTCACATGAGTCCTTCATGGATAATCATGTGATCAACCATGAGTTAAGTCACTATAATTATGGTATTTAATTTTCAATTAGTAATATGTCATCAATATATAATATTAAGAAAATGATCATAGTCCCACTAAACTACTTGTAGACACAAGGCTTGTATTCATTATTTATGATACTAAATTCCCTTAAGGAATCATTAAAGCGAATTTTCAATGACCTAAATGAATTATTTAATTGATAAATGGATCTCTAAAACTTTAATACCTTATTTTTATCTCTTGAATTCACAAACCCATATAGTTGTGCCATATATATATATTTATAAGGTTCCTATCAAGGAAGGTTATTTTGAAATCCAATTTAAAAATATCATACTCATGTCAAAATTTTATGGAAAGTAGAATCTGGATGGATTTCATCAAATAAACTTAGAAAACAAATTTCATCATATTAAATACCATCATGTTTTGTAAAACGTTTTTCAACCAATCTAGCTTTATAGGTACTAATTATCCCTTCCATGTCTATTATTTTCATGAATATCCCTTTTAAACCAATGATATTTACATCCAATATAGGATCTATGAAAATAAAAATTTGGTTTTGGTACATGTAATCAATTTTATAATTCATGGATTTTTTACATCTAGTAGATTCCGTAACACTTAATTATTACTTAAAGGACACAAGTTTATTTTTATCAACAAATAATGATGCACCATCCATGGCTAATAGAAAACTATATCATTATGGTTTTATAACCTCTATAGTACTCCTATGAAATAATTTTTTCTCTATAATTTCCTCTTCCTTGGGGGGTTTTTGAATCTATTCCTACACCAATGCTTGTGTATCTTTAGTCATCACATCATCAAACTCTATATCACTCTCATTATCTATTTTTTATATGTTCTCCCTCTCAAGAAACATGGTGTGTCCAAACAGTATTACCTTTTTTATCAAAGGGTTAATATAGGTAATATCTACTTGTTTCCTTTGGATATCTTATAAAGGTAAACTTTGTGACTTGGGGTGCAAGTATTTTACTTAGATAGGCCTCAAAAAATGTTTTTTATCCACATTCTTATGAGTTAAACATCAAAAATTTCTTTCCACGCTAAATTTTTTATGGAATAACATTTTTAACTTGAGTAGAAACTTGTTTTAGGGTGTATGTTGTTGTTTGTAATGTATATATCAAAAATAATAATATAGGTCCTCCATGAAACATCCTTGATCTCACCATGTCTAAAAAATTTTAGTTATTCATTTCATATACACCAATCCACTATAGTGTATAAGGATGAGTGATTTGAGATAGAATCCTAAAATCTCATATAAAATCGATGAAATCTAGTTTTGGATATTATATTCCAAGGTTTGAGTGACGTTTCTTCATTATCATACCAATTTGGTTCTCAATTTCATTCTTGTATTCATTGAATTTCTCAAAATAATTTGAATTATACCTCATTAAGTAGGCATATTCATATCTACTAAATTCATTAAAAAAAGTTATAAATTATGAGTATCCACCCATTGGTTTAATATAAAATAATCCACAATATATATATGAACCAATTCAGAAACCTCTGTATCCCTTTCACCATTTCCACTAAATAGAGACTTGTTTATTTTTTTCTTTTAAATAATTGTGACATATAACCCGTGGTTTTAGTTGAAAAGAATCTAAATACCCATCCTGATAAAAAAAATTCATTCACATTTCATTTACATGACCTAAGTGGTGATGAAATAGTTTGGTGCGATGTGATTCATGTGAACTAGATTTTTTATCAATTTAAAATTCATTATTTTCAGATTATAACTCACAAAGAGCATTATACAGATGTGTTGTATCATAACATATATATTATTTATAAAATAATTATATTTTTTTCCATAATTTTAAAATAAACCCAACTATATTAATACTGGATATATAAATAATATTTTTTGGAAACTATTGACACATTATAATCTTTCTTTAAAACCAAGATCAATCATAATGTAAATGTGATATGGAAGTATCCAATAGTTAATATAGTGAGTCAAGCCCCATTAGGGGCACATAGATCTGTCTCTCCTTATGGTTCTTTTAATTTGGTACAAATATGAGCACCAAAAGTTGTATCAAATACCTAATTTATAGAAATTGGAATATTCTACTCGATAATGAATACACCTGAATATTCCCCTTGTTTCTTTGTTATGGTGAATTAATTATTAAAATTACCATTATTTCCACTTGAAAAATAGATAGCATCTTACTCCCTTAATTTCACCTTGACTATCCTCTTCTTGGATGTGTATTGTGAAGCGGGCTTAGATGTAGAGTTAGTCTTGGTACCTTCCACCTTTCCCTTCCACTTGTTATTCATAAGAGTATAAAGATTTATAAACCTAATTCCTTTATCTACCTAGTGAATTAGTATAAGTAGATCTGGGAGATACTTCTCAATTTTGTTTATATTAAAATTTACAACAAAACTGGAGAAACCCTAACAGAGAGAAGAAACTATGAAATCAGTGAAAAATTCATCAGTTAGATTAGACAATAGAATGTTTAAATGGTCAATATATCTAGTCATCTTTATCACATGAAGTCTAGTTGAAAAACCATCTCCATGTTTAAATGAATATAGAGCCTTTAAGATATCAAATTTTTCTTTACTAGATCTCTCATGATATAGATAATAGAGATACTTGAGCATAGTATATGCATCCAAGTTCTTATGATACTTATTCCATTCATCAATCATGGATTATTTAATTAACCACTAGACATCGGGGGAATCATCCATGTGTTTTATGTAAATATATATCTTTTCTTCACTTACATTCTTATAAAGAAAAATTTGGTATTGGGGGTTCCAATATGTATAACTTTTATTCATGGTGTAGTACAATGTGTAACCATATACACAACTCCTAGAAGTTACAATCAAAATGATTTTTTCTCTATATAATATTGATCCCTTGTATATTGATGAAATATCCATTTTTTACAACAAATTAAAAGTACGTTTATTGCATTATCTTGATTGTTAAAATATATGAGAGAAAATAATATTAATTATCATATTAGTCACCCACTATTTTAAAGTCTCGATATTTATCACCATTAGACTCATAATGTTTTGTCATATATACATTAAAGTGACAAGGATCTATATTTACCTTATCATAACCCAGAAGAGGGTCTAATAAATTTCTTAAAGTTATATAGGTATGCGGTCTTTCCCACTGCTAGATTTGAGCTCCTTGATCCATTCAGTGGACTCTTTAATCTAGAAATATCGATTCATATTTCCTCAACACTTTCCTCCATGTAACGTCAAGTCTAGTGAGGAATACTTCGATTGTTGTCTACATAGTTATGAAAATATTAAAAACCTTCAGAATAACACCCTCATACAAGTTTCATGATGAGGTATTGATAAAATCATAGTTCTATAGTCTATTTGACTTTATATTTCTCTGAGTGATTGATTTATTAATGGGTCAATTAATTTATGGTATATCTTCATGATTTGTTAATATTATACATATTTATCATAATTAATTAACCATGTGTTAATAGATATTTTTCATATGACTCATTTATTCTTTATCATCTTACATATCAGGTTTTCTTATATATTTTTTATGATCACATTTAATATCATATAAACATTCATCACATAAAAATATAACCCCGCACTTTGAAAAAGTAAAATAAATAATGTGACTTGACATTGAGATTTCTAATGGTTGATTTATTGATAAGATGATAAATAAACCTATGAACCTAGGGAGAAAAAACTTTGAGTTAGTTTTGGATTGAGTTGCAGCATGCCACCATCAATCTTAGTATCTTCATTGTTGGTTTCACCTCAAAATTGGTTCTAAACCACCACCTCACCTTGTAGATACATCATTTACATATTTTTATCATATATAGGTGAGGGGAACTCAGGGTATAGAATGCATAATATAAACCATAGATTCATAGGTCATATATAATAAATGTGTGAGGGTTGACATGTTGTCCATCATATTTAATTTAATAAAACATTATCACATATAAAAAATCCCAAGTAATAAGAATAAATTAAATAGAAACCCAATACATACATTGTTCAGTAAATCTCATGACCAGTCACATGAATGATATGATACGTCCTTAATATATACTAGAATACATTTATAACCTCAATTTTATTTAAGATAAATTTCTATTTAATAAATAATTAATGATATTATTAATAAATTAAATTTTTATTTTAATTATAAATCCTTGAAAACCTAGAGATAGATGAAATTATCATCCACTATAATTTTAAATAAAATAATTTAAATTAATTTTATTTAAATTACTTAGGTACATGAAGTGTACCTAGATTCAACAGGGTGTGTACCCACCATAACTATGCTGTATGTTTTATGGTCCTATATAGTGTATTCACACAACATGAAGTGTATACAATGTGTCATTTAATTACCTAGAGTGTAGTTTCAATTTATGAGACACTAACATGTGCTAATTTATGTGGTGTGTACCAAATTTACTGCATGTATAATATAAAATGTGTATCCATCACAAAGACATGTATTTTTTAATTTTACACGGTAATTAATTAATAAATTAATATTATTTAAACCCTATCATGCAATGTGAACTATCAATTTATGTCACACAAAAACATATTAATTTGGTTTAATAGATAATTAGTTTTCTTTTTATGTAAATTAATTATTCTTTATATATCTCATCTTGGAATGTGTTGACGCTCCTTTTCGTCACAGAGTCCAAAGGAATGTAAAGGGAAATGACTTGGCACAAATTGATCCATCCTTTGAAGAAAATATCAAAAATCGACAAAGGGATGAACAAGGAGAAGATTGCCCATAAGTCGCGCATGTTTCTTCATAGTCGCGTAAGTGCACTTGCGCAACTCATTATGGTCACGTAGGTGACTTGCGCGACCTAAGTGATAACCTCTCGAGGTCTTCTCCCTACCTATAAATAGACCCTGTGGTCCCCCCATTCGGGGAGGAATTTTTCCAGAAACTCAGATTTGAGCTCCCGGTGCCCTAGTCTCTTCTCAAAGCTTCCAGAACACTTCTAAGGTAATTTATTACCTAGAATGGAAGATCTAAAGAAGGGGATGAAGGCCTAAGTGTTGAAACTCATCAACACCTGCACGCCTAGGTGGCCAGCCCTTAAGGGAAATGGTCACACTTGCGTGCCGCCTTACTACTTCAATAGAACATGCGCGCCCCTCTGCTGGAATAACCTCAATAGGATTCTAAAGGCATTAAACAAAGGACACTCAAGTATTACCCTGCTGGTTGAACACCGCTCAAGTACCAAACGTGTCGTGCATGCGTATACCTGCGCGACCAGGACTTGCACGCCCACGCAGTACCTACGCGCCTTCCAGGACTTGCGCGCCCGTACCTTTTTAGATGCCTTTCTTGCCCATTTCACCCCTCTTAATCCATTACACATTTCCTATTCAAGATTCAGTCTTCATGACATTCTTCAATGCCATTTATGGCATGATTTCTTGATTTAACTTCCTTATCTGAAAGGAATTCTGTGGAATATCTCTCAAAACCTAGTGATTTACACATATTTATGTCACTAAAGATTGAGATTTCATTCATTTAACCTCATCCTTTAAGATGATAGAATCCTTAACCTGGGTCTCCTTTTCAGGAATAATCCCCAGTCATAAGTCCTCTAAATTTTGGGCATTCTCTTAGGAGTAAGCCCCAGATCCCCTAACCTAGGCTTCCTTTTCATGAGTAAGCCCTAGTCTCAAGTTTGGGCATCCTCCTTAGGAGTAAGCCCCAGTCATAATTCTAAACTTGGGCATCTTCCTTAAGAGTATGCCCCAATTCTTAAAGTTTCCAAATCTGGGCATCCTCCTCAGGAGTGAGCCCCAGTCCCCTAATCTGGGAATCCTCCTCAGGAGTAAGCCCCAGTCCCCTAATCTGGGCATCCTCCTTAGGAGTAAGCCCCAGTCCCCTAATCTGGGCATCCTCCTTAGGAGTAAGCCCCAGTCCCCTAATCTAGGCATCCTCCTCAGGAGTAAGCCCCAAACCTTAATCCTTGACCTAGGCATCCTTTTCAGGAGTAAGCCCCAGTCTTAATTTCTCTTAACCAGTCTTAATTTACCTTTGATCTGGGATTCCTTTTCAAGAGTAAAACCCAATCATAAGTCCTCTCATAATTTGGGCCTCCTTTTCAGGAGTAATCCCCAAATTAGAGTATTAAAATCTCCATGAAACACATATACCTTTATGGACCCTATTCCTGGATTTCTTCCCTGAAGTAAATCCTAACCTTCATTTATCTGGGCAGTCATACATACATAAGCCCCACATTATTTCTTATGATTGCATCTTTTGTGTCACAATTGTCTAATTTTTACCAATACCTCTTGTTTCTCACACCGAGCATGACTCACGTGAGCTTAGATTGTAAAAGTAATTGTGACATCCTTCTTTGAGCCATCAATTATAAACATCATACTCCCTTACTCGAACTACGTGGGTTCTGATTCCTTTTCTAAACAAAGGATACGTAGGTATCCCATCTACGGGTTCGATCCCAACTCTAAAATAATCCATGTCCTTTTGAATGACAATGAACTTCAAGTGCCCCACTGAGTGGCTTTAAAACCAGCATGGTCATCATAATGACCAAGAGACTTCTATATAAATGTGTTGAAGGAAATACAGATGATTATCTATCAATGAAGAACCTCAAATACATATAAAATATTCTCTAAATTTCTTACATATTTGATCATTGATTGTCAGATCTAAAGGAATGCTCATTTTATACTTGATAATGTAATAAGGATTCACGAACATAACTTAAATCTATAAAGAGAGTCCCAGAGTAGACAATAATTCCCCTCAAAAAGGTGTGATGAGTCCGACCTCCCATCCTCTTGACCAATGCAAATTCCTAAGCTTCATCAGTCCACAAACTAATGAGAACCTACCTTTGGAAAGTAGGTCCGAATGGATGTGGAATCATTGGATGTTTCCGGTTCTACGAACAAACCCGTTAGAAACCGATCGGAACGTTTGAACCTCCCATCAAGGCGGTCATCCCGAAATTCCAAGGGGAAACAAAAATGGTGAACCTGATGTGAAACCTTAAACCAAGTTAAAATAATGTTTTACCTATTTGTTAGGCCCCTATTTAAAACTCATTGAGAGGGACAACAAAAACAATCATTGACATATGTGCTCATCCAAAAGATGTAGTAGCTGAATTTATCTTGATTACGTCTATTATATCAAACAGGCATTCTTTTCCCAAGATCTTCTGCATTTCTAGAATGGCTGCTCTCAAGTTTACACCTGTAAATACTGCTGCTGCAAATGCCACTGCAGCTACTCCTGCTGGATTGTCGTCCGCTCTTAGGACGATATCACCTACTCAGCGTCTTCAATGCTGGGTATCAAATGCACTGGTTAAGGAGTACCGTCAACACGGTACCATCCCAACTCTGGAGTCTGCCCGACAATCCCTCCATGTAAACAACTCACATCGGTCATCCGGACAACGACGACCAATGATTAAGAAGCAGGCGGTGCTGACTACCGTCTCCAACCATTTCGGGTCGTTATCCCCGGAATGCAATCACCATTCACTCCCTTATTCTGGGGAGGTGAATGAGCAGGTCCCTCAGGACCTTAATTCAAACAGACAGGAGTCCTTCCTGAGGGCTCCCACCAACAATCGCCGCCAGACTCGTGCGGCAGTGCGCCCTCAACATGATGAGGGTACCGACTCTAGGCGTTCGGCTCAGGTTCCTCGAACCTGAGCAAGAAAGACGAACCACCAGAGGCGAAATCCGGTCAACAGTGAGTAGGTTCTCATCTCTCCCATCTCCGGAGAAGTCCACTAACCTAACCTGGTGGAAAGAAACGAGCAGGCACATACACCTGCCCATTTTAATTCCGCTGTCCAGCAGACTCGTCTGGCAGCATCACGCCAATCCCGCCCAGAAATTCTGGCGGAGTACTATAAGTAGGAACATACACCTGTTTATAAATCATCAGCTAGTCAGCAGGCTCGTCTGACTACATATGATGGATCTCGTCAACCACGTTTGGCGAAGTGCAATCAGCAGGCACACACACCTGCTGGTATTAATCAATCCTACCAACAGTCTCGCTTGGTAGCATTCGGAGAAGTTAGTCGAAAATCCCTGACAACATATAAGAGGCAGAATCAACTCTCTGCCCCCACTCTTGAGTACTGTCAGGATTCACTGATAGGAAAAGGAGGACAGGAGCAGGCACATACACCTGATCCAAGCCCAGAATGGACGTATTTTCCCGTTCCAGCAGCTAAAGTCACCAAGCATATTCTATCAATGGTGAAAGAGAAGAAGCAAATCCCTGCTCATATTCTGGATGCCTGCCAGGATATTATAACAACTTCAGTGGAATCTCAGGGAAAGACACATAAATATATCCCTACCAGTGGAGTGATACATCAACAATTCACTCCATAACAGACACACACATATGTTCTAGTCCAAGAGGGTTATGGGGCATACTCCCCCATATCAGATGGATGACCAAGTCAGGCATATACACCTGATTTGAGAGGAGATCGTTAGCCTAACCTAGCCATATTTCCTGATGAGGCACATACACCTGCTCAGAGCAGCCACTTTCATCAACAAGTGGTTTCCAAGGCGAGTAAGAAGGCGTCTATGAAAAAGACTTTCCCAGTACAGTCAGGAGATCAAGAGCCAATCAGTAACAAGGCCTTGCTCGATGCTAGAGTTATTGAATCCCTCAGACAATTATCTGTTGAAATTCAAGATTCTACTCCCTCAGTTCCCAATAGTGGGAACATTAATTCTGAAGGTCTTCAACAGACACTTCCTCATGAAGGCTTGCTTCATGACAATTCGGTCAATCTTGAAGTTTCATCTTCAGATGAGTGCCACAGGAACCCTCTGTGTGGTCAGAAGACCAAGGAGAAAGAGATCTCATCTTTTTCTGTAACCCATTATGGTGGTCCTCCCCATGATGATGAATTTCACTGCGAAAGTCCTCTCCGCAGTAGTGATGCACATTGCCCGAAAAATGCTCCAGTGGACAATGTAGTGCCGAGAATGCCCTCTTATCTTGAGGCACTTGCAAATGCAAAACCAGTCATGTCTGAAGCTTCATCACTAGCAGGTGAAACACTTTCTCAATCATAAGATAGCCCAGGGTATAGGTCATTCTCTGAACCACCCCTAAGTCATGCATCTTCTAGTTTGATCAATGATTTTTCTACTAATCTTGTTGAATCCAATGAAGCAATAAGGAAACACCATCTCTGGTCAAATCATGTAGAAGAATCTTCATCAAATGATAAAGAGGAAATGATGAATATGAGAAAAAAACTAGCGAAAGGTGAAGAGCCAGTCATGTTTTGGCCTCTGGCTGACTCTCAATATAATATTCTAGAAATGTTGACGGATGATGAAATTCATGATATTAATCTCAACATATGGAAAACTCTTTGTCAGTTAAAAAAAGAAAGTATTATCTTATGATGAATATGAAAATCATCTTAAGATAATAGAAGGGTTAGAATGTCAGATTGATTTGGCGTCTCTATTAGTCTCTCGATATCCGAAGGCTGAAAAGCAGCAGAGATCCCTTCAACGTTCATGCTTTGGAACACTAAGAAGATTTCGTCACTTAATTTCCAATGCCCCATCTGGTATTCGTGTCAGAGGATGGAGTGTTCATGGATCACTGCATTTCCCGGTGCTCTCCAGTCAGTAAAGCCTGCTGAAAATGGTCTCATGCAATGTTATTTCCCATGGCCGGCCACAGTCAATAGGCTTTGTTTGTAATCAAAATCTTGCCCAAGAACAGGCTTCAACTAGTTCCTCTCAAAATCAAGAATACAACGAACAAGTTGTCGAATTACTCTTGCATCAAGAAAATGAGAATATTGAAAAGGCCTCTCGTTTGGAGCAAGCACGTCACCAAGTGACAGATGTGTCGGAAATCATCCAAAGGTCTTTTGAACCGGGTGATAAAAGCAGATACAGGTTAATGCATCCAGATAATTTCCGTACTAAGGTTCATAAGATCAGGAGGACTTTCAAGAAAGTCTCATACATCGCATGTCAAGAACCACCCCAGCTCGCCAGACTGGGGACTCTTTTAAACCAACCCTCAGAATCAACAAAAAGGATTCGGGGAGTTGAGGGAGAACAACAGGAACAACCCCAGTCCACTGGACTGGGGAATTTTTCAAATCTTTAATCCCCTCCTCAGAGAAATTCGGTCTTTTCTCGATTGGGGAAGAAACCTCAAAAGGAATGAAGAGCCAAATTATCAGGAGATTCCATCCAAATTATGGTTCGTCAAGAAGTTCCTGAGGGATTGAATCAACAAAAGGCAATGTCTCATCAAAGACATGGAAGAAGACAATACCACAGAAATGATGATAGAAGGGATGCGATGAATTATGCATTGATTAATTTCATCAATGTTGTTGTTGCTGATCCACCAGATGAGGCTCACTCAGGGGACTCAGATGAAGAGGTTCCTACTCAAGAAGATGTACGCACCGACACAAATGAAGAAGGTGTGCGTACACAAAGTCAAAGGATTACTCAGAACTTAAGTAATCCTTTGAGTAACCCACTTCCCCCTCTCCGAAAAGGATCCAACAAAGGGAAGGGAAAGAACCAGGTTACATATCCTTCCTCTGGAGAAGGTCAATTTCTCTCACTAGAGCAGAGGGTTGCACAACAGGAGGAAGAAATGAAGGAATTAAGAAGGTTAAATGCAAAACTACTTCAGAATAGTCTTCTTTATAAGCATGCTGGAGTCAGTCAGCCAAAGCAATTTGTTGCATCTACTTATATTGATCAAGAATATCCTCCTCTATCAGTACACCCTCACAGGTCTAATCCTATGGGTCAAGTGCAACAAAGATTGGTAGTGCTACCATCAGTTGCATAAATAATCGCCACATCTGTCCAAGCTCCAGTCATTGCACCTACCCAAGTGCAAGTTCAACCGAATGTTTCTCAAAAGTTAATAACTACTATAGAGTCATTAACAGCACGGTTAGAAACTATGGAAGGGAAGCGTGCGCAAGTTCAACCAGAAAAGAATGCTTACCCTGAATGGGTAGATTCAATTTCTTCTCCATCCAGTTTTGGGAACCCTGTATTCCCTATTTTCAATGGATCAGGTGATCCTGAACAACATTTGACGCATTACGTGTCTTGTTGCGATCCTATGATGGGAACTCCGGAGCAACAAGAAGCAGTGAAACTCAGATGCTTCATGCGAACCTTGCAAAGACTAGATTTTGTTTGGTATAAAAGCTTGCAATCCCAGTCAATTACCGGATGGGAGGATCTTCGCCAAAAATTTCTCCTTCAGTTCAGCTCAACTTTTCCAAAGACAACAGTTTTCGATCTTACAAACTGTAAGCAAAGGGAGAATGAAAGTGTCTCTGATTTCATTGCTCGTTGGAAGGGATTAACATATTCCTTGAGTTTAGAACTCCCTAAAGAATAATTGTTTCCAATCTGTGTGGAAAATCTGTGTGACAAATTACACACTCCATTAATCCCTGTGAAATACACAGGAGGGTTTTGAGACCTTACTTCAATCGCTCAGTAGATTGAATATTCTCTTATACAGGCTAAGGGTAAATCTCGTGTAATTCCATCAGCTCCAGGAAGTAGAATGGGTAAAGTAGAAACTGCTACAGTTATGCTCAAACAAGCACCTATACCTATTTCTACCTCAAAACCATCATCTTCTCGAAGGGATCCACCTTCTGAGCGCCAACAACAAAGACCTTTTCAGCCAGATGATCAAAAAGATCAAAGATGAAAACAATTTGTGGATTTGAAGAGAAAAACATACTCTTTCCAAAGTGAACAAGTTCCTGTTTATTTCATTTCCGCTCTGGAAAACAATTTGGTTCAATTGCCAATACCCAAGAGGCCAAACAAAAAAGGAGATGATGACCGTCCTAATTATTTCCCTTTTCATCAAATGTTGAGGCATCCCATCTAGGAGTGTTTTGTCTTCAAAGACCTCCTACAAAAGATGGTCGACTCAGGACATGTCACATTGAAACGCTCCTCAGCCCAGGTAGCATGTGTCACTGCTACAGTTCCAGAGGAGGAAGATGAATGGCAGGAAGTTAAAAGCAAAAATGCACAAAAGTATGATGATTGGATGGTCAGAAAGACAATCAATCGAACTCATGCTATTTTGCGAACATAATTAAGGAAACCAATTGTGTCTTCTGCCATGAATGTTGCGGAAAAACCCTCTTCGTCAAAGGGAAAGTCCTCAAGGAAATGGCATGATTCAAAGAAATAAAAAGAATTAGAAGAGGATGAGTATGTGTCAAAGCCTAAGTCATCTTTGACTTTGGCGGACTTCATGCCATCTATTTCAAAGCCACGGGAACCTCCCCACCAAACGGCACAGCCTGAATAGGCTAATCAGGTAGAGTCTTCATCAGACGAAGAGTTAATCTTTGGTGCTGTTAATATGATTCAATTAACAGATCCATATGCCAGTCGCAGTTTCGATTTCAATGACCCTGAATTCCATGTATCAAATAGAGGAATCAGAGGAAGTTCCAGGGGCTCAGGATACAGGGGAAGACGTGGATCTTTCAGAAGCCACTATTCCAATTCCACCCCTGCTAGAACTGTGTACGCAACAGAAACTCATGGTAGAGCCCTTCAGCGAGCTCAGTAAGAACAAGAAAGTTCTTCTACCAATAGAAAATTTAGTCCTAGAATAGTTATTTTGGAAGACCAGTTGAAGGTTTCATCTTCTTCCTCTCAGCATGTAAATGGATCTAATCAGTCTAGTCTTCCAAAACCAGGAATTTTGCCAACTCCTATCCTAATACAAGATGCATCAACTTCCAAAGAATCTACTTCCAAAGTAACTGCTAAACCACATATTCCTTTTGGGAAACACAGACCTATGTATCAAAAGTATGATATATTGAAACACTTGGCCCAAGTACCAGCCAAGTTATCAATTCTGGATGATCTGAATCTATCAAAAGATCTTTGGGAAGCACTGATTGAGGCTTTGTCGAGTCCTCAGGAGTTTGAAACTAAAATTGTTGCAGCTGAAGTCTATCACATAAAGAATAATCCTGCAGAATTCCATGCAATAATATCTTTTACTAATGAAGATGGAGATGATGTTGTGCATGGACATATTAGACCATTGTACTTATCTGGAAAGGTCAATGGCATGTATGTTCGAAGAGTTTTCATTGACAATGGTTCAGGAGTCAACCTCATGCCCATTCGTACACTTCGTCAATTGGGCCTCATGGAATCTGATTTATCTCCCTCCACCATGATTCTACAGGGATATGATAAAAATGAACAAGAACCATTGGGTGAAGTTACACTCAGAACTCAGTTTGGAGATCTTGTATCCAATTCAGATTTCATGGTTGTTGATCAAGACTCATCCTTCAACATTTTGCATGGAAGACCCTGGTTACATAAACATGCAGTTATCCCTTCTTCATACCATCAATGTCTCAAATATTGTTTCGATGGTCAAGTAGGGACATTGTATGGTGATAATGCCCTATTCAAGACATGTGAGTCTCAATACATTGAGGCGGAATTCTATCACATGAAGTAAAGGGAGAAATACATAAAAAAGAAGATTACCAAAGTTAATGCTCCATATGGTTTGGAAAAAATTCCAGTAAATCCATTTAAACATGTGAGTACAGATTATGTGTTGCCTATCAGTAAAATTGACAAGGTATACTCAAATCAAAATACTCATATGGAAAGATCCATAATGTCAATTATGACAATCGAGCCAGACAACATGGGAGAAATTGGTAATCTACCAAGCAGTGATGAAAGGACAAATGGTGACGTCTTCATTTCATCTACTGAAATCCAACAAGTCTATACTTCACCAATTAGGCCAGAAGAAGTTATAGAAACATCGGAGGTGAACAATGATGTCGATTTTCAATCCATCATCTCCTCTTTATTACCCATAGAATACCCTTCATCATCAATCGGGTCGGAAATGGAAGCTTCTTCTTCAAGATATGCAAATTTTGACATCTCTTCTGATCATGAAAATTCTGCTTTGTCATCTACTATGCAAGTAGACATGGAAAAAATAACACATAATGAAGAGGAAGAGGAAGATCTCAAAGATGCTCCTCCAGCATTTGAAGAGGGTATCTCTACCACTGTGGATGAACTCAGAGAAATAAATCTGGGTACAAAGGAAGATCCACGCCCCACTTTAATCAGTGCGGCCATGACCCTTGAAGAGAAAGAGATGTATATTTCTTTTCTAAAGAGAAATAGAGATATTTTTTCTTGGAACTATACAGAAATTCCCGGGCTTGATCTTGATGTTGCTACTCATCATTTGGGTTTACCAGAAGAACATCAAGGATTTAAGCAAGCCGCGAGAAGAACACACCCAACTTATGCATCCAAAATTGAAGCTGAAGTGGATAAGCTTATCAAAGCTAACCTCATCAGAGAAGTTCAATATCCCAAATGGTTGGCTAATATTGTCCCTGTAAAGAAAAATAACAAACAAATTAGAGTTTGCATCGATTTCAGAGATCTTAATCGGCATTGTCCTAAGGATGATTTCCCAGTTCCGATTACAGAACTTCTTATTGATGAAACAACTGGATATGAAGCACTTTCTTTCATGGATGGATATTTTGGATATAATCAGATCCGAATGGCCCCATAAGATGAGGAATCAACAGCCTTCATATCCCCTCAGGGTGTGTTTTGTTACCGGGTAATGCCCTTTGGCTTAAAGAATGCAGGTGCAACTTATCAGCGTGCCATACATCGTATCTTCAAACCCTTCTTAGGGAAGTTTGTTGAATTCTATGTAGACGATCTGGTAGTTAAATCCAAACAACGTTCTAATCACTTGGATGATTTGGAAGTCATATTCTGCAAGCCTCGACAACATAATTTGAAGATGAACCCCTTAAAATGTATTTTTGGGGTAACCTCAGGAAAATTTCTCGGCTTTTTTATACGCCATCGTGGTATTGAAGTCGATCCTGAGAAGTACAAGTCAACCCTTGGTATGTCACCTCCTCAAAATTTGAAATAATTAAGAGGACTTCAAGGACACTTAGCCTATATTCGGTGTTTCATCACCAATTTAGCAGGAAAAAGTTTGCCCTTCACCAAATTGATGAAGAAGGGGGTCACTTACCAGTGGACTGAATAATGTCAAGAAGAATTCAATATTCTCAAGAAATACCTCTTGAGTCCACCAGTACGCATGCCACCTATTGAAGGAAGACCACTTATCCTCTATGTGACAGCTCTAGAGTGATCATTGGGTGCCTTTCTTGCTCAAAAGAATGATGCTGGGAATGAAAACAGTCTCTACTATCTCAGTCGAACCATGATTGAAGCAGAAACCTGGTATTCAAGTATTGAGAAGTGCTGCCTGGCATTAATCTTTGTAGTTCAGAAGTTGAGACACTACCTGCAACATCACGAGGTCCAATTGGTATCTCGCAATAACCCGCTCAAATTCATCCTTAGTCGTCCAATGCTTACAATACGTCTAGCAAGGTGGGCAGTTATTTTTCAGCAATTCGACATTCAGTATGTGTCTCAAAAGGTGATAAAGGGCCAAGCTCTGGCTGATTTCCTAGTTGAACACCCTTCAGTGGAAGACACGTCTTCAGATTTTGAACTCCCTGATGAGGAAGTCTTCTCTATTCAAGAAAGTCCTCAGGCATGGGAAATGTATTTTGATGGTGCTTCCAGAAGTCCAACAGGGAGGAAAATGGAAAATCCTAAATTCAACAATGTTGGCTTAGGAATTGTGCTAATTTCTCCCGAAAAGGCAGTGATACCTTATTCCTTCTTATTGTGGGAAGGTGGTACCAATAATGAAGCTGAATACCAAGCTCTTATCACAGTCATGGAATTAGCGCTTCAAGCACAAGTGAATCACTTAAAGGTGAAGGGTGATTCAGACCTGGTAATCAAACAAGTCAATGAAGATTATGCCATCAGAAAAGAAGAACTAATCCCTTTGTATGATTACGTTAGAGAGTTAATGGCGGAAATTCCCTTTGGAACCGACATTTTCTTATGTCCCAAGATCACAAAATGCTCAAGCTGATGCGCTGGCTAATATAGCCACACCTCTGGAAGATCCAAATCGGGACGAGACAGCCATCAGTATTTCCCACCGTCGTGCAATTTCACCTTATGTTCGAATCAGAACATATGAAATTAATGAAATTTGTCCCATTCCTGAACCGTATGGTCATACTACAGGATGGATGTCACCTACCAAGAAATACCTTCAAAATGGAACACTTCCACCTGATAGAGCTGAGAAAGAACAAATCCGGCGACGTGTGGTTAATTTTACTCTTTATGATAGCCCAGATCACCTAGAGAAAATTCTCTACAAATGTGGTTTTGATGGAGTTCTCTTCAGATGCATTGATGGTGAAGAGACAATGGCTGTCATGAAAGAAGTGCATGCAAGAGTCTATGGTGCCAACTAGTATGGACATAGACTGTCTGATCAAATTCGAAGGCTTTGATACTTTTGGCCTTCAATGATACGAGATTGTGTTGATTTCACAAAGAAGTGTCATTTATTCCAAGTACATGCCAATTTCATTCATCAACCTCCAGAGTTGCCTCATACAGCTAAATACTCATGGCCATTTGCCACATGGGGGATGGATGTGGTGGGGCCTTACCCTTCAGCTACGGCCAAGCAGTTTAAGTATATTGTCACTGCAACTGGCTTCTTTTCCAAATGGGCAGAGGCAATACCTCTCAAGGAAGTCAGTTCTAAATGCATTGTTGGCTTCATCAAGTCTAACATCATTACCAGATTTGGTGTCCCTCATACCATATTGATGGGCAATGGCACTAATTTCTGTTCATCCGAGATGAAGAAGTTGTATCAAGAATACAACATCAAATCCAACCATTCATCTCGGTATCATGCAGCGGCCAACGGACAGATAAAAGCCTTTAACAAGACTCTTTCAAATATACTGAAAAAGATGGTGCTTAAATATAAGAGGTCATGGACTGATAAACTCTTTCATGCTTTATGGGTTTATCGGACTACCACCCGCACTGCAACTCAGTCAACTCCATATTCATTGGTATATGGAACGGAAGTCGTCTTGACCATTGAAGTTCAACTACCCTCGCTCAGAGTAGCCATTTGCGATCAGTCATCTACAGATGAGCAATCTCAAATGCGATTGAATGAATTGGAAGGGTTAGATGAGAAAATATTCTGCACTTTGCACCACTAGGAAGTCTATCTGAATCGAATAGCACGAGCTTTTAACAAAAAAGTTTGTCTCTGTTCATTCACTCAGGGAGAATTGGTATTAGTTCTCAGAACTCCAATGATACTAGGAATGAAACATCCCAAGCTTGAGCCAAAATGGGAAGGACCTTATTCAATACATAAGGTCTACTCCAATGAAGCTTATTTATTAATCTCGATGGATGAAGAACTCATCACTACTCCAACCAATGCCAGATTTTTGAAGAAGTATTTTGTATAAACTGCAAAGTACCTTACTTATGTCCCTGCAACATGACACTAAACTGTGCAGCACCAGTTTTTCCTTGCTATATCACGTTAAAATATACAAAAATGGTCCATACATATGACCTTAAACTATTTGTACTTTTGTCCCACACGATGCTAAACTGTGAAAAAGTTCCCCAAATGGTCATGTATGACCTCAAACTGCATCATCAATGGTCCATGCATATGACCTTAAACGATTCGCAAGTCCCTTACGTCCAGCAAGACGTTAAACTGTGATGTCCTAACTACATGACGCTAAACTATATAAAAGTCCCTTATGTCCAGAAAGACGTTAAACTACATAATCATCAATTGTTCTATATGACCTTAAACTACACCACCGTCCAGCATGACATTAAACTGCACCATCCACGGTCCTTGCATATGACCTTAAACTATTCGCACTTTCTTCCAACATGACGCTAAACTGTATCGTCCTTTTTCGTCCAGCATGATGTTAAACTGTGAAAAAAATCCCCAATGCGTCCAACATGACGTTAAATGGTGTACTCTTTTGTCCTCACTACATGACATTAAACTGCACAACCCCCCTTTCGTCCAACATGACGTTAAACTCTATTGTCCCCATTGTCCTAACTACATGATGCTAAACTATACAGAAAGTCTGTGATACATCCTACATGACATTAAACTATACTTTTGTCCCTGCTACATGACACTAAACTGTGCAGCACCAGTAGTCCTAACTGCAAGATGTTAAACTGCATAGTATCTTCATACGTCCTACATGACGTTAAACTATGTATTGTTAATGTTGTTGCTACCTCTTGTTTCTCACACCGAGTATGACTCACATGAGCTTAGAGCAAACCTCAACCGTAACACTATCTCTGGGATACTAACCACGTGTAAGTCCCAACGGCATTTTTTAGGTCGTTGTCCCCAAGAACAACTTGATCATTAATTCATTCTTTAATTGAACTACACAGACTTTGATCCTTGACTTCAAGGTTGGGTATATAGGAAACCTCCCAAGGTTCAATCCCAAAACCAATCTCTTCACATCGGTTCACCTCCATCTCATACAATGTTGATTCGTGAAACCACCCCTAGAATCAATATCTTTACATTGGTTCACATTCGTCCTTGTTATACGACGTTAAACTATACAACACTTTTGTCCAGTATGATAATAAACTACAAATTTATTTGATACCCTCACCTGAGAGGGAACCATTATTTTCATTGATTTTTCAATCATGTTTCATTTCAAAGACTATGTGCATACATGGCAATGCCCGAACCTTTTATCTTGGGTTAAACCATCATTGCACTAAAGTCCCCTTTCACCCTTCACATGTACGGACCAAATTTTCACAGAGGGTATTTCTAGATCTACGTGGGCTTGATTCCCATCCTTATGGGATACGTAGGAATGTTCGAGTGTCCCTCGAATCCAGCCCCAAGTCTTTGGGCCTAACCCCAAATTCCATTTTCAGCCCCTTGGCTGAAAAGTCCCCATGAAAACACACACTGTGTATTTCTTACAATGGTCCAAGCTTTATGACCCAAAACTAAGATCCCTAATCATTTTTTGCCACACGACGTTAAATTGTAGTTTAAGAACTACGTATGGATTGATTCTCATCCTTATGGGATACGTAGTGAAGTCCAACATTTCAATTCAGGACCCAGCCACAACATGATTATGGTTTGCATTGATCTATGTATCTCTGTATACATTGAACAATACCCATATTTATGTTTCATAATCCTAACCTTAAATATTTTTAGATCCTCATAACCCTTTTTCATGACCTCTAGTCACAAAAATGTCAAACTTCTAAGAGTTCTTTTTCCTGACTATGCAACACATTCCCATAGGCGTCCTTGCATAAATAGTCTACATAACATACTTGTTAGCCAAAAGATACTATTATTTGACTATGCAGCCAATTCCCATAGGTGGCCCTTCATAATTCAACCCCCTAACGGGTTTTTCGGATAGTGGTAACTTCATTCTTCGGAAGAATGCCTCTTTTTTCCTTATTTGTCTTAAATGACAGTATGTAGGGATCTGCAAAAAAATAGCCATCCTTAACATATTTGTCCCATATCCTTTTTCATGATCTGAAAGTGTTCAAGTCTATGGGTTATATTCTCCTTCCCTACGTTTGGGTCAGACCTTCGTAGGAGTGATATTCATCGAGTTTTTCGATAATCTTGTTTGGAAATATCTTCTTCATATTCAAGTACCTATTTCCATATAGCAAACTCTATAATTTGGAAGATTTGAATCTCCATAAACATTCAATGGCTTTTAGCACTAGGAAAGTAAATTTCTGAGAGTTCTTTTGCCTGACTATGTAGAACGTGCCCATAGGTGGCCTTGCATAAACATTCTACATAATAGACTTGTTAGCCAAAAGATACTATTTTATTTAACTATGCAGCCAATCCCCTTAGGTGGCCCTGAATAATTCAACCCCCTAATGGGTTTGTTAAATGATGGTAACTTTATTCTTGGAAACTACTTCTTCTAATGCCTTTTTTTCATATCATTCCTTAGATTCAAATATTCTTAAGTCATAGCTTACATATTTTCCCTCATACATGAGTATGGTAATATGTTTTCAGATGAATTTTCAAGTAATTAAGTCAATTCTAATCCATTTCGGTCAAAGCTATTTCAACCTTAAACATTAGCCTTTTTATGTCTGACGTGCATGACTTTAAACTGCCCACAAAAGACAAAGGAACTCTGAATAAAAGTCAAGTTCTAGCTCACTAAACATACATTTTTTGTGATTTAGGTAATATTGAGCAATAAAAAGATTTGAAGTTTGTAGGGTTATTTACATTAATCGTAGTAAAAATCAAACTATGCTTACTAGGCCCATTGGCTTAAGTAAAATCTAAAGAATGTAGCAAAAGAGAATTCAGGTACAAATGAGTGAAGGTGAAAGTGTTTTTCATTGATACATAAGAGTTAGAAGGACATCCACAGATTGGAGTCTCTTCTCTTTTTCAAGAATTACAAGAGGCTTTCAACATAACTCTTCATTTGATTTACGACATCCCGAGCTTTATCAGCAACAACCTGGAATTCATTCAATCAACCGGATACAATAAGGGATGCAGTGATACCATCTCTTCTTGGAACAGTTTTAAAAGGATGTTCTTAAGTGCGATTTGAGGAAAATTTTCTGCTGATCAAATAGTGACTCTGTTTCTGTCCAAGAGACTTGGAAGATAGATACATGGATTTGAGAATGGAGCATTGGAAGTAAAGATCCATTTGGAGAGAGTACTCTTTTCAGATATTGCTCTAATGCAATGTTTGTCTTCTCTCCACCAACTGACAGCGGAAAACATTTCAGCCCATGGGTTTTCTATTTTCATATCTGCAAGGAAATGGCATGGATGGAGAATTTGAAAGTTCACACCATTGTGTTTGCTATTAATGCACAACATAACCGAAATAGAGGAGTAGCAGTGCAGCTGCATTTCAGGTGTATAGTTCTTTGCATTTGGAACATTGACTCCTTGCAAATGACCATGACCATACAGGGACAGGTAGATTCTCTGTGGGAAATTAAGATGATATTTCTTCAAGTACTTAGCCAAATCTAGGAAAGTGTTGTCACAGATATCATAGTAATCATGGCCAACAATGTTCATCATGTCGTCAATCCGCTTGCTAGCCAGTTCATCAGCCATTCCAATTCTCTTGGGAGCCATTGAATCTGCACAGAAGTTGAATAAACTAACTCTTAAATGGGTTTATTTTTCATAAAATTTGTGTAATAATTCGAAAAAATGGAAAAGGCACTAAGGCGCGCAGGTGTTCTCTTTGCCGCGCTAGTTTTTACCGCACAAGTCTAAACCGCGCAAGTACAGATACCTAGACAGCAGCGCGACGGCAAGGAAACAGTGGAATGAAGATACTGGCGCAGTGAAGATAACTTGCGCGGTGATAGCTCGAGAATTCGGAAGCAGATGCTATGCACAGCCAAGGATCCTCTATTTATAGGCTAGGTGGCCTATCTGCGTGCCGTACCCAGGGTGCCCAGGCCCTGCGCGATGCGCACTTGCACGCCACATTTTCTTTAGATGTCTTCGATTTCCTCAGAGTCAAATCCTCATTTCTTTCGGATTAAACTCTGAGGGGGGAATTTTGTTGACGCTCCTTTTTCGTCACAGAGTCCAAAAGAATGTAAAGGGAAATGACTTGGCACAAATTAATCAATCCTTGAAGAAAATATCAAAAATCGACAAAGGGGTGAACAAGGAGAAGATTGCCCATAAGTCAAACAGGTTTCCTCATAGTCATGCAAGTGCACTTGCACGATGCGTTATGGTCGCGCAAGTGACTTGCGCGACCTAAGTGATAACTGCCCGGAGTCTTCTCCCTGCCTATAAATAGACCTTGTGGGCCCCCCATTCGTGGAGGAATTTTTCCAGAAACTCAGATTTAAGCTCCCGGCACCCAATTCTCTTGTCAAAGCTTCCTGGACACTTATAAGGTAATTTCTTACCTAGAACGAAAGATCTAAAGAGGGGGAGGAAGGCATAAGTGTTGAAACTCATCAACACTTGCGCGCCTAGGTGGCTAGCCCTTAAGGGAAATGGCCACACTTGCGCGCCGCCTTACTCCTTCAATAGAACCTATGCGCCCCTCTGCTGGAATAACCTCAAGAGGATTCTAAAGGCCTTAAACAAAGGTCGCTCAAGTATTACCCTGCTGGTTGAACACCACGCAAGTACCAAATATGTCGCGTAGGCGTATACCTGTGCGACTAGGACTTGTGCGCCCACGCAGTACCTGAGCGCCTGCCAGGACTTGCGCACCCCTGCCTTTTTAGATGCCTTTCTTGCCCATTTCACCCCTCGTAAGCCATTACACATTTCCTATTCAAGATTCAGTCTTCAAGAAATTCTTCAAATCCATTTATGGCATGATTTCTTGATTTGACTTCCTTATCTGAAAGGAATTCTGTGGAATATCTCTCAAAACCTAGTGATTTACACATCTTTATGTCACAAAAGATTGAGATTTCATTCATTTAACCTCATCCTTTAAGATGAGAGAATCATTAACCTGGGTCTCCTTTTTAGGAATAATCCCCAGTCATAAGTCCTCTAAATTTTGGGCATCCTCTTAGGAGTAAGCCCCAGATCCCCTAACCTGGGCTTCCTTTTCATGAGTAAGCCCTAGTCTCATGTTTGGGAATCCTCCTTAGGAGTAATCCCCAGTAATAATTCTTAACTTGGGCATCTTCCTTAAGAGTAAGCCCCAATTGTTAATGTTCCCAAATCTGGGCATCCTCCTCAAGAGTAAGCCCCAGTCCCCTAATCTGGGCATCCTCCTCAGGAGTAAGCCCCAGTCCCCTAATCTAGGCATCCTCCTTTGGAGTAAGCCCCAGTCCCCTAATCTGGGCATCCTCCTTTGGAGTAAGCCCCAGTCCCCTAATCTGGGCATCCTCATTAGGAGTAAGCCCCAAACCTTAATCCTTGACCTGGGCATCCTCTTCAAGAGTAATCCCCAATCGTAATTTCTCTTAACCATTCTTAATTTACCTTTGATCTGGGATTCCTTTTTAGCAGTAAAACCCAGTCATAAGTCCTCTCTTAATTTGGGCCTCCTTTTTAGGAGTAAGCCCCAAATTAGAGTATTCAAATCTCCATGAAGCACATATACCTTTATGGACCCTGTTCCTAGATTTCTTCCCTAATGTAAATCCTAACCTTCATTTATATGGCCAGTCATACATACATAAGCCCCACATTATTTCTTATTAATGCATCTTTCATGGAATAATTGTCTAATTTATTACCAATACCTCTTGTTTCTCACACCGAGCATGACTCAAGTGATCTAAGAGTGTAAAAGTAATTGTGACATCCTTCTTTGAGCCATCAATTATAAACATCATACTCCCTTACTCGAACTACGTTGGTTCTGATTCCTTTTCTAAACAAAGGATACATAGGTAGCCCGTCTACGGGTTCGATCCCAACTCGAAAATAATCCATGTCCTTCTGAATGACAATAAACTTCAAGTGCCCCACTGAGTGGCTTTAAAACCTGCATGGTCATCATAATGACCAAGAGACTTCTATATAAATGTGTCGAAGGGTACCATTGACCAAGAATCTCTAATAAATACAGATGATTCTCTATTGATGAAGAACCTTGAATACATATAAAAGATTCTCTAAATTTCCTACATATTTGATCATTGATTGTCAGATCTGAAGGAAAGATCATTTTATACTTGGTAATGTAATAAGGATTCACAAACATAACTTAAATCTATAAAGAGAGTCCCAGAGTAGACAATAATTCGCCTCAAAAAGGTGTGATGAGTCCGACCTCCCATCCTCTCGACCAATGCAAATTCCTAAGCCTCATCAGTCCAAAAACTAATGGCAACCTACCTTTGGAAAGTAGGTCCGAATGGATGTGGAATCATTGGATGTTTCTGGTTCTACGAACAAACACATTAGAAACCGATCAGAACGTTTGAACCTCCCATCATGGCGGTCATCCCGAAATTCCGAGGGGAAACAGAATGTACTCCAAGTAAATGGGTAAGTGTGGAAATTTATGTGTTCCAAGGAATCTATTTCAGTGACACATCATGTAATTCCATATAGCTCATGTTTATTAGCTTTAAGTCCTTATAAGGAGTGTAATAAATGAAAAATGTGTATGTGGACACATTATTAGAAAGCTATGTGGGAATACATGTTTTTTATGATTTTTATATAGTGTGTAGTCCCTAAAAACATTTTCTAGTAGGTGTATGTCTACATGCCATGAGTAATGACCCCACATAATCCTCCACATAACCAACTGTGTTTACCATGTTTATGTCCTACTAAAGTGAATATCGACACATGGTGTGCATTTGGATTTCAATGGCGTGTATTTTGGTTGCATGTTGTGTAGTCCCATTTTATCCATAAAGAGTCATCGACACCACCAAATAGTTTCTTCGGATTTATTTTATGTGATCTTAACCTATTCATGGATATATGATGGTGAAATAATAATATATATCATTATTTAAATTAAATAGAAAATAAAATGTAAATGAAAAATTGAAAAAAACGTGTAAATTGATCAATAATTAATAAATAATTATAAATTTTAACATGACTGATTCTATACCACCTGAAGGTTTCAGGTGTGGTGGAAGCGGATCGGTCCAGGGTGGTCCTCCAGGGGATGTAGATGTACTTAGTGCTAGGGATGGAGTAGGATCAGGAGATGGTTGTGAGGGTTCTGGGCAGGGAATAGGCAAGGTTGAGGTGCCCTCGTGTTCGGCTGGAGTAATGGTACAAAAACCTCTATGGCTCTCTCACCCAGAGCCCAGTGTAGCATAGATCTTCAACAGGATGCAGAGAGATTTGGTGAGACCTCCTGGCATGAAGTCTTTTTAGGGGGGTGCCCATACTAGTGTGGTGGTCGAGGCATCTCCGGATGTGAATTGTGTTCATTCTCAGGATTCAGGGGGATCTATAGGAGTTGTTGTACTAACCAACAAGGGTGTGTCTAGTCTGGGGACATGAAATTATTTGATGGTTTTATGTGATTGCTCTGGCAACAATTCTAACATGGGGATTCATTCATCTGGAAAGAGAAAGTCCAAGGATGGACAGGGGTGGTAGAAGCCTACTTAAGTTGGAAGTTCATTGACCACCAGTCAGGGAACCAAATCAATAAGGATTTTGTCATATATCAATATGAACAATAGATTAGATAGTCTGTGTAATGAAGAAGGAAACTCCAAATGTCCCTATGAGGCCAAATATGATGAATAGCCCTCAGATGACAGTGGTTTGGGAGGGGTTGACAAAGGTCTGCACCACCAAAGTAAGAAGAAAGGGAATAAGTAAAACAAGGTCCTAGGGAGATATATTGTTTCCATGAAGCCAAAATATAAGGGTCATAAAGACTACTCTTATCTTCCTAAACCGATGGAGACTCGGTCGGCCAAAAACAAGGATAAACTAAAGGAACACGGGATTCGACAAGAGGGAAGAGAGGTGGTTCAGCAGGATGTTGTCATCGTGTCCCAAGTGCAAGTGGAAGGAAACTAAATGGAAAATGACCAGCATCATGAGACACATATGCACTCTGAGGAAATGATAGAAAGGGAGGATACTCTTTCCCCTGGACAATAATGTGTAGTTGGAACCCCTAATGGATTACAGGGCATGAAGGATGCAGATTTGGATACTCAGTTGGGACTCCTCATGCGCTATGGTGAAGAAATGAAGTATAATGTCCTGGTAATCAAGTCTGCAAGGGAATACATTTATGATATGATGGGATGACTGATCCAAGTGGCAGTTACTAGGGAGCAAGCTGAATGTATTAACAAGAAAGATCACATACTGATTAGAGGCTTCAATAGGAGTAATATCAGTAAAGAATAATACATGAAGGATTGGGAGCATCTAGCAAGGCACTATGAAGATAACATAGGGGAAGATCTAGACTGCTAGGTAAATTCCCTACCCTGGAAACTGTTTAGGGAAGGAGATTCTAATCATCTTAGACTTATGTTTAATAAGTCAACTGTAACCTTTGATGATTAATATGTTTTTATGTAGGGTTCTAACTCCCACCTTAAAAGTGTTTTGAAAATAAAAAAGTTACTATGGAGTGATAAAAACTATACTTGATGAAATAAGATAAGGTTTTTCATAACAAAGATGAGAGGATATTTCATTATAAATTTATAATAAATATAATATTATAAATTACCTCAGTATTAATATTCTTTTTTTGATGAAAATTATGATCATTTAAACCTCATTAGAGTTGTATTAACATTTCTCCAATAGTATACTAAGTATAACACATCTTGAAGTAATTCATACGTGCTCCATGTTCTCTGAATGAAACTGATGGAACTTTGAGTGTTAGTGGGGATGATCTGATTGCTTTTTGTTGTTTGTCTTGACTAGAACTAGAGATCCTTTAGTCTTTAAGAACACATCTCTGGTTATCTCATTGTTAAGGGGGAGGAAATAATTGTAGGAATTATCTCAGTCATAAGAGGAACCCCAAAGTTTTTATTCATTGAGAGGATTCTCTAATGAGAGAATGCATCGTACACAAAACAAATGATTCCCACATTCTCTAAATGATATAGGTGACCATCTAGACCTCTTTTCTAATGTCATTATGTAGGATTTCTTAAATTCCAATATCAATGCCTAGCAACACATAAATGCACACATAAAAGAAAAATTTACTGTTGCAATGAAAATGACCACATTCAAATTATCATTGTGAAATATAATCTTGTTATCAAGATATCTCAGATCAAGAAGGTTTCATATCCAGGTCATCAACCTATGTGCCCTATATGTCTTTTTTCGGATTCCAGAAATGAACCTGTCAATCCCCATGGTCATGGAATTTTTGTTTGACAGTTCCATACCAATAAAAGGGTCAAAGATATAACCTTACTTTTATTGAAAGGTACAACTATTATATTAATGTATTCATTAATGAAATATCACTCATGACTAACCCGACATACTTTACCTCACTGTAATCATAAGTCATCATGGTTTTTTTCAACACATCAAATTACCTCACTCTTGATATGCCTTATAATTAATATCAGACTTAAGGATTATTACACACATTCACATATAGTAATATCCAATGACCCATATACATGGTTAATTCCTACTCGATGGTATGTCCTCACAATCACTATGTATCCTTTAGTAGTAAGAATCAAAGAAATGTTTTTCTTATATGGTGCATTTTTTCATATTCTTAGTGAATCATGACATTGTGGTTAGCTCTTGTATCTATGACTACTAAATCCTTAAGGAAAGAAAAACCTCATTTAGATTGATCTCTAATGTCGGAGTAATTTTTCCATTTAATTTCATATGAAATAGAACATTCTTAGTAGTTTATGGTCTTGTGAAAAGGACCACTCAGAATGGTTTAACACAATGTTGGATGGATTTCATGTCGTGAAGTTTATCATCATGAAAAAAGGATTGTATAATATTTAGTTTATAATCATGTAAATATAACTTATATTTAATTTAATTTAAGAGTGTAGGAAGAGGGTCATCATGTTATGAAGTTTAAATTCTTGCAATAAGGACTTGAATGTTATGCAGTTTTAAGTCATATAATAGGGGCCTTTATGTTTTTTAATTTAAATTCAAGCTTCACAGGATTGGTGAAATCATCAATTTATTTTGAAAATTACTTCTTGAGGAACCTTCCACTAGTGTAAGGTGTGATGTGATCTACATCCATCATTATTAAGTAATAGGATCCATTGGATTAGACTTTCAGTATGGAGTAAGATCCTCCCCATTTTGGATCCATATTTAGATATTTCTTATTGAGTATCATGGGCGTTCTCAAATCCAGCACTAATTCTCCTTTGACGAATGAGTGGAGGAAACCTTCTTGTTGAATGATCTTGCAACATGATTCTAGAGAATCATTGGGTTGTACAATGTGCATCATATTTTCTCATCAAGTCACTCTAACTCAACTAGCCAGATCTAAGACTACTCATCTTTAGAAAATTTATTGTATATAGAAATGATAAGTGAGGTAAATTGATCCTCAATAGGTAGGATTGTCTCTATGCTATATATAGGTGAATATGGGGTGTACAATATGGTAGTGTGGATTATGGTGAGATAAGACCAAAATGCATGCAAGATTTTGTATGGAAAACATTTCTTATCTTTTTTCACCATCTTCAAAATGATATTATGTAGAGTTTTTTTATAGGCCTCTATCTATATTTTCATAATTTTATAATACCATGATGATGGTCAGACGGAAATATTATATTATTTATACTTCCATTTTCATTTTATAGCATAGAAATTGGTTCTATTTTCCATAAATATTATGCAAGGGACACCAAATATAGTTATGATATTAGACTTTATGAAATTGATGATTGACTTTGTTCTGGATTCCTTGAGAGATAGAGCCTTGGAATACTTAGGGAAGTAATTGGTGGCAGTAATAATGAACATAAAATTATAGGATTTAGCAAATGGATATGTCCCCATGACATTTGTTCCCCACATGGAAAATTCACAATAATATTTGGTGCTGTTTAGAAATTTCGGGGGATAATGAATAATGTTGGAATGTATCTAACAAGCATGGAACATCTTCATGAATTATATAAAATATTGTATAATTAATATCCAAAAGTATCCATGTATCTTTAATTCATGGATGATCTTGTATCCTAAATGGTGATCATTGTAGGTGCCCACATGGGATTCTTATATAATAGGCAGGGTCTCTCCTCAGATAAATCGGAGGAGGAATTCATCAAATCCAAATATTTAATGGACCTTCTGAAAGCTTGTCACATCATAGATGATGAAATTTACTATTATATTATGGATAAGTTCCTTGTTGGATTTATCCATTGGGTGAGTCTTGTTATGGTGGTTGTCTATTATGGGAGACATCCATTCAGTTGTGTTATCAGATGGAAATATTATAGGTTCACTTTGATCTAGGTTGGTGTTAAACTCATTGATCCCTTCTATATCATTAACAATAAATGGTGTGACCACAATGAAATGTTTAATGTGAATGACTATTTCATCCTGGTCTAGATAAACCATGGTTATATATTTATTTTATAGTACAACCACTTGGTAATTTTGTGAACATAAGATGCGTGATAGTGTTGGATCTTTAGATAATTTGGTAATCTTCCCTCATACCTAATCAAGTAAGGGAATCATCTATTCCTTTTTGATAGTGTAGTCACCATTGATTTTATTGACTATAAACTCTAAGTTTCCATTGATATTCAATCAGGACACTCGTATCTATTAGTTTGATTCCAATCCTATGATGAGGTCTTGTTATTTATCCTAATTATTGGTGTATCCTTATAATAGTATAAATAAGTAAGATAGAATTTCATTTTTTGGGAGATGAATACAATACCCAAGTTGTCCTGATTGAGTTTTTGGTTTTCCATCATACTACATGAAGGACTCCTAGAGGCACTATTAAGTACACTTCCTATACCTAGATGGTTTTTTTGATGGAGAATACCTATTTGTTAGGGATTCCCATGTCTAATTCATGCTTCTCAAGGAAAGGGTGTGTCTTGGTGAATTTTGTTAACATTTTCTCATTGATCTCTCTTTAATACATAAACTATATATCAAACTATTCTAAAATGACCAACCATCGTGCTAGATACCGAGATATAATTGGGTAATTGAGGATATATTTGAGCGCATTGACATAAGAGATTAGATTAACCTCATGTTTCTAAAAAAAAGTATCTCATATTTTCATTAAGAATATATATGTAAAGAAATTCCTTTTGATAACAAATTATTGAATCTCAGCATCTAACATTGTCTTTTTGAGATAACTTAGGTTGTTTTCCTTTCCCACGTAATTATTTTGAGCAAAGAGGGCATCAACAGATCACTATAAGGTTTCCACATAGAGGATGAGTGGCTTACCTTATACAAGAGGAATTAAAATTGGTGGGTGCATACAGTGCTGTTTGAGATCATAATAGGCCTTCTAAAAATATTTATCTCATTGATAGGTGACCCCATTCGTTATAAAATTTGTAAAGGGGATACATTTTCTATAAAGGCTGACTATGAAATTATTAATATTGGAAATAATTCTGTAGATTCCCCTAAAATCATCAAATTTTCAAAGATAGGGAATATCATATATCACATTTAAATTTTTGGGTCAACATCGATGTCACAATGGTCTACCATAAAGCTAATAAATTTACCAGATATTGCCCTAAAATTGAATTTCACGGGGTTTATTTTCATGTTTTGTTGTCATGGTTTATTTAAAAATACCTCATGATCGACAATATGATCACAATGATGTTTGAATTTTACCATCAGTTCATCCAAATAGAACTTCATGGTTTTCCATATAAAGTAATTGAAAATATGGTACATGACATGTTGGTATGTATCGCTAGTGTTCATTAAGATAAACTGAATTACTTGGAAACATTATACCCAATTGGGTGCCATGAAGGTAGTGGACTCTTCATATTTAATGGAAATCTGGATCTGGTTAGATCTACAATACCCATACATGGAAAAGAAATCCTCAAAACAAGTAACTACATTGATCAATAGTTCAATGATCAAGTCTATGAAATCATCCTTTGGGTAGTGGTTTTTGAGATCTCTTGAGTCGATGTAGACCATGATTTTCCCATTCTTTTTATTAGAGGGGAAAATTTTGTTGATACATTTTAGGTTCTGAAATTGTTTGTTCCCATTCAAGATAATTGTGTCACTGAGAGAGGGATGGGGTAAATCGGTGACATATTTTCTTTTATGTTTCCCTTGCAAATGAAATGACCTTTTCCTCTTGTTAAATATTACATTCCCTACTGAAAACAATTCAAACACACATCTACAGGAACATAAGAATTTACAAGGTTCACTATTCAATAAGAATATCTAGGTCCTTGGTATGATTTGGAAATAATAAAATACCACACAATCTACTAGGAAACAATCCTTCTGTGTGGAGTACTAAGAGTAGGATATGCCCTTACACTTGTTTCACACTATGTAAAAAATCCAATAGAGTATGTTATAATTCTAGTATAAATGATGTAGTACAATGTTTTTGTAACAAACCATGTCATTGTTATTCTATATCAAATTCTACAAATGTATTCCTCTTAATACAATTCTTTACTTTCTTACCCAGAATCCGGTAAGAAATTCAAGAACATTGATATAAAACTTATTCAGATTACACAATCTGATTTTACTTGTCAAATTGATCAATTCTGAAAATTTAACTCTATCAGAATATGATTGATACAATTCTGAAAAACTCCTTTTTTAATTCAGAATACCAAATTTGAAAGTACAGATCTTATTATCCATCCCAGTATGATTATCCAGCTGAATATGATGATATGTAGAATATGATATTTATCAAAATATGAAGATCCAATAAATATGATGATCAGCTGAATACATTGAAATAGGGTCTATTCTTCTTTCACTTCTATCTGGCATGGCTTCTTCATGAAAAAAAACTATCTAAAAAGTTCCTATCCTTATCTATAGAGCTCTGCCATCTCCCTTCTTCACCATGAATAGTACTTCAGTCATAAAATTAACATATAATTTTTTCCTTTTATAGGTGACCCAAAAATAGTTTTAGTGGGAATCTCAAATTGTTTCCTAATCAACCAAATTACCCTAATTTTCACATCTCCTTGAATTTCAGGTGCATCTTGACTTCTTCCACTCTTCTGGACTCTTCCCAATCCTTCTCAAATCTTCTAATAACTTCAACTGTTCCTTAGAATTTTTTCACAAACATGAGTCCGAATCTGGTTTCCTCAAATGATTCATTCATTATGATCCTCCATTCCAATTGTTTGTATGAGGAAAAAAATACCATTTTATTGATTGGTATGATTACATTTCTCTCTACCCAATCTGATTTTTTTCATTACAGTCAATAAGATGTACCAGTACCAACTCTAATACAATGGATCTTCACCCAATTTATAAAATCTTTTGAAAACAAATTAGGGGTTTTATTCCTTTTTTGAAAACAATACCCATCATATTTATTATCTAGAGATTTATATATTTTATATTTTGGACTGACTAAAAACCAGTACCTTCAATTTCATAATTTTTCCACAAATCTTCCCAACCTTTAAATTTCAAGTTCCCTCCTTAAAAACACATCCAACCATATCCTTCATACTCTTACCAAATTCAAGTTTGATTCTAATTGTGATTACAATATGTCTCACTACAATATTATCCACACCTGATAAATTATTGAATATATTGTTAATAAATCCCTATCATTACATTTTGAATTGGATTAAATAGTTTTGTATTGGGTCGGACCCTCTTGGTCTAGTACTATGCCAAAAACTCGGTCCCATCAAATAGTTTCATCGAAATAGTGGCACCATGACAGTGGCACTAGTCACAGTGACACCGTGATAGTGGCACCTTGGCGGTCACTCCATCACAGTCACTCACCAAAATGGTGGCACCATGAGGGTGGCACCATGAGGATGGAACCATGACATTGGCACCTTGAGGGTGGCACCATGACGATGGAAACGTGACAGTGGCACTGTGACCGTGGCACCATTACGATGTCTCACCAAATGGTTTCCAACCTTGTTCTTTTTCCAGTTTCCAACGTTTTCCACTCCCGCAATGTATCTTTTGATGTAAAAGCGTTTTTATACCCATTTAGAAGCCATTAAAATCCCATAAATGATATCAAAAATATCACAAGATCTAGGAAACCTTTTAATTACCAATACATGTGGCTTTTCCTCAGTGTCACACCCTTTTCCCGTACTTTTCAGTTCTGCACATGTTACATGTTTTCCCTCTATTAAAAGGAAACCCATTAACACAGAGACATTATGGCCACCTCTCCAATGAGAATTATTCAATAAAAATTAATTCCATCATTTGTAACTGTCCAACCGCATGGTGAAACCACGATCCACCTTTAAATCCATTCCGAATTCATATCTCGTAACTCCAGGATCTCGCCTTTTTTTATTGTATGGGAATTATTTCTTTTTTTTTGCCAGTATATTTCCTTTCCTTGGTGAATTTGGAGTCCCCCTTCCTGAGGTTAGTGGTGTGCCTATGCTGGGACCTTTCCTTATTGCTCTTGGAGTCCTTATAGTTCCTCCCCCGCAAGTTGCGCATCCCTAGTTCTTGGTGCAAGGAGAAAATCATCGATCATTGATCATCCAGGTAGGGTTCTTCCTTCGTCACTCTTTTCTGTTTATCATACGATGTGGCTATGATAAGGTTCCTATAGGGATGGATGAAACCAAACTTTAACGAAGATAATAAATAGACTTTTAAAGAATGAAGGGGTGTGTTTGATGATGTTGTTGTACTCTTTTACCCTTGCTTACATGTTGTGAATTGTGTTGGCTTATGTCCACTGAAAATCATGGTCATTGGTGGTCTTTCCATACACAATAATGAACCCATATCTTATGTGATGATTGAATGGTTGTAACATGGTAATCAGTTACTCACGTGAACTTGGTTGATTAAATGGATTCCTAGTGAACAAGAATCCTTGTGTGATCATCCCAGTTAACCAAACAGAAATAAGGAACTTAATGAATGGTGTGTTTGAATCTGAAAAATTCTATTTATCTATCTTGGTAACATGTATGGTGGATCTACTTGATGCTTGTGGGGTGATGTGGATGGTGATGGGATCATGTGTTGTGCATTTGTTGTTTTTTGGATCTAGGCTATGTGGGTCCATATGTTGGGTCTCGGTTTAGTTCTAGTACTTCGAGTGATCTAATAGATCCCTTTTGTTGTTGTGGCTTTACAAGAGAACCAGTTGTGAATGCTTAATTTTCTTCTTGGTTGTTTTCCTTCCTTGGCTTGTGGTTATTCCTATTAGTTTCCCTATAGTGAAGAATTATTTAAACGAAATCACTTGAATATGAAAACAAGAATTTGTTCAATGGGGAATTGTTTTTTGGGAATGAGTTGTGACTTGGTTGTAGATGTTGTGCTTCTTACGAAAAAATAGTAACAAAGGTGTTTGTGTATGGGATGATTTTGGAACCCCTAGGTTGGGATGAGTGCTTTTTTACCTATATGTGTAATTTAGTTCTTATGTTTCTTATTCACAACCCACCCAAGTTGAGCACATCGTGCCGAACACCCCCATTTCATGGGGGATGGTGTTTCCCAACATTCCTCTGAGTGGATGGTTATTAGATACTTATCTGCTCCCTTTTCTGAGTAGTCCAAGACTCTTCAGGCAGGTTGTGATGGCTTGAGGTCTATTATAGCCAAATATTCTTCGGACAGGGTAGTTGTAGTGGTTGGCCTAGGTGTGTGCGGGTAGGTTGTTTCCCAAGTGTCTTCGGGATGAGGCCCAGGTGTCTTTGGGCATGGAAGTAGTTGTTCGTGCCCAGGTGTCTTCGGGTGTGGTGGTAGTTGTTATTGACCTAGTGTCTACGGGCATGGTTATGTGTCTATGTTGTGGCCCAAGAATTTTCAGGCGGGTTGTGTGGTTGTGGTCTTCCAAGTGTGTACGTGTGGGTTATGGCAGTGAGACTGTAGTGAGAATGGCAGAAGAGGTTTGACGCGTAGGATGTCTTTAATAACCAGTGGGAAAGGGGTGAAAGGTACCCAAACATCGATGTGTTATTACTATTACTTTAACTGACTTGTGTTATTGGGGGTGTGTGCCTTGATGAGGTTGGGTGGATAGGTTCCTTCCTAGGTTCTATGATTATCTTCTTTTCCCACGAGGCATTATAATACATCACCACATTTGCATGAGAGATTTTGATTTTCCCTGCCGAGTATACCTGTATGCTCACCCTATGTATATAAAATAAATTTTAGGTTTCCAGGAGGATTTTGAGGACTGTGCTAGACCCTATTAGCTCAGACACTTGGACCATTGGCATTGCAGCTTTTATTTTACCTTTGGTACTTCCCTTTGGAATTTTCTTATACTTGTAGCACTTTATTATTGGAACATGCATATGGGAATAGATTGTTTTCTTTACTTTTACTTCCACTTTTATTGTTGTTGGGATTTACTATCTTATCTCTTGACCCTACTAAACAAAAAGGGTAATTCCTTCCATTTTACATGTGATTCTATACCCTGGTGCTAGTCGGCACTCAAGGGCCTATTGAAGGCAGGTCTCGAGGGTCATTATTTATCCTTCAACTTGAGGAAGGAAGGGTTGGGAAATTTGTTGTCCCTTCCCTCATCATGGTGAAGTCGGGTTGTGAAAAGCTTTAATTTCTTTAACATTCATCTCGATGAGAAAAATTCTTCCTTTATTGAATATGATGGTATCCCAAATATGATGGACCTGTGTCAGTAGCTAAAACTTCAGAATCTTCTTTCATTTAATCATTGTGATCATCCTTCTTAGACTTTAAGCAAATATGCATCTGACAAACTCATTATGATGACATTCATGCTAGAAAATCTTTGCTTCACAAACTTTCTTCTTTCACAAACTTTTGCTTGTATCATGACTACATTCATGACTTTGAATACATTGAAGATCAGATTTAGCATCGTCTGACTTACAAAGGAATGTTTTGTAACTTCCCATTATTTCCTTCATATTATTACTTTCTTATATATCCCGAATAAAATTTAAATGATTATGATCATGTTTAATACAATTAACATCAATTTAACTCCCCCCCTTCATTCATCATGATTGCATCACAGGTTTTACAGAATGCTTCTGCTTTATTAGAACTCTTGGATCTGCAATGAATCATCACATTTAAATTATAGTCATGAAGACTCTGATTCTATACCATTACGATCACTCCTTCTATACCAAACATAGAGAAAGTCTCATCAACATTAACTTCCTACAAGATTGTTCCTCAATATGATCAAAAATTTCATGAATTGTGAGTATGATTCCTTAAATATGATGGTCAGTATGATTTTATTTAAAAACAAAGTGAGGTGATTTATTTTATTCTTAAACGTCATTTTCTTCTAATACATCATTGAAAACAAAAGACAACACCTGAATATGATCATCCTTATCAGCTTGGTCCTAAAAATCTCCCGCTTTGGATTTTTTTGTTGACCAAGATTCATAAATCACTGAACATTATTTCATCAAAAAATGGATTACTTATCAATAATTATTTTTTTTAAAAGGTGGAGATTTGGTCAAAAGACCAAAGCAATTTTATTTGCAAAGAGAAAAGAAATATTACAAGATTCGAAAAGACGGGATCAAATTACAATCTTTAACTTGCAAAGGAATCAGGTTTTCAGGGAGCTCCTCCAGCCAGGTTATTGCCTGATCTATGCCTTTGTTAGCGAGAGCATCCGCAACCATATTAGCTTCACGGTAAGTATGAGTTGCAATGTAATTGAAGTCATGGAGAGATTGAAGACAATTCATCCAGCGTGTAGTAATCGGCCAAGCAAGATGAAAGTCTCCCTTCCAGATGGCTTCAACAACAGTAGTAGAGTCACTTTCAATCCATAAGTTGTTCCACCCATGTTGAAGAGCAAAAGCAATGGCATGAATAACACTTAGCATCTCAGCTTCCAGAGAGGAAGCAGTAACAAAGCCTCCAAAAAAGCACCCCACGATGTGGCCATGATGATTTCTGAAGACGGCTCCACATCTCGCAGGTCTTGGATTACCTTTAGAGCCTCCATCCACATTGATTTTAATCCAACCTGGGAAGGGAGGTCTCCAGAAAACCTCAATGGTGCGAAATGGTTTCGAGAAAATTTCCTCAACTTGAAGATGTCTAAGAATCATAAAGTCAGCCACCGAGTTGTTATAGGAACCCTTCTGGATCAAAGCAGCTTCCCGAATAGCGATGAGAATCCTCATTTTACCTGCATAAATTTTGTGTGAGCAATTATTGTGAAGAATCGAGTTTCTATCATACCAAATCACATGAATCAGCTCTGCAATCCCAGCTAGGAACAAGTTTCTGATTTGTTGAGAGTTTTCCTTAGAAACACAACGTTTAAGCTGCTCCTCAATAGAGTTATTAACAGGCCATCTGCAATCAAAAGTGTCAAAAATATAGTTCCAAAGAGCAGTGGCAGTAGCACAAGATAGGAATAAGTGGTTAGAATATTCTCTATGCTGATTGCAAAAAACGACATTTAGAACAAAGATTAATACCAAAAATTTGAAGACAAGCATCAGTGGGGACCCAATTATAGGCAAGACGCCAAATAAGAGTGAGTCTGGAGGGTTTAATCCAGGGCTTGTCAAAGTTTTTTATCCATTTCAAATCATAATTAGCATTGTGTAAGGAGTTATTATAAAACATTTTGGAGTTAAGAATTCCATTATGAGAAGGTTCCCAAATCAAGAAGTCACATGAGGTAGAAAAATGGTAAGAATCAATAATTTGAACAATGTTTTCAGGAAGGTTGTCAGTGTGAGAATTAAGCACATTGCTAACAGTGGAGTTGATGTCATCAGGGATATCAGCAAGAGAGGTCAAGGAGATAAGAAGAGCGCCAGTCCAGTTGTCCAACCAAAATCTCATGGAAGAGTTTCTCGAAACCATCCATCTAGCATTGTGCATAATTATGTCGATCGTGTCTCTAATAGAGGGCCAAATGGAAGAGGTCATGAAACCCCTATTAGATCTTTTCAATCTATCAATGAACTTGTTTTTGATAAAAGCAATGGGGGGTGTCATTGTGAATCAGGTTCCAGGTTAATCTATCTTGAAGAGCTTCATTAAAGTATTTAATGTTTTTAATGCTAAGACCACCCATGTCTAGAGGTTTACAGCACTTAGCCCAAGGGATAGTCACAAGTTTCATGTCCAAGGTGCTTCCTGTCCAGACAAAGTTTTTTATGTAAACTTTTACTTCTTTAATGAGACTAGTTGGCCATTTATAGACCATCATCGAGTAGACAAGTTTGGAAACAATAACCGACTTGGCAAGGCAGAATCTCCCCGCCATGGAGAGAGCTTTTCCTTTCCAGGAGGAAAGCTGATTAAGGACCTGGTCAACAATGATTGAAAGATAACAAGCTTTGGGTCTACCCCAGAAAATGGGAACCCCAAGGTATTTGAAGGGAATAGTACCTTCTTTGATGTTAATCTCATTGATAATACTATTTTTTCTAGAAAGAGGGAAATTTTTCCCAAAGTAAATGAAAGATTTATTCCATCCAATGACTTGGCCCAAGACCTCCTCGTAATGGTTGAGAGAGTGTACAAAAACACACACCTCAACCTTGATGATAAAGAGGCTGGACACCCATGGTCAACCTAAATTTATAAAATGACTCCTTAAGTAAAGGTTTTTTGAAAATGTAAGTAACTTTTTTTGATGTATGAACTTAATACATATTTAATTCATTCATCTATACATGCTCTTTAATGAAATGATATTTTATGTCAATATTTTTTAAATGAGAATATTGAATCGCATTCCTGGAGGGATTGATTGTACATTGATTATTAAAACCCAAGAACAAGGGTTACATCACTTCAACAAGTAAGACTTATAGTTGAGATTTCATCCACATAATTTGTGTAGTGGATTGAGTAATAACAACATACTCAGCTTCATATATGACAAGAGTTATTGAATTCTGTTTCTTTGTATGCCATCTAACACTAATTTTCCTAAGAAAAAATACTCCATAAAATATGGATCTTCTATCATCAACATTTCCTATCTGATTACCATATGAATACCCAAAAAAATCAATAATTTCTAATATATCATACCTAATTATGATTTTTTAGTTCCTTTGATATATCTTAGAATTATTTTTCCAGCAAGAAAATGTAATTTTTTAGGAGTACTATGAAATATTGCAAATAAGGTAACATCATAAACAATGTCGGGTCTTAATGAAGTCCAATATAAAAATATTCAAATCATATTACAAATTTCATTCTAATCAACTTCCTTGACTTGAAAATATTTAGAAAACTTTATTCCAACTGGAATTGGTTTGGAAATAGGTTTTGAGTTTTCCATACTGAACTTCTTAAGATGTTCCTTAGAAAACATTTCTTGAGAATGAAATATGTGTTTCTTCTGTTGTAAAATTTTTAACCTAAGAAAGTATTTCAATTACCCTCGCAAGGACATCTCAAACATCTTTTTCATTTCCTCAGTAAATATTACACAAGATATTTCATCATTCCCTACAAAGATAATTTTATCAACATAAACAATTATGATGATGGAATACTACTAACTTTATTTAATATAAAGATTTCTATACACTCTTCCTTTTATAAAACTCATCTTCCTTAAGAAAGTACCAATTTGGGATACCATGCCCTAAAATATTTTTTTATCCCATACAAGGATTTCTTCAATATATAATCATAACTTTTACATTTCCCAACATCAAAGATGTATGTTTGTTCAATGTAAACTTCCTTATCAGGATCCCCATTCTGAAATATGGAATTTACATCCATTTGAAATATTTTATAATTTCATTGTACAACAATAAAAAAAATTCAAATTGTTTCTAATATTTACACTAGAGAAAAAATTTCATCAAAATCAACACCATCAATTTTTTACTAATCTTTTCACCCTAATCTTTCATTGTTTCTTTTCAATTAACCTTCTTCATTCAGGTTGTTCCAAAAAATCCACTTTACACCAATAAAATTATTATTTTCGGGATTAGGAACATGTTACCATGTATCATTATTTTCTATTTGATCCAGATCTCCATTCATGGCCTAAACCAATTCTGGATACTTAAAAACTTCATTCACCTCATTTGGATCAACTTTTGAATATAAGGAACCATGTGTGATAGAATTTTCTATACTTATTTTTTGAATCATTTGTTGTTGATCACCAATAATATTCTAAGTTTCCACTTTCTTCCTCAGGCTAGTATTATATTTTTTAGTATCTTCATCATCACTGGAAATAACTGAGTGGGATTCTTCTTCCTACGTAGGATTATAATTTCATGTATCCTTATCATAATTCTTTTCTTTATCATACTCAACTTCCTTATATTTGTGAATCTATTTAACTTCCTTAGTCTTTTAAATAACTTTCACATCCCAAGAAACAACAATTATTCCTATTCATTTATTGAAACATTTGTATCCTCCACCTTTCAAAGCATAGTGAAGAAGGATTATAACTTCACCTTTTTGTCTATCTTTCCAAAGATTCCACCTTTCTTCTTTATAATGCATGGAATCCAAAAAACTCTTAGGTGTTTCAAAAATGGAGGGTTTCTATAAAACAATTCATCTGGAGTCATATCAAAACTTTTCTGATAGAAACATCAGTTTTGAATGTATACATTAGTACTCATGGCTTACTTTCAATCGTAATGAGAAAGACCATGTTCAAGTAACATAGTTCTCCCCATTTCAACCAAAATTCTATTATTTATTTCAGTATCCCCATTTTGTTGAGGAGTGTATGAGCAACTATACTCATGCCAAGTTCTAGGATTTTCAAGATAACTTTCAAAAATTCCATTTCTGTATTCATTAAAAATTTTAGTTCCCAAATTCCTCATTGAATACTCATATTCTTTCACATATTTCCTCTTGAAATATTTAAACATTTTCAGAGAATCTAATTTATGATACAATACACAAGTAATGAAAGTAAATTCATCAATGAAATTATTAAATACATATCTTAATTATTTTATGGTTTTATCATTGGACCACATATATCATAATAGATAAGTTCCAGGGTTGTTTTGAACAAAGATCAACTTTTATATGCACTGAATTTGTAATATTTCCTTTCTAAAAAATAGTGCAACACTGATCTCTTTCTCTTGTAAAATTAGTAATTTCTCAGAAAATTTATTTTAGATAACTTTCTCATCTTTCTCTGACATATTTTTCCAATCCTTTTATGCCACAATTCATTTTCTTCCACCATGTTCAAGTAAAAAGAGTTTTGTATCTCACCAACTTGAAATAAGTTTCCCTTTGTACATTAGCCAATTGTAACTATCTTGCTGTCCTTATAACATTTCACAACAAATTCATCTTTCCAAAATGTAACTTTGTTAAATTTATCACAAAATTTTGAAACACTCACTACGTTATGTTTCATCCCATCAATATATAAATCTTTCCAAGATTTCATATTTTCTTCGTCAATAACAGATGAACCAACACCTTTAATTCATAACAATTCATCATTTCTAAATGTCACTATTCATTATTTGAAGTGTCTCACATTATTCAGTAACCTTAAGTATCCTTTTGTATGAGAAGAACACCCATTATCAAGAATACTAGGTCATTATCATTTTATAGCTTTCAAAGAAGTTTCAACGATAATAGATTTTTATTCTTCCTTTTCCCTCTTCACATCTGTCTGCTCATAACTATTAAGAAAATTTTATTATGTTAATAACAAAACAAGACATAATTTTTCAATGTGTGCAGGTTGTTCACATCTTTCACAAATAGTTTCCAAGAGTGGGAACCTATTTTAAATCTTTACTCCATCATTCTTAGGTTTCTTTAAAAAAACCATCTATGACTTTTTTCATTGAGGATATTGACCCCCCTCAAACATTTCCTTCCATAACCTATGGAATAATAGTAATTTTTTTGGTTGAACCAACACATATTTTCTATGTGTCCCAATCCTCCAAAATACCAACAATATCCATAGAATGAGTATTTGTCTCTAAATCTTCCATGCTTACTAGAGTTCCTAACATGTTTCTTAGGAACCTTCTTGTCTTTCTTATCTGAAACACCAACCTTTCTATTATCAATAGGAATATTGTTTCTCTTGTCAACCTTATCGGAATCATAAGTATTAGAAACATTTCCATATTCAGAATTTTTAGAAAAAATTTCAGACTCAAGATTTTTAGAGACTGCTAAATTCCCAACATTGTTAGTCATGTCCACATAGAAACCTTTCCTAGTGTTCTTATTTAAAAAAACATCTAGCTTATTTTTAACCTTTGAAGGTAAATTTTGTTGAACCAAATCAGGGATCTCATTACGATAATTTCACCAACTTCAAAGATGGATTTTTTGAAACTTTTACCATTCAATTCATCTTTAGAATGTTTTTTTGGACAAGTTCCAAATCAACTTATTTTTTCCATCATCTTCACTTCTATATGTTCATTACAATTCTATTCTTCCACAAGATAGTTCATTAAATCATTAATTTTTAATAGCATCTTGTTCCTATATTTTGAAAATATTTCTTGAATTTTTTAGGAATATTCATCTTCCAACATCTTGTTTTACTTTTCAAGAATTATAATATTTCTCAAGAAATAATTCAACTCTTCTTTAAAATGAAATTCAAGTTGAGTTTCTTCTTCTTTAGAACTACTACTTCTAACTCTTTATTGTTTACTGTTCCAATAAAAGTATAATAAACACCATACACAATATAATTTTTATATTTATCATCACTTCATTCTTCTTAATCATCTTTATATAATAAAATTATTCTTTTGGATTTGAAATATTTTCTCTATTTCCCTCTAGAAGAATATTTTTCTTTATCACTCTATTTCATCCAGGACCCTATTGGGCATTTTATTCTTCATCACTTTATTCTTCTCTCTTTCTTTATGGAAAATTTTATACAAAGTTCCCAATGGGTCCACATTAAAAACATTTTAAGGTATGTTTCCCTTTATATTTCCATGTACAAATTTTCAAATTTTTAGAAAACAAGGATAAAATATCATCATGTTTTTTACCTACAACATTTTTGGAATTAGTTTCATCATTTTATCATCAATGAGAATCATCATAAAATTCTCTTTCTTATCAGCCTTGAAAGAAATTTCTCTATCAACTTTTGTTTTTATTTTCATAAATTTATTTCTTCTCATGGAATAAGTTATGATAGTGCTATGAAAATCATCTAGAGATAAATTTTTAGGATCTCTATCTTCTAATGAATGAACTTTAGTGTCAAACCTATCAGGAAGGATTCTCAAAATATTTACCAACAACTATGGAATATTGTAAATTTTCACCAAGACATCTAATAGGGATGAAAATATCATTTACCCTGGTAAATAATCCCCTGATAGATTCATACTCAACCATTTTAAAATCTTCATTCACCAGTCTTTAGATTTGTAATTTTTCCTTCTTCACTCTTTTATTACCTTAATATATGTTTTTTAACTTGTCCCAAATACCTTTGGCTATGGAAACACATTTATATCTTAAGAACTAAATTTTTGAATGTGATGATAATAATGAATTCTTGGCCCTTCCATCATTCTCAATATTCTTCTAATCAAGAGATGTAAGAAGAACTTTTTCATAAATAGTAGAAAATCCATCTGTTGCAGCTTCAAGAACATCATATCTAATATATATGAGATAAGAAAACATTCTATATTTATAGATATGATAATTATTTCCTTTCAAAATTATAATTCCTTTACTGTTCACATAATTCAGATTATCTAACAACTTCTTCATAAAAAAATGGAACCTTCACTCTGATACCATTTTTAAGTACCCAGTTAGGATAATTGTATCACTAAGAGTGATAGGGGTGAATCAGTGATATCGTTTCTTTAATGTTTCCTTATATAATGAAACAAAATTTTCCTCTTATTAAATATTACATTCTCTACTAAAATAATTCAAACACACATCTATTGTAACATAATAATTTAAAAGGATTACAACTCTTACCAAGGATAGCTACATCCTTGGTATGGTTTCAATATAATCCAATACCAAAAAATTTAATAGAAATAAATAACTTTGTATGGAATAAACATAGTAGGATATTCCCATACACTCATGACTCGCTATGAAAATGATTGAATAGTGTGTTTACTCCTTCTAGAAAAAATAATGTAACATAATGTTTTTTGAAACAAACCTTGTTACAGTGCTTCTTTATCAACTTTCAAAAATGTATTAATTTGAAAAAAATCTTCAATGTCTTACCCAGAAGGTGATAATAACTTCAAGAACTTTGATATAAAACTTAGTCAGATTTCTCTACCCTATTTTCCAATCCAATTTCTAAATACAGAAAATATAACTCTATTAGAATATAGTTGATACAATTCTGAACACCTTCTTCTATAGTCCGGAAAACTAAATTTGATAGCCCAGTCCGATTATCCAGCCCAATACAATTATCCAGTCAAATATGATGACAATAAGAATATGACAGTAAGCATAATATGATGATCCACTAAAGATGATGATCAGTTTAATACATTTCAATCTTATCTCTTCTCTTTTTAGTCATATCTGGCATGACTTCTTCAAAAAAATCTAGAATCTTTCTTTCTTTCTCTAAAGAGATCAACCTTCTCTCTTCTTCACCATAAATAGTATTCCAGTTAGAAAATTACAATGTACATTTCTCCTTTTATAGGTAACCCAATAGTGGTTTTGGGGGGAATATAAAATTGTTTCTCACTCAAGAAAATTACCCAAGTTTTCACATTTCCTTGAATTTAGGGTGCATCATGAATTTTTAAACTCTTATCAACTCTTCTCGATCCATCTCAAATCTTCTAAAAACTCCAGCTCTTTATTATAATTTTCTCACAAACATCAATCCAAACCTAATTTAATAAAATGTTTTCTTCATTATGATGCTATGTACCAATTTATTGTACGAGGAAACAAATTCCATTCTGATTAATCGATACGATTACATTGCTATCTTTTCAATATAATTTTTTCATTACAATCAGAAAGATGAATTATTATAAACCCAAATACGATGGTTCTTGACTTAATTGATAAAAGTGTTTGAAAAAAAATCAGGATTTTTCTTCCTTTTTGATTACAATACCCATCAAATTCATTCTATGAAGATTATTATCTTTTGTATTTTGGTCTAACTGAAAACTAGTTCCTTCGATTTCTCAAATTTTCCACAAATCTTCCCAACCATCAAATTTAAAGATCCTTATTTAACAACACATCCAACCATATCCTTCATTATCTTACCAATCTCAAGTCTAATTCTAGTTCCTATTACAATCGATCTAATTTTGACACAAGTCACACCTAATAAATGGTTGACTATATTATTGATTAGTCTATATCATTACATTTTAAATCATATTCAACAGTTTGAATTTATTTACCGTCGACCTTGATGTGAAAAATTACTATTTTGAAGAATATGGTGGGTCACTGAATACAATGGACCAGTGTCAATAACTCTTACTTCAACATATTCTTTAATTTTTCCATTATGATCATCCTTTTTAGCCTATAAACAAACCATCATCTAAAAAACTCAGTACAATGACCTTGAGGCTGGAAACTTTTGTCTTCACAACTTTCTTCTTTCACAAACTTCATTTTGTATCATTACTTCATTCATGACTTTGAATACATTGAATATCAACTTTAGCATCATCTGACTTAAAATGTAAAGTGTTTGTAACTTTACATCTTTTCCATCATCTTATTAAATTTCTCCACAACTTAAATACAATTTACATTATTACAATCTGGTTAAATATGATTAGCATCTCTTTCACCCCTTTCTTTTAACAATCTTACATCAAAAGTTTTACAAAATACTTATGATTTATGAGAACTCTAGTATTATCCAAGCATTGTTAAATTTAAATTGTAGTCATGAAGACTCTAATTCTATACCATTATGATCACTCCTTCCAAACTGAACTCGGGGTGAGTCCGATGACCATTTTCTTCCTGAAATATTCTTCCTCAATATGATCGACCATTTCAAGCATTGTGAGTTTGATTCCTTGAATATGATGGTAAGTCTTATTTTCACTAAAAAAAGTGAGGTGATTTATTTTCTTCTTAAACTACCTTTTCTTCTAAAACATCATTTTCAACAAAATACAATAATAGAATATTACCATCCTTATCAACTTTGTCCTAATATAACTTTCCTACTAAAGTTATATTTGAACATCATATCAACTTTGTCTTCCACCTAAGAGGAATGGGTCATATTCATTCTTCTTATTTCCTATTGTTATTCATGATAGTATTCTAGTAATGACAAATTATGGGTATCCATATGGGGATTCAACTCATTAATTTTTATGTAATTCATTGAAAATTTATCTTAGTGTTCTTTTGGGAAATAAATGTGATTATTATAATCTTCGGGATTTATCACAACACTTGTCAATTTTATTCATAGATCTTCATCCTTACCTAGGTCTACTTATTTCTATTCATCAATAGTGGTCAAGACTGCTTCCTTGAATTATAAAGGAGAATCCTTGATTTTTATTCTTCTTATTCATCCCTGATTAAAGTGGAAGTTATACTAACATCTATAGATTGAAAAGATTGTGTGGGGGTATTTTTATTTTCATCTAGATCACATCCTTCAAATGGTTGGGTTCAAATAGTGCTGCTGACGCCATTAGAATTGGAGGGAATTTTACTAAACCCAATTCTATTCTTTTAGGGTTCATATCTAGTATATTGAAGAGCCTTAGCTATATTGACTATAAATTTATTATCCACATAATCATATAAATACTATTGGAAGAAATATTAATTCATATATATTTTTTAGTGGTATTTTCCTCTATTGATGGAATCGGTTTAATAGAATCATTTTATTGACCATCATATGAGTGTAATGTGATTGTTGTCTTTAGTAAATTTTTATTGTGATCCAATTAACCCAAATACTTATCATATCTTGAGTTTTAACCTCAATTAAATCCATATAAAGAATGAATTCCTTGGTAGGTTCACTTTATGTACTAATATGAGTGATTTCCAAGCTATTAGATGTAGCAATATATATATATATATATATATATATATATATATTTCTCCATCAACTTCTTCCATTATCTATTGCAGTATCCCATATCCACATATAGAAATTCATAGGACTCAAAATGTTGTTTTCACTATAAAACACCCTAAATTTTATAATAACCGAATACTTTGGGCATTAATGATATGAAGAAGTCACTGCCAAGTTCATGTGGAGTCACATTCTTCACAAAATGGTGTTGAAATTCATTTCTTTATGGACTAACATGAAAAAAAATTCTAAAATGAGATCCCTAAATTGGGTTATCAAAATGAAATATTTGAGAGTCCTCTACTCACTCATATCATAACCCTCGATTGTTAAGTTGGAGAGTGACAAGTCAGATTCACTATAACCCAAGAATTGAAGGCTTTAAAAAGTGATCAGGTTGATCGCAGAACCATTATTAACTATGGATCGATTAACATCAATGTTATCAAAATTTCCAAATATATACAAGCTACTGATGTTCTCATGTATAAAATCTTCTCAATCTTGTTTTGTGACGGAAATTACTATGTAGAATTAAACAGAGTCAGACTCTACATGATATGTCTCAATTTCAATTATTTCAACCTCAAACTCTTGAGTTCGTAAAAGTCCCGTGATAAGGGATTAACTAATATATATTGATATTTAAAAGGAATATATGATTGATGGATTCATCGGGACAACAAATACATATTTAAAGAACTTATATATATGGTCTAGGGGGTTGATTCTTCCTACCATGGTGTTTTTATATGGCTTGAGGAAATATGTATGAGGTTCAATGTGATGGAAGATCATTTCCATTACTAAAATTGGGGTATATCTTTGTGGTATATAGGATGGGATGAATGAACTTTCATGTACCTTGATGTTGACTAGATAATTACATGTTTTTTAGATAGTATTCTAGTGTGATTAGGTTTAAATGAAATCTGGGTGATTAAAGATCAAATTGATGTTCCCATTGAGCTTGTTGTAGTTTCCATCACTGAGTTTCAGGTATATATGTATTCAAAATAAATGATTCATGAAGGTTGAATTCCTCAAAATCATTTTCTTCTCTAAACTCCTCAGCCTCTATGACCTCCTTTCTGATTGTAGATGGGGAACCCAGGTTCATATCAATCTTCTTAATCAATTAAGGGGTCTATCAAGAGGATGGTATTGACTGGTTCATACTTTGACTCTTTGATAAATGAAGGTTTATTTTTGGGGGGGGGGGGGTCCTGTTTTCCCAATGGTGGGGGTAATAATTCCATGAGATTTTAAACCAGATTAGGTACCAAAATGGGTTATTCTTCTTGAATATAATTCTACCCACACATGTTTCATCAACACTTGTAATACTATAATAATGAATATGTCAACCCTAATTTCATTTAGAAAATTGTATTCACAGCTAGATGTCTTGGTTCTTCCATGAGTATGTAATGTACTTGATTGAATATTTTTTTGGTTATCCATACATCAAATTTATGTTCACACCTATCTAGGACCTCTTACCCCACTCCATATTCTTTTAGTGGAATAAAAAAATAATTCACTTGTCTTGGGGGTTTACTTGGCTTAGTATGCCATGATTAAACCATCTTATGGACTATGTCCTTGAGGAAAAATTAGTATTGACTGTTTTAACTAAGTATTTAGTGAATAGGGAAATAATATAGGAAATCACTCAAATCGACTTTATTAAGTTTCCTACTCTATAAAAATTTGATGAAGTCTTTCTGAAGTTCCTCTATAAAGAACCATGGGACTTGTTTCTTTAGAATTAATGAACCTTATTCTTTTAGTACCCGAATTTTAGATGTCTTTACTCTTTATTCCAATCTAGACAAGGTCCTTGTTATTTTTTTTGTTCAAGATGAGGTATAGCATGATATTGTGGGGGATTGGGAGCCAAATCTATAATTAGAATCAGTTTATGTGTGATGGTCAATGTAGTTTCTATACCTATATTATTTACTTATGATGATTTCATCAACCAATACTATTGCTTAGAGAACTGAATAGCGTATTTCAATCACTGTGATACTTAGTCAAACTCTAAAACACCACCAGATTATTTCAAGGGTTTTAGTGGTACTTGTAAATCATCTCATTGAATTTATATGAATATATCTTACGGTTTATATTTTGGAAACCACATATTCAAAGAGTAGGTCATTCTTTTCTACCTTGTGATGAAGACTCAAACCCTCTCATTTTCACGCTGCTTATAATTAGAGTAGTAAAGGAATTTTACCATCCTAATCATAGAGATGAAATGATAATGGAACTATCATTGAAGATTATAATAATTTTCGACACTCCTAGATATTATATTGTTATACCATATGAATGCTGGTCCTTCTAGTGTCTACACGAAACATCTAAGATTTTTTGTTTCCTTTTGGACGGGTGTTACCATCATGGGACCACATTGATAAAAAAAAGTGTGAGACATTGTTCCAGATCTTTCATACCATTTAACTTTTATAATATGGGATTCCTAAAATTATGTGGTGGAGGATTCACATCCACCCACATAGAGAATGGTTTCCTCTCATGTTTTATGGGTTCATATATCCTTTACATGGATTCCATTATAACGATGAAGGAATTGATGGATTCAATAAGTTATGTGAAGAATATTTCATGCGTTGATGCTTGAGTGGAAGAAATGGGAGAGTCCTAATATGATAGGATCTCTTATTTCTATTATGGATATCTGGATCAAGTTGGCCCAGATTTGCTCAATTAAAATAGAATTCATAGTTTCCTCATTAAAGGATATTCAAGATGGTCATTTCCCATTGGGGTTAGGTAAATTAGATTTATAGTCCCTATGATGGTGGATGAATGAATTACACTATTAAGGGTTTAGTGGTTCCCTCTTATCGAGGGGGGTTCACTGGATAATATATATATTGGACCTAGAGTAGGAGTTTCACTCAGTAATAATATTTCCTATAAGTAGTTCATCATTGATTTACTTCATCTTTTCTAGACCAATTTTATATTTTGTTATCCTCTACTAAGAAAATTGAGCCTAAATATTTTTAGGTGGTGGGTAGGATATATCCAAACATTTTCTATTACCTATATCCAAGGCTCAATGACAAGGAAAAAGTTCATCACGATAGCCAAAATACAATTTATAAAACTATACTAGCACAATAGTGAAGGGTAAAACCCAAGGGAAGGTGGTTTTTTTTAAATGGGTATTTAGATTCTACACTAAGAAAATAGAAAATTAGAATTATAGGGAATTGGGTGTTCAGTTTTTTATGATTGAAGTACGAATTTGAATGCTAGTAATGTTAGAACTAACTACATAAATGAGTAGAGACATGAAAATAAAATCTTCCAAATGAAAATTTATTGAAATAACATAATGATTCAAGTCATTAGAGAAGATAGATTAACCTCAACATATAATTAAAATATGATAAGTGTTATAATCTACCTTTACAATTAGAACTAATCGCATAAATGATCATCCCTCCAATAACAACCACAATAAAGGGTTAGAATTAAAGAAGAAGAATAATTCTCAAGAACCTGAAAAGAAAATAATCAACATCAATTAAAATTAAATTTAAAAAATTAAATCATAGCATGTCTGAAATGTAAATGATACACATAAAATTAAAAGTTTTAAATAGAGAAAGAAAATTAAATGAGAATCATAGTATCGTCTATCTTGAATTAGATGCTTGTATTTATGATTTCCAACCTCAACATCCAGCCATGTTGAAGATCATTATAGTTTTTTCCATGAAAATAATTTATTTTACTCTCTACTCCGAATCTCTAATTTGTTTCAGCAGTGTATCATGGAAGTTATTTCAGATTATATTCATTAATACCCCCGAAAGTGTCTCTTTGTTGTTTGTATTTAAAATCATTTTTTCATTTGGTCATGGTCATCCTGCACTACCTTAACTCAATATTCACCTAATCGCCAACCTCAAGGAATTGATCATGGTAGTTTCTCACCATATCATGACTTGAGTAGAACCCATAGAATAAAATTAAACAAATCATATGAAATTTCATTAATCAATAATAGAGAATTGTCTAGACATTCCCTAGACTTTGTTCAGTCTTCATTCCAACCTTGTTGAAAATATTTGTATTTTTATAACAATTACTTTATGATATGGTCGAGTTCCTTATAAAATAAAATTTATCCTATGATCCATAATACCCAATATCATTAAAGAAAAAAATAATTTTCACATTTTAGTTTTGGTATCTTCATAGTCACAATTCATCAAACACCCAACATGCACCCACTATAGTTCCTACAATCAGTTATCTCAAGTGCTAAAAGGTCCCCTTTGAACCTTCAGTTAAATAATCTAGCAATAAAATTTAATCATATTCATCAGCACTCATCTGAGTATCTTTCATCAGTCTCAGAATGGTATCTATTCCCATCTTTTTCTTCATCATAATGAATCCACATTCTAGACCTGACCTCCTTTGATGGAACATCAATTTCAAAACCAAAATCGGCCTTAGAATTTATTCACCTATTGATTAAAATAGATATTAGATATGTTATTCATTATAAAACCATATAATTCTAGTAGATCTCATATTTGATGAAAAACATCAAGCATGGAATATCTTAAACTAAACCTTGTTGAAGTCAAGGTTGGTCTCGGGTTTGGACGTATTCTCAAGAAAAACTATGTTCAAATTTTCTTCAATTTTCTTCAACTGTAAACAATAATTACCTTATAAAAAACAACACAGAACCAATGGGTTTACATAAATAAGCTATTCAATCCAGTTATGATTTATGATTGTTGATCTACTCATGACTTTTTTCTGCTCCTTAATTATTAACACACTCACACCTCATTTGGTTTGATCTTCCAGTAGCAATTTGGATTGATATATGAGGTTTCCATCCACAAGATTCGAGTTACTCTTCCATGTTTAGAAGGTAATAGTTTGTGTTATGGATGCTTCATCTCTTCATATATGTTTGGGTAAGTTCTTTACCCATCATGTATGGTCACATAAGTGACCAGGATACTTAATATAGTCAGATAAACCTATGAAATTTTAGGTTGATCTATAGTCATGTGGATAGTTTCACAACAGTACTCTATGGTCAGTAAAAACTATTCTTATGGTATCTTAAGAAAACATGTGTGGTCATTTAATTGACCATGTTTGCGTCAGAATCCTCTTATATTCATTTGATCCACCATAAAATAGAAACTTAGTATGTTCACTTAAGCTGCCTTTATATGGAAACATTGAATGATCACTTCAGTAGCCGTGACTCTACTTTTTCAATATAAACCCAAAAAATGTGAAATTATATCCATTAAATATGTGAAATAAAATTAAAAATAGTTAAATCTAAGAATTATTGTATTTTTATGATAATAATAAATTTCAACAATATATATTAAAACAAATAACATGGAATTATGAAAATATTGTCTTAATAGATTCAAAATATATTTTTTCAAAAATAAAAAAGAAATATTATTTCAATTAAAGATCAAAAAGGCAGACATAAAATTTACCTTATTCATTAAATGTTGAAAAATAAAATATCTGACTTCAAACATTTACCATCTAAATTCTTTAAAATCCCATAAAAGTAGTATTTAAATTATTATTTCACTAATAACCATGAAATTTTGTTCCCAAAAAAATATGAAAATTCACTGTAAAGAATAATTATCCTTTTTAACACCAAAATAATTGAATTTATACCATAAATTCAAAGAACTCCTATTTCAAATTTAGAATAACCAAAATTCAATATTTGATCATTAAAAAAAATATTTCATCATTAAATGACTAGTTAAAACCCAAAATATATGTGGAAACATGTAATGAAATATATCCACATCATATTATCCCACACTTATCATATTTCTTATCATCAAAAAATCAGTTTTTAATAATTTTAGTATAAGAGAAGAAATGTCAAGGGTCAAAGGGTAAAGTTACACTAAGATATCTTTTTCAAAACAAATCTTACCTATAAAATTTTTCAAAACATAAAAAAGGTTTAATCTCTTGAAAAATGTGATTTAGTCAAAATTTGGTTTTGGTTTTACAAAAAATGACTGAGTTTAAAAATTTTTAAAGTGTTCAAACAAACATAACTTTCAATTTAACAGAGACTTCTAAATTTTCTTTACTTGTAAGATAAAAGGAAAAAATAATTAGAAACCATAATAATTAGACACTATATTTGGATGATAAAACATAATAATGAACAAGGAAGTACAAATAACCCAATAAACAACTTAAATAATTAAATAATGAAAGAATTAAGAAAAATCAATTCAACATGGATTATGATTATAATTTTTTAAATAATTTAAATGAAAACCCTAAAAGATTATAACCCAGTCAAAATTATCAAAACCAATAATGATTCTTGATCCTAATCCAAAATTTTGACCAAAAATAAAAAAAATAAAGAGAGTAATAGATTGATGGGCCTGATTAAATTCATGGGATAGTAGAAAAAATTAACATCCTTAAATTGGTAAATAAAATTTCATACAATGGAAAAATTGATCTATTAAATAAGAATGTTGAAACTTAAAAATTAATCAATTTGTTAAAAAATAAATATTTTTTTGTGTACTTCATTGAAGTATAGTTTAACATAAATTAAAAACCCTCCCCCTCAATTATAATTCAAAATTTTACTCAATTTTGAATCTTAAAGTGGGAGAAAAAATTATCTAGTTAATATTAAAATTATTTTCAATAACCAGATCAAGAGTATGTTCATGGGTTATGATAAAAATCAAACAATTTATCTTCCAAAGTTTCTAATGAGTTAGTTAAATAAAATTTAAGTTGTGTGTGTGGTATCTTTAAGTCATTATACAAATATTTCCAATAATTTTCAAGATAGTAGCATTCCAATCATTGTGTATACTTTAAAAAAAACATTAAACCAAGAAATTTTTGAGGGATTCAGTTTGTTTGGAATTTTTTATAAGATATATTTTCAACACCTTAGAAAAAAAAATTTAAACACCCAAAGAGATGAATATTAACTTAAACAAAAAATCAATTGAATCATCCCCCCAAAAATAACTTCAAACTGGTAAAAGATTAAAAAATCATAATTCAAATTAAAATTATAGGGAAATCAAGAAATGATTTCCACAATACAATATTCATTAAGAATGGAAGAAATAACTCCCTTAAAAATTGTTAAATTTTTTCCATGTACTCAACTCAATGATCAATTCATATGAAATTACATTCTCCACTTGATATCTCCATAAATATACCTTTAAAGGAAAACAAATGAAGCATTAAATACACATAATTAACATAAAAAGGAGAATACCAAGTAAGTTGGGAGAGCATACCTTAGAGAAAATTCCAAACCCATGAAAAGGACATACCAACTCAAATTCTAGAAAAATGTGATAAAGAGTTAAAGTGAGAAAACAATATACAATAATAAGATGGATTTTATTTTTGAAATGAAAAATAAAAAATAAATAAAACTAAAACCTTTGGTTTCCTCTAAAGAACTTCCCTGTTTTTATTATTTATTCATAATCCACTAGAAACTAATCAAATTCTCTAGGTGGGTGTGATTTCTCATCCATAAACCACCCCAAGTTTTTTATCTAATTATTTTTAATAGAAAATAAAAAATCATGGGATCTTAGATTTCTACAAAAACACTATACTCTATTAAAAAATGAAACATTTTCATTAGGACACCCATTAACATCAAGTAACCTATCATGGAAATATCCTAGTAGACAATAATGAAACTCACCAACTTTTACCAAATTCATGGATTTAATAATTTTAAACTCATGTGTAATGGAAGTAATTCCTTTAAGATCAGTCAAGATCCCTTTAATCCCATAAAAAAAAATCCTTATAATTACACTTAGTATAAGAATAAGGAGTGTTGGGTTGTCCTAAGGATATGTCATTAACTCCACGGCTTATTATCTCAACATCAACTTCAAAATTTCCATAAACAAGGGTGTAAGGTGCTATGTTTTGGAAAATAGTTTCATGAAAAGTATTTTTAAAATAATTCTAAACCAATTATAATACACTAGACATAAAATTAATTTCCCTTTAGAAATAATTCTTTCATTTAAAATAGAATACATAACCAAATTCATATGAGGAATACACTGAAAATCATGAATGGATAAAAAAATTCATCTTCATACTGAGATTTAAAAAACATTTAATTCCCCTCTAAAAAACCACTATGTAAAAACAAATTCACATTAAAAAATGAATTTTAAAAAATAATTCTTCTTAAATATTATTTTTTGTATTCAAAACTTATTTTATGTTTAATTTAAAAACATTTATTTTCCTAGTTAAAGCAAAAAGAGTATTCTAGTTCAATTTTAAAAGAAACTTTGTTCAATTTAGTTTCATAAAAACCCAATTCAAGATATTTATTTTCAAAAAAATTTCCCTCATTGAGAGAAATTGGTTTCTACTTCATAAAACAAAGAATAAGAGTGGAAATTATTAATATAATAAGTAAATGATATGTCTTTAATCAATTTTTCCTCATAGATTAAACCCACGAAATTTTCATTAAGTAGTAGTTCAAGGATTATTTGGTTCATTGTTTAAAAATTAGGAGTAATAGTTTCCTGATCAAGTTCAAAAATTAAATAGTTAACATTATCAAATTTAATATTACCTTCCCAAAATTCCCCAACTACAAACACCTTTTTATTTCTTAGTAGTTCAGAAAAATAGGGTATAGTGTTATTTTCATTTAAATTCTCTTCTTCAACCTTTTTCTCAATCCACACAACCAAATTCTCAAAGATCCTATAACTATTAAACTTTTCAAAAATAAGAACATTTTCAAGAATGGGACAATATTTTTGATGTTCATGGTGATCCTATAAATATTTCAAATCTTTATCCTTTAGATTATTTTAATATTTAAAATAATTGCTTATTTATTCAAGTGAGTTTATTATTTAAATTTTTTCTTCCACAAATTCATAATTACCCCAATCAGAGGATTTATCTTAGGATTTAGTCTCACCTTCCACTAGAATTTCTTATTTTTAACTTCACCCTCAGTCTCAAAATTACCTAATTCATTTTCCCTGCTTATTTCAATTTCATCCAGATTTCCAGTTTTCTCATGTAATTCCCAAAATGAGTTTTGTAAATTTTTAAATTGAATTTCACGATCTTTAGAACTTTATTAAAATATCTTTGTTAAATTTTCATGATTTTAGATATGACTAGAGTTCATTTCCATTAAAAGTTATTCCAAGTATGAATGATTATTAGGTAAAGGCTTATATAAATCTGGATTTCCTTTAACTTTGTTAGGATTATTGGGATAGTTATAGACACACATCCAATACATGTTCCCAAAATAGCCATAAAAACAATATATACCATTTCATTGAACAATTACCCAGAATGACCCATTATTTCTCCATAAATAGAAATCAAAAACCATTTTTCCCTAACAATATAGAAATAATATAAGTTTAAAGTACACACAAAAACACCACAGAAGTTTTAGATTTCATCACCTAAGTAGTGAATGATGGAAATATTTTTTTAGATTTTTGTTTTCTAACCTAATTCTTCCCAGTGCACACCTTCCTCGGTGGTGGTGATAAAATTTTAACAGGATCGAAGGTCTTTAAAACCATTAAAATGGAATTTACATACCTACACTAGAACACCAGTTAATAATAGAACCCAATGGAAGATCTATGAGTTTTATAAGGGTTTTAAAATTATAAATAAAAATAACAAGGAATTTTAATGATGTGTAACTGTGTGTTTAGTTGGTGAAGAGAGAAGTATTAATTCCAATGTTAGTAGTGTTGAAACTAACTTCATAAAGGGATAAAGACATGAAATTACAATTATCCAAGGAAAAATTCACTGAAATAGATTGAAGAGTTGTAATTTTATAGAAAATAGAGTAAACTATACATTTAATAGAAATTTTATTAGTGTATAATCTCCAATGATATTTATAACCACTCTAATGAAAAATCATACTCCACCTTGAGAAGTGAATTCAAAATATTGAGTTGCGTTAGAGGAAAACTTATCAAGAAAATGAAAATAAAATATGAATAATGAATTAAAATTAACTCAAACAATTAAATTATAGTATTTATTAAATGAAAATGATACAAAGAATAGTATAACTGTGAAATAAAGATAGTGAAATGATAAATAGAGTATCTTCTCTCTCAAATAATATGCTCATCTGTTCCTCTTTCAACCTCAAAATCCACCCATGGTATATCTCATGCTTGTGTTCTCCATGAAAATTGTTGATTTCCCCCTCTAATAGGGATCTCCAATTAGTTTTAGGGTTGTATTATCGAAGTTAATTTAGAGTATGTTCATCAATACCCCTAACATTTTCTCTTATTGTCTCCATTTAAAATCATTTTTTTTGTTCACAGTCATCTTGCACCCCTTTAACTCAATAGGAATATAATCACCAATCACATGGAATTTTTCATGGTATCTTTTTACCTAACACAATACCTTAATATAATCCTTAGAAAAAAATTATATAGATATCATGAAATTTTCTTTGGTATCCTTTCAAATGAATATATATGTTCTTCAAACATTGTTAACTCATAATTCCAACCTTCTTGAAAATATTTGAATTCTTACAGACATTATTTCATGACATGGTTTAGTCCCATATTCCCTAAACTACAATTTATCCCCCATTATACCCATGATTTTTCAAGTATGTAAATACATTGGATAATTTAGTTCATGAAAATTCATAGCCATAATTCATCAAACACCCAACACACATCCAATATAGTTCCTGTAACGGGTGAGCTCAGTTACCACAAGGTACTCTCTAAATATAACAACCCATGACTTAATCATACCTTATTACATACTTCTTAAAAAAATATTCTGATAAATATACATCAGGTATAAATAGTTCCAATGTCTTTTGGAATATTAGATACATAAATACAATTTTTTAAACGTAAACTCAATGAATTTATTTAAACCACAGAATGGTTATCCTACTCCCATAAATCCTCAATAACTAAATGGGATATACTAGGAAAGAAATACATAAATTAAAGGGTGAGCAAGAAAATAGTAACAGAATAAAAATGGTAATAAATCATAACATGATATTCAACAGGAATAATATGATATCATAAAGATAATGGTCATAATAATGAAAACATGGTGTAAGGAAATGATATCATAAGATAATGGAATCATAAATATGTGGAAACATAAAAAAAAATTAATCATTAGTATGTGAAAATAATTAATCCCTATTCTATTATCATCATATTCCAAGGATTCCTCTTTAGGCTATAAAAATGATAAGGTTTACTTCTTAATTCCACACAAAGATTCTCATGAGAAATTAAAATTATCCAATTAATTTAAGGGATATAACGGACCCAACCATCACAACATCGGCTACACTCTATCATAATATGTATATTATTATCTTTTCCAAAAAATGAAAATAGAAACCATACAAAAATCATAACAATGATAAAACCCATGTGAAGAAAGTGGGTCTCACAACCTTGTATAAAGAAATAAATGAAGGCTATGTTATATGGATTTCTAAGAGAGGAATGAAATAATCCATTTTGAGAATTTATAGTTTCAAAAAGGAAAATAATTATTGAACATGAGTATTAATTTTATAATATAATTCTTAACAAATTCTAAGAAGTAAAAATAAAAAGAACATTTTGCATTATGTTTTCCAAAATGAGTGAATGAACTTTTAAAAATAAAAGGGCAAAATGTTACTTTTAAAACTCAAATTGAAAAAAAAAAGTGTTTTCATAAATAAAATATGGTTTTTAAAAAATCCTTAATGTTTAAAAAATTTTGGGGGGGGTGATACTTGACATGATTGTAGGCAAAGGGAAGTTCCTTTAAAAATATGGTTTACTTAAAAGTAAAAAAACTTTTAAGGGAACTTAAAAATATACTTTAGCCAACAAAGAAAGTAAAATTAAATTAGGTATATTACAAAATATAACATATATATATATATATAATATTAATTACATTATTGAGGATAAGATAAATTATAATAGGGAGAATGAAAGAGAGTGTGTAACTAAAAGGTAATGGGGTGGTTTGGAGGATCCCTAACCATTATATTCAAAAATATTCTATGGATGAACTTACACATAAATTCCTATATAATTAAATTAAGTTCATTAAATATATACCCAATAAATTTATTCATATATATTTAGTTTTATATGTTCTATTTATTATCATTTTTTACTTATTTTTAATACAGTTTCTTCTTATATCAATCACTTGGGTTTGTTTAATTAATTTCTTCGTAATACTTTCAGTTTGTTGATCAAGGTCAAAGGTGTTGCAAAAATAGTTTCATCATATATATAATTTTATATTTATATGTATTTTTATATTATTTTAGAACATAATTTATACAGTTAAATAGGTTCTCCATGAATGGATTCAATTTTAAAAAACATTACTATATCATTTTAGCGGTTAAATTTACTATAACTATTTATTGATAATATTACTTATGGAATGTAAAATATTATTATTCCATAATTTTAATGGTTTAAAATATAATCCTTTTATACATTAAATTAATGTTTATTCCCATTCATGTTAGTTGATATAGAAAATGAAACAAAAATGAAATCCTATGGAGGTTGTAATATGTACGTTCACACATACGACACTCTTGTTTTCATAGAATGGAAAGAAAGTAGAAAATAAAATATATCATAATTTTCAGAATCATTAAATTTTTATATATATTATATTATCTTATTAAATAACCTTCTTGTATTATCCTCAAAAGGTGGTTATGAAACCCAAAATCATAGCTTCGTGGAGGTGGTAATCCACGCACATGCACCAAAGACAATTCTTATCTTTCTTTGTCGATGGAAGAGAAAAAATTATCGTTGTACCATTATTATAAAAAATATCAGCACATTAATTGTTATGAGTTTATTATTATACTATGGTTATGTTTTTTTATAAATTAAATATTAATAAGGAAATTTTAAGAAAGATGTGTTACCTATGTTGAGACCTTGAACTTCCTCTTGAGGAAGGCCCTAGATTTAAGGGATATAGGATAATTTTTGGTGAAAAGGGGAATTGTGGTGTGTAAAGAATCTTAAGAAGATGAAATTTGGGTATGGTTTAAAGGAAATTTTTAAAAAGGAGTGAAGTACTGAAATAGTGGAAGTGATTCCCCCATTAAAAGTGAGGAAGAGGGACTTTTCCATGGAAAAGAAAGTTAAGTAATGAGTAACAATGGAATGGCATAAAAGATAGGTAAGTTGGGTGAGGGAAGGTTGTTAAGGAATGTAGGTAATAATTTTCAACTGAGAAAAATATTTCTAGAAGTTCTAAAGGTTATGATTATTTAGGAAAAATTGATCCACCTTTGATTTGTCATTTAAACACTTATTACTCTTAATTAAGTATTAATCATGTCAATTATTTTATTAACAAAAATATTAATAGAACCTTATTACAAAATCTTGACATGATGATTCTAAATTTATGCTCCATTTAACCTAATTTATTTCATAAATATTAGATAATATTATTTAAAATCCTATGCATATAACATATAAAAATTGTCTTCAAATAAAAGAGTGTTTTTAAACATTAAACTTATATATAAGATAACTTTTTGGTGGTTACTGATTTTCATTATAGTAATTAATTTTTAATAAAATAAATAAAATTTATTTTTATTTGAAATAAATACAAACCGGAATTTCACCATAAAAATTTTAAATTAAATGAAACAAAAGAAATCAGTTTTAATATTATAATAAAATGTTTCATAAGTCATAAAATATTAAAAATAGAAATTATATTTTCAAAATAATATTTTATATTTTATAATTATAATCATAAAATATATATTAGATAAATTAATATATTTTATAATCCTTTAACATATACTAATAAAGTGATAAAATTAAAAACTTTGGAAAAAATGATATTTTCATTATTCACCAAAAAATCGGTTATTTTGGAAAAATACAAATAAATAATCCTAATCTAATTTTAATATAGTGAATTAAAAAATTTAATTCAAATTACTATATTCAATTCATATAAGTGATAAAAAATACTTTTACATGTAATTTCAATAAAAAAATTTGTAAATGTATTTTAAAACATGAAATCTATATCTATTATTCCTATTCTAAAATTTATATTTTTATTCAAATGTAATATTATAAACATATTATGTTCTGAATTAATGATAAGGTGGTGTTATCTCAAATAATTAAGTGATAAAATTTACTCATCATCATCAATACACACACGCACAGGTGTCATATTCATCACCTTTAATACAATTGCAGATCACATCATCTTCCCTATCATGATCGAACCCCATTCCATCCCTCACCTCATTTGGAAACTCATTAATTACCAAAACAAACTTATCCATATAATTTTCTCTCCTGGATATTAAAACTGATATGATGTAAGTTATTTATCATCAAACTGAAAAATTCTATTTGGGCATAGATATGAAGCAAAACATAAAATATGGATCATCTTTAACTAAACTTCAATGAAGTCAAAGTTGGTCTCAGGTTTGGAAAATTTATCAAGAACAATCAGGTTTTAGTCATCTTCTATTTTCTTCTACCATAAATATAAATAACGTCGTAAAAAACAATAGAACACATAGGTTTTTAACTCAGTGGGTCATAATCAATCAAGCCCCTGGTTGGTTCATTGTATTCATTTGAACGCATTAAAGTAGCTTGCTATTAATAGGTTTTTAGAACTAATATCTTTGATCCATTTTTGATTTATGAGGGTTGATATCTACCCATCTTTTTCATATCCTTGGTGATTAACATAGTCGCATCTCTTTCGGTTTGATCTTATAGTGTCAATAAATATTTACATTGAAGGATTCAACCCAAAATAATAGAGTTTCTATTCCATTTGTGGTCAGTAATATTTTTCGACTCGAAAAATACTAGGGAGGGCAGTTCTCATGTAGTTTGGTTGGGCCATTGGGTCATGTTATGAGCATTGTGAATATAGGCCTTCAGGTCATATAATAGGTCTCGTACTACCAATTCTATAGGTCATGTAAGGGTTCCCTCCCAACCCATTTAAAAAGGGTATTATCCAAAAAAAAAAAAATCAAGTCCTTCCAGCCATTAAGGCATTAAATTTTGAAAAATACAAACATGGGAGTTAAAAAAAATTATATAAATTTATGAAAATCCCATGAAATTTTCATGATATTTAATCTTTAACCAATAATCCTGAAATTGTTTTCCTAAAACAAATATATTAATTCACTCAGAGAATATTTACTTTGTATGTCACCAAAATAACAGACTTTCCAAAAAAATTCAAATAACTACTATTTCAACTTCAGAATAACAAAAATGTAATATTTTACCATTAAAAACATTTTTTTCATTAAAATGCTAGTCAAAACCCTCAAATAGATGTGGAAATAGGTAATGAAATAATTTCACATCACTTATTAAGAAGAGAGAATTAGGATGTTCGGAGGAGATCCCAAGTCATGAGTCTGCATATGATATCGGGAGCACACACTTCCTTCACATGTTTTAGTGTGTTCTATGTTTTCAATGGATTCCTCCTCATTGTGTTATTATATGTTGATTCTATTATGCAAATTGTCTATGATATTGTTGCTAATGGAATTCACTAATGTGTATAGGGTAGTGGTAATCATACCCTCATCCATTCCAAATTATCAAGGGGATTTTTCACCCTCCAAATATACCATGAGGTATAGATCATAATATTTATTGATATTTTCCCTCTTTTTGGACATATTTGGTCTATGGATATATTGAGGATTTACATCCCTCCCTAATATACCTTGTGAATTTGTTTATAGAGTGTGATCCTCATGGAGTCTCTAATGGTTTTCATCGAATTTTCTCCGAAGGAGGGAGATAAATCATGATGTAGAAGGAACCATGAATGAGTCTCTTATGAGGTTCCCCTAACATGGATAATACCAACATTATTAGAGTAAGTGTATAAAATTCTTCCCCAAACCAATGAGTTAGGGTTTTCTTAGCTCTGATAACATCACATCCAAGATTTTATATAGATTTGATAATACCAAGGGAAATGGTGGTGCTAAAAATGCCCTCAAACCTACAGGTTAGGATTGTTTCTATAACTCCACTAAGGTAGATACTATCATACCCTTCCTAAATATTTGTGATTCCATTCAAGAATGGTATGGAAATAACACCATTTTATGGTGATAACTACTCACCAACAAGGATTTCTCTATAGTTTTAGGTTTTACTTTACTCAAATGGGATTTTTATTTGATCTTTTTTGCAGCTCGATTATGGTGACCCCAACTTTTCATAAATAAATACTACATATTACTAGTGGAATATTCATTACATATAAATGAAATCCATTACATAACCATATAGGTTTAGTGTATTTGAAAACATGAATACATAAACAACCAGTACATAAATGATCTTTATCATTTCCCATTAATTTCTATACAACTAGAATCCATGTTAGACATAACATACTTGAAACCATTCTCTATAACTTAGGTAAAGGAAACATAAGAAAGGGTTAGCTTAGATTATTACTTAGGGATAACATAAGAGAAATAAATCCATTATCATAAGTGATAATAATATAAGAATAAGGGTATGAGAATATGTGCTAAACAATATTAATCATACCCTTCAATTCATAGATCACAATCATGAAACATGACCTAAAGTTTTATCAATCAAAAGACATAAGCATGCCGAATCCCCAAAAATAAATCATGAACCATGGAAACATATCATAATCATAACACATAATTTGTTGGAATTCAAAAAATCATATAAAATCATTTCCTTAGTTAAGGATCACTAAAACGACTATCATAGTGGATTAGGTTCACTTCAAATTCCAGCATTACTTAGTAAATTTTCACCCCCAAGACTATATTATTGGATAAACTCCCTTACTAAAACGGGTTAACAACCCATTATATTCATTATTATACAATGATATATCCATATTTAACCACTGCATTATAGGGATATAATAAACCCACCACCATCGGTTTATAATGGAATAACCAATCAAATAATGAAAATCATACATATGTGTTCCTCAAGATCATAAAAAATTCATCATTTCCTAACCCCTGGAAAGGATATGGTTTCCACGAGAATTTCCTAATCAAAAAAATAAATCATCCATAGAAAATATAAATATGGTAACATTGGGCCATATCACTAATAAATCACAATAAACATCAAAGGATGTTTTTATAGGTGAAAATGTATTTAAAATATCACTGGAAATTTTATTGAGGAAAATACCCTTTTCATTTTGAAATATTTTAATTAATATCTAAAAATTTACAAAATTACAAGAAAACCATTTTATTTGAAAAAAACCACGTAAAATTATAAAGTTATCTTCAAATAATATAGTATTCGTGATGGAAAAAAATCCATTCATACAATGTGTGTTAAAAAAAAATTCCTTCACATTTTCAATAAAAATTCAAAAGTAAAACATTTGGAAAACAATAGAAAAATTACTTTTAAACCATGGTAAATAAAGAAAAATCTAGTTAAAAATGAATTTTAATAATATTTTAGGAATATTTAAAACACTATTTAAAACATTTTAAATAAAATATAGATATAGAAGAAAATACATAAAGTAACCATAGTGTTGGGAAAAGGGAACCATGGAAATCAAATTATCTAATCAATAATAAAATTAAAAAATCAAGTTTATTAATTTTTTTCATAACATAAAATGAAATAATTAAGGTAGAAGTAAATAAATGTATAAAAAAGTAGAAAGAAACATCAAAACAAAACAAGAAAATTATTGAAAGTAAATAACATGAAGATATAATGTGATTTGACCCCTTAAGAAATTATGTTCATAGTAAAAACACCACCTCAAAATATCCAAATCTATTTCTGATAAAAAAAAACAAAAAAAGACATGAAAACATAGATGTAAAATAAATCCCTCAAATACATATATCCATATAAACAATTTGATCACAAAATCATTAAAACTCCATTATAATATGATCAATCTAGGTATGAGGATGGAAACATCCAATCATATATTAAATGGACTCACTCACATATATAGGAGATGAAAACAGATAGAAAATTACAATATAGAACTAAAACAAGAAACAAGATCTAGAATAACACCAAGAACAAATAAGTAAACAGATGGAAGGATGAGTAGTTCTATTAAAGTTGAAGTCTTCCAAATAGATAACATCATCATCCATAGAGGATTTAAGAGCCAAACTCTTTAATGAACTAGAACTACCATAATTAGGCATGAGTGGAACCATTAACAAAAATTTAAACTAGCTCTCCTCAATTTGGTTCCCTCTATTGTTTCTCCTAGGGAAAATTAAAATTCTATTAAAGAAGGGGAAATCCTAGGATACTAATAAAGATGAGGAATTAATAGAATCATTGGGGAAGGAACACATCTTTTATTGAGAGAATTGTTGATGAATTTTTTATTTTGATAAATACAAGATAGTTGATGTAGAATAAGATTATGTTATTGGAGCTTTGTGAGATTAAACTCAAAATTAGTGGGTGATAATGATTTATATGCTCCTAGACTATGTCAAATAAAGATCATGATCTATATGAGATTAATCTCATCCGGAGATGAAATTACAAATACACGTGGTATAAAAGAATGGATCACCCGTACAGTTCAAGAAATAATAACATTCCCAACATAGTATCCATGTATGATTTAATCACCCCCATGTTATAATAAACAAAGGGGATATGATATAAAAACTCATCCAACTCCATATAAAATTAAACTACATCTCATGATATATAAAATAGAGGAAACAAGTGAGACCCAATCCATCCGAATATAAAATAATTGTATAATAAACTAAACAGAAGATTTTTTTCATGTGAATTGGAAACACTAAACTTGAGGAAAAAAATAAAGAAAATATAATTTAATTTTCAAAAAACTACAAGTCAAATTCAAAAAATTTCCACATTACAAAATAAATGTAAAACATAGGTGAGTTTTTTGAAAACTAATCAACGCTATCAATTAGTTCAGACAGTTTTCAATCTAATAAAAACCCTATACACTATCAAAATTATACCATTATGATTATCTCCTTAACATGTACAACACTAGAACATATTTTACCATACTAGATCATATAATTTTATAAATTACTAAATAATTTCTAAAAAACATCCTAATCTAAGAAACAGCTGTATTAGAGATTTTCAAACCATATACTCGAGTCTCCACTTTAACCTAAGTTGTTGAAATTTCTAAGGGAACTATAAACACCTACAACTCAACGAAAATAAAGAGAAAAAACCTTCCTCAAAAGTTAAAATAGTTATCTTGAAACTCAAATATAAAAAATTCAATTGTATTTAGTAAGGCTATTGAAAAAATATATCAAGAAATAATAGTAATTTAATAAGAGACATATCTCCATTGGGACCTAAAGAATACCAAACACACTGGTCTTACTCACTCCCTTCCTTCCAACTGAGGACCCCTAAAAATCACATACAGAGCCATTCCTATGATCACATAAGAAATAAAAACTATAGATACACCTTAATATTCTGTAAAGGGATATAAACAGGTTCTACAAGACATCATTACTATCAAAAATAGGGCATGCCACATTTTTATGGGATATAATATCCCTAGTATCATTCATAAGGATCTGTCTATTAATGTGGTAAATTTTACCACATTAATCGTACTTATAATTCTTAAACAAACTTCTATCCATTTCCTCATTTATACTCTATTTTATTAACCCTTATCACTAATAAAATCAGGGCCAATCTTCACCACACTACTACCTATCTACATAAAATGCATTTAAGGATCTTTAGATAGAAACACAAACTTAACTTCCTCTAAGGTAATAGAATCCCTATGATACATCATCTAATCATTAACAGTATTAAATGATTTTTTTAAGGAATTAAATAACATGTAATCCTAATAATCATCCACTATCTACACATACACATTGTCCAAATATAAAAAACACATTATTTAATTCATCTAAATCTACAAAGACAGGAGTAACGAGGACCATTTTAAAAATATAAAGATGTATCTTGTTTTCTGTCTACTAAGAAGATACTTAGTCATATATATATGATTAATTTTCAACAAAGATAGAAAAATTAGAGGTCTTATAACCCACTTCACATTGTAATTTTTTACTTAGGGTAAAAAACAATAGGTAATATGATTTTTTAAGAACATAAGGTTCAATATGAGTATAAGAGGTGATTTTATTTCATGCGGTAGATATAGTGGTGATATTATTCTTTGATTCGCACAATGAATCACAAATTTCATTGTAGACAAGAAGAGAAAAAAATTTAAACTTATGAAAATACATTATTAAACTCAAATTCTATCTTATATATCAATTTCTAGGGTGATGGATTCATGGAACATTAATTATCCACTCAATAGTGGTGTTTAATGTTCTAGTTTATAATAATTATTCACAAATGAAAATTGAATCATGAAGGTAGAATAAGTACAACGAATGTGGATGTTGTAAGAAACCTGGAAAACAAAACAAGGAAACTATGAAAAGGTAAATAAAACAAGGATATAACATGATTTGACCATTTTAGACATCCATGTATGGAAATAGGGGCACCTCATAATCTCTTTATTATGAAAAACATAAATAAATAGTATCTATACCAACAGAGACTAGAAAGAATAATATATACAGAACAAAATGAAATTATTTTTGCATAGATACCTTGTCACACTAGGAACATATGATCAATCCAGGTCTAAGGATAGTAAAATCCACTCCAGTACATGATCGACTCACTCACACACACAAGATACATGAATGGAAAAATTATTATAACACGTGACCAAAACAAGAAGTGGGGTCAATCATTAAAATAAAAGACAACACCAAGAACATAGAAGATAAAAACCAGAATGATAATTGGTACTATCAGATTTGAATTATTTTTAATTTCTATCTTCATTCCTATAGATTTATCATGAACCAAACTCTCTACTAGAATAAAACTCTTGAAATCAGACATGATTGGAACCATAAATAGAGATTATAATCAAATCTTATATATATATTACTACCATAATTCAATATATGATTTATAGAAATAGAAATGTGAATTATATCAAAGAATATGTGTGTAACGGGAACTCATAAAGGTAAGGAAGTCATCATGCATCAATATAATCATCAAGGTTGGGACACATGTGTGATAAATGAAATGAAAATTATTCATGCATTGTTATAAATTGTAGTTAGTTGGAGTGATATAATTATAATTCTCTTAATATCTATTAGATTAAACTCAATCGATCTATATGAGAATGTGTTCCATGAAACCCTGATATGTTAGATGAAAATTCAATTTCATGTCATATTAATCTTATTCAGTGGAAAAAGACTAAAATTTTAAACACATGCACAATATAAGAATGGATCCCCTTGGAACATCACATTTGAATAACTCACCTAATATAGTATCCACATAAGATTAAATTTCCCCTTGTTATAATAACCATTTTTTTTGAAAATAAAACCCAGTTAGCAACATGCAAGATTAAACCACATCTCACACCAGATAAAATAGATGCACCAAGTGCGACACAAAAAAAACTGAATATTAAAAAATTATAGAACAAACTAAACACAAGATTAATTCATGTGTATCGAAAAAATGGAACATAAAGATAAAACAAAAAGTAAAATAGAATTTAATTTGTGAAAACTATAATTCAACTTTAACACACTGTAAAATGATTATGTAATTCTCATATAGATACTCATATGTTCTCTATTATCTGAGTATATATTGTCCAGGTTGATGAACAAATAATATTTCATACATCCATGTAGATGAACACATTACATACCCAAAAGACATTCATAAGAAATGAAACAAAGTATAAATGTTCAAATGCTAATTATATTTATAACCATATATTTGATGATTCAATATGAAACATGTGGTCCTAGTATTCCGAAGATATAGTGTATGACATTCCATATGTTATACATGGTGGGTTATCGAGCAAAAAAACATATTTTATGCCTTATGAGAATATTTTTTATATCTATACAAAGTCTTACCCATGATACCTTTATAATTTCTTCACAACCTATTATATTCAATGATGAACATTATTTAAGTATAACTTAAAGATATACTTTGAGAGGTCATTTATCCTTACACTTCTTGCAATATATGCATCCAACATCAAAAATGGTAAAATTGAGTCTTCCTTTTATATAACATAATACATATTATATACTTAATCAATTTTAATAATACTAATAAAACCATACATAAAATCCCATCAAATAATATCCCATATGATCGACCACCACATTGACCTTATGTTTACTTCACCTTTATGCTTTTTTTAATTCATTATATCTCTGTATAATTCTAGCCACATCTCTATATGACTATCTAATAAGTCATATCACTAAAATACTTTAGTTAATAACATATAATAATAAAGTGTTTTTTGAATAATGTTGAGACTTGTGAATCATATTTCTAATTTAAAAAATATTAAACATAGTATTCAAACACCTTTACTTCACAACATTAAATTTTATTATATTAATAACATCTATTATCTATTTAAAAATCTTTCAAATATCATCATCATTATCATTCTTGGAAATAATCCATATAAAATTTTCATTCATATTATCTTGTAAACAAAACGTAAATCTTTACATTAATTTCATTAAGTAAAATAACCAAAACCTTTTTGGATATTAGGTGATATTCAATTTGAATTTTACAAGAATAATTTTTTATTTTTTCATTAAACTTAACTAAGTCCGAAAAAACTCCCACTTTCCTCTTAAAAACTATATTATCTTCATATTATCATTCTAATATACATAAACTCCATTGTGTTTAGTAAATAAAACATACTTTGGTGGGAACATTTAAAAAATAAATGATTGCATCTAAATCTCATATGGTATTCTATATATTTATAGTGTTATTTAAAAAAAGACTTTATTATTTAAAATATTCCAATTATGGGTGTAGGGAAATATTTCCCTCATATTTTAACAAACATATTGGATAAAATCTTTATTCCTCGATAAAAATATTCTTTTTCCTCATCTCATTTTAAAATATGATATAGATTTTGATGAACAATAAAAATTGTCCCAAAGAAACTAGAGTTTTACTTCTATAAGATACTTGAGATGGCCCATGAAATACTTGAGGTTCATTCCATATTTCCCTCAAATGGAAATAAGTTCTAGGGAATCAAAGTACGACCAGTGGGAATGGTTTCACCCCATAATTATACGTACAAAGTAGTAAAAAGATGGGCATGTCCTATCAGTATGATAGAAGTCCACACTATAATAAAATAATAAAAAAGTAAAAAAATATAATGATATAAAAGTAGTATAAAAATTAAATAAAAAATACTTATTCTCATTCCATACACACTTCCCTATTTAAATTAACACCCCCATTTTCCAATCCTTGGCCATTGAAATAATAGTACATCTACAACCATAGAAAGTGGTAAAAGAACTACATGAATGGCATGATAAATAAAACTAAAGAAAATGATGGCTTACCTCTATGTAACATTATAAGTCTGAATTCACTACTAAGATCTCAATTCTTAAGGAGAAGTAAAGGATAAAATTAGACCTAAAACTGAAATGATAATGATTTGTCTAAGAAAGTAAGCTCAGCAGGAATTCTAAATAAACCACACCTTAATTTTAAGTCTTAAATAAATGGTACATTTTATGCTAGTTTGAAATACAATATCAAAACTAGGTTTTTATCTCATTTTATATAAAATTCAATATAAAGTTTTTCAATTATTTATAAAGTTTATTTTTCTTTTCTTTTAAATAAAAATAATCAATTTTGAAAACTTTTTTCAGGCCTAATCCTATTTTGAATAAAATACCCATTCAAAACACTTTTGAAATATAATTTTAAATGTAATTTAAAATTACATTTTAAAAAGAGGAATAAATATCAAAATATCGTATAGAGACTATCAATCACATGAAATATAAATCTAGGCAAGAGAAAGAAGAACTCATATATGTAATAGTTTAAAATGAGCATCATGGGAAAAACACCCTAAGGGTCACTAAGAGATAGGGTAAACCTAGAACATACTACTATATCATCTAGAAAAAAGGATTGAAACACGTCAATTTACAGTGGCGTGTTGCCATAATTCAATATCATAGCTAGTGGGAACGGTACTCATCCATTTAAGTTCACCTTCCCAAGCACTTGGGCTTCCAATAATGTTTGAACATTAATAACAGATACATAAAAATATATTACAACATCACTAAGAAGTTCCATAGATACCATAACCATATAAAATCAATAAAACTCCATGGGATTATTCAAATCACATATCAATTCATTTAAAAGTTAATTCCAAATAACACCCAAGGATTTTCCATTAAAAAGTATTAAACACTTATTGAGAGGTTCCAAAAAAGCCTTGTAATTTATTTTAGGAATCACTTAAAATGCATTTATAAATCAATATTGAGTATTTCATTTTAAATACTGAGGTTTCCCTCTATCATTATGCCTATATATGCTTAAAAATATGTGTGTGTGTGTGTGTGCCTCTCATTGAACAAATTCACATATTCTCATTTGAATTTTCACGTAACCTACATATATGTATATAAAAATAACATGGTAGAATTAATTTTTTAAAATACACAATATTTGAAGACATTTGGAAATAATAGAGAACCCCTTTTAAAACCAAAACATTGAAATTTTTAATAACTCATGTTTTAATAAAATATTCCTTCTTTAATAAATATTATGTTAGATAGCTTTTTCCGAAAAAAAAAACGAAACAAAATGTAGAACGTTGTAAATTAGCCATATAATTAATAGGTATAAATAAAGGTAGTTCAATTAATATATATATATATATACAAAATGAATAAGAAAAAAATCACTTCAAATATTGACTCAACTTGTAAAGATAATAAAATAAGAAAATATTTTTTTCTAATATAAATTTTTTCAATTATGATATATTTTGCTAAGAATAGTATATTAACAGTAGTCTAATTAATATTTTAATGGAAATAAGGAATAAGAATATTGAATATACAAAAAGAAGTTTTCCTATAAAAATAGTTTTTCTCTATGTTTTATATTTTTAATTTAAAATAAAATTTATAAATTTTAAGATTTAGATTTTAAAAAATTAATTTTTTATAATAATCTAAACAATATTATCTTAATATTATTTTTTTATATTTTTATAAAAAAATTATTTGTAGTTCAATAGTGAAATGTATTATTTTACTAATATTATGACTTTTATGCCATTATGGATATATAATTATGAATTATAAATTTATGAAACCTTTTTATTTATAATATTTGTATTTTATAATTGAAATTATTCTTTAAAAAATATTTATTATAATTTACAAACCTAAATATGATATTTTAGAACACAAGTAATATTTTTTCTCAAAGTTGTTTTAATAAAGTATACATTTATTATATTGAACATAATTCCTAAAAATTATGTAAATTAAATTAGTAAAAATGGATTAAAATTTTGGAATCACTAGGTAAAAATTATATAATAAGGACTGTAATAGTTTTAGCCAAAGATATTAAGTTACGTTAGGTAAAAACTATTTACCATGGTAAAATCTAAAATGGTAAAAGTAATAATTAAAGGGTTAAAGGGATTGAAACATTTTTAAAACATGTGAAAAAAATTTGGTTAAAGATTTATTAACCTTATCACTTCCCCATACCATTATTTCTCAAATTCTTGAGCCACTTTCCTTGAGTGTGACTCCCTATTATTGAAAAGCTTTGGGTATTTACAAAAATATCAACCCTTTTCACTTATAAAAGGGGCTCTCAACTCCCCACATCCCCTCACGCAAAAACACCACAAATTTGGCCCAAAATCTACTAAAAACTATCTAAAAAATTCTTATACACCTTAAATAGGTTCTGGTATTCTGAAATTACCATCCCTCAAAGGATTAACCCCCTTAGCAACAGATATAATCCAAGAAGTGAGGTATACATTTCTATTTACTTTTATGAACTAATTATTTTTAAAACATAATTAAAATATATTAAAATGATAAATAAGTATACTTATTATCATTATATTTTATTATAATGATGGTACAATCATTAACCATATTTTTCCTTTTTAATTAAAAAAATGAAAATGTGTAATTTGTTGTGGTCTAACTACCACTTCTAAGGATAAACGAGTTGGTTTTCCAATACCACCTTTCTTGGAAATATGTAAGAATAGGTTTAAAGTATAAATATTAGGTTTATTATATTAATAAGGTTATATTAATGAAAATTTAATATCCTTCTAATGTTAATAATGATAAAAAATTGTTATAAAATTAACTTCATTAAACAAGAGAACCGAGAGAGAGAAAAATTATTCATATCAAGTAATTGTTTTTTATCCATAAATAACTTTTTTAATTAATTACAATTATGTTATATAATTATAAAAAACATTAAATTATATAATTGGTATACTTTTATAATTATTTTGAAATGAAATCACCTCACAATTATCTATTAATCACGATATGGTCATGTTCACGTTAGTCTGACCACCTACTCAAGAATGCGATGAAATTATATCATAGATGATTACAAAAACAAAATTAATGTTTTAATATGTTATAAAAATTTAAATAAATCGTTTTTATTGTTTCTGTAAGGTTTATATAAATAATTAATTCATTAACTAGGAAAATAAACTTTATGGATTAAAAATCACTGAAATGTCCTTCTTGTTGACATCATCTTCCAGAATAAAGAATAAAGTGCTCAGGAAAGGGAATTTAATCATAATAAATCATTATAAATAATAAAATATAGTAATATTTAGTAATATTTTAAGTATTTTCCTAGAATGAATAATGAATATCAACATTGTTCCTATGAAACTAGTACAAATGATCAAAAATATAAACACCCGATGTGGGAAAATAGTTAGCTAATATAAATATAGATAATATTTATAAATGAAAAGTATAAATGAAAAAAAGTATGATTATGTTTATGAAATATGTTATTAATATGTTTATCATTATCATAGAAGAAGGTAAATCACGTTTTTGAAATTTAAGAGTCAAGGTAAGGGACTTTGGTTACTCAAATATCTTTCTTTGAGATGTATTATTTCTTTTGAACTTCGACCATCAATATTCTATTTATTAATTTATTTTCCATATTTTATGACATTATATTTTATATTTATATGGAAAATTTATCATTGGATTCAAATATTCTTACTTTATTATTCTCTCACCTAAAAGTATAATGTTATCAAGATTGAACCTCAATCTATTAATTGAATCTTTGTTTCAAGTCCACATTTTCACTTACCTTCAATGTTCTCCTTTAATAAATTGAAATAATAGTATGTATTAATTTATGTGATCATCATACTTTCCTTTTATAAATTTTAAATGGTAATTTTTATTATCTCTTTTTTTATATGGGTTTTCAAAAATGTTATTCCAAAATATGGAAAAATAATTTCCTTTGAAAAAATGATTTAGATTTAGATTCCATTTTCCTTCTTATATAAAGGGAGTTAGTTTACATAAATTTATTATTTATGAAAAAACCTATAAAATATTTTATGAAGTTCCACTTCTTGGTTGATTGAATTTTGTATCGATTGATATGGTTTATGTCGTTATATATGTGATACCTTTTTAAAATGTAACATGAAATTCATTCTTATTCATGGGATTTAATGATGTGATTATTAGATTTTTTTCTCATGGAACACATGTATGGTTAATATTTAAGTGATTGGTGGGACCTATATATCCCTTAAATTCATTAGGTGATTCTTTTAATCTCATGAGATAATGGTGAAATGAGTAGTTATGTTTGATCTAAAATGGGAAACAGGTTGTGATGTCTGCTCTACTATGGAAAATATGTTATGATGCCTAATATTCTAAGAAAAACATGTTGTAATTATTGAGCTATTTTGGAAAAAACATTATGTGCCTAATACACTATGGTAAATTGTTTTGATTCTTAGTCCACAATGTAGAGTTTCAATTATTTTGTAGGTTCCACATTTTTTGGATATGTGACTATGTTATGCCACAATATCATGATTTATGTTTTGTGTTTTCATAGTATTTACACCATGTTATATGTTTGTATATATTGGATTACTTAATCACCTAATAATTAAATATGAAACGTTTTTATTATTCCATGTTCTATTTATTAGAAATTTCACTCATGATTATGTTTTCTCATATTCTTATGTTCTCACCTGGGGTAACATGTTGATATGTTTATTATTACTCTATTGATTGTTTGAGTTAACCCCTTAATTATGTTTCTGTTTCCCAAGTCATGAGGATGATTTTCACTTATAATATGTCTAGGAGAAGATCTAGTATAATGAAATTATGGGGAAATGTTTACAAGAATTGTAAAATAATTTGCTTTTATATTTATTCTCCAAATACATGGAACCTATTGATTATCATGATGTTAATATTATCATTAAATGAAATGTTTTAATTAAGTAAATGATGAAAAATAAAAACATATTTATCTTGGGTCACCTCAAATAATACAATCAAATTCCATTTAATAATTTTATTAAATAAATGTTGTGCAATTCATATTCCAAATAAATTTAAATCATAAGTTTTGAAAGAAAAAAATTCAACACATTAAATGGATACTAAGTTGAACTTCATTTAACTTTCAAATAAGTTTATAAATATAATTATAATTATCAAGAGGTATTTAATACATATATTTAAATATCAAGTAGTTAATGTTTTCAAAATTAAAATCCCTATACATGGGGAAACCTACAACAAATTAATTGGAACCCATTGGATTTGAAAAATGCCACTAGAATATGCCTCAAATAAAATTACACAACACATAAACACCAAGAATCAATAAAATTAAGACCAAAAATAATATTAGGTCTCATTTGGGGTGTGTGAAATATAAGAGAGATAAGAATAATAAGAGAGAAATTGAAAATGGAAGGGGTATGATTCTGTAAACTAGTACAAAATTAACTTTTCCTATAACAGCATGTACCTTCTCGGCTTGTTACATTGATAATTTTGGTCGTTGGTGGGTGTTAGGATTCCTTTCCACTAGTTCATGTAATTTTCCATTCATGCAGTCACTTGTTTGGTTGTGTGTTTGGTTGTCATAGTCACCTGTTTGTTCATGTGGTAGTTTGGTTGATTAGGTAGTTGGCTGCCATTATCACCTATTTGTTCGTGTAGTAGTCTAGTTGTCTATATGGCCAGGTGGAACAGTCAGTTGTTTCTTCTCTCAACTAGTCCAATCAGCTACATGGATGAATCAATCATGTGCTTGGATCAACTACATGAAATAGTTAGATGGATTGATCATCTATGTGAATTGGCTACATGGTTGGATTAGTTATGTGAATCAATTATGTGGATGATTATCTACTTGAATTGGATATGTGGCTAATTATCTAATTGAATTAGCTATGTGGATGGATCGACTATATGAATTTACTATGTGGCTTTATCATCTACGTGAATTTTCTACACTTCTAGATTGGTTACATGTATAAGATATGTGGATGAATTGGCTATATAGATGTTTCTGCTATGTAAAAATGGTTTTGTGGAGACTTTGGCTACATGGGGCTTTTGGATGTGTGTAATCGACCACATGGAGTTTTCTACTAGTTGTGTAAAAAGAGCCATGTGGTTCTTTCAGTGGATTGAATTAAGGTAATTCAATGATCATTCATCAAAGATAATTATATCATTAATTTACAATGATGAATAAGGTTGTGGGTTAGTCCTTATGCATAAAGTATATTGAGATCCAAAATAGTTGGATAATTAAATCATTTATTATCTATAATCTCGATCATCATGTATATGTTAACTCGAAAAGAAATATCCTTCCTTCATTCCTTACCATTTTTTTCCCTTAAGGATAGAGGTTCTAAAGTTTTTCCCTTGGAGGTGTGCAACCCTTCTATCGGTGGGTTGAGGCCTTCTAGTGGTGAATTCTTCTTATGTGCACCCCCTATTTTGGTTAAGCGAATCATGTGAAGATTCTCCCTTTAGGAATTTTTGAATCCCTTTAATGGGGTTTGATTCTCATCTTCCCATGTATAATATATAGAGGTATGAGCTCTTACAGTATGGGTGATTGGGATCTATGACGTTGATCCATTCTCTTGCGAAGAATGTTGATGCCTTTGAGTTAGGGGATTCACTACTTCTCCTAGTTATTTACATGAAATCATAAATTTTTCATGTTTTATCCCTTTTGATGGAAATGAAATTAATAAATAATGTGAGGAATTTAATCATTGTTTTTGATAATTTAAAGATACATTTTTAAATGATAATGATGCTTCTCTATGTTTTTCATAACTATAACTGATCTTAAAGGAATTTTTAACTTTCAATAGATTTATATAGCTAATACCTTGGGTTTCCCATAGTTGGAACTTGTAGATAATGAATCAGTTAATTCAAGATGTAATAGGAACAAGTTGTGTGATAAAGATAATTGCTATGTCCTGACTTACTTATTGTTTTACAAGGCAGAGTGCCTTGTGATTGGAGCTATGAGAGCTTGTTTTGAGTACAGTCTGGATGCCTTATTTTAGGGTCTAGATTTCCCTAAAGACTATATTTTTTTCTTGATTACATGCAATGTGATCTTCTCTATGTGATTTTTTATGACCCTATAATGGATATTGTGATATGGGGAAGGGAGGCTCATATGATGTGTCATTAGTTGATGCCTATTATGGACAGAAGTATCAAGATATGCATTTGGGTGTTGTAGATAACAATGGAGATCATAGAATGACTTTAAGTTGGGATTACCTATTGATGTGATAAAGATGTATTCTTGTTAGAAATGAATCCAATTAAAGTCCAATGGTCAGATTGTTTGACTTATTTGCATTCCTTTCCCTACTGCCTAAGGCACCTGGATGTGCTTGGATTCATGTTTCCTCTTGGTGGTATATTAGAATGATTTTCCTAGACTGCCTATATTATATAAAGTAATAATGTTTAATAAATGACTGAACTCATTGGGTTGGTGTTGATGGAATGAAAATTCTGAAAATATGTGGATCTTGAGAAACTGTGGACTCGGTTTGGAATATGCGTTTAAGTTATAGTCTTTACGCTGATTATTAATGTAATGTAATTAGGAATAATGTTATTGGTTGATTAATGGATAATGAATAAATTAACATAAAGTAAACGATAAAAAAGAAAATAATAATTAATGTATCTCTTTTAAATGCTTGTGTTATTATTTTATATGTAGTCCCTAGATGTAACACCCCAAGATTTCATAGTAAGTTATTTTATTTAACATAATTCAATAGTTTGTGCTACACGCAACACCGAGTTCGAGTGCAGCACGACTTACCAAACTAGCCATTGAAAAAGAGGTTCTGAATAGTATAAACTAATTTTTGAATATTATATAATTCATATAATTTTATAATTTATATTATCAGTTTCATAGACATAATATAAAAACAAATTTATTTTTTCAGATAAAAGAAGTATTTTTCAAAAAATGCAATTTTACCACATATTAATGGAAAACCCTTTTTAAAACCAATATTTTACACTTTTATATATTAAATTTAATGAAATTAAATTCTTCTTTAGAATAGGGACATAAAAATTTATTTTGGATAAATGTTTTGTACTTTTCTGATAACTTTCATATTTTGATGAATACTGAAAAATACTAAATTTTAATTGAAAACAACTTTTTTATTCAAAATAATTTATACTGTTAAATTATGAATTTGAATGGTTTCTAAGTATAATTAGATTATATTTTTATCATTTAATACAATTTAGGTCATTATAAGTAATTTCACATTTAAATTTGACATAAACACATGTCAATCTTTTGATAGTTTTTATGTTTTTAAAAACCCTCTTTTTGGTTTTGACAACGAGAATTAATTTTAAATAAATTAATGAAACTTCTATTTTTTGAATTTGGTAAAACATAATTCATTTTTGAATTCAGAATATCAAAATTGTATTAGGGTAAATTTTTGGTATTTTTCTGAAAACATTCAATTTTTGATGAATAGTGAAAAACGTTGTGTTATTGTTTAAAACCGGCATTTTATTTAAATAATTATTTATTTTATTTAAATTTATTTTAAGTCATATAGATATATAATACCTATATATGTTCAATCTAATTCATTTGAGTCATTTTATAATAAAATTAGATATATAACATTTTATTGTACTTTTTATCGTCTTTTACTCATCTTCTAGGGGCATTTTCAAATTTGCATAAAACATAATTTTACCGCTTTTTTTAATTAAATTTAAAAAATATGAGAGACACAGTTAATATCTATATGTAATATTTGGTTTGATAAGATGAAAATATTTTTTTGGTGAATAGTAACTTTGGACTTTTATTTACCATGGCTAAAATTAAATATGGCAATTAAAGGTAGAAATGATATTATAATTACCCTCACACATGTCCTAATTATATTGGATAAGTGTAATTAGACCCAAAAAAACCTTTGTAATAAAATATTATCCTTTGGGTCCACTTGGATTAGATTAGGACATTTATTATTCTTTTATTTAAAGAAAAGTTAAAAGTGTTAAATTCAATGTTTATTAACTTAACCATTTTTAAAATTGGGTTGTACATAAGATAAATTCCATTATAAATATTCATTATGAATATAAAAATATTTCCTATATTATGTTATTTTATTTATAATTTTTAGAGATTAAATAATTAAATTTATTTAGTACACAATGATGATGCAGTAATTACCTTCATAATGAAATATTAAAGTAGTTTATAATAAAAATATTAAAATAAATATTATTTAAAATTTTTGATGCCATAAATGAATTTTAGAGGTTAATATGATATTTTAGGGTTGATTAGAAAAAAAAATTAGAAGTGATAAAGTTGTTATGACTTTCAAAAAAACAAAATACCAAATAGTTTCAAAATTGACGTAAATTAGTTTTTAAAACAAATACTCTATTATTGGATGATATAATATTCTTAAAAATATATGGTTTGGAAAAAGGGCTTAAATAATATAATATATGTCATTAATGAACCACTTTAGGTTATATTTAAACTTTATAGTAAGTTTATTAATCATATGGTGTTGGAATACAAGAAGACATGGTAAAAGTTAAACTATTTAACTAAGAGTTAAATCTAAAAGATAAGGTTATGATGGTAACCTAAACTTGTAAAACACCTATTGGTTGAGTTAATTTCTACCCATACCCACCTTAGCTTCTAAATAAATCTTTTTGGAACAATTATAAACTGAAAATTAGTTTATTAAAAAATAATACTTCAAGATTTTCCTAAAGTGACCCTCACATCTCCTATAAAAGGGTACTTCACTTTATCTTAATTTCACACCTCCAAAGCCATTTGGCTCGGCCACCCCCAGCCCAAATATCTTCCCAACTTCTATAAATTCAACCTAGAGGCCTTAAATTGATCATAAATCCATCTTAAGGATCCATTTTGATCAACTCAAAAGGAAACACCTGAAGAAGAGGGGGTTAACCTACCCTATAATAAAGAAAAGTACAAGATAAGAGGTTTCTTATCTCACTTATAATTTCATGAGATTTCTATTGTTCATCATATATTTATTGCATGTGGTGTATTGTGTACTTACAATTGATATATATTATCATGATTTTATTTATATTCATGGTATTTTGTGATTCATTTGGTGGTTATTAACTTTTGGTCTTACGACTCGATTGATTACAACGTGGTAAGGGGTTTTCATCTCACTTTTATTCCCATGAGATTCATGCTATATTTTCCATTATTACCTTTTGTGTGGTGTATTTACTACCCATTATTGTATTGTTTGCATAATATAATTTAATTTATGGATATTTTCATCATCATTATATGATCCTTCTTTCATGGGGTTTATGTTTCGTATGTTACCAAATCGGTAAGGGAATTTCAAATTTCAATTTCCACTCATTCAGTTTTACACAAACATAATTGATTACTTTACTCCAAGATTATGTTTTAAATAACTATTTATTTACTTATGTAGTAATTTTCACTCCCCTTTGTTTTTATGTACTTTTGATACACATAATCACTCCATCGATAAATTCTCAAGTCATCAATATAAACTTGATAAGATTAATTTTAACTTAATTTCTATTCATTGAGTTAAACAACCACGTCATTGGTGTTGTTTTTACAAGAATATGTGTGAATATCTTATGATTTATTTACACTAAATATCCAATCATACTGAGTGTATTTATATTTTTCACACATAATTATTTCATTTATCCATAACCTAAGGATACAGTCTTTATAAAGGAATTCATCTCAACTTACATTCCATTAAGACTTCTTTGTTGTTATGCTCCAATTCACTTTTATTTGGTGTATATACTGTACTTTCACATAGTACATCATGAATCCCTTTATTCTCATGATATTAAAAAAATTATTGCCTCAATTATTTGTCTTCAAGTGTCTCTCATTTGGTAAGGAACTCTAACTAAAATATCATTTTAAATGTTTTAAAATTTTATTCTACTAAATGATTCCCATTAATGTCCATGTTTTAAAAATGGTTTTAAGGTTTTATTTATATAGACATTAATGTTTTAAAATATGAATTAATTTTAAAAATTTCAAAGTGGAATGGTACACTTTGACTCAAAAATCTATTTTAAATAGCTTCTTGATAAATAGTGAGACTTTTAAACGTTTTAAAAAAAAGGATATTTCTTTCGAAGATTTTTAGTGACCATTTTCAACTATGTCAAACTCCTTTACGAGGAAATATTCTTGATCATGGTTGATTTATTATGATAAAAATTTTACATACTGTATTGAAGGTTTTGTGATATGTTTGACTATGGATGTGTTATTTTTATACCATTCATGGTTTATGGATAAAGTATTGACATTTCGTATTCTAGTTTAAATATGAATGTTTATGTTATGTTTAAACCTTTTCATATGAGTAATTCATTGGACTTAGTAAGTGATGGGTGGAGCCCGTTATAGCTCTTCGATGCATCGGTAGGTCTCATGATACAAAATACTGTCTTGCCACATGTCCTTGACAAAATCTTATTTGTAGTCTCTGCACAAGGCCCTAACTATGTGGTTATGAAGTCTGGAATTATGAATTCAATCATTATGAAAATGGATATTGATATTACATGTGATTATTAGACTAGTAGAATATCCATGTGAATAAGTAAATGGAATTATCTGATTTATTTTTCCCATATTATGCTGAAGTATAAGTTTAAAATGATTGTGTTCCAGTTTTATACATTTCCTTAAATGTTTATTCTTATTTATGGAAGTTTCTACAATATTTTCATCCTTAATGAGAACCTGATCTCACCCCTTTATTTTGTTTTATTTTTCCCAAGATTCAAAGAAGTATATTACGATTAACCTGCATAGATATGCTATGGGATATAAGAGTGTTCAAAGGGGACACAATGTTGTTTTTTTATTTCATGATGTAATGTAAAACTTATGTATGTATCTATTACTTCTAAGGATACCAAACTGATCAGTCTTTCGGGACATGATTCCGTGTATCATGCTCATTTCATGTAATAATTCACCCATTCTATGTAACTAGGGTCAGGGGATTACAATTGGTATTAGAAAAAGTTTAGTATAAACCTTGGAAGCTAGATTTAGAAAAAACTCTGATTTGGAAACACTACCCTAAGATAGACATTGAAGATTAGTATAGAATAACATCCAAAAATTTTGGTAATGTAAATATTATGTGGGTTTTCCAAACAATACATCCATGTCTTGATATGAGCAGGTAGAGGCGGCTATGGCATAAATGTACCTAGGAGTAAAATCTTCGATAAGGAGTTTCGAGATTGACCCGGGGTATCTTGGTACATGACAACGGGCCTTGATGCACTCTTGGTTATGACACTCATGGGGGATATGATTAGGATAATTCAAATTTTCTTTACAAACTTATTTGAAGGATTTTAATATAAGATGAGAATAAATAACTGCGGTTAATCCTAAGGTGTTTTATATTGAAAATAAGGTGTTATGATATTCTCTAAATGATTTTATGACTCACACTATGCTTTCATGTGTTAGTCAATGGATGGATTCCAAGGAAGCAATATTAACATTGAACATGATGTACAAGGTGGTAACGGTGGTGGAAATGAGCAATGAAATGGAATGTTGATAGGTGTGAAAGATATCATGTTCATAACGAATCTGTTTTCCAAAAATATGATCAACAAAATATATATTAACCAACTCCCAGACTCAACAAAGAAGAGAAAGGCAGTGAATGGTAAGATCTCCAGTAGTGGAAACCATTGAGAAAAGAAAGCTCAATTTCCATCATGCAGGAAATGTGGAAAGAGACACCTAGGAAAGTGCCTCAATGGAACAAAGAAATGCTTTATGTGTGGGAAATAAAGACATAAATTAAATAATTGCCGAGGAAAAATGAAGAGTACTATGGAATGAAATAAAAATGATCCCAAGAATATATTTACAGTCATTTGTCATAAATGTAAGGGACCTGGGCATTACTCGAGTGAATTCCCTATTCTATTGGATAACCTCTTGGTCAAGGAAGAACCTATGTGGAAATAAATGGATGGCGAAATGTTTAAAAGTATTAGTTCTCTTTGTTGATGGAATTACATTAGAATACTTTTCTCTTGTATGTGTAACCCTGTAGTTTGTTATGAGAAAATGCTATTTTAGGAACAATTATCCTTTCTATTTTTGATATAGTTATAAATAACCATTTGGGTCTATATGATCCTTGAATTTGATGTAATTACATGTTATTAAATTATGGGATGAAAATGTGAGGTATGAGATAACATTTGTGGTGAAATTATCTTATAGTTATTTTGAGGAATTTATCTCATTTTGGGAATATTATAAATTATAGTTTTTGAAAAAGGACAACACGTAGACCGTGTGACAACCCATTGCGTCAAAGAAAGGTGCAGGAATCGAACCCACAACCAGAGTGTTATTGGGATTCATCACCTACCACTGAACTACGTGATGTCCCTGGTTAGTGTGACTAATTCATTTTAGTTAAATGATTTTATTGATCAATAATAATTTTATTTGGGATATCATGTCTTATCAAATAGATATCCTTAGCATAGGAAAATGATTTGGTGATAAAGTGATAAATGTTATTTTGGAAGATGTTCTCTCTGTTGGGAACATTATATGCTTGAGGAAAATAGAATACTATGGGATTTTGTTTAAGAGGTAATGGTGGATTTTTATCTATTTTTTATTGTGGATTTATAGCAATTTGGGTTATTTATGGAAAGGATTAACCTATCATGGAGAATATGTTATTAGGTTAATTACTTTTAAGAATGTGACTTTAAGAGTATTCGATGTTATTTGGAGATACAATTTAATATGGAAAACTACGTAATCAAATTCTTCTAAGTTTTGGGTTTCAATATTAGTTTAGATTATATAGAAGGATTTTAAGGACAATTGTTTATTTAATGGTATTTATTAAACATTGGGTATTGTTGGTTTAATCTTAGAAATTAAGATTAGTATTTATTTCTATAAAGGATTATCCTTTTTAGGGATCATCTGATCTTGTACTTACCATTTTTGTTTTGGTTAATCTCTAAAGGTAAGGTAAATATACGGTTTATCATTTTTGGATCATGTGATTCTCTAAAAGTTCATTCTAGCGCTTCAGGTGTGACCAAGTCATCTTGAATACTCATTGTTTTAAAGAAAAGATGTGTTAGTGGTAAAAATTTATTAAAGGATGAAACTCTGCTTAAAAATTAAGTATATCTCTTTATGTTCTTATTCAATCTCATAAATAAATTCCTCAACTTTATGAAATGTAAATTAAAACAAAAAAAAGTTGTTCGTTTACTTTTCCTATTAGGAAACTAATAACCGTTTATCCAATAAAAAATTTGTGCTTTTCTTGTTGTTAAATTTCTCCTGATCATGTTTTTTATCACTCTCCATTAGAAATTAACACTTATTTTATCTTTCATATCCATGTTTTCCTACAAGGAAACCTCGTATAGTTTATCTCGAGTGACCTTGGTACTTCTCTTTCTTTCTTTTAAAGTGATATTTTTATTGACCCTTTTTCCAATGTGATACTTTCAATGAAGTTAGCAAGCCCAATTTTAAAATTTTGGGGATGCAATTTCCAAAAGGGGGAAGAATGTAAAACCCCAAGATTTCCTAATAAGTTGTTTTCTATAAATTAATTCAATAGCTTGCGCTACACGCAACACCGAGTTTGAGCACACCGCGACATACCAAACTAGTCGTTCAAAAAGAATTTATCAATAGTATAAAATAATTTTTGAATTTTATATATTAAATATAATTTTATAATCCATAGTATGTGTTTCTTTGACAAAATACAATAACAAATTCATTTTTTCAGATCAAAGAAGTATTTTTCAAAAAATGCAATTTTGCCTCCTTTTAATGGAAAACCTTTTTTAAACCCAATATCTACCACATTAATATATTCAATTTAATGAAATTAAATTATTATTTAGAATAGTGGAAAAAATATATTTTTGATAAATTTTTGGTACTTTTCTGATAACTTTCATATTTTGATGAATACTGAAAAATACTAAATTTTAATGGAAAACAACTTTTTTAATCAAAATAATTTATAGTGTTAAATTATGAATTTGAATGTATTGGAAGTATAGTTAAATTATATTTTTATCATTTAATATGATTTAGGTCATTATATGTAATTTCACATTTAAACTTGACATAAACACATGTCAATCTTTTTGATAGTTTTTACTTTTTAAAAAACCCGCTTTTCTGTTTTGAAAATGGGAATTAATTTTAAATTAATTAATGAAAATTATATGTTTATAATTTGTTAAAATTAAATTCATTTTTGAATTCATAATATCAAAATTACCTTAGGTTAAATTTTTAGTATTATTCTGAAAACATTCAATTTTTGATGAATAGTGAAAAACACTGTTATTTTTTAAAACCGACATTTAATTTAACTATTTATTTATTTTATATAAATTTATTTTAAGTAAAAATATTTATATAATACCTATATAAGTTTAATTTAATTCATCGGTGTCATTTTATAAAAAAAATTAGATGTATAACATTTTTTGAACCTTTTACCATCTTTTCCCATCTTCAAGGAGAATTTGAAAATTTGCATAAAACAAAATTTTACCACTTCTATTAATTGAATTTCAAAAAAATGAGAGACAAGGTTAATATCTGTAAGTAAAATTTGGTTCAATAAGATGAAAATAATTTTTTTTGAATAGTAATTTTTTACTTTTATTTACCACAGTTGAAAATAAATAGGGTAATTAAAGGTAGAAATGATATTATAATTACCTTAACACAAGTAATAATTCTATTGGATAATTGTAATTAGACCAAAAACGACCTTATGAATAAAATATGATCCTTTCGGTCCACTTGGATTAGATTAGGACATTTATTATTATTTTATTTAAAGAAGAGTTAAAAGTGTTAAATTCAAAATTTATTAACTAAACCATTTTTAATATAGGGTTATACATAAGATAAATTCAACTATAAATATTCATTATAAAGATAAAATTATTTCCTACATAATGGTATTTTTAATTTTAATTTTTAGAAAATAAATAATTAAATTTATTTATGACACAATGATGATGCAGTAATTACCTTCTTAATAAAATATTAAAATAGTTTATATTATAAATATTAAAATAAATATAGTTTAAAAGTTTTGATGCCATCCACTAATTTTATAGGTTAATATGACATGTTAGGTTTGATTAGATAAATTTGTTTCGATGTGGTATGGTTTTTCTGACTTTCACAAAAACAAAATACCAAATAGTGTCAAAATTGACATCAATTAGTTTTTTAAAAAAATACTATATTATTGGTTGATATAATATTCATAAAAATATTATAATTGCCTTTATTATGTTTTATTTTTCTCGGGATTCAAAAAATTATATTATGATTAACCTGTAGGAATATGCTAAGGGATATAATAGTGTTCAAATGGGACACAATGTTTTTTTATTTCATGAGGTAATGTAAAACTTATGTACGTATTTTTTACTTCCAAAGATACTAAACTGATCGGTCTTTCGGGAAATTATTCATTGTATCATTCCATTTTCATGTAATAATGCACCAATTTTGGGTAAATGGGGTCACGACATTACACTAGAAGTGACATTTGGGTGTTTGAGAGATGATAGCTTCATTTTAGATTAAGATTAGGTTATGCCCATAGTGAGGTTGTAAGAAATATTATATCTTGTATATTATATGATTTAATATGCTACCCCACCCATGTCTATTAGGATTATTTACACATAGTGGAATCTATGATGGGTATCTTACACAACATCCTAGTGGGAGGATGGAAGGATGACTACCCCCACTGACCCCAACCTCTTCTCTTGGTAGTTATATATGTATGTATGCATGGTGATTAGCTTTCTCATATATGTGTGTAGAGGGATGTGATGGATTTTCTTTATTCACACACATGTATTCCAAGATATAGTATACAAATTATTATAGTAGTTATGATGTGTATATGTTATGATAGCTTGAGGTAACATACTCAGTGTATGGGTTGTGATGGATTGTGGTATAAAACTTGATGTATGATATACATTCTAGGGGTTGTGGTGGCTCTTAAAAACTACCTAATTACTATATGGGGATGTGATGTGGGATGATGTGATGCATGAGGTGCATGTTGTGATACCTAACCTAGGTGTCTTGGGGCTAGCTTATTTTGTAGAGAGATGGCTCAGGATGTATGACGTTGGGGAAGAGCTGAAAACTAAGGGGGAAGCATGAGAAAGATACCCTCGATATTTCATTATTATATGATTTTATATCATATTTGAAATACTTGGTGTGATTTATCCATTTTTAGGCCGGGAACACAGTATACCTATTCGGGATATGAGTTAGTTGGACCATTGTTTATTGTGCTTTAGCATGCCTTCCTTATATTTTACATGATAGGCTCTGGGGAGAATCTTACTAGGTATACTATTCTACTCACTCTACACACACACACACACACATATATATATATAAATATATATATTTTTATGTTGTAACACCTCAAGCTTCTACGGTACGCTTCTCTTTGAATAATGTGATAGCGTGTGTTGTACGCAACACCGAGTTCTAACACACCATAACCAATCAGACTAGCCATTATGAATAGTAATACCTACTTTTTGAAATTATATATATTTTATATTTCAAAATGGACTTCATTTTTGGATTCGGAATATCGAATTTATCCTAAAGTGAAATTTTGGTACTTTTCGGATAACTTTAATATTTTGATTAATAGTGAAAATAACTAAATTTTAATTAAAAACAACTTTTGTAATAAAAATATTTAATAGTGATAAATTATGAATTTGAGTGGTTTTAAAGTATATTTAGAATATATTTTTATAATTTAATACAATTTTGGTCATTAGACATAATTTTACAATTAAACCGGACATAAACAAGTATCAATCTTTTGATAGTTATTATATCTTAAAAACACGCTTTTTGTTTTAACAACGGAAATTAATTTTAAATTAATTTCTGCCACTTATGTGTTTTGAATTTGGAAAAATGGATTCCATATTTGGAATCAGGATTTTTAAATTGTGTAAATAGGTAACTTTTATTTTTAGACATTTTGAATAATTACTTCGGTAAATATTTTATTTACCATGGTTAAAGGTAAATCCGGTAAATAAGGGTTAAACAATAATATTATAATAATACTAAATTACCCTAAAACGTATCCTAGACTTATTGGTTGATACATTTTCTACCATAGGCATCTTTGGGTCGATTTTGGGACCCCATGGAGCCACTTGTATGTGATAGGGACACTTAATTTTAATTAAGTTAAAACAAGAACAAAAATGACATAAGCATATATCTTTTAGAAAAAAAAAATTACATAGGGTTATATATGTTGGATTTTATACTATAAATATTCATTAGAAATATAAAAAGATTTTCTACATAATGATATTTTATTTATAATTTTTAGACATTAAATAACTTAATTTATTTATGACACAATAATGATGCAGTAATTACCTAATTAATGAAAAATTAGAATAATTGATATTATAAATACCCAAATAAATATAATTTGAGACTTTTTAATGAATTACACTAATTTTATAGGATAATATGACATATTAGAATTGATTTAATTAACTTTTTTCGAAGTAATCATTCTGTTATAAGTTTCAAAAAAATCAACTATTGAATAGTGTCAAAATTGACATAAAAGAATTTTTAAAACAAATATTATATTATTAATTGATATTAAATTCCTAAAAATCTAAGGTTCGTCCAAGAGACTTATATAATTATAGGTTAATCATTAATGGACCACTTGGGGGTCTCTTGGATGTATATGGTAAGTTTATTAACCATATAATATAAAAATACAAAGAGACATTGTGAAAGTGAAACTAATTAACTTAGAGTTAATACTTAAATATAATGTTAATAAAAGTACCCAAACATGTATAAATTCTATTGGTTGAGTGGTTTTTGACCCTTCCCCACCTTAAAATTTTAATAATCATCTTTTGAGCCATTAGAAACCGAATATTATTTTATTATAAATTAATATTTCTAGCTTTTCCAAAGGTGCCCCTCACCCCTCTTATAAAAGGGCACTCCTCCTTCTCATTTCTTCACACCTTCAAAGCCTTTTGGTTCGGCCAAAAACTTCCCAAATACTCTCCCAAATTCCCTCAATACAACCTAGAGGCATTAGTTTGATCATAAATCCAACCTAAGGAGCCCTTTTGATCAAATCAAAAGGAAGAACCCGAAGAAGAGGTAATGATTTCACCACACTTTTTCAAGTTCCTTTCTTCTTCCACTTATTCTTCATTTGTTGTTACCATTCTAAAATAATAACTCCAGTATCTTATATATACTATGATGTTATTATAAATATGTTACAACCATATTCACTATTCTATCCACCCTTTGAAAAACATGTCATCATACGTGCGTACGTACGGCTTACCGTCTCCACGTCGTGGTGTAATTGTTATTCAATATATTATTAGTTGGATGGGTATAATAATGATGTGTAACTCATGTAAATAATAAATATAACATGTTAATTATTATGTATATATGATATACCATCCATTTATATATTATTTTAATATCAAAATAATGATATTGTCGCTCGTGCGTACGTACGGACTACCGTCTCCACAAACGCGATGAGATTCATTCTCCATTGTATCCATTCAAGTATAATTATCATTTCATGATTTAAAAATGATGTTAAAGGACTTGATATCATTTTGGATATGAATAATATACAACCTATCCATTCCAAACATGGCTTACGTAACAAAACATATAAAAGAAAATGAGTAAGTTAACACCCGAAACAACGATAATACTAAGATGTTATTAACAAATCAATGTTAAAAAATCATATATGATATCATATTAATGTATATGATTCTTGTATAATTTAATAACAATTATTTCACCATTATAAAGGATGTTAACCTACCCAACCAAGGAAAAGTACAAGGTAAGGTCTTATTTCGCAATCTCTTCATTATCCGAGTTTGTTTATACGTAATAATATACTGGGATCTCTTTATCATCCACATACATGTTTCTTAAAAATGTATTTCAAAACATTTTTACTATTTAAGAGAATATTGGTTAAAGTCATTTATACCTTTTTTTGACTTTTTATAAGAGGTTTATAAAGTAATCTTTCTGTCGTTTTCCAAACAAGGTGTTTTTTATCCTTTTCGACAGAATTAAGGTAAGAATGTTTTTTAACTTATACGGTGGGTGTGGCTATTTTCCTCCGTTATAAAATCTTCGAAGCTTCCCTTACAATCTTATAAGAATATTTTAAAAGAAAATGTTTTATTTTATAAATATATGACTCTTAAATGATTTCAAAATAGAAAGAGATATTTCTCTAAAAAGAGTTTTGAATTCATCTATGTCAACATCCTTTGATGGATTTTACGCTTATTTGAATTTGATTTATTATGATACAAAACTTATATATTGTATTGAAGGTTTTGTGATATGTTTGACTGTGGATGTGCTATTTTTATACCATTCATGGTTTATGGTGAAAGTATTGACATTTCGTATTCTAGTTTTAATACGAATGTTTATGTTATGTTTAAACCTTTTCATATGGGAATGCATTGGACTTAATATGTGATGGGTGGAGCCCGCTATAACTCCTCGATGCATCGGTAGGTCTCATGAGACAAACTAGTGTCTTGGCACAAGGCCTTGGCAAAATCTTATTTGTAGTCTTGGCACGAGGCCTTGGCTATGTGGTTATGATAGTCTGGCATTATGCATTCCATCATTATGAAAGTGGTTATTGATATTTCATGTGATTATTCGATTAGTAGAATATCCATGTGAATAAGTAAATGGAATTATTTCATTTTATTTTTTTCATACTATGTTTATGTTCAAGTTTAAAAAGCTTTTGTTTTAGTTATACATTGCCTTAAATGTTTATTCTTATTTATGAAAGTTTCCGCTATATTGTTATCCTTACTGGGCATTTGAGCTCTCCCCTTTTCTATGTTTTATTTTTCCCAGGATGAAAAGAAGTAATTTATGAATGACCTGCAGGGATAGTGTGAGGGGATAAGAGTGTGGACTATGGAGACTATGTTGTTTTAGTTTTCATTTTATGATGTAATGTAAACTTTATGAATATATCTAGTGTTTCCAATGCTACTAAACCAATCGGTCTTTCAAGATTTGATCTTTCTTGTGATCATGCCAATGTTATGTAATAATGCACCGACTCTGGGTAACTGGGGTCAGGGCGTTACAGTTGGTATCAGAGAAAGTTTAGTACAAACCTTGGAAGCTAGATTTAGATAAACTCTGATTAGAGCACGTAGTCCTAAGATGAACTTTGAGGATTAGTATAGAAAAACATCCTAGAATTTTGGTATTGTAGAGATTTTGTGAGTTTTCCGAGCAATACATCCATGTCTGGATACGAGTAGGTAGAGGCGGATCTGGAACAGATGTACCTAGGGGTAAAACCCGAAAACACCGCTTTGAGCTAGACTCAAATGGGAACGGGTGCACGACAACGGGCCTTGCTGCACTCTTGGTTACGACACTCCCGGGGGATATGCTTAGGATAACTCTCATTTTCTTTACAAATCATTATAAAGGGTTTATGAGTATATACTTCCTCAAAGAAAACATTTTTATGATTATGGATTATATACATAAATAGTTCAATTTATGTTAAGTGTTTTATAAGTATGGGATTATGTATTTTGATTCATAAACTGATATAGTTTATGCCATTTTTTAGAAATGGCACCTAGTGGAAGAAATGGAAACTGTATCAATGCACGCACTCCATGTAGGGATTTCCCTCCTGCTCAAGATAATTATAGTGGAGTTGGTGATGCAACTGGTGCCGATCAGCTAATCACCATACTGGGACAACTCACTCAGGTTATGAATAATAACCTTACCCGTATGGAGCACCCTGATCCGCAGCGTCGAGGATCAATGTTAGATCGATTCATGAGGCAACAACCATCAAATTTAAATGGGAGTACAAATCCCTTAGTAGCAGAGAAATGGATAAATTCCCTAGAGAAAATCTTTCAGGCTTTGGGGAGTAGTGAAAGGGAAAAAGTTATCATGGCAGTTTACCGACTCACTGGAGATGCTGATCAATGGTGGTCATTGATTCAAAACATGAAGGAAGATGATGAAGTATCAAATATAGAATGGAGGGAGTTCAAAGATCTATTTTTAGAAAAATACTTTCCTCGTGACCATCGAGCAGATATGAAAAGGCAATTTCTGAGTCTGAGACAAAAGGAGGATGAGAATGTCACAAAGTATGAGGCTAACTTTACAAGGTTAGCAAGTTATGCTGGAGATTATATACATAACCCAAGAAGTAATATTTATCGTTTCTTTGATGGGTCAAACCCATTTCTTCGTCGAGCATTAGTCTCTCAATCCTTCTCATCGTACGAAAACATTGTCTCGTGTGCTATCAAGACCGAAAAGGAATTCTCTAAGTCTTATGACTTTAAAGCAAAGCAAGAGAAGAAGAGACCTACTGATCAATCTGGGAATGGAAATAAGGGGAAGAAGGGAAAGGTTGAATATCCATCATGTGGTAAATGTTGGAAGAAACACCCCGGTACTTGCTTGAAGGGAACGGGAGTCTGTTACAAGTGTGGTGAAAAAGTCCACCAAGCTCGTGATTGCAAGGGGAAGAAGGAATCCACCAATGTTAAGTGCTACAATTGCAGGGAGATGGGGCTTATGCAAATGAATGTCCTAAACGTCAGGAGAACTTATCTCAGAAAAGGCCAAAGGGTCAAGGCCAAGCTTATGCTATCACTGCTGCTGAGGTAGAAGCTCCGAAAGATGTGGTGGCAGGTAATTTAATGGTTTCCTCAAGTTTAGAAAATGCATTCTTTGATTCTGGATCATCGCATTGTTTCATATCTTCCTAGTTTTCTAAGAAAATTAGATATTTCCAATTTGATTTAACAAGGGAGTTGTCAGTTAAAACTCCTAAGGGAAGTATCATTGCAACAAAGTTTTGTGAATCAGTCCCCATTAGAGCACATAAATGTTTTTTATCTGCTGATCTCATCGTCATACCTATGATTGAGTTTGATATAATCCTTGGTATGGACTGGCTTTCGGACTATGATGCGAAGATTTATTGTAAGAAGAAAGAGGTTAAGATTCTTGATGATGTTGATAAGGAACACCTTATCCTTAGAGAAGAATCGTCACCACCTAATTCTTATCTAGATCCACCCCCAGTAGCTCAACTAAATTCAATTATTGGGGAGGAAGAGAATGAAATAACTGTGTGTGAGGAATGGAATGTTCAAATAGAGGATGTACCTATTGTGAAAGAATTTGTAGATGTATTTCCGGAAGATTTACCTGGACATCCTCTAAAACGAGAAGTTGAGTTTTCCATTGATTTAATTCCTGGATCAAGGCCTATATCAAAGACCCCTTATAGAATGGACACTTTAGAATTAGTTGAACTAAAGAAACAACTAGATGAATTAAGTAATAATGGATTTATTCTCCCTAGTGTTTCTCCATGGGGAGCCCCTGTTCTTTTTGTTAAAAAGAAAGATGGATCTATGAGGTTATGTATCGACTATAAGGAGATTAATTCCATAACAATAAAGAACAAGTATCCCCTACCTCGAATTGATGATTTATTTGACCAACTGCATGGAGCTCAATGCTTTTCAAAGATTGACCTTCGATCTGGATACCATCAGTTGTGTGTGAATAAGGAATACATTCCGATGACAGCATTTCAACCAGGTACGGGCATTACGAGTTTACTGTAATGCCTTTTGGATTGACTAATGAACCCTCTGTATTAATGGATCTGATGAATAGTGTTTTCAAGGAGTATCTCAATGAATTTTTGGTGGTATTTATTGATTATATCTTGGTATACTCCAAAACCTACGAAGATCATGAAAATCACTTGCGCATTATCTTGAAGACTCTGAGAAGGCATGAATTATATGGGAAGTTTAGAAAGTGTGAATTCTGGCTTCAGGAGATTTCTTTTCTTGGCCACATTGTCTCTAAAGATGGAATCTATGTTGATCCTTCTAAGACCAAGGCAATCCAAGAATGGCCAGCACCAATGAGTATAACTGAGGTACGTAGTTTTATTGGTTTGGCAGGTTATTATCGATGTTTCGTCCAGAATTTTTCCTGTTTGGCTAACCCATTAACGAAGCTCACACGTAAAGGGGTTAAATTTGTTTGGACAAAAGAGTGTGAAGAATGTTTCGAAGAACTAAAGATAAGATTAGTCAATGCTCCTATATTGACTCTACCATCGGGGAATGATAGGTTCATTATTTATAGTGATGCATCGAAGAAAGGACTTGGTTGTGTCCTTATGCAGAATGATAGAGTTATTGCCTATGAATCACGACAGTTGAAAATTCATGAACAAAACTATCCTAATCATGATCTTGAGTTAGTAGCTGTGATCTTTGCTTTGAAGATATGGAGGCACTAACTCTATGGTGAAAAATGTGAGATTTATACTGATCACAAGAGTTTGAAGTATATTTTCTCACAAAAAGAACTCAACATGAGGCAAAGAAGATGGATTGAATTAATCAAGGATTGTGATTGCACGATACACTACCACCCGGGGAAGGCAAAAAAGGTGGCAGATGCTTTGAGCAGAAAAGATCATGGAGTTTTGAACAATATTAGAATTGAAAGGGATCCAATTTTCATGGATCTAGTGAAGATGGACATGGGAATAACCAGGGAAGGCGAAACATCAATGCTTTTTCAAATGGTGGCCAAACCATCTTTACTAGAAAAGATTAAGAGTTCTCAGACCGATGATTAAGAATTTCAAAAGAAGATTAAAGCTGTGAATGAAGGGAGACTGAGAGACTTTGTGTATGAAGATGGAATTTTGAAATTCGGGAAGAGGCTTTGTGTTCCCAATATACCTGATCTAAAAAGGGAATTGTTGGATGATGCTCATAGTTCCAATTTCTCTATACACCTTGGGAGAACCAAAATGTATAGAGATTTGAAGGGACATTTTTTGTGGGACAATATGAAGAGGGAGATTGCTGATTTTGTGTCAAGATGTATGGTTTTTCAACAAGTGAAAGCTGGAAGGCAACACCCTGGAGGAGTCATGCAACCTCTTCCCATACCAGAGTGGAAATGGGACAATATTACGATGGACTTTGTCATGGGTCTACCAAAGACTCCTAGAAAGAATGATGCAATATGGGTTATTGTTGATCGTCTTACCAAGTCAGCACATTTTCTTGCTATAAGAGAAGATCTACCACTAGAACATCTAGAAAGACTATATATTAATGAAGTTGTGAGACTTCATGGAGTACCCCTATCGATTGTTTCTGATCGTGATCCCCATTTTACTTCAAGATTCTGGAAGAGTCTTCAGAAATCCCTAGATACTGAACTTCATTTGAGCACTGCCTACCACCCTCAGGCAGACGGACAATCAGAATGGACTATTCAAACCTTAGAAGACATGTTGAGATCCTGCTCACTTTACTTTCAGGGAATGTGGGATCAGTATTTACCTCTGGTAGAATTTTCCTATAATAATAGCTTCCATTCGAGTATTCAGATGGCACCATATGAAGCGTTATACAGAAAGAGATGTCGCACACCAACCTATTGGGATGACGTTGGTGAAAGAAAACTTGTAGGTCTAGAACTGGTGGAGGAAACGATGGAAAAGGTGAAGGTAATCCAAAATCACATCAAAGCAGCTCAAAGTAGGCAGAAGAACTATGCTGATAATCGAAGGAAGGATTTGGAATTTCAAGTCGGTGATCGTGTTTTCCTGAAGGTATCTTAATGGAAGGGAGTCATACGTTTTGGTAAGAAAGGTAAATTGAGTCCCAGGTACATCGGACCTTTCGAAATTCTAGAACGAATTGGGGCTGTAGCTTACCGTTTGGCAATGCTGCCAAGTCTCTCCAAAGTTCATGATGTGTTCCACGTATCTCTGTTAAGGAAATACATGTCTGACCCAACACATGTACTCACCTATGAAGAATTAGAACTGGAACCCGATCTGTCTTATTGGGAAGAGCCTGTCAGGATTCTTGATATAAGAGAACAAGTACTGAGAAACCGGACGACGCGTCTGGTAAAAGTTTTGTGGAGAAACCATAAGATGGAAGAGGCAACGTGGGAACCCGAGGAACTTATGATGAAGAACCACCTGAGTCTTTTCATCTGATAAGTATTCTAGAAATTTCGAGGATAAAATTATTTGAAAGAGGGGATAATGTAACACCCCAAGCTTCTATGGTATGCTTCTCTTTGAATAATGTGATAGCGTGTGTTGTACGCAACATCGAGTTCTAACACACCATAACCAATCAAACTAGCCGTTATGAATAGTAATACCTAATTTTTGAAATTATATCTATTTTATATTTCAAAATGGAATTCATTTTTGGATTCAGAATATTGAATTTAGCCTAAGGTGAAATTTTGGTACTTTTCGGATAACTTTAATATTTTGATGAATAGTGAAAATTACTAAATTTTAATTAAAAACAACTTTTTTAATCAAAATAATTAATAGTGATAAATTATGAATTTGAGTGGTTTTAAATTATATTTAGAATATATTTTTATCATTTAATAAAATGTTGGTCATTGGACATAATTTTACAATTAAACCGGACATAAACAAGTATCAATCTTTTGATAGTTATTATCTCTTAAAAACACGCTTTTTGTTTTAACAACAGGAATTAATTTTAAATTAATTTCTTCCACTTCTGTGTTTTGAATTTGGAAAAATGGATTCCATATTTGGAATCAGGATGTTCAAATTGTGTAAATAGTTAACTTTTATTTTTAGACATTTTGAATAATTACTTCGGTAAATATTTTATTTTCCATTGGTAAGGGTAAATCCGGTAAATAAGGGTTAAAAAATAATATTATAATAATACTAAATTACCATAAAACGTGTCCTAGACTTATTGGTTGATACATGTTCAATCATAGGCATCTTTGGGTCGATTTTGGGACCCCATGGAGCCACTTTTAGGTGATAGGGACACTTAATTTTAATTAAGTTAAAATAAGTACAAAAATGACATAAGCATATATCTTTTAGAAAAACAATTTTTACATCAGGTTATATATGTTAGATTTTCAACTATAAATATTCATTAGAAAGATAAAACTATTTAATAAATAATGATATTTTATTTATAATTTTTAGACATTAAATAATTTAATTTATTTATGACACAATGATGATGCAGTAATTACCTAATTAATGAAAAATTAGAATAATTGATATTATAAATACCCAAATAAATATAATTTGAGACTTTTTAATGAATTACACTAATTTTCTAAGATAATATGACATATTAGTATTGATTTAATTTACTTTTTTCGAAGTAATCATTCTGTTATAAGTTTCACAAAAATCAACTATTGAATAGTGTCAAAATTGACATAAAAGAGTTTTTAAAACAAATATTATATTATTAATTGATATTAAATTCCTAAAAATATAAGGTTCGGCCAAGAGACTTAAATCATGATATTTTAATCATTAATGGACCACTTTGGGGTCGCTTGGATGTATATGGTATTTTTATTAACCATATAATATAAAAATACAAAGAGACATTGTAAAAGTGAAACTAATTAACTTAGAGTTAATACTTAAAGATAAGGTTAATATAAGTACCCAAACATGTATAAATTCTATTGGTTGAGTGTTTTTCGACCCATCCCCACCATAAACGTTGAATAATCAACTTTGGAGCCATTACAAACCGAATATTAATTTATTATAAATTAATATTTCTAGCTTTTCCAAAGGTCCCCTCACCCCTCTTATAAAAGGGCACTCCTCCTTCTCATTTTTAACAACTTGAAAGCCTTTTGGTTTGGCCGAAATCTTCCAAAATACTCTCCAAACTTCTCTCAATACAACCTAGAGGCCTTAGTTTGATCAGAAATCCAACCTAAGGAGCCCTTTTGATCAAATCAAAAGGAAGAACCCGAAGAAGAGGTAATGATTTCACCACCCTTTTTCAAGTTTCTTTCTTCTTCCACTTCTTCTTCCTTTGTTGTTACCATTCTAAAATAATAACTCCAGTATAATATGTATACTGTGATGTTATTATAAATATGGTACAACCATATTCACTATTCTATCCACCCTTTGAATAACATGTCACCATACGTGCGTACGTACGGCTTACCGTCTCCACGTCGTGGTGTAATTGTTATTCAATATATTATTATTTGGATGGGTATAATAATGACATGTAACTCATGTAAATAATAAATATTAAATATTAATTATTCTGTATATATGATATACCATCCATTTATATATTATTTTAATATAAAAATAATGATATTGTCGCTCGTGCGTACGTACGGACTACCGTCTCCACGAATGTGATGAGATTCATTCTCCATCATATCCATTCAAGTATAATTATCATTTGATGATTTAAAAATGATGTTTAAGGACTTTATATCATTTTGGATATGAATAATATACAACCTATCCATTACAAACATGGCTTATGTAACAAAACATATAAAAGAAAATGAGTAAGTTAACACCCGAAACAACGATAATACTAAGATATTATTAACAAATCAATGTTAAAAGATCATATATGATATCATATTAATGTATATGATTCTTGTATAATTTAATAAAAATTATTTCAGAATTATAGAGGAGGTTAACCTACCCCAACCAAGGAAAAGTACAAGGTAAGGGTTTATTTCGCAATCTCTTCATTATCCGAGGTTGTTTATACGTAATAATATACTGGGATCTCTTTATCATTCACATCCATGTTTCTTAAAAATGTATTTCAAAAAAAATTTACTATTTACTAGAATATTGGTTAAAGTCATTTATACCTTTTTTTGACTTTTTATAAGAGGTTTATAAAGGAATCTTTCCGTCGTTTTCCAAACAAGGTTCTTTTTAGCCTTTTCGATAGAATTAAGGTAAGAATGTTTTTTTAACTTATACAGCGGGTGTGGCTATTTTCCGCCGTTATAAAATCGTAAAATCTGCCCTTACAATCTTATAATAATATTTTCATAGAAAATGTTTTATTTTATAAATATATGAATCTTAAATGATTTCAAAATAGAAAGAGATATTTCTCTAAAAAGAGTTTTGAATTCATCTATGTCAAAATCCTTTGATGGATTTTATGCTTATTTGAAGTTGATTTATTATGATACAATACTTCTATATTGTATTGAAGGTCTTGTGATATGTTTGACTGTGGATGTGCTATTTTTATACCATTCATGTTTTATGGTGAAAGTATTGACATTTCCTATGCTAGTTTTAATACGAATGTTTATGTTATGTTTAAACCTTTTTATATGGGAATGCATTGGACTTAATATGTGACGGGTGGAGCCCGCTATAGCTCCTCGATGCATCGGTAGGTATCATGAGACAAACTAGTGTCTTGGCACAAGGCCTTGGAAAACTCTAATTTATAGTCTTGGCACGAGGCCTTGGCTATGTGGTTATGATAGTCTGGCATTATGCATTCCATCATTATGAAAGTGGTTATTGATATTGCATGTGATTATGAGATTAGTAGAATATCCATGTGAATAAGTAAATGAAATAATTTCATTTTATTTTTTCCATACTATGTTTAAGATCAAGTTTAAAAGGATTTTGTTTTAGTTATACATTGCCTTAAATTTTTATTCTTATTTATGAATGTTTCCGCTATATTGTTATCCTTACTGGGCATTTGAGCTCACCCCTTTTGTATGTTTTATTTTTCCCAGGATGTGAAGAAGTAATTTATGAATGACCTGCAGGGATAGTGTGAGGGGATAAGAGTGTGGACTATGGAGAATATATTGTTTTAGTTTTCATTTTATGATGTAATGTAAACTTTATGAATATATCTAGTGTTTCCAAGGCTACTAAACCAATCAGTCTTTCGAGATTTGATCTTTCTTGTGATCATGCCAATGTTATGTAATAATGCACCGACTCTGGGTAACTGGGTCGGGGCGTTACATATGGCATCCAGAGCATGTTCAATTTCAGGATGTATATTACCACCACATGGTTTTGCAAGAGTTGTTTGGACTTCATAGTCACAGTTGTCTTTACCTTTTAGTACTTGTAGTTTTCCTTTTAGTTGTTATAGTACAATATGATATTTCATGTTTTCACTTGGGATTTCTTTATATATATATATATATATTTCTGATCATGTTTTCATTGTTTTATCTATATTATCTCTATTTTCCACATGTTTTATTAAAGGATAATAATTCCCATTGTATGATTATTACACCCTCGATGCTAGTCGTCAACCTAGGGCTTACTAGATGTGGGACTCGGGAAATCACCATATCCATTTTCTCATTACGAACCATGGAAGGAAACAGTTTGGAGGAGTGTTTTGTGCTATAGTAGTATCAGTGGTTCAGGTTTGAGTATTATGATGGAGTTTTCAGTAAGTCACAGGTGAGGTTTCATGGGTTGGTTGGGAAACAGTGTCAGCTACGTTTAATAAGAAATGTAAACATGGGAGACTCGATGAGACACAACTATTTATCACCCCTTGTGATATAATTCTTGGACCTTTAAGTTTATTTATCCTACTAGATAAAGTGATATTTGATGTATGGTAGAGACCTTGGAAATGATCATGTGTAATTCTTATTTATTTTTATGTATGAAATGGGTAGACCTTTGGATATGTTTAAACCTTAACGAGATAAAATTTTATTAATTAATTAATTTTAACCATTAAATATTACAAGTTTAGTATATCTAATTGTTTTTTCTTTTTACTTATATCACTCCAATTTGATTTCCTCATCAAGTTTGAGCTGAATCTACTTAGTAGGATGTTCTAGTAGATCATCATAGAGTGGAGGTTGCTGAAGACGAGACTTGGATGAGGAAACTTTGAGAGTTTCAGTACTAGAGTCTTCCAAATTATGAGGGATATGTTTTAGATTTAGTCCTAAAAGAATGGTTTCAGTAGTTTGGTATAGCCTTTAGTTCAATCCATGCTCAGAGTGAGCACTAGGTTTCATTGGCTGTGATGATGCTCTATTGAGAATCAAGGTAGTGGTGGATATTATTCCTTGAGGATTCCAAGGATTTTTCAGTCTCATAGGGAATGTTATGGGACTATTTCTAAGTAGAGTTCCCTTTTTTCATGAATACATCCAATCATCAAGGAATTCTCACCCTTTGATAGGGGATTTACAGCATGCAAGAGTTTGGGATCCACTACTACAAATGAAAGCTATAGACACGAACCTATAGCCATGATTTTATTGGTCTGTGGCTATATCTTCCTTATTTCCACGGTTTAATTTAAAAATCGTGGTTATACAGCGTGTTTTCCAATTTGATATCAGGTCTCTACTCTCATGCTCCTCCCAACTTCTATCCCCTCTTGATCAAGATCGAACCCTCCACCCTCTCTAGTTCCCGTCACCTCCTCCCCTCCGAATCTCTGGTTCCCGTCTCACACGACCATCTCTCCCCTCTCCTCTCTAGCCACGCGCGCCACCATCCCTCTCCCGATTCCTCTTCTTCCTGCGATTTCACAGGATTTATTCCAGTTTCTTGGTTGGCATCTCAAGGTAATCTATCCTCTTCCATTCTTTTTCCTCTTTTGGCCGGTTTCTATTCTCCTCATCACCCTATTTGGTTTAGCTGAACTCTAGTTCACAGGTTAACCAGATTCTCTTGATTTTTTTCTTTGTTAGGGCGAGCAATGAGTCTCTCGGGTCATCATAGGCCATGTTTCAGAATTTTCAAACAAATTCGAAGCATATCAGACTGTTTTGGATTTCCCACCACCGTTTTGAGGTTTATTTTTATCTGCATGTTTCTTTTAGCCCAATTTTAATTAAGGTTTTTGTTATTTTCGGGTTACTATAAATTTTTTAGTGTGCACTGGTCTTCCTTGAGATATGTTTTGATGTTATTTATTATAAATGTGTGTATAAATTCATAGCATTCAGAATTATTTTATAAATAACATCTACATGATTAGATTGTGATGAAATTAATCCTACAACACTAAGAACATGATGGTCAAACATATAGATTGAATGATGTCTATGAGTGCTATTTTCTTGGCTTTAATGTTTGATTAATTTCTAGAGACATAGATTTCCTTGGTCATTATGATGAGAACTAACAATAGTAGTTCTGAAGAAAAATTCCACTATCACTCTTTAGGTATTTGCCTGCACATAGGGGAGGTTGTTGGAAAAGCTGGGTTGTGGTGTGGAAGATCTAGGAGACTAGTAGTGAAATGAAGATTATCTGATTAAATGATCTATTAGTGTTGATGTGTCACACTGTCCTCAAATGCATGAACATTGTTAAACATACATTGTGTTTCATAGTTATCCGTAGTGAAAACATATAACCTTATTGATATACTCATCTTCTTGTTTGGAAAATGTGAAATGATATATTGAATGATGATCAAATTTATAGATTATGTTTGGTATTTGCCTCCCTAAAAATGATAAAAAAAATAAAAAAAAAGACCTAATAAGTACTATGATATTAGAACCACTCTATGATTCTAGGATCCAGTCTCAGTTTGAATATGCTTCCTCTCAGGGTTTAGGTTATGTCCCTCAGAAAAATGTAGGTTATATTTATAGGAAGAATCAAGCCTAAAAAATATTCAAGTTCATTTTGAAGGGTTTTTTTCATTTCCCTATTTTAATCTAAATTGGCATTTGTTGGATTCACCATTTAATGTGAGGTTTTGACTTTTTCCCTTTTTTCCTCCTTTTATTTTGGTGAGATCTAACTCCCTTATAGGTAGGCACTACTAACAATTTGGGTTATAGCCATGGACCTATATCCACAGTTTTATAGGTCCGTGGCTATAGATTTTTTATTTCCACGGTTAAATTCCATCTCCAGGGCTAAATCAATAATACACGCGAGCATCGTTTTTTTTCAAGCTATATCGGGCTCCTACACCTCTCCCGATCCACAGCCCTCCTCCTCCTCCCACGATTTGCACCCCTATCACCACGCAGCCCTCCTGCCCGACGATGTATCCTCATCTCTGCATCCCTCCTCTCCTCCCCTGATTCGTAGCCCTATAACCACGCAGCCCTCCTCCCCGACAGCGTCTCCTTCTCCCTGCAACCCCCCTCCTCCTCCCCCGGTTCGCAGCCCTATCACTACGCAACCCTCCTCCCCGATGACGTATCCTCCTCCTGACGATCTCCCCGACGATCTCACCATGCATCCCTCTCTCACAGCGGCGCCCTCCTCCTCGGCAAACTCTCCCACAGCGGCACCCTCCTCCCCGACGACCTCTGCTCAGCGGTCTCACCATTTGCAGGTATAAGCATATCGCTCTTCATGCAATTGAGTTCGGGTGTTAGGGTGACGTTTAGAGTATGATCTCTATGTATTGGGTATGGTTTGTATTTGTCTTTGGGGGTTTGGGTTGGTGGTAATCCCTCAAGTTGGTGGTTCTTGTTGGGGTTTTTCTTGATGTTTTGATGTAAAACTCTCGATGTAGGGAATTTTGGTGATTTCTGTGTGATTTGATTGTGTATTTTTATTCGGAAGTTGCTTGTTAGATCATTTAAGGGGGTGTAGGGTTTCTTATTATCAAAGGTGAATGTGTGGGGTTTGGTTGTTATGCTTGGTGTGTAGGAGAGTAACCCTTAGATTATTATGATAAACCTTAGGGTTTGGTGTTTTGGAAATGATATTTTGTTATGAAGTAAGGATTAAAGGTAGTTTCATGATTTTGTGGTAATAATGCATCCTTAGGATTGTGGCGCGATGGGTTTCTAATTAGTAATGTTGTTATTACAAGATGATGTTGAGTCAAAATTCATCAACAAAGCATCTAATTAGGATGACATTGTGTTATCATGGGAAATATGCTCAAGTGGTCGTTTCCCTCATATTATGTTACAAATACTTTGATCCATTGACCAAGGCCTTCAAAAAGTAAAATCAATGGTTTTCTAAATTATCAATGAGTTCTAGGAGCAGCAGTATCTAATTTTCCATAGTGACATGGGATCATAGGATGTTTAGAATATGTTGAAGGAAGTTTAGTTCCTATTTGAAAGGATTGGAACTCTAGAGGATATATGGGTGAAATTAGAAGTTTCTAAATTCAAAGGTGATGAATCAGAATGGATAAATACATTTGATCATAAAAGAAGGAATGAGAAGGTTTTATGGATCAGGTTTTATTCCCTCTTATATGAGAGGCTATGGTATATTTACAGAATAAGAGAATGTTTTGGGGATTCATGGAGCTATATCATTATGGGAATCAGTAATGGATTATGCCACTAAATTTGAATGGTTTATTCATTTCATTCCATCCTTCAAATGAATATAATTCATACAAGAATTCTAGTTTTTAAATGGTCTTATGTACTCATTATGGGCATCAGTAGCTTCCTTTTATCTGGACCCCTACTGGGAGATATTCAAGAAAGACTGAGCTATCTATGTAGAAACATCCATTTCATAGGAAGGTGCATGTAGAATGATGGAAACTGGGTAGGAATGAATGTTGGTTGGTGAACCTCGGTATGAGGGTGACAGAGTAAATTGAATGAGTAATATCTCAGCTCAATATTAGAAAAATAAATGAACTGTGGTCTATTTATCATGTATCAAGAATGTGCATGCATTCTCTTAGAATTGGGATGGGAAAAATAGGTTTCATGTATGTGTCGAGATGTGGGTTTCTATATTATTTTATTGGGATAAGCCATCCTAGGTGAAGTGACTTTTAGTACCATACTTAATGAGGTATTCCTAAAGTTGTTATTTTTTTCTATAATTTGGATTTCCCTATTTAATATCTTTTAATGTATTATTTTTCTTGGATATAATGTGTGTTTTAAAGATGATAGTTTTTAAATGAAGAAATTTTGTTGAGATTATTGGGCTAGGATCTTCTGTAGTGATCATAATTTGATATTAGGCACTAGACATGTGTATGTAGGATTGATGATGGTATCGATAATACTATAGTGGGGAGATTCATACTTGTCCTTTATGAGTTAAATCCATATCAAGGGATGGTGATAATTATCAAGGTTGTGAAATGTATGAACTTAGACAGTAAATGGATGAATTTAGTGTCTGTAGATGGATGTTTGATGAACAATATTTGGTTCCAAGACCACACCAAAATTAATGATTTACCTATAGTGTTTGGTCAAGTCAGTGTGTTCAGTTATTTATGAGGAGTTTATATTGGTAAATATGCTATTTCGAGCTTCTGTATTTCTAAGATGTCATTCAGATCAATGTGTTGGGTTAAGTATCAATATTTTATATTGTAGTGGGCTAGTGCTTGATTCATGTGGTTTTCTTGAATGGGTGATTATAGGGATTATGGATATGTGTAAATTTTTGATTGATTTCTCAACTAAAGATTCCCTTATCACTACCTGGTTGAATTCTCCACATGATTTCACTAGCCTAAACTTTTCTATTTTCTATTGGTTATTCAAGTTCCGCCTAAAATAGGATCTTCCCTCCATGATGATTTGGATTTCCATCCCTATCCTACATCCCCCATTTCAGAATTTGGTGTTCTTAAATTGTTTGGTAATACGTTGGCCACTTCTTATGTACTAATAATCACACCATAACTTTCTTCCAACTTGTTTCTCTTAAAATATGTGTTGAGGTTGATGTATCAAAGGTACTGATGGATTTTATCTTCATTGATATTGAAGGGGAGCTTTTTTGGAAGAAGCAGGTGTGCTATGAAACTTGGGATAACTTCTGTTCATCATGTAGACACATGAGTAATGATCTATCCAACTGCTAGCATGGGGAGAAAGTTTAACATCATGTAGGCCTCTCAATAGGTAACTCATAAATCAAAGGAAGCAAAATAAATGATTCTCACTGGAAGGGGGTGAGGTCACTGCAACTAGAACTAAGGGTCACATATATCTTTGTTAGTTTCAGGAAAGACTTGGAAAGATCCAAATGGGATATGCAAGTCATGGGAGAGGCAGAGCTAAGCTCTTCCACTACTATATTCACCTATTCTAAATCTGCGACTTCTATAAATGGGTAAAAAGAGAAAGAGCTTGATGATGGTGTTGTTCTGATCACTACTTTCGGAATTTTGAATTACTGTAGTCCGATTCCATTAGATTCAGTTCGTATTTCAACATTCTAGGTTGGTGTTTCTAGTATTATTATAGATTTTTTTTTGGGAAAAAATGTGGCAGAACTGAATCCTTAGACATTTTATGGTCCATATACTAGTGATTCTGAAATGTAGTTGTCTTCTGAGATGTGAGCCCCCTAACTCAATCCATATTCACAGCCATTTCAAAGATTTGAATGAAAATGTTGAGGGTGATAATGATCCTTAAGGGTGGAAGATAGTCATTCCTAGGTGAAAAATGAACCAGGTTGGTTCAAATATCTAAGCAGAACCAGATCAGAGTGATAAATAAGTAGATTCCAAATTTTTTTAGACTATGAGTAGGATCATCATGAGATAGTTCCATTTTGGGGTTGGCTTAAGGAATTGGAATAAATACATCGGTGAGTCATGGAATTATCCATTCAGTAAAGGGAAAAGAATAATGCATTGTATGTATTATTAAAATTTATCAATTCCCTTGGGCTACTAGATCTTCTGTAAAACAAAGAAATCTATGGAAGAGGTAAGGCCATTTATATTGGCACCGGAAGTGATTACAGATCTAAAGATTAAATGGAATTTGGAGAAATAACAATATTCTTATGATGATGTTGAGGAAGATCAATATGATAGAAAAAAAAGATCATATTAGATATAGGAATCTCAGACAGTTGATGGTGTTTTGAAGGCTGCAATAATGGGGAAAATGTGATGGAATGTGCTTCCAGGACGGGAGGTCCCTTGACTCATGGTGGAGTCACTATGTTATAGTAAAGAGTAGTGTAATCATGAGTTTATGGGAATGAATTGGTGAATGAGAATTCACGTTGTGGTTACATGTGGGTCTATTGAAACGATAGAGTGAGGTGGTGATCTGACCATTGAGAATGTTACTATTTATGTGGATAATCTCCAAGGAGGGTGGTGATATTTGGTCACTGGGGAATTTAGTTTCAGGTCACCCATATAGTTGGCAACTGACGTGTTCAATGTGAATATGATTGCGCTTGGTATACCAAAGGAGTGTGTGTGTGCAGATGTCTCTGTGGTGTAATACAACATCAATGATAGATCTACGTACCATTATGCAATTGACGAGAGTTTGTCATTTAATAGAAATACTATGGCTTGAAGTAGCAGAATGTATGATGGATATAAAAACTATCAAGGTCAAAATTCATATCCCACACCTAGGATACTAAAAGTCAGAACTCATGTCAATCATTGAATGCAGCATGTTTTGTTCTGGGTAATCTAGTGTATACAATACTTGGTAGTATCTTGGAAATCAAGTGTTAATTGACAATAATTTTTAGTCATTAAATTCAGTGTAGGACTAGTCGAGGTCAAGGTAGAATGATGTGAGTGCTATGAGGTAACAATAATTATACTATTTTGGTGGGGATTATCAACCTGGTTTCATGTTAAATGATCGCTCTTGTGGGAAGGTTCATGGTCTTGCATAATAATGACACTTGGATTATCTTGAAGACTCCATAAGACCAATGTTCAATAGACCTATGAATATCTTGTTCCATGATTAATGCCTAATTCTTGATTCAGATGTAGCATTGGATGGAGGTCCAGATAATGGATTTAGACTCTGGAGGAAATCTGTGAAAACTGATAGGGGAGGATGTTCAGGGGGGATTGGATGGGGGGATTTGCAGGGGTAAAGATTAAGAAAATGAGGGGGGGTCTGTACAGGAAGGAGTGGGGGGGTCCGTCCGGAAGGAGTGGGATTTCAGCTGTCCAAGGAGGGGGGCTTTCCAGGGGGCTACGGTGGGGGAGGGGGGTGGGTGGGGGGGCTTTCAGGATGGAGTGGGGGTGGGGGGGGGGTCGGAAGAGAATTATAGGAACTTGGATCTTCTAACTGAACAGATTGGGCTTCTTATTTTTGGAAGTGCCAATGTCTAGCCTTGTGCTGCAATGAAGCTGGTATGGGTCCCCTTCCACACAAATATATTTATATACATATATATAAGAAATTAAAATAGAAACTGGTAGTCTTCCAGTTGACAACTGGGTGTTCACCAAAGCCTCGTTCATCTCAAGGGAATTTGGTTAGCTTTTTATGGTTATAGTCATAGTAATTAGAAACCATTCCCTCCTCTTTTTGGATCAACAGAATGCAGTAATTATGGCACAAATTTGCAAAAGATGTGCATGAAGTTGTGGGGTTCTTAAAATAGAAGTTTCCCTTGTTTGATTGAATTATTATATTGGGAATATTTGTCTCAATAATGATTAATCCTTTAGTTTTCAGGTCTGTTGTTTTTATTAATAGTTGTAGCATATGATGACTGAGTTGTTGGTTTATTGGTTGGATATGGTTCTATCATGATTATTGGGTTCGTGTTTTTTTCGAAATGTAGATGCTATGTGGTAGAGTTTTGTTTTGTTTTCTTGTTTTTTTTTTGTCTCATAAATATCAACGGGCTTGGACACATGTCCAGGGGCTGCAGGGTGGGGTGGGTATGTCTAGTAGGGGCGACCTTCAGTGGAGGGCCTAGACACATGTTCAGGGGGTGCAGGGTGGGGGGGTATGTCCATTAGGGGCGGTCTGTAAGTGGGGGGGGGGATCTGTCCAGGGTGGGAGGGGGGGTCTGTCCGGAAGGAGTGGGGGGGAGTCTGTCCATGGTGGAAGGGGGGCTACATGGGGATAAAGGTTCAGAAAATGCGGTAATAAGGCCGGTAAATGGTATTTCACCGAGGAATCCTCTCATTTATAAAATGTAGAGGAAAATATTGATGATTCTAGGCATGACCCATTAAAATAGTAGTTACATCCCCACGACACAAGCTACCGAGCTATCTTCCTAGTTTTTCATCCCCATAGATTTCATATATACCCTATTTTAGAGGCAGTGGGAATTATGGAGGAATTATCTACCTATTGATGGGATCTGAAGTTTCCTTCAAGACAAAGAAATAATTCTGAATGGGTATTGAGAAATTTCCATGCCTTAGAGAATTTATTACATGAAGCATCCTGATATTGTGTAAGCTTACATGCTGGACATGAAAACACCTACATTTATAGTTTTAAATATATGAACTTCCTCACATGGCCAAGCTCCATCACCACTCTTCATCAACCACATCTCATTGTCAACATGTCTAACTCAAACTCACTTTAGGGGTGTCCACTAATCTCCCCATCTTTTCAACAAATCATCTTGGGAAAAGTCCACACATTTTGTCAAAAAATACAACACAACCCAAGGGGTGTCAAACTGCATCACTATCCCCTCATATCTTTCATGTTTCCCATCGATAGTGGCGCAACCTACTCCATTATGGAATACTCAAAAGATATAGAATAATATTACTCCAACTCTTATATTGTGTATGTATTGAATGAAATTGGATTTCACTTGAACAAAAAGCCTTTATTAATGATCATGTTATTCAGTATTGGAATTTACATATCAACTTGAATATTCTTTTTTCATTTTTGATTAGGGATTTATGTATCATTTATCATGTACAATTGACACATTGATCACATATATATAAGAAGTTGTTATATCATACTCTTTTCATATTATTTACTTACAAGTGGTTACTAATGATGAGGTCGATTCTACCCACCACCAAAGAAGGCAGTGAGTTCAACATCGGATTCAGGTAAGGATTCTTCCATTCTTATTTTTTGGCTCAATTTTAATTTGGGTTTTTGTGATTTTTGGGTTCCCTATATTTTTGCAGTGCGTTTTGGATCTTGTTGAGGATAGTAAAGCACCACATGACTGGGATATCCTCTCAACCAGTGGACATGAGGCCTTCTAAAAGTTCAGCACAAGGCCCGACACCTTGGTTCAGTTTGGGCTAGGTTAGGTTTGCTAGGTTATTTTTTATTGGCTTCATTTTTTTTGGTTTATGTCAATTTTAACAGGTTCATTTTGTTCGATTTGGGGCTATTCAGTTCAGTTAAATTAATTTTAGATCCAATCTAGAATGTTTCATTAGTTTCATTTTTTTCATTCTTAATTATGCTTTATTGAAGTCAGTTTTGATTGGTTTGAGTCAGTTTGGTTACATTATTTTCAGTTTGGTTTTGTTTTATCCTTTTCAAAATTATTTGGTTTGGTTCCACTTTACTCAGATTTTCTTAATGATGTTTGATTTAGTTCTAGTAATATTAGTATGTTATGTATTAGTGTAGTTAATTTGAATGAATTTTTTTGTATAATACCATATATTAGCATGTTTTTGGTTTTCACAATTCAATTTCCCCACCTCCTCCCGCTCCCTTCACTCCTGGACAGAAGATGCTTCCCCCCGGATGTCGCTGGACCAGGCTAACACGTCGTGGTCACGCCATGGCCACACCGCGGTCACGCCGCAGTAATGCCGTGATTTGGCCCTGCTCCAGCCACATCCAGCCCACACCACCCCCCCTTCCACCTTCATTTCAGCCCACTGCCACCAACATTCCAGCCCGCAACAGCCCCCCTGCCACCTTCGAATCTGCCCACACCATCCCCCCAACACCTGCAAACCATCCCCCTTCCAATAGCATTCCAGCCTCCTCCTAATCCCTTCACTCCTGGCCGAAAGATGCTTCCCCACAGATGTCACTGGACCGGGACAACACGTCGCGGTCACGCCGTGGTCATGACGTGGTCCCGCCGTGGTAATGCCATGATTTGGCCCTACTCCAGCCACATCTAGCCCACACCAGCCCCCTTCCACCTTCATTTGTATTCTCCATGGACAAATCATCCATTATGCTATTTGTTGCCTCTATTTTCACATACAAGTAAGGATTGTTGGCATGAATCTAAGTTTTGCTCCTTCTTCCATGATAGAAGAACTGATCCTTTTATATTTAGCACTTGGCTTAGACTTATTAGGTTTATTACCCAAGGATGTATGATCTGCCTTCTTTAAAAATTCTGGGGAATAGTGTTTCCAACTTCATTTTTTTAAAATTTTCCAAAGGAAGTTTTCTTCCATTTTTCATCATCAGTGGTCTTTGTTATCCATTTGTTTTTAACACATTCTTTGATGAGCATGATCCATTCTAGTGACAACACTCAATTAAAATACAATAGTGATCTTAAATCAAAAAGTCACCCAAGTTGAATCATTACATGTTTTTAGGAAAATAAGAGTATCTACCACACCAACTAATGATGATAATATTACTAACAAAAAGACTCATAATTGTGTCAAAATAACTTTAATTGATCCACTAATTTTTTCACTGTAAGCTCATGCAGGAATGTGATAGACTATCCCAATAAATCCGTTGTTACTCATGCATATTTATCAATTACCCATGGTTTAAAAACAAATTCTGTATAAATATAGGTGTGATTAAATAATGAGAATCCATCCATATCATCCAATTTGGCTATGATCATGAATAAAATACTTGGATCTCTAAATAAATCTCAAGATCATATTGTTGTTGTCCAAAAATAGAAAGTAAGAAAAACTAGAGTATTTGGCCATGAAAATATGTACATAGGGGCTAGGTGTCCTTATATATATGTGAAGTTGCATATGCGTGCAAGCGGGAAAAAAAGGAAGACTCTAGTTGTCTTCAAAAGCAGCGCCTTGATGTTGAGGTATGTTTCCTCTTCCTAACCCTTTAATTTGAATTCTATAATTACTCAAGTATTTTGAAAACTTTTTTTCATTATTATATAATGTGTATATGCTATTCAAATTGGTTTTGGCTCTTTATAATGACATTTTCACCTATTTTACATGATTTCCCTGAGCCTTCAACATGGACTAGTAGAAAGTTTCAGCCAACTCAATAGTATAAAATGAAATTTCCTTTACTTTATAGATGAAAGTGTCCTCATTTTGAGAAAACATCAATCGATCATTCTCATAAAAATCTAAAACTTAAAGAAAATCTTTGTTTTTATTTCATCAAACACAAACAACCGGCTTTGAAAACATGATACTTTCTTCAGTCTCATCATTGTGAAACAATTGACCCAGAAAAAGACAAAATTTAACCTATTAAAATAAATCCACCTAGGCATGATTCACGATGTGACCAGGGGGTGTCACACCATGAATCCCTACCCCTAATAATTTCATTGCTTGAACTGAGGTTCACAGCCGGAAATGTTCTAGATAGGGGGTTCACCCCTCAACTAAACATAATGGTGCTCCTAACCATATGAATTTTCAACTGGGAATGATCTTCCAATGGTCTATCAACCTGGTAATTGGATTTTGAAAAATGATCTCAATGCAGTTTTCAGCTCACTACATCCAACCCCACAAAAAACAGCAGTTTGTTCTCCTCTAGATGAATTTTCCTAAAATTTCTTGGTTTCACCCGCTGGTGTGCTATCACATCTCTCAATCAATATTAGATGATTCCCTAAGGTCATATTAAACCCAAAATCCATCGATGTATTGAACACAATCTTGTTAATGGGGAAAAATCAATTGATTCCTGGTCATTAGAATCATCCATCCTCCAATTAGCGTACATGATCATAATGTGTAATTGTTCTTCAAAAGTATTTTAACCAGGTTCCAAGGGGGGAGGGGGCAAGGGGTAGGGGGTGTGATGGGTTATTTTGCAAGGGGCAGGGGTAGGGTGTAGGGGTGGTGTGTTGGGGGGTGTGCAGTGGGCTGGGGGTGCAGTGGGTATGTGCAGGGTGGGGCCGGGGGGGAAGTGCAATGGGCTGGGGGGAGTGCAGTGGACTGGGGGGAAGTGCAGGGGTCAGGGGTAGGGTATTGGGGGGTGTGCTCGGGGGGGGGGGGGGGGGTGTGTAGTGGGCTGGGGGTGCAGTGGGTATGGGCAGGGTGAGGCAGGGGGGAACTGCAGTGCGCTGGGGGAGTGTAGTGGGATGGGGGGAGGGGAAGTAAAGGGGGGCAGGGGGTGTGCAGTGGGCTGGGGGGGGGAGTGCAGTGGGAAGGGGGGGAGTGTAGGGGGCAGTACTGTGGAAGGGGGAAGGGGGGTGTGCTGGGGAAGGGCGCAGGGAGGGGGCTGCTTTTTTATATGGAATGGGGGGGACATATAGACACATTTTTAAACCATGGATATAGGGATATAGCCACGGTTTAAAGTCGTGGAAAAAGGCCTTTAGCCACAGTTTTAAACTGTGGCTATAAATATTGTCTGGCTTAGGATTCTGCCACGGTTTGAAAACCGTGGCTATAGGTTGTTGCCACGGTTTCAACCGTGGCTAAAGGTATATAGCCACGACTCAAACCATTTCTATAGGGCTGTTTCCCTCGGATTTCGGGGATGACCTCCTTTGATGGGAGGTTCAAACATTCCGATCAGTTTCTAACGGTTTTCTTCATAGAACCAGAAACATCCAATGATTCCACATCCATTCGGACCTACTTTACAAAGGTAGGTGCTCATTAGTTTATGGACTGATGAGTCTTAGTAATTTGCATTGGTCGAGAGGATGGGAGGTCGGACTCATCACACCTTTTTGAGGGGAATTATTGTCTACTCCGGGACTCTCTTTATAGATTTAAGTTATGTTCATGAATCCTTATTACATTACCAAATATAAAATGAGTTTTCCTTTAGATCTGAAAATCAATGATCGATATGTAGGAAATTTAGAGAATATTTTATATGTATTCGAGGTTCTTCACTAATAAAGAATCATCTTTAATTGTTAGAGATTCTTAGTCAATGGTATCCATTGATACGTTAAAGTCTCTTGGTCCTTATGATGACCATACTGTTTTTAAATCCACTCAGTGGGGCACTTCAAGTTTATTTTCATTTAGAAGGACATGAATTATTTCAGAGTTGGGATCGAACCCGCATATGGGCTACCTACGTATCCTTTGTTTATAAAAGGAATCAGAACCCTCGTAGTTCGACTAAGGGAGTATGATGTTGATGATTGATGTCTCAAAGAAGGATTTCATAATTACTTGTACACTCTAAGCTCACGTGAGTCATGCTCGGTGTGAGAACAAGAGGTATTGGTAAAAAATTAGACAATTGTGCCATGAAAGATGCAATCATAAGAAATAATGTGGGGATTATGTATGTATGACTGCCCAGATAAATGAAAGTTAGTATTTACTTTAGAAAAGAAATCCAGGAATAGGGTCCATAAAGGTATATGTGTTTCATAGAGATTTTGAATACTCTAACTTGGGGCTTACTTCTGAAAAGGAGGCCCAAATTAGGAGAGGACTTATGATTGGGTTTTACTCCTGAAAAGGAATCCCAGATCAAAGGTAAATTAGGACTGGTTAAGAGAAATTAAGACTGGGGCTTACTCCTAAAAAGGAGGCCCAGGTTAAGAGATTTGAAAAATTAAGGGACTTGGGGCTTACTCCTGAAGAGGATGCCCATATCTGAGACTGGGGCTTACTCCTGAAAATGAGGCCCAAGTTAAGAGAATTATGGTTGGGGCTTACTCCTAAGTAGGATGCCCAGATTTGAGAATTGTGACTGGGGCTTATTCCTGAAAAGGAGGCCCTAGTTAAGGTGTTATCTCATCTTAAAGGATGAGGTTGAATGAATGAAATCTCAATTTTTTAGTGACATAAAGATGTGTAAATCACTAGGTTTTGAGAGATATTCCACAGAGTTCCTTTCAGATAAGGAATCCAAATCAAGAAATCATGCCATAAATGGCTTTGAAGAGTTTCTTGAAGATTGAATCTCGAATAGGAGAGGTGGAATGGATTAAGAGGGATGAAATGGGAAATAAGGGCACCCAAATAGGCAGTGGCATGCAAGTCCTGGTAGGCGCGCATGTATTGCACGGGCGCGCAAGTCCTGGTCGCCCAGGTATACCTGCGCGACACATGGGTACTTGCGTGACGGTTAACCAGCAGGGTAATACTTGAGAGAATCTTTGTTAAAGCCTTTAGAATCCTCTTGAGGTTCTTCCAGAAGAGGGTCGCTCAAGTTCTATTGAAGGAGTAAGGCGGCGCGCAAGTGTGGCCTTTTCCCTTAAGGGCGGGCCACTCAGGCACGCATGTGTTGATGAGTTTCAACACTTAGGCCTTCCTCCCCCTCTTTAGATCTTCCGTTCTAGGTAAGAAATTACATTAGAAGTGTTTTGTAAGATTTAAGAAGAGACTAGGGTGCCGGGAGCTCAAATCTGAGTTTCTGGAAAAAAATCCTCCTCAAATGGGTGGCCCACAGGGTCTATTTATAGGCAGGAAAAGACCCTGGGCAGTTATCACTTAGGTCACGCAAGTCACTTCCGCGACCACTAGGCGGCACGCACGTATACCTGCGCGACCATTGTCGAACTTTCGCGACCCTTGTGCAACATTCTTATTATTCCTTCCTTTGTCAATTTTTGATATTTGTCCAAAGGTTGAATCACTTTGAGCTCAGATATTCCCCCATTCCAATCTTTAGATTCTGTGATGAAAGGAGCGTCAACAAAAGTCCCCCCTCAGAGTTGGATCCAGAGAGAATAGAGCATTTGACTCTGAGGAAATCAAGAATCAAAAGGAAATTGGGGCGCACAAGGTAGGGCGCGCAAATGAGCTTTGGGCGCGCAAGGCCTGACGCACAGGGATACGTCCCTTGATCGCGCAGGGTCCTGGACACGTCTATAAATAGAGGTCCTCACTTCCGTACAAAGCATCCGGATTTCCGGATTTCAAATATTCGAGCTCTAGCTACGCAGGTCACCATAGCCGCACAGGTTGCTCTGTTTTCCGATGTTTCTTTGTTGTCGCACTGCTGTATTGGTATTTTTACTTGCGCGGTTTATAATTGCGCGTTAAAAACTAGCACGGCACATGAACACTTGCGCACCAAGTTTAGACTTGTGCGCCTTAATGACTTAGCCATTTTTTTCAATTTCTTTCACAAATTTTATGAAAAATAAACCCATTTAAGAGTTAGTTTATTCAGCTTTTGTGCAGATTCAATGGCTCCCAAGGGAATTAAAATGGCTGATGAACTGGCTAGCAAGAGGATTGATGGCATGATGAACATCATTGGCCATTATTACTATGATATCTGCAACATCACTCTCCCAGATTTGGCTAAGTATTTGAAGAAATATCATCTTTATTTTCCACAGAGCATCTACCTGCATCTATATGGTCATGGTCATCTGCAAGGAGTCAATGTTCCAGATGCAAAGAACTATATGCCTGAAATGTATCTGCAATTCTACTCCTCTATTTCGGTTATGCTGTGAATTAAGAGAAACAACAACGGTGTGAACTTTCAAATTATTCCTACATGTCATTTCCTTGCAGATATGAAATTGGAAAAGCCATGGGCTGAAATGTTTTCCACTACCGATTGGTGGAGAGAAGACAAACATGGAATAAGATCAATATCTGAAAAGATTACTCTCTCTAAATGGCTCTTTACCTCCAATGCTTCATTCTCAAATCCATGTATCCATCTTCCAAGTCTCTTGGACAGAAACAGAGTCACTGTTTGATCAGCAGAAATTTTTTTCTCAAACCGCACTCAAGAACATAATTTTATAATTGTTCCAAGAAGATATGGTATCACTGCATCTCTTATTGTATCCAGTTGAATGAATGAATTCCAGGTGGTTGCTGATGAAGCTCGAGATGTCGTAAATCAAATGAAGAGTTATGTTGAAAGCCTCTTGTAATTCTTGAAAAAGAGAAGAGACTCCAGTCTGTGGATGTCCTTCTATCTCCTATGTATCAATGAAAAACACTTTCATCTTAAATCATTTGTACCTACATTCTCTTTTTCTACATGCTTTAGATTTTACCTAAGCCAATGGGCCTAGCAAGCATAGTTTGATTTTTACTAGGATTAATTTAAATAACCCTACAAAATTGAACCTTTTAATTGATCAATATTACCTAAATCATACAAAATGTATATTTAGTGAGCTGGGAACTTGAATTTTATTCAGATTTCCTTTGTCTTTTGTGGGAATTTTAAAGTCATGCACGTCGGACATAAAAAGGCTAATGTTTAAGGTCGAAATAGCTTTGACCGAATGTATTAGTATTGACTCAATTCCTTGACAATTCATCTGAAAACATAGTACCATACTCAAGTATGAGGGAAAAATATGTAACTTTGACATAAGAATATTTGAATCTGAGGAATGACTTGAAAAAGAGCTAAAAGGTATTAGAAGAATTAGTTTCCAAGAATGAAGTTACCATTATTTAACAAACCCATTTGGGGGTTGAATTATGCAGGGACACCTAAGGGAATTGGCTGCATAGTCAAATAAATAGTATCTTTTGGCTAACAAGTCTGTTATGTGGACTGTTTATGCAAGGCCGCCTATGGGCACGTGCTGCATAGCTAGGAAAAAGAAATGACAGAAATTTACTTTCCTAGTACTAAAATCCAGTGAAAGTTTATGGAGATTCAAATCTTCCAAAGTATAGAGTTTGCTGTATGGAAAGAGGTACTTGAATTTGGAGAAGATATTTCCAAACAAGATTGTCGAAGAACTGGATGAATATCACTCGTATGAAGGTCTGACCCAAACGTAGGGAAGGAGAATATAAACCATAGACTTGAATACTTTCAGATCATGAAAAAGGATATGGGACAAATATGTTATGGATGGCTGTTTTTGCGGATCCTTACATACTATCATTTAAGACAAATAAGGACAAAAGAGGCATTATTCCCAAGAATGAAGTTACCACTATCCGACAAACCCATTAGGGGGTTGAATTATGCAGGGCCACCTAAGGTCATTGGCTGCATAGTCAGATAATAGTATCTTTTAGATAATAAGTCTGTTATGTAGACTGTTTATGCAAGGCCGCCTATGGGCACGTGCTGCATAGTCAGGCAAAATAATTCTCAGAAGTTTGACATTTTTGTGACCTAGAGGTCCTGAAAAGGGTTTATGAAGATCTGAAAATATTTAAGTTTAGGATTATGACACATAAATATGGGTATTGTTCAATGTATACATAGATACACAGATCAATGCTAACCATAATCATGTTGTGGCTGGGTCCTGAATTGAAATGTTGGACTTCACTACGTATACCATAAGGATGGGAATCAAGATCATACATAGTTCTTAAATTTCAGTTTAACATCATGTGGGACAAAAGGATTAGAGATCTTAGTTTAGGGTCATAGAGCTTGGACCATTGTAAGAAATACACAGTGCGTGTTTTCATGGGGACATTTCAACCAAGGGACTGAAAGCAGAATTTGGGGTTAGGCCCAAAGACTTGGGGTTGAATTCTAGGGACACTCGAACATTCCTACGTATCCCGTAAGGATGGGAAACAAGCCCACGTAGTTCTAGAAATACCCTTTGTACAAATTTGGTTCATACATGTGAAGGGTGAAAGGGGACTTTAGTACAATGATGGTTTAACCCAAGATAAACGGTTTGGGCGTTGCTATGTATGCACGTAATCTTTGAAATGAAACATGATTGAAAAATCAATGTAAATAATGGTTCCCTCCTAGGTGATGGTATCAAAGAATATTATAGTTTGTTGTCATACTGGACAAAAGTGTTGTATAGTTTAATGTCGTATAGCAAGGAAAAAAGTGAACAAATGTAAAGATATTGATTCTAAGGGCGGTTTCACGAATTAACATCATATGAGATGGAGATGAATCGACGTGAAGAGATTGGTTTTGGGCTTGAACCTTGTGAGGTTGCCTACATACCCAGCCTAGAAGGAAAGGATCAAAGTCTGTGTAGTTCAATTAAAGAATGACTTAATGATCAAGTTGTTCTTGGGGACAATGACCTAAAAATGATGTTGTTGGGACTTACACATGGTTAGCAGCCCAAAGAGAGTGTTATGGTAGAGGTTTGCTCTAAGCTCACGTGAGTCATAATCGGTGTGAGAAACAAGAGGTAACAACAACCTTAACGATGCATAGTTTAATGTCATGTAGGACATATAAAGGGACTATGCAATTTAATGTCTTGTAGTTAAGACTATTGGTGCTGCACAGTTTAGTGTCATGTAACAGGGACAAAGTACAGTTCAATGTCATGTAGGACGTATCACGGACTTTCTGTATAGTTTAGTGTCATGTAGTTAGGACGATGGAGACAATATAGTTTAACGTCATGTTGGACGAAAGGGGGACTGTGTAGTTTAATTTCATGCAGTGAGGAAAAAAGAGTACACCATTTAACGTCATGTTGAACGCATTGGGGATTTTTTCCACAGTTTAGCATCATGTTGGACAAAAGTGTGAATAGTTTAAGGTCATATGCATGGACCGTGGATGGTTCAGTTTAATGTCATGCTGGACAAAAGTGTAGTTTAAGGTCATACAAGACCTTTGATGATTATGTAGTTTAACGTCTTTCTGGACGTAAGGGACTTCTATACAGTTTAGTGTCATGTAGTTAGGATATCATATTTTAATGTCTTTCTGGACATAAGGGACTCGCAAATAGTTTAGGGTCATATGGATGGATCGTTGATGATGTAGTTTAAGTTCATACTGGACCATTGATGTAGTTTAAGGTCATACAGGACCTAGTTGCAGTTTAAGGTCATACTGAACCATTTAGGGAACTTTTTCACAGTTTAATGTCGTGTGGGACGAAATTAATACAAATAGTTTAAGGTCATATGTATGGACCATTGTTGCATAGTTTAATGTCATATAGCAAGGACGAAAGAGGGACTCTGCAGTTTAATGTCATGTAGTGAGGACAAATTAGGGATTTGTTTCCATAGTTTAACGTCATGTGGGATGAAAGTAATACAAATAGTTTAAGGTCATATGTATGGATCGTTGCCGTATAGTTTAACGTCATATAGCAAGGACGAAAGAGGGACTTTTCAGTTTAATGTCATGTAGTGAGGACAAATTAGGGAATTTTTTTTCCATAGTTTAACGTCGTGTGGGAGAAAATTTATAAAAATAGTTTAAGGTCATATCTATGGACCGTTGCTGTATAGTTTAACGTCATATATCAAGGACGAAAGAGGGACTTTGCAGTTTAATGTCATGCAGTGAGGACAAATTAGGGAATTTTTTTTCCATAGTTTAACGTCGTGTGGTACGAAATTAATACAAATAGTTTAAGGTCATATGTATAGACCGTTGTTGTATAGTTTAACGTCATATAGCAAGGATGAAAGAGGTTTTGTGTTTATACAAAATACTTCTTCAAAAATCTGGCATTGTTTGGAGTAGTGATGAGTTCTCCATCCATCGAGATTAATGAATAAGCTCCATTAGAGTAGACCCTATGTATTGAATAAGATCATTCCCATTTTGGCTCAAGCTTGGGAGGTTTCTTTCCTGGTATCATTGGAGTTCTGAGAACAAATACCAATTCTCCCTGAGTGAATTAATGAATATGAACTTTTTTGTTAAAAGCTCATGCTATTCGATTCTGATAGACTTCCAAGTGGTGCAAAGTGCACAATCTTTTCTCATATAATCATTCCAATTCATTCAATCGCTTTTGAGATTGTTCATTTGTAGATGATTGATCACAAATAACAACTCTGAGCAAGGGTAGTTGAAATTCAATGGGCAATACAGCTTCCGTTACATATACTAATGAATACGGAGTTGACCGAGTTGCAGTGCTTGTGGTAGTCCAATAAGCCCATAAACAATGAAAGAGTTTATCAGGCCATGACCTCTTATCTTTATCTAACATCTTTTGCAGTATATTTGAAAGAGTCTTGTTAAAAGATTCTATCTGGTCGTTGGCCACTGCATGATACCGAGATGAATGGTTGGATTTGATGTTGTATTTTTATACAACTTCTTCACCTCAGATGAACAGAAGTTGGTGCCATTGTGTGTCAATATGGTATGAGGGACACCAAATCTGGTAATGATGTTAGACTTGATGAAGCTAACAACGCATTTAGAACTAACTTCCTTGAGAGGTATTGCCTCTACCCATTTGGAAAAGAAGTCAGTAGCAGTAAGAATGTACTTAAACTGCTTGGCCGTAGCCAAAGGGTAAGGTCCCACCACATCCATTCCCCATGTGGAAAATGGCCATGAGTATTTAGCAGTATGAAGCAACTATGGAGGTTGATGAATGAAGTTGGCATGTACTTGGCATGAATGACACTTATTTGTAAAATTGACACAATCTCATATCATTGAAGGCCAAAAGTATCCAAGCCTTCGAATCTGATCAGACAGTCTATGTCCACACTGGTGGGCACCACAGACTCCTGCATGCACTTCTTTCATGACAGCCATTGTCTCTTCACCATAAATGCATCTTAAGAGAACTACATCAAAACCACATTTGTAGAGAATTTTTTCTAGGTGATCTGGGCTATCATAAAGAGTAAAATTGACCACACGTTGCCGGATTTGTTCTTTCTCAGCTCTATCAGGTGGAAGTGTTCAATTTTGAAGGTATTCCCTGATAAGTGACATTCATCCTGTAGTATGACCATACGGTTTAGGAATGGGACAAATTTCATTAATTTCCTCTGTTCTGATTCGAACATATGGTGAAATTGCATGGCGGTGGGCAATATTGATGGTTGTCTCATCCCAATTTGGATCTGCCAGAGCTGTGGCTATATTAGCCAGTGCATCATCCTGAGCATTTTGTGATCTTGGGACATAAGAAAATGTCGGTTCCAAAGGGAATTCTTCCATTAACTCTCTGACGTAATCATACAAAGGGATTAGTTCTTCTTTTCTAATGGCATAATCCCCATTGACTTGTTTGATTACCAGATCTGAATCACCATTCACCTTTAAGTGATTCACTTGTGCTTGAAGTGATAATTCCAATCCTACGATGAGAGCTTGGTATTATTCTTCATTATTGGTACCACCTTCCCACAATAAGAAGGAATAAGGTAACACTGCCTTTTCTGGAGAAATGAGCACAATTCCTATGCCAACTTTGTTGAATTTAGCATTTTCCATTTTCCTCTCTGTTGGACTTCTGGGAGCACCATCAAAATACATTTCCCATGCCTGAGGACTTTCTTGAATAGAGAAGACTTCCTCATCAGGGAGTTCAATATCTGAAGATATGTCTTCCACTGAAGGGTGTTCAGCCAGGAAATTAGCCAGAGCTTGGCCCATTATCACCTTTTGAGACACATACTGAATGTCGAATTACTGCAAAATAACAGCCCACCTTGCCAGACGTCCTATAAGCATTGGATGACAAAGGATAAATTTGAGTGGGTTATTGCGAGATACCAATTGGACCTCGTGATGTTGTAGGTAGTGTCTCAACTTCTGAACTGCAAATATTAATGTCAGGCAGTACTTCTCAATACTTGAATATCGGGTTTCTTCTTCAAGCATGGTTCGACTGAGATAGTAGAGGTTGTTTTCATTCCCAGCATCATTCTTTTGAGCAAGAAATGCACCCAATGATCACTCTAGAGCTGTCACATAGAGGATAAGTGGGCTTCCTTCAATAGTTTTCATGAGTACCGGTGGACTCAATAGATATTTCTTGAAAATATCTAATTCTTCTTGACATTCTTCAGTCCACTGGTAAGTGACTCCCTTCTTCATCAATTTGGTGAAGGGTAAACTTTTGCCTTCTAAATGGGCAATGAAACGCTGAATATAGGTTAAGTGTCCTTGAATTCCTCTTAATTCTTTCAAATTTGTAGGTGGTGACATACCCAGGATTAACTTGGTCTTCTCAGGATCGATTTCAATACCACGATGGCGTACAACAAAGCTGAGAAATTTTCCTGAGGTTACCCCAAGAGCACATTTTAAGGGGTTCATTTTCAAATTATGTTGTCAAAGCTTGCAGAATATGACTTCCAAATCAGCAAATTTATTAGAACATTGTTTGGATTTAACTACCAAATCGTCTACATAGCATACAACAAACTTCCCTAAGAAGGGTTTGAAGATACGATGCATGGCACGCTGATAAGTTGCACCTGCATTCTTTAATCCAAAGGGAATTACCCAGTAGAAAAACACACCCTGAGGGGCTCTGAAGGTAGTATATTCATCGTCTTTTGGGGCCATTTGGATCTGATTATATATAGAATATCCATCCATGATGGAAAGTGCTTCATAGCCAGGTGTTGCATCAATTAAAAGTTCTATAATCGGAACTGGGAAATCATCCTTAGGACAATACCGATTAAGATCTCTGAAATCGATGCAAACTCTAATTTTTCCGTTCTTCTTCTTTACAGGGACAATATTAGCCAACCATTTGGGATATTGAACTTCTCTGACGAAGTTATCTTTGATAAGATTATCCAATTCAGCTTCAATTTTGGAAGCATAAGTTGGGTGTGTTCTTCTTGCGGCTTGCTTAAATCCTCGATGTTCTTCTGGTAAACCCAAATGATGATTAGAAACATCAGAATCAAGCCCGGGAATTTCTATATAGTTCCAGGCAAATATATCTCTATTTTTTTAGAAAATAAATATACATCTCTTGCTCTTCAAGAGTCATGGCCGCACTGATTAAAGTGGGGCGTGGATCTTCTTTTGTACCCAGATTTATTTCTCTGAGTTCGTCCACAATGGTAGAGATACCCTCTTCAAATGCTGGAGGAGCATCTCTGAGATTTTACTCTTCTTCTTCATCATGTATTATTTCTTCCGTTTCTACTTGTATAGTTGATGATAAAGTAGAATTTTCATGATCCGAAGAGATGTCAAAATTTGCATATCTTGAAGAAGAAGCTTCCATTTCCGACCTGATTGATAATGAAGGGTCTTCTTTGGGTAAAAAAGTGGAGATGATGGATTGAGAATCGACATCATTGTTCACCTACGATGCTGCTATAACTTCTTCTGGCCTAATTGGCAAAGCATAGACTTGTTGGATTTCAGCAAATGAAATGAAGACATCACCATTTGTGCTTTCATCACTGCATGGTAGATTACCAATTTCTCCCATGTTGTCTGGCTCGATTGTCGTAATTGACATTATGGATCTTTCCATAAGAGTATTTTTATTTGGGTCTATCTTGTCAATTTGACTGATAGGCAACACATAATCTGTACTCACATGTGTAAATGGATTTACTGGAATTTTCTCCAGACCATATGGAGAATTAACTTTGGTAATCTCCTTTGTTGTGTATTTCTCCCTTCCATTCATGTGATAGAATTCCGCCTCAATGTATTGAGACTCACATGTCTTGAACGGGGCCTTATCACCATACAATGTCCCAACTTGACCATCAAAACAATATTTGATACATTGATGGTATGATGAAGGGATAGCCGCATGTTGATGTAGTTAGGGTCTTCCAAGCAAGATGTTGAAGGCTGAGTCTTGATCAACAACCATGAAATCTGAATTGGACACAAGATCTCCAAACTGAGTTCTGAGTGTAACTTCGCCTAGTGGTTCTTGTTAATTTTTATCATATCCTTGTAACATTAGGGTAGAACGAGATAAATCAGATTCTGTGAGGCCCAATCAATGAAGTGTACGAATGGGCATGAGGTTTACTCCTGAACCATTGTCAATGAAAGTTCTTCGGACGTCTACGCCATTGACCTTACCAGACAAGTACAATGGTATAATATGTCCATGCACAACATCATCTTCATCTTCATCAGTAAAAGATATTATTGCATGGCATTATGCAGGATTATTCTCTATGTGATAGACTTCAGCTGTAGCAATTTCAGTTTCAAACTCTTGAGGACTTGACAATGCCTCGATGAGTGCTTCCCGAAGATCTTTTGACAGATTCAGAGCATCCAGAATTGATAACATGGCTGGTACTTGGTCCAAGTGTTTCAATATATCATACTTTTGATCCAGAGATCTGCGTTTCCCAATAGGAATATGTGGTTTAGCAGGTATCTTGGAAGTAGATGCTTTGGAAGTTGATGCATCTTGTATCGGGATAAGAGTAGGAAATATTCCTGGTTTTGGAAGATTAGACCGATTAGATCCATTTTCTTTCTGAGAGGAAGAAGATGGAACCTTCAACCGGTCTTCCAAAATAATTGTGCCAAGACTGAATTTTCTATTGGTATAAGAACTTTCTTTTTCTTTCTGAGCTCGCGGAAGGGCTCTACCACGAGTTTCTACTGCGTACACAGTTCTAGCAGGGGTAGAATTGGAATAGTGGCTTCTGAAAGATCCACGTCTTCCCCTGTATCCTGAGCCCCTGGAACTTCCTCTGATTCCTTTGTTTGATACAGGGAATTCAGGCTCATTGAAATCGAAACTGCGACTGGCATATGGATATGTTAATTGAATCATATTAACAGAACCAAAGATTAACTCTTCGTCTGATGAAGACTCTGCCTAATTATTCTGTTTAGGCTGTGCCGTTTGGTGGGGTGGTGTCTGTGGCTTTGAAGTACATGGCATGAAGTCCACCAAAGTCAAAGACAACTTAGGCTTTGACACATACTCATCTTCTTCTAATTCTTTTTCTTTCTTTGAATCATGTCGTTTCTTTGAGAACTTTCCCTCTGATGAAGAGGGTTTTTCCACAATATTCATGGCAGAAGACACAATTGGTTTCTTTAATTGTGTTCGAAAAATAGAATGATTTTGATTGATTGTCTTTCTGACCATCCAATCATCATACTTCTATACATTTTTTGCTTTTTACTTCTTGCCATTCGCCTTTCTCCTCTGGAACTGTAGTAGTAACACATGCTACCTGAGCTGAAGAACCTTTCAGTTTGACTTGTCCCGAGTCGACCATCTTTTGCAGGAGGTCTTTAAAGACAAAACACTCCTGGATGGGATGCCTCAACATTTGATGAAAAGGGAAATAATTGGGATGGTCTTCATCTCCTTTCTTGTTTGGCCTCTTGGGCATTGTCAATTTAACAAAAAAAAATTCCAGAGCCGAAATGAAATAACCAGGAACTTGTTCATTTCGGAAAGAGTATATTTTTCTCTTAAGATCCTCAAATTGTTTTCATCTTTGATCTATTTGATCATATGGACGAAACGACCTTTGTTGTTGGTGTTCAGAAGGTAGATCCCTTCGAGAAGATGAAGGTTCTGAGGTAGAAACAGGTACAGGTGCTTGTTTAAGCATAACTGTAGTAGTTTCTGCTTTACCCATTATCCTTTCTAGAGTTGATAGAATTACACGAGATTTAGCCTTAGCCTGTATAAGGGAATCTTCAATCTACTGAGCGATTGAAGTAAGGTCTCGAAACCCTCCTATGTATTTCACAGGGATTAATGGCGTGCGTAATTCGTCACGCAGATTTTCCACACAAATTGGGAACAATTCTTCTTGAGGGATTTCTAAACTCAAGGAATATGTTAATCCATTCCATCGAGCAATGAAATCAGATACCCTTTCATTCTCCCTTTGCTTACAGTTTGTAAGATCGAAAACTATTGTCTTTGGAAAAGTTGAGCTGAAATGAATGAGGAATTTTTGGTGAAGATCCTCCCATCTGGTAATTGACCGTGATTAAAAGCTTGTATACCAGAAAAAAGATGGTCCTTGTAAGGTTCACACGAAGCATCTGAGTTTCACTGCTTCTTGCTGCTCCAGAGTTCCCATCATAGGATTGCAACAAGACATGTAATGCTTTAAATGCTGTTCAGGATCGACTGATCCATTGAAAATAGGGAATACAGGGTTCCCAAAACTGGATGGAGGAGAGATTGAATCTACCCATTAGGGGTAAACTTTATTTTCTGGTTGAACTTGCACATGTTTTCCTTCCATAGTTTCTAAACGAGCTGTTAATAACTCAATAGTAGTTATTAAATTTAGGGAAACATCCGATTGAACATGGACTTGGGTAGGTGCAATGATTGGAGCTTGGACAGATGTGGCAATTGGTGCTGCAACTGATGGTAGCACTGCCAACTGTTGTTGCACTTGACCCATAGGATTAGACTAATGAGGGTGTACTGATAGAGGAGGATATTCTTGATCCATCTCAGTAGCTGCAATAAATTCCTTTGGCTGACTGACTCCAGCATTCTTAAGAAGAAGACTACTCTGAGGTAGTTCTACATTGAACCTTCTTAATTCCTTCATTTCTTCCTCCTGTTGTGCAAACCTTTTCTCTAGTGAGAGCGATTGACCTTCTCCGGAGGAAGGATATGTAACCTGGTTCTTTCCCTTCCCTTTGTTGGATCCTTTTCGGAGAGGGGGAAGTGGGTTACTCGAAGGATTACCTAGGTGCTGAGTAATCCTTTGACTTCGTGTATGCACACCTTCTTCATTTGTGTCAGGGCGTACATCTTCTTGAGCAGTTACTTCTTCATCTGAGTCCCCTGAGGGTGCCGCATCTGGTGGATCAGCAAAAACGTCATTAATGAAATTGATTGATGCATAACTCATCGCATCCCTTCTATCATCATTTCTACGATATTGTATTCTTCCATTTCATTAATGAGACATTGCCTTTTGTTGATTCGATCCCTCAGGAACTTCTTGACGAACCGTAATTTTGAGGGAATATCCTGATAATTTGTCTCTTTGTTCTTCTTGAGGCTTCTTCCCCAATCGAGAAAAAATCGACTTTCTCTGAGGAGGGGATTTATGATTTGAAAAATTCCCTAGTCCACTGGACTGGGGCTGTTCCTTCTCAACTCCTCAAATCTTATTTGTTGATTCCGAGGGTCAGTTTAAATGAGTCCCCAGTCTGGCAAGCTGGGGAGGCTCTTGACATGTTATGTCTGAGACATTCCTAAAATCTCTCCTGATATTGCGAACCTTAGTCCGGAAATTAGCTAGATGAATTAACATGTATCCACTTTTATCACCCGGTTCAAAAGACCGTTGGATGATTTCTGACACTTCTGTCACTTGGTGATGTGCTTTCTCCAAACGAGAGGCATGTTCAATATTCTTGTTTTCTTGATGCAAGAGTAATTCAACAACTTGTTCTCTGTATTCTTGATTTTGAGAGGAACTAGTTGAAGCCTGTTCTTGGGAAAGCTTTTGATTACAAACAAAGCCCATTGACTGTGGCCTGCCATGGGCAATAACATTGCATGATACCATTTTCGGCGGGCTTTGCTGACTAGAGGGCACCATGAAATGCTGTGCTCCATGAACACCCCATCCTCTGACTCAAATACTAAATGGGGCATTGGCAATTAACTAAATCAATATTCTTAATGCACCAAAGCATGAACTTTGAAGGGATCTCTGCTGCTTTTCAGCCTTCGGATATCGAGAGACTGATAGAGACGCCAAATCAATCTGACGTTGTAACCCTTCTATTATATTAATATGATTTTCATATTCATCATAAGATAATAATTTCTTTTTCAAGTGAAAAAGAGTTTTCCATATTTTGAGATGAATATCATGAATTTCATCTTCCGTCAACATTTCTCGAATGTCATACTGAGAGTCAGCCAGAGGCCAAAACATGACTGGCACTTCACCATTCTCTAGTTGCTTTCTCATGTTCAGCATTTCATATTTATCATTTGATGAAGATTATTCTACCTGATTTGACCAGAGTTAGTGTTTCCTTATTGCTTCATTGGATTCAACAAGATTTGTAGAGAAATAATTGATCAAACTAGAAGATGCATGACTTAGAGGTGGTTCGGAGAATGACCTACACCCTGAGCTATCTTCTGATTGAGAAAGTATTTCACCTGCTAGCAATGAAGCTTCAAAAATGACTGGTTTCGCATTTGCAAATGCCTCAAGATAAGAGGCCTTTCTCGGCACTACATTGTCCACTAGAGCATTTTTCGGGATATGTGCATCACTACTGCAGAGAGGACTTTCGCAGCAAAATTCATCATCATGGGGAGGACCACCATAATGGGTTACAGAAAAAGATGAGATCTCTTTCTCCTTGGTCTTCTGACCACACAGAGGGTTCCTGTGGCTCTCATCTGAAGATGAAACTTCGAGATCGACTGAATTGTCAAGAAGCCAGCCTTCATGAGTAAGTGTCTATTGAAGACCTTCGAAATTAATGTTCCCACTACTGGGAAATGAGGGAGTATAATCTTGAATTTCAACAGATAATTGTCTGAGGGCTTCAAGAAATCCAGCATTGAGCATGGCCTTGTTACAGATTGGCTCTTGATCTCCTGACTGTGTTGGGCGGGTCTTTTTCTTAGACGCCTTCTTACTCACCTTGGGAACCACTTGTTGACAAAAGTGGCTACTCTGAGCAGGTGTATATGCCTGATCAGGAAATATGGCCAAGTTAGGCTGACGATCTCCACTCAAATCAGGTGTATGTGCCTGACTTGGTTGTCCGTATGATATGGGGGAGTATGCCCCACAACCCTCTTGGAATGGAACAGATGTTTGTGTCTATTCCGGAGTGAATTGTTGATGTGTCACTCCACTGGTAGGGATAGATTTATGTGTCTTTCCTTGAGATGCTACTGAAGTTGTTATAATATCTTGGCAAGCATCCAGAATATGAGCAGGGATTTGCTTCTGCTCTTTCACCATTGATATAATATGCTTGGTGACTTCAACTGTCAGAACGGGAATATACGTCCATTCCGGGCTTGGAGTAGGTGTATGTGCCTACTCCTGTCCTCCTTTTCGTGTCAATGAATCCTGGAAGTACTCAAGTGTGGCGGCAGAGAGTTGAGTCTGCCTCCTATTTGTTGTCGGGGATTTCTGAATAACTTCTCCAAATGCTACCAAGTGAGATTGTTGGTAGGATTGATTAGTACTCACAGTTGTATGTGTCTGCTGATTACACTTTACCGAATTTAGTTGACGAGATCCATCATATGTAGTCAGACGAGCCTGCTGACTAGCTGATGATGTATAAACAGGTGTATGTTCATGACTATAGTACTCCGCCGGAATTGCCTGGCGGGATTGGCGTGATGCTGCCAGACGAGTCTGCTGGACAGCGGAATTAAAATAGGTAGGTGTGTGTGCCTGCTCGTTTCTTGCCACCAAGTTAGGTTGGTGGACTTCTCTGGAGATGGCAGAGATGAGAACCTACTCACTTTTAACCGCACTTCGCCTCTGACGATTCGTCTTTCCTACTCGGTTTCGAGGAACCTGAGCCGAACGCCTAGAGTCGGTACCCTCATCAAGTTGAGGGTGCACTACCACACAAGTCTGGCGGCGATTGTTGGTGGGATCCCTCAGGAAGGAATCATATCTGTTTGAATTAATTCCCTGAGGGACCTACTCATTCTCCTCCCCATAATAAGGGAGCGAATGGTGATTATGTTTCGGGGATAACGACCCGAAACGGTTGAAGATGGTAGTCAGCACCGCCTGCTTCTTGATCACTGGTCATCGTTGTCCGAATGACCGATGTGAGTTGTTTACTTGGAGGGCTTGTTGGGCAGCCTCCAGAGTTGGGATGGTATTGTGTTGACGGTACTCCTTAACCAGCGCATTTGATACCCAGCATTGAAGACACGGAGTAGGTGATATCGTCCTTAGAGCGGACGACGATCCAGCAGGAGTAGCAGTAGTGGCATTTGCAGCAGTAGTATTCACAGGTGTGAACTAGAGAGCAGCCATTCTAGAAATGCAGAAGATCTTGGAAAAGAGTGCCTTTTGATATAACAGACGTAATCAAGATAAATTCAGCCACTACATCTTTTGGATGATCACATATGTCAATGATTGTTTTTGTTGGACCTCTTATTGAGTTTTAAATAGGGCCCTAACAAATAGGTAAACCATCATTTTAACTTGGTTAAGGATTCACATCGGGTTCACCATTTTTATTTCCCTAGGATCTCGGGGATGACCTCCTTTGATGGGAGGTTCAAACATTCCGATCGGTTTCTAACGGGTTTGTTCGTAGAACCAGAAACATCCAATGATTCCACATCCATTAGGACCCACTTTCCAAAGGTAGGTGCTCATTAGTTTATGGACTGATGAGGCTTAGGAATTTTCATTGGTCGAGAGGATGGGAGGTTGGACTCATCACACCTTTTTTAGGGGAATTATTGTCTACTCCAGGACTCTCTTTATAGATTTAAGTTATGTTCGTGAATCCTTATTACATTACCAAATATAAAATGAGTTTTCCTTTAGATATGACAATCAATGATCGATATGTAGGAAATTTAGAGAATCTTTTATATGTATTTGAGGTTCATCACTGATAAAGAATCATCTGTATTTGTTAGAGATTCTTAGTCAATGGTATCCTTTGATACGTAAAAGTCTCTTCATCCTTATGAGGACCATATTGGTTTTAAAGCCACTCAGTGGGGCAGTTTAAGTTTATTGTCATTCAGAAGGACATGAATTATTTCAGAGTTGGGATCAAACCCGCAGATGGGCTACCTATGTATCCTTTGTTTATAAAAGGAATCATAACCCTTGTAGTTAGAGTAAGGGAGTATGATGTTTATGATTGATGGCTCAAAGAAAGATTTCATAATTAATTTTACACTCTAATCTCACGTGAGTCATGCTCGGTGTGAGAAACAAGAAGTATTGGTAAAAAAATTAGACAATTGTGCCATGAAAGATGCAATCATAAGAAATAATGTGGGGCTTTTGTATGTATGACTGCCCAGATAAATGAAGGTTAGGATTTACTTTATTGAAGAAAACCAGGAACAGGGTCCATAAAAGTATATGTGCTTCATGGAGATTTTGAATACTCTAACTTGGGGATTACTCCTGAAAAGGAGGCCCAAATTAGGAGAGGACTTATGATTGGGTTTTACTCTTGAAAAGGAATCCCATATCAAAGGTAAATTAGGACTGGTTAAGAGAAATTAAGACTGGGGCTTACTCCTGAAAAGGAGGCCTAGTTTAAGAGATTTGAAAAATTAAGGGACTTGGGGCTTAATCCTGAAGAGGATGCCCATATTTGAGACTGGGGCTTACTCCTGGAAAGGAGGCCCAGGTTAAGAGAATTATGGTTGGGGCTTACTCTTAAGGAGGATGCACAGATTTGAGAATTATAACTGGGGCTTATTCTTGAAAAGGAGGCCCAGGTTAATGGGTTCTCTCATCTTAAAGGATGAGGTTGAATGCTTGAAATCTCAATTTTTTAGTGACATAAAGATGTGTAAATCACTAGGTTTTGAGAGATATTCCACATAGTTCCTTTCAGATAAGGAATCCAAATCAAGAAATCATGCCATAAATGGCTTTGAAGAGTGTCTTGAAGATTGAATCTTGAATAGGAGAGGAAGAATGGCTTAAGAGGGGTGAAATGGGCAAGAAAGGCACCCAAAAAGGAAGGGGCGCGCAAGTCCTGGAAGGCGCGTGGGTACTGCGTCGGTGCGCAAGTCCTGGTCGCGCAGGTATACCTAGATGACACATGGGTAATTGCGCGATGGTTAACCAGCAAGGTAATACTTGAGATACTCTTGGTTAAAGCCTTTAAAATCCTCTTGAGGTTCTTCCAGAAGAGGGGCACGCAAGTTCTATTGAAGGAGTAAGGCAGCGCGCAAGTGTGTCCTTTTCCCATAAGGGCTGGCCACTCATGCGTGCAAGTGTTGATGAGTTTCAACACTTAGGCCTTTCTCCCCCTCTTTAGATCTTCCGTTCTAGGTAAGAAATTACCTTAGAAGTGTTTCGGAAGCTTTAATAAGAGACTAGGGTGTCGGGAGGTCAAATCTGAGTTTCTGGAAAAAAAATCCTCCTCAAATGGGGGGCCCACATGGTCTATTTATAGGCAGGAGAAGACCCTGGGTGGTTATCAGTTAGTTCGCACTGGTCACTTGCGCGACCACTAGGCGGCACGCAAGTATACCTGCGCGACCATTGTCGAACTTGCGCGACCCTTGTGCAACATTCTTCTTATTCCTTCCTTTGTCAATTTTTGATATTTTTCCAAAGGTTGAATCACTTTGAGCTCAGATATTACCCTTTTACAATCATTAGATTCTGTGACGAAAGGAGAGTCAACAAGGGCTATAGCCACGGTTTAAAATTGTGGCTATAGGTTTTTCCCTATAGCCACGCCAATACCAGCCACGGTTTATGAAACCGTTGATATAACCTATAGCCACGGTTTTTGGGCCTATAGCCATGGTTCCAAACCGTGGCTATAGCCTAATTTTGTAGTAGTGATCTATTTTAGGACCCTTCTGAGATATTCTTTAGACATGTTTCCATTTGAGGAGGCTAGGGAAAGGCATTTTGAGGAGGCTTTGTGTCCATAGATCCATCACCATCTCACCCCACTTATGATAAAGACGTATATCTAGGTTCTTGAAAGATCAAAGGTTATTAATATGATATTTTCTTAAACTAGATCATCATGAGAGGGTATTCTTCAGAACTACACATGAAGCAATGTTGTGGTCTGGGGTTCCTAGTTCCCTATAAAAAATATTTTTCAAATAGTAGGGGGTAGGTCTCATCCCTCATCATAGTATTTATTCCAAGGAAGTAGCTCTTGGACCTATGAATATGGATCGTACATGTGTTTTTATTATGTATGATGAGGTCATTAGTGGTGAGAGTGACACAAAGTTTTGAGAATTCAGCATGCGCTAGGTGTTCCACTTCAAGTTCCTCTATTGAGTCAGTTTCATCCAAGGAAGTAGCGGTAGGGTGTTCTAGTTTTGGATCAGTGTAGAAGAGATGGGGTAGGTAGAGTACATCCCTAATATGATTATTATCCTTATAAATCATAGTGTGACCATGGAGGTGATCAAAAGTACGGTCAGAAAATCTATGGAGAAGGTCATTATAAGCTTCATGCTTTAGCATTGCCAACACAGGGTGAGCCAAATGTCATTTGAGGTGCCCTTTGCTTGTTTTACACTTGGGTGCATGATTTTTTTTTGATTCAAGAGAGAAACACTCATTTATATCACCCATCCTCATCCATTCTTTCGGGACAGAGGTAGAGAGGCTTCCAATTCCCTTGGAATTGAATATGCTAGTTGGAGGTTGAGCTAACTTGAATGAAGTATGTTGAGACTCTGAGTTAGTGATGGGATAGAACTTCTATTGGAGAGACTTCCTATGTTTACGGATATAGCCATATGAAATCATCCTTATAATGTTGGTTATATTCGGTGTAGTTTATCAAGGATTTCATTAAGATGTAGGTTTTGTTTTATGATGCTAATAGAGATCCAACAGTGTTTGTTGTTGAGCAATACCCTTAGATGGGTTGTGGGAGTGTTATGTCCTTATCATATTTGATGTCCAAGTTGATGTTGAGTTCTTCAGAAGATCATAGCTCATTGTTTCTCAGGGATGTATAAGAGTACATTGATCTCTTTCCAGAGGAGTTTGTAGTGTTACCCCCTTAATGGGATATCTAGTTTGTGATTGAGCTACATCCGGGAAGGACTTATATCTCATTGTCTCTATAGATAATGGTGCCTTCAAAGTTGAGGGCTGCATTAAATCTTGATGATCTATTTTAGTGAGGTTTTTTTGGCCGTGTGTGTCACCTTGGTGTGTTCTAGTTTTTTTCATGAAGAAGGCTGATGGTATTTTACATATTTTTATCGATTATCATCACTTGAACCAAGTGAAAGTAAATAAATTCTATCCTCTTCGATGTATTAATGATGTATTAAACCATATGAAAGGAGAATGTTGGTTCTCAAAAAACAATTTACAGTGAGGGTATCATCAAATATGTAACATCCCAACATGGGAGCCACTAAACTGGTGCCTCGAGCTAGTTTTCCACTTAACATCAAGTGTGACTCCTCGTATACTAGATGTTTTAGACTAGCAGTGGGGGTCTAAAGTGGAACTGTGAGGAGACTATACTGCCATATCAGAGTTCACAACCATAATTAAATAACCAAATATCATACAAATCAATTAAATATATAGAATAGGTAAACTATAATATGATATAATAAAATTAAATACAATAAAGGCTCAAACAACCATTCCATACATACAAAAAATTGACCACTAGGATAGTTACATAATATACCAAAATAACTGCCTATCCCCAAGACACACCCATCTAGTCACTTGAAACCACTCGATCATTCCTTCTCGACCAAACAATTCTCACGTAGACCTCATCCCAAACCTATCCCTATAATAAACATGTGGGACCACTTAGGTACCCAAGTGCAACGGTGGCCCAAGTAGGGTTATGAGTATAACTTATTAGGACACCACCAATGGTGTCTAAAGAAAACACTAGTGAGAGAAGCTGTGCATGTAGATAAATAGTGAAATAAATAAATAGTACAAAACGGGATACAATAAAAGGAACATTGTAGATCATCTAGTACTCACTAGACCAAGGGTTCCCAGGTGACACCCAAACCAACCAAACCTACAATAACCTAAACCATAACTATAAATCATAACATATGGATACATCATAACATAATAAAAAATGGTTTATTTCCTATTCATTCAACTTAGGGGAATAAAAAATATATCCATGGTACTTGTCTAATTTACATGTTCCATTATTTCCCTGAACATTGTTCTAGCATCAAAGTCAAATACCAAAATCAATAACAAACATGGTTTGAACCTCTGTATAGCACTAAAATATATACCAAACTATCAATACTGCCCTGACCATCGTATCTACTAAAACCATCACACAAAACAATATTAGTGATTAGATCCTTAGTCTATGAATCATCCATAAATAACATTGATGGAGACTTAGGCATTAGTTTGGCCTATACCAAGGATTAGGAGCATCAATCCAACATCTGATTCATCATGGTATACCATCATCTCATTGAGCCTTACTGTAGAGCTTAAAACAAAAGTATACTATTTGTATCTATAACCTCAATCTAACACCAAATCCGTAGTATACTACCTATGCTCGTGGCATTTTTACAGCACCCAAAACATTTAATCCTTTCTAAAATACCTGTGCTCAGAGCATCAGTCCAACACCTAAACAATTTCATCATTTCTTAAATACTTATGCCCGGAGCATCAGTACAACACTTAAATCATTTTTCATAGGTCAGAATACATGGAGCATCAGTCCATGAATCCAACCAGGATTCAACATATCATGTCCGACCATCCCCAGCCATTCCACAATCAAACATTACTAATTCTAAAAACATTCCCATGATCCATTACTTCCATCACCTAAAAAAATTCAAGATCAAATAGATTCATCCTTTACTCAACTACACATTTATTAAGTTTCCTTCAAACCATTTATTAACCAAAAATATCCTTTTTAACCATTCACATTTCCTTTCTAATCCATGAATTTTATCATGGTCCCAAAGGACATTTAAAAAATACAAGGATCAATAAAATTGCACCCCTCTTTCAAAATTATTAAAACAAAAAAAATTCAAAATTTTCATTAATATTTTGAAACCACCCATAAAAACATGGGTCCTTTTCCTTTGAATACCAAACATGGTATAAGAAATTCATATTTAATGAAAATAATTTTAAGATTCACCACAATCCCATTTATAAATTAACAATCAAAAACCAATAAAACCCCATTTAGAATCATATTGAGATCCACACCTCATTTTTGAACAATATTTATTTCAAAACATTAATTTTTCCTTTTTTCATCTAAAACCATTTAAAATATAGTGTACACACTCAACCATTTTAAAGGCCTTGTAGGAATTTTCATAAAAACCTAACACATAAAAACTCCCACTTACAAAGGTTGTCACACCCCATTGGTGGCCATAGGTCTAGTCTTGCATCACCACTGATCCAATGGAACCCATAGGGGTCTAAGGTATCAATCTAAATACAAAACCAATTTTTTAACTAAAGAAGAAAGTGTATAACACATGGTCTTTAAGAAATACACTAAATTTCATAAGAAAAACAAATATTAAGACTATGGATAAATCTCCTAGACCACCTACCTCATTAGCGAAACTTTCCAACACATTCCCAATGAAGGTATTCCTTTCAATTCTCATCCAAGTCTCATCTAAGCCCCTTGTCACCTAACTGAGCTCATCATGATCACACAATATCTATCTCACACCAAACATCAACAATTAACTAATAATAAAAATTATAATTAATTAATTAATCAAAAATCTAACCTTGCATAAATCTAGAAAACTCACCAGGTTGACCTACTCTTATTTCCACTCTGATAAATCACCATGGATGGTCCACAACGGACTCCTGAAACCATTTTCAAGCAAGAACCCGAATGAAATGCCATGGAATGAAGTGCAGAATACATATCAGGATCTCCTCTACCCAAGCTGACCAACACCCCATCATCCTTGATTTATTCCACCATTCTCTTTTTAAATCATAATCAAAACCCTAACCCGAACATCCATAAATTAGAAAGAAATGAGGGAAGTGGGAAATGTAAGGATTAGGAAGACAAATATCATTTTAAACGCTGAAGAAAAACCACCAAAACACCTCCTTATAGAGGCTTGAAGAAGTGAAAATGGAGGAGAATCCTCCTCTGGTTTGTGCATGCAAGGGGGGAAGAAAGTGGAGGGGTGAATTAAAATCCTTCAGGGGTAAAATGGTAAAAAAAATTTAATGAAAATATGGGTAGTTGCATGGTTTAGACATATGGTTTTCTAAACTATGCGCCAACCGTGTGGTTGGATCTATCCAAGGCCACCCAATTGAGTAGTTTGGATACACGGTTACCATGCGCTAACCGTGAGAACCCCTAATGTTAAACCCACATGCCCCACATAGTTAGGCCACATGGTATAACAAAATATGTTCTAATTGTACTATCATCACTTCCTCGCACTTCTACCAAGGTTCATGGTTTGTTTGAAACTGTGCCCAGCATGCGCGCCATCTCTTAGAGCCACCTCATAATCATAATATTTTCCCTTCGACCGTGCACAATTTTCTTTTAACCCAACTAAAACCATGAAACACGACCATGTTCAGTTCACAATGACCTAAAGTCCTCCTGATCATCATGGTGTCACATATTTTCTCCTAAACCATGAACACCAAACCAAGAACCCTTTACAGGGAAGTATAAAATGCCTGAAACTTAACTCGAAGCCTCCAAGGATCATCAAAACACCCAAGATTCATTTTGAGCATCAATACTCTTCTCAAAGAACCCTTTTGAGACATTCCAACTCTCATAACTCCATATGAAGTCTTAATTCAAGATTTGAACAGCTCTTTGATGAAAAAATTAAAATTTATTTGGAAATTTTCAATATGTCCAGAGGTGGGATCTTAAAACCTCCCCACCATAACAAGTATCATCCATGAGAAACCTTGATGGTCATCCGTCTACCTCTCCTGGAATATATCAGTCATCAAATTTTTGTCGAATTGCCTCATTAAACATTTGTTAGCTGGAAAAATGAACCATTCACAACTTACAAATTAGGGTCCTCCACCAGCCACAACTTCCAACTCAAGGCCCTCCACCATCCAAAACTTCATGCTAACACCTTTTGTCAAACCAAAATACTAGGATGATTCTTAACTGATCTAATAAAATTGAAACATTTATTACAACATCACCTTATCAACCATAAATCTTTAGTGATCCCGACCATAATCTTCATCTTATAACCACCAACTTTCAATTGTTAACACTCATTCTATAAGGAGACCCAATATGACCTGAGCTCTCACTACCACCAAGCACCTGACATAGTGTCCAGCTTACTATGACCTAACATTCTTGAGGACACCAATCATCACTTGCACCCATCTTCATCATTGAAAACCCAACTAAAGTGGATGCATACCTACCCTCTATATGAGAACTAAAAACTTAATAGCTTTTCTTTGAAGGTCCAACTCAACCCAAGACTCACCCATCATTCCAAAAAGATACACCAAATGTAGCCTACAACCTTTCACACCCATATTGTTCATGAACCCCAACCATAATATCCTTATCCAACTCATTTCCAAAGTTCCTAGGTCCATTTTCTAGACCATCACCACCTCATCTGATCCCTATTACTTCATAGTCAGTGGAATTACACAACCACCCAACACACCCACTAGGGTCCACATGTGACCCCTAGTCAAACCCTGTAGTTAGACCCTCTAGTTGCCTAAAATTGCATTCATGTCCTCTATTGATTAAAATATCACCAATTACCAGCATCTGAGAATGTAATCCATTGCATTCTTAGACATATAGTACATTATGAGGAATTCACTTACAACCAGTCAATAAAGCACTTCCTAAAACAATACTTCACCTTCACCGCTATATGAGTGAAACATCTAAGAGGCCCCATATCCAATAGAAATACATTAGGGTATTTAAGTGTATTTTCATTACCCTCTCAGCATACCTAAGACAATGTCATGATATTGGAAATGATCGCCACTACTAAGAGTACACCGGGATTTCATCAACAAACACTTCCTTCACACATCCATTTCCAAAGTCACCACTACCTGAGGGACATTTCAAACCACAAAAACTACCAAACATTTTTTCCAGTAAGTGTCTCACCACATCCACATCATACCTTAGCCTACTCATAGATTCCCCCATAACCCAACCACTTTAGATGTAAAATATGTAACATCTGGTCCACAAAGAAAGTGATACCACATGGCGTCACCTACTTGTGTCTCAAGGATCCTAGTAACACTTACTTGACACACACACTCCTATGTGACCCCACTACAAAGCCTAATTTATAACTCTGACATGTCATTATTTACGATGCCTCATCTCAAAATTCATACCCACTAGACATGCCTTTCTTAATTTCCTACCTCACCGATCATAGATCACCCTTGGTGCTTCCTAGAACCAAAAAAAACTCACTGAACCAAAAACCACTTTCCTGATCCCTAAAAACTCGAGCATCATTCAAGATCCCACTAAGATCATTCATGCTCCCACTGCATTTTTGTAAATGAATCCAGAGCTAACCAGTCCAAGTACCTAACTGGCCCTACGCCCTGAAACCACACATACCATTTCCATACCAGTACTCCAGGTATTTACCATCTCAAGTCACCTCTATGATTCACATACCAAAAACAAGATTTCACGCATGTTCACCACTCAAGCCCATCCATTGAGAACCCAACCACAATTCTAAACCATTAGTGTTGAAGTTCTTTTCATCAATACAAAGGCACCCCACATGCCAAAACCCCATACCAGGTTCCACCCATCGTGCACCACTATTGAGAGTCTAAAACATCCACCTTATCCCTTAACACTCAGAGTATACATAACTTGGTCAGTGAATCTCATGGGACACCCCTAATGGCCACATGATATCAACTCCCAACTAGAATTGTGTCAAAAGGTCATTAAGTCCAACCTTCCAAGGACTACGCCTTCTCATAAAAGGCTTCAAACCTTGGAGCACCAAACATGAAATCATCTCATCATCACATGACATCAGAAAATTAAAAACACCCTCATTTGGGGTCCGTCTCTATAAGGTTTCATATAAAAACCAACTTCCCATGCTAGGGAACCCATCCTCTCTGAGCATCTTCACATCAGACTGCTCCCTGGAGAACCTCTACATACTAAAAACCTAAATAAAACCACCCACAAGGATATAATGATCCTATACTCACACCATACCAATCCATCATGGTAATTGGACCAATTGTACACAAGGAACACACCAACAACCTCATTGTTGAGCATCCCACTGAAGATCCACATAACCTTCCATCGAAAGGGAACCCTTGAAATCATACACTAGTAGGCCTATAACATGTCGATCCTACATGCCTAACATTATGCATGGGATACCTCTTACTTTTGTACTCCAATAGTCCAAACTATGTCACATGACTCTTACCAATGGTCCAAGATCTTAATCTACATCATAAACCATAAAATCTAAACAACATGTGCGTCTCTCGAAGCAAAAAGTGTATACATCTGTAACATCACAAACTAGAATAGTAATACTAACCCATGGTAATATGGACTTCCTACAAGAATAGGTGTTCGCGACACACCATCCTGATATCCATCTCAATCTTTGACACATTACTATATATCCTTTCTACCAAACCCTAAATATTAAAGTAATAGGAAGGAAATTCCTCTGATTCCACTTTTTATTGTCCTGTCCTGGTATCCACAGAACTAGTGCCTTGATCCCGTTCACTACATAACCTCAATCACACCTTCTCATATGATAGAGGGTGCCTACTATAAGTGGGGGTCTAGAGTGGAACAGTTAGGAGACTATACACCTATATCATAGTACATGATCCGAAGTAAATAAAAACATATCCTACACATCATGTAAATGAAAAGAATAAGTAAACTATAACATGTTATAATAAAATGAAATGCAATAAAGTCCCAAACATCCATATCATACATAAAACCAACCTCCCATAGGGCTAGTGACATAATTTACCAAAATAAAATAAATACAACAGGCTCTATTGTGTCACTATGACACACACATCTAGTCAACTAACACCACTCATGCAGTCTTTTTCGACCAAAAAATAATCATTCGAGCATCATCCAGAACCTATGCCTTCAATAAACATGTGGTGATTTTAAGGTATCCAAGTGAAATGGTATCCCAAGAAGGGTGTGAGTAAAAAATAAATAGGAAACCACCAACGGTGTTTAAAGAAAACACTAGTCAAAATAGAAGTACATGAAGATAAGTCATGAAATAAATAAATAGTACAAAAAGGGATACAAGAAAAGTGACACAATAGCTAATCTACTACTCACTGGACAAAGGGTTCCCAGGTGACACCTCATCTAACCAAACCTGCAATGACCTAAACCATTCCTCTAAAGAGTAACACAGAGACATATCATAACTACACGGAAAAAGGGTTTTTTAACTTTTTTTTAAAATCAAGGAGGCAGAAAAACATACATCTATTGTACTTTCCTAATGTACATGTTCCATTACTGCTTAGAACATCAGTTTCACATATGAGTCAAACACTATAAGGAATCGACCACAGTTTCCCAGAGCCAGTGCCTTATTTGATTAAATTGGTATGTAAACAAGTAATAGGTATCCCAAAGGACCAAGTAGTTTAGTATTATTTGAAATAAGATACATACATAAGTTCAACTTTACGACTTGAAATGAAAATGAACATAAAAACTCCTTAGGAAACTTCCATAAATCCTAGTTTATTTCAGCTTTTCATTCATAAAAATTCTTCATGTCTAGAGAAAAATGAAACATAAGAAAGGGGTGAGCTCAAACGCTCAGTAATAGTAAGAAATAAAGTGGAAGATAACTTAAGCATTAGACATTGTGAATAATTTAAAACACATTCCTTTAAAAATAAACTTGAACATAATATGGCAAAAATATGAGCTGAGAAAATATTTCTATAATATAACTTAATCATTGGTATTATACTAGTCAAAAAACCACATGAACCGTCAATACTATTTTCATAATGAGGTAATTCATAATACGGGACAATCATAATCATACCATCAATGCCTCGTGGAAAGACCATAAATAATCATTTTGTCAAAGCATTGTGCCATGACCGTAGTTTGTCTCATCAGACCTACCGATTCAATGAGGGGCTATAGCAGGCCACATTGGACACTTTAAATGTCCAATTCATTCCTCATATAAATGGTGATAAATAAAACAACATATACATTCATATTGAAACTAATATATGAAATGTAAATAACTGTCCCCGAACATGAAGCATAAACACTAACCATTCGGAGTAAATTGATGAATGGTTTTAAGATAGAAAATCCATATCCAAAAAGATCATAAAACATTTAATTAAATGTGGTATATTATACCATGAAATATTAATCATAATAATAAACAAGATTGTGTAAATTGATAAAGATACTAAAGTCTTTAAGTAATTCATGAGATAAATACCCTTCTACTTTGAAAAGAAGAGTTATATTGCAAAAATATTTAAATAAAACCAGAATTAAAGTAAAGTAGTATTTTCATAAATAAAATTTGTAATTTTATAAAGATAGTGGTTTCCAAAAATAGATTATAGGGTGCCCCTAAAAATGGGTAAGAGTTTAAGAAATTCCCTTGAATTGGGCTTGTATTTTGGAAACATTTTTGAAGGATCCCTTTCAAAATGTGTAACTATCCATAAAATAAGGAAGAGTTATGGTTGGAAAACAAATATATAATACTCACAAAATAATTTATTATGGGTAAATAATAATACATAATAATTTCATCTAGGTAATTTAGACAATCAAAGTAACACGGATGAAAATGGGAGTTCAGGTGGAAAACCCTTACCCTAAATCTGAACATATTCTGCTTTTGAACTTAAGCTTCTGAAATTTGAAATTATACTTACTAATAACCTATTTAAGAACCTATTAGAAATTTAACTAGTTTATAATAATTATTTTTAGTTAATTTATGCTCTTATTTATAAGTTATTATATTGAATTTCATCGTTTCATAGTGTTCATTTTCTTTATTTTGATAATTGGTTCACTTGTTCTTAAGTAATGGAGTTCATGTGGAATGGATGTAAATCTCCATAATTGAATATGAAAATTACTTATGATCATACATAGGTGTTAGTGGCAATTTATATAACTTTGTTACATGTAATGAGGAAGAATTATTATATAGAACTTTAATGATAACTGGTTCGGTTAATTTGTGGTTTTTGATTACAACGAACTCATTTTTCTTTATAACTTAATAACATTTTTACAAAGGGATTACAGAACCTTACATAGGTAATATTAAATATATAATAATATGGTTAAACCATAACATGAATGGTTTCATTAACATAATTGAGAATGATAATAGAAATTGAAATCTCATCGTCCTTGAATGTGGTAAATTGACACATCTTGGATGGTATTCTTCCTACTAGTATAAAATAAAATAAAAGGTAGAGGTGATGATAAATTATTCCACTATCATGAAAACATTATAGTACATATAAGGTACTGGAGTCATCACAACATTTGTAAAGTATAGGTAATAATAGAAAAGGAAAATAAATGAACTTGAATGGAATGACAAATAATTGAAAAAAGGAATTTACCTCTTGAACCAAACTTCCTTGAGAGCCTCCTTAATGGAGAGTTTTTTGTATTTTTGTGATACCAAGGCTTGATTGAATTGGGATAGGAAGTTGGGAGGATATTTGGATAGAATTCGGAGAAGTCACAAGGCTTGAGAGGATTGAAGGGAAGTGGTAGTGAGGGGGGGTTATAGTGGAGGGGAGGAGAGTTTTCATAATTTTTTAACCATTGGTTTATTAATTTTCATCAAGACCAGAAATAGTGATGATTACATGACCTATAATAGTAATAAATTCATGTGAGTTCGAACCAAGTGGTATTACATAAGTCGTGATGTCATAAATAGTGTATTTAATTGATAATTTGTATATATGGTATTCTACCGTATTTCACTATACATCAAAAATTTGAGTTTTTCAGAAAAATACCAAAAAATTCACCGCAACCATTTTTAGATGTGTAGAATCCAAAAATGAAGTCCATTTTTCAAAAATAATTTTCTAAATATGATTAATTTAATATTTAATATTTAATTTTAATTTATTATAAAAACAACAGTTTTAAAACATTTAATTTCGTATTTCAAAGCATAGGTATATCGTACTTTCACTTTAATATTATCTATATACTGTCATAGGAAAGGTTTCTATTCATTAGGGTATATAACTATTTATAATGTTATGTTACTATTCATAAGGGTAGGTTACTATTCACCAAAAATTAAGTTTTTCTTATTGGACTCCAAATAACTTACGGATCGCAATTGTGTATGTCAGATTTTCAAAATTCACATCACAGAAGTGAAAAACTTATCTTTAAGGGTCACATAACACTTAGTAGTTAATTATTTTGTTATTTCATGTGACCATGGCATATTTACTAGAAAGGAATTTCCATTTAAGAAATATTGGGTTGTTACATTCTCCCATCCTTACAAAAATTTCTTCCTCAAAATTTACCCAATTGTTTACTAAAAAGGTTCGAGTATGTATTCAACATAAGCTCCTCAGGCTCCCATGTTTCTACCTCCATCTAACGGTTCCTCCAAACAACCTTTACCAAAAAATTCATCTGATTTCTCAATACTTGTTCTCTGGTATCAAAAATCTTGATAGGCTCTTCACAATAAGACAGACCGGGCTAAAGTTATATTTCTTCATATGTGAGTACATGTGATGGGTCTGGAATGTATTTCCTTAACATTAATACATAGAACACATTGTGAACTATGGAGATACTTGGTATCATTTCCAAACCGTAAGCTACGGCTCAAATTCGATTCAGAATTTCAAAAGGTACGATGTACCTAGGACTTAATTTTCCCATTTTTACCGAATCGTAAAATACCCTTCCATGAAGATACCTTTAAGAAAACATGATCTCCTTCTTGAAATTCCAAATCATTCCTTTGATTATCAGCATAGCTCTTTTTCCTAATTTGAGTTGTTTTGATATGGGTTTCTATAATATTCACCTTTTCTGTTGTTTCCTCAACATGTTTTGGGCCTACGAGATTTCATTCACCAAAATCATCTTAGAAATTTGGTGTATGACATCTCCTTCCATATAATGCTTCATATGGTTCCATTTGAATAATTTAATGGAAGATATTGTTATAGGAAAATTCTACGAGTGTTAAATACTGGTCCCACATTCCATGAAAATCTTGTGAAAAAGACCACAACATATCTTCCAAAGTTTGAATAGTCCGTTAGGATTTTCCATTAGTTTGTGGGAGGTAGGCAGTGCTCTAATGAAGATCAGTTTCTATGTTCTTTTGAAAAAATTTCAAGAATTTAAATGTAAAATGGGGATCACAATCAGAAACAATTGACAAGTATGCACCATGAAGTCTTACAACTTCATTAATATATAGTCTTTCTAAACGTTCAATTGGTAAATCTTCTCTTATAGCAATAAAATGTGTTGATTTTGTAAGACGGTCAACAATGACCCATATCGCATCATTATTTCTTGGAGTCCTTGGTAGCCCCATGAAAAATTCCGTCGTCATATCATCCTATTAACAAATTGGAATATGAAGGGGTTTCATGACTCCTCCAGGATGTTGTCTTCCAGCCTTCACCTATTGACACACCAAACATCTCAACACATAATCAGCAATCTCCCTCCTCATGCTTTCCCACCAAAAATGTTCCTTTATATATCTATACATCATTGTGCTACCAGGGTGTGTATAGAAATTAGAGCTATGACCATCATCCAATAGTTCCATATTTACCTCAGGAATAGCAGGAACACAAAGCCTCTTTCTGAATTTCAAAATGTCACATTCATATACGAAGTCAGACAAATTCCCATCATTTAAAGCTTTAATTTTCTTTTGAAACTCCTCATCATCAACCTGATAAAATTTTATCCGTTCTAGTAAATAAGGTTTGTCAACCATTTGAAAATGTAGTGATGTGTTACCTTCTTTGATAATTCCCATATCCATATTTACTATATCTATGAACATATGATCCCCATCAACTCTCATCTTGTTCAGAACTCCATCATCCTTTTTTCTCAAAGAATCTTCCACCTTATTTACCTTCTCTGGGTGGTAGTGTATAGTGAAATCATAATCCTTGAGTAGTTGAAGCCATCGTCTTTGTATCAAGTTGAGTTATTTCTATGATAAAATATACTTCAAACTCTTGTGATTGGTATATATCTCAAATTTTATTCACCATACAGATAGTGTCTCTATATCTTCAAAGAAAAGATTACAGCTGTCAACTCAAGATCATGAGTTTTATAGTTTTTTTCATGAATTTTTAGCTGCCTAGATACATAGGAAATCACTCGATCATTCTGCATGAGGACACAACAAAGGCTTTTCTTTGATGCATCGCTATAGATAACAAACCCATCATTCCCTGATAGTAGGGTTAGGATCAGAGCATTCACTAACCTCCACTTCAATTCCTAAAAACATTATTCACCTTATTTTGTCCATATGAACGTAACCCCTTTTTGTGTGAGCTTGGTCATTGGATTGGATAAACGGGAGAATTTCTGAACAAAACCCTGATAAGAACCTGTTAAACCAATAAAAATACATTCCTCAATTCTTGTCATTGGAGTAGGCCATTCTTGCACAGCCTTTGTCTTCATAGGATGTATAGATATTCCATCCTTAGAGACAATGTGGCCAAGAAAGGAAACTGATTGGAGCCAAAAATCACACTTTATAAACTTTCCATATAATTCATTTCTTCTAAGAGTCTTCAAAATAGTGTGCAAGTGATTTTCATGATCTTCAAAGATTTTAGAGTATACCAGGATATCATCAATAAACACCACAAAAAATTCATCAAGACATTCTTTGAAAACTCTATTCATCATATCCTTGAAAATAGATGGTACATTAGTCAGTCCAAAAGTCATTACTGTAAACTCATAGTGCCCATACCTGGTTCGAAATGTAGTTTTTGGAATGTCTTCTTTCCTCACAAGCAACTGATGATATCCAGATCAAAGATCAATATTTGAAAAATATTTTTCTCCATGAAGTTGATCAAATAAATAATCAATTCATGAAATAGGATACTTATTCTTTATTTTAATAGAATTGATTTCTCTATAATCAATGTACAACATTGCAGACCCATCTTTCTTCTTAAAAAAATAATAGGGGCTCCCCATTGAGAAATACTATGGGGAATAAATCCTTTATCACTAAATTCCTCTAGTTGTTTCTTTAGCTCCACTGACTACAAAATGGCCATTCTATAAAGGGTCTTTGATATGGGCCTTGAACCCAGAATTAAGTCAATGGAAAACTCAATTTCCCACTCAGGAGGATGTATAGGAAAATCATCTGGAAAGACATCAATATATACTTGTACTACATGCCCAACATCAATTTGATGATTTCTTTCATCACCCATAGATATCGGGTTCTCTTCCTATACAATAATTGAATTTAATAGAGCTACTGGGGGTGGATCTATATGATAACTTAATGGTGATGTTTCTACTCTAAATATAAGGGATTCTACACCATTCTAAAAAAATTGTTACTTCCTTCTTCTTGCAAAAGATCTTCACATCATAATTTCACTTCCAATTCATACCAAGAATTATATCAAATTCAGTCAGTATTATGAGGATAAGGTCAGTAACTAAAGCACATTTATGTATCCTAAGGGGGGATAATTGATATGCCTTTATTGCAATGATACATCCACTAGGGGTTTTGACTGATAACTCCTTTATTAAATCAAATTAGACATATCTAATTTTCTTGGAAAACTGGGAAGATATAAATGAATGCGATGATTAAAAATCAAATAAAGCATTGGATAAGTTTGATGAAATAATCAATGTACCTTCCACCACTTCATTAGGAACTTCAACTTCCACATTTGTTACCGTATAATCTTTTCCTTGCTCCCTTGGCCTTATTTAGGGAAAATTTCCCTGACGCTTAATAAATTCATGTGCATAATGTCCCTTCTCCCTGAAATTTTAGCATTGAACATTGGTAGCTTCTTTCGTCCCCTTACAATCATGATCATGGCGGCCTTTTCTCTACACTTGTAATAGACTCCCATTCCCTTCAGCCAAGTGCCAGGGTGTTTTTTCCCACAATTACTATAGGATGGAATTTCAACTCTTCCCTTCTTCACCATTTCCTTAATTCCTTTTCCAGAGTTTTCAGCATCCCTATTCTTCTCTTTCTTTCCATTAAATTCCTAAGACTTTGAGAATTCCTTTTCTATTTTAATAGAACATGAAACTATATCTTCAAATGATGTTAAATTTTTGGATACTCGATCCCTTTAGAGGAATGGTTTCAAACCGTTAAAGAATTAGTCAATTTTTCTCCTCAGATTTTGTATGTAATACACAACATGCCTTACTAACCTTGTGAAGTTATCTTCATACTTTGCAACATTATCATCTTCCTTTTGATTTAAATTTATAAAATTCCTTTCCATATCTTCTCACTATTCATGAGTAAAATATTTCTCTAGGAAGATTTCCTTAAAGTCCCTCTATTCCATCTCTTATATCTTTTTTTCCTCCTTTGTGTTTTGGATTAATGACCACCACTGATCCAAATATCCTGACAAATGATAAACTTACATGATGACCTTCTCTCTTTCATTACATCCCAAAGAAAGAAATATCTTCTCTAGGGAACTTCTCCACTGCGCACCTAAAAATGAGTTTGTATTCCCATTGAATGATGGTGGTTGGTGTCGCATAAAGGGATTTAACATAGCTCCTCCACATGGAGGATCTAGATTCTCCATACAAGTAAGGTTTTTTTTAAGGTTGGGGCCGAAGCCTCGATTTATTATTTAAAGCAAAAACCTCTTTAGACTGGGTAGAGGGAAACCCATTACATAGCCCGAAGCCCCAAGACCAAGTGGCCTGAAAACAAGGCTTGAAATCTCATTTTTTGGCCCAAAGGACACCTTGGTGAACAATACTGCTACAGTACCCGCGCTGCTACAGTTATTGCTACAGTACATATGCCAATACAGTATTTTCTACAATACCCGAAAATTCGCCCCTGCCCGGATTTGATCCTTGGTCTTTTAGATTCCAAGAAGAAGCATGTACCACTAGGGTATAGTCATAGCACCAGAGCCTACATCATTATCATGCGTCGGAGGGCAATCCCTACATGGGATATGCGTGTTCATGCGGTTTCCATTTCTTCCACTAGGATCCATTTCTAGATGATTTAATACACTAGATTAGTTACGAAACATAATGTATAATCTTAACATAACAAAATACATAGTATAAATTGAGATCATACACATGGTTGATCCCATAATCACAAAAATGGTTTCTTTGAGGAAAAATTTACATTTAAATCCTTCATAATGGATTTTAAAGAAAATGTGAATTTTCCTAAGCATATCCTTCAGGAGATTCGTAACCAAGAGTGTATCAATGCCCATTGTCATGTACCAAGATACTCAGGGTCAATCCCAAAACTCCTTTTCAGAGCTTTCACTCTTAGGTACAACTGTGCCAGAGCCGCCTCTACCTTCTCGAATCCAGACAGGGATGTGTTGCTTAAAAGATCAACATAATTTATTACTTACCAAAATACCAGGACACTCTTTTTTTTATCCTCAAATACTATCATAGATAATCTTCCCTATTCTACATTTTCAAAATCTAGTTTCCATGTTTTCTATTAAACTTCCTTTGATACCAACTGTAAGGACCCGACCCCAGTTTCCCAGAGCTGGTGCCTTATTTGATTTCACTGGAATATAAAAAAGGAATAAGTATCCCAAGGGACTGAGTATTTTAGTACTATTAGAAACAAGATACATACATAAGTTCAACTTTATGACTTGAAATGAAAAACAACATAGAAACTCTTTAGTAAACTTCAATAAATCCTAATTTATTTCAGCATGTCATTCATAAAAATTATTCATTTCCTAAGAAAAATGACAAATAAGAAAAGGGTGATCTCCAACACTCAATAAGAGTAAGAAATACAATGTAACATAACTTAAAAATTATACATGGTGAATAATTGAAAACACATGCCTTTAAAAATAATCTTGAACATAATATGAAAAAAATATGAGCTGAGTAAATATTTCAATAATATAACATAATCATAGGTATTATACTAGTCAAATAACCACATGAACAATAAAAACTATTTCCATAATGAGGGAATTCATAATTCATGACAATCATAACCATACCGTCAAGGCCTCGTGTCAAGACCATAAATAATAATTTGGTCAAGGCCTTGTGCCATGACTGTATTTTGTCTCATGAGACCTATCGATGCACCGATGGGATATAGAGGGCCACAACCAAAAATTTCTATGTCCAATGCATTCTTCATATGAATAGGGATAAATACAACAACATATAAATTCATATTGAAACTAATATATGAAATGTAAATAACTTTCCCCAAACATTAAGCATAAAAACTAACCATTCGGAGTAAATTGATGAATGGTTTTAAGATAGAACATCCATAGAAAAAAATATCATTAAACATTAATTTAAATATGGTATATTATAACATGAAATATTATTCATAATAATCAAAAATAGTGTTGAAATAGTTGAAGATGCTAAAATCTTCGAGTAATTCTTGAGATAAATACCCTTTTACTTTGAAAAGAAGAGTTCTTTTGGAAAAAAAATTGTATAAAACCTGAAGTGAAGTAAAGTAGTATTTTCATAATAAAATGAGTGATTTTATAAACATTATAGATTCCAGAAACATATTATAGGGTGCCTTTGAAAATGGCTAGGATTTTGATAAATTCCGTTGAATCGGGCTTGTATTTTGGAAACAATTTTGAAGGATTCCTTTAAAAACGTGTAACTATCCATAAAATAAGGAATGGTTCTGGTTGGTAAACATATATATAATACTCAAACAATAATTTATTAGGGGTACATAATAATACATAAGAATATCATCGAGGTAATTTAGACAATCAAAGTAACCCAAATGAAAATGGGAGTTCGGGTGGAAAACCCTTACCTTAAATCTGAACGTGTTCCACTCTTGAACTTTTAAGCTCCTAGAATATGAAATTATTCTTATTAACAACCTATTTAAGAACCTATTAGAAATTTATTTAGTTTATCATAATTCTGTTTGTTTCATTAATTCCATTATTGATAAGTTATTTTATTGAATTTCGTTGTTCCATAGTGTTCATTTTCTTTATTTTCATAATTGGTTCACTTGTTCTTAAGTAATGGAGTTCACATGGAATGGATCTAAATCTCAAGAATTGAATTTTCAGATTATTTAAGATAATAAATAGGTGTTTAGTGGTAATTTATATAAGTTGGTTACATTTAATAAGGATGAATTATTATATAGAATTTTAATGATAACTGTTTCTGTTAATTTCGGGGTTTTGATTACAACAAACTCATTTTTCTTTATAACTTAATAAAATTTTTAAAAAGGGATTAAAAACCCTTAAATAAGGTATATTAAATATATAATAATCTGTTTCAATCATAACAATAATGTTTTAATGATCAAAATTGAGAATGATAATAGAAATTGAAAGCTCGTCGTCCTTGAATGTGGTAAATTGACACATCTCGGATGGTGTTCTTGCTGGTAGTATAAAAGAAGGTAAAAGGAAGAGATGATGATAACTTATTCCAATATCATGAAAAAATTCTATTACATGTAAGGTACTAGAGTCATCATAATATTTTAATAATGAGAGGTAATAATAGAAAAAGAAAACAAATGAACTTGAAAGCAAAGACAAAGAATTGAAAAGAAGAATTTACCTCTTGAACCAAACTTTTATGAGAGCCTCCTTAAGGGAGAGGTTTTGGTATTTTTATAAGAACAAGGACTAATAGACGTGGGAGAGGAGGTTGTGAGGATATTTGGATAGAATTTGGAGAAGGCATAAGGCTTGAGAGGAGTGAAGGGAAGAGTGAGTGAGAGGGGGTTTTATAGTGGAGGATAGGAGAGTTTTCATAATTTTTTAATAATTAGTTTATTAATTTACCTAAAGACCTAAAATAGTGATGATTCGAAGACCAAGAATATTAATAAATGCATGTAAGTTAAAACCAAGTGGTCTTACATCACTTTTTGTGTCATAAATATTGTATTTAATTGATAATTGGTTTATACGGTATTTTAACGTATTTCACTATTCATCAAAAATTTGTGTTTTTCAGAAAAATAAAAAGAAATTCTCCCTAAAAATTTTTTGAAGTGTAGGATCCAAAAATGATGTCCATTTTATTAAAAATGTAAATATGATTAATTCAATATTTAATTTAAATCATAATTTATTCTAAAAACAACAGTTTTAAAATATGTATTTACTTATTCCAAAGCATAGGTATATCGCACTTTCACTTGAATATTATTTATATAATTTCATAGTTAAGGTTACTATTCATTGGGGTATATCACTATTCATAAGGTTATGTTATTATTCATAAGGGTTTTTTACTATTCACCAAAAATTAAGTGTTTCTTATCTGACTCCAAATAACTTACTGATCGCAACTATGTATGTCATATTTTCAAAATTCACATCACAGAAGTGAAAAATATATGTTTAAGGGTCACATAGAACTTTGTAGTTCATTATGTTGTGATTTCATGAGATTATGACATATTTATTAGAAAGGAATTTCCATTTAAGAAATATTGGGTCGTTACGAACACCAACATCAATAAAAACATGGATGGAACCTCCATCTAGAACCTAACCATATACCAAACTATCAATACCACCCATGAGTGACATATCTACTAAACCTATCATACAACACAATCTTAGTGCATGGAGCCTAAACCAAACACTCATCCATACATAACCTCAGTAGTTTTTAGATCATTAGTCCAGTTCAATCCAAGGATGAGGAGCATCAGTCCAACATCTGATTCTACATGGTATGCCATCATTGCCTAGAGTCTCAGTCTTGAGCTTATACCAAAATTATAATATCAGTATATAGAGCCTAAACCTAACACCATATCCATAGTGTACTACCTATTCCTAGATCATTTATCCAGCACCCAAACCATTTCATCATTTCATAAATACATGTGCCTGCAGCATCATTCCAGTGCCTTAACCATGTTACCATTTCATAAACACTGGTTACCAGAGAATCAGCCCAGCACCTAAACCATTTTTCATATGTCAAAAGACATGGAACATCAGTCTATGAATCCAACCAAGATTCATCATTTCACATCAGATCATCCAGCACAATTTCATTATCAAAAATTACCAAATTATAAAACATTACCATGGTCTATTACTTCCATCACATAAAACCAAATTCACGATCAAGGCAATTCATCCTTTACTCAAGTACACATTTATTAAGTTTTCTTCAAACCCTTTATCGAAAAAATGCATCCTTCTTAAACATACCGTTTCCTTTCTTAGTTAAATCTTTTATCATAGTCCCAAAAAACCTTTAAATAAACACATGGATTAATAAAATCCAATCCCTATCTCAGAATTCATAAATCACAGAATCAAACATTTTTGTTAATATTTTTAAACCACCATTTAAGAACATTGGTCCTTTCCCTTAAAACCCAAACAAGGTCCAAGACCTTTATATTCCATGAAATCCATTTTACGATTCACTACACTACCTTTCCAAATCAACATTTTCAATCCAACTAAAACCCATTTAGAATCATCTTGATATCAGCACCTCATTTCTAAATAATATTATTCTCAAAACAGATATTTTCACCTTTTTCTTCTTAAACCATTTAAAACCCAATTCACACACTCAACCATTTTAAAGGAATCATAGTAATTTTCATAAAGACTTAACAAATAAAACCATTAACTTCCAGAGGTTGGTACACACCATGGGTGGATATAGGTCTAATCTCACATAACCACAGATCCAATGTAACTCATGGGAGTTCCAAGGTATCAATCTAAATCCAAAACCAATTTATTAACCAATGGAGCTAGTGTATCACACATGGGATTTAATACATACACCACATTGCACAAGTAAAACAAATATTAAGACTGTGGCTAAAGCTCTTAGACTACCTAAAACATTAGAGAATATTTCCAACACATTAAAAAAGCATGAAGGCCTTATCAATGCTTGTTCATGCCTCACCCAAAACCCTCATCACCTGACCGAGATTTTCATGACCACACAAGACGAAAATCATACCAAACAACAATAACTAAATAATTATAAGAATTATAATTAATTAATTAACCAAAAATAAACCTATAATAAAGCTAGAAAACTCACTAGTTCAACCAACTCTTGTCAGAGCTCCAAGAAACCGCTATATAAGGCCCATAATGGACTCCCGACACCATTTTTTAGCAAGCCCCTTAACAAAATGCCTTGGAATTAAGTGAAGAATCCATCTTAATATCTCCTCTACGCAAGCCGACTAGAGGCCCCATCATCCTTCACTAATTACACCATGATCTGGTGTAATTGGAATCAAAACCCTAACCCAAACATCCATAAATTAGATGGAACCAATGGAAGGGAGAAAGAGAAGGAGGAGGAAGAGAAATTTCACCGTAAATTCTGAAGAAACACCATTGAAACACCTCCTTGTATAGTCTTGAAGAATTTGGGAAGGGAGGAGAAGCCTCCTCTAGTTTGTGTGTCTAAAAGGGAAGAAAGGGTAGGGTTAAATTAAAATCTTAGAGGGGAAATGGTAAAAATACCATTTTAATAAAAATCTAGGCAGTATCATGGTTTTACCACATTTTTTTCCAAACCGTGCAATAACTATACAGTTTGATCTGTCCAAGGCCACCCAATCACATGGTTTCTCTGCATGGTTGGCTAAACGGTGTGCTAAATGTGTGAACCCCTACTATCCAACACCAATTCCACTCATGGTTAGGCAACACATATTGAAAAAATTTGCACCAACCTTGCATTCAACACTGCCTCCCACCAGTAGCAAGGCACATAGTTTGTCTGAAAATATGTGCATCCTATTTTCCATGTCTCGGAGCCTCCTTATCCTTGTACAATTTCCCATTTGGACCACACATGGTTTTCCCTTAACCATGTGGAAATCATGAAACCCAACCATGATCAGTTCAAAATGACCTGAAAACATCCTCATCATCAAGATTTCACATGATTTATCCAAAACCATTCACACCAAACCATGTATACCAAACTTTCCACCCTTTCCATAGAATTCTAAAACACATGAAACTCAAACCGAAGCCTCCAAGGATCATCCAAACACCCAGGATACCTTTTAAGCATCACTCCTTTTCTCAAATCACTTTTTTGAGACTTTTAAACTCTCAGAACTTTATCTTCATTCATGATTTAATATTCAACCCATATGATAATGATAAATTCAAATTCCTTCAGAAATTTCTGATCCTTCTGGACACAGGATAATACAAGATGCATGTAAAGGATGGGGATATCCTGAAGAATTATTTTTTTATTCATGGGCATGATTATTTCATTGTGATTTTATTTGGTGTGTTGAATTATCAATCCATGCTTAGGGGGTTTATGAACACCATTGTCAGAGATTTCCTACATATTTTTTGGGGGATTTTAATCGACGACATCCATGTGTACTCGTGTATAAGGAGGATCATGAAAAGCATATAAATTCTATTTTAAGAGTTATTTGTCAATACTATCTATTCCAGAAGTTTTCTAAGTGTATTTTTTTGGATCTTGAAGTTAGTTTATTGGGGAATGTGTCATCCCAATAGAGAGTAGTTGTGGACCCTTCAATGTTAGAGGTAGTTATTTATTAGGAATCCCCCAAGAGAGTGGAAAATGTAAAGAGTTTCCTTAGTAATTCAAGATATTATTTGAGGTTCATAAATTATTTATCTCAAGTTGTGACTCCTATGATAGCCTTAATCAGAAAGGATTAGTCATTCTTTTGTACTGACCAATGTTCGGTGGCTTTTGAGTGCCTAAAAGAGAAGTTGGTCAGTACTCCATTCCTTTGTCTTCCAGAAGAGGGAGTTCATTTTGAGGTTTTATGAAATGCTTCATGTATTGGATTAGGCTATGTTTTGATCTAAAATAGTTCATTCTTTTCTTATGGGTCTTATAAATTATGTCCCCATGAGCGTAACTATACCACCCATGATCTTGAGTTGGATATAGTTGTGTTTTCTTTGAAGTTTTAGTAATATTTCCTCATCAGTGGGTGTTTTTTGTTTTTTTGTGGTCATAAGAGATTGAGGTATGTAATCTCCCGACGTGAATTGAACTCTCATCAAAGATGGTGGAAGAAATTATTACAGAATTATGAAATTTAGATTTTGTATATTTTGGGAAAGTTAAATGTTGTGGTTGATGCACTGAGTAGGAAGTCATGCAGTGATGTCATGCATGAATATAGGTATTCTAGGGGATAGATATAATATCTCTTAGTGATGAAACTTGGTATGAGAGAGTTTGGAGGTAGAGGTTTTCTTTTATATACGACATTTTAGTCCTCTTTAGTAGACTAGGTGCAGGAGTCCCATTTGGGGGATTCATAGATGGAAGTATGGATAGACCGAGTTGTTTTTGTAAATTCCTCTAATGGTTAGTATGAGGATGGAAAACATTGGGTTTTTATGTAGGGAAATTTTTTTGTCCATTCAGTGGTGTGTGATCTTGTAATGTCCTGACCCTACTGACCACTAAGGTAGGAGTCAGACCGGTGGGTCACATGACCACAAGCGCACCTCCCAGTATGCCAAAGATTTTCGACTAGCAACAAAGGTATATGGATGTGATATAATGGATAATATAAACTCAGATTAAAGTAGCATATCACTATATCATAAGGTAACTAATAGTTAATAATATAACTAGTAAAAAATAAACAATAATGAAACCGAAGAATAATATAATAACTGAATGTAAATGATGGTCAACTCTAATGTACATCCATGCATTCATGTTCAGAGGATGATACATAAACTAAAGTAAATACATAAATAAGGAAAAAAGGTGTGGTACAATAAATGAATAAATAAAATTAGTAAACACCCCAAGGGAAATCTCTATGAGCATCTCGAGCTCTAGGTTAGTCCTATGCTCCTATATCCCAGGTAAAAGAAACGTAACCCAAGAAATAGTACAAGGTCCTATAAATATAAGGTCTACTCAGGTACCCTAGTATAATGGAAGCCCAAAAAGTGTGTGAAATATAAATCCTAGTAGGTTACCACCAATAATGTTTCTGAATAAATCTAGTCTATGAATAATGAGTAAAGTAGTTTGTAGGTAATATGAATAAATATACATTACTAAAATAAATAAATAAACACCAGTTGACTCAAGTTCCATTAGGACACCTAGATGGCTCTACTTGCTTTGGCTCACATCCAGAATAAGAGTCTAAATAGTAACCAAATGTATATAGTAATAATATATACATAGTATTGTTCTATATTGGATCCACCTATATGAACCAAGTACATGTGGACATAACTGCCCATATACCTGGAATACTAGTTGTTGGCTAGACCTGGTGTAACTCAATCATCCATAACCAGTCTAAAGAAGACTATAATCTCAAGAAATAGGGTACATTCCCTATATACAAATAGAGTTTGATACATCATGAATGAAAAATTATATGGTGAGTGAGCCATCATGTCAACACTCTATAGGGAGTATGGTTCCTCATCACATGTCCTACTAGAATGAATTGTGCGAGAAACAATGACTCAACCCTTGATGTACAAGGGCATGATTTTCCACCATGATCAACAGATCCCTTACCATCATTCCATAGACTATATCCAGGCATAATCAGGTAATAATAATAATAACCAGAGCCGTGAGGCATTACCTCTCAAGATATACATTTAATAATCCATTATAATTAAGGAATTGTATTTATAATAAATCAAATTAAAAATATACTTAAGCATGCAATGATTGGCATGGCCTTTCCACCCATTTTCAACTCATTTCAAATAAAAATATTTAATTCATTCAAGGCATGAAAACCATAAAGTATCAAGACATTAATAATATTCAACTTGAGTCCTTTATATCATTTAAACCAATTAAAGATATAATCACATAATTACTATCCATTCCATTGAATTGAAAAACTCACATAAAGAAGAAAATCCAACATGAATAAACTGTTTAACTTAATCTTTCCATTGAGTTTATCAGAACATGGATATTGAAATTAAAGGGTCACGAAGCCACATAGGATTAATATTGAATAAATGGGCATTTAATTACTCAGGAAAATTCATTTATTAATCAATATAATACCTTATGAGGATCTTGGTTCAATATCCAACTAGGTTGTATTGATCCAAGTGATGCACTTAGAAGGTGAAATGGTTCCATTTAACATTTAGAGAATGGGAAATTCCATTTAGAATAATAAGATATGCCCTGAATTTATCATTAATCATAAATAAAATTAACAATTATCATAGAGAAAAACCAATTCAACAAACCAAGCTTGATTTAAAACATAAATCACAAATTTTTTATTTTGAAGATAGTGCACCTCATTTGAGGGGTTTTATTATGAAAACATAAAACTGCTTATCAAACAATTCATTTAATCATAACAATGCATTTAATTTATGTACCACAACTTAATACACCAAATGAAACAGTTAGAAAGATAACAAATAAGGAAAATCAATTTCAAGGCTCAATATTGCACTTAGGAGGTGCCATAATTAATTGGAAAATTACGTTCAAGGGGAAATTCCATTTTTGATCCAAGATAATCACTTAGAAGGTGTTCTAGGAATTTATTAATTAAATTAAAATGGGTTAGAATGATCTAGAACACCCTAGGGGTGTTCAAAATCAATGCTGACATCTTCACACCATATAATAACAGTCAACAAGAGTATAATAAGGTGTGTATGACAATTAAAAAACAAGAACTCAATTTTAAAGTGATGCTCAGAAAAGTATGGTGTGAGGAACAATATTACTATTAATAAAACGATGGTAATTTAATGAAAAATCAATAGATCACCTACGTTATGCTTAGGATGTATCACTCATCCAATATCAAACTACGATTTTGTCTAGCTTAGAAGAAATATAAGAAACATATATTCTCCCTGAAAATAGAAAAAATGAGCTTGCACCCTAATAACTTAGTCGAGATGAAATTAAATGAATAATGACTCAAAAGGAATTGGTAGATTACATATGCAGATCCATAGAGACCAACGACATTTGATTCGGACAACTGGAGGAGGAGATCTAGCCAAACCTATGAGGAGAAGCTTGGGAGCTCCATTTGTTTAGGGAGGAGGCCTCATGAAGATTTTAGTATGAGGAGGAAAATAGAAAATAAAAATAAAGATTCATTCAGGTAAAACTAGTAATTTTACTGTAAAAATGGGGCACATGGTTTGGCTACACTATTTGGCCAATCTGTGAACCAACTATGGGACACCCATTCCTTAAGAAACCACCATGAATGGTTTGTCCCACATGGTTACCCTAACTGTGCACCATCCATGTGATTAATAATGTGAGTTTACTACTTAATTGGAACTAAGAGTACGAGCTAGGTACATGATTTGGGAAAACTATGTGTAGCATGTGTGGAGAACTTCTGCTCCCTTACTGCAAATAGCCATGTTGCATTTCCAAATGCTAAATGCACCTCCAAGCATTCACTTAGCATAGAACACTTACACCATAAAAACTCGATCCAAAACTTTTTTCAAATTAAACACCAAAATGGAGCTTACCTGATCCCATTTTGGTAGCGACATGATCACATTATCATCTCATTAAACATAAGTCCAAGGGTTCTTCCCACCATAGGATTTATCATTAGAAGGATCCAATTTCCAAGAAACGGAACCTCCAGCATCAGAATTACCTACAAATCACGCTCTAAGAATTATAAAGATCCTACAACATATTTTAATAGGGGGAACATGATTACATATGAGGTCATATAAGAGACTTCATTATAAATAAATTGTTGTATCCTGATTGACCAAACAAAAACTGGTCACACTATATTTCCATGAACGACATTGTCAACTCTCACACAATACCCGACTTAACCTAGAAATGTGTTTAAACCATTTCCTTATAAATATATACAATGAAAAATAAGGATAAAAAGTTGGTACACCATTGACCAACCATTTCCAAAAACACTCGGCTTTAAAGACCAGTGTATAACATGTTGAACTATAATGCCTTCCTCCAAGGCATCTTACGTGTACAATAAGCATGTTCACTGAAGCCCTTACCCGACTCTTGGTGAACTTTCTTGACTAAACCATCACCTGGTAATTTAAAATATCATGCCTCAGCACAAACAAGGGTGTAACCTATATCCATCCCATTTGAATTATCACCCTTTAAACATCACCTACAACCCTAAAAACAAGTTAGGGTAACCTTGGATTCATTGAACTGAATTCTAAGGAACTTACCCAAGTAGTCCATACTCCATGTTTACAAGTGAGATGTCGATACAGTCCAATATTTACACATTAGATAATTGAATGATCCCATAGTGTCATCCACCTGGTGGTCAAGTCCTAGGAAAGAAACTATCATCCAAGAGTCCATCCAAGGAATTCCTACATGGGAACTAAAGTATCACTAAGGGATAACCATGCCTTGAAAAAAAACCATGCATCTAGAATTAAAATTAGATAGATATTTTTTATAATGTCTAACGTCTTTTAAAACTTTAGAACAAGATAAGACTGATTCTCTCTTACTGTATCATGGATGATCAAGATAGGGTACATTCTCATCTCTTTCAGAAGAGCACACTGAGGGGGAAAACAAGAAAACCAATAGGATAACAGTTGAACCACTACCGGTAAACTTCTTAAAAGAAGATTGAATTCACCTATAAACTCATCATCAACCGAACTAAAATTCCTTTAGCACATGTGGAATCATGTCATTGATCAATATTTAACCACCGAAATCCATTTAAAACCAATGGTGTTTCTCAAGGGTTAGATACACATCCATCCGCATCAAATTAATGTTGTCGAGAAATAACCAACAAGAATTTACTAAAACTAAAGTGATTCACCCCAATATAGGATTTCCTATTCATATAAAGAAGAGGTTGAACAACCGCTCATAAGCATGCTAGATCAGATGCACCATAAACCTAAATGATAGACACTTGGAATTAAAACCAAACCAAACTTGTTAGCATTTCAAAACACCCAAGTATCTTAGAAGTCATACCGGGCATTGGGATGAACTTGATTCCTTCACTCATAGGTCACTCTACTTCAGATATATCCCAAAAATATACTCAAAAGCCTAAGGATCAACAATCTCACCAAACACAATCAGTTCGTTACACCATTGAACAACTGGATAGGTACCATGTATATCAATGCATACTTCCCTATGTTTACATGAGATAATAGCCCATCCTGGATGTTATCCATAGGCTTGTTTTCCATATGCATTCATGTATCAGGTAGTCTATATAAGAGGTCTAACCCGAATTCATATTTCCCTATATGACCATTTAACTGGATGAAGACGTACCAAGTAGTCTTTCACTAAGGAAGAAGAAAGGTTCAAACAACCTACAAAGAGACCTACCATGAATGAGGAATGTCTAAACTATTGAGAACAAACATTACATGATTCTTAAGACGATAACATTGGTCAAGTAAAGCATGAACACCCATCTGAAAAAGTATTTCTTTTAAAATTTAAGAGTTCCACAAGGGACAATGACACCCAAATAGAACCACATACTAGAAATATCATGATATTAACAAGAAATTTAATATATTAGGGTTCTACCTACCCCAACCTATCCCATTAAAAGGTTATTAGTGGTGACCCTATCACTTGGTCACGCCAATAGAAGTCACTAGGCTCAAGAGCTTATTATTTAATCCATTGATAAAAGAAAAAATACCTCAAGAAATGCACACATTTATATCCCAAGGAAACTTAATGAAAAGTTTAAACTTCCCTTATAAGAGGTTTTAAACAAAGGAAATCATTTCAGGTTCTATTTTAAAGTCATTACATTGATTTAAATTCAATATTTAAAAATTTAAACGATTGACAATAAAACATCAAGGAATAAAATGAAATACATATCAAACTTCTTTTCTTAAATCATTAACCATTTTTTGACATCCCAAAATACTTGATCAATTAATCGTATAAATTAATTTTTAATAATACTTTGTAGTAATAGATAGGGTGACCTATGAGGGTACTATTTAACCAAACATGGTTCATTAATATCAAAACCAATATTAGTTGTTTCATTTTCAAAATTTTAAGTCATCTATAGAAGGTTATATCCTAATAAACATGCCTCAACTGTCCTACTTGGGTCTAGTTGTGCATTTATATTTTAATCACCCGATTTTCATGCTCGTGTGATAGAGTTACAAGACATTGTAGAGGTAACCAAATCATTTTAGACTAAAATTAAACAGATTTTAAATTTATAATAATTTCAAAACATAACAAGGTCATATATCATGGATTAGTTATATGGGTATCCATCTACAAATCCATAAATCTTCCATACACTTTACAGTTTTGTATTTGAATCCCATTAATCAAAACCAATTCACTTTAGCATTTAAAATTTAGAAGCTTCTAATTTTAACAAAGGTTTCTAAACATGTATAAATCTCAAAGATGGTTCGAGTATATGGGTTTCCTTTTCCCAATTATAAGGAACTTATAAAACTTAAAACTTGAAAGTGGTTAATTTTTAATATCAAGCAATAAATACATCCCATGAAACCGATTACATATCAACATTATAACATAGGAATTTATTACAAGCAGTAAACACAGAGAATCATGCTAATAATCCCCAAATCACAATACAAGTCAAGACATGAAAAATAAATAGGAAGTATGGAATTTAATCACCTAAGCATGTTATATGAGAAATAATGCAAAAAATTACCCTAACAGGTAATAACTAGGTGTGTAATAACATCTAAGGCTTGTAATCGGAATCATATAGAAAGCTACAAATGAAACTAAATGGAATGGCATATGCATAACATGTGAATTTTTATGTTCCTATAATTATGCATGTAATTCTCCATCCTTTCCATACCTGGATAATGGTAGTTATTGTAAATTTCATAAATCAATAAGTAGAAAAAAATACAATAATACATCAAGCTGAAATCATGATGAATTGTAACATCAAACAACATGAGCAATAGTTCCAACCCTGGCCACTTGTACTTTTCCCCATGTGTTGGGTGAACATCCCCATACATGGATATTTACAAAGCGCCAACACATTACTAGTATCTTGTATACTATCACTAAATAGTAAGATTAAGGAAATGAAACAACCTACTCTAATACCACTTTGTAATGCTCCAGCCTGACTGACCACTAAGATTGTAGCCAAATCAGTTTGTCACATGGCCTCAAGCACGCCTCCCCGTATGCTATAAGTTTCCAAAATTCAGTGAGGGTATATGGAGGTGATATCTGGGAGAATATACCCTCATATCATGGTAGCACAATGATATATCTTAAGGTAACTAATAGGTAACAATTAAAGCAGTAATAAATGAACGAAAAAACCAACAGATGAATAATATAATAACCGGATGTTAAGGATGTACGATGAAAATATACAACCATGCATGAATTTCACTAGGATGATACGTAATCTAAACTAAATACATACAATAGGAAACATGATACAATATAATACATGAATAAATAAAATATGTGAACACCCCAAGGGCAATCTAAATGAGCATCCCGAGCTCTAGATTAGTCCAATGATCCTAACTCATAGGTACAAGAAAGACAACATAATCAATAGTCCATGGTTCTGTGAACATAAGGTCTACTTGGGTACCCCTATACAATGGTGGCCCAAGCATGGTGTGAGATATAAATCTCATTAGGTTATTACCCATGGTGTCTTGATTAAATCTTGTCCAAGAATAATAAGTAAAGCAGTGTGCAAGTAATATGAATTTGTAAACATTACTAAAATAAATAAGTAAACACCAGTCGACTGAGGTTTTATTAGGACACCTGGATGAATCTACCTGATTCACCTCATGACAAAAAATAGATTATAACTAGAATCCATATGTATATATTAATAATATATACCTGTTATAGTTCTATATTTTATCCACTTATATAAACCTAGTACATGCAGACGTAAGTGGACATATACCTAGAATACTAGTTGCTGGCTGGACTGGGCATAACTCAGTCATCCATAACCAGTTTGAACAAGCCTATAAGCTTAATCAAAAGGTTATATTTCCTACATCTCAATAGAGTGTGACACGTCATGCTCGACACTTGGGACTGTCAGTGAGTTATCATGTCATCACTCTAAATAGGGATCATGGAGCCTTATCCTATATTCTACATGTATCAACGGTGCGGGATTCCATGACTCAACACCCGATGTAAGGGATCATGATTTTCAGCCATTATCAACAAATACCTTACCATAATTCCACATACTATGTCTAGGTGTATTTATATAACAATAATAATAACCATATCCATGATACATTACCACTACTTCTCTACATTTAATAATCCATTATAATCAAGGAATTCCATTTGTAACCAATATAATTAAAATGAACATAAGTATTCAATAATCGGTGTATCCCTTCCACCCTTTTTCAATTAATTTCCCATAATACAATTTAATTCATTCATGGAATGCGGAAAAATTAAGTAGAAAGTCATTAATAACAGACAAGTTGTTTCCTTTATACAATTTAAATCAATCAAGTAAGGTATCCCATCATGACTAGCCATTCCCTTTTATTAAACAACTCACTTTAAGAAGACAATCTACTATAAATAAACTATCCATCTTAAACATGCCATTTATTCTATCAAAACTTGTAAATTCAAGTTAAAGGGTCAAGAAGGCACTTAGGATTAACCATGAACAATTTGGAATTTTCCTACTTGGGAAAATCTATTTATGAAGCAAGAAAATCCCTTTGAGGGAGCATGGTTCGATACCCAACTAGGTAGGAATGATCCAATCCATTCACATAAAAGGTTAACATCATCCGTTTAACATTTAGAGAAAGAGTGAAATTTCATTTAGAATAACAAGATATTCCATGCACTGAACATGACTTATAACTAATATTGACCTCATTTGATGGGTTTTATTATAAAAAATTGAAACTATTTATAAAAAAATTTATTTAATTATAACAATCCATTTAACTTATGTAACATTACCCAAGACAACAAAATAATCCTTTTGAAATCTACCAAACACTGAAAAGTAATTTCAAGGATCAAAATTTCACTTAAGAGGTTCCATAATTATTTATAAAATTACCTATAATGGGGAAATTATTTTTTTGATCCAAGAAAAATTCTTAGAAGGTGTTTTAAGAATTTATTCATTAAATTAAAAGGGGAAAAAAGATCTAGCACACCCAAGGGGTGTCTGTAATTGAGTTTTAAATCTTCACTTCATATAGCAATAATAAACACGAGTATGATAAGGTGCATATGACAATTAAAAAAATAAGAACTTGATTTTAAAGTGACGCTTGGAAAAGTTTGGTGCATGGAAGAATGAAAATATTCATAAAATAGTGGTAATTTAAGGAAAAAGCTTTAGTTTGACTACCTTATTCATAGGAAATGTCACTCATCCTTTATCTAGCTTTTACTATTTGGAACAAATATAAGAAACAAACCTTTGCCTAGAAAATAGAGAAAATTAGATTCCACCCTGATAGCTCAGTTGAGGGGAAATTATATAAAGAATGATTCAAAGTGAATTTAGATATTACCTATTCGGATCCATAGAGATCGATGACATTCGGTTCATACAACCTAAGGAGGAGATATATCTAGTCTTATGAGGATCTTGGGAGCTCCATTTGCACAGGTTGGAGGCCTCATGCATATTCTAGGAGAAGGAAGAAAAGTGAAAAGAATATTAATGATTTATTAAGGGAAGACATTTAATTTTACCCAAAAAACTGGGTTTTAGGATTTGGCTGCATGATTTGGCCAAACCGTAAACCAACCATGTGGAACCCATTTCGTAAGAGACAACCTCTCATGGTTTTTCCCACATCATTACCTTAACTATATTCCAACTTTGTGAGTAATAGTGAAACATTACTACATAATTTTCAATAACTATGTGGGATAGGTGAATAGTTTGGGAAAACTATGCATAGCCCATGCAAGGAACTTCATTCTCCCTTGTTTCAGCCGAACAGTTTTCAACTAGGGGCTGCACAGTTTTAGAAAAAATGTGCACCTAGTGAAAACTCTCCAAATGTTGTATTTTCAGAGACTCAGTTTAAAGACCGGTCCATCCAGTAAATTCCAAAAGTTCAAATTCCCTCAAAAATTTTCCTTGACTCAAAACATGGGTCGTTATAGATATGGTTATATATGATAACCATATCATGCCTTTGGTAGTACATCATGGCATTAAAAAATATTTATTGATCATTGAGAGTTCATTTTTTGTGGCCTACATTGAAGATTGTAGTTTTAGAGTTTGTGTCTTAATGTTTTGTATGCCATAAGGTGAAGGTCGAGCACCGTGTTCTTGGTGGTATTATCCAACCATTAGATATTCCCTAATTGAAGCTAGTGGAATTATCAATGGACTTCATTACCATTATACCTCAAGCTCATGGATGCTATGATTCTATATGGTTGATAGTGGATATTTTGATGAAATTAGTCTGCATTATAGTGATTAGAGAGTTGATATTACTGGAAGTTTTTTCGAGGAAATATCTGGAGGTGGTGGTGAGACTCTATAGAGTCCCAATGATGATCATCTCTAATTTGGATCCTCATTTTACCTTTATGTTGTGGAGAGGTCTCCAAAATTGTTTGGGATCTTAGTTATTCATAATCACTACTTTCCATCCACAGATGTATCGTCAGATAGAGTGGAATATCCAAACTCTTATAGACATGTCACACTCTTGTGTCCTAGATTTGGGAGGTTCATGGATAAGGAACATTCCATTGGTCAAGTTTTCTTAAAATAATAGTTTCCACTCCACCATCGATATTGAATCATATGAAGCTTTGTATAGGAAACCTTTCAATTCTATGTTGTACTGGATCAGGGTATTAGAGGCGGTAACTCTAAGTATGGAACTGGTGCAGAATACGATAGAGATGATTCAGGTAATTTGTGAGAGGATAAAGGTCGCACAGGATCATCATAAATCCTATGTCGATCATAGGAGGAGGCCTCCATATTTTAAGGTTGAAGATAATGTTTTCTTAAAGGAGACTCTTCATCATGGGCAGTAATGGTTTGATCGTGGGAGTTATCTTTATCCCCTTTTTGTTGGGCCTTTCAAGGTGTTGTCTCATGTTGGAGTCATGGTGTGTCTGATAGTACTTCCCACTTTGATGATTTGCATACATGATGTTTTTCACATATCACATCTTCATAGTTATCTTTATGATGATTGTCATGTCATTTATTGGGGTGAGATAAATGTTGATAAAGATAAATCCTTAAAGGAGTGACCTATAGAAAATCAAGGCCACAAGAGAAGGTGTTGTGTGAGCATGTTACTCCCTTGGTTTGTGTCTTTGGGTTGCATAGAAGAGTATTGGAGAGTACTTGGGAACATGATTCACATATTCTTGGTCAGTACCCTATGTTATTTGATCCTTAGCTCTTGTCTTGTAATGTTGTTAGTTTTATGAATGTTGATATTTTTTGTCTATGAGATGGTTCCCTAATATTGATTTCTAAAAACCTTTCTTTCACTTTATAGGTATCTCTCCCAAGGGACTATGAGTGGTTTTCTGTTGTTATGTGGCTTTTTATTCCTCTGATGATGTGGTTGAGCTCATGTGATGGTGAGAACCATTATAGGTTTTTTGTGGGGTGGTTGTTGGGATGAACCCTTTTCATTTTCTCTCTAGGTTTGGTTTTCATTTTCTAGGATGTGAATAATTTGAGAGGTATCTAATGTAATATAACATACCTTCTTGGCCTATTACTTTTTTGGTTTTGGTGGTTATAGGGTGTTATAAGTATTTCACAATGGTTTTTCTAATCGTTCCTCCATGTGGTCACTTGTTTGCTCATGTAGTCGGTTAGCACAGTCACATGTTTGTTTGTGCAGTGGGTTGGATGGTCTTGCAGTTAGTCTCCAGAGCCACCTGTTTGTTTGTGTGGTATTCTTTTCAGTTGTGTAGTCAGGTGGCACAATCAGTTGTTTCATCTCGTGAAAAGAAGAATAATCTTTGTGGTTGAATCATCTATAGGGCTATATCAGATAGGTGAATCAAATATGTGGCTAGATCGGCTATTTTGAATTGGCTACATGGATGGATCAGTTATTTTAATTGGTTATCCAGCTGATCGGGTATATAAATCAGCTATGTGGCTAATCAACTACAAGAATCTGATATGTGGCAAGATAAACTGTGTGAATTGGATATCTGGATGTATCAACTACATGAATCGTCTAAATGAATTGGCTATGTGGAATAATCATCTACATGGCTAAGTTTTCTACATGAAAACAGTTACATGGAGATTTTGAATACATGGGTATTTCAGCTACATGGAATCAGCCATGTGGATTTTTCCTCCAGTTATGTGAAAAAGGCTATATGGGTCTTTTTGTGGCATAAATCAAAGTCATCTGAAGTCCATTCATCAAGGATAATTATATCCTTGTTTATTTATTATGATCAAGGCTATAAATTATTCCTTCCATATGGAGTTTAACGAGATCTACAATATTTGGTTAATTAAAATTATGTGATATAAAATTATGATCATCTTATATATGTTGACTCAAAAATAAAGATCCTTCTTTTATTCCTTAATACTTTATTTCCCCTGAGGCTGTAGGTTTTGAAGACCTTCCATTAGATTCATGGAGCATTTCTTTTGGTGGATTGAGTTCCTTCCAGCAGGGAATCCATATTTCATGGGTCACATGTTTTGGTGTAGTGAATCATTTGAAGCTTCTCTCTTCAGGCATTTTGAGATCCCTTTAATACGTATCAATTAATGACTTTCCATGTTTTATCAATTTTAATATAACCTCTTATGGGAGGGGTGATAGAGATCTACAATTTCAATTTTTTCTTTATAAAGAACATCGACACCTTTGAGGTAATGGATTTGTTGCTTCTCCTTTTTAGTTATGTGGATTCATAAAGTTAGCATGGTTTTTTCCTTTGGATAGAAATTGAATCAACCTAATAATTATTTAAGTATTTAAATAAATAATTGGTTGTAGCAATCATATGTTTTTTCTTTCAAACTTGATAATGGCTTGCCTCTTGATTTTCTAGCTAGTGTTCTATCTGTGTTATTTTTGTTAGAATTTATTATTATATTGTGTATTATCATGTAATTTGTGGATAAAATGGTAAAAAAACAAATATGGAATCAATTGATTAATTGTATTAAGAATAATTTAATATAGGGGTGTTAAATGAATCTGGTGTTTATTATAATTTTATGATAATAAATTTGATGCAATGCACATGCTTAATTAAATGTGTTCTTCCATGATAATTGAATTGATAAATAATGTAAGGCATGGTAATTGTTATTGTTGATAATTTAAAAAGCATGTTTAAATGAGAATGATACTTCTCTAGGTTTTTTTAGAACTGTAATTAATTATAAGAGCATGTTTAACTTTTGATATCTTTTTATTGTTGATGCCTTAGGTTTCCAATAGTTGGAACTTGTGAATAATAAACATGTTGATTCAAGATGTAATAAGAAATAGTTGTGCGATAAAGATAATATCTATGTCTAGAGTTTCCTATTTACTTGAGAAGGTTGAGTTCCTTGAGATTGGATCCATGAGAACTCATTTTGAGAGAAGGATGGATGCCTTATTTTAAGACATAGATTTCCCTAATGAATTTTTTTTTAATTATTTTTTCTTTGTGATGTGTTCTAAATGTGAGATTCAATATGCAATGAATTATAAGCCCAGTATGGTTGAGCCTAGGATAATTGATGTGATATAGGGTGGGTAGGCCTAAATTATGTCACATCGGTTAATGCATGTGATGGTGAGATGAAACGATATATACATTAGGGTGTCGGGGGTGACACCAAATATGATGGAATGGGATGAAACTGAGCTTACCAATTGATGTGATAAATATGTATTCTTGGTTGAAATGAATCTATTTAGTAGTTAATATCTAGGTTGCTTGTTTTATCTTCATTCCTTTCCCCCCTGCTAGAGGTGGATGGATATGTCTGGTTGTATGTTTTCTCTTGGTGGTAGATTAGAATAGTTTTCCTAGAGTACCTAGATTTTGGAATGTAATAATGTTTAATAAATGACTTATCCCATGGGGTTGGTTTTTATGGAATATAAATTCTGAAATGATATTGATCTTGATAAATCATGGACTCAATTTAGAATATTCCTAGAGAGCATGAATTTAGTATAATGATTAATGTAATATAATTTGGAAAAAATTTTGTTGGTTAGTTAATGGTTAATGAATTAATTAACACAAAATAAACGATAAAAATGAAAATGGGTAGCTAATGTATCTCTTTTAAATGTGTTTGTTCTTATAGGATATATAGTCCGTATTAGTGGTAGGTGGGTTTCTAAGAGATGATATCTTTAATTGATATTAAGACTAGGTTATGCCCATAGTGTTGTTTTGAGATATATTTTATCATGTATGTTCCTTGATTTCATATGCTACCACGCCCATGTCGTTTAGGAAAATTGACACCTAGTGGACTCTAGGAGGGTGTTTTTTCAACATCCTAGTGGGAGGATGGATGGATAATTATCCCATCTATCCCCAATTTCTTCTCTGGTTAGATATATATTCTTGAATGAATTACAATTAGGTTTTTCATATATGTTTGTAGAGGGTTGTGATGTACTGTGGTTATTTACTCACATGTATCAATGTATATAGTATCCAAAGTATTATTATAGGTATGAATTTTATAGGTTTTGATGGCTTGAGGTACCTTACACAATGTATGGGTTGTAATGGCTTAAGGTATAAAACTTGATGTATGATACACATCATACAAGATGTGGTGGCTCCTAGAAACTACTAGATTACTATATGGAGATATGATATGGGATGATGGGATGATGTGATGAATGTGGTGAATATTTTGAAACTTATCATAGGTCTCTGCTAGCTGGTTTATTTTAGAGAGAGATGGATCAAGACATGCGATGTTGGGGAAGACCAGCAAACTCGTGGAGAAGTAGGAGCGGGGTACCCTTAATGTTTCATTATAATATTATATAATATATTTTATGTGATACTTGGTAAGAGTTATTTATAAAGAGAGTGATAACTCATTATACCTATTTAGGTGATGAGTTAGTTTCACTATTGTTCACTATGATTTAGCTTTCTTTCATTATCTTTTGCACAAGAGGCTCTGGGGAGGATCCTATTGAGTATAATATTATGCTAACCCAATGTATATACGAACTATCTTTTAGGTCATTTGGTGTAGGTTGGAGATTAGGCTGGATATTCTAGCTCATGGTTTTGTAGGATCTTTTTGGGATTTGTGGCCATAGTCATCTTTAACATTCGATACTTTTAGTTTTCCTTTCTATTATTATAGTATTTTATGATATTTAATGTTCAAACTTGGTATTTATTTATATATATGTCGGATTAGGTGTTTATTAGTGTATCTATGAAATATATCTCCTCTACATGGTTTTTTAGTGGGTAATGTCTCCCAATGTATGATTATTATACCCTTAGTGCAAGTCGCTAAACAGAGGCCTACTGGATGTGAGACTCGGGCAGTCACCACCTCCCTTCTCTCATTGCCAGTCCAAGATGCATACATTTGGGGGGGGGGATCATGACATTTCCTAACAAGTTTTTCACATTAGTTATTTATAACTGATTTGGTATATAAAACTTGGATATTTTCACGACAATTATTTAATAAATGTTGTGAAAATCATCTTTTCATCCAGTTATTGAAGAACCAATATGAAAAAGTTAAATACACTAATTTTCCACATTAGTAATTCTGTAACTAACATGAAAAGGGTGATGTTTCACCTTGGTTATTGAATAACAGACGTTTAAAATAAAACACTATAATTTTTCACGCCAATTCCTCAATAAATGAACTGAAAATAATATTTTCTATATCAGTTATCAAATAACTTATGTGGAAAATCATTATAATTTTAAATGGGGTTCAGGATCTATCATTTTTTCATTCTGTTGCATGTCAAACATCGGTTTTCTTTAAAAAGGAAAACCCTAACCCTTCCAATTTTTTATTTGTATCCTCAAATATCTCCACTCATTAATCATTGGTCTTAAATAAATTTTTTCAATTTTTGGCTTTTAATATCTTTCATTTGTCATCCATCACCATGCATCATCCACGTTCACCCATTGTTGGAATCCCCTAGTGCGTTATTCTAATTTGTGTCACCTTATCAATTATTTTGGTTAGTATGTCCATTTATGGTTTTGGTTTATTGTTTCCATTTTCTGTACATTCACGGTATTTTCATTAGTATTTTTGGTTCCATTTTTATAATGATATTTCTTTATCTATGAGTTGGCTTCCCCTACCATGTGCTATCCATTGTCACCCATCATTGGCCACTGCTTACACATTCTTCTCATTGGTGTCACCTTCTTAATCGATAAAGTTCAAATTTAAATTTATGGTTTATGTTTATTGTTTCTATTTTACATGCATCCAAAGTATTTTTATTTATATTTTTGGTTATAATATTCTATTTATGTTTCTTTTTCTTTCAATTGGTATCTGACACCAATATCCATTGTCAATCGTTTCTGGTTGCTGCTTGTGTGTTATTCCTACTGATGTCACCTTCTCATTCATACTAGTTTTGATATCAATTTATAGTTTGTGTTTATTGTTTCAATTTTCTGTGCATCCAAGGTATTTTCATTTGGATTTTATTTTCTAATTTCCTATTTATTTCACTTTAACTTTGCTATTTTTATTTTATGTTCTTATTATTCTCACATATTAGGTATTTTTTAATTCATAAATGATTTTTTTTAGTTTAAAGTTTATGATTTTTTATTAAATAATTATAATTTTATATGTAAAATTTTATATTTCTATTTATTAAATATGTTTTATTTCTTTTTTTATTGTGAAATATTTTATTTTATTTTATTATTAATATTTATAAAAGTTATTTTGAAATTAAATTTAAAAATATAATAACTTTTTTTGATTTTTTGATTTTTATTATAGATAATAATGATTTAAAGTTAGATTACTATAATTTAAACAAGTGATGAATATGAGGAAGTTGATGATGATTTTTTGGAATTTTCTAAATGAAATATTCCAAAAAATTACATATTTTTATCCATTCCAAAAATGTTTAAATATAAAGATGTTTAAAATAAGGGAGATCAATGATCATTTAATTTTCCCTGGTTTTAATTTGAGTTACATGACTTGTATTTATCATTGTGAAACAAAGAAAAATTCTAGATCTATCGATGATGATAATATTCAAGATGATAAGTCTACAAAAATTGAAGAAAAGATTCATGATATTAAAGTAGAGACAATTGAGAAAGAATTGAAAATTAAGCGCTTGTATGGTGATGTTGAAAACCCATTGTATCTGGGTTGTAAATAATTAAATGTTTTATAAATAGTGTTAGTATCAATTAACATGAAGGTGAAAAATGGATGGAGTGACATAAGTTTTATTTAGTTTCTAAAACTATTGAAAGGTATAATTCTTATAGATGACGATCTTTCATATTCCCAATGTAAAGAAAATAAAATATTATACCTGATGGGTTTAGTGTACAAGAAAATACATTCCTACTTAAATAACTATGTTCTATATAGAAATGAATATGAATGTCTATCAGAGTCTCCTAAATGTGAGACATCACGATATAAGTTAAAGAAAACATAGGCTGATTTAGCAGTTAAAGAGACTCATACAAATACATTTTGGTATCTTCCTATAATTCCGCAATTGAAACATTTATTTTCAAATTTAAGTGATGTAAAAAGGTTAGGATGAAATAAAAATGAGCAGATATGTGATGGAAAATTATTTCATCCAACTAATTGTCCACAATGGATGAAAATAGATCAAAAGTTTTATACATTTAGAAATGAAGGTAGAAATATTAAACTTGGACTATTCATAGATTGAATGAAGAAATATCAAAGCAATATTTTCACACATAGTTCATGGACTATTTTATTGGTAATTTATAACATATTTCCTAAATTTTGTATGAATTGAAGTTATATCATGTTGAGTTTAATGATCTTTGGACCAAAATAGCTTGGAAATAATATTGATGTTTTCTTGTCACCATTAATTAATGATTTGAAACTTTTTATAGAGGAAGTTGTTAGAGTGTATGATTCTTATAAAATGTAACATTATCAACTACATGAAATTATTATGCTAACTATAAATGACTTCCCATCGTATGGGAATCTTTATGGATACAATGATAAATGGCATAGATCTTGTCTGATTTTTGAATAATAATCTTCATATTGTCAACTTCAACAAGGGATAAAAATATTATACATGGTTCATTAGAGGTTTTTATCAATAGGTCACTCTTATAAATGATTAAAAATGAATTCAATATCTCACAAGAATTTAATATTTCTCCAAAATCTTTTTCCATCGATCGGTATTTTGAGAGGGTGAAAAACAATGATGTGATAATCGAAAAGATATAAAAATATAGTAATAATATAAATATTTGGAACAAATAGTCAATATTATCTGAGGTACCATATTAGAGATATAATGAAGTCAAAAATAACATTAATTTCATGCACATCAATAACAATATATATGATATCTTGATTGAAACATTGTTAGATATTAAAGGAAAGACTAAAGATGGGTTGAATAAAATATTGAACTTACTCTCAATGATAATTCATTTGGAGTTATCTCCCACTACTTATAGAAGGATAACATACCTATCTTCATCTTATCATACATAATACAAGAAGGATAATATTATCTTTTATTAGTGTCTCCATGGTATCAATGTTCTACAGAGATATTATTAAAAAAAATTAGTCACTAAAAAATTTGAAGTTGATAGGTATGAAATTTCAGGATTATCGCATCATGATGCAACTGGTCCTAACAGTTGTATCATGTAGAATATTACCCATTTGTGTCAGAATAAATATCATGAAGGTGTTTTATTTTTTCAATTCAATTTGTAACCCAGTGATTCATATGAATTATTTGAATAATTTAGATAATGAACTAGTTTCTATAATTATTCCACTAGAAAGGTATTTTCGTCCATATTTTTTGTTATTTTATGGTGTATTTAATGGTTTATTTGGTGTGAGAAAAAAAGGTTTTAAAACCTATATATATACATTCAATTATCCTTTATAAAGTGACATAAATATATTAAATTGGTATATTAAGAATCCATATCCATCTAAAGCCTCCATTGTTGATAAGTATATTTCTGAGGAAGGTGTAGAGTTTTTTTGTAAGTTACTTGTCTGTAGTGAAGCACATCGATTTTCCTATATCTTTCCAAAACCAAGTCAATTATAGGGGGAAGGGGATCCATGGATTGAGAGAAAATCATTACCAGGTGAACTAGATAAAGAAGATAAATTTATACATCTTGAAAAACATTGATGATTCTCAAACATATATAACATTACATATCAATGTGTTAAAACAATGTTATACAAAGAAGAAAGATGTATAGATTTTGAATGAGTGCAACAAAACTATTTTTCATGGTTTGAGAAGACCATTCTTGGTAGATCATATGTGTCAAAAACATTGAGATGGTTAGTAGGTATCCCATGTTCGAATTTGAAAACATGGTACTAGTGGGACATTAATGCCTATACATTTCATATGAAAGATTAAGACAACATAGGTGTAGTTCAGAATAGTATTGTATTGGTGCTTGAAAAATCGATGCATTTTTCAAGTGCAAAATAAAAAACCCAATCTTCACATAATGTTCATATTATGGAGTCATTGAAGAAACATAGGAGGTTGACTACATTAATCTTGAGTCCTAATGTTTTACTACAAATAGGTTATCGGTAAGAACAGTTTCAAACCTAAAGAATTTAAAATGAAACTAGTTAATCTGAATAGATTGGAATACATAGATGGTCTTTTTATCATGGAAACACATGATTTTTTTTACATTCTTGATCAATCTAATATTTAGTTTTCTATCATTTTATAAGGAAAAATAGTCTCTTGGTCATGAAAAACTTGACGAATATACTATTTTTTTATGAGATCCCTACCTCAATAGAAATATTAACACATAATATTGATGAGTACATCACATACATGGTTTGGGAATATCCAATGATCATGAGGAAAGAATTTTAGAAAACAATACTTTAGTAATTTTCTAATATTACAGATAACGTATATTTATTTCTTTTTTAGTTTTTAAAATTTCATTAAATGTAAGATATATTAGTTTTATTTTCTATATTAAAGCATATATTATAACTGATAAGTAATTTGTTTTATATTAGTTTTGTTTTATTTAGTTTAGCTTAGTTACTCTTAATTAACTTATCTCTTTTTTGATTTTATGGAAAAAGTAATTTTAATATAATTTGTTAAACAAAATGATAAATTTTATAAAATTGTATATTTAAGGAATATTCTTTTTTGTGTAAGAAATAGTGTAATATGTTGGAGCACTTTTACTATTCACACACCGTTTTTGGATTTTTTTTTTTATTCATTTATGTCATCTAATCTCTTGTTATTGTTTAATTTAATTTTTTAAAAATAATTTAAAAAATATGAATAAAAATGTTTTTAGTTTAGCTTAATTTTTGTGGGATCATGTTTCATTTTTTATTTACTTTCGTATATAGTATTTGGATTTATATATTTGTGTACTAATTATTTTTCATTAACACATAATTTTTGAATTTTTTTTTCATTTTTTAGTTCATTTAATTTCTCATTAATGTTGTTATCATTTTATTAAAATATAACAAACATGGTTAAAAATGTGTTTAGTTTAGTTTACTTTTTTTGTTGATCTTTTTTTACATTTGTATGTAATATTAGAATATGTATATTTTTATACTAATTATTTTCTTATTTGATTTGTAGGATAATGGGAGATAAAACATATGGTACATCAAAAAATTTTGGGGAAGACCATGTACATACTTCTGGGGAGGACCATACACAAACTCTTGTTGATGGGCCTCATTGTCCTTCTGCACAGGATCCATCCACGTCCATAGGGAAAAAAGTGTTTGAGGGATGGTAAACGTGGAAGCACAATTTTACCTAAATAATTAGTTTCCTATATACAATACTAGAGGATAATATTTTAATTTAATGATAATCATATTCCTAGAGGTATAAATTCAAAATAATTCATGAATTTTACTACAATTCAGTCTAATGGAAAAGTTAGTATTTTGATTTCTAATTGGTGAAGTTTTAAAAAATGGAAATATCTCAATTATGTGACACAATTTTGGTAATATATTTTGTTATTATTTTAATTTATCATTAAATTTTCGTATTAATACATGTTTTATATCTTCATATCTGATGAAATATGATATACCCGATACTGAAGGTGTTATGAGGAAATTTTTAGCATTGGCTGCTATGATATAAAGGGGTTTTAAATCAACCCCCACAAAGGATTTATTTGTTGGGAAAATGCAACATAAAAAACCATGTGATATATATCCATTTCTAGATGTAAATACATTGAAGAAATTTTTTGAAAGTATATGATAAGAAGCATTTTTTGGAATGTGCAATGTCTGCTTTTAATGGTTGTTTTTATTAATGATCGTATTAATGATTTATTTATTCATAATTTATATAAAACTAGGATATTTGATCAAGATATCCAATCTAGAAAGGTATAACCTTGTAATTTATCTCATGGAGGGTATACATTTTTTGATGAACAAATGATAGTTGAAGTTTTTAAAAAACTTAGAGCTGAGTCTTTAGGCTTTGAATAGGTTAACCCTCCTTCACCACTAGTTAGATGTGAAAAAACGGAATAGGGATCAGATGAGAAGAAAAGGAAAATATATTATCTAAGATTAAAGGGTTTTAGGTGAGAAAATTGTTAGAAGATTAATTTGTTTAATTATTTAAGTTAAATCAATTCTTTATATACTGTGATTTGTTATTGATTTTTTCAAATATTCTATAAAGGAATCCCTCAAGGAAAAAATCACACTGGGTACCTTCATAGTTGAGGGTATGAGAGATATTTTAGCTACTAAATTAAGAAAGATTGAACACCTGGGTCATGTATGAGGATAACTGTAAGGTGTATCAGTAAAAAAAGATGTTTCCTCGTTATAAAGCTTCTTTAATGGAGGATGTTTATAAAATTAAAATGAAATATTTTGAGTCTACAGTCCATGATATTCACGAGATGATGGTGGATAAGATTAGATCTTCGGTACTTTCAATGTTTACAAACATGCATATATAGTTTTAGTCTACTAATTCCACTCCTCTACCTCCACCTATAGATCTCACTCCTCCTCCTCCTCTTACTTGTCGAACTCATTCACCTAATCCTCCACAACTTCCTATTTATTGAGATTTATATGTTGATGATCCTAAACATAATATTTTCTCATATGGGATGATATATTATATTGGTGATACCATTCATCATCAATAGATAAAGATAGATAATCTTAAGGTTGTTGTAGAGGATATTATATGTAGATCAACAAAAATACCATTTCCTACAGATGAGGTCAGTAAAATTTTATAGAGAATCTATCATTATATAGTTTTTCCATATATACTTGTTTGAAAATTTCAATTTAGCTATGTGTATATTATATTATTTATTTCATATTGGTGTTAATTTTTTTTTACATTTTAAAGTTTAAATATTTATCTATTTTTTGCAGGAATACTTTAAAAATAATGAAATACTATATTGAAAGCAAAAAAATATAGGTTGTTATAATATCAAATACAACTTCTTATAGTCTTTATATATTATCAACATATTCAAATTTGTTCTTGGATGTTTATGAAATTATAATGAAATCCGAAATTTGTGGGAATGAAATTAATATGATGATTTTTTAAAAAAATATCATGGATCTTGTAACTAGATATGGGTTGGGCATCAACATGATGTAATTAATTTCCATGTAAGTTGGTTAACATATATCTTTTAGTTGTTTAATTTATTGAAACTTTATTCTTATTTTATTTATATTAGGTGTCTTTATATAGTTTTTAGGAAAAATGACATGACAGTAGTATATGGATTTATGGATCAAAAATTCATTTTAGTTATATAAAGGGAATTGATTGATGCAGAAAGAGTAGTTTATAATACTAAAATACTTCAAAAAATGAAATTATTCAGTGTTGGATTCTTCCTTATCTTCAAGTGTGTGAAACATATCTCTCATAAAGTGTTATATATAGATTAAAAAATAACCACCCAAATTATTATTATTTTTATATTACTGGGCATTGGATGTTGGGTGTTTTTTTCTAAGGGATAGAACACTTTATTGGCTATGCTCTATCTATGGTGAAGTGCGAGATAATTTTATGAATGTACTGAACATGTATGTTTGAATATTTTAATACTTGTATATATAATAATGATGTTCAAATTTATTTCATACATATTTTTTTCAAATAAGTCTTGTGGTTAATTTAGAGAGACAATAAGAAAGTAGAGTGAAAAGATCATATATGTAAAAGAAAATGTGATTTTTTATTTACAAATACTACATTTTGGCTATAAATACATAAAATGTTATTTTGAATTGAAAATTTATTTTTTGAAAAAAAAATCATCAATAAGGAGTGAAGGAATGTGGATACTATGTATCTATATTTATTTTTGAAATAATTTCAACAAGGACTATTACAAAGTTTCATAAGGTTATATTTTTTTATAAATCTTTCCTTTAATTTTTCATTCCTTTTATTCAGAGTAAATATTAAATGATTTGTTTTTAATTTTAATCTTTTTTATGAAACTCTTTTTTATAATAAATAATAGATAAAACACTTAAAAATTGAATGGGTGAATTATTTTAAATTTCTAATTAGGTTTTAGTTTATTTGTAGTATACAATGTAAATTTTAAAGTACAAATTGTAAATGTTTATGTTGCTACTATTTTTTTGATGTACTATATTTATGTTGTTGTTTTTATTCTATTTTTTATGGTATACTTTTATACTAATGGAAAGGATGAATTAATATTATTTTATTTTTTAGAAAATATTTTTAACATCTGTTATTTCAGAACTGATGTGAAATAAATTAAAAACATTATTTATGACGTCGGTTTTTCTAAAAAACCATTTTGATAAAAGTTTTTTCCCACCAATTTCTATAGAACCGATGTGATAAACCATGAATTAAATAATTATTAATTTTTTTTATAAGACCAATGTGTAAACCCTTTTATTATAGTATTTTTTACACTTTTTAAGAAAAGACGATCTGATAATATATTTTTAACATCGATTTGTTAGAAAAATTAACATTTAAAATACTTTATCATGTCAGTTTTTGATAACCGATCTGAAATAACCTCCTCAAAAATGTATTTATAATATATTTTATTATTAACTTCTGTTAAAAAATTATTTATAACATCTCTTGAAATAATGTCACATTTTAATCGATGTTAAAAACCAAAAAACCCCAATGTGAAAAGAAACACTTTTTTCATTAGTGGTACCTATAAGTATTAGACCTGAATCAATGAGAGACCCTAAGAAATAGTGAATAAAGAGAGAGGATCTGGGGAGGGAATCATGGACGCACTCCCTTTAGTCATGGTTTATGATGAATGGGAAGGGAAGGTGTGGTTCAACCTAAGGTAAAAAAGGGAGAGGAAAATATGTAAATTCCATATTTTTTGTATGGTTTGGTTATATGGTTGGAAAAACCATGAACCATCTAGTAGAAGACCTATAGAACCCCACATAGTTTGGATACAAGGTTAGACAAACCATGTACTGACCATGCATTCTGGACCTGTCTAATTACATACTTATCTACACATTTCTCATATGGTTTCTACAAAACGTGATCTGACTATGCACATGTACTAAAATTCCAAATAAAAATTAATAAATGAAATAAAAAAATTTAGCTTTGAATTTAAGGAAATGATAAAAAATAATTAAATAAATAAAATAATGAAGAAAATAATAGTGTCAGGGTGTGAAAAAACTACTTATATCAAATCCTTCATCTCATATTTTTTATAAAAACTTTTTTAAGAATCAAATTCTCTTATCATATATTATAAATGAGATAAAAAAACATCATTTATTTAGATTCATCTAAGCATAAAATAATATTTCTAATTCATTTAATTAATAAAAAACACTTTTATTCACCATTTAAATGAAAAAAATAAGCAATATCAATCCTTAATTTGATTTCAAACTCATTTATACATATTGAATTGGTAAAATATACATTTGGTATCAAATAACATTCAAAATATAATAAATCATTTCCATAACATTAATAATTGAATGGAATTTATATGGATTTTATTTCACCCCATTAGGTATTCTAAAAAATTTCATCCCATGGAAAAATAGTCATTCTTTCTTGAATCTCCTTCATCATTCAATGATCAAGTCTAACTATTTGACTACCCAATATTTTCCTCTAGCTTAAACCTTTAACCTATTATATTTTCAACACATCTTTGATGACTAAACATCACAAGTCATGATCACCTATCCTCAACACTTTAAAGAAAATAAGTAAACATTTATTGAATCTATTCACACTGTTGGAATATTTTCAATGATATTTTTATAACAAATTCAATAACTAGACCAATCCTTAGAGAACATCCTCAGTATCCCCATGTCATTGTCACACTCAATCAAGTTAAGTATATGAGCGATGTCTAAAGTTTATTTGGTTATATTGATTTTAATACTTTTTGAAACCCAAGTTGAATCATTTTATGCTTCTCATAAAAATCTAGATCCACTTTTTGAACAACTTAAACATAAGTGTACTTGGAAATATTTCTTTATTATATTAAATTTTTCCTTCTTAATTTGAGTACAAGTCTAAAGTTATTTTACTAGTCTATAAATTTCCTTCTATTAAGATTCTTATTTTTTTCAATGTTGATCAAAAAAATATGTTTGATGGTGATGACTTCCTTATATCAATAACAAAATATTTTATCATATGAGTATCATGTTTTGTGTTCATTTAATGAGGAATTCTATGAAATTTTCTATAACTAAAATAATGACACCTTTTAAACATATCATATCCATTAGTGAGCAAATATCCATATTTCACAAAAAATTAGCATCATTTGGAATTCTTCCCACTACTTATCAATTTAGGTAGACCATAATTCCAATCACATAATGTATGAATACGGGATTGTTATGTAGATAACTCTTTTCCCAACCCATCATATGGATAAACTCAACTCCATTCATCAGGTATCCTTATCTTATTAAGGGTTCACATCCCATTTTAACCAAAAAACATGTAAAAATTGAGCACATAATTCAATTAGGGTGGCCCATTACTTACTTGACTTAAATAGTATAATCTAGTAGTACCCTGATTTGGAAGAACCTACCGAGTTGGATGATCAAGGTCTTGAAAATTATTTTTTTAATAAATATGAAACTTAGTATTTTAAATGGTATCTAATCTCACCATATTATCTCACGTATTCCCTTTACATGTATGCATGTTTCTAAAAATTTATTATAGAATATTTCTTCCTTCCACCAAATAAATTTTTTAAATCATATTGATATGTAACTCTTTAAACAACTCATGAATCAACCACAATCATAGTATAAATTAACTAAATCAATTATCATGCCTCTCTTGTAACTCCTTAAATATATGTATGATAATTTAAATAAGTTGTTTGAACAATTTTAAACAAAATCAAAGAATTATTTGTCATATAACAATTATATCTATAAATAATAAGTAAAAGAATAAAATAAATAAATGAAAAAATCATTTATTTAAACATAAAATAAACATTTAGGAACAATTGATAAATAAATTATAAACTCTTTATAATTTAGGTACAAATAAACAAGAACAATTAACTATTATCCAATACGATCTTTTCATATTATCATTTTTATGGAATTAATATGAAATCCTTTATATTTGAAAATATGTGATGTTTTATGAACAATTTTATTATTGAATAATAAGAATTTTATATTATATGTAATAAAATTACATAATTTAAATATCCCATATTGAATTTTATTAAAGCCTTTGATCATATCAACCAAAATTCCTTTTGGAATAATTTAAATAATTTATAGATAATAAATTAATGTAAACATATTATATTTACATTAAAAAACAATTCACAAATAAGTATACACTTTTATATTTTCCCTTATATTAAATTTATAATCACTTTATAAATTATTCACCATGTAAAACCATATCAAACCTAGATCACATATACCAAAACATGGTGAATGTTTTTGAGAATTTTTACAATTAGATATTTATGAAATAAATATTTCAAAGACACTTAATAAATAATTATAAACATTTTATAAAAACTTTTTAAATTAAAAAAATTAATAAATTATATTTTTTTGTAATTTATACACATTTTACAAATTATATAATTCAATTCTTAATTAAAAATAGAAAAATAAATTTTTTCATGTATATAGTATTTTATGATATACTCTATATCTATATTGTGGTATGGTTATTATCTATCATATTTAATGATTGATAATTCTTGTCTATGATATATCATCTAGTTCTGAGAAAGTTGTATTTTATGATAGTCATTGATATCTTTATTATGATATGATACTCTATTTTCATTGTATGAAACAATATAAATTAACAATTTTATATGTTATGACTAGGAATATCTTAAAATACGATACATCAAAACAAAATTATTTATACTTGATCATCTACTATGATATCTTATATCATATGGAGTGGTCCAATTTTTGGTTACAAAATCCTATGTTGTAAATTAATCCATAATTTATATTTTACCTCTTTTAATGATATCAAAAACAACCTACATTTTATTCATTTTTTAAACAATATTTTGGTGGTTAAGGAGAATGATAATACTTGACACCACCAATAGGCTTATAAGGATTGAATAACACTTATCAAATGAAAACGAAGATAGTATAAACCTAAAACCCAATATCATTGTTCTATGAAACAAAAAAATTGTGGATAAATAGAATGAAGAACATATAAATTACACATATGTTAACTGTAGTAATAATATTCATTCACAGTGGTTGGTGAAGATCCCTAAGAGTAAACCAATAGATTCATTCCTCTATGGTGTATCCACAGGCTGACTAAATCACCTGACGTTCATGAAGGGACCTCCTCACAACCATGATATGCTAGTATCTCTTGAGGTAAAGGAATGAAAAAGAGATATTCAGGGAGAATCAATAGAATGAGAACTCGCTCATATGAACACCATCTCAATGGAATTATGTTATCTATATAATACTTGAGACACTACTGAGTCTTGTATGACATTTAATTGAATGTTATAAAATGTTTGAGGAAATCCATTCGTTACAACACTTATAACCCTCATCTTATTTTTATTTTTCTAAACATTTCATCACATGAAATGTTAACTAACAATGATAGCCTTACATAGATGTCATATTGAATACTAATGTTTAGTTTTCATATTCCTTATAATTGTAATATTTTATGTTAACTATATAATATGATTGAAACACAGAACAATATCAACATATCATATAATATGGTTTCATAAGGCTGAGGTGACTTACAATATTTCTATATGATAAAAATGATATATCCAAATAACATATTATATGCATAGAAATCATACCATAAGAAAAATAATATCACCACATATGATATGACCAACACACATTATATGAATATATTCTTTGGAGAATATCTCCATAAAATATTGTTCCCATATTTAGGATCCAAGAATGTTTTTTGAAAAAAATCTCGTCTTGTTGGCCAAAAAAGACCGAGTGGAATGACACCTAAATAACAGACCTAAAAGGTAACTCCTAATTACCGGACCCAAAAGGTCATGTGAAATGTTATCTAAATAATGACCTAAAAATACTATTCTTGATTAATTATGAGTCTCAATAGAGAATTGGACAGCAATAATGAGGCTTGATGGTGATACGATTAGAAATAAATAGGCTTGATGAAGATCCTAGAAACCAAGAAGAGATCCAAATAGCAGCAAAGAGTCCTTGTAAAAGAAACTTCCATGCACTATGGGAACTCAAAAAATCAAGGACAAATACTTCATGATATTTTTCCACTATTGGAGGCATGAAATAAGGTTTTACCTTTTCTACCAAATCATGTTATTTGGGAAAAACAACATAGATGGATAGTGGAGTAATAGGGGGAATGACTAGTGTGTTATTGGAGGAAATTGTTCTAAGAGTGGAAAGATAATGTCACGCTTTAGGTTCACCTATATAATTCCTGCCTAGGTTGTGTGTCTTGGTTGAGTGATAAACATGGGTTTCAACATGTCCAATAGGAATGTTTCTAGTTTCATGAAAGAGTGCAGGTCATGTCGATCCATTTAAAAATCATATAGAATGGATAAATGAGGTGTGTTGGGCCATTTTAGTGGTGTGTAAAGATGTTTTGAGTGTTCATAACAAGGCTTAATTGATACATAGAATATATTTTGAGAATAATAAATTTATGATTATACAAGATCATTGGTAGAGTAGGTATATAAACTTTTTCCTTGGTTTTCATTGAAAAATGACAACGAACATATTAAGTGTTCATAGGAATTGGGATATAAGCCAAATAACTTCCTAAAATGACAACGAACATATTAAATGACAACGAACATATAAGTGATCATTGGTAGTGTTCATATTAAGTGTTCCAATGAATTTATTGAGTGTTTATGGGAATGAGTATATGAGCCTACTCTTATGTTTACATTATAATATGGAAAATAACTTCCTTGATATTTATGAGATAGGGATGTGAGCCTACTCCCGAGTTATTGTTGGAATATTCTAAAAAATATTTTGAATTTATTTGGGAACAAAGATATAATCTTTCTCCTAGGTTCTCAACTAAATATGGAAACAAACTTCATGGGTATGACTGGTAATAGATATATGAGCCAAAACCTATGATTTTATGGTTATTTTTCCCCAATGAGTCCTCCTCGTGGGTTTACTATATCATAAAAAATAGAGCATGGATCTCCTTTGTGATTTACTCACCATATTCCTAAAAATTTGGGGCCACATGACATTCAAAATAGTGGTTGATGGTTAGATCCTATATAGTTAACTATTGAGTAGTAGTATGGATGTAGTTGGAATCATCCTCAAACTATATAAGTTGAGGGAGGTAAGTTTTTTTCCACTTTGGGGAAAGAACACTAAATTGGTTGGATGCAGTTATAGGTGCCACTTACCTCTCTACAACCCATCGTTTTTAGGAAGAACTGTGGGACATCATCTCTTAGAGGTCCTCAATATCTACCTTCATGGTTTGGAGAGATTCATTGAGTTAGTAATCTTATTCAAGGTAACTCACCAATTGGCGAAAGAAGCACTAGATTGCTGATAGTGTATGTTGAGGCATCAAATCCATGACCTTAATTGTAGCTGAGGTATATGTTTGCTGCATTGATTGATAGTGTTTAGTAGATTGAGTTTTCCTATGGTTTCCATTTTTCTTTCCATGGAACTTGGTATGCGATGGTGTATTTGGTGACACTATTTATATGTTACATGCGGTCTAAAATGGGACACCAACCACAAATAAGAAACTTGTTAGTGAAAATTTACCAGAAAAAGTGCATGGTTAATCGTTCTCTTTCACAGGTAAGGGATTCAATAATTTATTCACCACTTTTATCTAATGTGTCTTCCACACCTGTGTGTTTTGAGTTAGTGCAGACCTACTTTCAAAAGGTAGGTGATCACTGGTATATACCAGTGACACCTTGGATTGTATGTCGATCGAGAGGATGGGAGATCATTTCATCCATAATCGAATTTATTTCCTAGTTGGGGGATCTCTTATATATTTAACATGTATTTGTAAATTCATTCCTAGTAACAATTCTATTTACCTTGTTCATGAGAGTGATAAATAGTTACCATAAATATATGTGAACATCTATCTTCTGCTAGTTTACTATATTATGGTTTAAATCCACACAATCGATCAATCAAGAATTTTTCAATGAAAATAGGATATAATTGTTATGGAGTTAAGACCAGGCCCATGGTAGGGGATTCCTACATATTCTTATGAAGGGAATCAAAACCCATATGGTTCAATGAAACTTAATGGGACATGTGATATATTTTATGTTCATGTGACAAGAACCATTTTAATGCCTTTTAAGTTCATACAACCATGGAAAATTGAAGTGGTTATTAAGTTCATGTGCTCAAGACCTATTCTGTTCAGTTTAATATTGTTCGTAATAGACAATATATTCGATCATTTTAATTCATGAAACTATTAGTACTGAAAAAACATGGGTAGTGATGGATAGTTTGGGATATATTCATGAACACACCTTTCTAGTTCAACTTGATAGATAAATCAGGTAATTGTAGGTTTTGGTGGTTTATACTGAGTTAGAGGCCCAAATATGCATGTATACCCATTTTCTAATGATAACTAAATAAGGAAGAAAGATTGGAATCATGTGGGAAATAGAAAAATGGGAAAGGATTAGGGATTTCACTAAATCAATTGCCTTGATATTAATCTATATCTCATTGAGTGGGCCATGAAATCCTGACCAGATGCTTAAGGGATTTATAAGTTGGCATGGGCATCCTGGATGAGAATCCTGATCTATGGGAATTTTCCCCTGTGGATTAATGATAGGGACCCTCTTTTTCAAAGTAATACATGATTGTTGAAACCTTGAGGAGGTTATGGGTTAGGTAAAAACCCAGCAAGCCTTTCTCATGGGATTCCATATCACCATTATTGGAGGAATACATGACCAAAGGGAAGCAATCTAGTGTTTGTATCCTATTCATGTATTTCAAGATTTCATAAAGATGACATGGATATATGGGCTTCTATATAGGTGAACTAGAAAAATGAGGTGCCTAGGTAGGTGGCCTAGGTGAATGGAAACCCAAGTAGGTGACCATGGAAGAGGGAATGCCTTGTTTTGTGACCTAGTTTAATGGGGTTCCCAATTACAAGAACTAAGAATAAGGGATGCTCAGTTATATGGTTTGGGTGTGTTCGATTTGGGAGGACCTCGGTATATATCCACCTGGGAAGACCAAATATCTATTTTGTAGACATCTTGGGGGTAGAATTCCCTTATTATCTAAGGATCTGATTGAGTGGGTGCTTCATTTGGTGACCTCTATGGGTTGGGCAGGTAAGAAGACTTGGGTGCACACCTTTTGGGAGAGAGAGGGTGCCCAGATAGAATTCCTTGTTCTTTTTTGGAAACCTTTTATATATTTTCTTTTATCCTATAATTTTTTATGACCACAGAGAATTGGTATTTTAATTTTCTCTCTTGCGAAAAGATAAAAATATCATTCCCATTCTTTATTTTTTCCCTTTGTTTGGAGTCTAAACTCAACTAAATGGGATATTAGAGGATATGGGTAACGATTTATCACACTCATTTGTTTGGGATATTTCTCCTTGATGTTCAGTTCACACTTATATACACTTGGAGTCAAAATTGGGGATACATGGGTATTTAATAGTCATAGGAGCTTTGCTTCCAAAACAATTTCATTTGTTACCTTGGAGAACCTAACTCTTTTCAGTAGGGAGTCTAGCATGGGTGTGAGTAAGGATAGGCATGTAGGGTGGCTTGGAATGGTTATAAAAATGGTATGAGAACACCAATTCCTTATGGAGAGGTAATGTGTCTGACTTTATGTGCTATGAATGAGATATCTTAGGCACCTAGATGAGTTCTACCCCCCTTCAAAAATTTTCTTACATTCTTAAAAACCTAGTAGAATTATTACTTTATAAAAAATTGATAACAAAAAAATGCCCTACCCAATTCAAAATTTGATCTAATTATCATGAAAGGGATCAAATTTTGGGGTAAATATGTCTTGTTTATGAGTTTTCCTCAGTGTAGACAGTCAGGTGAATGGAGAGGTTGTGCACTTAGATTACACACACTCTATCCAACACATGTTATTCATTGTGTTGTTTCTAATATGAGACATGGTCATTTCCTATAAATATATGGGTACCACCTTCATCAATACATTCTTGTGACTTGGTATAATCATGTATATAAATCTCTCACTCTTTTCTCAAGTCACATGTTAATCCCTCGGTAAGTCCTCAGTGTCGCCTCTATTCTAGTGTTGGGAATGAGTAACTAGGTGTGGGATTAAGTTCATGTATATTTTGGAATACATCACATTTTTTAGAACTTTTTTCATTGAAAAATAGGTGCATTTACCTAATTGTCCACTTTTGTGCGTCATCAACTAGCCCGGTGAAATATGCACTATGAACCTAGTGTGAGTGAATTGAGTGCATATAGCCATGAAAAAATTCATAATTAATGATATTTTTTCTCACATATTTTTCATTCCCTATCACATGATATGATTATTTCATTACCTACCACATAGTGCTAATTTAGTTGGAATATTTTAAAGGAAATGGATGTATATTCAAACACTATTCATCATATAGAAGTTGAAGCCCATATCAACCAACTAGATCATGATATTGAATAAGTAAAATCCATATAATTCAGACCTCATCTATCAACCCTCACATAGGTTATGCGATCTCACCCACCATAGATTCCTAGAATTATACCTCCTACCACTTTACATCTATGGGCTACTAATAGTTATCAATATTCCAAGGTTGATTAAAAATTTATTGGACTCCTGGATTTCTTGCTATACAAACCAAGAGGTTTCAAATATACTATCTCATGGGTTATACATTAAATAAGGAACTTCTGATTCTAACCATATCCTATAGAATACAAATGAAACTCCATAAAATCCTTAGTACGAGATAGAGCGTTGAATGCACTATTATACATCCATTTTCCACACGGAAACCATCGATCATTTCTATGTATGGAATAACACATTGGATATGCACCCTATAAGTGGGTTCAATCCCAAATATATGTGGGAAAATTGTGTTCAACAAGCATGTGATGAATTTTAAATTCAACTGAAAGAATAATCCATATATGAGTTTTTTTATATAGTAGATATATGTGTATAAGAATGCACCTCTTCTCCCTCGGCTATTGAGTCACTGAAGTCCCTAGACTAATACCTTCCACCAAACACATGGTGAAGTTAGAATAATCATGTGGGAAATATACAATGTTTTTTGGGAACTAATCGTGGGTGTCATTTATATTGAATTCCTAACCACGGAGGCTATTGGAAGAGATTTTAGGTAAACACCCCATTAGCATGGGTGCTATAAAAGGAATCCATAAATATTACAGGGAATCCGACAAGGAAATTATATGGTTTTATGCCTCATTTGACATGGTAAACCCATTCTTCAAGTTCATAGTCCAATATAGATGTATATAGATAGGAACAACTAATGTCACCAAAAATATGTGGTGTTCCTATTGGAGGGTTGGTCCCCATGATCTCATGTACTCTAGATCACCATATGAGAACTTCATGAGAATAAGTCTCAATGCTTCTGAGACCCCAATACTTGATAGTCGAACATCATATATTTATGATTAGCATGATGTATCTATGACCATAGGACATATGTTTAATATTACAATCACAGTATCACTAGTTTCTCGTTATAGTAATGAATTGTTATAAACATTTGATTCAACATGTGATCTAAGGAAATTAACATGTAAATAGTGGATGCAAACGTATCAACAATATTATGGTGAGAATAAAAAAATGTATATATCAAACTATATAAATTTAATGGTAATAAAATTACATAAATGAGTTGGTTCCATGTAACCCACTCACAATAAGATTAAGAAGTGTATACTACACAAACATAATGGAAAGTTTCCATTCTATAGACTGTTTTAGTTTTTGTGGGGTTAGGTAGTAGCATACATCAAATGATTTGAATTACATGGTTATATCAAAATTTCTTGTTGTGGATTTAGGCCATTTATCCAAATAGTATTAGTTATTCATCAACTCTTGATAAAAGACGATTGGGATATTAAGTCCCTAGATATACATTTAGAATTCAATTTTTTTCTCTATAGGGAAGTCTTGATAAGGACTATTGTGGATAATGGCCATGTTTGGTATAACATAAGATCATACATACCATCTTTATGCGATGGTTTCATGTTGGAAAAGTAAGACTATGAAGACATTTTCAAATCTGATTCCCTGTATAATTTTGTGTGTCAATTTTAATTCCTACAATGATAAACATCAGCATTGGCCACATATGTGGGAAGGGAGAAACACCCTATAAAGGCATGGAAATTATGGTTGGTGACAACTCAAGAAACCCCCATGTTGAAATCATATTTCCCTCATTAAATGTTTTCATAAAACTAAAACTATGGTATAAACATTCATGGATATCCTCATATCCTGGTGATATGGTGGCTCAGAAAGTCCATACATTGAAAAAGGACCTATCCATAGAGAAAGGGAAGTGGGGTAAAATTAATTCAAAGAAAAAAATTAATTTTAACTAAAGTGACCAAAGATATAGATCGTAAAAACATTAAATCTTACCAACGTATTAGAATTTATGATTTAATGAATCTTGCGCCTATAATGAGGTGAAAAAATAAGGAAGGGAATAGATAATTTCTGGTCATAATGTCATAAGTCAGGTAAGTGGTTGAAGATAAAGGGGTTTAAGGCAGCCTCAAGTTATGTATATCTTGAAGCCTTCCATTTATGAAGTGGCTATCCATTCATTGATAATGATGATTATATTTGGGCCATGCTTCAAGGTAAAATATTAATCCCATATATAGGGAATGTAGAATATCTTATGGGCATCATGATTGAAAATAATTCAGTGGATTTCATCTTGTATATGATTGATATGGAAATTTTAGGGTATATAATCAATGATATAGTACCAACCAAAAATAACATATGGGATGGTTCATGACGAGTGTGACTCATGATAATGATGATGGCAGTAGTCTTATATCCGGCCAACAAATGCTCTCACTGATCAATACTTCATTGGGTTTTGTTATTTTGATGTGTTTTTGAAATTTGAATCTAGGATGGCATGACTTGTATCCTATATGTGTATTTTTTGGTTACTAATCAACAATAATGAGACTTTTTGAAAATACAAAAAATAAAATTTTCAGTCACTTCTAACATGTATGACACTATTTAATTTTGTAGATAACAAAAGGGGATGAGGAACTAAAAAGTATCCTTATTATGCTAAGGGTGGATCTATGGTGGGTAGTATTGTGGAGTTGATCACCTTGGAATAAGGGGGCCATTCACCTAGCTAGAGGATGCTGCTGCAGATGGAGGTACAAGACCCAATTTATACCTTCCTGGTAATGAGACCATTTATCTTAGTGGGGAGGCTAGATGATCCTCTATATCAAGTCAGGTGTCAATGAAGTGTGGAAATATTTACCAATTACTTATTCTATAGAAAAATATTTTAGTATTTAAAATATTACCTTTTTATGCTTATAATTCAAATTTTTATATCTCACTCCCTTGGATTTTACAATCTTATTTCTTAGATAGGGAAACATGTGAGGAAATCTTGGATGATAAGGCATAGGAACAAGTCCCCTTATGTAATGAAACCCTACTTAATAAGTTGTATCACCATCTTCAATTAATCCATCTACTATATTTCTCTTTGAGACACTATCCCTTTTTTCAGAATTTTATTCCCTATGCATCAAGTGATGAAGACATAGAGATCCAAGAGAACCAGGACATTGTGACACTTTTCAGTGTTGAGGTGGATCCCTCCCAAATTGAATCTATCACTATATATACTGAGTTCCCTGCTCCTCATACAAATGTATAAGTTATCGAGATAGATAAATTTATATTGGGGGTTCTTGGGACTCAATCTATGACTGTAGTTGAAATGGGGATGACATTAAAGGAGACATCACCAAGTATCTCTAGTGATTGAGAAACAAGCCTTCTCAACACATAGATTTATTAATGATGCACTATGATGAAGCTAACCATCTTCCAATAATAGGCCCTGAGGAAGATTTAATACTTGTGGAGGATGAATAAGGTTTGAGGGAGATCACGGGGATGGATTCCCTAGATAATTTTGTATCTCTTCACGAACTCCAATAAGTATAAACTGGAGATTTTAAGGAAGTTCTACCTAGTGAAAATGTGCCAATTACCTCAGTTAATGAGCGGGTAGTGGTAAGGGATATAATCTTACTTTTTCAAACTGATTTAGTGGTTAGGTGTGATATAAAAGAAATAAATGATTATCTCATTAGGCATCACAATGGATTTGATACATTGAAGGAAATTTTCATTCTCTATAATGGTGGTAAAATTTGATGTTCCTTATATTCTATTCTGGGATCTATTGAATGATGTGTATACCCATTATGATCAGTCACAAAAATTCTACCATAAGTGTATTTGGAGGGTTTTCTAGACAAGAAGGCTAAAATAGTAGCCTCATTATCAGAGAAATCTAAAATGCATCAAAAACACCGAGCTCATGTTCACATTAAGTAACATGATGTTGGATTATATTTTATTCTCCCTAGTGGGATCATGTTCAAACTTGGGGTCCTTTTTGCTTTAACGGTCGATGAGACAAATAGTGTTATAAAACATCTTATAGATGATCCTTGAGACGCCCACTAGAGAACTACATTAATTACTATAAAAGATTTATTAATTTTTTATCTATTTAGGGTAAAATGGATTTGATTATAGTGAAATATATAAAATTATGAGGGAAATCATTGATAAGGAAAAGCATGACAAGTAAACCTAATTATATCATTGAATGGAAATATTTATTATCCTCTATATAACTATTAGGGACATAACAGTTCAAGATATACTACATTATGTAGTGATAGCAGTCGATCAGTGACAATTTTTTGCAGAATCAATAACCTTGGTGAATCGCATCTGTCAGCAGCTGGATAAGGTCGAAGAGTATATAAGAGAGCATGAGTGGGTAACTAATAAATCAAATAAAGAAGAAGAGGATGTTACTATAATGTTCTATAAGCTATTATCAGATGAGGAAAAGGATTTTAAAAATCTAGATAGACTCTGTTGATTTATTTATGACTCATAATGGTGACTAATATTGATTCAAGAATCTATAGTAAGACTATTATAGAAACCTGTAAAAATCATGTCCTCTAATTTTATAATCTATCTGAAAGATACTCCAAGTATATGGATTTCTCACATTATTTGTTTAATAAAAGACTAACCTTTATCTATCGCAATTTTTTTTCAATTTGTTGACTCTTTCATTTCATTGACTGTCAATTCAAAATAATCAGTGAAACTCACAATGAGTAATATCATAATAATAGATTCCACATAAACAATATATGGGGATGGATCAAGTAAATCACAACTTTAAGAAACTTCAGTAAATGTTGACATGTATTAATTAGAATATTATCTCTTAAACATGTTACCTTCTACGGATATAAGTGGGAAAGATATTGTGGAACATATACTATCACCATAATCCCAGGAATGTTCATGAGACAAAGGATTGAATATTTTTTCATTTTGAACTTGTACTCTTATATGGATATAAACTGGATAGTTGTTGTGGAACATATACAATCACCATAATATATGGTTGGTAAATTTGAGTATGATAGAGTTTAATGAATCAACATAATGAAAATCATTCAGTGGGGATTTAAATGAGGATTTCAATGCTCAAATGGGATCAAGTGCCTTGAAATTACACTTTTATGCATTTCACAAAAATAACTTAAACCAATGTTCATGAGGAATAGAAGGGTACTCTAAATTTTTCCTAGGCCATTGGATCTAGAGAGCATCACTTAATTTTATTTAGGGATGAATGGTGATTCATAAATTTTTTTTTTCATTCAATTTTCACACTTACATTTTCATAATCCAGTTATTTAAGAGAGGCTTAGTGGGATAGAACATGGATTTTTTCATAGCATTTCCTTTTGTGGGTTCTCAACCTTAAAATTTTTATGCCTTTTAATTTTTTTGAAATTCTCAATATTTTTATTATTCTATGAAAATTTAAAACCTAGAAAGAGAATAATTGAGTTAATTTTCATCTTATATTGTGTTATGTATCTTTTCTTGGGCATTTTAAGGTCTTGGAAGTCAGAATTATGAGGCTAGTGGTTAAGTTCAAAAAGATTTGACCAAAAATTGGTTAAATAATAAGGTCATAAAACCATAACCAAAGGTTGATATGGTATATATAGAAAATATTCATTGTATACTCAACATTAATTGAGATAATAATGATAATCTTGGTCATCTCAGGGATAGATTCATGCAATTTAAGGTTATGATGTATGTACTAAGAGTTTTGGGGGTCTAAGTATATACAACTATGACTAAAATATTAGATGGTATATATAGAAATAGTTAGGTAACCCCATCATGATTTGAGATCTCAATTATAGTATACAAAATATCATGGATGGGTTCATGGGGATTAAGTTTGTAATAATAAAACTAGAAAAGGTGAGGCATTCTATACAATAACAGGGGTGAGGTAACCCCTTCCTGAATGGAGATACTAGTAATAGTGTTGAAAATCTTGATGGGGGTGAATACGGTTTATAGTCATATTTCTTAGAGAAATAAATCTAATGTTTATGGTTGTATAGAGTTGATAAAAAATTAGTTACTTTCTTGGTAGAATTGGTATAATTGACCTAATGTGAATTAGGTCTCAACATAAATGTGAGTAAACTTGGGTAGAAAATGGTGTATGCAATTTTTGGTCATAGTGATTGTTCCATTAATGAAGGGTGTGTTGAGAAAACCCAAAAGGGGATCAGGATCTAGGAGTTCTCTAACACCTTTGAATATGGAATGAAAATGGTTTAAATTATAACCTGATGTATTTGAGTCAGCCAGTGATGGAATGGAATAAGCACATTGAGGATAACCACTAACCAAATTCAAATAACGGGTTACATGATAATACTAATGAAGAAATATGGTGTGAGTGGACCTTTTCCTATAGATGAAAACATACCCCTAGTTTATAGGGTTTTTCTGTAGAACATATTTGATTATCAAGAAAATGTACCCTTTTTAATTAGATACACTCATTACTAAAATCCATGAATGTTTTTTGATGATTCAAACACATAAGGACTGAAGTGTGGTCTATGGGAAGAGAATATTCAAAAAGTGATTGAAACACTCTAGTATAAAAATTACCAAGGTTGGGATGTTATGGGATGTTGAAGGGTATCAGAAGTAGATAATGATTTGTGAATGGGTCTAAAATATATGGATTAGATGTCGCTATATATCCTGAAATAGGAAGAATCAATCCAAATGTATTTCCTATCAAAGATATTATAATATAGTAAGATCCAACATGAATGAGGAGATAATTTTTTCGGAAAGGGGTTTGAATATGATGATATTTGTTGTTGGTCCCAAGATAAGTAATCTAAACATTACTACATGACCTGTAGTAATATGAATCAGTCCAAATGTAGTTCTTAGAAAAGATCTCTACATTGATTTGGATCATATGTAGGAGATATATATGTGTGTTCCCTCGTAAGAGAATTTAGGTTGAAGCCCTATGTTTATTATAAAAAGTCTCAACCCTAAGGTATAATAATTTCATAGAATTTGTGACTAGGTTTGGGATCAGAGATTTAAGTTTCACTATATATCCTTTAAAAAAAAGAATCAAGACACACATAGTTCCTGAGATGGGTATTTTTATTCTGCTACAATGTCTGAATGAGAATTAAGATTTATACAGATTCCAAAGATATGATATCTATGTGTCATTCATAATTGTATCATTATATGGTTAGTGTAGATCACCCATTCTAAATAAGTAATGTTTACACTATTAGAAAAAAAAATGATGGATAATTTCATAGATAAGTCTAAGATAACTGATCTTTATGTCACTACAAATACTAAAATTATTGGAATCAAGCCATATATAGTTCTTATAAGATATATACATAGATATGACTAATGTATATGGGAAGAATATAATGGTTATGTCCGAGGGACAATCTATATAATAGAAATCCCAACGTAAATGAAGAGGTCCCAAACATTGTGATGCAATCCCTAGGAATGGGTGTAATTTATCCAAGCATGGGTTTATGGATAGAAACCATATGAAAGGTACCCTTACAAGGATATGTCTTTCACATAAGGAAATCAGGTCATATACAATGGACCACTCTAAATAGTTTCAAGGGTTACGCAGGGTAGACCATATACTATGTAGTTTAACATCTTGTGATAAGGACCTGGATTCAATGTAGTTTGAGGTTGTATAATGATGAAAATTATATAGATAGATTCATGATGATCTAGATCATTCACAATTTTGAGTGGTCTCATATTAGTGTTGGGTTAGTGGGTAAGACCTGATGTGAATTGATGGTGTTTAAAACACTAAGAAGAAATAGGAGTTTTATAGGGAATTTAATTTATGGTGGAGACTGAGATAATAAATATGTACATCACTAAGTATCCTAAACTAACAAGAATCAAGACATACATAGTTCTTAAATATAAGATTTAGTTATCCCAATCTAGGGTCCATTGAAGGAAACCTGACATGAATGGAGGATAGCCCAAACAATGGGATAGATTGGAGGATTATATGAGAAGTAAATTCATTGGATAGGCCCAAGATTAGATATTTGGGTATCACAATGTATCTTTTGATTATATGAATTGGGTCATATATAATTTTGGGAAAAGAGTATTTTTAAACATATGGTTCATATATGAGGAAAATTGATGTGGCTTTACTCTAATTCTATAATATTGCGATAAAATCAATGTGAATGGGTAAGATCCTTAGCACTTTAGATTAAAGTCGATGGAATATGTGGCTAGGCTAGAAGTAAGAATCCTAGAAGTTACGACATATCCTGTAATAATAATAATCAATACATATATTTTTTTTGTAAGAATCCTCTACATAGCTCTAACTCATGTTCAAATAGAAAATGGCAATGGATTTATCCTCATGTAGGGATGTTGGGAAATATATCATGAATGAGATGGCCCAAATTCTAGGATGGATATACGGTTGAAGTTGATGGGATTTTTTTAGACCTGGGTCAAGATCTCTAGGTGTCACAATGTATCTTGAAATAATAAGATTCAAGCCATACATAGTTCTTAATAGTTACCTATGCATAGATCAGGCTCACGTGAGGGGGAATGGGCTATAATTTATTTAGTTTAAATTCATAGTGTAGGGAATTTGAACCCAACTTGAAACTATAAAAAGTTGTTCTTCAAAAACCTTACATTAGAGGAAGGTGTGATATTCATTAAATTTATCATAATAAATGAGTTATATTTGTTGGAATATATTTTTTAATATGGAATAAGGTATTTCCCCTTTCATATTTAGTATTGGGACCTTCTTTCTAGGTATCATAAAAGTTATCATAGCCAACACCAATTCTCCTTAGATGAATGATAAGATGTAAATATTCATACTAAACACCCGTGTGACATAATTTTAATAGATATCAAGCTTTTTTAGTGTGAAAAATCATTTCTCATCAAGTATCTTTAATTATTAATGTTTTATGTGATATTACTCATCTTCAAATAGTTGATCACAAATGTTGATTCAAAGTGAGGTAATTTAAACTATAATAGAAAAAATCCTTTATCCCATACAATATAAAATATAGGGTCTTCCACATAGTGGTATAGGTCGTGGTGTGATAAGTCCCCAAATCATATAGGATTTTATCTGAAAAAGTCTAATTATCCTTATCATCTATACTATTAATGATATTATATAGAGTTTTCTTGAAGGCATATATGTATTCATTTTTCTCTTCATGATAGTGAGATGAGGTATTATATTGGATATTTTATTGCATATATATCCTCATAAATTTATAAGAAATAATAATAATATAAATTTATATTATTATCGTATAAGGGACACAAAATATGGTAATGATATCGGACTTCATAAAATTGATGAGAGATTTTATTCAAATTCCTTGAGGGGTAGAGCTTCATCCCACTTAGAGAATAAAATGATGATAGTAACAACAAACATGAACTTCTAGGATATGACTAGAGGGTATGGAATAATTAAATATATCCTCTATATGGAAAATGGACAAGAGTATTTTGCAATGTGAAACAATTATAGGGTTTTATGGATAAAATTAACATATATCTAATAAGAAATGAATTTATGTATGGATTCCCTACATGCATACATCATTGATGATCATAAGTATCCAAGTATTCTAACTTGATCGAAGATCTTGGTCCATGACTAGTGGGTGTCATAGGTTCTAACATTGACTTATTTGATAGCATCAAGAGACTCTCATCCTTCATTGTACCTGAGAAGTACTCCATTAAATCCTTATTTATATAGGACCTTTTGGTAATTTGGGCCAATATAAAAGAATAAATTTGATTCCTACTAGTTTATATATTACATATTTACCCAATCCTATAAAATAATATCATTTTTAAACTGTCAAACATTAATTTTTTTTATTAAAACAAGAACTTTTAAGGGGAAAGTGGGAACCCTCATAGATCAATGGTTTCAGTACCAAAGGATACGACGAATTTGTTAAAGAAAAGAGTGATTTGTTTGAAAACATTTTCCCCAAACAAAACCCATGGAATAGCATTTACTTGAGTGCTAGGGGGGCTCTTTCAAGGTACCCTCAAATAGAAGTGCCAAGTTGTCCCAAGATTTCTTGTATTCCACCTTGCTAATCTTACCCATGTTGAAGCCTCTAAGCAGAATGTGAGCCTGCTTATCATCCCACTCACCTTGATCTTTTGTAGTGGCCACCTATATTGGTCTCATCTTCTTCAGTTCCTTAATATTAAAAGTATCTTCAATCATTTCCCAGTCTAAATGCATGAGTAAATCCCTACGGTCCATCATTGAGGCCGTCTGGCACTGATAATCAGGTTTGGAACCTTCTTCATGTTGCTACCCCTGACCACCCAACTTCACACCACCTGTAGGAGGAACTGGAGAATCAGCCTCACATCGGGGCCTAACCAGGTCCTTGGTGATGGCAGTCACCTCCTGTTGTCTTGGTTCTTTGGGCATGTTCCAGGTTGACGTTCCAACCTTTGTAGAATCCTTCAGTGACAACTTTCCCCTACACACAGATCTTGTAATGGGAGGGATAGGGAGGTTGGAGTAATCCTTCCCTCTACACGTCCTTTGATTGTTTGAAATGAAGCCATCTGAATCCATGGTTTTGTTCTTGCCCTTCCATATAGAGGATCTAAAGTAGTCCTCCTCTAAGGCCAGTTCCTTGGACTCATCATGGTCTAAAGCCTCAACCATTTCCTCTTGGGATGTTTCCATTTCAACTAGAGTTCCTTATCTGTGATCCACCCTATTTCTTCCTCACTGTTAAGGCAGTGTTCTTCACCCAGCACTGCAAAACGATTTTGAGAGGTCTCTATTGGACCCCTTCATTGAGCTTCTCAGCATAAGATGATGCCTGCGGGACCTGCTTTGGCTTGGTTGTAACTTCTATCTGCTCAAGACCTCAGCCCATAAATTTATGATGGTTAGGGATGTATTCTGAAACCAGTCGCTATGCATCCTCAATGGTGACATGACCCTTACTGTCATCCCTCAGGATAGCTCCCTCGGCTGTTGATAGAGTGACCTCTGGTAATACCTTTGAAGAATCCCAGAGGACCTATTTAACTGCATGCCCCACCCTTTGTCTATCCAAATCAGAATCTGCAGGTAAGGGCCTCTCATCATGTCCAACCATTCATGCCTGCATGTCCTCGCCCGAACTACTTGAAATAAAGCTTCCACCCAGATCACGACGAATCCTATCAAACACCTCTGATACAAGAGGCCCTGAAACCTCTGTAACTCCTTTCTCAATGGCAACCGAAGCAGACCCCCAACCTGTACCTGTTGGATCTTTCCAGTAACGATCCCCACCTATGGAGATAGCCCCCCCCCCTATTCTAGACATTCAGATATTTCTCCAGGTGTGCAACCCCTGAAGCATCTTCCCTTGAAATGGGCCCAACTGATAGACCAGATTGGTCGATCTCACAAGAACCAGGAGCCTTCTTCCGGTAGTCAAGATGACTATGGCCTTGTCTATTATTGGAAGAGAAAATCGTGGTCCAAGATTCATAATCAATCAGTTGGAAATACATTTACTCTCCCTAAATCACAATCCACACTATATAAGGAGGGGGTCGAGATAGATCAATTTCAACATAGAACCATGCCACAATCGGGTTCTTCAGAGAGGAAGTCTGCCGATCAGCACAGAGAAAATTCCCAATGGAGTTACTTATAGAAGGGAGTAACGCCAGATTTTGGAAAGGTAGTGGGAGACTGTGAAGTTTAATCCAAATCACTGTGGTGGAAGGGTCTCTCTCCATGTGGAGATCGAAAGGCCAGTGGAGCAGATGAAAGTGGAAGCCTCGAACAAATATTCTTGGTCTAGACCACGCCTGCACCAAATATTCCTCACTCGAGAAGCTGAGAAGAGTATTTCATGGACCTAGAAACCCAACAACTGCACGATGATCTAAACCCCACTCCTCATTCATATGCATGTCAAACAAATCGATTGGGGGCCATCTTCAAACGAACTGAGCCACCAAATATGAAGATAGGAGCGTAAAGGTTGCGGTGAACTTCTGTGGAGAAATTGAAACCATGGGTTGTCCCTAGGGGACCCCCGGAACCTTTGGGGAGATTAGAATGCTATAAAAGAACGAGAAGTCCACTTATAGAGGTAATGAACTAGAAACACTACCTCTATCTTGAGATCCCTACTAAGGAGCGTCGCGGGAAAGAGACCCCTCCCCCGGCAGAGGAGGGGCCGCCGCATCCTCCATCGTCGATAGGGAATCATCATATGGAACCAATGCTCTCATGAGTTTTTAAAACTTAATAATATCATTTTAATGGTCTCTAATAATGCTAGCAATCCATACAATTAAAAAATCAAACAGTGAGGCTAAAGGTTCACTTTGACTTGGGGTGGTGAAAACATCATTGATTTCTTCCACATCACTAATGATAAATGAAGAAACCACTCTATGGTGTGTGTTGAGAATAAAAATCTCATCTTGGTCCAGATTTACCATGGTGGTAGCTATATTGACCTGTGTATCTACTTGGGAATGTTGTGAATGTGAGATGTGGGGTAGTGTTGTTTCAATGTGTAATTTATCCATCAAAACTCCCATATAATTAATCAAGGGAATAAACTCTTCCTTCTTAATGTAATTTCCATAATTAATTATCTTGATCACTAACTGAAATCTACCTTAATATTTAATAAATCCAATAGTATTTGTAGTGTTGTTTCCAAGCCTGCAATGAGTGTCTTGTATTATGCCTCATTTTTTGTGCATCCTTCTAATCGCATGAAGGAGTAAGGAAAACTGCTTTTTATAGATAGATTAATATAGACAATAAGATTACCCTATTAAACATTTTACTTTCCATATTTATACATATTGGTATCTTTAAGGTTCCAAAAAATTATATCTCTTATTATTATCAGGGTTCAATGATGGAGAAAACTTCTTCATTAGGGAGTTCCATGTTCAATAGTTACTTTTCTAAGATAAGGTGTGACATTAGGAAATCTTTTAACACATTCCCTTTGATTACCTTATATGACATGAACTAGATGTTAAAATATTGTATAATAACTACTCACTATTCTAGATTACTAGTTAACATTGACTGGATAAGGATGAATTTGAGAGAATCAATCTAAGATATAAGGTTGGCCTTATGGTGTTGTAAAGGATGCCCCAATTACTACACTATGAAAATCAATTCAAGATAGTTCTTCTCGATATCATAATATCATGTCTCAATATCCGATATTTTTCTTTTAAGATAATAAAGTTTTTTCTCCTTTCCCATGTAATTTTTCTTAGTAATTAGAGTTCCCAATGATCACTCAAATGTTTCCATATAGAGGATGAGAGGTTTCCATTCTATGGGTGGAATCAAGACTTGTGGGTGAAGAATGTATATATTGAAACTATTGAACTATTTCGGACAATATTCATCCCCATGATAGGTGGTATTTTTTTCATAATCATTATGAAAGAAAAAAACTTTTTAGGGATATTTTATCTTTTGTTTCTAACATAAGTAATATTCCCTTAGAGTCCTCTTAATTAGTTGAAGTTTTTGTAGGAGGAATATCGAGTATCATCTTGGTCTTTTAAGGGTATACTTTTATGCAGTGATAGTATAGCGTGAAGCTGAGGAATTCAATCAATGTTACCTTGAAAACTCAATTCATAGGGTTCATATTTAATCTATGTTGCTATAGTTTGTTGAATACAACTTCAAGATTATAAAGATGGTCAAAATATTGTTGAGATTTGACCATTGTATCATCCATGTAACACTCTTTGATTTTCATTGTAAGGGGATTAAAGATATGATGTATGGAACATTAGTATGTAGTGCTAACATTATTCAGGACAATGGAAATCACTTGATAATAATATACCCCTTGGGTGCCTTGAATATAATGTCCTCCTCATCCTCTGGGGATATTTGGATTTAGTTATAGGTAAAATACGTATCTATAAAATATAGTTCATGGAAGATTGTATTTTTATCAATCAATAATTTTATGATTGAAATTGGGAAATCATCCATTGGGTTGTGAAGGTTGAGATACCTAAATTATATGAAAACTATGATTTCCTCACAATTTTTCTTGATGGGGGAAAATTTTGGTGAGCTACTTCAGGTTTTAAAATTTCGTGATAAATTCATATTTAATCATCATATCCATTTTAGCTTCTGCATTAGCATCATGGGATGAATTTATTCTCCTTAATTAATTTTTATAGCTACAGTGGTCATTAAAAAAATAAATGATGGGTAGCCACCAAAGGATTCATCCTGGGTATTTCTATATAATTATATGTAAATACTGTTGTAATAGTGGGTTCCCTAGACACAACTTTATTAGTAATTTTGATTATCATATCATGGATACAGTGAGTTATCCATGATATTTTCTTACCATTTTAGTGTATAAATATATGTTTCCACTATTTAAATGGTAATGTGCATAAATTAATTTTCATATCAAAAGGTTATAGTAGATCCTAGGATATAATGAGAACCTAGAGATACTGTGACATTAATCTTAAATATATTTCATATGGTCTAGATAAAATATACTGACTATATACAATTGATATATAACTATCAGTTGTTGGGGGCTCATAATAATTGAGACATCTTCTCATGATGTTCTCACTTTGTGATATCTAGTGGTTTAGATTATGAGGACATACCTGCTAATAGGAACACCACATATTTCAGGTGTCATTTTTTGTTCCTATATATAGACATTTGTATTGGTCCTAACTTGATATCATTATCAATGTGTGTTATTTGATCCTATACTTTGATGAAAGGAAAAAATAATGATAATAAAATTGTGGTGAGGAAGCTTTTTCTAGGTGTATCATTAGTGGTATGATGTTGGTTGAATTGTCAAGAAAGGATTGGTCACTTTTGGGTTGAATAAGTAATATATGTCAGGCCTGGTTGATCTGGATGGTAGTACCTTCATAAATCCTTGTCCAAGGTAGTGAGAGGTAAATCCGTCAAATTAGATCAATAGACAATAAATAAAAAATGGATGATGATACAAGTGTGCATCCAAAATTATAAGATATCAAAATACAATGAGATTATATTAAAAAGTACATGTTTGTAGGTTTGTTTTCATTTCTATGACTACTCCTTATCTCTTTAGGGTCCTTGACACATTTCTATACTCACCTCTTGGTCCATGAATATTATTCACTACTATTGCGATAAGGGCGTAGAGGGTCACACACAATAGAATATTCAAGAATCTACCCAATTCTAGTGAATGATAATATTGGACATGGTGGAAAACACATAGGGTCTAAGAGTTTTCCAAGTTATCAATATCTAATAAATAAATAAATTCATTATTATTCAAGTAAATAATAATTGGGTTGAATTTATGTATTAAAAGTATTCATTGGATATTTTGTGAATACAAGAAATAATATTATTCAAATGAATATTATATTAATATTCCAGATTCATATAATATTAGTTGGAATCACAAGTCAATTTAAATAACCTGGTTTTATCATGTAATATATTTAATATATATTACAAGTATAAGATAAATTATATATAATATTTACGACATAGTTCAGTTTTTTGAAATTATTTATTATTAATATAGGGGATGTTAAATATATGAGGGTAGGGAACCCTTTTCAGGTATTTAGAGCTTCCACTATAAATAGAAGAGGAGAGTCTCATTCCATGCACTGTCCATGCATTCATAATTGGGATATTCTATCTCCTCCCAATTCCTACTAAGATAAATGCTCCAACCGAGTGTAGGATCAAAGATCAACTATATGGATAAAAGGTAATGGATTGAGGTGATAAATGTGATGCCAAAGGACTCGATGGAGCTCCATGCTAGCACTCAGAATTCAATGAATAATGAGCTCGTGAATTCTTGAACCATATGTGGATGATCTAGAGGGATTATTATTTGGATCCTTCAAGAGATGGTCACTGACGACGAGAAAAGGATGAGGGAACTTTAATTCATAACAAGGTACATGTTCTATTTAATATCTATAATCAATTTAGTTTACATGAGGTCCTCGGACTGTACTAGGGCTCATATCTCTACAGATGACAAGTTCTGTCATTCTAGTGATGAAATTTTTTTAAATCCCCAATCCATCGGATTTCACTGCACACACTAGTACCTTCAATTGGTATCAAAGGGATCACAATAATTTTATGATCCAATAAAATTATATTATCTTTAAATTTAAGTATAGGGTTTAAATTCAGTCCCAACAGAACTGACCGCGCTTCGATCTGAGCTCGGATGGCCAAGTTACGGCCATCCAAAAAATATTTTATGGATTGTAAGTCATTGTTTTTTGGGAATTAAAGTTGAAGAATGTATATATTTATAAATATATATGTTGTTTTATTTTTTGAATTCAGGGATGTATATCTACTGAATATTGTTTCTGTCTGGAATAGTATTTTCCAGTCAGATCCAGTTTCCACCGGTTATGGGAATTGATTAATTATTATTAGAATATTAATTATTATTATTATAATTAAAGGTTATTAAATTAGCCTTTTTATATTTTTAGGGTGGTGAAGGTGGTTTTTTTCCTCACTGAAAAAAACAATTAATGGTCATGACTACCAGAGAGAAAATAAAAATTAAAAAATTCAGTTTTTTATGGATGAAACCAAATCCGTGGATGAAACATGTGATCTAATTTTTCTAACTAGGGGGTGGGGATGCCTGCAAAAGCAACACCACTGGTATCCACCTCCAGGTGAGGACACCAGATCTCCTTTGTTTCCTCGGACATTAGAACACCCTTCAGTGATGACTAGACTCCACTGAATCCTTCTTTTTTGGATCGACCAACAACCTCCACACCAAGGAGACCTCATCCTCCACTGATTGTATTCCACATACCAGTGATCATTCACCCCTTTCTCTCCTTCTTCTAGACCTAAAGTAGTTGAGAAATTCCCCTCTTTTAGGGAACCTTCCCCCTCATGATGATTATTCATATGCTCAATGCCCTACTGATACACTAGGTTCTACCCACTCCGCCCCTTCACCACAGTCGCATCGACCATCGTCATCCCTTCACGGATTTAGCAACCGCCAACACTTCCACTGATGAAGCACCCCTCTAATGGAGGAATTCTGTTGGGTCATATTCTCCTTCATTATATATAAAAGTCATTGTCGAGCCATCCTCCAAATTCAGCACTCCTCTCTAGCCGATGCGAGCTGCGACCCCCTACTGTCATGGACATGGCACGACTTCCACCCTATGGTCAGACCTTTCGCACTGTTGCTTCCTTCTAAATCCCACTAATTCCTATGGCCACACTGGCTAGATCATGAACCATGCCATCCCTGTAGCAATGAAGTAACACTCTACCCAACCCAGATATGCACAAAATAGACCAAAATTAGGTTCTTCCCACCTGGTACGAGATCACACAAGACTGGGTGGATCTGCCCAACTTGGAATGGGACAAGACAGGTCTATTTATCCCATAATAACCTCACAAGTTGTCTTGCTGGACTAGAATGGGTCTGTGTAGGTTTGTCCTGACCGACATTGGCCTTGACAGGGGTTTCATGTAACAAGAATAATTTTATTGATTAAAATTAATTTTGGAATAAAGTATTCTTTTTAATACCTAGGGGAAATTAATTTAATTTAGGTATTAAAGTAAATTAATGAATTTATTTAAATTTTTTAATTAAAATTAAATTAATTATGGGACCAGATATAATTAAATTATTTAAATTTAATTAATTCATTTGACTTAATTAAATGACCCCTCACTTTAATTTATTCTAATTTAATTTTATCACAATTTTATTTTACCCATCAAAAGGTCTTGAACAATTGGTCGACCTATGTATATCTTCTTTATTTATTTAATTATTTATTATATGTGTGTGATTATTATAATTAAATATGATAGTCTGTGAATCATCATTTTTTCCAATCAATATGTATAAGGGCCAACGCATCCAAAATTTATCTATTTTACATTGCGCCCCTAGTTCCCCTCACATGTGTGTGAGTATTTATTGTACTATGATGAGGGTGTTGTAAGTTTTGGACCATGGAAATTCATAGAGGAATGAAGATGAGAAGTGGAAACACTGGATTGGGGGTGATCTTCATCACAAGTCAATATAACACTCAGGTATGATGCCCCTAGGTTGTGGTTGATCCATTGAGTTGAAATGGATCAAACCAGTTTTAGATGTTCAAAACCATTCTGGTATTTTATTTCCTTTATGAATTTATTTATTATTTTATACATTTTCATGATAGTAGGAAACACAAAAAATAATAAACAATAAAATGCAGAAATAAATGATGGATGTTTTTCTATTAATGTTAAGTTGTGAGTGTGACAACATAGAATGGAAAAGATTAATATAAATTGATTACATTCATTAAGAAAACTATTTAATAAAACCCATCACATAAATATTAAGTTGTTAAACACCTTCCATCATTTGAATTTGAAAAAAAATTGGGTGTTTTGGGTGCTCATCAACCAAAGATGACTGTGAATCTTACTATCGAGGAGTTATTATGAGAGTAATGAGTTGACTAAACCAAAGTTGTGAGAAAAGAAGTATCCAAATCTATCTTTCTACAACTTTAGAGTTTAGTACTGATTAAATGAATTTTTTTTATTTTACAAGCTGGGATTTCACTCAACGGATCATGGAACTGCAAGTTAATGTGGTTATCCAGTCAAATGTCTACCTTGAACCCTCTTAGTGGTGGTGTAGATAAAGATTTTAGAATATGAGGGGAAGTTCAAGGACCATTTCCACTAGAATAGTTAAGAGAAAAATTATTCTTATTCTAGTACAAAGGGTTCCTATAATTCGATAAAATAGTGGGATACATTTAATGATTTAATTAATTAATCAAAAATGTATAAATCGGTAGTCAAGATAAAAGTACAATATGCAAGATTTTATTTTTATAAAAATTGAATGTACTACGACAAGATACACTGTGATAAATATTGGAAAAAGTTAAAGTCAAATCTAGACCAATTTTCTCTGTGTAGTATAGGTTCTTGTGCAAAATACTATGATATTGAAAATTCAAGGGGTTGATGTCCCAATACCTATTAAGCCTCCTCATGGAGTGAGTGTGTAAAATTTCTTACAGGAGACACATGTGTGATTCTTACAATGGTTATGTGACATTTCTTTCATCAAACATTTGTTCTGTAAATACCCTATTAGAAAAGGGATGATATTTCATTCTTTCTCATCTTTTAAAAGTGTGTGCAGATAATGTGAAGCAGTATATGAATTTGTGATAATTAGAATGCCTATGTCTGATAGAAATATGGATCATGATTCATTCATAGTTAGTTTTTACCCATATACTCCAATTTTTTTAAGATTAAAAAAATGAGAAGGATGGAGTAAATGATTCATTACCTTTTAAGTAAGGTTCTCCAAGTAAATAGAAAATTAAAGAAGGTATAACCTTTAATTATTATTTATAACAAGTTAAAAGGCCAAGTGATAAGTAAAATGGAATGAGTGAACCTAAATTCACCTTCACAATAACTTTCAAAGAGATGTAATAAATAGGAGGGTATTTTATTTTCATATCATGAAATAAATCTATAGAAGATAAATGCAATTAATTGAATTGAAAAAGAAAGTACTCAGTTTTTTAGCAGTAAATATTCACAATTGTAAGTAATGTTTCTGTTATACTATTTGGGAATTTAATAAAATTTTCCTTTTATATATGTGTACTTAAATAAAGTAACCAATTAAGTGTAGAAACAATAATGGAAGTAGGTGAATTATCCAAGTGGATGAGAAAGGGTGGTACTTAGTTTAATGGTGAGAAGTACATGACTTTTATATTTCCAAGTGATTTATTTAAGTTGAACTTGTACATATTATAACTAAAACATTTATCAAATGTGTCCATTTGATATAAGGTGACATGATTCCAAGTTTAAGAATTAAACTTGTTTATGTTGTCGAAAACTCAACTAACACTTCAGAAATACTTGAATTATAGGCAGTACGTGATGAATATAAAATGTAAGACTTGTACCCAATTGTGGAATGATAATTCTTTCACAAGTATACTAAAATTGGACGTCTAAGATATACCGAGTATGGTATTTAGACTTAGTGGATATAAACACCTTAGGTATTATAAATGTATATATGTGATGAATATAAAATGTAAGACTTATCCATATAATGGCTAGGATTCTAATAAGGAGGATCGATGATAAGTATTACATCTTAACAATGATTGAAAAAATGTATCACAGAGTAATTACCAAACACACATTTCCTTATATACATTAGAGTTATGATATATGTTAAGGGTGTATCAATGTTTCAATTATCCATTACTGAAACTTTCTTTATTTCAAGACAGGATTCATAAATAACGGCGACATCCTATAACCATATTCCAACTATAATGAAAAATGAAACTCATATGAGTTATAGTATGATGAAAATCCATTATTTCATAAGAAAATGTGTTTATATTCAAAGAATTTATTAGGATATAAACAATATTTCATCAAGTAAAAAACACAATGTGAATCTCAAGTAATTATCCTAAAAGTTTATTATGATATTAAAAAATACCTTTGATAGAAAGTTTATTGTTAAGGGATTGTCTATATTTCTATAAAAGGGTGCATGTTTCTACATGAGATAATGAGAGAAAAATTGAATTGGATTTAGTTAAAGAAAAATATGCACAAATAGTTGGAATGGGAAAAATTAACACAATACCTTGTGGGAGTGGAATGTTCTATAGACACATACTGTGTAGGAAGGATAAAACTAGAGTGATGGTTTTATAATCACTACAGGTGGTGATACATTATTCATTACGAATAATGATTCTTACAAGTATTAAGTATATGTAAATCAACTAATATTTACAATATCAATTAAAATTCAATAATGGATTCAATGTATCAACATACATGGAGATTATTATTTTGAATATTGTGGTGGGTATTCAAGTGAGATTTTACATTGATGGTACAAGTGTGGTACCAATAATTCTTGATTATAAATACCAAGTCATTATTCCTAAATCTATTAGAATTTTACTTATTATAGATAATTTCTATGATCATATTATTGATCATTGGAGGTCAATACCACCAATCCTAGAAGGTGTCTATTTGATGCAGCTAGAAAGAGATGGTGACATAATGGAATGTCAATAATGGGTGAAAGTTACTGAAATCCAGTTTAGGATTATAGTAAGAAAAAAACCATAGAATATTCATTTGGAATGAATCTTTTCCAGGTGTCTACCAAAGTTTTGTGGGGGAACCATTTTTTTCAATGTAAAATATGTTTGGTGACATATGGAAAACAACTTTGGGACTTACAGTTATCTAAGACCATGATGAAATTAATTCATCTATGATTGAATTAAAGTAGAAACGTAAGTTATAGGGAATACGATCTACTGAGGTAGATCTAATGGTTTCATAGAACAAGTCAATCATACATATATTAAAATGTTATTGAAAAATACATTTCGAGATAGAATTTTTGCCAGTGTCACATGGCACAAATCTCGCAAAGTTGACATGCATGGGAATAAGAGGAGATTAACGTGGTGAGTTGAATTCCATACGCTTTTGATATGGATCAATCACATATGCCGCGATATGTAAATGATATTATACTTCCAACATTAATTTTATAGTAGGAAAATATCATTTATATCTATGAGAACTTCAAGGGAAGAAGTCAAAACTATCCAATAGTACTGGAGAAAGTACAAAGGATATATACCTGGTATGTAGAGAATAAATTATACTAGTATTTAGTGGACACAAACTAGTATTCCTTAGATTAATTTGATCTAATATCATAGTTAGACTAAGGGAATGAGTGTGATAAGCTCATACAAGCCAATGGTATCCATATCTACAAATATCGAGTATGTTATAGCTTCTGAGGTAGCTAAGAGTCATTGTAAAATTTGCAACGATTTGTTCGAGTAACTGGAATCACACCTATAAAGTAATGTTTTATCATCATCATAATTCATTTATTGGTGATAGAAAAAACTTCAAGTTGTGACAGTGGAAAAACTGATATAATTGGGGATTCCATATCTTGATAAGTTATACTCAAGGAGGTGAGGTCGTACTTAGAATAATTACCATGTAGTGAAAACATGGTAGACCCAGCCACTAAAGTCGTGACTCAGTAGAAACAAGATCTTACTAATGTGATAGCTAACAAGTATGGTTAGCAAGATGGATTTAGTGAAAGTGGGAGTGTTGTAATAGTGGGTTCCCCAGAACCAAATTTATCAGTAATTTGGATGACTGTATCATGGATACAGTGAGTTATTAATGATGATTTCATACCATTTTAGTGTATACATTTCTATGTCCACTATTTAAATGGTAATTTCAATATATTAGTTTTTGTATCAAAATTTTATAGAAGATCTTAGTCAATAATGTGAACCTCAAGAATTATGACAGTAATGTTAAATATATGTCATGTGTTCTAGATAAATCATACTGACTAGACACATTTGATGTCTGACTATCAGGTGTTGGGGGCTCATAATCATTGAGACTTCTTATTGTGAAGGTTTCACTTGGTGGTCTCTAGTAGTTGATATCATTAGGATAGACCCGCAAATAGGGACACCATATATTTTAGATGTCATTGGTTGTTCCTATCTATGGACATCTGTATTGGTCTCCTGACTTGAGATCATTATCAATGTGTTTCACTTGAATGTATACTTTTATTCATGTAAAAAAATGATAATGAAATCATGGAGATCTAGATTATGTTGTGTGTGTTATTGGTGGTACGACATTGGTTGAATGGTCAAGAAAGGATTTTTCTCTTTCGGGTTTAGGAAGTAATTTATATCGAGCCTAGTTGGCCAGGATGGTAGTACCTTCATAAATACTTGTTCAAGGTAATCAGAGGTAAATCTATCTAGGTATATCAACAAACAATAAACCAATAATTGAATATGACACAAGTGTGTGTCCTTCTTTATGAGATATCAAAATTCAAATAGATTATATTACATTGTACATGTTTGTAGGTTGGTTTTAATTGCTATGAATACCCCTTATCACTTTAGGGGACGTTATGGGTTGTAAGAAACTACTCTTGGTCTATGAATTATATTCACTTCTATCAAGATAAGGTCCTAGAGGGCCCCACATAATAGAGTTTTCATGAACCTACTTTATTCTGGTGAATAAGAATATTATATATGGTGGACCCTTCTACAGGGTCCAAGAGGTGTCTAAGTAATCAATCACTGATAAATATATAAATTCATTATTATTCAAGTAATGAATAATTATGTTGACTTTATTTTTTAAAACTATTCATAAGGTATTTGTTGAATACAATAAATAAAATTATTTGAACAAACATTATATTAATATTCTATGTTCGTATAATATTAGTGGTAATAATGAATTGAGTTAAATGACTCAGTGTTATCATGTAATATATTTAATATATATTATAGGTATGTGAGAAAATATAAATAATATTTATGACATATTTTAGTTGGACATAATTATTTATTTATACTATAGTGCATGTTAATTATACGAGGGTCAGGGAACCCTTTTTGGGTATTTAGAGCATCCATTTTAAATAACATCGGAGAGGCTCATTCCATGCACTGTTCGTGAATTCATAATTGATAGTTTCTCTCTCCTCTCTATTCTTAGAGAGAAAAATTCTCCAACTAAGTGTAATATCCAAGACTGATTTTGTAGATCGAAGGAATGGGATCATAGTGATTGACGTGAAGCTGGAGGATTCATCAGAGCTCCATAAAAGCACCTAGAATTCGACCAATAGAGAGTGTGTGGATTCTTCAATCATATGTGGATGATATGAAGGTTTTTTACATTAGATACTTCAAATAGAAATTGTTGGTGATGATCGATAGATGACCGTGCTTCAATTCGGAGTGAGGTACACATTATATTTTAATTTTTGTGCTCAGTTTAATTTATGTGATATCCTCATACCACACATGGGCTTGGATCACTAGAGAATACATGTTTATTCATTCTGGTGATGAAAGAATTTTAAATCCTCATCCCACTGGCTTCCTCTCTGTTCCCTAACACCTTAAAATACATCTAAATGTTTCTTAAAGAAATTGATTAAATTTTCATATTCTTCATGATTCATTGTGGTACTGATTGGCATTGTTCATGAATCTTCCTTTGTACATATATTCACTTGTTTTAGCTCATCAAGAATAGTCAATACACCCTCCTCAATCTTTAGAGGAGCATATTTTATTTATTATTTTTCTTCTTATTTACTATTGCTATGAGTAGAAGATTAAATGGTGTATTGAGATCTAAAAGATGATATGGTGGCACTATTACATCCATTGGAATTACATCCTTATTGTAAATGGATCAGTTAATCTAAAATGAGTTTCATTATTTTAGACAAAAAATAATTTTCATGGGAGACCTTGAGGAATGAAAAACCAATTTGATGAAAATCTAGGCCAAAAAATATAAAAAATCCACCTAAGGGTCTTTGTTTATAATGGTTAAAACCTTCTTGAATGGGTGGCACCTCACAAAGGTTGTTAGTGCACCACATAAGTTAAGGCAGTAACTTATCTACAATGTATGTTCATTCACATAAATCTGCATCTTGATGAAAAACATCACAAAATACATCATTATAGAATTATATTTTACAAAATAGACTTATCTGCCTTTATTGTTCCTATAAATTCCTCCCCCACCATAATTTTTGGGGGAAGCGACCTTTGGACTTACGATAAAGGCTTTGAATTCTCTATATTCCAACCATAGTGATAAAGTGAAGAGATTTATTTCTACTTGAAGTCATCTTTTTTGAAACTACCTCCCATGGATTCTTGAGAACCTTGAACCACGGTAGATATTCTTTTTGAGAAGGTGCATGGACTTCACATTAGAAGAAACATCTTTGTGGTTATTGAGATTTTTAAATATATTTATCATTTACAAAACAAACCCCATGGGAACCAGGACTTTACTTTGATGTAGGTTCACCTTGTTTCATGATTGATGAACCTTCATGATACCCCTTCCCTTTGTGAAATCCTCAACCTTCATGAACCCCTTACCTTTCTGAAACCCATCCACTATGCCTCTCCATGGTGCCTCCATTTAGAAAAAAAAAATTTCTCAAATGTTTAGTGCTCAGGTGATTTATAACCATTCAAACCCAATTTACCTATGCTCTAATCTCCAACATGACTGATATCATCACCCTCGTTTCCAGCCACTTTTCTTCATGTAGGGCTTGGACAGTTTTATCGCCTATTTCTCCTAAGCATAATCACATTAATTCCAGTTTCTCCTAAGCATAGGTACCCTAAAATCAAGATATTCATTTTCCACTTCATCATGGTTGTTTTTATTCAATTTACAACCTTTAATCTCTTAATTAGTATTCACATAATCCCTGAAGATGGCATCATCAAAGGAAAAAAATCCATTTACCTTTGATGAGTACTAATGTTGTATCTTCCTCTCTTACTTGGATACGGTCTCCCCAGGTGTAGTCCCCCACAAAGTTGGAGTTTCATGATGTAAAATCACCTATCCCAACATCCTATTCATATGATGTTAAACTATATGATATCATCCTCATCACATGATGTTAAACTATAGCCTTACCCTGTGTGACAAACATAGGATGCCCCATGTATGATCATCACTGGATGATAGCTCATTCCCCCACTATGGTATGATACGCTTACATTGAGTTACCTCTATGTGTATGACCCAAAATATCCCTTGTTCTCTCTCCTTCCATGATGTGAACATCCTTACCAAATGACATTAAACAACATGGATCAATCTCATCACATGACCTTAAGCTGTTGCATCAAACTATGTGTGTTTGGATCCATATATCCTAATAGGGTACATAAAATGACTCCACAAGGTTCAATCCTGACATCCCAACATATCTAGGATGCCTCTATGAGGTTCAATCTTGACACCCCAATATTCCCATCCAATCCTCGGGCCTTCCTCTTGGAAGACTACAACTTAAAAGTGTTAACATCTCCCCTCTGGGGCACACTCTCCATCACCTACCTTCCCACACAATACGTTAAACTTGTGACCTACCTGTCCCAACAAGAGATTAAACCTCTGACCTACCTATCCCCACAAGATGTTAAACTTGTGACCTACATGTCCTGACAAAATATTATACCTATGACTTATATGTCCCGACATGACATCAAACCTATGACCAACCTATTCCCACAAGACATTAACTGGTGACCCACATGTCATCAATAGATGTTAAACTTATGTCTTGCATATCTCCAAAAAGATGTTAAACTAGTGAACTACCTATCCACACAATACATTTAACATGTGTCGTACCTATCACCATAAGATGTTAAACCTATGGCTTACATATACCTATAAGATGTCAAATATGTGACCTACTTGTCCCCATAAGGAATTAAACCTATGACCTCATATAGAATATCTACCCAATAAAATAAATATGGGATTACCAAGTTAAAAATACTCAGAATTATTATTCTCCTCTGGCGTCATCTACCTTGTGGATGATGTAGGATTCCTTGGGGTTTGTGCCTACGATTCCTCACACATGAGATTCCCAAAACTTTAAAATATGAATACTTTATAGTTGAACAAGATTCCCAACATCCACCAATTCTCAAACACCCCAACATTACCATATACTCCAACTATAGGTGGCTGACCTATCAAGACAAAAGAATCATAATTAACTAGCATCCACCTCGAGATGGAATCAGGATTTAGTTTCATGAATAATGCTTAAATATTTAATGGAAACCTTGACTATGTGAGGAACATAAAGGAGAAATACATAGAAGAAGATACTGGATTCATGTATTCCCATTTAGATTTAGAAGACAACATCACCAAGAACGGTAGCGGAGGTCTCAAACCTTTAGAAATAGGAAATGTGGGGCAAGAACAACATGTCTTCCCCTCTGATTTGTGGCCCTGGTGGAAATTTTAAGAAAAAACAATAGTGAACCCGAAGTGACTTTATTGTCCTACAAAATTTAGTAGATAAATAATTATGGAAAACATATTATCTGAGCATGATTGGATCTTGGTATCCAGCACCAAGCCCCTTCCAAACAGATGGTGGGTCTCATGGGGATCTCTTCTCCTATAATAGGGGGATAGTAAAGGATGTTGGGAATCCTTGATCTAAGACATCATTGATGTGGATCTACCCACCGCCTTAGAGAAGGAAAAAATAGGCACTAGGAATGTTGTTCTTCACCTTCATGCCTAGGGGTAGGGGTACTAATGGTGCGATGATCCCACAACACTACACTCTTGTCGTGACGATTTCCTCCTACACGACTATTGGATGACTGAACCCAATATTCCCTTCAGATTTTATCTAAATAAGGGTCATCAATTCTCTTGTTCATTAGTATGAGAAAGAAGGGGTCATCCCAACAAATGATATGGCTCAAAAATATCTAGAGGCCAAGGCATTGTGCCTACACCACCACCTAGAATGATAATGTTGGGGGAAAGCCCCCCCCCCCCCTTCCCCACCATCACAAAGATCAATTGTTTTAGGAGACTCTCTCTAGAAAGCGCCAAAATCTTTCTCCCTTACACCAAGGAGGTGTAAGATGGACATGTCTCACCCCGAGTGACAACCACCTATGATACAACTAGGAGGGATCCCTCCCAACCAAGTTGATGATTTCAACTGACTCTACATGTTAAAGAGAAGGTATATCTCATTCCTTCTCTTCCATCACCGATCCAGAATACTCACCACCACCGTTGGGGGAAGGAAATGAACGTTTCCTATCAAAAGGTGTCTTTCCAACCTCATGTGGACTCGTCCACCACTGAAGCATATTATCTTTACCATGAAACCACCACAAAGGGAACCATCTTATCCCACTTGGGTTCAAGACCCCATCCACCTCTTAGGTTGGTTGGGTTGACTCTCTCAAAAATCAACACAACCAGCAACCATCATAGGTTGTCCTTTGATAAATAATTTCACCATGAAGGTCCGATCCACATCGAAGACATGTCCTATTCCAAATACCCACCCATGGTAGGAGGAAAAACAAATACTACATAGTACATGACTACGACACTAACCACATCATGCGAGGAAGGAATCCTAACAATTCCCATCCACTCACACTCATTGCGATTCCTCCCCATCAGAGATAGGTCCATGGGAAATGTCATGTCACTATTGATCTCTCAAACTATGAGATGATGGATGAATTTATGAATACACCTTCAACTCCTCTATAATAACAGATGGTAGAAGCCCTTAAATTGAGGTTGATGATCCCTAAAGACAGGGTCCATAAAATATCCAAATCCCTCTTTAAATACTAGTAAGTGGAAGATGTTTTGTCCTCCTTTTAGGGACACTCAATGTAGTAGGCTCTTCCTCCATAAACTTTCCTCCTATCAACCTCCACACTAAAAGTGGGAGAGATATAGAGGTTTAGGTTGATGCCCTTAGATGGTGGTGATCACTTTGTTGAGCCCTGGAAATAATTTTCCAATATCTCTCATCAATAGGTTATAAAAACCCCATACAACTTGGACATGGTCATGAGCTAACCCCACCTCCAAAATACATTCTAATATTTAGGGGATGGTTGGCCCGTGTGACACCCCACTTGGAGGAAAATTGGAAGCAAAGCAGGTATTAGTCAATAAAACTACAAATTTATATGATGATGGCAATAGAATATGGAGTCGTTCGAGAGAAGGATGGTCCTATGGATAATGGAAAAGAGGACTTGTGGGGAATAATAGCCACCGACTAGCTACCTATCAAATTCTGGCCACCTGAAACCTAAAATTTCTTCATCCCCAAGTCCCTCACTGAGGACCATGCGGCATGCCTCTTCTATAATATATAGATTATGCTCAATCACCTTCAGGATCTCTAACTAATTTACTCAAGAATACATGAGCATATCAATGCAATCCATAAATAGTGAATGAGGGATGATATCATAGAACACCAGGTATATCATCTCCCTGATGCTTATGGATGATGCCTGAATTTCCAATAGACCTATGTCAGGAGCCTCATTGTGATTTGGAAATTAATCGAAGAGGCTTGAAAACATGTTCATATTAGGGAATGGGGATAATATGTTTCCCTATAATTCATCCCCATCTCATGGGAACAACAAGATAATCATTCCATCTCACCACCTAATGGTGAAAGTTATTCTCTGACCACCGCTTCCTAGAACGTTATCACTATTGACCCTCTCAATGATTTGAGAAACTAGACCCTCGATATGGGTTATTATTAGGTGAATCCACCCAAATGGGAAGAAAAAATATCATACGAACCCTCTAGCAGGTGCTTTCACTTATCAATAGAGATTGGTGTTGGGAAATAAGAGTCCCCCAAATGAACTATTACTACCTACCCACCAACACTACGACAAAGTAAAGGGGCTCGCTGAGCCTATCCGTCCATCTGAGATCACTTTGGAAACTAAGTAAGATGTAAGGATAGCTATTTTATCCAATAGATTAAAGGCTATAATAGGCTTACTATTGAGATTATCTTTAAGTAGCATATGGGTCCTTATAATACTAAAGGGGACCCCATCTCTCCCCCAATCAAGCTCTCATTCCTCATTGTCCAGATTCCCAGGTTAGAGCCAGGGGCCCCTATGAATCAAATCCAAGCAGAATCCAGTACTTAAGAAACACTTCCAAGATACGCACTGCCCAATCCTCTTTGGCAGGATGACTACTCACCCTGATATCTAGTCCACTCTACCTTACATGATGATCTGGTTCAAACATTGGTGACCACTAAACCTCACCAATATAACATGATCTCCACTCTCATTTACTTTCTTGAGGCTTTGGATATGTGAAAGATTTTAATCCTACTTAAGGGTAAGTCATACCCAGCATGAGTGGACTATGTCCACTTTCCCCCCAAAAGATTATAAATATGTGTTTTACCCAATTCAATGGGATGGGTTATCCACTGCAACACCTATCCCACTTATCATCACATTTTGGCCTGATGCTAGGAACCAAAGAGTAGCAGGAACCCACCAAGCTCTGATATTATGTCAATAATTTTTGAGGGCATACCTTTGTGTGGTACAAATAGCTAGACCTGAGATCTATTGCAGGCTGTGAGGATGTTTATAGATAATTAATCTATCAATTTAGATCCATCATACATAAGACTAGCATCACTAACCTCTCAAAATTTAAGAAGAGGCTCGATATGTGATTTGTTGACATCATTTCCCAATGGAAGGGGGTCACATACTCACTCAACATGAAAATTTATTAGGAAAAACTATTGACAATGTTCGTAGAAAATTTCAAAGATTATCTGGTCCCTAACCACATATCCTTGAATTATTTTCTGGGTTTTTAGATTTTTTAGATATGTCTCAACGTCTAGACGAAGATTTATAGTGGACCATGAAGTGGACATTCCAATTACCTATTATATCTCCCATGAAAAGTCCTATGAAGAAAAAAATTATTGTTTCCATGCACACAGAGGCTCCTGGTCTAGTTTTTCTATAGGCACATTTTTTCGGGTGATCCTCATCAGGTGAAGCTTCACGAGGAGTAGACTCACCTTGTTCATCTGTGCCCAACACAACCTCTCCAGGCATAGCCTCACTAAGATAATGTTTCCTCATCTCCACATTAGGGCTAGGAACCTAGGATTCCTTATATTAAAAGTAAGAATAAGACCTACTCTTTCACATATTCATAGGTCTCAGGGTACTTTATTTTCACCCTTTAAAAGGGGATCCTAAAATTTCCACAATGTAGGAGACCCTAAGAGCCTAAACTTACCGATCATGCCAGCTAGTGCATGTACCATAGGATCCTTGAACACACCATCAATGAATGATTCATCTAAAAATATTAGCTCCAAGTCCAAGTGAATCATATCCTAGTTATGTTCAGTGATGTCCTAGAATAAGTACCACATTTATTTTCTAACCTTGACATAGACAACGAAAACAATGGTGAATATAAAATAGGCCCCTAAAAGTGGTACTCAAAAGTAAAATGATTGTTTGTCCCATATAGAAGTCACTCATTTACATGGTATTATCTATGCCTATTTAAATATATTGGATCCTCCTATTATTTACATGTATTCCCCAACTATAGCATCTTTATCTATCTCTCATCCCTCCAAGTCTTATAAGAATAGACATCAATAGTGTAATGGAAATCAGAATCCCCTACCAGTGGCCAAACTAGTATACACTGTTTGTGATTTATTACCTTATAGTTTGGGAGAGGTCTATAGAATTCTCCCCATCATAGAATACTTCACCGATGAAGAATAGGGATATGATTTGATGAACATTGTCAAACTAGTGTACCACTATGCAATATTCAGTGGTGAGAAACTATATACAGCCCCCAAAGAACCTCTGGATAGATCCATCAAAGGAGAGGCAAATGTCATGATGGAAAGAAAATTTTATAATAAAACACATCATGAAGATTTGTGTATGACATTGAGAATAGACTAAAGTAATATCATATGGCTTATCAAGCATATCCCTCCCAAGTCACTTCGTCGGTTACACCTCTACAACCAACCATATTTGTTGGCCATGGAACTTAGTCACAACTATGTTGCACTTAGCAATGTCCATCCAGGACCCAACCTCAGTCACCTAGTGCTCAGCCATCCAATGTTAAGCATAGACTAGTTGGCCAATAATAGAGTGTGACTAATACTAGCTAAGCCATGGTGCCTCAACTGGTGGCACCCGCTACACTTAATGTCAAAGATATACCCTTAGAAGGAAAAATATTCCACTCACAAAAATTATAACATTCTAAAACACATTTATTATATATCAGTGATCCTCTCGATCTTTTATGTTCTCCACCTATCAAAGGAGATGTGTGAATCCCTTATCAAAGAACTAAATATCCCCTTTCATTTTTAAACTGATGTACCTACCCCTGAGACCTATCACACAGAGGAATCTGGGCAGGAGGTATATCAATCCATCATTTCATTTTCCAAAGAAGATGAGGTGATACCATTCAAGAGAACATACATCCATTATATAACATCATCTAGTTCAATGGAATGGAGAACCACTGATAATTAGTGGATACTAGTTTTGAGATCAATCTCATCCCATCCCGAACATTCCACAAGCTAGGGATTGTGAAAAAAGAATCAACTCCCTCCAACCAAATGATTCAGGGGTATGATAATAGTGATCAAAATCCATACGAAAAGATTCTATTAATTAACCAATTTAGTGGCCTAGTAGAAATCACTAAATTTATAGTATTCTTATAAGATACTTCCTATTAAACCCTTATGTGGCATCCTTAACTTCATTTTCAAGCAATGGTACCCTCTTCATATCACCAGTGCCTCAAATTCTCCCTTGATGGCCGAGTAGGAGTAATTGATAGAAATGATTCTTCCTTCAACTATTGTGATGATCACTCCCTAGATGTTTGTTATTACAAAATGGAGTTAAAAAACTCAATATCAATGAGTTAAACCATATTAATTCCCTTAATGACCTCACCGATACTTCCCTAGATCCTTGGGTAGACTTGAAAGATAGCTTCATCCTTCCAATCCATTAGTTAGAACAAATAACACTAGACTTGGGAATTTGTTTCATAGTCTCTAAGAAGGAGTGATCATAGATCACCTCCTACTTCTACACCGGGTAGGCCCGAACAATACTAAAAATCCATGTCCCTGTAAAGTACCAAGAGTTTCATCCCATGGCCTTTAATCCTTATAATTCATTCATTTTCAATAGAGTATGGTTGACTCAAGAGAAGTCAACCTGACATCACTACTTTGACATCAAAGGTGGGTCTCATGGTCAAAACCCTCAGAGGATTGGCTCATTATCCATTGTCTCTTCAGTATTTGTAAAGTGTTAGTTATTTATTGAGTACTATTACCCCATCATATTGGATTTCAATACCTCCCCCGAATCCATAGCTTTAGAAAAATTGCCTTCTACCTCTAAAACCTTTGCCTCAAACAATGAATACTATTTTGATGGGGCCCCTCTTTCCATTGAAGAGGGCATCTCTGCCACTATTGATGAGTTGACCCAGGTAAATATTATAACTAAAGAATATATAAGGTCAAAACTAATAAGAACAAATAATTCATTGGAGGAACAAAAGTAGTATGTTTATTTCATGAATTAATTCCATGATGTATTCTTGGAGAAATAATTTGATATCAGGACTTGATCCCCATATTTTTTTCTTTTATCTTGTCCTTCCAGTGGGTCATTATGGGTTCAAACTAACTCCCAAAAATATTAACCCATCCCATGGTGCCATAGTCAATGTAAAATTTGATAAGATTATTAGGTACAACTTTTTCACAGAGGTCCATTACCCCAAGTGGTTGGATAAAAGTTTCCCAAATAAGAAGAAAAATTGGTATATTAGAGTCGGCATCGAATTTTAGGATCTCAACCTCTATTTTCTGAAGGATGAATTTAATCTTATAGTGCATAGTATTTGATTGAAACTAATACTATTTTTCAAGACCTATCCTTCATAAACGTATATTCTAGGTATAATTAGATCTGAATACCCTCTAAGGATGAGATATCTATTACTTTTAGGGATCTTTCTTCTATCAGTTGATGCCTTTCAGCTTGAAGAATGTTGGGGAAACATATCAGTGTGCCATGAACCATATATTCAAGACACTCCTATGGAGATTGGTAGAGTTTTATGAGGATGATTTGGTGGTTAAGTACAGCCAACACCAGGACCATCTCAAAGACCTTGAGAAAGTGTTCAACTTTTTCTCTCCCATTACTTGAAAATGAACCCCTTGAAGTGTGTGTTTGGGGTTACCTCTAGAAATTTTTTCTACTTCATAATTAGATAAATAGGTATTAATATTGATCTAAAGAATATCAAGGCTATCAACCAAATTCCTCATTCACACAACCTCCATGATTTGTGTGGCCTCCAAGTCCACTTAGCCTATAATGGATGATTTATTGAATATATGGCCAATAAAGTTAAGGAATGTTATTGACTAGGGAAGAAATAAGATACCTATCAGTGGGATTGGAACTACTAGATCACATTTTAATACATTAAATAGTATCTTCTATGACCTTTGATATTGATTCCACCTATCCCATGAAAGCCTTTAGTTCGTTATGTTATCTCCCTTGAATGGTCCCTCAGTTCCCTTCCATCCCAGAAGAATAATGAGGGCATAGAGAATAGCTATATAATCTCAGCCACATTCCCCCCAACATGGAGACCATATACTCCCCCATTGAGAAGAGTTACCTCATGCTAATCTTTGAATTGTAGAAGTTTTGGTATTACTTGTATCACCATGAGATATATGTGGTGTCCTAGGTCGACCCACTAAAATATATTTTCAATGTTGGAAGGTTGAATGGAATATTGGGTGGTAATCTTGCAGTAGTTTTACATTTGTTTTGTTCCTTATAAAGCTATTAAGGGTCAAGAACTAGTATATTTTTTGGCTGTGCAACCGAACCCTAAGGAGCTAACCCTGGATATTGATTTCCCATATAAATTCATCATCTCAATTGATCAAGATTATTTTTGTTAGTAGTTTCACTTTAACAATTCTTCCTAGAGCCTGATCAGATTAAGGTTCAATGACCCAAAACTCAATAGGGTAGGCCTGGGGATTTTCTTCATCACTCCTGCACAGTTCGTCCTATAGTACTTGTTTGTATTGTCAGAATGACACACTAATAATGAATATGAATATCCTGATCTTTTATTGTTATTGATTTGGCCCTTGAGATTGGTGTCCCCTATTTTCATGGGAAGGGAGACTTTTAACTAGTCATCAAGTATATCAATGGTGACTATGTCTTTAGAAAGAAAAAACTTATACCCCTATTAGAGATGACTCATCAACTAATGACCTAGTTCCCTTCCCAACCAAAGGTGAATCATGTTCCTTGAGAAAAAATAGTAAATATAATTCTTTAGCCAGACTATCCATGTCCCTAAAATATCCCAAACATGTTGATTTTTTCATTCATGTTCCACATAATAGCCTCATTTCCCCCTCCACTTTTAAAGGTAATAACCAAAATGTATAAACCTACTAGCTATTGGTAATTCTGCACCAGAGCCCTCAAACATCCTCATAGATGAGGAAATTCCTGATTGGATGACTCCCTTGATTGAGTATCTCTAGTAAGGAACACTATTATCAGGTTGAGTTGTACGTTAGGAAATCTATCGAGGTGCAGCATAGTTTACCCTCTAGAGTGGAACTAACCATGAGAAGACTCTCGATAAGAGTGGGTTTGATGGTGTTCTTTTTCATTTTATCCAAGGGAAGGAGATGCCTTAGATCATGAAAGAGTTATATGGTGGATATTATGGATCCAATAAAACTGTATTGATGTTCTCCCACTAAATTCAAAGAGTAGGATACTTATGGACTGTCATGGTTCATGATCTCATTGAGTTCTCCAAGAGGTGTCATGTGTGAAAGATCCCCCACTAACTTTGTGCATCAACTTCTAGATCTTCTCCAAACCACCAAATATTCTTTTCATTTTTCAGTTTGGGGACTCAATATTGTGGGTCCCTACCCACCATCTATAGAACAATAGTGAAGATTAATTATGATCACAATAAAATTCTTCTCAAAATGGGTAGAGTGGTTCTCCTCAATGAAGTCAAAACCTAGTCACTGATCATGTTTGTGAACTCCCACATCATTCATTAGTTTGTGGTTCCTTTCACTATTCTCATGAATAATGGAAATAACTTGTGGTCTATTAAGTTAAAGAATTTTTATTCCAAATATAAAATCCAATCCAATCACAATTTACACTACCATATTCATGAAAATTGACAAATTAAGGCATTTAACAAAACAATATCTATCATCACATAGAAGATAGTAGGATATAATAAGAATATTTTGACTAATAAAATCTCCAATACCCTTTGTTCATATCAGATGATCACTCAAAATTATACCCATGAAACCCCACATTCAATAGTTTATGGAAAATAGGCAGTTTTACCTATAGAGGTTCAACTACTGTCACTCTGGATAGCAGTTTATGGATAGAAAACACCGTAGGGAAGTTGAAGTCCATTTAGTTGAGTTGGAATCCATAAAGAAAATAAGATATAGGTACTACATAACTTAGAGAGGCACTAGAAATGGTTATAATGATCATTCAAGGTTATATGACACTAGTTCTCATAATACTGATGATACCTGTAAAACAAATTGATCCTGGAACCCAAGTCGGAAGGACCTTGAGTTATTCATAAGGTCTATTCTAATTGGATATACTCATTTATCACTATGGGAGGGAATCATATTACACCTCCCACAAATTTCAAGTTCCTCAGGCAGTATTAGGAATGAACCCTTTAGTTTAAGCTCTATAAACATTAACTAGAAACTACTCCCATATTCCAAGATGTATGACTTTAAACTAAAAATCATAATATCATTATCAGATAATGTTAAACTATAGCCTTAATTTATGTTACAAAAATGTGATGCCGCAAATAAAAATGAGAGATATCCAAAACTAAATTCCTCATCACATGAATTTAAACTGCAACCTTACTCTATGTGGCAAGCAATGTATACCTTGTATGAAAAATATGAGATGACCAAAACAAAAATCTTCATCACATGACATTAAACTGTATCCTTAATCTATGTGAAATTCAACGGATGGCTCATATGATAACTGTGAGATGACCTTAAGGGATATCCGTAGCACACAGAATTAAATTATAACATTTCCTTGTATGAAAAGAATAGGATACCTCTTATGAAATATGTGAGATTACCAAAACCAATGTTCTCAGAACAAAATGTTAAATTGTAGCCTTACCTGGTGTGATAAACATGAGATAGCTCATGTGATAATCATGATAGGGATCCATGTCCTCATTGCATGATGTGAGACTACATAATTTCATGGGCCCTCACCAGATTGGGTGCCACTCACCTAACATAGTGTTTTTTTCCTACCATACCATGATCCAAAACTATGTGTGGACTGATTCCCTATCTATGGGATACTTAGTGATGCCTAGACCTCCTGTATTTGGCCATATCCTTAGGTTTCCTCTCCCAAAGTGAGGTTATATTCAACATTAATCCCTTCATTACCTCTTACCCAAGGTGAACAAACCTTCCATGGACATCCTCATCAGGTGAAAGACCTAATTATAATCCTCAAACCATCAATAGATCTAGATTCCCTCACAACCCAACATGAGGAAGAATGGGCATCTCAATGTGTAATCCCCAAACACAATGTCCTAGACATGACTTTAAACTCTAACCATACCCTATACAATGGACATGAGATTCCATGTGAACTAAATTAAGGACTCCTTATGTGACGAGACATGGTACCTTATGAAAAAATCAAGAGATGGTGACCTTATCAATCAGTCATCAAATGTATGTCCTCACTATATGACTATGAACTATGTGTCCAACATCCTTTCCACAATACATTAAAATATATAGTATCTGACCCCATCACATGTCAAAATATAATGTGATACCCTATATCCTCACTCGAGAGGACCACCCTCATTTTCGGTGTTGGTAACCTACCACTCCACATTCTAAAACTATGTGCGGCATAATTTTCAATCCCATAGGATATGTAGTGATTCTAAGGTTTACACCTTGGTCCTAGAACCACCACTAACTCATCTTGGGGTATTTCCCCTCAAATTATAGCTCAATCCTTTCCTTCCAATATGCTCATCCAACATGTTTGAGCATGCATCAGAATAACTCCCAAAGAGTTTAACATTCCCTAGGACATTCTCCACTTCACATTCACTTTTTTATTATTTTAATCTAGATCCCAATCATCCTCTTAATCTGAATGGCCCACCTTAATGGTAAGGGTTCCTATCAACAGTGAATCTCCTACCATCCTGGGCATATTCCTCAATGTATATTTGATTAAATTTGACAGATCTATTGTTTTGAATATTTTCAATGATTTATCATGCATATGTCTTCCCCATCCATGACCTATGTGGTTGGGGGAATTGTGTTTCAAACATGGTAAAAAATAATTCCCTACCCAAAATTAACACCCCTATCATTATAAAATTCTCAAAATTAGTGAGTTTACTTCCTCTCCACCTCCTGTTCCAAGATATGTAAACTTAAACTAGCAACCTTGGTCTGACTGATATGACCTTATATTGACCCAGGAAAGAGGTGGATTGGTCTATCTGGTCGAAAACATGTATGGGAAACCTTATAAAAATTATGACTCCCACCTACCAGGTCACTCTCAAAACTTTGTAAAACTTGAGGGGTTAAAGAAAAAAAAGTAAAAATAATGTGGGACCCAATGTAAACCCCATAAAAACATAGCTATGCTCTATGGACTCTCTGGTTCATGAAAATGTTAGGGAAAAACTTTAACTCCTTCTATTCATGTCTGTTCGTATATCCTATTCATAAGAAATTAAAATATAATACACGTATTCTAATCATACAACATTAAACTATGTGGCATCATGGTTTAATCTATGTAAACTTAAAATTATAGTATTCATGTACTCACCGTATGAAATTAAACTATGTGTTCAAAATCCTTTCCAGAAGGTGTTAAATTCTATGCCCTCTATCCTCATTACGTGATGTAATATAGAAAACAATCTTAGTCCCTCACCTAATAAGCCATTTTACCCCTTCAGAAATTGGTCACCTACCATGCCATGTTCTAGAACTACATGTGGCTTGATTAACCATTCAGTGGGATATATAGTAATACCTGGACCCATTGTCTCTGGTTCAGCTGCAACTCCCCCCTTTAGGAAGTTTCATGTGACACTGGGTATCCTTGCCCCTCTCTTCACATCAGGTTTCTTTTCCTTTTTTGATACACAAACATCCTTAGAACACATCTTAACCCCTCATTTAAAGATATTTAACCTTAAAACTATATAAATAATGTCCTAACTATATGAAATTAAACTACATGTTCACTGTCCTTTCCAGAAGAAATTAAACTATATTCCCTATGTCATAATTGTATGGCATAAAACTGCAAAGCATCTCAAGCCCTATCTTGAGAACCCCTTTTATACTTTCTGTTATATTCACCAACCAAACATTTGAGTTACTTTAATGTTTCTTATTATCTTATATGACACTCCCCATAGAAGAAGATTTTGAACATCATTCAGACAGACACACCCACCTAATGTGCTCATAAACTTAGTGGAATAATCCTGAGACTATTGGACTCCATATGAACATTCCTTTAGCTCTTCCCTATTATTTGTGAATCCATTTATTTAGATATCTATATTATTCCATGTATTAATGGTCCCTCTAATAGAAATGGTCTCTAGCTAAACTGGCTCACCTACCATCCTAGGCACATGCTCATAAAGACTTCTAATGAAATTTTAATAGGTTCTATATTTCAAACATAGTCAATGGTTTACCATAATTTCTTTTTTCCTATGATTTATGGAATTATAGTGGGATATTTGTTTCAAACATGGTTATTAGTCATTCTCTATCAGCCGGTCAATCCCCTTGTGTTCCAAATATTGCGTATCTTGATTCATTCCCTTTATCCCTACCTTTTTGGGTAGAATTCAACACTCCTAGAAGTAATCCATTCATGAACCTTTACACATTGATAAAGTAAAAAGAATTTGAAAAATTTCCCACACTCCCAACAAAATATTTCTTGATCAAGATACTCTTCGGTGATCAATAATAAATCCATACCTTGAGTCTTCATCCCTGGTTTGGAACTCTCTTATTAGTGAGTAATCTTCTATTTGTCTCTTTTTTCCTACACCAATAATGACTCATGTTGGATTAGGTATTATTGGTTTCCTCATTAATATGATAAAGATACACCAAAAAAATTATATGCATGTTTAGGATTTAAACAAACAAATACAAAAAATTTGGGGAGTGTCATCCACACACTGGATCCTCTCTTATATTTAAATCAAAGGAAAGCCTCATAAGGTTTAGCATGGGCCAAGGATTACTCTGACCCAACCAACCTTTATTAGTTAGCCTCTATGTTCTATTTAGATAAATTGAATATTATTTTTGTATTCATGACATAGAAATTATCAAATTGTTAATTTTTCATAATTTTCTAAGACAATCGAATTTTTGGGTAAAAATTAAATACCATATAAATATACTTTGTATTTTATGACATCATAATGACCCATAAATGATGTAATAATTACTATAAATGGGATCTATGACCAAATAAATGTTTTATATTTCAAATAATGTTATTTTTAGTTTATTTTATTTATTTTGTAAATCCATTATGAATCCTCCAAAACCAATAATATATTTTAGGGTTTTAAAATTATTTCTTTAAGAGTGTGACTCACCTCCACATAATCAAGGTAATTATTTTATTAATTTCGGCACATGTCCTTATAAAATAATAAAATCCACTCCCATTTGGTAGAAACCATGTTCAAAAACCATGTGATGGTTTGTGTTTTTGGATATTTTATTATGTAGAGTCCAAAACCTAAATAGTAAAGAAATCCCCATCTTTTCCTATATAAACCCACACGATATCTCATTTATCTTCACTAAAACACCTTTTATAATGAAACAAATCTTCCCTACTTACCCTATATTCCTCTAAAGGCACCCCAAATCTCTAAATAATCCCCTCATAAGCATTTTGAGTCAGACACTCATGTTAGGGATCCTCACCTTCTTCTCCTCCTTTTAATTCGAGAACCTTCATTGATTTTTTTTTCTTAATTTCATTTTTTTATAATTTAAATTATTTATAAAAATTTCATTACTATAAAATTGATGTTATTTAAATAATATATTATTTATAAAATCTCATTTTGGCCTTATTCTAAGCCATTACTATGATGAAATTTTGAAAGGGGTCCTCCACTCTCCTCTTTTATCAAGCACTCCTTTTATGTTATGCCTTTTAATTTAATGTTTCATATGTTGGGATATTTGCTTCAATACCCCCTTACTGACCATTTGATTTATACATGATGATATCCCCTTTCACTCTCATTTTCTCTCCTTTGAACCCTTATGTACACCTGTTACCATCCCAAATTTTTGTAAGGGTTTTTTCCTTTCTTTTCATCATTAATGATTCTTCAATATCGTATTCCTTATATTTCAAATTAATAATGTTGTGAAATGTCTTTAAATGTCCCTATTACTTTAAATTTCATTTCTAAATGATTATAGGCCTATTTATCTCTCATTAAACCATTTTATGAATTTTCACGTGATGATGTTATGCTGCCAAAATATCACCATAATTTTCCAAGCCATAACAATTGTGTAGTGAATACCATACTCATTTCCTATCAAGGGTATTCACATTTATTCACATATAATTCTTTATTGGAGACTTAAATACGTTTATTTCACACTCCTTGATTTTTGTAATAAATTATTATGGTGAATGAAACCATGTTGTATGATCTATGTGGCACACTTAATCATGAGTATGAAATGAATATGATGGGTGTGTCCAGATAGAGCTCCAATACATTGGGTAATGTTTAGTATCACGATACGTCATATTGGGATACAGAGTGAAATTTATTTCTTTATGAGACTTTGTGTACTATTATTTCTTGTTTGTAATATCCTTTACATATGTTTATGACGTAGTGTTTTAATTTGTTGTCACATTTCCCATCATATGATTATCATGTTATATCATGACTCCTTGTTCATATTTTTGATTCCTAATATTTTATGCCTCATTAATATTCCTATTGTTTAACATGTATTACCCTCTTTATGTTATTACATGTTTATTCTCTTACTAGGCTTTATCCCTCACCCCTTTCTTATGTTTTTCCCCAGGTTATCCCATGTAGTTTTAAGAATAAAGGAATATTATGAACATGTTAAAGAGGTTTTCAATAAAGGCAACATGTTTCATGTTTTAAGTTTTTATGTAATGTATCTAATTCCCAAATACACTATAATTCTTGATTTTTTGGTATGTATTAAGTTTAATATTATGAAATATATCCATTATTAATGAAAAATAAAATTAGGGTTGTTATAGTTGGTATTAGTGAAAAAAAGTAGTTATTTTTGGTATTAGGATTAGATAACTCTAGTGAATGCATTAGGGATAAGACTAATTATACGAAAACATACCTAAATTTTGGTAAGTATGGTGTAACTGGTTTATAAATAAAATACATCCATGTATAGATACTATAAGTGGATGTGGTTCTGGAATATATTTACCTAGATGTAACAAATTTGAAAAGGCATTTTGTGCCAGATCCAGGGTAACCTAGTACACAACCATAGGCCTTACTATGAACCTAGTTTGGCACTCCATGGGGATATTCTTTAGTAAATTCATAAGATCATTATGAACCATTATTAAGGGAAAAAAATCCCATAAGAATGCATGTTTTGAAGAGATCATAGATAACATATTTTCAATCCTAGAAATTCATAAGTTATGAAAATAATTCTAATTTATAAGTTATCACATTAATGTAATTGGAATCGCTTTTATGAGTTTAATATTTAAAAATAATCACCCCTATTTTTTCTTTTATTCTAGATATTTTCAGAAAACTATGAATATAATCTTGGATGAGGAGGATCATCCAGACTCCCCTAAGAGATAATAAGGAACAATTGAGATCTTCATGTGACAAAGGCCACCGAATTTATATGGGTCATCTGATCTGTTAATCACAGAACAATATAAAAACTAAATTGAGAATATATTCTCTATCCTTAAATGTTCTGAACAATAGAAGGTTCTTCATTTTATTTTTTGTATGTAGGTATAATGTAATCAATGGTGGACATTGATCAAGAATACAAAGCCTAGGGTAGATATCAAAGCAATGGAGTGGAAGTAATTCTGGAAAAAAATATTTGATAAATATTTTTCTCGTGCTCTCCTTCTTGAAATGGAAAGTTATTTCCTTTCACTTGAAAAAAAGATGAAAAATATATTTGGATGGATGAAGAAAACTTCTCAATACTTTCATGGTATTCCTCCTGTTTTTTTACCCCTAAATGAAAGGTTGAACACATCTTTGGTGGACTAAAACCTAGTCTAAAAAAACATTAGTGATTTGTGAATTTGATAGCTATGAGGAAATTGTTTAATGTTCCCTCTAAGTCAAGATGGATATTGGATAATCTCAAGGGTATCACAAGGATAATAATAATAAAGTAGAGTTTAATTATATAGGTCTGGTAGATAAATATAACGGTTCCAATAAATTCCAATATCCCACTAATCAAATGTACAGAAAGAAGCACCCCCGAAATTTCCTAAAGGGGATGAAGAAATAATTTAGGTGTGAGAAGGAAGGACACCGGGATAACATTTTCCGAAAGGAGAAACCTGCTAAAGTGATGGAGGAATTGAATTATCTATTAGGACCATGTTGGATGGAGAAGTGGATTTTTTTCTTTTGTATTAAAAAAATGGATAAATCAATTCACTTTGTAATAGCCTATGAAACTTTAGTGACGCTAAAGGTGATCGATCAAAGGTAATATATCATTATTGAAGGAGCTCGTGATGGCATCAACATTTTTTTGAATACTCTAGATGATAGTGAAGTAGCATTGGTGTTCTTGATAAAGTAGATTTTACGTTGGAACTGTTTCCCAGTGTTTGAAAAATATTTGGACCTGAAAATCAAGATATGGAGAAATGTGTTTTTGGAAAATGATGTTTCATGAAATATATAAGGAGGTTTTTAATGTTGTGCACCATATATGCTTCAATATTAGAACAACCAAAAATGGAAAAGGTATGATGTGCATGAAAGATTCAAGATTGTACGTGAAATATAATTTTGTGAGAAAGAAGTTGTGCACCCAATGTGATGTAAAACAGAGTTTTTCATGCATGAAGAGGATCTTGTGCAATGTGTTAGAATCTTGCACAATGCATCCGGATTTTACGTGTAGGGGTTAGTATTGCATATAAATAAGAGGTGAACCCCTCCCATTTGAGAGGATCCAAACTTATAGAAATCATGAGATCTAAAGTGAATAAGAATTTTAAGTAAAGGGGGTTTCACGAATGAAATAGAGTTTCACATAATAAGGGGAAGTTGTGCATAATAATAGAGTTGTGTGAAATATTGAAGTTGCATGGAAGAGGTGTTTCGTGAAAAAAGTAAAATATTTAACATAGGTCATTAAAGTTTCACTCAAGATACCTAAAAGGGTGAGCGAAGGATTTGAGCTCAACACAAGAAGTAATTTGTGTGCAAGGTAGTTCTTACAAGCTTCTAGGTATGAAAGAGAAGAATTGTTTTGAAAGATCAAACTATGAAAGCTGATTGAGAAGCACTAACTTTTTTCCCCTATTTGTGTAAAGAGGGTTCACACACACTTGTGGATCATTATCAAAGTGCTACACAAGTGTAAGGGTATATCCTACTCATTGTATACTACATAAAAGGATTGTTTTATAGTTTACTCTGTGGTATTGGATTATTTCCATACCAAACTAAGGATGTCGCTACTCTTGTTGAGTAGTGAACCTTATAAATTTTGGTATTCCTATGGATGTGTTTTTAGAGTGTGTTCAGCAGGTAAATAACTCTTTAACAGGAGGTTAGGGTTGTTTCAAAAGAATGAAACATAAAAGAAAAATGTATCACTGATTCACCCCTCCCCCTCTCAGTGATACTTTGATCCTGACTAGGAAACTCCATACTCTAGTAAACCCTTAGAAAATTTTTTGTTACTTCCATTATAAGGAACCAGGGAACCTTCAAACTAATTCCCTAAGACAAGGGTTTTTTGAGACAACCAACAACCTCTAAGATAGAAAGGTTGAGTTTTTTAAATCACTAATGATGAGGTCGATCCTAATAATAGAGTGGAAACAAGTACATTAGTTATTAATTCATGAATAGAGAATTTACTTTTTGACCCTTGTTCTATGTATTCCTTCATATCATGAAAATTTAGTATAACTATTCAAATATAACCACAAATATTAGAAGTAGATAAATTAGGGAAAATGGTAAATGGGGAAATTATTTCATCCCATGTATATAACTCTTCCCCTATCACAATTTGTGGGTTTAACTTCTTACAAAATAGTGAAATACTTCCTTTGGTGGAATTTGATGAATTTCTGGGCACAGGTTGGCTTTCCCTATATATATCTAACATAAATTTCAGTTAGAAAGAAATCAATCTTCATATGGTGAATTGACCCCCAATTCTGTACAAATGCAATGAGTGGGATAAATCTTATTCAGCACTGTCATCTTAAGCATTGATATTATTTCCCTATAAGAAAACGTATCTTTCTCACATGATTGATTCTAAGAAAATGATCATCCTTTGAGACATGCCTTTTTCAAGGGAATATGATGATGTGTTTCTCGAGGAATTGCATGGTACTTCTCCTAGCTAAGAGATTGAATGTTAAATCGATCTTATACCATGATAATTTTCAGTATCCATGACTCTCTATAAGATGGATGTTGTGGAACATGAGGATCTAAAGAAAAAACTATAGGGTAATCTGGATAAATGGTTTATATGTCCAAGTGATTCACAATGGGGTGAACCAGTCCTCTTCATCAAGAAGAAGGAAGGATCAATACACCTTTGCATTGATTATCATGAGCTCAATAAGATCATGATAAATAAAAAGTATCATTTTCTACAAATAAATGACTTATTAGATCATCTATGTGTAGCACAATACTTCTCCAAGGTGGATCTTTGGTCGAGATATTACCAAGTTAGGGTGAAGAAAGAGGATATCCCCATGACTACTTTTCATACAAGGTATGGACACTATGAGTTCATATTAATTCCATTTGAACTATCTAATTCTCTATAAATATTCATAGACTTGATGAATTGTGTCTTTATAGAATACCTAGAAAAAATTTTGGTAGTCTTTATAGGTGTTATTCTAATATACTCCAAAACTAAGGAGGAGCGTGAGGGGTATCTGAGTAGTGTGCTAAAGACCTTACGAAATGAGAATCTTTTTGAAAAGTATATCTAGTGTGAGTTATGGTTTAAGGAAGTATAATTCTTGGGGAATATCATCACAATAAATATTTGTGGATCATTCAAAGACAAAATAAATTAAAGGATGGTCAACACCAACATTTATGATAGATATTCATTGTTTCCTTGGGTTATCTAGATATTATCACCAATTTGTGAGAAATTTCTATCGATTTTCAAACCTCTTACAAAGATAACCCACAAGGTAGTCAAGTTTGTATGGAATGATGATTGTAAAGAAAGATTCAATGAGTTAAAAATAAGGCTTATCATTTCACCTATTTAGAAACAAACCAAAAGTGGAAAACTTTTTGTAATATTCAGTTATGCTTCAAAGAATGGATTATGTTGTGTGTTGATGAAAAATTAAAAAGTCATAGCCTTTGATTCAAGTTACTTGAAAGTTCATCAACAGAACTATCGAACGCATGATCTAGAGTTGTCAATAGTGATCTTTTCTTTGAAAAAATGTGGGCATTATCTCTTTGGGGAGAAGTGTGAAATATATACAGATCACAAAAGTCTCAAAAATATATTCATATAGAAAGATATGAATATGTTCCAATGAAGATGGTTAGAGATGATTAAGAACTATGACTGCTCAATTCACTAATACCCTAGAAAATCAAATAAAGTGGTGAATGATCTAATCAGAAAGGATTTAGTAATTTTATTATTGATGGAAATTGGGAGGGATCCAATCTTCTTTGAATTGAAGAGGATGGACAAGGGAATCATAAAGTAAGTAACTTCATCAATCATTTTACAAATGATTTCTCAAATATCTTTTTTTGAAAGGTTAAAGGATGCTAAAAATGATGATTTGGAAAATTTAGAATAAAGTGTTAACTCTAATAAAAGGGAAATCCTCAGATTTCAATTCTAATGAAGAATGAATTGTGAGATTTGGGTCAAGACTATGTGATCCATAAAAACCTATGTTAAAGAAGGTATTATTGGATGATGCAAATATTTTGCACTCTTCTTTCACCCAGGAAACACAAAGATATATCGAGATATCTGAGAGAACTATTGGTGGGAAAAAATGAAGAAGAAGATCTCTGAATATACATCAAATTTCCTGGTATATCTTCAAGTGAATGCAAAAAGTAGAAGTCTAAGGGGTTGATGAAACCATTACCCATACCAACATGGAAATGGTAAAACATAACCATGAAATTTGTTAATGGACTTCCTAATATATATAAAGGAAATAATGTTATCTAGGTTGTTGTGGATCATCATATAAAGACCACACACTTCATTACGATTTGAGAATATTTTTCACTAGAAAAATTTGTGTAAATATACATTACAGAAGTGGTGAGGCTGTATGGAGTACCACTATCAATTGTGTTCAATCAATATACAAAATTCACCTATAATTTTTTGAGAAGTATCCAGAATTAAATAAACATTGAGTTGATCTTTAGTATGGCTTATCACCCTCAAACTGATTGATAATTTAAGTGTACTATCCAAACACTTTAGGACATGTTGAGTGCATGCCCAATTGACTTCAAAGGAATATGGGACCAATATCTTCCTCTGGTTGAGTTCTCTTACCATAACAGTTTACACTCAAGCATTTAAATGGCTCCCTATGAATATCTATATGAGAGAAGGTTCATAACACCTATATGTTGGGATAATGTTAGGTAACACAAACTGATAGGTCTTGAAATGAAATAGGAAAAGGTGGTAAAGTTTAAGACCATTCAGCAGCACATCAAGGATACTCAGAATCAATAAAACAGCTAAACTGAAAATTATCATTGAGGCCTAGAGTTTGATGTTATATACATGGTATTCCTCTACATATCTTCATGGAAGAGAGTGATGATATTTAGGAAGAAGGGAATGCTTAGTCAAAGGTACATCGTCCCTTTTAAGATCTTTGATCACATCGTAACAGTGGCATATCAACTAGAACTACCACCAAACCAATCTCAAGTATATGATGTATTCCATGTATCCATATTGAGGAAGTATATACAAGACCCATCACATATAAACAATCTATAGGTGGTACCATTGGAGAATGACCTTTCTTATTGTAAGAAACCGGGTTTTTAGAACGGGTCAAAATCCCGACCCTATTTGAATTTTTGAATTGTTCCTGAGAAAATAGGGGGAATCTGGGAAATTCTGGAAATTTCCATACTAGACATTGTGTACACTAAATTACACTTTGTGTATGGGTTAGGTGCATACCGACCTTGTGACCACTGAGTACATGTCGTGTGGTGACCGTGTTGGAATTTCCTACTGCACAGCATGCAGTGTTTCTCGACACACCATGTACCCTTGCCTGTGTGGAGGCCATACATCGCGTGTAGGCCTGTGGGTTGGGTAAAATGTTTTTAGCGAGTACAGGCCATGTACTATTTTTACACGCCATGTAGAGGGTCCGTGTATGGGTATATACATGGCGTGTTGGGGATGTCATCCGGGTAGAGAAGTACACATCGTGTATGCTCCTAGGTACATGTCGTGTAGTCAGTCAGAAAATCCTCGGTGAAATATCAGTCGTCATATAAATAGTAAAATGATACATGGTGTGTAGTCCTAAGTACACGCCGTGTATTTTCTTTTTTCGTTAAAACAGGCAGTAGCCTTGTTTTGAGGTAGGGGCAGTGGGTTTTGTCTGGGAGACGCGAATAGCCGGGAGGGACTTCAGTTCCTTCCCTTTCCTTCATCTGAAGTCAGATTCAAACATCGTTTGATCCATTGGAACCCCCTCAGTAAGTCTTTGATTCCTCTTTATTCTTTATTCTTGATTTCTATTCTATGATGAGTTATAGGGGTTTGAGCGGTTTTGATTTGTTTTTAGATCTACCACGTTTTAGACCTAATTGGAAACTGTTATCGGAGGAGTATTATCGTACGTGCCTCAGGTACATGGTGCATACCTTGTTTTGTGTTTTCGTGGACATTTGGGTGGTGCAACCTTTCGCACGTTCTCGAGTATTTTAGATAGGAATCTGCTTTATCTACTATTACATATTGAATTAATTTTTAGACCCATGGGATTCCTTTGGGCATGCCTTATTGCCTATATTTCTTGAGCAAGGTCTGACAAGAGGCCGATGTTCATTGGGACATTTTGTCCTAGGGTGGCAAATGGTTATAATTGGTCTACTTTGTTTAAAACTGGTATGTTTAATCTGGTAAAGCATGACTGCGTTGTTTAAAGGCATTCATGACCTATGTGTTGTTGTGTGATAACCATTTGGTTAGTGCAATTCAACTATTTAGATTGTTTTTCCTATTTCTGTGACTTATTTAAAAGTGGTATACATGAAATTGTTTAATTGAATATTTTGGAACCATTTGGGTTGTGTTGCGAATGACCTGGATATTTCTTGAGTGATATTGATCATAGGTTGGGCTTGGCCAGGGTTACATTGGGTGGTTCTGACCATAGGATTGGGCGTCATGGACGTCATCTTGAGGCAGTGTGACAGTCAGGTTGGGCATGGATCAGGTTACATGGATAGTGTGGTTTTCGGACTTGAGCGGCATGGTTATAGGGATATGAGGTGTCAGAGGTGTTGTGGCTTGGGTACTATTTTGGTGATTACCGCTCACTCAGAACTTTAAGTAGTTTTCACATAGAGAGACTCTGTGATGAGGTTTTTTTGACCACTTCTGTTGGTAGAGGCCCCCATTAGTTTGGGTTTAGGAACTTTTGGTTTGGGGGTGCTTCTCGTAGGAATCCACATGGAAGGTGATGAGCCTTCAGGGGATAGCGTTGAGACTATTGGGTTGTGGGCATAGGTTCACCGTTATTTGAGGGCAGACATTGTTGTCCCTCCGAATACTTTATTTGAGGGCAGACATCGTTTTTCCTCCGGTGATTTTATTTGAGGATAGACATCGTTGTTCTTCTGATTACTTTATTTGAGTGTAGACATCGTTTTCCCTTTGGTTACAATTTGAGGATAGGCATTGCTGCTCCTCTGTGTTACAATTTCATGGGCGTGCCTTCGACACATCGGTACTTGAGACATGTGGTGTCAGGGTGCACATAGTGCCAGGTTACATGACAGAGATTCCGGCCTTGGCCGAAGTAGGTGACACTCCATGGTGGCTGTTGAGCACCAGTGGAGTTTGTGTTTGGTTGTGTGCATTGTATTTTTTACTATTTTCCTTATAAATGCATTCCTACATAAACACTTTTATTAGGTACACACCATTGGGTGGTATTCTACTAAGATTCATCTCACACCTTGTATGGTCCCTTCGGGACACGTGTAGAATTTATAGATTTCTGTGCAGGAAAGAGGTTAGATTTAGGAGCTGGACTACATTAGCTATTACAAGGAGAGGGTATGGATCTTGAGGTCTTTCCTAGCTGGAGTTTACTTTGTTTTGATTTCTTTCCTGTATCAGCATGCTTACTTGTTTTGTAGCTACAGTTGGTTATCCATTGGCACCTTTTCAAATGGATATTTATTAACTTCTTTGGATGTATGGTTGTTGTTTAGTATAAGTTACAAGTGATCATCATGTTTTTGTGTTTAATTTTCTCCTTTTTTGTTTATATTTATTGCTTCCGCTGTTTATCGATATTGAATGTGCTTGTGCTCTGCAGGTCTGGTTTTGAGTCTGCTGAGTCATTTATTCCACTACATCTTTATTTTTATACTCATACCAATATCATTATTTTCCTCCGAGAGGGTATAGCCTCCCCACTATACCTATAAGACCCTCACTTCTAGTTGGTAGCCTTTGGCATTCGGGGAGGTGTGTGTAAGGTAGTAACACCCGACCCGTTTAGCATTGTTCGGGTGGCTGTTCAGGTCCGGGTTGTTACAAAGTGGTATTAGAGCAGTTCTTGAAAGGGATTTAGTAGTACCATTTTTCTAACTACTAATGATATTGAGGATTCTCTTTTAATTCTATTGGGTTTACTATTTGATATATGGTATACTAGAGATAGGTTGTTACTGGAACTGGGTTTCTAGCTTGTGCTTGGGTGCCTGCAGCCCCAAGTACGAGGGATGGACCAAGGTGCCATTGGTGGGAATTTTTATTTAATTTTTTCTCAGATTATAGTTTATATGATTTCCACCTCAGTGGCTCACTTGGTGTGTGATTTTATTGATTGTGATATGTGACCCTTGACCTGGTGCGGTAAGGTATAATTGGACCTTGTCTCAGTATGGAAAGGCTTGTTTGTTTGGTTTTTTATTGGCACATTTTTAGGGTATTTCAATTTCATAACTGCTTGTATGCTTTGTGAAGTGATAATGTCATGTGAATAATATCAAATTTCCATGCTTTGTATGATTTGAAATGTGAATAGCTGAAATTCCTGATAGAATTTCTTGTTGATTTCAATGTGTTATGTCATGCTTTATATATTTGTATAATTGTATGTGGCAGGGTATTTGGGCCTGGATCTTGTACGAGAAAGAAATTACTATGGTTAAGGTGATTTTGATCACTAGGATGGGGCGACTCAGTCGTTGGTTTGAGTTAATTTTGGTTGTCGGGACATGCAGGGCCCAAGGTAATTTTAATACTTGGCTCAATTGAGGGTGGGTAAGGAGGCCATGAGGTCGGGATGCCATGGGCATGAGTTACAATAGCGGAGAGTAAGGGTAGTTTTTTTATGTTTCCTCTTTACTGATTTCCTTATCTGTGTTGAATATATATATTGTTATATATATATATATATATATATCGGATCTCTGACCATTTATGGTATTCAATGGGTTCCTTTTAGTCGACTCAGATGGAGCGTCAAGCGGTAGATGGTACAGTGCCATAAGAGCAAGATTTGGTTCGGGATCCAGTATAGGTAGAGCATGAGACACAGGTACAGGCTCAGGGATAGGAACAGGTCCAGGATCAAGTGCAGGCAGGACAATAGCATGGTTTGGTAGCATTTGGACCATGGATTGACGAGTAACTCCGAGTTAGCCTGGTACGTGTCTTGTAGGGTTTTGACAGAGGTGTGCAGGTTAAAAGGGCCATCTATGACATATTTGACGTTGGAGTTCCAGTCACAGTGCCCTCCTCTTTTTCAGGGTGAGGGTGGTCCGCAGGTGACTGAGAATTGGATAGAGAGTTTGTAGATGGTCATTTAGTAGCTTGAGACACCTCCTAGGCAGAGGGTCAAGCTAGCGACAAACATGTTGTGAGGACCAGCAAAGTGCTGGTGGGATGTGCATGATGAGGCTCGTAGGAACGAGGGACTAGCATGGAAAGACTTTGAGGAAAAGTTTTTTGAGCACTTTTACCCACAGACATTGAGGAGAGAGAGATCTCGAGAGTTCATGAGCCTTCAACAGAGAGACATGTCGGTTCAGGTGGATGTTCGGGTCTGGGTTGTTACACTTATGAAAAGTATCCAGTGAAAATCTAAGATCAAAGGGAAAATGTTCTACGAAATAAGATAATGTACCTTGTCAAAGTTTCTTGGAGAAACCAAAAGTTTGAAGAAGCAACATGGGAACCAGAACAGGTGATGAAGAATAGTTACCCTCATCTATTTTATTATGGGAAAAGATCATTTAAAGGGAAAAATTATTAATGGGGAATATTGTAATGACCCAAAATGTTATAAATACAATTCTCCTTTTGATATAATTAAATGTCTTATTAAGTAATATGGTCATAGAAATCACATGTACTTATTTGGTTTTATTTTATCCAATTGGATTTAAAATACCATTAATTATCTTTACCATTGATAATATAGCCATTGAAAATGGTCACATGGTTAGTACGAATATAGGGTTTTAACAATCCAATTGACACTGAAAAAAAGGAAGTGAGGGCCTTAATCAGAAGGATCATACCTTATGAAACCAATTTATTGGATCTTACAAGGGAGATAGCATCTCTGGGATCTTTCCTTGACCAAGCCCAATCTAGGATCCAACAACTTAATAATGATTGAAACCGTTTATCTGAGAAGTTCAAGCTCATCGAAATCATGCCCTAAACTGTGTTCGTCGAACTGCCCCATGAAAGTCCCACCATAGTGCACCTTACTCTTTGGGAGTATGTGGGCGTATTAAATGGATACATATCAAGACCATAGAAATAGTAATATGTATATTACATATTATAAAATAATGAATATATTTACATCATATTATTAAAACTCTATAAATGATTTTTATTTTTACTACAATAAAGCACAAATTTTATTTTTGGTTAATATTCAAATTCAATTTAGGAATTTTTTAAATTAATGGATTTTTTAAATAAGTAATATTTTAATAAAATATTATTATTAAATACTATTTATCAAATATAAATGATCATATAATCAAATGTAATTTTTGGAAAAACTGTTATTTTCAAAAAAACCCAATATTTCTTAATAAATGTCAATATTATTTTCAAAGTGAAAATTCACATATTTAAAAAACTATTTATATAAAATGAATATTATTTTTGGAATTATAATTTCTAAATTATCCAAAGGTGAATTTTTTATAATTTTCTGAGGCATTTTAATTTTTGAGTAAAAAATAAATATCGTATAAATATACATTATGTTTTATGACATCCTAGTGACCCCAAATGATGTAATAATTACTATAAATTGGATCCCTGAACAAATAATTTTTTTCATTTAAAATAATATGATTTAAAGTATATTTTATTTTTTTAAATCCATTATGAATCTTTCAAAACCTATGATATGTTTTAAGGATTTAAAATCATTTCATTGAGAGTGTGAATCACCTCTACATAATCAAGAGAATTTGTTTAATAAGTTATACCATTATAATTTTAAAATAATAAAAAACACTCCAATTTTGTATAAACCATGGGAAAAACCATGAGGTGGGTTTTTATGGATATTTTATTATATAGAGTCAAAAACCTAAATATTAATGAAATCCCCCTCTTCTCCTATACAAACCCACCCAAGATCCCATTTCTATTCACAAAAAATCCTTGTAGGATGAAAAAACATTGGCATACACTCCTTATATTCTTACCAAGGTTCCCCTAAGCTCTCAAGAAGCCCCTCCCAAGCCTTTGGAGTCACACACTATAGTAAGGGATCCTCACCATCCTCTCATCCTTTTAATTCAAGCATCTTCTTTGAAATTTGTCTTCTTAATTGAAATTTATTTTAATGTAAATTATTTATAAAAATACATTAGAATCAAACTAATGTTATTTTAATGGTCTATTATTTATCCTCTCTCATTTTTACCTTATTCTATGTTGTTATAATGCCAAAATTTTGTAAGGGATCCTCTTATCTCCTCTTTTATCAATAACACCTTTTCTGTTATGTCTTTTAATTTCAATTTTCATATGTTGGCATATGATCTTACATATCCCCCTTATAACCCATTTGATTTATAAATTATTAGATCCCATTTCACTCTCGTTTTTTCCTTATATGAACCCTTATGTACACCCATTACCATGTCGAAATTTTATAAGGGTTCTTTCGTTTCTTTTCTTTATTAAACATTCTTCAATATCGTATACCTTATATTTCCAATTAATCATGTTGGGACATGTATTTACATATCCATATTACTTTAAATTTCATTTATAAATTATTATAGACTTATTTATATCTCATAAACACATTTTATGAATTTTTATGTGGAATTTTTATGTTTCAAAAATATCCTCATAATTTTTCATGCCAAAGAAATTGTGTAGTGAATACCATACTCATTTACTATCAAGGGTATTTACATTTATGAACATATAATTTTAGACTATTGAATTAAAAATGTGTATTCCAATCTCCTTGATCTTGGAATAAATCACGATGATGAATGAATCCATGTTTTACAATCTATGTGGAACACTTAAGCATGAGTATGAAATAAATATGATGGGTGCACCCAGATAGCACTTCAATACATTAGTTAATGTTTAGTATAATGATAAATCATGTTGGGATAGGGAGTGAGGTGGATTCCTTTATGGGACTTTTTCCACCATTATGTCTTGTTAGGTTTATCCTTTTCATATGTTCATGATGTAGTGTTTTAATTTGTTGTCACATTTACCATGTTATAACTATCATGATATATCATGCCACCTTTTTCATGTTTATGATTACTAATTTTTTTATGCCTCATTTATATGCCTATTTTTTAACATGTATTGTCCTCTTCATGTAATTCCATGTTTATTCCATTACTGGGATTTATAGATCACCCCTTTCTTATATTTTTTCAATGGTTATCCCATGCAGTTTTAAGTACGAAGGAATGTTATGAACATGTTAATGAGGTTTTCAATAAAGACGATGTGTTTCATGTTATAAGTTGTTATGTAATGTACCAAATTCCCAAACACACTATACATATCAATATTTTGGGTTGCATTAAGTGTTATCTTATAAAATAAATCAAGTATTTATGAAAAATAAATATTTAGGGTTTTATAATCCAATTCTATGGGAAAGATTACCTCATCCAAATCTCCACCCAGGGCCTTCTTCACCACTTCTTTGGGCACATATGGGGAAAGATCATTCATCACAGCCCCCTGAGTAGCCACTATTAATTCCCTGAATTTATCCATAATCTTTTGTGCAACCTATGTAATGGGAGAAACTATTGTGACCACCTCAACCACCACCACTGGGGGAAAAATCTTAATCACACCCTTAAAGGTTGTAGTGCCGACCATCACTACCTCAGCTGTAGGCCCAACCAGATTAGGCATTGGCATTGGTGGTTGAGCCTCCAACACAGTTTCCACTTCCATTTAAGGTATAAGGTTATCCAAGTGTAAATTTTGGGGTAAAAAATAATAAAAAATGGTGTAAATAAGAGAATACTTATAGGAGTTTAAATATCATAAAAAAAACTCATCGAGGTTCACCAAGACCCCCCCCCCCCACAAGTAGCACCTGAAAACTGATGATTTCCCAAATATGACTACAATATCGAGGGGAGGCCTTATGCTTATCCCAATAATAATTGAATCTCACTCATTCTATACTAAAGGGTTTCCATGAACTTCTCCTTCCTTGGTTCCCAATGATTCCTACCTAAGTAAAAAAAAGGAGTTAGACACCAATCCATGAGATTTATAATTTTTAAAGGCACACAAAAATTTGAACATTTATCTGATTGGTAGTAGGATATCCCTCTATGTGGGAGTCATGGTAGGTATCTCTCCCCCAGGATTCCTCTTCTAGAAAACCTTCTTGGCAAGCCATGTGTTTAGTAAATTGATCCTCATAAAGGTTAAAAGGGTATGAAAATACTACTACCACCTTCACCTGGCAGGTCTAGGGACAAGAAACACTGTGAAAGTGGACAAGGTATTCCAACTCTGTAATATATTACACCACCTTAGATTAGGTAGAATATATTCATACCCTTTCCTATCCCATCTCAGGAAGGTATATCCCCTCATCATGAAGACAAAGCCACTACCCATAGAAGGAGTTGATCTTTCTATAGATTCCCCAAATATCCTGGGAATTGTGGAAGACAATGTCACAAAGTAAATCTATGCGGTGTATCCACTTCCCCATATCTTAGGCTTGTGCCCTCAGAATAAGTCGAAAGGGTCCACCTTCCTCTCGAGACCATTTTTCTGTATGTTTTGGGATTGATTCCTCTCTTACTTTTGGATTTGAAGGGGGTGTATCCACTATACTCCTCACTATCGGTATATCAATGTCTCTTTAGCATGATATACCTTATACAATAATCCATTTTCCCCATTATTGTGGTACCCCTTCCTCATCATCCACTCGGGTGACCCAATTCCTCAGTGTATCCCTAGAATACATGCTTTCCCAACAAATCATGTATTCATGGAAGAGCCTATATGAAAAATTAGTTGTAAAAAACATATTCTTCCATCTATCATCTTCCCATGTGAACATCCATTGTATTTTCCAAAGAATAAAGGGACGATTTTTAGTATGTACTCCCATGTACACCTTCAGTGTAAGTTATTGAAGGTAATTGAACTACATAGAGAACTAGTACTAGGTGTACTATTCAAAAATTGATTTTCAATCCACCATTTCCACTAGTACATTGTCTTGGAATGCTAAAAGGTATGAACATTTCACCATCATACCTATTTCATTGTCTATAATTGTCCTCATTGGAAGGGGAATGAGTGGAAGATGAAGTGATCTGCTAGCTCAATCCTCACTAGCACACTAACTGGATCCAACTCGAGTTCTCGACTCTCAATGATGTTGAGAATTGGTAGATAAAATTTGGTGCAAGGGGGGGATAGGATTCAGGTACTCATACCCCCAAATGTGTTTAGCGACCTAGCCATACAAGAAATGGAAGGTACTATATAAAAGGAAGGGGGTATTCCTCTAACTGATATGGGAGAACATCTTTTATAGCTTCAGCCACATCAATAAATCCAACCTGATACACTTCTATATGGCTAGCATCGCCGCCATGATGAAGGTGATCGTTTGCACCCCCCATGTGAGCATCATGAACCAAGATCATCCACCTATATGTGAGCACAAAAACGAATCCCACAAGTATACCTACGGAGGCCTAAATATTGAAGTTAAAACCCCATACGCGCCATTGGATCGCATCCAGAATTCTATAGTATGAGTGGTCCTTGCCTCACTGATACACCTTTGGACACGGGAGCGGCCTCCCTAGAAACTAATCCATGGGTTTATTAAAAAAAATAACCATACCACTTCTTGAAAGGGATGTTTGTTATCCCTAGGTTTTACTCTCTATACTAAATGTAGTAGAACCCTTATTATGGTTGGAATCTGCTCTCGGTCCTCCTATACATCCTCTATGAGAATGAACTCATCATATATTTACCCCTTTATGGGGATCCATGCGATCCAATTGAGATCCAAACGGAAGATTCCAACCTCCCTATGATGTAGGTAGAATATTTTAGTCCCCAAAGTCCAAGTTCCCAAAAAATAAAGCATGATGTTCAGGTGATGGTGGATATGGAACTAAAAAATCCATTCCACTTCATACAGACCCACCCCCTTCAACTCTTCCTCAAAATCATTAGAAGATTAGCATACCCAGTATACCCAGGCCCACTCATCTATAAAATTTAATCTATTCTGCAGATCCCTCTCCTCAGTCTAACCCTAGAGATGGTCTTCCAAACCCACATTGAGTGTAGTCTCGTATTGGTATGGAAAAGTCTCTACAACTAGTGCTTCTCTATTGATATTTTTCACATGGTTCCAAAGTGATTGGGTAGTAAGTGATGTAGGGTCCTTCGCGTAGTGACCCCTAGTATCTCGGTTTCACTGGAATAGCCCAAGAAAGCATCTAAACTGGTAAGTGAGAACATCTCAATTGATGTTGGGGATGAACACCTCATTTCTCATCCTAAAGTTGTATCGAGGGATCCATTTTCACATGTTATATTATTATTTCACCTTCATCATCAGTTCTGTAACAAACTATTCTGGATAGACCGAACACATCAACTGATCTAGCTCACCATAAGGCCTCAAGAATGCCTCCCCAAATGCTATAGGTTATCGATCGATGGATATGGTCTGAAAGATATAGTGGGGAGACTATACCCTTTGTTCAGAGCACAATAATAGAAAAAATAACCTAAACAAGCACACTGACATACATTATAGTGCACACAATAAATAAACTAAAGAAAAAAATGTGATATAAAAAATGGAATCCAGTATATATTCATACAAACTGAAAGCGTGAAAAATATAAAATAGACATTCACCCACTAGGCCAACCACATATACCAAATAAAAAAAATAAAAATAAATACAACATGTTCTACTACCAACACTGATCCAAAACACATACTTGGTTTCAATGAAACTCAAGCTACACTAGCTCGATCTAGAGACTCCACATGATTGGATATGCTCGATCAAGAAACATTGGGCCTTAGCCCAACCTAGTGCTCAACCTGTACCCCCAAACTGAAAGCATACATCAAGTTTGCACACACAACAAAGTGCACATATAGGGGGTGAGAAATAAATCTCAGTAGTCCACCCCCAATGGTGGTCCTATAATCTACTATCATAACAAGTGTATACACACATGATATTGCTAACCAAGCTGAAAATTAATTGCAATTGGCATAAAAGAAACACCTGCATAAAAAGGGAAACAAGAACATGGAAATCCAATTGTGGCTTATATCCTGACACCCAAGGTAAATCGACCTCTTATTTGGCCTCAACTGTAGGATCTGCATCATGTGGCTCCCCCAACTACACAAAAAAACTAGTGTGTTTGGTACATCTACATAGGATCTCTATAATGTATAAGAAAAGAGGAATGAATTCCATGCCCTAGTGAATAACCATAGAAATCCACATGAATAAAACATAGTTATCGGTAAGTTGGACTCTAATAGCACGATTTGAATTTTTGATGGGGAAACCTAGTTCGACACAACTAGAGAACCCATCAGTCCGGAAGGTCCTACAAAAATAATTGGACACCATAACTAGACCTAAAAAGACGAGCTGCATACATAAAATTAGAAGCATGAATTGAATCCATTGTAAAGCAATCACAAATGTATACACATATAATAAACCCCACTTTCTGAGTGTCTTGACACCTCATGATCTCAAAGCCACTCTTTTATGTTTTATATGAAATAAGAGTGTGTTTCACTCATCCAGATCATCCATTAACTATCTAATATTATCTAACTATTTCCAACCATCATAGAAAGGAACCATATCAAAACTCAGGTCCAATTATCAATACAATATATCACATGTAACACCCCAATATTTCATAGTACGTTATTTCTTCAACGTAATTCGATAACTTTCACTACATGCAACACCGAGTTCTAGCGCACCATGACTTACCAAACAAGCCGTTCAAAAGCAATTATGAATAGTATTAACTGAATTTTGAACTATATATAAAACTTATAATTTTAGAATCCATATTATGAGTTAGTAGACATAATGTAAGAACTAATTCATTTTTTTCACATAAAAGAAGTATTTTTAAAAAAAATGCACTTTTACCACCTTTTAATGGTAAGCCCTTTTTAAATCCAATATTTGAAACTTTTATAGATTCAATTTGACAAAATAAATTTCTTCTTTAGAATCATGACATAAGAATTTAGTTTCAATAAAATTTAGGTGTTTTTCTTATAACTTTTATATTTGGCTGAATAGTGAAAACTACTATATTTTAACTGAAAACAACTTTTTTAATAAAAATAATTTATAGTGCTAAATTATATATTTTAATGGTTTTTAAGTATAAATATATTATATTTTTACAATTTAATCCAATTCTGGTCATTTTAAGTAATTTCACTTTGATATTGGACATAAACAAGTGTTAATCTTTTGATAGATATTGTTTCTTAAAAATACGCCTTTTGGTTTTGACAACGGGAATTAATTTTAAATTAATAAATGAAACTTCTAGGTTTTTAATTTGATAAAATGGACTTCATTTTTTGTTTCGGAATATCGAAATTATCTTAGGGTGAAATTTTGGTACTTTTCGGATAACTTTTATATTTTGATGAATAGTAAAAATTACTAAATTTTAATTAAAAACAACGTTTTTAATCGAAATAATTAATAGTGATAAATTATGAATTTGAGTGGTTTTAAATTATATTTAAAATATATTTTTACCTTTTAATACAATTTTGGTCATTGGACATAATTTCAAATTTAAACCGGACAACAAGTGTCAATCTTTTGATACTTATTAATTCTTAAAAACACGCTTTTTGTTTTGACAGCAGGAAATAATTTTAAATTAATTTCTGCCACTTCTGTGTTTTGAATTGATAAAAATTGATTTTATATTTGGAATCATGATTTCTAAATTGTGTAAATAGGTAACTCTTATTTTTAGACATTTTGAATAATTACTTCGGTAAATATTTTTTTTTACCATGGTTAAAGGGTAAATCAAGTAAATAAGGGTAAACAAATAATATTATAATAATATTAATTTACCCTAAAACGTGTCCTAAACCTATTGGTTGATACATTTCCGACCATGGTAATATTTGGGTCATTTTTGGGACCCCATGGATCCACTTGTAAGTGATAATGACACTTTATATTAATTTAGTTAAAGTAAATGCAAAAATGACATAAGCATATATCTTTTAGAAAAACAACTTTTACATAGGGTTATATATGTTTGATTTTATACTATAAATATTGATTAGAAAGATAAAACGATTTCATAAATAATGGTATTTTATTTATAATTTTTATACATTTAATAATTAAATTTAATTATGACACAATAATGATGAAGTATTTTCCGTAATAATAAAAGAATCAAATAATTGGTATTATAAAGGTTAAAATAAATATAATTTGAATGTTTTGATGTCATCCAAAAATTTTATTGGTTAATATGACATGTTAGGATTTATTAAATGAATTTGGTTCTAATTAATAATGTTTTTAAGACTTTAACAAAAATCAATTATTAAATATTGTCAAAATTATCATAAATGAGTTTTTAAAACAAGTATTATATTATTAATTGATATTCTATTCCTAAAAATCTAAGGTTCGGCCAAAAAACTTATATCATGATATTTTTATCATTAATGGAACACTTGGGGGTATCTTGGATGTATATAGTAAGTTTATTAACTATATAATATAAAAATAAAAAGTGACATGGTAAATGTCAATCTAAATAACTAAGAGTTAAAACTAAAAGATAAGATTAATATAATGACCCAAACCTGTCTAAAATCTATTGGTTGAAAGGATTTATACTCATACCCACCTTAGACTTTTAATAATCCAATTTTGAGCCATTATAAACCGAATATGAATTTATTATAAAATAATACTTTACTTTTTTCCTAAAGAGCCCCTCCTTCCCCATATAAAAGGACACCACTTCTAACCAATTCCTCACACATCTCAAGCCTTTTGGATCGTCCACTATCTTCCCAATTAATTTTCCTACATCCCTATACTAATCCTAGAAGCATTACTTTAAGAATAAGGAACTTCAAGAGTTCTTTTTTGGTTCAAACCAAAGGGAGTTACCCAAATTAAAGGTAACGATTTCTCTTAGCTTCTTTTATTTTATTTTACTTCTCAAACCCCTAAACTCTTCTTATTATTTTATTTTGTAACAAAACCAGTATAATAAATATACGAGTATATTTTTATTAAAATTATTCGAACTACACTTACACACACCTCCATCTAATGGGTGAAGAATATAATGCTTCTCTGGATGGCAACCAAACGCCTCACAAAATGATGATTGTTCAATTATCTCCCACCGCTTCTCATAGAGGACATTTTGATGGAACTATAATTAAATATGATATTAATTATATTTATTTTATATATAAGCTTATTTAATTCCATTTTATTGCATACCATTTTTCATTTCATGTTGTATATATATACGATAATTTCATTTGAGGAAGTGCGGACTACTGCCCCCTCAAAGTGATATGACTTGTTCATACCATACATGGAACGTATAAATAATGGTGTTAATAAACTTAATTAACACATATAAGATATTATATTATACTGTAATAATAATATACCTATGAATCATTTGTATTTGATTCATTTTAAAATGAAAAATGAAATGGAAGTAGTGTTCGTGCGTACGTACGAACTACCGTCTCCACGAACGTGATGAGATTCATTCCTCATCATATCCATTCAAGTATAATTCTCATATGATAATTAAAAATAATGTTTAAGGACTTGATATCATTCTGTATATGAATATGATACAACATATCCATAACAAACATGGCTTATGTAACAAAACATATAAAATAAAATGAGTAAGTTAACACCCGAAACGACGATAATACTAAGATATTATTATAAAGAAATGTTAAAAGATCATATATGATATCATATTAATTTATATGATTCTTGTATAATTTAATAAAAATTAGTTCACCATTATACAGGAGGTTAACCTACCCTCTACCAAGGAAAAGTACAAGGTAAGGGGTTTTCATCTCACTCCTTATTCCAGTGAGATTCATGCCATATTGACACTATTAACTTTTGTGTGGTGTATTTACTTCCCATAATTGTATTCTTTGTGTAATACACTTTAATTTATGTGTATTTACATATTCATTGTATGCTACCTATTTCATAGGGTGTATGTTTTGTAAGTTACCAAATTGGTAATGGTTAATTCCTCAATCTCATTATTATCCGAGATTGTTTATGTGTAAGTATTTACTAGAACATTTTTATCATCCATGTCAATTTTTCAAAAAAATGATTTCAAAATGAATATTTTAAGGATTTTTGAAAGGTACTCTTTATCATGTTCAGAATTTTAAATGATTTAAAGATTTATCTTTCTAAGTATATTTAGGATATTGTTTGTTATTTTTATACCATTCATGGTTTATGGAGAATGTATTGACATTTCGTATGCTAGTTTTAATACGATTGTTTATGTTATGTTTAAACCTGTTCATATGAGGAATGAATTGGACTTAATAAGTAACGGGTGGAGCCCGCTATAGCTCCTCGATGCATCGATAGGTCTCATGAGACAAACTAGTGTCTTGGCAGGAGGCCTTGACAAAATCTTATTTTTAGTCTTGGCATGAGGCCTTGGTTACGTGGTTATGATAGTCTGGCATTATGCATTCCATCATTATGAAAGTGGTTATTGATATCGCATGTGATTATTTGACTAGTATAATATCCATGTAAATAAGTAAATGGAATTATTTCATTTTATTTTTTCCATATTATGCTGAAGTTCAAGTTTAAAAGGCTTTTGTTTTAGTTATACATTGCCTTAAATGTTTATGTTTATTTATGAGAGTTTCCGCTATATAGTTATCCTTACTGAGCATCTGAGCTCACCCCTTTCTATGTTTTATTTTTCCCAGGATGTGAAGTAATATTTTATGAATGACCTGTAGGGATAGTTTGAAGGGGATATGAGTGTGGACTATGGAGGCTATGTTATTGTAGTTTTTCACTTTATGATGTAATGTAACATTTATGAATGTATCTAGTGTTTCCAAGGCTACTAAACTAATCGGTCTTTTAAGACATGATCTTTTGTGATCATGCCAATGTTATGTAATAATGCACTAACTCTGGGTAACTAGGGTCAGGGCGTTACAGTTGGTATCAGAAGAAGTTTAGTACAAACCTTTGAAGCTAGATTTAGATAACCTCTGATTAGAGCACATATCCCTAAGATAGACTTTGAGGATTAGTATAGAAAAACTTCCCAAATTTTGTTATTGTAGATATTTTGTGAGTTTTTCAAGAAATACATCCATGTCTGGATACGAGCAAGTAGAGGCGGCTTTGGCATAGATGTACCTAGGGGTAAAACCTAAAATCACAACTTTGAGCTAGACTTGAACGGGAACTGGTGCACGACAATGGGCCTTGCTTCACTCTTGGTTACGACACTCCCGGGGGATATACTTAGGATAATTTTCATATTCTTCACAAACCATTATGAATGGTTTATGAGTATATACTTTTTTAAAGAAGACATTTTTATGATTATGGATTATGTCCATAAACTGTTTAATTTATGTTAAGTTTGGGATTAGGTATTCTGATTCATAAACTAATCTAGTGTACACCATTGTTTAGAAATGATACCCAGTAGAAGGAATGAGAACTCCAACAATATTCATGATACAAAGATTAAGAAGGATTATATCTTTCATGGTGTTAAGCCAGAATTTAGAAGGGAAATAGTCTCCCATGTATTATCATCATATGAAGAAATAATGTCATGTGTTGATAAGATAAGTAAATAATTCCCAGATTCTTATGGCATTGAAAGGAAGTCGGAGAAGAAAAAGATGGTAGAGAGAGGGACAGATAAAGGGAACAAGGTAAAGAAGGATTTTCCCATCTGTGATAACTGTGGAAATAATCACCTTGGGAAATGCTTGAGGGGAATGGGAGTATGTTATAAGTGTGGAGAAAAAGGACACCACGTTCGTGATTGCGAGGGTAAGAAAAGGGTTTCAAATGTATAATGCTTCATCTGCAAGGAGTGGGGAAACTACACGAACTGATGTTCAAATCATCAGAGTATTCCCCAAATGATGCTATTGGATAATAATAAAGTTATGATAATACCACAGATGAAGAAGAATGACTAGTGTTCTTATGTTGTTATTAAATAATTATGTCATTTGAGTGTTGTATCAACAATGTACTAGTTATAATAATTATGGGGTATATAATGATTGTACTGCAGTACTGTTTCATTAAGGAGTTGAGATTGTGTGGAACGAAGAAAAGTGACTCAATAACTGGTTAAATTTTTGGAAAATATATGGTCAAGAGAAAGATAAACCATAATATGGTTCTGATACCGAGGTAGTGATTTTGGAATAATAAATGATTGATTTGGATAAATTATATTGGATACTCTTTATTACCTTGAGATTGATTAATGATTTGTATATTACATCATTGTTGGAGTTTACAAAATTTTTGGATATAAGGAGTATATCCAGTATATTATAAGTAATAAGGGATCATGAATGTAATCAATAAGGTTTTATGGTATTTCAGGATGTTGCAGTGTTTTAAAAGAATACATGATGAAGGTGTTCACATGCTATTACGTGGAAAAATGATATTCATTGTGTTTACCTACCTTATAAATTTTGGACTGTGAGTTTGGACAGAAGTATTTTGGATAAGTCTAGTTTGATTTTTTTGTTGTATTTCCTTAAAAAGGACAACCGAGAGGTCGGGCGGCAACCCGTCACGTCCGTCAAGGCCGCGAGACTTGAACCCACAACCTAAGGGCGACAAGGGTGTATCACCTACCACCGACCCACGTGATTTCTTGGATTGAATAATGTAGTTTTTTTAATGGTTCTGCTAGATGAGTTATAAATTCATTTTTTAACCCTATATGAATAGGATAAATAGACTATTATTTTAAAGTTCTATTATCTTTTAGAGTGAAATATGATTTTGTGGTAGAACTTAGTTAAAGGATGGGGCTCTACTTGTCAAGTATATATTTTTCTTCTTCTCTTATTCAATGATGAAATTAATTCTAATACTTTAGTGAAGGGGATCTTAAAACAAAAAATGTGTTATCCTAATACCATATGTTTTGTTGAACCGGTGGTATTTTAATTCATCATATATTGATGAATTTAAACCCCTCAGTTTTACAATTGTTTTTGATTGATGACCTCAATCACTACCTATAAATATTTACGTCTTTCCTCCAATTATATGTCTCAAATTTCCACCAATGTTCTCCTAATCGAGATCATAATTTGGTGGTGACCCTTTCATTTCCCTTTTCCTCATATTAAGACTAAATTTTATTAACCCAATTTCTGATGTGGGTTTTCCCAAAGGTATTTTCTATTTTCAGCCTTTTATTTTCAAAAAATAATTTCAAATTGCGAGGATGAAATTTATTGAAGGAGGGAAGAATATAACACCCCAATATTTCATAGTATGTTATTTTTTCAAAGTAATTCAATAACTTTCACTACACACAACACCGAGTTCTAGCGCACCATGACTTACCAAACAAGCCGTTCAAAAGAGGTTATGAATAATATTAACTGAATTTTGAACTATATATAATAATTATAATTTTAGAATCCATATTATGAGTTTATTAGACATAATTTAAGAACTAATTCATTTTTTTCAGATAAAAGAAGTATTTTTTAAAAAAAATGCACATTTACCACCTTTAAATGGTAATCCCTTTTTAAATCCAATATTTGAAACTTTTATGTATTCAATTTGACAAAATAAACTTCTTCTTTAGAATCAGGACATAATAATTTAGTTTCAATAAATTTTTTGGGGTTTTTCTGATAAATTTCATATTTGGGTGAAGAGTGAAAATACTATATTTTAACTAAAAACAACTTTTTTTTAATCAAAATAATTTATAGTTGTAAATTATACATTTGAATGGTTTTGAAATATAAATATATTATATTTTTACAATTTAATCCAATTTTTGTCATTTTAAGTAATTTCACTTTGATATTGGAGATAAACAAGTGTTAATCTTTTGATAGATATTGTTTCTTAAAAATACGCCTTTTTGTTTTGACAACGGGAATTAATTTTAAATTAATAAATGCAAATTATAGGTTTTTAATTTGGTAAAATGGACTTCATTTTTGGTTGAAGAATATTGAAATTAGCTTAGGGTGAAATTTTGGTACTTTTCGGATAACTTTTATATTTTGATGAATAGTGAAAATTACTAAATTTTAATTAAAAACAACTTTTTTAATCGAAATAATTAATAGTGATCAATTATGAATTTAAGAGGTTTTAAATTATATTAATAATATATTTCTACCATTTAATAAAATTTTGGTCATTGGACGTAATTTCACATTTAAACCAGACATAAACAAATGGCAATCTTTTGATACTTATTAATTCTTAAAAACACGCTTTTTGTTTTGATAGCGGGAAATAATTTTAAATTAATTTCTGCCACTTCTATGTTTTGAATTGGGAAAAATTGATTCCATATTTGGAATCAGGATTTCCAAATTGAGTAAATATGTAACTCTTATTTTTAGACATTTTGAATAATTACATCGGTAAATATTTTATTTACCATGTTTAAAGGGCAAATCCAGTAAATAAGGGTAAAAATTAATATTATAATAATATTAATTTACCCTAAAATGTGTCATAACCCTATTGGTTGATAAATTTCCGACCATGGGCATATTTGTGTCGATTTTGGGACCCCATGGAGCCACTTGTAAGTGATAATGACACTTTATATTAATTAAGTTAAAGAAAATGCAAAAATGACAAAAGCATATATCTTTTAGAAAAACAATTTTTACATAAGGTTATATATGTTTGATTTTTGAATATTAATATTCATTAGAAATATAAAAATATTTCCTACATATTGGTACTTTATTTATAATTTTTAGACATTTAATAATTAAATTTATTTATGACAGAATATTGTTGCAGTATTTTCCTTAATAATAAAAGAATCAAATAATTGGTATTATAAAGGTTAAAACAAATATAATTTGAAAGTTTTGATTCCATCCAAGAATTTTATTGGTTAATATGACATATTATTATTTCTTAAATGAATTTTTTCGGATTAATAAAGTTGTTAAGACTTTAAAAAAATCAATTATTAAATATTTTCAAAATTGACATAAATTAGTTTTTAAAACAAGTATTATATTATTTATTTATATTATATTCCTAAAAATCTAAGTTTCAACTAAATAACTTATATCATGATAGGTGTATCATTAATGGACCTCTTGGGAGTCATTTGGATGTATATAGTAGGTTTATTAACTATATAATATAAAAATACAAAGTGACATGGTAAATGTCAATCTAATTAACTAAGAGTTAAAACTAAAAGATAATGTTAATATAATAACCCAAACCTGTCTAAAATCTATTGGTTGAAAGGATTTCGACTCATCCCCACCATAGACTTTGAATAATCCACTTTTGAGCCATTAGAAACTGAATATGAATTTATTATAAAATAATACTTTAAGTTTTTCCTAAAGAGCCCCTCCTCCCACTTATAAAAGGACACCACTTCTAACCAATTCCTCACACATCTCAAGACTTTTCGCTCATCCATCCTCTACCCAATTAAGCTCCCTACATCCCAATCCTCCTCTTAGAAGCCTTACCTTAGGCCAAAGGCACTTCAAAATTCCTTTTTGGTTCAAACCAAAGGGAGTTACCCAAATTAAAGGTAACGATTTCTCTTAGCTTCTTTTCTTTTATTTTACTTATCCAACCCCTAAACTCCTCTTATTATTTTCTTTTGTAAAAAACAGTATCCTAAATATACTAGGATATTTTTATGAGAATTATTCGAGATACACTTACACACATATCTATCTAATGGGTGATGAACATAATGTTTCTGTGGATGGAAACCAAACGTCTCACGAAACGATGACTGTTCAGTTATCTCCTACCACCTCCCATGGTATCTATTATGATGGAACTATAATTAAATATGATATTAATTGTATTTATTTTATATATAATCTTCTTTAATTCCATTTTATTTCATACCATTATTCGTTTCATGTTGTATATATATACGATAATTTCATTTGAGAAAATGCGGACTACCGCCGCCTCAAAGTGATATGACTCGTTCATACCATACATGGAACGTATAAAGGATGGTGTTAATGAACTTAAGTAACACATATAAGATATTATATTGTACTGTAATAATAATATACTTATGTGTAACGTCTCGGTTCTGGGTGCCACTCAACGGGTGCCCCGAACTCGGTTCGCCACAAGACCTCAAGCGCATTTCCCCAAACGCCAGAGGCTGCCGACTAGTAGCGAGGGCCCAGGTCTGATAGTGGGGAAACTATGCCCTCATTTGTAAAAGTGTAGAACAATGGAATTAAATAAAACATAAAACAACAGTGGAAGCAATTAAACCATACATATTTAATATAAACAATTGCAGTAAATGATAACCAACCAGTTATATAGATATGATGCAACATGTCTCAAGTTCTAAGAAAACAGCCAGAACATGTTACACAATAGTACAATACTATATAGGGCACAACAAAGCAATATGAAACAGCTGGAAGCATCGCGAGCCTGATCTCGGTCTCATGCTCCCCTACTCCTCTACAACAATCATGTACCTGTATAAGGGCCCTTGCACTTATCTACACCTGCAGAAACATAATCTGTTTGGGGAAAAAAGCATGAATCAAACAGGGTGTGAGAAATAATTCCCAGTAGGCACCCACCAAAGGCATGTGCTCAACTGTGTGTAAACATGCAACAACAGTGTGCAGTAGTAAATGCAATAAACTAAGCAGTACTCAAATGTAACTAACATAACCAGATATATTTCCATTTTAATTATTCATTTAGCCATTTAATATTAGGAAAACACCACAGTGAATTTATATATAACAGTCAGTGTCCTCAGACATGCAAACCCTCACCCTCAGGTAACTAGAATCCATCCCGTAGGTAATTTCCCTCAGGCGTAACAGAATCTCACCCTCAGGCATAACAGAATCTCTCCCTCAGGCATTAAAGAATCTCGCCCTCAATCATTTCCCTCAGGCATATCAGAATCTCACCCTTAGGCATACGAAGTGTCACCCTCAGGCACAGAAGTCAAGCCCTCTGGCACGAAAGGTTACCCTCAGGCGAAAATAGAACGTTACGCTCAGGCTAATACAGTCACACCCTTAGGCTATCGTAAAACACCGCCCTTAGGCATAAGTAATCGGGCCATTCCCCACATATAAACAGGAAATTTACATACAATTCTTCTCAAGGGAAAAGTAATGCATAATTTAAACATTTCATACCCTCAGGTATCCTGGCCAAACGGCTAAACAGAGGAACGCACCACCGGGGTGGTCCTGGATCGAAGAACTGATCCAAAACAACAATTTTACAATTTTACTTAATTACCTATACAAATCTAGGTATTTAAAATATCCACAGCCTCAACCACATGACCCCCCAAATATGGGTTCGTAGCTCAAAAACACAAAACACATGACAGTTGGAAATAAACACCAAGCCACCTACCTTATACGCCCCTGAACGGTATACGCGAACGAGAACCCTCGATTCGTCCCAGAACAACGTCGATCTGAGGTGAAAGAAAACCTCGTTCAAACTTAAATAACTTCCCTACGGGAAAGAATTGGTAAGAACTACTCCAGAAGAAGGGAGAGCTTACTTGTGCGGTTCCAGGGAGATCGATGGTGCAGAAAACGGATTCCCAATGCGTGCTTGGCGGATCTCCAAAGCTCCATCCTCCCTCTCCTATTCCTTCCTCCCATTCTAAGCCTTCCCTATGAACAGATGTGGCTACTTCCCATTTTAAGCAAAAAAAAAATCAAAGCACACGGCGTGTACTTCCCATTTTTTATTGTTCCTCTAGCGGCTTCCTGCCAGCGTGGCACTGTTCACCTGCCGACATGACTACATGGTGTGTCTACATGAGTACACGACGTGTGCTGTCACACAGCTGGCCACCACCTTACTATTCACCTTCCGACTGACTACACGGCTTGTAAAGAACAATACATGGCGTGTATTTGGGTTCTACACCCTTCATCGCCGACACGGCCACACGCCCTGTGTACTCATCCCACACGGCCAAAAGTACACGGCGTGTGGAAAAGTACATGGAGTGTACTTCCAAAATTTAGGATTTCCCCCCATTTTCCTTATTTTCTGAAAAAACACTTAAGGAAAAGAGAAAAGAAGAATCTTGTACCTCAAAAATAAGAACCAGGTTCTTATAAACTTCCCCCATTAAAGAAATTCGTCCCCGAATTGCCCTTCCAAGGGTGGAGAAGATATAGCCGTGAACAACTCTGGCCACTAAGCATGTACATCGGTCTCCCACTCCCAGGATTCGTCCTGCACTTGGCCATGCTGCCATAGCACTCGTACGAGTGGAACTGACCGGCCTCAGAGAACCTTCATGGTCCTGTAAACTATACGAATCAGATTCTCCTCAAAGGACGCATCTTCCTCAAGCTCAACCTCCTCTGGCTGAAAGACGTGAGACGGGTCTGAATGATAGCGGCGCAGCTAAGATACATGGAAGACGTCGTGCATGGATCGATACAGCTGTGGTAACTACAACCGATAGGCAACCGGCCCGACTCTCTCCAGAACCTCAAATGGCCCCACATACCTTGGTGAAAGTTTACCCTATCTCCTGATCCGCCTATGTACCAACCTCGGCGAAACACGCAAGAAAACCTGATCCCCGACCACGAACTCCAAAGGTCGTCTATGGTGATCAACATAAGACTTCTGACGAGACTGCACGGTAGTCATCTACTTTTGAATCAACTGGACCTGCTCAGAAGTCTCCTGCACAAGATGTGGTCCCAGTAAAGCTGCCTCACCTGCCTCTAACCAGCACAAAGGTGATCGGCATGGAATACCATATAAAGCCTCGTAAGGTGCCATCTCTATAGTTTCCTGAAAACTATTGTTATAGGAAAACTTGACTAGTGGTATATGCTTCTCCCAAGAGCCCCCAAAGTCTAGGACGCACACACACAGCATGTCCTCTATCACCTGTATCATACGCTCTGATTGGCCATCTGTCTGAGGGTGGTATGCTGTGCTCAGGAGCACCTGTGTACCCAGTTCCCTCTGTAAACTCTTCCAGAAACGAGATGTAAAACGTGTGTCCCTATCTAAAATGATAGAACGAGGGACCCCATGAAGATGTACGATCTCTCGGATATACAACTTTCTGAGCTCGTCAACCCTGAAGGTCTCCTTGGTCGGTAAAAACTGATCTACCTTTGTGAGTCTATCCACAAAAACCCACATGGAATCATTGCCTCGAGGTGACCTCGGCAACCTGGTCACGAAGTCCATTGCGACATCATCCCATTTCCACTTCAGGATGGGTAACTACTGTAACAGTCCAGCTAGTCTCTGATGCTCTGCCTTCACCTGCTGACAGGTGGAACACCTCGTAACAAAACCATCTATCTCTCTCTTCATACCCGACCACCAGTTTTGACGTCTCAAGTCACGTTACATTTTGGTAACCTCGGGATGAACTGCCCAAGTTGAAGCATGAAACTCCCGCATCAACTCCTCACATATATCCCCTGGAACCCATACTTGTCCATGGAAACACAGAATCTCATCATCTCCTATCGTCCAACCAGGAGTAGGGTCCTCACTTGCCACAGACTCTTATAGAACATGGCCTTCTGAATCAGATAGTTGTCTCATCCTCACTCTATCCAGGAGGGTAGAAGTCAGAGGTAAAGACAAAATATAGGTCTACCCCTGACTGCCGTGCACCTCCAAATGCATCTTAGAGAACAAATCCATAAGCAGTCACTCACCACTGGCCTCCTGCAATGCCTGTATCTGAGTCTTCCTACTCAGTGCATCGGCTACTACATTACCTTTACCAGGTGTATAGGCAACCTCAAAATCATAGGACTATAGGTACTCGACCCACCTTCTCTGCCTCAGATTCAAGTCACGCTGAGTAAATATATACTTGAGGCTTTTGTGGTTGGTGAAAACCACAAAATTCTCTCCCAATAGATAATGTCTCCAACTGCATAACGCATGAACAACTGTAGCTAACTCGAGATCATGCGTCGGGTAATTCTCTCATGTGGCCTCAACTACCAAGACCCGTACGCAACAACTCGATCACCCTGCATTAACACTGCTCCCAGCCTAATACCCGATGTATCACAGTAAACTGTACAGCTCTTCCCTTTCTCTGGAAGTATCAGGACTGGTGCTGATGTCAACCTTCCCTTTAGGTCCTGAAAGGCTGCCTCGCAAGCTTCCAACCAAACGAACTTCACAACCTTCTTAGTCAGACCCGTCAACGGTGCTACTAAGAGGGAGAAGTCTAGTATGAAGCGTCTATAGTAACCAGACAGCCCTAAGAAACTCCGTATCTCAAACACATTCTTCGGATGCTCCCAGTAAACTACTGCTCTCACCTTCTCTGGGTCTACTGCAACTCCTGCTTCTGAGATGATATGACCTAGGAAGTGAATCTGGTCCATCCAAAAGTGGCACTTTGAGAGCTTAGGATATAGATTATACTCTCTCAGTGTACTCAATAGGATCTCAATATGGGTGGCATGGTCGTGTCGAGTGTGAGAGTACACCAAGATGGAATCCATGAATACTACCACAAAAGAATCAAGATATGGATGGAACACACGATTCACCAGAACCATGAAAACTACCGGCACATTTGTGAGTCCGAACAGCATAACCAAGTACTCATATAGACCATACCTACTCCTAAAGGCTGTAAGCGGTATATCTGATGGTCTCACGTGCAGCTGGTGATATCTTGATCTCATTTCAATCTTCGAGAACACTCAAGCTCCTCAAAGTTGATCAAAAAGATCATCTATCCTTGGAATGGGATATCGGTTCTTAACCGTCAACTAGTTTAGCTTCCAATAATCCACACATATTCTGAGGGTACCATCCACCTTCTTCGCAAAAAGGACCGGCGAACCCCATGGATAAGTACTTGGTCGGATAAAGCCCTTTGCCTGTAACTCCTCCAACTGCCTTTTGAGCTCCTCCAACTCAGGTGTAGCCATCCTATAAGGAGCAATGGACACCGTTGCTACTCCTGGCACGATCTCAATAGAGAAATCCACCTCTCACTCCATAGTTACACCTGAAAAGTCATCTGGGAAGACATCCCTGAAATGATCAACCACTGGAGGGAAATCCATCTGAAAAGTCCCCTGATCATCCAGATATAAACTCGCAATCTGGGCTGTGACTCCACCTCACCCATGATGCTCTGATCCAGCTCGACTCGCCTAAACATCCCATTCTCCCTTGTATAGAAACTCTCCGCCCTCTGGTGACGTGAAACTCACCTTGAGATGATAGCAGTCCCCAAAGGCTCGAAAGGGAACCAACCAGTCCATCCTGATAATGATGTCATAAGCTGTCATCTCTAAGAAATAGAGGTCCCAAAGAAAGTGAAACCCTCCAACCACTAGGGGGAACTCCCTGCACTGATGCACACCAACCATTCTAGTCCCCAACGGAGTGTCTAGCATCATGATATCATAAGAAAAAGAAGAAACAAAAATCCCAAGGCTCTCCCCAACGGGAACAGATATGAAACTATGTGTAGCACCCGTATCGAAAAGTACAGAAGATAAGACAGAAGCTTCTAGAATAGTACCTCTGACAGTAGCATGTCTAGAATCGTGCTCCTGTTGGGTCTGTTGCACTGCATATGCCTTTCTAGTGTCACAGCCCTATGACACAGCCTGACTACCCTGAGTTGTCCCGCCCTGCTGCCTATGCGATCCTGGTGTCTGGCTACCACGGCCACGACCACCATCTCTAACTGCACACCCTGACGTATTCTAGTTTCCCAACTGGTAAGAAGCTACTGGTCCTACTCTTTCACGTGGAGTCTGCATAGAACCCCTATCACTAGACACTGGTAGAAACGCCCTACAAAATCACTATAGATGACCCATCTTGCCGCAAGCTCAGAACTCCACTAGATCACTTGGACACTATGGTCTCTTGTGCCCCACTTTACCACACTGGTAGCACCTGATTGGGCCACCTGAAGAAACTGCCTGGCTGGTATTGCCACCCAGAGGAAAATACATCTGTCTTATCCTCTTTCCAGTAGAAATAGTTCCAGTAACTGGTGTTGAACCGCCCTGGCCCACACCACTAGCTTCCCGCAGGTTCCTCTCTGAAATCAGCAGCTGGTTCACAATAGCATGTACTGAAGGCAACCTAAAAACATTCACCAGCGCTCAGATGTCATAATGAATACCATCCTCAAAACAACTGGCTCTCAACGTCTCATTACCCACCAGTACGAGTGCAAAACGCTGAAGCTCCGTGAAATGAGCAGAATAGTCCATTACCGAAATAGCGCCCTACTGCAGATTCATGAACTCTCGAGCTCTATCAGCCCTCAGCGTCTCTGGAAAGAAGAATTCATAGAAGAATACCTGAAAATATCCCCACGCCATGTCCCTATGATGCTCTGCCTAGGTGGTAACATCCCACCACCTCTTGGCGGAATCATGCAGCATATAAGTCTTGAGCTTGACCCTCCGCCCTGGAGGCATCTCAAGACGCTCGAAAATAGTCTGCAATGATCCTAGCCAAGAATCTGTAGCCTGTGGTATGCCATCCCTTGAAAATGTAGGCGGATACTACTTCTAGAAGATATGTGTCAGCTCGGCCATAGATGTGGCAGCCTACGGTGCTCCCTGAAAGGTCTGCATGAACCGCATAAAGCTTTCACAGAACTGCGCCTCCGCACATGTGTCCGGTATAACAGCTGGCACCACATATGGCTCTGCTGGAGGGTCTACTGGGAGCACATGGCCCACCATCCCTAGAGTATAATCGTTGTCGCTCTCCTGGAGAACAATGTGCGGTCGTCTAGGCGGCATGACACTACAAGGTCAAAACACGCCTTAGATTCAAGATTATCAAGACTAGAAGCGAAGGAACCACAAAGGGAACAAGAGGAAGAGGGCATTCAAAATTTTGCAAAACAAGACAACACGGCGTGTATACTGACTACACGTCGTGTACCTGACTTATCTTCCCCTGCCCGGGTCCTTCTACACGGCTAAGCCACATGGCTCTCGTTGAACAAAACTACACGGCGTGTATATTAACTACACGACTTGTATGGTGTACTTTCCAACTGCCCGTGTTGTTTGTGACATGGCTGACTACTCGGCTTGATACTACACGGCGTGTACACCACCCCATTTCCCAGCCACACGGTCAGTTCCACATGGTCTGTCCTTAGACAAGACTACACGGCATGTCCCACAAGTACACGGCGTGTAGGAGACGAGCTCTGTCAACCCGTGTTGTTAGTTACATGGACGAACACACATCTCACACTACATGGTGTGTTCTATATAAACATGACGTGTACTCTAAAGGATTACATCGACCCGTGTTGTTAGTTACACGGCCAGAACCTAGGTCAGACTACACGGCATGTTCCATAGTGGACACAGCGTGTATGTCTTAAGGTCTCCTTCGTCCGTGTTGTTGGTTACACGGGCAGACTCCGGGTCAACACTACATGGCGTGTATGGAATCTACACGGCATGTTTTCCCCCAAGCTCTTCCCTTCCCCATGTCACCACCCACATGGTTTGTGATACGGGAAGAGACTATATGGCGTGTACTCTGGGTACACAGTGTGTACTCAAAAAGTTTATTTTTCTCCCCGAACAGAAGACCATACACGGCGTGTTTAAAGTTCTAGACGGCGTGTATACTGGGTTTTCTGGATAATATGCCTCATAAACTTCTCCAAAACCTAGAAAATACTAAAAAACAACACCTAAGTGTCAAATTCCAGCCCGTGAGGGGCCATATTCCCCACGAATCAAAGTTTGACATCTTATCTAGGTTATACAAAATAAACATTCAATGATCCGCCAAATTCCGGTAAATGGGGGCCCATACTCCCCAAAAACGAAATTTCGGCATTCATTCTATCAACCGGCTCACACAAGAAAATACCCTATCACATAGTAGGTATTTTATCAAGCATCTAACACAATGACATGCTTTTCTAGCACAACAACTATCACAGCAACATGAAATTTTTAATTCACCTATATGGCATGGAAACTATGCATGGCATGTGATTCCTAGCATGTGCCTAAATGATGAATGATATGGAATACCCTCATCTCATCGGGTTGCAACTAAATAGAACCCACAGATAAAATATAAACAGCACAATCACAAGTGCATCACCCAACGGTGAAATCAAATCAACTGTAAAATTTTCAAAATCATAAAAATTGAAAAAAATCGTGGTAGACTGGATTTTCCCTGTACATGGGTTAGCTACCCCCCGGGCACATCTTATTACCAACTACCGTTCCTGTCCTATCCCTGAATAATGCTCCAAATAGTAAGTCAAATAAAGGAACTCCTTTGATACCACTTTGTAACATCCCAGTTCCAGGTGCCACTCAACAGGTGCCCTGAACCCGGTTCGCCACATGACCTCAAGCGCATTTCCCCAAACACCAGAGGCTGCCGACTAGCAGTGAGGGCCTAGGTATGATAGTGGGGAAACTATTCCAACATTTTTCAAAGTGTAGAATAGTGGAATTAAATAAAACATACAACAACAACGGAAGAAATTAAACCATACATATTTAATATAAACAACTGCAGCAAATGATAACCAACCAGTTATATAGATATGATGCAACTTGTCTCAAGTTCTAAGAAAATAGCCAGAACATGTTACACAGTAGTACAATACAATACATGGGTACAACAAAGCAAAATGAAACAGTTGGCAGCATCACGAGCCTGAGTTCGGTCCCATGCTCCCCTACTCCTCTGCAACAATAATGTACCTGTATAAGGGACCTTGCCATTATCTACACCTGCAGAAACGTAATTTGTTTGGTCTGAAAAGCATGACCCAAACAGGGTGTGAGAAATAATTCCCAGCAGGCACCCACCAAAGGCCCGTTCTCAACTGTGTGTAAACATGCAACAACAGTGTGCAGGAGTAAATGCAATAAACTAAGCAGTACTCAAAAGTAACTAACTTAACCAGTTATATTACCATTTTAATTATTCATTTATCCATTTAATATTAAGAAAACACCACAGTGAATTTATATATAACAGTCAGTGTCTTCAGACATGAAAACCCTCACCCTCGGGTAACCAGAATCCAACCCGCAGGTAATTGCCCTCGGAAGTAATAGAATATCACCCTCAAGCATAATAGAATCTCTCCCTCATGCATTACAGAATCTCACCCTCAGGCATTTCCCTCAGGCGTATCATAATCTCGCCCTCAGGCATATGAATTGTCACCCCCAGGAACATAAGTCAAGCCCCCAGTCATGAAAGGTTTCCCTTAGGAAAAATAGAACATTTCCCTCAGGTTAATACTGTCACTCCCTCAGCCTATCGTAAAACACGGCCCTCATTCATAAGTAACCGAGCCATGACCAATATATAAACATAAAATTTACATAAAATTACTCTCAAGGCAAAAGTAATGCATAATTTAAACATGGCATACCATCGGGTATCTGGGCCAATCGGCTAAAAAGAGGAATGCACCCCCGGGGTGGTCCTGGATCCAAGCACCGATCCCAAACAACAATTTTACAATTTTACTTAATTACCTATACAATTCTAGGTATTTAAAATATCCATGGACTCAGCCACACGACACCCCAAATATGGGTTCGTAGCTCAAAAACACAAAACACACGACAGTTGGAAATAAACACCAAGCCACCTACCTTATACGCCCCTGAATGGTATACGTGAATGACGACACTCGATTCGTCCCAGAACGACGTAGATCTAAGGTGAAAGATAACCTTTTTCAAACTTAAATAACTTCCCTATGAGAAATAATTGTTAATAACTACTCCAGAAGAAGGGAGAGCTTACCTGTGCGGTTCCAGGGAGATCGACGGTGTAGAAAACGGATTCCCGATGTGCGCTCGGCGGATCTCCAAAGCTGCAGCCTCCCTCTCTCGTTCCTTCCTCCCGTTCTAAGCCTTCCCTGTGAACAGGGGCGGATAACTCCCATTTTAACCAAAAAACAAAGTACACTTCATGTATTTCCAAGTACACGGTGTGTACTTCCCATATTTTAACTGTTCCTCTGGCAGCTTCCCACCAGCGTGGCACTGTTCACCTGCCGACATGACCACACGGCGTGTCTGCATGAGTACACGAAGTGTGCTGTCGCACAGCTGGCCACCGCCTTACTATTCTCCTGCCGACTGACTACATGACGTGTAAAGGACCACTAAATGGCGTGTAGTTGGGTTCTACACCCTTCATCCCCGACATGTCCACACGCCCCGTGTACTCATCCCACATGGCCAAAAGTACACGGTGTGTGGAAAAGTACACGACGTGTACTTCCAAAATTTAGGATTTTTCCCCATTTTCCTTATTTTCTGAAAAACACTTAAGGAAAAGAGAAAAGAAGAAGCTCGTACATCAAAAACAAGAACCGGGTTCTTACACTATGTATCATTTGGTTTTGATTCCTTTTAAAATGAAAAATGAAATGGAAGTAGCATTCGTGCGTACATACGGACTACAGTCTCCACGAACGCGATGAGATTCATTCCCCATCATATCCATTCAAGTATAATTATCGTGTGATGATTAAAGATAATGTTTAAGGACTTGATATCATTCTAGATATTAATAAGATACAACATATCCATAACAAACACGGCTTATGTAACAAAATATATAAAAAAACAAGTAAGTTAACACCAGAAATGACGATAATACTAAGATATTATTAACAAAGCAATGTTAAAAGATCATATATGATATCATATTATTATATATGATTCTTGTATAATTTAATAATAATTAATTCACCATTATATTTAAGTTTAACCTACCCTCAACCAAAGAAATGTACAAGGTAAAGGGTTTTCATCTCACTCCTTATTCCAATGAGATTCATGCCATATTGCCACTATTAACTTTTGTGTGGTGTATCGACTGCCCATAATTGTATTCTTTGTGTAATACACTTTAATTTATGTGTATTTACATATTAATTGTATGCTACCTCTTTCATGGGGTGTATGTTTCGTAAGTTACCAAATTTGTAAGGGTTAATTCCTCAACCTCATTATTATCTGAGATTGTTTATGTGTAAGTATTAATTGGGACATTTTTATCATCCATGTATATTTTTCATAAAAAGGATTTCAAAATGAATATTTTAAGTATTTTTGAAAGGTATTCTTTATCAAGTTCAGAATTTTAAATGTTTTAAAGATTTATCTATCTAAATATTTTTAATTAATGTCCATATTTTCAAAATGAATTTATGAATTTTTTTATATAGACATGAATGTTTTGAAATGATAGTTCTTTTCAAAATTTTCAAAGTGGTATGGGACAATTTGATTCCAAAATCTATTTTAAATTAATTCCTTTATAAATGTGTGACTTTTCAATGATTTCAAAAAAAGAGATATTTCTCTCAAATAGTTTTGATTTCATCTATGTCAATATCCTTTGATGGATTTTAATCTTATTTGAAGTTGATTTATTATGATACAAAACATCCATATCGTATTGAAGTTTTTGTGATATGTTTGACTGTGGATGTGTTATTTTTATACCATTCATGGTTTATGGAGAAAGTATTGACATTTCGTATTTTATTTTTAATACGAATGTTTATGTTATGTTTAAACCTGTTCATATGAAAAATGCATTGGGCTTAATAAGTGACGGGTGGAGCCCGCTATATCTCCTTGATGCATCAGTAGGTCTCATGAGACAAACTAGTGACTTGGAACGAGGCCTTGACAAAATCTTATTTGTAGTCTTCGTACGAGGCCTTGGCTACGTGGTTATGATAGTTTGGAATTGTGCATTCCATCATTATGAAAGTGGTTATTGATATTGCATGTGATTATTCGACTAGTAGAATATTCATGTGAACATGTAAATGGAATTATTTCATTTTATTTTTTCTATATTATGCTGAAGTTCAAGTTTAAAAGACTTTTGTTTTAGTTATACATTTTCTTAAATGTTTATGTTTATTTATGAAAGTTTATGCTATATTGTTATCCTTTTTGGGCATCTTAGCTCACCCCTTTCTATGTTTTATTTTTCCCAGGATGTGAAGAAATATTTTATGACTGACCTACAGGGATAGTTTGATGGGGAAATGAGTGTGGACTATGGATACTATGTTATTGTAGTTTTTCACTTTATGAAGTAATGTAACATTTAGGAATGTATCTAGTGTTTACACGGCTACTAAACTAATCGGTCTTTCGATACTTGATCTTTTGTGATCATGCCAATGTTATGTAATAATGCACCGACTCTGCGTAACTGGGGTCAGGGCGTTACATCACAAGGGTCACGTCCTAAAACCAAAATCTCGAGAAGAAATTTCCTCAAACATCAGGGCTAATGAACAACCTAATATGGGAGGATGGAACCTAAAAATCGTCATCCAAATAGCTGAACTAGCAGTTCCGATCAACTGTTGTCCAACAAAGGATATTTCTCTCTTATCACCCTATATCTTAGTATTCAAACAAAATAACCACTGCAAGCTCTTCATGACCCACCTCAGGGTTAAACCAAACTCATGACTCCTATACTCCTTGTGGTTATCGAATAAAGTGGTATCCTCCATAGAACTCCCCTAATGCACCCAAGCTCGTGAGCCACACTCATAGAAACAACCTCAACCATACTAAAGACCATATCAAGAGTAGGACACCCTACAAGGGGTTCCTATAACTCATCCAAAATCTTGGGAATCACCCCGTTCAGAAACATCCCAAATGGCGCTCAGTGGCCTCCCACTAATACTCGATCAAAAACACACCCAAAGGCCATCTAAAGGAATAACACCACCATCATTGGCATTCACAACGGTCCTCATGAACATCTCAAAATAAGACCCCACACAAGGAATATTCATCACAATGAAACTTTAAGAAAAATGCCACATAAGAAAAACCACAAATGGATTTCCCAACAAAAAAACCCATCCATGGGTAAAAAATCTTCCACAAGGGAAGTCCAGGCTACACCATGCCACACGGGCTTCCTTAATAATTTAGTATGATAACCACTAATCCCTCAACTAGTAACCAAATAACTATGTAATCCTCAAAAGACCCTCAAAATAATCTCAATATCTCAGTTGAAATCAACCACAATCGTCATCCCATAGTTTCAACCCAACCTAAATTATCTAAAATCTCAAATCCACAAGCACATGAGCTAAACATTAATATCTCTAATGTTGTGAAATAGGCCCCGACATGTAGGAAAAACCAAGATCTCCTTAGATATATTGCATGATTTTATATTCTAAAATCTATCCAAAAGAACCTCAAACATATCACTATGACACACATGATCCATTCTAATCACCAAGATCACAACCCTCACCCAGGACACACAACTCACACCCAAACCACTCAAGGATTCCAAAACCAAACCTTAAGGAAATCCTCCTACAAAAATATCTCAGTCCAAAAAACCATCCAGATAACATCTAAACATTGAAAGGATTCTACAATCATGGTCTATGTAAAAAAATGCTCAGAATGGACTACTCGTAAGTCAAATCCTAATTCCAGGGCACAAAACACCAAAAACCCCCAATCTAGAAAAAGTACATTGCATATAGTTATTAGTACACAACATGTCTCTCAAATCAGTAACTAGCCATGTACTTCTATATGGACAGAGCAAACATGGGGTCTACCTGTGTACTGCTACAAATCTAGGGCATACATGGGGTCTCCATATATACTTATACATATCCATGTATCCCTCACATGGGGTCACTTCCCAATTATATGGCCACATGGCTATGTCCAACTACACGGTGTGTACCCAAAGTACACAACTTGTACTTCCTAAAACTCCATCTGCCTATGTACTCATCCATGTGTCCAGGTACATAGCCAAGTACTACTACATGTAGTGTTCTTAAAGTACATGGTGTGTGCTTATAAAAACTTTATTTTCCCCAAACAAGAATAACACATGGAATGTGTTCATAAAACCACATGTCATGTATGTTGGTTTACCCGAACAGGAAGCCCCCAAAACACCCAAACCTCCCAAATTTCTCTGTGGAAGATATAAATTAACACCTAAGGGGTAAAAAATAACAAATAAAGGCTTTAAAAATTAATAAATCTATTATATGGGTATTTAAGGTTTAAAAATAAAATTAGCCTACCTTTGGGTAGAAACAACCAACATTTCGATCTAATTCATGATCTGTAACTATTGCATGATGATCTGACACGACCCAAGCTCTATGGTGATGCCTCCTCCTCTTACTCTTCATATCTTATCTCCCTCTCCCTCTCTTTTCCAAAGACCCCAAAGGGAGGAACCCCACCATTGTATTCAAAAAGAAAATGGAGAAAGAAATAAAAAAAGAAAAATGAAGAAAAAATGAAAAGAAAACAAAAAGAAAATAAAAGGGACCTAGGATCGACCCCAGCACATGACACAAGATTATACCTCATATAGGAAAAAACTTACATTATAGACTCAATAGAAGAAACAAAATATCAATCTAATGCTCCATTTAAAAGATATGACCAAACAAACATGCCAGAGTAAATTAATATTTAATTAATTTAATAATAAATATTCCACAAATATTTGAACTACTCATACTTCCACTAAACTCTTGTCCTATGGTAAACACTCTATTCTAGGGCCAACTGAGTGGTCGAAAAAATTATCTGATATAATATTATGTGATAAATTACTATATTTTACCCTAAATGACTTATGGGAAGAAATTCAAATTTCCCCTAATTTTCACAACCCTTTATGATGCGGTTCATCACAAAATTTCCACCATAAACGCTTATCACCCCCCCCCCCAAGAAGCCTTAGTTGATAACTAGAATCCATGGTCTCACTGAATAACTAACCTAACCGATGATATCTTGACAATCCAATGACTGGTCTTAAAGTGTTCTGAACTCTCTCCCAACATGAGAGATATTCAATAGTGACCATTTTGATGATCCCCACCACAGGAGTATACTTATCATCACCCCACTTCCCAAATGTAAAACCACATGTCCCATACTATGTTTATCACTAAACACAATGGATGGACATGGAAAAAATTCTCAAACCAGAGCACTAGCATGAAACTTTCCAACCCCCATGCTCAAAAAACCCCATAAAGAAGGAAAAAATCCCCTAAAGCCTATGGTGAAATCTCTACCACAAGTATTTTACTAAACTGCTCTAAAATGGGAACTAGGATTCACTCTCTTATGGGTAAAAGCCCCAAAAAAACTATGTTAATATGCCTAAAACCACTAACCATGATCCTCATGCAGATCCATTCCAAAAAACTGGAGCACCCTTGGAACTCCTCTAAAAAACAAGGCATCTACCTCAAGCCATGATCAACCACACGATAAACCTAAACTCTAGTGTTGATCCAAATCCAAAAGCATCCAACCATGTTATCACTGCGCTACCCAAGGCACAAATAAAACGAGCAGGGGGAGGAGCCCAACCTAACCAGCCCTCTCAAGCCATCCATGAGATAGGGATCACTACTAATTCTCTAATTCTCAAACACTGGGCATCCTCATTCCAAACCAAATCTTGGTTATATCAAACCTCAACAGCCCCACCAAGGAATATCATCCTTTTCCACCCAATTCATCGGTGATAATAGGCACATGGTCTCTAATACATGACCCAATAGATAACACATAGAAAGAATAGCTCCATACTAAGGAACATGAACCCAGGACTTTAGGGGAACCACCTCCTAAGGGAAACTTGAGCCCAAACCAAATATATCTTAGGCATCCTTTACCTTAATAAGACATTGATAGGGAACTCAGAGACCACGCTAACCCATAATGGTTTCTATGTATCCCTTAACAAAGGGACTGCATCTTCAACACCTAAAAACCTCTCAACACGCGATCCACATGACCTATCATAAGAGTAAAATATACACATGTGGTTCAGTTGGGTAGAATGTTTCCAAGTAGCTATATGAGAAAACACCATATAATCAATTGAAGATACTTTAAACAACTGAACCTACATCATTAGTCAAAACACCACAGACATGTATATTTCATGTGAATCCTATGTGCCTAGAATGATGCAAGAACACCGAAGACTTTCCCTTAGGACAATATCCAAAAACCATAATGAACCATAAATCTAAAAACCCAAGTGGATCCAACTTGGTGAAATCACACAACCATAAAAATAGAATCCAAGAACAGCAATCCCATGCCCTAGAAAGATAGAATTCCTATCATAAAAGGTGTTTGTGATACACCATTTCATAATCCATCAAAAAACCAAGCACATTAAAAGACCACCTATATAAAAATTCTCCACATAATAAAACAAAAAACCTATGATAACTTTTTGTAATGAACCATCCCAGGTCGACATGAGATGTCACTTAATCTAGATCACTATAAGGATTCAAGCATGCCTCCCCAAATGATAGATGCTACCAACAGGTGGTGAGGGTCTGATATATAAATTTGGAAGGCTATACCCTCTTTTTAGAGTGAAATAATAGTGAAAATAACCAAAACATCCATAGGGATAAGCATCTAAGTAAAAATAAAAAATAAACTAAAAAACATTCTATAATAAATGGAATGAAACATACAGTTATATAGACTCAAATCATGAAAAATATACAACATATGACCATCCACTTGTTCAAACAAATATACAAAAAAAAATTATATAATAGCATCAATTACCAACACTAATCCAAACCACATACCCAATATCCATGATGCTCAAGCTACACCATATGGATCTAGAGACACCACATGAGAATCTCCACTCAATCAAGAAAAACTACACCTCAACTCGATCCATTATGCAACTTGTGATCCAACCTAAAAGCATATATGAACTTTGTACACACACCAAGGTTCATGTATAGGGGGCGAGAAACAAATATCAATAGGCCACCCCCAACTATGGACCTATAATATGCTATCATAACAAGTGCATGCACAAGAGATATGCCCATCCTAGACAAAAACTAAAAGAAACTATAAAAAAAATCATAAAAATGGGGCAACAAACACAATAAAAAAAATCCAATCGTAAGTTCTATCCTAACAACCAAGGTAAATCTACCCTTCTCTGGCTCTCGCTAGTGGATTTACAGTACATGGCTCACTTATCCACACAAGAAACTCGCATGCCTATTGGATCTAAATAGACACTCCAATACATATAAGTAAAGAGGCATGAATGCTATACCCCAAGGTATAACCATAGGCATCCACTCAAACAAATAGAATATACTTGGATCTAGGACTCCAATAGCATAATTTAAAATAGTGATCTGAACACCTAGGTTGAAAAAACTAGAGAACTTGTTAGTCCCAAAGGTCCTGCAAAAAAAATGACCCCCTACCCTGGACCCAAAATGGTGGGTACCATACATAAAACTAGGATCATGAATAGCATCCATGGCACTGAGAGCACAAAAGAATCCATAACTAATAAAACCCACTTTGTGAGTGCCTCGACGCCACACGAACTTGAAGACGCTCTAGCAGGGAGTTCACATTACTAGAGGTGGATTCACTCATCTTGATCATCCATTACCTATCTACGTTTTTCTAACTATAGACAACCAATGGAGGAGAGACCTAGATCACAACTCAAGGATAACGCCCAATCCAATATAACCCAAGGGTCCCTAGTCCTGAGTAGAAACTAACTCAAACATCACAGCCAAAGGGAAACTAAACATGGGATAATACAACCTCAAAAAACCATCAAAATTTGTAAACTAATAGTTTCGATCAACTCTTAGATAAAAAATCATAGGTTGATCTCAGCACCCTGGACCCCAACATCCTAACAAAATAGCCACCATGGGCTCTCCATGACCCATATCAAGGTCAAACCAAACTTGGGGCTCCCACAGTCCCTAGGGTCATAAAATAATGTCACATCCTCCATGGGACTCCCCTTATACACCAATTATCATTGGAAATTCCCATATAAACAACCTCAACCAACCCAAAGTCCACTCGAGATAAAGACACCCAATGCGGGGTTCCTCTAGCTTATTCGAAAGAACATGACACGATCAGTATGGAAACATACCAAATAGACCTCAGTGGCCTTCCACTAATCCTAGATCAAAAATGTTCCTAGAGGTTTTACAAAGGGATAATCCCACCAATAGTGGAATCCAAAGCAGTCATAATAACCACCTCAAAGAATGACCATGTAAAAGGGATCCTAAACACAACGAATCCCCATGAAAAACTCCATGAAATAAAAACCTCAACCGACATTCCTATAAAATAACCCATCCATGGGTACCAACTCACCCACAAGGGAATCTGATGAAATACTATGCCACACGATCATCCTCAACAGCCAACTAAGGAAACCACAAACCCCTTGATTAGTTTCTATTCTCCTAGGGCTTTCTCAAGAGTCCCTTGGACTCATCTCAATAGCTCAATAGCACACAATCACAATCAAAATCTCATGATATCAACACCGATCAACGTCTATAATAGATATGATCCTCAATAATATGATATAAACCTTAATATCTCTAACCATGAGCTATCGGTCCCAATATATAGGGACAAACAAATGTCTCTGTAGAGATATAGCATGATCCAATGTTCCAAAATCAGTCCAAAATAACATCAAACATATCACCATGGCACACTCAATCCAGTACAATTGTCGATCCCACCACCCTCACCCAAGCCTTAAAGATCACACCCAACCCACTAGAGGATTCTTAAACCAAACCTTAAGGAAAGTATCCTAAATAACTCCCTCAGTCTAAAACACTATCCATATAGTCTCTAAAAGATGAAAGGATTCTACCATTACAATATACATGTGAAAACTATTATAATAGACTACACACAATTCTCGTTCTAACTTTGGGTCACAAAACATCCAAAAAACACCAAGATGAAAAAAGTGAATTGTTTGTAATTATGAATACACAATGTGTACTCTCAAATTAGCACTTTTCCATGTTCTTCTACCTGAATATAGTAGACATGGGGATTTCATGTGTACTATAACATATCCAGGGCATACATGGGGTCTACCCATGTACCTATACATGGTCATTTACCCCTCACATGGGTTGTATTCCCAAGTACATGGTCACAAGGTCATGACCCACTACACGATGTGTACCTAGAGTATAGGGTGTGTACTTCCCAAAACTTTGTATGCACATGTACTAATCCACATAGAAAATTACTACTACATGGTGTGTATATAAATTACATGAAGTTCAATTATAAAAACTTCATCATCCCTAAATAATAATAAAATGTGGTGAGTGTTCAAAAAACTACCTGTCATGTTTATGGGTTTCCCCAAATGCGAATCCCCCCAATCGCCCTAAAACCCTTGATTTCATCATGAATTCTATAGATCAAACCCTAAGGGATCCCCCAAAAATCTATAAAAGAAAAAGTATTCAATGGAAATATGGGGATTTGTGTCTTTAAAAATAAAATTGGCCTACCTTTGGGTGGAAACCACCGATGCTTCGGTCTGATCCACAATCTGTAACTGCTGCACAATGATCCAGCTGACCCAAACTCTATAGAGGCACCTCCTATTCTCCCTATCCCTCTCTTCTCTCCCTATCCATACCTCATTTGAAAAACCCAAAGGGGGGATCCCCGCAGGAATAAAAATTTACCCAAGGGAGAAAAGAAAGAAGAAAAATGAAAAAGGAAGAAAATAAAGTAAAATTAAAAGAAAAGGGGCTCGGTCTCAACCTCGGTGGATGACACAAGGTTATACCACACATAGGAAAAACCCCATTCCAAACTCAAAGGAGGAGATAGAATATCAGTATGATGATACGTTTAAAATATAAAACCAAGTGAACTTGTTTGAATATATTAATAATTAATTAATTAAATATTAAATATTTTTTGAAAATTAAAATGGCACATATTTCTTCAAAACTCCTATACTAGGGTAAAAACCTGATTTAAGGACCAATGAAGTGGTTGGAAAGATTATATGAGATCATTTTATAGGTGAAATGACAATTTTTTCCCTGAAACACATTCTGAAACAAAAATAGAAATTTACCCTAACTTTCACAACCCAAGATGACATAATTCATCACAAATTTGATGACGGTATTGTGATCCAACATTGTTCTAATGATTTAACCAGTCACGAGGTTACCATCCATCTACCTCCATTGATCAGCTAAAGCCTAAAAACCTTCACAAGACATCTTCTAATACATACAAATTTTTTTATAAACTAGTTTGAAAACACTAAGTCTTGAAGGTTGAGTTCACAAAGGATAATAGGTTTCACGTAAGACTGTTCCTGAAAAATATATTCACAAAGGATCGAAATTTTCATGTATGGTAATGATCAAAATCATATAATGATCGCGAAGGTCTTGAGTTATGTGAAAATCGATCAAGGGCCAATTTTCACAAAAAGCTCATAGTCCCCCCTGGGACCCCCACCCCTATTAATAGACATAGTTCTAGGATTAGTTTCATGAATAAGGATTTTAGATCACTAGTTTCTGGTGGTTTAACCATATAATAATACCCTACTCTCCCATTATAATGTCCCGGTTCTGAGTGTTTCCCAACGGTTCCCCGAACCCGGTTGGTCACATAACCTCAAGCACATTTCCATAAACTCCAGAGGCTTCCGACTAGTAGGGAGGGCCAGGGTCTGATAATGGGGAAACTATGCCCTCATAGTTAGAGTAACATAGAGGAAACAAATATTAAATAGTACCAAAAGAATTAATACCATACAATAGAAGTAAACAGCGGAAGACTGATAGTAATGTACAACTGGAGCATATATAAATGATGCATGTCACATGTGTCTAGGAAAGTATCCAAGAAAGTCACAATGTTAGAAATACAATAATAAAGCCAAAGTACAGAAAAGAAGTAAAATCTAACTACATCGCAATCCTCATCTAGGTCCCATGCTCTCTAGCTCCAACAGTAATCAACTACATGACAAAGAAGGGTGCTTTCCCTTATCTATAACTACAACCATATAATCTGTTTGGGTCCAAAATCATGACCCAAAAAGGGTGTGAGATAAATCCTAGTAGGCAAAAACCACAAGATCTATCCCTAACTATAAGTGAATATATATAGTAGGTAATATATAGAAATAAATCAATAAACTAGGATGTACTCAAAAGTAAACAATCCTGTAGTTTCCAATTACATTAATTTACATTTATTAATTATTCAAACCATTGAATAATGAAATACCGATATCTATCCTATGCTCTATATCCCCTGTATAATAGAAAAACATATGTCTCAGAAGGCCAACTAAACAATCTAGTAAGATCGTTTCAAAGCTTGTTCATTGGATTGACTTACTCGTCACAATAATTCAATCATTTAAACAACCCTCTAGGAATTCTCTTATAGTCTAACCCCTTTGGTTCAACATAGCATTACACAATTACAAATGACCACATGGGAAGCTCTCACGGTCAATACCCCTAGGTCCATATGGAATTAATAACTTATAAACAACCTCTAGGTAGCTTTCATGGTTAGTACCCCTAGGTCAAAATAGAATAAATAATCATAAATGAACTCCTGGGTAACTACCCCTGGGTCAAAGTCTACACAAAGGATCCCATGGTCCAGTGTAAATAAATATGCAAACCCCAATAGTTTTCCTGGTCTAAGGATCTCACGGTCCATTGGAAGATCAGAGCACATTTCATAATAAGGAAGCACATGTAATCTATAACTACTACATGGATAAAATTCACAAGAAAAACACATTCAATTCATATAACTAATCAAACACCATTCTAAACAACTCAAGGCATGTAAACAAGGTACACCTCATAGGAAACCTAGGCCTAACGTCCATAAAAATTTAAACTAGGGAAAAACACCCATGGGGTGTCCCGTAAATAAGGAATCTATCCGTATGCATATGAAATAACCCCTCTCAATAATTAAACCATATAAGGTTAATAATAGGGTTAAATTCCAAAACCAACAATACCCTAAACATTGGTATTCGGCACATTAGACATATATAATTCGAAGACAATCAAAGAATGAAACAAACCACTAATGTTGATGTTGTACAATGAACACTCTCAAACGTCGGCCCTTGAATCAGCCTTAAATGATGTATATCTAAAAAAAGGGAAAAACTATCAACTGTCGATAACTCATAAGAGAGGAGGAATCATGAAGAAGGGCTCTAGGACAAGAGAGAACTCACCAGTGGGAATCCAACACACCAGATGGAAACTCCATTGGATCTCAGACAAAGAACATAGATGATATCAAAGTTATTTGGTGTTCCATCACTCTCATGTATGAAACACGAGGAGAATAAGGGTGTTCTGGACGTGAGACGTGACCCCACACCGATTTATCAAATAAAAATAAAAGTACATGGTGTGTTCATTTAATGTAAATGTCATGTACTAGCCTTAACCATCCCCCTCTTTAGTAATTATTCTATGTCACACACATGGCCATGTACTCGGCTGTTAAACGACCAATACATGACTATAGGTAGAAACCAGGTACACGGTGTATACTTAGAAAATTTCCATTTCTTCATTTTTTCCTAAAAAACCCCTGAAATCAAGATAAAACCTGAAATGAAGATCTGGGATCTTAAAAACTTTCCCCCTTAAAAAAATTATTCCATTAATTTTCCTTCTAATGGTGGTGAAGAAGAATCTTAAAACAACTCTGGCCACTGTGATCATATGTCGGCCTCCCTCTCCCAAGTCATGTCCTATACTCACCCATGCTGCCATAGAACTGGTACCAGAGGAACATAACAGCCACATAGAACCATCATACTACAATCCACTATCTAAATAGGGTGCTCCTAGAAGGATTCATCCACCTCAAACTCAACCTCCTTAGGTTGGAAAACTAGAGACGGGTCTGAAAAGTAATGACTTAGCTGAAAAACATGAAAGGAGTCATGCATATCCCAGTACCTATGAGTTAACCACAATAGATAGGCAACCTACCAAACTCTCTCCAAAACATCAAACGACCTGACATACCTCATTGAAAGATTCCCCTATATCATAATCCTTCTATGTACCATCCTCAGTGTGACACGTAAGAAAACCTGATCTTCGACCTCAAACTCCAAAGGTCATCTCCATCAATCGACATAATATTTCTATCGAGACTGTGACGTATCCATCCTCTTTTGAATCAACTCCACCTGCTCAGTGGTCTTCTATACAAGACAAGGTCCCAACATACCTCCCTCTCCTACCTCCAACCAACATAGGGGTGATTGGCATGGCCTACCATACGAAGCCTCATAAGGTGCCATCAAAATAGTTTCCTGAAAACTATTTTTGTAGGAAAACTATAATATGGGTATGTGTCACTCCCAAGAGCCCCTAAAATCTAAGATTCATGCTCAAATCAGGTCCTTTAAAATCCAAATCATGTGATCGGACTAGCTATCTATCTGGAGATGGTAAGTTTTACTCATAAGTACATGTGTACTCAAAACCCTCTATAGTCCCTCCCAAACATAAGAAGTAAACTGGACATCCCTGTCTGAAACGATAGAGTACAAAACCCCATTAAAATGTACAAACTCTCAGATGTATAGCCTTCCCAACTCATAAACACTGAAGGTTTCCTTGATCGGCAGGAAATGTGCAACCTTCATGAGTTTTTCAACAACAACCCAAACCACATAATTTCCTCGAGGCGACCTCGGTAAATCCTTCATGAAATTCATAGCGGAATCATTCCAATTCCACTCAAGAATGGGTAAATGCTATAATAGCCCTTTAGATTGTTAATGATATACCTTCACCTGCTAATAGGTGGAACAACTCATAACAAAACCAGCTACATCCATTTTTATACCTGGCCACCAATACTAATAGTGTAGATCCTGATACACCTAGGTGACATTGGGCTGAATTGCCCAAAATGAGGAATGCAAATACCGCATCAACTCCTCAAGTATGTCTGTTGAAACCCATATGAATCCATGAAAACACAAGGCCTCATCATTTCCTATGGTCCACCTCGAAGTAGGGTCCTCACCTGACACACTCTATCGTAGGACTAGGCCTTTAGAATCGGATAGTTTTCTTATTCACACTCGATCCATAAGAGTATAGATAACTGCTATAGAAGAAATAAAAATCTTCTCCTGTCTGTTTTGAACCTCCAAATACATCTCAGAGAATAGAGCCTTAAGCTACCACTCACTGTTGGCCTCTTGAACTTCCTGTATCTGAGTCCTCCTTCTCAATGCATTAGTCATTGTGTTTCATTTCCCATGCGTATAAGAAAGCTCAAAGTCAAAAGACTAAAGATAATCACCCCACCTTTTTTGTCTCAAATTCACACCACATTGTGTAAATATATACTTGATACTTTTGTGGTCAGTTTATATCACAAAATACCCTCCTAAAAAAATGTCACCAACAGCGTAAATCATGCACAATTGCTGCCAACTCAAGATCATGGGTCGGGTAATTCCTCTCATGTGGCCTCAATTACCAAAATCGTATGCAATGACTCCTTCCCCCTTCATAATCACTGCTACCAACCTGATACCTAATTCATCATAGTAAATGGTTTAAATCTTGCTCAGCTCCATCAAAATCAGTATCAGTGCTGAAGTCAATCTCCTTTTCATCTCTTGAAAGACTGAAACACATGATTCTATCCAAAAGTACTTTGCACCCTTCTAGTCAGGCCTCTCAGCAGCACTGCTAAGCATGAAAAGTCGTGTATAAAACACATGTAGTAACTAGCCGGCCCCATAAAACTATGTACATCAAATACATTCTTCGGTTTCTACTAGGAAACTGTTTCTCTCACTTTCTCTAGGTCTACTGATACTCCTATCTCTGAGATAACATGGCCCATGAAGTGAATTTAGTCCATAAAAAAGTGGCACTTTGACAGCTTAGCATATAACTGATTCTCTCTCAGTGTTATCAATATAATCTCACGATGGGTGGCATGGTTGTGTAGAGTGTGACAGTACACCAAGATATCTTCCACAGTGACTACTTCAAAATAATCCAAGGATAGAACAATCGATTCATCAGTTCCATAAAAACTATTGTCATGTCCATAAGACCAAGTAGCATAACCAAATACTCTTATAGACCATGCCTACTCTAAAAATCTATAAGATGTATATCTGATGGTCTAACATGAAACTGATAATAACTGGATCTCAAGTCAATCTTCGAGAACACTCGGGCTCCATGAAGCTGATCAAAGAGATCATCAATCCTTGACAAGGGAAATTAGATCTTGACTGCCAATTGGTTCATATTTTGATAATCCACACAAAGTCTGAGGGTAACATCTTACTTATTTTAAAAAAGGATAGGAGAACCCTAAGAATAAGTACTGGGTCAGATTAAACCCTTTTCATGTAACTCCACTAACTGCTTCTTGAGCCCCTACAACTCTAGTGTACCCATCCTATAAGTAGGAATGGACACTAGTTCCACTCCTTTCACAAGTTCAAAAGAGAAATATACCTCTCTCTCTCTCTCTCTGGAGGTAAACGTGAAAATTCATCTAGAAAGACATCCCTAAAACGATACACTCCTAGAGGAAAGTCCATCTGTGAATTTTCTAAGTCTTCCAAACATAAACTAGAAATCTGGGCTATAATTCCTCCCAACCCATGATGCTTGGTTCCATTTATGCTTGCCTGGACAACCCATTTCTATTGTGTAGAAAAGACTCACCCTCTGGAGATCTGAAAATCACCATGCGGTGATAGTAGTCAACAAAGTCATGAAAGGATACTAACCAGTTCATTATGAGAATTATATAAAATCCTATCATCTCTAAGACATTGAGATCCCACAAGAAGTGACACCCACCAACCTTAAGAGGGAACTCCTTACACTGACATACACTGGACTTCCTAATCCCCAACAGATTTTCTAGCATCATAAAATCATCAGATGTAAAGATACAGAGCCCAAGGCTCTCCACAATGACAAAAAATATAAAACTATGTGAAGCCCCTATATCAGGAAGATAAAAAGATACAATTGAGGCAACAAGAATTGTACCTCTAACTATAGAGGGTTTGGGATCCGGCTCCTATCGGGTCTTCTCTATCACAAAAGTCTGACTTGTTCTGTGACCCTGTGATCCTACCTGACTACCCAAAGTCAATCTACCCCAATGTTGTTGAAAATGTATAGTCTGACTACCATGACCATGAACACCTCATCTACTTGATCGGTCTGACGAACTCTAGTTCTCTAACTAAGGGGAAACTAGTGGTCCTATTTCTGAATGTGGAGTCATAACATATCCCCTCTCACTGGCTGCTGGTGAGAAAAACTGGCAAAAATGCTGAAGATGACCCATCTTGCTGCTAGATCGGCACTAGACTGGATCTCTTGGGCACTGAGGTCTTGTGTTCCCACTCTTCCCGCTCTAGTAACACCTCACCTGGAAACCTGTAGATACATCCCTGCTTTTGGAATCACAATGTGAAGGATCACTATAGTGCTTCATGAAATCAAATGAATGAGTACTATCCCATGATCCTGAACTGCCCTAGCTCGTAGCTCCTAACTCCCTCAGATTGCACTCAGAAATCAGTACTTGATTTACTATAATAATCACTGAAGTCAACCTAAAAACATTAACATGTGATTAGATTTCATACTTGAGACCATCCTCAAACTACCTAGCCAATAATAACTCATCACCTCCCAGACGATATGTGAAGCGCTATAGCTCTGTAAAACAAGATGAGTAATCCATCATTTAAAGAGATCCCTGCTCCAAATGCATGAACTCTCTAGCTCGATCATCCCTCAACGTATCGGGATAGAAGTAGTTGTAGAAGGTCCTCTAAAACTCTTCCCAAGACATATCCTGATGACGTCCCGCCTGTGAGATAACATCCCGCTATCTCTTGGCATATTCACATAACATGTACGTCGCAAGCTTCACCCTCCTCTCTGGAGGCATCTCTAGATGCTCGAAGATCAAAGGCATGGCCTCCAACCATGACTCTTCAACTTGTGATCCTACATACATTGAAAAGGTGGGAGGATGCTACTACTAGAACACTCACATCAACTCTTCCATAGTCAGGTCAGGATGTGGTGCTCTGTGGAAAGTCTGCATCATCCTCATAAAGCCTTCATGGAATTTTTCATAAGCACCTGCGTCTAGTATAACAGTTGATCCCAAGACAGGTATGGTGGGAGAATCTGATGGTAGTTCCTGATCTACCATTTCCAATGTCTGATCATTGCCCTGTATCTAGCATACATCCGGAGGATGTCTTGGAGGCATGACTCTACAAGGCCAAGTTCACAACTAAATTCAAGATTATCAAGGGAAACAACTTAGATGTGAAAGACTGGAATACGAGAATAAGATCATTCAAATTTTACAAAACAGGGTTACACAACATGTATAAACTCTACATGACATGTAACTCTACCAATATTGGTTGTGTAACACTGGTACACATGGCGTGTTCCCCCTTAGACACAGTGTGTACTTGAACATTCCCTCATGTCCGGGTTCTCCTACACGGCTAAACCACATGGGGTCTACTGTAGTAACACTACATGGCATGTTCACCCTAGACACAGTGTGTATCACTTAAGCTCCAACCACTTGTGTCATTAGTCACAAGGATGGATACACGATCGATAACTACACGGCGTGTACTAGCTAGACATAGCATGTAAAACCTAAGTTTCATTCACTCGTGTCATTGGTCACATGTATAGATACATGGTTCTTTACAACACAACGTGTGCAATCTAGACACATCATGTTCTACCAAAATAATTCCAAACCCCGTGTCTCTACTCACACAGTCAGTCACACTGTCAAAGACTACATGGGGTGTACATAAGGTACGCAGCTTGTACATAAGAAAGTTTGTTTCTTATAGAATAGAAGAACACATGGTGTTTGTTCAAAACACCACACAACATGTTGTCTAGGTTTCCAGATAGCAAGCCTATGAAACTTATCTAGAACCCTTAAAAACATAAAATTTCTTCCAAGGCATGAAAAATTCTGACCTGTGAGAGCCCATACTCCAAGGAATCAATGTTTGGTATCCTTATTCATATCAAAACTTACAAAAATTCATTTAAATTTCAAACATGATCCACCAAATTTTGATCCAAGAAAGCCCATAACCCATAGTTCGGAGCAGCACAATACAAGCGAACCACCAAATGGTGAAATCAAATCAACTGTAATAGTTGCAAAACCCGAAAATTGCAATATTTGAGGTAAATTGGATTTTCCCTATACATGGGTTAGATACTCCTTAACGCAGCTTATTACCAACTACCCATTCCTTCCCTTCCCAGTCTATAGTATTCAAACAGTAAGGCAAAGAAGAAAAAAACCTTCTCTGATACCACTTTGTAATGTCCTAGTTCTAGGTGCTTCCCAACGGTTCCACGAACCCGGTTGGTCACATGACCTCAAGTGAATTTCCCCAAATGACATAGATTTATGACTAGTAGTGAGGTATAGGGTATGATAATGGTGAAACTATACCCTCATTGGTAGAGAAACACATTGGAAACAAATAGTAAATAGTTGTGAAAATAGTAATACCATATAACAGAAGCAAACAATGAAAGACAGATAGTAATGTACAAATGGAGAATATATAAATGATGCATGTCACATGTGTCTCAGAAAGAATCCAAAAAAGTCACAATTCTATAAATAAAATACTAAAACCAAAGTACATAAAAGCAGCAAACTCCAATAGCATCGCAAGCCTCAACTTCGTCTCATGCTCCCCAGCTCCAACAACAATCATGTACCTGAAAGAGAAGGGTGCTTTAACTTATCTATACCTACAACCATATAATGTGTTTGGGTCAAAAATCATGACCCAAATAGGGTGTTAGATGAACCCCAGTTGTAAAATACAACATGATTTGCGTGTAACTGTAAGTGAATATATATAGCAGGCAATATACCGAAATGAAGCAATAAACTAGGAAGTACTCAAAAGTAAACAATCCTATAGTTTTCAATTACATTAATTTAGATTTATTAATTATTTAAACCACTGAATAATCAAATTTTGGGATCTATCCTAATCTCTATATCCTCTATGTAATAGAAACACAGATGTATCAGAAGACCATCTAAACAATCTTGTAAGACCGAGTCCAAGCATGTGCTTTGGTTTGGCAGACTCGTCACAATCATTCAATAATTAAAACAACCCTCTAGTAAAGCTCTGATGGTCTAACCCCATTGGTGCAACATAGAATTAAACAATTACAAATGACCACCAAGTCAGCTCTCATGGTTAATACCCTTGGGTCCACATGGAATCAATAACTTATAAATGACCTACGAGTAGCTCTCACAGTCAATACCTCATGGGTCAACATAGCATAAATAATCATAATAGACCTCTTGGGTATCTATAATAGTCAATACCCATGGGTGAAATTCTACACAAAGGCTCTCATGATCCTGTGTAAATAAACATGGAAACCCCCACATTTTTTCAGGTCTAAGGCTCTCACGGTCCATTGGAAGATTAGAGCACATATCATAACTAGGCAACACATGTAATCTATAACTACCACATGGATAACCTTCACAATAATAACGTATGAAATTCATATAATCATTCAAACAACATCCTAAAGTACTCAAGGCATGGAAACAAGGTATGCCTCATAGGAAACCTAGGCCAAATGGCCATTAATAGTCAAACGTGGGAAACACACCCATGGGGTGTCCTATAAAAAAAGGAATTTTTCCTTAGTCATATGCAAAAACCACTTCTCAATAATTAAACCATAGTAGGTAAATAATAGGGTTATATTCCAAAACCCTCAATACCCAAAACATGGGTATTCTGCACTTTATGCTTATATAATTCAAAGAAAATCAAACAAAGGCACAAACCACCTACCTTGATGTTATACGATGAACACTCTAGAAATTTATCCCTTGAATCGACCATGAACGACATTGATATACCAAAAGGGTAAAAATGATCCACCCTCAATAACTCATGAGAGAGGAGAAATTAGGAAGAAGGGCTCTAGGGAAAGTGAGAACTCACTGGTGGGAATCCAACGCACCTGATGGCATCTCAATCCGAGCTCAGATGAAGAACCGAAAGGAGATCAATTTTTTTTGGCATTTTGCCACTCTTATAAAAAAACATGGGGAGAATAAGGGTGTTCTAGATGTGAGTGGAGACCCCATACTGAATTATCAAGTAAAAATAAAATTATATTAAGTTTTCATTTAATGTACATGTCATGTACTAGCCTCAACTGGACCCCACTTTAGGTGATCTTCTAGGTCACCTACATGGCCATGTACTTAGTTGTTACATGGACAATATAGGGATACAAGTGGAAATAGGGTACACAGCGTGTACTCAAAAGTACATGGTGCGAACATAGAAAATTTCCATTTCTTCTTTTTTCCTCAAAAATGCCTAAAATCAAGATCCATACTTGAAACAAATATCAAGGTTCTTACACCCATGATGGCTCCCATTCTGAGGGAGGCATCTATTTCCACAAAAAACAGTTGGCATGGGAGATCTTGAGTAATTCACAACCAATTCAAAGTAAATTGGGGAAAAAATTCTAAAAAGTAAACCCAAGGGTCAGTGTTTCAAATTACAAAACCTTTACTAATGGGTGGAACCTCTTGAAGGTTATAAGCCACTGTACATGTTGAGGTGGTAACTTCCACATTGTATATATTCATTCATGAAAATCATTTTCCCAATGAAAACCTTTTTTAAATGCATATATAAGGAATTATCACTCATAAAATGAATTCATCTTCCTTCCTAATGCCCATAAATTCTTATCTTCAACTAAATTTTCATGGGATTTTACCCTTGTATTTTTTATAAAGACTCTAAATTTTAAAAACTCTGACCATCACGATCAAGAGAAGAGATGGATTTCCACAAGTCTCCAGATTTCATGAAACTACCTACCATGTGTTCAAGAGAACCTGGAATCGTGGTAAATATTCCTTTTATGAAGTCACATGGCCTTCATGTTATGGTAAATCACTTTTCATATCATTTGGTTTTGTGATATATTTATCCTTTGTGAAACCAACCCCATGAGAACCAAGACTTTACTCTAAGGAAACGCCACCCTAATTTTCAAATGATGTACCTTTTTTATACCCATTCCCTTAATAGATCCCTTAACCTTTTGAAACCATAACCTTCACAAAAACTATCCATCATACCTCTCTTTGGGGCATTTGTTTAGCGAACACACTTTCATAAAAGTTGACTAATCAGGTGCTCGATGCGAATCCAAACATGGTTTACCCATGCTCTCGTCTAATCTACAACCACTATCATCAACCTTCATGTTTGGAATCTTTTATACAATCATGGCCAGAACAATTTTTTCACCACTTGCTCCTAAACATAGGAACCCTAATAAATATTTCTTCTTAGCTTAGCCACCCTAACATTAAGATCACCATTTTCCACTTCACCGAGATGTTCCACCCAGAGGAACCTAATTATCTTTAATGTTATCCCTAAAGATGGAATCATCAATGGAAATAGATTTACATTATCTTAATTAGGGATAATGACATATCCTCCTCTCCAACATGAATATGGTATCCTCAGGTGTAGGCCCCCACAACATATGAGTTTCATGATGAAAAAATGGTTATCCCGACTTCCTAGTCGTGTGTTGTTAAACTGTAATATAACACCCTTATCACATGATGTTAAATTGTATCCATAACCTCTGGGGTGAAAATAGGATACCCAATGTATGATCATCATGGGATTACACATATTTTATTTACATGGTATGATCCTCATACTTTAGGTAGCCTCCATGCATAATCCCCACATTGTCCCTTTCTATCTCTCATTCCATGACGTGACCATCCTTACATCATAAAATTAAACTACATGGAACAGTCTCATCACATGAACTTAAAATGTGACATCAAACTACATGATTCTTTATCCCTATCTCCTAACAGGGTACATAGGATGCCTCCATCAAGTTCAATCCTAACAACCTAGAATATCTTGGATACCTCCATGAGGTTCAATCCCAACACCCAAATATTCCCATCAAATCTACATGTCTTCCTCTTAGAATACTAAAAATTTGAAGTGTGATAATCTCCCCTTTGGGACACACTTTCCCTCACCTACCTGTCACCAAAAGAGATTAAACATACGACCTACATTTCCCCCATAATACATTAAACATGTGACCTACCTATCCAATAAATACATTAAACCTATGAACAATCTATCTCCACAATATGTTAAACATGTGATCTACCTATACCCATAAGATGTTACACATGTGACCTACCTGTCTCTATAATACATTAAACATGTGACCTACCTATATCTGCATGGCATTAAACCCGTGACCTACCTAACCCAAAAATATGTTAAACCTATGACCTATTTATCCCCGCGTGACATTAAACCTATGACCTGATCCAGAATCTCCACCTCATACAATAACATGGGATGCTTGAGGTAAAATCCTCATAAATATTACTCCCCTCGGGCGTTAACTTCCATGTGGATGATTCATGATTCTATGGGTTTTGTGCCTAAGATGCCTCACACATGAGATATCATTGACTTCAAAATATGAATACTTTATGTATTCCCAACACACACAACATCCAATGATGGTCATACATTACTAATGTTATCATATAATCTAATAATAGGTTTCTTCCCTATTGATATGGAAGTAGTGTAATTAACTGGAATCCACCTTGAGATGGCATCAGGAATGAGTGTCATAAACATGACTCGAATCTTTGAGGTAGACCTGGGATAAACTACAATCTTCAAGGAAGAATCCATGGAAGGAGAAGACGATATCTCATCATCCCATTTTGATCATGAAACTAACATCACCAAACATGATGGTGGGGGCTATCTGCCTTTGGAAAGTAGGAATGTGGGGAAATAATAGTACATTGCCACCTATGACATGCAACCCCAATAGAAAGCCTCAAAAAAAGAAATCTTGAGAATGAGAGAAAATTTTCCTAATCCTTGTTCCTATCTTCTAGGATTTATGTTTAGTCAGTTAAAGAGATTTGGTTGTGTCTTATTAACATTATTTAAACTTTAAATCATGTAAAATCACTTGGGGGGAAGATTGATATGTATGGACTATACAATGAACTTTTCCTATGTTGTAGTGGCTACTTAATGGAAGAATAAAGTTGATTATGATATGATAGAAAAGTAATTAGGGGGTTTCATTTCTATAGATACAATGACCTAATGTTTTTATATATCTATATTTTTCATCTCAATTCTGTTTATATGAGACATGCGGTTTTTACCAAGTTCATTTTAAGGATTGATTGAGTGATTTTCAGGCCATTAGAAGAAAAAATATATATGTAGTTATTTACCATTGGTAGTTTTGCCACATTTTTTAGTATATTGTGTCTATGTATGGAGATTTATAAGACTCAAAAGGGGATCTATCATCAGATAGTACCCATAATTTTCCATTAATATAGTACTTTAGTAATTTTTGATATAAATAGGGAACAACTATGTTTATATAGATCCACAACCTTACTAAAAATAAATTTGGTGTCATTTCATGGAAGAAAATTATGAGTTTTAAGTCATAAATAAGGTCTCCAAACATAGTTTTGGGTTTGATTCTCCCAATGGGACTTTTTCCCCTTGTCATTCCTTGTAATTTTTAGGTTGGATAGGGAAAAGGTTAACCTCTCTATGGACCAAACGTTGAAGGGTTCGAATTTGGATGAGGTTGATCTCCAAATAATTATTGAATAAGTCTCAATACATGTTGATATCATCAAGATTTTCAGATATGTACAAGGGCCTCATATTCCCATGTATGTAAGTTTACCAACCTCATTATGTGAAAGAAGTGATCATGTGGAATTTTGTTATTTCCAGTATTTGAATGATATTTCATAGGTGTAGTAACTTCATCCTTGAAATCTTGAGGTATTGAAATGACCTTATTAAGGGATTTCATAATTTATTCTAAAATATAAAGGGAATAAAATATTGATATATGGGTTAGGAAGATATTGAGATACTTTAAAATGTTGTACTTTTGCACCAGAGACCTATGTTTCCTGCTATGAGGTTGCTCCCTATCTTGAAGATTAGGATCCACATATGTCTATTCAAATGTTTCCATTACATTATTATAAGCATCATAAAACCTCTCATCTATATATTGAGATAAACTATCCTTCTTATGTTTTGATGTCAAGTGGACAATATTATGTATTGTTATTAGTCTTCCAATATAATTTTCCACAAACAATCCATAGAAAAGTTCATTTTGATATTGTTAGAGTGTCTATCTCTAGGATTTGGATTCATATATAACTCCAATAGAAATGATGTATTTCCATCGATTCCAACCATTGTATCAACTTCCTTGAACTTTATAGCATCACCCCTGATTATTTATGTGGAACTCGAGTTCATATAAGTCATCTTTATTAGGGAAGGGTACTATCATGTGAATTAAATTGAAAGAGCCATATTATGAATCTACATTAGATGAAGGAATTATTTTGTTGGGTGGTTACCATCCTCCTAGTGATCTTATTAATAAATATAGAAGCATCTGAACTAGCTTGGGTATTGACAAGGGATCATATTACTTTTAATTTCTTCATCAGTGAATATTACACCAACTCTTAGAAGGTTTTGATGGTGAAGATACTGCCTCTAGTATTGAATGGGGAATTAGGGTCACAACTAATTGATTCAGTTAAACCCTGGGTATTCCATGTTCGTGGATGATTAATTTATTATTCATATGGTCATCAAATTTCAACATATGCTTTTTTGGGACCCCTTGTAACTCTTGTTCACCTTTTAGTGGAGTGGAAGAGGCATAATTCACCTATCCAAGGGGGTTACTCAACTTGAAATGTACAAAGTAAATCATATTCTAGATTATATATATGAAAACAAATAAATATTGAATGTAATAATCTAACATCTGGTGGAGGGGTAGTAATTAGTGTAATCATTGAAACCAACTTCATTTGGACTATTGGTCTCTATTAGTTTAACCATGTTCTTCTTTATGGTGATGGTTAAAAATCACGTAACTTGTTATTTTTATAAGTAATAAAAAATTCTTTTGATCCTCGAATTTCAGGTGATTCTTCTTCCTCTATGCATCATAAAAAGGGTATTTTTGTTTTCTCTATTGTTCAGTATGGGGAACCACATGATATTGAGTGATATTAGAAGTTAGTGCTAGCATGTATTCTAGTATGTGAAAAAGGATTGAAGTATCCACTCTACCAATTTTATTCCCTCATGCTAATGGAATCAGTCAAGAATTAACTTTGAAATGTAAAATGGAATCATTTATCCATTTTTTTATAGCTACAAACACTTAGAGACCACCAATGTACTCCAAGGGAATGAGTGGTTTTTGTAACTCATCACAGAGATTTTATATGTATATCTATAATATATTCTCTTTAGGAAGCTACATATTTATTGAATAGGTTTAACATTCCCACCTGGTGATGAAGTCCAAGACTCCCTCTTTTTTACAATTTTTTTAATTTGAGAGGTTAATGGTTATTTTATTCTTCTATGTATAGTTGAACTAATAAAGGAATTGTTCCCAATGATCCTCCCAATTGGTGATAGACCCAGCTAGTAGGTTGTTTTACAAGATAAACATGAGTCCTTTTATGGTCTGTATGAAACACATGATCTTTGTTACCATGTTTTTATCTAGGGTTTCCATCATGGGATCGCATCATGACATGAAGTGCATGAGATGTTTATTTGAATTTCTCATGTCGTTAAATAAATATAAAGTGATATTACTAAATTTGGGTGGGGAATGAGTCAATTCCACATACTCATCATCTGGTTTTATCTTCATCTTCACAGGTGCATGTCTCCCTTCCATGGATTCCATTCTAGAAACAAATGACTCAATAAAGTTAAGGAGTTATGGTGGGATTTCCACCTGGGTTGATAATCAAGTAGATTCAGTGGGTGAAACCTGATAGGGTTGGTTCACCTGATCCTTTAATTGGTATCCATATTGAGTCATTATTGAGTAATTGTTTCTAAAATAATGGTGGTTACTACCCCAATGGAGATAATTATTGATAGTCCTCGACCAGTAGGGTTAGATAAACTAGATTTCTGGGCATCGGGTTAGTCAGATGATTGGAACCTACTCTAATTGTATAAGAAATTCTTTCTTACTAATGGAAATTTGTTAAAGGATAGCTATTAGTCTCATTTTGGGAGTTTAGATAAGTAGTTATATTGCCTCAAAATAATTTAACATTGATTCCATCATCTTATCTAACTCAATTTATTATTTAGAAATATTCTCCTTAGTGAAAAGATATTTGACATCCTTTGGTGATGGCTAGGATATTTATATGGTAATACTTTTCCCTTTATACTTAGTTGTACCATGTTGGGTAGGAAATAGTTAAATGTTTAGAATAGAACCAATTTTTTTATTCTACCTCTTATATTAGGTACACACACCTTCTTCATGCATTTTTATGTGCACCATGCTTTGAACAGATGATTCCTCATTGGATTATTCTATGTCAACATCATGGTATTCATTATCCAGGGGATTAATGATAACAAGGTTAATCATTGTGAATCGTGAATTATGGATCATATCTTTATCTACATTAGAGTAGTTAAGGGGGTGTTCATCCTCTAAATATTTTTCAAGCTGCAAACCACAATCTCCCTTGATATCTACTTTCTTGGTGGACTGTTTTGACTCACATCCCCCAGGATTTTTTGCTTTCTCTCCATGACGATCCCCTAGGAGTGGTTTATGGTAGGTGATCTCGAGATATTACCCAATAGTCTTCACTAAATTTTATCTTATTAAAAGAGATGAATAATGAAATATGAGAAACCATGAGGGTATCTCCTATGAAGTTCCTCCCAATATAAAAAAGATCAACATCCTATGAGGAGGAGAGTAATAATGACCCAAACCCTTTGAGGTGGGGTGGGTTTCTATCTATTACTATAATAGACCTTTCCCACTATATATTTTATTATTTTAAAAATATAAATGGTGGTAAAAATTCCCTCTATCCTGTGGGTTGGGGTTTCTCCCATAATGCTATAGAGAAAGTTATTATTGTGACATTCTTATGATTTAAATCTATTATAATGGAATTATCTAGATGAATCACCTTTTTAGGGAGATAATATTTTATATTTTAGGGTTGGTTTTTTTTTTTAGATTTCTCATTCCTTAAACAGGTGGCTTGGTTGACCTTATTAGAAGCTTGATGTAGGAGCATTTTAATGGATTCCTTCCACTAACTATGATGTTTCTATGCTTTAGGAATGGAAAGGCTTATTCAAATGGACTAACTAGCGTATAAAAACCCAGATCTTGATACATGGCCTAAATATATTACACTTCTAGTCTCTTTCCTAGATGGTCCTTCTTTTCCAGTGGGTGGAGTAAAATTTATATCTTTGTATTCACCCCACCCGCTAATAATCTCATCAGGTGGGCTTATAGTGATTATCAAGAGGAGTATCATCATACTATTGAGGCGGTCATGTTGGAGACACTAACATTGTTTCCATGACATAGGATTCTAGGACACTAAAAAGGTGGATAGATAAACATGGTGGTAAATCCCATTTATCATTTTAATATGTTTAGTGTACACCTCATAAGATAGGTATCTGTTCTTCAAATAATAGAGATTCACCAACAAGATTCAATGAGGGTAAGGTATGTATTCCTTTATCAATGCCTTTGGGATTTTATACTAGGGAGTTTCCATGGGTTAGAATATAACTAGTATCCTATATTCGGACATATATTTCCACATGTCCATATATTTCTCTATATCCTCTATGAGGGGTTCCTCAACTTGATTTTTCCATAATAGTCATTTCTCCACTACTTTATCAAGAAGAGTGTGATATTTTAGAACATCCATAGTTTCATTAAAGGTAAATGATATAAGGTAGGAATAGATGATGATCATCACCTTGGGATACTTTTTAACTAGGGTGATACATCATTAATTGGTGAAGAGGAACCTAATGTATCTAGCCTTAATTTCCCAAGTGCCTATCAATATGAGGGAAAATTCAAAATAGATTCAACATGGGGTGGTACTTTGTGATGAGAATGAAATTCATTGTGATGAGATATTTTGTAATGGGAACCATATGGAGGACCTCCATGGTCAATTCCTGATTCACCATAATATGGAGGGACTCCATTATGGCTTAGTTCTCTGTCATAGGGAGTACCTCTATAAAATATTGCATAGGAAGAATATCTCATACCATAAACTTGGTTTCTATTGGGAGGGCCTCCATGGTTAGCGGGTTTTTTATTACCTTTTTGGGGACCACAATTATGTCGTCTTTCATGAAGAGAGTGTTTACAACAGATTCTCTGGGGAGGACCTACATATCTATTAGATTAGTTTCAATAGGGAAGACCTATATATCTATTGTTTCCTTCTCCAATTTATGATGAGATAAAATATTCTTGGGACACTATTGGAATATTATGAAGAGCCTTAAGGACATAATAATCCTTAGGGTAAATGACCTACTCCTAAACAGTATGTCACAGTAGTAAACGACTCATTATGGACATTATCAATAAAGAAATATAGATCAAAACATTGATTATAATTGGGGTTTAACAGTGTGAGTAGTGACCCTCATGATTGTGATCCATCCTCATTCTCCCCTCATTTGTCATTATAATTTTCTAAGGAACATTCTAAATATGAACTAGAACATATATATGATTCTAATCCTTGGTTTACCTCAGAATATTCTAGCAAATTTACCAAGTTTAGATGGGAATGGGGATATGATCCTCCTTTTGAGTTGCTATCAAAATATGAAGATGAACATTTTGAGTCTATATGGGAATAGGGATATAATCCTACTCCTAGGTTTTCATTGAAATATGATAACCAATTTACCATGTTTTTATGGGAACAAGATTATGATATTTCTCTAGTGTTATCATCTAAATATGTCAGTGAACATTCTATGTGTCGATGAGAATGTATATATGAGCCTAACCCTAGGTTTACTTCAGAATATGTTGATGAATTTTTAGGGTACTTATGGGAGTATGGATATGATCCTAATCCTAATTTATTGTTTGAATATATTAATGAACATTCTGAGTGTGTATGGGATCAAGGATATTATCATTCTCCTGGGTTATCATCAAAATGTGTTGATGAACTTTCTGATGAATTTACCATGTTTTTATGGGAATATGGTTATGAGATTTTTCAAGAGTTACATTGGAATATGTCAGTGAAATTTTTGAGTTTGGATGGGAATGTATATATGATCCAACCCCTAGGTTGTTGTTAGACTATGCTGAAGAATTTTTAGGGTACTGATGGGAGCAAGGATGTGATCATGATCCTAATTTATCATATGAATATATTGTCAAACTTTCTAAGTCTGTATCAGAATAAGGATATTAGAATTATATTAGGTTTTCATCAAAATATGTTGATGAACTTCCTGAATGATGGTGGGAATAGGTATATGAGACTTCTCTTAAGTTTCCATTGAAACATGTTGATGAAATTCCAGAGTGTCGGTGGGAATAGGGATATGATCCATCTATTGGGTTTTTGTCAAAATATAATGATTATATTTATGGGTATTAGTGGGAATAGGGATATATGCCTACTCTTATACTATTGTTTCAAGTTTCCCCAGTTGGTTCCTCTTAGTTGGTGTCTTTTTTTGGATAATAGAGGCCTAGATCTCTTGGGTGATTTGGTCATCATATTCTTGAGACACTGGGGCCACATGGCATTGAAAATGAAAAAAAATTGGAAATATCCCTCAAGGGAAGCTTCAATGCAGTTGTAAGGATCTAGTTAACATCCTCCTCCACTACCCTAACATAACGGAGGTAAGTGTTGTTGTGATTCAGGGACAACAACTAAAGTGATTGAACATGGAAACAGGGTTCACTAGCCCATTTGTGGCTTGTTGTTGGTAGCATGTCCTATGGGGATTCATATCCAGGAGGCTCTCATGAACTACCTACATGATTGGTATGGATTCACTGAGTTTTTACTCCCAATTTAAGGCACTCACCAATTAGCACTAGAGGCATTGGTTTAGTGATAGTGTACGTCAAGGTATTGGGTCCATGACCTTTATTATAGTTGAGGTATATTTCTAATGCCTCATTAGATGTTACATAGAAGACTGAGGTGTCATGTGGTTTCCAATAGTGTGTCCAAGAATTTTTCCTACGATGGTGTATCCAATGATATAATTAATATTTCATGCGAGATCCTAAAGTGGACAAAATACAAAAATAAAAAACCTGCCAGTGTAACATTTTAAGGAAAAGTGAATGCCCAATTTATCTACATCACGGGAAAGGGATTTTATATTTTATTCCCCACTTTTTTTATGTTCCATCTATTCTCATGAATTTCGAGTTGGTTAAAGCCTACTTTCTAAAGGATGGAGATCACTTAGATATACCAGTAACAACTTGAATTTCATATTGGTCAAGAGGATGGGAGGTCAACTCATCACTTATGGGGTATTGTTTCTTAGTATAGGTCTCTATTATAGATTTAAGATGTATTCATAAAATGAATTCCAATAAAAATATTGGCAACCTTGATCATGAGATTATTCTATAATTATCATGCATCGATGTGAAAATTTATCTCTTGCAATTTCACTACACTATGGTTTAAATCTACATTGTTGGGAACTCTAAAATTTGTCTCAATATAGATATTAAATAGGTATTATGGAGTTGGGATTAGTTCCATGAGACGTTCTCCCTAAATATCTCTATGAAGGGAATCTGAAACCACTTAGTTATATGTCATTTAATAGGACACATTATACATTTTAAGGTTGTGAAATAAATACCAGTACAATGACTTATAAGGTTATAAAATCATGATAAATTAAGTTGGATTTTAAGGTCGTGCATCGAAGATATATTCCAAGAAGTTTATTATCATGTGTAATGGATTATATGTTTTACAATTTAAAAGGAATGAAACTAGTACTAATGGGTTAAAGGTTCCTAGTTATATCTAGTGTGGGACTTTCATATAGATATCCCTTTTTAGATTAACCCATTAGATGGCCTAGATTAAGGTAGGTTTTGGGGAATTAAATTGATTTAGAGGCCTAAATATGCATGTATAGACCATGTCTGTTGATAAATAGATGAGTATATGAGACTACAATCATAGGGGATATGGACTAATGAGGAAGGGTTGTGGATTACACCAAATCAGAAGCTTGGATATGCACCTCTGGCACATTTAGAGGACCAAGTAAGCCCAATAAAATGCTTTAGAGCTATGGAATATATCTTGGGTAACCAAAGTAGTCACTCTAGAATTCATAGAGTAGTCATGTATTTCATAAGGTCATAGATGAGGACTAGATAAATGGGAGCCTAGGTCGGTTATGTTGGTATTAAGCATGGTTAATACCCTAAGAAGGTGGGGTTGAATCAAGGTATATCTAATTTAAATTAATCCACAACATCAATATTGTTCCATGATTATCAAGAACACTCTCTCTATCCCGTAAAACTAATTTGAAGTGCTAAATAAGTAAAATAAATGGACATAAGTACTTTACTTGGTTAACTTAAACTTGGTAAATCTAAGGAGTATGCAATGAAAATGTTTTGATGTATCTTATACACTAAGTTCACTACTTTTGTTTTATAATATAGAGTATTCACACTAACCCCCTAGTTTTACAACCTTCACTACATGGATAAACATTTTTTCCCCTTCTATAAGATAGAACTCACTTCTACACATGTAATCTTTCTTCTTTTTTCTTAAATAGAATGTATAAATTACACCAGGGATGGTGTATCAATCAAAACTAATTCCAACAACTTCCAATGATATGAGATCCTAGAACACATTTATATTCTTTTCACTTTCCAGTAAGAGGCTCGAATTATTCTCCTTCAATTCTTAAAAAATGATATTCAATCTGTATCACCTCCCCCTATTTATTTATTTTTAATTGAAATATATTTTCCTTTTATGTGATGAGAGAGTCTCCATGATCTTCTCCTTTTTTATTTCTCTTTTAAATATTACATTAAATCAATGTTCATCAAATATTTATATGAGAAATATTTCCATATTTGAATATGAAAAATACAAAGTCTATAGTGAGACTTCCTCTAATATTCCATGCTAATCAAATCACCTAATATTTTGGAAACAAGTAGATCCATAATCTCTATCCAAATCCCATTTTTAAATTTCAACTTAATTAACTATTATTACCAACACATTGTTGAATAACTATTTACTTTTTAAAGTGTGTTAGATTTCCAGATCCACCAAATTATCACCAAACTTGAATTTAAATCATTTAATAATCATAAAATAATATCTCCTTTAATTTATGCATGATTTTCTCCACTCACTGTCAGTTGATCCATTAATCAAATTTAATGATTAATAAAATATTTTGTAAATTAGTTCAGTATAATCTTATACAAAAATGGATAATGGAATTACCTTTACACAATTATCCTCTACTCTAAGATGAACCTTATGATTTTCCTGAAATAACTCTTAAAACATCTATTTGTTGTAAGATAACTCTTATAGATTTCTAGACGACCCTTATATTTTTTCAGAATAAATCTTGTGATTTTTGGAATGACCCTTATAATTTCATCACTTGGTCATTTTTCTATAACAAAAACATAATAAATTCCCTTAAAAATATTCTTTATCCATATAATAACTCTTATAAACTTCAAAAATTACCCTCATGGAATTTATAGTTTAACCTTACAGTTTTGAGGATGACCTTTATAAAATAGTCCAATAACCCTTAGGGTTTTATGAATAATACTTATGATTTCCCCCCTTTGTAAAAAAATTACTATTACCCTTATATAGGTAACTCCATGACATACTAATTTCCATACAGCCTATAGATGTTACTCCTAGGGTTTGAGACTTTCCCAAATTCAAATAAACCTACTCAAATATTTCTTTTCTATAATTCATCTAGAACACTCCCAAATATTCTCAAACCTTAAAAATACACTTTCCCCATGACTTAATGAGATTCCTTGAAGGTTCCATCAACTACCTTGTCAAAAAACACAAACCAAAATGCATTGAAAGGTAATTTTTTCAAACAATATCCCACTTTGGGATTATTGAAAACTTTAAAATAGATTTAGCACAACTTCATTTAAAACCTCCATATCTGGCCAGAATAGTCCATCAACAACCTATGAAACTCTTTATTTTATATATTCCATCAATGATTCACTAAAATTAAGCTTTAATCCCACATAATTAAAAATATTGATGATAAAAAATATTTGAATTAAAATATCCTCATGAAAACACATCATTGGCCTTCATTCTCATCAACACCTCCAAGATGCTCCCCAAGATTAAGAAATTAAATAATCTCCCCCTCTTCTGAACACTAGCATAGGATCCACCCCCCATTATAAATAAGAAATAACACTCTAACCAACTTCATTTCAAAATATGCTTCTCCAAAATAATTTTTTGGACTGCTTCTACACCTTTTTCAAAGAACAAAAATAGAACTCCTCTTTCTATAAATAGAAAATCTGGAAGAGGAGTGGGATATATTCTCCAAAACATTTAGGTGTATTTAAAAATGGTTTTACTTCATGTTAAAACTAGATTCTTTCCAAATATACCTTTAGTAGTGCCTTTTTCATGATATCCTTAACTTGATTTTGTATTGACACACTTCAATATAACTGGCCCTTCCTCAATCACCTCCTTGATAAATCAATAATTTATCCTAATATGTTTTATCTCTGAATGATGGATATATTTTTTTATAATATTAATATGAATTTATTTATCACACGTGATTACAATATTAGATTCCATATGAACTCTAATATCCTCAAGTTATCATTCCATCTATAGTAATTGATTAAATGTTTATGTGGTCATATTGTATTAAACCTCCACAGTTTAAAGAGAAATGAAATATTACTTCTTACTCATCCAAAAAATTCAATATCCTCCAAGATTGAATGCACCACCTAATCGAAAATTTTGACCATCCCCTGAACCTACCAAATCTGTATCAATGAATCCCAAAAACTCATGTTTTGATGTTTTCTATAAAAAAATCTAAAATCCACCATGTTAATGATGTACTGAAGCATTATTTTTTCTTTTATAATGTGGATTTATTTGGTACAACTTGGTTTCATGTGTCTTGACATGTGGAATAGACAATTTTAGGTTATGTTATTGTAAAGTACAAGAGTCTTCAAATTATTTTTTAATACTTTGTGGTATTAACCTCTTTAACACTATCATCTGTTCAAAATTTCATCCAGGTATCCAATTGGGTTATCAAGGGATTAGAATTATCCATTAAATATTTCTTGAGTACTTCTTTGGAACATTTTTATTTGGAAATTAATGTTTCATCCCTTCCTTGAATTACTTATTTGCTAGGGAAATTGTTTTGCAAACCAATCATGGATATCTCAAATTCACACCTCATATAATCTTGAAAAAAATATTGTATTATGCATCATTTTTTCCTCTAAAAATGTTATATTCTATAAAAATAAACCAAAAAATAATTTGATCATTTTCTTTCTTAATGTAGAGGTTGTGATCAACTCCTCCTCATTAGAACCCAATCTTTCTTAAGTATTTATCAAGCTTAAAATACCGAGCTCTTAGTGATTACTTCAGTTTTCACAAATCCTTATTCAATTGGAAAACTTTTTTATCATCTTAATCTATATTATATCCATCTATTTTCTCAATGTACACTTCTTCCCATAGGGAATCATTTAAGAAATGTTGATTTAGCCTCCATTAGGTGTACATTTAATCCACTTTATACCAATATTTAAAGATAAAGGTAAAATGATTTTCAACTAAGAAATTGGGGAAAGGCCTCATTAAAAACAATACCTTAAATTTGAGAATATCCATTACACACCAATAATGTTTCTATCCAAGTCACATTAACATTTTTATTGATTTTATTATGGAACATCTGGTTGCTTATGATGAAAGTTTTATCTTTCATCCATGGAATAATTTACTAAGGTTTATTTCTCACTATGGTTGAGTTATCCCTGCATCGATTTGACCCAATAGATATCTCTTTCATTTTATTTAATGATCATAAGATCTAATTGAAATAAAATAGAGGTTTTTTATAGATCCTTCAACCACTATGTTTTCACCAGAGAAATATAGTCACCAACAATGTTCCCATAATTGATTTCATCCCTTATTATTTCCCTCTTAAAATTTTTTGATCCTAATATATTTTCCTTATCATCCATGTCTTATTAAAATTTTTCTACACATCCATGTTCTCCCCCTAGGATTATCACTAATGAATCACTTTATTCATATATTTCATCACTATTTTATTACAATATTTTCTTGACCTAGCCTGTCTGGAAAATTACGTTTTTATTTTTCCAACACTTTTAAGGGAAAAAGTGAGAACCCATGAAAGACAAAATATAAACCATAAACAAAAATATGAAATGGATGAACCAATAAAGTCTATTTTGAACCTATTTGACACCTTAACCTTAAATAATTTCCATTGAATGTTGTTTACCTCTCTAGCCGGGTCATCTTGGTAATATCTTCAAACCAATAATCCATATTTTCCCATTTTTGAATGAAATCATACATTTTTAATTTTAATATATTGAAACCTCTTACCATAATAAGGTCCTTCTTTTTGATCCAATCCATATTCTCCTTATTTTTTCCACAAGAAGAATCCACTCATTCATCTTATCTGCATCCTCTAGTGAGGAACTGATCAAAAGCGATCCCACCAACATTTCTTCCTCAAAGTGGGAAACTAGCTTATGTAGGTTAACATTATTTGGAATCTCCTTACATTCCTCCCATTACTAGTCATTATCCACAACCTTAATGAGATTAGTGGTGTTTCTGTCCACCACCGCTATGGCTTCCTGCCTCTTACTTAGAACTCCTAGCATAACTCAAACTTCAAGTTTAGTATCATCGGTTGATTGGGATCCGCATAGAATGGCCAGCCCTAGTAAAGCCTCATTTTTGGAAAGAACGTCCATCGAATATTTTCCCTACACTCGGTCAACTAACACTTCATTTATGATTGCTTGATCCTTAAACACTCCACCTTCAATCATTCCATTAGATACAGGCTCCATGATCATACACTTTAGGTTTTCAACACCAGCGCTCACTCTCTTTTTAGGGAGGTTTCCTTTGGTAGTATACCTTATAATAGGATAAATTGTAAAATAATAGTATTCCTTACATCTACATAGCCTATGAATATGATGAATAAAACCAAATGAATCCAAAAGTGTGTTCTTTAGTTTCTTAAAATAGGATCTAAGGTTTTCATACACAAGTTTAGCTTCTTTGGGATCTGAGGACCAAGAATATGGACCTGATCCTTACTCCTCATTATTCCATTCTTCGCATTACATAGGATTCACATCACTCAACACCGTAAAGTGGTTCTAAGAATAAAAACTAGCATCTCCTTATTTACTAGTGTAAGTATGAGGGGGAGGCATTATTATCACTAATTTTAACCCATGTCCCTAACCTATTTCATACCCCTTTCAAGTATGATAAATTAATAGCTTTATGTCTATACCCTTCAAACCAAAAACAAATTTATCCAAAACATACTGATAGAAATAAAATTAAGACAATATTGTTTTATTTCTACTGAGTCTTAACATGAATTTTTTCTATGAAACACATGTATTTAATTCACCCTATATTTCCAAAATAATAAATCTAGATACATGGTACATTATAAAGTGTATTTGTTTATCCAACGGTAAATTTGATTTTATTATGAGTCACTCAAAATAACCTTCTTCTGCGGAGTGGGTGCTTGTGGTTTACCATCAACCCCCATTAAGTTTTTATTATGATAAATACAATTAATAGATTTACCTTTATCTTTTAAATTATACATTGTGATCAAATGATTAATTTTCTTGTTGAATCTCCATTTAAATCCTTAGTTTCTTTAGTGTTTAATGCAATAAAACTTCTCGATGTCATGTTAGTGGTTAGAAGAATTTCTTAATCATACAGATTTAATTGCATCATCATAACTTCCCATTTGAGTTATTAAATTATTTTAACATGGAAATTAATTGAATTATTCAAGACATTAATAATATAGACCTTCTCTTCAATTTTAGTCCTGAGATCAACTTCCTTCTCTGAGTTCCCAGTAATTAAAAATTTAATTAATTCAATCTCATATTTAAACTCAGAATTCTATTCTTCTTTATATTTTATATAAAGTTTGGATTCATGAAATTATAAATTGGATTTATTTTCTTCGTCCCTACAAACATAAAGTACTTTAACATTAAGTTTTATTTCATCGTTGAGGTTAACTCTTCCATCTAGTTCGACACATTCATTATCATTATCCCCCACTTTTTATTTATCTATGACAACCATAATAACTTCCTCATTGAGGAATTTATAATAATCAAATCCTCTCACTTATATTTATTATAATATGAAATATTTTTAGGGAAATAAGTTCTTATTTTTGAATAATTTATATTATGTTCCTCTCTTGTTTTTTCTCCCTTAAATAATTTCTTCATGGGTTCTTCCTCTTTATCATAATCCCAAAATTTATTTGGATATCTTGCAGCATGATGCCCAATTTTTCCACAACAAATGTAAGTGGGAGATTACTTTGGAACTCATCCTTTTCTATTTTGATATTTTATGAAAGAAAATAAAATACCTCATCCGCATACTTATCCTCAATACTATCCATTATTGTGATATTATTCATTTCCTTGAATACTAATTACGTAGAATTTTATTATTTTATAGTCTCATTGTCATTTTTCCTCATCTCATGTGCAATGAAGGTGCTATTAAGACTATCTAATTTCACCTCTCTAGGGTATTTGTTTCTCAAGCATCGATAATTTTAGGTTGAAATGAGGTGGAAATTTTCTCCAGATCCTATTTAGGGTTTTAATACCATTTAGGTTTTCTCTAAGATTCCCTTATGATTAGAAATAAATTATAGTTATCTACATTGATAATTTTTCACTATGAACCTTTCGATATTATACTACTTGTTAGACCCAAGAAAGTTTAATATTCTACGGGGGTGAATCAGTGTATATCTATTTTTAATTGACCCTCTTAAATGATCTTATACAATGATTATCTGTAAAATAATCTCTCCATTATAAACAATGTGAAGCATTAAAGAAGTAAAATAGATGTGAATGGTCAATTTACTTGGTTTACCTAATCTGTGTTAGTCCAATTAGCATGCAATAGTGATGTGTCAATGCACCTAAAATAATAAGAACATTGCCTTTATTTGACAATATAGAGTGGTAAGAATAACCCTCTAGGTTTCAAACCTTCACTGTAAAAATAAATAATGCGCTGATCTTCCTAAAAGATATAATTCACTACTCCACTAATAATATTCCTTCTTATTACTTGAAAAAAAAGTATAAATTACAATTATGGTATAGCAATCAGTACTACTTCTATGAATTCTAGGAAAATAACCTCTAGGAACACCTTCATATTTATCTACAACTTTTTAAAGTGAGACTAAAATTATTCACCTTCATTTCTAAAAATAATGTTCTTAAATATTTTTTAACTCTCCTCCTTTAGATCTTTCAAATTGAAACATATATCCCTTCTCTGTGATGATAGAGTCTCGATGATTTGGTATTTTTTTATTTATCTTTTAATTATTCCATTCATCCAATATTCAGTAAATATCCATTTAAGAAATATATCCATATTTGAATATGGAAATTACATAGGCAACAATGATAATTTCTCCAATATTCAATGCCAACCACATAGCCTAATATTTTGGAAACAATCAGACCCATAATATTTAACAAAATCCAATATTTAAATTTCAACTAAACTCATTACTGCTATTGACATGACATAGAATACCACTTCACTAAATGAATATTGATCAACTACCATATCCTAAACTTAATTTCCAAACATGAATTTAAATAAATAAATAATCATAAAATAACCCCCTTCAATTTAGGTATGATTATCTCCACTTGTACTGGGTCTATCCAATAATCGTATTTAATTATCAATAAGATATTTTGTAAACTATTGTAGGTTCACCTTCCTTAAAAATATATAAGATAATAACTCTTATATGATGATCCTATACTCTAAGATGACCCTTATAATTTTCCTGAAATGAATCTTATAGAATCCTTTTATCATAAGTTGGCCCTTACAGTTTTCCAGATGACCCTTATGGTTTTCCAAAATAACACTTATGATTTCCAAAATTACCCCTACAATTTCAGAACTTGTTCATTTTTATGCACTCTATATATAATTAAACTTATGAAATTAGATATTTCACTTATGAAATCTCTTTTAGCAATAGAATGAATCTTATGTTATTTATAAACGACTTATGAAATGAGTCGGATAACCCTTATAGAATCTATAACTAACCATTATGAATATTGGGATGATGCTTACAAAGTATTCCAATGACCCTTATGATTTCAAGAATTACCCTTATGATTTCCCCCTTTACCATAAAATGACTATTGTACTCATAGGGGGAACTCCAAGGCTAATCCATTTCTAGGAATCCTATAAATGTGACTCTTACAATTTAAGAATTATCCAAATTGAAAGAAACCTTCTAAAATATTTATTTTCCAAATTCATCAAGAAAACTCCAAAAAAATCACTAGCCTTTAAAATAAACTTTTTTCATGACTTAATAAAATTCAAAGAATTTTACATCAACTACATCGTTAAAAAACATATCCCAAAATGAAATCCAAAGTGTTTTATCCAATATGGGACCAATTAGAGTGGGCCCCCATGTTGGTGACCTAGGAAAAGGGGCACCCTGGTGGGTGACCTGGGTGAAAGGGGAATCCAATTACATAACATGGGTATTGTATTTTCTACCCTAAAACAAACTTATTTATACTTTAAAATTAATTTTATTCATTTTTTTGAATATTAAAAGACTTATTAGCACATCATAATAATTCTTGTGCATGATATAGTATATGATAATATCCTAAGAGTTATTATCACACTGAAAGGTCCTAGAAATCCTCTACTTTTATGAGAACCTAGAAGTTTCATGATAGTATTATTAAAACATATATTCCTTAATCAGATGATATATATCATTTCATAGGACACAAATTATATAGGATACCAAGGGTGGAGAGTCATAGTACTTTGAGGTAATTTTTCATAGTGTACACCCTTGGTAACTTCAAGTGTAGGATATTATAAGAACAAGACATTCCAGTTGGAAATACACATCTAATTTTTTCATTAGATATTTCTATGAATGGATTTGTATATTTATCCTTATACTTTAATATTATTATTAATCGATATCAATAGCCATGAACATTGATTTATTGATGAAAAAGAGGGATGACATATGTTCATGGTAAAGTAGGGTACGTTGGGTATGTCCCAGATGATATTTTGTTAATTAATATTACGAGAAATGATTTTTACCTTCTGTTATTTAATGGATGTTGATATCTTATACCATTTAATGGGAATGGAATTTCCTAAATAATTTCATGGACATAGTTTTCTATAGATAGGTTCAATTCAGCAAATTCAAAGAAAGAGTTATCAAAAACATGGTTTAATGACATCAGTATGCAACCTACTTTATTAGTGATATCATAATAAAGAGATTATATTACATAGTGAGCATCCATATCAGGTTCTACTTCATTATTACATTTACTTATTTCTCTATAAAATCCTTGGAATATTTATAAATAAGAACCTTAGACTTTAGGTGTCCCACTTAATACCACTGATAAAGAGGCATAGAGGGTCACATACTAAGTGTATTCATAATCTCATCAAAATCTATTTGAATTTAAAAAGATAAATAAATATTATCCCTAATTTTTGGTTTAATAATTATTCAATATTGGTTGATCACAAATATTTAATCCCTAGTTATTTGGATGAATAAATATGTGACTTAAATAATAATAAATATTTATTTTAATGATTTAATATAGTGACCCAATCCTTTTACAAATATCATTAAATGATTTCTAAACATAATTATCCCATAATACAACACAATTATCACAAATTCCAATTGTATTTCGAAGACTAGGTTCATATTACATAAAATGAAACTAAAGCATGACATCCTAAATTTATTGTCTATAATGATCTCCTAAATCCATTTGATCTCCTAAAACTGCATAGGATAACATGGAGAATTCATAAAGAAAGGGTTTAGCAAAGAATACCAGTAAGGGAATAAACATGATAATGAAACATAACATGTGAGTCAAAGGTTTAAAACGACATCATAAAACATAAGTATTGTGACTAATCACATGGAATCATAATATAGTTACCCTCTTTTTCATACATTAACATTAAATAAATTTTATAGAATACTTAAAACATTATAAAAACAGATTCCAAAAGACCATACTTGTCTAGTGCCTTTAGAAACATAGAAACATAAACATCGATATATAAGTGAGATGCATTATCTCCTACTATGTTCTTCATGACAAGAACCATTCTTAGGAACATAAAATATAATACATATCTTCGTATCCTAGAAAAGGAAACATAAAAAAGTGTGAGCTCAGATTCCCATTAAGGGTAAACACGGGAGACATTTAAACATAAACATGAGAATAGGGGTATGTGAACATGATCATAACATTAATAGATCATACCCTTCATATCATAAGATCAGAAACATGAATCATGGAATAAATATTAGTAGTTCATAAGACATGAATCATAAGGAAATAAAGAAAATAATCCATGAAATCATATTATAGTAATAAAACATGGCATTGTGGAATACATAAACATGTTATATCATTCTCTATAAGTCAAGAAGTGTTTCTAGAACTTATTAAGAAACTTCATGGAAACCACACCTACTAGTCAGGACACACCACTATCTCCAATAAAAGTCCTTTCCATTTATGTTATCGAGATTCCCCATATTTCCATAGTGGATTAAGTTTCCCCATCTTTCAACTTCATGGTGACAACACCTACTGAACAAGACACACCACCATCCCTAGTCGTAGTCCTTTCCTTATTAGGGATCGGGATTCCACATCTTCCCATAGTAGATCAAGCTCATAAACTTGATTCACATAATTATATTATGATATATAAATCTCTAACCAATTCATTAGAGAGAGATATAGGTCCCACCCATCTCATAATAAAATTATTCAAACATGTTCCATAAGAAAATAAAACATTAATCATATCTTGAACCATAAAAAGAGATGGGTTTTACAAACACCCAATCATAATCCCATGAAATGATATCAGTAATAATAAATTTTCATCACATCATTACCTATGGAAAATATATAGGTTTCATAATCATTTCATCAAAGCATATCCTTTGAAAAGAAATGGGTTTCAAAATCATATAACTCGTGGAAGACAAATTGGTATCATAATAATCATTCCATCAAAACATAAACCATTCAAGAAATAATTTGAATGGAACCATTGGATTATTTATTATAATGGAATAAGTAACATAAACATATTTCATCGTATATAGAAAATAACTTGGAAATATATATTTATAACATTTCTTGAGGAAAATATCACTTCTTCGTTGAAAAAAGATTTTTAAAACATAAAACCTTTTGATAACCATTTTCTTGAAATTATACTTTAAAAATTATAAATAAGTATTTGAAAAAAATGGAAACAGATTTATTTTAAAACATATAAATATATCTTGAAAACATTTTGAAAAACATTTTCCTCGAAAACTTATAAAATAATCTTGAAGACGTTTTGAAAACCATTTATTTTAAAATACTTTGAAAACTTTTAAAGGAATATTGAAAACCATAAAACATTTTTAAATACCTTTTCCTTGAAAATGATCTTAAAATAGAATCTTTTAAAACACTTTTTAAAACATGATTATTGAGTTTCATGGAATGTATCTCAAATAAGGAAAATTGAGATAAAACTACTTTTCCAATTTGGTAACTCTTGAAACTTAAACCCTGTGAAATGGAGATTATCAAATGGATATGTAAATAGCCATAAAATTGAGGTAAAAATCCTATAATATATTCATGGTCATTATAATTACCATATAAAATAGCTGAGTTGTGAATAATGCATAAATCTCACAAAAATTAAAGTGATACTAGAAATCCCCTTACCTTGTGGCTTGACTCCCATCTTACTCGTCCAAACCCCCTGAATAATATGTATACTTTTATTATAAATAACCATATTCTTATATATAATACCAAATATTATTTTTATTATGACTTTATATTTACCACTTTATAACAATTCTATATTAATGTTTCACTTCGGGTAATATCTTCTTTATTCTTTATATGTATCTTAATTTGTTATATCTTCAGTTTTTATACTTATATTATGATTTCCATAATTTAACCCAAGATATAAATATCATTTATATTAATTTTATTTTAATTATAATAATCCATATAATATATAAGTATGAAATTGAATACACCATTCATGGAGATGGTAGGTCGTACGTATGCATGAATATTGTTTCCATTTAATCAATGTATTTGAAAGGAAGAAAGTAAATGACATGTGTGTGTGTGTATTTTTGTGTGTGTGTGTCATGATTATAGTAGAATTATAATATCATATATATCATATAATTTCACTAAACCCATCCTTAATACATTCTATGTAATGTGTGAACGAATCACATTGCTTGGAGGGGTAGGTAGTCCACACTTCCTCAAACGAAATTATTGTATTTACAAAAAATAAAAAGTGTAAATATATGTGTTGTAAAAGAATTAAAAAATCTTAAATACATAATATATATCACATATATCATATATAAATATATTTTACATCATAATTACCACCATGATATGTGGTAAAGGAAAACAAACAATCATCATTTTGTGAGGAGGTAGATCATCGTACACATAAACAGTATGTTTGTTTCCCATTAGATGGAAGTGTGTGAAAGATTAGGTAAAACCCTTAGCATAATATAATCTAAATATATTGAGGATAATGTTGTTTTTAAATAATAAATGAATAAGTAAAATTGAAAGAGTGGAGAAGGAAAATAAAAGAAAGGATCTTGAGGGAGGGTGTTACCTCTTAATCAGGCAACTCCTTTGGGTTTTCGCCAAAGGGATTCCTTGGAAGATTTTCTACCAAAATGGAGGCTTTAGGGAGGACTTTAGGGATTTTGGGAAGTGATTTGGGTAGATATAGGTTGATCTTAATAGGTTTGAGATGTGTGAAGAATGGTTATAGGTGGTGGACTTTTATAGGAAAGAGAGGGGACATACATTGCATTTTTTTCAACAAGTTATGTGTCCCACATTTTTACCTAAAAAGGTTATAAAAAACCAAAAAAACTCAATAATTTAAGTTTAATGGTGGAATAATTCCAATAAAATGGGTTTTTTTATAAGTTTCTAGGTCATTTTGGCCCTTATGTTTAATTTTTATTCCCTTGTTAAGCTTAATTTTACCTTAATTGCTGTAATTAATTTTAATTACTTTCACTAATATTTTTGGCAAAAAGGTAAGTTTACATTAATATAAATTATAAATTACTCTGATTCCAAATATTTAGTCCAATTTTCCAAAATATAATCACATAAGTGGTATAAATTAATTTAAATTAAATCCCACTGACTAGACAACACTGCGGGTTTTTTAAGTAAAAATGATCATAATTTTGCTAAGTTTTAATATTCAATTTCAATGTGAAATTTCATCCAATGAACTATATTAGATTAATTTATAAAAAATTAATCTGATTAAACTTTAAAACAATTTAAATATATAATTTATCCTTATAAATAAATTAGTTGAAAAAAATTTGAATAAAAATTCAGTATTTTTCACTACTCATCTAAAAATAAAGTTTCTCAGAAAAATCCCAAAAATTCAAGCTAATATAATTTAGAATTTTCAAATTAAAAAATTATTTTATAAAATAAAATTTCTAAATATTTCTAAAATTATTTTTATTGTTTTTCATAGAAGGACATGAAAAGTAGTTCATTTGGGGAAATAGTATTTTTAAACACATGAGGACTTTAGAAAAAAATTATATCTTTCATTATCAATATGTTTTATTTATATAAAACCATTATAAAAAATATTTTAAAATTACTTATTACTGTTAATGTTACTAAGTATTATGGCTAGTTTATAATAATTTCATTTAAATAATTATAACAAAAAAAGATATTTCATTGAAACTCAGTGTTGCGTGTAACGTATGTCAAGTTGGTGTTGCGTGTAACATATGATAAGTAAGTGTTGTGTGTAATGTACTCCAAGTCAATACCATATAGAATGACTTTTTTCTGAGTGTAATTTCAAGATATCGATGAAAATTTAATTTATTCAAGAAAAATATCTCCATTAAAATTCAGGGTGTGACATTATACCCCCTTTAAAATGAAGTTCACCCTCTAAATTTGTCATAATATTTCAAAAAAATGAGGATAATTCTACTTCATCATATCCTCAATTTCCCATTTAGCTTCCTATAACTCTTGATTTCTCTAATAAACATTAACTAGGTGAGTGTTCTTGTTTCGTAGAACTTTCTATGTATGATCCAGAACTTCAACTGGTTGTTCCTCGTAAGAAAGATCCTCATCCATTGGTATGACCTATGAGTTAAGTACATGTGAAGGTCCAAGTATGTACTTCCTTATGAGAGATACATGGAACTCATAATGGACTTGAGATATATTTGAAGTAAGTTCCAAGCAATAGGCTACCATCCCTATATGATCAAGAATCTCAAAGGGACCGGTATATCTAGGGATTAGTTTCCCTTTCTTCCTGAATCTCATTACTTTATTCTAGGGAGATATTCTTAGAAACACATTTTTATCAGCTTAAAATTCTAGATCCCACTGTTGGTTATCTACATAAATGTTTTGCCAAATTTGAGCTGCCTTGATATACTACCAAATGGGTCTAACATTCTCTTCCATTTCTTCAGCAATCTCAGGTCTCGATATCTTTATTTCTCCAAATTCATCCTAGCACATTAGAGATCTAAATTTATTCCTATATAGGACTTCATAAGGTTCCATCTGAATTCTTGAATGAGAGCTATTTTTGTAAGAAAACTCAACTAGAGGAAGGTGTTAATCCCAAACACCTTTTAAATCTAAAGAACAAGATCTAAACATATACTATAGGATTTAAATTGTTCTTTCATACTGAATATTTGTCTGAAAATGATAAGAAATGTTGAAACACAATTTTCTATCAATTTCTTTCTAAATAATTCACTAGATCATAGAGGTAAACCTATGATCTCGATCTTATACAATAGAATGTGGTACTCCATGAAACCTTACCACTTAATGTTTATCCTAGAAATTAGGTCCAGAGAGAAGTCTTCTATGATAGTGCTGAAGTGTGCTAACTTTGTAAGGACATTTACTACAAACCATATAACGTTAAACCCTTTTGATATTTTGGGTAGTCCATCGACAAAATCCATAGTGATGTTCTCCCATTTCCATTCTAGTATGGGTAATGGATGCAACATCCCCTTTGATTTTTTTTATTTTAGCATTAACTTGTTGGCATACCAAGAACCAAGATACAAAATCTATGATATGTATCTTCATTATATCCCACCATAAGTATTATTTCAAGTCCCTGTATATATTTATACTTCTTAGATGAATAGTTAATTAAGAACTATTAGCTTCCTCTAACATATCCTTCTTCAAATAAAGTATGGATGGAACAGATACATGGTTACTGAACCTTATCATTAAATACTGATCAAGGTTAATCTAAGGAACATTTCTAAATATATTTTTTAGCTAAACATCTTCCTTATATTCCTCTTTAATCTTCACTTGGATAGAGGGTTGAACATTAATTTTAGAAAGATAAAATTTTTCCCCTTCCTTCAGTATTTCTAGATCCAACCTTTTCAAATCTATAAATATTTAATCTCTTGTAATCCTCATCATGGATAATAGAGTATGATCCTTTCGACTCAAAGAATTGTCCACCTTGTTTAATTTCCCATGTTAGTAATGTATTGAGCAATCATAATCCTTTATCAACTCCAACCATCTTCTCAAGCACATGTTCAACTCCTTCTGCGTTAATATATATTTTAGAATTTTATGATCAATTTATATATTACACTTTTCTCCATAATGATAATTCCTTCATATCTTTAATGCATAAAAATAATATTCCTAACTCCAAATCATGATTTGAGTAATTTTTCTCACCAATCTTCAACTACTGCAAGGCATGAGCGATAACCATGTTATTCTACATAAGAACACATCTCAATCCCTTCATGGATGTAGCACTAAAGATTACAAAACATTCTCTAGTACAGGGTAATGTAAGAATAGGTTCACTAACATCCTTCTCTTTAGTTCCTTGAAAATTTCCTCACATTAATCTATCCAGAGGAACTTGGCACCATTTTGAGTTAACTTGGTAATAATATTAGATAGTCATGAAAAATTCACCATAAACCATAGATAATATCTAACTAAACCAATAAAGATACGAATCTCAGTCACTATGGTTGGTGTAGGCCAGCATTCAAGAGCCTTCGTCTTTGATGGATCTACTTTTATACATTCTCTTTAGATTATGTAACCCAAAAATGAAACATTTTGTAGCCAAAATTCACACTTTATAAACTTTTCATATATTTTCTCATTCCTTGGGGTCTTTAGTGCAATTCTCCAGTGGTATTCATGCTCTTCCTTGCTCTTTGAATAGATAATAATACCATCTATAAGAACTACCATAAACTAATAAAGGTTATACCTAAAGACTCTATTCATTAAATCCAGGAAGATGTCAGGGGAATTAGTAATACCAAAAGACATTACTATATATTCATAGTGTTATACCTTGTACGGAATTTTCTCTTGGTTATATCCTCAATCTTAAACTTCAATTAATGATATCCAAAATGAAGTTCAATCTTGGAAAAGTATTGAACTCCACATAGTTGATCAAACAAGTCATCAATATATGGAAGAGGATACTTGTTTTCATTGTGATCGTGTTTAACTCTTGATAATCAATGAAGAGTCGCATTGATCCATATTTCTTTTTCACAAAAAGTAAAGGTGCACTCTAAGGTGAAAGAATTGGCTGAATGAATCCCTTATCAAGGTTTCATGGAGTTTCTTCATAAATTTCTATAAATCAATTGGGGCCATTCTATAGGGATTTGTTGAAATTGGTGTGGAACCAGGTATGAGTTCTATTGAGAACTCAACTTCACATTTTTGTGGAAGTCTAGACAACTCATTTCGAAAGATATCCAAAAGTTCTCGGACAAAAGGCATATCATCAGTATTGATTTTCTCCCCAACCATTAGATATAAAAAACCCTTATGAATGAGAATTAGACCCATACACTAGATGTAATCTCCACAGGAAGTTCATATTTATCGTCACATCGATGGATGATCATAGTAGGGTTTGAAATGTCGAATGTAACTTCCCTTCCTCGACAATTTATGTGGTATTTATAGAGATAAATCCAATCCATTTGTAGGATGACATCAAATTCAACCACTTGATGAATGAAAAGATATGCAGGGAGCACATTCCCACAAACATCAACCAGAGAGGAATCATATACTTGAGATGAAATCATCATACCATTAGGGGTTTGCACTACTAATTCCACATCTTATATTTTTGGTGGAATATTAATACCCTTAGAAAATTCGAAAGATTTGAAATAGTGGTAAGATCTTGAATCAAATAATACATAAGTAGTTCTGGAGTGAATGGTAAGTGTACATTTCACCACATCATTATCACACCCCTCATTAGAAATAGTGATCACATTATATTTTCTCTTCTACCTTGGTCTTAGAGGTTGCTGACATTGATCATCATCATTATCCCTTGGTTTTGGGAATTGGTTAGCCTAATTCTCATTATCCTTACACTCTAAGAATTATATTGTGGGAGGTAAATTTGGGGTAGATTTCCCTCTATTTTCATCATTGGACAAATTATTCCCATCAGTGCGGCAATAAATTTCCCAATGTCCTTCCCTTACTAACTTAAAAACTTATTATAATTCATAAGAAAATTCCTTCCATACTTATTTCCACACTTAGATACTAAAGGAATTATCATCTTATCCCCTTCATGATTTTTAGATTTTCTTTTGAACTCCATCTTCATTTTATTGTTAAAACCATGAGATTGATATGCAACACCAACCTCTATTTCAGATTTTATTACACAATTCACAATATATTCATAGCAACTAAAGTCTCTTATATCAAAATCCATTTTAAGACTTGAATTTAAGACACTAAAGAAACTATAAACTTTAATTTTGGGTTGGATGATAATTCTAGAAGCCTACTTTTCAAGTCTTTTGAAAATAGCCTCGTAGGTACCAATAGATTCATTATCCTTTTGCTTCAATGCAAGTAACTCCTTTTCCATATTTGTATGAAGAAAATGAGGAAAATACTTATTGAAGAATAAGTTCTTGAAATCATCTCAATCCATAGATTCAATTTCATCTTGATCCCTCATATTCTTGATTAGAGTCCACCACTGGTCTGCTTCACCTTCTAACCAATAAATAGTTAGAATGAATTTTTCATGATCTTAACATAGGAGAATGGAGAATTTATTTTTAGTGGTACTGATATAGTGTTAAGAAACAAGTGGATCAAAAGACCCACTGAAAGAAGGTGGATGTTTCCTCATAAAGTAATCAATAGAATGTTGTTCTCTCCTTTTCTCATTTGGAAGTCCACCATGATTCATAGTTTGAGATATTTGGGTGAGTATAGCAATGAGATTTTTCATTCCTACTCCCATAGAATTTGGTTTCTCAAGAATAAAATCATTTCATTGTTCATTTCTATCACCATTAACATGGTTCCTTTTGGATCCATCCATTGATTAAAACCAAAATCATATACTAAGAAACATTTTTCATAATGAGGAACCACATTACCATGAAAATTCCCTCATAGGATGAATAAATTATGAAACCATCATTAATATACGACACATTAACTTTATCCTAGGTTATTCATAGCCAACTTATATTTAAATCCTTCATGATGGTTCATGAAGAGTCCCTAAATTCCCAAAGCATATCCCCCGGGAGTGTCAAATTAGGTGTGCAACAATACCCATTCTCATGTACCAGGTTTTGTCGAGTCAAGTCTGACACACCTTTTTAGAGTTGTTACTCTTAGGTACATTAGTTCCAGATCCACATTCACTTCAATTGTCCATATAGGGATGTATTTCTAGGCAACCACTTACTCTATCCTTTACCAAAATTTCAGGACATTTTCCTTCACTTTTCCTTATCCTTAGACTTATCCTTAGATACGTCCTTAGGGTTATCACTAATGTTTTTTCATACTTGATTCCAAAGGTTAACAAAAAATTTCCTTGATACCAACTATAGTGACCCTATCTTTTCATATATTAACATTACATAAATTTTACAAAATACATAAAATATAGGCCATACTAGTCTAGTGTCTTCGGAAACATGAAAACATAAACACCAATACACAAGTGAAAAACATTATCTTCAAATAGGTTCTTCATGAATAACACCCTTATTAGACACAAAAAAATTAATACATATCTTCATATCCTGGGAAAAAACATAAAAAGGGTGATCTTATAAGATCGATAACGGTAAACAAGGGAGATGTGTAAGCATAAACATGAGCATAGGGGTATGTGAACATGATCATAACATTAGATGATCATAGACTACATATCATAGTATCAAAAACATGAATCATGGAGTAAATAATGGTAGTTAATAATACATTAATCATAATTAAATAAAGAACATAATCCCTGAAATTATATCATAGGAATAATACTTGGCATTTTGGAATACATAAACATGCGATATCATTCACTATAAGCCAAGATGAATTATTAAAACTTATCAAGGAGCTTCATGAGAACCACACCTACAGGGAAAAACACACCAATATCCCCATTCACAATCTTTTCCTTGTAATGGATTGGTTTTCTCTATATTCTCATAGTGGATCAAGTTTCCCCATCTTCCAACTTCATAGTGGCTAAGACTACTGGTTGGGACACACCATCATCCCCAGTCGTAGTCCTTTCCTTGTAAGGGATCTGATTTCCACATATTCCCATAGTAGATCAATCCCATGAACTTGATACACATCATTATCTTATGGGATATAAATCTTTAAACAATTCATTTGAGGAAGATATAGATCTCACCCATCTCATAATAAAATCATTCAAACATATTCCACAAGATAATAAAACTTTCATCATATCATGACCCATAAAAAGTGATGGGTTTTTTAAAAATTCTATCATAATCACATTAAATGAAATGGGTAACAATAAATTTTCATCACATCATAACCAATAGAAAAGAGATAGGTTTCATAATCATTTCATCAGAGCATAACCCATTAAAATGTTGAGTCAATAAGGTTTTCCTTATGACTTTTCCATTCCTTCTTGTTTTGAAAATCACAAACACCTTATCTTTAAGGAAAAATGCTTTCTTAAGGAAAATCGCTTTTGTAATAAAAAATGCTTTCTTAAGGAAAATTGCTTTTATAAGGAAATTTGCTTTCTTAAGGAAAAACGCTTTTATAAGGAAAATTATCCTTATCATATTTTCATCAATATTTTTCTTAAGTATAAGTTCCGGATTCGTTTTCTCGGAGTCATTAAAACTTTGATATAAAAGCATTCTGTTTTTAGGATTCGGTTCTAGACAAGAACTATAAGGAAGTTTCATTCCGAATTCCGGATATGAATTCTAACTAAGTTCTATTCCAGATTCAGGATACAAATTCTGAAGAAGAATTCTCATTACGAATTCTAATGAAGAAATCTCATTCCGAAATCTCATTACGAATTCTGAAGAAGAATTCTCATTACAAATTCTAATGAAGAAATCCCATTCCGAATTCTCATTACGAATTCTGAAGAAGAATTCTCATTACGAATTCCAATGAAGAATTCCCATTACGAAATCTAATGAAGAAATCTCATTTCGAATTCTCATTACGAATTCTGATGATGAATTCTCATTACGAATTCTGATGATGAATTCTCATTACTAATTCTGATGATGAATTCTCATTACGAATTCTAATGACGAATTCTCATTACGATTTCTGATGACGAATTCCTATTCCGAATTCCTACTCCGAAATCTCATTCCGAATTCTCCTATTAAACATAATCTGATTATCATTGTTTTATACACTCTGAATTTACTCACTCCGAACCTTCACTCCGAAGTTTCTATTCCGAACCTTTATGTTAGAGTTTAAAACGATGTCGTACATTCTGTTTCACTTATTTTGTTATAAAACGATGTCGTCCATTTTGTTATAAACTAACCGTTGTCTAAGTGACACGTGTACAGGTCCCTCCGAACTTTAAGGAAAATATGACCGTTGGAGAGGAGCCGACCTTACCTATAAATAGGAGCTCATTTGAAAGAGCTCGGTGCTGTTGGAAAAACAACTGAGTTTTGTGCCTACATGCTGTTGAAGTGATTTCTAGAGAGAGAGTCTCTTATTAACTCTCAAAGCTTCGTGCGACTCCGAATGTTGGTGATTACATTTGAGGGCTTCCGGGGATAGGAAGACAGAGGTGCCGACTACCTTAAAGATCGAGGGCTTTCTTGCTGAGAAAGACAGAGGTGCCGACTACCTTAAAGATCGAGGGATTTCTTACTGAGAAAGACAGAGGTTGCCAACTACCTTGAAGTTGAGGGCTTGCGGGGATAGCAAGACAGAGACACCGATCTTCGTATCGAGGGCTTACCTTGGTGTGGGTAAGACAGACTTTCTTGAAAGTATAAATCAAGGGACCTTTATCCAAGGTTGTTGGATACCCTTCTCTTTGGGTTAAAAGACTATTATCTTGTTACTAGTAGTTTTACTACTTGTCTTTATTCCGCTGCAATTTGTATCTTAAGGAAAGTATAACTTTCTTATACTTCCTTACTTACTCTGATTAGTTTAGATTCTATACGCTTTAAGGTAGAATCTTATATTGTAACTTTTGTTAAGTTTCAATTTCCGGAATCATATTTCCGGAACCTACTTTTGGAATCCCTTTCCAAGTTTAGTTCTGTGTTAGAGGTGTTGTGAATTTACTTAGTTTAACTTTTTTAAACTTAGCTCTTTCCTTTTCTTAAGGAAACTCTAGTTATTCATAACTAACTTTAAAGGTTCCAAAGGAATTTTTAAAGTATACAATTCACCCCCCCTCTTGTATATTGAGCATCTCATATTATATTTCGATCCTACAATTGGTATCAGAGGTTGGAAACCTCTTACTCTATACCATTCTTACATTTGGTATCAGAGCCAAGGTTACTGAAATACTTGTACTCACACACAAGTTTTTCTTGCTCACTTTTCTATTCCGAACATTGTCATTCCGTATTATCCATTCCGAACTTTTCCCATTCCGAACTTTGTGATTACGATTCTAAGCTACTAACAAGTTTGTATCCAAGTTATTATTTAGTATGGCAGGAATTAATGTTGGATCTATTGACAATCTAAATCCTACAAGACCACCTATCTTCGATGGTAATGATTATGAATACTGGAGAGATCATATGAAGACTTTTGTTATCAATACTGGAGTAGACAACTTTGTCATGCTTACTGGTGATTATAAAATTCCTGACAAAGAAGTCAGAACCTTTACTAACCAGGAGAAGCAAGAATATCAACTCAACTATAAGGTACGCAATACTTTATTATGTTCAATGACTAGAAATATATATAGCCAAATTTCTTCTTGTGAAGCAGCTAACTGTATATGGAAGAAGTTGGAGGTTACACACTTTGGGACTTCTAAAGTGATTGAGACTAGAAGAGCTATGCTTAGAGCTGAATATCATGGCTTCAATTTTCCTTATGGAGAACCTATCTGTAAAGTTCAACAAAGATTTATGACAATCGTCAACAGTCTACAATCTATGGGAGAAAAAGGTTTAGATGATGAAGCTCTTGTGGACAAGATAATTGACATTATGCCCAATGAATGGGAATCCAAGAGAACAGCTATAGATGAGAACAGGAAGGTCACTCAAATTACTCTTGATGAATTATTTGGAACTCTTCTACAACATGAAACTAGAATGAAGAGAGATGCTGACAACATCAAGAAGAAGAATGGAAATGGTACTGTTGCTTTTACTATAACTTCGAATCAGATGAAAGCTAAGACTCCTGAGAGAGTAACCAGATCCAAATCTAAGAAAGTCATTTTCCAATCCGAATCTAGTGAAAGTGAAGTTTCAGAAAATGAATTAGCCAATCTTGCTCGAAGGATGAACAAGATAGCTGGACAGAGAAACTTTCAATCCAAGTATAAGAAGAAGGATAGGAAAGATAAGAAAGATGGAGAAGTTACTTGTTATGAATGTAAGAGAGCTGGACATATTAGCCCAGATTGCCCTATGCTCAAAAAGAAAGAAAGGAAGGAAAGGCATTCAGACAGAAACAGGAAGAAGTATTACAAAGCAAAAGCTAAGAAAGTTCTGAAAGCTAATGACACCTGGAGTGCCAGTGGTGGTGACTCTTCAGATGAATCTTCTGAATATGAATCTTCAGGATAGAAGAATCATGGTCTTATAGCCAGATTACCTATTGATAATCATTGTCTTATGGCTAAGGTACGAAATGCTGAATCATTGACCAATGTTTCTTTAAATCCTAATGATAGTAAGTATTATAACTCTTCTGATGAAGAATCATCTTCTGATGAGGAAAATACTTTACCTACTTATGAAGAAGTCTCTAGATTTGCTGAACTTCTTGAGATTGAGAACTCCAAACTCAACAAGAAACTTGATAAGGCAAATTCTAGGAATTCTATTCTTACTAAAGAGATATCAGATCTTTCTAAAGATCTTGATAAGAAAAATGCTGATTTTGAAAATATTTCAAAAAATATTGAGGAAGTAAGTTCTGAGAAGAATAAACTTTCTAAAGAATTAGAAAAAGTAATTTCTAAGAAAAATGTTTTCGAGCCTAACTCTAGTTCCAAAACTAATGATTTTGAGGATAAAAACTTGGTTGTAAAACTCAAATCCGAAATTTTTTCCTTAAAGAAGTGTTTATCAAACTTTACCCATGGTAAGGAAAATTTTGATAAGATGTATTCTCAAATACGACCTTTAAGAAATAAATCCGGATTTGGTTATACCCATGCAAAACCAGTTTTCAGTAACAATTATTTTGTTCCTCAAAGTGCCCCATTTTGCACTAAGTGTCAATGTGGTGGTCACTGGGCAAAAAATTGTTCCTTAAACAAAACCCAATCCTTAGGTTTTCATAAAGCTTACTTTTCTAAGAAAATGTGGATACCTAAAATTTTATTGTCTGGAAATCTCGGATCCAAACAAGTTTGGATTCCGAAAATCTAACTTTGTTCTTAATTTCAGGAAAATAAAGAAAGTTCCAGCAACAATATTTGGTACATGGATAGTGGATGTTCCCGGCACATGACTGGTAACAAAAGCTTTTTTGAAAAGATTATCAAAACGAAAGGAGGAAAGGTAACTTTCGGAGACAATGCTAAGGGAGAGATTGTTGGTATTGGTAATATTGTTCTTTTAGGTAAAACTTTGATTTCAAATGTTCTTCTTGTTAAAGGTCTTAAGCAAAACCTCATTAGCATAAGTCAGTTATGTGATGAAGGTTACCTTGTGAATTTTAGGAATGATAAATGCTTAGTTCACAATTCCAAGGAAGAATTTATTCTCTCAGCCAACAGGCAAGAGAATGTTTACACATTAAACTTAGAATACCTAAGAAGCCAAGATTTACCTTGCCTAAGTGCAATGGAAGATCATTCTTGGTTATGGCATAGAAGATTAGGACACTGTAATCTTAGGAACCTATGTAAACTCTCTAAGAAGAAACTTGTTAAGGATATACCGGAGCTTAGATTTGATTCTTCTAAAGTTTGTGATCCTTGTCAATATGGCAAGCAACATAAATCTAGTTTTAAGTCAATCGGTGAAGTCTCAACAACTGATGCATTACAGTTGGTGCACATGGATCTTTTTGGTCCAACACAAACTGGAAGCATTGGAGGCAAATACTATGTGTTTTTTCTAGTTGATGATTACACTAGATTTACTTGGGTCTATTTTCTAGCAAGGAAATCTGATGCTTTTTCTTATTTCAAAAGTTTTAGAGCCCAAGTTAAAAATGAGAAAAACCTTCCATTGAAAACTATTCATAGTGATCATGGAGGAGAATTTCAAAATTCTGATTTTGAAACTTTTTGTAGTAAGAAAGGTATTACTCACAATTTTTCAGCACCTAGAACTCCTCAACAGAATGGTGTAGTTGAAAGAAGAAATAGAATTCTTCAAGAGATAACTAGAACCATGTTGAGTGAATATTCTATTGCTAGACATTTCTGGGCTGAAGCTGTAAGTACTGCTTGTTATACTATAAATCGAGTTTTGATTAGACCTTTTCTTAATAAAACTCCTTATGAGTTATGGAATGGTAGAAAACCAAGACTTTCCTACTTCAAGGTTTTTGGTTGCAAAGTATTCATTTTGAATACTAAAGATAACTTACATAAATTCGCACCAAAGTCTGATGAAGGAATTTTCTTAGGTTATTCCACAACCTCTAAGGCTTATAGAGTTTTTAATAAAAATACTTGTACTGTTGAGGAAACAGTACATGTAAAATTTGATGAATCAGACCCTTTTGTTTTTAAAACCTCCCAACCTACATCCTTGGATGTGTTTTCAAAAACTGATTATCAACCGTTGATAGAAGAACCTTCTGATAAGGAAATTGTTCTAGAAGATACTTCTGAAAAATTTACCCCAGAAGACTTTCTACCTTATGTTGATGAACAGGTTTTACAAAACCCAAATCATGTGTTTCTTAAGAATAATCCCAGTGATAGTATCATTGGTGATGTAAATCAACCTGTAAGGACTAGAAGTTCCTTAAGAAATGAAGTAGAACATCTAGCATTTCTTTCCCAATTAGAGCCTAAAAGCACTGATGAAGCTTTAGGTGATGATGATTGGATCAAAGCAATGCAAGATGAACTAAATGAATTCGAAAGGAATAAAGTCTGGACCTTGGTTGAAAGACCTAAGGAAACTTCTGTTATTGGAGTAAAATGGGTTTTCAGAAATAAATGTGATGAAAATGGAGTCATTGTTAGAAATAAAGCTATACTTGTTGCTAAAGGATATAATCAGCAAGAAGGAATAGACTATGAAGAAACCTATGCTCCAGTAGCTAGACTTGAATCTATCCGTATTCTACTTTCCTTTGCAGCATTCTTCAATTTCAAACTTTTCCAAATGGATGTGAAATGTGCTTTTCTTAACGGTTATGTTCAAGAGGAAGTTTTTGTTGAACAACCTCCTGGCTTTGAAGATACAAAATATCCAGATCATGTTTTTAGACTTACCAAAGCTTTTTATGGCCTTAAACAAGCCCCACGAGCATGGTATGATATACTTACTGGATTTTTGCTTCAAAATAACTATGTTAAGGGAAATGCAGATCCAACACTTTTTATAAAGAAAGATAAGAAAAATGTTTTAATTGTTCAAATTTATGTTGATGACATTATATTTGGTTCAACTCAGCAATCTTTGACTGACTCTTTTGCTAGTCTAATGAAATCTGAGTTTGAAATGAGTATGATGGGTGAGTTAACATTTTTTCTTGGTTTTCAAATTTCTCAAAAACCAGAAGGAACCTACATATCTCAACATAAGTATATTAAAGATCTTCTTAAAAAGTATGGTTATGACAACACTAAGAGTATAAGTACTCCTATTGGTACCTCAAACTCTTTAGATCTTGATGAAGCTGGGAAACCAGTAGATCAAACATCTTTTAGAGGTATGATTGGAAGTCTACTTTACTTAACAGCTAGTCGACCAGACTTAATGTTTTCTGTATGCTTATGTGCAAGATATCAATCCAATCCTAAGGAATCTCACTTAAAGGCGGTAAAAAGAATTTTTCGCTACCTTAAGGGAACCATGGATCTAGGATTATTTTATACTTCTGGAAATGATTTTGTTCTAAAAAGCTTTTCTGATGCTGACTTTGGTGGATGTAGAATGGATAGGAAAAGTACATCCGGAACTTGTCATTTCTTAGGAGATTCATTAGTTTCTTGGTCATGCAAGAAGCAACATTCTGTTGCACTCTCCACTGCTGAAGCTGAATATGTAGCAGCTGGAAGTTGTTGTGCACAAGTGTTGTGGATGCAACACACACTCACAGACTATGGCTTGAGTTTTACTAAAACTCAAATTTTGTGTGATAACACAAGTGCCATTGCCCTAAGTAAAAACCCTGCACATCACTCTCGTGCAAAACACATAGATATTAGGCATCACTTTCTTAGGGATCACACACTCAAAGGAGATATTATTCTTCAGTTTATCGGAACGCAAGATCAACTTGCTGACATTTTCACAAAATCTTTTCCTTCTGATAGATTTGAATATATTAAGCAGAAGTTAGGAATGATAACCGTAAGGTAATCTTCCTTAATTAACTTTCTGTTGAAAAAATCTCCTTACAGTAATAAACTCCTTTTCATAGGGGGAGTACATTTGATTGTTTTTTTTAACAAAGTTTTTCAAAATTTGTTTTCAAACTTTTCGGAACGAAGATTTCCGGAATGAAAACTTCTGGAATGAAACTTTTCCAGAATGGATATTTTCGTACAGAATACTTCTGGAATGAAAGTATTCGTATTGAAAATTTCCGGAGTAGACAATTTTCGTACTGGGACTTTCATAACCAGATTTTTGTACCAAATTTTGTTTTTTGTTTTTTTTTTCGTATTTGCTTTTTCGTATAGAGTTTTTCGTATTGAGTTTTTCGTATTGACTTTTCGTATTTAGTTTTTCGTATTGAGTTTTTCGTATTGACTTTTCGTATTTAATTTTTCGTATTGAGTTTTTCGTAGTCGTCTTTATATTACCCATTACGAATAATTTTCCTAAGCTAATCCGAAAGGTATGATTTTCTTACCGAAGTTTTCGTAATCATATTTTACTTGCTGGGAATTTCTTATAGTTTGTTTTTGGTTTTTGGATTTCTTAATTCTTTACTTTAATAAAACCTCAAAAAGATCGGATTCAAGCTTTCAACCGTTAGATCTGATCTCAGATCATTCTAAACCGTTAGATCAACCGAGGAAGTTGAACCGTCATCCCATTGCCTATATAAAGGGGACCCTATTTTCTCGTCCCACATCAATTTCAAGCTTTTGCGTGCTGAATCTCTGACTCTCCGATTTAAGGTCGTTCCAAACCACAGTTTTCTCAGTTCCGAACTTCAGTCTTCTCTGTTCCGAATATCTCAGAGGACTTCTAATCCGAATGTCTGCAGAGTTAGCTTCTCAAGAAATGTCTTCAACCAAGCCCATTTCTCAGTGGTTAGTTTACAGAGAAAGGTTAGTTCATCCGACTTTCTTCAGCAACTATGATTCTATCATTTCGAAGAATATCAAGTTGAATGGCTGGGAGGATGTTGCGGTATCAAAAACCGGCAACCAAGATGAAGTCTTCTCAGATTTGCTTGTTGAGTTTTATGAGTCGGTTGCTTTCTTTGAGGAAGACAATAGAGAAAAATTTTCTTTCAAGTCGTATGGCAAGACATATAAGCTTTCTTACACCAAGGCTGCAAGCTTGGTAGGGTTAAGGTACGAAGGTGAAGCTGAATTCATTTCTCACGTACTTCCAGACTCTTTGGGTAGCTTCAACAAGGAAAAGGCATTAGAAATTCTCGGATTGGATGATGACAAGGCTCCGAAAATAGCAAGTATTTCTACAAACTTCCGGATTCTGGAGTTATGGGTGCAAGGGCTTATCGTACCGAGAAAAGGAGATAAGGATAGTCTGAAGAAAAGTGAGATATACATCTTAGATTTCTTGATAAATCTAAGAAAGTTCAACTTGATGAAGCATATCCTTCTTAACATTGAGAATTTGAAGAAGGGGAATCTGAGAGCTCAGATTGTGATGTACCCAGCAATATTGTCAAAGCTCATAGTTCGGTGCCTAGAATCTTTCAAGGTAGCTTGCAGTTCTAAGCCGAAAGTTTGTAAAATCATGTTGCTTAGTGATGCCACTCTTAAGAGAATGAATATAGCTTTTGATAAGGAGTCGGGGAAGTTTATCGATCTACCTCCTCAAGCAGAAGTGACTCCGAAAGTGGATGATCCGGAATCATCCAAGCCGGTAAGGAAGAGGAAGCTGAAAGAAGTGGTTGTCGAAGCTGAGGAACCCAAGTCTAAGGAAGTCCACTCCGCACCTCCTAAGTCTAAGAAGAAGAAAACCTATACTGATGAGGTTGCAGCGAAGTGGAGAGCTGACAAAGAGAAGAGGAAGGAAGGAGATCCGCAGTTCGGATTGGATCCTGCAGAGGCTAAAGCTCTGAAAGAAAAGGCTGCTGATGAGCTCGAGAAACAAGCAAAGGAGAAGAAACTGAAGAAGAAAATGTCCGAGGCTGAGGTAGCTCAGGCCTTGTTAAAGTTCAACGAAATGGTTTCAGCAACCATTCCCGTACCGAGATCCTTCTCTCTGGAATCTCTACCTGAGACTCCAGGAAGAAATCTTGTTACTCCGGAAAAGGCTGTTGCTACTGAGGAAGTAGAGCAAGTGGAAGAAGTTGAAGAAGCTGCTGAAGGAAGTGGTGAGACAGGAGATGTGCTCAAACAAGTAGATGAATACAAGGGAACTCCTTCGGAACACCTGTCGCTCCGAACATCTGAAGCTCAATCTTCGAAGCTTGTCACTCCGAATATGGAAGAAGAGAAAGGCGAAGAAGAAATTTCTTGTCTGAGAGAAGAAGAACATCTTTTACTTGATGCTGCTCAGAAGGAAAATGTAGAAGTTGCTGATGAGGAAGATTTGGTTGTTCAAGTGTCTGATAGCGAGAAGAAATCTCCGGAACAGGTTTCTATTCCGGAAAAAGATAAGGGGAAACGAATTCTTGCTGATACCCCGAGTTCAGAAAAGAGTATGAGGAAGGAAGCTGGTAGTTCTTCTAAGAGGAAGTTGGAGCTTATTGAGGAAGAAAATTCTCCGAGCAAGATGTCAGATTCGGAATCATCTTCGTTGGGGCACGATTTTGTTGTTCAGTCCTTGAAGAAGTTGGTGGGAACCATTCCAACCTTCTCCAGTATTGACTCTAGATGCCAGATGCTTCAACATGCGCTGAATCAGAAAACCGACTCCGTATCCATGGTAATGGATAAGTGTGTTGAGATTGAATCTCAGTTCAAAACTTTCTTCGTTGGTTACAAAGCACATAAAAGATCTTGCAAGAGGATGACAAGCTGGTCGAAGAAGAATGTGGAAGAGATGAGGTTGCTGGATGAGTTTCAGGAAAATGTTAAGGATGCATTTCAAACCGAGGACAAGAAGTTTCATGAGATGACTGCATCATTCGATGAGAAATTGACAGAAGAAAAGAACATTCGGATTCAGGAAGTGAGAGATCTGAATGGAAAGCTTAACTCCGTTAATCAGAGTTGGAAATTTGAAAGGGATCATCGGATCAATTTTCAAGAAAGAATGAAGGCTCAGGAAGAGAAGATGAAATCTCAGGAAGAAAAGTTGAAGGCTTAGGAAGAAGTAATTGAAGCCCAGTCAGCAAGAATAGTTTCCTTAGAGAAGCAAGCAGAGGAAGATCATAAGGACCTCAAAAAGATCAAGACAATTCTTAAAGGGCTCATGTCGAAGGAGAAAGATCCGAAATGACCAATCCGATCTTTTTGTTGTAATCTGTTTTTGTTGCTGACATTTCAAATATAATGAGAATTGTGCTTGTTGATTCTATTGTTGTCATTACTAATATTTCAGGTACTTTGTTATTTTTTTTCCATTCCCTCCAATTCTTTTTGAAAATCACAAAGGGGGAGAAGGAAAAGATCCTTAAGAAAAAGAGGAAATCTAATAAGTTCTTATCAAAGGGGGAGAAAGAAAAATACCCAAGGAAATATAACTCTAATAAGAGTTTGTTTAAGGGGGAGTTTTTCTTAAAGAAACATCACTCCGGAAATATGAATACGATCCTTAGAGTTTCAAAGCCTAAGGGGGAGTTAGTCGTATTCATCTATATTCTTAAACCAAGGGAGATAAGCTTTAATGTGTTTCTTTCTTCTTAGAATAGTTTTTTTTCGTAAGGATGTTTGTGCTTTCCAAAAAGGGGGAGATTGTTGAGTCAATAAGGTTTTCCTTATGACTTTTCCATTCCTTCTTGTTTTGAAAATCACACACACCTTATCTTTAAGGAAAAATTCTTTCTTAAGGAAAATCGCTTTTGTAATAAAAAATGCTTTCTTAAGGAAAATTGCTTTTATAAGGAAATTTGCTTTCTTAAGGAAAAACGCTTTTATAAGGAAAATTATCCTTATCATATTTTCATCAATATTTTTCTTAAGTATAAGTTCCGGATTCTTTTTCTCGGAGTCGTTAAAACTTTGATATAAAAGCATTCTGTTTTTAGGATTCGGTTCTGGACAAGAACTATAAGGAAGTTTCATTCCGAATTCTGGATATGAATTCTAACTAAGTTCTATTCCAGATTCAGGATACAAATTCTGAATAAGAATTCTCATTACGAATTCTAATGAATAAATCCCATTCCTAATTCTCATTACGAATTCTGAAGAAGAATTCTCATTACAAATTCTAATGAAGAAATCCCATTCCGAATTCTCATTACGAATTCTGAAGAAGAATTCTCATTACTAATTCCAATGAAGAATTCCCATTACGAAATCTAATGAAGAAATCTCATTTCGAATTCTCATTACGAATTCTGATGATGAATTCTCATTACGAATTCTGATGATGAATTCTCATTACTAATTCTGATGATGAATTCTCATTACGAATTCTAATGACGAATTCTCATTACGATTTCTGATGACGAATTCCTATTCCGAATTCCTACTCCGAATTCTCATTCCGAATTCTCCTATTAAACAGAATCTGATTATCATTGTTTTATACACTCTGAATTTACTCACTCTGAACCTTCACTCCGAAGTTTCTATTCCGAACCTTTATGTTAGAGTTTAAAACGATGTCGTACATTCTGTTTCACTTATTTTGTTATAAAACGATGTCGTCCATTTTGTTATAAACTAACCGTTGTCTAAGTGACACGTGTACAGGTCCCTCCGAACTTTAAGGAAAATATGACCGTTGGAGAGGAGCCGACCTTACCTATAAATAGGAGCTCATTTGAAAGAGCTCGGTGCTGTTGGAAAAACAACTGAGTTTTGTGCCTACATGCTGTTGAAGTGATTTCTAGAGAGAGAGTCTCTTATTAACTCTCAAAGCTTCGTGTGACTCCGAATGTTGGTGATTACATTCGAGGGATTCCGGGGATAGGAAGACAGAGGTTCCGACTACCTTAAAGATCGAGGGCTTTCTTGCTGAGAAAGACAGAGGTGCCGACTACCTTAAAGATCGAGGGCTTTCTTACTGAGAAAGACAGAGGTTGCCAACTACCTTGAAGTTGAGGGCTTGCGGGGATAGCAAGACAGAGACACCGATCTTCGTATCGAGGGCTTACCCTGGTGTGGGTAAGACAGACTTGCTTGAAAGTATAAATCAAGGGACCTTTATCCAAGGTTGTTGGATACCCTTCTCTTTGGGTTAAAAGACTATTATCTTGTTACTAGTAGTTTTACTACTTGTCTTTATTCCGCTGCAATTTGTATCTTAAGGAAAGTATAACTTTCTTATACTTCCTTACTTACTCTGATTAGTTTAGATTCTATACGCTTTAAGGTAGAATCTTATATTGTAACTTTTTTTAAGTTTCAATTTCCGGAATCATATTTCCGGAACCTACTTTTGGAATCCCTTTCCAAGTTTAGTTCGGTGTTAGAGGTGTTGTGAATTTACTTAGTTTAACTTTGTTAAACTTAGCTCTTTCCTTTTCTTAAGGAAACTCTAGTTATTCATAACTAACTTTAAAGGTTCCAAAGGAATTTTTAAAGTATACAATTCCCCCCCCCTCTTGTATATTGAGCATCTCATATTATATTTCGATCCTACAGAAAAGAATCGTGTTACAAAATCATATAACCCGTAGAAGAAAAATGGGTGTCATAAGAATAATTCCATCAAAATATAAACAATTAAAGAAATAATATGAATGGAATATTTGGATAATTTCATATAATTTCATTAATAACATCAAAAAATTTCATCTTATATAGAAAATAACTTTTAAATATATTTTGAAAACATTTATTAAAGAAAATATCCTTTCTTCATTGAAAAGGTATATTTAAAACATAAAACCTTTTGAAAACCATTTTCTTGAAAATAAAAAATAAAACTTATAATTAAATCTTTTATAACATTTTATAAACCTTTATTCTTTTAAAATATATAAATAGATCATGAAAATATTTTGAAAACCATTTTCCTTGAAAACTTATAAAAGAATCTTGAAAACATTTTGAAAACCGTTTATTTGAAAATACATAGAAAACATTTAAAGAAATATTTAAAACCTTAAAACATTTTAAAATAATTTTTTCTTTAAAATGATATTAAAATATTATTTTTGAAAACATTTTTGAAAACATGGTTCTTGACGTTCATGTCATGTGTCTAAAAGAGTGAAATTGTGACAAACCTATTTTTCTGAATTGGTAACTCTGGAAACATAAACCCCATGAAAGAGAGATCATTAAATTTATATGTAAATACCCATAAAATTAAGTATAATAATCATATAATATATTCATGGGTAGTATAATCACCATCCAAAATAGATAAGTGGTTAATAAGGAGTAAATCTCACATAAATAAAAGTGAGACTAGAAATCCCCTTACCTTATTTCTTCACTCTCGTCATACTCATTCAAACCTCTGGTATAATAAATATAAGTTTATTATAAAGAACCATATTCTTATTTATAATACCATATATGGTTTTATTATGACTTTATATTACCCACTTTTTAATAATCTTATGTTAAGGTTTCACTTCAGGTAACATCTGCTTTATTCTTTACATGTGTCTTAATTTGTTATATCTTTGGTCCTTATACTTATATAATGATTTCAAGAATGTAAAAAAGATATAAATATAATTTATATTAATTATATTTGAATTATAATAATATATATAATATAGAATTATGAAATTGAATACATTTTTCATGAAGATGGTAGGTCGTACGGATGCATGAATGATATTTCCTTTTAATTATCGTATTTGAGAGGAAGAAAGTAAATGAAATATATGTATATATATATCATTATTATAGTAGAATTATTAAATCATATATATAATATAATTTCTATAAAATCATCCCTAATACATTCCATGTTGTTTGTGAACAAATAACATCGGTTTGAGGAGGTGGTAGTCCACACTTACTCAAATGAAATTATCGTATTTACACAAAATAAAAAGTATAAAGATACCTGTTGTAAAATAATTAAAGAAGATTAAATACATAATATATATCATATATAAATATATAAATATTTTTTCTATCAAAATTAACACTATGATAAATGGTAAAGGAAAATGAACAACCATCATTTTGTGAAGCAGTAGTTTGTCGTAAACATAAATAGTATGATCATTACCCATTAGATGGTACTATTTGTAAGTGTAGGTCAAAACATTAGTATAAAAAAATATTATTATATTTAGGATAATATTTTTTTTAAATAATAATGTAATAAGTATAATTTAAATAGTGTAAAAATAAAATAAAAGATAAGAGCTTGAGGGAGGGTGTTCCCTCTAAATCAGGTAACTCCTTTTGGTTTTCTCTAAAGGGATTCCTTTGAAGGTTTTATTCAAAAAGGGAGGATTATAAAAGGAATTTTTGGATTTTTGGAATTTTATTGGGAAGATATTGGCTGAACCTAAAAGGTTTTAGAGGTGTGAGTAATGGGTAGAGATGGTGACCATTTATAGGTATGGTAGGGGACATACATGGAAGTTTTAAAACAAGTTATATGTACCCACATTTTTACCTAAAAAGTCATAAAAAACAAAAAATCCCAATAATTGAAGTTTAATGGACAATAATTTCTATAAAATGGGTTTTGGGAAATTTTATTGGTCATTTGGGCCCTTCAGTTTACTTTTTATTCCCTTGTTAAGCTTAATTTTACCATAATCATTGTAATTAATTTTAATTAATTTCACTAATTATTTTGGTAAAAATCTAAGTTAAACTTATTATAAATTATAAGTTATAATGATTACATATAAATAATCCATTTTTTTCAAATTTCAATCACATAAGTGGAAGAAATTAATTTAAATTTAATCTCATTGATAGGACAACACTACTGGTTTTTAAAGAAAAAATGATCAAAAGTTGCTAAGTTTTTATACCCAATTTCAATGTGAAATTGGTTTGAATGAACTATATTGAAATAATTGATAAAAATTTAACCTAATTAAACATTAAAAAAATTAAAAATATAATTAATCCTTATAAATAAATTACATGAAAAAATAGTTTTGAATTAAAATTCAGTATTTTTTACTATTCATCCAAATATGATGTTTCTCAGAAAAATCTCAAAAATTCAACCGAAGATAATTTAGACATTATAAATTAAAAAATTATGTTTATTTTATAAAATTAAATTTTGAAATGTGTATAAAATTAATTTCATTTTTTTCAAAGAAGGACATGAAAAGTAGTTTGTTTAAGAAAATAGTATTTTTAAACATATAAGGACTTGACCAAAAATTACATCATTCTTTATCAATTTATTTTATTTATATTAAACCATTAAAAATAATATTTGAAAATTAGTTATAAATATTAATATTACTAAGTATAATGGCAAGGTTATAATTATCTCATTTAAATAATTGTAAAAAATATGTTTCGTAGAAACTCAGTGTTGTATGTACCATACACCTAGTCAGTGTTGCGTGTAATGTATGCGAAGATTATGTCATGTGAAAGGAATGTTTACTTAATGGAAATTTAATTTATCAATGAAAATTTAATTTTTCGAGAGAAAAAAAGGTCTATAAAAACATAGGGTGTTACACACAACATAAATAACGTGGTATCATAAGATCATGGTAACCTAGGAAATGTGGAAGAATCATATAACATGAGATAAAAATGAGTCTTAAGGAACTAAAATCACCCTGATAGGGGAGGGGTGAATCAGGGTATCATATTTTTCTTCAAAAGTGATTGATCTTGTTCCCACATTGGTATTAACCACTTAAACGTGACTGAAGGTAATTTTCAGAAAACAAACAACTATATACAAATAGATCACATGACAATTTTACTTGCTTCACCACTAAGTTCTAGTCCAAGGAGAATATACCGACAGTGTTTCGTTCGTACCTAAATCCACTAATCTTCACTATTTTTAGAATAAAATAGTTCAGACAAAGTCACTCTATGCTAGGAACACTACCTTTACAAGATTTTATGGAAATCACATTGAGTCCCTTGGAACACTTCTGTCAACTCCCCCTAACTCACTACTTTAAGATAATTAAAACTTAGTTTATCGACTTAAAGGTCGCTTCAACATATTTTCATTAAATTCTTTGTCCCTAACTTGAATGAGACTCTTCATACAACATAGTTCTAAGATGATGTGCTTTCAAATCCCTATTCACTGAAAATATGATATTTAAAACTTCTTTTCGTGAATCTATTTCATAAAGCTCACTGCCTTCACAAATCTCACTTCCTTCTCAAAGCAAACTGCCTTCTTGAAGCTCACTGATTCAACACCGAATACCCCATTATATTGAAACACTCATTAACCAAAATCATTGACATTTTTTAAGACTCAAAAAGTATTTTTTTGATTCTCAAGCTTGCATGGAAAGTAAGTTTCATAGAGCTCCCCTGGCTTTGCAAAATCAGTGCAATTCCAAATTTTCCTAGGAAAAAAATTGTGTAAAGTGAAAAGGGGTAGCCTCATATTTATAGGCTTGTCCATTCTAAATTATACAACACCTGTTAGAATATTTTCTATATCATTCAAAATTACCATCATGTACCTCCTCCATTCATGATTCTCCATTTTGATTTAACATTGTTATGAAGCTTTCCATCAAACCATCATGTTCTACGATGCTCCAATTCTTGTAATTTCAGAGATCACTATCATTGTTTGTGATGAACCAATTCTTAATCATTAATGATTCTATTCATTGTCACGTAGATCACCATCAAATTTCCTTGATCCTTCGTGAATCACTATTCGTGAATCCCATCTTGGTAAAACTCATTCATTTTCTATATTTTCATATGGTCTTCAAGGAAATACACTTTTCAGGATGCTAGAAAACATCCAAATTTTGGACCCAAAAATTTGTCAAACATTGGGAAAGGACACCACCTTCAATACTGTTATTAGATTGAACTATATGATCCATTTTTTGTAAACTCCTTGATCTTATATGTGGGGATTTACAAAAGAACACAATCTGTACTCTATTTCCAGCAAAGAACAACCTTGGTTCCAACATAGTCAAGGCTAACTGCCTAAACAATATCACATGGAGGAAGAAGTCCCATAATGGATTAGGTTTACTTTCTAATGTCATACATGATGTAGAGACCCAAAATTCTCATACATATATATTACATATCAATAAAAAATATTAATTGTATAATATAATGATCCATTCCATAATTTTTTAGTTATAATGCCTTTTGAAACATAGAAACATAAACAATTGGTTTATATGTGAATGGAATCTTCTCCCACTAATATATTCATGTATATAAACCTTATTATACTTATCATTCATAAAACCTTTATTCATAACATGGGGAATAAAACATAGTAAATAGTGAGATCAGATGCTTGGTAAGGGTAAAAAAGGAAGATATCAATGATCACATAAGAATAAAATTAACATAAGGGTTTAAGAACATGATCTTAAAATTTTAAAATAATTCCTTAATTATCATAGATCATAAACTTGAGTCATGGAATAAATCTTATAAGTTCATAATACATAAATAATAAAGGAACCAAAGTATATAATTCATGAGAGAATAACATTGGAATAAGACATAGAGTTGTGGAATTCACATTATCATAGAAAATCTTATGTCATGGATATCCACAAAGACATTCATAACATGTTAGTCTTGGGATAACCACCCATTTACCTACCTAAATATTGGTATGACCTCCTATTGACCCTCTTTCAGTCTTGGTATAACCTCCCATGTACCCTCTTTTAGGGTTGGGATAACCTCGCATGTACCCTTTGATCTTATATAACGGTAATAATTTCCCAATTCAATGGAGGGAAAATATATCCCACCCATAAAATAATATATACATTTATGTGCCACAATATCATAAAACATTAATTATATCATAACCCATGAAAAGAAATGGGTTTCATAAACATTTCATCATAGAATAACCTGTTGAAAAGAAATGGGTTTCGTAAACATCTTATCATCATAGATATAAACCATCCAGATAAAGAATAAGGATGATATAGTTAGATTATATCCCTATTAAATCTTAAGTAACATCAAAGGATTTCATCTTCTATGGAAAATTATTTTTAAGGATCACTTGAAACATTTCTTTAGGAAAATAAATTTTTCACTTTGAAAATCACTTATTTTTTACTAATTTTTTTTAAAACATTTAAAAAATCATTTTATTTGAAAATAACATTTGAAACATAGAAAGGAATATTTAAAACATAATTTATTCATGATAGTAGGAAATTATATTCATGTAGTACAAGTAAAAAAAATTTATTCCTTTCACATTTTCAGTAAACACCAAATGAGCCTTGCTTTTAAAATGACAAGAAATTTCCTTTAAAAAAATTAAATAGTCATGTCAGGATAAAAATTTATTTAAACAATAATTGGATAGTAGTAAGAAATTTATTTAAAATTTTTTTTAGAAAACATGGATATATAAGAAAAAATATTTTCAACTGAAGAGAGAAACAAAGTATATATTTTTTAAAGACATTATTTTAAACTCTTGAGTGCATAAAGAGAGGAAAATGAAAGAAACACATGTATTTTTATGACATAACCAGAGGATAATAAAATTCATGAGTTCATTGAGATATATATCATAATATCTCATCATCATAATAATAAACATAAACAATCCTGGTAAATAATGAGAACGTATCATAAAACCCTTACCACTTTGGTAACATTGAATCGTAAGCCCCATGAAAGAATAACAAAAAATGAAACCTAAAATATCATGATAATAAATAAAATAATTACATTAAAATTAAAATGGAATTTATATACACCACCTAAAATATTATTGGTGCATAACATATGGTACGTCTCAAAGAAGAAAAATTGAGACAAAAATATCTTACCTTAAGTCTCAAATTCCTTCATAGAGTTTCAAAACAAATATATAATAAATATAGGTTTATTATAAATATATAAAAAACCCATAATAATATATATCATACCATATATGATTTATTTATGTCCTTTAATTACCTGTTTATTATCAATTCCTTGATAAAATCATGTTTCGGGTAATAACTGCTTAGTTTTTTAGGTATGCTTTAATTTGGTATTTTCAGTAATATTACCTTGATCATGGTTCCATAATATCTAAAATTCTAACCATGATATAAATATTATATATATATATATTAGGTATATATATATTTATATTAATCCATAAAAGTTAGATATAGAAGATGAATTATATTTTTCACAGAGAAAGTAGGTCATACGTATGAATGAACGGTGTTTCCATTTTCTAGTTGGATGAAAGGAAAGAAAGATAAATAATATATCATATTTGTATAGATATTATTATTTTATATATATCACATGTATTCATTAAATTTATCCTCATTACCTTCCATGTAAATCATAAGTTAAAATCAAATCTCATCACTTCGTGAGGTGGTAGTTCACCATACACACGAGCAACGTTTTTGTATTCCCATAGAATGGAAAGTAAGAAGTCATATGTGATATTGTAATTTAATAAGAATAATAATATCATAAATATCATTTATAAACATTAAATCCATAATAATATCCATCCGTGAGTGGTGGTGATGGAAAAAGAAAAAAATCGATTTGCGAGGTGGTAGTCCGCCATACACACAATCGTCGATTTAATTTCCCATTTAATTGAAGAGGGGAAATAGTTAGGTTATTACGTTAACATAATAACATATAAATATATGGTAGATATTGTTTTAGTATATTATCATATTTTATGATTATTTTAAGGAGGTGTGTGAAGAAATAAAACAAAAAAACGAGTTTAATAATTTTACCTCTTCTTTGGAGAGCATCTTTAGGTTTATACCTAAAGACTTCATATAAGGGATTAATAATAAAAATAATTAATATTGGTTGTCTGGTGGTAAGTAATTAAGATATTTCGGTAGGAATTTTCTAAACCAAAATCTTTTTTAAGTTTTAATAGAAGAGGAAAGGTGGAGGCCTTTTATAAGTGGAGGAGAGGATGCACAAGGAATATTTGAAAAGAATAAAGTGTACCCACATTTTTAACATGACACAAGGATTAAAAATGAATCATTATAGAATATTAGAGGTAATAAGTTCTAAATATGTTAATAATATTGGTTTTTGGAAATTTTTTGGGTCATTTTACCCCTTATCTTTTTAGTTTAACCCTTTAGTAAACAAGTTTTAACCTTAACCGTAGTAATTAATTTTTACTATTTCAAGAATTAATTTTGAAAATAAATATGTTGTAATTATTATATAATATTAATAATTATCATTACAATAATGGAATCCATTTTTCCAAATTCTATTCACATAAGTGGAAATTTTTAATTTAAAATTAAACCCACAAACGCAACCAAAAATAATTTTCCAGAAAGAAACTTTTTAGAAGTATTAAATGTTTTTATATCAAGATTCAATATAAGATTGATTCCAATAACCATATGTGATTTAATTTTTATATAATTGGGATAATTATAATTTTAAAACCATTTTAAAATAAAATTTAATCTTATAAATTCTTTTTAAAAAAAGTAGTTTTCAATAAAAAACAATACTTTTCACTATTCATTGAAAAATTAATATTTTTAGAAAAAACTAAAAATTCACCTTGAGATAATTTGGACATGTGATTAAAAAAATGAAGTTAATTTTTTCAAATAAATTTTATATAATTTGAAATGATTAGTTTTGTTATTTGTTTAGAAAATCAATAAAAATCATTTTTTTATAAAAAATAATTATTGAAGAATATAGACTTTACCAAATAATTATTTCTTTTTTATTAATATATTTTTATTATATATAACCATTATACTTAATTTTAAAATTTTGTTTATTTCTATTCATAACTCTATGTTTAATGACTAGGTTATAATGGTCATATTTAAAAAATAATATTAATAGTATATCATGGTTCATCAAAACTCAATGTTGTGTGTAACACAAGATATCAAAGAAATTAAATTCATTCAAAAAAATATTTCATAAAAACTCATAGTGTTATTTTATAACCTAATTAAAATAAATTTCTTTCTCAAAATTTCTCACTCTGATAAAAAAATTAGGATACTTATACCTCATCGTATCCTCAAGTTACCACGTAGCTTCTTTAAGTTGGTGGTTTCTCCACAAAATATTAACCAGATGAGTGGTTCAATTTTGTAGAACTTTATATATATGATATGGAATATCCACCATTTTTCCTCATAATAAATATCATGCTCTAGTTATATGACTTCTGATTCTAGTACATGTGTTGGAATAGGTATGTACTTCCTCAGGATAAATACATGGAACACATTGTGACCTGAGAGAGGTTCTGTGGAAGCATAAAAAATAAGATATCACCCTGATATAATAAAAAATTTGAAAGGGACCTATATGCCTTAGGATTATTTTTTCCATTCTTTCTAAATCTAATCACCTTCTTCCATATAGAAATTTTTATAAACACCTTATCACCAACTTCAAATTCAGAATCTTATTAATGATTATTAGCATAACTTCTCTATTGACTTTCTGTTATACTTATGTGTTATTGAATGGATATAATAGTATATTCTATTTCTACAACCACCTTAGGCCCCAATAGATTTATTTATACAACATTATTCTAGTACATTGGAGTTATTCACTTATTTATAAAGAGGTATTGATAAGTATCCATCTCAATGATCGAGTGAAAGATATTATTGTAAGAAAACTCAATTAAAGGAAGTTTTTAATCCCAACCACATTTAAAATCCATAGAACCATATATAAATATATCATCTATGCTTATAAGTGTTCTCTCAGACTGACCATCTATATGAGTATGATACAAAGTACTAAAACTCAACTCTGTATCAAGAGATTTCTGAAGACTTTTCCATAAATTCAAGATAAACCTTGGATCTTGATCAGATACAATAGAGTGTGCTGATCCATGCATCTTTACCACTTTCTTAATGTATATTCTAGAAATATGATCAATAGAGAAGTATTATTTTATAGTTATGAAGTGTTATAACATTTTAAGGTGATTGACTATGAACTATATATCATTATGCCCTTTATAAATTTTTGGGAGCCCAATGACAAAATCCATGTTGATGTTTTCCCATTTTCATTCTTGTATGGGTAATGGTTATAGCATCCCCTTATATTTTTTCTATAAAACATAAGTTTATGACATACTAAGTACTAAAATACATACTCAAAAATATATATCTTCATTTTGACCCACCAAAAATACTCTTTCACATAGTCCAATGGTAGGCGTTATTCCCTTGTTATCCTTTGGATATAGTTTCAATCCTCATGACCTTGTCAAATGTGATAGGTTTTCACCTGACCTAGTGGTTATCCTTTTTCCGAAATTATATTAAAATAATTTATAAAACATTCCCAAATTTCAATAAACCATAATCACCATAACATAAAAGATAAGATAAACTCTAAAGGTAACCAATACCTTTAATCATATTTTTATAAATGGTATTCCTCTTCAAATTAATTTTTCACTAAAAGATATAAAAAATCAAAGGGTAATATTATGATAAATGTCTCAAAAAATATCTTTAATATTTATGAACTACCATCACATAAAACCTAAAAATGTTTTTCTATGACTTTGAACTTATGAACAACCTTAAAATCAAAGATCCTTAATGGTATCCAAAACTCATAGGTTAATCTTACATGGAGATATATATGCTTCAAAAATATAATTCACCCTTTATTCCATAAATAATCTATTATCCTAGACATAAACATTTCCATTGGGATCTTAGGTTTATCCTTGCACTGGTAGAATATCAAATTTGATTTCATTATTCTATAATACATGTAGAGGGAGACAATCAATTCTTAGAATCACATCAAATTTCACTAAAGGTTGAACACAAATATTTTCATAGGGCTCATTCATACAAACTCCAACATTAAATTACCAACTCTAGAGTGGAGGATAATTGTTACCTAATTATCATTATTCACTTCAACTATTGTGATTACATAATTTACCCCTTTTTCCTTTGTTATTAGAGGTTATTATAGATTATTATCCTTATTATACCTTAGATTATGGCATTCATTCTCATAATTTCCAAATTCCTTGCACTTGAAGAAATGGAGTGTGGGTGGTTAATTATATGGTGATTTCTATATATTATCATCATTAGATAAATTATTCCCATAAATTTGGTATTAATACACTCAATGAACTTTCATTACACACATAAAACATTTAGCAGTCCCTTTAAAACAATTTCCTCAATGTTTCCTTCAACACCTCAAGCATGAAGGAAAACTCATATTCATCCCTCTATGGATTTTAGAGTTTCCTTTGGATTACATATTTCTTTTCTTATCAAGTACATGAAATTTATGGGTAAATCCAATCTCCATTTCTACCTTGACAGCACATAAATATATTTCTTCATAGATACTGAATTACATTATAGCTAACACCCTTTGGAGACTTGGTTTTAAGGCACTATAGTATCAATAAATATTACTTTCTGGTTGGATGATAATACCAGAATCATACCTAAAAAGTATTGTAAAATTTTCCTCATAGGTACCAACAGATTCATAATCCTTCTATTTTAGCTCAAGGAATTCATTTTCCATTTTTTCATAAAGAAAAAAAGGAAAGTAGTTATTAAAAAATAATCTCTTAAACTCATCCCACTCTATGGATTAAATTTTATATTTTTATTCCTTATATTATTTATAATATTCCTCCATTGATCTTCTTATCCTTCTAAATGATATAAGGAAAAAATGAATTTTTCATACTCCAAACATTGGAGAATGGAAAATATCTTTTCAATGGTACTAATCCATTTCTTCGTAACTAGTGGATCATAAAACCACTAAAATAAGATGTAAATTGACTCATGGCGAACTCAATATAATTTTATTCCACACTTTACTCATATGGAAGTTCAGCATGATTCATATATTGAGAAATTTGTGTGATCATAGCAATAATATTTTTCATTCCATCTCTCATAACACTTGGTTTCTCAGTTGAAAAATCATTTCATTTTCTGTTTCATTCAGCATGAACACAGTTCCTTAGAGCTCCAACCGTTGATTAAAACCAAAAAACATATTTTAAGAAAACATTATCATAGTTTGGAACATGGTAATCATGAAAAAACACTTATAAAATTCCTAAATCATGAAACCTTCTTTTCAATCAATGACACCTTAGGCTTAACCTAGGCCACTCATTGTCATTATTCAAATAATTTATGATGGTTCATAAAGAGTTTATGAATTTACAAATCATATCCCCCAAGAGTTTCAAAATAGGAATTTAGTAGTTCCTATTTTCATGTAACAAGTAACACTAGAGTCAAGCCCGGAAAACATTTGTCTAAGTTACTACCCCTAGGTATATATATGCCAAAACCACATCAACTAGTAGTATCCAGATATGAATGTAATTTCTTAGAAGCCACTCACTCTATCCTTCACCAATATTCTAGGATATTTTAATATACTTAAAATTATCCGTAGACTTACCCTTATGTAAATCCCTAGGTATATCACTAAATTTTTATCATCCTAGTTTCTAAAGGTTTACCAAAACTTTCTCTGATACCAACTGTAGAGACCTGAACTTATCATACATAATTATTACATATTAATAGAAGAATATTCATTTGATAACATAATGATCCATGCCAAAAAAAAATCAGGTCCAGTGATGGAATATTATAAATTTTAACAACTGGTTCAAAGGTGAACTAAATCTTCTCCCACCAATTTCCTCATATCTTGCACTCTTCTTAGACTTATTGTAGTGACCCAGACCTCAGAATCCTAGAGCTAATGTCTTAAATCAATTACATTGGAATTATTATAAGGAATCAAGCCCTGATGGATCGATCAGTTTAGTAGTCTTGGAATACCAAATACATAAATTAGAATTGTATTAAAAATGGATACACTAATTACAACATATTTTTTCTCCTAAACAAATAAACACATCTGAGGATAAATATAATCCATATTGTATATTCCCGCATATCTTTCATAGTATGCTTCTTGGATTCATAGGGAAGGGAACATAATAAGGGTGAGCTCAAATGCTCAGTAAGGGAAAAGTATAGCGGAAGTAATAATGAATCAATAAGAATAGTCAATATGGAAAGGTAAATAACTGAACACACATTCCATGTAAATAAATAGATAAGGAAAAATAAATATGTCAAGGTAAGAAACTGAAACACAGGTCATTTAATCCATAAACTAAAATTAAATGTATCTATAGATATGTCGATGAAAAATCTCATGGATGAATAATAACTGAAACTATTATGAAGGAAATTATTAGTTATTAGATGTCATGTTTCCTAGGTACATAGAACCAGTACCATCAAGAACTTTCACATGACAGCTTATCTATAGGGTAAAACCCATCTAAGGCAACTAGACAACTATTTAATCTCATGAGACTATCAATGCATTGAGGGGATTTTAGTAACCAATCCCTAACTTGTGTGCACCTGTCCAAATCATTCTTCATGTTGAATAATAAAATAAATAATGTGGCTTATCAAATAGCCATATTGAATGAGAAATACGAATTTATCAATAATTCCTATTTAATCAAATAATTATCAAAGTAAACACCATATGTAAAATGGTATACGGTTTAGTAAATAGTAATATCTATGAAAAATGATATGGATAATAAGGGGAAATTCAAAGCTCAATGATCATATGGAATTGAATACTTCAAGATTACTAAAAATAAAATCAAGGAAGTGAATTTTAATACTATCCTTGGCTAAATCAATAGTGAACAATATAGATAAAGAATAGCGATGGTATCAACACAATAAATTACAAGTGGGGTAAAAAGAGGGTTGTTGTCGTTGATGAAATAAAAAAATAACTTTTAAAACTATTATTGAGGAAAATATATTTTTCTTTTGAAAACCATTTTTCAAATACTTTTAATTGAAAATCCCTTTTAAATATTTTTAAAAATAAAGCTTTTGAATTTGATAATGAGGCTTCAAATAAATGATGGCAGATAAATCCATACATGTCGTATGAGGTAAAAAGTATATTCCTTTAGTATGGTAAGAGGAAAAAAATCCTCATTTGGAAAGTGAAAATAAGATTACTAATAAGAGATTGGTAAAATAAAAAAGGATAAAATTTATTTTAATGATTAAAGGGTAATGTAATAATATTTTTGTAAACCCTTTCTAGGAAACATGGTTTTGAATATATTTCTGACTTAAGAGAGGGTAAAGTCAGGATTTCTTAGAAATACTTTCTTAACTATATTATGTACCAATTAGTAGAAAATGGTACCAATAAATGATTATATCATGAAATAATAGAGGATAAGAAAACTCATGAGTGTTCATGAGAGATTGATCATAACATAAACCATCTCGAAAAGGCGATGAGGTCGTCTAAATAAACTCTTATAACTCAGTAACTGGGATCATACTCTCCATATAAGAAAGGGATATTACATGAATCATATAATAACGTGAAAATATTTAGATTAATGATATATCATGTAAAAATGAACTATATTCACCTTGAAAAATATTTTAGGTGTATAATAAAACATGAGTTCAAAGAAGGTAAATTGAGACAAAACATTTTACTGATTTGGTAAATTATGAATCTTAAAACCCATGAAAGTAGGATCATAAAATGGATATGAGTATAAAATTAAATTTAATTATAAGATACATATTATACAATATTGTGTAGTAATTACACCACACAAAAGGAAAGAGTGGCAAACATAGCTTATATCTCACAGAAATTAAAAGTGAGATGAAATTCTCTTACCTTGTTTTTCCTTTCAAGTGAACGTACTTTAACTTCTGGTATAATAAACCTATTTTAATTTTCCACTTGACTAAGAACCATTTTCATGTTTATAATTAATTTTATTTCATTTATTACCTTGTGGTGTACACTACTTAAAATATTAATTTTATGTCAGGTGTTTTTGACCAAATTCGGTTTATGTGTCAAAACAACTATTGTTGGTCAACTATGGTCAAATGGTTCAGTATATAAAATCAAAAGAATAATAAAAATGAAATAATTATAATTTTTTTAAATCAGTTATACTTTTAAAATCAATCATTAAATATGGTTATGAAAATGGGAATATGTTACAATCATGGAGATGATAGGTCGTACATACGCATTAGTAACATTCCCATTTTTAAATGATTGTTGTGGAAATAAGGTAAGTAACTCAAATATTTTCATAATGATATTTATATAAATATAATATTATTTAATCATATATACTTATATATTTAATTTTTTTATGTAAAAATAATCACATCATGTCGAGGAGGTGGTAGTCCACGCATCAACAAACGACGGTATCTCTTTTAAAGTGTGTAAATGGGTAATAATGGAGATGATATATATATATTTATATATATATACAGAAATATGATTATATAATTAATATATTATTTATTTATTTTATATCACTTATTTTTTATTATAACCATTCATTTATACATTTCATGTATTGTGTGAATGAATTACATCGCTTTGAGGGGGTGGTAGTCCACACTTCCTTAAACGAAATTTTCATATTTACACTACTTGGAAAGAATAAAGGTATTTAATAAATAATAATTAAGAATAAGACATCATAAATAACATATATATTATATATGAATATATTTCCAATAATAATGGCCACCATAAAAGGTGTAAATGGATAATTGAACAATCATCGTTTTGTGAGGCAATAATTCGTTATTCACAGAAATAGTTTGTTCGTTACCCATTATATGGAGGTGTGTGTAATTGTAGGTATAAAAAATAGCATAGAAACATAATAATATATTTATTATACTTGTTTTTCTATGTAATAATAGAATAATAATATTATAGGGAGTGGATAATTTAAATGAAACTAAAAATAATGAGAGAAGTTTTTACCAATTAATCGGGTAACTTCTTTTAGTTTGTACCAAAAGGATTTTTTGGAAGGGTTTATGAACAAAGGGATGATTCTAGGTAAATGATATAAATTATGGGAGACTATATGATCAAGTATTGTCTTAACTTTAGATGTTTGAGTTGTGTGAGGAATGGGTAGAGGTGGTGGCCTTTATAGGAAATGAAATAGACTCACTTGGTATTTTTTAAAAGAAGTTTGGTGTGAACATGTTCTTACCTAGAAAAGTCATAAAAACAATAAAACTAAATAAAGTACGTTTAATGGAAGAAATATTTCCATAAAATGAGTTTTGGAAAAGTTTATAGGTCATTTGGGATCTTAAACGTAGGTTTTTAGTCCATTTTTAATCCTAATTACACCTTAATCACAATAATTAATTTTAACCACTTTCACTGATCAATTTTTTCAAAAAAAAAGTTACTATTGTTATAATAAAAATATTATATTTATTACAATATTTTATTTCATATTTTCAAAATTCAAATCATAGAATCTGAAAATTAGGATTAATGTTAATCTCACAAACATACGGATTTACTGGTTTTAGTAGAAAATGTTCATAAGATTATTACGTTTTTATATCCAATTTAAATGTTAAATTGAATATAATGAACTAAATTGTATTAATAGGTGTATAATTTATACAATTTCACTTTAAAACAAATTTATAATACAATTTAACATTAAAATTTATTTAAACGAAAAGGTAGTTTTTAACCAAAATTCAGAATTTTTCACTATTCACTAAAAAATAACGTCTCTCAAAAAAATCCAAAAAAATCATCCTTATATAATTTTAAAATTAGGAATTCAAAAAAAGTTTATTTTATCAAATTAAATTTATAATATTGTTAAAATTATGATTTAAAATAGGTTGTCCAATAAAAGGTGCTAAAAATTCCTTAATAAAAATATAGTTTTTTATGTCAAATATTTGGTTTTCTCTTATATTATGTTTAAAAAATATATTGGATGAATATAAAATATAATTTATTTAATATTTAATATATATATATATATATATTACATTAATATCACTCACTAATTATTATTAATTTAATCTATTATGGTAAAAACAACTTTGTGAACATAAAAATAGTTTTCTATAAAAATATTATTTTTATATTCAATTGGTTCTTATATTCATTTATAATTAATTTTTAACCTATGAATTAATCATATATTATTATAAAAAATATATTTTCATGAGTTAGTTAATACTATTAACAACCACTAATATACAATCTAGGATATATATTATTGTATTAAAAATAATGCTTTAATTAAATATTTTTTCTCAATAAGACTTGATATTGCGTATAGAGCAAGACATCGAAGAAGTTTGCTTTTTCATGTAATGAAAGATATAGAGGAAGGTCTATGTTACATGTAAAACAAGCCAACTCAATGTTGTGTGCATTGAAATACATAGAATATATTTTAAATTGTAAATATATTATAATGTATCTGAATATTATATTACCTTACACACTTGGTGATGTGTGTCATACATGCTACCAAATCCAAGGTTCTTACTTAAGTTTTTTAGGGCGTCACATTCTCTCCCACCTTATTTAAATTGTGTCCTCGCAATAAAAACTCGATCATGGTGATATATTATTTGATAATTACTATGTTTCAAATCCCACATTGTGATAAGATTTCATATGTAATCCTCTATAAAATAGAGAATTGAAAGTAAGAAAGGTCACATGGAATACCATGTAACTAGGTCTCTATGTTGGAGAACATCAGTGGCATGTTGAGATTCATACTTAAAGGAAAGTCATAAATATTTTTAGGGATTGAATGAGTTCATCAATCAAAAACAATTGAATGATCAATGGAAAGTTGAGGGCCTAAATCTATAAATATTTGATGATTTAGAAGGCCATCGGTTCAACGTAAATTTAGGTATTATGAAAAAATTTGATTTCTATGTCATTTTTCTAATGTTGGGTAACTCAAGAATATGACCAAATATTATTACATGATAGGTTTCATTTTAATATGAATAATTATAACATTAGGTTTTTCTTCGATGAAATTTTAATTCATTCCTTTACTACCAAAAATTAATTACCAATAATGAATTTTTTATGCCTGAAGCACTAAAAAACTTTTAATGGATCATAAGAGTGACAAGTCTAACTTTTTTTCTTTAGATATCTTCAAAAACTAATATGGTTAATATATTAATCCCTAATCATAAAAATGTTTACTATTGGTCGATCATTAATATTTTTTCTTTAAATTGTTTAACTAAAATTGATGAAAATTAACAAGGAAATTGTGTAGTTTAGTGGTTGGGGTGAAAACCTTATCATCCTTTGGTCAAGGTTTCAAGACCCATGGCCTTTCCAGATTTGAACGTTTTCCACCCAATATTGTTTTTCATCTTCTAAAACAATATTAAAATGATTTCCAAAATATATATGTGATGGACATCCTTGAAATAAGGTCAAACACAAAATTTCGTTTTAGCTATGGTTTTCAATAAAACATCAATTCATAAATAATTCATCTACTTATTTCCCCATAGATCCTTTCATGGTCTAATGTTTATCCTCTAGTATAGAAAATTGACTTGGGTAATGTACAGGTTCCCCATATTTATGAAAAATAACTATAAAGGATTTATTAGGATGATATTCATTTCCTTCCATTGTACTCTTCCTTTTCCCTCAGAAATCCTTTGATTTACATCCTTCTTTCCCACACATAAAGCATTTACTTATTCTATTGAGACACTTTACTAGTTGTATGATTCCACACATCTCACATGTTGAAATCCAGGCCTTATTTTATACATGGTATCCACCACTCGAGCTCTTAGAATCCACTATCCTTCTCTTCTTTGGTATGCTCAGGAGTTGGTAAAGGTATATATTGTTAATCATATTTTGGAAGAACTTATTTGGCATAAACATGAAATCATTAACTACTATCAAAACATCATTTGGTTTCTCATTTTCAGCACTTTTCCTTCATTTTTGATGTTAACTTGAATCCTTTGGGTTCTAGCCGTTGACTAAAACTTGAAAATAGTATGAGTAACAATAGTCATAGTGAGAAAAATGTATAATTATCTATAAGATATATAAATCATGAAAACTTATTTTTAAATCTAAAACACCTTAGGTTTTAACCTTGATTATTAATTGTAAAAATCCTTTCAAATTTTCATAATGGTTTGTAAAGAAAGTGTGGATTATCCTAAGCATATCCCCCAGGACTGTCAAACTAGGTGCGCAGTAAGGCCCATTGTCGTGTACCAGATTAACCCCAAGTCATTCCTGGAACACCTTTTCAAAGTTGTTACTCCTAGGTACATTTGTGTCAGAACCACGTCTAATTGTAGTATCCATACAAGGATTTATTTCTAAGAAGACCCACATAATCTATACATCACCAAAATTCTAGGGTTTTCATCTATACTTAACCTAAAATTGTATCATAGGGTTATGTTCTCTAACCTACAATTTCCTAAATCTAGTTCCCAAGGTTTCTACTAAACTTTTTTGGATACCAACTATAGCGACCCAAATCCCAGAATCCCAAAGCCAGTGTCTTCTATCATTTACATTGGCATTATTACAAGGAATCAAGCCCCAAAGGACCGATCAGTTTAGTAGTCTTGGAAAACCAGATACAAAAATGAGAATTATATTACAAATGGATACACTAATTACAACATATTTTTTATTTTAAACAAAAAAAACATAGAGGATAACTCTAATCCATCTACTATATTCATGCACATCTTTCATAATATGATTTTTGGATTCTTGGGGAACAAAACATAATAAGAGTGAGATTAAATGCTCGGTAAGGGAAAAGTATAGAGGAAGAAATAATGAATCAATGAGAATAGTCAATATAGAATGGTAAATAACTAAACACACATTCCATGTAAATAACAAGATAAGGAAACATAAACATGCAAAGGTAAGAAACTGAAACACATGTCATTTCATCCATGAACTAAAATAAAATGTATCCATAGATATGTCGATTAAAAATATCATAGATGAATAATAACTGAAACTATTATGAAAAAATGGTTAATTACCCCATGTTTCCTAGGTACATGGAACAAGTACTGTCAAGACCTTTCACATGACAGTTTAGCTATAGGGTAAAACCTCGTCTAAGGTGTCTTTCCAAATATTTCGTCTCATGAGACTATATATTCATCGAGGGGATTTCATTAATGGGTCCCCAACATGTGTCTACCTATCCAAATAAATATTCATATTGAATAATAAAATAAATTATATTCTTTATCAAATAACCATATTGAATGAGAAATAGGTATTCATCAATAATTTCCATTTAATCAAATAACTTTAAAATTAAACATCATATATAAAATGGTATACGTTTTATGAAATAGTAATATCCATGAAACATGATACTGATAATAAGGGTAAATTCAAGTCTCAATGATCTTATGGAATTGAATAATTCAAGAAGACTAAAAATGAAATCAAGAAAGTGAATGGGAATAATACCCAGTTCTAAATCAATATTGGACCATATAGAGGGAGAATAAGGATGGTATCAACACAAAAAATCCCAAGTGGGGTAAAAACAGGGTTGTTTTCATTGATGAAATAAAAGTATAACTTTTAAAAATATTCTTGAGGAAAATATCCTTTTCTTTTGAAAAATATTTTGAAAATAATTTTCATTGAAAATATCTTTTAAATATATTTTAAAAAATAATCCTTTTGAACTTAAGAAGGAGGCTTCAAAGAAATGATGGTGGATAAATCTATATATCTCGTATGAGGTAAAAAGAATATTCCTTTTGTATGTTAAAAGGGAAGAAAATGACTTATTTGGAAGGAAACAATATGATTCCTTCTAAGAGATTGGTAAATGAAAAAATGTATAAAAAATTCTTTTAATTATTATAGGTTAATTGAAAAATATTCTTGTAAACCCTTTCTGGGAAACATGGTTTTGAATATATTTCTGACCGAAGAGAGGGTAAAGTCGGGGTTTCTTAGAAATACTTTCTTAACTATATTATGTACCAAAGAGTATAAAATGGTCTCAATACATGACTTTATCATGAAATAACATATTATAATCAAACTCATGATTTTTTATGAGATATGGATCATAATATTTCATCAAAAGAAGTATAAACATAAATAATCTCGAAAAAATGATGAGATCGTCTCAATAAACTATTATAACTCGGTAACTAGGCTCATACTCTCCATGTAATAAAGGGAAATTACATGAAGCATAAAATATCATGAAAATTTTTAGATTCATGATATATCATGTAAAATGGAAACATATGCACCTCGAAAAACAGTTTAGGATTATAATAAAACAAGTTTTTAAAGAAGGCAAATTGAGACAAAACATTTTACCGATTTGGTATCTTTTGAATATTAAACCCCCTAAGAATAATCATAAAATAGATATGTTAATACCCTAAAATTTAATTATAATATAAATTTAATATAATAATGGGTAGTATATACACCACACAAAATGAAAGAGTGGCTAACATTGCTTGTATCTCACAAAAATTAAAAGTGAGATGAAGTCCCCCTACATTGTGTTTCCTTTTGGGTGAACATCCTTTAACTTCCTGTATAATAAAATTATGTTAATTTTATACTTTATTCAGAAAATTTTTCATGTTTATAATAACATTTATTTTTCTTATTATCATGTTGTGTTCACTACTTAAAAAATTAAGTTTATATCGGGTGTTCTTGACCAAATTCAGTTTATAAGTCAAAATAACTATTATTGGTCAACTATGGTTAAAGGGTTAATTATATAAAATATCTTGAATAATAACCATGAAATAATTATCATATTTTTACATAAATTATACTTTTAAAATCAATCATTAAATATGGTTATGAAAATGAGAATATGTTACAATCCTGGAGACGGTAGGTCGTACGTGCGCATGAGTAACATTCCCATTTTTAAATGATCATTGTGGAAAGAAGGTAAGTAACTCAAATCTTTCCAAAATGATAAATATATAATAAAAATTATATTATTTAATCATATATACTTATATATGGAATTATGCTATGTAAAATGAATCACATCTTGTCGAAAAGGTGGTAGTCCACACGTCCAAAAATGACATTATCTCTTTTAAAGTTTGAGAAGGGGTAATAAAGGAGATAATATATATATATATATATATTATTTAAATAAATATAATTATTTAATTAATATATTATTTATTCTGTTTATTTCAATTATTTTTAATTATAACCATTCATTTATACATTCCATGTATCATGTGAACGAATCACATCTGTTTGAGGGGAAGATAGTCCACACTTTCTCAAACGAAATTCTAGTATTTACACAACTTGAAAAGAATAAAGGTATGTTATAGATAAAAATTAAAAAATAATAAGAAATCATAAATATAAAATATATCATATATAAATATATTTCTCATCTTAATGGACACCATTGGAGATGTTAATGGAGAATTGAATAATCATCATTTCGTGAGGCGGTATTCACCACTCACAGAAAGAGTACGTTCGTTACCCATTAGATGGATGTGTGTGTAATTTTAAATCAAACATGTATCATAAAAACATACTAGTATATTTTTTATACTATTTTTTTATGTAATCATAGAATATGGAGAGTATAGGGAGTGAAGAATGGAAATGAAACTAAAAATCATGAGAGATGGTATTACCTCTTAATTGGGTAAATTCTTTTGGTTTAAACCAAAAAGATTTATTTGAAGGGTTTATACCAAAAGGGATAATTCTAGGTCTAGGATAGGATTTATGGGAGACTATTTGGGTAGTCCTTGACCAAAATTAAGATGTTTGAGAGGTGTGAGGAATGGGTAGAGGTGGTGGTCTTTTATAGGAAAGGAAAAGGACTCACTTGGTATTTTTGAAAAGAAGTTAGGTGTGCACAAGTTCTTACCTAAAAAAGTCATAAAAAACTAATGAAAAAATAATGGAAGTTTCCTGGCCGAAATATTTCCATTCAATGAGTGTTAGACAAGTGGCTAGGACATTTGGGCCCTTAAACTTGGGGTTTTAGTCCATTTTTAAGCCTAATTACACCTTAATCACTCTAATTAATTTTAATCACTTTCACTAATCATTTTTGTCAAAAATTAAGTTGATATTATTAGAAAAAAATATTATATTTATTGAAATAGTTTATGTTTGATGTTCAAAATTCAAATCAGAAAAGCGTCAAAATTAGGATTAATGTTAATCTCGTAGACAAATGGATTAAATGGTTTTAGTAGAAAAATGTTCAATAGTTTGTTATGTTTTTATATTAAATTTAAAATTTAAATTTATTATAATGAACTAAATTGTATTAATATATGAATAATTGATAAAATTTTAATTTAAAACAAATTTATAATATAATTTAACATTAATAATTATTTAAATGAAAAGGAAGTTTTTAACCAAAACGTGATATTTTTCACTACTCACTAAAAAATGAAGCTTCTCAGAAAAATCCAAAAAACTAATAATAAGATAATTTTGACATTATTAATTTAAAAATAGATTTTATTTTATAAAATTAAATTGATAATAGTGTTATAATTAAGATTTAAAATAGTTTTTCCATTAAAGGGCGGTAAAAATGCCTTAATAAAAATATAGGTTTTTATGTCAAATATTGGTCTTGATCTTATCTTATGTTTAAAAAATATATTTTATGAATATAAAATATACTTGATTTATTATGTAATATATACTACATTAATATCACTCACTAATTGTAAGTAATTTAATCTATTAGGTTAAAACATCATTGCGAACATACAAATAGTTTTCTATAAAAATATTCTTTTTATATTCAATTGGTTCTTATATTCATTTATAATTAATTTTTAACCTATGAATTAATAATATATTATTATAAACCATATATTTTCATAAGTTGTTGTATACTATTCATAACCGATAATATAACATCTAGGTTGTATATTATTTTATTAAATAATAATTCTTTAATTATTGATTGTATCTTGGTAAGACTTGATATTGTGTATAGAGCAAGCCATCGAAGAAGGTCACTTTTTCATTTAACACAAGCTATAGAGGAAGGTCTCTTTTGCATGTAATGCAATCCAAATTGTTGTTGCATGCATTGAAATATATATAATCTATTTTCAATTATAAATATATTATAATGTATCCAGATATTATATTAACCTATGTACTTGGTGATGCATGTCATACATGCTATCGAATACAAGGTTCTTACTTATGTTTTTTAGGGCATCACACTTATCAAAAATTAAACCTTTTTTCATAACCTGGTGAAGAAAACATTGTAAATGGTGAGATTATATTCTTATTAAGGGTAAACAATGGATATATCAATGGTCATATAAGAATAATATGAGCATAAAAGTATGATGACATGAACTTAAAATATAAAAACCATACCCTATATATTATAGATCATAAAATTGAGTCATGGAATAAATCCTGGTCGTTCATAATACATGAATCATAAATAAAATAGTATATGATCTATGAGAGATTATCATTTGAATAAGACAAAGAGTTGTGGAATACACATAAGACTAGAAAATATTATGTCAAGGATCTACCAAGACATTCATAACATGTTAAGCTTAGGATAACCACCCATGTACCTTCTTGGTGCATGGGATAACCTCCTATGTACCCTCTTTCAGTCTTGGTATAGCCTCTTGTGTACCATATTTTTGACATAGGATAACCTTCAATGTACCCTTTAAAATCATATAAAATTTATTTTTATCTAGTGTATTATAGGGGGATATAATCCCAGCCAATCAAATAATCCATACATTTTTATACCATAATATAATAAAATATTCATCATATCATAAACCATGAAAAGAAATGTGTTTCATATACATGTCATTATAATGTATCATGTGGGAAAGAAGTGAGTTTCATAAACATCTTGTCAACATAGCCATAAAACATCTAGAGAAATAATAAGGATGGTATAGTTGGATTATATCCCCAATAAATCTTAAGTGACAACAAAGGATTTCATCTTATATGTAAAATGATTTTGAAATATCACTTGGAACATTTCTTGAAGAAAACAAAATTTTCACCTTTAAAATCACTTTTTTAAACTAAAATTTTTTAGAATCTTTTAAAATACATTTATTTGAAAATAAACTTTGAAAATTACAAAGTAATATTTAAACCATTGTGTGGACATGATAGTGGAAAATTATATTAATTCCTTAAATGTTAAGACAAATATTTATTTCTCATTTTTTTGTGAAATCCAAATGGGTATTGTTTGAAAAATGACATGAAGATTTATTTTAAAACAATTTTCAAAAAGTAAAAAAAAAGATTAAAAAAATGTCTTTATAAATCATTGGATAGTATTAAAAACATTCTTCAAACAATTTTTTTATAAAACATGGATATAGAAGAATAATTATTTTCGACAAAAGAGAGAAATAAAGTCAATTTTTCTTAAAAACATTATTTTGATATTTTGAGTACAAAAAGAGATGAAAATGAAAGGAACAAATGTATTCTCATGAAATAACCAGATGAGAATAAAATTAATGATTTTATTATTATATATATCATAATATTTAATCATCAAAATCATAAACATAAACAATAATAATAAATGATGAGAATGTATCATAAAACCCATAAAACCTTGGAAACATTGAATTATATGCCCCATGAAAGAATAAAATTAAATGAAACTTAAAATATAATGATAATAAGTAAATTTATGATATAATATTTCAAATATTATTTATATAAACCTAATAAAATAAAATATTTTCATAACAAAATTTATTTCTCAAAGAAGACAAATTGAGATAAAAATCCCTTACCATGTATCACTTACCTTAAGTATAGACTTCATTCATATACATTCAAAACTCTTACATAATAAATATAGGTTTAGTATAAATAAATTATAGAAACATAATTAATCATATTATACCATATATTAATTACTTGTGACCTTTGATTACCAGTTTATTAACATTTCCTTGTTAAAATAACCTTTTGGGTAATAACTACTTGGTTTTCATGTATGTTTTGATTTGGTATCTTTCTAACTTTTTTCATAGTTAAATATTCTCTAGAATTTTAAACATGAAATAAATATCATATATATTTATTATATATTTATTTATATTAATCCGTAAAAGTTATATATAGAAAATGAAATACACCGTTCATGGAGATGGTAAGTCGTGTGTACGCTTGAACGTTGTTTCCATTTTCTAAACGGATGAAATGAAAGGAAGATAAATAATATATCACCATTAAAGATTCATTATTATTTCATATATATCATATATATAAATTATATTTATCCACATTACCTTCCATGTAAAATGTAAGTGAAAAATGAATCACATCGCTTTACGAGGCGGTAGTTAGCTGTACACATGAGCGATATTATCATATTCCCAAGAAATGTAAAGTAAGAAGGTATATATTATATTACAATTAAATATTTATAATAATATAATATATAAATATCAAATCTATTATTATATCCTGGCATGAGAGGTGGTTATATAAAACAAATAACATTGGTTCACGAGGCAGTAGTTCATCGTACATACAATCGACAATTTCGTTTCTCATTTGATGGAAGTAGACATAAATATAGGTCATTAAATTAACATAATAACAAATAAATATATTTTAGATAATATTTTTATTATATTTTCTTAGTTGAAGAAAATTTTAAAGAGGTGGAAGAATAAATAAAACAAAAACACAAGTTTAAGAACTTTACCTCTTCTTTAGAGAGCCTTATTAGGTATATACATAAATCCTTCTTATGAGGGATTAATAATAAAACTAAGAAATGTATTATGTGTGTAGGTAATTAATTAATATATATGGGTATGTATTTTTCAAACCAAATGGTTTTGGAAGTGTGAATAGAAGAGGATAGGGGCTGACCATTTATACATGGGGGAGAGAACGCACATGGAATTTTTGAGAAGAATAAAGTGTACACGCATTTTTTACAGGAAAAAAAGCTCCAAAATGGGTAATTATAGAACTTTAGAGGATATAAGTTCTAAATATTTCCAATAAATTTGTGTTTTAAAAGTTTCTATTCATTTTACTTCTTATATTTTTAGTTTAACCCCCGATAAACCTGTTTTTACCTTAACTGCGACAATTATTTTTTATTATTTTTACGATTCATTTTGATCAAAAATTAAGTTGACCTTATTATATAATATTATTTATTATGATTAAAAATATTAAATACTTTTTTCAAAATTAAATTCACCAAAATTGAAAATTTTAATTTCAATTTAAAGTTGCATTCACGACGAAAAAGCGATTTTCCATAGAGAAATTTTTCAAAAGTTTAAAAAGTTTTTATATCAATATTAAATATGAAATTGATTCAAAAAAACAAAATTATATTAATTATAATATAATTTAGCTAATATCGCATTAAAACCCATTTATAAAAATTATTTAAAAAATAAAATCATTTTTCAATAAAACCCAGTATTTTTCACTATTCATCGAAAAATTAATCTTTTCAAAAAAACTCCAAAAATTAACCCTAAGATAATTTTAATAAATTGATTCAAAAAATGAAGTTAATTTTTTCAAATAAATATTCTAAAATTTTCAAAAATTAGTTTTATTATATGTTCACAAAAATCAATAAAAATCATTTTTTTGAAAAAAAATGTTTTTTAAAAGCATATAAAGACTTTACCAAAAATTTAGTGCTTTTTATCAATATGTTTCCTTTATATATAATAATTCTACTTAATTTTAAAAATTTGGTTATTCCTAATCATTCCACCAAGTTTAATGGATGTGTTATAATGGTCATTTTTGAATAATAATATTAATAGTATATCGTGGTTCATTAAATTTGGCGTTATGTGTAATGCTAGCTATGAAGGAAATTAAATTCATTAGAAAAAAAATATTTCATAAAAACTTGGGGTGTTACACATGAAGTATCACGTGACTATAAAATCACCTAATGAATTAGAGTTATATCTAGGCATACACATCATAACATGTTTATGATCTATGTTTGACACATAAATGAAGTCAATCATAAGACATAACATAAGAATTTACCATTTAAAGAAAATGGGTTGCACAATATTATATCATATCACTATCAAGGTAAATTTCATAATTAAGTAATCTCAGAAATGAATATAAGGCATTTATTACCCCATAAAAGGAAGGTATAATAATCAAGGTATAAATGGGAGATACATATATACATAATTTAGAATCATTCCATAACTTTAAATTGAGAGAAAGTGATTTAGAGAGGGAATAGTCATAAACCGAAGAAAAGGGTTAGTTAGAAAGATCTCTTACCAAGAACCTGATTTGTCACGAGTGTTATTTTTCTTCCCAAATGAAAAATTTATGTTTATTACTTACTTTCTTAAGAACCTTTTTCAAGTTTATTGTTCCTTTTATTTTATTCATTATCATGTAATATTCATTTACTTAATCATTAAGGTTCAAGTTGGACATTTTGTTGATGTTGATGTCATATGTCCAAAATTACATTACAAAGTTGACTAAGGTCAAAGGGATTAGTATATTATCATCTATGAAATAATAATCATGATATAATTATCATTTATATACATCAATTATTCTCTAAAAACCAATCACTAATGGTGGTTATGAAAAATGAACAACATTACAATCATGGAGATGGTAAGTCGTACGTATGCATGAGTAACGTTTCAATTTTTCAACTATCATGATTGATTAAGGTAAATGTTATTTTATCTTTATATAATTATAAATATATCATAAATATAATATTATTACTTTAAACACCCTTATATATTGAAGGTTCTAGGAATAGAAGAAGCAACAAATGGGGAATTCCCATCTCATCTTTTTGTATGATGGATGATTAATCCAAGATTTAAACAATGATAAATTTCATGATCAATAGAATTGAATAAAATAATATAGAAAATGGATAAATATAGAAACCAAAGCACAGGATCATCACATAATATTTATAATTAATTTAAGTAATTAAAGAATTACCTTGTGAGAAATTCTTTCTTAATTGATGGATCTGACAATGTCTTTATGTATTACCATCATTTCATTTGTAGGAATAAAGAATAGATTCCCTTCAACAGTGATCCACATGTGTTACAAGAACCTCTTATTATCATTATATGAATATTTAGGTGTTATCATGGGAAATCCTAATGCTTGCTTCATTTTCCTATGATCTCCATAAAAACTGCATTAAGGAAGGGTTCTCTTCGATCTCTCTTGACTTGAGAATAGTGTTGTTGGAGGATCGCTCTTTGTTATTTAGACCATTCTTATAGAGGGAGTACTCTAAGTATTTTATTTTATTCTCTCTGGATCTCATTGTGCACAACACAAAATGAAATTTTCTCTCTTAATAAAATAATATAATTTGGTTTATATACCACTAGGTTTAGAAAATAATAATTAAAAATGTTTCCTTTATTATTTTTGTAATCCTTTCAGAACCTTATACCTATAATAATAATATTATTATTTATTGACATATGCTAAACTCATGATTTAAATTAAATATTTTTAATCAAATATTATTCAATATATTTTATTTCTCACTAGACTATTAAACTCGGTCTGTCATTCCATAATAATATTTATCAGACCATAAATAATTACTTCTTAATTAATAAATAAATATCATTTCATTATTCACTAATAAATAAATATTATATTCACTAAATAGAAAATAAATATTCATTAAATATTCTTCTCTCATAATATTCTCTCAAATAATTAGTGGAAGAATATATGTGATCAATCATACATGAATAATTATTAAACCATGAGTGGGAAAAATATTTTTTCAACTAGTTAAATAATAAATAATAATGTATTATTTAACTAAGATTCTAGATACACTTAGTGTGTGACTCTCTAGGATTCTCTATTAGTGGATGAAAAATAGTCTAAAGTCCATGGTTAGCATATAGAAACACACCAAGGCACCCATAGAGAAGTAATTTAATGTATCAATGACATAATACCTCAAACAAAAATTTACTTTGTAATATAATCCCTGTATCAAGATATATATAATCAAGAAGGTTGCATGTTGGTGGTATCAACCTATGTGCTCGATGTATATTTATTAGACTTTCCAAATATCAAACTTTCTTATATAACACCATGAACATGTATTTATTTAGACTATACCATTTCTATAAAGGTCTTGATATATCAACTTTTGTTAAATAATAGAAGGCTCAAATCCTTTCTAGAATTATTCATTAATGTAATATTACTCGTGACGCACCCAATGTATCATGCCTCCTTGTGAGCATATGTTTTCCTAGATTTCATAAATACATAAATGTATGTGAATTATAATACTCATTAATAATAATCTTAAAGTATAAGGATAAATACACACAAAGAAATATAGGAACATCCAATGGAACATATAAATGTGGATTTCTTACTGGTGGATCCCGTTCTCATAATATCATACACTGGATATTACCAAGGGTGTACACCGTGAGAATGTGTTATACCGTATTATGAGTCTCCACCCCTGATAGTCTGTATCATTGGTGTCCCTAACATTATTTCATCCATCTATAGAACATGTTTTATGAATACTATTGTGGCACTTTTGGGTTCTCATCATAGCGGGGAGCTACTATGACCTTTCAGTGCAACAACTACTCTTAGGACATTATCACATATTACGTTATACATAAGAACAATAATGATGTGATAAGAAGATTATTAATATTAAAAAAATGAATAAGGGTTATCATAAAGAAAAAAAATTTTGGTTCTAGGGAACTAACTCTAACATACTCTCACGTATACTAGATCCAACTACTAATAACTTTCATTCCTATAAATCTCACATGATACTCATTATTCTACTAAGATAATTCTTTATTCAAGGGGACACCGTGTTTTATTTTGTGGGAACTATTATTACTAAAACATTTCCCATTTGATAAAAATCCTTAAAGAGGTAATACTTTTGGTGTATATGCTTTGTCTGTTGGTGTGACCTTATCTCTTTTGCAAGATCCAATATTTTAGTGTTATCACAATACACTGTGATAAGTTCTATAATACTATGTACTGCATCAAGATCTTAGAAAAAGTTTCATTTCCAAGTGGATTCCTTGGATGCATCAGAAGATACTATATACTATGAATTTGCTTCATAATTAGTGAAAATTAGCTGCTTTTAACTCTTCCAGCTCACAGCTCTTCCGTTGAGATAGAAAACATATATTAACTATGAATTCATATCATTATGATCTTTTTGAAAACTTTCACCTTTATAACCCTTGATGGATACCTCCTTATCTCCTCCATATACTAAGAACATGTCATTAGTTCTTCTTAGATACTTAAGGATAACCTTAATAGCATACCAGTGTTGTTCTCCTGAATCTGTTGGATATCTGCCTACCATTATCAATGCATAGGAAACATCAAATATAGAACATAATATAGAATACATGATTTATCTTATCACTGAATCATATGGGGTCTTACTCATTCTCTTATTCTCCTGTTTTGTTTGAGGACACATTTTCTTAAAAATATGTATAATATGAGACATGGTAATCAATTCCATATTGGATTGTTCTATACTAATTATTTTTAGTACCTGGTTAATTTATATACTTTTATGAAGTCCAAGAACCCACTTGGATCTATCAAAAATGATCTTGATCCCAATAATATAGGATGATTCACTGAATTCCTTCATGGAGAAACACTTTTTTAACCAGTCCTTGATAGACAATAAGAATGGTATGTTGTTTCCAATAAGTTATATGTAATAAATATATACTACTAGGATAAATATTGTATTCTCGCTAAACCTATTTTAAACACATTACTCACAATAATTCTTAATGAAACCAAATTCTTTTATAGCTTCATCAAATTGAATATTCCATGACCAGGATGCTTGCTTCAATCGATAAATGGATCTATGTAACTTTAAATCTTATTGGAATCACCTAGAATCATAAACCCTTTTGTTTGTTTTGTATATACATATTCCTAAAGTATATCATTAAATAAATCATTTTTGACGTTCATCTTCTAAATTTCATAGTTATGGTAAGTTGTTATAACAAGTAGAATTATGATGGATTTAAACATTGAAAATGGTGAAAAAAATTCACTATAGTAAATTCCTTGATGTTATTTAAACCCTTTTTCCACTATCCTTGATTTATAGTTATTTAATTAACCTTACATGTCTAGTTTTCTCTTGAATACCAATTTTCACCCTATGGGATTTACATCAACTGGAGTATCGTCCAAAACCCAAACTTGGTTTTGATACATGGAATTCATTTTAGAATTCATGTATTCTTTCTATAGTGAAGATTCTAATATCCCTACTTCTTTTTTGTATGATAGAGTTTCATCATTTTCAACCAATAATGAGTCACTATCTTTGGTGACTAGAAAACCATGTCTCTCTAGTTCAATTGCCTCTCTATTTCTTTTAGGTAGTAATTGTGTTTTAGGAACTACTACTTCCATGGGAACCGTTGGAATCTAGTCCTCTACCAACTCTTGTGTATCATGAGCATCATCTTTATAAAATTCAATATTTCTCCCACTATCCTTTTCGAGGATGTGCTCCCTCTCAAGAAAGATAGCTTTTCAGGTGATAGTCACTTTCTTATTAGATGGGTTGTATAGTTAGTATCCCTTGATTTCCTTAGGATTCCATATAAAGATACAGTTTATGCTCTGGGGTTCTATTTTACTGCCTGATAAGGCCTTAAAAAATGTCTCATAACCCCAAAAATTTGTATATAAAAAAATGGGTTTATTTCCACTCCATAACTCTAAGGGAATTCTATTTTCTTCTTTAGTTAGAACTCAGTTTAGTGTGTGTATCGTAGTTTATAATGCATATCCCCAAAAGGATAATGGAAGATCTGCATGACTCATCATAGACCTTACCATGTCTAACAAGATACAATCCCTCATTTCACTAACATCACTCCACTGTGTTATGTAAAGTGGAGTGAGTTGAGATTAAATCCTAAAATCCCATAAAATTAAATGAACTCTTGGTTAAGATATTCACCACCTCGATCTAATCAAATCTTATTTATCTTATTTCCAAGTTGATTCTCTACTTTATTGATGAATTATTTTAATTTCTCAAATTTCATGGACATACACCTCATCAAGTAGACATATCCACATTTACTCACGTTGTCAGTAAAAGTAATAAAATAATAATACCCTCTAATGACCCAATATTGACGTACATGGACCTTAAATTACTTTTGAATAATACTTAATACATGACACAAAAAAGACGCCCAAAGACTGTATTAGTTTAGTTTATTTAGAAACTTAGAATACATTCTTCTATCTTGGTGAAAGATCTTCAACATCTCCCACAAATATCTTCTCCAATAGTTTTCCCATCTAAAACCTCTCTTCATATCATGGGGAAAAGAAAACATAAAAAGGGTGATCTCAAATGCTCGGTAAGGGTAAACATTGAGAACATAAAACAAACCATATTCATTAGAATGTAAAAACATGAACATAAAATTTATATATCAAAATATTGAGTCATTAAATAAATCTTGGCAGTTCGTAAGGCATAAATCAAAAATGAACATGGCCGTGATAACATATAAATGATAACAAAAATGAAATTGTGAAAAAAAATAAGCACATAATATGATTTTTATAGTATCCAAGGCATTGTTTCCAATACCATCATAGCGGACAAAGTCCTTTACTGAACTAGGTTTACTTGTCGTTCTGGTCATATATTACTGAACCGGATTTACTTATCGTTCCAACCCTGTAATACTGAACCAGATTTACTTTCTGATCCAACCATGTTTATCTCATGGGATATAAATTTTTATCCAATGGATTGTTTGGAGATATATTTCCCACCCATCTCATAGTGAAATCGTTTTCACATATTCCACTAAAACATAAATCATTCATCGTAGCATAACCCATGAAATAAAATGGGTTTCTTAAACATAATTCCATCATAATATAATCCATATAAAAGATTATTCCATAATAAACACAATAAAATCATAGTAATAATAGAGACAGAAACATAACCTTGTGTTATCTTATATGGAAAATAATTTTGATAAAACACTTGAACTTAATTCCTACATAAAATATCCTTTCTTTTTCAAAACCTTTTTCTTTTCACAAAATGCCACATAATTTTAAATGAAAATAATTTAGTTGAAAATAATCTTGAAATATTGTAGAGTAAGATTCATGGAAATAAGGTGCAATGAAACCATAAAATTACATTTATGCTATATAAGTTAAAAAATATTCTCTTCATACTTATGTAGGAAAAGTGAAAAAGTACCTCGTATGGTAAACAAAAGAAGGATTCCTTCCATACCATGTAATAAAAGTAAAGATGGGTAAAAATGAATTAAAACATACCTAGAAGAATGGTAAACATTTTTTGAAAACATTTTCAGAAATCATGGATATGGATGATAAATATATCCCCAGTAAATACTTACGTATAAATAATCTTGGATAAAAATGATATTGCAAAATTATCCCTTATCTTAGGTCTGATTTCTTCAGTATGTGTCCAAAACTCATGTATAATGGGTTTTAACATATTATTAACTTGTAAAATAACCATAATAATTTTTATTATATCATATATGATTCACTTATTACTTTATATTACCCATTCATTTGTTAATTCCATGTTAATGTAATTTTTTGGGTAATAATCGTTTTATTTATCGTATGTGTTTTGACATGTTATTCCTGATATTATTAATTAGATCATAATTTACATACTTCCAGAATTTAAAACATGATTTATTTGTCATATATATTCAGTATATAAATCTATGTACAATATATAGATAAATGAAATGGAATACACCGTTTATAGAGATGGTAGGTCGTACGTATGCATGAGTGTTGTTTCTGTTTCCTTATTGAATTGAATGGAAGTAAGAAAATGATACACACACACACACATATATATATATATATATATATATATATATATAGTATAATTATTATTTCATATATTTCATTCTTATTTATTAATTATACTTTATAATCACTCTTGAATGGTTAATGTGGAGAATGAATCTCATCGCATCGTGGAGATGGTAGGTCGTATGTATGCACGAGGGACGATATCATTCCCATGATTCTTGAATGGTATTGAATTGCATGGTAAACTATATTTCATAATCAATATAAATTTATAATAGTCATATATTTATTATATCCATTTTTATACTCATCCATGTATGGTGGTGGTGAAAAACATATTGCACCACAGCGTGGAGAAGGTAAGTCGTACGTACACACACGTGGTTATTTCATTTTTCTTTGGATTGAGAGAAATTGGAACATTGTTTTTTAATTATTATAATAACATATCAGTATATAAGTGCAACTAGATTAATTATTATATAATGAAACAATTCATTAAGTATAAGTAGAAGTAGAAAGAAATATGAAATAATCAGTATAGGGGATTACCTCTTCTTTGACGTGATCTCTTTAGATATCCTCTTAATGGGACTAGAGTTGGTCTTTTAGGAAGACCAGAACATCAATAATATAACTAAGGAAGTTTATAAGGTAATATTTTAGGGTATTTCAAAGATTTAAGGCTCAAAATGAAGTGATGTAGTGACGGTGGATGTGCCCTTTTATAATTAAGGTGAGGGGCACTTTTGAAAACCTCAAAATTATTAACTTCTAATAAAATCAAACCCCACTCAAAAACCTAGAAAATGTACCAATTTTGAAGATGATATGATATAGGGTTGTAATATCATAAAAAAATAAATTTCATACAAGTTTCTATGTCAATTAAAACCTTATCTTTTCAATTTAACACCCAGTTATTCTATTTCATTTTAACTAGGGTAACAAATATTTCAATATTAAAAGGGTAAAATATTTACTTATTTGATATCAATTAGATCATATATAAAAAAAATTAGAACATTTTTTACCATATAATAATTATTATATATTTTTAAAAACGTTTTATTATTTTTAAATAATTTAATAAAATACTATTTTGATCAACAATAGATAGTGTCAATTTTGATATTATTTAATTTATTTATTTTTAAAAATATAAATATAACAAGATAACTTCGAACCAAATATTTTATTTAATTACTATGAGGTCAAGGTTATCTACAAAATTAATTGGAAATATTAATTATCCAAAAAATGCATTTATTTTAATATATTTATTAACATTTATTTGATATCTCCATTAATAAAATAATTTCTACAATGATTTTGTGTAATTTTTTAATATACTTATTTTTTGAGTGAAAATTAAAAAAAAAATATTATTATTAAGATAAATTTAATATATTTTATGTGAATATATTTAGTCAAATTTATATTATATAAAATAAATCATTTAAAATGTTATGCTTATTAAATTATGAATGAGACAACTTTAACATTACTTTAAATAAAATAGTATAAATGTCATAATCTATTCTATAAGGATCAAAATGGTCACTATCTTGAAATTTGAGTTATTATTGTAGATATATAATCTACCAATAATATTTTTTCATATGTTTGAACTTTTTTATGGTTTTATTATTTTAATGAAAATTATTTCATTGATTTCCCATCAATTAATTTAATTTTACATCATCAAAGAATATGATATTAAGATAATTATTTGTTTCCTAAAAATAAAAAAATACCATGATGTAGGTAATTATTTTATATTTCCATGTAATATTTATTTTCAAATATATCACATGGTTACCCCTATAATAAAATTATTATACTTATAAGAAAATGTGAGTTTGACATTTTGTCACCTTCACTGGTTTTATTAATATCTTTGTCATTTTCATTGTCAAGTGGACATTAAATGACTATTTTCTAAACCAAAGATGTCAAGGGTAGACTTTTATACATATAATGATATTTTGTTAGGTTTTAGGATAATTTTATTATCCTGATCATATTATTAGTTACCATAATTTACCTGATTTACCTTTATCTGTGGTAAATAAAAATTACCACAGTTACTATTTATAATATCCCAAAATACAAGTAACCCATTAACATAATTTGGACCCACTAATTTCAAATATGGAATCCATTTTTAATAATTCAAAATACATAATTGTTAGAAATTAATTTAAGATTAATTCTTGTTTTTAAAACAAAAAAAAGCATGTTTTTAAGAAGTAAAAACTTATTAAAATATTATCATCTGTTTATGACCATTTTGAATGTGAAGTTACTTTCAATGTCCAAAATAGGATTAAATGATAAAAATATAATCCAATTACACTGTAAAATCAATTAAAATATAATCTAACTAGATAAATAAATTAGATAAAAAGGTAGTCTTGAATTAACATGCAGTATTTTTCACTAGTCATTAAAATTTGCATTTTATCCAAAAAATACCAAAAATTTGTAAAAAGTAAATTTTTATGACCTTCTTCTAAATAAGAAGTTATTTTGTCAATTTTAACTTATAAAAGTGTTAAAAACTATATTTAAAATAGGTACATAATCAAAAGGTGGTAAAACTACATTTTTTTTTGAAAATTACTTATTTTATTCACAAAATTGAATTTGTTCTTATATCATGCTCTAGAAAATATGTAAGATAAATTATAATGTTATATAAAATTTAAAATTTTCTTAATAATTTTCATAATGGCTAGTTTATATCCCATTACATAATAATATTTTAATAATATATTGTTGTTTAGTGAAACTTGGTATTATGTACAATGCAAGCTATCGAGGAAGGTCTCTCTTGTATGTAACGCAAGCCAGGTCAGTGTTGCATGTAGTGAAAGCTTATTTTGGTGTTGTGTATAATATATACCAAACTTATTTCATTTATAAATTGAACAAAATCTATACTCATCGTTGCGTGAAATTAATTCTATAAAAAGAACTTGGAATTGTGTGTAACACAAGACAAGAATAGTGTTGCGTATACTGCAAACTAATACGGTGTTTCATATAGGGAAAGCTAATCTTGGTGTATCTTACAACAAAATAAATAAAATATAATATAATATTTTATCTCATAAAATCTTGGTGTATTACATTTTATCCCCCTTAAAATGAATTTCGCCCTCAAAATATGTCAGGGATATAAATGGTTTACTACTTGAATGTTTCTGTTTTGGAAACCCACATCGTAAAAAGGAATACTAAAACATCATTTTAAAAATAAAAGTTAGAATCATAATGGTTAAAAAAATTAACTCATCATTGGGTTTCCACATAGGATAACATAGTTGGGAAGTGAAAATATGGATATGGAAGAGAAATCTAACCATCACGTTCTGATAGATAATGATAGAGAATAAAGTTTGGAGAAAGTTAACTACCAGAAACCCATAAATCTGCGATGATTTAAGGGACCATATTATTCATCAAACAAGAAGGTACTAGGATAACATTTTTTGGTTTCAAGTTCCTTTTCCAAAAGTTAATGATTTTTTGGTGAGGAGAAAGACTTACTCGATTTTAGAACAATCTCACCATTGGTTGTTCCCTGAACAATTTCCAATTTATCTCTTATTTAAAGAAATTAAGTTGAATTTTTTATTCTTGAAGTGTGATAAGATCATGAGATATAATGATAGGTCATTCCATATTTCTCAACATAAAGTTTAGAACAAGTTATCAAATATGCATAAGTCCACCTATTGTGAGATAATACATTAATCTAACAAAATTTAACCAGAATATATCTTATACTATCCCTAAATGGATAACAATATAATCTATCCAAAAACTATAAATATAAAACTTTAGAAATAGGTGAACTAAATTCACTTAACATTTGTCTCCCATATATCATTTGTAATTTCTTGGTTCTCACATGCAAAACATGTGAATACCATAATCATGTATTCACTTTAAATATTATAATATTATGAATTGCCATAGAACCTTAGTGAAAACATTCATTCTGTCAAAATTAACTCTTTCCACACACAAAAAATACCAAAAATTATATATACTCAACCCATGATATCACTTTGTCCTTATATCTATCCTGAGGTCATTAATACTATCAGACAAATCGTTATCTCTTTATCCCATCTTCATTCAAATATCATGTGTTTTCCAAAAATATCTAAATAACTTTTCATGGTTACTGGTACCATTCAACATATACTTTCAAGTAATTAAGGAAAAAATAGTGTAATAATCCTTAAATGTTTCTTTATTCTGTAGTACCATACATTATTCTTGATAAACATTCAATCATTCCACTATCTTCTTAAACCATTGATCGAGCTTCATTATTTTATTACTCAATACTTCTTTCATCTCATATATAATTTTTAGTCTCTTTATCATCATCTACATAAATACTACCCATATGACCAAGCTGATTCTCTTCATTAGATTTTCCTTTAGGGCATCGATTTTCAAAATGCCCGTACATTCCACATTTAAAACATTTAACAGGTGTTGATGTATTATCAATACCATTATGCTTGTCCATTATGTTAATTGAAACTTTTCCATTGCAATTACTAGCTTTGTGTCCTTCTTTTCCACACCCAAATAATCTTCTAGTTCCTTTGAAACATTATCCTTGATGCATCTTTCCACACGATTTACATGAGGAAAATTGAACTTTATTTCCTATATGATCACTATGAAACTCCTTTTTTATCTTATTAGATGGGTTAGGAAACTCACCAAAGTTGAGATTATTGATCATATTTTGAGATTTCTGAGTAGGCATAATAATTATGTTTCACCTTCAAACTCCCACTTCATTTGGTTTCTCGTGAAGAATATCATTCCATTGTCCATTATATTCTCCATTGACATGAATCCTCATTTTTTCAACCATTTTGTAAAACCCAAAAAGAATATTGTGAGAGTCAAAAATCATACTAGAAAAACAATGTAATCAAGAGGGAATATTTTCTATCTCTAACATAGTAGGTTTAATCCTAGGTTATTCATGATTGTTACCATAATTATAGAACTATAACCTATATTTATACTTACCCTTAGGGACTTACCTAGACATACCTTAGAAATATCTTTAGATATCTCACTAAAGTTTTCGCATCCTAGTTTTCAAAGGTTGACTAAACATTTTCTCTGATACCAACTCTAACGACCTAAGCCTAACATACATGGAAATTACATAAGTTTTTCATAATACTTAATACATGACATAAAAATATACCCAAGGGCCGTATTAGTTTAGTGTCTTTAGAAACTCAGAACACATTCTTCTATCTTGGTGAAAGATCTTCAACATATCCCATAAAGATCTTCCCCATTAGTTTTCCTACCTAAAACCTTTCTTTATATCCTTGGGAAAAGAAAACATAAAAAGGGTGAGCTAAAACTCTCAGTAAGGGTAAACATTTAGAACATAAAACAAACTATAAACATTAGAATGTAAAAACATGAACATAAAATTTAAATATCAAAATCTTGAGTCATGATATAAATCTTGGCAGTTCATAAGGCATAAATCATAAATGAACACGACAATGATAACATAGTATTGACATAAAACATGGAATTGTGGAAAAAATAATCACGTAATATTATTTCCATAGTATCCAATTCATTTCTTCCAAGACCATCATAGTGGAAAAAGTCTTTTACTGAACCGGGTTTACTTGTTGTTCCAGCCATGTATTACTGAACCAAATTTACTTGTCGTTCCAGCCCTAAATTATTGAATCATACTTAATTTCCATTCCATCCATGTTTATCCCATGAGATATAAATCTTTATCCAATTCATTGGAGGGAGGTATATTACCCACCCATCTCATAGTGAAATCATTATTACCTGTGACACAAAATCATAAATCATTCATCAAACGGACATCCCATGCCAAAGTTATCTCCAAAAAAGCGTAAATGGGTCGAAGTGGGTCCGGGTCCGGTCCGACCCGGTCGGACCGAGATGGCCCAGCTCATGCTAGGAGGTCCAGCCTGGTGGCCTAGCCTGGGTGGCCCAGAGTCTGTGAGGGCCGTGAAGGTCGTGGTGCAGTGTAGGCCGTGGGTGTCGCGGGGTGGTAGAGGCCGTGGGTGTCGCGGGGCGGCGAACTTCATGGGTGCCACGGGGCGGCACGAGGATGCAGGGCGGCAGAGGCCACAGGCGGTGGAGCACCGCGGGTCTTGGAGGCCATGGGGCGGCGGAGGCCGCAGGTGGCGGAGCGTCGTGCCTCGTCGGTGGCCGGCTTGACCGGCCGCCCTTCATTCATCGCCATCATCGCGGTTATCGAGTTCCACTAGTGCCAACCACCGTCACCAGTCACCATCACCATCACGAAGATCACAGAAAAGTTCCACAAGATTTGTGGAGGAGTTGGGTCATGTTTTTGTGGTCCATACCCTCCATGTTTGGGCGGTAGCATACGGCTCAAGGAAGATGATTCAATGTGAGATGTAATTTGACATTGATAAAATTAAAACACACCCCTATCTTGTAGAATTGTTGATGAAGATCGTGAGATGGAAACAGTTAAGGCAAAGAGAGTGCCAATGATCGTCGCATCCACGGTCACACTTCCGAAGTTGGTTCGAACGTCGTCCACGTTCTTCAGTTTCGGAGTGCGTTCTTCGTTGGATATATTTCTCCCATCTTCCCCCCCCCCCTTCTCTTTCGCCAACCTAAAATCCCCTCCCAAGAAAAGTGGATCCAACATAATAAAATATTTTTGTACAATTTTAAATTGTTGGCACAAATTAAGTTTTCTTAATTAATTAAAGGAGAGTCGGCTTAATTTATTAAGGGAGAGTTGGTATAATTAAATTAGGGAGTTGAGGGGGTTTTCTCTCATTAAATGGGTTCGGTTGGTCCCTAGTACCAATATTTGAATTGGGGGTTTTACTAGCTCAGGTAGTCCCCACTACTGAGCATTCAAAATGGGAGGTTTTAACCCCTCGTGGTCCCCACCTCCATAACCTTCACATGGGAGGTTTATTAGAAATAAAATAAAAGTTTATTTTATTTTATTTTTCATTCCCATGAAAAACCCCAAAAACTATCTTTCACCCTCGACCTACTATGGTCGAGGTGAAGGTCTCTTTAAGAGAATATCGATGTTGCGAGTTCAACGGTTACTTCAGATTTCAATTCCGAGCATCAGTTCAAAAGTTACAAAAAACTCACTCGCACATTTAATGAACGTACCTGAAAAAAAAGTTCAGAAATTAATTACGGGCACACTGGGCCTCAGAATCAAGTGCCATCAATTTTTACAGACTCATAAAATTCCCATTTAATTAAAAAAAATTACATGGAAATTCTGGGTCTTTACATTTTCCCCACCTCGGGGCTTTGCGTCTCCATAAGCCACAACTCAAACTAAGGAAACAAGTGGGGGTACTAAGCATATATCTGAGCCTCCCGCTCCCATGTTCTCTCCTGGAGGTTCCCGTACTGCCAACGAATGCGCACTAGAGGTATCGACCGCCCAAAAAGGACCTACTCCTGTCGATCCTCAATCTCTTCTGGAACCTCCGTAAAAGTCGCCCCATCGTCTACGTCCAGCTCGCCGTGGTCAATGATGTGATAAGGGACGTGCATGTATCTCCTTAGCGGAGATACGTGGAAGACGTCATGCACCTGGTGTAACTAAGATGAATGAGCTAAGAGGTAAGCCACCTCGCCAACTCTGCTGAGAACCTGAAGGGTCCAATGAACCTTGGAGATAACTTGTCGCCTCAGCCAAATCTCTATAAACCTCATCGAGGTGAGATTCATAGAAAGACATGGTTGCCATCCTCGAACTATAGAGGTCTCCGTCTCCTGTCGACATAAGACTTCTATCTTCTATGTACAATATTCATCCACTCCTGGATGATCTGCACTTTCTCTATGGTATCTCGTACCATCTCTGGTCCCACGAGTACTGACTTCACTGGGTCCATCCAGCACAAAGGTGATCTGCAAGGTCACCCGTACAACACCTCAAAAGGTGTCATCCCAATGGTGGAGTGATAGTTGTTGTATGAAAACTCCACCAAAGGCATGTAATCCTCCCAGCTCCAACCAATGTCGAGGAGGAAAGCACGTAGCATTTCCCTGAGGGTCTGAATGGCCGGCATAGTCTGGCCATCCGTTTGAGGATGGAAGGTGGTGCTCAAACGAAGTTGTGTCCTGAAAGCCTCCTACAACCCCTTCTATAGCTGGGAAATGAAATGTGTAACACGATCGGAGACAATCGTCGAGGGTACTCCATGTAGCCACACAATCTCCTGCACATAGAGGCATCCCAAGTTCTCTACTAAACCCTGATCTCTGATTGGTAGGAAGTGGGCCGACTTGGTGAGTCGGTCGATGATCACCCAAATTGAGTCATGTCCCCTAGATGTAAGTGGAAGTTATATCACAAAGTCCGTAGATATCCCGTCCCACTTCCACTCTGGAACCTCTAAAGGTTGAACCAAGCTTGCTGGTACCTCATGCTCTCCCTTTACTTGCAGACTAGTGAGGTACCGAGAGACAAACTCTACTATTGCTTTATTCATTCCTAGCCACTAGTGTTGTCGTCGGAGATCCTGGTACATCTTCACCACTCCTGGATGTACCACTAGAGGGGATGTGTGGAACTCCCTCAACACTTCCTCCCGAAGTGACACTGGTACCATGGCACGTCCTCTGAAGAAGATGACGTGCTCCCCATATTCAGAAAATTTATCAGGTGCATGTTCTATGGATATCTGAGCACATCGAGCCTCGTAGTTAGTGTCCCCATGCTGCACCTCCCTGACTTGTTGAAGAAGTGGGGGAGTGACTATAAGATACTAAGGGAAAGCTGCACCATCACATTCCATGAAGTATATCTGCAAAGCAGCCAACTTATTCCTGACCTCACCTAGTAGTTGTATAACAGATCTCTAGTTGAGTGCATCTGCTACAACATTCCACATCCTAGGAGTATAGACTATCTCGAAGTTATAGTCTTGGAGTAACTCAATCCATCATCATTGTCTCAGGTTTAGGTCCTTCTGAGAAAAGATATAACTGAGACTCTTGTGATCAGAGTACACTATAAAACGCTCGTACATCAAGTAATGTCTCCACATCTTCAAGGTGAATACCACTACTGCTAACTCCAGGAAATGGGTAGTATTGTTCTGCTCATGTTGTCTTAGCTATCGAGAACCATATGTGATCACTTCTCACTCCTGCATCAGGACACATCTGAGCTCGGTCTCTGATGCATTGTAGTAGACTACGTACCCTATGCCCTCCACCAGAAGCATCAATATGGGGGCACTAGTTAGACTCTACCTCAGATCCTGAAAAATCTGCTGGCATCTCTCTAACCATATGAAGGGTTTCCCTTTCTTTGTCAACACTGATAAAGGTGCTGCAACTTTGGAGAAATATGGCACAAATCTCTGATAGTATCCATCCAAACCCAAAAAAACTATGTATCTCTGTCACACTCCTGGGTAGCTCCCAAGCAAGTATCTCCTCAATCTTCTATTGGATCCACTACAACTCTGGCCTCCAATATGACATGTCCCAGAAAGTGAACCTCTCAGATCCAGAACTAGCACCTCGAGAGCTTACCATAAATCTAGTGCTCTCAGAGTGTGTCCAGTACTACCTGCAAATGATAGGCATGCTCCTCCTCAATAGCAGAGTAGATCATACTGTCGTCGATGAAGACTACTAAAAAGTGATCAAGGTATGGTTGAAATATCATGTTCATGAGTCCCATGAACACTTTTGGAGTGTCGGTCACACCGAATGGCATAACCAAGAACTCATAATGGTCATACCAACATCCAAAAGTTGTCTTATGCACATCCTCATCTCGTACTCTGAGCTGGTGATAGCCTAATTTGAGGTCTATCTTTGAGAATCGTTGTGCTCCCTTCAGGTGATCAAAGAGGCCGTTAATCCTTGGAAGTGGGTACATGTTCTTCACGGTCACCGGGTTCAGGTTCCGATAGTCGACACAAAGTCTCAAACTCTCATATGCCTTCTTGGAGAAAAAAATTGGGGCTGACCAAGGAGAAACACTGGGCCGAATGAATCCCTTCCCCTGTAAGTCTTCCAGTTGTACCCGTAGCTCACAAAGCTCCACATGAGCCATCCGATACAGAGGTGTAGATATCAGTGTCATCCCAGGGTATAAGACAATGTAAAAGTCCACCTCTCTACGAGGAGGTATACCTGAAACATCATCAAGGAAGACATCTGCATACTGGACCACCACTACAGGATAACTCGGACTCTCCACATCAACTGCTCTGAGGGTAAGTCTAGCCAACTGATGAGTGATCGGCTTCACTCTCCTCTGGGTAAGTCCATCCTGTGTTGTAAAGGCTCCCTTTATGCCAGTGAAGGTAAAACCGGTCCCATCCGCGTGGAAACACCGCACTTTGTGCCTAATACAGTCTATATGATCAAGGACTGTATATAACTAGTCTATACCCAAGATGGCTTCGTAAGGCCTCGACGCTACTACTAGGAGATCCCAACCGAAGCTCTTGCCTCCTAGAGTAAGTTCAAAATGCCGGAACCAGTGTGTAATCGTTGAATCTGCTCCCGTAGAAGTCTCTTGCTGTAAGGATCGATCCAACAGCTTCGTCAGAATCTCTGAGCTCTGAATGAGGGCATTGGTAATAAAAGAATGACTGGAACCTATTTCTATAAGTACTAAAGCTAAGGTGGAGTAGACACAGATTGAACCTCATATCATCTCCGGAGCGCCATGATCGTAGGCCTCGGCTTCCTGGAGCTAAGCTCGCCCCAATCCTTCTACTCCCTGTGGTCGGGGTGGACCACCTGGTGGTGGTGGGGGTAACATCTAAAATCATCTCCCACCGCCAGCTGCACGGCCAGCTCCTCCCCCATGTCCACCTACTCCCTACGGACCTCCTCATTAGAATCTATGTCTCTTCCTGGCAGGTCCTTCGACCATCTGCAGATCATCGGTATGGCAGGTCGGACAGTAACGAGCCATGTGAACCTGCCCACCCCATGCGTAACACTGCCCACTCCTGGCATGGCTGGCTCTACCTCAGGTGCCTCGCACAACCGACCCCGAATCCTGCGGTCGTCCATCGGTAGGTCTGTTCCTTTTGGAACTCTGTGTCATCTGTCTATTTCCAACTATAGAAGACTTCACTTCGTGATGACTGGTAGTGGGTCTCACTGCTTGTGACTGCATAGCAAGGAAACTCCCCTCTAAGAGGGCTTTCTCTAACACCCCCGCCTACGTTGGTATTCTAAGAGAAATCATTGAAGATCTGATCTCTCACCTAAGCCCATGCTCGATGGTTTGGGCCCTGAATAATGGGTATCGTACCATATCTGTGGAGTAGCATGAGAGTTCAGTGAACCTCACTGAGTATTGAGCCACAATCATGATGCCCTACTGCAGATGAAGAAGCTCATGTATGCGCACTGCACGAAGAGTCCCTGGAACAAACTCTGCCCGAAAAAGGCTCCTGAAGTCTGCCTAGAGAAGTTTCACCTCTTCGTGATCTTGGATCATCATGCTCCACCATCTGCCTACTGCTGCTTGTAGAAGGTTGGTGACAAGGATCACCATAAGATCATATGGTGTCCCTACTAGTCGGAAAACTCTCACTACAGCCTCCAGCCAATCACCAGCTACCTTTGGGTCCATCTCTCCCCTGAACCTGGGTGGCCTCTGGCGCTGGAACTCATGCAACGCACTCAAGCGTCGTGCACCCTCTGCTGCTGGGGCTGGTGGCATTGGTGGACCAATGAGTAATGGTACCGCTGGTGCCTCCGATGGTCCCTCTACTGGAAGAGGGCCCTACATTGAGGCCTCATCACTCGGTGGGCTATCAGTGTATACTATATTTGAAACCCTAGCTGGCTGTATATGTGGAGGCATCCTATAAAGAAACAAGTGCACCACGGTCAATAATTTATACTTGGTGAACTGACTCAAAGAGATCACAAATAAAACTCTTGAAAACACACACTCAATTAGTGTTTTCATGCACTAAGTCAGAAATCAGAAGTCAGGGTCCTGGTGTATGGATATATCGGCTACCACAGCAACACTAGATTCCCTAAACTGATAACCACACTCACTACACTTAACACTATTTCCGTTAAAAAGATCATATCCATATGTTATACGGTTAAACCGATCTTATACCAATTTGTCACGACCTATCCCCCAAGGCCCGTACGTTGACTACCCCATGCCCACCTTCCATAGGCCAGGGGCTGGCGACTAGCACCGAAGGCGTATTCCCTAAAACTGGGAAGGAATTTCCTTTATAACCTGTAACACACACAACCAAACACACGACAAGATGTGAAATCAAGTAAACTGAATAGTAAACAAAGTAAGTACAGAAAGTAAAAGGGGCCAAAATACAAGCGCAACTGGAATGTACAATGAAAACTGGAAAGTACAAGACGGCTGATTGGTGAAAATCAGCTCTTGTATTGTTCACCACGAATCCTACCTAAAGGGTAGGTACAGCTCATGAATGACCATCTCTGCGGTTCTCCTCGTCTAACGTCCACCTCCGAGCCACCTCCAGTCCTGGTACTCTCATCCTCAGTCAGTGTTGTCTGCCATCTGCACCAAACACAATAGGGTGCGGCCATAGCCCTTGTAGGGGTGAGAATAACGATAGTCATTAGGGACCTAGAGACCCTCAAGGTCTCAGAAAATCCACCCAGGATAAACCACACAGCATGAAATCAACTGACAACCCTACTTAGGTATATTCCCATGCATATACCTAAGTTATCAAGTATACACATCTCAATCATGAGGAAAACACATAACCCAACTCGAAGCCCAAAGTTCAAATATTCCACAAAGGAAGGAATACCATGAAGGCAAGGACCACACAGGTATTCCAAACAGAAGAATACCACCAAGGTATTACCACGAAGAAAAATACCACAAGGTATAGACTCAGCTCACCCCAGGTATTTCTTAGGTACAATAGTAGAGATGATTAGATGTAACTACTGAATCATCTTACTCTGTTAAGAGGCAGACCCACGAAGGATCCCTTAGTGTTGACACACATAGGATCGCTCGGTGCTGACCCACATAGGATCGCTCGGTGATGAACCACATAGGATCTCTAGGTGCTGACCCACACAATATCCCTCAGTGCTGACCCACACAGGATTGCTTGGTGATGATCCACATAGGATTTCTCAGTGCTGACCCACACAGGATTGCTCTTCGTTCTTCACGTCACAGCCAGCTACTGGGTTCTCGTACTAGGCTTTCTTGTCTCCGAGAGGGTCCACTCCTCAAGCCATAGGTCGATACTCCAGCTGCTACGAAGTCTCACGAAGAAGTATCTCAAGGTAATTCCATTTCATAGGGTTCTCAACACAATAGACGGTGAGTCAATGAGACGCTCGGTCTGTGAGTTATTAGCATTTTAGTCCCGAGAGCCTGGTTGGATTCATGCTCGATCCAACCCGACCATACTCCATCTTTTTCAAAATCTCCAATAGGGTATACCCAAAGGGACCGTCTCGCTCCAACGTTTCCATTTCCACTACCAGTTTTTCAAACAGATGTCAGATGCAAAAGTTAGGGCCAAAAGAGCATAAATGAGTCGAAGTTGGTCTGGGTCTAGTCCTCCCCAATCGGACTGACCCAACCCGACCCAGCTTGGTCCAACCCGGTTTGGGTCAACGCAGCCTGACCCACTGGGTCCTCCCTAACCTTTGTTGGGTGGCCTGGCCCGCGCTGGGCAGTCCAGCCTGGCGGCCCAGCCGGGGAGACGCAGAGGCTGTGTGGGCCACGAAGGTCGTGGGTGGCCGTGGGGCGGAGGAGGACACGGGGTGGCAGAGGTTGCGGTGCGGTGCGTGGCCACGGTTCAGCGAAGGCCGCGGTCGGAAAAGTGCCACGGGGCACAGAGGCCACGGGGTGGAAGGGTCTACGGGCAGCAAAGCGTCGTGCCTTCACCAGCGGTCGGCTTGACTGGCCAACCATTGTTCATAGCCATCATCACGGTTCTCGAGTTCCACCAGTGGCAACCGCCGGCACCGGTCGTCGTCACCATCGCAAAGATCACACGAAAGATCCACAAGATTTGCAGAGGGGTCGGGCCATGTTTGTTTGGCCCGTACCCTCTGTGTTAGGGTGGTAGCATACGGCCCAAGGAATATTATTCAATGTGAGAGGGAATTTAACATTTATCAAATTAAAACACACCCCTACCTTGTAGAATTTTTTACGGAGATCGTGAGATGGAAACGGTGAAGGCGAAGAGAGTTCCAATAATCGTCACTTATGCGGTCATGCTTCCAAAGCCTGTTTGAACATCGTCCACGTTCTTCAATTCGGGAGTGCATTCTTCGTTGGAGAGATTTCTCCCAAGTCCCCCCCCCCCCTATCTTATTCCAACCAAAAATTCCCTCCCAAGAAAAGAGGATCCAACATAATAAAATATTTTTGTCTAATTTTAATTTTTTGGCACAAATTAAGTTAGCTTAATTAATTAAAGGAGAGTTAGCTTAATTAATTAAAGAAGAGTTGGCATAATTAAAGTAGGGAGTTGAGGGGTTTTTCTCTCATTGAAGGGGTTTGGGTGGTCCCCACCACCAAGCTTTGAATTGGGGGTTTTACTAGCTTGGGTGGCCCCTACCACCGAGTATTCAAAATGGGAGGTTTTAACCCCTCATGGTCCCCACATCTGTAACCTTCACATGGGAGGTTTATTAGACATAAAATAAAAGATTATATTATTTTATTTTTCTTTCCCATGAAAAACCCCAAAAACTATCTTTCACCCTCGACCTACTATGGTCGAGGTGAAGGTCTCTTTAAGCAAATATCAGCGCAACAAGTTCAACGGTGTCCTTATATTTCAATTTCGATGATCGGTTCAAAAGTTACAAGAACATACCCACACGTTTACTAAACATATCTGAAAAAGAGTTCACAAATTCATTCTGGGTACACCGGGCCTTGGAATCACGCACTGTCAATTTTTGCAGACTCGTAAGATTCCCATTTAATTAAAAAAATTACATGAAAATTCTGGGTCTTTTAAACATTGAAAGAAACCTATACTCAGTGATGCCTGAAATGAATTCGATCAAAAGAACTTGAAATTGTGTGTAACACAAGCGAAGAATAGTGTTTCATATACTATAATCTAATGCGGTGTTGCATATAGGGAAATATAATCTTGGTGTAGTGTACAACTGAAGACATCAAAGAAATTAAAAATAATCCATCTCATAAAATCTTGGGGTATTACATACCCTCCTATAGCTTCTACTAGAAATGGTGCACACACATAAGTGTATACCAATCCTAAAATATCTTTGTACCTTTCACCTTTTCAACTAAATAGAGCTTTGGTCATTTTTCCTTGTAAACAAGCATGAAATATTTCAAGTTATTTTAGCTCAAAAGAGTCTAAATAACCATCTTGATAGATCTTTTTCAAACACTTCTTGTTTACATGACCAAGATGATGATTCCATAGTTGGGTGTTATATGAGCCATGGGAACATGATTCTTCATCTATTTACAACACTTGGTTTTCTTAATTTAATACATAAATATCATTATTTAAATACTCCATACCATAAGATATTTTGTCTTTATAAAAGAAACACCTTTTATTTCCAAACATGAAAATAAAACCATCTGCATCTAGGAATGATACAGAAATTTTGTTCTTGGTAAAAAATTGGTGCATAATATCAATCCCTTAAAACCAATATCATTCCCATTGGTAATAAAAGTTGTTAGTCACAAATGGATTGAGCATGTAGCCTCAAAACATTGGCCACTCAAAAATCAATCTCTTCTCTAGAAATCTTTCCAAATCTACTTATTTCTTTCATTTGGATGAATATATGAGCACCAAAATCTATATTTAATACCCAATTTGTAGATATTGAAAGATTACACTCAATAAATAATACACATTTATCTTCCCCTTACTTCTGGGTACAATTCCTCTTTAAATTTCCTTGCTTTCCACATGCAAAACATACTACCTCATTTTCTTTTCCCGACGTCGAGATCTTACTCTTCTTAGAAAGATGGTTCTAAGGATCTTTTGAATTTTTATGAGTCATGGGCCCCTTCACCTTGTTCTTCATTTTCTAATTCATTATAATGACTATGGGTTTTTCATATTCCATGTCCTTATCCACTTGGAAAATTAGAGTAAGAAGGTTTGAAAGACTCATCTCATTATTACTCTTGTAATAATTAATAATAACAATGAAGAAGGACTTGGATAGTGAGGAAAGTATGAGATATATTATCAAATAATCTAGTAATTTTACCCCTGATTTGTATAATCATTTAATATAGCCAATAATAAGGACTACATGAGGCCCATCTGGCACCAACTCTCTAAGAATAGTTGTAAATAGAACAATGCAGATCTCATATATCTCTTCTATCGCCTTCTCTTAATAAAGATCCTGAAGGTGAGACATCATGTTATATGAATTCATGTCCTCATGTTGGTTTAGACTCTCATTGGTCAGTAGTTATAGCATAAAACACTAAACATCTATGGAATTTTTCAAATGTTTCTCATAGGGAGATAACTCTTCAAAACTAGCCTCATTACGAGGCACATTAGGAATAGGTTCTTCCAGCTCATACAATTTCGTTTCATGGAATAGGGTAATGCATTACTTCCTTTTAAATTTGTGTAAATTTATGTTAGTGATATGGTTATCCTTCTCAAGTATGGATCACAGTGATATGTTTGAATTTATATTTATTATTGTTTCCACAAATCAGATATGTATAGTTTTAGTGCTTGATTTTATAATATTTAGAAAAATAAATATTATATTATATTTATTAATCTTCTACTATTTTATTAAAACCTAATATACCTTTCTATTGGATTCAAAATATCATATTCCTTTAAAATTTTAGTGTAATGGATCCACATTCCCCTTATCATCACCTCTAATTTTTATGGTCAAGCAATTTTAAGGGTTTTAGATAGGCATTCCCAATTATAACTGTATTAACTCACAGTTCGTTGATCTCTTGAGTGCAATACCCAATCGTAAAATCCTTAAATTGGATTTCCTCAACCTTTTCTCACAGCTACACCAAGTCCTTATTTAGAAGTCAACCCTTGATGTGAATTAATTTATTTCCATATAAAACTTCATGTTATAATTCCTCAATAATTGAAATCACCCCAACATCGTTTGGTAAATCACTATAAACTATGGTTTGATTTTAACTGAATTAGAGGAAGTCTATACTAACTTAATATATATAAATGATGAATTTAATCTTTTATGCATAAATTTCCAATTATTATATTTTAGTTACATGATTGTTAATGTTAATTGTATTTACTTAAGTGATTAACCATGTCTTAGATAATGTTTAAGCATACGCCAATTAATTTTAGTTTTATCTTGAATGCTTGTTAATTTATTAATTCATGTGATCACAACAAAACATACGTAATGAAATAACCATGAAACTTAATAGGAATAAAATAATAAAGTGGTATGATCATGAGATTTTTCTAATGGTAAGTTCATCTAGAGGATAGTAAACTAACTGTTGACCTGTGGAAAAATACATTGAACCATTTATGGTTCGTGTTGCACCTTTCCACCTATCCACCTATGTATCTCACTTGGATTGGTTTTCCCTCAGATCCAAACTTGAACCACCACCACTATCTTAGAAGCTTCAACCATTACATATGATTTTACTCACATGCAGGTGAGGGAACTAAAGGATTGGTTATGGGGTTTACATAAAAGAAACTAAGGGAATGTATGGCATTATATAATAAGAGGATGGATGAAGCACATTCCAACTATTTAATTTAATAATAAATTAAAATAAACCAATCACATACAAAGGTTAGGTCTAATCTCATGGTCTTCCACATGCATGCTATGAATTACGCATTTAATTAGAATTCAATTCTAATCATTCACATTTAAGATAAATTGTGCTCAAATCAATTAATTATATTCTTTAATTAATAAATTATTTTATCTTAATTTTAATTTTAATTTTCTTGATATTATCATACATAATAATTTTAAACAAATTAAATAATTTTATTTAAAATTAATATGTATAAAAAATATACCTTAGAGGGAACACAGTGAGTACCTATCTGAACTACCCAATGTGTATTATGGTTGTATAATTTTTACTCTTGAGACATGTGGAATACATGAGTTATCACATAATTTCATAATGTGTACTGTCAAATTAAGGAACACAGAGAACACATGCTATTTATGTAGCATGTTATGATTCAATGCACATCGAATAATAATTGTAATACGACTTATAAAATATATGAAGATCAGAACATTAGACGTAAATTAATTATACATTTATATATATATATATATAAACCATCACATGGAATGTATTATCAACTTAATGACCATATAGAACACATGTTCATAAGGTTTTAACAGTATAATAAATTAATTTTTATTATTTTCAATTTGGTAAATGTACATAGTGTGTATTATTCTCACCATCTATCCATAGCACATGCCTAGGGACTCAGTATGTAACCATGCCATGAAATATATTGGAGTACATGACATTTACATGGGCTACACAGCATGTGTTCTCTGATTTATATGGTCACCAATCATGTAGGCCCTGTAAGATGATACATGGCCCGTATGTGACTAAAGGATTACACATCGTGTATGGAAGTTACATGATATATACTCTGGCTGACCATGCTTCATACTATCTAAGTTAAAATGAGGTGTATAATTAATTTCACCACATGTAATAAATGAACATGGATTGAATTAATTTTGAATTAATTCAGGGTTCTATAAACACTAGTATATGGTGTGTTCCTCCAGGTTATATAGATTGTACTCTTGTGTTATCTGACCAAACTTATATGCACCTCTAGATGGGATCTTTGAATTTATTTCTTTCATAAAATTAATTAATTTGATTATATTTGTGAGAAACATAAAATAAAAATAAAATCTTGAAATTAGTATTAAATAATGAATAATAAGTAATTGAAAACTAATGAAAAATACATAGATCAATCAATGATCTTTAAATAATTATAAATTATTGTGTGACCCCTTTGATACCAACTGAAGGTTTTGGGTGCAGCAGAAGCATCAGATGGGGCATGGTTAACTCATATTTTTTCCATGATCGATGATTAATATGATATTTAAAAAATGATAAATTTTTTGATCAAAAAAATTGAAACAAATAATATAGACAATGGATAAATAGTATAATTAAACCATAGGATCATTACATATTACTTATAATTAATTTAAGCAATTAAAAATTACCTTGTAAGAAATTCTTTCTTCATTGATGGATCTAAAAATGTCTCTACATCGTACCATTGTTTTTTTTAGGAATAAAAAATATATTCTTACCATTAGTGATCCATACATGTTCCACAAACCTCTGAACATTTTCATAGGAATATATAGGTGTTAGCATGGAAGATCCCAACACTCGCACTGTTCGCCTTTGATCGTCCCAAGAACCCCTTCTAGAAAGGGTTCTCATTGATCACTCTTAACTTGAAAGTGGTGGTTAGAGAGGATTGATCTCCATTATTGATTGAAGTCATGGATAAGGATATCTCTAGGTATTTTATAGGATTCCCATTGGACCTCATTGTTCACAACACAAAATGAAATTGGCTCTCTTAAGAAAATAATATAATTTGATTTATATACCACTAGGGAATGAAAGTAATGATTGCATATGCACCATTTATTATTTATGAAATCCCTATGGAACCCCATTTCTATAATAATAATAATATTATTATTTCTTGAAATGTTAAAAAATCAAAAATTAAATTAAACATTTTTTAATTAAATAAAAATTCAAAATATATTATTTCTCACTAGATCATTAAAATCGGTATGTCGTTCCTCGATAATATTTATTGGTCCTTGAATAATGAATATTTATTTAATAAATAAATACCATTTCATTATTCTCCGGTAAATAAATAGATATTATATTCACTAAATAGAAAATAAATATTTATTAAATATTATTCTCACATAATATTCTCTCGAATAAATGGTCATGGAATATATCCAATCAAAAAATGCATGAATTTTTATTAAACCATATATGAGGAAAATATTTATTAAAATTGAATAATAAGTAATAATATATTATTTAACTAAGATTCTATATACACTTAGTGTGATACCCTCTAGTCCTCTTTCTCAGTGACATTAGGCAAAGTAGTTTAAATTCCAAGGATAACGTCTAAAAACATGCCAATTCACCCATAGAGAAAGATGGAAATGTATCAACAATATAATGACTAATGCATATTATTACTGTATAATATAGTCTATTTATCGTGATATCTCTAATAAAGTAGGTTTCATATTGGTGCCATCAACATATGTGCTCGATGTCTCTTTATTTGAGTTTTCAGAAATCAAACTTGCATATAGAACACCATGGACATTATTTTATTTAGGCTATATCATTTCCATAAAAAGGCCTAGGATATCAAATTTTGTTAAATAATATAAGGGAAAACCCTTTATTTCATTATTAATTAATGAAATATTACTTGTAACACACCTAATGTATCCCACCTCACTGCGAACATATATCATCACAGTTTTTATCAATACATCAAAGTACAATACATAAAATACTAATTAATAATAATATTAATGTCTAAGTATCAATACAAAGATATATAGATATGAATACCTAATTACATAAATAAATGTGTATTTCCTACTAGTGGGTCTCGTTCTCATAATATCCTACACTGGATATTACCAAGGGCGTACACCGTGAGAAGGTGACTCAAAGTCCTATGAGTCTCCACCCCTGATATCATATATCATTTTTTTCTCTCAAATGATTTATTCTAGATATATAAGATATATCGAATAATATTATCATAGAACTTCTGGGATATCATCTTATTAGAGAAATAATGTGACCTTTCAGTGTGGTAGCTACTCTTAGGACATTATCACATACTATGTTACATAGAAGATCAATCATGATGTGATAAAGAGTTTATTAATATTCAAAAAAATGAATAAATTTTATCATAAAGTATACAGAAGTTAGTTATAGAGCACCAAATCAATCACAAGTACCATCCATGTGATGCGGTATTAAAAATGAATCACATCACTTCGTGAGGCGGTAGTCTAGCGTACACATGAATGATGTTATAATTTTCAATGGATGGTAAGGTAATAAATTATATGATATATTTATTTAATATAATAATTAATATGTTATAAATATCGTATATAATATTAAATCTTTCAACATAAATAGTTATGATAGGTGATGGTGGAAAATTAATTACATTGGTTCGTGAGGCTGTAGTCCTCTGTACACACGATCGATGGTTTTGTTTCCCATTTGATGGAATTGGAGATGGGATTAGGATATAACATTAACAAAATAAAATCATAATATATGAGAGATATTAATTTTATTTTATAATCAATATTTATTATGATTTTAAGGAGGTGGAATAAGAAATAAAACAAAGATACTCGGTTAAGAATGTTACCTCTTCTTTGGACCACCTCTTTAGGATTATACCTTAATCCTCCCTATATTTGATTTATGATCCAAATAAGGCCTTTAAAACGTGTTAAGGGAAGTAAGGAATATATTTGGGTAGGTCTTGGCTGAAAAAAGGATTTTTTAAGTATGGAAATAAAATGATAAAAGGTTCCCTTTTATAAGGGAGGGGGAGTGAAATTCATATAAAAACCCAAAACTATTAAATTATGGGAAGTAAATATCAAAAAAAGTGCCCCCAAAATTAAAAAATAAAGGATTAGATGGGATTTAAGGCCAATAAAAACCCCACCCATTAAAAGGAAACTTTTTCTAAACATGTTATCCTCTTTACCTTAAAGTTTACTCACTTTTACCCTTTTAAGTTTTTTTTACCACAGTAACTATTTTTTACTATTTTTACTATTCATTAAGAAAATAAATTATGTTAAAATTATTATATAATGTTAATTTTAATGATCTTTAATATTTAATCCAGTCAATAAAATTCAATTTGTAGAAGTGGCTGAATTTAATTTAAAATTAAACTCGCAGATGTGTCGAAAAAATGGTTTTTAAAGAATTGTATTTTTCAAGAATAAGATGATATTATAATAAATATATAGAAAATAATAATATTTAAATGAATTTAAATAAATATTTATAGATATATAATCTATAAATTTCATTTAAATCGTTCCTCATTATGGGTTATTTAATTACTTAAAATAGAGAAACATTATACACTTTAAAAGGGTTTTCATAAACAAAATAGTGTTTTAAGCCTAAAAATAAATTATATTAAAATCCATTATAAAGATTATTTAAATTTAATAAATTGGATTAAATTAATTAATTTATTCAAATAAATGATAGATTTACCAAAAATTAGTATTTTCCACTATTCACTGAAAAAATCAATATTTTCCAAAAAAAAGTACCGAAATTTCACCCAAAGTTAATATAGATACGATGATTTAAAAAAAGGTTTTAATTTCATAAAATAACATTTATAAAAGTTCTAAAAATTAACTATAATATTTTATCATAAAAAAATAAAAATATTTTTTGAAGAAAACATATTTTTTATGAATAAATGTATCTTATAAAAATAGAGTGATTATTACTAAGAATTTATCAATAAATTTATATTTATTTTGACCATTATATATATTTCATAAAATATTTAATATTATTCATACCCACCCATTTAACATCTAGGTTATAATAGTAATGAATAATCATGGTTTTTTTGGGTTGGTGTTGTGTGTCTCATGTGTTATTGAATGTATTTTTCCCTTTTAAAATATTGGGGTGTTAAATTATTCCTCCCTTAAATAATTTCAAACTCAAAATTTTATTTTACATACTAAGGTGAAAATAAGTGAGGTTACCTATTCTTCATTGCCTCTTCTAGTCCATATGTTTCCTCTTTGTATTTATGGTTCCACCATAACTTTTTGACCAGGTGAGTCATTGTGTTGTATAGTTATTTATATCTACAGTCCAAGATCTTCCCCAACTTATCATCATAAGAGATATCATTTTATAGTTATACCACCTATGAATTCAATACATTTGAGGGATCTGGTATGTACTTCCTCAAGAGAGATACATGGAATACATCGTGAACATGAGAAAGGGTTAATGGGAGTGTTAATCGATAAGACACTACTCAGATGTGATCGAGTATATCAAAGGGGTTGATGTACTTGGGTCTTAAATTTATATTATTTCCAAATAATATGCCTCTCTTCCATGGAGGTACATGGAGAAACACTTTATCTACAGTCATAAACTCTATATATCATTGATGATTGTCATCATATTCCTTATATCGACTCGGAGAAGTCTGGTTGTGTTTCTGAATGGTCTTAACCTTTTTTATCATCTTCTAAACCATTTTAGATCACACCATCTTGTGATCACTAACTTCATCCCAAAATTTAGGGGTTTTACATATCTTCCCATTAATATATTCATATGGATCCATTTGGATGCTTGAGTGAAATATATTATTGTATAATAACTCAACCAAAGAAATATGTTGATCCCATCCTCTTTTGAAGTCCAATGATCATTCTCTCGACATGTCTTCTAGTTTAATAATAGTCTGCTCAAATTAGAAATTAGTTTTATAGTGATAATATTTACAGATGTTCAACATAATATTTAGAGCATATTGGTGACTCTTCCAAAACATAGAGGTAAATCTCATATATCAATTAGATATAATCAATAGTGGTGTTCCATAAATCCTCATTGATTCTTTGATGTATATCTTTTCAAGATGATCGAGTGAGAATTCATTTTGAATAGAAATTAAATGTGTAGTCTTCATAAGATGATCCCCCAAAACCCATATAGCATTATTTCCTCTTGATATCTTTGGGAGGCCATTAAGAAGTTCTATGGTGGTATTTTCCCATTTCCATGTTGGAATAGGTAATGGTTGCATCATAACATTATTTATTTTCCTTTGGTCCATCACTTGTTTTCATACCAGTCACTTTGAGGTATAATACATAATTTCCTTCTTTATATTGTCCCACCAATAGTGTTCTCATAGATCTTGATACATATTTGTGCTCCCCTGGTGGATGGAAAAGGTTCATCTATGTGCATCATTCAAAAAATATCTATTTATCTTATTATTTGATGGTACACATAGTCATGACTCAAATCTTACCACTCCTTATACATAAATTTTTAACTATGAGGATTTCTCATTTTTTTTATAGCTTCCACCTTCTTCTAAACTTCTGTATCATATATTTTATAATCCTTCATCTTCTCCAAAAAGGATGGTAGAACAATCATTTTAGAAAGGAAAGATGATTTTCCTTACTTTAAAATTCTCATTTCCATCCTTTTAAAATATAAGAAGATTGGATCCTTCTAAATTCTCATCATTGATAAAGTTTCTAGATCCTTTCTACTTAGATCATATGCAACATTGTTCACTTTCCCAAGATAGTAATGGATTGAGTATTCATAGTTCTTGATCAGATCTAACCATCTTAAGGGGAACATTTTAATATCCTTCTATGTGAATATATATTTTAGTCTCTTAGGATCTGTATATATTTCACACTTCTCTCTTTAGAGATTTTATTGTTAGATTTTCAAATCAAAGATCATTATGGCCAACTCCATATCATGTGTGGGATAGTTTTTCCTATAAACTTTCAACTTCCTTGAGGTGTAGTCTATAACTTTACTATTTTTCATTAGTACATATATTAATACCTTATTCAAATCATCACTACATACTATGAATATTTCCCCACTTCTGGGTAGTGTAAGTATTGGTATCGTGATAAGCTTCATTTTCAACTCTTTGAAGTTATCTTCGCATTCACTAGTCCTGAAAAATGTTACTCCCCTCCGGGTTATCTTTTTTAGTGAGTTTTTCAATCATAAAATGTTTTTCTCGGATCGTCGATAATACCCATCTAATCCAAAGAAACTATAAATATCTTGTGTATATGTTGGTCTAGGCTAGACCTTGACTTCCTTTATCTTAAAAGGGTCTAAATATATCCCTTTTCTAGTGATAATATTTCCCAATATTGATACTTCCTTCATCCATAATTCAAATTTACTATAATTTTCATATATGTTATCCTTTATCAAATCATATAGCATAGTATTCAAATGCTCCACATGCTCCTCCTTACTATTATAGTAAATTAGAATATAATCTATAAACACTACCATAAATTTTTTGAGGTAATCTCTAAAGGCTCTATTCATTAATTCTATAAATAGTTCCAGAGCATTAGTGAGTGTGAAAGGCATCACTATGAACTCATAGCGTTCATACCATTTCGGAAAGGAATTTTTGGTAATATCTTCCTTCTTCACTCTTAATTGGTGATATCCCGACCGAAGGTACACCTTATATAAATAATAATCCACACATATTTGATCAAACAATTCATCTATCCATAGAAGGGGATACTTGTTCTTTATCATTATTTTTTTGAGTTCATGATAATCAATGAACAGACTCATTGACCAATCCTTTTTTCGAAAGAGGACTGCCACACCCCATGGTGAAGCCCTATGTCATATAATGCTCATTTATAGATTATATTATAACTGCTTCTTTAGCTATTCTAACTCAACAGTGGCCATCATTCAAGGAGTTCTTAATATGGTAACATATCTAGGTATTGGTTTTATTGAGAACTCAACCTCTCAGTTAGGAGGAAGGATAGAAAATTATTTGGTGAATACATCAGTATAATACCTCTAAATGGGAATATCTCCAATCATAATTCTCTCCTTTGTATCAATAATTTGGGCTACATATTCTTTCTCATAAGTTAATAGTATACATGCTTGAATATAAGATTCCAGGGGAGATCCATCCTCCTCCTTACACTTATATAGAATCATAGAATGACCTGGGACATGGATAGTGATCTCCCACTCTTGACATTTGATGTTGAATTTATATAAGTATATCCAATCCATGCCCAAAATAGTATCAAAATATACTAAAGGAAGTAATATTATATTTTCTAGAAGATTAATTCCACAAACACTGACTGGGGAGGATATATATACTTTGGATGCTATAATTTCTCTATTTTTTGTTCTCATAGATAGCTCAACCCTCATGTTTTTAGGTGGTTTTTGAATATTTATACTAAACATGAAATGTATTAATAAATGTGTAGAACTAGAATAAAAAATTATGATCACTATTCTTGAATGAGTAACTAGCATACCCATAACCACATTATTTTCATCATCCACCTCAATAGAAGTGATAGCATATTCCCTTATTTTCTACCTTAGAGGTTGTTTTCATTGATTGTCTCTAACAACCCTTAACATAGGAAATTTTCTTTCATAGTACCTAATTTCCTTAAAGTTAAAACATTTTTTAGTAAGAATAGTGTTTATATGAACCTTCTTTTCTTCTTCTTCATTACTGGGCTTCTTTATTTCCTTTCAGAACTAATTAGCTTGATGCTCATATTTTTCACACTTGAAGAATCTTCTAGATCCCCTTAGGAAGTTTCTAGGATACTTCTTCCCACACTTTTAACATGTGGGATTTTGGGTTTTCTTTACTCTGTGATATTTATCTATTTATACCCATAAAGAAAACTTGTTTTATGTTTTTGTATCTAGTCTCACAGGACAACTGAGAGTAACCAATATCTATCTCAAATTTTAGGGCACAACGAAAAATATATTCATATCTATCAAAGTATCAAATATCAAAATCTTCTTATAAACTTTCTTTAAACTACTAAATAAATAGTCCACCTTACATTCATTGTTAATAACAAATTCATAGGCATACCATGCGAGCCTTGTGAAGTTTTCCTCATATTCCTTAATAAAATCATCTTCCTTTTGGTTCAGACTAAGGAAATCCCTCTCCATTTTAAGATGGAGAGTTCTTGGAAAATATTTATTAAACAATATTTTTCTTGAATTATTCCCATTCTATATAATCAATATCAGCTTTGGACTTTGTGTTATTGGTTAGTGTCCACCATTGATCAGATTCTCCATCAATGTGACAAACATCCAGCACAACTTTCTCTTTCTCTAAGTATTAGAGGATAGATAATATCTTCTAAATAGATTTAATCTATTTTTCAATGATAATGGGATCATAAGATCCAATAAAGTTAGAAGGCCTTTGTATCATAAAATTCTTGACTACAACTTGATCCATTTTGGGAGTAGGGTATTCTGCATGATTCATGTTCATAATTTGATCTAGTTTATCCAGTACATCCATGATGTTCTCATCTCCTTCACCCATAATATTAGGCATATCAATGGGGAAATAATCCCATTTCCTATTATTTTGATTGTTAGCATGATATCTCTTACTTCCCACCATTAAATATAAGAAAAACAAGATGATAATGCATTAACATATAAGATGGAAACTTAAAAACTTGGTAGGAATAACTTATGAATGCTAAGTATATCAAAACTTATGTGTCTCTAGGTTTTAATCTAGGTTATCCTATTTAATTTTTCTTATTATTTTTTCTAACCTAATAATTTTTCATGTCATTTATAATGGTTCATAAAGAGTTTTTTAATTTCCAAAGAATGTCCTCTAGGAGTGTCAAACTAGGTGCATAGTAAGGCCTGTTTTTATATACTAGGTAACACTTGAGTCAATAATGACACATTTTTTACAGTTATTACCCCTAGTTACATGTATTCTAGAATCACATTAATAATAGTATTTATATAGGTATATAATTTCTAAGAAAACAATCTCTATATACTTCACAATGATTCCAATATATATTTTTTATATTTATTCTTATCCATATACTTATCCCAGGGTTCTCACTAATGTTTTATAATCTTAGTTCCAAAGGTTAACTAAATATTTTTCTATAATACCAACTATAGAGACCCAATACTTTTAAATATATTATTATATAATTTACAAACATAAATACCCAATAATATAACACAAGGATCACAGAGTCCTACTGTATTTGGAATACTAGGTTCATATTAAATCCTAATGAGATTGTAAATCCATTTAAGCACCCACAACTACATAGAATGACATGGGGAATACATAAAGAAAGGGGTTAGCTAAAAATCCCAGTACGAGAATAAACTTGATAAGGAAACATAACAAGTGAGTTAAAGTTATAACTAGATTTCATAAAATAAAAGCCTCATGAGTAATCCTATGGAAGCATAAAAAAAGAACAATGTATTATAAGATCATGGTAACATAGGAAATGTGTAAACAACATATAACATGACAAAAACAAGAGTCAAGGATAACATCCTTGATAATATCATATGGCAGACAATGTCCCTTAATGGATTAAGTTTTCTCCCTAATCCCATATATAACCTATCAGGAGACTATAAAATTACCCAATGAATTGGAGATCTACCTGGGTGCACCCATCATAACATGTTCATGATCTATGTGTTTCACATAAAGGAATTAAATCATAAGGTATAACATAATAATTAACCATGTAAAGAAAATGGGTTGCATAATCTTATCTCATATCATAATCAAAGTAAATTTCATAATGAATGAATTTGAGAAATTAAATAAGGAATGTGTTACCCCCATCAAAGGAAGTGAGAATAATATAGTTTTATATTTGAGTGACATATATATATATAAAATTTATAATCATCCCATAAATTTAAATATAGATAAATTGAGATAGAGATAGAATGTTTATAACCCAAAGAAAAGGGTGGGTTAAAAAGAACCCTTACCACGAACCTAATTTTCCACAAGCATTATTTATATTCCTAGATAATAAAATTATGTTAATTATTTAATTTATTAATAAATTATTTAATTTTTATTATTATTTTTATTTTATTCATTATCATTTTATATTTATTTACTTAATCATTAAGGCTTAAGTCAGACGTTTTGACAATGTTCAGCTCATATGTCCAAAATCACCTTAGAAAGTTGAATAAGGTCAAATATATTATTGTTTTATCATCTAAATAATAATAATAATGAAATAAATATCATTTTTATACATCATTTATACTATTTAAACTAATCATAAAGGGTGTTTATTAAAAACAAACAATATTACAATCATGAAGATGGTAACTTGTATGTACGCATGAGTAACGTTTCCATTTTTCAACTATTGTGATGGAAAGAAGGTAAGTGTTATTTTATATTTACATAATAATAAGTATATAAAAAATATCATATTATTTATTTATATACCCTTACATATTCCATCGATATGATTCTTTAATAAAAACAAATCACATCACTTTGTGGGGTGGTAGTTTGCCGTATACACGAACGACGTTATCATTTTCAAAAGATGCTAAGGTAAAAAGTACATGATATATTAATTTTCAAGAATTATTAATATTTCATGAATATAATATATAAATATTAAATACATCATTATAAATATTTGTGAGATGTGATGATGGAAAATGAATTACATCATTTCACAAGGTTGTAGTCCATCGTACACACAATCGATGGGTTTGTTTCCCATTTGATGGAAGTGGATATGGAATTAAGGTATTACATTAACATAATAAAATCCTATTACATGGTAGATATAGATTTTATTATATTATAATTATTGAGTAGTATTTGAATAAAGTGGAAGAAGAAATAAAACAAAGGTGCTTGGTTAAGAACGTTACCTCTTCTTCAGACCACCTCTTTAAGATTATACCTAAATCCTCCCTAGATTAAATTTATGGTCAAAATAAGGACTTTAGGATGTTGTAAAGAATTTAATTAAGTAATTTTGGTAGTTAATTTCTGAAAAAAAATGTGTTTTTGAAGTTTGTAATGGAGAGGATAGGAGATGCTTGTTTATAGGGGAGGAAGAGTGGCATTCTTGTAAATACCCAAAACCATTCAATAATCGGAAGTCACTCTCAATCCAAGTGCCTCGAAATTTGAAAAATAAAGTATTGGATGATATTTAGGTGTGATAAACACCTATAAATTTTAAATGAAACATTTTTTAAACATGTTATCCTCTTTACCTCAAAGGTTACTCACTTTTACCCTTTTAATTTTTTTACTGCGGTCACTATTTTTTTAATATTTTTACTATTCCTTATGAACAAAAATTAAGTTTAAATTGTTATATATTATTAATTATAATTATTATAAATATATAATCTATTATATAAAATTAAAATGAAATAATTATCTTGATTTAATTTAAAATTAAACCCACAGACGTGTTGAATGAATAGTTTTTCATGAAATGCATTTTTCAAGCATAAGATGATCTTATAATAAATATATAACAAGTAATAATAATTAAATGAATTTAAATTAATATTTATATACATATAATATATAAATTTTACTTAAATAATTCCTAATTTTTGGTTATTTAGGTAGTTAAAATGGATAAACATTATGCACTTTAAAACAGTTTCCTAGAAAAAATGTATTTTTAAGTCTAAAAATCAAGTTATATTAAAATCCAATATAAATATGATTTAAATGTAATTAATTTTATTAAATATAAATAAATAGTAATTATATTAATATTAAATAAAATTACAATAATAATGGTACTTTTAAATTATTTAATTCATTAAAAGAAATACTAGTTTTACCAAAAATCGATATTTTTCACAAGGGGCTTGTGGCGCTAGGGTTTCCCCCCGTCATCACCTCCTCTCCCCCATGGTGGATTTGCTGCGGATTCTTCTATCTCTCTCCATAGTGAGTTTGTGGATGATCCCTCCACGATGCTAATTTCGTGTTAGGGGCTTCTGCGGTGCTGTTGGATCCACGAGCGTAAGTCCGATTTTCATCGAATGTCGCTTTATTAATAGGCTTACTCCATCAGAGCATTCATGGGTTCGAGACGGCATGGTGTCATCTTGTGGTCATATTTTTTGGTATATGAGGGTCATCTTCATGCTCTGCGGTGGCTTGAGTGATTTGAGGTTTTGTTGCGGTCTTCTCCGGTGGGACTATTGGTGGCGATGGGTTCTGGTGATTGGTTTGATTTACGGTGTAACCTCTTTCTAGTGGATTGATTTCGGGAGGCGAGTGGTAATGTTTCCTGGATCATGGATTTTTGGATGGTTGCATACAATTTCTGCTATGATTTTCTTGGTTGTGTTTCGGGTATGATCTACTTGATGTGATATTCTTTATGGTTTGGGATGTGTTGGTCCAGTCCATGATGGTGTCTGCTGAATCCGTTGTTGGGTGTTTATTTTATCGATTGATATTTGTTGATGTAAACAACCATTTTTTTGTTTATTTTTGATTTGGAATGACATTTATTTGGATGGAAGGACTCTTTTGGTGGTTTTTTGAAGTTGGTTCTGCTTTTGGCCCTGGTGGTCTGCAGCTCAATGGATTCTCCAACCATTCTCATAGAGGAAGATGATCCAGATGAGGTTCAGGGAAAAGAGGTTTCATTATTTCATGGCTTCTCGGAATCGGATGTTTGAGAGGGTATGACTACGACCATCATTACTATGCCTATGCTCTTTTTCATGGGACTGCTTGTCGTTCTGCGATGAAACAATGGAAGCAGGACTTAATGTTTCTGTTACTGGGAGGAGCTTTTCTCTTATTGTGAGGGTTGTCCTTGATCTTGAGTTTTGGTTCATTGGGGTTTTATTTTTCGGTTTCTTGATGTCTTGGTCTTGTGAAGTCATGTTTGGTTTCTCATTTTCTCCTCAAAAGTGTTTGAATAATAAAAATTTAATTTTTAGTCGATATTTTTCACAATTTATTAAAAAAAATCAATATTTTCTGAAAAATACCAAAATTTTAACCTAAGTTAATATAAATATTATTAGTTCATAAAATTATTTTCATTTAATAGAATAAAATTTCTAAAATTTTAAAAAAGTAATTATAATATTTTCTCACAAAAAGTAATAAAAACATTTTTGAAGAAAACATATTTTTTTGATGAAGAAATGTCTTTTTTAAAAATTGAGTGATTATTTACTAAGAATTTATCAAAACATTTATATTCTTATTCACTTTATATATTTCATAAATTATTTAATATTATTCATACCTACTAATTTAATGGTTGGGTTTTAATGGTCATAAATAATCATAGTTCGTTTGGGCTTGGTGTTGTGTGTCACGTATGTTATCGAACATAGTTTTTCCTTTTAAAATATCAAAGTGTTACATTTAATGAATATTATATTTATTATATTTATTATATTTATCATAAAATACATAATTAATATTTATTTATTAAATAAATACTCATTATTCAATATCTGATAAATAATCAGGATAAATGGATCAATTTTAATATTTCAGTTAGAAATGATGTATTAAATATCATTTAAATAAATATTAATTTATTTATTTAACAAGTGATATTTGTTTATCCATAGGTATTTTACATTTAAATTAAATAATAATATTTTTTATATTATTATTAAACATGGGGTTCTGTATGGAATAATATATTGGATAGGGGTCTATGTTCAATTACCAAACCTATCCTAGCTTTATAAGTACCTGGTAATATAAGTTGCTTGTTTTAGATGTTTATTGTACACAACAACCCTAGAGAGAATTTATTGCCATCCCTAAGAGATAAACCTCTCAAGAACATTCTCAATAACTAGATTGTGAATTCTCCTCCACTCTAAAGCCTTCAAGAGAAGCTACGGTATCTTTCATCCATGAAGAGATTCATGTTGTGATCAATAATGAATTATACAAGTGATCTAGATCAACCATAATAGCACATGGTGATTCTATGGAGATTTTTTGAGATTTTGGCTCACATGTGGATCACCACTATAGGTATTCTACCCTTGGATCATGTGACACAATGATGGTATGACAATATCAGTCAACTAAATCATCAAAAAAAAAATAATTACAAGTAAAGGTAATTCTAAATTGATTTATAAGTTAATTATAAATTATATGTGATGATCCTACCTTCTCATTTAGATATTAATAAGTTGGTTAATATTCAATTTAATTTCATGGATATGGTATTATTCATCATGTAAATATCATATAATTCATCAATTAACAAAAAATATGGGTTAGTTATGCCATATAGGTACTTCCTTTATGCTTGAAACCTTCAAGTGTTTTCATAGGCGTCACATAATTAATTTATAATTATTTATTAATCATTAATTGATCATATGAATTTGTTGCTAATTTTTATTTTTGGATTATTCACTATTTAATTTTGAACATTGATTTATAATCCTTCTTTATTCATTAGCACTCATATAACCAAGAAAATGTTAAATTCACAATGACGAATAACCAAATAATACATAGGGATAAGTTGTGGGTTCTGAATAGATAACACAAGAGTACATGGAATGTGTCATAAAGGTAAAGGTCTTGTGCCAACGTTCAATGCATGATTATAACTAATATTAAAAGTGAAAAATATTGCATTAACTATATGATGAGTGCTTTTAATATACTTTGTGTTGACTGAGCTAGGATAGCATACAGTTTGACAGAACTACAAGCCATTTAACTCTCTTACACACATTGTAGTCCACATGTTTTCCCAACAAAAATCAAGGGTGTCCTTCCATGTCATGTATTTACTACACGGAATAGGGACTGGAAAACCATACAACTTGAAGGTCACACTATGTGTAGTTGGGATACATGTCATGTACCCCATACATATTTTTGGATGAAAAACATGCCCATACATTAGGTGTGTGTCATGAACATGGGTAGAGGAAGTTAAATGCAACGTCCCGATTCTGGAAGCCACACAGAGGCGCCCCATACCCGGATGATCACATGACCTCAAGCACATTTCCCTGAACACCAGAGGCGGCCAACTAGCAGTGAGGGCCTTGGGTGTGATAGTGGGGAAACTATGCCCTCATTGGCAGAGTACACAATGGAAGTAAATAACAGATGCAATAGCGGAACCAGAAAATATCCAACAACAGTAAACAGCAGAAGACTAAACAGTATGAAACTAGAGCACACACACACACACACACACACACACATATATATATATATATATTAAATTATGCATGATACATATATGTCTAGGAAAGCAGCCAAACAAGTCACAATGCTGAATACATTACTAAACCAAAGTACAAAAGAAAAGTAAAAATATAACACCTCAGCATCGCAAGCTATAGCCTGGTCCCTTTCTCTCCAACACCACAGCAAGTCAAGTACCAGAAGTAGAAGGGTGCTTGCCCTTATCTATACCTGTAACAATATAATCTGTTTGGCCCCAAAAGCATGACCCAAACAGGGTGTGAGACAAAGTCCCAGTAGGAAACCACCCAAATATCTGTTCTTAACAGTCAATGAATATATGGAAAGTAAAGTACAGTAAGCAGTAAACAGGATAATACACAGAAGTAAACAATCCACAGTTCTAGCATATAATTTATTACAAGAAACATCCACTCAAGAAAGTAGAACAAAAAGGTAACCTTTGAGTAGTTCTCACAGCCTAACCCCTAAGGTTAAACCTACAAGTAATAGCAACCCTCTTGGAGGCACACACAGTCCCACCCCTCTGGTTTAGCTAAAGAATAGAATAGACTCTCTGGGGAATCAATCCCCGTCAATTCCCCATATAGTCTCATATCGTACTAAAGGCTCTATGGGGAATCACCCAACGTCTCATTCCCCCTGTGGCCCGCATCGAGGAACTACAGACACTCTGAGGAAGCACTCAACATCAATTCCCCCTGTGGTCTCGCATTGTAAATTAAAGACACTCTGGAGAAGCCCTTACGTCCATTCTCCCTATGGTCTGGTACACTAGGTTCTCTCAGCCCTATGTAAAGTCAGCAAGTATAGCATCGTGTAATGGCCAAAGTGATCCTCAAGAACTACTTGGCTAGAATTTTATAGCATCTCAGAAATGGATGAATAGTTACACCATCCGATAAACTAGGCATGGAAGTGGCAAAAGCCTCACATGAAAAACTAGACAAACGGTCATAAACAAGAAAAAAATGCATGTGCAAAACATCCAAAGCATAGTAAAATACCCTATTCACTAGAAATATCCTCTACTTAGGCATATAAGAAAAACATAAATACAACAAGGGAAAAACAAGAAACTCAGAATGCCCCATTCAAGGGTATTGGTGGAATTTACACAAAATACTCAAAGACTTTCTACAGAAAGGCACAAACCACCTACCTCGGCATTAGGAGATCGCTATACTTGAACCACGAGGATTGAACCTCCTTATAACGTCATAGATCTACAAAAACGCACAAGGAGTTCAACCCATGATAACTTGCAGAAGAGGAGGAATTGGAAAACAAAGCTCTAGGAGAAGGAAGAGATTACCGCTGCGGTTCCAACGCAATCGACGGTGGTCTATTCGGAGGACGGACAGAGGATCGAGAGCTCAGAGGAGATTCACGGCCGTACGGGAGCTCTCGAACCAAGAACACCTAGAAAAATATAGTTCTGTCCGTCAGACGTGACCCCGGTCTATTTAATGAAAAAATGCAAAGTACACGGTGTGTACTTTTTGTGTACATGGCATGTACTAGGATTTTCCGTACTCCGCTTTAGGTGGCCTCCATGTCACCCCTACATGGATGTGTGCATGGTCATGACATAGCCAGCACACGGCCTTGAGTGGCATTATTGTACACAGCGTCTACTCATAAAGAACATGGCGTGTACTTCAAAATTTTCCAGAAACTCCTCTTTTCTCAAAAACTCTAGAAAAGTAAAACGTACCTGAAAAGAAGGTCTGGGTTTTTACAAACTTTCCCCCTTAAAGAAATTTGTCCCCGAATTTCCCTAGCAAGGCGTAGAAGAAGAAACCCTGAACAGCACCGGCCACTGTAATCGTACATCGACCTCCCTCTCTCAAGTCTCGTCTTGTACTTGCTTATGCTGCAAAAGCACCCGTACTAGAGGAACAGACTGGCCACAGAGAACATTTTTACTGAGATCGACAATTTGGATAGGATGCTCCTCAAACGATGCATCTGCTTTGAGCTCAACCTCCTCAGGTTGAAATACATGAGATAGGTATGAAAAGTAACATCGGATCTGAGAAACGTGGAAGAAGTCATGCATATCCTAGTACCTCTGAGGTAATTGCAGCTGATAGGCAACCGACCCCACTCTCTCCAACACCTCAAACGGCCCGACGTACCTCGATGAAAGCTTACCCTGTCTCCTAATCCTCTTTTTTCCCAACCTCAGTGCGACACGCAGGAACACCTGATCCCCGACCTCGAACTCCAGAGGTCGTCTCCGCTGATCATCATAAGACTTCTATCGAGATTGTGTCGTATCCATCCTCTTCCGAAACAACTCTATCTGCTCTGAGGTCTCATGAACAAGACGAGGTCCCAGCAAAGCTGCCTCTTCTACCTCCAGCCAACATAAGGGTGATTGGCCTGGCCTACCTTACAAAGCCTCATAAGGTGTCATCTGAATAGTTGCTTGAAAACTATTATTGTAGGAAAACTCCACAAGAGGTATATGCTTCTCCCAAGAACCTTCAAAGTTCAGAATACAATCTCAGAGCATATACTCAAGCACCTGAATCGTACGCTCGGATTGGCCACCTGTCTGGGGATGGTATGTTTTACTCAAAAGCACATGTGTACCCAAGGCCTTCTAGAGCCCCTTCCAGAACCTAGAAGTAAAGCGTGCATCTCTGTATGAAACAATGGAGTGTTGGACTCCATTTAGACATATAATCTCTCGGATATACAACCGCCCCAGCACATCAACACTGAAGGTCTCCTTGATCGGCAAGAAATGAGCAACCTTCGTGAGCCTGTCAATGACAACCCAAACAACATCATTCCCTCGAGGCGATCTCGACAAACCGGTCATGAATTCCATCACGACGTCATTCCACTTCTACTCGGGAACGGGTAACTGATGTAAAAGACCTGTTGGTCCCTAATGTTCCGCCTTCACCTGTTGACAAGTGGAACACCTCATGAAAAAACTATCAACATCCTTCTTCATACCGGGCCACCAATACTGGAGGTGCAGATCACGATACATCTTGGTGACACTAAGATGAACTGCCCAAACTGAGGAATGAAAATTTTGCATCAGCTCCTCGCGTATGTCTGCTGGCACCCATACGCGTCCTTAGAAATGCAAGATATCATCCTCTCCCATTGTCCATCCAGGAATAGGGTCCTCTCCTGACACGCTTTCCCGTAGAACTAGGACTTCAGACTCTAATAGCTTCCTCATTAGTACCCGATCAATAATTGTAGAGGTAACAGCTACATAAGATAGGAATGTCTGCCCATTTCTGTCGTGCACCGCCAAATGCAGCTTAGAGAACATAGCCATAAGCTTCCACTCACTACTGGCCTCCTGAACTGCGTGTATCTGAGTTCTCCTGCTCAACGTGCCAGCCACTGTGTTGCCCTTTCTAGGTGTATAGGCAAGCTCAAAGTCAAAGGACTGAAGATACACGACCCACCTACGCTGCCTTAGATTCAAATCACGCTAAGTGAAGATTTACTTGATACTTTTGTGGTCAGTGAAAACCACAAAGTGATATCCCAGAAGATAATGTATCTAACAACGTAAGGCATGAACAACATCTGCCAACTCTAGATCATGTGTCGGGTAGTTCCTCTCATGTGGCCTTAACTGCCGAGACCCATAGGCAATGACTCCATCTCCCTGCATAAGCACAGTTCCCATCCCGATACTTGATGCATCACAGTAAACAGTGTAGCTCTTTCCCGGCTCCCGCAAGACTAGTATTGGTGCGGATGTCATCCTCCCTTTTAGCTCTTGAAAGGCTAACTCACAAGAATCTGACCACAAGAACTTCTCACCCTTCTTAGTCATACCTGTTAGTAGTGCTTATAAGAATGAAAAGTCATGTATGAAGCATCTGTAGTATCCAACCATCCCTATAAAACTCTACACCTCGAAGACGTTCTTCGAATTATCCCAGGAAACTACTGCTCTCACTTTCTCTGGTTCTACTAATACTCTTGTCTCTGAGATGACGTGACCGAAAATTTTAATATGATCCATCCAAAAGTGGCATTTTGAGATCTTATCATATAACTGATGATCTCTTAGTTTACTCAAAATTATCTCAAGATGGGTAGCATGGTCGTGTCGAGTGTGAGAGTACACCAAGATTTCTTCCATGAAAACCACCACGAAGGAATCCAAGTATGGATGGAACACTCAGTTCATCAGTGCCATGAAAAATGCAGGCGCGTTCGTGTGGCCAAACGGCATAACCATATACTCGTATAGACCATACCTGCTCCTGAAGTTTGTAAGAGGTATATCTGATGGTCTAACGCGCAACTAATGATAACTAGACCTCAAATCGATCTTTGAGAACAACTAGGCTCCTCGAAGCTGATCAAAGAGTTCATCAATCCTCCGCAAGGGATATCAGTTCTTGACCATCAATTAGTTCAACTTTCGATAGTCCACACACAGCCTGAGGGCACCGTATGCCTTCTTCACAAACAGGACATGTGATCCCCAAGGAGAAGTACTAGTTCGGATGAAACCATTTTCCTAAAACTCCTCCAACTACTTCTTGAGCTCATGTAGCTCAGGTGTCTCCATCCTATAAGGAGGAATAGACACCGGTGATGCTCCTGGAATGAGCTCAATCGAGAAGCCTACCTTACGCTCTGGAGGCAAACCCAAAACGTCCTCTGGAAAGACATCTCTGAAATGATCCACCACTGGAGGAAAGTCTACCTTTGAATTCCCCTGGTCGTCCAGATATAGACTAGCAATCTGAGCTGTAACTCCACCTAGCTCATGATGCTCGGGTCCTGCTCTACTCGCCTATACATCCCATTCACCATTATAAAGAAAGGATCCACCCTTTGGTGATACGAAAATCACTCTGTGGCGATAACAGTCGACGACTGGATGGAAGAGAACTATCCAGTCCATTCCAAGAATGACATCATAGCTTGTAATCTCTAGGACATAGAGGTCCCATAAGAAGTGACACCCCGCAACCTCAAGAGGGCACTCTCTGCAATGACATACGTTAGATATCCTCATTCCAAATGGTGTGTATAGATTCAAAGTATCAGTAGAGGAAAATATGCAGAGCCCAATGGTCTCCACAATAGTAACAGAGAAAAAGCTATGTGTAGAACCATTATCAAAAAGTGCCGAAGATAAAACCAAGGCTACTAGGATCGTACCTCGAACAGTAGAAGGTATGGGATCTTGCTCCAGCTGGGTCTGCTCCACTACAAAATCCTTACCTGTACCATGGCCCTGTGGCCCTGCCTGACTGATCTGAGCTGATCCGACCTACTGTCACTGATAGACCAGCGACTGACCACCCCGACGATGACCTCCACCTCAGCCTGAATGGCCGAAAGTACTCCAGTTCCCAGACTGGTGAGAGATTGGTTGTGCTTCTCCTGAACGAGGAGTCATGGATGAACCTCTGTCACCAGCTGCTAGTGAGAAAACCTGGTAGAAGCACTGAAGGTGACCCATCTTGCCGCAAGATCGATACTCCATTGGGTCCCTCCGGCACTGTGACCTCGTAATTCCAGCCCTTCCACAATGGTAGCATATTACCTGGATACCTGAAGATGTGTCCCGCCGCCTTGGATCACCACGCGTAGACTTCCTACGGTGCTTCCTGTTGTTGGATAGTGGAGAACTAACTCTGGAAGTGGAACCGCCCTGGCTCTTAGCTCCAGAATCTCTCAGATTGTGCTCTACAATCAGTGTCTATTTTATGATAGAAGCGATGGAAGTCAGCCTGAAGATATTCACCTGCGAGCGGATCTCCCACCTGAGACCATCCTCAAACTTCCTTTCCAAGAACAACCCATCTGTGCTCTAGTGGGGTGTGAAACGCGGAAGCTCAGTGAAATGAGAGGAATACTCTATGACAAATAGAGTACCATACTCTAGGATCATGAAATCTCAGGCTCGGTCGGCCCTCAGTGTCTCTAGATAGAAGTAATCCTAAAAGACGCGCTGAAACTCCTCCCATGCCATAACCTGCTGATGACCCACCTGTGAGATCACGTCCCACCACCTCTTGGTAGATTCTCATAGCATGTAGGTAGTGATCTTGACCCACCTTTCTGGAGGTGTCTCCAGATGCTCGAAGATCGTCATCATGGCTTCTAGCCATAACTCTGTAGCCAGAGGTCCTCCTTCCCCTGAGAAGGTGGGAGTATGTTGTTGCTGGAAAACCCACGTAAGGTCTGTCATAGTCGAGGCCAGAGGAAGAGCTCCCTAGAAGGTTTGTATCATCCTTATAAAACCTTCCCTAAACTGTGCATCATCACCTGCAACTGGTATAACTACTGGTACCAAGGCTGGCACAGCAGGAGGCCCCTGATCATCCATATCTGGCATTTGATCACTGCCCTGCAACTGGCGAACAACTGGAGGATGTCTCTGTGCCATAGCCCTGAAAGGTCAAAATCACACCTTAGATTCGTGGTTAACAAGGAATGAAAACAGAAGTCATGAGAAGGAACGGGGAAAATAAGGCATTCAAGTTATGAAAAACATGACTACACGGCTTGTTCTTTCCCTACACGGCATGTACAAGAAACATTTCCCCTGCCTGAGTCTTTCTACATGGTTAAGACACATGGCTCTTCTAAGAAAAAACTACACGGGGTGTTCAAGGTAGACACGACGTGTATAAGAGAGACTCCACCGACCCGTGTTGTTAGTTACACGGCCGGCTACATGGCTCAATCGACACGGTGTGTTTCATGGAAACACGACGTGTACTTGCATGACTTTCCCTGACATGTGTTATTAGTGACATGGCCGGGTACTTAGATTACAAGGCATGGTGTGTACAAACAGGACACGGTGTGTAAGTTCAAAGTTTATCCAACTGTGTCGTCGGTCACATGGGTAGACACACGGTCACTACTACATGGCATGTACTTACCATACACGACGTCTTCCTGAATATTTTCCACAACCTCGTGTTTCTTCCCACACAGTAAATAACACGATATTGGAAACTACACTGCGTGTATCCATAAATTACACACCATGTATTCTGGGTTTTTCTGGGTAGTAGCTCAAAAACTTCTCTGAAACCCAAAGAACATAGAAAACAAGCATGAAGGTGCCAAATTCCAATCCGTGAGGTCCCATACTCCTCGTGGATCAAAGCTTGGAATCTCCTACATATCATATACAAGGAAAAAAAGTCAATGATACATCGATTTTTGATTCATGAGGGCCCATAACACCTAAAGAATCAAAATTTGGCGTTCATTCCAGTAAATCTCTACACAACAATTTCCTATCAAACAACATGTATTTCGATCAAGGAAACTATCACAACAGCATACATATTTTACACATCATCTATCACAACAACATGTAATCACTAATGCATCCTGGATGGCATAGAAAAAATGCATGACATGTGATTTCTAGAAAGTGCCTATATGATGCTTGAGATGGCATACCCTCATCTCATCGGGTTACAACGTAAATAGAACCTCAAAAATATCAACCGCAAAAACACACATCATGTGAGTTGCTCAAGGTGAAATCAAATCAACTGTAAAATTGCAAACCAGTAAAATTTCAATAAACAAGGTAATATGGATTTTCCCTGTACGCGGGTTAGCTACTCTCAGGCACAACTTATTACCAAGTACCTATTCCGTCTTATCCCTGGCTAAAGTCTCCAAACAGTAAGTCAAAAAATCCTCTGATACCACTTTGTAATGTCCCGGTTCCAGAAGCCACCTAGAGGCGCCCCGTACCCAGTTGATCACATGGCCTCAAGCGCATTTCCCTGAACGCCAGAGGCTGCCGACTAGTAGCGAGGGCCTTGGGTGTGATAGTGGGGAAACTATTCCCTCATTGGCAGAGTACACAGTGGAAGTAAATAACACATGCAATAGCGGAAGCAGAAAATATCCAACAACAATAAACAACGAGAGACTAAATAGTAAGAAACTGGAGCACAAACACACACACACACACATATATATATATATATATGAAATGATTCATGATACATGTACATCTAGGAAAGCATCCAAACAATTCACAATTCTAAATACAATACTAAACCAAAGTACAAAAGAAAAGTAAACAGATTACTCCTCAGCATCGCAAGCCATAGCTTGGTCCCTTGCTCTCTATCTCCACAGCAAGTCAAGTACCAGAAGTAGAAGGGCGCTTGCCCTTATCTATACCTGAAACAATATAATCTTTTTGGACCCAAAAGCATGAACCAAACAGGGTGTGAGACAAATTCCTAGTAGGCAACAACCCAAATATCTGTGCCTAACAGTCAGTGAATATATGGAAGGTAAATTATTGTAAGCATTAAACAGGATAATACAAAAAAATAAACAATCCACAGTTCTAGCATATAATTTATAACAAGAAATAGCCACTCAAGCAAGTAGAACAAAATAGTAACCTCTGGGTAGTTCTCACAGCCTAACCCCTAAGGTTCAATCTAAAAGTACTAGCAACCCTTTTGGAGGCACACAAATTCTCACCCTTCTGGTTCAGCTAAAGAATAGAATAGACTTTCTAGGGAAGCACTCACTGTCAATTCCCCCTATAGTCTCGTATCGTACTAAAGGCTCTCTGGGAAAGCACTCAACGTCTCATTTTCCCTGTGTCCCGTGTCGAGGAACTACAGACACTCTGAGGAAGCACTCAACGTCAATTACCCTTGTGGTCTCGTGTCGTAAATTAAAGACACTCTGGAGAAGACCTTACATCCATTCTTCCTATGGCCTGCTACACTAGGTTCTCTCAGCCCTATGTATAGTCAAAAATTATATCATCGTGTAATGACCAAAGTGATCCTAAAGAAATACTTGTCTAGCATTCTACAGTATCTCAGAAATGGAAGAACAGTCACACCATCCTATAAACTAGGCATGGAACTGGAAAAATCCTAACAGGAAAAACTAGACCAACAGTCATAAATAGGAAAAACATGCATGGGAAAAACTTCCAAAGCACGTTAAAATACCCTATTCACTAGAAATATCCTCTACTCAGACATATAAGCAAAACAAGAAAACAAAATGGGAAAAACAGGAAACACACAATACCCCGTTCAAGGGTATTGGTGGAATTTGCACAAAATACTAAAATACTTTTTACAGAAAGACGCAAACCACCTACCTTGGAATTAGGAGATCGATATACTTGAACCACGAGGCCTGAGCCTCTTTAGAACATTGTAGATCTATAAAAACACACAAGGTGTTCAACCCAAGATAAAATGAAAAAGAGGAGGAATTTGAAAACAAAGCTCTAAGAAAAGGAAGAGATTACCATTGCAGTTCCAACGCAATCAACGACGGTCGATTTGGAGGACAGACGGAGGCTCGGGAACTCAGAGGAGATTTGTGGCTGTAAGGGATCTCTCGATCAAAGAACACCTAGAAGAAGACGGTTCTGTCCATCAGACGCGACCCCGGTCCGTTTAATGAAAAAAAGTACATGGCGTGTACTTTTATAGTACACGGCATGTACTAGGATTTCCATACTCTGCTTTAGGAGGCCTCCATGTCACCCCTACATGGCTGTGCGCATGGTCATGACACGGTCAGCACACGGCCTCGAGCGGCATCAAAGTACACGACGTGTACTCATAAAGCACACGGTGTGTAATTCAAAATTTTCTAGAAACTCCTATTTTCTCAAAAACTCCAGAAAAAGGAAAAACGTACCTAAAAAGAAGGTTCAGGTTCTTACATTAAATGACATGAAGCTCCAGTACATGTTGTGTAACATGTTGTGCCTTGTTTAACTAATTTAACACTTAGAGAAAAAAATAATTATATAGTTATACTTGTTCACATGTGTTCTATGGGTTATTTATTTGATAGTACATGCTATAATATAGGATTATTAATTATATATTAAATTAATTTGTATGTTAGATTATGAACTGAAAGTAGTGTATGGTCTTTATTTGTAGTGTAATCCATGTGCATTAATATAATCACATGTTGTATAATTTTCATATGATTGTGTGTCATTTATTGAAAAATTAAAGACTTGTAATTACATACCTCTAAATATATGATAGATTCCATGGGAATTCATGGTATAAGGATTATGTTGAGTAGTGTGGACAAGTACATGTTGCTACCTCCAAGTACACGTGTATACTTTGTTGATTTTAAATAAAATTAATTTGTTTAATTTTCTTAAATTATGGATGATATAAATTTTAGGATGGTTTGAATGGGATTAAGATAAATTGAATTAATTAATTAATCATATAATTAATTGGATTAATTTGAGGTTATTATCTTAACTAAAGAATAAAATGAATTAATTTCTAGCTAGATTGAAATTTTATATTTATTTCTTATGTGTCGGCGATCATGATCTTAGAAAAAAAACATATGTATTTGATTGGTTTCTTTTAATAAATTATTATTATTAAAGTAAATTGATGGCATTGTGTCATTCCTTCCTATCATTATATAAGACCATGCATTCCCATGGTTTCTTTTATGTAAACCTCATAAACCAATCCTTTGTTTCACCATATTTTCATGTGAGAAAAGCTTATATAATGGATATAGATATTATATAAGGAGAGGAAATTTATGTTTGAAACTAAAGTGAAAATAATCCAAGAGATTAATAGGATCACAGGTGGAATACTACATCTAGAACCAGTTTATGTTCAAGGTGTTATTCCCCTAGATTTAGAGTTGGTTTATTATCCACTAAATAATCTAAATACTAGATAAATCTCATGATCATACCACTTTATTTATTTATTTATATCAGTTTCATGGTCAATTATTTATTTTAATGTATGGATTTCACATTAAATAAATGAATTAAAAAATCATGAAAAATGAAATTAAATAATTGGATTATGCGTAATTTTATCAAGACGTGGTTAATAACTTATATAAATACACTTAATATTAAAAATAATTTAATAAAGATATAATGGGTTATTAATGGATAATGATAAAATACCTCAAATTAAATATTATGTCAGTGTAGCCTTCCACTACTTAAGTTAAAAATTAATAAATAGTTTAAAGTTATTTATCAGCCCAGGTTGGGGTGTTTTCAATTATCACAGAATTTTATCTTGGGTTTTTGGTTGAATTAAACATAGTTCAAATCACGGGTTGACTACCCAAAAAATAATTGGTGTAACTAAGATGAAAGGGTTGAAGAAATAGTTACCTAGGATTTTGGGATTGGAGAGTCCACTCAACAAATCAAGGAACTACAAGTTAATGTAGTTGGTTAGTTACGCCTACCTAAAACCCTATAAATAAATTATCAGGCCCAACTCTAGGTTATGATAAGGGTAATATAGATCCTCTATATTAAAATGTCTATGCGGAGGGATATTTTGAAACCAATCGTGAGGGATTTTGGGGTTTGTAAAAATAGTGGGAGATTAATAAATTTAATTATTATTTATCTATTTTTTATAATTAAGTTAATGTGCTAAAATTGTACTCTTAATTATTATATAAATAAAAATTCACATGAATTTGACTATATCATTTTGATCCATACTAGAGAAGTATAACCTTATAATCGGATCAAATTTATGGTAATGGTATAGGCACCTATGCATTATAATACGTTATAAATAGAAATTATACATGTTGGAAACCCTACTTCCTGAATTTATTTCCAAAGAGCCTAATGAGTTAGAATTATATCTCTACCTGATACATATCGATGAAACCCTGTACACCCAGTGTTTCATGATATCCTCCACATCTAGTGATCTTATAAAAAAACATGAGGATATGTATGTGTATAGAATCATGTCTCACCTTCATGATCTTTATTAAGAGAAGATGAGATGAGAGAGAGATATAAGATCTTTGATACACTATTAATGATAAATCTTATAGAGATAGTATCAACTAAGCCTCATTTATTCAAGATTATTGGCTACAGAGAGTGATTATAAATTTTTTGGGTTAAGATCCTTGATGAAATATCCTATTATATACACACTAACTAAAGGATTCTCCAGTTTCATTATGAACTACAACATGAGCAATAATGAGAAGACTATTTTTAAAATTCTTAATTAAATTCTCTAATTTGATAAGTACATGGGGTGTGAAAAACATATGGTCCTTATGGTGAATAATAAAATTTTATAATAAGAAAAAGGTCCCCAAGACTCACTTCAAGTTTAAGGTTCCAGAGCACCATCCTTCTAAGAAGAATAAAATCGAATATTTTGCAATGGAAAAAAGCACAGTATGTTTTTCATGTGACAGTCTAGGATGCTAGAATAAAAACTATACCCAAAAGAAGCATAGGTAATTTTTTGGTGTGTTTTTTTAGTGTAATATTTCTATATCTATAAGTTGAGTATTGGATACATCTTGTGGTTCTCATATCTATATTAAAGTACATAAACCAAGTAGATTTTTTAAAACTTCCAAAGGAGAGGTGTATCTTCGAGAAACTAATGGATCATGACTTTCTACTTTGACTATAAGATATTACCACCTTATATTGACAATGGGGATTATTTTAATTTAAAATATTTTTTTATTTACAAACTATTACCAAGAACATAATTTTTGTATCCTATTTTGATACATATGGTTTTATTTTCAAATTTGAAACTAAGAGATATTTATTTTAAAAATACAACATATGTTATGGTATGGAGCATTTAAATAATGGAATTTATGTATTGAATTATAAAAATAAATTTTTGGTAATTGATAATGAATCATGTTTGCATGACTCATTTAACAACCAATGATGGCATCACTATATTGGTCATTTAAACAAGAAACATAAAAAAACACTACAAAGATGGTTATTTAGACCCTTTTGAGATAAAACCACTTAAAATATGGAATTATTTTTTACAATGAAAGATAACCAAACCACGTTTTGGTGGTTAGGATGATAGGGCCACAGATCTTCTCGAATTGGTAGGCACTAATGTGTGATGACCTTTTTCAATATAATGTTGAGGTGGTAATTCTTACTTCGTGACTTTTAAAAATGAATTGAGTAGATATATTTATATTTAATTGATGAGATATAAGTCTGATTCCTTTGATAAATTTAAATAATTCAAGAATGAAGTAGAGAATCAACTTGGAAATAAGGTAAAGAAACATTCATCTGATCAAGGTGGTGAATATCTTAACCAATATTTTATTGAATTTCTACAAGAGTATGAGATTATATCTCAAATCACTCCACATTATAAACTATAGTGGAACGGTGTTAGTGAAAGGTGGAACCATACCTTTATTTACATATTTATATGCATTACACATTGTGGAATACAAAATAAACGGAGTTCTAAATAAGTGACAAATTGGATTCCCTTCGAGTTATGGAGTGGTAAGAAACCCCTTTTTCACATACTTGTGTATGGGGGTGTGAGGAATTTGTTAATTCCCGCTCATGAAATAAACTATAACCCTATGACATGAAGTGTATCTTTATAGGGAATCCCAAGGAAACATGGGGTTCTATCTATACAACCTAATAGACAAGAAGATGATTGTTTCAAGATAAACCATTTTTCATGAGATTGATCACATCCTTAAGAAGTATAGTGGGATTAAGATCAACATCGATGATGTTTATTCTCAATATACATAAGATTTAGTATATAAACACATTCCATATATCCCCATGGATTTTTTTGTTAATAAAACCCAATAATTTCATTGGATTGCTAGAGAGGTTAGAGAAATAGAAAGATATTGTTTTCTAGTCACCTATAATGGTGATTTATTATTGATTGACAATGATAATCATATTTCAAATAAGAATGTGGTAGGGAGTTCAGAAGCTATAATATGGAAGGAATCCATGAAGTTTGAGATGAATTCCATATATCCAAACCAAGATTGGTATTTGGTTGATATTCTAGTTGATATAAATCTCATAGGGTGTAAATGGGTATTCAAGAGAAAATTAGATATGGAAGGTAAAGTGAATGACTATAAAGAAAGGCTAGTGGATAAATGGGTTTAAAAAGTGTCAAGGAATTGACTACAATGAAAACTTTTCTCCAGTATCCATGTTGAAATCTACTAGCGTTCGACTTACCATAGTTACTTTCCATCACTATGAAATTTGGTAGATGGATTTTAAAATATAATTCCTTAATGGGAACCTTTAGGAATATGTATATATGATACAACTAGAAGATTTTATGAATCTAGGTAATTCCAAAATGGTATGAATGTTGTATATATCATTTTATGGATTTATGTAAGCATCTAATTCATGAAACATTTGGTTCAATGAAGTTATAAAATAAATTTGTTTCATTAAGAATGAATGTGAGACATGTGTTTACAAGTGTTTTAGTGTTAATGTTGTTATTATACTAGTATTTTATGTCAATGAATAGGAAATAGAAAACTAGTTTTATAGTCATTTAAGGACTAGTTAAACATGTGCTTATCCATGAAATACTTAGGTGAAACAGCCTACATTCTAGGGATCAGTATCATTTGCGATAGATCCAAGAGGATTCTTAGAATAAGTAAAATCAAATTAATTGATCAAATAATAAGGAAATTTATTATGGAACAATCCAAGAGGTAATTGGTTCTAGAGTCACATGGTATACATCTTTCTAAGAAAGTGTGTCCTCAGAAACACTAGTAAATGGAGAGAATGAGTAAGATCACATATGATTCTTTGATAAGATAAATCACATATGTCATGTTGTGTATTAATATTTATGTTTACTATAGATATGGGGAGATATTAATCATTATTTATACTAATTCTAGATTTTAGATAGATTATAATGATCTAATGTCACATCTAGGATATGTATTCAATCTCAATAGAGGAACTGTGAGTTAGAAGATTTCAAAGAAGCCAGCTTTCATCAATACTATAGTAAATTCTCAGCATATAGTATCTTATGATGTATCCAAAAAAAATATTTGAATATTTAACTTTTTACAAGAACTTTATATGGTTACTATAATTAAATACCCTATCAATTTATATTGTTGAAAAGGTTCCAAGATCACACCAATGAAAAAAGAAAAAACTCCTGAGTTATTACCTCTTTATGGTTTTTTTCCAAGGGGTGAGATTTTTGTGTGAAAATTTTCTATGGAAGATAACATGGTGTACACCTTGAATAAATAATTGTCTCAATATAAGCATGAATATCATGGGAGTTTTAGAGGACTAAAGGTTATTAGCAGTTGACTCTAGTGCAAGTGCGAGTCTGTTAGAGTTGGTTCCCTAGAACTAAATTCCATATATCTTATGATTACTTATATTAATTGTTTTAAATATTAATAAAATTATTATCACATCATCATTATTATTATTCGTAACATATTATGTAATATTGTCGTAGGAGTAATTATTACCCTGAAAGGATATAGAAGTTCTCAGTTATGATGTGAACCTAGAAGTTTCATGATAATATTCATAAAATATATGTTATATACCTGGATGATATCATTTTATGGGATGAAAGTTATATATTATCTTAGGTATGGAGACTCTTCGTACATTGAGACACTTTATCATATTGTACACCCTTGGTAATTTCTAGTTCAGAATATTATGAGAACAAGACCCACCAGTAGGAAATAAACATTTAATTTTTCCATTGGATGTTCCTATCTACATATATGTGTATTGATCCATATACTTTAATATTATTATTAATGGATATCATTATTCATATAATTTTATGTATTTATGAAAACCATTATGGCATATGTTCATGGAAAAAAAGGATGCATCGGGTACATCATGAGTGATAATTCATTAATTAATAATGTGAGAAAGTATTTGTACCTTCTATTCTTCAATGGAAGTATATATCTTAGGACCTTTTATGTGAATTTAAAAACCTAAATAAATCCATAACCATGGTTTTTGTGGCCATCTTCAATTCTATAAATTCAAAGAAAGAGCTATCAAGCACATAGGTTTATGGGAACAACATGAAAATGAATTTGTTATAGATATCATGATAAAGGGATTATATTAAATAGTCATCATCCATATGAGGTGAAAGTATAGAATATACATTCCAAGATAGTTTCTCAAAAACACATGGTAGTGATTCTAATGATGATTCCTTTGAAAAACTTTTGACTTAACATCAACAAAATTTAGGTAGGAAGTTCTTTACTATTTGGGGATCATGTTTACACATTTTTACTTGGTATAATTCTTATGTTGGTATAATTTGTTTACCATGCTTTATTAAGATATCATTTGGGTTTTTTTAACTTATGATACCTTTTTATGATGAATTATTCCATGAGTATGATTATATAGCTTGTTATCCATGTTGGATTTTTATCACATATATTAGTATGTTTCTAATATATTCTCATAATGATATGCTATTCTTGAATTACATTCTCTACCCTATTATGTATTTTACTATGCCCTTGGAGTTTTTTATTGGTACTCGTAATAGGTGGACTATCGTGATATGATTATACCTTAAAGGGGGGGGGTGTTCGGATTGAAACAATAGAGATAATGGATCTTAGAAAAATGTAGGTGCATGATGACCTAAAGGCCTGACCTGAGGAAGTGGAATTAGGGGAATAATGACAGGGAGTCCTAGCTCGTGGCATAGATAGGGTATGATGGTCGGGAGGCATTTCCCATGTTGGAGTTGGGATACGACGTCCTGGAGGCCTAATCTAACTTGATACCTTTACACTACCAATAGATATGATTACAAGACTTGTGTCTTATTCTTGATCATTTTTTATATTCTATGATTAACCTTTTAGTATGGAGTTAAGTAAGGTGAGACTGGGGTTTTTTTTGGCATGGTTAGAAAATGAATTTTCATTGCATAATTATATATTATTATTCTTGTTGTACATTTATTATTATCATGACATGAATTTGTTATACTTTTTTCACATTTTTTAAAGGCATGTTATTGGTGTCCTTATAGGTTTTATTACTCAGACCCAAAACTCCATGTAATTTTCCAATACTTTTACTTATCCTTGAACTTATCCTTAGATACATCCCTAGACATATCCTTAGAAATATCCCAAGGGATCACACTAAAGTTTTCTCATCCTAGTTTCCATAGGTTGACTAAACCTTAGCTCTGATACCAACTATAAAAAACCAGTCTTAATGAACATAGAAATTACTTCATTTTTGTAGAATACTTGATAAATTTAATAAACAGATTCCCAACGACTGTGTTAGTTTAGTGCCTTTGGAAACATGGAAATATAAATGTTGGTACATGAGTGAGCTAAATTATCTTTCACTAGGTTCTCCAAGTCTACCACCCCTCTTATACATATCATAAATGAAATATATCTTCATAACCTAGGGAAGGAAACAATAAAAGGGGTGATCCCAAATGCTTGGTAAGGGTAAACAAGGGAGATATGTAAGCTTAAACATGATCATAAGGGTATGAGAATGTAATCATAACATTAGGATATCATAACATGCATATCAAAGACCATAAACATTAATCTTGGAATAAATATTATAATTTCATAAGATATGAATAATAAGGTAAAAAATAGAATAATATATGAAATAATAACATAGGAATAAGATATAGATTTGTGGTATACACATAAACATGTAATATCATTCTATGTAAGTCAAGACGTATCGGTATAACTTATCAGGGAACTTCATGGGAACTATAGCTAATGGTCAGTACATAGAACCATCCATATTAATAGTATTTATCTTATAGGGTATTAGTTTTCCCCATCATCCCATAGTGGATTAGGTTTCTCCATCTTCTCATAGTGGATCGGGTTACCCTATCTTCCCATAGTGGATTGAGTTTCCCCATCTTCCCATAGTGGATCGGGTTTCCCCGTCTTCCTATAGTGGATCAATTTTTCCTATCTCACCATATTGGATCAATTTTACACATCTTACCATATTGTATTAATCCCATAAACTTTAATCCCATCATTATCTCATGAGATATAAATCTTTACCCAATGCATTGGTGAAAGAACCCCAGATTTTCTTAAGGAATGTTTCTGTTTCAGTTTCAGTTTAATTATCTTATATTTAGCTAAATAAATGTTTCCAAAGTTCATGAGATGTATCGAGGGTGTTATGGGGGCTTGAGACATGAAATATAAGGAAAAATGAGCCTTTTGGGCATGTTTTATTGTTTTTGTAGGGTTAGGGAAAACTGTGCTAGGGGAGGTCCAAACCATGCAAGTTGAGATAGTGGCACATCGTATGGTTGGAGAACAGTTTGTAAAAAAATGTGGGGATCCCTAGGTAACCATGTAAACTAACTTTACTTATATATTGTCTCATGCATGGTTTTTTCACGGTTTCGCAAACCATGATGTTAAACCATGTGGCCCAGTAAAGTTGGGAAAATTAGAAAAATTTCCACCTTGGATTTTTATGATCTAACTCAATATTCTCCTCCATTTAGCCTCATACATCCCTAAAGATGAACCCTAGTGACCTAATCTCCTGATAAGTGATTCTAATTCTATTCTAATCCATTTAAAATGTCGTTCATTTTGGATCAAAGCTCTGGGTGAGTCTAATCCCTCTCTTTCTTCTCTTTTTGGTTTACAATTTGCATATCCCTTTTTTCTTCATCTGAAGCTCTAAATCCCTCTTTATTTGGTGATATATAAGTTGAGACTTCAAAGGGTGGTTGAATAAATATATAATTCTATGATTAAGAGTACATTTCTCAACATATTTGAGGTAGGTGGTCTACAAGTTATATACCATATTTTTTTGTAGATTTGTACATGTTCATATTTGTTTTGGGTTATCTATTGTTATGTTATTGATGCATTTGGAAAGTTTTAGTGAATTGGGTGTATAAGTGATGAATAGAAACCATCATGGTTCCCAGGGGAAGAATTTGGATTATTTGACTAACCTAGGGACACCCATGGGGTTTGCCAATTTTCTTGGGCCTAAAAATTTGTTAAGTAAGTGCAAGGTCGTTGTGTGATAATGTAGATCCCTTGTTGAGTATGTTGAGATATTAAATGAAATATTGGTATTGTTTCTAGATTTGGTAATGGATCAAGGTGTTATTTGTAATGACAGTTAAATGGGTTAATTTGGTTAAATTAGATCATGACATGTGGCCTATGAATTTTGTTAGAAATGCCTAATAGAGTTAGTGCATCTGAAATAGTGAATATGTTAAACTGGTAATGGTATGTGAAATGGGAAATATGTTAAATGGGGTTTCATAAGGGAATTCATGATATGTGAAATGAGTTTATATATGTTTATTATTGAATATTCTTAGTGATCTAGGCTTGAGAATAGAAAATGTGTTATTGGGTTATGGAATAATGTTTATTACCAAGTTGATTGTAATGAATTATGATTGTTGTATGTATTGGTTATGGTTAGTTTTGATATATTTTTTTTGTGGTGAATGGATGAATAAGCATGTGCACATGGATTGAGGTGTGGGATAAAGGATTGAGGCTCATCCCACAGGTTGAGTTGGACTAATGCTCTAACTCCACTCACAATGCACATGTTAGGGAAGGGGATGGAGCTCTATTCCCCTAACAGTTTCATTCCACTTAGATTGAGACTTTGACGTGAGGATATTGTGATGTTATGATGTATTATCCCTAGTGAGATATGGACTTGACTTATTCCCTTATAAAAAATGATAAATGCCTTGAATCATTGTGTGAATGATGTAAATGTCTATCCCATGGATTACATGTTGATGATGAACTAAGTAATAAAGAAGACAAAAGTGATGAATTGTTCTAAAGTTAATAATAGTTAAAGTAAAGGTTATTAGATAATGGACCCCATCTATCTCTTATTTACTTTTAATGTATTTTATACTTGCATACACTATCTATTTAGACTAGATATTTTGTAGACAGCATTGGTGGTGGCCTACTTAGTTGTACTCACATCCTGATCGAGATGCTATTGAGTTCCTAAGAAGATTTCATACTTTCATGTTAGGAAATCAGTAATGGCCCTATTCTTGGGAGTTGAGACATGCTTTAGAGGTATATGGATGAGGATTTAGACTTGGAGTCAGGATTGTTTGGGGATTATGCTATTTTTCTTTATTTTGGGTTTGTTTCAATTGGAATTATAGTATGACATGACATATTTACTATTGGTTAGGGTTTGTACCCAGTTTTTAGAGATGGTTATTTATGCATGTTCATTGGTTATTTTATATTATTTCCACAATTATATTTGTTTTGTGTTGTGGATTACTCTGGTAAAGAGGGTATAGTCTCCCCTTATTACTCTTAGACCCTAGATGCTAGTTGGAAACATTTGGCTTATAGGGAGTCACACTTGAGGTCATGTAACGACCCATCTTGGGGCACCAGTTTAGTGGATCCTTTATTGGGGATGTTAAAAGGTGGTATCATAGGATCTCTTTTCTATGACTTACTATTTTAGGAGGTAGAAAGGAAGATAGAAAGGTGTTAGGTCTTGCTAATGAGCTCATTCTTGGTAGTATCTAACCCACGTATGAGGTAAAACCCAAGTGACCTAGGATGGGAGTTGTTTTTATTGTTGCGTGTTGTTATATTTGATGATATTTCTCCATTGGGTGATGCACTTGTTGTGTGATGTGATATTTTTACGATATTTTTCTCATAACCATAATGGCATGAGGTTATGCATTCATGCATCATTCTAGGAACCTAGGTATACAAGTTATATGCATCATGGTAGGCACGCATGTGGGACTGGTGTGTGGGACATAAAGGGTAGGATGAATTTTATTTTCTTGAAATTGATTAAAATTGTGTCTAATGAAATGATGAAAATGGGTAAAAAGGGAAGTAAAATGTTAAATAATAATTATATAATTGTTCTTAACTAGAGTTTTAAGTGAATTAAAATGTTTCTGATGTATGTTGTGATATGGAAATGTTTTTGAAATGGTGTAAAAGGTAAGTATTGTAACCATATGAGTCAATTACCCTATGTTAACCATGTCCCTTGGTAGGAATGGTCTAGGGTAGTGTATTGGGTATGATAGGTCCCTTTTAAAAATTGTATGTGAAATGGTTTGTTTAAGGCTAGTGGTGAGTCTTTATTTATATTTTGTGGAAACTTTATGATTTGTGTTCTAAAGCTCATGTTTGGAATTGTAGAGAAATGTCACCACGAAGATGTGTGATGGTTGGGAGATAAGAGGATGTTGTTGAGAATACTCCCCTAGAAGAGGATCAAGAAGATCTAGTGGTTAAATATAATAGGTTACACCAGTTCTATGAAAACTTTTATTGTTTTATATAGATAATGGAATAAGACCCAGGGCAGGTTGCAATGAGTAAGTTCGATCTGACCAGGGAGTTTTAGCTACAACACCCTAGGACCTTTACCAGAGAGGGTGGGCTAGAGGTAGCAGAGTTCTGGATAGAGTCTATCTATACAATTCTTGATCATCTGGAGACTCCTTCTAAGAGATGAGTCAAACTGGAGGCCTATATGTTATGGGGTCAGGCAAAGCACTATTGGGACATTATAGTTCAGACAAAGCAGGATGAAGGAATGGTATGGAAGGATTTGTAGGAAAAGTTTCTCGAACAATACTACCCAAATACCTTGAGGTGGGAAAAGGCTACAGTGTTTATGATTTTGACCTATGGGGTTGCATTGGTGATGGATTATGATATTCATTTCATTTATTTTCTTTGTTTTGTCCCAAAGTTTGCAGGGGATGAGGTGACTATGGAGAAATGCTTCCCGGATAGGCTTAGGCACAAGATCAAGTCTTAAGTGAATATCTTCCATCTAAATAGGTTTCCATAGGTAGTAGACTATGCCCTTATCTTAGAAGGGGACCTAAAGGAAGCTTCCGGTGGTGGAATTGTGGTGCCATCCGAGTAGACAAGTGGTGAAGATTCTGAGGGAAGGAATCATTGTTTTGGGAATTTTCAACCGGGCAAAAGTGTGCAGAGTAGTATGAAGAGAGGGATAGTTTCTCAGGGTGGTGATCAGGTGTTATATTACCAATGTGGTAGGTTGGGTCTCATGTAGGGTCAGTTTCCCTAGCCACCAATCGAGTGTCGGTCATGTGCTAGGTTGGGACATATAAAAAGGTTCTATAAGAACCCTCGATAGTCAGGAATAGATAGAGGTTAGAGACAGATGTCGAGTGTGGGCATGGGGTTGGTCACCCCTTATTAGACAAGTTGTTGGAGCTCCATGGGTCATACTGATAGGTTTGGTGGATGTGAAACTCTAGGGTGAGATCATCCATACTAGCAGGTTAGTGTAGTGCAAGGTACTCAGACTAAAACCTATAGTAGAGAGGTAGGCCATCTTCATGTAGTTCAGTCTACACCTAGAGGTGGTGAGGCTGGACCATCTACCATTTGAGGTACAATTCTTGTAGCTTCCATGCTCGCTAGTTATTTATTTGACATAGGAGCTATGTATTCTTTTATTTCTATATAGTCTGTAGTTGTGTTGGGCATAACCATGGATAGTGAATGTGGGGTTATGTTAATTGATACTCTTTTGGGGTGCGAGTTGAGAATATTAGACAATTTAAGGGTTGTTCTTTTGAGGTTGGTGGATATCATTTTCTATGCAACCTGTTTTTCCTTCAGAAGTAAATTTTTCACCTAATTTTGGGAATGAATTATATGGTGTTGTATCAATACAATATCGATTGTTACCAATGTTGGTTAACATTCAAGTCTCTTGATGGAGATACTTATTTCCTTGGTGGTGAGTGGGACATTCAAGAAAGTAGTGTATGGCTAGTTTTTCAGTAGTTGTGAGAAATCACGACTCAAGTGGATTGTCTTGTGATAGATGAAGGATTAAGGGAGCCACCAATATTCCCATATATTGAGGATCAATTTCAGGATGTGTTTTCTAAGGATTTCTTGAGGATACCACCCAAGAGAGCTGTTGAGTTTACGATCGAATTGTAACTAGGGGTAGAACTAGTTTCCATTCTACCATATCAAATGGAACCATCAGAACTATAGTAACTTAAGGTTAAACTAGAAGAATTAGATTGAAAGGGTTTCATCTTTCATATTATGTCACCTAAGGGGTAACCCCTGTTGTTTTCCAAGAAGGAAGATGGATCGTTGAGATTATGTATTGACTGTAGAAAGTTAGATCAGATGACAGTTAAGAACTGATACCCGCTTCCCAGAATTGATGACTTATTTGACCAACTAAGGGGTGCCTCAGTATTCTCCAAGATAGATTTGAGATTAAGATACCATTATTTGAGGGTGAAACCTTATAACGTATTTCATGAAACTTTCTTAAGTAGGTATAAGTTGTATGAGTTTTTGGTGATGTCGTTCAGGTTGTCCAATGCGCCAAATATATTCATGGCTTTAATGAACTAAATATTTCACCCATACTTGGATTAGTTAATGGTTGTATTTTTTTATGACAACTTGGTGTACTAAAGAACTCTTGATGATCATCCTAAACATATTGGAATTGTCTTGAGTACACTAAGAGAGCATAGGATTTATTCCAAGCTATCAAAATTACAGTTCTGGATTGATAAAGTGTACTTATTTAATCACATAATTTCTGAGTCAGGTGTGTCAGTAGATCCATATAAACTTTAGGTAGTGGTGTCTTGGGAGAATCTAGATAATTTTTTCAATGTTTGGAGTTTTTTGGGTTTGGAATATTAGTACTGAAGGTTCATTAGGGATTTCTCTCATTTAGAAGTGCCACTCTTAGGTTTAACCAAGAAAGGAGTTATGTTTGAGTATTCGAAGGCATGCGATAATGATTTTCAATAGTTTAAGAAGAGGTTGACTACCACACTAATTCTGGTCTTACCCGAACCGATCAAGAGGTACACCTTGTTCGGTGATGTGCCTGGTGTTAGACTCGGGGCAGTGTTGATGAAAGATGATTGGGTTGTATTGTATGGGTTAATAAAATTGAGGCCTCATGAAAGAAATTACCCTACTCATGATCTTGATCTAGCTATTGTGGTTTATGCCTTAAATTTTTGGAGGTATTACTTGTTAGGAGAGTGGTTCAATGTGTTTACCCATCATAAAAGTCTTAAGTACAACTTCTCTCAGTTGTATTTGAATCTTAGGTGGTAAAGGTGGGTAGAGTACCTATAATCCTTTGATTTCAAGTTGTTTTGCACACCAAGAAAAGGGAATTGTATTACAGATGCTCTGAACTTGAAGACTTAGAATTAGGTGGTTCAGGAATCAACTCTGAGTGGAGAATAATGTCCTTTTTGCTGAGATGCACCTAGAGGTGTAGGATGGGAATGGGAAAATTACCCTTGTGTATATAGAAGTTGGTTTCATGCTTTTGATCTGGGTTAAGGAGAGTCATTAGGAGGATCTGAAGTGTTTGAATGTGAAGGAAAGTCTTAAAGGTAGGGATTCACATTCTAGTTGGGTTATTGGTAATGATGGAATTGTCAGCGTTTTTGGCCATGTGGTTATGCCAGTGTGTATGCGGATGTAGTTGATGTGCGAGTTCGATTCATAGATGTGGGAAGTACATCCTAGTTTAACTAAGATGTATTGTGATATTTGTAGGTAGTAATTATGGCTAGGAGTGAAGAAGTAGGTTGTGGGTTTTGTGGAATGATGCCTTACCTGTCAACAGGTGAAGGATGAGCATCAGTGCCTAGGTGGTTTGTTTTAATCATTTCTCATTCCAGAGTGGAAGTGGAATGACGTAATGATGGAATTTATAGTAGTTCTTCTAAAGACACCGTGAAAGAATGATGTGGTTTGGATGGTTGTGGATAGGTTGACTATGGTGTACCATTTTTTATCGATCCAGTAGACTTACACAGTTGATCAATTCAGTGATTTATATGTTCAAGATATAGTGTGGTTGCATGGTTTGCTGAGAACCATAGTTTCATATCATAACTCATGTTTCACATCATGCTTCTAACAAGGATTATAGAAGGAACTTGGTACCTAGCAGATTTTGAGTACAACTTATCACCCACTGACAGATGGGAAGTTAGAGCATACAATTCAAGTGTTGGAGGATATTTTGAGATCCTGTGTACTAGATTTTGGTGGTTTGTGGAAAAAAACTTTATTGATTGTTAGGTTTTCCTACAAAAATAGTTTATTGGATATTATTCAGATGGAACCTTTTGAGGCACTCTATGGGAGACCCTGTAGATTTCAGTTGTGTTGGTTAAAATTTGGTGAGTCAAAGATGTTGGGACCGAGTCTCGTTCTTGAGATGTCAAAAAGAGTTCAATTAATTTATAAGAACATGAAAACAACTCAGAGTAGGAAGAAGTCAAATGTAGATCAGCTTCGTAGGCCTCTTGGATTTATGGTGGGTGATAGTGTAACACCTCAATATTTTTCAAATAAATTTAATATTGAATGAATGAAACACTAAGTCTCTTCAAAACACCGCTTTGTTATAACCTATCCATTAAACATAATTTTTTCACCTCTCTTCTCATAATTTTGAAAAACTAACATACACGGTTTCATTCAAGTAAGATATTTAAAGTCTGATAAGACAAACTTAATTTTTTTTTGTGAATAGTAACATACCCTTATGAATAGTAATATGAATAGTAATATGACTCTTATGAATAGTGAACCATATTATTATTTTATTTTCTTAAGGTTATGATCTTGATTTTTTTTCAATGTGATATAAAACGATTTATAGTTTTAAAAATGTTATTTTTCGAATAAATTATTATTATTTTTAAAAATTAAATTAATCATATTTAAAAAATTATTTTCAAAAACTGGAGTTCATTTTTGAATTCAACACATTGAAAAATGGTTAGGGTGAATTTTTGGGATTTTTCTTAAATACTTGAATTTTTGTGAATAGTGACATTTGATAATTTACAAAATATGTTAAATAAGTAAATGTATTCATCATAATTGAGTCATGGATGATGTAAATGACCATTAGTTCGAACTCAAATGAAATTATTACTGTTTTTTGTCACAATAATTAATATTATTGGTTGCATTTGGCAGAATAATAAAATAATAAGTAAAATAATGGGAAACCCCTCCTCTCCTCCACTATAAACCCCCCCTCCCCCTTACTCCATCTTCTCTTCATTCCTATAAGCCTAAAATATTCTAAAAATTATTCTCAAATACCCTTCCCTATTCACTCCCCACATCCTGGATCTCTTAGTCTTTCCAAAATAACAAAACCCCTTCCCTTAAGGAGGTTCTCAAGGAGGTTATTTTAGGAGGTAAAACATCATTATTTTCCATTTAGTTTCATTTCAATTTATCTTTTTTTATTATTCTCTCCTAACCAAATTTGTAAAATTGATCCTTATAACTCTAGTATAATCTATATACTAGAATTATACCATGTTAATTTAATAACAATTATCAATCTTCTTATTCTCTATCTCTCTTTTATAAATGAAATCATCATTCGTGAGGTTCCCATTTACAACCTTCATGGATGATGAAGTTTCTTTCATCAATTTATCAATAATTACTGGTAATTAAACCATTTTTATGGTTGAAACGTACTATAAAATATATATTATAACCAATTTAATATTCAGGAACCATTATATGTACATAATATTAAATCATATGACCAAACAAGTTCTTAATAATCAAAATCCCACTAAAATAATCTAAGTGATTGTTATTAATATTTCATCTAATGATTCATCCTCATACCTTGTAAAAAATGATATATATAACCATTAAAACTTTTGGATGTTCATAAATAATATATATTTTCAATTATGTATAATTACATCCTTTCAACATGAACTTCCATACTCATAAATAAATATACTGATCATGATAACCAAGGAAACAAACACTCTGAAATGATGGAATTCAATATTATAACATATCAATAAGGACATAATAAACTTAATAAAATTATAATAAAATAAATACATTTCTAATAGGTTCTTAATTAAGTTATTAATAAGTCTAATTTCATATTACAGCACCTTAAGTTCAAGAGTGGAACGCATTCGGACTTAAGGTAAGGGTTTTCTACCCAAACATCCATTTTCATTCGGGTTACGTTAATTGTCTACTTAACTCAATTAAATTATTATTCATTCATATTTAATCCTCATAATTTCTATGTTAATGTTCTATATTTTTTTCCAACCAGAATCATACCTACATTTATGGGGAGTTATATGTTTTAAAATGATCTTTCAAAAATCTTTCCCGATAAACAATCTTGTTTCAAGGGAATTCCAAAAATTCTAACCTATTTTCAAGGGAACTCTATAATATATTTTTGTAAATAATAATCTTTATAAAATCACTCATTTTATTATGAAAATACTATCACACTTCACTTCTGGTGTTATACAATTATTTTCCCAAAATAACTCTTCTTTTCAAAGTAAAAGAGTATTTATAATAAGAATTACTCAAAGATTTTATAAGAGTATCTTCATCTATTTCAACACTCTTGTTGATTAATATGTATTATTAGGATTAATATTTTATGGTATCATATACCATATTTAATTTAATTGTTTGTGATTATTTTGGCTGTGGATGTGCTATCTTAAAACCATTCACCAATTTACTCTGAATGGTTAGTGTTTATGCTTAATGTTTGGGGAATGTTATTTACATTTCAAATATTAGTTTAAATATGAATATATATTCTTTTATGTTTATAAATATTCATATGAGGAATTAATTATACATAGTAAGTGTTGGTTGGGGCCTGATATAGCCCCTCAGTGCATCGTTAGGTCTCATGAGACAAACTATGGTCTTGGCACAAGGCCTTAACAAATTTATTATTTATGGTCTTGGCATGTGGCCTTGACGGTATGGTTATGATGTCCCCCATTATGCATTTCATCATCATAAAAATAGAATTTATGGTTCATATGGTTATTCGACTATTAGAAAACCCATGATTATTTTTTACTATGGTGTTATTTATTCCGCTCTTATTCTTACCATAATGTGTTCATGTTTATTGTTAAAAGCATGTGTTTTTAGTTATTCAGCATGTATAATGCTTATTCTTATGATATATTTCCCTATGTTGCTTACCCTTACTAAGAATTTTACCTCACCCCTTTATTATGTTTCATTTTCTCAGGAAATGAATATTTTTATTATGAATGGCATGCAGAAATAACCTAGGAGTTATGGATGTTATTGAAGGAATTTATATATTGTTTTTTATTTCAAGCTGTAATGATGAACTTATGTATGTATCTTGTTTCCATTAATACTAAACTACTCGGTCCATCGGGATGCATATTCCTTTTTTATATGCTAATGTAATAAAATAAGGCAACGGCTCCGGGCAACTAGGATCGGGTTCTTATAGCTGGTATCAGAGGAAGTTTAGTAGAAAATGTAGAAACTAGATTTACACAATTTATATTATAGAACAAAACCCTAATAGAGTCTTTGAGGATAAATATACAAGAATATATTGAAATTTTTTGTAGGTAATATATTATGTGGATCTTTCTAGAAAATAAATCTCTATCTAGATACTACAAGTGGACGTGGTTCTGGCACAGATGTACCTACGAGTGAAAAACTTTGACAAGGAGTTTCGAGCTTGATTTGGGGTATCCTTGTATATGAAAATGGGCCTTACTATACACCTGGTTTGACACTCCTAGGGGATATGCTTAGGAAAATTCACATTTTCTTTACAAGCAATTATGAATTATTTAAATGTAAATTTTTCCTCAAAGAAACCGTGTTTATGATTATGAGATTATCTTTGTATAGAATTTCAATTTATGTTATGTATTATTCTACATTGAGATTATACATTATGATTCATAACCTAATCTAGTGTATTCCATTATTTAGAATTGGTGCCTAGTTTAAGGAATGGAAACTTCATGAACGCACTTGTCCCATATAGGGATTTCCCTCTGATTCAAGATAATGATGTTGGATCTAGTGTTGTGATTAGTATTGAGAAACTAATAACAGTACTGGGATAGCTAACTCAGGTTATGAATAATAAACATACCTATATGGAGCATCATGATCCACAATGTGGAGGAGCTATGTTGGATCACTTTATGCAACAACAGCCTCCATCATTCAATAAGACTAAAAACCCATTTGTAGCTGAGTAGTGGATAAGTTCCCTAGATAAGATATTTCTTGTTTTGGATGTAAGAAAAGATAGAAGGTTTTCATGGTAGTTTATCATCTATTTGGAGATTCGGATCAGTGGTGGTCGTTGATCCAAAACAAAAAGGTGGAAGAAGAAATAAAATAGATGGAATGAAGATATTTTTAGGAAATCTTCCTAGAAAAATATTTTCCCCGCCAACAATGAGCGGATATGGAAATGCAATTCTTGAATCTGATGCATAAGGAGGATGAAAATGTCTCCAAGTATGAAACCAACTTTAAATGGCTGGAAAGGCATTATTTGGACTAAATACGTAATACAATGAGAAATATTGATCAATTATTTGATGGTTTAAAACCATTACTCTGAAGGGCTCTAGTCTCCCAAAGTTTCCCATCATATGAAGATATATTCTCAAGCATTATCAAGATGGAAAAGTAATTTTCTATGTCTTATGACTTTAAAGGAATGTAAGAGAAGAAGAGGGTTTCTGAAAATTATGTAAAAGGAAATAAGGAAATGGGGATTAAGGGAAGATTTGACCTTCCATTCTATAGTAATTGTGGGAAGAAACACCCTAGCACTTGCCTGAACGGAATAGGATTCTGTTAAAATTGTGGAGAAAAATTACACCTCTCTCAAGATTGTAAGGGGAAGAAAGAAGCTATCAATGTTCAATGATACAATTGCATGGAGATTGGATATTATTCCCATGAATATCCTAAGATTCAGGGAAACATTCCCCAAATAAGGCCAATGGAGAAAGACCAAGCTTATGCAGACACAACTGTGGAGGTCGAAGTTCATAACGATGTGGTGGAAGGTACTTTAATCATTTCCTCAAACTTATACAATGCTTTATTTGATTCTGGATCATCTTATCCTTTCATATCTTCCCAGTTTTCCAAGAAAAGTAGATATTTCCAGTTTTATTTAATAAGGGATTTTTCAGTCAAAAATCATAAGGGAAGTATTATAGTAACAAAGTTATGTCAGGAAGTCCCCATTATGGAATATAAACATGCATTATCTACTAATTATATTGTCATACCCATTATTGACTTTGATATAATCCTCGGTACGGATTGGCTCTTGAACCATGACCTGAAAATTTATTATAAGAAGAAGAAGGTTACAATTTTGGAGGATGATGTAGAATCGCTTATCTTTAGGGAAGAAACATCACCATTTGATTCTCATCTACATTCACCCCTAGTAGATCTAATAAATTCAATTATTGGGGAGGAAGGGAATGTAATAACTATGGGTGAGGAAAATAATGTTCAAATAGATGACGTACCTATTGTGCAATAATATGTCCATATCGTTCCATAGGATTTACACGGACATCCTCCAAAGTGGGAAATTGAGTTTTCCATTGACTTAATTCATGATTTAAGGCCCATATCAAATGTCCCTTATATAATGGCCATTGTGGAATTAGTGTAATTGAAGAAACAACTATAGGAATTGAGAGATAAAGGATTTATTAAACCTAGTTTTTCTCCATGGGGAGCCCATGCTCTTTTCGTTAATAAGAGATACGGATCTATGAGGTTTTTCATTGACTACAGGGAGATCAATTCTATAACAATAAATAACAAGTATCCATTGCCTCGCATTGATGATTTATTTGATCAAATTCATATAGCTCAATATTTTTCAAAGATTGAAATTAAATCTTGATATCATCAGTTGCTTGTGAGGAAGGAATACATTCCAAAACTAGCATTTCAAATCAGGTATAGGCATTATGAGTTTACAGTAATGTCTTTTGGACTGACTAATGCACCCTCTATTTTCATGGATCTAATGAATATAGTTTTTAAGGAATATCTTGATGACTTTTTGGTGGTATTTATTGATGATATCTTAGTATAATCCAAAAGCTATGAAGATCAAGAAAATCACTTATGCACTATTCTAAAGTCTCTTAGAAGAAATGAATTATATAGGAACTTTAGAAAGTGTGAATTTTGGCTTCAATAAGTTTCCTTTCTTGTCCACATTGTCTCTAAGGATGGAATATCTGTTGATCCTATGACTAAAATGGTTGTTCAAGAATGGCCTACTCCAATGAACATAACTGAGGTACGTAGTTTTATTGGTTTATTAAGTTATTATTGGCATTTCGTTCATAACTCCACTCGATTATCCAACCCAATGACTAAGCTTACATGTAAATGGGTTAAGTTCGTATGTAAAAAATAATTTTAGGACGTTTTCAAAGAATTGAAGATGAGATTAGTGAATTCTTTGATTCTAACTTTACCATCATAGAATAATGGGTTTTTGATCTATAATAATGCCTCAATGAAAGGACATGGTTGTGTCTTTATATATAATGATAGATTTATTGCCTATGCATCAAGGGAGTTAAAAATTCATGAACAAAACTATCCTACCCATGATATTGAGCTGGAAGTGGTAATCTTTTCTCTGAAGATATGGAGACATTATCTCTATGGTGAAAAATGTGAGATATATACATATCATAAGAGTCTAAAATATATCTTCTCATAGAAAGAACTAAACATGAGGAAAAGGTGATGGCTTGAACTAATTAAGGATTATGATTGTTCCATACACTACCTCCTAGGAAAGGAAAATAAGGTAGTTGATGCATTGAGTAGGAAGGATCATTGAGTTCTCAAAAAAATAAGGATTGACAAGGATCCTCTGTACATGGATCTAGTAAAGATTGATATTGGAATTATCAAAGAAGGTGAAACATTACTAATTTTTCAAATGGTTTCCCAACCATATTTATTATAAATAATTAAAGCTTCACAATTTGATGATGAGAATCTTCAAAAGAAAATTAATTCTATGAAAGATGGGAATTTGGTTGAATTCCTGTGTGAAGATGGAGTTCTGAAATTTGGGAAGAGGATATATGTTATCTCTCTACCCAAGATGAAAAGGGAGTTATTGGATGATTCTCATAGATTAAATTTCTCTATAAACCCTTGTTGAAATAAAATGTATAGATATTTGAAAGATCATTTCTAGTGGGATAACATGAAGAGGGAAATTGTTGATTATGTATCAAGATGTTTAGTTTATCAACAAGTGAAGGTCAAACGATAACATCCTAGAGGATTCATGCAACCTCTACCTATTCCTACATGGAAATTGGATGACATAACCATTTATTTTTCACTAGATTACCCAAAACTCCAAGAAAGAATGATGAAATATGGGTAATTGTGGATCAACTTACAAAATCTGCACATTCCCTCACTATAAGGGAGGATTTTCCACTAGAGTTCCTAGAAAGACTTTATATCAATTAAGTTGTGAGACTTCATGGAGCACCTAACTCAATTTTTTGTGATCATGATCCATGATTTATATCGAAATTCTAGAAAAGACTTTAGAAATCATTGGATACTGAGCTTTGTTTGGGTACTTCTTATCATCCTCAAACCGACAGGAAATTAGTACGGACAATCCAAAACATAGAGGACATGTTGAGATCATGTTCACTTGATTTTCAAGGTATGTGGTATCAATATTTACCTTTATTTGAGTTTTCATACAATAATAGTTTCCATTAAAGTATTCAAATGGCACCATATAAAGCATTGTATGGAAAAATATGTCGTACACTAACAAGTTGGGATGAAGTTTGAGAAAGGAAACTTGTGGGATCGAAGCTTGTAGTGGAAACAACAGTGAAGGTAAAGACTATTCAAGGCCATATCAAAGCATCTCAATGTAGACAAAAAAATCTATTCTGATAATCGAAGGAAGGATTTGGAGTTTCAAGTGGTAGATCATGTTTTTATAAAAGTATCTCCATGGAAGGGTGTTATAAGATTTGGGAAGAAAGGGAAACTGAGCCCTAGGTACATAGGCCCTGTGGAAATTCTAGAGATAATTGGAGCTATTTCATATCATTTGGATATTCCACCTTTCCTGTCTAAAGTACACAATGTGTTCCATGTCTCATTGCTAAGAAAGTACATGTCAAACCCAACGCATGTCCTCACTTTTGAAGGTATAGAAGTAAAAACTACCCTATCTTACTATGAAGAGCCTATCCAGATTTTAGAAAAATAAAGAAAAATTATTAAGGAATTGGAAGACTTGACTGGTAAATATACTTTTGAAAAATCATAAAATCTAAGAGGCAACATGGGATCTTGAGAAGCTTATGATGAAGAACTACCCAAATTTTTTTGTGACGTTACATTCTGGTAATTTCTAGGACAAACTTTTTATGGGGTGGGGATAATGTAACACCCCAATATTTTGAAAATAAATTTAATATTATATGTATGAAATACTAAGTCTATAAAAAACACCACTAATTTATAACCTAACTAGTAAAAATAATTTTACCACCTCCGTGTTTTTAATTTTGAAAAACTGAAATACATAGTTTCATTTAAGTAAGATATTTAGAGTCTGATAAGACAGACATAATTTTTTGTGAATATTAACATACCCATATGAATAGTAATATGAATAGTAATATTAACCTTATGAATAGTGAATCATATTATTATTTTATTATCTTAAGGTTATGATCTTGATTAATTTTTCAATGTGATAAAAAAATGAATTATAGTTTTACAATTTTTATTTTTAGAATAAATTTTTATTTTATTTTAAAATTAAATTAATCATATCTAGAAAATTATTTTCAAGAAATGGTGTTCATTTTTTAATTCTACATTTTAAAAAATGGTTAGGGTGAATTTTTGGTATTTTTCGGAAATAATTGAATTTTGGTGAACAGTGAAATTTGATAATTTACAAAATATGTTAAATAAGTGAATTCATGCATCATTATTGATTAATGGCTGATATGAATGACCATTTGTTCGAACTCACATGTACTTATTACTTTTTATGGTCTAAATAATCAATACTATTGGTTGTATTTGGAAAAATAATAAAATAATGAGTAAAATAATGGGAAAACCCTCCTCTCCTCCACTATAAACCCCCCCTCCATATTCTATTCATTTCTCTAATCCTTGAATCTCCTCAATGTTCTACCCAAATACCCTCCCCAAGTCACTCCCCAACTCCAGGAGCTCTTGTTCTTTCCAAAACACCAAAACCCCTTCCTTAAGGAGGTTCTCAAGGAGGTTATTTCAAGAGGTAAAACATCTTTCTTTTTCATTTAGTTTCATTTCAATTTATCTTATTTTCTTATTCTCTCCTAACCTTCTATGTCCAATTGATCCTTATAACTCTAGTATCATATATATACTATAATTATACCATGTTAATGTAATAACCATTATCAATCTTCTTACTCTTTATCTCTCTTTTATAAATGAAATCATTATCAGTGAGGTTCCAATTTACAACCTTTGTGGACAAAGAAGTTTTATTCTTCAATATATCCTTCATTAATGGTCATGAAACCATTTTCATGGTTGAACCAGGAAATAAAATATTTATTATAACCTATTTAATATTCATGAACCAGTATATGTACACAATATTAAATCATATGACCAAACTAGTTCTTAATAATCAAATTACCGCTAAAATAATCTAAGTGATTGTCATTAATATTTCATCTAATGATTCATCCACATACCTTGTAAAAATGATATATATAACCATTAAAACTTATTTATGTTTATAAATAATATATAATGTCAATTATATATAACATTATCCTTTCCACATGAACATCCATACTCATATACAGATATACTGATCATGAAAACCAAGGAAACGAACACTCCGGAATGACAGAATTCAATATTATAACTTATCAATAAGGAAATAATGAACTTAAGAAAATTATGATAAAATAAATAAATGTATAATAGGTTCTCAATTAAGTTATTTATAAGTATAATTTCATATTCTAGGACCTTAGGTTCAAGAGCGGAACACATTCGGACTTAAGGTAAGGGTTTTCTACCCGAACCTCCATTTTCATTCGAGTTACTTTTATTATCTACTTATATAAATTAAATTCTTAATAATTAATATGTACTCTTCATAATTTCTATGTTAGTGTTCTATATATGTTTTACAACCATAATAATACCTTCATTTATGGGTATTTATATGTTTTAAAATGATCTTTCAAAAATACTTCCCAATAAACAATCTCATTTCAAGGGAATTCCTCAAATTCTTACTTATATTCAAGGGAACTCTATAGTTTATTTTTTGAAACCATTATCTTTATAAAATTAATCATTTTATTATGAAAATAATATCTTACTTTACTTCTAGTTTTATAAAAATATTTTTCCAAAAGAACTCTTCTTTTTATAGTAAAAGAGTATTTATCTCAAGAATTACTCGAAGATTTTATAAGAGTATCTTCATATATTTCAAAAATCTTATTGATTATTATGTATTATTGGGATTAATATTTTATGGTATCATATACCATATTTAATTTAATTTTTTATGATTATTTTGTCTGTGGATGTGTTATCTTAAAACCATTCACCAATTTACTCTGAATGGTTACTGTTTATGCATAATATTTGGGAAAAGTTATTTACATTTCATATATTAGTTTCAATAATAATTTATATGTTGTTTATGTTTATCACCATTCATATGAGTAATTAATTGGACATAGTAAGTGTCGAGTCGGCCCACTATAGCCCCTCGGTGCATCAGTAGGTCTCATAAGACAAACTACGGTCCTGGAACAAGGCCTTGACTAAATGATTATTTATGGTATTGGCATGAGGACTTGACGATATTGTTATGATGTCTCGCATTATGAATTCCCTCATTATGAAAATTGTATTTATGCTTCATGTATTTATTCTACTAGTAGAGTACCCCTGATTATGTTTTACTATGGAATTGTTTATTTAGCTCTTATTTCTGCCAAAATATGTTCAAGTTTATTCTTAAAGGCGTGTGTTTTTAGTTATTCAACATGTCTAATGTTTATTTTTATGATATCTTTAACTATGTTGCTTACCCTTAATGAGAATTTGAGCTCACCAATTTCTTATGTTTCATTTTCTCAGGACATTAATAATTTTATTATGAATGACATGAAAAAAATAACCTAGGAGTTATGGATGTTGTAAAAGGAATTTCTATGTTGTTTTTTTATTACATGTTTTAATGATTAAGGTATGTATGTATCTTTTTTCCAATTCTACTAAACTACCCGGTCCTTTGGGATGCATATTCTTTGTTTATATGCCAATGTAATAAAATAGGCATCGTCTCTAGGAAACTGGGGTCGGTTCCTTATAGATAGTCTGTTTCCTTGGGTGTCACTAAGGTTGGGTCACCATAGAATTTGGAAATAGGGAAAGTTGGCTCCCAGGTATGTGGGGTTGTTTTAGATCGTGGAGAGGATCGGACTGGTGGCTTACCAATTAGATCTTCTATGTTGGTATAGCGGAATGGATGATTTTTTTCATGTCTCACAACTTTAGAAGTATCACCTTGATCTATCTCATGTGATAAATATTGAAGATGTGGAGCTTGAGGCTGATGCATCCTTTTAGGAGAATTTAGTTTGTATTACAGATCATAGTAAGAAGGTATTGTAGGGAAAGACCATGCCCTTATTTTGAGTTTTATGTAAACATTGAAAAGTTTAAAAAGAAACCTAGGAGTTAGAGTTAGATGTGTGGGCCTAGAGTCCCAATCTCTTTTCCTTAGAAACTCAATAATTCTTGGAAACGCGACTTGAGGGTGAGCCATTATAAGGTGGGTAGGTTATAAGATATTGGATTATATTAAGGTATGGTTTTGTTTAATTTTTTGTCTAATTCTATTATATTTGGATAAATAAATGTTTCCCATGTTCATAAGGAGGCTCAGGGGTGTTTCTGGGGTTTGGGACATGAAAGAGAAGGAAAAAAGGATCTTTCCTGGCATGTTGCACGTTTTGTGCATGGTTAGTGAAAACCATACAAGGGGAGGGCCAAACCATGTGAGGTGAGATAATGGAACATCGCATGGTTTGATAATGGTTTTTAAATCATTTGGGGATCCCCAAGTAACTGTGAGAGCCAACTTTCCTAGGATAGTGGCTCGGGTACAGTTTGAAAAAACATGCGGGTTAACCATATGGCCCAAAAAAGTTGGGAAAAAATAAAAAATTTCTACCTCAAGGTATTATGTTCTAACATAGTATTCTCTTCCATTTCACCTCCTTCAACCCTAGGGATGAACCCCAGTGACCTAAGCTCCCAATAGGTGATTCACAATCTATTATAATACATTTTTATCACCATTGGTTGCGTATCGAAACTCTAACTGAGTCGAATCCCTCTCTTACTTCTCTTTTTTGGTTTAGGGTTTTCATATCCCTTTTATCTTCATTCAAAGCTATAAATCCAAATTTATCAAGTGATATATATGTTTATAATTCAAAGGGTAGTTGAATCGGGATCTGAGTCTATGATTAAGAGTGTGTTTGTCAACGGATTCAAGTTTGGTGGTCTACAAGTTATATCACATAGTTTTGTTGTAGATTTGTGCATGTTCAGTTTTGTTATTGATTATCTCTTATTATGATCTTGATTACTTTGGCTAGGTTTGGTGAATTTGGTGTCTAAGTGATGAATTGGAACCCTCATGGTTCCCATGGGATGCATCAAGGATGATTTGACAGACAAAGGGCCACCCATGTGGTGTGCCAATTTTCCCAATCCTAGAAATTGGTTAAGTGAATGGTCATTGTGTGATAATAAAGAGACCTTGTTGAGTATGATGAGATGTTAAATGGAATATTGGTAGTGTGTTTATATTTGTTAATGGCTTAAGGGTTTGTTTAGAATGACATGAAAATGGGATAATTTGGTTAAATGATATCGGAACATGTGGCCTCTGAATTATGTTATAAATGTTGAAGAGTGTTAGTGCATAGAAAGAGTGAATATATTAAATTGGTAATGTTATTTGGAATAGGAAATATGTTAAATGGGGTTTCATAAGGGAATTTATGATATGTTAAATGATTTGATATAAGGGAATTATTGAATATTCTTAGTGACCTAAACATGAGAATGGGAATTGGGATAAATGGGCTAGGCAAAGTAAATGGAAAATGTGTTATTGGGTTATGTTATAATGCTAATTCCCAAGTTGATTGTCATGGATTATGATTTTTATATGTATGTGTTGTGGTAAATTTTTGATATGGTTTGTGTGTGATAAATGGATTCATAAACAAGTTCACATGGCTTCAGGTGTGGGATAAAGGACTGAATATCCTCCCATGGGTCAAGTTGGATTGATGCTCTAACTCCACCCAAAATGCACGGGTTAGGGAAGGGGATGGAGCTCTATTCCTCTAATAGCTTCATTCCACCCAGACTGAGACTTTGTGGTTAGGACATTGTGATGTTGTGATGTAATATCCCTAGTGATATAGGGACTTGACTTATTCCCTTATACAAAATGATAAATGTATTGAATCATTGTATGAATGATGTAAATGCCTAAACCATGGATTACATGTTGATGATGAACTAAGTAATGAAGAAGATGAAAATGATGAATTTTTCTAAAGGTAATAATACTTAAAGTAAAGGTTTTTATCTAATTGAACCTGAACTATATTTTATTTACTTTTCATTTATTTCATACTTTCATGCACTGTCTATTTAGATTGGATATTTTGTAGACACCATTGGTGGTGGCCTACTAAGTTTTACTCACACCATGATCAGGCCACCATTGGATACCCAAGAAAATTTCATACTTGTAGTTCATGAAAGGGGAAAGGGCCCTGTTATTGGGATTTGAGTCATTATTGATAGGTACATAGATGAGGTTCTAGAATTGGATTTCGGACCGTTTTGGGGATTTTTCTATTGGTCTTTATTTTGGGTTTTTTTCACTTAGCACTATAGTATGAGATGGCATATTTATTGTCAGTTGTGGTTTGTGCCCAGTTTTGGGAGATGGTTATTTATTCATGTTCATTGGTTATTCTATATTGTTTCCAATATTCTATTTGTTTTAAATTATGTATTAATCTGGTAAATTGGGTATAGTCTCCCCACATGACTCTTATACCCTCACTTCTAGTCAACAACCTCTATCATACGGGGAGGATCATTTGAGGTAATGTGACAACCCAGCTTGGGGAACCAGTTTAGTGGCTCTCAGGTCGAGGATGTTACAATTGGAGGTAGATATAGGTCCTACCCATCACATAATGAAATCGTATATAATTGTGCCACAAAATCATAAAAAATTATATCATAACCCAGGAAATAAAATGGGTATCACAAACATTTAATCATATCATAACCTATAGAAAAATTAAAGGTTTCATAATCATTTAATCAAATCATAACCCATGAAAAGAAACGGGTTTCATAAAAATATATCCTGGGAAAGGGAAATATATTTAATAAACATGTAACCCATGAAAGTGAAATTGATTTCATAAAAATATAACTCGTTAAAGAGAAATTAGTTTCATAGATATATAACCTGTGAAAGAGAAATAAGTTTCAAAAAAATCATGTCTTCCAAACATAATCCATTTAGAGAAAGAATATGAATGGAACCTTTGGATCATTTCCTAGAAAAGAGAGAGTAACATCAATGGATTTCATCTTATATGGAAAAAAATTATAAAATGTATTTTTAAAAAATTTCTTATGGAAAATATACTTTCATCTTTAAAAAATGTTTTTTAAAACATAAAATATTTTAGAAACTATTTTATTTGAAAATACTTTTAAAACGTATAAAGAAAGATTGAAATCATTTTGAAAAACGTTTTTCTTGAAAACTTGCAAAAGAAGCTTAAAAATATTTTGAAATAGTTTTTCTTCAAAAAATTTAAAGAATCTTGAAAAAAAATTGAAAACTGTTTTCCTTAAAAACTTATAAAATAATATTAAAAATATTTTTAAATATGTTTTCTTTGAAAACTTATAAAATAAGCTTTAAAACATTTTTAAAAGTATTTTCCTAGAAAACATCAAAAAAAATTGAAAAAGTTTTTCTGTAAAAATAATTAAAAAACTTATAAAATAATATTTGAGATTATTGAAACCCTTTTATTTTAAAATAACTATTTGAAAACAAATAAAGTAAGATTTTAAAATCATTTACAACACTTTTTGAACATAAATTTTTTTTGAAAACCCTTCTTATTTAAAATTATTTTAAAATAAAAAAATTTACAATATATTAGGAAAAATATTTTCTTTAAAAAAATAACCTTGTAACATATAAGGAAGAATCAAGGAAATGATTTTCATGATGGTGGGTAAGTCCTTACATGTCGAACATTCTGTTTACACCATAAAAGTTTAGAAAAGTGTCTTGATCAGAAAATGATAAGAATATTCCTTTTAAAAAAGTTTTTATAAAAGGTAAACCATGGGTAAAAATTTCCTTTAAACATCATAGGATAATAGTAAAACATTTTTAAAAACATTTTTTTAAACAAAGTTTTGATAGAACTCAAATTTCTGATGGAAAGAAGAAATAAAGTCAGATTTTCATAAAAATATTTTTCTTAATTATATTAAGTGAAAAATAGTTGGAAAATGGTACTAATACATGAATAAATTATGAATATACATAGGTTAATAAAAGTTATGGGTTATCTTGAGATATGTATCATAATATTTCATCAAGGGAAGCATAATCGTAAACAATCTCAATAAATAATGAGATTGTTTCAATAAACTCTTACCACGTAGTAACCTTGAATTAAACTCCCCATCAAAGAAAATGAAATTTAATGAATCATAAAATATAATCAAAAAAAATTAATGATATAACATATCAAATGGAAATATATATATTGTGTAAAATAATATTGGTACATAAAATGGCATGTTTCTCAAATAAGGAAAATTGAGACAAAATTACTTTATTGATTTGGTAACTTTGGAAACATAAACCCAATGAAATAAATATCATAAAATAGATATATAACTACCCATAAATCTTGGTATAATAATCATAGAATACATTCATGCGAATTAAACACACCACACATAGTAAATAGGTGGTGAACATGGCTTGTATATCATGGAAAATGAAAGTGAAACAAGAAAACCCTTACCTTAAGTCTCTAATCTCTTCATAATTGTTCAAATCTCATGTATAGTAAATATAAGTTTATTATAAATATTTCAAAGAACCATATTATTATATCTAATACCATATATGGTTTTATTATTGAAGAAAATTTGTGAAATTTTTTAACAATATTTTTGTATTTGTTGAAAACTAACCTTTTTTGTTGAAGAATGTTTTTGTTTTTCAAGAATCAGACCCATTCCACCGTAATGAGGTCAATCGGAATAATAATTGAAAATCATCAAATTCAAAAAGAATCAGGGGTATAATTTATTTTTTTTAGAAATCTATCTTTGTTGTAACTAGTAAAAGAATGAAGTTGCAGAAAATTTTTGAAAAAAGAATGTGAAGTTAGGAGTTAGAAAGTTTTCATAATTTATAAAACAAAATCGTATTATTCTTTGATGATCAATAAGTTCTCACAAATCAAAAATACTTTCATGATAAAATCATTTTAATAATTATGGATAAGTTTGAATAATTTTAGGGTTGAAAATGAGATTTCTATCGTAATGGGATTTCCATCACAAAGGGAACCACATCGAAATGAGATGAGAAAGGAAAATTTTTTGTTGATCTGGAGGAAGAAATGTTTTTTTACTAAGATTTTAGTACTGGTAAATTTGTACTAAGATTTTCATGCTTAAATTTCTATGCTGAGATTTTTTATACTGGGAAAATCAAACTTAAATTTTGGTACTTAGATTTTCATACTCATATTTTCGTACTGAGATTTTCATATTGGGATTTTCGAACATAGAAAATCTTAATGAGATTTTTGTACACATATTTTTGTACATGTATTTTTTTTACTTGTATTTTCTTACTAGGAAAATCATAATGAGATTTTTGTACTCAGATTTTCATACTGAGATTTTTGTACTGGGATTTTTGTATTGGAAAAATCATACTGAGAAAGAAATAGATTGTAATGAGATGAGAAAGAAACATATCATAATAAACTGATAAATAAATAGATCATACTGAGCGGAGAAAGAAATAAATCGTAATGAGCTGAGAAAGAAACATATCATAATGAGATGATAAAGAAACAAATCGTAATGATCTAAGAAAGAAATAGGTTGTAATGAGATGAGAAAGAAATAGATTGAAATGAGCGGAGAAAGATATAAAGAGTTAAATCAGTAAAACATTAATTTCAATTTTGGGTAAATCTCAAAGAAATCTAAGGAGGTTTGAAGAATTCATAGTTGAATTTTTAAATTCAAGATATTTTTGGAGATTTTTAGATTTGAGGAAGCAGGTAATGTTTTCAAGTTTCTTTCCTTTTTTTCTAAGTCACCTATAAATACCTCCCCAGATAATTTATTCATTTGAAACTTTCACAAACATGTAAAAAGCGTAGATCTGAAGAATTTGAAGTAAAATTTACTTTCTAATTGAATAATAATTATATTGATCATTCTAGTGGAATTTTGATTTTTTAAGATTGAGAATGAATTCATCATATTGAATCATTGTATTGGGAAAATCGGATCCAGAGTCCAACATTATCGAACTTAGAAAATAGGATCTAGGATCCAACATCATTGTATTGGGAAAATTTGATCCAGGATCTAGCATTATAATATTCAGAGAATCAGATTCAAAATCCAACATTATCGTACTTAGAAAATCAGATCCAAAATCCAACATCATTTTTTTGAGAAAATCGGATCCAGCATCATGAGATTGAGAAAATCAGATCCATCCAAATTGAAATGAGTATTCAGACTAAGCAATTATGGAGAAGTTTTATAAAAGTAATTATTCTTTAGTTTGGGTCAATTATTTTATAAAAAACATTGTAAATTGATGGTATTTAGTATAATCATTCTTATCAGAAGTTATAAGTTGTCTAACGGGAGTTGGAACAAGTTGTATTCACTTCTTCTTAATAGTGGATTTCCATAAACCCATGGGAGTAGCTATGGAAAGTATATAGGTTCTCGAACTAAGGACTAAACTTTTAAATATTGTGGGATTTACTTTCTTTCTTACTATTTAATGCATGAGTATTTATTAAAAGTTGACAAGGATATAAATCTTAATAGGTTTCATGTGTTAAGTTTTGAAATTAATTTATACTTATAAAAGTGAATAATTGATTCAACCCCCCCCCCATCAGTTGTTATTCGATCCTTTATAACTTCAATTTGTATCATATGGAAGATTACCTTATTTAAACCTTATCATGGATAATATCAATTCTTTCAATAGTTGAGTAATTCCTAAATTTGATGGAAAAAATTATTATGGATGGAAAAATAGGATGATTCCTTATCTCCTATCTCTTGGCCTAGAAGTTGTTTATACAGCTACTATTGGTTTTCCTCCAATTGAGAAAGATGGTTCTATGATGTTTTCATATAATATAAATATAGAAGTTGATGGAAATGATAAAATTAAATCCTTATATTCTTATTAGAGAATTTTTATCAGAATGTGATCGGTTTCAAAACATTAAAAAGAATGTGGGACAAGCTGGAAAGTGTTTTCAATGGGAATACTAAAGTTAAGGAAGAAAAGCTATAAATGTGGAATAGTAACTATGAAGACATCATAATGAGAGAAGGAGAAATAATTAAAGAATATTTCACTAGAGTAAGGGAAATTGTTTTCAAATTCAGAGGATTTGGAGATGTCCTGGAAGATTATACAATTGTGAAGAAACTTATAGGAAACTTTCTGGATAGGTTTTATTCTAAAATTTATTCTTTATAAGATAAGGATGATTTATCTCTTGATGAATTTCATAACTTTCTTATTTCTTATGAAATGAGGAAATATCCAATGTTTAAAAATAATATAAAAGATGAGATAGCTTTTGAAGCTATGAGAAATATGAAAATTCAAGATGTTGAAGAAGCTGGTCCTTGTGAATCCAAAGATAAAGTAGAAGATGAGTTGAATGAAAAAATAAGGTATCCTATATCCAATAAATATTGAAGAGGAAGAGGAATATATAGAGGAAAAATTCCTCTCAAATTTTTTGAGTGTGGTGGAATCATACCCTTTACTATGAATTAACCAAAGAAGAAAGTTGGAGAATATCGAGATGATTCTAATGAAAAACCTTTATGGAATAAGTAGAGAAAAAATGATAAAGAAGAAAAGTCATCCATAAAATACAAGAATAATTTTATAGGAAACAAAATAATTATGTTGAGTAATAAAGTTTAATTAGAATCAATTGACAACAATTATTCTGAAGATGAATGTTTAGAAAAATTTAAAACCATTATCTCAAAAGTTGAGAAAAAAAAGACTAATTAGAGAGTGAAGAAGGTAGGGAAGAATCTTATAGAGAGTATCAACTCAGAACAGAGATTATTTATTATATTGAGAAAATAAAATCTCTCAAGAAATAAATAATAATAATAAATAAAGATTGAATTCATTGAAGGAAGAAAATATGTCATCAAGTATGAGGATAAATACATCATGCAGATTTTAAGTTACAAACATATAATTGATGGATAGGGAAATATGATTAAAGATCGTAGTAAGAAGTTAGAAAATAAGGAATAAGAAAATAATAAGTTTCAATAAAAACATCTTGACTTTGAAAGTACATTGATAAAGATGAATAAAAACTTTAATAAATCTTCAGAATTAAAATCTAAAACTACTAAAGTTATTGAGGAGGATCAATATGATAAATAAGTGATATTTTTTCTTACTAAAACAATGTTTCATCTTATTATTTTAACTTATCATGTTATATAAAAATTATTGGGAAATCTTGGGTGGAGAAAGGATTTGATAAACCTATCAAATCCAAAAAATTAGAAAACTCACTCAAAAGAAAATTTGCTCCACATCCTGATTATGTTAGAGCTAAAAGAAGTTACCAACCTGAACAAAGTTTCAATAGATAAAGATATTATTTCAATATAAAATCAAGATTTTATGGCTATTACTAGTGTTGTTGAATCTATGTGCACAGAGCTTATAATTTTTGGCATAGTTTATCTCTACCTGGAAGAAGGTTTGAGCAATGTGGAAGAAATAGTGAAAGTAGAATGATAAACTTTTATAACCTACAAAAAAGTTAAATTCTCAAGATGTTAGAAACTTTCAAAAAAAGAATAAATTTAAATATATGGAAGAATTTTGTGGAATATTTAATCAATATGGTCATCATGTTGAAAGATTTATGACACTCCTTCCAAAACAAATTTCTTATGATAGAAAATACAAGGAAGTTGAAAAGAATAAAGTTGAGGATAGAGCTTTTGTTGTTGAGAAAACATTGAAAGAATTAAAAGGAACAAACCATGGATAATTGATAATGTTTTTTCTTCACATATGACAGGTGATATAAAAATCTTGAAATACATTGAATGTCATGATGGGGAAGAAGTTACCTTTGGGGATGATGGTTCCGTAAAAATCAAAGGAATTGGAAAGTCTGAGATTGAAGCAGAAAAGTTGAAATGTAAGAAAGTTTTATTTGTTTGTGAGTTAAAACATAACTTACTTGGTGTAGGTTAACATTATTATGATATAAAAGAATTTTTCTTAGAAAATATTTTTGTATCATCAAAAGTGTGAAATATAGAAAATTCATTACAAAAGGAGAAATAACCAGTGGGAATATCTTTCAAATAAGAGAATTCAATAACTCTTGTTACTTGAGTGCTGCAGATGAAAACAAATTATAACACTGAATAATTTTCCACCTTAGGAAAATAATATGAATAAAATTTCTAATGATGTTGTTTGGAATTTTCTAGAATTTAAAAGAAGAGATGAAGATTTTTGTATTACTTTCTAGAAAGAAAATATGACTTAAAAAGTCATAAAAGAGTTAAGATTCAATCTCTAAGACCACTTGAAATTATTAAATCCAATTTATATGGGTCTATAATACATCAATCAACAAATGGAGACTCATATTTTATCACTTTTATTGATTATTTCACTTAGATGATAAACATCATGTTTATGAAGCACAAGTCAAAGGCTATTGAAATGTTCTAATTATTTGGGAAATATATTGAGAAAGAAATGGGGTTTCCATGAAGAAATTTAAAATAAATAATGGTACCAAATTCACAAAAAATACTTTTGAAACTTATTTGATAAATCATGGTATCAAACATCAGTACAGTTCTCCCAATACTCCAGAACAAAATGGAGTAGCATAAAGAAAGAATAAAAGCTCGGTGGAAAAGGGAAGAAGTATGTTATCAGAATACAAACTTTCAAAGTTCTATTGGAGAGAAGTTATTATAACTTTTTTACATGTTTAAAATAGATTTTTATTGAGATTGAAAACCAATATGACTCCTTAGGAAATGTGGTATAACAAAAAACCTTCATTGAAATACTTCAATGTTTTTTAGAGTCCATGTTTTCTCAAAATCAAAAAACTATATTTGGGAAATTTTGATGAGAAATTGAGGAAATAACATTTATGGGTTATTCACCTAATGGAATATGTTAAAAATGTTTGAACAAATGTTTACAAAAGTTAGTAGACTCATATGATGTGAAGGTAATTAAAGATCAATGTTCCATAATATAAGTTTTTGAGAATTGTGAGGAGGATACACTGGTGAATTCCAACAATAGTGAATGTTATCTAAAACATATTTATCAAGATTTATATGAGTCATGTGGTGAGGAAGGTGAAGTTGTGAGAGAAACCTTGATATTTCCTACCTTAAAAAACATGTTGAGTCTGAAAAAATTATTGGGAAGCAGAAGGCTCCAGTTCAGATCACAAGGAAGTAGATATTAGAAAATAAAATTTCATTTGTCTCAAAAGTTGAACTAGAATCAGTTTCAGAGGCTATTCAACAAAAATAATGGTTCGATGATATGAATGAATAGCTGGATTAGATTGAGAATAATGAAACATGAGAACCTATTCCAAGGCCAACAAATAGAAATTTTATAAAAACAAAATGGGTTTATAGAAACAAAATGAATGAACATGGAAAAGTTTCTAGAAACACAGACTTGTTTATAAAGGATATGCACAGGTGGAAGGTATGGATTTTTATGAAACCTTTCCCCCCATTTCAAGGTTATAAACTATTCAAATGATTCTTATAGTGGCTTCTTATCTGAATTACAAATTTTATTAGATGGATGTAAAGTTATTCTTTCATAAATGGTGATATTGAGGAATAATTTTACATTAAAAAATCTTGTGGATTTTAACTTGATGAGGATGAAAACAAAGTTTGAAAATTGACGAAATCCTTGTATGGGATAAAACAAGATCCATATGCATGATATTATAATCATAATAATTGTTTGAGAATGTTGAACTTTTCTAAAGAAAAAGTTGATAGAAACTTGTATGTGAAATATTTTGACTCTAGAACTCTAATTGTAATTGTTTATATGGATGATATAATTTTTAATAGGCATATAGAATATTCTTATAAAATATTTTCTGAGGAAATAAAGAATAATTTTGAAATTTCAATGTTGGGAGAATTAACTTTCTTACCTAGCTTATATGTTCAACAAAATGAAAAATATATTTTCTTATATCAAGAAAAGTATTCTATGGAATTGTTAAATAATTTTGGGATAGAAAATACATAGAGGTTTCAACTCCTATTTCAGTGTGTATAGAGTTGAGTAAAGATGAATCTGGAATAAGTGTGAATCAAAATGAATTTCTGAAGCTGATTGGAAGTCTTCTTTACCTTGCAACCTCAATGCATGATATTGTTTATGTTATGAATTTTTCTTCTAGGTATCAAAGTAAACAAAAATAATCACATATTTTGGAAGTAAAGAGGATTTTGTGATATTTCAAAGGAACAAATTCACATGGGTTGTTATATAAAAGAAATAGTGAGATAAAGTTTCATGCTTATGTTGATGCTGATTGGGATAGAGTTTGTAATGATATAAAATCATCCTTAAGAAGAAAATTTTTATTGGGTGAATGTTTTGTGAGTTGGCATAGTAAGAAACAAATTTTTGTAACTTTGAACACATCTGAATCTAAATATTTTTAAGCTACTCAAGCTTGTTCTCAAATGTTTTGGATGAAAGTTCATCTTGAATATTTGAAAGTATAATTTTATAAACTATTTAGGATACTTTGTGATAATAAATGTGTAATTGATATTTCTAAGAATACTATACAACATTCAATATCAAAACAAATTTATATAAATCTTCACTTTTTAAAAGAGAAAGTTGTTTTTAGAGATATCTTTCTAGAATAAATTTTAACCAAGTATCAGATTATTGATATCTTTATAAAAGAAATGTAGAAGTAAAGTTTTGTGGAATTGAGGATATAATTTGATATTCATCCTCCTCCCATGTCTTACTAAATCTCATAAAGAAAAAACCTCCATCGTGCTTTGGATTATGTTGATAAAGGGGGATAGAAAGTAACAACTTTGTACCTCATAAAAAAGAAGTTTTTACTTATCTTTTTGTTGTGAATCTGAAGATGTGGTTATCATATAATGGGGGGTGAAAAGAAAAGTGAGGAGAGTTTATCTTTACATGGCCACAAAATTTTCTTGCCACTGAGGGATGGAATTCCCTAAAAAACATTACTTTATCCAGTAGTGTGGTGTCAGGAAACTCTCTTTTGAAAAAGGCTATGTTTTGATAAAATTAACAAGGTTGAGTTGTGAAAATTCTCTGAGAGTTTGAATTTTTTTAACAAGGGTTGTCAACAAATCCAATGGTGGAGATCGAAGAACCTTTGTAAATTGTTTTTAACAAATATTTTGTATTTGTTGACAACTAACATTTTTTGTTGAAGAATTTTTTTGTTTTTTAGGAATTATACCTAGTCCATAGTAATGAGGCTCATCAGCATGACAATTGAACATAATCAGATTCAAAAATAATTGAAGGTAGAATGTATTATTTTTTGGAAGTCTATCTTTTTTATAATCAGAGAAATAATGAATTTTCTAAAGAGTTTTTAAAGAATAATTTGAAGTTAGAAGTTAAAAAAAATCAGACTTTATAAAACAAAATTAGATGATGCTTTTCTAATCAATAATTTCTCACAAATCATGAATAATTTCATGAGAAAATCTTTTGAATAAATGGTGGAGAGGTTTGAAGAATTTTAGGGTTGAAAAATGATAATTCTATCATAATTGGATTTCCATCATAATGGGAATTATATCGTAATGAGCTGAGAAAGAAAAATATGTTGTTGAGCCTTGGGATGAAATTTTTTCTACCTAAATTTTCATACTAATAAAATTGTTTTGAGATTTTCATACATATATTTTCATACTGATATTTTCATACTTGGATTATCGTACTCAGATTTTCATACTCATATTTTTGTACATAGATTTTCGTACTCATATTTTCATTCTGGTATTTTCATACAGGGAATATTGTGCTTAGAATTTCGTACTTATATTTTCATACTGGGATTTTCGTACTGGGATTTTCATACTGGTAAAATCGTACTGATATTTTCATACTCATATTTTCATACTGAGATTTTCATACTGGGATATTCATACTAGTAAAATCATACTAAGAAAGAAATAGATTGTAATGAGATGAGAAAGAAATAGATCATAATGAGCTGATAAATAAATAGATCATAATGAGTTGAGAAATAAATAGATCATAATGAGTTGAGAAAGAAACATATTGTAATGAGATGATAAAGAAACAAATCTTAATGAGCTTAGAAAAAAATACATCTTAATGAGATGAGAAACAAATAGATTGAAATGAGCTGAGAAAGATATAAAGTGTTGAAGAAGTCAAACTTGAATTTCAATTTTTCATAAATATTATAGAAATATAAGGAGGTTTGAAGATGAAAAAGTTGAATTTTTAAATGCAATAAATTTTTAGATATTTTTATATTTGAGGAAGCAGGGAAGGTTTTCAAGTTCCTCGCCTTTGTTTTCTGAGTTTTCTATAAATACTTCCTCGGATGATTTGTTTATTCAAAATTTTCACATGTACGTAAAAGGTGGAGCTCTGGAGAATTTGAAGTAAAATTTTCTATGTAATTAAAGAATAATTTTATTGATCATTATAAAGGAAGTTTTAGTTTTGTCTATTGAGAATGAATTCATTGTATTGAATCATTATATTGAGAGGATCTAGCATCATTATATTGGGAAAATTGGATCCAGGATCCATCATTATAATATTCAGAGTATCTGATCTAGGATCCATCATTATCTTACTCAGATAATCAGATCCAGATTCCAACATCATTGTATTGAGAAAATTAGATCCAACATCATCGGATTGAGAAAATCAGATCTAGCCAAATTGTACTGAGGATTCAGGCTGAGAAATTGTGGAGAAGTTTCAAAAAAATATTTATTATTTTTTTGGATCAATTTTTTTATAAGTAAACATTTTAAATTGATGGAAATCAGTATAATCATTCCTATCGGGAGATAAAAGGTGTCTAATAGGATTTGGCACAGGTTGTATTCACTTATTCATAATAATGGATTTCCATAGACCCATGGGAGTGGCTTAGCAAGGATGTAGGTTCTTACATTGAGGTTAAACTATGTAAATCTTGTGTGATTTACTTTCTTTCCTACAAATTCATGCATGAGTATTTACTAAAAGTTGATAAGGATATAAATCTTAATAAGTTACAGGGGTTAAGTTTTGAAATGAATTGAAACTTATAAAAGTGAACCATTGATTAAACCCCCTCCCCTATTAATTATTATTAGATAATTTGGATCTTCAATTATGACTTTATATTATCTTTTTATTAACAACTCAATTTTAATGTTATGGTTTGGGTAATAATTTCTTTGTTTTTCTCTTGTGTTTTGATTTTTTATATTTTTTGTCCTCATAGTTATATCATGATATCCAGAATTTAAACCATGATTTAAATATCATATATATTTAGTATATAATTATTTATAGTAATATATAAAAGATATAAATATTAAATGAAATAGATCGTCCACAGAGATGGTCGTCTGTACGTACGTATGAACGTTAATTAATTTTTATTGTCGTATTGAAAGAAATAAAGTAAATAAAATATATGTGTGTGTATATACAATATCATTCATGTAGAATTATTATGTCATATATATCATATAAATTTACTAAACTCATCCTCAATATATTCCATGTAAAGTGTGAATGAATCACATCGCTTTGAGGAGGCGGCAGTCCACACTTCCAAAAACAAAGTTATCATATTTACACAAAATGGAAATCATGAAGGTATGTTTTATATAATAATTAAAGAAGCATAAAAAATATTAAATATCATATATATTATATAAAAACAAATTTTATATCATAATTCCCAACTATGAGAGGTGGTAAAGGAAAAACAATGAAAGTGTCTAGTTCATTTTGGACCTTAAGTTTAAGGTTTAGTCCCTTGTTAAGCATAATTTTATCTTAATTATTGTAATTAATTTTAATAACATTCACTGATATTTTTGATCAAAAACTAATTTAAACTCATTAGATATTATAAATTATTCTAATTCCAAAGATTGAATTAGTTTTTTTAAATTCTAATCACATAAATTCCATAAATTAATTTAAATTTAATCATATAGATGGGACGACAATGCGGGTTTTTAAAGTAAAAAACATTTAAAAGATTGCTAAGTTTTTATATATAATTTAAAATTTAAATTGATTCCAATGACCTGTATTGGATTAATTATTGTATAATTGATCTAATTGACTTATAAAACCATTCAAAAACATAATTTAACCTTATAAATAAATTATATGAAAAATAAGTTTTGAATTAAAATTCAGTGTTATTCACTATTCATCCAGAAATGAAACTTCACAGAAAAATACCAAAAATACACCCTCATCAAATTTTTATTTTACAATTTTAAAAATGAAGTTTATTTTGTCAAATAAAAATTATAAATGTGTCAAAATAATATTTAAAATGGGTTCTCCATTAAAAGGTGGTAAAATTACCTTTTAGAAGAAAAAAATATAACTTTTTATTCATAAAATTGGATTTATTCTTACCTTATACCTATAAAATATATTAGATGAGTGTAAAAATATTATTTAATAAATAATATATTAAAATAATTCATAAATTTTTTTTTTAATTTATTGAGAAAAAATGGTGTTTGTATATAGAAAAGTAGTTTTCTTCGAAAATGAATTTCTTTATTTTAAAATAGTTATTACTTTCATTTCTAGCTAAAAAGGGTTCATTTTACTTCTGTGGTGTTGTTGAGATATTGTTCTTCCGCATCGTTCTCTAACAGGGTGAGTGTTTTGGGTGGTTTGTTATGGTCCTCGTGAGTGATTTTGATGGTGGCAATGGGCTTTGAGGAGACTTGTGTTGTTGAAATTATCAGGGTGGCCCTGTTCTCAACCCTTCTGGGTTCCCCCCTCACTTCCTGCGTATTATCTCATTTTGGCCTTTGATGTGAGTTCTTCCCAGTCTATGATGTGCTCTGATTCAAGCCCAGATTGGCACTTCTGGTTCATATTAGCATGGTTCTCCACTTTGATGAAGTTATTTTGGTGTGGTGGTGGGTCTTCCAGCCCTGTGTGGTGTTGGAATTTGATTCTTTCATCTTGGAGTGTCTATATTCTTTGGGTTCCATGTCTGTAGAAGTAGTTTCTAAGGGAGCCTCGAGGGTTTTTTCAATGGGAATGTCGTTCAGTGACGATTCTGGTGTCTGGGGTGCTAGATTTTTTGTTGATTATTTTCTTAATGGTCCAATTATTGGCATTTTAAATGAGTTTCATGGTGGTTTATCTTGTCCTGTGTCCTACGTTCAAGGGACTATGCAACCATACCTTCTCCAAGGGGTGACTTCATATGTGGTTCAAATAAGGAAGTTTTTTAAAAACCAATTTCTATCTAGATTTGGATGTTTGAGAGGGTATGAATTTTTTCATTGGTACTAGGCTCGTGCAGTTTTGCATGGGATATCTATCCGAGTAGTGATGAGAAGGTGGAAGCTAGATGTAATTATTTTAATGCTGGGGAGGATCTATTCTTGTTGTCTTGATTTGGTTATGGATGGTTTTTGGACATTTGGGGTGCAATTAATGTTTTTAATTCCTTGAAGTCATGTTTGGTTTCCCCTAACCCATTAAAAGGGGATTATGCTAATAAAAAATTAATTTTCTATCATTGTGTGTAACACAAGAAAAACTTTGTGTTGCATGTATCACAAGATAATATAAGTGTTTCGTGTAGTATAAGATTAACTTTGTGTTTCATGAAACGTAATCCAAACATAGTGATTTCATATAACACAACCTATATTTAGATTTTTGTGAAATAAAAAATATCAAAAAGATAAATTAATTCAAAAAATATTTCACATAATATCAGGGTGTTACATTCTACCCCCTTAAAATGAATTTCCCCCTTGAAATTCATCAGGTTTATTAAATGTTTAATAATAAAAATTTCCTTTCATAGATACCCATATCGTAAAAATGAATATTAAAACTTCCTTTAAAAATGGAAATTTGGAACCATAATGGTCTCCTAAAGTAACTCATAATTAGTTTCCCACAAAGGAGAACATAGGTGGGAAGTGAAAACATGGATATGGAAGATAAATCTAACTATGAAGTTCTAATACAGAGTAATAGAGAACATGGTTTGGATAAAATTAACAATCACAAAGTCATAAATCATTGATGATCTAAGGGGATATTTGATTCATAAAAAATGAAGGTATTGGGATAAATTTTTTGGTTTCAAGGTCCTTTTTACTAAAGTTTAAGAACTTACACAAGAAGATAAACTTACTTGGTTTTATTCCTTTTTATATGAACAATATCACCCTTTGGATGTTCCTTGTTTTATTTTCACATCATATCTAACTCTAATAAATGTAGTTGAATTTTTTATTACTGAAGTACTAATAGATCATGAGGTACAAGACAAGTCATCCCATCTATCTTCAGTTATCATCAACATAAAGTAGTTAGAGCAGGTTATCAAATATGCATAAATCCTCATTTGATGAGATAATACTTTAATCTCACAAACTTCATCCAAAGTTTAACTTAAACTTTCCATAAATGGTTAACCTTATAACCCCTTTGAAATGTGAAAATACAAAACTTTATAAAGAAGTTCATGAAATCATCTTAACATTGATCCCCCCATATATTAAAAATAACTCTTGGTTATCACATTCCAAACATGTGACTACCCTCATTGTATATTCTCTTAAAACATCGTAATAACCGGAATTGCCATAAATCCATTTGGAAAACATGCATGATTCCTTAATATAAAGAATACTAGATATATTTTTTAACTCCAAGAAGTTGTAAAATTCATCCATGATAACATAAACCACTTTATCAAAAAATCCTTCATCAGTTATGAGGTCATAAATACTATCCAATTTACTTTATCCAAATCGATCATCTTTTTATCTAAGCTAAACACAATTATATCAACATCTTGAACACATTAAGGATTATCGACCCTTATTTAAAAGTATCATATTTCCATTAAATCACATTTTAAAGTATTTATCACCATTAAACATATCCTTTTCAACCCTTAATGAAAATCTTATACTAAAAATACATATATATTTCATGATTTATGTAACATAATTCTTGAATTTTAAAACATATACACTTCAATAATCATACTTTATTCTTAATCCATGTCTCAGGCTTCATTATATTATCCCTTAATAAAAATTTCCAAGAATATGAAATATGAATCATGTATTAAGGTTACTCAACATATATAAAAATCATGTTTTTTATGTTTAATGAAAACAATACTAGAAAAACATCTCATACCATTTTCATGCCATTTGAGGTCACCTTATCTTCAGCAGTATAACAAATACTTGTAGACCTTCCTGATTCCCTTTATGATATTTCCACTTAGGAAATTTATTTTCATCATTCCTATATTTTCAAAATCTAAAACATTCAATGTTAACCAAGTTCTTTATAGTTCCCACTAGTGAATAAAACCAGAAATCATAGGGTGAGAAACACTTATCCTAGCAGAAAACCACATAATCATGAAAATTTAATTGTAGAATGTATAAATAATGACACCTACTTTTTTTAATCTATAAAACCTTATTTTTATCCTAGGTTATTCATAATAATATTCTATTTAAATCCTTCATTATGGTTCATAAATATTTTGTCAATTCTCAAAGTATATCCCCTAGGAGTGTCAAACCAGGTGCACGGTAAGGCTCGTTGTCATGTACCAGAGTATACTCAAGTTAGGTCTCACACACCATGTCTGAGTTGTTACTCCTAGGTATATCTATCCAAGAACCAAATCCACTTTTAGTATCTAGACATGTTGTATTTATAGGAAACCACTCTCTCTATCCTTTTCCAAAACTCCATGAAATTTTCCTATATTTTTCCTTATACTTAGACTTATCATTAGAGACATCCCTAGATATGTCCTTATAAATATCCCTAGGGATCTCACTAAAGTTTCACATCCTAGTTTCCAAAGGTTGACTAAACCTTCACTCTGATTCCAACTATAACAACCCAGTATTAAAGTACATAGTCATAACATCATTTTTTTAGAATACTTCATACATTACATAAACATACACCCAAAGACTGTATTAGTTTAGTTCCTTTGGAAACATGGAAATGTAATTAATATTACATGGGTGAGCTAAATTATATCCCACTAGATTCTCCAAGACTAGAACCCCTCTTAGACATATCATATGTGACATATATCTTCATAACCTGGGTAAGGAAATAATAAAATGGGTGATCCCAAATTCTCAGTAAGGGTAAACAAGGGAGATATGTAAGCATAAACATGAGCATAAGGGTATGATTATGTGATCATAAAATTAAAAGATCATAACTTTTATATAAAAGAACACAAACATGAGTTATATAATAAAGATTATTAGTTCATAAGACATGAATAATAATGGAAACAAGAGCATAATCCATGAAATCATAACATAAGAATAAGACATGGAATTGTGGCATACACATAAACATGTAATATCATTCTCTGTAAGTAAAGAAATATTACTAGAACTTATCAGGGCACTTCATGGGGACTACACCTACTGGGTGGGGCACACCACCATCTCAAGTCACAGTCCTTTCCTTATAAGGGATTGAGTTTCCCCATCTTCCCATAGTGGATCAGGTTTCCCCATCTTCTCATAGTGGATTGGGTTTTCCAATATTCCCATAGTGGATAGGTTTTCCCCATATTCCCATATAGAATTAGGTTTCCCCATCTCCCCATAGTCGATCAGGTTTCCCCATCTTCCAATAGTGGATTAAGCCCATCGACTTGAATCTCATCATTATCTCATGAGATATAAATCTTTACCTAATGCATTGGGGGCAGATATAGTTCACACTAACATCATAAGGAAATCATGCATACATGTTCCATAATATCATAAACAATCACATCATAACCCATTAAATTAAATGGGTATCATAAACTTGTAATAATTTCATAACCTGTGGAAAAAATACAGGTTTCATAATCATTTCAATAAAGAATAACCCGTGAAAAGAAGCAGGTTTCATATACATGTAACTCGTGAAAGGGAAACAGGTTACATAAACATATAACCTATGAAAGGGAAACAGATTTCATAAACATATACCCCTAAAAGGGAAAAAATTTCATAGAAATATAACCCATGAAATAGAAACGGGTTAAATAAATATCATTTCATGCAAACATAAATCATTCAGAGAAAGAATATGAATATAACCTTTGGATCATTTCCTGGAAAGGAATGAGTAACATCAACAGATTTCATCTAATATGGAAAAAAATTAAAATTTCTTTTAAAACAATTCTTGAGAAAAATACATTTTATTCTTTGAAAATTTATTTTTAAAACATAAAACCTTTTGAAAACCATTTTCTTTGAAAATACTTTGAAAACATAGAAATAAATCTTAAAATAATTTTGAAGACATTTTTCCTTGAATATTTATCAAAGAAGCTCAAAAATATTTTGAAAACCATTTTTCTTGAAAAATTATAAAATAATATTGAAAATATTTTGAAATAAATTTTCCTTGAAAATTTATAAAATAATCTTGAAAACATTTTGAATACCATTTTCCTTGAAAACTTATAAAATAATCTTGAAAAAAAATTGAAAATTATTTTCCTTGAAAACATGAAAACCTTTTGAAAAATATTTCATTAAAAAATAATTTGAAAACTTATAAAATATTATTTTAGATCATTGAAATACTTTTATTAAAAACATCCTTTTGAAAACATATAAAGGAAGCTTTGAAAGTCATCTAAAACACTTTTTAAACATCAAAAAATTCATGAATACCCTTTTTATTTGAAAACAATTTTAAAATAAAAAAATTATAGAATATTATGAAAAAAAATATTTAAAATAATATAACCTTGAAAACTTACAAAGGAAGCATCAAGGAAATGATGATCATGACTCTGGGTAAGTCTGTATATGATGAACATTCCTTTTGCACCTTAAAATTTTAGAAAAGTTCCTTGACCAAAAAATGACAAGAAGATTCCTTTTAAAACCATTTTTAAGGGAAAATATGGACAAAATTTCCTTTAAACATCATAGAATAATATTAAATAATTTTTTAAAACTTTTTTTTTGAAAACATGGTGTTGAATGAACACATATTTCCGAATGAAGGTGATATAAAGTCAGATTTTCATAAAAACATTTTCTTAATTATCTTAAGTAACAAAGAGTGGGAAAATAGGAATAATACATGAATATATCATAAATATATAGATGTGAAGAAAATTTATTAGTTCTCTTGAGATATTTATTATAATATTTCATCAATGGAAGCATAATCATAAACAACCTCGATAAATGATTAGATTATTTCAATAAACTCTTACCATTTGGTAACTTCAAATTATACTCCCTATATAAGAAAATGAAATTTCATGAATCGTAATATATAACTAAAAGAATATGGTTAATTATATAACAATTATAACAGAATTATATAAACCTTATAAAATAATATAGGTTCATAACATGGCATGTGTTTCAAAGAAAGAAAATTGAGACAAATTTACTTTACTGGTTTGGTAACTATTGAAACATAAACCCAATAAAATAAATATCATAAAAAGTATATGTAAATACCAATAAATTTAATTATAATAATAATATAATACATCCATTGGCATTAAACACACCATATATAATAAATAATTGGTGAACATGGCTTGTGTCTCGCGGAAAATGAAAGTGAGACGCAAAAACCCTTACCTTAAGTCTTGACTCTCTCTGTACTCATTCAATACTCATGTATAATAAATATAAGTTTATTATAAATATATAAAAGAACAATATTATTATATATAATAGAATATTTGATTTTATTATGACTTTATATTACCCTTTTATTAACAACTCAATGTTAAAGTTGCGTTTTGGGTAATAACTGCTTCGTTTTTCTCTTGTGTTTTGATTTGTAATATTTTTTTTCCTCATAGTTATATAATAATATCAAGACTATAAAAAATTATATAAATATAATATATATTTATCATATAATAATTTATATTAATCTACAAAATATACACATAGTAAACGAAATAAACTGTTCGTGAAGACGGTAGGTCGTACGTATGCATGAACGTTGTTTCCATTTTACTATCATATTGAAAGAAATAAAGTAAATGAAATATATATATATATATATATAATAATTATAGTAGAATTATTAAATCATATATTTCATATAGTTTTACTAATCTTATCCTTAATACATTCTATGTAAAGTGTGAATGAATCAAATCGCTTTGAGGAGATGGTAGTCCCCACTTCCACAAATGAAGTTATCATAATTACACAAAATGGAAAGCATGAAGGTATGTATTATATTATAATTAAATAATTATAAATACATCATAAATATCATATATATCATATAAAAACAAATTTTATATCATAATTACCAACAATGAAATATGGTAAAGTAAAAATGAACAACATCGTTTCGTGAGGTGGTAGTTCGTCATACATAAGAACGGTAAGTTCGTAACCCATTAGATAGAAGTGTATGTAAGTGAAGGTCAAAACCTTATAATTAAAACATATAATTATATTAATAATAATTTTGTTATTATATGATTGTAGAATACGTATAATTGAAGTAGTGGAGAAATAAATTAAACTAAGGTGGTCATTGAAGAAGGTTACCTCTTTTTTGGATAACTCATTTTGGTTTTCATAAAAGGACTTCTTTAGATACCTTTATTTCCAAAGTGATTGTTTTAGGATTATGGGAGGGATTTTGGGATATTATTAGAGTTTATTTTGGGTGATACAAAGGCCTTTATAGGTGTGAATATGTGGGAAGGGTGAGTTCTTTTTTATAGTAGAGGAGGAGTGGCATTCTTGTAAATTTCTGTAAAGTGAATTCCACCGACATTTTTCTGATGTAAAGTTTCCCAAATAATCGACCCAATTTGATAAAAGGGATTATATGGTATAAATATGGTCATAAAATGGATTTTGTACAAGTTTATAGGTTACTTTTGACCTTATGTTTAAGGTTTAGTCACTTATTAGGCTTAATTTTATCTTAATCGCTGTAATTAATTTTAATTACATTCACTAATATTTTTTTTCAAAAACTGAGTTAAAATAATTATAAATTATAAATTATTATTATTAAAAATATTTAATCCATTTTTATAAATTCCAATCACAAAATTGTATGAAATTAATTTAAATTTAATCTCGTAGATGGGATGATAATACATGTTTTTAAAGTAAAAGCGTTCAAAAGTTTGCTAAGTTTTTATATCCAATTTCAAAATAAAACTGATTCAAATGGCCTAAATTGGATTTATTATTTTTATAAATAATATAATTTAAACTTAAAACCAATAAAAAAACATAATTTAACCTTATAAAAAATTATATGAAAAAGAAATTTTGAATTAAAATTCAGTATTATTCACTATTCGTCAAAAAATGAAACTTCATAGAAAAATACCAAAAATTCACCATAATATAATTTTTATGGTATTATTTCAAAAATGCAGTTTATTTTTTCATATAAAATTATAAATGTTTAAAAATCTTATTTAAAATGGGTTTTCCATTAAAAGGCGATAAAATTATCTTTTAGAAAAAAATACTTCTTTTTATTCTGAAAAGTTTATTTATTCTTACCTTATGCCTAAAAAATATATTGGATGAGTGTAAAAATATTTTAAGAAATATATAATATATTAAAAAAATCATCAATAGTGTTTTCTTTAATTTATTTAGATAAAATGGTGTTTTTACATAGAAGAGTAGTTTTCTTATAAAAGGAATTTCTTTATTTTCCAATAGTTATTATTTTCATTTATAGCTAAACGGGTTCATTTTATTCACATGTTTATATAATATTTTATTCATAACATCCATACTAATTTATAGGTGAAAAATATAATAATATTTTAACAATAGTATTAAAATTATATTGTATTTCGGTAAAACTAGGTCTTGTGTGTAACACCGGCTATCGAATGAAATCGAAATTGCATGTAACACAATATAAACATTGTGTTGCTTATACCAAAAGATATTTAATTATTGTGTGTAGTGTAATATTAACTTTGAGTTTCATGAAATTCAAGCCAAGCATAGTGCTTTCATATAACATAATATATATTTAGAGTTGCATGAAATGAAAAATATCAAAAAGATAAATTAATTCAAAAAAATATTTCACAAAATCTCAGGGTGTTATAGCCAAAACCCAAAAAGAATAATTCTTTTGGAAGGTAAAATCATAAACCAAAAACCTTTAATCATGGGATAATAAGATAGTCATAATTAAGTACATGTTAAATGAAACTGTTCAATAGAAGCTAATATAGAATAGTTAAATCACAACAAATTTTTATTGAGAAATGTATCTGTCCATATATCCAAGGCAGTAGTGATTGTGAAAGGTTTATTTCTTCCTTCAGATTCATCTATAAATTTGAATTTTGTTTTCATGGGAATATAAATTTTTCATCTATAGTTGTTTTTCATATCTGTTCACCATTACATCCACCATGAAACCTTGATCCCTTTAAATGGAGTTAGAAACTGATATAGAGTCAAAAATGGTTAGAATAATTAGAAAATAATAATAAAGATACCAAAAATATTTTCTAAGATTATAATTTTTGATAATAAATATATAATACTTTGTAAAACTTTCCAAAATACCAGCCTTTAAATAATGAACTACTTTAGAGTTATTGAATAATTTGTATTCTTATTTAACATCTTCCATAATAATTGGCCATGAATACTTATTCAAAATAATTTCAATAATCATATAAATACCATAGTTTAGTATTATATTGAAAACATATAAATTTTAATTTCAAAACATGCATAGAATCAATCATAAATAAGTATTTAGATAAAACATATATTAATAAATATAAAATCGATAATAATTCAAAAATAACAAACACCCTAAAAATCCTAAGTACAATTTCATGAGATATAGTTTTACAAGTGAGTCATTTCTAAGTATGAGTGATTTTTACATATGATCACTTTTTAATATCCACATATTTTTTATTTCCATAGGTGTCAATACATGAGTCATTCACTCAAAATTTCATATAAGTTATGTGCATGTGAGTCAATTTTTTAGTTGTGTATGTGTCTTTATACAAGTCACTCAACCTACATACAAGTCAACTCACATTTCTATATATATGTCATTTTACGCTTAGAAAAAAATGAGTACATGAACTTCATATGATTTATTTACTAAAACCATAAGGATGATTTTCAAAACCATAAGGATTGTATTCAATGTGTGTAGGGATGTTTTTGAAAACATTTTATGGATGAAATTGAAAACCATAAGAGAAATTTTACGCTTATAAAATTTTGGGATAAACATATTTTTGTAAGGATCAAAACCATTTTTTCTTAAATATCATTTTTAAAACTATTTTACACAAAATATACCAAAATTAATAGAATAATAAGTAAATGATAAACAATAAATAACAATTAACTAGAAAATTTATAAACAATGAAGAATAAGATCATTATTTACTTCTATAAATAGTGAAATCTACGAACTCGTGTTAGATTAAATAAAATAGATATTTTTTTAATAAATAATTTTTATATTATAATCATAAACAAAAAAAATTATGAATTATAAATTAGAGATGAATTTGATATTTAGAATTACCAAAACATAAATAAATAAAATGGTAAGGGTCCAATCAACAATATTTGTCTTTTAGATAATTATAAAACTAAGTGCTAATAAGGAAAATTCTCCCCCTTTTGAAATAATCATAAGGTTAAGTTATAAGAAAATTCCTTCTTTACAATAAATTTGATTTGTTTAAACTGAAATAATCTATATATTTATAGATATAAATCCCCCTAAATTATTTCATTCTAAAAAATGTATACTTTTTGACATAAAAATAAATAAAAAATAGTAATGTTACATTTAATTAATACTTTAAAATAATCAAACTCGTTTTCATAGATTTGAAATCCAATCTTTATAAAATAAAATAAAAACACTTCCTGTATAAAACTTTAAAAGCTACAAGGATCCCTGAAAAATTAGTTAAGATATTCAAGGAATAATGTAAAGATATGTAATGAATTAGATAGTGATCAATTACTAAAGTACATTCCATTAAACTATATAATAAAATAGATTATCCATACTCACTGGACATAAAATTAATGAAAACATATTTATATAAAACTTTGAATAAACCAAGTTTAAGCTTAATTTTCTCAAAGCTATAATTATCAAAAGGTTTAGTAAATATTACATCTAACAGATTATCAATAGAGACATATTATAAGAAAATTTATCCTTTTTGTACATGATCTCTAATAAAATTAAATCTAACATCTATATTTTCAGTTCTAGAATGTTATAATGAGTTATTATAAATAAAAACAATAGATGATTTATCAAAATAAATAGGGATATTATTAAAATAAACATTAAAATAAGAAGAAAAAAATTATTAATCTATAAAAATTGAGCATAATAATTAGTATAAAATCTATATATTCAGCTGTATCTATTGATAAAACAAAAAATAATTTTTTCTTTAAGCTCCAAAAAATGAACTTTTTTCTAAAAAATGACACATTATTGATGTACTCTTTTCATCAATCCTACAACCTCAAAAATTAGAATCAAAATATTTGGTCAAATAAAAAAAATTCTATCCAAAATAAAACAATGTATAATTTATAGTTATTTAAATATATCTAATGATTATTTTGACAAATTTTAAGTCAGATTCTTTTTTATCAGTCTGAAATCTAACGCACATATATACACTGAATATAATATCAATAATAGAATTAGTTAAATAAAATAAAAAACCAATAATTCTTATAATATTGTGTGTTTGTGTAGGAATTTTAAATTCAAGAGGAATTTGAACTCTTGAAATAGGGTATGGGACATATTTTGAACTACACATGAAAAAATAATTATGAGTTTTCAATCACGTCAAACTAGAGTTTTTAGACATGTAATGGGGGCATGGGAGGTAGTTTGGAGGCTACAAGGAGCGTCAAAGGTAACCTGGGGTGGCATGTTATAGGGTGGATGAAAACTGTAGCCACCAGTAAGATACTATCATAGGAAGTAGCTGGGTTCCATTTTCAAGCTCATCAGCCAACCAGTATCCTAGAACTAGTTGGTTGATGGGCCTAGACTGGCTATCCTATGGGTTTTTTTAGGGGTAAATTTACCAAATTTCATCCTCAATTTTTTTAGGGGGAACCCCCCTCCTTTACTCTCTATTTTGTGTGCATAAATAAGGGGTATGAACCACTCTAATACCTTTCATTCCCTTCTATTTTGGGTGGTTTTTGATATGTTCTTCGATGATTTGAGATAAGTATTCACCTTTGGAAACCTACTTTCCTCTCTTTCCTACTATATAATTTATAAAATCCCCAACTTATGTTTTTGTTGGTGATTCTACTAAATCATAGCGGAATTTCCTAATTCTTAAGGGGCTTCCACTTGGATTTATTATGTGACATGCTGAGATGAAATCTAAATGTCATCACTTTCTATTTCAATGCAGGTATTTGGAACATTTAATTTTATTAAATTTTCCCTCACTTTTGAAATTAATTGGTGTGTGTCTTGGCATCATTGGTTTGGTATTTAGAATTAAATGTATTCAAGGGTGAATCATGGGTCTTTAGTGAGTAGTTAGTTGTGTTTCTGATGTGGTTATAACAACCATAAAGTATTTTTATATTTATGACTTTTTATATCTTTGGGTTAACTAATTATAATTGTTTATAATTAATTTTTTGAGTTTTTGGGTTGAGTTAGGTACTCTTTTGGTGAAAATAGGTGGAGTGGGTCGTTAATAAGTTTTTATCCCCCAAAATTAATGTATGAAAGTGTCTTCTAAGGTAGGTGTTCATTAAATTTACCCATAGTCTTTCCTTACTTTCTAAGTGCATGTGTTTATGGTTTCATCAGTTTCTAAGTTGTAACCTTTAGAATTAATTAAATGTTTTAAATTATAAATTTCCTAATTTAACACCCTTTTTCATTTATTGAGCCTTATATAATAGTGTTTCATAGGTTAACACCTTAGTAATAATTTTGACCATTTTTTTGGTTGGTAAATGGTGTTTAAATTTGAAATGGTATTTCTAGGAAAATGGCCTTGAAATAAAAATTTGGAAATGGAACTTTGGAATGAAAACCAAAAATGGTAAATTGGTTTGGTTTTGAAATGAAAATGTAGAATAGGTTAAGTAATGTGTATTATTTTATTTGAAATGGTATTTTGGAATGTGAATTAGAAATGGTATTTTTAAAATGGGTTTGGAAATATAATTTGGCCTTGATTTTGGATATGTTAATTTTAAATGGTATGGATTAATAAATTTGGGGTTGTTTCGGAATGGTTATGGTAAATGATTTATTATGCATTATTTTTTTACTTAGGTTTTGTGAAATTGTTTTATGTTAACATTATATTTTAAAAGTATATTATTTTTTATGATGGTTAACCCAGGATAAACACGACCCACCTAGGGGATACTGAGACTAATAATTAACCTTGGGTGAACATTTCCCCCAGGGGACATTGTGACTTATGGTTAAACTGGGGTGAACACATCCCCTGGGGGGTGACAAGACTAATGGTTAAAATTTGGGTATACATGGCCCCTGGGTGGACATTAGGACTTTGTGGATGGGTATATTACCCCTGGATATCAGTTGTTGGTTCGGGGTGGGTATATTACACTTGGTGGGATATGGTTAGCACGGTCATCGTGACATGCTCATCGACACTTTGGAACTATCTAAAGTAGGTATGTATCATTCCTAATTTGAACTCATCCCTCGAGTTGGGAATTGTTTATGGTATTAATTTTAATAATCTTAAATTGTTTCTTTGTAATTGTTAACTTGGTCACTTGTGGATGAACTATTATCATACTGGTTATATTTAGGGATTTTATTGGTGATTGTATATTGAGTTATAATCACACCCTAATGAAGCCTACATGGAACTTGGGAACCCAAGAATACATTATTCTTATTCATAAGGGTAGGTTTCTGGCAAGTCCTAATATTAATGCATGTGATTGGATTCTTGGGTTGGGGTTGGATGTGGGGACTGAGAAAGACCCAGGACTAGTTGGGGATGGGTTTTCATCCATAATTTTATTTTCATTATTTTAATATTTCTTGTCTATGATCCTCCCCCAATGGATCTGATATGTATGATACATTCATTTATTACTTCATATAATGTTGTTCGATTGTATCGGCACTTTCCTAGTTGTTATATTTATTTGGATGTTATCTATTTTATTTTAATTTTTATATTATAATAATTTATTCATGAGGGTATAATATCCCCATGGTAACCTATTAGGCCCACTCCACTAGTCAGTATCCTCTTTCATATGTAGAGGAGTGTATGGGTCGTGCATCATTTTGGTTTAGTTGGTGTTCATAGAGTGAGACAGGACGAGACGTTACAAAGTAGTATTGGAGTATGTTTTTATCTTCTCATATTGAATGTTCATGGTATAGAGGAGACTAATATATTTTTGAGACAAGTAAAGTTCTCATGCATGGGTGTCATAACCTTACATATGGGAGGAAAACTAAGTTTACATGGATGGGAATTGTTGTCTTTGATTTGTGCTTTTATAGTTGAGTGATTTCCACCTTGAGTGGTGCACATGGGTGTGATGTTACTAATTCATAGGATTTTATCTCTTGGAATAGTATAGAAATAGGGTTTTTGTGTGTTCATACATAATTTTGGGTACATAGGATTTTGGTTTAATCCACATATTTCTTGGTATTAATAGTTTTATAGGATTCATGTATATTGGTATTTTATTTTTTGTAGGAGACTGAGTTTGCTGGTGATTTATTTCTTGCTATGGTTTAAAATGATTTAGAGGGGTTTTCATTTAAAGTTTCTAAATCCATTTGTATGGTTTACATATATGTTTATGGTGGCACTCTACTTTACCAAATACTTATGTGACTTCTGGTTAATAGGTAGGTATAAATGAGTTATAAAGTGATGGTTTTGGTTAAATATAGTGCTAGTAAGAAACTTATAAAGGATTTCCCCTCATAGATTGGTAATAAAATTCTATTAAACCAAACTATGGATTCTAAAACCTAATATATTTTAGTAATTTTAAGATGTTTGGTAGTGAAAATGTTTTAAAATGTGAATCATTAGGTTTAATATTATACAATTTCTAAAATGAAGTGAAATGAAAAATAATGGAACCTTTAGGGATCTTATTTATGAGTACTCTTATGTTTTGTCCTAACCCCATGTATGGGTAGTTTGTGGATAGAGAGGGAGCTTAGGTGGTGATCCACTTGGATATGGATTATTAGACCTTGATGGGTTTGGTGAAGTAGATAGCGGTATGTTTCCTATTGTCCCTTTAGTTGGGTTGTGACCTTGGGGTTTTCAGATGTTGTCCTATATCATCATTTTTGGTGACCCGTATGGTTTTTGACTTTGTGGGTTGTGTAAAACCCTAGAGTGTGTCTTTTAGAAAGTGGTTCCAATGATAAAGGGTGTGTATATATGGGTGTGTGACCTATAGTAACGGTTGTCTTGGGTGAGCTTAACATGGTGTGTTATGAAATAAGGCTATGAGTGTTTCTCGTGAGTAGTGGATTGTGTGAGACCTGACATAAGGTTTTGTAGGTCCAAAACGGGCCTAGATTCCCTAAGAGGGGGATGAATCAGGGTATATATATTCTTTTTAAAATTATTATTTCCCCACTCAATCATAAACTCTTTATTATAAAGGAAACTTTTTTCTATTTTGTTTTTTTATTGATCTTATATTATACAACTTTATCCAATGATGATTCATAAAATGTAAAGTAGGAAAGAAAACACTAGGACACAAATATTTTTACTTTGTTTTCAATCACTAGTCTATGTACAAGGAGAATATAGTGTAAATGTGTTGATGTACCAAATTTACTATGGATCACTATCAATTCAAGGTTTTGGATAAATCACTTTTATTCCTAGGCTCATTGCCTTTACAATTTTTAGAGAAAACTCATTGTCCCTTCTGGTTTATAACCAATCACAATTTGAAATCTCATTTCTCTCTCAATTAAAGTGTACTAACTACTCCTTAAGAATAATATTCATTTGATCACTTGAATCAATAAGTTTCACACCTCATTTTGTGCATCATTAAGTTCCACATTCATCCACTTAATGAATTCCCCTTTACCAAAAAATTATTGGGAAACTATTTATAGGTCCACAAAACTTTTTCTTTTGAGAAACCTTTAGATGTTTTGTGAAAACATTTATCACCTTATGCACAAAATTTAAATTTAGTCTCATAACTCCCAACTTTCAAAAAAATATTGGTTTATCATGGAACTTCCTCTTATACACAACTCTTACTCTTTATGCACACTTCCCTTGGTCCTGAAAATAGAATTTTTTTCTTCACACAGCAAATATTTTAGTTGTTGCTTCGTGAAACTCTTTTTGCACGTAACTTATATGATTTTTATTCAAATATTACACAATTTAGAGCCCTAATTTTCTATAAGTGTTGATCTTATGAAATGATGGGCGTAGCCACCTTTTCATAGACTCACCCGACCTTATGCACAAAAACCTTGTGTGTCTTCTACTATGCATGGAATAAATTTTTTTTTCTTGTGGAACTCCTACCTTGTACACAACTTATTTAGAGTAATGAACTTTACAATTTGATGTCATATTTTGTGTGTAATCTTATTTCATGCCTATTGTTGCATGTAACTACTATTTTTGTGAAAAAAACTAATCTTTCATGAAATTCCAAATCTTACACACACCTTTTTTTTCTTAGATGTATTTTGATGTGATGATCTTGGATCTTGAATTGCACATAACATTGTGAATCACCATCATATTTGCACACAACTTTTTACTTTTACAAGAAATTACTTACTTTTCCAAAAAAAAACCTTTTTCCATCCTTCATATTTTGGACCCCCAAAATCTGGAAAACACTAAGAAACAACACCATATTGTATATGTATCTTTCTGTACCTCCTCCAGAGCATCCATTCCTTTGTATTAGATTTTTTCCAAACATATCTTTTCAATAATATCTTTGGAACTCCAAAAATGAATATGGAAACCTGTTTTTTCAACAAACACAATCAACCCAAAAATACCTCAATATTACCTTGAGGGATTTTTTTCCCAACAAGGGGCTAGGTGGGAGCCCAGTGGCCTTTGGGAATATAGATTAGACCAGTGTCTAGTCAGAGTGTTTGGTCTTTCAACATAACCTTGAGTGGTTCTATCATGTTATCTTTGATGTTTCAGTTGTGTGAGGTGTAGGTAATGTTTCAGTATGTGTAATTTATGCATGGGATGTTCTATCAAGTTTCTTGTAAAGTCATGGTTAAGCCTTGGGTATTTAAATGGAAGAACCTGAGTGATTGTGTTTGGTTTTAAGGATAGTTTTGAAAGGTTAGGATCGTTCAAATGTAAGACCCTATTGTTCGAATGCTATATTATCATGGTAATCTACATTTACTCTAGGTGGTGGGTCTATGGTTTTTAGAGAATGGGTAAATGATTCTGATCTTGAAACAATTCATGGGGTGATGGGTGGTCATGTAGTTAGACTTGACTCATGTGAAATGGCAGGTTTTAGAATGAAATCACTAAGGATTCCTCGAGTATAATGGTACTGAAAATACATGAAACATAGTCATATGTTTAAGTGGGTGTGTGAGACTAGTTTTGTTAATGCACGACTCATTAGATCCTAAGTCGGGTTGGTAAATGCTCACAAGGGAATGTGTGACACTAATATTGGGTGAGATCAATATGGAAGGCATGTACTGGAGACATTAGATGTTGTTTGGGTTGTGTAATTAGGTGGTTCAAGAGTAAGAACCCATTTTTTGGTGAAATATAGGTGAGTTTTGATGGAAAATCCCAAGGCATGTTTGCTTGTGGAATAGTAAAATAGTATGCCTACGATTCTATTGAGGAGTATTCAGATTCTTAGAGGAGATCGAGTAGTGTTGTGGTGTTAGTAATATTGTGAACATAAATTCATGACTACTTGGTAGAGAGACGTGGGATAGTAGTGAGTTTTTGTTAATGAGTTCCTCTTTATGTGGTATAAATGAAAATTTTTGATACACCTGAGCATAGGGAGGCTTATGGATATTGAAAGGGAGTTGATATGTCCTTGTAGTAAGAGGAGACATCGTGGAAAGATTGAAGTATTGTGACACAGATTATTGGGTTTCACACATATTTTATCACCCTAATATTTTAATATAATATTTACTCTAAATAAGTCAATGTGTTTGATATCTTTCTCTACACACAACACAAAACTAAAACGAAACCACGATATATTTACATAAAAATATAAATATTAACTATGACCATTAAAACCTAGAAGTTTAATTATTGGGAATAAATAAGAGTAACCTATTTATGAAATACATTTATAAATAAAAAAAACTACTTTTAATATAAATGAAATTCATTTAGTTTACATAAAATGACAAATAAGATCATTTATTATTTACAAAAGTATTTTTCTAAAAAAAAGTGTCATTTTATGAAATATGAATTTCTATTTCAAGAAACATATTATTAATGATAATAAATTATGTTTGATATTAGTAATATATTAACACCAATTTAGTTGGTAAACGATATGAAATAAAAACAGTAATAGTTAATATTTGAAAATGTCATTTTCAAATAAAAACGGTTTTTTATTATATTTTATGATTTTATTCAAAAAATTGATTTATCAAATTTTATAAATTTAATTTGAAAAAAATGAACACAATTTTAGGATTTAGTAAAAAAATTACTTAAAATGAATTTTTGAGATATTTCTAAAAAAAACTGATTTTATGCATGAAAACGTTAAAATCAATTTTTCCTACATATTATTATTTTTTTTGATAAAATAGACTTTATATTTAGAATAAATAGGTCCAAATTATATAAATATTCCAATATTATTTTTATTCATTGAAAATAAATCACTTATGATAATGATTAATTGCTATGGTAAAAGTGAAATGATTGTTTTCAAAGAATTAATTTTATAAGAGTTATATAATTTTCATCTAAATAAATTTGATTGGTCTAATTTAAAAATATTTTTATAATATTATGATTAAACACATAAATAATTAAATATATATTTATATAACACTAATTAAATAAATAATTAATAGGATATATGGATAAAAACACTTAATATATAAAAAGACATTTTTCTATAAAAATGGTTTTTCTTATATCTTAGGTTTAAATTTAATGGTTGATTTTCTTATATTTGGATATTGAATTAAGTTAAATGGATACCAAAATTATATTCATCAGATAAAAATTTGGTAAGAAGTATCATATTATATTTTTAGTAATAAAATAATTACCATGGTTAATTTTTAATCAAGATTAATAAGGGTAAAATTGGTAAATGATGTATCTCAAATTTTTAAAAATTAAAAGGTCACATGAATGTTCTAAAAAACTTTTTAGTTACAAAAGTCATAACCATATGTCTCACCTATTTTTTATCCACCTAACTCACCTAAATATCATGAAATTTTATTCTTATCTCTTACCTAACATTTTTCCCAAATATTTGTCCCTCCTTTTCACCTGTAAAAGAAGCTCACCTCCTCCCACCTCAAGAAACTATTATAGCTTTAAATTTCCATGAAAATCTACCCAATTTAATTCTTTTGGATCCCCTCTACATGTTTGTAATACCCTATCTGCAATAGAGTTCCTTAATTCTTTCATTTCTAAAGGATTCTTCAATAGAAGATCCAAATTCTCAATGTAAGTATTACTTACCATTTTACTTTTATTCTTTATCCGTCCCTTGAACCCTCCTCCAAACCCATTATATCCATATATATAATTAAATCAGTATAAATAATATAATAAAATTTTATTATATTTATGGTGTAACCATTATCAATTCTTTTCCCATTCAATCGAAAAAATGAAAATGTTGTTCATGCATGTGTGCGGACTACCACCTCTATGAAAGACATATTTTGTTTTCCATAACCAAATTTCAAGGATGATTTTAGAAATTGGTTTAGTGAATATATATGTTACTTGTATCATGATTTATATTATTTAAATATATTTTCGGCATTCTATAATTAATTTTATAAATAAGAAATCCTTTTAACATTAACCATCTTAAACAAGCATACTAAGAGGAAAATATTTTTATTCATACTACTTAATATTTTCATATCCATTAAATATTCTTATAATTACTTAAAATTTTAATATAACACACTAATAAACACTAAATAATATTTTTATTTTTTTATAAGGATATTATGACTAAAACACCATATAATCATCCATTATTTATCGTAGGTTCATTTTTCAATCGATCTAACCACCTACTTGAAAAATACTATGCATTTATGTGAGGGATGACTATGAGAAATTATTTAATGGTATAATATGATGTAAATATTTAAATAATTTTTTTATGGTATGTTTATATTAATATTTTACTCAATAATTAATAAAAAACTTTTCATTCGTTAAGAATCACCGAAACTTCATCATCACTAATTGTAACCACATGTATCACAACCAAAACTAACATGGAATGAAATTATAGCTTTATAAACTATCCTAGAACATATATTAAATTACATTTATGATAAAATATTTATGTTATTTGGAAAAATAATATATATCAACATGAGTTTTATGAAACTAGTTCAAAGAGAAAAGGATTACATACACCTGGTGTTGAAAGTAGGTAAAAACTAGAAAATATATACATATAGAATAATTATAAATGAGTTGTATAGATTTTTATAGTTATTTATAATGTTATTTAGTATGAATTTAATTATATTAATTTAATTATTCTGTATTTTTATCACAAGTGAAGAAAGAATTGGGACCGTGATGAGGGTTTTCATCTCAAATTCCTCTCTTTGACACCTGATTGTTATTATACACATAATTCTATTTATATTGTGTATATAATTCCTATTTGATATATCATATCAGGAATTATTTTTTAATCATGTTATTTTAATTTTAATTAAAATACCTCTCTTTAAAGGGGTTTTGATTAAAGAGTTACTCAATCTGTTAGAGTTTTCTTGGTCTCAATTCTAATTCTTGAGACATGTTACATGTTATGCATCTTGTTTTCTTTGAATGGTTTTATATTGTTTTACTATCCCATAAATTATTTATAAATTTTTTCCTTTTAATTTATGGGATAAAATAATCCAAATAAAGTTATTTTCTCCAAATATATTTTGACTGAAGTGTTACCCATGTCGTAAGAGTTTTTGGTAACTCTCTTTTTGCTCATTGAGTTATGATTATTCACTTAAACGTATTTCATATAAGTTGTGTATATTCATCCCTTTTACTTTATTATGTGGTATTATCCCATGGTTGACATTTTTACCACATAAACCCCTTTTCAAATTTTTCATTCCTCATGGAGTATGCTTCTCATAAGGGATGTTGATAACTCAACCTCCTTTGCTTGAGTTATATTGTTTTTTCATGAACGTATTTCTTCCAAACATGGCTTATCCCCTCCTAATATTTTATTATATGGTATTTTATAATCCTATTTGGGAAACTGAAGTTTTAATGTAAATTAATATTTTTTTACTCTTCTTACAATGTGAGTTTCAAAAAAAGTTAGTTTGAAAATAATAAAAAGGATTTTTTTCCTTTCACTTTCCTATGTTTTGTCTTCCTCTCCTAATTTCTCTAGGATAAACTTTATGAATTTTAAAGGATTTATTATTGGTGATTATTTTTTAAAGTAAATTTTTCTAAAATATTTCATAGAACCTTTTCAAATGTTTCCTTTGAAATTAGTATGTACTTTTTTATTTTACGTCAATGTAAAAAATGTTTTTTAAAATCTCTTTTAATTATTCATTTACACTTTCCCTTTTATTTTCAAAAGGATTTACCCTAGTGGGGTTTATGTTTCATGATATTTCTTATAATATATGTGTGTGTGTGTTATAATTTGGGGGATTTAACTCTTGTTATCAAACAATTTGAGTCATGATCCTTTATTTTGTGATATCATTTGAAACATTCTTTTTATAAGGGTGTTTTCCATCTGTGTCATGATCCTTCCAAGTTTCCTTCGTTACACTGGGGTTTTGTTATTTTGAAGACATCCATCTTAGTTTTCTTTATGGGTCATAACAGTGTAACCCCTTTTATTAACATTAGGAAAATTATTGATATTCTTGATGATTATTGACTACTAACACAGGTTTATCATGTATTGAAATTCCATATATTTCATTATATGAATAGCCATGTTTTATTCAGTAAGAGGTTCCTTAATGAATAGTATGAAAAGTATTTTTTTAATATTATAGGGAAAGTATTTGACTTAATCAGGTGATGATTGGGGATCAGAATTATTTAGTCCCTCGATGTATTGGCAGGTATTATGAGGGAAAACAGGTTGGGTTTTGGTGTATACCTCTCCCCATAATTAGATAATTTTTCATCCCTAGGCCTTGGAAATAATTTTTTGATATTTGATATTATTAATTCCATAATTATAAGATAAAAATTATTGATATATATGTTTTAATTTTTTTTCATGAATATAGCATGCTATCAGTTTTAATTTGATTATGGATTTATGTTATTTTATTATTCCTACCATAAAATTTATGTAGTGTTTATATCATGATTCCTTCGTTTTATGTTTCCCTTACTAAGAATTTGATCTCACCTCTTCTGATGTTTCTATCTCCCTAGTTTATCAATAAAAGTAGTACATGTGACATGTTTATAAGGATAGAACATGTGAAAGAATTTATGGGAGATGTTGAAGATTCATCCTGGATTAAGTAGTTTCATATATAGTAAAAAAATTAACCCCATAAAAATTACAATGGATTTGTTAGTTTATGTTTTGTAAAAATCCTTTAAAACTTTAAACCTAAAAATATTCTTAGAATATAAGAGAGGAAATAATAATTTTTTATTTTATAATTAAGGATGGTAATATCTAGGATTTTATAATTAGTATCAAATTGAGTATGTAATGTATTTGTTTATGGCACTAGATCTGGGAGTGTAGGTATGGGGCATCACAGTTGGTATCAAATGATAGTTTTAGATAAATTTGGATGATTATATATTCTTTGAGGATAATTTGAGGGTTTATAAGTTAGTATTAATCACAATTTCAAAGTTATAGATAACCTTTTGGTATATTATATGATTTAATATTAAGGTAATAATTCACATATTATTTTTGGGATTAGGATGATAGAACTTTAGTAAAGATCCTAAGAATAATTATAAGTATAGTATTACATCCTGAAGTTTTAGTAAAATCTTGATTATATGGTTTTCCAAGAAATTAAATCCCTTTCTGAATACTAGAAAGTGGATTTAGTATGGGAATAGATTTGCCTAGGGGTAATAACCCTGAATAGGGTGATTTGGGTATTAACTCAACTATTACCTAGTGCATGACAAATAGTTCTTATTTCACACCTGGCTAGACACTCCTATGGAATATGATTTTAGTTAATTCAATTCTCCTTATAAACCATTTTTAATGATTTAATAATGATTTTAACTAATTAGGTTAGAGAGCCTAATATAAAAATGGCCATGGATAACTAAGTATTAAATAAATAGAGTCATAAGTTAATATGAAAGTATCATATGTTAAAACAAAAGGCATCATAAGGGACAACATAATTGAATTGATGTTTTTATATTCATATTTTTTATATTATGATAACCATTTTGGTTTTAGTATTTGGTTGAAACATTATCATGAAAATAAAACTGAGAATGTTATGTATCTTGAAATTACTATATTATAACATAATACAAAAGCATATGTAAATGGTTAATAATTTTAGTATATACCTATTATGATGGAAAAGGTGAGTTTCCTAGTCATACCTAGGGTAGAGATGTTATAATAGAAATTAATTATTGATACTCTTATCTATTTTCATTAGAGATTTATATTCATCAATGACATTCTGGTATTTTCTAAAATTTATGAGTATTATGTGAAAAATATAAGGATTTTTCTTCTGTGGTTTTAATTAAAAGGTATGGAAATATATATTCAATTGTATTAATAACCTTGAAAAGTGATTTTATAACAAGGTTATATTTTTTGGGATAATAATTGAAGAACACGTGATTGAGGTATGTATAACTCATTAGATTAATATATGCTTGATGTTGATGTAATAAAGGGTTTATTTATTTTGAGAAAGTTGAGTTAGATAGTGTCTATAGAATTGGAATTAACTATTTTTTTAAATAAAAATTAATACATTATATTTTTGGGGATGTTTATCTAATTTTTGGGATTTTATGGACTATTGTGTAACTTTATGAACTAGTGGTTATAGATAAGAGTTAATTTTTGAAGGAATATATGATATCATCATGGTTTAATGTCTTAGAGATTCAAATGGTATTGGGAAAGGTTTGTTATAAAGAATATATGATTAGGGTATATACAGACTTGGGTATATGATTTTATAAGAGGATAATATTGTTTTAAGAAAGATAAGAAAGTATGGTAGATGTGAAATTATATGTTATACCATGAATGATAAATATATTAAGAATACCCTCTCCTAATTTCTTCAATGAGTAATAATTAAAATTTCTATGATGAAATTTATTTAAGGTGGGATAATATAGCACTATAAGATTTAAATATATGAATTCCTTTAAATAATTCAATGTGTTTGATAGTTTGATCTACACTCAACATCGAACTAAAATAAAATCATGATATATTTAGATAAAAATAAAAATATTATGTATGACCATTAAAACCTAGAAGTTTAATTAGTGGGAATGAATGAGAGTAATCATTTTATGATATATATATATATATTAAAGGCTTCATTTCATATGAATTAAATTCACTTAGTTTACCTAAAATTACTAATAAAATAATTTATTTTTTAAAAACATTATGTTTGATATAAATAATTGGTTAACACCAATTTGATTGGTAAATGACATGATATAAGAATAATAATAGTTAATGTTTGAAAATGTCATTTTCCAATAAAAATGGTTTTTCATTATATTTTATTATTTTATTCAAAAACTAAATTTATCAAATTTTAGAAATTTAATTTTTAAAAATGAACTTCCTGTTTGGATTAATCCTTAAAATATTTCCTTAAGATTATTTTTTGGGGTTTTCTAAAAAAATGGTTTATACACACAAATATTAAAATTAATTTTCCCTACACATGTTAATTTTATTTTAAAAACTGAACTATATATTTATAATTTGTAATAAAAAATTATATAACTATGTTGATATTATTTTTAGTCATTGAAAATAAATTACTTAGGATAAATATTAATTACCACAGTAAAAGTAAAATGATTATTTTCAAAGAAATAGTTTTATAAGAGTTGTATAATTTTTATCTAAATAAATTATATTAATATAATTTAAAATATGACTCTAATATTATGTTTAAATAAATAAAATATATATATATGAACTCACTCAATTAATAATTAATAGAAAATATTGATAAAAACATTTAATATATAAAAAGGAATTATTCTATAAAAATAGTTTTTCACATATCTTATGTTTTAATTTAAAAGGAAATTTTATCATATTTATAAATTTAATTAGGTTAAATGGATCCAAAATTCAGATTCAACACAACAAAAGTTAGTAATAATGGTTATCTTGTATTTTTAGTGATAAAATAATTACATTGGTTAATTTTTAAATAAGATTAACAAATGTAAAATGGGTAAAGGATGTATCTTTAATTTTTTTTATAATTAAAAGGTCGCATGAACATTATAGAAAGGATTTATTGGTATGAAATTCATACCCACATGTCCCTCCTACCATTTCTCCACCTAACTCTCACACAATTCCATTCTTATCCCATAGCTAACATTCATTTCCAAAAAACTTGTTCCTATTTTTCAACTATAAAAGGATCTCACTTCCTCCAACTTCAAGACATTCCAATAGTTAAAAATTACCATGAAAAACTTCCCAATTTACTTCTTATAGAGACCCTATAAAATCTTTTCATCCCCTATCCTAAATAAAGTTCATAAATTCCTTCATTTACAAAGGATACTTCAAGAGAATATTCAAATTCTCAATGTAAGTAATACTTACCCTTTTACTTTTATTACTTATACTTACCATCCACCCTCCTGAAAACCATTATAACCATATATATAATGATATAAGTATAAATTATGAACTAAAATTTTATTATATTGGTGGTATAACCACTTTCTATTCCCCTCTCATTCAATCGAAAAAAAATGAAAATGTTGCTCATGTGCATCCACGAACTACCACCTCCATAAATGACATGTTTCTTTTTCATCACTAAATTTCAAGGATAATTATATAAATGAGTTTAGTGAATATATATGGTAATTATTTCATGATTTATATTATTTAAATATAAATTAGGAAATCTATAATTAATATTATAAATAAGTGATTGTTGTAACATTGATCGTCATAAACAAGCACACAAAGAGGAAAATAAATTTATTCATACTACGTAATATTTTCATATCCATTACTTATTCATATAATTACTTAAAATTTTAATATATCACATTAATAGAAACCCAATAATATCATTATTCTTCTAGTATAATTATATTAAAACTAAACTTCCTCATAATCATCCATTAATCATCGTAAGTTCATGTTTGGGTCAGTTTAACCACCTACTTGAACAATACAATAAATTTATTTCATAGATGACTATGATAAATTATTTGATAATATAATATGATATAAATATGTAAATAATGTTTTTTTGTAAGATTATATCAATATTTTATTCATTAATTAAGAAAATTCCTTATGTTCGTTAAGAATCACCAAAACCTGGTCATTGTCAATTTCAAACTCAAGGATCATAACCAAAAATACCATGGAATGAAATTATAGCTTCATAAAATTTCTTGTAACAACTATTATAGTATATTATATTATATAATAGTTATGGATTTTGTAAAAATAATATATTACAACATGACTTTTCTGAAACTTGTTCAAAGTGATAAAGATTACTTACACTTAGTGTTGAAAATAGGTTAAAACTAGCTAATATATATATAATGATTATAAATGAGAAGCATAAATGGTTATAGTTATTAATAAGGTTCTTGATTGTGTATTTAATGGACTTAATTTAATTATTTTGGAAATTTGTTGTAAGTAAAGAACGAATCAAGATTAATATAAGGATTTTTATCTCAAATTCATCTCTTTGAGACATGATTGGTATTATACACCTAATTTCATTTATTAAAAAACACAAAATACAATAACCTATAGATGGTGGTTACTTTGTTACACTGTTACTAGATACAAGATATTGCATCCCTAAGGAATAGATATTTTAGTATTCTTGGTAAACTAGATACATACTTGAATCTCACATTACGTTTGAAATAAAATATAAAACCTAGTAATAGTAAAAAATATGCATACTTGAACTCATTAAGAGATTCCTTATTCATATCCCGAGTAAAGGAAGCCAAATTAAGGGTGATATCGGATGCTCTATAGGTGTTATGTATAGTAAAAGTTATCATGAGTAAATAAGGAATAATCAATATGGAAAGGAAAATATCTGAAATCACGTGTCATTTAATCAATAACTTGACCACAAAATTCATCTATGGATAATATCAATGAAATATTATTATGTATAATAATAACTAAATTATCAGTGAATTAAATTATTAATATTGGATGTTATTATTTTAGATATCATTATATCTTTACGGTCATAACACTACTTCAAATATGGCATTTATCAGCACTAGAAAAGGGTATTAATAGCGCAAGAAAAGCGTTGTTAATCAAGGAGAAGATAAAGGGGGTTACCTTTTATCAATGATAATAAAAGCGCTGATAAAGGCCCCTTTTATTAGTGATACAAAAAAGCACTGATAAAAGGTGACTTTTATCACCGCTAGAAAAGCGCTGATAAAAATTTCCTTTATCAGTACTGATAAAAGACCCCTTTTATCAGTGCTTTTTTAGCGCTGATAAAAGTCAAAAAAATAATAATAAAAGTTAAAAAGAAAGTACAATGCTTGGGGAGCTTTTAACAGCGCTTGCCCCCCCTTATCAGCGCTAGGTGGACCCCCTCCCACTCACTGCACGCTGCACTTGCTCACACATCTACCACTTGCATGTACGCCCTAACTTCCACCCAAACTTGAACTTGAGACCTCCCCTCTTGCGCGCCTTCACCTTTACCACTAAGCTATTTAGTTTTTTTCTCCATTTAATGATATATCTATTTATATATATATATAGTTATATTTATTCATATATTAATATAAATATATTTAGTTATATTAATACATATATATTTATTCATATATTAATATATATATATATATATATATTCGTATATTAATATAGATTCATATTAATATAAATATATTGTGCTATATTAATACATATATATTTATTCATATATTAATATATATATATATATATATATATATTCGTATATTAATATATATTTAAATTTATTTATATATATATATAGTTATATTTATTCATATATTAATGTAGATTCATATTAATATAAATATATTTAGTTATATTAATACATATATATTTATTCATATATTAGTATATATATATTTATTCGTATATTAATATATATTTATATTTATTTATATTTATTTATATTTATTTATATTTATTTATATTTATTTATATTTATTTATATATAAATATTTAGTTATAGTTTTTAACCGTATATTTATTTGTATATTAATATATATTTATAAGATCAGTTTTAAATACATTTATAAAATATGTTTTTTATGTATGTTTATAAATAAATAAATACATACATACATATATACACCAAACACACACACACACACACATATTTATGAATAAATACATATATATGTCTATCTAAAAAGCCATAGAATGTTAAACGACCATAACTTCTAATAAATAAGTCTATTTCAACTCCACAACCATTAAAATCAAATAAAATGAAACAATATTTGATATGATATGTGGTACAGTCCTAGAGGACATCCATATCGGAAGTTATACCTGTTTGGATGTTAAAAAATCAGGGTATCCCAACTAAAAACTATGTTTTGGAGGACTTTTGGGCCTTTTGAGACTTGAAAAATATGACATAAGGTTTCCTTGGGTCCCAAGTGTATAGATCTTGTCATAATATTCAATTTGATATGTTGTAGAGCTCAAACGGACACCCGGATGAAAAGTTATGGATGTTTGAAGATTGAGTTACATTTTTAACTTATTTTAGATCTTTTATTATTTTTTTGATTTTTTGTGTCTTAAAATTGTTATTAAATGATTATTAATCGATGTTAATTAATAAATTAGTAATTAATAATATTTTTTAAAATATTTTAAAGCAAGTTTCAACAAATTTCTTATATATTAAATGTAATAGTCTATTTATACTTATCTAAAACATATTTAAAATATATATATTATATTTATATCAATATAAATATACTTATATAACAATATATTATTTTCATGACTTTTTTTGAAATATAAACTTTATCAGTGCTGATAAATCCCCCCCTTTATCAACTCTACTGAAAAAAAATCACTAATAAAAGGGGTCCCCTTTAACAGCGCTAAAAAAAGAACTAATAAAGGGTGGCGCTGCGGAAACCCAATTTTGTGGTAGTGTAATATTACACCATGACTATTTAAACTATGGATAATCATGCACCAAAAACCTATTTAATAATGATAGCTAATTGGTTTGTCTTGTGAGACTTGTTGATGCATCGAAAGGATATATAATTTATGGCCTCTACTATCACTTCATATCCAATGTATTATTTATATATTGAATGATCAATTAATTCATGAATAAAATTCCTTATTAATAAATATCCATATTGAGTAAATAATATAGAATATAAATATTTCCCTAGTCAATCAAATTACATTCAAAGTAAGACATCGTATATAGATATGGTATAAGGTTTAGAAAATAATCATATCCATGATACAAAGAATATGGATATTTAAGAAAAATTTAATTTTCAATGATCATAATAAAATGAATTTTTTCATATAAATAAAATGACCGCAAAATTAATAAGTGATAATATATGACCATTAGAAAAGTATTTTTTGTTGTAAAATCCATAATTTTAAAGAATAGAAGAAAATGGAAGAAAACCAATTAAGTTTTCATAAATTTTTTTATTTAAAAAATCATTAAAATCTTGGATAATATTCTATAGAGTGTAAAATTATTATGGTGGTAAGAAAATCTGTTAACATCGTATATGTTAAAAGGAACCATTCCTTTTTACTTTTTCAAAGAGAGTTGAAAATGACCTATTCAAAATACATTAAAATAATTCATTGAAATTTTGAAAAAAAGTCAAGGATAACATAAATTATCCTTAATAAATAATTTGAGTAAATAAATTGTGATTTTGTAAAATAATTTTGAAAAATATGGACAAGGAATAAAAATACACCTGGTCAAAATAGAAATAAGATCATATTTTCTTTTAAACATTTATTTGCTTGATTCAAGAGCCAAAGAGAGGAAAATTTAGAATAAAATATGATATGTAATTAAATATCCTGAGGATAATAAAATAATTTGATATTATGAAGAATAAATTATAATATTCCTTTAATGAAAATATAAGCAATCCCAAAATAAAATGAGATTGTAAAATAAATTCTTACCTATTTGGAAACTTTCAAATTACACCACTTGAAAGAGTAACTTGAATTGAATCATTAATCATCATGAATAAATATATATTCATTTTAAATCCATTAAATTGGTATTATATATGCTATATAAAAGTAAATATGTGGATAATAACAAATGTGTCTCAATAGAGTGGAAAATTGAGATGAAATCTCTTACAGTGATCATAACGTTGAAGCGAGAATTAATCAATGGAGTAATTATGTGTATAAAATTTAAATCCACATAAAAAAATTTAAATATAATATAATATAATCATATTTAATTTCACAAATAATCATGGTATAACATAGTCAATGAAGTATAAGTATAACCCAATTAATGGAAATTGAGTTAAGAAACCCCTTACCTGGCACTTCCAATTTGTTGAATGTGATTTAACATTATTTATAATGATTTTAAACTTGTTATTAATATATAATTGAACCATATTCATATTTATAATATCATATATGATCCACTTATAATATTTCAAAACCCATTTATTAATAATTCCTTTAAAATTGTTGTTTCTAGGTGTTAACTAATTCATTTTTCATGGAATTTTTGGTTCAACGGTTCCAATCCTTGTACTTTGATCAATGATCCATCATATTAATATTTTTAATCATGATATAAATATCATATATATTCATTATAATCATATTTAAAATCATCCATGAAATGTAGAGATAAAAAATTAATAACACCAATCATGGAGACGGAAGGCCCTACGTATGCATGAACGTTGTTTTCACTTTTTTATGGATGGAAAAAAAATGTAAACAATAATTCACCTTTATGGGGGCTATTTTTATGTAATATATACTATATATTCATTAAAATTATCCTTATTACCATCCATGTAAATAAAAAATAAAAAACGGATCACATCGCTTTGTGGTGGTAGTGGTTCACACATACGCATGAGCGAAATTATTGTTTTCCAATGGATTGAAAGGTAAGAAGGTAGATATGATATATATAATTTTATAAGAATAATTATGTCATAAATATAATATATATTCATTAATTCCATATTTATAACCATCCAAGTAAATTGGTGATGAAAATCAATCTACACCGCTATATGGACATGGTAATCCATACGTACACATGAGTGATGTTATCACTTCTTATATAATGGAAAAAATATTGAATATGATTTTACTATAATAATAATAACATCTCAATATATTAATGATTTATTGTCCCCTATGTTTTACCTTTTTTTCTCCAAAGGAATTTAAAAATTTTGTTTAATGGATGGAAAAAAAGTTGAGTTGATATTTGGAATGGAATTATAAGAGTTATAATACTTAAAAGTGTTTATTTTGGGTGAGTTTTATGGATCGATAAGTTTATCAGGTTTTTTGTTTAGTTTTGGGGGTATAGTGGCTCGAAATCATATTTTTTTAAAAGGAAGTAGGAGGCACACAATTGGCGCACAGTTAGTGATAAATGTGCACCTAAACTATGAAACTCGTAAATATAGAAGAATGGTTTGATAAACCATGAAAGGTTGGGTGCATATCCATGTGAAAGGAATAGAATAAAATATAGAGGCTGATTCATAGGTTGTTTATAGTTTTTCAAACTGTGTGTCAATCCATACGAGGGGGTTTTCCCTTTAAATAGTAGAATCGTACATATAACACACCAAGTTTTTATAGACCTTTTTTTCTAGAATAAATTAAATTTTAATTGATATTTTGAATTAAACTAAGTCAAAAATTCCTTTCACATAGAACTGACGCAGCATACGTTACATGCAACACTGACTTGGCATACGTTACACGCCCCAGTGAGTTTCTACGAAACATCTTTTTTTATTATAATTATTTAAATGAGATAATTATAACCTACATGTTAAACTTAGTAATGTGAATAATAATAAATAATATTAAAATATTTTTTATAATGGTTTTATATAAATAAAACATATTTATAATGAAAGATATAATTTTTTGTAAAGTCCTTAAATGTTTAAAAATACTATTTTATTAAATGAACTACTTTTCATGTCCTTTTGTGAAAATAAATAAAATTAATTTTTGATGAATTTATAAATTTAATTTGAAAAAATATTCTTATTTTTTTATTTATAATGTTGAAATTATCATAGGGTTATTTTTTGTATTTTTATGAGGAAATTGTTTTTATGAATAGTGAAAAATACAAAATTTTAATTCAAAACTTCCTTTTCATCTAATTTATTTAAAAGGTTAAATTATATTTTTAAATTTTTTTAAAGTTTAATTATATTAACTTTTTATAAATTAATCTAATATAGGTCATTATAACCAATTTTACATTGAAATTGGATATAAAAACTTAGCAAACGTTTGATCATTTTTACTTTAAAAACATGTAGTGTTGTCCCATCGACGGGATTAAATTTAAATTAATTTATTCTCTTTATCTGATTATAATTTATAAAAAATGGATTAAATATTTTAAATAATAATAATTTATAATTTATAAAAATGTAAACATATTTTTTGACCAAAAATATTAGTGAAATTAATTAAAATTAATTACGACAATTAATGTAAAATTAATTCTAACAAGGCAATAAACCTTAAACTTAAGGGCCCAAATGACCTATAAACTTTTCCAAAACCCATTTTTTCCATTATTAAGACATTAACCTTCAATTATTGAGTATGTTTGGTTTTTTATGATTTTTTTTAGGTAAAAACATGGTTACACCTAACTTGTTTTCAAAAATGTCAAGTATGTCCCCTCCCTTCCCTATAAAAGGCCACCACCTCTACCCATTCTTCACACCACTCAAAGCTATTAGGTTCTTCCAACATCTACCCAATAAAATTCCCTCCATCCATCCCTTACTCATTTTATATTCCCATTTAACATACAACCTTCCAAGGAATCCCTTTGGTGAAAACCAAAATGAATTACCCGATTAATAGGTAACACCCTCCCTTAAGCTCCTTTCTTTTATTTTATTTCCACACTCTTTAAATTGTCCTTATTACATGATTATTTAAAAAACATAGCATCCTAAATATACTTATATGTTGTGATACTAAGGTTTCAACCTAAACTTACATACACTTCCATTTAATGGGTAACAAATATTCTTTTTATGTGTATGACGAACTACCACCTCACAAAATAATGATTGTTCATTTCCCTTACCACTTATCATGGTGGGAATTGTGATGGAAACTATGTTTTTATATGATATATATTATTTATTTAAGATTATTTAATTCTTTTATAACACATATCTTTATACTTTTTATTTTTTGTAAATACGATAATTTCATTTGAGGAAGTATGGACTACCGCACCCTCAAAGCGATGTGATTAATTCACACACTACATGGAATGTATTATGGATGGGTTTAGTGAAATTATATGATATATATATGATATAATAATTATAATTTAATAATTATATATATACATATATATACATATATTTCATTTACTTTCTTCCTTTCAAATACGATAATTAAACAGAAACAGCGTTCATGCATACATATGTCCTACCATCTCCATGAACAGTATATTCCATTTCATACTTATATATTATATGGATTATTATAATAAAAATATAATTAATATAAATTATATGTATTACATTGTTTACATTCTTTAAATCTTGATATAAGTATAAGGACCAATGATATAAAAAATTAAGAAACATGCGAAGAATAAAGCAGATATTACCCAAAGTGAAACCTCAACATATAATTGTTAACAAGTAGGTCATATAAAGTCATAATAAAACCATATTTGGTATTATAAATAAGAATATGTTTCTGTATAATAAATAAATATTTTTATATAGTATTTTTGGACGAGTACATCGAGAGTCAAGACACAAGGTAAGGGGATTTCTAGTCTCACTTTTATGTATGTGAGATTTACACCTTATTCCCCACTCATCTATTTTTTGTGGTGATAATACTACCCATGAATATATTCTATGATTATTATCCTTAATTTTATGGGTATTTAAATATCTATTTTATGGTCTCTATTTCATTTAGTTTATGATTCAAGATTTTCCAAATCAGAAAAGTAGTTTTGCCTCAATTTGTCTTCTTTAAGACACATGTCATGAACTTCAAGAACCATGTTTTAAAAAATGTTTCAAATATTATATTTTAATATTTTTTCCATGGAAAAGGTATTTTAATTATTTTTATGGTTTTCAATCTTCCTGTAATATTATTTCATGTATTTTCAAAGAAATGGTTTTCAAAATATTTTCTAGATATATTTATATATTTTAAAAGAAAAAGTTTTCCAAAATGTTTTTAAATATTTATTCATGAGTTTTCAAATTTATTTTCAAGAAAATTATTTTCAAAAGTTTTTATGTTTTAAATATCCTTTTGAAAAGAAGAAATGATATTTTCTTCAATAAATGTTTCCAAAATATCTTTCCAAGTTATTTTCCATCTAAGATGGCATCCATTGATATTACTCATGACCTTCTAGGAAATGATCCAATGGTTCCATTCATATTATTTATTTAATGGTTTATGTTTTGATGGAATGATGCTTATGACACATGTTTCTCTTCAATGGGTTCTATGCTTCTGAAACCCACTTCTTTTCACAGGTTATTATTTAATGAAATGATTCTAAAAACTATCTCTTTTACATAGGTTATAATGTGATGAAAAGTTATTTTAAACCATTTTATTTCATGGGATTATCATAGGATTTTTATAAAACCCATCTCTCTTTATGGGTCATGATATTATAAAATTTTTATTATCTTATCGCACATGTATGAATGATTTTATTATGAGATGGTTGGGACCTATATATACCTCAATTGCCTTGGGTAAAGATTTATATCTCATGAGATAATGATGTAAATCAAGTCTATTAGCTTGATCCACTATGGGAAGATAGGGAAACCTGATCCCTTAATAGGAAAATATTGTGACTAGGGATGGTGGCATGTCTCGCCCAGTAGGTGTAGTCACTATGAAGTTGGAAGATGGAGAAACCTGGTCCACTATGGTAATATGGGAAAACATGATCCCTTAAAAGTAAAGGGTTGTGATTATGGATGGAGGTGTGTCTCACCCAATAGTTTTGGTTCCCATTAAGTGACTTGATAAATTCTAGCAATGCATCTTGACTTATAGGGAAACATATCACATTTTTATGTATGCCACAATTCCATGTCATATTCTGGTGATATGATTTCATGGCTTATGTTCCTTATTTTTTTATGATTCATGACTTATGAACTTCCAAGATTTATGCCATGATTCATGCTTCTAATCTTACGATATGAAGGGTATGATCTTATAATGTTATGATCATGTTCACATACCCCTATGTTCATATTTATGCATACATTTCTCCCTTGTTTATCCTTACTAAGCATCAAATCTCACCCCTTTTTATGTTTCCTTCCCCAGGTTATAAAGATATATATTATGTTAGATGTGTCCAAGAAGGTTCATAGTCATGAAGAACCTATTGGGAGATAATGTAGTTCACTTATGTACCAATGTTTATGTTTCCATGTATCCAGAGTCACTTGTCTAGTACGGTCTTTAGGCATCTATTTGTATAATGTTTTAAGTATTCCACAAAAGTTATGTAATGTTAATGTATTAAAATCATGGGTTTATATAGTTAGTATCATAGAAAAGTTTTATTTAACCTTTGGAAGATATGATGGGAAAAATTTAGTGATAACCCTAAGGAAATGTCTAAGGATAAGTCTAAGGATAAGGAAAAGTATAGGAAAATGTCATGGAATTTTTGTAAAGGATAGAGTAAGTGGTTTTCTAGAAATACATCCATGTCTGGATAATACAAGTGAATGTGGATCTGGAACAGATGTACCTAGGAGTAACAAATCTAAAAAGGTGTGTTGGGCCTAACTTAGCATAATATGTTGCATGACAATTGGCCTTGATGCACACCTAGTTTGACACTCCTATGGGATATGCTTTGGGAATTCACACACTCTTCACGAACCATCATGAAGGATTTAAATAGAAGTTTGATATGAATAACCTAGTATAAACCTGAGGTTTCATAGATTAAGGAAGGTTTCATAATTTAGACATCCTATACGTGACTTTTTATGATTATGTGGTTCCTCATTATAATAATTATTTCTTACTTTATGATTTTCATTTTAGTTTATGGCTAGAACCCAATGAAACCATGTTAATGGGAATTTTAATGGAAAATGAAATGATTATCCTCCTGAGAAATCAAATTCTATGGGAGAAGGAATGAATAATCTCATTGTTATTATAAATTGAATCTCACAAACTATGAATCATGGTGGACTTCCCAATGATAAAAGTAGGGAACAACATTCTATCAAGTCCTTCATGAGGAAACATCCACCTTCTTTAATTAGGTCTTCTGGTTCACTTTTTGTTGAATACTGGATCAGTACAATTGAAAATATATTCTTCATTCTACTTTTTTTGGATCATGAGAAATTCATTCTAACTATTTTTTTTATAAGGTGAAGCAGACCAAGGGTGGAATTTAATCAAGAATATGAGGAACCAAGCTGAAATTGAATCTATGGATTGGGACAATTTCAAGAACTTGTTATTTAATAATTAATTTCCTCATTTTCTTTGTAAAAATATGGAAAAGGAGTTACTTGATTTGGATAAAAAGGATGATGAATCCATTAGAACCTATGAGGCTAATTTCACAAGACTTGTGAGGTATTCTTCTGGAATTATCATCCAAACTGAAAGTAAATTTGATAGGTTATTCAGTGGCTTAAAGAAAAGTCTCATAAGGGTGTTTTCCATAAGAGACTTTAGTATCTATGAAGATATTTTGAGTTGTAAAATCAAATTTTAAATGGAGTTTGGAGTTACATATCAATCTCATGGTTTTAAAAATAAAAGAAACTCCAAGAAATCCTTCATAAGGGATTCATTCGACCAAGTGTGTCGCCTTATGGTGCACCTATTCATTTTGTGAAAAATAAAGATGTATCAATGAAACTCTACATTAATTATTCGGAGTTGAAGAAGATCACGGTCAAGAAAAAGTATCTTCTTCCCCATATTGATGACTTTTTTTATCACTTATGTGGAGCTAAATACTTTTCCAAGTTTGACCTTCATTCGGGATATCATCAATTAAGGGTCGAGAAGGAGGATATACTCAATATGGTATTCCGTACAAGGTGTGGACACTATGAATATATATTTATTCCTTTTGGTCTTACTAATTCCCCTGCTATCTTCATGGATTTATTAAATGGAGTGATTAGGGATTACCATGATCAGTTTGTGGTAGTCTTTATATATGATATTATTATCTATTTAAAGAGAAAGGAAGAGCATGAAAACCACTTCAGAATTATAGTAAATACCCTAAAGAAGGAGAAACTATATAAAAATTTACAAACTGTGAATTTTGGATGTAAATGGTTTCATTTTTGGGTCATGTAATCTCAATATATGGTATAACAGTAGATTCATTAAAGATTGAGGCTATTGAATGCTAGTATAGACCAACCATAGTGACTGAGATCCATAGCTTTCTTGGCCTGGATGGATATTATAAATGGTTTGTGTAGAATTTTTCATGATTATCTAATCTTATGACCAAGTTAACTTGGAAGGGTGTCAAGTTCCTCTGGACAGATGAAAGTGAGTAAAATTTTAGGGAACTGAAGAGAAGGTTAGTCAGTGCACCTGTTCTTACATTACCCTATAGTAGAGATGGGTATGTAATCTTTAATTATTCTTTCAATAAGGTATTGGGATGTGTTTTTATATATAATAACATGTTTATCACTTATTCCTTATGGTATTTAAATATTCATAAGAAAAATTACCCAACTCATGATTTGGAGTTAGTAGCGGTAATTTTTATATTAAAGATATGGAGGAACTATCTTTATAGAGAAAATTGTGGTATAAATACTGATCATAAAAGTCTGAAATATATATTAACAGAGAATTAGTTGAGCATGCACCATATAAGATGGTTAGAGTTGATAAAAGATTATGACTGCTCAATACATTACCACCCTATGAAAGCGAACAAGGTGGCCGATGCTTTGAGTTGAAAGGATTATGCTAGCTTATCCATGATGAGGATCACAAAAGATCCAATATTTCTAGAGTTTCAAAGGATAGAGCTATAAATCTTGAAGGAAGGGGGTAAATATTATCATTATAAAATTAATGTTTAACCCTTTATCTAAGAGAATATTAAGGAGGTGCAGAAGGAATGTGTACAGTCAAAAAAAGAAAGATTGAAATGTTCTTGAGTTTAACCTTGATCAGGATGTAATTACAAGGTTAAGGAACCGTGTATGTGTTCCATCCATACCAGATTTAAAAAATAATCTATTAGATGAAGTTCATAGTTCTTAATTATCTATTCATCCTAGAAGTACGAAGATGTATAGGGATTTGAAATAATACTTTTGGTGGGATGGCATGAAAAGAGATATCATAGAGTTTGTATCTCGGTGCTTGGTATACCAAAAATTTAAGGCTGAAAAACAAAATTATAAAGAGATATTTCATCCATTACCCATACTAGAATGGGAATGGGAGAACGTCACTATGGATTTTTCATTGGACTCCCCCAAAAACAATAAAGGGTTTAATGCTATATTGGTGGTATTTGATCGCCTTACAAAGTTAGCACACTTCATTACTATTAGTGAAGACTTCTATTTCGATCATCTTGACAAGATATACATTAAAGAAGTGGTGAGGTTGCATTGAGTACCATATTCTATTGTATTTTATCAGGATATGAGGTTCATCTCTAATTTCTAGTGAAGTCTTTAGCAAGAACTTGATATGGAATTGAGTTTAAGCACTTATTATCATCCTCAGATAGATGGTCAGTCTAAAAGAATAATTCAAACCCTATTGAATATGTTGACATCTTGTTCTATGGATTTCAAATGTGGTTGAGATCAACACCTTCCTCTATTTTAGTTTTCTTACAATAATATCATTCAATCAAGAATTCATATGGCACCTTATGAATCCCTTTATGGTAAGAAATGTAGAGCTCTAGTGTGCTAGGATAAAGTTAGAGAAAGAAATATATTGGGACTTGAGATTATTAAAGAAAATGTAGAGAAGGTTAGAGCCATTCAGTAGCATATCAAGGCATCTCAAAGTCAGCATAAATTTTTTTCGATAATTGATGGTGAGATCTATAAATTTGAAGTTGGTAAAAAGGTTCTTTCGTGAATCTCACCCAGTAAGAAGGTTATCATATATGGGAATAAAGGGAAACTAATCCATAGATATATCAATCCATTTGAGATTCTTGATCGTATTGGGATGGTATCATATCACTTAGAACTTACTCCAAATCTCTCTCAATTCCATGATGTGTTCCATGTATATCTCCTAATTAATTATATACCTTACCCTTCACATGTATTGAACTCGGAGTTTATAGCACTATAGCAGGATATTTCTTATGAGGAACAATGAGTTGAAATTCTGGATCATGTAGAGAGAGTTCTATGAAACAATACCACTCACCTGGTCAAATTTTTGTGGAGAAATCACCAGTTAGAGGTAGCTACATGGGAACTTGAGGATATGATGAAGCAGAAGTATCCTTGTTTTTTTGTACCATAATAACAAATTTTGAGGTAGAAATTCATTTTAAGGGGGGTATAATGTAACACATAAAGTTTTTATGGACCTTTTTTTCTCAAATAAATTAAATTTTCATTGATATATTGCATTTAACTAAGTAAAAAAAAATTCTTTCACACAGCACCGACTCAGTTTACATTACACGGAACCCTAACTGGGCGTGTGTTACACATAACACTGACTTTCTATGAAACATCTTTTTTTTATAATTATTTAAATGAGATAATTATAACCTTGTTGTTAAACTTAGTAATATGAATATTAATAACTACTTTTAAAATATTTTTTATAATGGTTTTATATAAATAAATCATATTGATAATGAAATATATAATTTTTGGTAAATTCCTTATATGTTTAAAAATAATACTTTCTCAAATAAACTGATTTTCATGTCCTTCTATGAAAAACAATAAAATTATTTTTAGAAACATTTAGAAATTTAATTTTATAAAATAAAATTCATTTTTGAATTTATAATTTTGAAATTATATTTGGGGGATTTTTTTGATTTTCTAAAAACTTCATTTTTAGATAAATAGTGAAAAATACTAAATTTTAATTCAAAACTTCTTTTAATTATAATTTATTTATAAGGATAAATTATATTTTCAAATTGTTTTAAAGTTTAATTATAGTAATTTTTTATTTATTAATCCAATATATGTCATTTAAACCAATTTCACATCAGAATAGTATATAAAAACTTAAAAAAATTGATAATTTTTACTTTAAAAGCCTATAGTGTTGTCCCTTAGCAGGATTAAATATAAATTAAATTATGCCAAATTTTTTATTAGAATTTGAAAAAATGGATTCCATATTTGGAATAATCATAATTTATAATTTATAATAATTTTAACTTAGTTTTTTACCAAAAATATTAGTGAAAGTAATTAAAATTTATTGCAATTATTAAGGTAAAATTAAGCTTAACAAGGGAATAAACCTTAAAGTTAAGGGCCCAAATGAACTAGAAACATGTACAAAAACCATTTTATATCCATTATTCTGCCACTAACCTTCCATTATTTAGTTTTTTTGGTTTGTTATGACTTTTGTTAGGTAAAAACATGGGTACACCTAACTTGTTTTCAAAAATGCCAAGTATGTCCCCTCCCTTCCCTATAAAAGGCCACCACCTCATCCCATTATTCACACTTATAAAACCTCTTAGGTTTGGCCAATATCTGCCAAATATTCTTTCCTACATTCCTACCTTCCTCCTTGAATAATCCATTTAGGCATAAAACCTTCCAAGTAATGCCTTTGGTGAAAACCAAAAACAGTTACCCAATTAAGAGGTAACACCCTCACTCAAGCTCCTCTCTTTTATTTTCTTTCTATAAACTTTAAATTATCATTATTCAATGATTATTTAAAAACACCAGTGTCCTAAATATAATGATATGTTGTTATAATAAGGTTTATACCTTTACCTTCACATACTTCCATCTAATGGGTAACGAACTTACTGTTTATGTGTACAACGAACTACCACCTCACGAAATGATAATTGTTCATTTTCCTTTACAGACTCTCATGGTGGGAATTATTATAGAAACTCTATTTATATATGATATATATGATATATATTATTTCTTTATTCTTCTTTAATTCTTTTACAACACATATCTTTATACTTTATATTTTCTATAATTATTATAATTTCGTTTGAGAAAGTGTGGACTACCGCCCCCTCAAAGCGATATAATCCATTCACAAACTAAATGGAATTTATTAAGGATGGGTTTAGTGAAATTATATTATATATATCATAAAACCATGAAACTATAATAATTATATATATATATATATATATATATACATATCTTTCATTTATTTTCTTCTTTTCAAATTTGATAATTAAATGGAAACAGCATTCATGCGTACGCACGGCCTACTGTCTCCATGATTGGTGTATTTCATTTCATACTTATATATTATATGTATTATTATAATACAAAAATGATAAATATAAATTATATTTATATAATTTATTAATTTCTATAAATCAATAAGTATAAGGATCAAAGATATAAAAAATTAAGAAACTTGCGAAGAATAAAGCGGATTTTACCCAAAGTGAAACATTAACATAGAATTGTTAACAGTTGGGTAATATAAAGTAATAATCAAAACATATATGGTATTATATATAAAATATTTTATTTATAATAAATATATATTTATTATATATGAGGTTTTAATGAGTACGATGAGAGTCAAGATACAAGGTAAGGGGATTTATAGTCTCACTTTTATATCTGTGAGATTTACACCATATTCACCACTAATCTCTCTTATGTGATGATTATACTATCCATGAATATATTATATGATTTTATCCTTAATTTTAATGGTATTTATAAGTCAATTTTATGATATCTATTTCATGGGTTTTATGTTTCAAGAGTTACCAAATCAGAAAATTAGTTTTGTCTCAATTTTCCTTCTTTGAGACCCATGCCATGAACTTCCAGAACCATATTTTCAAAAATGTTTTCAAATATTATATTTCAAGATCATTTTTAAGAAAAAAATGATTTTAAATTTTTTTATGATTTTCAGTCTTCCTTTAAAAGTTTTCAAATTATTTTCAAATAAATGGTTTTCAAAACGTTTTCAATCTTCTTTTATAATTTTTCAAGGAAAATGGTTTTAAAAACATTTTCAAACTCTCTTTATATGTTTTAAAAGAAAAAGTTTTCCCAAAATATTTTCAGATATTTATTTATAAGTTTTCAAGTTTATTTTTCAAGAGAATGGTTTTCAAAAAAAATTATGTTTTAAAGATCCTTTTTTCAAATAAGAAAGGACATTTTCCTCAAAAAATGTTTTCAAATATATATTTACAAGTTATTTTCCTTCTAAGATGACATATGTTGATGTTACTCATGACCTTATAGGAAATTATCCAAAGGTTACATTCATATTCTTTCTTTAATGGTTTATGTTTTTATGAAATGATGTTTATCACGCTTGTTTCTCTTCCATAGGTTATATTCTTTTGATACCCTCTTCTTTTCACGAGTTATGCTTGGATGAAATGATTATGAAACCTATCTATTTTCCGTAGTTTATTATGTGATGAAAAGTTATTATTACCCATTTCATTTTGAGGGATTATGATAGGATGTTTATAAAACCCATCTCTTTTTATGGGTCATGATATGATGTAAGTTTTATTAGCTTGTGTCACATGTATTAATGATTTTATTATGAGATGGGTGGGACCTATTTCTCCCTCCAATGTATTGGGTAAATATTTATATCTAATGAGATAATTATTTGAATCAATTCAATGATATTGATCCACTATGGGAATATAGGGAAACCCAATCCCTTATAAGTAAAGGACTATGACTGGGGATGGTGGTTTGTCCCACCTAGTAGGTGTAGTCACCATGAAGTTGGAAGATAAGGAAACCCAGTCCACTATGGGAAGATGGGGAAACTTGATCCCTTACAAGGAAAGGACTTTGACTGGGGATGGTGATGTATCTCACCTAGTAGGTGTGGTTCCCATGAATTACCTTGATAATTTCTATCAATTTATTTTGACTTATAGTGAAATATTTTTCATGTTTATGTATGTCATAATTCCATGTATTATTTCTATGATATGTTTTCATGGATTTTGTTCCTTATTTCATTATGATTCATGTCTTATGAACTACCATGATTTATTCCATATTTCATGTTTTTGATCTTATGATATATAGGGTATGATCTTATAATGTTATGATCATATTTTCATACCCATATGCTCATGTTTAGGCTTACATGTCTCCCTTGTTTACCCTTACTGAGCATCTGATCTCACCCCTTTTTATGTTTCCTTCCCCAAGTTATGATGATATCTTTTGTTTGATGTGCCTAAGAAGGGTTATAGTCATTAAGAACCTAGTGGGGGATAATTTAGCTCACTTATGTACCACTCCTTATGTTTCCATGTTTCCAAAGGCACTATACTAGTACAGTCTTTGGGCATCTGTTTGTATAATGTTTTAAGTATTCAGAAAACGTTATGTAATGTTAATATATGAAAAGTTAGGGTCTCTATATCATGGTTTGTGTATGGTTTTCCTAAATGTGCATCCAAATTTTATGGCTCATTAAAAGGCGAAAAATAACATTTTTTACCCTCCGGACGTAAAGGGTTTTCACCCCCTTTTCCTTCCCCATTTCTCTATCATCCTATCCTATACACCCTCTTATTCCTACTCTTCATGCGGGGGTTCTCCTTCATTCGGGCTAAAAATCAATAGTGGTTCATTTTTTTGGAAGCATATAGGTAAGGCTAAGACTCCTATTACCTACATGGTTGTTTATCTTGTTATATCAGATGTTAAATCCATGAGATCTCATACACTCTATTTTCAATTAATTTGTTGATTTCTTTGATTTCACTCAAACTGTCTAAATCAAATCTCGATAATTAATGAGTGAAGCATCCTAAGAATTAGGTAGGTGGTCTATATGATTTCCCTTAAAAGTATCATAATTTATAACATGAATCATTGTGACACATGATAAACTTTGCATGTGTCACTTATTAGACATGAAATTAATTATATTAAAAGCTTATGTCGTGACCTATAACTCTATTAAATGGGTGGAGGTCAGAGACATTAACCCAAACCACTTATTAATTTGAGTTTTATTACTTTATTTTTTTACCATCCTTTATTATTAATTAAACTACCTTTTTGGCTATGTTATTGAAATGAATTATCACTTTTATAAATTCCTAAATGAGTTAAGTGGTTTGGATAAGACTCATGGTCTTTGATCACATGTGGCATGCTTGATAATTATGAGGAAGAAAGCTTATAGAAATTGTTTAGTTGATTAAAATTTCATGACCACCATGCCACTTTTTTATACTAAAACCACCTTTGATGTGAGCTATTTTAAATAATGGAAATGGGTTATTAAATAGTGTAAATTGATTTGGGTTATGGAATTTACTTTCCCATGTCCTTCTTAAATACTCATAAATGGAATGGCCCAAATTGTATTTTTGAATTTTGATTTGGAAAATTTATGTACATTGCCTCTTTATTATTCATGCTTCAAATATGACACAACATGCTTGTTAAGATGGAATTCTTTATTTATTAAATTTAAAATTGTTAAATAAATCATATTAATCCTTGATAAATACTTGGGTTCCTTTATACGGAAAGCCTTGGATGGGCACATAGGCTAAATAAATTATATATTCCATGATTTATACTTAGGTGTCTCCTATGGAACTCCTTTTATGGGCTCATGGGTTGATTAATATCACATATACCATGAGTGACACTTGGGTTCCTTACATGAAAAACCTTGGATGGTCTCTAAGGTCAAATGAATTATGTTAAGCCATAGAAAATACCTAGGTTCCTTACATGGAGTTCCATGGATGTGATCATTATTCAAATGAATTTTAATAGACCATGGAGTGATACTTGGTTTCATTATACAAAACACATTGGATGGTCTCACTGGTTAAATGGTTTACTTCAGGCCTTGAACGATATGAATTCCCATGTAGGAATACCATGCATGAGAATATAGGAAAATTTATTTATTTTTATTTCATGTTTGATCACCATTATAAATGGATGTTAGGCATTTAACATGGATCCTATATGATTGTTATAATTTTATGAACTTGGTTATGTCCATTGGTCAGGATTTTTTGGATAATTCCTTGTTTAATTAAATGACTCTTATGATTATGCATGGATTCCTAAGATGTGCCTCAGGTCCTGGATAGTACTAGGTATCTATGTATATTTACATATATGTTATTACGTATATAGTTCATATATATATATATATATATATATATGATTATATAGATTATATATCTATATACATAGTGATACATATTTAAAGGTATTCGAGATTAATCTGAAGCATGTACTGTCGATCAGGTGTGCCTTCAGGAACCTGGGACCGACTTGATCATATCTAATTATTTACTTCAAAAAAATTTATACCTTAACACTAATGTATTTTATATTCATGGTAAAATAGAATTATACATTTTTGGTTATGGTCTACTAATCTTATCTCACACCATTTCCAAGTCATCATTTGGTACCCAAATAGGCTTCATGGTTTTAGGTTCAGGATCATGGATTTATGCTTGTGTTGTTACTCATATACATGGGAACGTAGGAGAATAGGACTAGACTAGAGCTTGGGATTCTCATGGATATATACATTGGGGGATTTAGTCTTTCATTATTCTTGTATTTTATTCATGTTGTTAGTTTACTTCTTTTATAATGTAGCATCACATGGACATGCACGGTTGTATATTTGGCATTGGCCATTTTATTAGTGTTTTATTATAATAATTTTTTATTGAATTTCACTACCTATTAATTTATTATTACTTTTTTATTCTTTTATTTGTATATACCATTGTGTTACACTGATCATGATGGTGTCGTCTCCCCAAAGTACCATTATTAAGCCCTCACATCTAGTCGGAAGCCTTTGTTACATAAGGAGGCACACTTGAGGCCATGTGGAAACCAATCCAACTAATTTTTATAAAGTGGGACAAAGTTACGATGTTACAAGTGGTATCAGAGCTATTTTTATTTTTCTTAATATTTTGGGCTACTGGACAGGAGACATGGAAATTTTCATTTCTTGGTAAATAGTTGTTTCTGGGAGTGAACAACCCATACATAGGGGAAAGACCAAGTGGTTATGGATGAGATTACTATTCGTGTTGTTCATTATTATAGTTGATTATTATTTCACCTCAAGTGATTGATGTACTTTCCATTTATTATTTATTTATAAGATTTATGGTATTTTACCCTTGGATCGATATGGAAAGGGAGTATTGAAACATGCATCATTATAGGAACATAAAGATTCACATTCCATGAACATGTCATGCCTTGTATATTATATTCTATATTTTCTTAATACATGATTATTTTTATACCATGCTTGCTTATATATTTTGTTTATGTGGCTTCTTGTTTATATATTGGAATTTATTATGGATATATGATATAATTTCTTGTTATAATTATAATATATGATTCGTTATTAAAGTGTTTTCATCAACCTAGATGTTGTTTTCTCGTATAGATTTATTGTGGTACCTTAACTAACTAATTGTAACATGTTTGATCCATGAACAATTGGTTTCATGGGAAGAAACATTTATGTTTGTGATTAAATGGGATCCCATAATGATTTATAAAGTGTTTAGGCATTTATAAATTGTTCAGGGTAACCCATATGATCAAACCAATATAAATTGACTTATTATGTTTTGAAATCAATGACAAAACCTCATTACAGCTACATGCATTCCAATTTTAACTTATAAAGGAAAGTAACTTTATAATTTTGGGATGGTAATGAATCTAACTAAGACATGGTATATATATAGATATATATAAATTATTATGCCTCTATAATTTGGGCATGCCAACCCATATTACTAAATTCTTAAATGCACAACTGGACCCAAGTAGCTCATTTGGGGAATATTGCTTATAAGATAAACTCATTAAGGGTGTTTTAAAATTTTAATATTTTAAATACTATGGGTTACACTTAAATGGACCCATATTGGAATGATGTTACCCTAGTAGGTTGACTTTATATTTTATATTTTGTTTTACTTATCCCCATGGGGTATACTCATGTTATATGGGGATATTTTTTTAAAGTTTCAGCAGCCACTTATATAGTGTTACGTAGAAACATATGGTGGAATATTATTAAACTGGTTCCCTTTAAAATGATAAGAGGCCTTTAATCAACTTTTTATATTTATTATTATGAGGCTTTAGTTTATTTAAAATTCCAATTATAACCAAATGGGTGTTTTCCTCTATAGCTTGGAATTGATATTTTCCTTAACTAAGCTATATATGAGAATATTTATGGATAAATAAAATGATTGAAATGAATTTATAAGATAAATTTCCTAATTGTGAAAATATTTCATCTAAATAAATCATGTTTGAAAGAAATTTTTATAAAACTTTCCTATGTTTTCTCATAGTGTTAGATAAATAAAGTATCAAGCACTTTTTCTTTATAATTGGTTCTTAATGTTCCTAAAACAGAGCCTTTGAAATTTTTATGAATAAAATGTGAATTAGTGTAATGGCCTAAATTAAACATTAATGTGTTTTTCATATTTTCTACTCTTATTTAAGGGTATTTTAAGTGTTTCCATGAGATTTTCCTTAGAATGGAAATATAAGTGCTTTATGTAGGCTTCTGTGACTTCTTATTATGATGTAATGAACCTAAATGATAGGTTTTGGGTCCTAGAGACTTTATTAGAATGAATATAGTTTAAAATTCAATTATTTATGATTTGTTAAGGGGTTATACTAATTAAGGTAGTGCCCAATAAGGTAACTTAGCACTGGTGAATGCTTCTTTCAGTTTTCAAATGTGAGGTGTTGTTTGGGTGTTGTGTTTCCTTAGTAGGACTCTTAGTGATGAGACAATACCCCTGTATAGATGGGTGTTCATTTGGTAAGTTAAACCTCATTAAGTATGTGAGCATTGTGTAATGCTCATGTTATGATGGTTAGACATGAATAGGTCATGTTCATTCACTTAATAGGTGGTCTGAATCTTCTTCTTCTATAGTGATGGACACCTAGGGAGTTTTTCAGCTGGATTAATAGTTTTAAGTGATAATACGACTTTGGGATAAATCTTTGTATGGACCATTGGAAACTGGGATGCAGAGGACCAACATGCATATGGGTTATATCAAATTATGTGTCATTATGTTGATTAAATCCCAAGGTAGTACATTTCAATACATGCGGTAACTATCGAGTTAGTAAAATGGTACAGTGATTCATATAAGTTTGGTGAAGATAGTTAAAGCCTTGTGTGGTTACTCTATGTTATTGGGTCATCTCCAAATATAGTTTCCTTGGCATTAAAGGAAATATGACTCATCCCAATGCTTGGGATGATGGTGTAAAGGGATTGGTTGTAACACTACTGATCGGTTTAGTTTTGTCTTATATGCCTGATATTAAGGACGATCGTGAGCATGATATAGGAGAGCATCACACATATGTCTAGAGTAAATTTAATCTAGCATGATTTTAAGTGACTAGTTTTCATCTCTCTTCATTTTATCACTTGGTAAAAGTTTGTTGGCCACATCTATAACATGTGTCCAGTGGTGGATGGAGTGTGTGTCATGGGATGAGTTTCCTTTCTTAGTAAACAATTACTAGGAAAGTCCTAAGGTAAGGATCATCATGTTAAATTTGGTTTATTGCATCCTTCTAGGTAGAGAAATAACATCCAAAAAAGGACTTTTTTACAAGGTTAGAATGAATTTTTGAATATCGTAAGGCTGGTGTAATCAAGATCTAGTCCCTAAGATGATTCTTGATATAAAACCCAGTTATGGGTTGGATCAAGTATGGATTCTAGATTCCTAATTGGGGTGCACAAGTGAACCAAAGTTTGTAACTCTTCTGAGTCATGTCAGTGCTTGCAAGGCGGCATGATGATAAAACATTTCGTTGTGTATGAAACCTTTTGAGGACACCTTGAGTTGAGGTTGGACTAAGGTGGGGGTATTTGGAACAATCATGGAATGTCTAGGTAGGGATGGAAACATTTTTGGTTAATGATGGTGAGTTGGCTGGTACAGCCAAGCTCTTTTAAAGGAAGACAACCAGAGGTGGTTCAACTGTCCTTCTTACCCATGGTATGAAATGGATGGTTAAAATCATACATTTACTTCTTATTGGGTATGATGAGAGTGTCTTAAGTATTATTTAAAATCATTGATATCCTCTTAGGGTACTCTTGGATTAGTGAAGTTCATGTCCCCTATATTTACATCGTCTATGGTACACAGAGAGAGCATCAATTATACGTCGAGCTAAGGAAAGAAATTAAATTCCTTGATAGATCAATAAACAAACCCCATGGGTGGTACACTATGGGAGAAAGGTTATTATAGAGGAATGGGTTTTCTTGGGTGATGGATTCCCATGTAGGAAGGCCTTGGATGGACTCATTTATTCCATCCAATTCCTTAACTTGATCACTAGGTGTGATACCACTCATAGGCTCAATCATTTTTCTTGAAATTTGGATATCTCAGAGACATAACAACATCTCACATATAATTTTTGGGTATGAGCTACCTTAGAGGAGCTCCTTGGACTCCATTAGTTGATTCTGAGGTTACCTTGGACTTATGGTCGGGTTTGGTTGAGATGATGAGAGTGTGATAATCCAAGGGTACTAGATTGATATACACTTATGATTGTGTTATAGTATGATGACTTAAATGAACCATTGGGATAGAAATATCATCATAATTCAATTAAAGGCTTCATTGATCATAATTTAAGTAGTCTTGAGATGCCTTATATTGAAGGTATCAGGGCCGGTTTTGGTATGCATTGGTTTTTAAATCCAAGTACCTTTAAGATTGTCATCCATTAGTGAATTGAATTGCTTTATTCTTATTTCTTTGAATGTGGTTGGTGAGGAACAACTTATGGAATGTCATTGGGATGAGGTGAGTGTAGTGAAAAGATCATATGTGGATTATCATGGATTGACCAAGCTCAATGAGGTTGACTAGGAATTGATCATTTAATCAATTTCAGATAGCATGTCAAGCGCGTCATTAGAATACTAAGGGATTGCTAGTTTTGGTAAATTTCGATAGAGGGGAGTACCATGGATCAGATTTGGTCAACAAAAGTTATAACCTATGGTGGGGATCACCAAAGGATAGTTAATGAAATATATAACCACATTATTGTGTCTTGGGTTATATGATATCATTTAAACACTTTCACAATTCATAGGTTCAAATATGAGTGTTGGCTCGAGTTTTAATAGCTTATGTATCGTATTCTTGGAATAGATTCTTATAGGCATGTTTGGTGTTCTAAACACGGTGCATCTGTTTCATAAGGAATTCCTTGACCCAAAAATGTTGGGTTATGTTCCATTGTTCCCAATCCTTCTTAAAGATGAGAATTTTTAAGGTTTATAGATTGTAGCATACCATGTTTTTTCCAAGTAGTTTTTCTACAAAGGAATTTGAAATTTTCATTTGGTGGATGGGAAAAAAGTTGATCAGAGATTCAGAATAGAATAATGAGAATTGGAACACTTAAAAGTGTTTTCATAGTGATTTTTAAGGCACAATAAGTGTCCTGGGTGTTCGATTGAGTTTTGGGAGTGGTGGGATTCGAAATCCCAGTTTTTGGAAAGGTGACACGAGGCACATGGTTGGTGCATGGTTAGTGATAACCATGAACCTCAACCATGCAGTCCCTAAATAGAGAATCACAGTTTGATAAACCATATAAGGTGGTTCCCACGATCGTGTGAGAGGACTGTAATAAAATTCAGGTTTTGATGCATAGGTTTCACACTGTTTGTCAAATTGTATATTGAACCATGTTAGGGTGTTGTCCGTTTGGATAGTAGCAATGCATGGTTGGCATGTGGTTAGCCAAATCGTGTGGCCAAACCATGTGCCTCATTAAAAGGTAAAAATACCATTTTTCCCTCCTAACTTAAAGGGTTTTGACCCCTTTTTCTTTCCCCATTTTTTTATAATCCTCTCTCATACACTCCTCATCTTCCTCATCTTCCCTTGGGGCGTTTTCCTTTTTTTGGGATCAAAATTGACCATTATTTATTACATTAGTAGCATAGAGGTAATTCTAAGACTCATCTTACCTTCCTTTGTTATTTATCTTTTCATATCATATGTTAAATCCATGCGAGCTCATACATCCTATTTTCAAGTCTTTTTGTTGATTTCTTCAATTTCTCTCAAACTGGATTGAATCGAAGCTTGATAATGGATGAGTAAAGCATCCTAAGTATGAGGTAGGTGGTCTATATAATTTCCCTTAAATGTATCATCATTTATAACATGTTTCATTTTGTTACGTGATGGAATTTTCATGCGTCACTTCTTAGACATGAAATTAATTATATTAAATTATTAGACTATGACCTAGAACCATATTACATGGTTGGATATCAGTGAACTCAATCCAAACCACCTATTAAGGTGATTTATATTACTTTATTTTAGTATTTTCCATGACTATTAATTAAACTACCCCTTGGGGTTTGTTCATTAAATTACTTATCACTTTTATAAATTCGTAAATGAGTTGAGTGGTTTAGATACACCTCATAGTACTTAATCATGTGTGGAATTCATGACAATTATAAGGGATTGAGATTATTGAAAGAGTTTAGTTGATTAAAATGGAATGAAAACTATTACTCTATTTTATATTAAAACCACCTTTGAGGTGTGTTGTTTTAACTAATGTAAATGGGTGATTAAATTGTGTAAATTAATTTTTGTTATGGAACGTACTTTCCTATGACCTTCTTAAATACACATAAATGGAATGGACCAAATGGTATTTTTGAATTATGATATGGATACTTATGGACATGGTCACTTTATTATTTATGATTTAAATGTCACATGGTATTCTTACTAACATGTAATTCTTTATTTCTTAAATTTAAAATGGTTAGATAAACTGTATTAAGCCTTGAGAGATACTTGGGTTCCTTTATATAAAATGCTTAGATGGGATCATATGTTAAATAAATTATATACACTTTGAGTGATACTTGGTTTTATCATGAGGAACCCCTTTAATGGGATCATAGGATGATTGGGATCACATATACCATGAATGGCACTTGGGCTCCTTACACAGAACACCTTGGATGGGATTTAAGGTTAAATGAATTACGTTAAGCCACAGGTGTTACCTGGGTTCCATATATGGAGTGATTTGGATAGGATCATTGGTCAAATGAATTTTAATATACCATGGATTGATACCTATGTTACTTATATAGAACACCTTGGATGGGCTCACTGGCTAAAATATTTACTTTACACCTTGATCGATACATGAATTCCCATGTAGGAATACCATACATGGGCTTATGGGACAAATGAGTTTTTATTACCTAATTTATCACCCTTATACATGGATTTAGTGGGTTTACCATGGGACCTATATGACTATTATACTTTTAAGACCTTATTCATGTCCCTTGTTTGGGATTTTATGGTTGATGCCTTATTTAATTAAATTACTCTTATGATTATGCATGGATGCCTGAGTTATACTTCGGGTCCAAGATAGTACTAAAAATCTATGTATATGTATATATATGTTATTATATATATGGTTCATATCTGTACATACATTTTATATAAATAATATATCTATATACATGGTGACACATATTTAGAGGTATTCTGACTTAATTCGAAGTTGGTATTGTCAGTCGGGTGTCCCTTCATGAACCCAAGCCTGACTTGATCATATCTAATTATTTACTACATTATTTGTTATACATGCACACTATTGTATTTTATATTCATGTACCTAATGAAATTATATGCCATAGGTGGTGGCCTACTGACTTTATCTCACACATTGTTCAGGTTGTTGTTTGGTACCCAAACAAACCTCATGGTTACAGGTTCTAGATCATGGATTTATGCTTGTTATGTTACTCATGTACATGGGAGAATAGGACAATAGGACTAGGATGGAGATTTGGGTTCCCATAGAGATAAAATTTGGTGGCTTTATTTTTTATATATATTTTTTTATTCCTTTTGTATATTTACTACTTGTACATTATAGTATCACATGGACATGCATGGTTTTATTTTTGGTGTTGTCCATTTTATTAGTATTTTATTTGGTTGGTTATTTATTAAATTATTATTCCTATTAATTTGTTATCGATTTTAGTAATTTTTTTATTGTATATACTATTTTTCTACTCTAATCATGGGGATGGTCTCCCCAATGTACCATCATCAGACCCTTATTGCTAGTATGTAGCCTCTAGCTTACAAGGAATCACTCTTGGGGCCATGTGTCGACCAATATAACTATTGTTTATAGAGTGGGATGCTATAGTACATTACATATGATACTGGAGTTATTATTTTAGGATGGTTACAACATATTTAGAGTAAGTAGAAGAATAAATAAACTTGAAATATTTGGTAAAGACGATTATATATTCTTTGGTATACTTCCTTTATATCCATTCTTATGGACCATTAGAATGGTCTTTTAAGAAAACCATCACATCTAATTAGTGGTTAGGGAAGTTGAGAAAGGAATTTTTCATGGGTTGGTCAATCTAGGTTTCTAAAAGTGATGTAAATAATGGAGATAATGGGAGTCCTATTATAATTGAGGGGAGGGGAATTACTAGATTTTCTTAAATTATTAAATTAATATAAATTATATTTTATTTTTTAATGAATCCAAACTAAAATAATTATAATATAAGATGATAAAAATTTAAAATAATCTCATCTAATAAAATTTGGAAAAAAATTCTTATTTTTTCATCCTTATCTTTTATTTTTAACCTCTCGTTAACCCTTTTGACAATTAGTTCAATATTAAAGTTTTCTACCATTTAAGTGTCAAGAATGTTTCCATAAGAGAAAAAACAACCCATAAATGGACCACAAATGATATTTTCAACCATATCCCATTCACTTGGCCATATATTATACTTTTATAAATTTTAAATCATTTAATAAAATTTTTTTATTACATAATATCATTAATGTCATTTTTTGGAACTATTCATTTATTTTGACTTTGCAAACATCAGGAAAACTACCAATTTAGAATACAATATATTATATTATAAATTATTATTATTACAAAATATCTATAAAATTCTTGGGATACTCAAAATCATCAAAATATTATCATTTTTAATATTTTTAAAATTATTTATTTAATTATTTTACTATTTTCATATACATCGTGCCATCGCGGCGTAAGTGTTTTTTATATTTATAAAAATTTTAAAAATTAAAAATAAATAATTAAAATAAAAAAAATTATAAATTATTTTTATAAGTTATATTCATTTATAATGAATATCTATTACCATTCATATCATGACAACATATTCAATATGTTATTTTTACTTTTCACCACTTGCGCATGCAATGCACAAGCATTTGGATAAGATTTTTGTTATATAACTCCAAATTTCAAAAATATAAATAAAAATAATAATTTATACATAATATTGACTAAAAAATTCAGTAAATATACAATTTCCTTCTCAATTATTATCATTAGGATTCCAAGTTTAACTTTTTCAGTGATGCGTAAGCACTGTGTTAGCACTAAAAATGATTTTCATATTTACCATAAAATAATATATAATTTATATGTTTTAAATTATTTTTGTATGATATTTGTATTATATTATCATGAAATATTTTATACATAAGTTTCATAAATTTTTATATCATATTTATGTCTCAGTGATATCATAAAATATATCATATTTCATAAAAAATGTATTTTTTACAATTCATTAAAATTTTAACTTTTTTGGAAAAATATCATAAATTCATACTTGTATAAATTTGAATTTATGAATCCAAAAATAAATTCCATTTCATAAAATTCACTTCCTATAAGTTAAATAAATTACTTTTAATATGAATGTGCGAAATGTAATGAAAAATAGTTTTCATGAAAAAAATGCATTGTTAATCCCAAAAATGAACTTATACAAAAGTCAAATATATTATTGATTCCTATGTAATTATTTTTTTATTTATAAATAAAGGAAAATTTAATTGATTTAGGATCAAAATAAAATTATTATGGGGATATTTTAATTAAAATAAATGATTTTTCTTTAAAAATTAGTATTTTCACTATTTACTGAAAAATCGATCATTTCAAAAAAATCCCAAAATTTCACCCTAAGATAATTTTGATCTGATGATTTAAAAAAATAAATTATTTTGATAAAATATAATTTCAAAAATTTCCATTAAATAGTTAAAATATTCACTCATAAAAAACAATAAAAATCATTTTTGAAGAAAATGTATTTTTTGAAGAATAAAATGACTTTACTAAAAATCGAGTGTCTATTTCAGAAGAATGAATCAATAAATTTTTATTGAGTGTGAAATTTATATATATATATATATAATATGATTAATACTATTCATTCTCACAAAGTTAATGGTTATGTTATAACTATAACATTTAAATAATAATATTTGAATAGTATATCATGGTTTGTTAAAACTCAATGTTGCATGTATCACATGATATTAATGAAATTAAATTCATTTAAAGAGAAACATATTATAAAATATTAGGGTGTTACATTATACCACTGTTAAATAATTTTCACCCTCTTAATTTTATCTCAAACATCAAAGGTTCAACCTTTCTTGAAAACCCACATCATACAAAAAGAAATAATAAAACTTCTTTTAAAAATGGAAAGTAGGAAACATTAAGGTTACCTAAAATATCACATATTTATGTTCCCAGATAAAGAGAACATTAGTTAGAAGTTAAAATTTATACAAGGAGTAGAAAACTAACATCTTATGACTAATAGATAGTGACAAAGAACATGGTCATGATAAGGTTAACGACAAAAAAATACATAAGTGATGTGGGGTTAAAGAAAATTAATTCATCAGAAATGAAAATAAAAGGATAACATTTTTATTTCAAGATAATTTTCCTAAAGTTAAGGGATTATTTTACTGCCAATATATAGAACTAGATAAAATGTACTTACCTTGATTTATTTCCATTTAATAAGTATAATTTCATTCTTTGGTTCTACTTCGATTAATTATACTTCATCTTTTACTCTAAGAAATTAATATTCAACATGAATTCTTTATACCTAAATCAATAAAATTAACTTTTAATGGATCATAATATCTATAAAAGTATAATAATTTATTCCTATCATATTTACTAAAAAAAAATTGGTTATAAAAATTTAATATAATACCCAAAATGAATAAACCTTCATATGGAGAAATAATATATTAATCTCTAAAATTCAACAATAAAACCAAAGGTTTGACATAGATCATTCCATAAATAAATAACCTTGTAAACCAAATAATCTTAATAACCTCAACATTAAAGAAAATTTTTACCTCAATTTTAATCTCATACCCTTCATCTTACATCTCTAAAAATTTAATAGAATTCTTCCTAAGTAATCCTTTATGTTAAACATAAAGGTTATATATACCTCAACCCAATAAAAAATTTCCTAAAATATCATTAATCACCTAAAAACCCAAAAATTCAAAAATGATTTGATCCTATAATATGATTCCCAAAATCAACCTAAACTTTATTCATCAAATTATTTAAATTAAAAAATCATACTCGCCATGACATCATGTTGGTCAGTGGTAGGCATTCCACCCTCGTTGCCCTTTGGTTGTAGGTTCATGCCCCATAGTCTTTTCGGATACGATGAGTTGTCTCCTAGACTATGGGATATACTTTTTATAAAACTATGTTAATATAATTCATATAAAGTTGTCAAAAATATTATTAACATCCTTAAAAATTACATTAACCATCAAATCAATTTTTAACCACTAAGGTTTTCTATATATCTTATTTTTTTCACAAAATCAAATAATATTAATTGACTACTATTAACTTAACATAAATGATAATTTTAACCCTCAATGTTATCAATAAGGTTAAAATTATGTCCACAAATATAAAATCATTATTCCCCAAAAAAGCTCACTAAAACAGAAGTTATAAATAAGTGTTATATATACCTCAAACATCTATTAAAACTCAATAAATGTCTCCAAGGTACTTCTATCTCATAAAATATCAAAAGGTTTGTCTATGAATTAAAATTTTTGATCAATCATTAGACTTATTAACCCATGATGGAACCTAAAAAACTTAAACTATCCTCTTTTGAATCATAGACTTTGTGTCTTTTGGGAATATCCTCAAAATCTATCATAGGGCTGGGTTCCCTAATCTATGTTTTCCTAAATATATTTCCCAAGGTTTCTACTAAACTTTATCTGATGCTAACTATAAATACCCCAACTATTAAAACCCAGAGACAATGGTTACTTTATTACATTGGTACTAGATACAATTGATCACATCCCAAAGGATTGGATATTTTAGTAGTCTTGTTAAATAAGAAAAATACTTTAATATCACATTACATTGGAAATAAATTATAAAACATAGTAATAGTAAATAATATGCATCCTTGAACTAATTCAAAGATTCCTTCTTCACAACCTGAGGAAAGGAAACCAAATAAAGGGTTATATCAGATTCTCAGTAATGGTTATGTATAGTAGAAGTTATCATGAGTAAATAAGTCATAATCAATATGGCATGGTAAATAATATAAATCAAATTCCATTCAATCAATAACATGAGCATGAAATTAATCCATGGATAATATCAATGAAACAATATCATGGATAATAATAAATTAATTATCAATGAAGGAATTTCTTAATATTGGATGTCATGATTTCATACATCATGATATCTTCACCATCAAGACCTTACACCAAGATAGTTTAAACTATGGGGAGGCAAACACCAAAAACCCAATTAATAAGGATAGCTAAGTGGTTTTTCACATAATACATGTTGATCCATAGAGGGTATATATAATTCTAGGCTCCAAAAAATCACAACATGTCCAATTCATTACTCATATATTTAATAATCAATTTAATTCATGAACAATGTTTCTTATCAAAAAATATTTGTATTGAGTAAAGAATATGTACTATTAATATTTCCTTAGTAAATCAAAAACACTCAATGTAAAATGTTTTATGTAGAAATGGTATATAATTTAGAAAATAATCATATCCATGATTAAAATAAAATGAATATTTAATAGAAATATAATGTTCAATTATCATAAGAAAGCGAATTTCTTAAGAGAAAGTTAATGACCATATAATTAGTAAGAGATAAGAGATGACCCTCAGAAATTTATAAGTTGTAGTAAAATATATAAATTTAAATAATAAAATAAAATGGAAGTGAAACATTTAAAATAAGTATTCATAAAAAAATTTCTTTATAAAATCCTTGAAATCTTATATAAGAATCTAAATGGTATAAAATAGTTATTGTGTTGTAAAATTCCATTAACATTGTATATGTTAAAAAGAAACATTTCTTTTGACTTTTGTGAATATATTTAAAAATGATCATTTCAGAAAACATTATAAATATTCCATTAAAACATTTTAAAAATTCAATGGCAACTTAAAATGTACTTAATAAATCATTTATTAAATTAAAAGGACTTTTGTAAAACAATTTTTAAAAATATGTACATGGAAGAAAAATATAGATGATCAAAAGAGAAATAAGATAATCTTTTCTTTTAAAAATTTATTTACTTGATTTAAGTTAAAAAGTGTTTAAAATTTGGAATAAAATATGGAAACTTTTAAATATACATATGATAAAAAAAATTATTGGAGCTTATATAATATTCCTTCAATGAAAATATAATTAATCCCAAAAGAAAATGAGATTGTAAAATAAATTCTTACCTCTTTGGTAACATTAAAATTGAAACCCCTTGAAAGAGTAAATTTAATTGAATCATTAATCATAATTAATAAATATATATTCATGTTAAATACAAAAAAGGGTTAGTATATACACCACATATAATTAAATAGGTACATAATACCAAATGTGTCTTAGTGGAGTGGAAATTGAGATGAAATCATTTATAATGATCATAACATTAAAGTGAGAACTAATAAATTAAGAAATAATGTGTATAAAAGTTAAATCCAAATTAAAAATTAAAAATATAAGATGATACAATCAGAGGTTTTTTCACACATATTCATGGTATGACATAGTCAATTAAGTAGATGTATAACCAAATTAATGGAAATGGAATTAAGAAACCCCATACCCCACACTTCTACTTTTTTTAACATGATTTAACCTAATTTATAATGATTTTAAACTTTTTATTAATTTATAAAAAACATATTCATATTTATAATATCATATTTTATCCACTAATAATATTTTAACACCTATTTATTAATAATTATTTTGAAATCATTGTTTTTGTATGTTAACTGGTTCATTTTTTATAGAAGTTTTCGTTTCGACAATTCCAATCATTGTACTTTTTTCATGGTTCCATAATCTTTATATTTATAATAATGATATAAATATAATATATATTCATTATATTCATAATTATAATCATTAGTGAAATATATAGATAGAAAAATTAATTACACCGTTCATGGAGATGGTAAGTCATACGTACGCATTAATGTTGTTTTCACTTTTCAAAGGATAGAAAAAATTAAAGGTAGATAAAAATTAACCTTTATAGGGTTATTTTTATGTCATAAATATATTATATATTTATTAAATATATCCTTATTAACATATATTTAAGGTTGAAATGAAAAATAGATCACATCACTTCGTGGAGGTGGTGGTCCACATGTACGCACGAGCAACGTTATCGTTTTCCAACGGATTGGAAGGTAAGAAGGTATATATGATATTATAATTATATAAGTATAATTATTTAATTAATATCATACATATTTATTAGTTCCATATTCACAACTATTCAATTAAAGTGTTTATGAAAAAAATTGCACTACTACATGGAGACGGTAAGTCGTATGTACGCAGGAGTGATGTTTTCACTTTTTGTAGGATGGAAAATACATAGAATATAGTAGTAACATAATCCTAATAACATATAATTATATTTATGATACTATATTTATTATTTTATTATTTTTATGGAATATTTATAGTAATTATAAGAAGAAATAAACTTTGAAAGTTTTGGTAAAGACAATTACATCTTTTTCGATAGACTTCCTTTAGATCCATACTAAAGGAAACTTATAAGAATATTTTAAGAAGATTATAACCTACAATTAATGTATACGTAATTTTATAAGGTAATTTATAAGTTTTTGGTAAATCTAGGTTTCTCAAATTAGTGTAATGAAAAGAGAGAAGGGGTTCCCTTTTATAAGTGACGGGAGGGGCGTTCCTAGAATTTCTTAAAGTATTAAATTAATACAAATGATTTTACATGCCTAAATGGATAAAAATTTATATAATTTTAATATAATATGAATAATAGTCTATGTTATCTTATCCACTAAATTTTTTACAAGTTTTATTTCTGTTTTCACCCTTATCTTTTATTTTTAACCTCTATTAACCCTTTTGACAATTACTGCAATATTAAAGTTTTCTACCATTTAAGGGTAAAGAATGTTACCATAAGAGTAAAAAAGACCCATAAATGGAAAATGGGTCATATTTTAAACCATATCACATTAAATTAGATGGATATTATATTTTTTAAAATTTTAAATCATTAAATAAAATATTGTTTATTATATAATCTCATTAATGTCATTTTTGGGAATATTAATTTATTTTGACTTTGAAAGTGTCGTGACAACTTAAAATATCAGATATAATCTATTATATCATAACTTATACTTACTAAATATATATAAATTATTATTATTCCTAAATCATCAAAATATTTTAATTTTAATATTTTTAAAATTATTTATTTAATTATTTTAGTATTTTCATATATGTCGCAGCATCGCGACATAAGTGTTTTAGATCATTATAATAATTTTAAAAATTAAAATAAATTATTAAGATTGAAAAATATTATAAATCATTTTCATTATTTAAATTCATTTTTAAGGAATATATACTATCATTCATATCATGACAACAAATTTAATATGTTATTTTGACTTTTTATATCTTTTACAAGCATTTCATAAGCATTTGGATAATATTATTGTTATATAACTCCAATTTTAGAAAATATGAATAAAAATAATAATTTATACATAATATTTAATAAAAAAACTTTAAAATATTTTTTCATTCTCAATTATTATCATTAGGACACCAAATTTGACTTTTTTAGTGTTGTGCAAGTACTGCATTTGCACTAAAAGTGATTTCATACTTATCATGAAATAAATTCTAATTTATATGTTTTGAATTATTTTTGTATGATATTTGTATAATTTTATCATACATAATTATTTTTGTAAGTTTCATAATTTTTTATATCATATGTATGCCTTGGAGATATCATAAAAGTTATCGTGTTTCATAAAAATTATATTTCTTAATATTCACCAAAAAAATTATCTTCTTCAGAAAAATCTCATAAATTCATATTATGATAAATTTTAATTGTTTAATAAAAAAATAAATTCCATTTCATACAATTAAATTCCTATAATTTACAGAAACAACTTTTAATATAAATGCGTAAAAAGAAACCAAAAATAGTTTTTAGAAGAAAAAAGTGTGTTTTTTAGCCCAAAAATGAACTTATACCAAAGTTAAGTATATTTTTTATTCCTATATAATTAATTATATTATTTAGAAATAAAGGTGAATTATATTAATATATGATCAAATTAAAATCATTATGGGGATTTTTCAATTAAAAAATGATCATTCTATAAAAACTATTATTTTTCACTATTCATAAAAAATCAATCATTTCAGGAAAAAAAACCCCAAAATTTTAGCCTAAGATAAATTTGATATATTGATTTAAAAAATGATATTATTTTTATCAAATAATTTTTTTATAATTTCCAAAAAATAATTTTAATATTCACTAATAAAAATAAATAATCATCATTTTTTGAATAAAATGTGTTTTTTTAAGAATAAAATAACTTTATTAAAAATTGAGTGTTTATTTCCTAAGAAAGAATCAATATATTTGTATTGAGTATGAAATTTATATATATTTCGTAATTTAGTTAATATTATCCATTCCCACTAATTTAACTGCTAGATTATAACTATGACATTTAAATAATAATATTTTAATAGTATATCATGGTTTGCTTAAACTCAGTATTGCATGCATCGAAAGATATTATTGTAATTTAATTTATTTTAGGAGAAATACATTCTAAAATAGAAGTTTTTTTATAATTTATGTGGTTTATATACTTCCAATTTTATATATCATATCATGAATTATCTTTTAATCATAGTATTTGAAGTTATATTACAAGCCCACTCTTTTAAGGGGTTGTTATTAAAGTGTTTCTCAATATGTAAGAATTTTCTTGGCCTCAATTCTAATTCTTTGAGACATTTTACATGTTATTCACTATATTTTATTTTTATGGTGTTATACTAATTTACTATATCAAGAATTTTATATACATTTTTCCCTGTAATTCAAGGGATAAACTAAGTTAAATCAATTTCTTTTTTTCAAATGTATTTTGACTCAAGTGTTACCCCAGTCGTAAGAGTTTTTGGTAACTCAATTTTCAATCATTGATTTATTATTGTTAACTTTAAATTATTTCTTATAAGTTGGGTACATTATTCCCTTATATTTTATTATAGGGTATTCTCCCATGGTTTACATTTTTTCTATATAAACCCCTTTTCCAAATGTTTTATGCCTCATGGAGTTTTTTTCTGTAAGGGGTGTTGATAACTTGATCTCCTTTCCATGAGTTATATTATTTCATCATGAACTTTTTTATTCTTTTCTTGGGTTATACGACCCTAATATTTTATTATATATCATTTTATAATCCTATTTTCAAAAATTAAGTTTTTATATAAATGAATGTTTTGTTACTCTTCTTATAGTGTGAGTTTTAAACAAAGGTTTTTTGAAAATAATAAAAAGGTTTTTCACTTTCACTTTCATATGTTTTTTATTCCTCTATTAATTTATCCATGATAAAATTTATTTCTTTTCAAGAATCCATAATTTGATATTATTTTTAAAAGTAAAGGTTTTCAAAAAAAATTCATCACATTTACAAAAGTTACATTTGAAAGAGACATGTAAATTTTTATTTTACGTCAATATTAAAAATGTTTTCTAAAATATCTTTTATGTTTTAATTTTCACTTCCATTTTTATTTTTAGAAGGATTTACCATATTGTAGTTTAAGTTTCAAGATTTTTTCAGTTAATATAAATATGTTATCATTTGGGGGATTAAACTCATGGTATCAAACAATTTTACTCTTGATCTTGTTGGGACCAAGTTGGATGGATAAGGAAGTAAGAAAATTTTGTTGTTACAGAGTGTTTTATTTTGTTGTCAAAGAAGATAAATCAATTCACTTTGTAAAGGACTTGTAAACTATGACGATGATTTGCTGATTTGTATTTCACAAATATCATAAGTTTGGAGAACTAGTGATGCAAGCCTTATGAAGAGTAGAGAGAGTAAAGAAGTGATTTTGGAAAAGGAAAGAAAGTGGCGCGCAAGTAGTGGCATGAAAGTATTGGAACGCACTTATTGGTGCGCAAGTGTAAGTGTTGTGCAAGTCATATTTCAAGATCATACCATCAAAATATAACAAAGGAAATAAAGTGGCACACAAGTTAAAGATTGGCGTGCAAGTCAAAAGAGGTGTGAAAGTGTGGCACGCAAGTATATGTGATGTGAAAGTCATATTTCAACATCATCATATCAAAATATGACAAAGGAAAGAAAGTGTCATGCAAGTGTTGGAGCAGCATGCAAGTGCTGGAGCGGCATGCAAGTGCTGGAGTGGCACGCAAGTGCTGGAGCGGCGCGCAAGTGTATGTGGCATGCAAGTCACCAAAATTCCTCTAAATATATGACTTGCCTCCTCATTTTTTTAATGCTCAACACTTAAGAGAAAATTAGAGCTCTAATAGTGCAAGTAATGGAGGGTGCTCTGATTGCGCATGTAGCAGAGGACGGCGCACAAGTTGAAGTTGCACGCAAGATGAGGGTTGTTTATAAGGTGCGCAAGTAGGGTGTCGTGCAAGTTTTTCCGCGCAAGTTTTGCCGCACAAATTTTGCCGCGAAAGTTTTTCCATGAATGTTTTGTCGCGCAAGTTTTGGCGCATAAGTTTCCAGAGGCGCACAAGAAGGGATGTGCTTTCAAGAAGTGGGATGTGTATAAGCCAAAGGTGGTGCGCAAGCAGGGAGGTGTGCAAACAGGGAGTGGCGCGCAAGCTGTCTGCACCAGGAGGTTCTTACCAGATTCTAGGTAGGAAAGTGAAGAATTGTTTTGAAAGATTTGATTTTTGAAAGTGTATCAAGAAGCACAGAATCATTACATTACCCTATTTGTGCTAAGAGAGATCACACACACTATTGTATTGTTTTCAAAGTGCTACACGAGTGTAAGTGTATATCCTACTAGTTGTATTCCACATCAAAGGATTGTTTTCTAGTAGATTGTGTGGTACTGGATTGTTTCCATTCCATACCAAGGACGTAGCTACTCTTGTTGAGTAGTGAACCTTGTAAATATTGTGTTCATGTGGTTGTGTGTGTTCAGTAGGGAAGAAACTCTTTAACAGGAGGTGAATGTTGTTTCAAAAACAGGAAACTTAAAAAGAAAAATATATCACTGATTCACCCCCTCCCCTTCTCAGTGATACTTGGATCCTGACTGGGAACTTCAATTGGTATCAGAGTCAGGTTCCCTTCATTTATTCTTTGCTGAAGTGGTTTAAGAGAAGTTGTGATGGAGAATCTAAATTGTGTGAACAGTAAGGGGATTCTAATTTTTGATGGAAAGAACTATCACATCTGGAAGGACAGAATGATGCCTTATCTTATGTCTCTTGGATATGAAGTTCTTAAAACTACAACAGATGGATTTCCTGCTATTGATGACAAGGTTCCTCTTACTCCTATCAATAAGAAGAACCTTGAGAATGATGGAAGAGCTAAAAATGCATTACTCTCATCTCTTTCTGAGAGTGAATTTTTAAGAGTGAAAGGTGTTTCTATAGCCAAAGGAATCTAGGACAAACTGAAAAACATCTATGAAGTAAATACAAAAGTGAATAAGGATAAACTAAAAATCTAGAGACTGAAGTATGAAGACTTGAAAATTGTAGAATCTAAATCTATTAGGGATTTCTTTACCAGGATAAATGATATTGTCAGTACAATCAGATGTCTTGGTGAAACGTTTGAGGATTATACAGTTGTCGAAAAGATCTTGAGAATTCTGCCTGACAAGTTTGATGTTAAAGTGTCTTCATAAGAAGATAGAGACCCTGAAACATTATCTTTGGATGATTTTCATAGCACTCTCATTACTTATGAGATGAGAAGGGAGAAGACTATGAAGGGAAAAAAATATGATAGAGAAATGTCATTCCAGGCTACAAAGAGAGAGAAGTCAAATAAGACTCTTATTGAAGATTATGCTCGTGAATCTGATTCTAAAGATGAGGTATGTAAAAATTTTGATGAAATTTTATCCTTGTTTTCTAAGAATGTGAAAAGAGGTGCAGGGAAATACAAGGGTAAACTTCCCTTAAAATGTTTTGAGTGTGGAGCCGTTATTCACTTTGCGGTTAACTGTCATTAAAAGAATAAAGAAGAAGACAGTGATGATAATAACATAAGGCCAAGAAGGTTGTGGAAGAAACAAGCTGACAAAGATAAATATTTTTCAAAGTTGGAGGATAAAATGTTCTTCAAATCAAAAAGAAGAAGATTTTTATCTAAAGATGAAGATGAAGAAGACATCAAAGATGAATCCGAGAAATTATTTGCTGAAAAAACTAGAGAGAATACCTTTATTGTTGTAGTGAATAATGAAGAGTATGAGAGTAACAGTTTAGAAGAAGAAGAAACTCGACTTGAATATCATCTGAAAGAAGATTTGAAAGAATTCTTGAGGAAGATCAGAAGGATTGAGAAGGAAAACAACAAGCTAATAAATGAAAATTCCTTATTAAACAATCAAGAAGGTTTTACTGATGATAAAATCAAGATGGAAAAAGAGATTGATTATCTGAAAAATTCTCTTGAGAATACAAAGAATCGTAATGATCATCTTGAAGTAAAGCTGAAGGCAAAAGAAGAAGAGTTGGAACTTGTCCAATAGAAACTTTATAAAGCTAAAGAAATGAATATCAGTTTCAAAAATTCTATCTCAGAAGTTGGTGAATGTTCCAATAAGAATGAACCAAACAAGGATCCACAAAATTTACCTTCAAAGGTTGAAATGAAAGATAGAATTGGTTCTGATAAGAACAAGGCTGGAAAGACCATGTATGTGGTCAAAGTCACCAATGATGAAAAATCAGAAGTGCATAAAAATCACGAGTCAAGAAATACTTCTAGTACTTCTGGTGCTATTAAATCTGAAATGATAAAGGGAGTTACAAATGAAAACATGAAGGTTGATGGTCAGTATAATTCTATTAAGAAGTTTGATGGTTAGTATAGTTCTATTAAGAAGGTTGTTGAGAAGCATGTTCACAAATCTGGTCAGTATCGAAGTTTCAGAGGCAAATATTCTTTCTATGGTTATTGCTGGTATTGTGGTGGATTCAGACACATGGAAAATATGTATTGGTTCAACCAACAACATTACAACTATTCCATAAGTTTTAAAAGATTGGGATTGAGGGGGAGTCAATCCTTTCAAAATAAAAAGTCTCCAAATAAATTTTAGAAGGTATCTGAGAATACTGGTGTGAAAGTTGAGAATAGGTTCTAACCACCGGAAACTATTTGTGAAAGATGCGATCAACCTGGACATCTTGCCAAGGGATGCCTCAGTGTGTTACCAGAGCAACAAAATATTCTTAATAATTCTCAAAAGCTAGTGTTTTTAAAATCTAAAAGGGACAGGTCTGATAAGTCTGAAAAGAAAGAGTGCATGGTTGTCTGGCCAGAACACATTGACCTGTCTAAGAAATTGGAGGAAGCACAATAGGAAGTGAAGGAAATGGAAGGATAAAAAGATCTTATTGTCGAAACTTCTTTGAAAGATACAAAAGGATAACATCCATGTATTCTTGATAGTGGATGTTCCTCTCATATGATAGGATACTTAAAGCTTCTGAAGAATGTGAAAGACTTCAAATAAGGAACAGTGACATTTGGAAATGATGAATCGCTAAGGATCAAAGGTGGTAGATCAGGCATCATTGGAAAAGAAAAGATGAAATCCAGGAAAACACTATATGTTGATGGGCTGAAACATAACCTACTTAGTGTGTCAAAACATTGTGATGAGGGAAACAAAGTTATCTTTAGAAAAGATGTATTTTTTGTGGAAAGTTAAAATGATGGAAATATAGTTACAAAGGTCCAACATACAAGAGGGAATTTGTTCCAAGTTGGGGAAGTGCAGAACTCTTATTACATGGGTGTAGTGGAGGAAAATAAGTTGTGGCATAAAAGGTTGGGACACATGTGTCAAAGAAATATGTGCAAGTTATCAACATGATATATTGTCTGAGATATGCCTGATTTATCAAGAAGAAGAGATTGGTGCTGCAATATTTGTGACAAGGGGAAGATTACAAACTCTTTTTATAAGAGAGTTTAAATTCCTTCAAAACAACCCTTGGAACTTATACATTCTGATATATGTAGACCAATGAGAAAGCTATCAATAAATGTAGATAAGTACTTCATTACTTTCATTGATGAATTTACTCGCATTACTTGTGTTATGTATATGAGACATAAGTCAGATTCTCTAAAAATGTTTATGAGTTTCAGGAGGAAAGCAGAAAAGGAATGTGAGTATTCAGTGAAGAAGTTGAGAAATGATAATGGTGGTGAGTATAAGAATGAATATTTTGAATTTTATATTGAGAAGCATGGAATTCGGCATGAGTTCAATTCACCATAAAAACCTCAACAAAATGGTGTTGCTGAAAGAAAGAATCGAAATTTGGTGGAAATGGGGAGAACTATGTTGCTTGAGCATAGTCTTTCTCATTATTATTGGAGGAAAGCCATTAGCACTGCTGTGTATATTTAGAACTGATGTTTCATTAGACCAAACTCAGATATGACTCCCTATGAAATGTTATGTGAAAAAACACCCAGTCTGAAACACTTAAGAGTTTTTTGGAGTCCATGCATTTTAAAGAAGAAAGGTGGAAACCATAGAAAGTTTGAGCAAAGAGGAGATGATGGAATTTTTATAGGATATTCTCCAGAAGGAAGAAGATATAGATGTCTCAACAAAGAAATATAAATAATTATTGATTCTTTAGATATAAAATTTTTTGAAAATATTGAGAAAGAAAACCAATCATGCGTTTATGTGGAAGTTGAGCAGGATAGAGAAGATTTTGTTAACAATTCTGATAGTGCTGCAGACTGTGTTAATCCTACTCAAGAAGACGAATCCGACTCAGAAATCTCAATTGATGATGATGGAGTTCAAACAACTCATCCTAGGTTGAGAAAACAAGTGTAGGATCAAAACATTATTGGAGATAAAAATCAGAGGGTTCAAACAAGAAGAACAACGGATGCTATATCACATACATCTCTATTCAAAAGTTGAACCAAATAATGTAAATGAAGCATTTGAGAATCCAGAATAGATTCATGCAATGAATGAAGAGCTTGATCAGATAGAGAAGAATGATACTTGGGAACTTGTACCCAAGCCGGACAATAAGAACGTCATTGGTACAAAGTGGGTTTTCCGAAACAAGCTAAATAAAGAGGGTGAAGTAATAAGAAACAAAGAAAGGTTGGTTTGTAAAGGGTATTCCCAAATTAAAGGCATTGATTCTGATGAACCCTTTGCTCTGGTGGCAAGATTATAATCAATCCGAATCTTTCTTTCTATTACTGCACAACGAGGTTAAAAAATCTTTCAAATGGATGTAAAATCCACATTTTTGAATGGTGACCTTGACGAGGAAGTCTATATTGATCAACCTTGTGAATTTTTTATTGGAAATGATGAAATTTATGTGTTTAGGTTGAAGAAGGCTTTGTATAGGCTAAAACAGGTTCCTAGAGCATGGTATTCTAAATTAGATACTTTCTTAAAGAAGATGAACTTTAAGAAAGGGAGAGTTGACAACAATCTCTACATCAAGGAATGTCATGAGTTTTCACTGATCTTTATTGTTTATGTCGATGATATTATATTTTCTAGAAATGATTAAAGGTCACATGAAAAATTTGCTGAGGAGATGAAGAAGTTATTTGAGATTTCCATGCTGGGAGAAATGAAGTACTTTCTTGGGCTACAAATTTCACAGAAGAAGAATCACGTTTTTCTGTCTCAAGAAAAGTATGCTAAGGAACTTATGAAGAAGTTTGGTATGGAAAATTCGAAACAAGTTTCCACACCAATTTCAGTGGGAACCAAGTTTTCTAAAGATGGATAAGGCAAGGAAATTGATCAGAAATAGTTTTGAAAGCTGATTGGAAGTCTGTTGTATCTGACTGCCTCAAGACCCGACATTGTCTCTGCTGTCACATTATGTGCAAGATTTCAGAGTGCTCCTAAAGAATCACATTTGATTGTTGGAAAAATAATTCTCAGATATATCAAAGCTACAAAAAATTTTGGAATCAGGTATGATGGATCAGGAAATATTGATCTATTCGGGTATTCTGATGCTGATTGGGTAGGAAATGTTGATGATCAAAGATCTACATCTGGTGGAATTTTCTTTTTGGGGAGAATTTGTCTTAGTTGGAATACCTGGAAATAGAATTCAGTAACTCTTAGCACAGCTGAAGCTGAGTATGTTACTGCTACTCAAGCTACAACTCAACTAATGTGAATAAATACTCAACTGGAAGATCTACTTGTTGAAGTAAATCTACCATTTCTCTTAGGTTGTGATAATCAGAGTGCAATCAATCTTACAAGAAATCCAGTAAAACATTATCATTCAAAACACATTGATATAAAGTACCACTTCATCAAAGAGCAGGTGGAGAATAATTAATTGAGGCTGGAGTATGTTCCTACATCTGAACAAGTTGCTGATATATTCACAAAACCGTTACCGAATGAACCATTTGAAAAATTGAGGTTGAACATGGGTGTCCAACCTCATTCTCATCAAGGTTAAGGTATGTGTTTTTATCCCCACTCTCATCATTCCTTTGGATAGTGTAGTCAAGGGGGAGAATTGTTTCATAAATCTATCCTTATAGATGCATGCATAAAGGGGAAGTTGTGGGTAAGCTGTGAATCCAGCATGTATGTGTGTGAACTGTTCTAACTGTTTGTTGGAGTGGTTTTAGGGAAAAAATTTGTTGTCCAGGAAAGTTGAAGAAATTATGAATTTTGAAGTAAAATATTGAAAGATGTTCTGAATAAGGCTGAGGAGATACGAGCATTTGATTTCATAGTCACTGCTTTTGGACAGCATGGTTTTGGCTGTTAATAATTTTTATTTCCTACAATGGGTTAGCTCATGTAAGCTTATAGTTGTTAATAAGTAATCTATTTCTTAAGGTTACAAAGTTCAGTTATTTATGAATCTTAGTTGACAACAAAATTCAAGGGGGATATTGTTGGGACCAAGTTGGATGGATAAGGAAGTAAGAAAAGTTTTCTGTTACAGAGTATTGTCTTTTGTTTCCAAAGAAGGTAACTCAATTCACTTTGTAAAGGACTTGTAAACTATGACTATGCTTTATTGATTTGTATTTCACAAATATCATAAGTTTGGAGAAATTTTGATGCAAGCCTTATAAAGAGTAGAGAGAGTAAAGAAGTGATTTTGGAAAAAGAAAGAAAGTGGCGCGCAAGTAGTGGTGTGCAAGTATTGGCGAGAAAGTATTGGCGCGCGAGTTTAAGTGTCGTGAAAGTCATATTTCAAGATCATCCCATCAAAATATGAAAAAGGAAATAAAGTGGCGTGCAAGTTAAAGATTGGAATGCAAGTCAAAAGCGGCGTGAAAGTGTGGTGTGCGAGTATATGTGACACGCAAGTCATATTTCAACATCATCATATCAAAATATGACGAAGGAAAGAAAGTGTCGCGCAAGTGCTGGAGCGGCGCTCAAGTGCTGGAGCAGCACGCAAGTTCTGAAGCGGCCTGCAAGTGCAGGAGCGGCCCGCAAGTACCGGAACGGCGCGCAAGTTTCGGAGCGGCGCAAGTGCTAGAGCGCAAGTGCTGGAGCGGCGTACAAGTGTTGGAGCGGTACGAAAGTGTGGGAGTGGCGCGCAAGTGTATGTGGCATGCAATTCACCAAAAATCCTATAAATAGACGACTTTCCTCTTCATTTTTTTAATGCTCAACACTTAAGAGAAAATTAGAGCTCTGATTGAGCAATTAGTGGAGGGTTCTCTGATCGCGCAAGTAGAAGAGGACGGTGTGCAAGCTGAAGTGGAGCGCAAGCAGAGGGTTATTTATAAGGCACACAAGTAGGGTGTCACGCATGTTTTGCCACGCAAGTTTTGGTGTGCAAGTTTTAGAGCGCAAGTTTTGGCGCGCATGTTTTGGCGTGAAAGTTTTGGCATGCATGTTTTGTCGCGCAAGTTTTGTCGCGCAAGTTTTTCTGTGCAAGTTTTTCCGCGCAAGTTTTACCGCGCAAGTTTTGCCGCGCAAGTTTTGACGTGCAAGTTTTTCCGCGCAAGTTTTGAGCGTAAGTTTTGCCGCGCAAGTTTTGCCACCCAAGTTTTGCCATGAAATTTTTTCCACGCAAGTTGCCATATGCGCGCAAGCAGGGAGGTGCTTTCAAGAAGTGGGTTGTGTATAAGCCAAAGGTGGCATGCAAGCAGGGAGGCGTGCAAGCAGGGAGTGATGCACAAACTGTCTGCACCAGGAGGTTCTTACTAGCTTCTGGGTAGGAAAGTGAAGAATTGTTTTGAAGGATTTGATTTGTGAAAGTGTATTAAGAATCACATAATCATAACATTTCCCTATTTGTGCTAAGAGGAAGCACACACACTATTTGATTGTTTTCAAAGTGCTACACGAGTGTAAGGGTATATCTTACTCGTTGTATTCCATATCAAAGGATTGTTTTCTAGTGGATTGTGTGGTACTGGATTATTTCTGTACCATACCAAGGACGTAGCTACTCTTGTTGAGTAGTGAACCTTATAAATCTTGTTTTCCTGTGTTTGTGTGTGTTCAGGAGGGAAGAAACTCTGTAATAGGAGGCGAATTTTGTTTCAAAAATAGGAAACATAAAAAGAAAAATATATCACTGATTCACCCCCTCCCCCTCTCATTGATACTTGGATCTTGACTGGGAACTTAAATTGGTATCAGATCCAGGTTCAATTCGTTTATTCTTTGCTGAAGTGGTTGAAGAGAAGTTGTGATGGAGGATCTAAATTTTGAGAATAGTAAGGGGATTCTGATTTTTGATGTAAAGAACTATCACATCTGGAATGACATAATGATGCCTTATCTTATGTCTCTTGCATATGAAGTTGTTGAAACTACAACAGATGGATTTCTTGTTATTGATGACAAGGTTCCTCTTACTCCTATCGATAAGAAGAACCTTGAGAATGATGGAAGAGATAAAAATGCATTACTATCATCTCTTTCTGAGAGTGAATTTTTAATAGTGAAAGGTGTTGCTATAGCCAAAGGAATATGGGACAAACAGAAGAACATCGATGAAGGAAATAAAAAAGTGAATAAGGCTAAACTACAAATCTGGAGACTGAAGTATGAAGACTTAAAAATGGGATAATATGAATCTATTGTTTATTTCTTTACTGGGATAAATGATATTGTCAGTACAATCAGATTTATTGGTGAAACATTAGAGGATTCTACAGTTGTCGAAAAGATCTTGACAATTATGCCTAACAAGTTTGATGCTAAAGTGTCTTCATTAGAAGATAGAGACCCTGAAACATTATCTTTGGATGATTTTCATAGCACCCTCATTACTTATGATATGAGAATGGAGAATACTATGAAGGGAAAAACAAAAGATGATAGAGAAATGTCATTCAAGGCTATAAAGAGAGAGAAGTCAAAGAAGACTCTTATTGAAGATGATGTTGCTGAATCCGATTTTGAAGATGAGGTATGTAAAAATTTTGATGAAATTTTATCCTTGTTTTCTAATAATGTGAAAAGAGGTACACAGAAATAAAAGGTTAAACTTCCCTTGAAATGTTTTGAGTGTGGATTCGTTGGTCACTTTGCGGCTAACTATCCTCAAAAGAATAAATAAGAAGACAATGATGATGATAATAGAAGGCCAATAAAGTTGTGGAAGAAACAAGCTGACAAAGATAAATATTTTTCAAAGGGGAAGGATAAAAATTTCTTCAAATCAAAAAGAAGAAGCTTTTTATATAAATATGAAGATGAAGAAGACAGCGAAGATGAATCCGATAAATTATTTTCTGAAAAAACTAGAGAGAATACCTTTATTGCTGCAGTGAATAATGAAGAGTACAAGAGAAAAAGTTCAGAAGAAGAAGAAACTCAACTTGAATATCATATAAAAGAAGATTTGAAAGAATGCTTGAGCAAGATCAGAAGGCTTGAGAAGGAAAACAACAAGCTATTAAATGAAAATTCCACATTAAACAATCAAGAAGGTTTTACTGATGAGAAAATCAAGGTGGAAAAGGAGATTGATGATCTGAAAAATTCTCTTGAGAATACAAATAATCGTAATGATCATTTTGAAGTAAATCTGAAGGTAAAAGAAGAAGAGTTGGAGCTTATCCAACATAAACTTTATAAATCTAAAGAAATGAATATCAGTTTCAAAAATTCTATCTCATAAGTTGGTGAATTTTCTAGTAAGAATGAACTAAACAAGGATCCACAAAAGTTGCCTTCAAATATTGAAATGAAAGACAGAACTGGTTCTGATAAGAACACGGCTGTAAAGACCATGTATGTGGTCAAAGTTAGAAATGATGAAAAATCATAAGTGCATAAAAATCACGAGTCAAGAAAGACTTCTAATACTTTTGGTGCTGTTAAATCTGAAATGAGAAATGTAGTTACAAATGAAAATATGAACATTGATGGTCAGCATAGTTCTATTAAGAAGGTTGTTGAGAACCATGTTCACAAATCTAGTCAGTATCAAAGTTTGAGAAGCAAATATTCTTTCTATGGTTATTGCTGGTATTGTGGTGGATTCAGACACATGAAAAATATGTGTTGGTTCAACCAAAAACATTAGAACTATTCCACAAGTTTTGAAAGACACGGATTGAGGGGGATTCAATCCTTTCCAAATAGAAAGTCTACAAATAAATTTCATAAGGTATCTGAGAAGACTGGTGTCAAAGTTGAGAATAGGTTCCAACCACTGGAAACTATTTTTGAAAGATGTGATCGACCTGGACATCCTGCCAAGGGCTACCTTAGTGTGTTACCAGAGGAACAAAATATTATAAATAATTCTAAAAATCTAGAGTTTTTAAAAGATTAAAGGGACAGGTCTGATAATTCCGAAAATAAAGAGTGCGTGGTTGTCTGGCCAGAACACATTGACCTGGAAAGGAAATTGGAGGAAGCACAACAGGAAGTGAAGGAAAAGGAAGGAAAAAATCTCTTGTTTTCAAAACTACTTTGAAAGCTACAAAAGGAGAACGTCCATGGATTCTTGATATTGGATGTTCCTCTCATATGATAGGAGGCTTAAAGATTTTGAAGAATGTGAAAGACTTAAAAGAAGGAACAGTGACATTTGGAAATGATGAATCGCTATGGATCAAAGGTGTTGGATCAGCCATCATTGGAAAAGAAAAGATGAAATCTAGGAAAACACTATATGTTGATGGGGTGAAACATAACCTACTTATTGTGTCACAACTCTATGATGAGGGCCACAAATTTATCTTTATAAAAGATGTATTTGTTGTGAAAAGTGAAAATGATGGAAATATAGTTACAAGGGGCCGACGTACAAGAGGTAATTTGTTCCAAGTTGGTGAAGTGCAGAACTCTTGTTACATGTGTGTAGTTGATGAAAATTAGTTATGGTATAAAAGGATGGGACACATGTGATAGTGAAATATGTGTAAGTTATCAATGTGAGACAGTATCCGAGATATGCCCGATTTATCAAGAAGAAGAGATTGGTGCTGCACTATTTGCGAAAAAGGGAAGATTACAAACTCTTTTCATAAGAGAGTTGAAATTTTTTCAAAAAAACCCTTGGAACTTATACATTATGATATATGTGGACCAATGAGAAAGCAATCAACAAATGGAGATAAGTACTTCATTACTTTCATTGATGAATTTACTCACATTACTTGTGTTATGTACATGAGACATAAGTGAGATGCTCTGAAAATGTTTAAGAGTTTCAAGAGGAAAGCAAAAAAGGAATGTGAGTATTTAGTGAAGAAGTTAAGAACTGATAATGGTGGTAATTATAAGAATTAAGAGTTTGAATGTTATCTTGAGAATCATGGAATTCAGCATGAGTTCAGTTCACCATACACACCTCAAAAAATGGGGTTGCTGAAAGAAAGGATTGAAGTTTGGTGGAAATTGGGAGAACTATGTTGCTTGAGCATAGTATTTCTCATTATTATTGGAGGTAAGACATGATCACTGTTGTGTATATTCAAAACCAATGTTTCTTAAGACCAAACTCAGATATGACTCCCTATGAAATGTTCTATGAAAAAACTCCAAGTCGGAAACACTTAAGAGTTTTTGGGAGTCCATGAATTATAAAGAAGAAAGGTGGAAACCTTGGAAAGTTTGAGTAAAGAGGATATGATGGAATTTTTCTTGGCTATGCTCCAGAAGGAAGAGAATATAGATGTCTCAATAAAGAAACTGGAAGAATTATTGATTCTTCATATGTAAAGGTTCTTGAAAATATTGAGAAAGAAAAACAGTCATGTGTTGATGTGGGAGTTGAGTAGGATAGAGAAGATTTTGTTAACAATTTTGATACTACTACAGACTGTGTTAATCCTACTCAAGAAGACGAATCCAACTCAGAAATCTTAAGTGATGAAGATGGAGTTCAAAAAACTCATCCTAGGATGAGGAAACAAGTGGAGGCTGAGAACATTATTTAATATAAAAATCAGAGGGTTCAAACAAGAAGAACAACGAATGCTATATCACATACATCTCTATTAAAAAGTTGAACCGAATAATGTAAATGAATCATTTGAGCATCCAGAATGGGTTCATGAAATGAATGAAGAGCTTGAGCAGATAGAGAAGAATGATACTTGGGAACTTGTACCCAAGACGGACAATAAGAACATCATTGGTACAAAGTGGGTTTTCTGGAACAAGCTGAATGAAGATGATGAAGTAATAAGAAACAAAGCAAGATTGATTTGTAAATGGTATTCACAAATTGAAGGCATTGATTTAGATGAAACCTTTGCTCCGGTGGTAAGATTAGAAACAATCAGAATTTTTCTTGCTATTGTTGCACAACGAGGTTACAAAATCTTTCAAATAGATGTAAAATCTGCATTTTTGAATGGTAACCTTGACGAGGAAGTCTATATTGATAAAACTTGTGGATTTGTTATTGGAAAGGATGAAAGTTATGTGTATAGGTTGAAGAATTCTATGTATGGGCTAAAACAGGCTCCAAGAGCATGGTATTCTAAATTAGATACTTGCTTAAAGATGGTGAACTTTAAGAAAGGGAGGGTTGATATCAATATCTACATCAAGGAATGTCAGTAGTTTTCACTGATCATTATTGTTTATGTTGATGACTGGAAATGATGAAAGATCATGTGAAAAAATTTCTAAGGAGATGAAGAAGTTATTTGAGATGTCCATGCTAGGATAAATGATGTACTTTCTTGGGCTACAAATTTCACAGAAGAAGGATCGCGTTTTTCGGTCTCAAGAAAAGTATGCTAAGGAACCTCTCAAGAAGTTTGGCATGGAAAATTCGAAACCAACTTCCACACCAATTTTAGTGGGAACCAAGTTGTTTAAAGATGGATAAGGCAAAGAAGTTGATCAGAAAGAGTTTAGAAAGAAGATTGGAAGTCTGTTGTATCTGACTGCCTCAAGACACGACATTGTCTATGCTGTCACTTTATGTGCAAGATTTTAGAGTGATTCTAAAGAATCACATTTGATTTCTGGAAAAAGAATTCTCAGATATATCAAAGAAAAACAAATTTTGGAATCAGGAATTATGGATCAAGAAATATTGATCTATTCAGGTATTCCTGTGATGATTGGGCAAGAAATGTTGATGACCGAAGATCCACATCTGGTGGAGTTTTCTTTATAGGGAAAAGTTTTGTTAGTTGGCATAACAAGAAACAGAATTTAGTAAATCTTAGCACAACTAAAGCTGAGTATGTTTCTACAACTCAAGCTGCAACTCAACTAATGTGGATGAAGACTCAGCTGGAAGATCTACTTGTTGAAGTAAAGCTTTCATTGATCTTGGGTTGTGATAATCAGAGTGAAATCAATCTTACAAGAAATCTTGTACAACATTCTCATTCAAAATATATTGATATAAAGTACCACTTCATCAAAGAGAAGGTGGAGAAGAATGAATTGAGTCTGGAGTATGTTCTTACATCTGAACAAGTTGCTGATATATTCAGAAAACCGTTACCGAAGGAACCATTTAAAAAATTGAGGTTGAACATGGGTGTCCAACCTCCTTCTCATCAATGTTAAGGTACGTGTTTCTATCCCCACTCACATATTTCCTTTGGATAGCATTTTCAATGGGGAGAATTGTTTCATAAATCTATCCTTATAGATGCATGCATAAAGGGGGAGTTGTGGGTAAGCTGTGAATCCAACATGTATGTGTGTGAACTGTTCTAACTGTTTGTTGGAGTGGTTGTAGGAAACAATTTTGTTTTCCAGGAAAGTTGAAGAAGTGATGAATGTTGAAGTAAAAGATTGAAAGATGTTCTGAATAAGGCTTAGGAGATACGATCATTTGATTTCATAATCACTGCTTTTGGACTGCATGGTTTTGGCTGTTAATAATTCTTGTTTCCTAGAATGAGTTAGCTCACATAGGCTTAGAATTGTTGATAAGCAATCCATTTATTAAGGTTACAAATTTCAGTGATTTATGAATCTTGGTTGACAACAAAATCCAAAGGGGGGGTTGTTGGGACCAAGTTTGATGGAAAAGGAAGTAAGAAAATTTTGTTGTTACAGAGTATTTTCTTTTGTTGTCAAAGAAGCTAAATCAATTCACTTTGTAAAGGACTTGTAAACTATGACGATGCTTTTCTGATTTGTATTTCACAAATATCATAGGTTTGGAGAACTTCTGATGCAAGCCTTATGAAGAGTAGAGAGATTAAATAAGTGATTTTGGAAAAGGAAATAAAGTGGCACGTAAGTAGTGGCGCACAAGTATTGGCGCGCAAGTGTAAGTGGTGCGCAAGTCATATTTCAAGATCATCCCATCAAAATATGAAAAATGAAATAAAGTGGTGTGCAATTTAGAGATTGGTGCGCAAGTAAAAAGCGGTGCGCATGTGTGGAATGCAAGTATATGTGATGCACAAGTCATATTTCAACATCATCATATCAAAATATGACAAAGGAAAGAAAGTTTCATGCAAGTACTGGAGCAGCACGCAAGTTCTAGAGTGGCGCGCAAGTGCTGGAGTGGCGCACAAGTGCGGGAGCGGTGCACAAGTGTATGTGGTGTGCAAGTCACCAAAATTACTATAACTAGACGACTTGCCTCATAATTTTTTTAATGCTCAACACTTAAGAGAAAATTAGAGCTCTGATCGCACAAGTAGTGGAGGGTTCTCTGATCGCGCAAGTAGCAGAAAACGGCGTGCAAGCTGAAGTGGCGCACAAGATGAGGGTTATTTATAAGGCGCGCAAGTAGGGTGTCACACAAGTTTTTCCGCGCAAGATTTTCTGCACAAGTTTTTCCGCAAAAGTTTTTCCACATAAGTTTTGTCGCGCAAGTTTTTCCAAGCAAGTTTTTTCACGCGAGTTTTGTCGCGCAATTTTCGGCACGCAAGTTTCCAGAGGCATGCAAGTAGGGAGTTTCTTTCAAGAAGTGGGTTGTGTATAAGCCAAAGGTGGCACGTAAGTAGGGAGGCATGCAAGCAGGGAGTGGCGTGCAAGCTTTCTGCACCATGAGGTTCTTACCAGCTTCTAGGTAGGAAAGTGAAGAATTTTTTTGAAAGATTTGATTTGTGAAAGTTTATTAAGAAGCACATAATCATTATATTACCCTATTTGTGCTAAGAGGGAGCACATGCACTATTGGATTGTTTTCAAAGTGTTACATGAGTGTAATGGCATATCCTATTCATTGTATTCCACATAAAAAGATTGTTTTCTAGTTGATTGTGTGATACTGGATAGTTTCTATACCATACCAAGGACGTATCTACTCTTGTTGAGTAGTGAACCTTGTAAATCTTGTGTTCCTGTGGTTTTTTATGTTCAACAGGGAAGAAACTCTTTAACAGGAGGCGAAGGTTGTTTCAAAAACAGGAAACATAAAAAGAAAAATATATCCCTGATTCACCCCTTCCCCCTCTCAGTGATATTTGGATCCTAACTGGGAACTTCAGATCTCTTATTTTGTGATACCATTCAAAAAATTATTTATAAAAAGAATTTTTTTCCCTATATGAAAACATTATTTTAAGTTTTCTTTGTTATTATTGAGGTGTGCTCTTTTTAAACCATCCACAATTTTTTCTCTAGAGGGGTTATGACCATGTTACAAATTTTATTAACATAGGGAAAAATATTCATATTATTGATGATTATTGACTAGTAATATAGGTTGATCATGTATTGACATTTTTTATATTTCATTATATGTATATCCATGATTTATTTAGTAATATTTTCCTTAGGTAATGGTGTTAAAATGCTTGTTGACTCTAATAGTGAATGTGTTGGACTTAATCAAGTGATGGGAGGGATCCATAATTATATATCCCATTGATGAATTGATAAGTCTCATGATAAAAAACAGGTTGGGTTTTGGTGTATACATAAAGTGTGACAGATTGTTTCCTATCTACCGTTCAAAGTTATGGTGCTCTATTAATGTGTATAGCAGCACTCGGGTTGAATCCTCGGTGATGGTACTATATTTTGGAGTTAATTTTTTTTTCTTTTGAGAGGGTGATTTTGTTTGCATATATTAGGTGAAATTATTTATTTATGAATTTAATTTAACAATTCATTAAATATTGTGGTTATTTCATTATTATGTATTCATGATTATGATATCCTTGAGATTTATGATATATTTCATTAAATTAACACCCACTTCACAAGATGATTTTCATCGGAATTACTAATTGTTTTTTGATTTAATAAAAACCTTAACTAGGGTTATAATCTCAATCAGTACTTGATTATGGTAGTGTATTTGTGTTTCCAATAACCCATATAATCTTCATGTTAAACTAAACATGTCATTAATTTGTAGAATTTTATGTTAAATATACACAATGTTATCCTAAAGAATATTTAACGACCAAAAGCTCTCAATCACTTGAAATACTAAAATTATGATTCAACCAAATGGAATATTTACTTATCCATTGAGATGGTTTTTAATTTTCTTATGATAATTATGGTGATGAGTTATAAAGATAAGAAAAATAATAGTACAAGAAAAGAGTGGTGCACTGAATACACACACAAAACGTGAAGATAGGTAAATATATGATTTGGATTGAATAAGGAAGTGAGAAAATGGAAAGGTTTTTAACTTTATTTAAACTATTTTAAGACCATTAAAATTACTTAATATAATATGGGTGAGAATTATTGATGATTATGAATAAACATGCATTAATATTTAATTAAAATGAAAAAAAACATACATGATTACAATTGAATACAAGAGAAAATAAACATGAAATGGAAAGTGGAGGAGAGGTTTATCTTGTTGACATAAGAGTATGTAAAGTAATCCCATTCCCTTTTAAATGATATTTCCATTCTAACTCTCATCTTTAAGTGCTAAAATTCCAACTCCTTGCAAGGAGAATAGGGAGAATAATTTATACCCAATGGTGGTGGAATATTTTCATTCTAAAAATTCCATTCACGGTAGCTTGATCATTTAACCATTTAGACCAAAGAATATAGAGAAATATTATTATTAAAAGTTGTATATATGGATGTGTAAATTTAACCCTCTAATTTTGTGGCAATTGGACTTTTTTAAACAATTTTATGGTTGTTTTCCAAAACCATGTGTTGATATCCATTTTTATCCATGCTTTTTGAGTGAACACGATGTGAATGGGTTTTATGCTAAGAAGATGCCCCTAAATCCCAAAAAAAATTAAAAATTTGGCACATATATCTTTAATTTCTCTCAACAAAATTTCATCTCAATTAGATGATTGTATTATGATAAAATTCAAGAATTATGAGCTATAATCAAATCCTGGACAGAATGGTGGGCTAGAATTTCATGCATCAATTGGGATAATTATTGGTTGATTTGGGACTTTAAATTTTTATCCAATATTTAATATAATTTCCTTGATATTTTGGTGGAGTATCCATGAATTTGTACATTTGTAATGAGCCCATAAAATATAACATCATAGCTGGTCTAGTTTCTTTGATAGATTCTTTGGGCCTTCTTTTGCGGTCCATATGGCCCTTCAAATTGCTGAATTGCACAGAGATCCAGTTTAATGATTTGTTGGAATTTTAATTAGTAACACTAGAAAATAATAATCATAATATTCAGATTAGTATTTTTAAATATATGATCAAAACATTAAAATTTTGTTTAATTTAATGAATTCGAATAGTGCTCCCATTATGTGTTTATGATCAAAATATGAACATTGACTGGAAATTACTAATTTTTTAGTAAAAAATCAGTGAGGTGAGTAATTTAAAATCATGAATGAATATTTAATATCAATACATCTCCCTATAATAGGATATTGTCTTCAAATAAGGCCTTGGCATCAAGTTTTTTATGTGCGGCATTATGCATTCCATCGGTATGAGATCAGAATTATTAATACCCATGTTTTCATTTATTTTCATGGATATAAAATTCTATCAGTTTCAAGTTGATTATGAATTCATGTTTTCTTCTTCTTCCTAATATAATATTTATATCATGTTTATACCATGATTTCTTCAGTTATATGTTTCCCTTACTGAGCATTTTAGCTCACCCCTTCTTATGTTTCCATCTCCCCCGGTTATAAAGAAAAGTAGTACATGTGACATATTTAGAAGGATAACATGTGTGAAAGAATTTATGGGAAATATTGGAGATTATTTATGAATTAAATAGTTTCATATATAGTAATAAAATGTATTCTAGATATAAATAACATGGTTTTTTTTAGTTTATTATCTACCCTAATTCTCTAAATCTCTAAACCATAAAAGATCATAAAAATGTAAGAGATTCAATAATAATTTTGGATTTTTTAATTAAATATATTTATATCCATGATTTTATATATCGTATCAAAGTGAGTATGTAAATTATATGCTTATGGAACCATATCTAAGAGTGTGGGTCTAGAGAATCATACAGATGGAGGCACCAGGTGTTTTAAATATGTTGAGTATGACTTGAAGGAGTGGAATAAGGTCATTTCAGTTGCATCCTTGGAGGTTACTCTCATGGAGTGGTGTAAGTAAATTAATATGGTGGGGAGTGTTTCATTATCAATCAGGAAATATGTCCTCATTATGGACTAGATATTGGTGATTGTTGTGAGTGTTGTTCTCAGAATCCAGGAATGGGTGGTAGTTGACATTTCATTTTTTACTCAGTTGAGAGTGATATGACCATGTCCAATCCTTGAGTTCATTGATAGATGGAACATGGTTTGTGGTGGATGGGAGTTACTCAAGTGAAGTGATGACAATGTAACTCTTATAGTGGGGAGTGACATGTTAATTACGGGTGTATGACCCTAGGGATGGAATGGTCATGGGCTTGTGGAACTGACCATGGAATGGTCATGATGGCACTGAGTTACTGGTGATGGATAGATGAGATGAATACCTATATTCCTCTAATAATTAAAAATTGAAAATTGAATGTGATGGATAACCAAAACCAATCATTGGCTTTAGGCTTAGGTGGAAATTTAAGTGACCCTTGGTTTTTTGTAATGACCTAAACTTTTATAAATGAAATTTCCTTTTTAAAATGGTAAATGAATTATTAAGAAATGTAATTATAGAAAGAACATGAACTAATTTGGTTATTTTGGACTGGTATAAGTTATATCCTTTTAGATTTAAAAGATATTTAAGCATCATAATTGTTGATAATATAGTTTTTGTACAATGACCGCTATGATTAGCATATATATAAGGTCATGATAAATATATTTGGCATAGAAAAAGGAAGCGATGGCTATGAGAAGCAAGATAATATCCTATGAAGCCCATTTATCAAAGCTTACAATGGAGATATCATCATTGGTATTTTCCCTTAACCAATCATAAGCTGATATTCAACAACTAAAGCATGAGTAAAAAAATTATGGGAGAATTTCAAGCTCATCAAGATCATGGCTCAAACCATGTTCGTCGAACCATCCCAAGAAAATATCACCATGGCACACCTTACCCTTAGGGAATTCTCTTGTGTAATAAATCTATATGTATCTAAACCATAACAATATGAATTTTTATATTTTTATTTTTAGTAAAATAATTATTATATTTATCTTTTATTACTTTATAATTTTAAAAAAATAATTTTGATAAAAATTATATTTTAATAAAATGAAACGCAAATTGTATTTTTGGGAAATATATATTTTTAATCAAGACACTCTTCTTGATGAATTCAATAATTTTTGAAATAAATGATATTTTAATAAAATATTATTTATGAAATATAAATGATAATATAATTTTATGAAGTTGATTGTAATTTTTATATGGGTTGAAAAACTATTAATGTTAAAGAAATATTATTTTTAAATAAGGGGGGATTTTTTATTTAAAAGTGTAAATTATCATAATTTAAGAATTATTTTATTAAAATAAATATTACTTTTGAAATCATCACATAAGAATTATCTAATGGTTAATTTTTCATAATTTTATGAGACAAAAAAATTATTGGGTAAAAAATTAATATGGTATAAATATACAGTATGTATTATGACATCATAAAATATGAAAAGTGATGTAATAAATACTATAAAGAGTTTAAATGACCAAAATTATGTTTCTATATTAAAATAATGTGTTTTTAAGTTATTTTATTAATTTTATAAACCCTTAATGAATCCTACAAAACCTATATTATATTTTATGGTTTTAAAAACAATTCTTTATAAACATGACTCACTTCCACATCACTAAGGGTATTATTTTAAGGAGTTATGTTATTAGCCTTAAAAAATAATTAAATACACTCCACTTTGCATAAAACCATGGGATGGTTTGTGTTTTTCATTACTTTATCATATATAGTCTAAAATCTAAGTTTGGTAATTAATAAAGAATTTTCCATTATTTTTTAATATAAACCCACCTGAACTCACATTCCTCTTTACCGAAAAACCCTTAGATCATGAAGTTTCTCTACACTTCTCTCTCTATATACCTTTTGATGTTTCCCCAAACTCTTAATAATATTTTCCCAAGCTTTTAGAACTACCCTCTCAAGGTAATGGATCTTCTCCTTCTCCACATTATTCAAGAACATTCTTTATATTATGCCTTATGATTTCTAATTTTTCATGTTGGGGTATTCTGTTACACATACAACTTACTATCCTAATTATTTACAAGTGATTAGAGACTCATTTTACTATCCTTAAATCCTTCTATGAACCTTTATGTACCCCCATTATGTTTTCTAAATGATTATGAGTTTTTCCATGACAAACATTTGTGTAGGAATACTATCTCCATTTCCACTCAAGGGCATTCAACTAGATGTAACTATACTTCATTGATTAGTAAATTACATTTATGTAACCCAAAATCCTTAATCATTGTATTAAAAGTGATGAAAAAATACCTATGTTGTATGATCTATGTGGCACACTTATGCATGTACATGATATGAAGGTGATAGATGGGGCCAGGATTATATAGCCCTCTGATGCATTAGGTAATTTTTTTATCTCATGAGAATCTATGTATGATGCAGAGGAGGTTATCTTGAGAACACTATGTCATGATGTCTTGGTGGTTATCCTTGAATTATGTTTATGATTTCATCTTTTATTTTGCTTCCACATTCTTATGTTGCCTTGATGTTATAATGTTATATCATGTCTCATTGTTCAAAATTATGAATCTCACCACTTTTATGTAATTTTTATATTCCACTTGACTCACATGTATTTCTTTCATCATGTTGTGATTTTATTATTCCCTTAATTGGATTTATAGATCACACCTTTCTTATGTATGTCCCTAGGTTATCCCATGTAGTTTTAAAAGGGAAATGTATTTTTAAGAGCATGTTAAAGGATTTTTAAATAATGATGTTGTATCCCCATTCAATTTATTATGTTATGTGACTAATTTCCCAAATAAACTTGGCTTAATGATCATCTAAGGTTATATTAAGTGTATCCTTATATAATAAATCATGTAATGAATTCTATTAAAGATATGGGTTGTCATGGTTCTTGGGGTAGGGATGCATTGATGTGAGTTAGAACACAACTACGGTTTGTAAGGTTATGAATATAACTGAGAAATATCACCTAAGTCAGGTGTATACTCTTTCAGGCATGTTCATGGGTCATAGGAAGACTTTGGGTGTGAGTCCCTCGTAATCTAGTAACACTACAACAAATGCCGGTCCTAGCGGCGGTTTTTTTCCGGTTTAGCGGCGGTTTACAAAAACCGCCGCTAAGTTTGGCGTCGGCAATCTATTAGCGGCGGTTTTTTCGATTCCGCGGCGGTTTTATAAATGTGTCGTAGGTCCGTCATTTAGCGGCGGTTTCTCTTCATTTAGTGGCGGTTATATGGGTATCTTATTCGCGGCGGTTTTAACCGCCGCTAAATTCAGGCGTTTGATGCGCCTATTCTACGGCGGTGAATACCGCCGCTCAATATCAACATAATATATTTAGCGGAGGTTTTAACCGCTGCTAAATTCTGCCCAGTTCAACATTTAGCGGCGGTTTTAACCGCCGCTAAATGCTCACAGGTATGGCATTAGCGGCGGTTTTAACCGCCGCTAAATGTTGAACTGGAAAAAAAAATATGTTGGATCTGCTCCACCACTGCCCTAAATTTTCCAAAACCACAGCCACATCTCACCCATCAGCCCCACATAATATCACATCCACACATATTTATAATGTACAACATCTTACAACATTATTACATCATTACCATTTCATATTCCATCACTAAAAGAATACTACCACAAACCACTACACACAAAAACCAACATCCTCATAATAGTGACCATAACATCTCTTACCATAATAAAAACCAACATTAAAAACACCATCCCTCATAGACAAAACCACACCATAACAAAAAACATGTATCTCACTATGAGAACCAAATTCACCCATAACACGTCCATAATTAAAAACAAATTGTGAAACCAAACTTGTTGGTTCCATCATACTTCAAACCCCTTAAATCCCACACAAAAAAAGATGAACAACAGACAACCAAATGTAAACAAGAATATATTTCAAGATATATGAAGACAATTTCACATTAATTCATCATCTCATGTGGTTGTTTTTTCATAATTATCAAAATTTTCAATGTAATTGATTCTTATCAAAATATACCTATTATTCCTTTTTCGATGGATGAGTTAAAATAATCATCCAAAAGAAGATTTTATAAATAGACAAATAATACATTCAGGAATCACAAGGAAGAAGAGAATGATAATGTGGAATAATAATGAAAAACCAAATATCTAGTAACCATATTTGAAATCACGGATCACATAAAATCCATTTCAAAATCAATTAGTTATTTTTTCTTTGATTTATCTCAATTACCCACCCACATGGAGAAAACCACGATAATTTCATAAATGGTAAAATCAATAGAGATTAAGGACACCCTAATAGAATATACTATAATTATTTCTACACAAAAAAATGGAAATGAGAAGGAGATGTAATAGCCTATATATACCAAGTTAATGCTTTGATCAGTAACACAACCCATTTAGAGAATGGAGGAATAAGGGAGGGGGACTAAAAACAACATCAAACTTCACATCACGGTGCAATCAAACGAAGAATGGTAGTAAAGAACATACCTAGAATTGCATGTTTGGGGAGTCCATGTCCCATATAGTGGATCTAAAAAATTAAAACCATATCTAAGGATTGATGAAACAAGATAAAAACAAGTTAATACATAATATAGAAGGAGTCCCATAATTTAAGATTCAAAATTTAATTTACCAAACGTTATTGGGTTGTTATGTTTGTCAAAATTCCATTTTTTTGTATCATCAAATTTGGTTTCATTTAAATGATGGGTAATTGACCATTTAAAACCATGAATCATGATTATTTCAGTAATTTTGGGATACATGGATGATATTGTGAATTATTTTTATCAGTGGTTAGAGCTCCAACTGATATAACACCTCACCAATGTTCACCAAAACCTAAAAAATCCAGAACAACCTAGGAGAATCCACACTCCCTCACACAAAATATGCCTACACCATCATGGAAACAACCTCAACAATACTACTACTCATCATCTGATGATGCATCGTCACCCTCTCCACCTTCATCTCCACCACCTGCTGCCACCTGTAAGAACATTATATTGAAAATTAAATATTGTTGCATATTTATAATAAAAATTAAAACCAATAAAAGTTTGCAAACTAAATGATTTTGATTTTTTTTTGATTTACCTGCTCACCACTACCCGATGCACTACCACCGGGGGCATATCTGCTCATATGCTAACGTATTTCAAGCAACGCTTTCTGCAAATCAGATATCTGATTCCCCTGCTGGTGAACTGTGTTTCGTAGAGCAGACATCTCCCTCTGAGCATCTTCAGGTATGATATGACTATAACCAGGAGTAGATGAGGCTGAAATCCCTAATGGCATGTGAAAGACCTCAGATGGTACGGGTCCCAAACCCATCCCGCGCACTCTACCAGGATGCTCCTTCCCAAGGACTTGAACAACCGGGTCATCCTGGGAGACTGAGTAGGATTGCCCAGGATTGGCATCCCATATTTCTTTAATTTTTACCTATAAATCAAATATCAATATATATTAACACAGTAAAAACTGATATTAAGTTATTATAATAAATAATTGACTTCATACCCCAACTTCTCTGGCAGGTTCATTAACAAAACTTCCATATGTTTTTTTATGAACATCCAGCCACAGTTCTGTTTGGGATGCTTCATGCCCTAAACTCTGTGACTGCATTAAACAAAGATAAATCATCAATCAAATATGTTAAATAGATAATATTATCTTATAAATATTTAAACTAATTAAAAGATTACCAATGACATTCGGCTTCTTGAAAAGCTTTTTGAACCCGTAGTGTGCGGGATTACATGCTTCGCCCGGTTTGAAGCATTCTTTCTTGAGAGATCCTGAAATAAATAAAATTCAATTTAACAGTATTGTATTCAATGTCTATCTCCTCTTAATGTACATGTATAAATGTAAAATGAGGATAATATAATAATATATATTTCAATACCATCCGCTTCTCATCACGATGTCTATCGACAAAAACCTTCCACTGTTCTTTCGGTACCCCACTGGGTATCTTCTCATACATCTGCTGCACGGTCAATGAAGAATCGTTGACATCACACCAAAACCTCCATTTGAAATCTTTCCATTTTTTTCCAAGATTTTTCAATGTCCACTTCCGTGCTATCACATCAGCAACGGTAAAGTGGAAGAACATATGTATACAGAAATTCATTTTGAATATATTAGTAAAATTACATTCAATTAAACCATAAAGTAATAAAATTACCTTTATCTGAGAATCATAAACTTCATTTTTCCAGTTTGGAGGCATATACCTCCAATCATCATACGAAATAGGCAGGGAAATGGGCTCTGCTGCCAGCTGAACTATAATCTGACCAAGTAAACCTGCGGCGTCATCCGTCGGGACCCCATAAGAATCAAATGGCACCACTATCTTCTTGCCATGCATGTTCCAAACATCAGAACTTTTTATGTCTCTTTCCACGGTTTCATTGTCTTCATCTGCAATGAGCAAACAATTACTATAAACAAAATGCAATAAATTTATTTAATTAAAATTTGTACCTATGACTGCGACCCTCCAGAATGTCCGTGATGAACTGGAGGGGGCGTGTCGCTGCCCCGCTGCTGAAGCTTCTATAGGGGGAGGCGATGACTCATCCTCTAATGAGGCATCCACTGATGGTGTCAAAGATGGTGCAGGGGGAGATGATACCGTGGGGACAGACGGATCGTCATCTGTTGCAGAAGAAGAAGGAATAGTGTACCGCTTCTTCCTTGGCATTCCTGTAATTTAATCAAATAAAATTAAGTTCAGAATATATATTTCAAAAAAATTATGCAGAAAAAAAAAATTAAAAATGATAATATATGCCCAGTATTAACAAACAAAATATATATAACAATGATAATGAATGACTACAGAAATGAAAAAAGTAGTTGCTGAATGAATAAATAATTGTACATATAATCATTTCCCCTTCAATCGTGTCGGTTTCCTGCTCCATTGCTTCATACACTTCATTCATCCTTGCTAGACCAATATTTTCAATATCATGATGGACAAATAATTCTGCTTCCTATTGTTGATGAAATTCAATTGCAGAGGTCAAATCTTCCACTTCATCACCCATATCATACAAATCTCTTTGTATTACGTGAGTAACTACACTCCACCCTTCATCCACAACATCATTCACATAATATACCATTTTTTCCTGCGATGCTAAGATATATGGATCATGCAGTTCACGATCACCAACATCCATCAAGCGAGAGAAGTTTACAGAAGTAAATTTCAAGGAATCTCTTTTAACACCTCTGATAAAATCGACCCATTTGCATTTGAATAAAACAACAGAAAAATACCCGTGGTAGTTTAATTCAATAATATCATGCAGCTTTCCATAGTATTCCACTTCAGCAAATGTAAAAATACCACTATTCTGTGTTTTCAAACCCACTTCTCGATCGACTGTACGAAATCTAAAACCATTCACATTATAAGCGTTGAACTTTCTAACTTGTTTTATAGGACCTCTAGCAAGAAACTTCAAATCTTCTGAAAAGTCAGCTCGAGTATCAGTATTCATGATCTGAAAAAAAAATATAATTTAATAGATTTGCAAATTGTATGTGTCAAAGTAATATTCGTATTTATTGCAATATTTATAAACTTACACGTCGTGCAAACCATTCTACCAGCTCTTTATTCACAGCTTTCGTTATATCTTTTTCATTTCGTGTTTGGCTTCTCATTCGTCTCTTTGTTTGTATCCTCAACTCTTCAATAAATGGATCTGTAATTTCACTATTCAGCAGCACATATCTATGTGCCTGTAATAATTCCAATTCTGTTAGTGTCGCGTATGAGGTCCTCCCAACTGATCGGCCAATAGCAGGAAATATTTTTGATTTCTGATGCATTTGAGATTGAGTTGATGTGTCGTCAACACGTCCAACTCGAGTAAATCTTGTCTCAATATCATCCAAATATCTGGAACAAAAGGTGAGACACTCCTCGGCCAAATAGCCTTCAGCAATAGAGCCTTCTGGTTGAGCTTTATTTCTCACGTATGCTTTCAAATGCCCAAGATATCTGTGAAAAAAAAATAATAATATTATGCATTTATTTAAATGCCAAAACATTTTTACTTAACTGGAAACATATAAATAAAATACCTCTCAATTGGATATATCCATCGATAATGAACGGGGCCTCCTAATTTAGATTCGTCAACCAAATGCACAGTTAAATGCATCATGACAGTAAAAAACGATGGAGGGAAGATCATCTCCATTGCACAAAGGGTCAATACAAACCTCTCCTGTAGGTTGTCAAGCTGAAATGGATGTAGAGATTTCTCACATAACTGTCTGAAAAATGTGCAGAAATGGAGTACAACAGCAGTAACTTTTTCAGGTAATAATGTACGCAATGCCAATGGTAGTAATTGTTGTAACAAAACATGTGAATCGTGACTTTTCAATCCATATAACTTACGATTCTTCAAGTCAACACACCTCGATATGTTACTCGAATACCCATAAGATACCTTCACATTCTTTAAAATTTGAAGGAACGTATCTTTATCCCTATTTTTCAATGAAAAAATGGCCGGAGCATACTTTTCATTCTCATCTGGCCAGAGATCACGTTTTATGTTCATTACTTGTAAGTCTTTGCGAGCATTGAGATGATCCTTCGACTTTCCATGCTCATTAAGTAATGTGAAAATCAAATTATCACATACATTCTTCTCAATATGCATCACATCAAGATTGTGGCGCAAAGAATTAAATTCCCAATACGGAAGTTTGAAGAATATACTTTTTTCTTCCATTGTTGCGTTCTGATTTCACTTGACGATGCACTTCGCACTCGTTTTCTGCTATCAGTCAAATGATGAACCTTCCCAAATTCTGTTTTAACATTTTCAAGCTGTGTCAATATTTCAGAACCGGTTAACAACTTTGGAGGTGGTCTACAATCAATGCAACCATTAAATTTTGATTTGTTCAGCCGAAATCTATGAGATGCATCAAGAAATCTTCGATGGCACAAGAAGCACCATTTTCTACTGTGAGGTAGCCGTTTGGGCTCGAAATCAAAGTTACAAACGGGACAAGCCAAACCCGTATAATTGTTCCAACCAGATAAATTCCCAAGCCCAGGGAAGTCACTAATGGTCCACATTAAAGCAGCATGCATTTTAAACATTCTTTTAGAAGAAACATCAAATGTCTCAACACCGTTGCTCCATAACTCCTGCAATTCTTCAATCAAAGGCTGCAGGTATACATCAATATCATTTCCAGGCATTTGTTTTCCAGGAATAATCATCAAAATGATAAAAGATGTTTGTTGCATACACATCCACGGAGGCATATTATAAGGGATCAAAACAACTGGCCAAATGCTATAACTCGTACTCAAGTCCCAAATGGGTTGAATCCATCGGCAGCCAATCCCAATCGAACATTCCTAGGATCAGCTGAGAAATCTGGATGTAATGAATCAAATGTCTTCCACGATTGGGAATCTCGTGGATGTATCATTAACCCATCATTGTTATTATCTACAGCATGCCACTTCATGTGTTCGGCGGTTTTTGATGACATGAATAATCTTTGCAATCGAGGCTTCAAAGGAAAGTAACGCAAAACTTTTGCAGGTGTGTTCCTTTTCTTCTTCTCCGTGAAATTATGTTCAGTCACACTTCCAACATCACCCTTTGACTGCCATCTACAAGAAGAACATTTCTTATAATTCTGTCTACTTGAATCCTCTCCCCAGTAAAGCATACAATCATTGGGACACGCATGTATTTTTGTATAATTCAGACTAAGCTTGTTAACAACTTTTTTCATATCATAAAACGATTCTGGGATTTTTGCTTCAGGAAATGCATCACGAATCAATTCCAATAACATGGACATTTCCTTATTTGTAATTCCACATAGACATTTGATATGGTACAACTTCAGTATAAATGAAAGCTTTGAATATTTCAAACACCCACTATACAACTCTTGATTTCCATCGTCAACTAAATCATGAAATGCATTTTCCTCACTGAAGTTTTCCCTTACATTTGGCTCCACAGAATCAAGAGGATCCAATGATATGTTACAATCTTGATCTGCTTGTGTTACAGTCTCAGAAACATCACTTGTCACGTTGCAATTTGTAGCACCCTCTTCTGGTTGTTCTGATATGTTTTGATGCTCATAGTGGTGTCTTGCAGTGCCGAATGCATCATTTATGAGGTTTTGCATTTCATTTTCCATTGTCGAAGAACTTGGGACCTCATTCTGTGGATTAACATCAGTCCTCAATCTTTCTGTATTGTTTGATTCTCCATGCCAAATCCAACACAAATATTGCTCAGGGAATTGCTTCAGTATTAAATGTTCATAAACTTCATCTCTCTTCAACCATGTTCTAAATTTACATTTAGGACATGGACATCTTATTCTCCCTTCAACGGATCGATTAGAAATTGCAAAATCTAAAAACCCATTCAAACCCTTAACATATTGAGATGTGTTCCTCGGTAATGTGATCCAGCTTTTATCCATGTATATCACAATGTGCCTACACAAAATATACGATAGTGTAAGATTACAGAAACATAATATAATAAATATGAACCATTGACCATAAAGTATGCATAATATAATAAAGATGATTCATTGACCACATTTACCATTTCAGACCAACTGAACAAGTCTGGTCCATAGGAGACAGCGTCAACACCTCATTGAGGAGCAATAAGAATATCGGGATACACACTTATCATAACACCATCGATCACACATTTATGTTGCCTCAAACAACACCCCTTTGATGTGTGATCGAAACTGATCATAATGCATTTTAAATCAAGTTAACTACATTCACTGAAACCATTTTCACAATGGGTAATGTTTGTTTTATTGTTCTAGGGAAATCTAAATGGCCACATTTATGTTTTGGGGTTCATCTTGTGATGGAAGCATGAGACATGGTGTTTGAATTTCTTGAATAAATTGGTGATAATGACCCTCTTAAGGTGGAGAGAATTATGTTAATCATGGAAATGTGGAGAAAATTGTAGAGTGGATGTGGAGGAATCAAGGTTCCAAATAGAAACCTATAAGGGACATGTTTGGGGGTTCTTAGGGAAGGCCAGGTGGAACTTCGATATTGTGTGTGTAGGTGATGGAGGTATACCTTAAGTGAGAAGGCTTCGTGTTTGGGTAGAGGGGCGACATGCCAATAGGGGAAGTTGGGAACCAACGGAGTGAGTTAGCAGGAATGGAAAGACATAGTTGGATAGAAAGGGAATGGATGTGGTGGGCTGCGAGGCACCTCAAGTTAATGTTGAAATTATAATTTTATCCTAGTAATGTGAATGAGTTTTGAAGAAGAACCAAGTAGTCCTTGGTTGAGATATGGATGGTGAAAGTGTGACAAATCTGGGTAGTTTTGGCAGAAATAATGAATGCTAGAATTGGGTGGAGTTTTCATGGATGTTGTGAGTTGGAAAACATGTTAGGGAAGTTTTGAAGGTTGAGTTGAGGTTCTGTTGACCTCTTTTATGATGAGTTAAGTTCTCAAAACTAGAAAATTGTGGTGACGAAGTAAGTAATATGGTGTTGAGAACCATGGAAGGAAAGTAATCGATTAATGGTGTGGCTAGAGTTTCAAGTTGGATGGTCTCAGGTAGGAACCATATTAGTGTATTAGTTTTGGTGATGGGTGTTGGATCAGGTTTTGGATGGTTGAATACCTTGAGATGAAGGTTATGCTTGGGTTGTGCTTTGGATGTTTGAAATGGAGTGAGGCTGTTGGGCCTTGAGTTCTGGATTGATGTAGGTCAGAGAATGTGGTTGGAATCTATGTATCCCTTCAGCGACAATGAGTTTGTGTCACCATTATAATTTTGGTAACTAGGTGAGGTGGTGCTAAGAATTTTGGGCCATGAGTTGTGGAGAGGATTGGAACAAAGGTGTTCCGATTGGCTCTCCACAGGGTAGTGTAGTGCCTTATCGATATCCTCTTGTGAGGTGGTATAGTAACATTACCTAAACCTTTAATTTTCATTTGATGTTGATAATAAATAGTTGAGATATGAACTTTAGTCATTTTTATTAAAAATACACACTATAAACCTATCAATTATCCTTGAGAGATGAACTAGGGTATTAACTAGACCATAAACCAACTTTAAAGATATAATCAATTTGACGTGTCATGACAATGTGGTCAGTTCCTATTGGCGAAACCAAGGGGATCGACACTACAATGTAGATTAGGAAACCCTAAGAGTGGGAGAATCCACAATGGGAGATTTCGGAACCATCCTCACAATAAAATACACAAATCAATCACCATTTTCCATGATTAAAATTTCATTTATTCACTTAAAATAGGGAGTTAAATTACCTATATGTTGTTGTCGGTGCTTCCCATCATTAAATATCTTAATCACTATTCGATGATAGAAAGTTCACTCAATTTATTTAATTTATTCTATTTTTAGATTAATTATTTGGGAAATACACCTCACCCTATTCATTTGAATGGTCATGGAATAAAATCCCAACCATGAAAACTATAAAAAATACCCCATTAAATCATCATATAATCATTCTATAATCACTGATTAATCATAACACCACTTGTTCACACCAGGCTTCCCCACACTACTGAAATTCTATCACATCAATGTCTGTACTTGTACCCACCAAAATGAAGTGTGAGCTGATCACTAGATGAATTTACCCACACCCTCTTACATGTTTCTCCATAATTTCTAGATCTCCCACAATATCTCACCCTAGTGGATTTTTATAGACCACTTTACATGGTCAAGATGAAATTTCCCTTGATTTCAACCCCAGATGAACACTCTTACCACATTGATATTTTATTATTATCCCATTATATTATGATATACATATGAATTAAGATCCAAATCAACCAACCTTATCACCTATTTACAAAATCACCACCTTAAATCATTAGTACGAGTGTATCCATTTCCTAGAATTCTTTCCTTACACCCCATCTGTGAATCACCTTGAAAAGGTTTCCTTTTCCCAAAACCCCATTAATATTGAATGTATTTATATTTTTTACTCATATCTTAGTGTATAATTTAGTTATCAAGACTTCCATGCATTCCAACCATGCTTCTAAAAACTTACAATCATCCTAATTTCCTTATGAGTAAAATAATTATGCTAACATGAAATCCCTATCTCAAATGAATGATAAGTATCTTATCAAAGGTCACTTTTTCCTAGATTAACTAACCTTTATAAGGATTATTATTGATAACTATCCAATTATTATTTCACCTGGATGAATCATTTTTCCACATTATCCAAATCATCCCAAGACTAGGCTGAATATGATATTACCTTGCAACCCCAAATCAATATCCCTATTTTTCAACATCTGAGAATAAATACATATTGAATCAAACCCAAGTCAAGTACCAAATCCCTTAAAAATCCTGTAAAAATAAAAAACACAAATCATCCTAGACATATCAAAAGTCCTCACACCTATCATAGAACTAACCTTCAGTGATAATAACACCCTCACCATAGGTTTCACCAGATGGTCGGGTCTATGGGTACGATTCATGGATCATAAACTTGGTCATTATATCTAGTAAAACCTATAATACAACTTGAAATACATTTAACTTTTATATAAAAATCACAATCAGTCACCCCCATCAATATAAAATAATACCACAAGGATAGTCACACTTATATACATCGCATATCTAGTATATTATGAAGTAAAACTCTTAGATCTTGGCCAAATAAGATATCAATGATCAACCTCTTAATTCATTATCAAGTGATCATTGGTGATGTTTAATCCAACTAACATAACCCTAATCTATAATTTACCCTAGTCTATTAATTAACTTTACACCAATTAATCATTTAATTCCAAATTAATTACTAACCAATAACTTTTAATTAATCCAAGACTGTTCTCATTTTCATTTAAAAACACTATCGTATCATCATAAAAATAATGCATCAACATTGTATCCACACAAATAATTTTCTCATTATGAAATTTTATATGGTTCATGAATAATCACGAGTATGTCAAGCAGTAGACATAGAGAAAACTCACTTTGGGGCCGAGGTCGAAGCGAGAAAGGTCGTCGGGAGAAGGGGGTCGCGGGTTGCCGGTCGCAGGCACCGCCGGAGGAGGTCGCGGGGTCGCCGGAGGAGGTCGCGGGGTCGCCGGAGGAGGTCGCGGGATCGCCGGGGGGTCGCGGGGGGCTGCGGGCGAGGGTTGCAGGGAAGGGTCGCGGGGGGCTGCGGGCGAGGGTTGCAGGGAAAGGGGTCGGGGTAGGGAAGGGTCGGGGTTTTTTAAAAAAAAACAAAGGTTTAGCGGCGGTTTATTAAAAACCGCCGCGAAACGTATTTCGGAAAACGTTTAGCGGCGGTTTTGTGAACCGCCGCTAAACACTGTTTATTTTGTAGTGTAAGTTGTTAAGGCAATGGAAGTTGGAGATGGGCATTTTCTGAGACAAGATAGTCAAGGATGATCCAACTTGTGTTCGTATATGAAAATGGATTCAATAAGTTGTGAACCACATCTAGTGTGAATTTTAGATATGAAATATGTGTTTTGGTAAAAAAAAACTAACATTTTGAGGAGAAGTCGGTATGTTCTTGTATTGTGCATAGATTGAAGTTATGTGTTCATTCTAGTTTAGAGTTTGGTAATGACAATGAGAACTAATATTTGATCTAAGTTCTCATGTGTGTTTGATTATGGTGATTTGGGGACTGCATTCGGTACATCATAGAATCATAGGTTTGAAGTTACAGTATGAAACATTAATGGAGAAGGTGTCAAAGAATTGAAAATGGTGATTATGAGATAAATATTATAGTGGGGAGCACCATATGACCAATAGTTAATTGGATAAAAACACCATTGGTGTTCAGAATATATGGCATTGGGTAAGAACTATCTTGGTATTTGTGTTTTGGCATCGGGTGTTCACTCAGATTGGGTGGTCTAAACACCTTGAGTTGGAGGTTATGATTTGGAAATGTTTTGTACATTTGAAAAAGGGGAAAGTTCATTAAACCTTGAAGTAGTGACCGACATAAGTCAGGTAATGTCATGGGAAGAAAATTGAGACTTATTAGTGATGAAAAGTACTGTGGTGGGGTGGTTGTAAGATCTTGTTTCTATACAGGTGCTTTAAATTCATGTGGAATTTGAACCCTTGAAATAGTGGATGAGATAGATTTTGAATCGAACATCTTAAAATAATTTTGAGCATTCAAGAACCTTAAGAAAACGTTTTTAGAAAGGAATAGGGGCTTGGGAGGTGGACTATATGGTACAAGGAGATTCAAAGGTAGCCCGGTGTGGTGGGGTACATGGTGACTACAGACTGCATCCACCCACTCACCAATGTCCTGAGTAGTGGACCAACATTAGCTGGATGATGAGATGTTTTTAGGGGGTAATTTACCAATTTTTTCCCACTTTTTTTAGGGGGAAACCCCATCATTTACACTTTGTTTTTGGTGCATGGGCAAGGGGTCTAAACCCATCATCTCTCATTCATCCCACTTCTATTTTGGGTGGTTCTGGCTTCGTTCATTAGTGATTTAAGGCAATACTTCACCTCTAGTAACCTTTGTTCCTCTCCTTCCTCCTCCCTAATTTATATGTTCTCTAATTTAGATTTTTATTGGTGATTCCACTAGAGAATGATGGAATTTCATGATTCTCAAGGGGTTTCCACTTGACTTGTGAAGGGGAGATCCTGATATGACATCTAAATGTTGTCACCTTCTATTTCAATGGACGTGTGTGGCACCACCAATTATATAATTATTTTTCCTTAATTTTAAAATTAATTAGTGTTTTTATTATCAACATTGGTTAGGTATTTGGCCTAGAATGTAGTTGGGGGTACATTTTAGGTCTTTAGTGATTAGTTGGTCATGTTTCTAACAAGGTGAGAGCACCCAATAATTTTTACCACTTATAAATTTTTGGATATTTGGGTTAATTAATTATAATTATTTATAATTATTTATTTAAGTTTTTGTGTCTTGAGTTAGGTACCTAGTAGGTGATGAGAACTCGAGTGGGGACTTGGAAAGTTATTGGGCCCCAAAATTAAAGTGTGAAAGCCTCTTATGAGGTCGTTGGTCCCTAAATTCACCCATAGTATTTTCTTAATTTCTAAGATAATGTGTTTTTGGTTTCATCAATTTCCAAGTGGTGATATTAGGAATTAATTAAATATTTCAAATTGTAAATTTTCTAAGTTAACACCCTTTACATGTCTCGAGATTTGTATAGTGGTGGTTTCTTAGGGTACAGTCTGGTAATAATTTTGAACATGGGTTTTTGGCTGGTGAATTGTTTTTAAATTGGAAATAGTAATTTTTGGAAAATAGACTTGAAATATAAATTTGGAGACGTCACTTTGGAATATAAATCAAAAGTGGTAAATTGGTTTGGTTTTGAAATGAAAATGTGGAATGGGTTGAAATCAAGTGTTTTGTTTTATTTTAAATGTTATTTTGGAATGTAAAATCTGAAATGTAATTTTGAAAAAGGGTTTGAAAATCGTGTTTGGCCTTAATTTTGGAAATGGTAATTTTAAATGGTCTCAAATAATGAAATTGGGGTTATTCCAAAATGGTTATGGTAAATTATGTATTTTTCCTTGTTTTTTACTTGGTTCTTGTAGAAATGTTGTACATTTATGTTCTATGACAACCCATATCTTTTAAAAACATTAATTCATGATTTATTACATAAATACACATATAATAAAATCACATAAGATCAATAAGACTACCATATTTGGGTAATTAGATACATAAAACTATACACTACGGGAAAAAGTGGTATTAGCGACGGGTTATTTGCGAAGGGAATATGTCCCGTCACAAATAACCCCCGCGATCGGGTTATTTGCGATGGGATTATTCCCCGTCGCAAATAACTCCTTATTTGCGACGGGATATTCTCACCCGTCGCAAATGGTTTGGTGCGACTTGCGCGCCAAATCACATGAAAGATATTTTCGACGGGATCCCCTACCCGTCGCAAATAACCGGCGGCGGTAACAGGTTATTTGCGATGGGATCGCCTTCCCGTCGCAAATAACCTGGCGGCAGGGGTTATTTGCGACGGGGCCCGTCGTAAATAATCTCTTTTATTGCCGCCCATAATAAATGCGGCCGGGGTTATTTGTGACGGTCCTGTCGCAAATAATACCAATTGCGATGGGAATACCGTCACAATAAACCCCGTCGCAAATAATCTAACCTATAAATACAGTCAGTCTTGACATATTTTCCGAATCTGAACTACTTCTTACTAGTTTATATGAGTTGAGTGGATTTTGTTTTGCAAGCCGATTTCAAGGTGGTTGTGGGGATCATCCTACAAGTACAACAAATCGAAAGCTCGAAAACCAGTTTAAGGTTTTTATCTGAATTTTAATTTACTATTTATTTAATGTTTTTGTTTTATATTTTTACATTAGTTTTTATTATTTCCAATTAGATATAATTATGTTGTATTAAGGTTGTATTAAATTTGATTTGTTAGATTTAATTATTAGTAATTAACAATATTTAATAATTAAGTGACTGTAATTAGTAATTAATAACTGTAATTTTAATTAAAGATAGTAATTAGTAATTAATGAATGTAATTAGTAGTTAATGAATGTAATTAGTAGTTACTGAATGTAATTAGTAATTAATGAATGTAATTAGTAATTAATGAATATAATTTGTAATAATTAGTAATAATTAATAAAAAATTTCAATAATTAGTAATAATCAGTAATATTTTGTAATAATTAGCAATAATTAACAAAAAATAGGAATAATTCAAAAAAATAGTAATAATATGCAATAATTAACAAAAAATAAAAATAATTCAAAAAAATAGTAATAATTAGAAAAAATTGACAATAATTAGTAATAAGTAATAATAATTAGTAATAATTAGTAATAATTACCAATAATTACCAATAATTACCAATAATTACCAATAATTAGTAATAATTACCAATAATTACCAATAATTAGTAATAATTAATAATAATTAGCAATAATTACCAATAATTACCAATATTTACCAATATTTACCAATATTTACCAATAATTGCCAATAATTGCAAATAATTACCAATAATTAGGAATAATTACCAATAATTAGGAATAATTAACAATAATTAGTAATAAGTAACAATAATTAGTAATAAGTAACAGTAATTCGTAATATTTAGTACTAATTACCAAGAATTACCAATAATTACCAATAATTACCAATAATTACCAATAACTACCAATAATTACCAATAATTACCAATAATTACCAATAATTGCCAATAATTGCCAATAATTGCCAATAATTGCCAATAATTACCAATAATTGCCAATAATTACCAATAATTCCCAATAATTACCAATAATTGCCAATAATTACCAATAATTGCCAATAATTGCCAATAATTCCCAATAATTGCAAATAATTACCAATAATTGCCAATAATTACCAATAATTAGGAATAATTACCAATAATTAGGAATAATTACCAATAATTAGGAATAATTACCAATAATTAGGAATAATTACCAATAATTAGGAATAATTACCAATAATTATGAATAATTACCAATAATTAGGAATAATTACCAATAATTAGGAATAATTACCGATAATTAGCAATAATTAGCAATAATTACCAATAATAACCAATAATTACCAATAATTACCAATAATTAGCAATAATTACAACTAATTAGCAATAATTACCAATAATTAGCAATAATTACCACTAATTATCAATAATTAGCAATAATTAAGAATAATTAGCAATAATTACCAATAATTACCAATAATTACCAATAATTACCAATAATTACCAATAATTACCAATACCTAGCAATAACTAGCAATAACTAGCAATAACTAGCAATAACTAGCAATAACTAGCAATAACTAGCAATAACTAGCAATAACCAGCAATAACTAGCAATAACTAGCAATAATTAGTAATAACTAGCAATAACTAGCAATAACTAGCAATAACTAGCAATAACTAGCAATAACTAGTAATAACTAGCAATAACTAGCAATAATTAGTAAAATAATTACCAGTAATTAGTAATAATTACCAGTAATTAGTAATAATTACCAGTAATTATCAATAATTAGCAATAATTAGTAATAATTACCAGTAATTAGCAATAATTTCCAGTAATTAGCAATAATTAGCAATAATTAGCAATAATTAGCAATAATTACCAGTAATTAGCAATAATTAGAAATAATTAGTAATAATTACCAGTAATTAGCAATAATTACCAGTAATTAACAATAATTACCAGTAATTAGCAATAATTACCAGTAATTAGAAATAATTAGCAATAATTAGCAATAATTAGCCATAATTAGCAATAATTAGCAATAATTAGCAATAATTAGCAATAATTAGCAATAATTAGAAATAATTAGCAATAATTAGCAATAATTAGCAATAATTACCAATGATTAGGAATAATTAACAATAATTAGGAATAATTACCAATAATTAGGAATAATTACCAATAATTAGGAATAATTTCCAATAATTAGGAATAATTACCAATAATTAGGAATAATTACCAATAATTAGTAATAATTACCAATAATTACCAATAATTACCAATAATTACCAATAATTACCAATAATTACCAATAATTACCAATAATTAGCAATAATTAGCAATAATTAGCAATAATTAGCAATAATTAGGAATAATTAGCAATAATTAGCAATAATTACCAATAATTAGGAATAATTACCAATAATTAGGAATAATTACCAATAATTAGGAATAATTATCAATAATTAGTAATAATTACCAATAATTATGAATAATTACCAATAATTAGGAATAATTAGTAACAATTAGCTAATTGGAAAAAACTAGCGTGATCATTATCTTTCTCAATTATCTTTTCATCTTTGTATTGGTTTTAAGAAAACTTATGTCTCCGCATGTAATATTTGCATTCATTTTCAAAATTATCAACCTACTCACTAATAGAGAGGTGAAAGTGAATGAAAATATTACATGTGGAGATAGAATGTTAAACACACAGATGAAAAGAGAATTGTAACATAATATAGAAAATTAAATTATTTAAATATTAATAATAAAAAATACTAATAATGTAATAATGTTATTATTATATAATTAATATTTATGAAAAAATAATATTAGTATTATTAAAATAATAAAAAATTTATAAAATATTAAAATTATCAATATTTGTAATAGGTTTTGCTTTATTCTTAACATGTTCAATTCTTAAAGGGTCAATTTTTAGGTCTATCCCAATAAAAAGTTTGCGTCAGTTGTGTCTGATGTAAACTCTATAATTATCCTTGCTTGAGTGTTTTTTCTAAAAAATTATTCAAAACCAGTAATGCTTTTATATTTTATAGAAAAATATGGAACAATGAGGTCGTCAACAGTCATTATTAGATGACCGCATATGGTTAAATCAACGTAGAAATCCAAATGATTCTGGTTTAAATCCAGTATATATAGAGGGTGTGGAGAATTTTTTAGCATTTGCGGCATCAAATCCAGAATTTGTTTCAGAAGGCACAATAAAATTTCCTTGTAAAAAATGTGCACTGAGAACATTTGACACGTTTGACAAAGTTGGGAGACATCTCTTGTGTTTTGGTTTTCAACCGGATTATGTTTTTTGGTATCAACATGGTAAACATAGTTCTATAGAAGGTGATACTAACTTGATTCTGGATCCATCCTGGTTTCAAAATTTAGTACATGATGTTGCAGGTCCATCTATTCAACATACAGAAACTCAAGATGATATTGACTCAACTCCTGAGTTGGCACACTCTGAATTTTTTGAGTTGTTGAGGTCTGCTGAGGATGCGTTATATCCTGGTTGCAAGATAAGCAAATTAGAAGCAGTTGCAAAATTTATGGCTATCAAATCAGATAATGGAATGTCAAACACGTGTTTTGATCAAATATTTTCTTTGGTTAAAACACTGTTACCCGAAGGAAATGTTTTGCCTGAAAATTACTATGAGAGTAAGAGGCTGGTTCAGAATTTAGGACTTAGTTTTCAGAAGATTCATGCATGTTCAAATGATTGCATTTTATATTCTGGGGAAAATGAGTCATTGGATAGTTGTCCCACTAGTGGGCAATCGAGGTATAAAGAATCTCAACATGGGAAGTCTGGCTTGATTCCTGTAAAATAGTTGAGATATTTTCCTCTTACATCTAGACTTCAGCATTTATTCATGTCTAAGAATACAGTGGCAATGATGTCATGGCACAAAAAGAATATTTTAACCGGTAAAAGCTTCAATCATCCGGTCGATGGTGATTCATGGAAACATTTTGATAGAGTGCATCCATCCTTTACTTTAGAAGCCTGAAATGTGCAATTGGGTCTTTCCACTGATGGTTTCTATCCATTTGGATCTTATGGTAGTTAGTATTCATGTTGGCCTGTCTTTTTAACTCTGTAAAATTTACCTCTATGGATGTTGATGAAGGAGCCCTATATCTTTTTGACCTTACTAATCCCAAGACATCTAAAAAAGAATATTGATGTTTATTTGAAACCATTGATTGATGAATTAAATATATTGTGGAGTACTGGTGTCAATACTTATGATGTTGCTGCGAAATATAATTTCATACTAAGAGTAGCATTAATGTGGAAAATCAGTGACTTCCCGGCTTATGGCATGTTATCTAGCTGGAGTACACATGGGATGAAATCATGTCCTTACTGTATGGGAGAGAACAAGGCATTTATGCTCATCCATGGAAAAAAACTTTGCTATTTTGACTGTCATCACAGATTTCTTCCAGCTGATCATCCTTTTCGCAGAAACAGATCTCATTTTAGAAAAGGCACAGTTGAAAGGGATGGACCTCCAAAAATTCTATCAGGTACAGAGTTAAAATCAGTTGTATATTCATTACCTCCCATCACATTTGGACCCATAATAAACCAACAGAAAATTTCTGGTTTTGGGAAAGAACACAATTGGCTAAAACGTAGCATATTTTGGGGATTTGCCATATTAGTCTGATTTGCTGGACACCAGATGTTGGATTTCATGCATATTGAGAAGAACTGTTTTTATAATTTGTTTTATACAGTTTTGGATACACCAGGAAAGAGAAAAGATAATGTAAATGCACGATTAGATCTTGCTCAAATTTACAGGTGTCCAGAACTTGAACTGTTTGAGAATATCAGAATAGAAAGGTTAATGAAACCAAAATCAGCTTATACATTTTCTAAATAAATCTGCTTATTATTTTGTCAATGGAGTTTAGATTTGAGACTTCGAGATGGATGTGCTTCCAATTTGGGTAGATGTGTAAATAATGGTCATATTATCGGATTAAAAAGTCCTGATTGTCATGTTATAATAGAAAGACTTCTACCCATTGTATTAAGAGGTCTGTTGAATTCTGTGATATGGGATTCCATAACAGATGTATCATATTTTTTTCGGGACATTTGTGCGGCGACAACAGATTACGATGCTCTATGCAAACTTGAAGAAGATGTTGTTGTAATTATATGTAAACTGGAAACAATATTCCCTCCATCTTTATTCAACTCAATGGAACATTTGATATTACATTTTCCATATGAAGAAAAATGTGGAGGTTCGATAAAGTTTCGATGGATGTACCCATTCGAAAGATGCATGCAGAAATTGAAAAAAAAAAGTACGTAACAAAGCATCTGTTGATGGATCTATTACTGAAGCTTATTTGCAAGAGGAGATATCTTTTTTCTGCTCCCACTATTTTGAATCTGAGTATCCTTCAAAACACAACCACATGAGACGGAACGGGGGGAATATTGATGAAATCGAAAATCAATTATCTGTTTTTAACCAGTCATATCTTGGTTTTGGCAGAGTTCATGAACGATGACTTTCAGATGATGAACATCACAGAGCTCATATGTATGTTTTGCTCAACTATGAAGAGATGACATAATTTGTACTGTAAGTGCTTCTATTACTTATTCTATTATTTATGTTACAATAAATGACTTTGTTTTTTATAGATTGTATGGTAATCATATCAAGAAACAACTTCCACAAATTACAGCAGCTGCTCTCGAAGAACGCAGACAAAAAAAAATTTCTCAGTGGTTTCAAATACCGATAACATAAATTTTTCATACTTTAACATCTCCTTCAATTTATAGTTTACTATATTGATAATTATTTCACAAATTTTCAGGTGTCTTTACATGCTGATAAAATTGACAAACGACTTTGTATATTGAGTAACCCACCATCCAAAATGGTGAAATCTTATAATGCATATGTGGTGAATGGTTTTTGATTTCATACACATGCATATGGGGAATAAAAAAACAATGAACAGTGGATTTTTCTTGAGAGGATCTCATTATAGAGAAAATGAAGTTGACTTTTATGGAATACTTGATGAAATCATTGAACTCTGTTATCTAGGACACCATTACATAACGATGTTCAAATGTCGATGGTTGGATACTGAGAGAGGCATGCGTGTTCATCTGACTCATGGAATCATCGGTATTAAATGTAAAAGTGTTCTTGAAGTAAATGAACCATTCTTACTAGCTCAACAGGCACATCAAGTTTATTATGAAAAGTAATGTGCTACGTCAAGAGACTTGACTGATTGGTGGAGCATAATTAAAATGAAAATTTGAGACAATCAGTTTAGTCAAAGTGAATGTGCTTTCACTGAAGTGAAAGGAATTGAGGTTTTTCAAGAGAGTACTCAAAATCAATATTTGTTACAAAGAGACATGAGTATCGATGATGACACCCCTCAATTAAGAGTCAGTGATGATGATGATGATGTTAATGACGTCACAAATTAATTTGAAATGGTAAGAGATGAAGCAACTGGAACTCAAATGGATATCGATGATATTGAGGAGGAATATGAAGATGACATTGAAAGATATGAAGATGATGATGAAGCTGAACATTGATACAATTCAATGGTAGTTATATATAATCATAACTAATATATATGTATATATAATAATAATTATCAATTATTTGCTAACAACATTAGTTTTCTGTTTTAGATGGATGAGGACACATTTTGTGAGTTGGCGGATGCTGACCTATCTTTCGATGCGGACGAGTTGTTGGCACCTGAACCTCAGCCTGAAGGCGCTTCAGGGGGTACGCGGAGGGGGCGCGGTCTTGCACGACTGATGATTCCTGACCGTATCCCCAAGCGACGTCCACATCTTGGGTTCGATCCACGCACCTGGAGGTGTGATAACCTATGCATTTTACTAAGATTTCATTAATCTATTTATATAATAAATGTTTGATTATTGTTTTTACAGTTTTCCGCATATAGCAGTCGGACAGGGCAGCGCTATTTTGCGCAAATATTTTTCTCAGCCATGGACAACATGGGAGCATATTCCCGTTGATGTGCAGCAGGCCATGTTCGGCCATTGGTTGGTACGTACGTAAATAAATAATTTTTATTTTGAAATTTATTTCATTTATAACTTGATATTTTGAATTATTTGTAGGGTTTATGGTATCCAATTGAGGACACCATGTGTGACGCCATCCACGAGGCATGGGAGGTGGCCATGCATGATCGCTTTCGTCAATTTTTTCACAATTTAAGAAGAGAATCCATGAATAAATCATGAGTGTCAGATTTTGATGAGTCATGTAGAGCACATCGACTAGAGTATATTTCATCCCATGTATGGGATGGATTATGTGCACGCTGGTTGAGTGGTGGCTTTCAGAGGAGATCATCGATGGGGAGGCAGAATTGGGGGAGACAGGAGGTGACTCATCGAGCTGGGAGTCGTACTTTCAGTACTCATAGACATCATTTGGTACGTACATGTTTTATAAATATTTTATATAACTTTAAATATTAACAATTTATTTTATATTCTTATAGGCTATCGAGCACCCTGATATTACGGAGTACGACGTATATCAGAGGATGTACAGTGATCCAGCTACTGGGGAGCTTAGAGGTGATCGCCAGTGTCACATCGTGGTCAGTATTATTTGTTTTCAAGTTTAAAAATTAACTGCATATAATATATTCACAATTTTAATTTTAAATTGCCACTACAGGAGTCATATGAGACCGCAACGTCACAGACCCGACTTGAGGGTCAGGTCGAGGCATCAGATCAGACCAGTGGCCATTAGTTTGATGAGGCGGCATAGATGCAGGCGACCCAATATGCCTTCGAGAAGGGTCGGGTAGTTGGTATCGGCTCTCGACTGACTCCTGGAGATTATTATGGAAGTGTTGTGATGTCGGCGTCCAGCTTGAGAGGAGCTTGTGTATCTTCTTCCGCTACACAGTATGAGGATCGGTTGCGATCTCAAACTGAGTTGATAGAGAGTCTCCAAAAGGAGTAGGAGGAGATTCGTCGGCAGCAGCAGCAGCATGAGGAGGAGCGCCGACGACAACAACAGGTGTACGAGGAGCAGATGAGTCGGTGGTAGCAGGAGTAGCAGGAGCAGATGGAGTACATGCGCCAACTCACTCATGCCTTAAGGATAGAGTTTCCTCCACCAGCAGATCCCTCTCCCCCCTTACTCCTTTAGATTAGTTATTATTTAGATGTTATAAAGTTTGTAAATTTAAAATATGACATTTTTTCTATTCAGAGTTTCTGTCTCTCTTATACTGGTGTCAATATTGTATTATTTAATTTCTATTTATTTTTAATACTTTATTATTTATTATTGGTATTTATTTTAATGTTTTTTTATTTTGTTAATAATAATATTACTCTTAGTATTTTATTATTTGTTTATATTTCTTGTTGCAAATGTTGATAATTTTCATATTTTTATTTTCTAATTATTTTAATAATATTATATTCAGTATTTTTAATACATAAAAAGTTTCAAAAAATTTAATTAAAATTATAATTTTTTAATTATTTATAATAATATGAATTCGGTATATTATTATTATTATTATATAATATTATATTATTTATATTACAATATTAATATGATTAATAATATTATTCATACTTTATAATATTAATTTTTTTAATATATATTTAAATTTTTAAATATTTTAATTTAATTATAATTTTTTAAATATTTGAATGATTTTTTGTTTTAATATCTGAATGAATTATAAATTTTATTACTACTATTATAATATTAATTAAAAAAAATTATTAATATTTTAATATTTTTTATTTTTTTATACATATTTACAACGGGATAATCATCCCGTCTCAATAGGTAATTGCGATGGGATCCCGTCTCAATAGGTAATTACGATGGGATCCCGTCGCAATTAACTATTTTTTTTAAAAAAAAATTAATTTTTTTTTGTGAAGGGAATATTTGCCCGTCGCAATTGCCTATTGCGACAGGCCCATCGCAATTCCTTATTTCTTTTTTTTTATTTTAACTTTTTCTCGATGGGATTAGTGGCCCATCACAAATAACATTTGCGACGGGCCCGTTGCAAAAGCCTTATTTAAAGTTTTTAATATATATCGATTAGTATTTGCGACGGGACTTATTCTCGTCACAAATAATATTTTTAGCGACAGGCCGGTCACAAATAGTATTGGTTGCGACGCCATTTACCGCAACGGGTCATTTGCGAAGGACCCCCGTCGCAAAAGCCCATTTGCGACGGGATCCCATTGCAAATAACCCGTAACAAATGGGCTTATTTCCAATAGTGATAACTTGAAATAGGGATACAATGACATTATTTAAAAATCCCATAACATTCCCTTATATTCATTTGATCTTCTAAAACTGCATGAGATAACCTGGGGTCATACTTAAGAAATGGGTGAGTTATAACGCCTAGTAAAAGAAATATCAAAGAATAACATGATGAAAGTAATAAATTTTAGTTAATGGGTATATCAAGGTGACATAAAAAAGGGGTTAAAATCATAAAATTGAACATCTAAGCATGATATAAGATGATAACATCAAGGCAACACAGGAATGTTGCAACAACATAAAACATGACATTATAAGAATAAGTCATGGTTAACTGCTGATAAATCAAAACATAGTGTGATTAGGGTAACCTTTATTGAAACCTACATTTTATCTCATAAGATAAAAATATTACCAATTTCATTGGAGTACTATATAATTTTAGTCCCACCTATTACATTCATATCATGTACATGCATTAGTGTACCACATAGATTATACAACATAAGGGAATATTTCATCAATTTTTATCCCATGATGAAGTTGTGTGGGTCCCATAAATGTAATACCTTAATAAATTATGGATATGTACATCTATGTGAATACCCTTGAATTAAAATGGGGATGGGTATTCACTGTACTAATGTTTGGCGTGGAAAAGTGCAGGATAATTTCGACAGCAAAACGGGTGTACATAAAGATTCATATAAGGGTTTAATGAGAGTGATAGGTGGTCTATAATTAATTTAAAATAATAATAAAAATAAAATTTATGTCTAAAAATAAATTACAACATGATCAATTGTAAATCAAATGGAACAATATAAGGAAAGTGCTTAAATAAGAAGTAGGAGGAGACAATCCCTTACTTCGACATAGTAATGGCTTAGGTAAATGTTATAATGAGAGGGTATAGATGATATAACATTTATAGAAAATAAATTTTAAAGTAAATATATATTTATAAATACATGAAAACATAATCAATTGATATTCAAAAGGCTAAATACAAAGAATTTTCTTGAATGTAAAAGAAGAGAGAGAGATCCCTTGCCTTGGAAGGGCACTTTTAAAAGCTTGGGAGGAGCTTCTTAAGAGCTTGAGAAAACATTTTTAGGGATTTAGAGACGTATAGGGAGGGTAAATTCAGGAATAATGTGTTTTTAGTTAAAAGGAGTCGGATTTTAGGTGGGTATTTTTATAAAAAGAGAGGGGAATTCTTTATTAATTTTTAAACTTAGAGTTTGGACTATATAATAAAATAACCAAAACCAAAACCCTTCCCATAGTTTCTCCAAATAGGAGTGGTTTTAAATATTTTATAAGACCAATAACCAAACATATTAAAATAATGTCATTACTGATGTGGGAGTGAGTCATGTTCATAAAGAATTTATTTTTAAATAATAAAATATAATACAAGTCTTGGAGGATTCATTAAGGGTTTATAAATTAATCAAATAGCATAAAAATTAAATTATTTTAAATTATAAATATATATTTGGTCTTGGATGAATTTTATAAAATTTATTACATCACTTTTGGGTTATTATGATGTCGAAATAAAGACCGTATATTTATCTTGTATTCAATTTTTACCCAAAAATTCAATTATCTCAAAAAATTATGAAAACTTTACCATTGAAAAATTTAGACATGATGATTTACAAAATAATATTTATTTTATAAAAATAATTTTTTAACTATGATAATTTTCACTTTTAAATAAAAACCCTATTTATTGGAAAATACAAGTTTTATGATATTAACCACTTTCTAACCCCTATAAAAATTGAATTCAACTTCATTGAATTATATTATCATTTATATTTAAATAATTATTATATAATATTATTATTTTATTAAAATATCATTTATTTCAAAAATTATCAAATTTTTCAAAATCATGACTTAATTGAAACTATATGTTTTCCAAAAATACAATTTGATTCATTTATGTCAAAATATAATTTTTAAAAAACTCATTATATAATCATTTATAAAGTAATAATAAAAATGGATAAATATAATAATTATTTTATTAAAATAAAATATAAAAATTTATATCACTAGGTTCTAGATACATAACCCTTTATTACATCGGTGTACACCATAAGGGTAAGATGTGTGATGGTGGTGCTTTCTTAGGGTGGTTCAACAAATATGGTTTGGGTAGTGATCTAAATAAACTTGAACTTATCCTATAAATGGTTTTTATTGAGCTTTAGTTATTTAATATCAACTTAGGATTGGCCATGGTAAAACTACAGTGATTCCATCTCCCTCGAAATCTCTGCTAGATGGGCTTCATAGGGAAGGATCTAACTGGTCGAGACAATCGCTTCTTCCAACTATGTAAATTGTACTTTATCATAAACCTTAATATATAATAATCTTATTTATCAATATATAATGGTAATATTATGAATGATTAAGACAATTAACAATCTTTTAAATACAATAGGCTATATCTGTCAAAAATAACCAAAGTATTTCATGTATTCTAGATAACTATATTACTTAATAAGGAATTTATTCATTAAAAAATAGAATTTCATTTATAAAATTCCATGTCATTACATTCTTCCTCCTTTCAAAAATATAACCCTTTAAATTTAATTTCATACCCTAAAATAGATGATAGTATTTTTGTTTCATTGCCTCTTCTGGTTCCCATATTTCTTCCTCAAACTTATGGTTTCATAACATAACTTTAACCAAGTGAGTTGTCTTGTTTCGTAGAAATTTTTCTCTATGATTTAAGATCATTACTGGTTTCTACATGTATAAAAGGTTGTTCTATAAGGGTAATACCTCTAGATTTAGTATATATGAGGGGTCTGATATGTATTTCCTCAATAGGGATACATGGAACACATCATGGCATGAGAAAGGTTGGTTGGGTGTGTTAGTTGATAGGGAACAACTCCAATGTGATTAAGGATCTCAAAGGAGATTATGTATCTTGAACTATGATTTCCCTTATTTTAAAATCTAATGACTTTTTTTCATGGTGATATACAAAGGAACACTTTATCTATGACCTCAAACCCCAGGTTTCGTCGATGATTATCTATATAGATTGTATTCCGAATTTATATGGATTTAATATGAATTTGAATGGTTTGAATATTCTTGTTCATCTATTGGATAAGATCAAGTCCCATATGCTTCTCTCCAACTTCATCCTTACATGTAGGAGTTTGAAACCACTTCCCATATAGAGCTTGATAAGGTGTCATTTTACTACTATAATGGAAACTATTGTTATATGGGAACTCCAATAGGGAAATGTGTTGATACCAACATCCATTTACATCCATTGAACATGATATTATCATATCCTCTAGTGTTTTAATGGTTCTCTTAGACTAACCATTCGTCTGAGGGTGATAAGTAATACTAAAACTTAGATATGTATCATGTTCTTGCTGAAGTCTTCTCTAGAACCTCAATGTAATCCTTGGATCTTGATTATATACAATGGAGAGTGGTACTCCATGTACTCTTACCACTTTCTTTATGTATATCTTATAAATTTGGTCAAGATATAAATCTTCCTTGATAGTAATGAAATGTGCTGACATTATATAGTGATTGACTACTACCCAGGTGGTGTTATTTCCTTTATATGTTATGTAGATTCCTATGATGAAATCCATGGTTATGTTTTTCTACTTCCATATTATTATAGGAAATGGTTGCATCATACCCTTAGGATTACATCATTCATCCTTGACTCGTTGTCATACCAATCATTGAGATAAAAATTCTGAAATATCCCTCCTTATGTTAACCCACAAAAAAATTATTCATATCTTTATACATATTAGTAATTCCTAGAATAATAGATAAGGATGCGCTATGCGCATCATCTAGAATATCCCTCTTTATTTTTTGTTTTTATGGGACACATATTCGGGTTCCAAACCTTATAACTCAATGTTCAGCAAAGATGAACTCTAGAATATTCACTAACTTTATTTGTATCTCCTTATCATCTTATTGGGCCTCCTTGATCCTCTAAGGAATATATGGTTTAGTATTTATTTGAGTAAGGTAGTATAAATATCCTTTTATTATTTTCATGCACATCATTTGCATGTCCAATAAGATTGGATCCATTTCAATCCTCGTCATGGATAGGGTTTCAGGATCCTTTTTTACTTAGAGAATCTTCCACTTTGTTCACCTTCTCATGATGGTAATGGATTGAACAATCATAATCCTTGATTATTTGTAACCACATTCATTGGTGTGTATTGATCTCATTTTTTCAATATATAAAGGATTTTATGATCTATATATATGTCACACTTTTCCCCATAGAGATAATGTCACCAAATCTTTAATTTCAATATCACTACATCCAATTCCATATCTTGCATTGGGAATTTCTACTCATGACTATTTAATTGGAGAGGAGCATAGGCTATCACCATGGCATCCTGCATGAGTACACAACCCAAAAACGTTTTTGATGAATCATTTTAGATCATAAATCCTTCCCCGATAGTGGGTAATATGAGAAAATGTGTTGTGATTTTCCTCTTATTTAACTCTTTAAAGCACTCCTCACATTCATGAATCCCAAAAATAATCATTGCCTTCTTATTTATCTTGGTTAGTTCGCTTGAAAATAATGATAAATTTCTCACAAATCGATGATAGTACCAAGCTATTCCAAGGAAACTATGGATGTATATCATAAATGTTGGTCTAGGATATCATTCAATTGCCTTTATTTTCAAAGGATCCAAAAATATACCTTTGATAGTGATAAAATATCTGAGGAATGTTACTTGATCCATCCAAAACTTGCATTTAATATAATTCGCATACAAATTTTCCTTTCTCAAGGTCATTAGTAAATCATTAAAATGCTCTTAATATTCCTCCTTACTTTTATAGTATATAAGAATATAATATATACATACTACCACAAATTTATCAAGGTAATACTTAAATACTCTATTCATTAAGTCCATAAATATAGTTCAAGTATTAGTGAGTCCAAATAGAATTAATATAAACTCAAAGTTCCCATAGATTTTATAAAAATATGTCTTGGGAATATCCTCCTATATATTTTCTTAACAATATCCTAACTGAATATCCACCTTAGAGAAGTATTTTAATTAAAATAGATGATCAAAAAAATCATCAATATATGGAAGGGGATGCTTGTTCTTTATCATGATCTTGTTGAGATCACAATAATCAATGAAGAGGTGCATTGACCCATCCTTCTTCTTAATGAATAGGACCAGTGAACCCCATGGTGAATCACTAGGGCATATAAACCCTTTATCTAGATTCTTCTATATTTTCTTCTTCAACTCTTTGAGTTTGAAAGTGTCTATTATATAGGGAGTCTTAAATATTGGAAAAGATCTGGGTATAAGATCAATTAAGAACTCAACCTCACAAATTAGAGGAAGACTAGACAATTCTTCAGGAAACACATCAGCATATTTTCTTACAATGGGAATGTCATCAAGTATTATTTTTTCTTTAGTCTCAATCATTTGAGCTAGATACTCTTTCTCATAAGGCAATAATATCTATGCTTGAGATGATAATACCAAAGGAGATTCATCCTCCTCTTTTCACTTGTATAGAATCATAGTGATATTCACGATATGGAGGGTGATTTAATTCTCTCAACAATTTATGTTGGTTATATATAAGGAAATGAAATCCATACCTAGAATTGCATAAAATTTCTCTAAAGGGAGTATCATAAGGTTCACTGGTAAGTTCATCTTGAAAATATGGATAGGGGATAAGTTATATACTTGATAAGTAATAATTTCCCCATTTTTTGTTATCAAATAGTTCTCCACTTCCATGTTTTGTGGTAGTGTTTTAATAGTTACACTAAATTTACATGATATAAAAGAGTGTATAGAACCAGGATCAAATAGTATGTTTGATATTATTGAATGAATAACTAGTTTAACTTCCATCACACCATTATCAAGTTCCACCTCAGTAGTTGTGATGGAATAAGCTAACCCTTTCACTTTAAGCCTTAGAGTTTGTTATAGTCAGTTATCTTTGACAACCCTTGGATTAGTACATTGATTCACATAGTTTCCTTATTATTTTCAATTGAAACATTGGACAATAGGATTAGGTTTGACTGGAACATTATTTTATTCTATCACATTGTAGGGTTTCTCCCACAAATATTCACTAGATAGGTTCCCTTACTTCTCTTACCTAAATAATTTCCTTATCCTCTTTAGGAAATTTTTTGTATGCTTCTTCCCATACTTTTGATAACTAGAATATTGGACTTTCTCACCATCATGAAATTTCTCCATTTCTCTACTAGAATTGAAATCCACTCTTTGATTCATATCTTATGACCCTTTATATTCATTTACCTACATTTTGACTTTGAGGCCACATTGAACAATTTCCACATAACTATCAAAGTCCCAAATCACCAAAACAATTTCATAGACTCAGCTTTATCCCACCAAAGAAGTAGTCAAATTTACATTTAGGGTCAATAACAAAGCTAGAGGTGTATAATACTAGCCTTTTGAAATTTAATTTATATTCCTAGATGGATTTGTCATCTATATTCTTAAGATGAAGGAAATTAATCTCTATTTTTAAGTCGTAGAGTGTAAGGAAAATATTTATCAAATAACATTTTCTAGAATCCTTTCAACTCCATCTCTTCAATATCCTCCTTGACCTTCATATTTTTTTATCAATATCCACTATTTATCAGCTTCACCCACCATATGATAAAAATACAACACATACTTTTATTTCTTATATCATTGAAGGATAGATAAGATCATTTCAATGGATTTGATCTGTTGTTCGACAGTTAAAGGATTAGAAGATCCACTAAAAATTAGAGGCCTTTGTCACATAAAGGTATCAATTACAACTTGATCTTTCTTAGGGGGTGTGGGTTTTCCCCATGTTTCAAGTTTCTATTCATAACTTGGGTTAATTTAGTAAATATTATTATAAATTTCTTAACTCATACTCCTATTGGGTTCGGCATCTCATTTGGGTATTTCCCATCACATTGGTTGTTGAATCCATTCCTCTTATTTACTTGAATTGTTAAAATAAAGTGAAAATTAAGGATAATATTTTTCAAACTATTAATCATATAAAATGGGAACTATGAGAAGTAAAGGGATAAATCTTAAATAAAATAGAAAAATTAACCAATTAATTTATAGGTTTCAATCTATGTTATCCATGGTTTATTTCCTAATATAAAATTTTACGGTCATTTTTATTCCTTTCATGATGGTCTGTAAGGATCTTGTGAATTTACCAAAGCATGTACCATGGGAGAGTCAAACCAGGTGTGCATTAAGGCCTCTTTTTTTCACTATATGAAAATTGATTCAATGCCCAATTTTATTTTTCAGGTTTATTACCACTAGTTATAGTTGTTACAGAACCACATCCACTTGTAGTATCTAGACATATATTTTATTTCTTATAAACTACTTACTCTATAAATTATCAGGGATATTTTCCAATGTTTAGTCTTATCCATAAGTATTTCACTAAAGTTTTAAAATCCTAATCCCCAAAAATAACTAGACCTTTCTCTGATACTAACTATGATAGATCATGTCTTTTATATGCATCAATGCTTAATTTATTACATAAAGGTTCACATAATAAAATCCCATAAGATTTAAAGGCATAGTGTCTTTGGGTAATTTGATTCATAAAATCATAACATAAAATAGGGATACAAAAACATTATTTAAAAATCACATAACATTCCCTTAGATTCCTTTGATCTTCTAAAAATATATGGGATAACCTAGGGATGTACAAAAGAAAGGGGTGATCTATAAAGCCCAATAAGGGAAAAATCAAAGTATAGCATGATGAAAGTATTACATGTTAGTCAATAGGAATATCAAGGTGATATAAAAATGGGTTAGAATCATAAATATGAACATAAAATCATGATATAATATGATAACATCAAAGAAATATAGAAATTTGGAAATAATATAAATCATGATATCATAAGCATAATTCAAGGATAACCGCCAAGACATTATAACATAGGGTGATCAGGGTAAGATCTGGATCACAATACATGCTATATCATGAGATAAAAACATTACCGAATGTATTGTAGGGCTATATAATTCTAGGCCCACCCATCACATTCATATCATGTACATGAATTAGTGTGCGACATATATCATACAACATAAGGGTGTTTTCATCACTTTTGATACCATTATGAAGGGGTGTGGCTCACATAAATGTAAGCCCCAAATTAATGATGGATATTTATATCTAGTTGAATACCCTTGAGAGTAAATGGTTATGGGTATTCACTATATAAATGTTTGGTATGGAATATCATAGGATAATTTCGGTAGCATAACGAGTTTATATAAATATTAATGGAAGGGTTTAATGAGAGTGATAGGTGGTATCTAATGAATTATAAATCATAAATACAGTAAAATTGATGTGTAAAAACACATTCTAATATGCAAAATTATAAATAAAATGTCATAATACAAATAATGTTCTTGAATAAGGAGGAGGATGAGAGAATCCCTTACTTCAGCATAGTAACAGCTTAGGTTGAGATTATAGTAAGAGGGGAAATGATATATTGTTTTTTGGAAAATAAATTGGAAATTAAATATGTATTTATAAATATATAACGACATAATAAATTGAGATTCAAAAGGCTAAATACAAAGGTTCTTGAATGCAAAAGAAGAGAGAGAGAGAGATCTTACCTTTGGATGACGCTTCTAAAAGCATGGTAGGATTATATTAAGAGATTGGGAACACCCTGGGAGGAATTTAGAGAGGGATAATGAGATAAAATTCATGATCAATGGGTTTTTAATGAATAGGCGTGAAATTTTGGGTGGGTATTTATAGAAAAAGAGGGGGGAATTCTTTATTAATTTCTAAACGTAAGCTTTGGACTCTATATAATAAAATAACCAAAACCCCAAAACTTCTCATGGTTTTTCCCATGTTTTTGGAAAGAGGAGTAGTTTAAAATTTTATATAATTCCAAGAACAGAACATAATAAAATAATACCATTTCTGATGTGGAAGTGAGTCATGTTCATAAATAATTGATTTTAAAACCTAAAAATATAATATAGGTTTTTTAGGATTCATTAAGGGTTTATAAAATTTAAAAAATATATCCAAAATTATATTATTTTAAAGGATAAATATATAACTGGTTGTGGATGAATTTTATATAATTTATTACATAACTTTTTGGTTATTATTATGTCATAATACCGAGCGTATATTTATAATGTATATAATTTTTACCCAAATATTTGATTGTCTTATTAAATTATGAAAAATTAATCATTAGATAATTTAGATATGATTATTTCAAAAATAATATTTATTTTATCAAGATAATTTCCTAAATATGATACTTTTCGCATTTAAATAAAAATTCTTATTTACTGGAAAATACTAGTTTTTATGATATTAACCACTTTCTGACCCTTATAAAAATTACATTGGAATTCATTAAATTATATTATCATTTATATTTAAATAATTATAATATAATAATAATATTTTATTAAAATATCATTTATTTCAAAAAATAATAATTTTTCAAAAGAGTTCCTTGATGGAAACTATATATTTCCCAAAAATACAATTTTGATTCGTTCATGTCAAAAACTAATTTTTATCAGAAACATTATATAATCATTGATAAAATAATAAGAAAAATGGATAAATATAATCATTATTTTATTAAAATAAAATATACAAGTACATATTACTAGGGTTTATATACAAAACCCCTTATTAAACTAGCATACACCTTAACATTATGGTGTGTGATAGTGGTGCTTTCTTTGGATGGTTTGGAGAACATGATTTGGTCCGTGATATCGATAATATTTAATTTATACCATAAATTGTTTCACTCAAGATTTAGTTATTTAATCTTAGCTTGGGATTGGTCAAGGGAAAAGCCTAATGATTTCATCTCTCTTATAAAATCTGATAGATGGGATTCATATGGTATGATCCTGCTGATTAAGGTCATTGCTTCTTCTTCCTATGTCAATTGAACTTTATCATAACCCTTAATATATACTAATATTAATTTTCACTATAAAATGGATATATTATGAATAGTTAATATGATTAATGGTCTTTTAAATCCAACAGGCTATATCGGTCCAAAATAACAAAAGTAGTGAATGTGTTTTTGAGAACTATATTACTTAATAAATCATTTATTCATTCAAAAATAGAGTTTCATTTATAAAATTTTGGGTCATTAAATTCTTCCACCTTTCTGAAATTTTACCCTAAAACATTTATTTCATACACTAAAACAGATGAGGGTACTTCTATTTAATCACCTCATCCATTTCACGTGTTTATTGCTCAAACTTGTGGTTTTTCCATAGCACTTTGACCAGGTAAATTATCTTATTTCATAGAAATTTGTCTCTATGATCTATGATCTTCATCGGATGCTCTTTTTATGAAAGATCATTCTCTAAGGATACCACCACTATATTCAGTACATGTGTGGGGTATGGTATGAACTTACTTAATTGGGATAAATGGAACACATCATATACTTGGGAAAGGTTAATTGGGACTACTATTTGATAATCCACAACTCCAATGTGATTAATGACCTCAAAGGGGACATCGTTTCTTAGAGTAAACTTTCCCTTATTCACAAACCTCTTGAATTTATTCCATAGAGATATTTAATGTAACACCCCAAGTTTTTCTAAAAATAAATAAAAATTCATAGAACTTTGTTTTAAGTAGATATTTATAACTAGACTTTTAACATAATTTTTCCACTTCTATGTTTTGAATTTCAAGAAACTGTCATCTACAATTGTGTTCAGTGTGTTATTTGGAGTCTATTGGAACCAACTTGTTTTTTAGTGAATAGTAACATACCCTTATGAATAGTAATATGACCCTAACTAATAGTAAATTTTATTATTATTTTATTTTATTAAGGATTTACGATAATAGCATCTAGGTTAATTTTTCATTGTGATATAGAAGTAGTTACAGAATTAAAATTGTTAATTTTTGAATTAAGTATGATTTTATTTAAAAATTAAATTAATAATATTTAGAAAATTATTTTCAGAAAATGGACTTCATTTTTTAATTCTACAAATCGATAAATGGTTAGGGTGAATTTTGGGAATTTTTCTGAAACGGTTTATTTTTCAGTGAATAGTAAAAAATACATTTTTTAGTTTCGGTGTGTAAATGACATCATTAATGATGCAATAATGATGTCATAAATCTGGTATAATTGTGAATAGTTAAATAATATTTGAGGTGTCCCAAGTTTCTTATACCATGGGCAAATACCATGGGCAATCCCATGGTTTTTCAAATACCACTCATGAGGTGTCCCTTGAAAATTATTAAAATAATCCCTCACTTTTCCTATAAATACCAACTCTTCCCTTCATTGAATTCATTCCCAATTCTCCCTCAACAAATATATGGCCTCATTACCTTTATATTAGTCCTCCCAAGGTTTCCTCAAGCCCCCAAGGTCTCAACCTTCATGTTCTAAGAGTTACTCTACAAGGTAAGAAAATTCTGAATTTCTTTCTTTTCTCATTCAAGTTCTCTTTTATGTGGTATAACTTTCAAGTTTCCATACCATGTTCTTATTTCCTTCTTATTATTGATCTAATATATATTATGATTCATTTCTGGATGGGTTAACCTTGTCCCCTCTATTTCTAATATTTTCTAAAACCATGTTGTGTTGCCGTTAGGCTGCCGATTTTTTGTAAGGATTTCTAAATTATTCTTTTATTTTGAGTTCCTTTCTTATTATTTCTTCATCTCTTCTTACCCAAGTGGAATTAAATCTCCATAATAATGTATATTATGGATTTTATCATTTTCATGGAAGATTTATAATCATTTTTCTTCTCCTCTCCCACTTATTTAAGGAATAAAAACATTGTTTGTTATGTGTCGAATTCTTGACATCATGGACGATGTGATTTCTATTTCCAGTAGTTCTTTCAAGTATGGTCATGAAACCATTTATATGGTTGAACCAGGTTATAATATATTTTTTATTACTCACCCATGGTTCTGGAATTATTTTGTACTCATGGTTCTAATTTATAAGACAAAATGAGGTTGTTATTATCAAAGAACCACTAAAATGATCTAAACAAACATCATTAATGTTTTAACTTATGAATCATCCTCATATTAAACATCAAAATGATAAATTGTATAAATTATGGTACTGAAAATATGTAAATACCTTTCCATTTCAATTCTGTAATTTCATTTCCAATCGACAAGAACATCCACCATGAACCAATCATAGAAATCATGTAAAGAACTCACCCAAAAACAGTGCAAGGAGCAAAATACAAACAATTAAAGGGTGAAATGATGTTATGAAATGATTATATAAGATGTTATAAACATGAAAATGTTTCTTTAAAATATTAATAACACTCTTTTAACCATTATACAGTAGGTTTAAACAAGTTTTAATTAAGACATACCCGAGGTAAGAGAATTCTTAACCCGATTTCCATTCTTTGGGGTAACCTTCTACTTCATTATTTATGTTATATTTAAATTGTTTGTGTGATGGGTTATGTTTATATTATGTTTTATTATGTGTATTTACAGTATATATACATACTCCATCCACTATATTAAGTCTCTCTTCAATTTTATGATATTTATAAGTGGCTTTCCTTTTAGAAAAACCTCTTTTAAAATTTGGTTTTACGAAATTCCAAAGCAATGTTTTTATGGAATTATTCATGTTGTATGATTATGTTTTGGTTATTGGGAATTATTTATGATTAAGGGTGTGATATATATCTCCCTACAATGCATTGGGTATGAGTAATTTGGAGGTCGGCCATATGGTTACTCAAGTGTAACTGCGATGGTTACACAAAGTAAGGTAGCCGTGAGGGTTACAAATTATAAGGTAGCCAAGAATGGTTACAAGATTATGTAAGTAATGCCCCAAGATAACTTTATCATTATATTTATGTTCTCATGTTTATGTGGATCTTGTTTAAATCTCATGGTACACAAAGTAAGTATATATGGGTGACAAGCATGTCTTTTGAAAATGTTTTCTTACGTTACGAGTATTCATGGACTAATGTGCTCTTTCCTTATTTTTCATCCCTTACTGAGATTTCATGCTCATCCCAAGTTTTTAAATGATTTTCACAAGTTAATGTATGTTTAAGACAAACAAGTAATCCATGTTAAATTGTAGCGACCCCCAAAAACGGGGTGCTTAATGAGACATGATATACTTTACATTACATCATTACAAAATGAAATATCATGTCTCATTTCTACAGAGGATCGCGAGGCTCAAGATTCTGGGAAACCAGCTGCTTCTGATTAGCTTCATTAGTATCAACCGTGCCAGAAAATTTTTAAACAAAACGTAGGGTGAGCAAAAATGCCCAGTAAGGGGTTTTAAAACATTTTAAGAAAGTCCTTTCTTAAGTCCTTTTGAAATGAATAAAAATACTTTGCTAAAACAAAACATTGTCATTTTTTTAAAAAACATGAAATCCATCTTTGTTTGAAAACCACTTGCACAAAGAAGCACACACTTGAAATGAACATGATCAGAGTGCGCAAAATAAACGATGCATAATGTTAAAACAAAGGTTACTTCAATTCTAAAATAATTCTATGGCTAAGCAGGGAAACGTGCATATCATGGTTCATGAGTAAAGTGCAATCCATCTAACAGTTTACCACATGAAAAACAGTTCTTGTTACGTAAAGTACATCTTCATGATCTTGGGAGCTTTCAACTAGGGGTTGTCCTGTTAGTTGAACAAACCCCTGATTAACCTTTATCATTACATGCAGAGGGAATGTATAATCCTGGACTTTGTCATGACTTTTCATCATGACCGTATAACATACTTAACAGGTCGAGGCTCACCGCCCGCCCTGTTTCCTTAGCACAAGTCAAGGCTAACTGCCAAGACCGTCGCACATGTTCGTCTCATGAGACTCTTACTTTACCCAATGCATTGGAGCGCTGTATAATTCCGGGCGCACCCGTCACATCATTCTTGTTGCGCTATATAATTCCGGGCGCACCCGTCACATGTAAGTCCTATACATCCCTCACATATCTTGACATGGTCATTCGTTAATGGGGTTCCATGCATTCTTACTTCAACCCCAATTTCACATACATAACATGAAAACAGTTCTTTCATTAAAAACATTAAGACAATGCTCATGCTTCGTGCACATAAAAAGTTAACATTCGAAAACATGGGTTTTAAGAAATTAAACATCACACTTAACATTCCATACATCAGAATTCCCAATTAAAGCATGGTCACTCATTAATTACACATGTGATGATAAATGGATATCCTAGATGTTTAATACAGGCAGCTGAGGTTACAAAGTGCATAATCAAGTTCATCATGTATATTTGTGTAAACTCTTCCATTATCACCTGAGAACACACCTACTAATACATGAATGAATTTATAAAAGTTCAAGAAGCCCATACTATCCATTTTAAGAAAAATCCTGATTATCCGAAGTAGTGATAAATGAAAATTCTCAGTTTTGAGAACGATTTTGAAATCCAACCAACCCATAAATCCATCATGCAATACCGTAATACATTACAAAAAGATAAGAAAACCAAGTACACGTTGGTGTACATACACATCGATATAATCGCATGTATGTATTTACCAATATACTTCGTATACTTGCATGATTTTTCATGTTCGTACAATTACCCAAAACCTCCATGTTTATAGGCGAAATAAAAACCAGGGTTATAAACACGAAAGAAGAATTGTATATTTGCATATATACTCTTATTCTTATGTGTATATAAATTTATATATATATGCATTTATATACACAATGAGTATAACATTAAAACTGAGATAAAATGAACTCTAAGAGGAAACTGCCTTTAACCTGATCGAATTCTGGATGAAGAAAACAGTGGTAGCCGGTTCATAAGGCCATGATGCAAATTCATATACACATATATACTTATGTAAGGTGTGTATAAGTTATAGTGTACCAAGGCCGGAGGAAACTAAACATAAGAAGGGGGTTTCCCTTTTTACCCACTATTCGATTTATCAAGCTGAGAGAGAGATCTCAAATTCTGGGTTCGCACCCAGTTCACATATACCCGAAATATATACACACATAACATGTATATATATATATATATACTCCAAAACTCAAACACAACAAAATAAACATTCCTCTTACCTTCAGAGAGGAGGAAAAGAAATGATAAATGAGGAAAGGGGAAATAGGGGTATAAACATAGAAGTTGTAGACACATATATATACATATCTATAATCCGAATATACACATGTTTATAAGAAAACCGAAGTTTTAACCAAACTTTAGAAATAGAGTACGATCCTTACAAAATGGAGAGGAGGAGAAGAGAAAGTGATACAACAAGTGAAAAACAGGTGCATAACCATAGGATGTATATATGTATATACATAACACATATATATATATATGTATATATATAAAAACGAAAATCAAACGGAAACCATGGAAAAACCTCTCCCTTACCTTGCTCGACGAGGAGGAGGAGAGGACGAGGCAGCAAACTAGATCCAGAAGCCGAGGAGATTGAGGGAGCCAGTCCTTCGTCCTTCGGTGCAACAGGGAGCTTAAAAAAATGAAGAAGAAGAAGATGAGGAAGACTTTGGGCGAGGCGAGGGGTCGGTGTCGACTGTGGAAAAGAGGGAGACATCCGAGATACGCACCGTCCTAGAGGAGAAAATGGGGCCCTATGCTACTGGTACAGCGACGGAAAGAAGAAGAGAAAGACGCGGGGAAGAAGAAGAAGCGGAGGAGGAAAACGCGAAAAACAGCCTACGGCCAGGATTAAACCGGGTGATCGGACGGCTGGGGATGATGCGGCATTAAAAATAAACGACGGCCAAGATTAGAGGAGGAGCGGATCGGACGGCTGGAATTCCACCGCGGTTTAAAACACGGTTTTTCTACAGGTTTTTCTTAAAAAAAATAACTTTATTAAAAATATTATTATTAATTTAATACAACATTATTAAACTCAATTATTAAATTAACATTCATTATTTTAATAAAAGTCATTTTTCAATTGATTTAATCAAAACTAATTTATATTATTATTATTAAACCACTTTTATTATAAAAAAATATATCATTGGTTAAAAAAAATTATATATTGATTTAATCAAAACGTTTTATTATATGTATATACATATATATATATATATATTTAAAACATCAATAATTAATATTATATTGTCATTATTATTAATCCTTAATTATTAACTACATAATATTTCATTATGAAAATCAAATATTAAGAACATTGAGTAATAAAAACATAACACAAATATATATTTTAATTTCCTTTGCTAGTTAACTACCCTAACTTCCTTAATTAATTATCATTATTTAATGCAACTATATTTTACCACACATAAAAGTGTGTTGATGAAAATATTATCACCACGAAACACACAAGTGAAAGAAACCATAATTTGACGTAGTTTCTAAAATATTTAATAAAAGGTTAAATCATACGAGAGATAATATATCTAATTTGATGCAATATAAATATATAACTCATAAAAGGAATCCATCAGGTTTTGATATAATTAGAAGAAAAAAAAGTTTAATTGTTCAGATCAAAATGTATAGTGGAAGAAGACAATAATATTAATTTTCTCCATTTAAAACATAAAATAAAATTCTTATTTTGGAAAACAAAAGATAATTAACATTGCTGTCATTTTAAAAAAAAATAAAGAAAAACTACACACTTATCATTCCGATCATTTTATTTCCAACGGTCAAAATGAACATTGGATTCTTTGGGAACCAACGGTCGGATATATGGCCGTTTGAGGTCCAACGGTCAGATTTGTGGCCGTTTGAGGTCCAATGGTCATCTTTGGTGCTTATAAAAGGGTTTGGTCTCGGGTTTCCCTTACTCCAAGTGACCGAAGAAGAACGTAATATGGTTCGTGTGATCCCCTTGGTTCTGAGCACGGTCGCGGTGGCTTCATCAATTCTTATGTTCCTTATGATGGATGCTCGAAATCCCTATCGCATTCTCGGGCTCCTAGTAGTTCTAAGCAGTCTTCCCATCGTTGTAATTGGGTTCTTGGTTGGGATCTTTGGTTAGTGATGTTTTGATCGTGGGGAGTTGTAATCGTCAGGGTGTTTCTTAATAAAGGATTATTTCATTCATGCTTGTTGCTACGGTTTTTCATTTATTTTCATTTTCTTTTTATAGAAAGATGGTCCAATTAAAGGGGAAACATATCATTACACAAAACATTAATTCTCGGGTTGTTACATAATCTCCCCCTTTAAGGAATTGCGTCCTCGCAATTCTATTCATAAAAAGACAAGAAAAAGACCTCGGTCGCACAACATTACCAAAACTGAAGGCCTGGCTCAGTTAACAGAACCCCTAAACTGGTACACAGCTCCGCTGTTTCCCTGACCCAGATACACTTTGAGCAATAAGACTTGTGCTCCTGCTCGTGGGAACTATACAGAGGCTTCCACAGGGAGGCCCGTGCAATAAACAACTCTGAGATGTCCGAGCGGACGAATCCCCTAGTAACTCTTCGAACTTCATCACGTTCGAGGTAGTCGAGGGGTACGACGTGATTGAGAAGGCTGACGTTTAGGATCTGGAACATGTAGGCGGCATTGAGGTGGCCATCCTGAGCTGCTATGAGAAAGCAAGCTCTGGCGAAGAAGTTCCGTGCCATAGAGAAACACTGAAAAAGCCCTTCATGGTATCTCCCCCTTCACCTATAGTAGGGGAGCTGGGTGGTGGCAAGGAGGTGAGTCACATGTTCATTCTCCTGACATGAGCGGAGAATTTCCGGACTATTCGCTATGTCCAGAAGACGTTGACAGGACCCTCGTAGGTGGAGAAAAGAGGGAAAGTCCACCATACAAGTTCTGATCAAGATAACCTCTACCAACTCGTCAGGTAGAGACGAGAGGTTCATCTGACCTGCCATCTGGAAGAAAAGGTAAACAAGAGAGGTCACTTAACAACACTGAGAAGGAAGAGATCATAAACTTTTTAATTAATAAAGTTTACACATTAAAGTCTGAGTTCTCCAGACGGACACCACAAAGAAAGGCGAAACTCTCTAACTCCACAAACCATACACAAGATGAACATACAGGACTAAACTCGTGGGAACATTTATATCGCCTCTTGAGTTTCGCGTGAGGGGTGTGGAGTTGGGAAACATCAGTGTACACTTCTTTCCTAAGAGACACACGAGTGGACTCATTCTACAACGCTCCGAAGTCCATTAACTGGCCCCAGAAGCCATAGTGCAGGACCTGGCACAGATAAGCTGCTCGAAGATCTCCGGCAGCAGCATCTTCTTGGAAAGGGTTATCTAGCATTGTGCCAAATTCCTCGCCAGCTGTAAACACTCGGAAGAGTCCTTCGTGATACCTTCCCCGACGTGCATACGAGGGAAACTGAGTCATCATCATTAGGAGATAGTCCATCCCCATTCCCCGGTGGAGACTAAGCACCCTAGACGAGTTCGACACATCGTACAAGTGCTTGCACGTCATGCGAATTTGGGAATAGTTCAGGAAGTTTTCACGGCTATCTAGAGATATAATGTTCTCTAGATCCTCGGTTGGGAGTGACAAAAGGTCAGTAGGTACATCAGCCATCTGAAAATCACGACGTTTTTACTTAGTTAGTCTTAGAAATATATTTATATCACCTGGTTTTCCAGAGTTTCCTGAACCCATCCTCTGAAACCAACTGTAGCGACCCCCAAAAACGGGGTGCTTAATGAGACATGATATACTTTACATTACATCATTAAAAAATGAAATATCATGTCTCATTTCTACAGAGGATCGCGAGGCTCAAGATTCTGGGAAACCAGCTGCTTCTGATTAGCTTCATTAGTATCAACCGTGCCAGAAAATTTTTAAACAAAATGTAGGGTGAGAAAAAATGCCCAGTAAGGGGTTTTAAAACATTTTAAGAAAGTCCTTTCTTAAGTCCTTTTGAAATGAATAAAAATACTTTGCTAAAACAAAACATTGTCATTTTTTTAAAAAACATGAAATCCATCTTTGTTTGAAAACCACTTGCACAAAGAAGCACACACTTGAAATGAACATGATCAGAGTGCGCAAAATAAACGATGCATAATGTTAAAACAAAGGTTACTTCAATTCTAAAAGAATTCTATGGCTAAGCAGGGAAACGTGCATATCATGGTTCATGAGTAAAGTGCAATCCATCTAACAGTTTACCACATGAAAAACAGTTCTTGTTACGTAAAGTACATCTTCATGATCTTGGGAGCTTTCAACTAGGGGTTGTCCTATTAGTTGAACAAACCCCTGATTAACCTTTATCATTACATGCAGAGGGAATGTATAATCCTGGACTTTGTCATGACTTTTCATCATGACTGTATAACATACTTAACAGGTCGAGGCTCACCGCCCGCCCTGTTTCCTTATCACAAGTCAAGGCTAACTGCCAAGACCGTCGCACATGTTCGTCTCATGAGACTCTTGCTTTACCCAATGCATTGGAGCGCTGTATAATTCCGGGCACACCCGTCACATCATTCTTGTTGCGCTAAATAATTCCGGGCGCACCCGTCACATGTAAGTTCTATACATCCCTCACATATCTTGACATGGTCATTCGTTAATGGGGTTCCATGCATTCTTACTTCAACCCCATTTTCACATACATAACATGAAAACAGTTCTTTCATTAAAAACATTAAGACAATGCTCATGCTTCGTGCACATAAAAAGTTAACATTCGAAAACATGGGTTTTAAGAAAGTAAACATCACACTTAACATTCCATACATTAGAATTACCAATTAAAGCATGGTCACTCATTAATTACACATGTGATGATAAATGGATATCCTAGACATTTAATACAGGCAGCTGAGGTTACAAAGTGCATAATCAAGTTCATCATGTATATTTGTGTAAACTCTTCCATTATCACCTGAGAACACACCTACTAATACATGAATGCATTTATAAAAGTTCAAGAAGCCCATACTATCCATTTTAAGAAAAATCCTGATTATCCGAAGCAGTGATAAATGAAAATTCTCAGTTTCGAGAACGATTTTGAAATCCAACCAACCCATAAATCCATCATGCAATACCGTAATACATTACAAAAAGATAAGAAAACCAAGTACATGTTGGTGTACATACACATCGATATAATCGCATGTATGTATTTACCAATATACTTCGTATACTTGCATGATTTTGCATGTTCGTACAATTACCCAAAACCTCCATGTTTATAGGCGAAATAAAAAACAGGGTTATAAACACGAAATAAGAATTGTATATTTGCATATATACTCTTATTCTTATGTGTATATAAATGTATATATATATATGCATTTATATACACAATGAGTATAACATTAAAACTGAGATAAAATGAACTCTAAGAGGAAACTGCCTTTAACCTGATCGAATTCTGGATGAAGAAAACAGTGGTAGCCGGTTCATAAGGCCATGATGCAAATTCATATACACATATATACTTATGTAAGGTGTGTATAAGTTATAGTGTACCAAGGCCGGAGGAAACTAAACATAAGAAGGGGGTTTCCCTTTTTACCCACTATTCGATTTATCAAGCTGAGAGAGAGATCTCAAATTCTGGGTTCGCACCCAGTTCACATATACCCGAAATATATACACACATAACATGTATATATATATATACTCCAAAACTCAAACACAACAAAATAAACATGCCTCTTACCTTCAGAGAGGAGGAAAAGAAATGATAAATGAGGCAAGGGGAAACAGGGTTATAAACATAGAAGTTGTAGACACATATATATACATATCTATAATCCGAATATAAACATGTTTATAAGAAAACCGAAGTTTTAACCAAACTTTAGGAATAGAGTACGATCCTTACAAAATGGAGAGGAGGAGAAGAGAAAGCGATACAACAAGTGAAAAACAGGTGCATAACCATAGGATGTATATATGTATATACATAACACACATATATATATATATATATAAACGAAACTCAAACGGAAACCACGGCAAAACCTCTCCCTTACCTTGCTCGACGAGGAGGAGGAGAGGACGAGGCAGCAAACTAGATCCAGAAGCCGAGGAGATCGAGGGAGCCGGTCCTTCGGCCTTCGGTGCAACAGGGAGCTTAAAAAAATGAAGAAGAAGAAGATGAGGAAGACTTCGGGCGAGGCGAGGGGTCGGTGTTGACTGTGGAAAAGAGGGAGACAGCCAAGCTACGCACTGGCCTAGAGGAGAAAACGGGTCCCTATGCTACTGGTACAGCGACGGAAAGAAGAAGAAGAGAAAGACGCGGGGAAGAAGAAGAATCAGAGGAGGAAAACGCGAAAAACAACCTACGCCCGGCATTAAACCAGGTGATCGGACGGCTGGGGATGATGCGGCATTAAAAAGAAACGATGGCCAAGATTAGAGGAGGAGCGGATTGGACGGCTGGAATTCCCCCGCGGTTTAAAACACGGTTTTTCTACAGGTTTTTCTTAAAAAAAATAAAATCGCTTTATTAAAAATATTATTATTAATTTAATACAACATTATTAAACTCAATTATTAAATTAACATTAATTATTTTAATAAAAGTCATTTGTCAATTGATTTAATCAAAACTAATTTATATTATTATTATTAAACCACTTTTATTATATAAAAAATATATCATTGGTTAAAAAAAATTATATATTGATTTAATCAAAACGTTTTATTATATGTATATATATATATATATTTAAAACATCAATAATTAATATTATATTGTCATTATTATTAATCCTTAATTATTAACTACATAATATTTCATTATGAAAATCAAATATTAAGAACATTGAGTAATAAAAACATAACACAAATATATATTTTAATTTCCTTTGCTAGTTAAATACCCTAATTTCCTTAATTAATTATCATTATTTAATGCAACTATATTTTACCACACATAAAAGTGTGTTGATGAAAATATTATCACCACGAAACACACAAGTGAAAGAAACCATAATTTTATGTAGTTTCTAAAATAGTTAATAAAAGGTTAAATCATACGAGAGATAATATATCTAATTTGATGCAATATAAATATATAACTCATAAAAGGAATCCATCATGTTTTGATATAATTAGAAGGAAAAAATGTTTAATTGTTCAGATCAAAATGTATAGTGGAAGAAGACAATAATATTAATTTTCTCCATTTAAAACATAAAATAAAATTCTTATTTTGGAAAACAAAAGATAATTAACGTTGATGTCATTTTAAAAAAAATTAAAGAAAAAATACACACATATCATTCCGATCATTTTATTTCCAACGGTCAAAATGAACATTGGATTCTTTGGGAACCAACGGTCGGATTTATGGCCCTTTGAGGTCCAACGGTCAGATTTGTGGCCATTTGAGGTCCAACGGTCATCTTTGGTGCTTATAAAAGGGTTTGGTCTCGGGTTTCCCTTACTCCAAGTGACCGAAGAAGAACGGAAGATGGTTCGTGTGATCCCCTTGGTTCTGAGCACGGTCGCGGTGGCTTTAGTAATTCTTATGTTCCTTATGATGGATGCTCGAAATCCCTATCGCATTCTCGGGCTCCTAGTAGTTCTAAGCAGTCTTCCCATCGTTGTAATTGGGTTCTTGGTTGGGATCTTTGGTTAGTGATGTTTTGATCGTGGGGAGTTGTAATCGTCAAGGTGTTTCTTAATAAAGGAGTATTTCATTCATGCTTGTTGCTACGGGTTTTCATTTATTTTCATTTTCTTTTTATAGAAAGATGGTCCAATTAAAGGGGAAACATATCATTACACAAAACATTAATTCTCGGGTTGTTACATAAATGTTGAATAATTGTCAAGAAGTCATGTTTAAGTTTTAATGTTTTATATTTTTGAAAAAAAATGGAAACTATTTTTATGGTATCCACTCTATAATAATGTGTAATGTTATGAATGTATTGTCCTAATTCTCTAAAGCTCTAAAATTGAAAATATCCTAAATGTAAAAGGAAGTGTTTTATTGACTAAATTCAATATTATGTATGTAATAAGGCCAAGTCTATATAGTTGGTATCAGAGGATGGTTTTGGTAACTTTAGGGGTTAGGGTGATGTTAATAGAATACCATAAATGATTGTCACTCTATGTTTAATTTGAAATGTTATAGCATTTAAATATTACCATGTTTCTTCATCTAAGACATGTTTGTTAAGAATGGTTGTCTGTAAAAGGAACAGGGATGCTAAAGAGGAGAGGCACTGACAGAATGACATCCTTCCGCAACTACAGCCCGGAATGGTAGGGATTGGAACTGAGCAGTTTGTGATAGTAATGGATCGACTAACGCAGGAAATAAATGGTGGTGGCATCCATGCAAGAGAACCAATAGAGGTACCACAATGGAACATGACAGTAGTGGAATATTTTATGAGACAACATTCTCCTGCATTCAATGGATCTTCTGACCCAGTAGCAGCTGAAGGATGGGATCAAATCCCTTGAAAAGATATTCGATGTTATGGGATATTCAGAAAATCAAAAGGTAAGTCTCTACATTTATCATTTTTAATGGGAAGCTGATCAGTGGTGGTAAATGGTAAGGAATATCAAGGGTATAGAAGATTTTTATGCCTTATAGTGGGATGAATTTAAAAGTATTTTCCTTGAAAAATGTTTTCCTTAAGTGGTGCGACCTAGAATGGAGAAAAAAATCCTTGAATTGAAACAGAAGGAGGAAGACTCAGTGGTTGTGTATGAAGATAACTTCACCCAACTAGCGAGGTATACTCCAAATCTTATTCTGGATCTTGATAGAAAAATCAACCACTTTTACTTAGGATTGAAGCCAAGGTATCAAAGGGTGTTTGACTCCCGTGAATTCAAAAGTTATGATAAACGTGTCTGATGTGCTGAGAGGGTAGAGATGGAGTTTGTTGATGATCATGTGCATTTTGGAAACAAAGATAAGAAGAGGTCCAGTTGTCAAGAAATGGGTAAGAATCAACCAAAGAAATCTAATGGTAAGAAAATCCAATTTCCAGTTTGTGAAAAGTGTGGCAAGAAACACCCTTGGGAATGTCTTAGCAAAACTAGGAAGTGTTTTAAATGTGGTAAGTTTGGACATATGGCCTGAGATTGTAATGAAAATGATCCAAAGACTAATCCTGAAAAGCATACTGTAAAGTGTTTTAAATGTAGTGAAATGGGTCATTATGCAAATGCCTGCCCAAAGAGAGATATGAATGATGTAAAGAAGCCAAACTACAAGTAGAAAAGTGTAGTGAGATCCTTTGAAAATATTTCAGCAGATGTTGGGCCATCCAATGAAGTTGTATCAGGTACTTTGTTTGTTCACTCAGATTTTGCTAAAGTTTTGTTTGATACGGGGTATACACATTCCATCATCTCTGATAAAATTTCTGGTAAATTGTAAATATCACCTCAACAAATGAGACTCGAACTTGTTTAAAAACACCAGGGGGAAATGTTATAGAAAAGAAGAATTATAAAAATATTTCTATTATGGTCTGTGGAAAGACTTTACCTACAAACCTTGTTGTTTTACCCTTAGTCTAATTTGATGTTATTCTAGGAATGGACTGGCTTTCAGATTATCATGCTAAGATTGATTGTAGAGTTAAAGAAGTTTTTTTCAGAAAGAGTTTTATTTTGTATACAAGAATGAACCCATACAATTGATAACATATTAGGAAGCTGAGAAACTATTGAAATATGGAAATGAAAGTTATCTTGCTCATATTATTGAAAACAAGGGAACGGTTCAAATTAATGACGTGCCAGTGGTAAATGAATACCTTGATGTTTTTCCTGATGAGTTACCCAGTGTCATACCTAATCGAGAAGTCAAATTCCCAATTGACTTAGTTCATGATGCTAATCCAATTTCAAAACCCCCATATCATATGTCTCCAATAGAACTTCTTGAATTGAAAAATCAGTTGCAGGATTTTCTTGACAAAGGATTCATTCGTCCTAGCACTTCACCATGGGGAGCTCCTGTTTTGTTTGTTAAAAATAAAGATGGTCCCATGATACTTTGCATTGATTATAGAGCTTTGAATAACATCACTGTTAAAAACAAGTATCCTTTTCCTTATATCGATCACTTATTTGATCATCTCTAGGGAGCTTAGTACTTTTCCAAGATTGACTTGAGATCCGAATACCATTAGCTGAAGGTGACAGAGGATGACATCCCAAAAACATCCTTTCGTACTAGATATGGGATTATGAATTTTTTGTTATGCCTTTTGGATTAACTAATGCACCTGTTGTATTCATGAATCTTATGAATGGAGTATTTCATGAGTTCTTGGATAAGTTTGTGGTTGTATTTATTGATGACATTATGGTATTTTCTAAAAATAATGAGGAGCATGAAAAACATATAAGGGTTGTTTTTCAAACTTTAAAAGAAAAGAAACTATATGTAAAATTCCGCAAGTATGATTTTTGGTTGCAACAGATTTCTTTTCTTGGGAAAATTGTAAATAAAGATAGAATAATAGTTGATCCTGTGAAAGAAAAAGTAGTTGATGAATGGACAAGACCCATAAATGTTACTGAGATTCGTATTTTTCTTGGGTTAGTAGGTTATTATAGATGGTTTGTTAAGAACTTTGCACGGTTATCTAGCCCGATAACGAAGTTAACATAAAAAGGGGTTAAATTTTTTTGGACAGAGGAATGTGATGTTTGTTTTTAGGAACTGAAGAAGAGATTGGTGAATGCTCCAGTTTTGGCCTTACCTTCCCAAAATGGGGAGTTTGTCATCTACAGTGATTCTTATTTGAAGGTACTTGGTTGTGTTTTGAATTAGAATGATCAGTTAATTGCATGTGCTTCAATACAACTTAAACCTCATAAGCTAAATTATCCCACACATGATTTGGAGTTGGCAGCTATGGTTTTTGCTTTGAAAATTTGAAGGAATCATCTATACAGAACCAAATTCCAAATATATACTGACCATAAAAGTATAAAGTATATATTCACTCAGAAGGAATTACACATGAGGCAGATAAGATGGATAGAACTGATAAAGGATTGTGATGGCACGATCAATTACCATCTCGGAAAAGCAAACAAAGTGGCGGATGCCTTGATTCGGAAACATCATGCATCATTAACCATGTTGTGTTTGAAACATGATCCCTTGATTAATGATTTAATGAATTTTGTCTTATAAGTTGTTGGTGCAGGGAATACATCTGTTTTGTTTCAGGTTTTAGTGCAGTCTTTGTTGACAAACAGAATTAATAAAGCACAGAAGGAAGACTGTGAGCTACAGAAAAAGGTAGAATTGGTTAAAATGGGTAAGTTTCCAGAATTTAACCTTGATAAAGATTGTGTTTTAAGATTTGGAAAAAGGTTGTGTGTGCCTAGTGATTCTTAGTTGAAGAAAGATTTGTTGTGAGAATCTCATAGTTCTCCATTTTCTGTTTATCCTGGTAATACTAAGATGTATAGATACCTTAAGGAGTATTATTGGTGGGATGGAATGAAAAGAGATATTGTTGATTTTACCATGAAATGTTTGACGTGTCAATAGGTTAAAGTAGAGAGGTAGTTACCGAAGGGGATGCTTCAGCCTTTTCCAGTGCCAGAGTGGAAATGGGAGAATGTATCCATGGACTTTTTGGTGGGACTACCAAAGACTTCTCGAGGTAACAATGCAATTTGGGTTATTGTTGATTGACTAACAAAGTCTTCACATTTTCTTTCTATTTAAGATACAATGAATTTGGATCAGATTTATTGATTGTACCTCAAGGATATTGTCATGTTACATGGATTTCCTCTTTCCATTGTATCTGACTGATATCCCAGGTTCACTTCTAAATTTTGTAAGGGACTTCAGAAGTTGTTGGGAACAGAGTTAAATTTCAGTACAACTTTTCTTCCTTAATCAGATGGGCAGTCAGAATGAATGATTCAAACTTTGGAGGATATACTTCAAGCTTCTTCAATGGACTATCAGGGAAGTTGGGATCAACATCTTTCTTTAGTTTAGATTTCTTATAATAACATTTTTCATTCCAGTATTCAGATGGAAACTTTTGAGACCTTGTACGGGAAGCGGTGTCGGACTCCATCATTTTGGGATGAAGTCGGTGAAAGAAAGTTGATGGTGCCAGAATTAGTTGAAGAAGTGGCTGAGAAAGTGAGGATGATCCAGCAGCATATGAGGACAGCTCAGAGCAGGCAGAAAAGTTATGTAGATAATAGAAGGAAAGACTTCTCTTTCAAGGTAGGTGACCATGTTTTCCTTAAAATCTCTCCTTAAAAAAGTTTGATGAATTTTAGTAAGAAAGGGAAGTTAATTCCATGGTTCATTGTTCCTTTTGAAATCTTAGAGAAAGTTGGAACAGTTGCATACCGCATAGCTTTGCCTCCGAGCTTGTTTCAGGTACACAATGTTTTTCATGTTTTGATGTTGAGAAATTATGTGCCAGATTCATCACATGTCTTGAGCCCAGAAGCAGTTCAGTTGGAAGAGAACCTTTCTTGTGAAGAAAAACCGGTTCAGATTCTTGATCGAAGGGAATTTGTATTGTAGAATAAGGTAATCTACTAGGTAAAGGTTTTGTGGAGAAACCACATGGTTGAATAAGAAACATGGGAGTCTGAAAATGCTATGAGATAAAAATACTCTCAGTTGTTTAATAAGTAAATAAAATTGCGAGGACGCAATTTCAAGAAGGTGGGGATAATTTAACACCCCAAGTTTTTCTAAAAATAAATAGAAATTCATGGAACTTTATTTTAAGTAGATATTTATAACTAGCTTTTTAACATAATTTTTCCACTTCTTTTGTTTTTGAATTTCAAGAAACTGTCATCTATAATTGTGTTCAGTATGTTATTTGGAGTCTATTGGAACCAACTTGTTTTTTTAGTGAATAGTAACATACCCTTAGGAATAGTAATATGAGTTGTAATATGACCCTAATGAATAGTAAATTTTATTATTATTTTATTTTATAAAGGATTTAATATAATAACATCTAGGATAATTTTCCATTGTGATATAGAAGAAGTTACAGAATTAGAATTGGTAATTTTTGAATTAAGTATGCTTTTATTTAAAAATTAAATTCATAATATTTAGAAAATTATTTTCAAAAAATGGACTTCATTTTTGAATTATACACATCAATAAATGGTTACGGTGAATTTTGGGAATTTTTCTGAAACATTTGATTTTTCAGTGAATAGTAAAAAATACAGTTTTTAGTTTTGGTGTGTTAATGACATCATTAATGATGTAATAATGATTTAATAAATCAGGTAGACTTTTGAATAGTTCAATAATATGTGAGGTGTCCAAAGTGGCTTATACCATGGGCAAATAACATGGTCAAGCCCATGGTTTTGCAAATACCACTCACGAGGTGTCCCTTGAAAATTATTAAAATAATCCCTCACTTTTCCTATAAATACCAACTATTCCCTTCATTGAATTCATTCTCAATTCTACCTCAACTAAGATCTGGCCTCCTTACCTTCATAGTAGTCCTACCAAGGTTTCCTCAAGCCCCCAAGGTCCCAACCTTCAAGTTCTAAGAGTTACTCTACAAGGTATGAAAATTCTCAATTTCTTTCTTTTCCCATTCAAGTTCTCTTTTATGTGGTATAACTTTCAAGTATCCTTACCATGTTCTTATTTCTATATTATTATTGATCTAATCAATATTATGATTCGTTTAGGGATGGGTGACTCTTGTCCCCTCTATTTTTAATATTTTCTAAAACCATGTTGTGTAGCCGTTAGGCTGCTGAATTTTTGTAAGGGATTTCTCAATTATTCTTTTATTTTGAGTTCATTTCTCTTTATTTCTTCATCTCTTCTTACCAAAGTGGCATGAAATTTCCAAAATCATGTATATTCTGGATTTTCTCATGTTCATGTAAAATTTATCATCATTTTTCTTCTCCTCTCCCACTTATTTAAGGAATAAAAACATTGTTCGTTATGTGTCGAATTACCGACATCGTGGACAATGTGATTTCAATTTCCATTGGTTATTTCAATTCTGGTCATAAAACCATTTATATGGTTGAAACAAGTTATAATATATGTTTTATGACTCACCCATGGTTTTGGAATTCTTTTTTACTCATGGTTCTAATTTATAAGACAAAATGAGGTTGTTATTATCAAAGGACCACTAAAATGATCTAAACGAACATCATTAATGTTTTAACTTATGAATCATCCTCATATTAAACATCAAAATGATAAATGTTATAAATTATGTTACTGAAAATATGTAAATACCTTTCCATTCCAATTCTGGAATTTCACTTCCAATCGACAAGAACATCCACCATGAACCAATCATAGAAATCATGTAAAGAACTCACCCAAAAACAGTGCAAGGAGCAAAATACTAACAATTAAAGGGTGAATTGATGTTATGAAATGATCATATAAGATGTTATAAACATGAACATGTTTCTATAAAATATTAATAACACTCTTTTAACCATTATACAGGAGGTTTAAACAAGTTGGAATTAACACATACCTGAGGTAAGGGAATTCTTAACCCGATTTCTATTCTTTGGGTTAACCTTCCACTTCATTATTTATGTTCTATTTAAATTGTGTGTGTGATGGGTTATGTTTATATTATGTTTTATTATGTTTATTTACAGTATATATACATACTAAATCTACTATATTAAGTCTCTCTTCAATTGTATGATATTTATAAGTGGTGTTCCTTTAAAAAAACCTCTTTTAAAATTTGGTTTTACGAAATTCCAAAGAAATGTTTTTATGGAATTATTCAAGTTGTATGATTATGTTTTGGTTCTTGGGAATTATTTATGATGAATTTTGGTACCTATATATCCCTCCAATGCATTGGTTATGAGTAAGTTGGAGGTCATATGTATGGTTACTCCAAGTGTAATTGTGATGGTTACACAAATTAATGTAGCTGTGAGGGTTACAAATTATAAGGTAGCCAAGAATGGTTACAAGATTATGTAAGTAATGCCCCAAGATACCTTTATGATTATATTTATGTTCTCATTTTTATGTGTATCTTGTGTAAATATCATGGTACATGAAGTAAGTATATATGGGTGACAATCATGTCTTTTGAAAATGTTTTCATACGTTACGAGTATTCATGGACTAATGTGCTCTTTCATTATTTTTCATCCCTTACTGAGCTTTCTTGCTCATACCAAGATTTTAAATGATTTTCACAGGTTAATGGATGTGTAATACAAAGAATTAATCCATGTTAAATGTTGAATAATTTTCAAGAAGTCATGTTTAAGTTTTAATGTTTCATATTTTTGAAAAAAAAATGGAAACTGTTTTTATGGAATCCACTCTGTAATAATGTGTAGTGTTATGAATGTATTGTCCTAATTATCTAAATCTCTAAAATTGAAAAGATACTCAATTTAAAAGGAAGTGTTTTCTTGACTAAATTCAAGATTATGTATGTAATAAGTCCGGGTCCTTATATTTAAAGGAACACCTTATCTCCAACCTGAAACTTCTGTTCTTATCGATGATTTTTTGAATAAATTTTTTGTTGACTTTTCATGTATTTCATATGATGATAAATGGTTTGAACCTTCTATGTCATCTATTAAATAATATTAGGTTTAATAATATTCTTCTCTCCAAATTTATCCGAGCATATTGGTGTTCGATACCACTTCCCATATAGAGATTTATAAGGTTATATTTGAATGCTAAAATGGAAACTGTTTTTATATGAGAACTCCACTCTAGGAAGGTGTCAATCCTAACATACTAGAAAATCCATTGAACATGATATCATCACATAATAAAGAGTTTTAATGGTTCTCTCAGACTGACCATTTGTCTGAAATTGATAACCAGTTCTAAAACTCATCTTTGTATCCAGTGTTTGCTGAAGTTTTCTCCAAAACCTTGAGGTAATCCTCAGATCTTGATCAAATACAATGGAGAGTAGTATTTGATGTAGTCTATAGAGTTATTCATGAGATAAATCTTCCTTTATTATAATGAAATGAATAGACATTTTAAGGAGGTATACTACCACCTAGATGGATTAATCTCCTTTATATTTTCTAGGGAGTCATATGATAAAATCTATGGTTATGTTTTACCATATCTATGCTGGAATGGTAAATGGATGCATCGTAGATTTAGACTTATTTCATTCAGACTTAAATTCTTTTCATACCAAGCATCGAGATACAAATTCTATAATCCTCATATTCATGTTATCCCACTAGAAGTTTTGCTTCAGATATCTATACGTCTTAGTGATTTCTATATGAATATAGAAGGATGAGCTATGTGCATCTTCTAGAATATCCCTCTTCATATATGGTTTTTATTTGACACATATCTAGGTTCCAAACCTTATAACTTTATATTTATCAAATTTGAACTCTATAATATTCACTACCTTTCATTATATCTCCTTGCTCTATTTTTGGACCACCTTGATCCTCTCAATAATTGATGGTTGAATATTTATTTGAGAAAGGTAGGAAGAATATATTTTTATTATTCTCATTTCCATCCTTTTTATATCCATGAATATTTGATCCTTTTTAATCCTCATCATCGATAGAGTTGTAGGATCCTTTCTACTCAGATCATATTCCATTTTTTTCTCTTTCCTAGGATGGTAATGGATTGAACAATCATAATCCTTGATTAGTTATAACAACCTTAGTTAGCACATATTGATCTCCTTTTGTGTGAATATATAGTTTATGATTTTATGATCTTTATATATGTCACAATTTACCCTATAGAGGTAATGTCTCCAAATATTTAATAAAAATATCACTATATCCAATTCCAGATCATGCGTTGGGTAGTTCTTCTCATGAATCGTTAATTGGTAAGAGCTATAGGCTATCGTTGTGCTATCCTACATGATTACACAACCCAAGACCATTTTAGATACATCATTGTAGATCACAAATACTTCTCCATAGGTGTGTAATGTGAGAATAGGTTTTGTAATTAACCTCTTCTATAACTCTTTAAATCTCTCCTCATATTCATTGGTCTATAAAAACTTTACTCCCTTCTGATTTAGCTTGGTTAGTGGGAATGAAAATCATTATAATTTTATTACAAATCTAAGATAGTACCCAGGTAGTCCAAGGAAACTATGGATATCTATATTAGATGTTGTTCATGGCCATCATTTAATTTCTTCTATTGTCAAAGGATCCACATATATCCATTTACTAGTGATAAAATGCCCCACTAATGTTAATTTCTCCATCCAAACCTTTCATTTTTTATACTTCACATTATATTTTCCTTTCGCAAGGCCTACAGTATAGCATCAAAATGATCATCATATTAATCTTTGATTTTATAGTAGATAAGAATATCATCCATAAATAGAACCAAAAATTTATTTAGGTAATACCTAAAGACCCAATTTATTAATTCTATGAATATAGATAGATCATTAGTGATGGAAAATGGAATCACTAGGAAATTGTAGAGCTTGTACCATGTATAAAAAGTAGTGTTGGGTATATCCTCCTTCTTCACATTTAGTTGATAATATCCAAAATGAATATCAACCTTAATATGTACTATTATTCACATAGTAGATCAAATATTCTATTAATACATGCCATATAATACTATTTTTTTATCGTGGTCTTGTTGAGCTTATGATAATCAATGTAAAGATGTATTGGCCCACACTTATTCTTGATGAAGAGGATCGGTACACCCCATGGTGAAGAACTTGGGCATATAAACCCTTTATCTAGATTCTCATGTAGTTGTTTCTTCATATCTTCAAGTTCAATAGTGTCCATTCTATAGGTAGTCTTAGATATTGGCAAAGCTCTGAGTATAATCTCGATTGTGAAATTATCCTTGTGTCTTGGAAGAAGACTAAGAAATTCTTCAAGAACCACATCATCATACTCCCTTATAAATTGAATGTATTCAAGGGTGATTTTTTCTATAGTCTCAATCATTTGATATGGATACACTTTCTCATAATAAAATAGTATACATGCTTGATATGATGATACCAAAAAAGATTCATCCTCCTCCTTGCACTTGTATAGAATTAGAGGATGATTCTTTAGGATCAAAATAGTGATGTAGATGCTCAATTTACAAGAGGGGGGTGAATTGTATACTTTAAAAATTCCTTTGGAACCTTTAAATATAGTTACAAATAGTTATGTTTTCCTTAAGCAAAGTAAAGGGCTAAGTTTAACAAAGTTAAACTAAGCAAATTCACAACACCTCTAACATCGAATGCAAACTTGGAAAGAGATTCCGAAAGTAGGTTCCGGAAATATGGTTCCGGAAATTTAAACTTAACAAAAGTTACAATATGAGATTCTATATTAAAGCGTATAGAATCTAAATGAAACAGAGTACAAGTAAGGAAGTATAAGAAAGTTATACTTTCCTTATAAAACAAAATACAGCGGAAATTAAACAAGTAGTTAAACTACAAGTAACAAGATAATAGTCTTTTAACCCAAAGAGAAGGGTATCCAACAACCTTGGATAAAGGTCCCTTGATTTATACTTTCAAGCAAGTCTGTCTTACCCACACCAGGGTAAGCCCTCGATACGAAGATCGGAGTGTCTCTGTCTTGCTATCCCCGCATGCCCTCAACTTCAAGGTAGTTGGAAACCTCTGTCTTCCTCAGCAAGAAAGCCCTCAACTTCAAGGTGTTGGAAACCTCTGTCTTCCTATCCCCAGAAGTCCTCGAATGTAATCACCAACATTCGGAGTCGCACGAAGCTTTGAGAGTTGATAAGAGCCTCTCTCTCTAGAAATCACTTCAACAGCATGTATGCACAATGTCAAAAATCGTTGTTGTGTCTTATGAGCTCTTTCAAATGAGATCCTATTTATCGGAGGGACCTGTACATGTGTCACTTAGAAAACGGTTAGTTTATAACAAAATAGATGACATCGTTTTATAACAAAACAAGTGTAACAGAAGTATGACATCGTTTTAATTCTAACTCAAAAGACCGGAATGAAAGCTTTGGATTAAAGGTTCGGAGTCTAACAAAAATAATTTTCAGAGTCTGAATAAATTCAGGGTGTATAAAACAAAGATAATCAGATTTTGTTTAGTAAGAGAATTCGGAATGAGAGTTTGGAATGGGAGTTGGTCATTAGAATTCGTAGTGAGAATTCCTCATCAGAATTCGTAATGGTAATTACTCATCAGAATTCGTAGTGAGACTTCCTCATCAGAATTCGTAATGAGAATTCTTCATCGAACTTCATAAGAATTCGTATCCTGAATCTGGATTAAAATTGTATCTGGAATTCGGAATGAAACTTTATCACAGTTCTCATTCTGGATTTCGGAGTGAAACTTTATCACAGTTAGTGCACATGGATCTTTTTGGTCCAACACAAACTGGAAGTATTGGAGGCAAATACTATGTGTTTGTACTAGTTAATGATTACACTAGATTTACTTGGGTTTATTTTCTAGCAAAGAAATCTGAAGCTTTTTCATATTTCAAAAGTTTTAGAGCTCAAGTTAAAAATGAGAAAAACCTTCCATTGAAAACTATTCATAGTGATCATGGAGGAGAATTTCAAAATTCTGATTTTGAAACTTTTTGTAGTAAGAAAGGTATTACTCACAATTTTTCAGCACCTAGAACTCCTCAACAGAATGGTGTAGTTGAAAGAAGAAATAGAATTCTTCAAGAGATAACTAGAACCATGTTGATTGAATATTCTATGGCTAGACATTTCTGGGCTGAATTTGTAAGTACTGCCTGTTATACTATAAATAGGGTTTTGATTAGAAATTTTCTTAATAAAACTTCTTATGAGTTATGGAATGGAAGAAAACCAAGACTATCTTACTTCAAGGTTTTTGGTTTCAAGGTATTCATTCTGAATACTAAATATAACCTACATAAATTCGCACCAAAATCTGATGAAGGGATTTTCTTAGGTTATTCCATAACCTCTAAGGCTTATAGAGTTTTTAATAAAAATTCTTGCATTGTTGAGGAAACAGTACATGTAAAATTTGATGAGTCAGATCCTTTTGTTTTTAAACCACCTCAACCTATATCTTCGGATGTGTTTTCAAAAACTGATTATCAACCCTTGATATAAGAACCTTCTGATAAGTATTATGTTCTAGAAGATACTTCTGAAACATTTACCCTAGAAGACTTTCTACCCTATGTTGACGAATAGGTTTTACAAAACCCAAATCAGGTGTTTCTTAAGAATCATCCCAGTGATAGTATCATTGGTGATGTAAATCAACCTGTAAGGACTAGAAGTTCCTTAAGAAATGAAGTAGAACATCTAGCATTTCTTTCCCAATTACAACCTAAAAGCACTGATGAAGCTTTAGGTGATGATGATTGGATTAAAGCCATGCAAGATGAACTAAATGAATTCAAAAGGAATAAAGTTTGGACCATGGTTGAAAGACCTAAGGAAACTTCTGTTATTGGAGTAAAATGGGTTTTCAGAAATAAATGTGATGAAAATGGAGTCATAGTAAGAAATAAAGCTAGACTTGTTGCTAAAGGCTATAATCAACAAGAAGGAATAGACTATGAAGAAACCTATGCTCCAGTAGCTAGACTTGAATCTATCTGTATTCTACTTTCCTTTGCAGCATTCTTTAATTTCAAACTTTTCCAAATGGATGTGAAATGTGATTTTCTTAACAGTTATGTTCAAGAGGAAGTTTTTGTTGAACAACCTCCTGGTTTTGAAGATACAAAACATCCTGATCATGTTTTTAGACTTACCAAGGCTTTATATGGTCTTAAACAAGCCCCACGAGCATGGTATGATAGACTCACTGGATTTTTGCTTCAAAATAACTATGTTAAGGGAAATGAAGATCCAACCCTTTTTATAAAGAAAGATAAGAAAAATGTTTTGATAGTTCAAATTTATGTTGATGACATCATATTTGGATCAACTCAGCAATCTTTGACTGACTCTTTTGCTAGTCTAATGAAATCTGAGTTTGAAATGAGTATGATGGGTGAGTTAACATTTTTCCTTGGTTTTCAAATTTCTCAAAAACCAGAAGGAACCTACATATCTGAACATAAGTATATTAAATATCTTCTTAAAAAGTATGGTTATGACAACACTAAAAGTATAAGTACTCCCATTGGTACCTCAAACTCTTTAGATCTTGATGAAGCTGGGAAAACAGTAGATCAAACATCTTTTAGAGGTATGATAGGAAGTTTACTTTACTTAACAGCTAGTCGACCAGACTTGATGTTTTCAGTATGCTTATGTGCAAGATATCAATCCAATCCTAAGGAATCTCACTTAATGGCGGTAAAAAGAATTTTTCGCTACCTTAAGGGAACCATGGATCTAGGATTATTTTATACTTCTAGAAATGATTTTGTTCTAAAAAGCTTTTCTGATGCTGACTTTGGTGGATGTAGATTTGATAGAAAAAGTACATCCAGAACTTTTCATTTCTTAGGAGATTCATTAGTTTCTTGGTCCTGCAAGAAGAAACATTTTGTAGCACTTTCCACTACTGAAGCTGAATATGTAGCAGCTAGAAGTTGTTGTGATCAAGTGTTGTGGATGCAACACACACTCACAGACTATGGCTTGAGTTTTACTAAAACTCAAATTTTGTGTGATAACACAAGTGCCATTTCCCTTAGTAAGAACCCTTCACATCACTCTCGTGCAAAACACATAGATATTAGGCATCACTTTCTTAGGGATCACACACTTAAAGGGGATATTATTCTTCAATTTATTGGAATGCAAGATCAACTTGCTGATATTTTCACAAAATCTTTTCCTTCTGCTAGATTTTAATATATCAAATAGAAGTTAGGAATGATAACTGTAAGGTAATATTTCTTAATTAACTTTCTGTTGAAAAAGTCTCCTTATAGCAACAAACTCCTTTTCATAGGGGGAGTACATTTGTTTGATAGAATAACAAAGTTTTTTTTCAAACTTTTCGGAAAGAAGATTTCCGGAATGGAATTTCTGGAACTACAATTTTCCAGAATGGACATTTTCGTATAGAATACTTCTGGAATGGAAGTCTTTGTATTGAAAACATCCAGAATGAAAATTTCGTACTGGTATTTTCATAACGGAACTTTCGTACTGAATCACTCATAATAAGTTTTTTTTTAAATTCTTATAATGTGTTTTTCGTACTTAGTCTTCCGTAATGAGTTTTTCCGTACTGAGTTTGTTTTCCGTAGTAAAGTTTCTTTGCGAACTTTGTCTTTTCATAATAAATTTTTTTTCGTAGTCTTTTTCATATTACCCATTACGAATAATCCTCCTAATCCAATCCGAAAGGTATGATTTCCTTACCCAAGTTTTCGTATTCATATTTTACTTGCTGGAATTTTCTTATATTTTGTTTTCGGATTATAGTTTTCTTAATTCGTTGTTTTAATAAAAACCTCAAAAAGATCGGATTTAGTTTTCTTAAGAATTCGTTTTCAACCGTCAGATCTGATCTCAGCTTATCACAACCGTTAGATCAACGGTGGAAGTTGAACTGTCATCTCATTGCCTATATAAAGGGGACCCAAATACTCGTCCCACATCGATTTCAAGCACTCGCATCCTGAATCTTTGCCTCTCTGATTTAAGGTCGTTCCGAACTTCAGATTTCTCCGTTCCGAACTTCTCAGAGGTCATCAGATCCGAATGTCTGTGGAGTTAGCCTCTCAAGAAATGTCATCCACTAAGCCTATTTCACAATTGTTAGTTTACAGAGAAAGGTTAGTCCATTCGGATTTCTTTAACAACTATGATTCTCTTATTTCAAAGAACATTAAGTTGAATGGGTGGGAAGATATTGTTGTGTCCAAACCGGGGAATCAAGATGATGTCTTTTCGGAGTTACTTGTTGAGTTCTATGAATCAGTTTCCTTCTTTAAGGAAGATGATAGGGAGAAATTTTCATTAAGTCTTATGGTAAGACTTACAAACTTTCTTATACCAAGGCAGCAAGCTTGGTAGGGCTGTCCTATGAAGGAGAAGCTGAGTTTATATCTCACGTTTTTCCGGATTCTAAGGGTAGATTCAACAAAGAAAAAGACTTGAAAACTCTCGGACTCTCAGATGACAAAGCTCCGAAGATTGCTAGTTTGCCTACAAATTTCCGGATTCTAGAGTTTTGGGTGCAAGGTCTTATCGTACCGAGGAAAGTTGATAAAGACAGCTTGAAGAAGAGTGAGATCTATATCTTAGATTTCCTGATAAATCTAAGGAAGTTTAACTTCATGAGGCACATCCTTATAACCATTGAGAATATTAAGAAAGGAAATCTCAGAGCCCAGATCATAATGTACCCAGCAATTTTATCAAAGTTGATAGTTTGGTGCCTTGAGTCCTTCAAGGAAGCTTGCAGATCTAAGCCAAGGGTTTGCAAAATTTTGTTGGTCAGTGATGATACCCTTAAGAGGATGGATGTGGATTTCAACAAGGAGACTGGTGAGTTCTTCGATTTACCTAATCAAGAAGAAGCGGCTCTGAAGACTGCTTAACCGGAATCATCTAAGCCAGTAAAGAAAATAAAGTTGAAAGAAGTTGCAGCTGAGGTACAGGATCCTAAATCTACGGAAGTTCAAACCGCACCTCCCAAACCAAAGAAGAAGAAGGCCTTTCCTGATGAGGTTGTTGCGAAGTGGAGAGCAGATAAAGAGAAAAGGAAAGAAGGGGATCCATGGTTCGGATTGGACCCTGTGGAGGCCAAGGAATTGAAGGATAGAACTGCTGATGAGCTTGAAAAACAAGTAAAGGAAAAGAAGCTCAAGAAGAAGAGGACAGAAGCCGAGGCAGTCCAAGCATTGTTAAAATTTAATGAGATGGTATCCGGAAGCATTCCAGTTCCGAGATCTTTCTCCTTGGAATCTCTACCTGAGACTCGAGGAAGAAACCTTGATTTTCCGGAAGAGACTAGAGCTGAGCATGTTGAGAAACTCGAGCAGATTCAGTAAGTGGGAGAGGAAGAAGTAGTGGCTGAAGGAAGTGGCGAAACAGGAGATTTATTAAAAGAAGTAGATGATTATAAGGGGTCGCCTTCGGAACATCTGTCACTCCGAACTTCAGAGGTTGAATCATCTAAGTTAGTAACTCCAGAGAAGGATAAAAATGAGGAAGATGTTGTTCAAAAGTTGTTGATGATATTATTCAAGTATCTACTAGCGAGCATAAAACTCCTGATCAAGAATATATTCCGAAAAAAGGACAAGGGAAAGCAACTCCTTGTTGAGACTCCGAAATCAGTGGCAAGCAAGAAAAGAGAATTTGGTGATTCATCTAAAAGGAAGTTGGAGCTTATTGAGGAAGAAAATTCTCCAAGAAAAGTTTCAGATTCGGAGTTATCCTCGTTGGGACATGACTTTGTTGTTCAATCTTTGAGGAATTTAGTTGGTTCCATTCTGACCATCTCGACTATAGATTAGAGATTCCAAATGCTCCAACATTCTCTGAATCAGAAATCATATTTTGTATCCTTAGTCATGGATAAGTATGTCGAGATAGAAGCCGAATTCAAATCTTTTCGTGTTGGCTATGAAGCCCACAAAAGATCTTGCAAGAGAATGACGAGCTGGTCGAGGAAGACTGTGGAAGAGATGAGGCTTTTCGATGACTTTCAAGACAATGTTAAAGATGCCTTTGAGACTGAAGACAGGAAGATAAATGAGTTAACTTCATACTTTGAAGAGAAGCTGACAGATGAAAAGAACTTCTGGATTCAAGAAATTAGAGATCTGAATGGGAAGCTGAATTCCGTTTCTCAAAACTGGAAGTTTGAAAGGGATCATCGGATTGAGTTTGAACAGAAGATGAAGTCTCAGGAAGAAAATATCAAGGCTCAGGAAGAAAATCTGAAATCCCAGGAAGAAAAGATTGAAGCTCAATCTACAATAATAGTTGTCTTAGAGAATCAAGCTGAAGAAGATCATAAAGACCTGAAGAAGATCAAGACTATTCTTAAGGGGCTCATTTCGAAGGAAAAAGATCCGAAATAACCAAATCCGATCTTTTTGTTGTATCTAGTTTTCTTTGTTGCCGACATTTCAAATCTAATGAAAAATGTGCTTCTCATTTCTTTTGTTGTTATTACTAATTTTTCAGGTACTTTGTTATTTTTTCCATTCCCTTGATCTCTTTTTGAAAATCACAAAGGGGTAGAAGGAAAAGATCCTTAAGAAAAAGAAGAACTCTAATAAGATTTTATCTAAGGGGGAGAAGGAAAATATCCTTAAGGAAAAAGAACTCTAATAAGAGTCTATCTAAGGGGGAGTTTTTTATTAAAGAAGACTTTCTCATTCGTAATAAAATGTCACTCCGGAAATATGAATACGATCCTTATAGTTTCAAGGACTAAGGGGGAGTTAGTCGTATTCATCAATATCCTTAAAGCAAAGGGAGATAAGCTTTAATGTTTTTCTTTCTTCCTAGAATTTATTTTTCGTAAGGATGTTTGTGCTTTCCAAAAAGGGGGAGATTGTTGAGTCAATATGGTTTTTTTTATGACTTTTCCATTCCTTCTTGTTTTGAAAATCACAAACACCTTATCCTTAAGGAAAATTGATTTCTTAAGGAAAATTGCTTTTATAAGGAAAATTGTTTTCTTAAGGAAAATTTCTTTTATAAGGAAAATTGCTTTTATAAAAGAAATTTTCCTTAAGAAAGCAATTTTCCTTATAAAATCAATTTTCCTTAAGAAATCAATTTTCCTTAAGGATAAGGTGTTTGTGATTTTCAAAACAAGAAGGAATGGAAAAGTTATAAGGAAAACCTTATTGACTCAACAGATTCATGATATAGAGATTGATTTTATTCTCTCAAAAATTTATATTGGCTCTATATAAGGAAAGTCAATCCATACCCATAATTACATAGAATTCATATAAATGGAGTATCATAAGGTTTTTTAGGGAGTTCAACCTATAATTATTAATAGGGGATAAGTTTTAAACTTGGGATAAAATAATTTCCCATTTTCCATTTTTGCAGATAGATATAATTCCATGTTTTCTGGTGGTGTTTTAATAGATATACTAAAATTTAAATATATGAAAGAATACGTATAACCAGAATCAAACAATACATTTACTATTCTTAAATAAATAACAAGTATAACTATCACCAGGTCATTGTCATGATCCAACTCAGCAATTTTGATGGAATAAGCTCACCCTTTCTCTCTAAGACTTGGATTTTTTATCATCAGTTATCTTTGAAAACCCTTAGCTTAGTGCATTTATTCTTATAGTGTCCTTATTCCATGCAATTGAAACATTGGACAATAGGACGAGGGTTGATTGGAGCATTCCTTTCTTCAATCACATTGGTGGGTTTCTCCCATCGGCATTCACTAGTTAGGTTCCATTTATTACTACACCTAAATCATTTCATTTTACCCTTTATGAAATTTCCAATATGCTTCCTCCCACACTTTTGACAAGTGGGATGTTTTACTTTGTTTCTACTAAGATATTTCTCCACCGTGCTTTTAGAATTGAAATTCAGTCTCCAATTATTATAACTTGTCCCTTGAGATTCATTGACCTCTATTTTGACTTAGATATAACATCATAAAATTTCCTCATAGATTTAAAAGTCTCTAATTTCCAAAGAATTTCATAGACACGGATTTGTCCCACCAAAGATGCAGTTAACTTTAATTTTTGGGTCAATGAAAAAGCTAGATGTGTATTGTAAAAGTATTGTGAAATTCACCTCAAACACACTAATGGATTTTTCATCCTTATGCTTAAGGTTGAATAAATTCCTCTTAATTTTAAGTTGAAGAGTGAGAGTAAAATATTTATTGAAAAACATTTTCTAGAATTCTTTCCACTCCATCACTTTGATCTCCTACTTGGGTTTTGTATTTTTTACCAACATCAACTATTGTTCAGATTATCTATCCATAAAATAAACACCCAACACGAAATTATCTTTCTCAAAGGATATAATAGTGGAGAAGACCTTTTCAATGGATTTGATCTACCGGTAAAGGATTAAAGGATCAAAACATCAGCTGAAATTTGGATTCCTTTATTATATAAAGGTATCAATTTAAACTTGATCTTTCTTAGGGGGGTGTGGCTTTTCCCCATGACCCAAGTTTCTATTTATAACATGAGTTAATTGAGTAATTATTATCATAAATTTATTGAATCCTACTCCCATTGGGTTGAGCATCTCATTTGGGAATTTCCCATCACATTGGTTGTTTACTTGGTTCCTCTTATTTCCATCCATTGACTAAAATAAAGGGAAGTTTAAGGATGATAGTTTTCAAACTATTAATCATATAAAAGGAAAACTATGAATATTCAATGGATAACTCAAAAATAACATTCATTCACTATCCAATGAATTTCTAGGTTTCAAGCTATGTTATCTATGGTCTATTTCCTAACATAAAATTTAGTGGTAATTTTTATTCCCTTCATTATGCTTTGTAGGGAGATTGTGAATTTACCAAATCATATCCCCTGGGATTTTCAAACCTGGTGTGAAGTAAGGATTCTTTATTGTGCACCTTGTTTAAATTTATTCAATTCCCAATTCACCCTTTTTGGGGTTATTATTCTTAGGTACAACTGTGTCAAATCCACATCTACTTGCAGTATCCGGAAGGGGATTTTATTGTTAGGAAACCACTTAATCTGTACACTTCCATAATTTAGAGATGTTTTCATATATTTAGTCTTATCCCTAATTATTTCAATGAATTTTTCTAATCCTAATCCTCAAAAACAACTAGACCTTTCTCTGATACCAACTATGAAAACTCATATCTTTTATAAACATAAATTCATGATTTATTACATAATGACACACAAAATAAAATCCCATAAGATTAAAAGACCAAGTGTATTTGGTTAATTAGATACTTAAAATCATAACTTGAAATAGGGATACAAAAAAATTATTTAAAAATCCCATAACATACCATTTGATTCCTTTGGTCTTCTAAAACTGAATGGGGTAACCTGGGGATGTACATAAGAATGGGGTGAGTTATAAATCCCAGTAAGGGAAAAATAAAAGAATAACATGATGAAATTAATACGTGTTAGTAAATAGGAATATAGAGGTGATATAAAAATGGGAAAGAATCATAAAAAATAATATTAAATCATGATATAGGATGATAACGTCAAGGCAATATAGGATTGTGGCAACGACATAAAACATGACATCATAAGCATAAGTCAAGACTAACTGCTGAGACATTATAACATAGTGTGATTAGGATAACATCACATGAACCATACATGGTATCTAATGAGATAAAAAACATTACCCAATGCATTTAAATGTATTTATAATTATGGGTCCACCCATCACATTCATATCATGTACATGCATTAGTGTTCCACATAGATCATACAACATAAGGGAATATTTTATCACTTTTGATCCCATGATGAACGAGTGTGGGTAAAAAAGTGTATTTACACAATAAATGATGGATAGTTACATCTCAATTAATACAATTGATTGAAAATGGGGGTGGATATTCACTACACAAATGTTTGGCATGGAAAATCGTAGGATAATTTCAGCAGCATAACGGGTGTACATAAAGATTCATGTAAGGGTTTAATGAGAGTGATTGGGGTTATATAATTAATTATAAATCATAAATATATTAAAAGGGTTGTTTAAAAACACATTAAAATAATAAAAAATTTAAATAAAATGGTATAATACAAATAAAGTGCTTGAATAAGGAGGAGGAGGAGGAGAGAATCCCTTACTTCAGCATAGTAGTAACTTGGGTAAAGGTTATAAGGAGGGGGGATAAATGATCTATCATTCATATAAAATAAATTTTAAAGTAAATATATATTTATAAAGACATGAAAAAATAATCAATTGAGTTTTAAAAGTCTAAATAAATTGAAGGTTCTTGAATGGAAAAGAAGAGGGAGAGAGATATTTCATACCCTGGGAGGGTGCTTCTAAAATCTTGGGAAAAGATTATTAATAGTTTGGTAATACCTTGGAAGGGATTTAGATATAGATATAGGGATATTAAATTCATGATAAATGTTTTTTTAGTGAATAGGAGTGGGATTTTTGGTGGGTATTTATTTCAAAAGAAAGGGGAATTATTTTTTAATTTTTAAACATGGGTTTTGGACTCTATATAATAAAATAACCAAAACCACAAAACTAACCATGTTTTTTTAAAATTGTTTCTAAAAAATAGTAGTGGTTTTTAATATTTTATAAATACAATGACCGAAATTTTCAAATAATACCATTTCCGATGTGGGAGTGAGTCATGTTCATACAGAATTGATTTTAAAACCTAAAAATATAATATATGTTTTGGAGGATTCATTAAGGCTTTATAAAATTAATAAAATAACTTAAAAAATAAATTTTTTAAAGGATAAATATATATTTGGTCATTTCTTCCTTTTATAGCATTTATTACATCACTTTTGAGTTATTATTATGTCATAATATATGTTTTATATTTATACAGTATTAAATTTTAACCCAAAAATTCGAATATATCGGAAAAATATAAAAACATATTATTGGATAATTTCAAAATGATTATTTTAAAAAATAATATTTATTTTTTCAAAATAATTTTATAAATATGATAATTTTCACTTTTAAATAAAATTACCTATTTACTAAAAAATACTAGTTTTTATGTTATTAACCACTTTCTAACCCTTATAAAAACTACATGGGACTTCATTAAACTAAATTTAAATTTAAATTTAAATTATTATTATATAATAAGAATATTTTATTAAAATATCATTTATTTGAAAAATTATTTAATTTTTTAAAAGATCATCTTAATTGAAACTATATATTTCCAAAAAATACAATTTTTGATTCCTTCATTTCAAAATCTAATTTTTACCAAACTTGTTATATAATCATTGATGAAGTAATAATAAAAATGGATAAATATAATAATTATTTTATTAAAATAAAATAAATAATTTATTTTTACTAGGGTCTAGATACATAATCCCTTGTTTCACTAATGTACGCCTTAAGGGTAAGGTGTGTGATGGTGGTGATTTTTTGTGGTGGTTCATTGAACATGGTTTGGGATGTGATTTCAATAAGCTTTAACTTATCTTATAAATGGTTTCACTCAATATTTACTTATTGAATCTTGGCATGAGATTGTTTAAGTTATAATCATATTGATTCCATATCCCTTGGAAGCTCTGATAGATGGGATTCATAGGATATGATCCTATTGGTCGAGGCTATCGCTTCTTCCACCTTTGTCAATTGGAATTTATCATAACCCTTAATATATACTAATATTAACAATCATTGTACAATGGATATATTGTGATTTTTTAAGATGATTAATGGTCTTTTAAATCTAATAGGCTATATTGGTCCAAAATAAACAAAGTAGTACATGTGTTTTCAATAACTATATTACTTAATAAGGCATTTATTCATTTAAAAAGGGAATTTCATTTATAAAATTATGGGTCATTAAATATTTTATTTTAAAAGTGTATGATTTTTTTATGGATAACATTGGATGAACAGATGTGTCATTAAAAGAGTGTGATTTTTACTATAAGAGGGGTGAATTTTAGTTTATAAAATAAAACTTTTAATTTTATCCAACCCCTTATGAAAGGATATCAGGTGAAAATTTGTCCTAGTTCACTTTATTATCAGAGTAAGAAAAGTTTATAACAAACTATATAAAACTTTTTTAAAAAATCACACTTGAATGAGAACATGTAAGAATAAGTAATAACTTAAAATTAAATTTTTATTAAATACCCCTTTTAAGGGCTGAGGGAAAACTTGAAATACATCAAGGAACTAAAGAAAAATCATTCATCATAGACCGAAAGCCAAAGACCAAAAACAACCAAATTCAAATATCAATAGAATCACATCCCCAACATCAAAACATAGGATCATCTTCCACCATCTCAACAATGCTCGGAAAGCTATCTCATTTAGGAGTGCACGATCCTAGTACTAATGGAAATCGACATACCCTCTCAAACATCCAATTCTGGATAGCAATGATCTGGTTGAAACTTTTTTCTCTTGCCTCTTTTCGAGAAAACTCTTAAAGGTGAACTGATTACTTTATACAAAAACCTCAAACAAAAATTCCGCAAATAAACCCCAACCACAAAGAACCAACACCAACACAATCAAAAAAATAAACACAATCAACACAATACAAGGATTCCATCACCAAAATCACCTTGTACTCCCAAGTTAGACCACTAAAAACCTGTCTGCAAAATCAGAAATTCAACACCAAAACACTACAATCACAAAAAGCTCCTCCATAGTCCCTAATATGAATGTTTCACCACCAAAACAGAACTTGGTCACCGAACATAGCACCCCACCACCAATCAACACTGGAAGAGCTATCAAGGGGGAGCATAGGTGCTCTGATGTAGGCGATAATGAAAAAATCCTTCAAACTAATAGACATCAACGCATCAGGACTCACTAGGTCCACGAAGACTGAAAGCATCCAAGAAAACCATGTCGCAAGTCAGATCTACAGATCTCATCTCTGCCATTAGAACCACCTGTAAAGACAACAATGAACTGCCTCCCATACTCCCATCTGATAGAAAACGAGGTAGAAACCCTCTGAACACCGAGACAGTGTCTTGACCGCTGGATCTTCACTGCGCTGCCATAAAAGAATACTAACCAGCGATGAGGAAGGGCGTGAGCAGGCTAGAAAACAATGTGATTTTTGGAGATAGCTGAGCACACATGGATAATGCCACCACATGATAGGGAACCACATTGCAATATCACCGATAATAAATGAAGATAAGAATCTGAGGTTACCCAAGGAAGGAGGATGGTGATGACAGGGGAAGACCAAGAGGATTGGTTCCCCTTACAGGATCATCTGAGATGTTAACTTGGGGGTAAATAAGTACTAACAATCCTATACAAAGTAATTAAAATTTTACATAGACTTTTATAAAAAGATTTCTACACTTTATCCTTAAGTGTTAAGGATGTCTTAACCAGACTCAAGGTATTCACAATATTAACCTTACCATAAAGGTATGCCTTTCTGGCTATAAAGGTCCTTGATAAAAAGATCATACAAATCATCTTTTTTCCTAGAATTGGGAACCCTCGATCATAATATTGTAATAAACTTTCTCTTCCTTAACAATGGAAGCCCTTGATCACACTAGATCAAACACAATAATGACATACACAAAATTTCTTAAGGAATTTACAAAAGTAAACCCCACAACATATTCCCTATGAAAAAAACTCTCAAAAATTTATAATGGATTGTAGTAACAAGATGTTATAAAATCTTCATAGAAACTTTAGATCATTAAATTTTTAAAAATATTCCTCCTCCTCAAATGCGGTTTTATTTATAAGAGCACTCCCAATGGTCATATTCTTCGTATCTTAGAGGTGGTTGCAATTGCATCTAACGTACTCCTTTAATTCATAAGTTTGATACATCATCTTTATTTGATACTCATCTTGATATAGAATCATTACAATGATTTTAGATTCCATATGGTAGAATGATAAATGTTAATCCAGTGGAATGTATGAAGTTATTCTATTTAGTATAATTTATAAAATTTTGTCTGGAAATCATGCCTACCTCCATTCGATAAAGTCTATCTAGTAAACTTTATAAAACTTCATCTGGTGGGACTATGTTATAATTATTCGATTAGACTTTATAAACCTCCTTATAGTGAACTTTTTATCCACCTATATGATGTATAAAGTACATGTCCATATGGTAGGGAAGTTTCATCTTATGGAATGGATATTCTCTATCTAGTAAAATGATTATCTTTCCTACAAAAACATATTAAGAACTTGGGAAGTATAAAATCTTTAAATGTATAAACTTTTAAGGAATTGTTTTTTGATTTTAAAAAGTAATGTTTGAAAGTGTTAAATGTTATCCATTAGACTCAAAAATCTGATCCTTTTTGAAAATCACAAAAAATAGCTTTTAAAGAGAAAAAATAAAGTTAAAAAACTTTAAATAAACTTACTCCCATTATCTTATATAATCTGATTATTTCCCTTTTTCTTGAAAGGTTGTAACTTTCTTCATTTCTTCCCCTTTTTTTGAAATTACCCTTTATCCTAGACCTTTAGATTATTTCTCTCCCAAATTTTTCTCAAAATTTTAAACCCTTTCTCCCCATTTGGGATTTTTTAAATGGTTTTAAGAGGTATAAAGTTTTAACTAAAATGTTACGAAAAAAATTATATGAAATAATTTATATACAAACAATCATCCAAAATTTTAAGAAATATATTTTTATAAAAAATGTAGAAAGTAATTCATCCAAAGATATTATAAAACATCCATAAAAAATATAAGGAATAACATCCATCCAAAACCTCTTAAACATTTCTAATTTTTCTTTTAGAACTTATATATTTTTTATATACATGATAATATCTTATTTCTTTAGAGATTTATATATCTTATTACATCATAAGTGTCTTAATATTATCAAATACCTTATACTTTCACAAACTTCAGAGTTTATAATGCTTGAAAATTTTGAAACTGGATTTGTTTCCTTTTTTATTCCTTCAACTTATTCATAAAAATACTTGTATCACCTTTAGTGTGCCTTATCTACTTGATAAAAATTTCAGGCTTATTTATTCTACTTTTAATTTTTTTTAAATCCCTTTAAATCATCTTTATTTTGAATAAAAATTTCTATAAGATTCTTTAAGGAACTTATTTTTTTAATAAATCAATTTTCCCTTGAATATACATGTACCTTGATTGTATGTCCAAAAAGATTTTCATGATTCCTTCAAAAATCCTTATAACTTCATTGAAATAGTCTATCTTCATCTCCATTATTTTTATACTTTTTATTGGGGTAAAATTAGTGGATTTATAGGAAATGTTCTAAATGAATGGATCTAATTAACTTGAAGGTCCATTTTCTTATTTTCTTTCATCGGAGTGAGATTAAGAAATTTCTATAGCATGAAATTCTTCGTCAATCTTATACTTTTTATATGATTTTGGATGATAATGTTGATATTCTTTCTATGATGATTCTTATATGTATAAAATATTCATATCATTATATTTTTAAGACTATGAACACAAATAATTAAAATTTTCAGCTGACATTTCTACTAAGTCGAAAGCTTTCTTTAATCCTTTAACAAGATCATTTTTCTTTCTTGACTGTCCCCTTCCAGATTTTTCAATAACATTATCGACTTCAATTTTAATATTTTTAGAATAACTTTTTTCAATAGAAAATTTGTTTCTTTTTTCCTTTTTAGTTAACATGGATTTTACTGAAGCATGAGCTTATTGTTCATTTGGTTGAAAAGATAGAGGTTGTTCCAATTAAACAAATAGAGAAACTTTTTATTTGGTTTCAACTTCAACACTTGACTAAATTTGATTAATTAATTTTGAGAAATTTCACGCCATTTTATCTTTTATTTCCTTATTGCCCCTTTTTCTTTTCCTCTTCTTTGAGTTTCTTATATGTTTTCCCCTTAAAATATAAATCCTTGTATTTATCCAAACCAAATGACGGACTATCATCGGTCCTTTCCTCTTTATTTTTAAGAAACATAGATAAGGATTTATCCAACATGGTTTTTTCCTTCTTCCTAGGAATTGGTGGAGATTTTTTCCTTGTTTTAATCTTTTATAAAACTTTTCTATTATTTTTTTCATTTTTATCAATGGATGAAACTTCGTTCATTTTTTGAAAAAAAAATTAAAAGAAGGACCAAAAAAATAACTTCATCTTATTGATTATTTCTTCTCCAATATATGAAGTTTTTTCTATAACTATAGTATATTAATTCCTGAGATTTTAAACATCCATGAATTTTACCAAAAAAATTGTTAATAAAACTTAGTTAAAGAAGAATATTTAATTTGAGAGACCCATATTTTACTACCTCAATGTAAATGAACATAGACTTAACAATATTAAACTTTCTCATATTGCATAAGAAATTAAGTACATAATTTTCTTGAACATTAAGGGTGTATCTATCCCATTTTTTGGAATAAGATAATTTTAATCCACACAGATACAATTTTTACATCTATAGATAGATGTGAAACTTTACTTACTTTTTTATAATAAGTAAAATTGATTAGTGTCAACACATGACTTTTCAAAACTCCCAAGTTTCTCAAGCAATTTATGTGTAACAAGGTTAGCTTCTCCTTATTATGGTATTTCAACCAACTCATATACTTTCTTGATGTTTTGTTTATATGAATTTCCAAATAAATAAAAAGAAGCATTATTTTGTCTATCAACTTCACTAAACTCCGCAAAAATATAAATCTTTATAATTATCTCAGGATAGCGTTAGTCAAAAATGGATTTAGAAACAATCAAGGATTTCAAACCTTAAAAAATAATCATACACTTTTGTAAAGATTCATCTTTCTCAAACCATCTTCTCTCAATTATCATTTCTTTAACAGCCATCCTACTTGTGAAATCACTAGAAGAATCCATTTATGATGATCGTATAAACTTTAGAAAACAGACAAACCAGAAACAATAGAACAGAATAAATTATGCATGGAAAGAGTTATCCACTGAAAATAGGTAGTGAAAATGGAGTGGTGATCCACTATTACTTTATATGTACTTAAATATAGATTTGGTTCAACTTCCTCAAATCTAATGGATTAGATTCAATCCCTAAAAAATATAAATGGATGAAAACAATTCTTGAATGACTAAATAATAGTTGAACTCTTGAAGAATTAAGACTTTTAGTATAAGTTTTATCGAAAAAACATTTATTCTAATGAAACTTATATGTTTATAAAATATATAAAAAAATAAAATTTCTAAAAAATTTATAAATATCATAAAACAATTATAACAAAATATAGATAAATTTACAACATAAGATTGAAAATTTACCTCTCTGAGAAGTTTTTAAAAACTTTCTTATAGAATTTTGTCTGGTAAAATAAAATTCTTGGTTTCCTAATAAAATAAATAAAGGTTAAATTTGATTATCTTTTGGATGAAGCTTTTTCCAGTGAAATTAAATAGTATTCTAAAAAAAACTTTTTCTGTAAAATATTTAAGAAAACTTAAGAAACAAATTTCAAAATAAATTAAAATATTTCACCCCCTTTTTCAAGGACTTATTTACTATAAGTATATGTAAAAAAAAGTAGATAAATTATAATTTTATATTGTTTATTTCAAAATTTTATTTTATATATTCAAATATATTGTAATTTAGGATTTTTTTAAAAATATTAGGAAGATCTTATTCCGTTATGATGAATTGAAAATGATATCTCCTTTTTGTGTGATCACAAAGGAAATGGTATCTTATATCTATGTTCTTATATCATGAGTGATGTGTTGGATTTTTAATCATATCTATGGATCTTTTGTTATAACTAAAAATTTGAGTCTTACTAAAACTCATGTCAATGTCAATGAGTTTGTGTTGTAACCACAACAATTGAGCACAATAACTTCCATCTACTAGATATTCAACTTTAATAGTGGAAAGTTAAAATAAGTGTTGTTTGTTATAAAATAAAGAAACTAAAACCTCTCTAAATAAATAAAAAGTTTCAGATGTTCTTTTTCTATCCATTTTACATCCACCAAAGTTAGAATCTCCAAAAAAAATAACTAAAAATCATTTCCAAAATAATAAAACAATTCAAGATTCATAGTTCCTTTAAGGTAATGAAAAATTACTTTTATAGATTTAATATGGGATTATTTTGGATTGTCTTGATATATTTTACATATTCATAGAGAAAAAATTAAGTATGGTCGACTAGATATAAGGTATATCATACTATCAATCGTTCCTCTAAAAATATTTTGATCAACTGGTTTCCTAGATTCATCAAGATATAATGTTCTTGAGGTTTTAATAGGAGTACTAATACTTTTATAATTTTCATATACAAAATTTTTAAGTAGATATTTAATATAATTTTTTTGAGATATAGAAGTTCCTTTTGGTTTTTGAGAAATTTGAAAATCAAGGAAAAAAGTAAGTCCACCCATCATGATCATTACAAACTCAGATTTCATAAGATATGTAAAGGAAGAAAAAAAATGATTTTTGAGTTAAGCCAAATATTATTTCATTGGAATAAATTTGAAAATTTATGGTTTCTTTAAGATATTTTTTAATAAAAATAGTTGGATCCATAACTCCCTTAATAAAAAAATTTTCTAATAAAAATCTAGTAAATCTATTAAACCCACATCTTGGGGATTTTTAAGTCCATAGATGGACTTAGTAAGTCTAAAAACATTATATGATGATTTAGTGTTTTCAAAATCTAGTGGTTTTTCTATATAAATTTTCTATTATACATATCTTTTAATAAAATTGGGCTTCACATCCATTTTAAAGAGTAAAATTTAAGAATTAAGTATAGGATATAAGAATGAAAATAGATTTAAGTCTAGCTACTGGAACAAAATTTTCCTCATAGTCTATTATTTCTTATTGATTATAATCATTTTCAAATATTATTTCCTTATTTATAAAAATTATTCCATTTTCATCACATTTTGTATGGAATACCCATTTTACTCCAATTATAGGAAAAAAATTAGGTTTTTCTGCCAAAGTCCAAACTTGGTTCCTCTTAAATTCATTAATCATTATCACCTAAAACCTCATTAGGATTATTTGGTTTTAATTGTGATAAAAAAATCACATTTTTATCATTCATTTTTAAGGAACTTATAGTTTAAACTAATAGATCTATATCTATAATGATAGTATTATTGGGATGATTCCTAAGGATTTTCTGATTTATTGGGTTTGTAAAACATCATTCATCAACAACATTTTGAAATTATTCAATGGGTATATCTTCATAAAAATTTTATTTAGTTCATCTATATTTTGAATAATTTTCTAACATGGGTTGAAAAATAGTTTAAAAAATTCATCTAATGATGTGGTTTTGAGTAGTTTAAAAACAAAATGGCTGGTTTCATAAAATTTAACATGCACTATTTATTTAACAGTACGTGTATTTATTTTAAAAACATGATAATCCTTACTAATTATAGAATAACAAAGAAAAATCTCGTCATCATAATTTTGAGAAAATTTATATAAATTATCTTTAGTATTCAATATGAATACTTTACATCCAAAAACTATAAGAAATTTTTTATTTTATTCTTTTCCACAACTCATAAGGGGTTCTATTAAGAAAAGGTCTAAGTAAAACTTGATTTATAGTATAGTAGGAAGTAATAATAACTTTAGCTTAAAAAATTAGAAATTGAGTATTCACTCAACATTATTCTAGTAATTTCATGAAGAACTCTATTTATTCTTTCAACTACACCATTTTGTTGAGGTTTTCTAGGAACTGAGAAGTAATTTATAATTCCTTTTTTACTACAAAAAGTTTCATAATCGAATTTATAAATTAACCCCCATTATCACTATGAATAGTTACTAAATATAGAATTTTTTTCATTTTTAATATGGGATACAAAGTTTTTAAAACATAAAAAGGCTTCTAACTTTTTTTATAGAAAATAGACTCATGAATATCTAGTGTAGTCATCAACTAAGAAATATACATAGTATGTTCTAACTATACTTATATTTTTGTTGGACCAAATAAATCTATGTAAAATAACTATAAATCATAATAAATTGAAAGTTACATAATAGATTTAAAGAATGACTTGTGTTACTTTCAAAATTGAAAAGGATCACAGACTTTTGAAGAGTTAAACCTAAGCTCTAATAAATATCTAACTAGTACTTTATTAGAAATTTTGACTAAACTTCTAAAATTAAAGTGTTTTGACCTTCTATTATATAACCAATATTGATCTTCCACTACACTTAATAAAGGTAAATCTTGTCTTCTAAGGTTTTCTATGTTTAAAGTGTAAACATTCTTATGCCTATCATCAAAAAGAATAAATTTACCTTCAAATTTGGATTGTACATTTTCTATTCTTGGAGCTTACAAGATATCCTTCATCACATAATTGACTTATACTAATGAGGTTATTCTTAAGTTATATAATAAATAACACATTGGAAATTAAGGGTTTACCAAGAAGAACAATATCACTTATACCATATATTTCTCCTTGATAATTATCTCCAAAATTCAATTTTACACCTCTCATCTTGATAATCTTCCGAAAAAAATTGATAGTTACCGGTCATGTGTCAGGAATGTACATTATCTATGCGAAATATATTTTTTTTGGTACTTTTCTTATTTTATTAAAATATTAAAGTTAATATTTTTATACATAAACTTTCTTATGTCCAGAATTATTAGAAAAAAGGAATTTTGGAATCCACATATATCTAAATCTTTTATGTTGTGAAACTTTCAGTTCTTTAGAAATATAAAATTTATGAAAACCAAAGGATTTCATATTGTTTAAAGAAAATTTTTTCTTTCAGTTTCCACCTCCCTCACATTTATTATAGAAGGGATCACTTTTAGGAATAAAGTAATTATTTTAGAAATGTGGTTTTTATGTTCTAAAACCAATCCCAAATATATTTCCATGAGGTATCATCTATCTATAAATATTATCAAAATTTTCCTTCCAAAAGGAAAAAAATTGATATGAGTTTATTTAGACTAAATATCTCAATGTTTAGTTTCATAACTTAATCCTTATTTTCATTAAATGAGGTAGAACAAGATTTATTATCTAATTATATTGTAATATTATCGATTTTTATAGAAATTTATGAAATTATTAGATTTTATTTGGAAGGTTTTGCCTTAAAATGTTCATATTTTTTAACAATTTTTTTATTTTATTTTTCTAGAAAAGTATCACTTCTAAAAACTTCTTCAATGCTAGGTAAACTTTCCATATCAACATATGTGATTTCTTTTTCTTTTTCAGAATAAGTAGAATATTTATCATTAGAATATAGATAGTTTTCATTTAAAGTTAAATTGGTTAAGGATTTAGAAAATACCTTATCCATGTAACATTGATTAGTCTTTGGAATACCTATACAAAAACCAATAACTTGTTGGTCGTCACTATTATTGTCTGAATAATTTTTTGAAGAATTGTCTCCACTACTTGTAATCCAAGAGTCATAAACTTTTATACTTTTCATTCCCTTGTTCTTGTAGAACTTCATAGAATTCCAATGTTTATTATCCTTCTGATAATATGGTCTGATATGACCTAGTTATTTACATACATAACATATCAATTTAGAAGAGTCTTTCTTTTCACCTATTTCATTAATATTATTGTTTTAATTTTAATGAAAATTCTTTTTACCAACTATTTTTTTCATACTATTAGAAATATTATCAATTTCATTTTCAATTTTTTCTAAATAAATTATTTCAATTTCAAATTTTACTTTCTTCTTATTTTAATATTTTTTAACATTTTCAACTGATCTAAATTTCTTAGAAACATTCAATAAAGAAGAAAAATCTAATACATATTTATTTTTCTCATTATCAGTATCTATTTTAATTCTACCCTCGTGATTTATGAGATTACCAATCAAATAATCAAAACTAATCTTATTAATATTCTTCATATCATAAAGGTATATTATTTTTTATTCCCAATCATTTGGACTAATGTTAATAATTTTTTCAATCAACTTCTCAACAGTCAAGTATTTATCTCCAATATATTGTATACTATTAATAATGGTCATAAATATTTGATGCATCTATGAAATATATTCTCCATGTAAGTAATAAAAAGCTCTATAATCTACATGAAACATAGATATTCTAGTTTCTACTACTTTAGTAGTCCCAAAGTTAGTAACCTCAAGTTTCTTAAAAATATTATTCACAGTTTCACAAAATGAAATCTGGCTATATATATTTCTGTTCATTAAACATAGAAAATTATTTCCAACTAAATAATTAATTTTATATTCTAACTATTCTTCTATTGTAAAATTATAACTTATTTATCTAGATAATCTTCAGTCACCATGAAAAAAATGTGAACTCTAGTGTTTATAACAAAAATCCTCATGTGATCTCTTTAGTACTCATAATCAACACCATAAAATATATGTGGTTTGTTCGGATTTTAATTTTCTGATGTCCCAATGGAAAATCTTGCCATATTTAAAATAAAAATACTCTTTTCTTTAAAAACATGTTATTGTAATAGTTTATAACAAGTAGAAAACTCCTCTGATACCAAATGTAAGATCAAAAGAGTAAGTGTTTTATAACAAGTAGGGGTGAATTGTAGATTATAAAATAAAACATACAATTTTATATAACTTCTTAATAAAGTATGTCTAATTAATATTCATAATAATTCACTTTATTATCATAATAATAAAATTTTACAACAAACTATATAAAACCTTTCTTAACAAATGCACGGCAGAATAAGAACTTATAAAAATAAATAATAAAATTCTTATAAAAATAAAGTAAGAAAAACTTATAGAAATTTTTATAAGGATATATCCACACTTTATCCTTGAGTGTTAAATAAATATTAACCATACTCAAGGTATCCATGGTATTAACCTTACCAAAAAGTCCTTCCTTCCTAGCATCGAAAGTCCTTGATACGAGGATCGGACTAAACCTCAATTTACCTATCCTCAAGAATCCTTGATCAGAAGATGGGAATAACCTCTATCTTCCTTAACAATATAATTCCATGGTCACACTAGATTGGACATAGAAATTATAAACAAAAAACTTCTTTAAGGAATTAACAAAAGTAAACCTCACAATAGATTCCTTAATAAAAAGACTCTCTAAAACTTATAAAGGAGTGAACTCAAGTAACGAGATGTTAAAAAATATTCACATAAACTTTAGATTTTATGAGTTGTAAAAATAATCCTCCTCTTGAATGTTTATTTATTTACAGATGCACTCCCAGTGGAAATATCCTTTGTGTCTCGAAGGAGGTTGTAATGGCATCGAATGAACTACCTCTTTACTTCAGAAGTTTTTTCATGAACCATGTCGGGGTTCCATCCAACTCGACATCCTACCCAATTTGAGACATGTCCCAAAGGGTATTCCTGATCCCCAAAATATGGAAACTAGTATCGAGCATCAAAATAAACACTATGGGAATGATTTTTTCCCAAATAAATAGAACATGTGGAAGAACCAATGAAAACTGAATCTCAATAAACATATAACTGATCCAAATACAACAACTACTAAACAAAATAAACTAAATACAAAACTGAGACTGAACCGCACAACATGGTCTCTACGTGACCTCTTGGTCACCACCAGCCACAAGAACAACCCTCTTCATGAGAAACTGAACCAGGAACCTGCACCTACAAAATAACTCGGGTCTACCGACACCAATTGGTACAAGTAGGTTGTGAGCTAAAATAGCTCAGTAGTAAATCACTACATAATCCATTAATTTCCTTTCCTGAGACATTCCACAATCACTAGTTTCAAAACACATTCTAAAAATAGTATTTCAATCATTTAAATAAAAAAACCAACTTCTACAATTTTTCTTTTTAAAACATGACACAAACACCGCTTTCCTTTTCAAAACAGTTTCACTTTTCACAATACTTTTTAAAGACAAATTTCAAGTACAAATCCATACCAAGTTATCAAACAGGGCTAAATAGAAAGTGAAAGAAAAAAATACACTGGCATAAACTAGCAAGTCTAAAATAAAAACAAGCAGTATAAACAAATAGAATATATAGATAGTGATTCATGAGAATTTTGTAAACATTCCTAGAGTTATCCCTAGATGTACTCTGTTTACACTCACCTATCGGCGTATGGTGCAGCTCCATAGTCAATAACCATCTGGTCAATCTAATCTAGTTAATCCAATGTCACATCCTACCTAGCCCTATTAATTCAAGGGGGTATCAACCCATCTAATTGGGGTCGACAAGAAATAATTACTCGACCCTATAAAAGATTCCTAGGAATCCCATGATAGTAATATCAATAAATGGTGGAAAGAGGCACCCTCACATGCATGGCTCACCTAACCTTCCACCACTGTACTTACCTACCCCAACCACAGACACCACCCACACAGTAACCCACATCAGGGAAATCCCCCATTGGTATTCCTATCTTGCACTAATCTATACACAAGTGATAATAAGTCTACCACATCATTTGAGTTTTAAAAACCACTTTCCCAAACATTTTAAAATACCAAATGGCTTTCACATTACACAAATTTTAAAACAAAGCTCCCAATGCATCTCAAGTTCCAAATGGCCTAACATTTCCAAAACTAATTCCATTCCCAATACCTTTTCAAAACCAACTCAAAATAACACAACACACATAAGTTTCCAAATGGTCCTTTAGAAATCAAACATGGTCCAAGGTTCCAAACGAGCCATAGTTTCATATACCACACAATTACAATGTCATGCCTCAAAAATCCAAATAACCAAGTATTTATGAAATGAATTTGAAACCAAATTTAAGGCCACACAAGGCATCAAGGACACTTTGAAGTACATTTCACATTACTTTCACAATTTATGAAATATATTTAAAAACACCACAAGAAGAACACATGTGTAAACCAAACATTTCCATGGGAATAGCCCCTTTCAATTTCATGTTCATATTAAAAACCACTTTATAACATTCTTCTCAACCCTTTAAAAATTTAAAGACACGTTTTTAAAGCACAAAAAGGGGGAACCCAATCAATATATATTATAAAACCAACTTATAACAATGTTATCAAAATAAAACCAAGGTCTGGTATCACTCAAAGCACCCAATTTCACTTTAAAACATGATTGAAATTTTATCAAACACTTTTCATGTGTTTAACATAGTAATAATCAAATAAATCCTTTAGAAAACCAATTTTCACCTATTTTCCATCATGAAAACACAAAAAAAATCATACCAATGCACCAAAAGAAAGAAAATCACATTATAAACCATTTAAGAAAGCTTAAGCATCAAATGGAATGTTCCAGAAATGTAATGGATGGAAACACATACCTCAATGATGTGTTAATGCAACCAAAATTTAGGACAAGGAATATCCAATCCCAAGAGATAATCCACATACCCTATCATCTAGTAAATTGCACCATACATCAACCATTTCCTCTAGTGTTCATCCAAAGGGGAAACCCCACTAAGAACAACCAAGAACCAAGAGAGAAAGAAGAGGAGAAGAAGAAAATCGACGAAAAATTACAATAAATCACCTTATGAACCATAAATAAGAATCCATGGAGGTTGGGGAGAAAGGGAGGAGGGTCTCCTAGATCCCCCTGGTGTGCTTAGGTAGGAGAAGGGGAAGAAAACCTGAAATAGGGTTAAAAGGTTGGAGGGGTAAACTTGGAATTTCAAGTTTTTAAGAATCTGGGTAAGCCGCATGGTTTTTCTGTAAGGTTTGATAAATTTTTGCCAACTATATACCCTTTACTAGAGAATAGAGGTTCCATTCACGGGCTAACCGCACAGGATAACCGCACAGTTCTTAAATCGTGCACCAACCATGATAAATGCCTCGACCCCATTCCAAAACTGAACCTCACACTTGACGCATGGTTTACCAAACCATGCATAGGTCATACACCATTCCCCAGACCCTAGTCCTCAAGCCACATGGTTACCTAGGAGAATCCCCATGGTTTACCATGATCATGCGCTAACTGTGTGCCCCTTGCTTCCAAGCCCAAAACTTTCACTTTTCAATAGAAACTCAAAAATTCAAAACTAAGACCCAACCTGAACCTCAATGAAAGGATCAAAATACAATAGAATAATAAAATACAAGTATTTACAATGTCTTTGTGTGACAATTATCCACCACAAACATTGTATTCCCCCAGAATGTCACCTAACTAAAAGGAAAACAAAACTCGGTCTGAAATTAGGAAATAGTCGAACAAGACCACGAACCTCAGGGTGGAATTTCACTTCACACATCACCTAACCATATATAGAGTAGAATAGAACATTATGAACAATGGGATAACATGAGAGAGTTTACCTCACTAAAAACACTCAACTAAAACCACCAACATTGAGATCCAAACACAGCAGCACGGACATGGGAAACTCAACATGAATTAACACAAAAAAATTTGTACAAGCTAAACCACACCACCACTAACACTAGGACTGGGAACAAGGAACTCCCTACACAACCCAAAAACTTAAAACATAATGAGAAAATCCATGAAATAATCTTTAACCAAATGGTGAACCCGAACACAAACTAAAATCAATGATTTCCACAAGCACGGATATCTCCAAAGAAGCACAATAGAAAACTAGAACTGATTCAAAAAAAAGACTAAACATTTAAAGATTCACATCCAAGGAAAAATATGGGATTATAATAGAACATGACCACTGAGTCTCTTACATAGATAAAAGAAACTCACAAATAGAATAAAATTATAACAGGAAACTTAAATTTTCTCTAATCCAACACCGGAGACATAAACTAGGCCAAGGTTCCCCATGTCATTGGTGATCTCCTGACTGTGTGTGAGATTCACTCCAAGGCCTATGGATAGAGTCTTAATGACTAAAGAATCCATTTCCTCAAATTAAGGAGCTAAAATCCTCTGATCAATACTTATTTCTTAGGTAATGCTTCCTACCAAGCTTCCCTAGATGTCCTAAATGGAAGCAATGATGGCATACCCTCAAATGATGGAAACAAAACAGATTTGAATGCCCGAACTGGCCACAATAAAAGTGTATGAGTGAGAGGTCTGACAAAATAGAGTCTAGAACTAATGAAGGAGACTCCTAAAATATAGGTTCCTCTAGTATGCACTCCTCACCAGATGGGGAACCACCATGAGCAATAAGAGAAGCCATATTTCCAACTTGCGCTCTGGAAACCAACTCAGTTAAGAATTATTCATCCAATGACTTCTTGAAATGAATATCCTTGGAGGATAGGTCTCGCTCCTTGTTATTTGGAAGAAGTTTCATGATGAAAAGATAATCCTCTAACTGATCCTATGATGTTATCTTGAAAGAGGAAGAAACCAACTCCTTAAAGTTGTCAACATAGGCCTTCACTGCTTGTTTGCCTTGTTGAATACTCAAGAGCTCTACCACTTTATTCATATTCACCTCATCATGCATAAACCATTGGAAAAAAATAGACTTAAACATTTTCCACATCATCCCAACTCTCATAGATGATGCAGTAATCACCTTTTACTAGTCCAAAGCTGGACCTTCAAACAAACTCATAACAGCCCACACTCAAACAACTTCAGGAGTTCCTAATGATCTGAAGACACTCTCAACTTCTTTAAGTCATTCCATTTCCTATAATGAACCTCGATCACTATGATAGATAGGAAACAATTGATAAGAACCATAAACTCAGAAAAACCCACTTGAAAAATTGGGGACCTTTTTTGGGCGGCATATTCTAAATAGAATAAAAACACAAAACCAAAATCAATATCAACCTAAAACCTAACTAAGAAGGGAATCTCAAGCCAAAAAAAGGCTCACAAGAAAACAAAATACATTCACAACAAAAATCCGCTTTCCAAACCCACCCTTTTCATTTCATTTTCAAAACTACCTTCTTTTAATGCTACTTTTCAATGCCAAAATCCACTTTTCACAAAAAAAAATCTTCTTCTAAAAAGAAAAATCAATTCCCAAAACCATTTTCCATTTTAAAAAATCATTTTTTTAAAACAAATCTAAACCTTTTATTTCAAATACTAACCCATGGAATCCTACAAATTTTTTCATATGTGTTCATCCCACTTCCACTGATCTCATCCTTGCACACAGGCCAACATGCACCTTTAATACAAACACACACATATGTGAACATTCTTAAGGAGAAACAAGGGTCACCTGTGCCATTTTATTATCAAATCTGAGAATTCACCAAATTTGAAATCTAAAACACTTCCCCTTTAAGTCCAATTTCATATTTCAATTTAAAAACACTTGACAAAAACCATTTTCATTTCAAAAACCGTTTTTATTTTAAAATCTTGCTCACATCAACTGTGACTAAAACAAAACATAACTCATACCAAACTACCAAAGTGCAGAACTGGTAGTCATGCCTAACCTAGAAACATGGTTAGTGTTCCATGACCCAATTTAGCATAAAAAACTAGTAGGATCTTGAATCGTGTACTCAGACTCCATGTGGGTCAATACTCTATGTGATATCATGAAATAACACAGGATCACCTCCTTTTTTATTCCTCATCCAAAACAAACCAAAAACCAAAACAAAGACACAAAACCCGGACTACCCCTAGAAACTCAAGGATCAGAATGAGAAAGGGAACATGAATTCCTTATCATACCTACCACCGAGGTCTTGAAAATTCTATTCTCTAACTACCGGACACCAAAAATAACAAGGGCCTCCTCTGATACCTATTTTTCATGAACCATTTCAGGATGCCATCTAACCCAACATCTGACCTGATATGAGACATGGACTAAAGGGCATTCCTAATCCCCACAGTCTAGAAACTAGTGTCAGGAACCAAAGTAAACACTATGGGAATGATTTTTTCCCAAAGAAACTAGGACTAATAAATAAATAGAACAAGTGGAAGGACAAATGAAAACTAAATCTCTGTAAACATATAACTGATCCAAATACAAAAATTGTTGAACGAAACAAAATAAATACAAAACTGAGACTGAACCACAAAACACAATCTCTACATGGCCTCTTGGTCACTACCATCCATAAGAACAGCTCGCTCCATGAGTAACTGAAATAGGAACCTACACCTATAAAATAGCTTAGGTCTATTGAGATCGAATGGTACAAGTAGGGTGTGAGCTAAAATAGCTCAGTAGGAAATCACCATAGAATCCATACATTTCCTTTATCGAGATATTCCATAAACACTAGTTTGAATACACATTCTAAAAATAGGCTTTCAATCATTTAAAGAAAACAAAACCAACTTCCACAAGTTCTCTTTTTAAATAAAGACACACACACTGCTTTCCTTTTCAAAACAGTTTTACTTTTCAAAACCCTTTTTAAATCCAAAGTCCAAGTATAAATCCATACCAAGTAATTAAATAGGGCTAAGAAGAAAGTGAAAGAAACAAAATCCATTGGCATAAACTAGTAGGGATAAAATTCAAACAAGCGGTATAAATAAAGAGAATGTATAGATAGTGATTCATGGGAATTTCCTGAACATCCCTAGAGTGATCCTTGGATGTACTCGGTTTGGACTCACCTACCAAAATATGGTGCATCTATATAGTCAATAACCATCTAGCCACTCTGAAATATCCAATCCAGTGGCACATCTAAAGGACCCAGGAACACCCTGAGAGGGGAGGGGTGAATTAGGGTGTCAACTTTTTCTTTTAAACTAATGGATATTGCTCCCACATTGGTAGGAACCTGTTGAACCTGTCTGAAGAGGAATTACAGAAAATAAACAATCACATACAAAGTAATGAATCAGTAATTTTACTTGGTTCATCACTAAGGGAAACATCCAAGGAGCATACGCTGACAGTGTGTCAATCATACCAAAAACCACTAATCTTCACAAGTTGTGGATTAAAAAGGTTTAGCACAATCACTTTGTGTCAGGTGCACTACCTTTACAAGGTTTTGGGAATAGAACATTGCGTCCCTCGGATCACTTCCACTGACTTCCCCTTGCTCACTGCTTTGGAAGAATCTTCACTCAGTTTAACGACTTGAAGGTTGCTTCAATGGTTTGGCATTAATTCATGCATCCTCAATTGTAAATGGATGATCTGTTGAAGTCCCATAATCACTCACAAATGTAATTTATTTTCATGTGCACTGATATATTATGGAAATTAATTTCACAAACTAATTTGGACAATTTTCAGTCTTATGTGGGTGTTCTATGTATTGCTACTATTTCCACTTACCATCCAGGTGTTTCCACGTACCACTTCTATTTCTGTATACCGTCTAGTTTTTTCTGCATACCACTGCTATTTTTGCATACTATCCAGCTGTTTCCACGTACCGCTGTTATTTCTGCATACCATCCAACTTTTCTGTGAATTGTCCTTCTCTGAGTACTCCCCTACACTACATACTACTCCAATACTGCATGTATTGTCCTGCTCTGTGTACTTCCATGCTCAGCTGCGTACTACAAGAGCTTCCTATGCAAACTTCACTCTATTCCGCAAACTATTTTCCTTACACAGATGATTCTCTCCACATACTATCTTCTCCTCCGTGTACCACTTTAGAATTCACCAAATTTCTTCCCCAAATTTTAATCTTCAATCCTTTCCTTTAACAAAGGGGATTAATGATCCTTAAATAGGCATATAAATCCACAAATTTCTGTAATCTGATTTACCCAAATTTTCAATGTGGGATAATCTTCACTGTAAACTAAACTCCATCTACTTAATGTTAGCCTCCACCACGTACTGAAATCCTCTGAATTCTGAACATCTATCACGTATTGTTAACCTTACTTATACCTTATGCATTTCGGTCTGCATACAGCATCTCTTCACCGTGTATTGTCACTGCGAATCGTTTTTGGAAACATTTTGTGTACCGCACGCCTTCACTGTATACCATCGCTACGAACTATTTTCAGTTCTGTGCACCGTTCCATGTACCGCATGCTTTCACTACGTATTGCACGCCTTTATCATGTACCGTGTACCTTCACCACTTACCGAACACCTTCACAACATACCGCATGCCTTCACCGCATACCGTTGCTGCGAACCATTACCAAACTCTCAATTTTTTAGTCCCAAAAATTCGGTAAATGCTGGGAAACTGAACCAACTTCAATACTACTTTCAGCCTCAAACGTATGACCCTATTATTTACAAACTCCATAATCATCCATGTGCGGATTGACAAAAAACACAAACCAACCTCCATTATTAGAAATGAGAAGCCTTAGTTCCAATAATCTCCCCCTTTTTGTTTGTTGGAAATCTTGAGATAAATTCATTGATGTGCCAGCCACAATCAAAATATGAACCTTCAATAAATAACTCATCCATCACTCTAAGTCTATGTGATCAGTTCTCAGTGTAGAAAACAAGAGAGAGTACATGAATTGAGTTCTCATCCTTTTCTTTTCTCCCCCATAGTTTCATTTCAAGCTTTTTCTATTCTCTATCTTTCCTGTAACTGGAAATAAATAGAAAACTCTCCATTGAATTTATCCATTATCCCCCATTAGAAATAAACCCATTGAACCGAATCTTGACTTGTAGAGTTAAAAAAAATGCTCTGTCTAGATCGCATCTCCCTCATACACCTGCATCATTTCCAAAAACAGATCAAAAAAAATTAAAACAACTAGGTAGAGGGGAATCTCGTAACCTCTTTATGCACCGGAAGATGACTGAACACTAAGGTTCAACAGATGTTTCTAAAATATAGCTACTGATAGTGGCTTGGTCATAATTTCATCCACTTGCTCATCAATTCCCACATGGTCCATTTTGATCACGCCTTATTCAACTTTTTCCTTGATGAAGTGATATCTGATCTCAATATGTTTCATACAAGAATGCTACATAGGATTATTTGTAAGATCAATTGCACTCTTGTTATCACAATAAATCACCATTGGTTATTTCACCTCATCACCTATGTAACTCAGTTGCTGCTTCATCCAAAGTAACTGAGTTCACACCTTGGTAGCATATATATATTCAGATTCAACAGTACTAAGCAAAGTACTTTCCTGTTTCTTACTTAACTAGGACACACATTTCTTCCCAATATAGAATCTCCACCACTTATAAACTTTATGTCCACTACATCTCCAGCCCAGTCAGGATCAAAAAATGTTGATAGTTCACTATCTCTTCCTATATAAAAGTATATACCCTAATTATGTGTACCTTGAATGTATCTCATGATTATTTTTACTATTTCCATATATTCTTCCTTTATATTACTCTGAAAGAAGGTCACAAGGCAAGTTTAAAAGACAATATTTGGTCGCGTTGTTGTCTGGTACAATAGGCTTCGAATGATTCTTCTGTACATGGTGGGATCCACAAAAGTCCCCTCCCCATGCTTTCCGAGATTTGATCCAACTACAATCAGAGTTGACATTGGTTTGGAATCATGCATATTGAATTTCTTCAGTATCTCTCTTGCATACTTTTCTTGAGAAATGAAAGTGTAATCCTTCTTATGAAGTACCTACAACCCTAAAAATTATGTGATTTTACCAATCATTGACATTTCAAATTCTAATTTCATGTTATTGGAAAATTCATCCACTGATCCATGTATGCTTCCACCAGAAATAATATCATCTACGTATACCAATACCATGAACTGATCCTATTGAAAGTTATTCACATAGATATTGGGATCCACTCCTCCTCTTTTAAACTCAAGCTTTCTCATATAAGAGTCTAACTGAGAGCACCACACCCGTGGTGCTTGTTACAAGCCATAAAGAGGTTTCTTTAATTTGAAAACCTTCAGCTAATCATTTCCAAGAAAGAACCCTATGGTTTGTTCAATTTAGACTTCTTCTTTCAATACATCATTTAAGAATGATGTCTTGACATCCATTTGATACACTTTATAACCTCTTTGGATTTCCATGGAAAGAAATAGCCTGATTGACTCCAGTCTCGCTACAGGAGAAAATGTCTCCTCAACATCAACACCTTTTATTTGGGAATATCCTTTACATACCAAGAAAACCTTATTATGATCACATTTCCATGTTCTTAAATTTTTTTCTTTAAAATCCACTTCGTACTAATCACATTATGATATTCAGGTCTTTTAAAAAGATCTCATGTCTGATTTATGTCAATCGGATCTAACTCCTCGTTTATTGTTTTCACCCATGACTCATCCTTTGTAGCCTCTTAAAATGAGGATGGTTTCACAACTGATAGAAATTTAGATTTTTCATTATTCCTCATTCTCTTTGTCTATGTAGGGGCATTCCAATCCCTGATAATGTTAGACTGATCAATCTCTGCTCTTCGATTTACTCTTTGGGGTTAAACCAAATCCTCTCCAACTATAGCTTTCTCTTCTAATTCTTCTTCAGAGTCAACATCATGATGTGACTCCTGAGAGTTTTTCACACCTTCCTCTACCTCTATATTAGCATTTTTTCCATATTCACATTCTTCCTCATCTTCTATCACATCAGCGTAAGAATTCCTTAAAGAATTTGGGTTTTTCTCTTCAACGATCTTTACATCACTGTTTTCCAAAATTATTCCCAATATCTTATTAAAATACTTGTATTATTTTCTATTCATTGAGTATCCAAGAAATATTCTTTTTTCTACATTGTCACCATACTTCCCTTGATTTATTTCTTTGTTTCAGATAAAACAATTTCTTCTAAAAACACAAAAATATTTCAAAGAGGGATTACTTCCATGAAAAAATTAATATGGTGTCTTTATTTGACCCATATATAGCCCTGTTCGATTTTAAATATACACTGAAGCTTGTACTGCCTATTTCCAGTAATGTCGAGGAATACGACTCTCAGTCAGCATAGTTCTGGCCAAGTTGTTTACCTATTGATTCTTGCACTCAACAACTCCATTTTGTTGTGTAATTCTCACAGTTTCCACCTCATGTTGTATCCCATGCTTCTCTAGGTAATTTTAAAATTCAATGGATATGTATTCCCCTACATTTTCAAACTGTAGGACTTTGATCTTCCATCCAGTGTCATTCTTGGTGATTTGTTGATAGGTTTTTATGAAATCAAGAACTTTTATATTCCTCTATATAATGATCACACATGTCATTTTACTATAATAATTTATTAAAACAACAAATTAACTCTCTCCATTTGTTCCATCAACATTTATCAGGCCACATGCATCTGCATGGATGAGGTCAATTAGATTGGATGCTCTTTCTTCTTTGGATGATAGGAACTACATACCAGTTTCCCTCACATGCAAGAATCACATGTCTTTTCTCATTCATGCTTTAGATTAGTTATATCCATGACTATATTCAAATTAGATATATTTTCCATGTCTTTCTGATTGATGTTCCCTGATCTCTAATTCCATAAGTTGTTTTCCTCTCCAACTGTTAGGTAGAAAATGTTCTCTTTACTATCAAACTAATATAAGTAGCCTTCTATTCGACAGCATTCCATGAGATAATTCCCAAACTTTCCTCTTATAGTACATCCATTCTGATTGAATGTCATGATAAGACCTGAGTCATAGAGTTGACTCACACTAAGAAGATTGTGACGTAGACCATCCACATATAGGACTTTAGTTTTCTTCATCTCTCCATTATCTAGCTCAGTACTTCCACAACCTTTTATCTTCAAAGAACCATCATTACCGAAATTCACTATTTCATCGACCTTTTTCTTGACATTATTTAATAGGTCTAAATTACCCATCATGTGGTATGAACAACCGCTATCAAGAATTCAGGTGTTGCTGTTCTTTGTAGCTTTGAGGGATACTTCTACAAAATTGGACTTTTCAATTTTCCTCTTTTCTTTCCATGAGATATTGGATTGAGTGTAGGGAATTAATGGCCTTTCAATTCTCTCTTTTGTGTACATGGTTTCTTCATATTAAAATTATTCTTTTAGAAGAGAAAACATGTTTGAAATAGCAAAACTACCTGTTTGACGTGTATTGATTTGTCTCTAAACATTGAAAGAATTTCTCCTGTCATACCTCTGCCTGCAATACACATCTTTATGGTCAAAGTTAGAACAGTGAAAACAATATACATAGAAATTTAGGATATGAAAATGTTCTCCTTTGTTGAACTCATAACTCTTACCCATTCATATAGCTTCTTGCCTCTTCATAGTATGACATGGTATGGTCCAGATAGCCACAAAACTAATACTTTATGAAAGGAAATGTCTTCTCACTTCTATTTCTTCTCATGCCTTCTTCCTCTGGAAAATAGTTTGATTACCTATCATTTCTACAAACTCGAGGATAATCTTCAATTATCCTTTCAATTTTAATTATGGGTTTCATTTTCAGAACTTTTGGTGGATTTTCAACATGATCAAATTTCATCTGGCCTTTATTCTGGCTCACTTTATTTATAGCATTTGATGTTTCAGCATCACAACCAATTCCACTATTTCTCATGCATGTGGGTCTTTGATCACTCAAGATATTTTCAACTCCATCAGAACCATGTTTTTTCTTCTCTAGAATCTCAGCATCCGAGAACCTTCCAAATTGTATTTTCTTCTTTGCTTATTTTGAAATTGATTCACTTTCGAGTTTACTTATCAGAGTCACAACTTCTTCTTCGAGTCGCTCAACAGTCTTGGACTTCTCCTCCAGTATCAAGTTAAGTTCATTAATGACCTTTTATTGTTCTTCAATTCTGAGTTTTAGTTCCATAACATCATCAGTGCTTTCAAGGATTGATGATTTTATGTTCACCAGTTCTTCCAGTCATTCAATTTCTGCTTCCAGCTGATCAATATATTCTGATGATTCCTCTACCATTTCTTTCCACTTATTTCATCTCTTATATTTAATATCAAGATTACCAAAAATCATCCTTAAGTTGAAAATTTGGATTGGCATTAGTAGTCAACTTATTATCTCTATATTTATCTGTCAATGGTTCTGACTTTTCAATGGTAGTCATCATGGAGGCATGGTTTCCAGTCTTAAATTCTGGTTCTTCTTCCTCACAAAATTTATTATCATCATCTTCCTCTTCATAGACAAACTCTTCTTATGTACTTTCTTTGAAAATTTGAATTTTCCCTTTTTGAAGAATCTTTTCTGAGGCTTTCCCATATTTTCAACTTCGCTCTCTTCATCATCAAATTTTCTTGAGCACTGAGATGAAATGCACCTAACTCTTCCACAGCAAAAACAAGCCAGAGGTAGATTGCCTTCAAATTTCCCTATTCCCATATTGAGCTTCTTGGCAATGAGAGAAAGAGTTTTGTTTTCCTCATCATCTTCATCACCACTATATCCTGAAACTTTTAGTTTGTCCATGGATTTGAATTCCATTTCCTTGATCACATGAGTCATAGATTCTTCTGGCTTGATTCTTATTTCATAAACTGATAAATTGCTCAGAAGATCATCCACTAAGATTTTGGAGAGATCTCTTTCCTCAAGGTCTGACACCTTTGCATTTTAAAGGGGTGGAATTCTTCTCAAGATTTTTATCACTATGTCAATTTCTTTTATTTCTTCTCCCAGGCCTCGGATTGCTCCTACAACTTCAGTAATTCAATTGAAAAAAGAGTATGCATTCTCATCAGGGTGAATCTTCATATCATCAAATCTATTGTGTAGTACTTGAAGTTTTTCCTCCTTTACTTTGCTATTTCATTCATAAATATTCTCCATTTTATCCCACATTGACTTAGAAGATGTGAAACTCATTACCTTTAGATAAATCTGATCAGAAAGGGATATAATGAGAGCATTCTATGCTTTTGCATCAACATCAAGAAATTTCCAATCTATGTCTTTCATCTACAGTCCTATAGGATCAGTGACTTGTATTCCATACGAAGTAGCAAATAAGACTTCCATTCTAATAGATATTAGGTGAGATCTCATCCTGTTTTTCCATATTTGAAAATTACTTCTATCGAAGAGGGATGCTCCCCTAACATTGATTGGATTCTCCATGATATATAGATTCAACACCAGCAACCTTTATGCTTTGATACCACTTGAAGGACCCCAAAACACCCTGAGAGGGGAGGAGTGAATCAAGGTGCCAACTTTTTCTTTTAAAATAATGGATCTTGTTCCCATGTTGGTAGGAACCTGTTAAACCTGTCTGAAGAGGAAGTGCAGAAAATAAAAAACACATGCAAAGCAATGACACATCAATTTTACTTGGTTCACCACTAAGGGCTACGTCTAATGACCATACACCGATAGTATGTCAGTCATACCAAAAACCACTAATCTTCACAAGTTGTGGATTACAAGAGTTTAGCATAGTCACTCTGTGTTAGGTGCACTACCTTTACAAGGTTTTGGGAATAAAACACTATGTACCTTGGATCACTTTTGTTGACTTCCCCTTGCTCACTGCGTCAGAAGAATCTTCACTTGGTTTAACAACTTGAAGGTCACTTCAATGGTTTGGAATTAAATTATGCATCCTCAATTTTAAATGGATTCTCTGTTGAAGTCCCATAATCACTCACAGATATAATTTATTTTCTTGTACACTGATATGTTATGGAAATTAATTTCACAAACTGATTTGGCCAATTTTCGGGCTTTTGTGGGTGTTCTATGCACTGTTGCTATTTCTGTGTACCGTTCAGCTATTTCTACATACCGCTGCTATTAATGTATACCATACAGCTATTTTTACATACCACTATTGTTTCTGCATACCATCCATCTATTTCTGCGTACCACTTCTATTTCTACATACCGTCCAACTCCTCTGCAAACTGTCCTTATCCACGTACTCCCCTACACCACGTACTACTCCACTCCTCTACGTGCCATCCCACTCTATGTACTGCCTTACTCGGCCGCGTACTGCAAGAGCTTCTTACGTGAACCGTGCTCTCTTCTACGAATGGTTTTTCTTACGTGGATGATTCTCTCTATGTACTATCTTCTCCTCTGCGTACCTCTTCGGACTTCACCGAATTTCTTCTTGAAATTTTAATCTCAAATATATTCCCTTAATAAAGGGGATTACTATTCCTTAAATAGTCACATAACTTCACAAATTTTGGTAATCTAATTTACCCAAATTTTCAATGTGGGAAAATATTCACAGTAAACTAAACTCCATCTACATACTATTAGCCTCCACCACATACTGCAATCCTTTAAACTGCAAACCTTTATCGCATACCATTAACCTTCTACATACCATATGTCTGTTAGTCTACATGCTACATCTCTTCACTGTGTACCGTCGTTGAAAACTGTTTTTGACAGCATTTTTCATACCACACGCCTTCACCGTGTCCCATCGCTGTGAACTATTTTCAGTTATGCACAGCATTACACGTACCGCATGATTTCACCACGTACTACATGCCTTTACTGCATACTTCACGCCTTCACCACATACCACATTCCTTCACTGCATACTGCATGCCTTCACTACGTATCGTTTCTTTGAACTATTACCAAACACCTGATTTTTGAGGCCCAAAAAATTGGAAAACACTGGGAAATTGTGCCACCTTCAATACTGTTTTCATCCTCAAATGTATAACCCTATTCTTTACAAACTCCCTAATTATCCATGTGCAGATTGAAAAAAAAAACACAAACCAACATCCATTATTATCAATGAGTAGCCTTGGTTCCAAAAACATCCGCCATATACCTATGAAGTCAAGGGGGTACCAACCTGTTTAATTAAGGTCTACAAGAAACTGTCACTTAACCCTTTAAAAGGCCCCTCAGAATCCCATGATAGTAATAGTGATGTACATTGTAAAGAGAGTCCTTTGATCACATGGCTCAACAGACCTTTTTCCACCGTACTAGGCTACCCAAACCACTAACACCACCTATGCAATAACCCACATCGGGTAAATCCTCCATAGGTGTGCCCAACTTGCAATAATTCATACATAATTTTCAATTGGGTCGTTACATCATTTGAGTTTCAAAAACCACTTTCCTAAACATTTTAAAATACCAAACGGCTTTCACATCACATAGATTTTAAAACAAGTCTCCCAATGCAACTCAAGTGCCAAACAGGTCTCACATTTCCAAAACCAATTCCATTCCCAACACTGTTTCAAAAACAATCCAAAATCACACAACACATATAAGTTTCCAAATGGGCCTTTAGAAATCAACCATGTTCCAAGATTCTAAATGGGCCATAGTTTCATACACCACACAATTACCATGTCATGCCTCAAAATGCCAAACTACCAAGTATTTGGAAAACACATTTGAAACCACATTTAAGGTCACACAAGGAATCAAGGACACTTTAAAGTACATTTCATGTTACTTTCACAATTTACAAAATTTATTTAAAAACACCAAAAGAATAACATATGTTTAAACCAAACATTTCCATAGGCATATCCCCTTTCAATTTCATGTCCACATTAAAAACCACTTTATAACATACTTGTCAGCCCTTTCACAATTCAAAGATGCATTTTTAAAGCATGATAAGGGGGAACCCAATAAATCTATATTAGAAAACTAACTTCCAAAAAAAATTTCAAAATAAACCAATGGAAAAAACCACTCAAAGAACCAAATTTCACTTTAAAAACATGATTGACATTTTATCAAACACCTTGCATGAATTTAACATAGTAAAAATCAAATAAACCATTTAAAAAACTATTTTTTACCCATTTTCTATCATGAAAACGCCAAAACAAATCTTACCAATTCACCATAAGCAATAAAATTACATTTATAAACTATTTAAAAAAAAGATTAAGCATCAAATGGAATGTGTCTGAAAGGAAATAGATAGAAACACCTACCTCAATGATGTGTGAACGCAACCAAACTTTGGTAAGAGGAAGATCCAAGCCTAAGAGACAATCCACATACCCTAAAATTAAGGAAATCACACTATACATCAACCCTTACCTCTAGGGTTTGGCCAAAGGAGAAACCCCACTAGGAACAACCAAGAACCAAGAGAGAAGGAAGACGAGTAAAGGAAAATCGACTAAAAATCATAAGAACTCACCTTACACTACCACAAAACAGGGAAAGGGAAGTGATGCCTTTTATCAGCGCTAAGTAGAAAGTGCTAATAAAGGGTTGGGCCTTTATCAGCGCTAGCTAAAAGTGCTGATAAATGTGACCTTTATCAGCACTAAAAAAACGCTGATAAAGGTGTACCCATTATTATTGCTTTTATTAACGCTGATAAAAGTTTTTAATAAAAAATATTATGAATTTATTTAAAATTATTATATTTATACTCAAAAATAATGTTTATTTGTATACATTAAATAAAAAAACAAATATTTATAATTAATATTTTTTTAATAATTCAAATATATATATATAATGTTTTAATTGAAAAAAGTATTTCTAAGATTATAATTAAATATATATATATATAATTAAATAATTATAATATTATAATAATTAACATTAAATAATAAATATATTTATTATATTTATTATATTTATTATTTTTATTATTTTTATTATTTTTATTATTTTTATTATATTTATTATAATTATTATATTTATTATATTTATTATTTTTATTATTTTTATTATATTTATTATATTTATTATATTTATTATATTTATTATATTTATTATATTTATTATATTTGTTATATTTATTATATTTATTAGAAATTTATTAGATTAATTTATTAGATTTATTAGATTTATTGGATTGATTCATTATATTCATTATATTTGTTATATTTAATATATTTAATATATTTATTTTATTTATAAATATATAATCCTTTTTAATATATATATATATATTTATAATTAAAATTGTTGAAAATATGTGTGTTTTCCAATGAATTTGGTCAATGAATATATTGATCATGCATATATATATATATATATATGTTATGTATCATGAATGAATGTTCATTTATACACATCACGTTGTCCATTGATGTGGTATATTGATTAATTCATAATGTTATCCATATGAACTATATATGTTCTAAAAAATGTACTTATAAAATTACATTAAATATATTTAAATAATAAATATATTTTATTATATATTTAATGATATATATAAATACTTTTCGAATACATTTTTAATTATAATTATAACTATATATATATAAATAATTATAAAATTATACGTATAATATTATAATTTTATTAATATATATATGTTATCAATTATATACAAATATTTATAAATATATACTATTTATAGTCATAATTATAACTATAAATATATATATATATATATATATATATATATATATTTTTGTGTAAATAATTATAAAATTATAATAAATATATTTATTATACTGCTTATAATGTTATAAATATATAATTAAATATATATATTTATAAATATATACAAATATTTATAAATAAATAAAAATAATTTTATATTTATTTAAATAATTATTTAATTGGTTGTGAAATTGTTATGATAACGATGTCCTTTATCAGTGCTAAAAACACTGATGAAAGACATATTTATCAGTGCAATAATTTTAGCACTGATAAATAGGTATTTTATCAGCTCTTTTTTAGTGCTGATAAAACATACCTTTATCAGCGCTATAATTTTAGTGCTGATAAATAGGTCTTTTATCAGTGCTTTTTTAGCACTGATATAGGCCTATATTTATCACCGCTAACAAAGCACTGATAAAGGTATGTTTTTTTAGGAATTTTTATTTTAGCACTAATAAAACATACCTTTGTCAGCACTTTTAACTAGTGCTGATAAAGGTTCAAGTGGGTTTTATAAAAGAACCCTAACAGGATCCTCCTCCCTCGCACCCTTTCAAGACTTCATGGAAGCTAACCCCTGCGCTATCTAGCCCTCCTCCACTGCAACCACTCCTCCATCGCGACCCCTCCTCCTCCTCTGTCATCACTGCCTCCTCCTCCTCCTCTGTCGTCGCTGCCTCCTCCTCCACCGCCACCACGACCCCTCCTCCGCTGCGTCCCCTCCTCCTCCTCCTCCTCCGCCACCAATGCCTCCTCCTCCTCCTCCCTGGACTCCAACTCATCCTCCTCCTCCTCCATTGCCTCCTCCTCCTCCTCCTCCTTATACGACCCCCTTGTCCACCTGACCTGCTCCGGTGTGCCCTCCTCATCTGACGACTGTCCCGGCAACCTCCTCTACAGCGCACGAATTCCCCTCAGTGAGTCTCTATTGTGGTTTCCCTAGTTTCCATAGGGTGTGTAGGGTTTGGGGGATTTTTTCATCTAATTGTTGGTATATCATTGAGTTTTGGGGGATTTTCATCTAATTGTTGGTATATCATTGAGTTTTGGGGGATTTTTTCATCTAATTGTTGGTATATATATTGAGTATGTGTGTTCACTCTTTGATTATTATTGTTTACTATTCTTTATTATTTAACTTGGGTGGAGATGATTATTATATATATTCCATTCCCTTTATTTTTTATTACCTCCTTTTATTTTTATTTTCATTGTACTGCTCTTAATTTTCTTATCTTTTTTATCATATAAAAAGGGGGAGAGATATTCAAATTTTGGGAGAGTTTATTGGATTTGGTAATTATAAAATGGGTTGAATGGTTCCTTGCCACTTTGTCTATGTTTTGATAAATTCATATCCCCTCTCAGTATGATTATTTTTAATTTGATAATTACTTATTCCTCTCTTAGTTTATAGTTTATTATTCTTTATTATAGTGGAGATTCTTATTAGATAAATTCATATACCCTCTAAATTCATATGGTCGTTCTATCACTTATGCTTCAACATGCTCTTTCTACCTACATAGACCTATTCTAACTATTTAAACCCTCATACATGCTACTTTTGGATAAATCCTACCTTTATGCTTGGTCGGCAGCCTCTATGATGGATAACTTCTCTAGTAGTGTCTATATTTTAGATTTGGACAATATTTTAGCTTTATCTTCTTTTCTTAAATTCTAGATTCTTGAGTAATATAATAGAAACAAACTTTAAAGAAAAACATGTAGGAATCATCTCTCTACTTTTTAAAATTCCCTTAGTAATATCCAAATATATTATATACTTCTCAAGGAATTTATTTTTCCTTTCCATATAAATTGAATTGGATGTAATTGTAATTGATTCCATGGAAAAAGTTATATCTTCAATCCTCTTTTTATATTCACAATTCATCACACATAATAATGAATTTCTTAGTAACTCATATAATTGTGTCAACAAGATTGTGCTCTCCAACCTACTTCCAAATTTTCCTTCTCTATTATATATTGACATCAATCTTATTGACACATCATGTTCATTGAAAAAAATACCAAAAAAGGGAATTTAGTCTCAATAACCACCTATTGGGATTATCACATATAAAAAATAAGCAGAAGAATAAAATACATAAGGGCTCTATTTCATCCCCAAACCTCACTAAGGTTATACCAGCACCCATCAATCTGCCCAACCCGATTCTCACACTGGTCAAAAATTAGACAATATTCATGGGTTATGAAAGTGTTTATAGACCAATAGAAAATGGATATAGTTTATATCCACTATTAGGGAACCCATGGGTGTTATCCCAGTTTCCATAGCCCACCAGCAATAGTCATAGTCTGATGGTCCAGTACCATAGACAATGCTTGTGGATGTAGTCCCTATTATGGGGAACCTATAGCCATGGTTTGTAACCTTTTCCATAGAGAATCAACTTCCATGGGTGGAACATAGACATAGGTATCTCCATTTAAGGTTTATGAATGTGGTCATATAGTTTGAAATATTAAACAAAATGATGATATTTGATCTCACGACCACTTCTATAATTTATCTAATACTTTAACAATAATCTAAAATGAACTATCTTTATAAATATACACATATCTATATATATATATATCTACATATATAAATGTATGTTTGTGTGTGTGTGTAATTTTTTATAACTATAATAATTATACTTTTAGAAAATAAAAATGGTCATGGATTCCAGAACGTTTGGCCATAGTCCATATCAACTATGGTCATAGGTGTTATAGGAAAGTCATACTATCATTATATATATGGATCATGGCCTTAGTACTTTTCCATTCCCTTCCCATGAAAAAAATTCCTTTTCCCATAGTCCATATCAACTCACACACCGGTTATACCTCCATTAAAAGTTATGTGACTTGGTTATGCTAACCTAACCAAAAAAACATATCACTGGTTGTGCCTTGTCATTGGAAAAAGGAATATTTCTGGGTTAGGCCTCTAGGTTTTTAAAAGGAAAGGGGTTTTTATTCATACCTTGGTATGGTGAAAGATAGATATTAAAGAGTTACACTCTCCTTCAAAAGTGAGGTCTATCTAGTGCATATCCATTTGACACCCTTGTATTTTAAAGAATAACCTAGGGTTGGTTTTGAAGGTGAAAGAGGGAAGTTGAACTGATTTTTCAAATGGAACTAGATTCCATGACATAGTGAATATTCTACATCGTGTAGGTTGTGTTTGTGGCATGGTTGGGGAACTACGGTGTGGGAGATAGTTTTTATGGTTCTAGTTGTTTTGTAATAGTTGTTTCATGGAGTGTTGGTTGTGGTGTAAAGTATTATAATGTGGAGTTTGCATAGTTATTCCAATTTTTGTATCATTTCACTATGGAGGGTGTGAGAGCTTATAGGTTATGGTGTAGTGATGAAAAATGCATCATAGTCCCTTTCCCCTAGATTATATGATCTCATTGTTGATTGTGCACATGGATTCTAGATGTGTTTTCACCAAGAACCATTATGGTGTGGCCATCTCCTTTGTGTTGTAGTTTTTTCTCATTTGGGACCCATTGTGGTATAGACCTATGTGTTGTGTTGTGATGCATGTATTTTTCTCCCTTATATTTAGGTCCTTTATGATTAAGTCCATTTGATTCTTGGATGCTTGATTCACCTCTTCTTATTTAACCTCGTGATGGAATAACACAACCGACCTAAATATAATTACTTAAACCAACCTCATTCTAATGAAAAATATACAATGAATATTTAAACACACTTCAATATCATCATATTCATCAACATCTCCACATCATTCACCCCCCCCCCACAAGCTTGTTATTTACACATTCCACATCACTTATAACTATATGATGAATGAAACCAAACCTATTAAGATTCAATGAGGTTTGTAAGATATTTTCTATTAGTTTCTAATGTCTACTTCACACACTAGGTTCAACAAACATTACTACTATACAAATGAGGAAATACTTAGTAGTGACTACTCTAATGTCCAATATATAAAAGATTTATCAGATATGATACTATCAAGACCCACCCCCATAGGAACTCCAGTGGATTTGGGAATATATTAGTGTCTGAACCCCCCCCCCCCCAATCCTATATTTAAATGAACACAGGTCAGTTACAATTAGAAATGTAATGATAAAGCCTAGGCTGGTATCATAACCAACAACTAACCTAAATTTACACTAACCTAAGAGGCGTTCATGATCCCTACAGGATAGAAATGATCCCCTGGGAAAATGATACAATTAATGTGGAATATTTTACCCCTAAATTAGAGTAAATTAAAAATTATATTTTTCCTAAAAACCAGACATGTCCCATTCATAAGTTGAACATCTAGGAAAATAGTTGATATGAAAAAAAATAGGAAGCAGATATCATAGATGGAAAATAAAATCCCACTATTGACCAATAAAACTGTTTAACCAGACATGTCCCACTCCTAAATCTCATTGGACCTATTTTGGATGGGTATAACATATGAGTTTTCATTTTATGTTTTCTTTTCAGTTGGAAATCTCATCTACTTCATGCCTCTCCTCCACTAAAAATGCACCTTCGTTGCGCATTGAACAACACCTTCACATTGAGTTTTCTCCTATTACTCATTGGTTTCCTCTTGTTCGTATGTTATTACTATTTGATATTGATGGTTATGTTTTGAATTGCACAAGCTAAACGCCCCGCTGAAAATCATGGCTGTTGGTGGTCCTTTTTTGTGAACTAAATGAATTGCATGTTGGTTGGTTCTTGTTGAACATTTGAATATATAAAATGGTAATTTATGTATACATAGATAATGAATGAATGCCCCAGGATGATAAAACTTCAGTGATAACCCCTAAATTAACAAGTGTAATTTAATAAAGGATTATTTGTAAAATCTGAAATTGTGTTTGTTTGGTTTTTATAGTGTTGTGATTGTGAGCACGATTGTGTCTTTGTATGGTGTTGCAGTTGTAGGTATGATTGGTATGACATTTGTTTTTAATGTTGTAGTTTCTCCACCACTAAATATCAATCCAAACCTTACCCATTTTAATGGCACCACCTCTTTGTAACTAGTGCAATTCCACTGAATCATATAAAACCACTTCACTAGAAGACTCCATGGGACACTTTATGGACACCCTAGTCAAATAACCATAACAAAACATGTAATTAATCCTTCCACCTGCAAGAACTCTATGGAAAATCATACCATCTATTAGTTCAGTACCATAGTTCTTGACTCGAGACACTATGTTTCTAGAAAAACACTAAAAAACTGGTTTACAACAATGCATATAGATCACATGTGGGATACTAAAACATTCGAGTGCAAGGTATTCTCATAGCTAATTCCATTGATTAGGTGGTTGGGAATATGGGTGTGATCTACTTTGGTCCTGAGTAATTCATGGAGACATAAGGGTATTGTTTACCATAGCTAGTTCCATTGATTATAGTTGGTTGATGACCCTAGTTGAACATATTTTTTATAATTATTTTGTTAAATATTAATATTACAGAATAAAATAGGATGAATATGAATAAAGAATGAATGAATTCCAATTGGTTGAAAAAAGAGTATGAAGATGGCGTGAAAGAGTTTATTAAGTTTTCAAAAGATCATGCATATGACCCTTCTCAAATCCTTTGTCTGTGTTTACGCTATTGTTAGTCAAGACAAATTAGTCCAGAGGAGTTGGAAGAACACTTGATCTGTCATGGAATAGATCAAAGTTATACATGTTGGAATAAACATGGGGGGAAATGAATGTAGGTAGTGGCTAGGATAGCACTGCGTTTTATGGACCATCTGATATGATTACAAGTGTGAAAAATGAAGACAATTGTATGGAGGATGTGATTACAGATGTGAATGATGATGAAGATCATATTGAGGAAATAACACAAATAGTTAAAGATGAACTTTGTGATTTCCCAAAATTGTTTGAGAAGTTAAAGAGTTGTGTAAAGATTTCATTGTATGATGGTTGCACTAAATATATAGCATTGTCATCTATGCTGAATCTGTATAATTTGAAAGTAGGAAATGGGTGGAGTAACGCCAGTTTTACAAAACTACTTTCTCTCCTGAATGACATGATCCCGGAAGATATTGAGCTCCCAAGCCAAACATACGACTCCAAACGAATGTTACGATCGATGGGTATGATCTCTGAAAGAATACATGCCTACCCGAATGACTGTATACTATTTCTCAAGGACCAAAAATCACTTAAAGAATTCCCAAAGTGTGGTTCTTATCGATATAAGAAAGATTAATCCAATACTATTAAAGTTTTATGGTACTATCTAATCATTCCAAGGTTTAAGCACCTATATGGAAGTGAGGATACTATAGGACAATTGACATGGCATGCATATATAAGAATTAAACATGGAAAACTATGTCACCTGACACACTCTCATCAGTAGAAGAGAATTGATCATGAGTATCTTGAATTTGGAAATGATCCGAGAAACCTTTTTCTTGCGTTATCTATAGATGGAGTGAATCCTTTTGGTTTTCAAAGCATCACTCACAGTACATGGCCGGTTATGTTGGAAAATTATAAATTACCACCATGGTTACGCATGAAATGAAAATACATCATGTTATCTATGCTTATATCGAGACCAAAACAACTGGGTAATGATATTGATGTTTATTTGGATATATTGATCGAGGGTTTAAAATTATTATGGGATTTGGGTGTTACATTGTATGATTCTTACAAAAATGAAGATTTCACTTTGAGTTCCATATTGTACGGGATGATAAATGAATTTCCTACTTATGCAAATTTTTCAAGATATAGAATTAAAGGAACTCAAGGTTGTCCCATTTTCAAACAAGGTACACAGTCAATTAGGATGAAACATTCATCGAAAACCGTGTTTCTAGGACATCGCAGATTTCTACCCCGATAGAATAAGTATCGATCTTGGACGACATCATTCGATGGAAGTTCATAAGAACGTACAACACTCTCTCCAATAACAGGTGACCAATTGTTTGAGAAATTAAAATATGTGGACACTACTTTTGGTAAAATGTTTTTGAAAAACCTTACAAAAGTTGATTGGAAATAGAGATCAGTTTTTTTTTGAATTACCATACTAGAATTTTATGTATGTCATACATTTTCTTGATGTTATGTATGTTGAAAAAAATGTATGTGATAATTTCATGAACACATTGCTAAATGCACCCATCAAAACAAATTATGGAATTAAGGCTAGGTTGGGCATGGTTGAAAAGGGAATATGAGAATAGTTGGCACTATTGAAGGGTGAAAAATGAACATTTCTTCCTCCTACTTCTTACACTCTTTCCCAGAAGGAGAGATATCAGTTTTTCAACTTCTTGAATGATGTAAAGGTTCCATATGGGTATTCATAAAATATCAAGAACATCGTGTTAATGAACAATTTAAAGTTAAAGGGTCTGAAATCACATGACTGTCATGTTTTGATGCAACATCTAATTACTATATATTTACATTGCATTTTTTCCAAGAATGCCCGCCATACATTAACAAATCTATGTTTCTTATTCAAAGATATATGCAGCAAAGTTATAGACCCGGAGAAATTTTCAACTATGGAAAGATAAATTTCTATAATATTATGTGAATTATAAATGTTCTTCCCACTGACATTCTTTGATATGATGGTTCACTTGGTGAGAGAGATTTTACTATGTGGACTTGTACATTATAGATGGATGTACCCCATTGAACGGTATATGAAGATTTTCAAAGGGTATGTCAAAAATTGAATTCTGGCAGAGGGTTGTATTGCGGAGAAATATATTATTGAGGAAGTCATTGAATTCTATACTGAATAACTTTCTAGTGTGGAAATAATTGGCATACCAAAATCTTGTAACACTGGGCAGCTTAAGGGTAAGGGAATTTCTGGAAGATAAGCTATCACAATCAATATTACAAATCGAGAGTAGGCCCACCATTATGTTTTACATAACAGTTTCAACATTGAACCATATGTTCAAACCCACAAAGAAATTATTAGGAATTTGAATCCATCTAGGGATGAAAATGGATATTAGATACACATAATCAATAGTTTATAGGATGGTTTTGGGACCATATTTTTAAGAAGTCGGATGAAAATCCAAACTCAATTTCAGAACTACTACAATGGCTGGCTGGAGGACCAAGTGTGTATGTATTATCATATAATGATTATATATTTAATGGTTATATATTCTATACTAATGAAAATGATAAAGATTGCAACATGAATAATAGTGGGGTTACACTTGTGGTAGAAGCAATGCATGTTTCCAGTTCTAAGGACAAAAATCCAATTTATGCGAATATGTCATACTTTGGCATCAACAATAAAATATGGGAGTTGGATTATACGAAATTCCAAGTGCTAATTTTTCAATGCAAGTGGGTTGATAATAGGAGTGATATTAAAATAAATGAATTGGGATTCACAAAAGTTGATTTCAGTTAGGAGGGGGAGAAAGATGAACTGTTTATAATGGCATCATAGGCAGTACAAGTATTTTATATTCCAGATCCCGCAAACTGAAACTGGTCAATTGTTATGTTATTGACCAAAACAACTAAAGGATCATATGAAAATTCAATGGAGGATTACACTTTCATTGGGACTTCACAATCATTTCACAGTGGTCCCAATGTAGATAGTGTTTTGTATGTTAGAAGAGACCATAATGAATGGATTTACATAGTTGATAGAGGGGTCAAATCTCTTCATCCTTTAAAAAAATATTTCAATAATCATGTTATGTTTTTATTGTAATATATATTGTGTTGACTTATGTTATTATATATTCACTACTACTTTTATGTAATCTAAATTAAATGTAAAACCACTTTGCAGATAATGACTTCAGTACCTGTGGATGCACCCAATCCTAAGACACAATAGGTACCACAACCTATTGTTGTTAGACCCAGTGTAGAGGAACAAAAGTTTTCTCAACCTATTGTTGTTGGTCCTAGTGCTAAGGTATGGCAGGTTTCTCAACCTATTGATGCTGGTCCTAGTGATAATGCTAGTGCTCTGGAGGAACATAATGATGATGCTGAAACTGAGGAAATGGAAGGCAATGAAACCCTGGTGGTGCAAAAAAACCAGATCACTGTAGTTTGACAGTGTTATCCACATTCCTTAAGGAAAAAAAGAAAAAGGAATAAAATTTGAGGTGGGAATGAATAAGAGAGGGAATCATGTTAACCCCAACAATTCCATCTTTATTAGCTACATTAAAATCATCACTCAGCAACATGTGCTGATTGATGTACAGTCGTGGCACCATGTTGTCATTGGGCTTAAGACACTAATGTGGGAAATGATTACACTAACATTATGATATCATTTCTTTAATTTATTAAAATAAAATAAAATACTAAAACATTGACTAAATTTACATCATCCATTGCAGAGTGCATTTATAGTAGATGCCTCACACAAGGAATATGTATTAAGTGTTTTAGGAAGGATTCATAGAGGCTTCTACACAATTTTAATAAAATATCATCTTAAAGATGATGAAGGGAAAATCAAGTTGCCCACACCTCCTCTTTATTCACACTTCATATCCCAAGGAGTGTGGGATGTGTTTAGCAGCCGTCGTGCATAGAATACTTTTCAAGTACATTTTGTCTAGTAATACGTTTTTTGACATTTCTTGTATTCATCACTTTAATTGACAGTTTTTCATTTATGAAATAGAAACTGAGTGCTTAAAATAAGGAACGGACAGTAAAACCAGTGTACCCCTACCATAAAGCAAGGATGGGGTACGCTTCACTTGAGAAAAATTGGTACATATTTTAAATCTACCATAATACTTTTATGTGACAAAAAACAATACCATAACCATGTTCCTCTATTTATATGAAGAATTATGAATCAAAATAGAAATCCACTTACATCACATGCCATGTGCTATGGAAGGAGGATCATGTAAATAAATATGGGATACTGATAGATTAAAACATATAAAAAGTGTGGGGAACATGTGTAAGTATGACATAATATAAATTTGTTTTTATTTAAATTGATATTACATAAAAATGATTACTTATTTTCCTATATTTTCCATCTTACATAGTCACAGGAATCAAAAACACCCACACCAGATGTAGACATACTTTTAGCAGCCTTGAAGCATCCAGAACAGTATGGCCGAGTCAAAGGTGTGGGTTTTGGGGTGACACCCCGAACATATTTTCAGAAAGAAAAACAAGTGGAGTATCAAACTGAGGAAATGAAAAATATGAGAGAAGCATTAGTTATGTTTCAATAATAATTACAATACTAGAGAGAGCTAATATCATGTTTTATGGGGGTAGGAAAAGTGAATAAACAACTTAAGAACAACCTATGCATAAAGATCTCGCCCCACCCCCCACCAGTTTCAAGGCAAGTCATTCACCTCAAAAACCTGACTTAGCTGAGGTAATCAATGTTCTAATAATTGTTTCTGTGAAATTTGAATCACATAGACACTGATACCTTTCCTATACTAATATTATAAAGGGTGAAAAATACTGTTATTTATATCTATCAAATCCTACCTATCGCCTTATAGCGAGGGATACGGTGTTCAATATGTAGAACGACATGCTACACAACAGACCACTTCCAACAGATCATAGTGTCAATTAATGTAGCTCACGAGCCGAGCACCGAGCTGCCTATTCCAAATGATGATGATGAAATTCATACAATTTAACAAGCTGTGGGAACATTCAACAGTAGTAAAGTGCACAAAGAATCGTTAGTTTTTTTATTAGCTTATATATAGACCAAAGAAACCCTTTGTAAATATATAAAAATAATGTTATGATATAATATCTCTATTTTAATGAAAATTTATATAATGAAATTTTTATTTGATTTTCATTATTTATTGCAGGGTTCATTTATTTTAGAGGATTTCTATCCATGTGGCATGCCTTTGCAAGAAGAGAAACGATGTTGTGTCTGCTCAATCATGGAGGTAATTTTGATGTTTACATAGTAAAATCATTGTTCATATAATTAAGGAATTGTTTCATATTTATGTTTAATTTATTTATTTTATGTAAGGAATATTAATCTACCCATATGTGATATCAATGTATGAAATGTTTAGGTCATTATAGTCGGTATCAGAGTAATTGACCTATTCAAAATCGAGCAAATGCATTCAGTTGTTTTGATACTTTAGGGAGATGATCTGTAAGTCCTTTGAAATGTGTAGGAATAAAATCCACCTCAATACGACACATGATGTGACCGGTATGACTCAAAGTGTCTCTTTTTATTTAAAATTGACATTAGTTTTAATAAAAAGAACAAGTGACATACTGAAAACTGAGCAAACACATTAAGATTGTTTTTATACTTTAAGAAAACGATCCATAAGTCATTTTTGACATATAGGAATTGACTGTATCTCAATTCAATCCAAAATGCGACTGGTATGACTCAAAGTGTCTCTTTTTATTTAAAATTGACATTAATTTTAGAAAAAAACACAAGTGACATACTGAAAACCATGAAAAATTATTCAGATTGTTTTGATAATTTAGTAAAATTATCCATGAGTCATTTTTGATTTTTATGAATCAACCACACCACAATCTGACGCATGGTGTCATCGGTATGGAGAAAAGTGTCTATTATCAGTTTAAAATTGATATTTTATCTCAAAGCATGTCACTCACTGAAAATAAAGAAAACATGATCTAATTGTCTTCATAATTTAGGATAACGATTCATAAGTTCTTTTGGATGTGCATAAAGTAGTATCATATCAAACCAATGCACGATGTGACCGGTATAACTCAAAATGTGTGTTTCCAGTTTGAAATGACATTTTAGTAAAAAAAACAAAACTGACATACTAAAAACTGAACAAATGCATTTGTATTGTTTTAATACTTTAGGATAATGATCCATAAGTCATTTGTGACATGTAGGAATTTATCTCACCTCAATTAAACACACAATGCAACTAGTATGACTCAAAGTGTCCCTTTTTATTTAAAATTGAGATTAATTTTAGAAAAAAACACAAGTGACATACTGAAAACTGAGAAAATGTATTAGGATTGTTTTTATACTTTAGTAAAACGATCCATTAGTCATTTTTTATGTGTAAAAATCAACCGCACCTCAATCTGACATATGGTGTGACCGGTATGGCTAAAAGTGTCTGTTATCAATTTAAAATTGACATTTTAGTTCAAAATGTTTCACTCACTGAAAACCGAGAAAACCTACTCCAATTGTATTCATAATTTAGGATAATGATTCATAATTTTTTTTTTTGACATGTATGAAATAGTCTCATATCAAACCAATGCACTATGTGGCTGGTATGACTCAAAATGCGTGTTTCTAGTTTGAAATGACATTTTAGTAAAAAAACATAACTGACATACTAAAAACTGAGAAAACACATTATGATTGTTTTTATACTTTAGGAAAATGATCTATAAGTTATTTGTGAAATTTTGTAATCGACCTCACCTTAATTAAATTCAAAATGTGACTAGTATGACTCAAAGTGTCTCTTTTTATTTAAAATTGACATTAATTTTATAAAAAACACAAGTTACATACTAAAAACAAAGAAAACACATTCGGATTATTTTTATACTTTAGGAAAATGATCCATGATTCATTTTTGATGTGTATGAATCAAATTCACCTTAATCCGACACATGGTGTGACTATTATGGCTAGAAGTTTCTATTATTAGTTTAAAATTTCCATTTGAGATCAAAACGTGTCACTCATTGAAAACCAAGAAAACCTACTCCAATTGACTTCATAATTTATGATAACAATTCATAAGTTCTTTGTGATGTGTATAAAGCAGTCTCATATCAAACCAACGCATGATGCGACTGGTATGACTCAAAATGTTTGTTTCTAATTTGAAATGACATTTTAGTAAAATAATACAACTGTCATAATACAAACTGAGAAAATGAATTCAGATTGTTTTGATACTTTAAGAAAACGATCCATAAGTCATTTGTGACATATAAGAATTGACCACACCTCAATTCAATGCACAATGCGACTGTTATGAATCAATGTGTCTCTTTCTATTTAAAATTGACATTAATTTTTAAAAAAAACACAAGTGACAAACTGAAAACTGAGAAAATGCATTCGGATTGTTTTGATACTTTATAAAACGGTCCATGAGTAATTGTTGATGTGTACGAATCAACTTCACCTCAATCCGATGCATGGTGTGACTGATATAAATCCAAATGTGTCATTTAAATTTGACATTAATTTCAGTAAAAGAACAAGTGACGTACTCAAAACCAAGAAAACCCATTTGGATTATTTTAATATTTTAAAATAATGATCAGTAAAAATCCTTGTTCTTCTATATTCTGAGGTAGTATGACTCATAACAGTACATTCTTCATAAAAGGGGGGAATTTTTTCAAATTCTACTTTAAGATTAATATCATCATGTAGAGTATAAATCACAAAATTATCAATCCTTGGAATACTCAGATCAACCTCTACCAGCATACAATAAAAATGGACAAAAGACACCATTTATGTGGAACTGTATGTCCTCATGGGGACTCCTATTTCATATGAGATATCAAATAAAATTTCTGAATGCCATAGGATCTAGTTTAAGCCATGTATTTTTACCCAAACCTGGGCATAAGTCTCCTTGAAATCAGACAGGTTGAAATTTAGATTCCAATCATGTAATCTCAAAGTTTTTAGCCTTAAATTAATTGACCTAGTGCTCCAAGATTTCCCTGTCAAGTCTGCATAAGGAAACAGAATATGGAAAACCCACGGCCTAAAGAAACACATTTAAAATTAGTAAACCCCCAAATGGTTGTAAGTTGGTCAACAAGATCTACAAGTTTCCAAGGTTTCATTCCTTTTGATAGGTTGATTCGAGCCATGATAGAGAACTTACATGGATCTAAACTTTCTATAATAGCACCGTTGGATGTCGATACATGGTTATTTGTGCCTTTGTGGATAATATGTTGTGTTTTCTGGTTGCTAAAACCCACAAAAGAACCGATAGTGGAACCCGTGAAGGCCATTAGGTTCTATCCATCTTTCACCTTAGTATGCCTCGAATGGTTTCCTTGATGCGAGGCCACTCAAAAGGAATCATTGGTATACATATTCAAACTTATATGGTTTTCTATTGTAGCGTATCCGCCGGTGAAAATCAGAGCGAGGAAGTCTCGATCCTCCATCCTTCAATATTTGATATCATTTTATTAATGCATTCTTTCATATTAATGTTTAATTTATTTCATTATTGTATTACTAACATAATATTTGTTTTCTTATATATGTGGAACTTTTTTCTTGAGTTCAAATTCTTTTTTCGGCAACTAATACCATGGACGACAATTTTTGAGAGGGTATCATAGATTCCAAAGGACAAAACATTAATATTTTTAACTATTTGTTCGATAATTGTAATTGTAACCATATAAAACATTGTTTGAAATGTATATAACAGCATGTTATTTTGTATTCATGATGTTAAGTAAATTTATATATCATTTTTTGTGAAACTCTTGTGTGCCCTGTTTCGTTATTTTGTACTTTGTTCGTGTGCAGGTGTTATTTTGTGTAGGTGTGCAGATGATGGGTGTTCTGTTAAATAAACAGCACATCCTAGGCAACTTGTCCTTTATCAGTGCTCAAAATAGCATTGATAAAGGTTTCCCTTTATCTGCGCTAAAAATAACTGATAAAGGGGGGACCTTTATCAATGCTTTTTTTAGCATGGAAAAAGAGCCCTTTTTATCAGCACTTTTTTAGCGTTGTTAAAGGGGAACCCCCTTTATCTTTTATGCGATTAATAGCACTTTTCTATCACTATTAAAAGTGTTTTATAGAACTTTTAAAAGCCTTATTTATAGTAGTGTTATAAACCTTCAAGAAGCATCCATGGAGGTTGGGGAGAAATAGAGGAGGGTCTCCTAGAACCCCTTGGTGCACCTAGGTTAGAGAAGGGGAGGAAAACCCAAAATAGGGTTAAAAGGTCAGATAGGTAAAGTTGGAATTTAATTATTTTTTAGAATATGGGTAAGTCGTACGGTATGGTTTCATGGTTTGGTAAATTGGGTGCCACACATGTGCCCTCTACTGGAGAAGAAGGGCGCCCTACATGGGCTGGCCGTACAGTTCTCAAACTGTGTGCCAACCATGCTAAACACCTCTTCCCCATTTTGGAACCGAACCACATGCTTTCCACATCATTTTCCTAACTATGCACAGGTCGTACACCATGAACCATACCCCAAGCCTCAATCTACATAGTTAACTGGGAAAAGTTGCATGGTTTCCCTTGATCATGTGTTAACCATGCACTCCTTTCTTCCAATCCCAAAACTTCTAATCTTTAATAGAAACTAAAAAATTCATACCGTTACTCAACCTGAAACTCAATGAAAGGATACAAATCCAAGAGAAGAATAAAATAAAATTATTTCTAAGGTCAAGGTGTAAAAATATTGGTACATAATCTTTGTCTGATATTCATCTTGATATAGAACCATTACAAAGCTTGTAGATTCCATCTGGAAAAATGATAAATTTTTGTTCGGTGGAATGTATGAGGTTATTTCATCTAGTAGGCTTCATAAAATATCATCCAAAAATAATGTCTTCCTCTGTTCGATAAATTCTATCTGGTATAATTTTTAAAAATTCATCCGGTGGGACTTTCTTATAATTCATCTACTATAATTTATAAACATATGTCTGGTGAACTTTATGTCCATCCATCCAATGTACAAAGTACATGTTCATATAGTATGGAAGTTTTTTTTGATGGAAAGGACTTTCTATGTCCGGTAAAACTACTGTCTTTGCTACAAAAACATCTTAAGAACTTAGGAAGTATAAAAGATAGAAATGTATAAAATTAAGTAATTGGTTTTTTATTTCATAAGGTTATAAATTGTTTAAATTTAACCTTTTGACTCAACACACCCCCACCCCCCGCTGGGAGATGATGAGGATGATGCTTAACCCAGAGTGAACATGGCTCTCAAGGGACACTAAGACTTATGGTTATTCCAAGGTGAACAAGGCCCCCTAGGGACACTAAGAATTATGATTAATCTAGGGTGAACAGAGACTCTCAGGGATGTCGAGACTTATGGTTAACCTGAGGAAAATAACCCCCAGGGGATGTTGAGACTGATGGTTAAACCCAGGAGAGAACAACCCTTGGGTGGACATTTAGGCTTTGGGGATGGGAATATTACCCTTTAATGCTGATTTTTGGTCAGGGATGGATATGTTACCCCTTGAGGGAGATGGTTAGAATGCTCATCATGAAATTATTAGAGGTAACCTAACATTGGCCAAAGGAGGTATATACCATTCCTAGGGTGAACCTAGTCCCTAGGTTTTGTGTTTTTTATGGTATTGGTTTTAATCATTTTAAATGGATGTGTTGTAATTTTTAGCTTGAGCACTTATGCATGCATTTTTATTAGACTATTTATATTTAGGGATGTCATTGGTGGTGGCCTACTGAGTTATACTCACACTATGCTTGGGATGTCATGGTACTTGGGTACCAGAGCATACACCATTCTTATTTTCAAAGGCATGTTTCGGGAAATTTCCAACATTGATGCATGTGATTGGCTTCCAAGGATCGAGTTGGATATAGAGACCAAGCAGAAATTGGGACTAATAGGGGATGGTCTATTATCCTTAGATATATTTTCATTCTTTTAGTATTTCTTATGTATGTTTTTCCCATGTTAGATCTAGTATTTATGACACATTCATTTATTATTGTATCTGTTATTGTATGATTGTATCAGAACTTGCATGGTTTTGATTTTTATCTGGATGTTATCTATTTTTTACTTATTTTATTATTATACTCTGATCTTAGGGTCATAGTCTCCCCATGGTAACCTCTTAGGCCCTCATCACTAGTTAACAACCTCTTGTGTATGGGGAGGTGCACCTGAGAGTATGCATCATTCCGATCCATTTACTGTTTATGGAATGAGTCAATTCAGGATGTAACAATTCATCTAAATTTTTAAACATTAATATATTTTCCATATTCATCTAAATGAAATTTACAATTATTACTCATATGGGTTATAAAAGTTATACATGATTCAAGCTCAAATATTTTAACCAACTCTTTATCATAATTAAATTGATTCAAAAAATATTAAATCTTTTATTTAATAGACTTTAAGTCCTAAAAAGAAACTTAATTCTCCTATGAGACTCATATCAAATTTATAATTCACTAAATATGAAAATTATTTACAAAGAAATTCAATAGATGATCTAAATATAATATCATAAATATAATTTTGAATAATTAAAATATCATTTAAAATATTATTAATAAACAAAGTCATATAGACTTTACCTTTATTAAAATAATTATTCAAAAGAAATTAATACAACATTTCATACCAATCCCTAGGATATTTCTTTATTTGATATACATCTTTTGATAATTTAAAAATCTGAATAGGAAATTTTTCATGTTCAAAACCTTATGGTTGTTTGAAATAAACTTTTTTAGAATTAAATAAATTTAACAAAACACTTTTAACACCTATTTTAAACAATTTAAATCCTTTAAAAGCTAAAATATATAATAAAATTATAATATATTAAATCCTAGAAACATGTGAAAATTATTCTCCAAACTCCATTCCTTATTCTTGACAAAAACCTTGTGTAGCTAATCTAGCCTTATTGATTATAATTTTTCTAGATTCATAAAATTTATTTCTAAAAATCTATTTACTTATAATAGTATTTTTATATTTTAGAGGATAAAATAGAGTACAATCATTTTTTCTATTAAATTTCACTAATTCAAAAATGGTTATACCAACCGTTTTAGAACCATTCGTATAGGACCCCAAACCATTGGTATATCCTATACCAATATTTTGATGGACTGTTGGGTGATTTTATATTGGGATAAACCTATAACAATAGTTTATATGAACTTTTGGTATAGTTTACCTATACCAACAGTTCTCAACCTGTTGATTTAAATAATTTCATAGGAAATACCTATACTAACGGTTTTGGAAAATCATTGGTATAGGTTTTGCGCTAAAAAATTGTGGTGAGTATTGAACCCAAGACCTCTCTCTTATAAATCAACAACTTAACCACTAACCTATGACCACTTTTTTTATATAATTAGATATATGTATGTATATATGTAAGTATGTATAAAAAATATTATAAATTTTGGAGAATTTAATTTATTATATGTAAATATATAAAAAATGTTCTTTCTTATACCAATGGTTTTTGAAAACCATTGGTATAGGTATATAAAAATAGTTCTCCAAAGTCATTGGTGTAGGTTCAAGTAATTTCCCAGACCTATACCAACATTTTTGGAAAATCGGTGTTATAGGTACCCAAATGAGACTTATACCAACAGTTCTCCACAATTATTGGTATAGGTCCCAAAAATTATAGGAACATATACCAATGATTTTATAAAACCATTGATAGAGGTCCCTATTGGGTGTTTATACCAACGGTTCTCTAAAATTTTTGGTATAGGTGTCCCTTATACCAACGGTTTGTTAAAACTATTGGTATAGCCACCCAATACCAACAGTTTTCCAAACTATTGGTATAGGTCTATTGGTATATACTGGATTTCTAGTAGTGTTTATTAATTTCACCTTTCATAGTGAAAATCCAATTGAAATCATTAAAAGCATCAAACACGTCATTAGGTATAAATTCAGAAATAAAAGTATAATTTTCATAATAATTCAAAATATATATCCTAATTTTAATTCCATAATCAATATTAACAATTACTTTTTCTAAAGGGTGATCATTATGAGTTCTCCAAGATCTAGGATCAGTTTGAGAAGGGATATGCTCCCCCTTGACTGATACATTATTTTTAGGTTTATCTTCTCTAAAATTAAATTATTTATATTATTCTTCAATATGCTCTAAATATAAATTCTTTTTTGCCATATTTTCATCAAAATTAGCATAAAAATATTATTATATAATCAAAATTATTTAATTTTAAAATCTATGAGATTTAATAATATTATAATAACCCAAAAAAATCCTTCATCACATCTAGTATCAAATTTAACAAAATTATCTTTAGTATTTAAGATAAAAAGTTTACATCCCAAAACTCTAAGATAAACAATTCAAGGTTTCTTTTCCTCCCATAACTCAAAATAGGTTTTCATTAAAATGGGTTTAATAAGAATTATATTTGAAATATAATGACCAATAAAAATATAATCAACCCAAAATACTTAGGTAAACTATATTCACTTAACATAGTTTTAACCATTTCAATTAGAGTTCAGTTCTTTCTTTAAATAACTTCATTTTACTGATTAGTCTTAGGTGATGAAAAATTATGTAAAGGGACATTATTTTCACATGATCTTTCAAATTATAAGTTCTATAATTCACCTTCTCTATCACTATGATTATAAATAATCAAAAAACTTGTCTCATTCTATACTATATTATGAAAATTAGTAAATATAGATAAAGCTTCACCATTATGAGGGATAAAGTAAACCCTTGTAAATATACTATAATAATCTATGATAACTAATGTGTAACATTGTAAACCATGACTAGTAATATAAGTAGGACCAAACATATAATATTAAATAACTATAGAGGCTTGTTAGAGTTCACTTCCTTTGCTGGTATGCACAATATTTTTGTTATTTTCCTTTCATGTAAGCCTCACAAAGATGAAACTTCTCTTTCTTAAAGTCTGGTAATTGTAGTAATTTTTCATGCTTAGAAATTTTATGCAACAATATAAAATTAACATATAAAATTCACTAATTCCAAAGTATATTATCGGTTTAAACATTATTCAAACACTTAACATGTTGAACTTTTAGCTGAGTAAGGTCAATCGAATAGATATTTTCTTTACGGTTAGCATAAAATGAGAAAGAATTATTCTTAAAAACTAAAAAAAATCATTTTACAATTTAACATTCATAACGTCATCACATAATTGAGATATGTTAATTAAGTTATGTTATAATCCATCAAAAAATAAAAATTTAGAAATAATAATTGAATCAGAAATATCAATTTCATAAAAATTATTTACTTTCCATTTTTAATTATCTTCAAATGTCATAGTGCCTATATCAAATCTATTATATGAAATTTATTTTGATGGTTATCTGGTAAAATTCCTAGATAATTTATTTTCCATGTACCAAACATTGTTTATGAGACTTCCAAGGAATTTTTTCTAAAAATTCAATTAATAGACAGTTTTGGAACCCAATATACTTTTCATCCAATATGATTTGTAAAATTATTTTTAGGTACTCATACAGATTTTAAATAAGTATTTATAGGTAATTTATAACATATAGGTTTATAAATATGATTATTATCTCTAAATAATGTGTAAATATTAATAAACATTAATTAGTATAGTGTCCCTTCATAAAACATCTAAAACAAACAACAATAGAAGAACAAACATTCATACTTTTCACAAAATAATTTTTATACATATAAGGTAATTTATTATCATATACGATACCATATTTATTTATATTAAACTCATTTAAATACATCATTTTATCTTAACAATTTATTTCTTGAATAAAGTTATACAAAATTTGCTTTAAACTTTCAATTTCATTCTTCGGTTTTTCATTCAGAATATGAACAGTTTTTAAATCTTCATAAACTTTTTTATTTAAAGTAAAAATATTTTTCTAAGTTTAACATTTTTATAAAAAATATTATTATTTTACTTAATAAGTTTCTTATTATTTCCATTGATTTTATTATATAATTTGACTACTTTGAAAATATATTTTCTTAGTCTATCAACTTCTTCATTTAATTCATCAATATTTGGTTTTTCAAAATCAAAATCATCACCATAACATCCATAAAAGTCTCATATTTTCTGGTGAGAACACTAAGAGGGGGGGGGTGAATTGGATATCACTTTTTCTTTTTATGAATTTCTCATTTACTTCAGCCATTATGGCTGATTAAAGTTTCGATCCACTCTTCTTGTATTGCACAACCTCACCAAAATAGTGTAATAATTGAAAGGCAACAAACACATGGATTTACAAGGACCAGTCATAAAATCCTACTCCTTTCTTAGTTTGGGTTGCATTCTAAGATTTGGTTTATCCACTATAAATCACTTGAGTATAGTTTAATGTTATATTCTAAAAGGCCTAATGGATAACCTCCTAAAATAACCAATAGTAAATATCTCAAAATGTTAGATCATCAAGTGATCATGAAAATAACCTCTTAAAAGGTTTTTTATAATATCTCCCACCAGTGGAAGTTATATTTTGAAAAGATTATTTCCACCACTCAGTAGGATCTTTATACCACCACACGATATTTATTCAAAGGTCCACCAAACTCCTACTTTGAATACTACTTGTAATTCTTCTTCAATGGTAAATAGTCAGTCTTATTCTCCTTAAAGTATTCTCAACCTATATTCTTGAGGATTAATTCCCATTTCTCATCAAATATCCTAGAGATATAATGATATCATATGTAGTGGTAAGTGGTTACTACTTATCACTTTCACCTTAGCTTTAACACAGCAGCAACAGGTCTAGTTTCCTTCTTATTCTTCTTGAATACACAATATATCATATTCTTATTCAAATTCTTCAAGATTTATTCTAGTAATATCAGCTTCTCATTTTCTACACTACATTCTTAATCTTTAAATGTACATATTATTCAATACAAATCACTTCATTTTTTCTCAAGAAACTCATGCACGTAATTTTCAAACACTCCCATACTTTCTTTTTTGGTAATATTATATTTCTATAAATGTAAGTAACTTGATAGATGTGTGAAATCATATAAAGTCACCCCATAAGCAACATATTATTTTCCATGTTATCCATGATCTTCAGGATCTCATTTTTCAACGACCTCATGTGAGTTTTCCCCATATTCTCCCTTTACTTGTTTTAAAAACTCATCTCAAATCACATTCCATTCAAATCATTATGATGTTTGACTAATAAAGAACAACACATGAGAATCACTTGATTTTATTCTTTATTTATTAATAATATTTATTTGGAATATTTATTCTAAATATTAATCATATTGTTTATTGAAATTCATCCTTATAAAGTTTTCTTTAGTCTTAAATTTTCAAAAAGATTGACTAAGTGCAAGATGCTTACACAGATGATATATACATAGATCCTGATTATGTATACTAGAATCAAGCTTATGCAGACTAAATCCTATACAGATGGTGGTTATGGAATACCTATAATGATACCTATGCATATGATGCATCTAAAGATAATGATTATATAGGTAAGGGGTGATATTTATGTAGATAAATTTAATGCACATGCAGTACTGGATGATGGTTAGAAAACAAAAGGATAATGGTTAGGTAGTATTGGGATTATGGTTACATATATTTTAAATGATGTACATATAGATCACTGAATGATGCTTACACAGCCTCCAATCATTCTTATTTTCTAGAGTTCTTCAAATAAGACCTGAGGTACTTCAAAACTTCTTAGTTGTTCACCAATATTATCAAAACTTCATCCAAGATATATTAAACACTATATTCATCTATCAAAATGAAAATTACACCAAATATGGTTCAACTAATTTTTAGGCCAGCTTCTCTCCAACCTTTTAACTTGTTTCACACTTCTTGTTCATGGTTATACAATCTTAGGATCCAGTTTATCAAGCATATTTAAAATAAATGCATTCATTCTTAACATATTTTAGATATTTATTTGAACACTTGTTAGAAATTTTCATATCCATACATACCATCTCAATAATTATCACATGAATAGGGCTGGTATTTTGAATTTTTCTTTTTAATCTCTTTATAAAGAAACTGAATTTCCTTTTCAATTTATAATGGAAGCACTTCAGACTCTTTTTAACACTTACTGAACACATATTTATAGTATAATATCATCATAATGGTCTATAAAAAAATTAAATTAACTACAAGGCTCTTCAATATCCCCCTTTTCATTTGTTGGAAATACCATCAAACTCCTATATTAATATGTGTCTTATTTATTCTCCCCATTTTTATCAATAAATATAAAGTAAATATAGGGTTTATACCTTAATCACTAAATAATTATTCTATTTGAGAAAAAGTTTTTCTATAATACCTTTTTCCCCACTTTAAATCTCAATTTTAGGCTCATTCACTCATGAAATAATGATGTTTCCACACACAGCTTAGCCAACAACCTTAAGTTGGTATACTCTAAGTATACATAGCAAAACCCAGTATAGAAAACAAGATAGACTTCACCAAGACATAAAGATTTTCCATAAATTCTCATGAATGAGATTCTACTTCCAAACTTTTCAAAATTGTTCAATTTATATGTATCATGCACTCAAATCAACTCCCTTTCTGATGGATTTTTCATCCTTCTCCTTGATTCAAAGGAAATTCATATCCATTTTAAGCCTAATAATGTGAGGAAAATATTTTTTGAAAAACATTTTATGAAATTGTTTCAACTCCATTTCTTTTATCTCCTCCTTGAGCTTTGTATTTTTGATCAACGCCCACCATTGATCAGATTCTCCCTCCATATAATAAACAATCAGCACAATATTTTATTCCTCTAAGCATTTAAGGTTGAGAAGATATTTTCAAAGAATTTTATCTATTGTTATATGATTAAAGGATCAAAATATCCACTGAAAGTTAGTGACCTTTGTCACATAAAGGTCTCAATTGAAACTTTCTATTTCTTAGGGGGGTGTGCGTTTTCCCCCTGAATCAAGTTTTTATACAGAACTTGAGTTAATTGAGTAATTATTGTCATAAATTTATCAACTCCTACTCCCATTGGTTTGGGAATCTCATTTGGGAATTTCCCATCACATTGGTTGTTGACTTGGTTCCTCCTATTTCTAACCATTGACTAAAATAAAGGGAAAATTAAGGAAGAGAATTTTAAAATTATTAATCATATAAGGGAAACTATGAATATTGAAGGTACAAATAAAAAATAACATGCATTACTTAACTAATGAATTTCTAGGATTAAATATATGTTATTCATGATTTATTTCCAAACATAAAATTTTATGGTCATTTTTGTTCTCTTTGTGATGGTTCGTAAGTAGTTTGTGAATTTACAAAAACATATCCCCCAAAAGTTTCAAACCATCTATGTAGTCAGGCCTCTTTATCATGAACAATGTGATAATTGAGTCAATTACTAATGCACCATTTTGGGTTTATTACTCCTAGGTGAAACTATGCCAGAGCCGATCTACTTATAGTATTTAGATAGGTATTTAATTGCTTGAAAACCACTTAATATATAATTTAACATAATTTAGGGATGTTTTTATATGATTATTCTTATCTATAATGATTTCACTAAAGTTTTCTAATCTTAATCCTCACAAATAACTATACCTTTATTTAATTCCAACTATAATTATCCATATTTTTATGAACATTAATTCATAATTTATTACATAAAGACATGCATAATACAATCCCATAACATCAAAATACCTAGTTTATTTGGGTAATTAGATACATAAAATTAAAAATTTAAATAGGGAAGCAAAAAAATTATTTAAAAACCTTATGTCATGCCCTTATATTCCTCTGATCTTTTAAAACTGTAAGGGATAACCTGAGGACGTACATAAGAAATAGGTGTGATATAAAGCCCAATGAGGGAAAAACCAAAGCATAACATGATGAAAGTAATATATGTTAGTCAATATGCATATCAAGGTGACATAAAAAGGTGTGAGAATCATAAACATGAATATTGAATCATATTATATGATGATAACATCAAAGAAACATAGGAATGTGGACACAACATAAAATATGGCATCATAAGCATAATTCAAGGCTAACCACCAATACATCATAACACAGTGTACTTATAATAAACTCTCACACACCATACATGGTATATCATGAGATAAAAACATTACCCAATGAATTCAAGGTATACATAATTCTAGGTCCACCCATCATATTCATATCATGTACATGCATTAGTATACCACATAGATCGTACAACATAAGGAAATATTTCATCACTTTTGATCCCAAGATAAAAAAGTGTGGGTCACATAAATTGAAGTACTCAATAAATAATGGATATGTATATCTATTTGAATACCCTTGAGTGGAAATGGTGATGGTTATTCACTACACAAATGTTTAGCATGGAAAATCACATGATAATTTTGGCAGCATAACGGGTGTACATAAAGATTCATGGAAGGGTTTAATAAGAGTGATAGGTGGTATATCATTAATTTTAAATCATAATTAAAGTAAAATTTATATTTAAAAACACAATACAATATGAAAAATTGGAAATCAAATAGCATAATACAAAGAAAGTGGTTGAATAAAGACGAGGAGGAGAGAATCTCTTAATTCGGCATAACAATGACTTAGGTAAAGGTTATAAAGAGATAGAATAAATGATATCTCATTAATATAACATAAATTTTAAAGTAAAGTAATATTTATAAATACATGACAACATAATAAATTGATATTCAAAAGGATAAATATATAGAAGGTGCTTGAATGGAAAGAAGAGATGGAAATATCTTATCTTATGAGGGTGCTTCTAAAATATTATAAGAAGTTTATTAAGAGATTTAGAACACCTTGGGAGGGATTTAAAGAGTTATTAGGAGATTAAATTCATGATCAATTTATTTTTAGTGAATATTAGTGGAATTTTGGGTGGGTGTTTATAGAAAAAGCGAGGAAATTTTTTATTAATTTCTAAACATAGGTTTTTGACTCTATATAATAAAATAACCAAAACTAAAAACCTTCACATGGTTTTTCACCATGATTTCTACCAAAGTATAGTGGTTTGGTATATTTTATACATAAAATAACTGAAAAAAATAAAATAATACCATTACTGATGTGGAAGTGACTCATGTTCATAAAGAATAGATTTTAAAACCTTAAAATATAATATAGGTTTTGGATGATTCATTAAGGGTTTATAAAATTAATAAAATAACTTAAAAATAAATTATTTCAAAGGATAAATATATATTTGTTCATGGATACATTTAATATCATTTATTACATCACTCATGGGTTTTTATGATGTCATAATACAGACATTATATTTATATTGTATTTAATTTTTATCTAAGAATTCAATTGTCTCATAAAATTATAAAAAAATGAATATTAACTAATTATGATGTGTTTATTTCAAAAATAAGATTTATTTTATCAAAATAATTTCCTAAATATTTTAATTTTCACTTTTAAATAAAAATCTGTATTTATTGGAAAATACTAGTTTTTACGATATTAACCATTTTCTGACCCTTATAAAAATTACATTGGACTTCATTAAATTATATTATAATTTATATTTAAATAATTATTCTCTAATAATAATATTTTATTAAAATGTAATTTATTATATAATTTATTTAATTTTTCAAAAGAGTGTCCTAATTGGAAGTATATATTTCTGAAAAAACAATTTTGATTCCTTCATGTTAAAATGTAATTTTTATCAGAATAATTATATAATCATTGATAAAATAATAATAATAATAGATAAATATAATCATTATTTTATTAAAATAAAAATTTTTAATTTTTATTACTAGGGTCTAGATACATAACCCATTATTACACCAACGTACTTCCTAAGGGTAAGATGTACAATGGTGTTGCTTTCTTGGGGTGGTTCAACAAACATGGTTTGTGTTGTGATCTTGATAAGATTGAAATTATCCCATAAATGGTTTTAATCAATCTTTAGTTTTTGAATATAATATTGGGCTTGGTGGAGGTAAAAACCCAATGATGCCATCTCCCTTAGAATATCTAATATATGTGCTTCATAGGGTACGATCATACTGGTCGAGGCCATCACTTCTTCTATTTGTGTCAATTAGAATTTATCATAACCCTTAATATATACTAATATTAATTTTCAATGTACAATGGATAAATTTAGAATGGTTAAGTTGATTAATTGTTATTTAAATCTAAAATAAAATATCATTCTAAAATAAACAAAGTAGTTCATGTTTTTTTATTGCTATATTACTTAATAATGCATTTACTCATTCAAAAATGACATTTAATTTATAAAATTTCTGGTCGTTACATATTCTATTTTAAAAATATATGATTGGTTATTATGGTTAACACAGGATGAAAAAAATTAGTATTGAAATATTATGTATTTTATTATAATTTGGGGGGTGGATTGTAGTTTATAAATTAAAACTTACAATTTTATCCAACCCCTTGAGAAAGTATATCGGATAAAGATTCATACTGATTCACTTTATTATTAGAATAATAAAAGTTTATAAAAAACTATACAAAACTTTTCTTACCAAATTCACAATATAATAACAACTTGTAAAAAAAAGTAATAATAATCTTATACAAAATAAGTAAGAAAAACATATATAAACTTTAATGAGAAGTTGTATACACTTAATCCTTAAGTATTAAGGAAGTATTTACTAGGCTCAAGGTATACATGGTATTAAACTAAATATAAAGGTATCCTTCATTATTTGTGATTATTTCAAAAATAATATTTATTTTATCAAAATAATTTCTTAAATATGATAATTTTCACTTTTAAATAAAAATCCCTATTTACTAGAAAATTCTAGTTTTTATGATATTAACCACTTTTTTACCCTTATAAAAATTACATTGGAATTAATTAAATTTTAGTATCATTTATATTTAAATAATTATTATCTAATAATAATATTTTATTAAAATATAATTTATTTAAAAAGTTATTGAATTTTTCAAAAGAGTTCCTTGATTGAAACTATATTTTTCCCAAAAATACAATTTTGATTCCTTCATGTCAAAATCTAATTTTTATCAGAAAAATTATATAATAATTAGTAAAGTAATAATAAAAAGGTATAATATAATCATTATTTTATTAAAAGAAAATATTCAAATACATTTTACTAGGTTTTAGATACATAACCCATTATTAAACCAGCATACACCTTAACGTTAAGGTGTGTGATAGTGGTTCTTTCTTTGGATGGTTTGGAGAACGTGATTTGGGTCATGATCTCAATAATATTTAATTTATCCCATAAATTTTTTCACTCAAACTTTAGTTATTGAATATTAGATTTGGATTGGTCAAGGGAAGAGCCTAATGATTTCATCTCTCTTATAAGCTCTGATAGATGAGATTCATAGGGTATAAACCTACTGATCAAGGTCATCACTTCCTTTACCTGTATCAATGGAACTTTATCATAACCCTTAATATATACTAATCTTAATTGTCACTATAAAATATATGTATTATTAATAGTTAATATGATTAATGGTCTTTTAAATCCAACAGGCTATATCATTCCAAAATAACAAAAGTGGTAAATGTGTTTTCGATGACTATATTACTTAATAAATCATTTATTCAATCAAAAATAGAATTTAATTTATAAAATTTTGGGTCGTTACATTCTTCCCCCATTCTGAAATTTCACCCTAAAATTTTCATTTCATGAACTAAAACATATGATGGTACTTCTATTTCATCACCTCTTCCATTTCTTGTGTTTATTGCTCAAACTTGTGGTTCTACCATAGCACATTGACCAGGTGAGTTGTATTATTTCATAGAACTTTGTCTCTATGATATAATATCTTTATAGGATGCTCATCGTATGAAAGATCTTTATCCATGGAACAAATATTATACTTGGGAAAGGTTAAGTAGGAGTGCTATTTGATTGTACACAACTCAGATATGATCAATAATCTCAAAGGAGACAATGTTTCTTGGATTAAACTTTTCCTTCTTCACAAACCTCTTAAATTTCTTCCATAGATATATTAAAAGGAACACCTTATCTCCAACCACAAACTCCTAGTCTCATCAATGATTTTTGGAATAATTTTTTTTGTCTTTTTATAGATTTCATATGATGATAAATGGTTTGAAACTTCTATGTCAAATCTAGAATAATATTAGGTCCCATAAGCTTTTACTCTCTAAATTTATCCTAGCATATTGGTTTTCGATACCTCTTCCCATATAGAGATTTATAAGGATCCATTTGAATGCTAAAATGAAAGCTATTTTTATATGGTAACTCCACTCTAGGAAGGTGGCATTCCCAACATCCTTGAAAATCCATTGAACATGATCTCATCATATAATCTAGAGTTTGAGTGGTTCTCTTAGACTGGCCATTTTTTTGAAAGTGATAAGCAGTTCTAAAACTCATCTTTGTATCTAGTGTTTTCTGAATGTTTCTCCAGAACCTTGAGTTAATCTTCATATCTTGATCAAATACAACGGAGAGTGGTACTCCATGAAGTCTAGTGAGTTATTCAAGATAGAAATCTTCCTTGATTGTAATGAAATGCACTGAACTTATAAGGAGTTCGACTACCACCTAGATGGTGTAATATACTTTATATTTACTAGGGAGTTTTATTATGAAATATATGGTTATGTTTTACCATATCTATGTTGGCATGGTAAATGGATGCATCATAACCTTAGACTTATTTCATTAATCCTTTAATTTTTTACATACTAAGCATCGAGATACAAATTCTACAATCCTCATATTTATGTTATCCCACCAAAAAAATTTCTTCAAATATTTATACATATTAGTTCTTTCTATATGAATTAGAAGGATGAGCTATGTACATCATCCAGAAAATCCCTCTTCAGATATGGTTTTGATTGGACACATATCCAGGTTCCAAACCTTATAACTCTATCTTTAGAAAAGTTGAACTCTAGAATATTCACTACCTTTCATTGTAGCTCCTTGATATATTTTTCGACCACCTTGATCCTCTCAATAATGGATGGTCGAATATTTATTTGAGAAAGGTAGGAATAAGATCCTTTTATTATTCTCATTTCCATCCTTTTTATATCCAAGAATATTGGATCCTTTTTAATCCTCATCATCGATAGGGTTGTAGGATCCTCTCTACTCAGATCATATTCCACTTTTTTCTCCTTCCTAAGATGGTAATGGATTGAAAAATTATAATCCTTGATCAGTTATAACTACCTTAGTTAGCACATATTAAGATCCATTTGTGTGAATATATGCTTTATACTTTTATGAATTATATATATGTCATGCTTTACACTATAGAGATAATGTCACCAAATATTTAATTAAAATATCACTATAGATAATTCTAGATCATGCATTGGGTAGTTCTTCTCATGAATAATTAATTGGTAAGAGGCATAGGCTATCATTGTGATATCCTACATGATTACACAACCCAATCCCTTTTTGGATACATAATTATAGATAAAAAATACTTCCCCATAGGTGTGTAATGTGAGCACAAGTTTTGTAATTATCCTCTTCTATAACTCTTTAAATCTCTCCTCACATTCATCAGTCTATAAAAACTTTACTCACTTCTGGTTTATTTTGGTTAATTGGATTAATAATCGTGATAATTTTATTAAAAATCAAATATAATACCTGGTTAGTCCAAGGAAACTATGGATATCTATCATAGATGTTGTTCACAACCATCCTTTAATTTCCCCTATTGTTAAAGGATCTATATATATTCATTTACTAGTAATAAAATGCCTCGGTAATGTTACTTTCTCCATCCAAAACTCACATTTTTTATACTTCACATATAGATTTTCCTTTCACAAGGCCTTTAGTATAGAATTAAAATGATCATCATGTTCATCTTTGAATTTATATTATATAAGAATATCATCCATAAATAGAACCAAAAATTTATTAAGGTAATACCAAAAGACTCTATTTATTACATCTATGAAGATTTATAGATGATTAATGAGGGAAAATGGAATCACTAGGAAATTGTAGTTCTTGTACCATGTACAAAAAGTAGTCCTGGGTATATCCTATTTCTTTACCTTTAGTTGATAATATCCATACTGAATATCTACCTTAATAAGTACTATTATCCACATAGTAGATCAAATAATTCATTAATCCCTAGAATAGGATACCTTTCTTTATCATGGTCTTGTTGAGCTCATAATAATCAATGTATAGGTGCATTGTCCCATACTTATTCTTAATAAATAGGATCAGTTCACCCCATGGTGAATCACTTGGGAATATAAATCCTTTATCCAAACTCTCATGTGGTTACTTATTCATCTCTTCAAGTTCAAAAGTGTCCATTCTATATGGAGTCTTAGATATTTGAAAAGCTCTAAGTATAAGCTCGATTGTGAACTTAATCTCATGTCTTGGAGGAAGACTAAGAAATTCTTCAAGAAACTTGTCATCATATTCCCTTGAAAAGGTAATGTATTTAAGGATGGTTTCTTTAGTCTCAATCATTTGAGATGGATATGCTTTCCCATAAGGCAATAATATCCATGCTTGAGATGATGATACCAAAGGATATTTATCCTCCTCCTTGAACTTGTATATAATCAGAGGGTGATTCATGAAATGGAGATTTATTTTATTATATCAAAAATTTATATTGGATCTATATAAGGAAAGTCAATCCATACCTAGAATTTCATCGAAATCTTCTAAAGGGAGTATCACAAGGTTTTTTGGGAAGTTCATCCTATAATTATAGATAGGGGAGAAGTTATATACTTGGGATAAAATAATTTCCCGTTTTCCATTTTCAAAGATAGATACACTTCCATGTTTTATGGTTGTGTTTTAAAAGATCTAATAAAATTTAAATATATGATAGAATGTGTATAACCACAATAAAACATTACATTTACTATTCTTGAATGAATAACAAGTATACATATCACTAGGTCATTATCATGATTCAACTCAGCAATTATGATGGCATAATCTCACTCTTTATCTCTAGGCCTTAGATTTTTGTATCATTGGTTATCTTTGAAAACCCTTGTCTTAGTGCATTGATTATTATAGTTTCTTTATTCCTAGCAATTGAAACATTAGACAATAGGTTGAGGGTTAACTGGAGAATTCATTTCTTCCATCACAATGGTGGGTTTCTCCCAATGGCATTCACTAGTTAGGTTCCCTTCCTTACTACACCTAAATAATTTCCTTTTACCATTTAGGAAATTTACAATATGATTCCTCCCACACTTTTTACAAGTGGGATGTTTTACTTTGTTTCCATTGTGATATTTCTCCACCCTGCTTCTATAATTGAAATCTAGTCTCCACTTCCTATCTCTTGTCCCTTGAGATTCATTGACCTCTATTTCAACTCTGCAGGCACATACTAAAATTTACTCATAGATTTCAAAGTCTCTAACTTCCAAACCTTTTCATAGACTCCACTTTATCCCACCAAAGAGGCGATTAACTTTACTTTTGGGTCAATGACAAAGCTAGAGGCATATTGTACAAGTCTTCTGAAATTCACCTCAAACACACCAATGGATTTGTCATCCTTCTACTTGAGGATAAGGAAATTTATATTAATTTTAAGTTGAAGAGTGAGAGTAAAATATTTATTGAAAAAATAATCTGGAATTATTTCCACTCCATCACTTTGATCTCCTCCTTGGGATTCATAGTTTTTACCAACATCTACTATTGTTCAACTTCTCCATCCATACAAAAAACATCCAACACGAAATTATCTTTCTCAAAGAATTTAAGGGTATATAAGATATTTTTAATGGATTTGATCCACCAGTCTATGATTAAAGGATTGAAATATCCTCTGAAAGTTGGAGGCCTTTATCATATAAAGGTCTCAATTGAAACTTGATCTTTATTAGTGGGAAGTGGGTTTTCCCCCATGAACCAAGTTTCTATTTAGAACTTGATTTAATTGATTAAGTATTATCATAAATTTATTGACTCCTACTCCCATTTGGTTGAGTATCTCATTTTTTCATTTCCCATCACATTGGTTGTTTACTCGGTTCCTCTTATTTCCAGCCATTGACTAAAATATAGGGAATTTAAGGATAAGAGTTTTAAAAATATTAATAATATAAAAGTAAAACTATGAATATTCAAGGTATAACTCAAAAATAACATTAATTTCCTAACCAATGAATTTCTATGTTTCAATCTATGTTATCCATTGTCTATTTCCGAATATAAAATTATGTGGTAATTTTTAATCCCTTCATGATAGTTTGTAAGGAGCCTATGAATTTACTAAATCATATCCCTTGGGATTTTCAAACTAGGTGTGTAGCAAGGATTCTTTATCATGCACCTTGTGGCAATTGATTCAATTCCCAATTCACCATTTTTAGGGTTATTATCCCTAGGTACAACTATATAAGATCCACATCTACTTATAGTATCATGAAGGGGATTTTGTTGTTTTTAAATCACTTGATCTAAACTTTTACATAATTTATAGATGTTTTCATATGTTTAGTCTTATCCCAAATTCTTTCACTAAATTTTTCTAATCCTGATCCCTAAAAATAACTAGACCTTTCTATGATACCAACTATGAAAACTCATATCTTTTATAAACATTAATTCATGATTTATTACATAATAAAACACATTATATAATCCCATAAGATTGAAAGACCTAGTTTATCAGGGTAATTAGATACTTAAAACCATAACTTGAAATAGGGATACAAAAAAATTATTTAAAAATCTCATAACATACCCTTTGATTCTTTTGATATTCTAAAACTCCACGGGATAACCTGGGGACGTACATAAGAATGGGGTGAGTTATAAAGCCTAGTAAGGGAAAAATAAAATAATAACATTATGAAAGTAATACATGTTAGTCAATAGGAATATAGAGGTTATATAGAAAGGGTAAGGAATCATAAAAAATAATATTTAATCATGATATGAGATGATAATGTCAAGGCAACATAAGATTGTGGCAACGACATAAAACATTACATCATAAGCATAAGTCAAGACTAACCATCGAGACATCATAATATTGTGTGATTAGGATAACCTCCCATACATAATACATGGTATCTCATGAGATAAAAACATTACCCAATTCATTTAAAGGTCTTTATAATTCTGGGTCCACCTGTCACATTCATATTATGTATATGCATTAGTGTACCACATTGATCATTCAACATAAGGGAATATTTTATCACTTTTGATCCCCTGATGAATGAGTTTGGGTAGAAAAAATGGAATTCTCCAATCAATGATAGATAGGTACATCTCGATTAATACCCTTGAGTGAAAATGGGGATGAATATTAACTATACAAATGTTTGGCATGGAAAATCGCAGGGTAATTTCAACAGCATAACGGGTGTACATAAAGATTCATGGAAGGGATTAATGAGAGTTATAGGGGTTATATAATTAATTATAAATAATAAGGATAGTAAAAGGGATGTTTAAAAAATACAACAAGAAAAATTGGAAATTAAATGGTATAATACAAATAAAGTTCTTGAATAAGGAGGAGGAGAGAATCCCTTACTTAAGCATAGTAACAACTTGGGTAAAGGTTATAATGAGGGGGGATAAATTATCTATAATTCATATAAAATAAATTGTAAAGTAAATATATATTTATAAATACATGAGAAAATAATCAATTGAGTTTCAAAAGGCTAAATACAATGAAGGTTCTTGAATGGAAAAGAAGAGAGAGAGAGAGAGATCTCATACCTTGGGTGGGTGCTTCTAAAATATTAAGAGGAGATTCTTAAGAGATTATTAATACCTTGGGATAGATTTAGATATAGATATAGGTAGATTAAATTCATGATAAATTTTTTTGGAGTGAAGAGGAGTGGTATTTTGGGTGGGTATTTATAGAAAAATAAAGGGGAATTCTCTATTAATTTCTAAACATAGGTTTTGGACTCTATATAATACAATAACCAAAACCAAAAAACCACCCATGTTTTTTTACAATGGTTTCTTCCAAATAGGAGTGGTTTTAAATATTTTATAAATCCAATGACCTACATTTTTAAATAATACCATTTCTGATGTGGAAGAGAGTCGTGTTTATAAATAATTGATTTTAAAACCTATAAATATAATATAGGTTTTGGAGGATTCATTAAGTATTTATAAAATTAATAAAATAACTTAAAAATATATTATTTTAAAGTATAAATATATATTTTTTAATTTAGTCCTTTTATATCATTTATTACATCACTTTTGGGTTATTATGATGTTATAATACAGGCTGTATATTTATACAGTATTAAATTTTTACCCAAAAATTCGAATAGATCAAAAAAATATAAAAAGTCACTATTGGATAATTTCAACATGATTATTTAAAAAAAATATATTTATTTTATCAAAATAATTTCATAAATATGATAATTTTCACTTTTAAATAAAATTCCCTATTTACTAAAAAATACTAGTTTTTACGTTATTAACCACTTTCTAACCCTTATAAAAATTACATTGGACTTAATTAAATTAAATTATCATTTAAATTTAAATTATTATTATATAATAAGAATATTTTGTTAAAATATAATTTATTTCAAAAATTATTAATTTTTTTAAAATAGTGTCTTAATTGAAACTATATATTTCCCAAAAATACAATTTTTGATTCCTCCGTTTCAAAATATAATTTTACCAAACTCGTTATATAATAATTGATAAAGTAATAATAAAAATGGATAAATATAATCATTATTTAAATAAAATAATATATATAAATTCATATTACTAGGGTATAAATAAATAATCCCTTATTATACTAGTGTACGCCCTCCGGGTAAGGTGTGTAATAGTGGTGCTTTCTTGTAGTGGTTCAGCGAACATGGTTTGGGATGTGATCTCAATAAGCTTAAACTTCTCTTGTAAAAGGTTTCACTCAAGATTTTGTTATTGAATCTCAGCATGGTATTGGTCAAGATAAAACCCAGTGATTCCATATCCCTTGGAAGCTCCAATATATGGTCTTCATAGGATATGATCCTATTGGTCGAGGCTAACGCTTTTTCTATCTGTGTCAATTGTAATTTATCATAACCCTTAATATATACTAATCTTAACAATCACTGTACAATGGATATATTATGAATGTTTAAGATGATTAATGGTATTTTAAATCTAATGGGATATATCAGTCCAAAATAAATAAATAATTACATGTGTTTCCAATAACTATATTACTTAATAAGATACTTATTCATTTAAAAAGGTAATTTAATTTATAAAAGTTAAGGTCATTACATATTATATATTAAAATTGTATGATTTTTTTAGGTAAACATTGGGTTAACAAATGTATCATTGAAAGAGTATGTTTTTTAATATAAGAGGGGGTAAATTTTAGTTTATAAAATAAAACTTACAATTTTATCTAACCCCTTATGAAAGGATATCAGGTGACGATTTGTCCCGGTTCACTTTATTATCAGAGTAATAAAATTGTATAACAAACTATATAAAAAAATTTAAAAAAATGTACACTGAAATAAGAAATTGTAAAAATAAGTAATAACAATCTTATACAAAGTAAGTAAGAAAAATTATAGATACATTTATGAGAAGATGTCCACACTTTATCCTTAAGTGTTAAGGAAGTCTTAACCAGACACAAGGTATCCACAATATTAACCTTACCACAAAGTTATGCCTTTATGGACTTGGAATTACTTGATATAAATATTATAAAAATCCATTTTTCCCTGGCATTGGGAACCTTCAATCATAATATCAGAATAACCTTTATCTTCCTTAACAATGGAATCCCTTGATCACACTAGATCAAACAAAATAATGAAAAACACAAAAGTTCTTTAGGAATTTACAAAAGGAAACCCCACAACAGATTCCCTATGAAAAAAACTCTCAAAAAGTTATAATGGATTATAGTAACAAGATTTTATAAAATCATCATAGAAACTTTAGATCATTATATTTTTAAAAATATTCCTCCTCCTCAAATGAGGTTTTATTTATAAGAACACTTCTAATGATCATATTCTTCTTATCTCGGAGGTGGTTTCAATTGTGTCAGATGCACTCCTTTAATTCATAAGTTTTGTAAATCATCTTCATTTGATAGTCATATTGATACAGAATCATTACAATGCATGTAGATTACATATGGTAAAATGATAAATGTCCATCCAGTGGAATGTATTAAGTTATTCTATTTGGTAGGCTTTATAAAAGTTTGTCTAGAATTCATGCCGGCCTCCATTCAATAAATTCTATCCAGTAGACTTTGTAAAACTGCATCTAGTGAGACATTGTTATAATTATCCAATTAGACATTATAAACCTCCTTCTAGTGAACTTTTTATCGACCTGTATGATGTATAAATTACATGTTCATCTGGTAAGGAAGTTTCATCTTATGGAAGGTATATTCTCCATATAGTAAAACGACTATCTTTCCTACAAAAACATATTAATAATTTGGGAAGTATAAAATTTTTAAGTGTATAAACTTTTAAGGAAGTATTTTTTTGATTTTCAAAAATAAGGTTTGAAAGTGTTTAAAGTAATCCATTATAGTCAAAAATATCATCCTATTTGAAAATCACAAAAAAATAGCTTTTAAAGAGAAAAAATAAAGTTGTAAAACATTAAATAAACTTGATCCCATTTTCTTATATAATCATACCATTTCCCTTTTTCTTAAAAGGTTATAAATTTCTTCATTTCCTACCATTTTTCTGAAATTCCCCTTTATCCCAAACCTTTAGATTATTTCTCTCCAAAAGTAAAGATGCTTTATCCCAACTTTTTCTCAAAAGTTTAAACCCTTTCTCCCCCTTTTGGATTTTTAAAAAGTTTTAAGAGGTAGAAAGTCTTAAATAAAATGTTAAGAAAAAATCTATGAAATAATTTGTATGCAAAAAATCATTCAAAAATTTAAGAAAGACATTCATCCAAAAAATATTTAAATACATTCATCCAAAGATATTGTAAAATATCCATCAAAAAATATATGGAAGAACATCCATCCAAAACCTCTTAAACTTTTCTACTTATTCTTCTAGAAATTATATCTTGTTTCTATGAAAGATAATATATTATTTTTTAGAGATTTATTTATCTTATTTCATCATAAGAGTCTTTATATTATCAACTAAACTTGTACTTTCACAAACTTCAGAGTTTATAATAATTGAAAATTTGGAAACTTGATTTTTTTTTCTTTTTTTATTCCTTTAACTTATTCATCAAAATACTTATATCACCTTAAGTGTGCTTTATCCACTTGATAAAACTTTTTAGACTTATTGATTCTATTTTTTATTTTTATTTAAATCCCTTTAAATAATCTTCATTTTGAATAAAAAATTCTATAATATTCTTTAAGGAACTTGAATTTTTTTAAAATCATTTTTCTATCGAATATACTTATACCTTGCTTATATGTCCGAAAAGATTTGAATGATTCCTTCAAACCTCATTATAAATTCACTGAAATAGTTCATATTCATCTCCATTATTTTTATACTTGTGATTGGGGTATAAATATTGGATTTATAGGAAACATTCAAAATCAATGGATCTAGTTTCCTTGAAGGTCTAGCTTCTTATTTTCTTTCATCAGAGTGATATTGAGAAATTTCCATAGCATTAACTTCTTCATTAATCTTAGATTTTTCAAATTCTTTGGGATGAGAATGTTTATATTCTTCCTATGATGATTATTCTATACCTGAAATAGTCATATCATTATCTTTTTTAGACTAGGAATAAAAGGAAGTAAATTTTCAGCTCACCTTTATTCTAAGTCGAAAGATTTCCTTAATCCTTTAACAGGATCATCTTTCTTTCATGACTGGACCCTTCATAATTTTTCAATAACTTTCTAAAATTCAGTTTGAATATTTTTAGATTAAATTTTTTCAATATAAACTTCTTTTATTTTTTCCTTTTCAATGGATATAAACTTTACTGAAGCTTGATCTTTTTGTTCATTTGGTTGAAAGGACAGAGGTTGTTCTGATTAAACAAATAGAGGAACTTTTTATTTGGTTTTAACTTTAACTCTTGATGGAATTTGTTCAATTAATTTTGAGAAATTTCAAACCAATTTATCCATTATTTATTTTTCTTCTTTCCCATTTTTCTTTTACTCTTCTATGAGTTTCTTATATTTTTTCCCCTTCAGATCCAAACCCCTGGCTTTATCTAAACCAAATGGTGGACTATGATCAGTCTTTTCCTCTTTCTTTTTAAAAAATATAGAGAAGGATTTATCAAACATGGTTTTTTCCTTATTCCTAGGCATTGGTGGATATTTTTCCCTTATTTTAATCATTTCTAAAACTTTTCCATTATATTTTTCATTTTCAGCAGTGAATGAATCTTTGTTCTTTTTTTTAAAAAAAGTTAAAAGAAGGAATAAAAACTAATTTCATCTTATTGATTATTTCTTCTCCAATATATGAAGTTTTTTTTATATAATTATATTATATTAATTATTGATATTTTTAACATCCATTATTTTACCAAAAAATTGTTAATAAATCATGGGTAAAAAAGAATCTTCAATTTGAGAGACCCATATTTTACTGCCTCAATGTAACTAAACATAAACTTAACAATATTAAACTTTATAATGTTGCATAATAAATTAAAAAACATAAATTTCTGGAACTTTAAGGTTGTATCTATCCCATTTTTTAGAATAATATAATTTTAATCCACAAAGATACAATTTTTACATCTATAGATAGATGTGAAACTTTCCATACTTTTTATAAGAATTAAAAAATGTTAGTTTCGATACATGACTTTTCAAAACTCCCAAGTTTCTCATAAAATTAATGTATAACAAGGTTATCTCCCCCTTCCAATGGTATTTCAACCAACTCATATACTTTCTTGATGTTTAGTTTGTATTAATTTCCAAATAAAGAAAAAGAAACTTTTTTTTTGTCCATCAACTTCACTAAACTCAACAAAAATGTAAATCTCTATAATTATCTCAGGATAGTGTAAGTCAAAAACGGATTTAGAAATAGTCAAGGATTCCAAACCTTGAAAAATAATCAAACAATTTTGTAAAGATTCATATTTATCAAACCATTTTCTCTTAATTATCCTTTCTTTAATATCCATCCTACTTGTGAAATCACTAGAAGAATCCATTTATGATGATCATATAAAATTTAGAAAATAGACGAACCAAAAAAATAGAACATAAGAAATTATGGAAGGAAAGAGTTCTCCACTGAAAATAGAAAGTGAAAAGGGAGTGGTAATCCTCTATTCCTTTATATATAATTAAATATATATTTGGTTCAACTTCCTCAAATTAAATGGATTAGATTCAATCCAACAAAAATATTAATGGTTGAAAGTGTTTCTCAAAAGACTAAATAATAATTTAACTCTTAAATACTTATGACTTTTAATATAAGTTTTATCAGACAAAAATTTATTATGATGAAACTTAGAAGTTTTTAAAACATATATATAAATAAATAATTTCATAAATATTATAAATATCATAAAACAATTATAACAAAAGATAGAGAAATTTACAACATAATATTGAAAAATTTACCTCTCGGAGAAGTTTTTATAAACTCTCTTATGAAATTTTTTTAGGTTAAATAAACTTCTTGGTTTCCTAATAAAATAAATAAAGGGTTGGTATGATGATCTTTGGATGGATATTTTTCTAATGAAACTTCATAATATTTTTTTTTCAAATAGGCGACATGGATTGGTTACCCAATCCATGCCAAAAGAAATTTATTAAATAAAAAAGTTACAAGTAAATCCAGAGGTGTAAAATGCATACACCATCTTAAACATAGAAAATACCAACAAAGATACAACTTTATAAACCGGGTAAGAATCATTAAAAGATTCCAGAAGAAGATCTGCATAATCATCCCCACCATATCTTCAGCATTCTGGAACTTCAAAATCCAATGCAGGATCAGCGCTTTTCCAAGCATATATGATTCAATCAGCACATCATCTCAGCAAGTCCGTAACTATACAGGTGCAGAGAAAGACCAGCAGCGAAAATCCAAAACAGAACTTGAGCATTCCGGCCAAATCAAGCATAAGACAGCACATATTAAGCAGGTTTTCAACCCATATTAGCTACTTCAAAATGCAGCAGCAATAATCTTCACTTCAAGGGAAGTCTGCTCAATACTTCAAGGCTGGTTCATAATGGGAGAGCTCCATCCAATAAATCAGGTAGGCTGCTTACCAGACTGATAATTGTAGACCACCTGCACTTTTTAGGAGAAAGCAGAAAACCAAAAGACTCCGGATCCAGATCAACTGATAAACTCGGAAGACAGTAGTCTAGGCCATAAAAAACTGAATCCCCATACTGATCATGACTTTGAAAAAAAACAATCAATAAATCTGGAAAAAGGGACTGAAATCTCTAAATCAGGGATATTCAAGAGAAGAGAAACATCCAGGCCAGCTTCAAGTTGATTTGTTGTTCATCTTTGATTTTTCAGTGGAGATGGATCTTTTAATATAAAGATAATGCTCAGCTGAAATCTTACCTTCCTCAAGCTCTTGATGAGCAATCTGCTATTGTCTATCCATATGCTTGATCCATTCTTGAATATCATGTTCATCAAAAAGCGGCGAGAAGTAGTACAGAATAGTACTGGAAACTAATACTTGAGGCATTTCCTGAGGATCATTAGCAGGTTCTGATTTGGGAGTCTCAACTTGAGACTTCTCCTGGGATATTTCTACATGCTCAGCTTTAGATATGTTCACTGATCTGGTAAAAATGGTACGTTCTATGTTTTAGTAGTCTTTATATCTTCTAGTTTTTCTTGGGTGTGGAGTGATGTACCCATCCTCATCAACCATAGGTTTTTTTCATTTTTTGGCCATATTATTTAAGTGGGATTATTCCATCTAAACTGACTTGTCAAATTCCTCAACATTGGAATCTAAGGCATCATGATCCTCTTCCTCTGAGTTTTAATTTGGTACAGTGGTATCTTTTTGTTCTTGAAGGGGGAGGGAAATCTAAGTTTCGGTCTTCTTAGAATCACTAGAGTGCTGGGTTCCATTAGGTTCAATCTTAGAGGGGGTAATCTCATTTTCAATAACTGCATCAGAAAAATATGAAAGTTGATTTTCAGAATTGTGTATATGATCCAATCTACTTGTGAAAACTTTTTGTTCAAATTGGGAGGTACCATCCTTATGACCTTTTTCAACCCAGGTGGGTTTCTTAACCTTATGACAGTCCTGTTTTTTGCTACAGTAGATAGAGGGATGACCAAGTCTGAGACAACTATGGCAATAGTCAGGCAATATCTCATATAAAAGCTCCTGAGAGAAACCAAGCTTACCACTCTAAATCCAAATATGTGAAGGTAAGTGTTTTGAAACATCCACTTCGACGCAAATTCTAGCAATAGAAGGCCTAGAAAGTGACTTTGTGGCAGAATCTAGTCTCAAAGGATTACCAATGAGATTAGAAATAGGAAACAAAGCATTTTGATTAAAGAGGTGCAATGGCAGTTCGGGAAATCCCACCCAGATTGGCACGACTGGGGATTCAATGTGCGGATCAAACTTTGGTTCCCATTTTAAAACTTTCATAAAACAGCCACCAAAGAACCAAGATCTATGGACCCATAACCTATAATACTCAGCTTCAGTCTGGAATCTAAAGATTATGTGAGAAGAGTTTAGGAGTCATAAATTGAAACCCAAAAATCCCATAGATTCAAGCGCAGAATGAAGGTATTTCAGATAAGGCTTGCGATTCATGAATTTTCCAACTAGAGTAAAGTGCAAACCTTCTGCAAGAGATTTTACCTCATCTTCTGAGAAGGAAATCGCGTCTTTCCCTCTGTGCTGATAGAACATGGGCGGGATTTTGAGTTCGGGAGCCTCAGCCTTCTGAGGGATATCATCCACGGATCTTCCAGCAACCACATCTGCAAAGGATCTGACTCGAGGATTAGGGTTTTTCACATTCGTCGGGTTCGAGAGGTGTGGCTCTGCGGACTCCATCCAATCGAATATGAAACTTCATAATATTCTTAACAAAACGTTTTCTGTAAAATATTTAAGAAAACTTAAGAAAAAAATTGAAATTTTTTTAAAAAAAAATTACCCCCTTTTTCAAGGAGTTATTTACTATAAGTATATGTAAAAAAGGTAGATAAATGATCATTTTATGTTGAGAATTTCAAAATTTTATTTAATATATTCAAATCTATTGGAACTGAGTTTTTTTCTGAAAATATTTGGAAGTTCTTCTGTTCTGATGAATTGAAAAATGATATCTTTTTTTGTGATCACAAAGGAAATGGTTTCTTATACCTATGTAATTGTATCATGAGTGATGTGTTGGGTTTTTAATAATATATATGGAACTTATTTTATAATGAAAAATTGGAGTGCTACTAAAACTCATGTCAAAGTCAATGAGTTTGTGTTATATCCACAACAATTGAGCATAATAACTTCCATCTACTAGATATTAAACTTTAGTAGTGGAAAGTTGAAATAAGTGTTGTTTATTATAAGACAAATAAACTAAAGCCTCTCCTAATAAATAACAAGTTTCATATGTGCTTTTTCTATCCATTTTACATCCACCAAAGTTAGTATCTAAAAAAAATTAACTCAAAATCATTTCCAAAGTAATAAAATAATTCAAGATCCATAGTCTCTTTAAGGTAATGAAAAATTTATTTTATATCTTTAATATAGGATTATTTTAGATTAGATTGATATATTTCACATATTCATAGAGAAAACATTAAATATTATTGACTAGATATAAGTTATATTATACAATCAATCATTCCTCTAAAAATATTTCGATCAACTAGTTTCCTAGATTCATCAAGATCTATTATTATTGAGGTTCTTATAGGAGTACTAATACTTTTATTATTGTAGTATCCAAAAAAATTAAGTAGATATTTAATATACTTTTGTTGAGATATAGAAATACCTTGTGGTTTTTTAGAAATTTGAAAATCAAGGAAAAAATTAAGTTCACCCATAATTCTCATTACAAACTCAGATTTCAAAATATCTTTAAAGGAAGAAGAAAGTTATTTTTTAGTTAAGCCAAATATAATGTCATTGGAATAAATTTTAAAATTTATGGTTTCTTTAATATATTTTTTAATAAAAATAGTTTTATCCACAACTCCCTTAACAAAATTTTTTTCTAACAAAAATCTATTATGTATATTAAACCCCACCTCTTTGAGATTTTTAAGTTCACAGATGGCCTTAGTAAGTCTAAAAACATTATTTGATGATTTAGTGTTTTCAAAATCTAGTGGTTTTTCTATATAAATTTTATCTTGTATATATCTTTTAATAAAATTGGGCTTCACATCCATTTTAAAAAGAGTAAAATTTAATAATTCAGCACAGGATAAAATAATGAAAATAGATTTAAGTCGAGCGACTGGAAAAAAAAGTTTCCTCAAAGTCTATTATTTCTTATTGATTATAATCATTTACAAAGAGTATTTATTTATTTATAAAAATTATTCCATTTTCAGCACATTTTTTATGTAATACCCATTTTACTCCAATTATAGGAAAAAATTTAGGATGTTATACCAAAGTCCAAACTTGGTTCCTCTCAAATTAATTGAGTTTATCTTACATTTCCTTTATCTAATCATCATCCCCTAAAACCTCATCAGGATTATTTGGTTCAAATTTTGATAAAAAGTCATATTTTTTACATTCATTTTTAAAGAAATTATAGATTAAACTGATTAATCTATATCTCTAATTATATTATCAGCGGGATGACTCCTAATGATTTTTTGATTTAATGGGTTTGAAAAACAACGTTCTTCAACAACATGTAGAAAATATTCAAGGGGTATAAATTCATAAAAAAATATTCAGTTAATCTTTATTTTTAATAATTTGCTAACATGGGTTGAAAAATAGTTGTAAAAATTCATCTGAAGATGTGGTTTTTAGTAGTTTAAAAACAAAAGGGTCAGTTTCATCAAATTTAACATGCACTATTTCTTCAATAGTAATTGTATTTATTTTAAAAACTTGATAATACTTACTAATTATAGAATAAACAAGAAAAATTCCTTCATTATATTTTGGAGAAAAATTATATAAATTATCAATAGTATTCAAGATGAATACTTTACATCCAAAAACTCTGAAGTAAGAAAAAAAATCCATTCTTGTCCGCAACTCATAAGGGGTTTTATTAAGAAAATGTCTAAGTAAAACTTGATTTATAGTATATTAGAAATTACTAACTACTTCAGCCTCGAAAAAAATTATAAATTGAGTATTCACTCAACATGATTCTAGTAATTTCATGAATAAGTATATTTATTCTTTCAACTACACCATTTTGTTGAGGTGTTCTAGGAGATGAGAAGTAATGTATAATTCCTTTTTTACTAAAAAAAGTTTCAAAATCAAAATTTATAAATTCTCCACCATGATCACTCTGAATATTTACCAAAGGTATAATTTTATCATTTTTAATATGGGCTACAAAGTTTTTAAAACATAAAAAGGCTTCTAACTTTTTTTATAGAAAATAAACCCAAAAATATCTAGTGTAATCATCAACTAAGACATATACATAGTATGTTCCACCAATACTTCTATTTTTTATTAGACCAAATAAATATATGTGCACTAACTATAAATCATAAGAAATTAAAAGTTACCTCGTAAATTTAAATCATAACTTTTGTTACTTTCAATATTGAAAAGTATCACAAACTTTTGAAGAGTTAAACTTAATCTCTGATAAATATCTAACTAGTAATTTCTTAGAAAGTTTGGCTAAAGTTCTAAAATTACAGTGTTCTAACCTTCTATTATATAACCAATATTTATTTTCCACTGCACTCAGGCAAGGTCAATCTTGTCTTCTAAGGTCTTTTAAGTTTAAAGTGTAAACATTCTCAAGCCTAGTAGCAGAAAGAATAGATTTACCTTCTAAACTTTGGACAGTACATTTTCCATTCTAAAAGGTTACAATATATCCTTCATCACATAATTTAATTATACTTATGAGGTTATTCTTAAGTCCTATAATAAATAAAACATTGGAAATTAAGGGTTTACCAAGAAGAATAATATCACTTATACCATATATTTCTCCTTGAGAATTATCTCCAAAAGTGAATATTCCACCTTTCATCTTGATAATCATCTAGAAAAATTTCTAGTTATAAATCATGTGTCAGGAATATACATTTTCCATGTTCAATATTTGTTTTAGTACTTTTATTATTTTCCTGAAATATGAAAGTTAATATTTTGGTACTTAAACTTTCTTAGGTCCAGAATTATTAGTAAAAATAAATTTTGGAATACATATATATCCAACTCTTTTATGTTTTAGAACTTTCGGTTATTTAGGAATATAAGCCTTGTGAAAACCAAAGTATTTCACATTGTTTAAAGAACATTTTTTCTTTCAGTGTCCACCTCTCTAACATTTAGTATATAAGGGATCACTTTAAGGAACAGAGTAATTATTTTGGAAATGTGGTTTTGATGTTGTAAAACAAATCCCAAATATATTTTCATGAGGTCTCATCTGTCTATAGATATTATCAAAATTTTCCTTCCCAAAGGAAAAAATTTGATAAGAGTTTATTTAGACTAAATATATCAATGTTTAGTTTCATAACTAAATACATATTTTCATTAAATAAGGTAGAACTGTATTTCTTATCTAATTCTATAGTAATATTATCTATTTTTATGGAGAGTTGTGAAATTATTAGATTTTATTTGGAAAATTTTGCTTTATAATTTTCATATTTTTTCACAACTTTTTTATTTTATTTTTCTAGAAAAGTAGCATATCTAGAAACTTCTTCAAAACTAGGTAAACTTTCCTTATCATCATATGTGATTTATTTTTCTTTATTAGAAGAAGTAGAAAATTCAACATAATAATCTAGATAGTTTTCATTTAAAGTAAAATTAGTTAAGGATTTAGAAAATACCTTATATATGTAACATTGATTAGTCTTCGAAATACCTATATAAAAACCAATAACTTTTTGTTCATCACTAATATTTTTTGAATAATTTTTAAAAGAATTGTCTCCATCACTTTCAATCCAAGTGTCATAAAATTTTATTATTTTCATTACCTTGTTGTTGTATAACTTTATAAAATTATAATGTTTATTATCATTCTTCTTTAGTCTAGTACAATCTATTCTGATATGACTCGATTATTTACATTCATAACATATCAATTTAGAAGAGTTTTTCTTATCAATTCTTTATTTAGGATTATTATATTACTTTTACAGAAAATACTTTTTACCAACTATTTTTTTCATCCTCTTAGAAATATTAGCAAGTTCATTTTCAATTTTTTCTAAAGAAATGCTTTCATTTTAAACTTTTACATTCTTATTCTTTGAATATTTTTTAATATTTTCAACTGATCTGAATTTCTTAGAAACATTTAATAAAGAATAAAAATCTACTACATATTTCTTTTTCTCCTTCTCAGCATCTATTTTAATTCTACCCTCATAATTTATGAGAATACCAATCAAATCATCGAAACTAATATTACTAATATTATTCATATCATCTAGGTATATTATTTTTTATTACCATTCATTAGGAATAATTTCAATAATTTTTTCAATCAGCTTCTCAACTGTCAAGTATTAATCTCCAATATATTGTAGACTATTAACAATGGTCATAAATATTTGATGCATCTATACAACTGATTCTCCATATAAGTAATCAAAATCTCTATAATCTACATGAAACATAGATATTCTAGTTTATACTACTTTATTAGTCCCAAAGTTAGTAACCTCAAGTTTCTTAAAAATATTATTCACGGTTTCACAAAATTAAATCTGGCTATATATATTTCTGTTCATTAAGAATAGAAAAGTATTTCCAACTTAATAATTAATTTTATATTATAATTGTTCTTGTTTTGTAAAATTATTAACTTCTTTATCTATATAATCTCCAGTAAACATGAAAAAAATGTGAACTCTGGGGTTTATAACAAAAATCTTCATGTGATCTCTTCAGTACTCATAATCAGTACCATCAAATATAGGCAGTTTGTTTGGATTTATATTTTTTTGATGTCCTAATGGAAAATCCTACCATATTTAAAATAAAAATACTATTTTTTATAAAAACACATTATTGTAACATTTTATAACAAGTATAAAACTCCTCTTATACCAAATGTAGGATCAAAAGAGTAAGTGTTTTACAACAAGTGGGGGTGAATTGTAGTTTATAAAATATAACATAAAATTTTATATAACCTCTTAAGAAATTATATAGAATTAATATTCATATTGATTCACTTTATTATTAGAGTAAGAAAATTTTATAAAAAACTATATAAAACTTTTCTTAACAAATGCACGGCGGAATAAGAACTTGTAAAAACTAGTAATAAAATTCTTATAAAAAGCAAGTGAGAAAAAATTATAGAAACTTTTATAAGAATAAATACACACTTTATCCTTGAGTGCTAATGAATCTTAACCAGAATCAAGGTGTCCATGGTATTAAACTTACCATAAAGTCCTTCCTTTCTATAATCAGAAGTCCTTAATATAAAGATCGGAAAAATCCTATGTTTCCCTAGCATCGGGAACCCTTGATAAGAATATGAGAATAACCTATATCTTCCTTGGCTATATAAGACCCCAATAACAATATATTGAACACAGAAATTACAAACAAAAAACTTCTTAAGGAATTAACAAAATTAAATCTCACAATGGATGCCTTAAGAAAAAGACTCTCTAAAACTTATAAAGGAGTGCACTCAAGTAACAAGATGTTAGAAAATATTCACATAAAATTTAGATCATCATAGTTATAAAAATAATACTCCTCCTAGAATGTGTATTTATTTATAGGTTCACCCCCAATGGATATATTCTCCATATCTCGAAGGAGGTTGTAATGGAATTGAATAAACTGCCTCTTTACTTCAGAAGTTTTTTCAGGAACCAATCCATCATTCCATCCAACCTGACATCCAACCCAATCTGAGACATGGATCGAAGGGTGTTAGTGATCCCCAAGGTATAGAAACTAGTGTTGTGAATCAAATTAAACACTATGGGAATGATTTTTTTCCCAAAGAAATCATGATAAATAAATAAATAGAACATGTGGAAAAACCAATGAAAACTGAATCTCAACAAACATATAACTGATTTGAATACAACAACTATTAAACGAAATAAACTAAGTATAAAACTAAGACTAAAATATAAAACATGGAATCTACATGTCCTCTTGGTCACCACCAACCACAAGACCAGCCTTCTCTATGAGCAACTAAACCAAGAACTTTCACCTACAAAATAGCTCGGGTCTACCGACACCAATTAGTATAAATAGGGTGTGAGCTAAAACAATTCAGTATGAAATCACTACATAATCCATTCATTTCCTTTCTTGAGACATTACATAAACACTATTTTGAAAACACATTCTAAAAATAGGCTTTAAATCGTTTAAATAAAAAAAACTTCCACATGTTCACTTTTTAAAACAAGACACACACATCACTTTCCTTTTCAAAACAGATTCACTTTTCAAAATTATTTTTAAAGGAAAAGTCTAAGTACAAATCCATACCAAGTAATAAAACAGGGATAAATAGAAAGTGAAAGAAATAAAAGCCACTGGTATAAACTAGCAATGCTAAAATCCAAACAAGCAGTAGAAACAAATATAATATATAGATAGTGATTCATAAGCATTTCCTGAACATTCCTAGAGCGATCCCAAGATGTACTATTTTTAGACTCACCTTTTGGTGTATGGTGCAGGTCTATAGTCAATAACCATCTAGTCATTCTAAACTACCCAATCTAGTGGAATTTCCCACCTAGCCCTATAAAGTCAAAGAGGTACCAACCCATCTAATTGGGGTTAACAAGAAATCTTCACTCGACCCTCTAAAAGATTCATGGGAATCCCATGATAGTAATAGTGATAAACAATGTAAAGAGAGGTCCTTACATGTGTGGATCACCTAACCTGCCACCACCACACTTACCTACCTCAACAACCGAAACCACCCATGCGATAACTGACATCAGAGAAATTCTCTATATGTGTGACCATCTTTCACTAATCCATACACAAGTGCTAATCGAATCGCCACATCATTTTAGTTTCAAAAACCACTTTCCCAAAAAATTTAAAATACCAAACAGTCACTGCCCGACCTAGTTGACGCGCAACTTGTGTGCGGGTTATAAAACTATGTGGCAAGCACACAAATTTTTCTTGAACATGGATAGTATTGATTGGCATGGTTCGAGTGGGTTTCGCTCAACCGTGCGCTCGGTGGCACAGGATCCATGCAGTTGACTGATGTTTAAAATAAATAAAAATTTATTGTAGATAAAACATGGTTAATATTTATACCATAATGGAAATACTATTATTTAAGGATGATAATATAATTATTATTAATTTTTTTAATAAATCTGATAGTATTAAAGCTGTTATTAGTGATATTGCTAAAAAATAATTTTTAATATTATTATTATTTTAGAACAAAATGAATGGAATTTTTAGTATTATTATTAATATTATGTTATTATTAAGTTTGTTAATTTATTATTACTATTTCTATAAATATTGAATTTGGTTTTTATTATTTTATTGTCATTATTAGTATTTATATTATTATTATAACAAATTTAAAAAAAACGACAATGAACTCAAGGGGGCGTCGCCCCCCCCCCCCCTTATTTTCTACTCTAGGCCACAACACCGAAAGTCGCCTCGCCTCCCACACCAGCAGGTCATCCCGCATCATCGGCCTTCTCGGTCATCGCCACCCACGCCCCAGCCATCGCCCTCTCCCAACGCCCTCTCCCTCGCCCTGGCACAGTGGCCATCACCCTCGCCCAATGCCCAGGCCCTTGCTCCATTCTCCTTCCCTCTATGTCCTAGCCACCTCGCCACCTCCTGCAAGTCCGCCTTCACCCCTCGCCCTCGCCGTGTTTCGGCCTCCTCAAACTCTAGCTGACAGTCAGCCTCACGACCCCCCAGCATCGGCCCAGCTCTCCTGGTTATCAACCGGCCAGCGAAATCTCTGGCCTCCTGCACTTCAGTTAGGCCGTCTTCAGCCAAGCCACGCTCCGGACTCCACGCTCCAACCTACTCTCACCCCTCTATCTAGTAGGGAAAAAAAATTCAGCAACCCCCTACTCCCCTTTTCTCTATCTAGCAGCGCCTCGAACCTCTCCTCACTCTGGTTGTGTTTTTTTTTTTTATTCCATGTTTGGTGTTTTTTTAGCTAAATTCTAATACCATGACTTAGGTCCTGTGCATTTTTTTCATTGTTTTAGGTGTGCGGTTAATCCGTAGGGAATTGTTATTTCTCCTGCTAAAATGTTGTTGTGTCCGCTCTCACTTTGAGGTAGGCGTTTTTTGAATTTCTTCTTTCCCACACAATCTATGGCACTTGTGTGTTTCAAATTAATTTTTAATTACCATTCGCACCTCTATAGGTATTGTAGATAATTCATTGTGGTGTTTTTATTAGTTAAAATTTTTTAAAGATAGCTTTGAAATAATTATCTCATTATGTGTAGGTAGTTTTTTATAAAAACATTATTGATAAATGATTTTTCCTATCTAATTAATTTAACATGTTCTTTAGTTAATTTATTTGGTGTGAACTTAGTTTTCAAGGAAGTTTAATATGAGTGATTTATCCTTGTGGTCTGTTGTGTGATATAAAGTGCATTCTTTTATGAAAACCGATAGTGTTCCCACTACTAGTGTTTTTATGAACTGTGCAACTAGTGTATTTTACTGTGCAAGGACTGCAAACTATTTTTTGGTATGGTGTCGATGTGTATTTAGTCACAAAAGAATATTTAAGTGAGTTTTTGTGTTTTAGTCCATGGGTTGCTTCTTAAAATTGTTTAATGATTTTTCATAGTAGTTTAGTTAATGGTGAAAGTGTTTTCTTTAATTGTGAAAATGGTTCTTTTGGTTGTTCAAGTGGTGCGAGTTAGTTTTCGAAAGGTTTGAATGTACTTTTCTTAAGCGTTTGAGTATGCATTTTATTTTAAAATGGAATTCACATGTGAAATTGGTGAGATCGTGATGTAATTATTTGTTTGGTCCTTTTTAAATGTTTTAGGAAATGAGTGAATGATTTATTAAATTATGTTTGACATGAAAATCATGAGTGCAAAGTGTTCCGGCATGCATTTAGGTTTTATTTGCAAGGTAGTGCTAATTGTGTGAAAATGATTCTTGCTTTCTAAATGACTTTGGGTTATTTGTGTGATTTCTGAAATGGTTTGAAATTAATTCTTAGACCATATGCCCATTTGGATTTGTAAATGAAAAAGTGGTGTTTTTGTGATGTTTTGGGTAATACTTTTAGTCATGTCAATTTAAAGGCTCGTTTGGTACTTTTTACCTAAGGGTAATGTTTGTACTAAATTTTAAAGGAGATTGTGTTTTAGTAAAAGTGTATGCATGATTGGAAACTTTGAACATTTTATGAAATGGTTTAAAAGTTAAATAGTGTGATGGCCCAGTTGGCACTTTGTTAATGTGAAATGATTGAATGTGTATTTAGGGGCGCTCCTGTCTAGGGTAACCCTTTATGGGTGAATGCATAGGAAGCGTCCGTGTTTGGGGAAGTAAAGTGCAGTGAAATGAGTCATGTGTGTGAGGGCCTTCCTACTTACACAGTATTATTATAACCATCGTGGGTTCCTAGGCATCTTTTAGATGATCGAGTGATGGTTGATGATCAACCCCGATTAGACGGGTTGGTACCCCCTAGATTGGTTGTTAGGTCAGGTGGTCTTTTCCACTAGATTGGTCAATTATAGAATGGCCAGTTGGTTATAGACTTAGGAGTTTCACCTTACGCCGGTAGGTGGTTCCAAAACCAAGTAAGTCCAAGGATATTCTAGGGATATTTAGGATCTCCCATGGTTATAGGATTATTTTTATTTCTTTTTTTATTTCTATTGTACTATTTTATTTCCAGCTTGCATTGTTTACCTATTCTACTTTATCACATCTTTAGTATGTTCTATTTTGAATTTTATTTTATAAAAATTCAAATGATTTTGGGAATGGCATGTCGCATGTGTTGTATTTTTAAATGAGAAAAAAAATTGCTTATTTTAAAAATGTGAAAAACCTACTTTTGTATTCGTATTTAAAACTTGTGTTAATGGATGGTTTCAGGAAAGGAGACGTTGGATTTCTGTGTATTATCTTGGAAACTCTACTGAGAATTTTATTACTCACACCTATCTTTATCATTTTAGTTGCAGGTTTCCTTTTCTTAGGTTTTCTTGGCTGAGTTTCTCATTATTGGATAAAGGTCGGCCTTTGGTTGGGAGGTGATCGAGAAGGTCACGTGGAGGTATGTTCAGTTTTACATTCTTTTTGCTGCTAGTTTTATTTTTATCGTTAGTTTTTATTTATTTATTTATATTTTTTATGGGCAAAATCATTCCCAAAGGTTAAATTTTAATTCCTGGTACTGGTTTCCATCCCGTGGGGAATAGGAACGCCCTTCGGGCCATGCCGCAAACCGGCTCGAGTGACTGGTTCAGGGTCAACCCAGGTTGGTTCGTGACAAAATGGTATCAAAGGGAGGACCTTGTTATTTGGGGTGTACGGTAGATGGATATTAGGACTATCGGGACTCGAGAGGTAGGTACGAGAAGTATGTCATGAACCCTCACTCGTTATGAACCTTGAGTTACCAGGGGTAGTCCGGGAATTGAGTCCTTGTCTTGTCCTAGTTTGTTTTAGATTGAAGGATGATAATGGAGAAAATCTGATGTTACATCATGATTTCAGATGGATTAGCGACCCATGTGGAGTCTGAGTACATAGTTTAAGTTCCTTCTAGTTGTTAACACTTGCTTGGGGCATGGCGCACTACCATGTCTCCAGGTTAAGCATGACTACTAGTCCCTCACTCCAGTAGTTTGATGCAAGTTGAGTGTCGTCTTGGTCCTTGTTGGTGTAGGTGTAATTTTAAAAATGAAAAAAGTGGTTTTTTTAATGAGAATGATTTCTTTTAAATGGATTAAAATTCATGAAATGGGTTTTAAAACAGAAATCTCTTGGTCTAAAAAAATCTAGAGTTTACTTGGAAGTGGTAGAGATATGGTTTGGGTATAACCTCATGTACTTTTTATGAACATTTTCACATGTGAGGGAATTCATGGGAAGTGTGTGTTGGTGAATATATATGAAAGGGGATGAAGGCATGTGCAATAGTTCATGGGATTACTGGGGTGTGTACTTGGAATTAAAGTCTTGACCTTGTTTTTATTAAGTGATTTTAAAAGGGGGAAATTATTTTTGGAAATTGAATTTGGTTTGAAAAGTGGTTTTGGTATTTGGAAAGTGGCCTTGAAAGAATTCAGTTTTGAAATCTAAAATGAAAAAGGGAATTTTTTGTTGTGTTTTTATTTGTTTGGTTTTTGAGATGGTTGTTTTTGGATGAAAGTGCTTTCAATGATATTGTTTCGGCTTGATATTGGTTTAGGCTTTGTGTTTTATATGTTGTTCAGAAAATGCCGCCCAGAAAGGTCCCCAAGGTTTTTTATGAGTTATGCCCAGTTTTTTGTCCTTCTCATACGTTTACTGTCCTCCACGGTGATTGGGGTCTGTTAGAGGTAGTAGAGTGGATTGAAGAGGTCGATCACATCTTCAAGATATTGGGAACTCCTAAAGTTGTTAGAGTGTGTGTCATTTTGGGTTTGTTTGAAGGTCCAGATCTAGATGAATGGGAGTTGGTTGCCCCACCGTCAATGCAAATTGGGATGACATGGGATGTATTTAAATTCTTCTTCATCTGATGGTTTATACCTGAAGTGGTTAAGACGAATAAAAGGGAATATAAAATGTGTATTCAACAAGGCCAACGGACGATGAAAGCATATGTTGACCATTTTAAGCAACTTGTGTCATTTTCTTCAAAAGTAGCATCGCAGGATTTGATAAATACTTCTCTCTTCATCGGGGGTCTTCTTCCAAAGATCATGGAGTGGGTCCTCCTTTCTAAAGGCCATTATTTCAAGAAGCTGGTGGATGAGGCATTCCTAGCTGAGTTGGTCTCCAGAGTATAGATGGTTGGAAAACCAGCATATCCAGTTGTTCATGAAGGTTTCCTATCTAGTGATAAGGGTTTGTTAGAGATACCTATTTCTAAAGAGTCATCTACAGTGGTTTTGTCTTTTAGTTCATTGGACCGTTCAGTGGTGTTCCACCAATGTGGCCGGTTTGGGCACGTGAAGTCGTCATGTCACATCCCTCCAAAAACGTGTCATCGTTGTGGCTTTTTGTGTCACTTAGAGAAGTTTTGTAGGAACTGTCACCTAAAGAAGATGTTGTGAACAGAGGAATTCTAGTGCCTGACTGTGAGGTAGAAGATGCTTCAGCCATCAGAGCCCCAACTGCAGGTCTTGTGGTGAATCTTGCATGCAGTCAGGAGTTGTCGAGGGTGTGAAGTCTGGGTTTGAGTTTTGTGTTCTGTGTTGGTAGTAGAACATTTAAAAACTTTTCATTCTTTTTTTCTACTGTTAAAGTTTTGATGTTGTTGTAAGTTCATTATTTCATCATGGAGTTATGACAGATATGTTCTATTGTAATCCAAAGAGTTTTGTTTGTTTTATTAGGGTTTTCTGAATTGTTTGCTTTTCTTAAAAGTGTGATTTCCCCTTGTATGGGTTGATCTTGGTTTAGTGATGTTTGTTTGGATATGTAAGTGCCTGTGTAGGAGTCAAGGCTTGTAGTTATACTCAGTTTTACTATTGGTATTACATTCTTCTCGGAGGTTTTTCTTTAGTGTTTGGGGTTTTTGGTTTGGGTCGAGAGTTCCAAGTTTCAACTGAGGGGTTGTTCGCTCATGCTATAGAAGTTAGTTTGGATCGGTTGGGAGTTACCACGTCGGCCCCCCTTCCTAGGGTGGTATGTTGGGTGTTAAATTTCCTTGCTAGTTGAGTTCTTATGGTGGGGAGAACCCTCTCGTGTTCTCTCGTTCTCTTGTGTTGTGGATTCTTTCTGTTTCAACCAGACATGGATTTAGGTTTTCTCTATCATTTGACTAGGTGACTTTATGGGGGCAGAAAGTTCTATAGTGGGTAAAATTATCACACCCCTACCTAGTTGACGTGATACTTTCACATGATTTATAAAAATACATGGTAGGCACGTAGCTTTTCCCTGAACACAGATAGTGTCGGGTGGCACGGTTTAAGTAGGGTTCGCTCAACCGCATGCTCGGTGGAACGTGAGCCGTGCAGTTGACTGATGTTTAAAATAAATAAAAATTTAATGTAAATAAAACATGGTTAAAATTTATACCATAATTGAAATATTATTATTGAGGGATGATAATATTATTATTATTAAATTTGTTAATAAATCTAATGGTATTAAAGCTGTTATTAGTGATATTATTAATAAATAATTTTTAATATTATTATTACTTTAGAACGAAATGAACAGAAGTGTTAGTATTAATATTAATATTGTGTTATTATTAAGGTTGTTAATTTATTATTATTATTTTTATTATTATCGATTTTTTTTTTATTATTTTATTATCATTATTATTATTTATATTATTATTATTATAACAAATTGAAAAAAAATGGTCGGAAAACCCTAAGGGGCGTCCCCCCCTGTTGTTTTCTTCTCTAGGCCGCGGCACTGAAGGTCACCTCGCCTCCCACACCAGCAGGCCATCCCGCATCACCGGCCTTCCCAGTCGTCACCACCCTCGCCCCAGCTATCGCCCTCGCCCAGCTCCCTTGCCCTCGACCTCGCCCAGTGCCCAGTCCCTCGCTCCATGCTCCTGTCCTCCGTGTCCCATCCACCTCACTACCTCCTGTAGTTCTGCCTTAACCCCTCGTCCTCACCACGTTCCGGCCTCCTCGAACCCCAGCTGATGGCCAGCCTCGCAACCCCCCAGCACCGACCCCACTCTCCTGGTCTGCAACCGGCCAGGGATGCCTCCAGCCTCCCGTGCTTTGGTCAATCCCTCTCCAGCTAAGCCATGCTCTAGCCTCTGCACTCCAACCTTCTCTCACCCCTCTGGCCAGCAGCGCTACAAAATCTGGTGACCCCCTGCTCCTTTTTACTCCAACCAGCAGCGTGCCGAACCCCTCCTCTCTCTGGTTGTGTTTTTTTTTATTCCATATTTGGTGATATTTGTTTTGGATAAATTCTAATACCATGAGTTGGGTTCCGTGAATTTTTATCATTGTTTTAGGTGTTCGGTTAATCCGCAAGGCGTTGTCATTCCTCCTATTGAAATTCCCTTATGTCCGCTCATTCTTTGAGGTAGGAATTTTCTGAATTTCTCCTTTCCCACAAGATATATGGAACTTGTGTGTTTAAAATTAAATTTTAATTTTCATTCTCACCTCTATAAGTATTGTAGATAAGTCATTATGGTGTTTTTATTTGTTAAAAATTGTTAAAGATAGATTTGAAATAATTATCTCATTATGTATATGTATTTTTTCATATAAACATTATTGATAAATGATTTTTCCTATCTAATTAATTTAACATGTTCTTTAGTTAATTTATCTGGTGCAAACTTAGTTTTCAAGGAAGTTTAATATGGTGATTTATCCTTGTGTCATGTTGTGTGATATGAAGTGCATTATTTTATGAAAACCCATAGTGTGTCCTCTACTAGTGTTTTTATGAACTGTGTAACTAGTGTATTTAATTGTGCAAGGACTGGAAACTATGTTTTGGTATGGAATCGATGTGTATTTACTCACAAATGAATATTTGAGTGATTTTTTGTGTTTTAGGCCATGGGTTGATTCTTAAAATTGTTTAATGATTTTTCATAGTAGTTTAGTTAATGGTGAAAGTTTTCTTATTTAATTGTGAAAATGGTTCTTTTGGTTGTTCAAGTAGTGCGAGTTATTTTTTGAAAGGTGCGAAAGTAGTTTTCTTAAGCGTTTGAGTATCCATTTTATTTTAAAATGGAATTTGTATGTGAACTTGGTGAGATCACGATGCAAGTATTTGTTTGGTCCTTTTGAAATGTTTTAGGAAATGATTGAATGATTTATTAAATGATGTTTTACATGTGAATCATGAGTGAAAAGTATTTCGGTGAGCGTTTGGGTTTTATTTGAAAGGGAGTGCTAATTTTGTGAAAATGATTCTTGCTTTCTAAATGACTTTGGGTTCTTTGTGTAATTTCTGAAATGGTTTGAATTGAAATATTTGAGCATATTCCCTTTTGTCTTTGTAAATTAAAAAGTGGTGTTTGTGTGATGTTTTGGGTAATACTTTTATACATGTTGAGTAAAAGGCTCATTTGGCACTTTTAACCCAAGGGTAATGTTTTTACTAACTTTTAAAGGAGATTGCGTTTTGGAGAAAGTGAATGCCCGATTGGCAACTTTGAACATTTTATGAAATGGTTTAAATGTTAAATGTTGTGATGGCCTAGTTGGCACTTTATTACTGTGGAATTATTGAATGTGTATTTGGGGACGCTCCAGTCTAGGGTAACCCTTTATGGGTGAATGCATAGGAAGCATCCGTGTTTGGGGAAGGAAAGTGAGGTGAGATGAGTCAATTGTGTGAGGGTCTTCCTAAATACACAGTATTATTATAACCACCATGGGTTCCTAGGCATCTTTTAGATGATCAAGTGATGGTTGGTGATCAACCCTGATTAGATGGGTTAGTACCCCCTGGATTGGTTGTTAGGCCAGGTAGGATTTTTCACTGGATTTGTTAGTTATAGGGTAGCTAGTTGGTTATAGACATAGGAGCTTCACCTTACGCTGGCAGGTGGTTCTAAAACCGAGTACGTCTAGGGCTCTTCTAGGGATGTTTAGGATCACCCATGGTTACAGGATTATTTTTATTGCTTTTTTATTTTCCATTATACTAGTTTATTTCCAGCTTGCATTGTTTACCTGTTCTACTTTAGCATAGCTTTGGTATATTATGTTTTGAATTTTAGTTTATAAAAAGACAAATGATTTTGGAAATGGTATGTCACATGTATTGGATTTTTAAACGAGAAAATCATGTTGATTATTTTAAAAATGTGAAAATCCTACTTTTATATTTGTATTTCAAACTTGTGTTAATGGATGGTTTCGGGAAAGGAGACGTTGGATTTTGTGGATTATCTTTGCAACCCTACTGAGAATTTTAATTTTCATGCCTATATTTATCATTTCAGTTGCATGTTTCCTTTACTCATGTTTTCTTGGCTGAGTTTCTCATTATTGGAGCAAGGTCAGCCTTTGGTTGGGAGATGACTTGGAAGGTCACATGGAGGTATGTTCGGTTTTACTTTCTTTTGACTGCTAGTTTTATTTTTATTATCATTTTTTATTTATCTTTTTATCTTTTTTTCATGGGAAAATCGTTCCCAATGGTCAAATTTTGATGCTGGCACTAGTTTCCAGCCCGTAGGGATCAGGAACGCCCTTCGGCCCATGCCGCGAACCAGTTTGGTGACCGGTTCAGGGTCGACCCAGGTTGGTTAGTGACAAAATAGCTTTCACATCACACAAATTTTAAAACAAATCTCCCTATGCATCACAAGTGCCAAATGGGCCTCACATTTCCAATAACGATTCCATTCCCAACACCTTTTTAAAACCAAGTCAAAAGCACAAAACACATATAAGTTTTCAAATTGACCTTTAGAAATCAACCATGGCCCAAGGTTCCAAACGGTCCATAGTTTCATACACCACACAATTACCATGTCATGCCTCAAAATTCCATACAACCAAGTATTTGGAAAACACATTTGAAACCACATTTAAGTCCACATAAGGAATCAAGTCCACTTTGAAGTACATTTCACATTACTTGCACAATTTATGAAATATATTTGAAAACACCAAAAGAAAAACACATACATAAACCGAACATTTCCATGGGAACATCCCCTTTCAATTTTTTGTTAATATTAAAAAAAAACTTTATAAAATGCTTCTTAACCCATTCACAATTCAAATACACATTTTTAAAGTGAAACAAGGGGGGACCCAATCAATCTATATTAGAAAACCAACTTCCAACAACATTATCAAAATAAAACCAAGGTCTAGCATCACTCAAAGCACCCAATTTCACTTTAAAACTTGATTTACATTTTATCAAACACCTTTCATGAGTTTAACATAGTAATAATAAAATAAACCCTTTATAAAACCATTTTCACCCCTTTTCCATCATGAAAACACCAAAACAAATCATACCAATGAACCACAAGCAAGAAAATCACATTATAAACCATTTAAGAAAGCTTATGCATTAAATGGATTGTACTGAAAAGGAAATGGGTGGAAATACCTACCTCAAAGATGTGTTAACACAACCAAACATTTGGAGGAGGAATATCCAAGCCTGAGAGACAATCCACACTCACCAACATCAAGTAAATCACACCATACAACAACCCTTTCCTTTACAGTTCAGACAAAGGGGAAACCCCACCAAGAACAACCAATAACCAAGAGAGAAGGAAGAGGAGAAGAGTAAAATTGAAAAAAAATTACAATAACTCACCTTAGTAAGCTTTAAGAAGAATCCATGGAGTTTGGGGATAAATGGAGGAGGGTCTCATAGATCCCCCTGGTGTTCCTAGGTCGAAGAAGGGGAGGAAACCCTGAAATATGTTTAAAAGGTCAGAGGGGTAAACTTTGAATTTCAATTTTTTATGAATCTAGGTAATCCATATTCTATGGCCACAAGGTTTGATAAATTTTCTTTAACTATGTGCCCTCTACTATAATATAGGGGTACCCTACACAAGCTGGACACACGGTTCCCAAACGGTGTTCCAACCATGTTAAATGCCTCTTCCCCATTCCAAAATCAAACTAAACACTTATTGTATGGTTTCTCTAACCGTGCGTAGGCCATACACCATGAATCAGACCCCAAACCATAATCCACCTATTTACCTGGGTGAATTCGTATGGTTTCTCTTGATCATGCGCTAACTGTGAACCCCTTGCTTCCAAGCCCAAAACTTCCACTTTTCAATAAAAACTTAAAAATTCAAACCAGGACTTAACCCGAACCTCAATGAAAGGATACAAATCCAAGAGAAGAATAAAATAAAAGGATTTCAAAGTTCAGGGTGTGACAATTATCCCCACCACAAACACTTTCTTCCTCCAAAAATTCAACCAGCTAAAAAGAAAACAAAACTTGATCCCAAATCAAGAAATAGCTGAACAAGACCATAAACCTTAGGGTGACCTTTTACTTCACACATAACCTAACCATATCTAGAGTAAACCATAACACAATGAAAAATGTGAGAACATGAGAGGGTTATACTCACTAAAAATAATCAACTAACACCACCAATATTGAGATCCAAACACAGCAGAACTGACATGGGAAACTCAAAATGAATTAACACAAACATTTCCAAACAAGCTAAACCACACCACCATCAGAACCAGGACTAGGAACAGGGAACTCCATACACAACCCAAAAACCCCCAAAATAATGGGGAAACCCATGAATGAATCTGGAACCAAATGGTAAACCTGAACATGAACTATAATCGATGATTTCCACAAGCACGGATATCTCCAAACAAGAACAATAGAAAACTAAATTGATTCAAAAAAAAGGCTAACCATTTAAAGATTCACATCCAAGGCACAAAAATGGGATTGAAAGAGAACATGAACACCGAGTATCTTATATAGATAAAATGAACTCACAAATAGAATAAAATTATAATAGGAAACTTAAAGTGTATCTACTCCAACACTAGAGATATAAAATGGTCCAAGGTTCCCCGTGCTCTTGGTGATCTTCTGACTGTGCGTGAGCTTTACTCTAAGGCCTATTTCTAGAGCCATGATGACCAAATCATCCATTTCCTTACATTAATGTGCTAATATACTATAATCAAGACTTATTCCTTAAGAAATTCTTCCTAAAAAACTTCTCTAGATGACCTAAATGGATGAAATGATGGAATGCCCTCAAGGGATTGCAATAAGACGGATGAAAATTCCCGAACCAGCCACACTAAAAGCATATGAGTGATAGGTATGAAAAATAGAGGAAAAACCAATGAAGTAGAATCATCAAATATAGGTTTGTCATGAACCAGCCCGAGTCAACCCTGAACCGGTCACCCAGGCCAGCCTGCGACAAGTCCCGAGAGGCGTTCCTGATCCTCCTAGGATGGCGACAAGCACCAAGGGAATCAATAGAGTACTCAAGGGAACTATTTCACCCGTATATAAACAATCAAATAAACAACGGAAAGAAATGGATATCCCAAAAAACATTTATATAAAAATTGAACTGAACATTATTTGTACAAGAAACTAAAAGTAAAACTAAACCAAAAACTCAACTAACCAAACCAGTTAACCAACTAACTCCATGTGACCCCTTTGTTAACTCTCTAACAAAATGATCACACATTTCTCAATGCTATCAAACTCGAGATGAAACCTGCACAAGGCCTAAAAATAGAAGAAGACTATAGGCATGAATATTAAAACTCAGTAGGTTAGCCCGATATTCTATTCCCAATGCACTTACTTTAAAATAAAAGAAACATAAATTTATAGTTTTAAATACAAGATATAAAAGTATGTTTTTCAAATGAGGTTCCATGCTATAATAATTATCAGACAAAAATGTGCATGTTTTATAAACAAGAATGCTAGTAACTATTTTCGTAGAGTTGCAATTTCAAAATTAAAATAGTTTTAAAGAGGGATGTTTCAAAGAATTTAAACTTTTAAATAAATCACACACACTACTGAATTTACTAACTAAACACACCATATGCTGATGGTGAGTAAAAAATAGCCAATGAGCACCAGTCATGGGAACACCCCTAGGCACTAGTTAGTTGTGAGCCCCAAGTACCTCGTATCTCGGTGAAAGTAACCATAATAAATATATGTTATCATGCACACGATCCACTAGTAGGGAGCATACCAATAACCTATTGGTCCCCCAAAATCATCATTGTCATAGTTTAGTTATTTTTTTCATCGTCAAACTTGCTACGTGAAACAGGGGCCAAACCCCACAGAATCACAAGCATACTAGTACACGTCCACCCACCTAGATACCCGGGATTCCCTTTAGTGATCAATCAAGTTGAACATATAATAAAATACACATTTCACATAAAAATTACATTACCAAACCATAAAAACACAAACATACCATAAAATTTCTTCACATTTCTTTCACGAATCAATAAACCACTACAAATTTTCGTAAAACAATTTTAAGGAGTGTATTGAGGCTTTACACATAAAACTCATTCAAAACACTATTTGAATTATAAACACACAACAAGACCATACCCAACCATATTTGGTAGTCCTAAAAACATTTAAGAAAATAATTTCATGGACGATAAATCAGTCCCAATTGACATAACATGGTATATACAAGTAAAACACTCATTCTTCATTTTTAGGAAAGGCCAAACAGGCCTTTAAACATTTTCCCAAAACTAACATTTGAAAAAGTTATGAATTTCAATTTTTTTAAATAGGTGTATACACACCATATACAGCATCAAACCACATTTATAAATCCTATAAAACACTCAGGTTACATATTCAAAACACAACCATTTTCATAAGAATGTGAAACGGGCCATTTTCCGGCAACTCGGGCCAAAACATGTTGTAAACCAAAACCCATTTATTTGTAAAACCAAATACAAATTCGAAATCCATAAAAGGATCCCAAAATAATTTTTTAAATTCTTCAAATGTATTTATAAATCCAAACAAATCATTTTAAATTGCACTAGACACATAAAATCCAACCGGCCAATTTACCGAACACATGGCATGCACTCTTTAACAAAACAACTTATGTTAAGCACTTAAAAAGGGATAAAATACCATTTTCATGCCATAAAGTTATTAAATATAATGAAACATATTCAAAATACCATAAACCAAGTGCAGAAGCTCATGGAATAATTTATCAAACAAGAGGATTTCACATTTATACCAAAACAACTATATTTTTAACAAAGTAAGTCATAAAACATAATTTGCACACAAAACCTTTAAAACCAAGTTTTCACAGTAGAACATATCATATAAATAAGGTTATAAAATTATGATAATGATGAAACTTAAATGATAAAGGCTTGTTCACGGGACATCCTACCTCAAATCCTTGGCGTAATGGAAACGCACACCCAAAATCACCCGTCGCGGGATTATAAACCATAAAACTATGAATATCAGACCTAAATGAATATAAAATCCATCAAAAACCATGGTATAACATAACACTAGGTCTATAATGAATATAGGGGATTATAAAACCAAGATATAATGAATGTAGGAAGAAGGGGGAGGAGAAAGGAGAAGGAATCACACATTTTCAACTAGAAAACTCTTCATCTTCCATTAGATCTGCACCCCTAGAGAAACGTTAATGGATTGAAACTTCTTGTAGAGTCTCCTAAGATCTAGAAGAAACATTTAAAGAATAATGGTGGGAAAAAGGGTACGAATGGAATGATTTATTCATGAAAAAATTTACCTTCACAATTCAGGACGATTTGAGAGACATTGAGAAAGTATTCCCTAATCTGTGACTCATATGAGCTCCAAATAGGGGAAATCAATAATTGGGGTGAGGATAGTGATATTGTATTCAGGTGGGAGGTGGAATCACCAAAAATTATTAAATATAAAATTAGATATAAAATAAAAAAATTATTTATTTATAACTGGAAATGGGCCCATGGGCTGGCCCAATTCCTAAATAAGTAACCCAATTTCACCATGATTATGAATTTATATGGGGTCCAAAAGGGTATTAAAGTTTTAAAATATCATTATAGGACAAGTGGGAAGTGGAATGTGTGAAAAAGGTTGAAATCAAATGAGTTTTAAAAGAAAAAAAATTGGTTTTTAAAACTGGAAATGGGCTCACGGTTGCCCCAGATCATGAAGTAACCACCCTTTCTCCAAAAACATCTAAACAAGCAATGGGGAACCCAAATTAGGGTGATTATACATAGATGAAACTTAAAAACTCAAAATTAACCTCACACATGACCCAAGAAAAGTATCGGGATTTCAAATAAACTGGATCAAAACAAAGACATAAAAAACTAGGTGTGACAGGTTTCTCTGGAATGCACTCCTCACCAGATGGGGAACCTCTATGATCAACAAGAGATGCTAGATTTCCAACTTTCTCTCTAGAAACCAACTCATCTAGGAATTTTTCATCCACCAAATTCTCAAAACAAATATCCTTTGAAGAGAGTTATCACTCCTTATTATTTGGAAGAAGTTCCATGATGAAAATAGAAGCCTCAAACTGATCCTATTACGTTTTATTCAAATTGAAAGAAACCAACTACTTAAAGTGGTCAATATAGGCATTCACTACCCATTGGCCTTGTTCAATACTCAAGATAACTTCCAATTTCTTAATATTAACATCTACAAGTATAAACCATTGGAAAAAATAGACTTAAACACTTCCCACATCATCCCAACTTGTATAGATGATGGAGTAATCACCTTCCACTGGTCCCAAGATGGACCTTCAAACAAACCCAGAACAGCATGCACTCTAACAACTTCGGGAGTTCCCAATGATCTAAAGACACTCTCAACTTCCTTAATTCATTTCATTTCCTCTAATGAACCTCAATCACCAAGATATAAGGGAAACTATCGATAAAAACCATAAATTGGGAAAACCCCAATAGAAACCTTGGGGACCTTTTTGGGTGTCATGTTATAAATAGAATGAAAACACAAAATAGAAATCAACATCAACCCAAAACTTAACTAATAAGGCCATCTCAAGACAAAACAATAGTCTCACAAGACAAACACATACATGCACAACAAAAATCCTCTTTTCAAAACCACCCTTTTCATTTCAATTTCAAAACTACCTTTTTTCAAGTCCACTTTTCAATGCCAAAATCCACTTTTCACAAACAAAACCTGCTTCTCAAAAGCAAAATCAATTCCCAAAACCATTTTCCCTTTTCAAAAATCATTTTGGAAAAACCAATCTAAACCATTGATTTCAAATACTAACCTATGGAATCCTACAAACCATCGCATATGTGTTCATACCACTTCCACCTATCATATCCTTGCACACATGACAACATGCACCTTCCATACAAACCGGCACATTTTTTAATGTTCATAAGAAGAAACAAGGGTCACCCATGAAATTTTATTATCAAATCTGAACATTCACTAAATTTTGAATCTAAAAAAATTTCCATTTAAGACCCATTTCATCTTTCAATCAAAAAACACTTGAAAGAAACCATTTTCATTTCAAAACCCATTTTTATTTTAAAATATTACTCACATCAACCGTGACTGAAACAAAACATAACTCATGCCAAACTACCAGAGTGCGGAACAAGTAGTCATGCCTAACTTGGAAACATGATTAGTGGCCCATGCTGTAACATCCCAAGTAAGTAATGAGTAATATATATTTTTATCTATGTCTATTAATGAATTAGATAGTGTTTTAGAGGCTTAAAATGAAAATAAATCCAATCTTAAGCATGGAATACACTAATATTTTTAAAAGATTATTTTACTGCCTTTTGATGGAAAACCATTTTCAAATCTATCTTTTGACAATTTTATAAGCTATGTTTGTCAAAATAAACTTATTCTTTATGATTGTGACATCAAAATTTATTTTGTGTGAATTTTTGGTATTTTTCAGACAATGTTCATTTTTTAATGAATAGTGAAAAATACTGCATTTTACATCAAAACTTCTTTTTAATCTAATTTATTTTTATGATTAGATTATCTTTTGAATTGGTTTTGAAGTGAAATTAGAATATATTTTTACCATTTAATCCAATGGTGGTCATTGGAATCAATTTCACTATGAAATTGGACTTAAACTGGTGTCAATCTTTTGATACTTATTGTTTCATAAAAACACGCTATTTGTCATGACAGTGGGAATTAATTATTAAATTAATTAATGTGACTTATATGTTTTGAATTTTGTAAAATAGACTTCATTTTTGAATTCGGAATATCAAATATATCTTAGGGTGAATTTTTGGTATTTTTCTGGAAAACTTCAATTTTTGATGAATAGTAAAACCACTAAGTGGTACTTATAAAAACTGATTTTTCGTTTAAATGAAATTTACCACTTCTGTGTTTTGAATTTCAAAAATCCGACATACATGGTTGTCATTAAGAAGTAAAATTTGGTTCAATGAGATTAAAATAATTTTTTGGTGAATAGTAACTCTTAAGTTCTTAATCGCGATTAGAGGTAATTAGTGTAGTTTAAGGTAAAAATAATGCTTTAATAAAATGAGATGAGCTTGAAACATGTCCTACCCTCATTGGATGTGTCATGGCTGACCAAGGCAATCCATGGGTCAACTTGGTCACCCCATGGAGCCACTTTGGTTGGGAAATGACATAAATAACTTTTTATTTAATGTAAAAGTAAAAATGACACAAACATGAGATGTTTTACTAAAAAAAATTTACATGGGGTTATAAAGATCATATTTTTGATTATAAATAGTCATTGGAAAGCTAAAATGATTTCCTACATCATAGTATTTTTTTATAATTTTTAGACTTTAAATAAATTAAATTATTTATGACATCATGATGATGCAGCGATGACCTCATTATTTAACGATTTAAATAAAATGGAATGATAATGTAAAATCTAAGACCTACACATGGCCAAAACCTATTGGATGGGTGGATTTAAAAACCTTATCACCTTATCCTCGAAACACATCAATGTGGGACCTCTTAAATCTGAATACCATTTTAAAATAAAGTGACTTTTCTTTACTTTCCAAGAGTGCCCCTCCTCTCCTCTTATAAAAGGCCCCCACCTCTACCTACTTACCCACACTCCCAAAGCCTTTGGCTCGGCAAAACCATACCCATTTTGTCTCTCCACTTCCCTCTATTACTCATTGAATCCTCACTTTGGGCAGAAGTCTTCCCAAGGAAGCCTTTGAGCTCAAACCAAAGGGAGTTACCCGATTTTAAGGTAATGTCTTCACTTGAGCCCTTTTGTTTTATTTTGCTTCTCCAACCCCCTAAACTCTTTTTATTAATTTATTCTGTAACAACTCCAGTATCTTAAATATACTAGGATGTTGTTATAATAAGTATTAGAGCTACACTTACACACACCTACATCTAATGGTTAAAGGACATATTATTTCCGTGGATGGTGAATTTATGCCTCCTGAAATGATGATTGTTCAACATTCTTTTAACACCTTCAAAGGTGGACATTAAGATGTCACTATATTTATATATGATATATAATATGTTTATGTTTTCCTTAATCTTCTGTATTTTTCATTTTGGGCATACCTTTATGGTTTCCATTATGGGTAAACACGATATCTTCATTTAAGGAAGTGCGGACTACCGCCCCCTCAAAGTGATTTGATTCATTAATACCATATATGGGATGTATAAAGGATGTAGTTATGATATTATATATGATATTACACTGGAATTATAATATACCTTTATATCATTATGATTCCATTCTATAAAATACGAAATAGAAATGAAAGTAGCGTTCATGCATACGTACGGCTTACCGTCTCCATGAACAGTGCATTTCATTTCTTACCTCTAAATGATTATGTAATCTTATAAATGCATTCATGTACTGAATATATATGAAATATATGATATCTACATCATGAATACCATTCTGGATATAATGGATACATGAACAACATGTAATTATAAAGGGCTTATTTTTTACTCAAGTACCAATGATCGTTAAAACGACCGTTATTAACTTAAATAATTACATAGTGTTCATGACATGGCAATAAGTTATATAAAAGGAATAATGAACTTGAAAAAGGTACTTAAACAAGTAGAAATTAACTAAAGTTTATTATTCAGGAGATTAAAGAATGACCGAGTCAAGTCGGACCTGAGGTATGGGACTTCGTCTCAATCTCCTTTCATTGAGGCATATTTTGTTTTATACACAACCTTCTTTTATATGGTGTATAAACCCATTTGACTTTTACGTTTATCCCAAAGGAATATTTTTTTTATACGAAGCGTTTTACTAAACAACAAAAGGGAATTTTTTTGTCGTATGTATGCGGCGACAACGACTTCTCCGCCGTCGTGACCATTATTTTGAGTTTCGACTTCCTCTACAAGCCATACCTTTTTTTTTAAAGAAAAATAAATACCATGTTTTACTTTTCTTTTATTTTGGTATTAAAAATGGTTTTCATAATGTTTTTATATCAATGTGTTGTATTGATATATTGTGATTGAAAGGTGGAAATGTTATGCATGTTTTATGTCATACGATTATGTTGAGGTTCTTGGGCATTATTATGAAGACGGGTGGTTCCGTGATAAACTAAGGGTGGGTGAGCCCGATATAGCTCTCCAATGCATTGGGTAACGCGAAGGAGTGAAATGTTAAGGTTTCTTCGAAGAGATTTAGGGAATATACTGTGATGGGTATTCCAAACGTAACCAAGAGGGTTACTCCCTATGTAAGAATGTTATGAATGCCTCAAGTTACCTTTATGTCTTATGATTTATATGATTTATTCATGATTTGATGAGGTATGTTGAAGTTCTTATGTTTTATGGGTAAATTATGATTTCATTCTTATGTATATATGTACCCATGTTTCCTTTCCATATATTTTTATATCCTTTACTGAGCTTTTTATGCTCATCCCAAGTTTTTTGAAATGTTTTTCATAGGTCAAGGGAAAGGTACATGATACGATGATAGTGTCAAGGAAGTTTCAAGAAAGAATCCATGTTTTATTTTAAATATGTTTCCATTGATGGGAAATAATAATACTATCTTTATGTAACCACTTTGTTTATATGTGGAATGTAATGCAAGTTTTATGATCTAATTCTCTAAAACTCTAAACCCGAAAAGATCCTCAATGTGTAATCTTGTAATAACTCAAGATTAAGTAAGGTTTAAGACTGGGGCCTTATAGTTGGTATCAGAGGTCGGTTTAGATAACTCTAGGAGTTAGAATTCTATTAAATGATTATCCAAAAATATTTTTTTATGGTCAAATTGAAGTGATATAGTATTTGAAGATTACCATGTTGCTTCATCTAAGACATGTTTGTTCAGAATGGTTTTCCGCAGAGGAAACAGGGAAGCAGTGCTAGGAAGGCATGCAGAAGGAAATAACCTTCCGAATCAGCATCCTGAGATGGTCAGAATTGGAACTAAATAGTTTTTTGTAGTAATGGCGCAGTTGACTCAAGCGATAAATGGCGGTGGTATCCATACACGAGATCAGCCAGATCAACCGCAGAGGAACATGTCAGTGGTGTAACATTTCATGAGGCAACATCCCCCATCATTTAGAGGATCATCTGACCCTGTGCTAGATGAAGGGTGGATTAAAGAACTGGAGAATATTTTTGATGTCATGGGGTGTTCAGACAATCAAAAGGTTAGTCTTGCTATTTACCGTTTGGAGGGTGAAGCAGATCAGTGGTGGTCGATGGTTGAAAATATCAGGGACGCTGATGAGATTGATGCTCTCGGCTGGGATGAATTCAAAGTTATGTTTCTTGAGAAGTATTTTCCTAAGGCTGTTCGACTTAGGATGGAAAAGCAATTCTTGGAATTGAGGCAAGAGGAAGACTCAGTGGCTACCTATGAAGAAAGGTTCACTCGATTGGCAAGGTATGCTTCAAATTTTATCAGAGACCTTGATAGTAAAATCAATCGCTTTTACTTAGGATTAAATCCAAAATATCAAAGGTCATTAGCTTCTTGTGAGTTTAAAAGTTATTAAAAGATTGTTCGATGTGATGAGAAGGTGGAAATGGAGTTTTCCGATGATCAAGTGTTCTATAACAACCAACAGAACAAGAGATCGAGGTGGCAGGAGAAAGGTAATAATTCTTCAAAAAAATTCTGATGGTAAGAAAACTAAGTTTCCAGTTTGTGATAAATGTGGAAAAAGGCATGCTGGGGAATGTCTTCTGAATTCTGGAAAGTGCTACTGATGTGGTAAGATGGTACATAAGGCTCGTGATTGTACTAGAAAAGATCAGGGTGATGGTAAGACCAAATTTGATTTACAGTTAGTGAAATGTTATAAGTGCAATGAGATGGGTCACTATGAAAACGAGTGTCCGACAAAGAGCTTGGGTGATGGGAAGCAGTTAGACTACAAGCAGAAAGGGGTGGTGAAATCCTTTGCAACTACTTCAGCAGATGTCGGGCCATCAAATGAAGTTGTATCAGGTACATTGTTTATTTTTTCAGATTATGCCAGTGTGTTGTTTGATTCGGGGTCCACACATTCTTTCATCTCTGAAACCTTTTCTAGTAAAATGGGAATACCATCTCAAGAAATGACTCCTGAACTTTTGGTAAAAACACCTGGGAGAAATGTTGAGGAAAAAAGAATTTATAAGAATCTTCCTATCCTTATCTGTGGAAAGAACCTACTTGCAAACCTTATTGTTCTACCTCTAGTAGAGTTTGATGTTATCCTGGGTATGGATTGGCTCTCTATTTACCATGCTAAGATTGACTGTAGAGCTAAAGAAGTTTCTTTTCAGAAAGACTTTCAGTTTGTGTACAAGAATGAACCCTTACTGTTGATAAATTATCAAGAGGCCAAGAAACTTGTAAAAGATGGAAATGAATGTTACCTTGCACACATCGTTGAAAATAAAGGAACTGATCAGATTAATGATGTGCCAGTGGTAAATGAGTATCCTGATGTTTTTCCTGATGAGTTGCCTGGAATAATACCAGATCGTGAAGTTGAGTTTACTGTTGACTTAGTTCCTAATGCTAAGCCAATTTCAAAACCCCCTTATCGAATGGCTCAAATTGAACTTTTAGAGTTGAAGGAGCAATTGCAAGATTTATTAGAGAAAGGTTTCATTCGACCTAGCACATCACCATGGGGTGCTTCTGTTTTATTTGTTAAAAAGAAAGATGGTTCAATGAGACTTTTCATTGATTATAGAGCCTTGAATAACATCACTATTAAGAACAAATATCCTTTGCCTCATATAGATGATTTGTTTGATCAGCTCCAGGGAGCTCGGTTTTTTTCAAAGATTGATCTGAGATCGGGGTACCATCAGCTGAAGGTAAAGGAAGCAGATGTTCTGAAGACCGCGTTCCGTACAAGATATGGCCATTATGAATTTGTAGTAATGTCTTTTGGGCTAACCAATGCACCTGATGTATTCATGTACTTAATGAATAGAATTTTCCATGAGTTCTTGGATAAGTTTGTGGTGGTTTTCATTGATGATATTTTGGTGCTTTCTAAAAGTAAAGAGGAGCATGAAAGACATTTAAGGGTTATATTTCAAACCTTAAAAGAAAAGAAACTGTATGGAAAATTCAGAAAGTGTGAGTTTTGGTTGCAACAAATTTCTTTCCTTGGTCATATTGTTTCTAAGGATGGGATAACTGTTGATCCTGCAAAAACAAAGGTTGTTGAAGAATGGCCAAGACCCACAAATGTAACTGAGATTCGTAGCTTCCTTGGTTTGGCAGGCTATTACCGAAGGTTTGTTAGAAATTTTTCACGATTATCTAGTCTAATGACTAAGCTAACTCAGAAGGGTGTTAAGTTTATTTGTACAAAAGAATGTGATGATTGTTTTCAGGAATTGAAAAGAAGATTGGTGAATTCTCCAGTTTTGGCACTACCTTCCAGGAATGGTGAGTTTGTTATATATAGTGATGCTTCATTAAAAGGACTTGGTTGCGTCCTAATGCAGAATGATCAGGTAATTGCTTATGCTTCACAACAGTTGAAAACTCATGAGGTAAATTACCCTACACATGATTTAGAATTAGCTGCTGTTGTTTTTGCTTTAAAAATTTGGAGGCATCATTTGTATGGAGTAAAGTGTGAAATATATACCGATCACAAAATTTTAAAGTATATATTCACTCAGAAAGAATTGAACATGAGACAAAGGAGATGGCTAGAATTAATCAAGGATTATGATTGTACAATTCATTACCATCCGGGAAAAGCAAATAAAGTGGCTGATGCTTTGAGTCAAAAAAGTAATGCTTCATTAGCAATGTTGCATTTGGAACGTGATACTTTGGTTAAGGATTTTATGAACTTTGGAATAGAAGTTGTTGGTGCAGGATGTTCTTCTGTTTTGTTTCAGGTATCAGTGAAATCTTCTCTATCAGACAGAATCAAGCAAGAACAGAAGCAAGACAGTGAGTTGCAGAAAAAGGTAGAGCTGGTTCAGAAAGGTAAGTTTCCTGAATTCAACATTGATAATGATTGTGTTTTGATATTTGGGAAGAGATTGTGTGTGCCTTGTGATTCACAGTTGAAGAGATAGTTTTTATGTGAAGCTCATAGTTCTCTGTTTTCAGTTCATCCTGGCAGTACTAAGATGTACAGAGATCTGTGGGAGTATTACTGGTGGGATGGAATGAAAAGAGATATTGTTGATTTTACTGTGAAGTGTTTGACCTGTTAACAGGTTAAAGTAGATTGGCAGTTACCGAAAGGGATGCTTTAGCCTTTACCAGTGCCAGAGTGGAAATGGGAGAATATATCTATGGACTTTGTTGTGGGATTACCGAAGACATCTCGAGGTAATAATACAATCTAGGTTATTGTTGATCGCTTGACTAAATCTGCTCATTTCCTTGCTATACGAGATACTTTTTCCCTAGATAAACTTTCCCATTTGTATCTTAAAGAGATAGTCAGGTTACATGGAGTTCCCCTCTCCATTTTATCTGATCGTGATCCCAGGTTCACTTCTAACTTTTGGAAAGGCCTTCAGAAGTCGTTGGGTACTGAATTAAATTTTAGTACAGCATTTCATCCTCAATCAGATGGGCAGTCAGAACGAACAATTCAGACATTGGAGGATATACTACGTTCTTGCTCTATGGATTATCAGGGAAGTTGGGACCAACATCTTTCTTTGGTTGAATTTTCATATAATAACAGTTTTCATTCCAGTATACAGATGGCACCATTTCAGGCATTATATGGGAAGCGGTGTCGAACTCCAGCTTTCTGGGATGAAGTGGGTGAAAGGAAGTTGATGGGACCAGAATTGGTAGAAGAGATGGCAGAAAAAGTTCAGTTGATTCAGAAGCACATGAGAACAGCTCAGAGTAGGCAGAAGAGTTATGCGGATAACCGGAGGAAGGATCTATCTTTCGGGGTAGGTGATCATGTTTTTCTCAAGGTTTCTCCTTGGAAAAGTGTGATGAGATTTAGTAAGAAAGGAAAGCTGAGTCTAAGGTTTATTGGACCATATGAAATTCTGGAGAGATTTGGATCAGTTGCATACCGGGTGGCTTTACCTCTGAGTTTATCTCAGGTACACAATGTTTTTCACGTTTCGATGTTGAGAAAGTATATGCCAGATCCATCTCATGTTTTGAGTCCAGAGATAGTTTAGCTGGAAGAGAAACTATCTTATGAGGAACAACCAGTCCAGATTCTTGACCACAGGGAGCAAGTGTTATGGAATAAGGTGATTAATCAGGTAAAGGTTTTGTGGAAAAACCACATGATGGAAGATGCAACATGGGAATCTAAAAATGCAATGAGGGATAAGTACCCCCATTTATTCGATAAGTAAATAAATTGCGGGGATGCAATTTTCAAAAGGGGGGAAGGATGTAACATCCCAAGTAAGTAATGAGTAATATATATTTTTATCTATGTCTATTAATGAATTAGATGGTGTTTTAGAGGCTTAAAATGAAAATAAATCCAATCTTAAGCATGGAATACATTAATATTTTTAAAAGATTGTTTTACTGCCTTTTGATGGAAAACCATTTTTAAATATATCTTTTGACAATTTTATAAGCTATGTTTGTCAAAATAAACTTATTCTTTATGATTGGTACATCAAAATTTACTTTGTGTGAATTTTTGGTATTTTTCAGACAATGTTCATTTTTTAATGAATAGTGAAAAATACTGCATTTTACATCAAAACTGCTTTTGAATCTAATTTATTTATATGATTAGATTATCTTTTGAATTGGTTTTGAAGTGAAATTAGAATATATTTTTACCATTTAATCTAATGGTGGTCATTGGAATCAATTTCACTTTGAAATTGGACTTAAATTGGTGTCAATCTTTTGATACTTATTGTTTCATAAAAACAAGCTATTTGTCATGACAGCGGGAATTAATTATTAAATTAATTAATGTGACTTATATGTTTTGAATTTTGTAAAATAGACTTCATTTTTGAATTTGGAATATCAAATATATCTTAGGGTGAATTTTTGGTATTTTTCTGGAAAACTTCAATTTTTGATGAATAGTAAAACCACTAAGTGGTACATATAAAAACTGATTTTTCGTTTAAATGAAATTTACCACTTCTGTGTTTTGAATTTCAAAAATCCGACATACATGGTTGTCATTAAGAAGTAAAATTTGGTTCAATGAGATTAAAATAATTTTTTGGTGAATAGTAACTCTTAAGTTCTTAATCGCGATTAGAGGTAATTAGAGTAGTTTAAGGTAAAAATAATGCTTTAATAAAATGAGATGAGCTTGAAACATGTCCTACCCTAATTGGATGTGTCATGGCTGACCAAGACAATCCATGGGTCAACTTGGGCACCCCATGGAGCCACTTTGGTTGGGAAATGACATAAATAACTTTTTATTTAATGTAAAAGTAAAAATGACACAAACATGAGATGTTTTACTAAAACAATTTTTACATGGGGTTATAAAGATCATATTTTTTATTATAAATAGTCATTGGAAAGATAAAATGATTTCCTACATCATAGTATTTTTTTATAATTTTTAGACTTTAAATAAATTAAATTATTTATGACATCATGATGATGCAGCGATGACCTCATTATTTAACGATTTAAATAAAATGGAATGATAATATAAAATCTAAGACCTACACATGGCCAAAACCTATTGTATGGGGGGATTTCAAACCCTTATCACCTTATCCTCGAAACACATCAATGTGGGACCTCTTAAATCCGAATACCATTTTAAAATAAAGTGACTTTTCTTTACTTTCCAAGAGTGCCCCTCCTCTCCTCTTATAAAAGGCCCCCACCTATACCTCCTTACCCACACTCCCAAAGCCTTTGGCTCGGCCAACACCTACCCATTTTGTCTCTCCACTTCCCTCTCTTACTCATTGAAGCCTCACTTTGGGCAGAAGTCTTTCCAAGGAAGCCTTTGAGCTCAAACCAAAGGGAGTTTCCCGATTTTAAGGTAATGTCTTCACTTGAGTCCTTTTGTTTTATTTTGCTTCTCCAACCCCCTAAAATATTTTTATTAATTTATTCTGTAACTCCAGTATCTTCAATATACTAGTATGTTGTTATAAGAAGGATTAGAGCTACACTTACACACACCTACATCTAATGGTTAAAGGACATACTGTTTCCGTGGATGGTGAATTTATGCCTCCCGAAACGATGATTGTTCAACATTCTTTTAACACCTTCAAAGGTGGCCATTAAGATGTCACTATATTTATATATGATATATAATATGTTTATTTTTTCCTTAAGCTTCTGTATTTTTCATTTTTTTCATACCTTTATGGTTTCCATTATGGGTAAACACGATATCTTCATTTAAGGAAGTGCGGACTACCGCCCCCTCAAAGTGATTTGATTCGTTAATACCATATGTGGGACGTATAAAGGATGGAGTTATGATATTATATATGATATTACACTGGAATTATAATATACCTTTATATCATTATGATTCCATTCTATAAAATATGAAATAGAAATGAAAGTAGCGTTCATGCGTACGTATGGCTTACCGTCTCCATGAACGATGCATTTCATTTCTTACCTCTAAATGATTATGTAATATTATAAATGCATGCATGTACTAGATATATATGACATATATGATATCTACATCATGAATACCATTCTGGATATAATGGATACATGAACAACATGTAATTATAAAGGGCTTATTTTTGACTCAAGTACCAATGATCGTTAAAACGACCGTTATTAACTTAAATAATTACATAGTGTTCATGACATGGAAATAAGTGATATAAAAGGAATAATGAACTTGAAAAAGGTTCTTAAACAAGTAGAAATTAACTCAAGTTTATTATTCAGGAGATTAAAGAACGACCGAGTCAAGTCGGACCCGAGGTATGGGACTTCGTCTCAATCTCCTTTCATTGAGGCATATTTTGTTTTATACACAACCTTCTTTTATATGGTGTATAAACCCCTTTGACTTTTACGTTTATCCCAAAGGAATATTTTTTTATATGAAGCGTTTTACTAAAAGACAAAAGGGAATGTTTTTGTCATACGTATGCGGCGACAACGACTTCTCCGCCGCCGTGACCATTATTTTGAGTTTCGGCTTCCTCTACAAGCCATACCTTTTTTTTTAAAAGAAAAATAAATACCATGTTTTACTTTTCTTTTATTTTGGTATTGAAAATGGTTTTCATAATGTTTTTATATCAATGTGTTGTATTGATATCTTGTGATTGAAAGGTGGAAATGTTATGCATTTTTTATGTGATACGATTATGTTGAGGTTCTTGGGCATTATTATGAAGACGGGTGGTTCCGTGATAAACTAAGGGCGGGTGAGCCCGATATAGCTCTCCAATGCATTGGGTAACGTGAAGGATTGAAACGTTAAGGTTTCTCCGAAGAGATTTAGGGAATATACTATGATGGGTATTCCAAACGTAACCAAGAGGGTTACTCCCTACATAAGAATGTTATGAATGCCTCAAGTTACCTTTATGTCTTATGATTTCTATGATTTATTCATGATTTGATGAGGTATGTTGAAGTTCCTATGTTTTATGGGTAAAGTATGATTTCATTCTTATGTATATATGTACCCATGTTTCCTTTCCATATATTTTTATATCCCTTACTGATCTTTTTATGCTCATCCCAAGTTTTTTGAAATGTTTTTCATAGGTCAAGGGAAAGGTACATGATACGATGATAGTGTCAAGGAAGTGTCAAGAAAGAATCCATGTTTTATTTTAAATATGTTTCAATTGATGGTAAAGAAGAATACTATCTTTATGTAACCACTTTGTTTATATGTGGAACGTAATGCAAGTTTTATGATCTAATTCTCTAAAACTCTAAACCCGAAAAGATCCTCAATGTGTAATCTTGTAATAACTCAATATTAAGTAAGGTTTAAGGCTGGGGACTTATACATGCCCCAAGTAAGCATCAATAACTAGGAGGATATTGAACTATGTACATGGACTCCACATGGGTTAATACTCCATGATAAATTACGACATAACACAGGCTCACCTCCTTTGTCATTCCTTATCCAAAACAAACCAAAAACCAAAACAAAGACACAAAACCCAGACTACCTATAGAAACTCAAGGATTAGAATGAGAAAGGGTTCATGATGTCCTTCTTGTACCTACCTCTCAAGCCCCGAAATTCCTAATCTCTAACTACCAGACACCCCAAATAACAAGAGCCTACTCTGATACCATTTTTTCATGAACCAATCTGGGATGTCATCCAACCCAACATCTGACCCGATCTGATACATGGTTTTAAGGGAATTCATGATCCCCATGGGCTGGAAACTAGTGTCGGGCATCAAAGTAAACACAATGGGAATTATTTTTTCCCAAATAAAACAGGATCAATAAATAAATAGAATCTGAGGAAGAACAAATGAAAACTAAATCTCAATAAACATATAATTGATCCAAATACAACAACAACTGAACGAAACAAACTAAATACAAAACTGAGACCGAACTGCACAATGCAGTCTCTACATGGCCTCTTAGTCACCACCATCCATAAGATCAGCCTACTCCATGAGTAACCAAACAAGGAACCTGCACCTAAAAAATAGCTCAAGTCTACTAAGACCAATTGGTACAAGTAGGGTGTGAGCTAAAATAGCTTAGTAGGAAATAACCATAGAATCCATACATTTCATTTTCCAAGATATTCTATAAACACTAGTTTGAAAACACAATCTAAAAACAATCTTTCAAACATTTAAATAAAACAAAACCAACTTCCATAAGTTCTCTTTTTAAAGCAAGACACACACTTCATTCCTTTTCAAAATAGTTTCACTTTTCATAACCCTTTTTAAAGACAAAGTTCAAGTATAAATACATACCAAGTAATCAAATAGGGATAAGCAGAAAGAAAAAGAAACAAAATCCATTGGCATAAACTAGTAGGGATAAAACCCAAACAAGAGGTATAAATAAATAGAATGTATAGATAGTGATTGATGGAAATTTCCTGAACATCCCTAGAGTGATAGCTAGATGTACTCAGTTTGGACTCACCTATTGTCATATGGTGAAGCTCTATCGTCAATAACCATATGACCACTCTACTCTAAACTAGCCAATCTAGTGGCACATCCCCCACAGCCCTATGAAGTCAAGGGGGTATCAACCCATCAAATTAAGGTCTAAAAGAATCTATCACTAGACCCTCTAAAAGGAACCTAGGAATCCCATGATAGTAATAGTGATACACAGTGGAAAGAAAGTCCTTTGATCACATGGCTCACTAGACCTATCATCGCCTCACTTTCCTACCCCAACCACTGACACCACCTATGCGATGACCCGCATTGGGTAAATCCTGCATAGGTGTGCCCATCTTGTAATAATCTATACACAATTTTCAATCGGGTCGTTACATCATTTGAGTTTCAAAAACAACTTTCCCAAAAATTTTAAAATACCAAATGGCTTTCATATCACATGAATTTTAAAACAAATCTCCCAATGCATCTCAAGTGCCAAACAGGCCTCACATTTCCAAAACCAATTCCATTCCCAAGACCATTTTAAAACCAATACAAAAGCACACAACACAAATAAATTTCCAAACAGGCCTTTAGAAATCAACCATGTTCCAAGGTTCCAAATGGGCCATAGTTTTATACACCACACAATTTCCATGTCATGCCTAAATGAAAAATTGCTAAGTATTTGGAAAACACATTTGAAACCACATTTAAGGTCACACAAGGCATCAAGGTCACTTTGAAGTACATTTCACATTACTTTAAAAATTTAAGAAATCTATTTTAAAACACCACAAGAATAACACATGTTTAAACTAAACATTTCCATAGGCATATCCCCTTTCAATTTCATGTTCACATTAAAAACCACTTTATAACAGGCTTGTCAACACGTTCACAATTCAAAGACACACTTGTAAAGCATGACAAGGGGTAACCCAATAAATCTATATTAAAAAACCAACTTACAAAAACATTATAAAAATAAAACCAATGGATAACACCACTCAAATCAGAAAATTTCACTTTAAAAACGTGATTAACATTTTATCAAACACCTTACATGCGTTTAACATGGGCATAATGAAATAAACCCTTTATAAAACTATTTTTCACCCATTTTCCATCATGAAAACACCAAAAAAAATCTTACCAATGCACCATAATCAAGAAAATCACATTTATAAACCATTTAAGAAAGCTTAATCATCAAATGGAATGTGTTGAAAAGGAAATGGACAGAAACACCTGCCTCAACGATGTGTGAATGCAACCAAACTTTGGGAAGAGGAAGATCCAAGCTCGAGAGACAATCCACAAACCCTAACATCAAAGAAATCACACCATACATCAACCCTTACCTCAAGGGTTTGGCCAAAGGAGAAACCCTACTAAGAACAACCAAGAACCAAGAGGAAAGGAAGAGGAGAAAAGGAAAATTGACCAAAAATCATACTAACTCACCTTAGTAACCTTTAATAAGAATCCATGGAGGTTGAGGATAAAAGGAGGAGGGTCTCCTAGAACCCCTTGGTGCACCTAGGTTAGAGAAGGGGAGGAAACTCTGAAATAGGGTTAAAAGGTCAGAGGGTAAACTTGGAATTTCATGTTTTTCAGAATTTGGATAAGCTGCACGGTTTGGTAAACTTTGTGCCACCCATGTTCCCTCTACTAAAGAAGAAGGGTACCCTAAACGGGCTGGCCACACAATTTTTAAACTATGCGCCAACCATGCTAAATGTATCTTCCCCATTCTAGAACTGAACTGCATGGTTTCCTTAACTGTACACAGGTTGTACACCATGCCCCATACCCTAATCCTCAAGTTTCACAATTAACTAGGCAAAGCCTCATGGTTTCCCTTGATTATGCGCTAACCGTGAACCCCTTGCTATAAATCCCAAAAACTTCCAATTTTCATCAGAAACTAAAAAATTCATACCGGTACTCAACCTGAACCTCAATGAAAGGATCCAAATCCAAGAGAAGAATAAAATAAAAGGACTTCCAATGTCGGGGTGTGACAAGTTTGGTATATAATCTTTTTCTGATATTAATCTTGATATAGCACCATTACAATTCTTGTAGATTTTATCTGGTAAAATGATAAATTTTTGTTTAGTGTAATGTATTAGGTTCTTCAATCTAGTAGGATTTATAAAAGATCATCCAAAAATCATGTCTTCCTCTATTTGATAAATTTTGTCTGGTATAGTTTATTAAACTTCATTCAATGGGAATTTGTTATACTTCATCTTCTAGACTTTATAAACGTATGTCTAGTGAACTTTATGTCCATCCATCTGATGTAAGAAGTACATGTTCATCTAGTATGGAAGTTTTTTCTGATGGAAATAACATTCAATGTCCGGTAAAACTACTATCTTTACTATAAAAACATCTTAAGAACTTGAGAAGTATAAAAGTTATAAATGTATAAAATTTTAAATAATTGGTTTTATATTTTCATAAGGAAATAAATTGTTGAAATTTATCCTTTTGACTCAACACCCCCCCCACCAGGGCATGTTGAGACTAATGCTTAGTCCAGGGTGAACATGGCTCTCAAGGGGCATTGAGACTAATGGTTAACCCAAGGTGAACAAGGCCCCTTAGGGACACTAAGAATTATGGTAAATTTGGGGTGAACAAAGCCTCTCGGGGATATCGATACTTATGGTTAACCTAGGGAACATGACCCCCAGGGGGTTCTGAGACTGATGGTTAAACTCATGAGAGAATAGCCCTGAAATGGACATTGAGTCTTTGGGGATGGGTGTATTACCCTCGAATACTGATTGTTGGTCAGGGATGGGTATGTTACCCCTTGAGGGATATGGTTAGAATGGTCATCCTGACATTCTTAGAGACAAACTGACATTGGCCGAAGTAGGTATGTACCATTCCTAGGGTGAACCCATCCCCTGGGTTTGGCATTTTTTATGGTATTATTTTTAATAATTTTAAATGGATGTCTTTTAATTTTTAGCTTGATCACTTCTACAAGCATTGTTATTAGACTATTTATATTTAGCGATATCATTGGTGGTGGCCTACTGAGTTATACTCACACCATGCTTGGGCCTCCATGGTACTTGGGTACTAGAGCAGAAACCATTCTTATTTTCAAAGGCATTTTTTGGGAAATTCTCAACATTGATGGATGTGATTGGCTTCCTAGGTTTGAGTTGGATATGGGGACTAGGAAAGACTTGGGACCAATAGGGGATAGGTTGTTATCCTTATATATATTTTGATTCTTTTGGTATTTCTTATGTATGATCTTCCCATGTGAGATCTGGTATTTATGATACATTCATTTATTACACTATATATTATTGTATGATTGTATCAGTACTTTTAGGGTTGTGGTATTTATCTAGATGTTATCTATTTTTTTACTTATGTTATTATTATAATCTGATCGTAGGGGCATAGTCTACCCATGGTAACCTCTTAGGCCCTTATCACTAGTTTCCAGCCTCTGATGTATGGGGAGGTGCACTTGAGGTCATACATCATTCTGATCCATTTACTATTCATGGAGTGAGTCGATCCGGGGTGTAAAAATTCATATAAATTTTTAAACATCAATATATTTTTCATATTCATCTAAATCTAATTTAAAATTATTACTCATATGGGTTATAAAATTTATACAAGATTCAAGATCAAATATTTTTAACCAACTCTTTAGCATAAGTAAATTGATTCAAAAATATTAAATCTTTTATTTGAGAATTTTGAAGTTCTAAAAAGAAACTTAATTCTCCTCTGAGACTCATATCAAATTTATAATTCACTAAATATGAAAATTATTTACAAATAAATTCAATAGATGATCTAAATATAATATCATAAATATAAATTTGAATAATTAAAATATCATTTGAAATATTATTAATAAACAAAGTTAGGTCTACTTTACCTTTATTAAAATAATTATTCAAAAGAAATTAAGACGACCTTTCATACCAATCCCTGGGATATTTCTTTATTCCATATTAATCTTTTGATAATTTAAAAACATGAAAAGGAAATTTTTCATGTTCAAAACCTAGTGGTTGTTTGAAATAAACTTCTTTAGAAATAAAAAAAAATTAAGAAAACACTTTTAACATCTATTTTAAACAATTTAAAACCTTTAAAATCAAAAAAAATATAATAAAATTGTAATAGATTCAATCCTAGAAACATGTGAAAATTATTCTTCAAACTCTATACCTTATTCTTGACAAAAAAAATGTGTAACTAATCTATCCTTATTGTTTACAATTTTTCTATATTCATCCAATTTATTTCTAGAAATATATTTATTTTTAATAATATGTTTATCTTTTAGAGGATAAAATAGATTCCAAACATTATTTCTAGTAAAATTTACTACTTGAAAAAAAATTATACCAACAGTTTATAACCATTGGTATAGGACCCCAAATCATTGGTATATCCTATACCAATAGTTTGATTTACCATTGGGTGATTTTCTATTAGGATAAACATATACTAATAGTTGGGATGAACTTTTGGTATAGGTGACCTATACCAATAGTTATCAAACCATTGATTTAAATAATTCATAGGAAATACCTATACCAACAGTTTTAGAAAACCATTGGTATAGGTTTTGTGCAAAAAAATGGTGGTGAGTATTGAACCCAAGACCTCTCTCTTATACCTCAATAACTTAACCACTAACCTATGACCACTTTTGTGTATATAATTAGATATATATATATATATGTATATATGTAAGTATGTATAAAAAAATATTATAAATTTTGAAGAATTTAATTTTATTATATATAAATTTATAAAAAATGTCATTTCCTATACCAATGGTTTTCGAAAACCATTGGCATAGGTTTATAACAACAGTTCTCCAAAGTTTTTGGTGTAGGTTCAAGTAATTTTCCAGACCTATACCAATGGTTTTGGAAAACCATTGGTATAGGTACCCAAATGAGACTTATACCAACAGTTCTCCATAATTATTCATATAGGTCCTAAAAATTATAGTAACATATACCAATGGTTTTATAAAACCATTTATATAGGTCCCTATTGGGTGTTTATACCAACAGTTCTCCAAAATCATTGGTATAGGTGTCGCTTATACCAACAGTTTGTTAAAACTATTGGTATAGCCACCCAATACCAATAGTTTTACAAACCATTATTATAGGTCTATTGGTATATACTAGATTTCCAGTAGTGTTTATTAAGTTTACCTTTCATAGAAAAAATCCAATTGAAATCATTAAAAGCATCAAACACATCATTAGGTATAAATTCATAAATAAAAGTAGATTTTTTGAAATAACTCAAAATATATATCCTAATTTTAATTCCATAATCAATATTACCAATTACTTTTTCTAAAAGGTGGTCATTATGAGTTATACAAGATATGGGATCAGTTTCAGAAGGGATATGATCCCCCTCAACTGATACATTATTTTGACATTTATATTCTCTAAAATTAAATTATTTATATTATTCTTCAATATTCTCTAAATATAAATTCTTTTTCACCTTATTTTCATCAAAATTAGCATAAACATATTCTTATATAATCATAATTATTTTATTTTAAAATATATAATATTTACAAATATTATAATAACCCAAAAAAATTCCTTCATAAAATTTAGTATCAAATTTAACTAAATTATCTTAAGTATTTAGGATACAAATTTTACATCCCAAAACTCTAAGATAACAAATTCAAGGTTTCTTTTCATCCCATAACTCATAACGGGTTTTCCTTAAAATGGGTTTAATAATAATTCTATTTGAAATATAATGACTAATAAAAATAGAATCAACCCAAAAATACTTAGGTAAACTATATTCACTTAACGTAGTTTTAACCATTTCAATTATAGTTCAGTTCTTTCTTTCAATAACTTCATTTTACTGATGAGTCTTGGGTGATGAAAAATTATGTAAATAACCATTATTTTCACATAATATTTCAAATTATAAGTTTTGTAATTAACATACTCTATCACTATGAATAGAAATAATCAAAAAACTTTTCTCATTTTTTACTGGATTATAAAAAGTAGTAAATATAGATAAAGTTTCACCTCAATGAGAGATAAATTATACCCTTGTAAATCTACTATAATAATATATGATAAATGATGTGTAACTTTTTCATCTAAGACTAGTAATCTGAGTAGGACAAAAAAATTAATATTAACTAATTATATAGGCTCATTAGAGTGCATTTCATTAGCTGGTTTGCATGATACTTTGTGTTAATTTCCTTTCATGAAATCCTCCCAAACATGAAACTTCTCTTTCTTCAAGTCTGGTAATTGTAGTACTTTTTCATGATTAGAAATTTTATGCAAAAATATAAAATTAACATGTACAAGTCACTAATTACAATGTATACTGTTGGTTTACACAGCATTCAAACACTTAACATGTTGAACTATTACCTTAGTAAGGTCAATCGAATAGATATTTTCCTTATGGTTAGCATAAAATGAGAAAGAATTATTCTTAAAAACTAAAAAAATCATTTTACAATTTAAAATTTATAACATTCTCACTTAATTGAGATATGTTAATTAAGTTATGTTATAAGCTATCAAAAAATAAAAATTTAGAAATAATAATAGAATCAGAAATATAAATTTCACAAAAAATATTTACTTTTCCTTTGGAATTATCTTCAAATGTCATAGTGCCTCCATCACATATATTATATGAAATTAATTTGGATGGGTATCTAGTCACATTCCTAGATAATCCCTTTTCCATGTACCATACATTTTTCATGATACTTCCAGGTAATTGTTTCTAAAAATTCAATTAATAGATAGTTTTGGAACCCAAGATACTTTGGGTCCAATATGGATAGTAAAATTAATTTTAAGTACTCATACATATTTTAAATAAGTATTTATTGGTACTTTAGAAGATAGAGGTTTATAAATATGATTTTTATCACCAAATAATGTGGAAATATTAATAAACATTCATTATAATAGTGTCTCTTCACCATACATCTAAAAAAACAACAATAGAAAAACAATCATTCAGACTTTTCACAAAATAATTTTTATACATCTAAGGTAATTTCTTATCATATCTAATTTTATATTTATTTATATAAAACTAATTTAAAGACATCATTTTATCTTAACTATTTATTCCTTGAATAACAGTATACATATTTTTCTTTAATATTTTGATTTTATTCTTCGATTTTTCATTCACAATATGAATAATTTTTTAATCTTCATAAACTTTTTCATTTAAAGTAAAAATATTATTTCTCGGTTTATCATTTTTATAAAAAAAATATTTTTATTTTCCTTAATAAGTTTCTTATTATTTCCTTTGAGTTTATTATATAATTTGACTGCTTTGAAAATATCTTTTCTTAGTCTATCAACTTCTTTATTTAATTCATCAATAGTTGTTTTTTTTAAATCAAAATCATCATCATAACATCCATGAAAGTCTTAGTTCTGGTGAGAACACTAGGAGGGGGAGGGGGTGAATTGGATATCCATTTTTTTATAAATTTCTCATTTACTTCAGCCTTTGTGGCCGATTAAAGTTTTGATCCACTCTTCTTATGTTACACAGCTTCACTAAAATAGTTTAGTAATTGAAAGGCACCAAACACATGGATTTAAAAGGATTAGCCATCAAATCATACTTCTTTCTAGGTTTGGGTTTCATTATAAGATCTGGTTTCTCCACTATAAATCACTTGATTATAGTTTAATGTTATCTTCTAAAAGGCTTGATGGATAGTCTCTTAAAATAACTAGTAGGAAATCTCTCAAAATGTTGGATCTTCAAGTGATCATGAAAACCACCTCTTAAAAGGTTTTTTATACAATCTCCCTCCAGTTGAAGTTATCTCCTAAAAATCTTCTTTCCACCACTTAATAGGATCTTTATACCACCCCATGATAGTTATTCAAGGGTCTACCAAACTTATACTTTAAATAGTTATTCGTCTTATTCTTCAATGGTAAATAGTCAGAATTATTCTCCTTTGAGTATGACCAATCTCTATTCTTGAGTATTTATTCACCTTTCTCATTAAAAATCCTAGAGATATAATGATATCATAGTTAGTGGTAAGTGTTTCCTGCTTCTCACTTTCTCCTTATCTTTAACTCAGCAGCAACAAGGTTGGTTTCCGTCTTATTCTTCTTGAACACACAATATATCATATTCTTATTAAACTTCTTCAAGAGTTATTCTAGTTATCTCAACTTCTCATTTTCTACACTACATTCTTATTCTTTATATGTACATATTATTCAAAACAACTCGCTTCATTTTTCTCAAGAAACTCTTGCACATAATTTGTATGCACTTCCCATAATTTCTTTTTTGGTCATATTATATTTCCATAAATGTAAATAATTTGATACATGTGTAAAATCATATAAATTCACCCCATATGCAACATATTATTTTCCATTATATCCATGATCTTTAGGATCTCATTTTTCAATGACCTCATGTGAGTTTTCCCCATATTCTCCCTTTACTTGTTTTAAAAACTCATCTCAAATCATAGTCCATTCAAATCATTATGATGTTTGACTAATAAAGAACAACACATGAGCATCACTTTATTTTATTCATTATTTATTCATAATATTTATTTGGAATATTTATTCTAAATATTACTCATATTGTTTATTTAAATACATCCTTATGAAGTTTTCTTTAGTCAGAAAATTTTCAACAAATTTGACTAAGTGAAATATACTTACACAGATGATATATACACAGATCATGATTATTTATATTGGAATCATGCTTATTCATATTGAATCCTATACAGATGGTGGTTATGAAATACCTAAAATGATACCTACACACATGATGAATCTATAGATCATAATTATATGGGTAAGAGGTGATATTTATGTAGATAAATTTCATGAACATGTAGTACTGTATGATGTTTAGAAAACAAAATTATGATGGTTACCTAGTGGTGGGATGATGGTTACATATATTTTAAATGATGTACATATAGATCATTGAATGATGCTTACACAGACTTCAATCATCCTTATAACAACTCTTCACTTTATTAAACACATAAACATGGTTTATTACATAATCTTATACTTAATACGGCTCTTAGGATCGAGTGGTCTAGTGTCTCGGTAAATTAGGAACATTACATAACAACTTAGAACATGAAACACAACAACTTTATTGAAAATTTCTTTTACATGACCACAACATTCCTTCGTACTTAGCATCGCATGGGATAACCTGAGCACATGCATAAGAAAAGGGTGAGATATAAAGCTCAGTAAGGGAGTAAACAAAGCATAACATAAATAATATAGTACATTTTAGGAAATATTCATATCAATGGAGCATAATAGAAACATGAACATAAAGGCATGATATAGCATGGTTATCATAACATGGAAATGTGGAAACAACATTTAACATGATATTAGCATGAGCCAAGTCTCATTACACATGAATCATGAGTAAACCCTCATTGAAATTGAATTATCATGATTAACCCCTAATTTCAATTAATGTATCATGATACTAATCTTTACCCAATGCATTAGAGTCCTATCAGGGCGCACCCTTCTTAATCATTTCATTTCATGCATAAGTGTGCCACATAGATCATACAACATGGATTCATTAAACAGTATCATTTATTCCACAATAAAGGAATTTAGAATTCATAATTTAAACTTTATAATTAATAATTATATGTTCATGAATTTTAATACCCTTGATAGAGAAATGGGAATGGTATTCACTACACAATGACTTTGCTTTAGAAAATTGCAGTGCAATTTCGGAAGCATAACGGCATGACATAAGAATTCACAAAAATGGTTGATGAGAGATAAAGGGGTATCTCATCATATGTACATTAAATGTATATTAAGGGGGTCATATGGATATATTTACCAAAATATTTAATGGAATTTAGATTCATAATATAAAATAATTACTTGAATGTAAATGACGAGAGAGAAATCACTTACTGAATTTCATCATGGTAACGGGTGTACATGAAAGGTATTAATGAGAGATAAAGGGGTATATAATCATTAAAAAATAAGTAGGGAAGTATAGGGGAGGTTCTAAATCATAACCCAACATTTTTAATTGAAAATACAAGGTTATAGCAATATAAAGAAACTTGGACAAAAATGAGAGAGGAAGAAATCCCTTACTTGGAAGTGTGATCCCAAAGACTTGGGAGAGGCTTGAGAGAGGATTATAGGGATCTTGGAGAACCTTTAAAAGATTTTGGAGATAGGAGGGAATATTTTGGCCTAGTTTTAAAGGTTTTTAGTGAAGGTAAGTGGGAGCTTTGGGGAGTATATATAGGAAAAGAGAGGGAACTCTTTATTATTTAGGTTTTGGACACCACACATTAAACTAATCAAAACCACAAACCAACCCATGGTTTTTTCCCATGGTTTTTTCAAAAGGGGAGTGTAAAATATTATTTTATAAGTTCAATGGCCAAAATTTTTAAAATATTAGCCTTTTTTAGGTGGAGGTGAGTCACACTCTCAAGGAAATCATTTTAAAAGTTAAAATGTTTTATATGTCTTGGAGGGTCCACTAAGGCACCCTAAAATTAATCAGAAAAAATTTAAAATCACGTTATTTTAAAGGAAAAATATATATTTGATGAAAATGCTTTTTATACTATTTTATTACATCACTATTAGGTCATTATGATTCCATAAAACACATTATATATTTAAACGATATTTAATTTTTACCCAAAAATTCGACTGTCTTAGAAAATTATGAAAAATTCACCATTAGATAATTTAAATATCCTGAATATAAAAATAATATTCATTTTATCTAAATAATTTTCTAAATATTTTAATTTTTACTTTTAAAATAAAAACTGATATTTATCAAAAATTTATGGGTTTTGACAAAAACAGCTTTCAAACCTTAATAAAAATTACAATTGTATTCATAAAATTTATATGATCATTTATATTTAATGAAAATTAATTTATTAATAATATTTTACTAAAATATTATTTAATTAAAAAATCCATTAATTCATCAAAATAGATTTCATAATTGAATATTAACTAAAAATACTATTTGTGCTTTAAAACTATTTACAAAGTAACAATAATAAAATGAATGTATATTCTTTATAATATAAAAAAATAATGCACACAATCATAGTTATATGGTCTTGTTACATAACCCCTTATAAAACATGTATAAGACCTAAGGGTAAGGTGTGCGATGGTGACAGACTCTTGGGGAGGCTTAGATAACATCGCTCGGGTGGTAATCTCTATTAACTTCCACTTATCCCATATGTGGTTTTGTTCAAGCTTAACATGTTGAATCTTATCTTGGAATTGGTCAAGAGAGAATCTCAATGATTCTAACTCCTTTCTGGGCTCCAAAAAATGGGCTTCGTATTGAGCAATTCTACTAGATGAGGCAATCACTTCCTTTGTTTGAGTAAATTGGATTTGTTAAAACTCTATATTTATACTAATCATATGATCACTGTTCAACGACTATATTAGCAATGGTAACAATTATTAATGGTATTTTGAAATCTAAAAACATAAAACCAAGGAAGTGAATATGTTTTATATAACCATTTTACATAATAATACATTTAATTAGATCAAGAAGAATTTTCATTAATAAAAGTTTAGGTCGTTACAATCTTCCCCCCTTAAGAAATTTTTCCCTCGAAATTTGCTTTTACCACACTAAAACAGATGAGGGTAACTCTACTTCATCACCTCCTCTGATTCTAACATTTCTTCTTCAAACTTTTGGTTTTTTCACAACACCTTGATGAGGGGCATTGTCTTATTTCGTAGAACTTTTTATCTATGATCTAAGATCTTCACCAGCTTCTCTTCATAGGAGAGGTCATTCTCCAATAGTAACACCTCTAGATTGAGTACATGTGATGGGTCAGGTATGTACTTTCTCAAGAGTGATACATGGAATACATCGTGTACTTGAGATAGGTTCGGTGGGAGTGTTATTCAATAGGCCACTGCTCCAATGCGATCAAGGATCTCTAAAGGGCTGATGTACCTTGGACTAAGCTTTCCCTTCTGCCCAAATATCATAACTCTCTTACATCGTGATATGTGGAGGAATAACATGTCTCCAACATCAAACTCTAAGTCTCATCAACGATTATTAATATAGCTCTTTTTTCAAATCTGAGCAGCTTTAATGTGATGTTGGATGGTCTTAACCTTCTCTACCATTTCTTCAACCATTTCTGGACCTAGGAGTTTTCGGTCCCCAACTTCATCCCAACATATCAGTGTTATAAACCTCTTCCCATAAATGGATTTATAAGGATCCATTTGGATGCTTAATTGGAAACTGTTATTATAAGATAACTCAACAAGAGGAAAATGTTGATCTCATCCTCCTTTGAATTCCATTGAGTATGCTCTAAACATATCCTCAAGTGTTTGGATAGTCCGCTCAGATTGGCCATTAGTTTGAGGATGATAAGACGTACTGAAGTTAAGCTCATTATTCAGAGCATGTTGAAGACTCTCCCATAACTTAGAGGTGAATCTTGGATATCGATTGGATACAATAGATAGTGGTACTCTATGCAGCCTTACCACTTTTTTGATGTATATCTGTGACAGTTGATCCAATGAGAAATCCTCCCAAACTGTAATGAAGTGTGCAGTATTTGTAAGATGATCTAAAACAACCCAGATAGCATTATTTCCTTTGTATTTCTTTGAAATTCTGGTGAAAAAGTCCATGGTGATGTTCTCCCATTTCCGTGCTGGTATCGGTAATGGTTGCATCATCCCCTTAGACTTCTGCCTCTCTGACTTCACTTGTTGACATACTAGACACTTTGATGTATACTCAGCAATCTCATTCTTCATGGTATCCCAATAATAATTCTCTCTAATATCTCAAAACATCTTTCTGTTTCCTAGGTTAATGGAGAAATTCGAACTATGTGCATCATCCAAAAGTTCATTTTTTAACTCCAGATTTGATGGAACATATAGTCTTGTCCCAAATCTCACAATTCCTTCTTTATTAATATTGAACTCTAAGGATTTCCCTTTTTTTATAGTTTCCACTTTCTTCTTAATTCCCACATCATCCTTTTGATCATCCTTTAACCTTTCCAAAAGAGATGGTTAAACAATCATTTGAAAAATAATTGATGATGTTTCCTTCTTTATGATTCTCATGTCCATCTTCATCATATCTAAGAAGATTGGATCCTTTTCAATTTACATCAATGATATAATTTTTTGTTCCTTTCTACTTAGATCATCCACCACCTTGTTCGCTTTCCCAGGGTGGTAATGGATTGAGTATTCATAGTCTTTGATCAGCTCTAACCATATTATTTGGCACATATTCAACTCTTTATGTGTGAATATATACTTTAGGATTTTGTGGTCCGTATATATTTCACACTTCTCCCCAAATAGGTAATGTCACCAAATTTTTAAATAGAAGATTACTGCAGCCAACTCTAGATCATGTGTTGGATAGTTTTTCTCATGAAATTTCAATTTCCTAGAAGCTCAAGTAATAAATTTTTCATTTTTCATCAACACGCAGCCTAGGCCCTTCTTTGAAGCATCACTGAATACCACAAAAAGTTCTCCACTTGTGGGTAATGTGAGAACGGGCGCAGTGATAAGCCTCCTTTTCAACTCCTTGAATCTCTCTTCACATTCATTACCCTAAGAAAACTTGACTCCCTTCTGAGTTAGCTTGGTACGAGGGTTTGATAATCATGAGAAATTTCTCACAAATCGGCGATAATATCCAGCTAACCCCAGGAAGCTATGGATATTCATCATTGATGTTGTCCTTGACCATCCCTCAATTGTAGCTATCTGGGAGGGATCCACAGATATCCCATTTCTTGTGTTGATATAACCCAAGAATGAGACTTCCTTCAACCAGAACTCACACTTTCTATATTTTTCATAGAGATTCTCCTTTTTCAAGGTCTCTAATATAGTTCTTAGATGCTCCTCATGCTCCTTCTTGGTTTTGAAGTATATTAGAATATCTTCTATAAAGACTACCAAAAATTTGTCGAGGTAATCTCTAAAGACTCTATTCATCAATTCCATGAATATTTTTGGATTATTAGTGAATCTGAAATGCATTACTATGAATTCATAGGGCCCATATCTTGTATGAAAAGTAATCTTGAGGATATCCCACTTCTTCACCCTTACTTGGTAATATCCTGACCGCAAATCCACCTTGGAGAAGTATTGTGCTCCATGTAGCTAATCGAACAAGTCATCAATTCAGGGTAGAGAATACTTGTTCTTTATCGTGATTTTTTTGAGCTCATGATAATCAATGCAAAGGCACATTGACTCATCCTTCTTCTTGATGAAGAGGACTGGTGCACCCTATAGTGAATCACTTGGGCGTATAAACCCTTTATCCAGATTCTCCTATAGTTATTTCTACAGCTCCTCAAGATTCACAACAGTCATTCTTTATGGACTCTTGGATATTGTTAATTCCCTAAGTATAATATCAATTGATAATTCAACATATCTTCTAGGAGGAAGACAAGACAATTCCTTGGGAAACACTTCAACGAATTCCCTCAAAATAGGAATATCTTCAAGGTTGAGTACTTAATTAGACTCAATCATCTGAGAAAGATATGTGTGCTCATAGGGTATTAATATACATGCTTGAGATTATGGTGCTAAAGAAGATTCATCCTCCTCCTTGCACTTGTACAGAATCAGGGGTCGATTCTCCATATGGAGAGTGATTTCCCTCTCATGGAAATTTATGTTGGTTCTATATAGGGAAAGCCAATCCATGTCAATAATTGCATCAAATTACACCATAGGGAGTATTAATAGGTTCACTGGGAAGTTCAATCCACAAATTGTGATAGGGGTGGAATTATATTCATGGGTTGAAATGATTTCCCCATTTTTCATTCTCACTGACATCTCTACTTCCATGATTTTTGGTGATGTTTGGATTGATTTACTAAACTTTTGGGATATAAAATAATTTTTAGAACTAGAATCAAAAAGTATGTTCTCTATTCTTGAATGAATAACTATCATACCTTTCACCACTTCGTTGTCAGGGTTTGCTTCAGCAGTAGTGATGGAAAAAGATCTCCCTTGCGGCCTTGGAGGTTATCGGTTGCCTCTGAAAACCCATGGCTTGGGGCACCAGTTTGCAAAGTGCCCTGGTTATTTACAGTTGAAGCAATGAATAATGTGTTGAGGGTCTAATGGAGCGTTCATCTCATATATCACAGTAGCAGGTTTTTCTTGCTGATAGTTAATCGCTAGGTTCCCTTGTCTTCCACACCTAAAGCATTTCCTCGTCCCCTTTAGGAATTTTTTGGGGTTCTTCTTTCTGCACCTTTGGCAAGTGAGGTGCTGGAATTTCTTAGCATTACTGGATTTATCCATCATACTTCTAGAATTAAATTGCACCTTATGCTTATTATCCCCATGATACCCCTGAGATTCGTCGATCTCCATTTCAACTTTGAGGGCACATCGAACAATTTCTTCATAGCTCTCTAAGTAACGGATCGCTAGGGTTTTTCTTAGTCTATTTTTTTATCCCACCAAAGAAGCGTTAAACCTTGCATTCAGGGGTAACAACAAATTCGGAGGCATATCATGCAAGCCTTTTGAAGTTTTCCTTGTACGCTCTAATGGATTCATCATCTTTTTTCTTAGGGTCAAGGAATTCCCTTTCTATCTTAAATCAGAGGGTGCGAGGAAAATATTTATTGAAAAACATTTTCTGGAAATCCTTCCATTCCAATGCCTCGATCTATTCTTCAGGCCTCATATTTTTTATCAATATCCACCATTGATCAACTTCACCCTCCATATGATAAGAATCCATAAGAACCTTCTCTTATTCAGAACATTGAAGGATGGAGAAGATCTTTTCAATAGATTTGATCCATTGTTTGGCGATTGAGGGATCAGATGATCCATTAAAAGTAGGAGGCATTTGTCTCATGAAGCTCTCGATTGTGACTTATTATTTATTAGGGGGATTTGAAAGTTCCTCTTGACCCATTTTTTAATTCAAAACTTGAGTTAACTGAGAGAGTATCATGAAAAAGTTTTTGATTCCTCCTCTCATCAGATTGGGCATCTCATTAGAGCATTCATCACATTGATCTTCACATCAGTTGTTAGTTCAAGTCCTCCTATTACTGGCCATTGGATGGAATAAAAGGAAAATTAGGGGTAACACATAAAGGTAAATCCAATGACAAAAATGGATAACTTATAAATTACATTTATTTCTTTAACTTATCTTTGTTATCCATGATCTACTTCCCAACAAATATTCTTAGGGGAATTTTTTTAATTCCCTTAATAATGGTTCATACTAAACTTATTAATTTACTAAATAATATCCCACGGGAGTGTCATAACCAAGAGTGCATCAAGGCCCATTTTCATGCACCAGTTCCCATTTGAGTCTAGCTCAAAGCGGTGTTTTCAGATTTTATCCCTAAATACATCTATGCCAGAGCTGCCTCTACCTGATCGTATCCAGACAGGGGTATATTTTCATGATAAACCACTTAATCAATACTCACCAAAATTTAGGGATGTTTTTATTATACTTAGTCTTATCTATAAGACTTTCACTAGGGTTTTTTTAATCCTAATGGAAAAAATAACTAAACATATCCTCTTATACCAACTATAACAACTCTTCTCTTAATTACACACATAAACATGGTTTATTACATAATATTTCACTTAATACAACTCTGAGGATCGATATGTCTAGTATCTTAGGACATTAGGAACATTACATAACAACTTAGAACATAAAACACAACAACTTTATTGAAAAATTCTTTTACATGACCACAACATTCCTTTGTACTTAACATTGTATGGGATAACCTGGGGATATGAATAAGAAATGGGTGATCTATAAATCCCGGTAAGGGAGTAAACAAGGAATAACATGAATAATATAGTAAATGTTAGGTAATAGGAATATCAATGGAGTAAAAGATAAACATGAACATAAAGGCATGATATAGCATGATTATTATAACATGGAAATGTGGAAACAACATTTAACATGATATTAGCATGAGCCAAGGCTCATTGCACATGGAGCATGAGTAAACCCTCATTTCACTTGAATTATATGGATTAAACCCTTATTTCACTTGACATATCATGATACTAATCTTTACCCAATGCATTGGAGCACAATCATGGTACACCCTTCTTAATCATTTCATTTTATGCATAAGTGTGCCACATAGATCATACAACATGGATTCATTAAACATCATCATTTATTCCATGATAAAGGAATTTTGAATTAATAAATGAAACTCTATAATAAATAAGTAAATGTTTATGAAGTTTAATACCCTTGATATATAAATGGGCATGGTATTCACTACATAATGACTTTGGCTTGGAAAATCACGGTGCAATTTTGGCAGTATAATGGCATGACATAAGAATTTATAAAAATGGTTGATGAGAGAGAAAGGGGTATATCATCATATGTACATGAAATTGATAGTAAGGTGTCGTATAGATACATTTCCCAACATATTTAATGGAATTTAGATTCATAATATAAAATAATTGCTTGAATGTAAACGAGGAGAGAGAAATCCCTTACGGAATTTCGGCATGGTAACGGGTGTACATGGGCAGTATTAATGAGATATAAATGGGTATATAATTATTTAAACATAATTAGGAAAGTGCAGTGGAGGTGATAAATCATACCCCAACATTTTTAATTGAAAATAAAAGGGTATATATACATAAAGAAACTTGGACAAAAATGAGAGAGGAAGAAATCTCTTACTTGGAAGTGTGATCCTAAAGGCTTAGGAGAGGCTTTAGAGAGGCTTATAGGGAGATTGTGGTGCCTTGGGAGGATTATAGAGAGAGTTGTTCAGAGTTTGGTTGAGATCCAAATATTTTTAGCGAAGTGAAGTGGGAGCTTGTGTGGGTTTATATAGGAAAAGGGATGGAATTCTTTATTATTTAGGTTTTGGACACCACACATTAAACTAATCAAAACCATAAACCAACCCATGGTTTCTACCCATGGTTTTTTCAAAGGGGATTTTAAAACATTATTTTATAATTCCAATGTCCTAACTTATTAAAATATTAGGCTTTCTTATGTGGAGGTGAGTCACACTCTCAAGGAAATCATTTTAAAAGTTAAAATGTTTTATAAGTCTTGGAGGGTCCACTAAGGCACCATTAAATTAATAAAACAAAACTAAAATCACATTATTTTAATGGTAAAACATATATTGTCCTAACATACTTTTTATAGTATTTTATTACATCACTATTGGGTCATTATGATGTCATAAAACACATTATATATTTAAACGGTATTTAATTTTTACCCAAAAATTCGACTGTCTCAGAAAATTATGAAAAATTCACCGTTAGATAATTTTGGCATCCTGAATCAAAAAATAATATTCATTTTATCTAAATAATTTTCTAAATATTTTAATTTTTACTTTTAAAATAAAAACTGACATTTATTGAAAATTCATGGGTTTTGACAAAAACAGCTTTCAAACCTTAATAAAAATTACAATTGTATTCATAAAATTTATACAATAATTTATATTTAATGAAAATTAATTTAGTAATAATATTTTATTAAAATATTATTTAATTAAAAAAGCCATTAATTCATCAAAATATATTTCTTAATTGAATATTAACTAAAAATACTATTTGTGATTTAAAACTATTTACAAATTAATAATAGTAAAATGAATGTATATTCTTTATACTATACAAAAATAATGCACACAATCATAGTGATAGGGTCTTATTACATAACCACTTATAAAACCTTCATAATACTAAAGGGTAAGGTGTGTGATGGTGACAGACTCTTGGGGAGGCTCAGATAACATTGCTCAGGCGGTAATCTCTATTAACTTCCACTTCTCCCATATGCGGTTCTATTCAAGTTTAACATGTTGAATCTTATCTTGGGATTATTCAAGAGAAAAGCCCAATGATGCTAACTCCTTTCCTAGTTGTGAAAAATGGGCTTCGTATGGATAAATTCTACTAGATGAGGCAATCACTTCCTTTGTCTGAGTAAATCGGATTTGTTAAAGCTCTATATTTATACTAATCATGTGATCACTGTTCAACAAATATATTAGCAACGGTAACAATTCTTAATGGTATTTTTAAATCCAAAAACATAAAACCAAGGAAGTTAATATGTTTTATATAACCATTTTAAATAATAATGCATTTAATTAGATCAAGAGGAATTTTCATTAATAAAAGTTTGGGTCATTACAATCCTTATTTTCTAGAGTTCTTAAAATAAGACTAGAGGTACTTCAAAACTTCTTAGTCATTCACCAATATTATCAAAACTTCATCCAAGATATATTCAACACTGTATTCTTTTATCAAAATGAAATTTACTCCAAAGATGGTTCAACTAATTTTTAGGCCAGCTCCTCTCTAACCTTTGAACCTATTTCACACTTCTTATTCATATTTATATAATCTTAGGGTCCAGTTTATCCATAATATTTAACATCAATTAATTAATTCTTAACATATTGTAGACATTTATTTGCACACTTGTTAGCAATTTTTATATCCATACATACAATCTCAAAAATTATCACATGAATAGGGCTTATACGTTGAAGTTTTCTTTCTAATTTCTCTATAAAGAATCCAAATTTCCTTTTCAATTTATGATGGAAGCACATAGGAATCTTTTTAACACTTCCTTAACACATATTTATAGTCTAATATCACCACAATAGTCTATAAAAAAAATAAATTAACTTCTAGGCTCTTTAATCTCTCCCTTTTCATTTGTTGTAAATACCATCAAACTCCTATATCAATATGTGTCTCCTTTATTCTACCCCTTTTTGTCAATAAATATAAAAGTAAATATAGGGGTTATAACCCACTCACTGACTACTTATTCTCCTTGAGAAAAAGGTGTTCTATAATAACTTTTTCCCCACTTTAAATCTCAATTTCAGCCTTATTCACTCATGAAAGAATGATTATTCCACACACATCTTATTCAACAGCCTTAAGTTGGTATACTATAAGTATACATAGAAAAACCCAGTATAGAAAACAAGATATACTTCACCATGAAATCAAAATTTTCCATAAATTATCATGCATGTTGTTATACTTCCAAACATCTCAATATTGTTCAATTTACATGTATCATTCACTCAACTCAACTCCCTTTCTGGTGGATCTGTCATCATTATGCTTGAGTCAAAGTAAATCCATATCCATTTTAAGTCGAAGTGTGTGAGGAAAATATTTTTTGAAAAACATTTTATGAAATTATTTCCACTCCATTCCTTTGATCTCCTCCTTGAGCTTTTTATTTTTGATCAATGCCCACTATTAATCAGATTCACCCTCCATACAATAAACAATCAGCATGATATTCTATTTCTCAGAGAATTTAAGGGTGGAGAAGATATTTTAAATGAATTTGATCCATTATTATGTGATTAAAGGATCTAAATTTCAACTAAAAGTTGGAGACCTTTGTCACATAAAGGTATCAATTAAAACTTTCTCTTTCTTAGGGGGGTGTGGGTTTTCCCCATGAATCAAGTTTTTATACAAAACTTGAGTTAATTGAGTATTTATTGTCATATATGTGTCAACTAATACTCCCATTGGGTTAGGAATCTCATTTGGGAATCTCCCATCACATTGGTTGTTGACTTGATTCCTCCTATTTCTAGCCATTGACTAAAATAAAGGGAAAATTAAGGATGAAAATGTTCAAACTATTAATCATATAAGGGAAACTATGAATATTGAAAGTACAACTCAAAAATATCATACATTCCTTAATTAATGAATTTCTAGGCTTAAATATATGTTATCCATTATTTATTTCCTAACATAAAATTTTATGGTCATTTTTGTTTCCTTCATGATGGTTCATAAGGAGTTTGTCAATTTACCAAAACATATCCCCTATAAATTTCAAACCATCTATGTAGTAAGGCCTCTTTATTTTGAACTACGTGACAATTGAGTCAATTCTCAATTCACCCTTTTGGGTTTGTTACTCCTAGGTACAACTATGCTAGAGCCACATCCACTTGTAGTATCCAGATAGGGATTTTTTTGCTTGGAAACCAATTAATCTATACTTTAACATAATTTAGGTATGTTTTCCTATGATTAGTATTATCCATAATGATTTCACTAAAGTTTTATAATCTTAATACCCATAAATAACTAGACCTTTCTTTGATATCAACTATAACTATCCATATTTTTATGAACATTAATTCATGATTTATTACATAAATACACGCATAATACAATCCAATAACATCAATTTACCTAGTTTATTTGGGTAATTAGATACATAAAATCAGAACTTTAAATATGGATGCAAAAAAATATTTAAAAATCTTATATCATGCCCTTAGATTCCTTTGATCTTCAAAAACTGCAAGGGATGACCTGAGGATGTACATAAAAAATAGGTGAGATATAAAGCCCAATGAGGGGAAAAAAAGCATAACATGATTAAAGTAATACATGTTGGTCAATAGGCATATCACAGTGACATAAAAAGGGGTGATAATCATAAACATGAACATTGAAGCATGCTATAAGATGATAACATCAAGGAAACATAGGAATGTGGAAACAACATAAAATATGGAATCATAAGAATAAGTTAAGGATAACCACAAATACATCATAACATAGTGTTCTTATAATAACCTTTCATGCACCATACATGGTATATCATGAGATAAAAACATTACCCAATGCATTGGAGGTCTACATAATTCTAGGACCACCCATCATATTAATATCATTTACATGCATTAGTATGCCACATAGATCATACAACATAAGGAAATATTTCATCACTTTTGATCCCAAGATAAAAAAGTGTGGGTAAAATAAATGGAAGTACTCAATAATGATGGATATGTATATCTGGTTGAATACACTTGAGTGGAAATGGTAATGGGTATTCACAACACAAATGTTTGTCCTGGAAAATCGCAAGATAATTTTGGTAGCATAATGGGTGTACATAAAGATTCATGAAAGGGTTTAATGAAAGTGATAGGTAGTCACTCATTAATTTTTAATCATAAGTATAGTAAAATTTATGTTTAAAAACACATTCCAATATGAAACATTGGAAATAAAATAGCATAATACAAAGAAAGTGGTTAAATTAGGAGGAGGAGTGAATACCTTACTTTGGAATAGTAACGACTTAATTAATGGTTATAAAGAAGAGTATAAAGGATATCTCATTAATATAATATAAATTTTAAATTAAAGTAATATTTATAAATACATGACAACATAATCAATTGATGTTCAAAAGGATAAATATAGAGAAGGTGCATGAATGGAAAGAAGGGAGAGAAGTCTCTTATCTTGTGAGGGTGTTTCTAAAATATTTGGAGGAGTTTATTAAGATATTTAGAACACCTTGGAAAGTATTTAAAGAGGTAGTGTGATAGTAAATTCATGATCAATGTATTTTTAGTGAAGAGTAGTGGGATTTTGGGTGGGTATTTACAGAAAAAGTGAGAAAAATTCTTTATTAATTTTTAAACTTAGGTTTTTGACTCTCTATAATAAAATAACCAAAACCAAAAAAACTTCACATGGTTTCACCATGATTTCTACCAAAGGAGAGTGGTTTTGATATTTTATAAAGAAAATAACTGAAAATATTAAAATAATTCCATTACTGATGTGTAAGTGAGTCATATTCATAAGGAATTGATTTTAAAACCTTAAAATATAATATAGGTTTTGGATGATTCATTAAGGGTTTATAAAATTAATAAAATAACTTAAAAAATAAATTATTTTAATGTATAAATATATATTTTTTTCCTGGATTCATTTTATATCATTTATTACATCACTTTTGGTTGTTATGATGTCATAATACAGACAATATATTTATACCATATTTAATTTTTACCCAAAAAATCAAATATTTCATAAAATTATGAACAAAATAACTATTAACTAATTCTGATGTGTTGATTTCAAAAAAAATATTTATTTTATCAAAATAATTTTCTAAATATGTTAATTTTCACTTTTAAATAAAAATCTTTATTTACTATAAAATACAAGTTTTTACGATATTAACCATTTTCTGACACTTATAAAAATTACATTGGACTTCATTAAATTATATTATCATTTATATTTAAATAATTATTCTATAATAATAATATTTTATTAAAATATAATTTATTATAAAAATTATTTAATTTTTTAAAAGTGTACCATAATTAGAACTATATATTTCCCAAAAAAACAATTTTGATTCCTACGTGTTAAAATATAATTTTTATCAGACTCATTATATAATCATTGATAAAATAATAATAAAAAGAGATAAATATAATCATTATTTTATTAAAATAAAATATAAAAAAATATATTACTGGGGTCTAGATACATAACCCATTATTACACCAGCATACTTCCTAAGGGTGAGATATACAATGGTGGTTCTTTCTTAGGGTGGTTTAGTAAACATGGTTTGGGTTGTGATCTTGATAAGCTTGAAATTATCCCATAAATAGTTTTTTTCAATATTTAGTTGTTGAATATAAGCTTGATCTTGGTCGAGGGAAAACTCAACAATGCCATCTCCCTTAGAATCTATGATATGTGGGCTTCATAGGGTACGATCCTACTGGTTGAGGTCATCGTTTCTTTTGTTTGTGTCAATTTGAATTTATCATAACCCTTAATGTATACTAATATTAATGGTCAATATACAATGGATAAATTATGAATGTTTAAGATGATTAATGGTTATTTAAATCCAATATAAAATATCATTCTAAAATAAACAAAGCAGTGCATGTGTTTTTGATGGCTATATTACTTAATAATGCATTTACTCATTAAAAAAGGACAATTAATTTATAAAATTTCTGGTCATTACATGTTCTGTTTTAAAATTATACGATTGGTTTTTATGGTTAACATGGGATGAAAAAATATAGGATTTAAATAGTATGTGTTTTACTACAAGTGGGGGGTGGATTGTATTTATAAAAGAAAACTTTCAATTTTATACAACCCCTTAAGAAAGTATATCAGACAAAGATTCATACTGATTCACTTTATAATCATAGTAAGAAAAGTTTATAACAAACTATATAAAACTTTTCTTACCAAATTAAAAACATAATAAGAACTTTTAAAAAATTAATAATAACCAATTAAGTAATAAAAACATGTAGAAACTTTAATGAGAAGTTGTATACACTTTATCCTTAAGTATTAAGGAATTCTTAACTAGACTCAAGGTATATATGGTATTAACCTAACTATAAAGGTATACCTTTATAGCCATGAAATTCCTTGATATAAATATTGGACAAATCATTTATTTCCCTATCCTTAAGAACCCTCAATCATAAGATCTTAATAACCTTTGTCTTACTAAACAATGAAATTCCTCGATCATGTTAGATCAAAAACAATAATTAAAAATAGAAATTTTTTTAAGGAATTTAAAAATTAAAACTCACAATAGATTCCTTATGAAAAAGACTCTTTAAAAGTTATAATAGAGCACCCTCAAGCAATGATATGTTACAAAAGATTCACAGTAACTTTATATTGTTAGAGTTATAAAAAGAACCCTCCTCCTTAAATGTTGATTTATTTATAGGTGCACTCCCAATGGTCATATTCCACATATCTCGGAGGTGGTTGAAATGATATAAAAATCACTCCTTATTTACTTAAGAAGTTCATTACATCATCTTTTCCTGATAGTAATCTTGATATAGCACCATTACAATGCTCGTATATTCTATCTGGTAGAATAAGAAATGTTCATTTGATGGAATGTATGAAGTTATTTCATCTAGTGGTCTTTATAAAAGTTTGTCTAGAAAGAATGTATGTCTTCTTCCAATAAATTCACTTCGTTAAACTTTTTAAAACTTTGTCAAATGGAAATTTTCTTAACTTCTTCCGCTATAATTTATAAACCTCCATCTAGTGAACTTTTTGTATGTTTATCCAATGTACAAAGTACATGTCTGTATGATAAGGAAGTTTCATCCGATGGAAAGGATAGTATTCATTCTATAAAACTGTTATATTTCCTATAAAAACATCTTAATAACTTTGGAATTATAAAATTTATAATTGTATAAAATTTTAAGGAAGTGGTTTATGATTTTAAAAATTAATGTTAAAAAGTGTTGAAAGTTATCCCTTCGACTCAACAAGATCCTCTTTTGAAAAGCACAAAACAAAAATTTTAAAGATAAAAACTAAAGTTAAAAAAAATTAAATAAACTTACTCCTCTTATCTTATATAATATAACCTTTTCTATTTTTCTTGAAATGATATAACTTTATTCCTTTCTTCCCCTTTGTTTGAAATTTCTATTTCTACCAAACCTTTATATTCTTTCTCTCCAAAAGTATAGATACTTTCTCCCAAATTTTTCTCAAAATTTTAAACCCTTTCTCCCCCATTGTGTTTTATGAAAAGTTTCTAGAAGGTAGAAAGTGTTTCCTGAAATGTTAGGTAAAATATATAAAAAATAATTTATATGAACAAAATCATCCAAAAATTTAAGAAATACATTCATCTAAAAATATATATAAATAAATTCATCCAAAGATATTGGAAAACATCCATAAAAATATAAGTAAGAACATCGATATAAAAAAATATACATCCAGGAAGTTTTTTAGTTTAGTTGTCACAAACTTTTAATAGTTCAAAAAAATATCATTTTTTTGAAAGATTCTTGATAATGGCTTTCATCCTTTTGAGATCTTCTTGATTCATCTAAGCATCCTCTTTATTTTTGTGAGATTCAGCAAAAAAAATCTTCAACTTCACTACTTCTTATATAACTTCTATTTTCCTTACTTGCATGGTAATCTCTAATTTTTTTTTATTAGAGATTTATTCATATTATTACATCACAAGATACTTTAGATTATCAAATGACCTTGTACTTTCACAAACTTCAGAGTTTATACAGCTTTCAAATTTGTAAACTTACTTTGTTTATTTTTTTATTCCTTTAAATTTTTTGTAAAAATACTTTATACCACCTTTGTTGTGCTTGGTCTACTTGATAAAACTTTTTAGACTTCTTGATTCTAATTTTTATTTTCATTTTAAGTCCTTAAACTTATATTCATTTTGAATAACTATTTTTTCAAGTTTCTTTAAAGAACCTAAATTTTCTAAAAAATCAGATTTCCCTTCAATATACTTACACCTTACTTTGTGATATTCCTTTAAGACTCTTTATAAATTCATTGAAATAATTAATCTTCATATCTATTCCTTTTATAATTGTACTTGGGGTAGAATTAGTGGATTCAGAGGAAACATCTATAACATATGAAGCTATTTTCCTTTAAGTTTCAACTTCTTCTTTTCTTTTATTAGATTAATATTGATAAATTTATATAGAATTAACTTTTTAATCAATCCTAGTTTGTCTGATGATTTTGTTTGAGAATTTTTATCTTCTTCCTTTGATGATTCTTATTTCTCTAAATTATTGAGATCAATATATTTTTTTAGATTGGTAATATAAGGAAGTAAAATTTTCTACTAATGTTTCTTCTAAGTCCAAATCTTTCCTTAATTATTTGGTAAGATCATCTGTCATTATTAACTGGTCCTTTATTGATTTTTCAACAACTTTCTCAACTTTAGTTTGAATATTTTTAGACTGACTTATATCAATAGTAACTTCTTTTCCTTTGTCCTTTTGAATGGATAGAGATTTTACTAAATATATATCTTGTTGATAATTTGGTTTAAAGGATAAATGTTGTTCTAATTAAATATATATAGGAACTTTTTCATTGGTTGAAACTTCAACTCTTGATCGAATTTTTTAAGTTCCTTTTAAAAAATATCTATCCATTTTCTCTTTTCTTTTTTTTTCTTCTTGCATATTTTTATTTTCCTCTTCTTTGATTTTATTATAAGTTTTATCCTTAAGAGTCAAAGCCTTAGCTTTATCTAAACAAAATGATAGACTATCACCAATATTTTCTTCTTTATTTTTAAGAAATATAGAGAAGGCTTTATATGACATGTTCTTTTCCTAATTCCTAGGAATTGGTGGATTTTTTCACTTGATTTACTCTTTTCAAAAACTTTTTACTTAATTTTTTTTAGTTTCAGAAATGGTCTTAGGTTTTTCTATTTTGTCAAAAAAATCTTAAAATAAGGAATAAAAACAAACTTCATCATATTGGTTGTTTCCTCTCCAATATATGAAGTCTTTTCTATAACTAGAGTATATTTATTATTAATATTTTGAACTTCCAATAAGCTTACCAAAAACTTGTTAATAAAACTTGGGTAAAGTAGAATTTTCAATTTTATGGACACATCTTTTACTACTTCTATGAAACTAAACATAAACTTAACAATGTTAAACTTTATCATGTTGTGTAAGAAATAAAATACATAAATTTCTTTAACTTTAAGGGTGTATTTATCCCCTTTTCTTCGAATAAGATAGTTTTGAATCCAAAAAGCTACAATTTTTACATATGGGGATAGATGTGAAATTTTTATACATTTTTTATGAGAATTAAAAGGAGTATTTCTAGCTCAAGACTTTTCAAAACTCTTAAGTTTCTCAAGATATTTATATGTTACAAGGTTTGTTTATCCTTCCGAAGTTATTTCAACCAACTCAAATACTCAAATGCTTTCTTTATGTTTATTTTTTATGAATTTAGAAACAAAGAAAATGAAACACTTTTTAGTCCATCAATATCACTAAACACAGCATACATATAAAACTCTCTTACAATCTTAGGACAGTGTATGCCAAAATCATCTTTATAAAAAGTCAAGGATTCCAAACCTTGAAAAATATCATAGACTTCAGCATATAATAATATTTCTCAAACCATTTTCTCTCAATTATACTTTATTTAATAGTCATCCTAATTATGAAATCACTATAATAATTTATTTCTATTGATCGAATGAAATTTATAAAACAGATGAACCAGAAATAATCAAATAGAAGAAATTATAGATGGAAAGAGTTCTCCAATAAAAACAGGTGGTGAAAAGGGATTGGGTATACATTACTCTTTTATATAGACTCAAAGATAGAGTCATTTCAACTTCTTCAAATCTAATAGCTTATATTGAATCCCTCAAAAAGATCAATGGTTGAAAGTGTTTCTCAAAAGACTAAAAAATATCTAAACTCTTAAAGACATGTGACTTTTAGTATAAATTTTATCAGACAAACATTTATTCTAATGAAACTTATAAGTTTGTAAAAAAACTATAAAGTAAAATTCTCATAAAATTTATAAATAGCATAAAAATATTTATAACAAAATATAGATAAATTTACAAGATAATATTGAAAATTTACCTCTTATAGAGGCTTTTATAAACTTTCATATGAAAGTGTTTCTAGTAAAATGAACTTATTAGTTTCCTAATAAAATAAGGAAATATTCGGTATAATGATATTTTTAATGGAGAAATATTTGATAAAACTAAATAATTTTCTCAATAAAATGTTTTTTAATTTTTTTTAAGAAAACTTAATAATTATTTTCAAAATAAGTAAAAATTTTATCACCATTTTTCAAAGAGTTGTTTACTATAAGGAGATAGGTAAACAAGAAGTATATAACAATAATTTTATATTGACCATTCCAAGATTTTTTTTAATATATTCAAAGTTATTTTAATTGAGGGGTTTTCTAAAAATATAAGAAAATTTTTCTTGAATTTCGATGAATTATAAAATAATATCTACTTTTTCGGTGTGATACTAAAAGAAATTGTGTATTATAACTATGTGATTATCTCATGAGTGATGTTTTGGGTTTTTACTAAGATCTATGGAACTTGTTTTATCACAAAAAAAAATCATTTTATTAAAACTCGTACCAAAATTAGTTAGTGTGTGTTTCATCCATGCCACTTGATCCAATAACTTCTAGTCCCTAGATATTAATATTTAATAGTGGAAAGTGATATTGAGTGTTGTTTCTTATAATACCAAGAAAATAAATCCTCTCCTAATAAATGAAAAGTTTTGTATGTACTTTTTCTATCCATTTTATATCCACCAAAGTCCACATTCAAAAAAAATTAATTCAAAATAATTTCTAGAAGAACAAAATAATCCAAGATTCATAGTTCCCTTAAGGTAATAAAAAATTATTTTAATATCTTTATGATGGGATTATTTTGTATTAGCCTGAAATATTTACCATAAGTACACAAAAAAAATTAAGTCTAGTTGACTTGCTATATGAAATAGTAAATTATCAATCATTACCCTAAAAATCTTTTGATCAACCAGTTTCTCATATTCATTAAGATCTAAAGTTATTGAGTTTTTTATATAAGTACTAATACTTTTAATATTGTCATATCCAAACTTTGTAAGTAGATATTTTATATACTTTTGTTGAGATGTAAAATTTCCATCTAGTTTTTGAGAAATTTAAAAAGCAAGGAAAAAAAGTAAGTTCACCCATCGTGCTCATTTCAAACTTAGATGTCATAAGATTCAAAAAAGAATCAGAAATATATTTTTGATTTGATCCAAATATAATTTAATGGACATAAATCTTAATATTGATTTTTTCATTAAAACATTTTTAATAAAAAGAGTTAGATCCACTACTCACTTAACAAAATTGTTTTGTAACAAAAATCTAGTAAATTTATCATAACTAGATCTTGAGGCTTGTTTAAGTCCATAGAGGTCCTTAGTAAGTCTAATAACATTATCCCATGATTTAGTGTTTTCAAAACAGTGTGGTTGTTCTACATAAAATTCCTCTTGTACGTATTTATTAAGAAAATCATGCTTCGCATCCATTTGAAAAAGAGTAAAATTTAAGAATGTTGCATATGATATAATAATGTGAATAGATTCAAGTCTAGATACTGGAAAAAAATTCTTCATAATCTATTATTTCTTATTGATTATAACCCTTTTCAATAATTCTTGGTTTATTTATAGTAATTATTCCATTTTCATCACATTTCTTATAGAATACCCATTTTTCTCTAATTACAGAAAAATATTTAAAACATTATACCAAAGTCCAGACTTGGTTCCTCTCAAATTCATTAAGTCCATCCTACATTTCCTTTATCCAATATTCATCACCTAAATCCTCATTATGAGTCTTAGGTTTGAATTTTGATAAAAATGCAAAATTTTCACATTTTTTTCTTAATTAACTTCTAGTTTTGAACTATTGATCTAAACATCTAATGATATTATTAGTGGGATGATTCTTAAGGATTTTCTGATTTATTGGATTTATAAAACACTCTTCTTTAACAATGTGTAAAACTTCTTCAAGGGGTACAAATTCAGAAAAAATTTCTTCATCTTTTATTTCTTGTGAAAAAATTTCCAACATGGGTTGAAAAATAATTATATAAAATTCATCTAAATATGTGGTTTTATGTAGTTTAAAAATAAAGGTTTGGTTTCATCAAATTTAACAATAACTGTTTCTTTAAAAGTACTTGTATTTTTAATAAAAACACAATAACCCTTACTATTTGTAGAATAACCAAGAAAAATTAAGTCATAAACTTTTTGAGCAAATTTATATAAATTAACTTTAGTATTCAAGATGAATACTTTACATCTAAAAACTCTAAAGTAAGAAAGTTTTGGATTTCTTTTTGTAAATAGTTTCGAAGGGGTTTTATTAAGAAAAGGTATAATTAAAAATTGATTTATAGTGTAGTTAGAAAAACTAACTAATTTTGTCCAAAAATGTTTAGCAATTGAGTACTCACTCAACATGATTCTATTAAAACCATTAAGAAATCTATTTATTCTTTCAACTACACCATTTTCTGAGGTATTTTAGGAGCTGAGAAGTTATGTATACTACCTTTTTTACTAAAAAGGTTTTAAAATAAGAATTTAAAAATTCTCCACCATTATCGCTATGAATAGTTATCAAAGGTAGACTTTTCCCATTTTTAACATGAGCTGCAAAGTTTTTAACAAAAAAAGGTATCCAATGTTTTCGATAGAAAATATACTCGTGTATATCTAGTGTAGTCATCAACTAAGACATATACATAGCATTTTCCACCAATACTTACAATTTTTGTTAGACTAAATTAATCCATTTACACTAACTATAAAGTATAAAATGTTGAAACTTCACTAATTTATTTAAATCTTGACTTATGTTTCTTCCTAAATTTACAAGGATCGCTAACTTTTGAAGTGTTAAATCTAAGATCCAGTAAATCTCTAACTAGTCCTTTCTTAGAATTTTTTTCTAAAGTTCTAACATTATAATGTCCTAAATTTCTATGACATAACAAAGATTGATCTTAAATTGTACTCAGGAAAGGTAGATCGTGGATTCTAAGGTCTTTTAAGTTTAAAGTTTAAACACTCTCATGCATATCGGTAAAAAGAATAAATTTAGCTTCTGAACTTTGAACAATAGATTTTTCATTCCTAAAGTTCAAAAGATATCCTTTATATTATAATTGATTTATGATAATTAGGTTGTGATTATGTCCAATAATAAATAAAACATTGTAAATTAAGGATTTACCAAGAAGAACAAAATAACCTATACCATATATTTCTCCTTGATCATTATCACCGAAAGTGACTTTTCCACCTTTTATCTTGATAATCTTATTGAAAAATTATTTTATACCAATCACGTGTTGGTAACATCCACTATCCATGTATCATATATTTTTTGGTTGGTACTTTTCTTATTTCCCTAAAATATGAAAGTTAATATATTGGTACCTAAACTTTCTTAGGTCTATGATTATTAGAAAACAATGATTTTTGGAATACACATATGTCCAACTATTTTATGTTTTATAGCTCATAAATATTTAGAAATATAATTTCTATGAAAACAAAAGGATTTCACAATGTTTAAAGAACATTTTTTCTTCTAGTGTCCACCTATTTGAAATTTAGTGCAGAAGGGATAACTTTTAGGAAAAAAAGTAATTATTTTAGAAATGTGGTTTTGATGTTGTAAAACCAATCCAAGATATATTTCTATGAGGTATCATTTGTCTATATATATTATCAAATTTTTTCTTCCTAGAGGTAAAATTTGATAAATGTTTCTTTAGATAAAACATCTCAAAGTTTAATTTCATAACTAAATCCTTATTTTCATGAAATGAGGTAAAATTAGATTTATTATCTAATTCTATAGTATGATTATTAATTTATATGGAAAGTTTTGAAATTATTTAATTTTCTTTGTAAATATCTTCTATATAATTTTAATAGATTTTTAAAACTTTTTATTCTATTTTATAGTAAAGTAGTACATCTATACACTTCTTAAAAACTTGGAAAAATTTCTTAATCATTGGATGTAATTTCTTTTTCTTCATCAGAATAAGTAGAACGTTCATCATTAGAATCTAGATAGTTTTCATTTAAATTTAAATTGGTTAAGGATTTAATGGATTTTAGGTCTATGTATCATTGATTATTCTTCCAAATACCTGCATATAAACCAAGAACTTATTGTTCATCACTATAATTTTCTGAATAATTTTCTAAAGAACTATCTCTAACACTTTTACTCTGAGTGTCAAAAGCTTCCATAATTTTATCTCCCTTATTCTTGTAGAACTTTCTTGAATTCCTATATTTATTTTTCTTATTATTCTTCAATATAGGAAAATATGATCTGATATGACCCAATTTTTTACATTCATAACATATTAATTCATAAGATACTTTATTTTCACTTATTTATTTAGGGTTATTCTTGTAATTATAATGAAAATCCTTTTTTACAACTATTTTATTCATCCCCTTGGAAATATTAGCAAGTTCATTTTCACTATTTTCTAAAGAACTAACTTTAGTTTCAAATTTTAATTTCTTCTTCTTTTAATATTTTGTAAGCTTTTCAGTAGATATGAATTACTTAGAAACATTGTATATAGAAGAAAAACCTACCCTGTTTTTCCTTTTCTCCTTCTCATGATCTCATTTTAATCTGCCCTCATATCACATGAGAGTGCCAATTAAATCATCCAAACTGAGATTAGTAATATTCTTAGTATCATCAAGTGTTGTTCTTTTTTATTCTCATTCACTTGGTATAATGTCAACGATTTTTTCAACCAATTTCTCATCACTCAAGTATTTATCTCTAAGATATTATAGACTAATAACAATGGTCATAAATCTTTGATGCATCTGTGCAACAGATTATCTATGTAATAAATCAAAATCCCTATAGCATACACAAAACATATTTATTCTAGTTTCTACTACTTTAGTAGTCCTAAAGTGGTTAACCATAATTTTCTTCCAAATATTATTCACAGTCTCACAAAATGAAATTTGGTTGTATATATTTTTGTTTATTTAACATATCATAGTATTTATGACTTGATAATTAAGCTTTATATTCTAACTTTTATTCTTTTGTAAAATTAGTAATTTATTTATCAGGAATTTTATAATTTCTAGTCAACATGAAAAAAAATCAACTCTAGTGTTTATAACAAAAGTCTTTATATGATCTCTCCAATACTCACAACCTACACCATTAAATATAGGTGGTATGCTTAGATTCATATTTTCCAATGTCCCAGTGGAAAAACATTCCATTTTTAAAATAAAAATACTCTTTTCTATAAAAACACATTATTGTAACAATTTATAACAAGTATAAATATCATATAATACCAAATGTAGGATCAAACAAGTATGTGTTTTACTACAAGGGGGTGAATTATAGTTTATAAAATAAGACATACAATTTTATTTAATTTCTTAAGAAATTATATCATATGAATATTCATACTGATTCACTATAATATTAGAGTAAGAAAATTTTATAACAAACCATATAAAATTTTTCTTAACAAATGCACGACAGAATAAAAACTTATAAAAACAAGTAATAAAAATCTTATAAAAATAAAGTAAGAAAAAATTATAGAAATTTTATAAGAATATATCAAAACTTTATCATAAACTATTAATGAATTATTAACCAGACACAAGGTATCCACGATATTAACCTTACCTTAAAGGTCAAACTTCCTAGACATGGAAGTTCGTGATATAAAGATCAAAGAAATGCTCTATTTCCCTAGAATCAGGAACCCTCAATCATAAGATCTAAATAACATCTATCTTCTTTAACAATGTAAACCATCAATTACACTAGATCAAACACAACAATTACAAACACAAAATTTATTAAGGAATTCACAAAATTAAACCTCACAATGGATTCCTTAAGAAGAATTATCTCTAAAACTTACAATGGAGCACACTCAAGTAACAAGATTTTACAAAAGCTTCACAAAAAAATTATTTCATCAAATTTATAAAAATAATCCTCCACCTAAAATTTTTCTTTCTGTATAGGCTCACCCCCAATGGTTATATTATTTATATCTCTGAGGTGGTTGCAACAGCGTCAAAAAAACTCCATATTTACTTCAAAAGTTTAGTACATTGTATTAATTTGATAGTAATATTGATATATCACTATTTCAATGCTTGTATATTCCATATGGTAGAATGAGAAATGTTCATTTGATGGAATGTATGAATTTATTTTGTCTGATAGGATTTATAAAAGTTCATCCATAAATCATGTCTTCCTTCACCTAATAAAGTTTGTTCAGTATACTTTGTGAAATTTTATCCAGTGGGACTTTGTTATATTCAATCTGCTATATTTTATAAACCTTTATCCTATAAACTTTTTGTTCATACTTCTGATATACAAAGTAAATTTCTATTTAGTAAGGAAGTTTTGTTTGATGGAAAGGACATTCTCTATCTGGTAAAATTATTATCTTTCCTACAAAAATATTTTAAGAACTTAGGAAGTATAAAAGTTAGAAATGTATAAAATTTTAAGGAATTGGTTTTTGATTTTAAATATTAAATTTAGAAAGTGTTTAAAGTTATAATTTAGACTTGACGCGTGCCCCCCCCCCCTGAGACACTGAGTCTGATGGTTAACTAGGGGTGAACATGGATCTCGGAGGACACTAAGACTTCTGGTTTACATGGGGTGAAAAAGGCCCCCTTGGAACACTGAGACTTATGGTAAACCTAGGGTGAACAGGGTCCTTAGGGTATGTCAAGACTTTTGGTTAACCTAGAGTGAACATGACCCCTAGGGTATGTTGATACTAATGGTTAAACCCAAGGAGAACACAACCCTTAGGTGTATGTTGGGGCTTTAGGGATGGATATATTACCCCCAGATGCCGATTTTTGGTCAGATATGGGTATATTTCCCCCAGCGGGATATGTTTAGCATGTTCATCATGTTGTGCTTAGAGACACCCTGACACTGGCCAAAGTAGGTATGTATTGTTCTCAGGGTGAACCCAGCCCCTAGGTTTGGCATTGTTTATGGTATTGATATTAATAGTCTTAAATTGTTATTTTGTAATTTTTAGCTTGATCACTTATAAATGCACTATTATCAGAATAGTTATATTTAGGGACATCACTGGTGGTGTCTTAATGAATTATACTCACACTCTAATCAGGCCTCCATGGAACTTGGGTACTGAAGCAGAAACTATTCTTGTTCATAGGGGCAGGTTTTGGGCAATTCCCAACATTGATGCAAGTGATTAGCTTCCTGGGTTAGAGTTAGATATAGGGATCAGGCAGGACTTGGGACTAGTTTGGGATGGGTTATTAGCCTCAATTTTATTTTATTTCTTTTATTATTTCTTATGTATGATCTGGCCACATGAGATCTGGTATGTATGATACATTCATTTATTACCGCATTTGTTGTTGTATTATTGTATCAAAACTTTCCTGGTTATAATGTTTATTTAGTTGTTACCTATTTTATTTTAATTCTGTTTTTATTATACTCTGATCATGATGGAATAGTCTCTCCTTGGTAACCTCTTAGGACCTCATCTCTAGTTATCAGCCTCTAGCATATGGATAGGTGTGCCTGAGGTCATGCAGCATTCTGGTCTGGTTACTGTACATAGAGCGAGTCGATCTAGGATGTTACAATTCTTAACATCAATAGATTTTCCATATTTATCTAAATCTAATTTATAATTAGTGCTTATATTGGCTCTAAAAGATATACATGATTCAAGTTCAAAAATATTAACCAACTCTTTAGCATAATTAAATTGATTCCAAAATATTAAATCTTTTATTTGATAAATTAGAAGCCCTAAAAAGAATCTAAATTATCCTATGAGGCTCATATCAAATTCATAAGTCACTAAATCTGAAAATTCCTTACAAATCAATTCAATGGATGATCCAAAAACAATATCATCAATATAAATTTTAATAATTAAAATATCATTTAAAATATTCTTAATAAAAAAAGTTGGATCTACTTTACCCTTATTAAAAATATTATTCAAAATAAATTAAGACATCCTTTAATACCAATACCTAAGAGATTTATTTAGTCCATATAAATATTTTGATAATTTAAAAACATGATTAGGAAATTTTTCATGTTCAAAAACCCAATGGTTTTTTGACATAAATTTATTCAAAAAAATTAAAAAAATTAAGAAAACACATTTAAAATCTATTTGGAACAATTAAAAGCCTTAAAAAACTAAAAAATATAATAAAATTCTAATAGATTCAATCCTAGAAACATGTGATAAAATTTTTCAAAATTTATACCTTCTTCTTGAAAAAAACCTTGTGCAACTAATCAAGCCTTATTCTTTACAATTTTTCTAGATTCATCCAAATTATTTCTAAAAAACCATTTAGTTACAATAATATGTTTATCTTTTTGAGGATCAACTAGAGACCAAACATTATTTCGAGTAAATTTAACTATTGAAAAAAAAAGATATACCAACGGTTTGGAACCATTAGTGTAGGAACCCAAACCAATGGTATAGCCTATACCAATTGTTTGATGGACAGTTGGGTGATTTTCTATTGGGATAGACATATACCAATAGTTTGGATGAACCATTGGTATAGGTGGTTTATACCAATGGTTCTCAAACTATTGGTATAAATAATTTCATAAGAAATACCTATACCAACAATTTTAGAAAATGGTTGGTATATGTTTTGTGCAAAAATAAATGGTTGCGAGTATTGAACCCAATACCTTTCTATTATAACTGAATGACTTAACTACTAACCTATTGTCACTTTTGTGTGTATAATTAAATAAATATATATACATCTATGTATGTATGTATAAAAATAATTATAAATTTTCAATAATTTAATTTTATTATATATAAATATATAAAAAATGGTCTTTCTTATACCAAAAATTTTTTAAAACCATTAGTATAGGTCTATACCAATAGTTTTCCAAAATCATTAGTATAGATTCAAGTAATTTCCCAGACCTATACCAATGGTTTTGAAAAATCATTGGTATAGATACCCAAATGAGACTTATACCAATGGTTCTCCAAAACTATCGGTATAGGTCCCAAAAATTATTGGAACATATACCAATGGTTTTAGAAAACCATTAGCATAGTGTAATGTCTTGTATTTTCCATATATTATTTTTAAATATTAAATTGATTATTTCTTAGACCAGACGCTGAGATGATGTTCAATTATGAGGCCCGGTGTGCCTGGAATAAATGTTTGAAATATATTAAATATATTAAATAGCACGCACATGTAGTTTTCCTAAAAAAGTGGAATAAACTCTAAAGGGGTGCCCATATTATAAATCTAATGGCACCATTGAACTCAGAACATGAGGTTTACCCTAGGTGTTACTTAACATTAGTCAGCATAGGTCGTTTTTAGAAAAGTTATCACAGGTGAAAAAATGAATAAAATTATTGAATAAAATTATTTTCTTTCAAACGTTTGATGTTGTTACTGGTTGGTCATTAAAAAGGATATTATTTCAGAATCCAAGGGTTATCCGCATAACCATAGAGATATTGGAGGACCATTGGAGAAAGAAAGATTTGAATAATACTCTCAGGCGAATGATGGAAGATCGTGGATTGATGATCAATGCACCTCAGATTTGACGGATCTTGCCAACGATAATGATGAAAGATCATTCTTCATGAATAATCAAATCAAATCAAGTTAGGGTGTGTGTTTTGATTTAGTCATTCCATGTTCTTGGTTCCTATGATGAATGCAGACCAATCAATGAAAAAATTGATCTGTAGTTCGATCATCTTGCAAGATGAGCTTATTTGTGGGGTTTTAATGGTAGATTTATCTTATAATTTAATTTGATTTGATTGTAGTTCTAACATAAATGAACTAATATCAACATGAACATCTATTTAGGTTCATTCCTCTTGATTTTTTGTACTTTTATTTCCCTGTTCACCATTCATCATGGGATTTCTTAATTTGGCCCACGGTTCGATGATTTACTGATGAATCAATCGTTGTGCATGAATTTATTTTTGCAACGATCTGAAATTGTAGATTCAGGATCGGTATGATGCAACAGTGGTGTGATAGCAGTAGCAGAGAATGAATTGGTCCAGTTTGGAAACCCCTAATTTTTGAGTGAGATGCATGGAAGATTATTCAGATGAACAAATCCATTTTCCAATAAAATTTTATGGCCAAAATGCATTACTCATCAACGGCGATTCTCGGTCAAGGTAGATCCATGAATCTCGGCAAAATTGGAGTCAAATTTCAAGGTGAAGGTGGAATGGGATGAGCGGGATAAATAACCAAGGTTTCTAGAAAAACCCAATCAAAAAAGAGTATAATTTAGGATTACATGGTGTGTGGGTATTTCTAAGTGGAATCTAGGGTTCCAAGTAATAGAAAGGTATCACATGGAATGTGGCTAGGCCTACATGGCATGTGGCCCCTCCTGAATGAACTCGTGATGACTTGGACAAGTGTTATTAGGGTCTATTCCCCTTATTCTTTCCTTGAATGTAGGTATTAATCATTTCCTACTCCTAGGACTATGATCCCTTTAGTGGGAATTCCTAGATAGAGTCATTTGAATCCCTCTGAGAGGCCTGGAGTGAGATCCTCTATTCATATATATACCCTAGGTGGAGTTCTTGGTATCGACATGATCAAAATTACCTGGGTGTCGATCCTCTACTTAATAGGGTTAATCCAGATTATGTTTGTTGGTATCATGCCATGGTCTTGGCAGTGATCCTCATATATGTATCATATCTCTTTGGACTACTAGCATATTATTTCTCATGATGAGACCTGATGAGCAGTACCTCTCAGACAGATGTCATTAGTGTTATCAGACTCAGGAGTGTGTTCTCTTGGCTGAGTACTTCATGCAATCTTTGAGATGGAAATCGTAGGCTGAGTATACTATGGTTTTGACTTACCTCTAGATTGTGTGTCTTGGATTGAGTATATCTGGATATTCTTATTATATGTATTGTAGACATACACCTATATAGAGATGATTGTACTTTCCTTTTGTGTATACTTTGTGGTTTCAGGGTGTCCTATTGAGTATTATTATACTCACCCCTGTATGGGATTTTCCTTCATGTTTCATGTCTTGTGTAGATGATCAACTATTTGATAGAGTTCTAGGCGGACCAGGACCAAATAGTACTTAGTGAGACCGGACAGACTGAGGTGTTTTCTTGTGTCTTTTAGACATCGGTCCTAGTACCTTTACTTTCAGGTTGGAGTTATGTTACAAACTATTTCTATTGTGCTTTTATTTGTCCTTGTTTACTTTGTTTACTTCCTATCATACTCTGGTTGTGGGATATAGATGTATGCATGCATTGGTTGTTCGGTTGTTTTTACATTTCAGCATTTTGTGGGCTTGGAGATGTGTGTGTGTGTGTGTGTGTGTAAAGGTACTTAGGAAATTCCTACCATGTTAGTGATATGCCTACTCAGTGCTAGTCACCAGCCCCTATCCTATTGGAGGTAGGCTTGGGGAGTCATTAAATATGCCCCACTGGGATGGTTCATGATAGAGTGGTATCATAGGTGGTTGGTTCTACCATAGGACCGAGAGTCTATGAGATTGGTTTGGGGAAACAATGTTAAGTGTTTTGAGTTCAGCTTTCAGGCCAGGGACTCCAATGTTGGTGCGGTAGCCGACATATCCATACACCAAGACTCTAATCACCTGCTTTTCAACTTGGTACATGAGAACATTAGTTATAGGGAAAACAATGGTATATGCATCATATAGTAATGGGTTGTGGTTCCATGTCTTCATGAGTAAGCTCTCCAGATATACTCATTGATCATGGTACATCTTTTTTATTTTAGGATGCCTCTACAATGTATACCAGCTAGTATTAATCATGATGATCATGAGGATGATCCCCTCAATGATGAGGCGTCGATTTGGGGACCATTTCCTAAGATGTTATCTCCAGGTGGTGCACCATCCATACCACCTATAGAGTAATATGTAGTACTTGTAGTATCGGAAAATGATATGTGTAAGCTCATCACGCTTCATGAGTTTCAGTAGTAGAGACCCATTAGGTTCTGAGGTGAGCCCGACCCATAGGTGGATGATGGATGGCTTGAGGCAGTGACTCAATTTTTCCATCTAGTCAGGACATTAGTAGATCAGATGGTGGTCCTGGAAGCAATCCTTCTTCTTGGTTTAGCAGGGCGATGGGGGAGTTTAGTTACCCTATCTTATAATGAGGTGACTCTTTCATGGATAGAGTTTGAGTATATCTTTATAGAGGAGTTATCTCTAGCTATGTTGATGGATATACATATCCAAAAGCTTCTACATCTTCAGTAGGGAATCATGACGTTAGTTGAGTATTCATTGAGGTTTACCAAGCTTTCTAGGTACTTAATAGATATGGTTCAAGGTCAGTTTTTTAGGGCTTGAACCTTTGAGCTAGGTCTTTGTAGAGACATATGATCCAGTGTTATCCCCATGTGCATTCTTACTTATGTTGGGTTCTAGAGCAAGATTTAGTGCTTGAGAGTTTCTTGGATGAGTAGATACAGTTGGTGGTTGTCAGCAGTGGACAAGTAGGAGCAGAGACCTTGGAAGTAGGGATACAACATCAGTCTTAGAGACCTGGACATGGGAGAAATTTTAGGAGGATGTATCAGTCTAGAGGATCTACAGTATAGGGATCACAAGGTGGGTCTAGTTATCCCAGAGAGAGGCAGTGATACTCATGTGATGGCAGGGGACATCTCACCCAAGAGTGTCTGACCCACTGTATAGCTGACAGAGAAACTATAGATAGGCCACTGAGGTAAAGAAATTGGCAGGAACAGGTAGGTTCATAGGGTGGTAGATGTGGTATAGGAGCTAGAAGATTAGTATGAGGTGGTCTACATTTTGACATGTTACCGCCACCACCCCCATGTGGTCCACGCCAGGATCATGAAGCTGGAGGATAGGGGAGGGGACAACTACAGGTGTTCGAAGCTTATGACCTAGAGGCTCTAATAATGATTTTATGTGTGATTTTTCTCCTTTTAAATTTAGTTTCATTACTAATAAACACAAGTTCTATCCATTACTTTCTTACCACATATCTTGTTTGAGACATAGAGATTTTGGTTGAACCATTGACTCAAACCTTATGCTTGGAGACTCCTACTGTAGAAGACTCAGTGATCATGCACTGGTACCGATAGTGTGACCTGACTCTTGGAGGTGAGAGTTTCAGTTAGGATCTCTTGGTAGAAACATCGAGGTCTTATGACTACATTCTTGGTATGGACTGGTTATCCACAGTTCATGTTTAGATTTACTATTTTAGGAAAATGGTGTGGTGTGTTCAAAATGATGGAACCGGGTTTTCCTTTTTCAGTGAAAGGGAAACCCAGGAAGTGCGTGATAGAATCATGTATAGGAGGGTGCATCCAATTACTCATTTGTAGGCTAGTCTGACCCTTGGTGTAGTGGATGTTAAAAGTTTATAGTTTCTTGCAGTTGTGGTGAAGTATAAAGGATGTCTTTCATGAAGATGTTTTAGGTTTACTTCTCCGCTAAGAGATATGCTTTTTAATTGATCTACACCCTAGGATATTATCGATATCTTTTCTATCATATCAGATGGATCCTTTAGAGCTTCATGAGCTGAGGATTTAGTTGGAGGACTTATAGAGAAATAGATTTGTTTGACCTAGTGTTTCACCCTAGGAATCCTTGGTTTTATTTACCAAGAAGGCATATAGAAGCTTGAGGTTTTGTGTGGATTATCAGTGCTTGAATCAGGTGACCGTGAAAATCAAGTATCCACTACCAAGTATCGATGACCTCCTTGATCAGTTCAAAGGGGAATGATGGTTCTCAAAGGCTGACCTCAGATCAGACTATCACCAGCTATGAGTACAGGATGAGGATATACTGAAGATGACATTAAGATGTCGCTATAGTCACTATGAGTACTTGGTGATGCCCTTTGGTGTGATGAATGCCCCATAAGTGTTTATGGGACTCATGAACTGGATATTCTATACTTTCTTAGCTCAGTTCATGGTAGTCTTCATTAATGATATTCTTGTCTTCTTATAATCTAAGGAGGAGCATGTGAGACACTTAACGATAGTTCTGGACATACTTTAAGAGAACCATTTTTACAGAAAGCTCTAAAAGTGTCAGTTATAGATACAAATAGTCCACTTTCTAGGAAATATTATATCAGTAGATGGAGTGGTAGTGGAATCATCCAAGGTCTAGGTAGTGTAAGATTAGGATTCACCCAAGATCATGATAGAGGTACAGATATTCCTTAGGTTGGCAGGCTATTATCATAGATTCATACCTAATTTCTCCAGAGTATCAGCACCCATGACAGCTTTGATTTGAAAGGGGTAACCTTTTTTGTGGACAAAAAAGTTTCAATAGACTTTCCAGCAGTTGAGGCAGAGTTTATTGAGTGATCCCATCTTGAGATTTTCAAAGGAGGGTGTCGAGTGTGTAGTGTTTTTTCATGCATCCAGAACTAGTCTTGGTTGTGTTCTGTTGCAGAGGAAAGTAGTGATTTCCTATGGTTCACACCAGTTGAGGACACATTAATAGAACTACATGACCCAAGATCTTGAGTTAGTAGTGGTATTATTAACTTTGAATATGTGGAAACACTACCTGATGGGAGAGCGATTTATCATCTACTCCAATCATAAGAGTCTCAAGTATATCTTCTCTTAGAATGATCTCAACTTGAGACAGAGGTGGTGGATATAATTCCTATAGGATTCTGATTTTGAAATTTTTTATACTTCTAGGAAGGGGAACGTGGTAGCATATGTTATTAGTGGGAGGTCTTGTTCATAGTTTTTAAATGAGGCACCATATTAGTTGTCGAGGTTACAATTATCCTTTATGGATGGATATGAAGCATCTTAACTTCAGTCGATGATTGTTACCCCTACACTCTTATAGCGAGTCAGGGAGGCACATCTTGTGGATACCAATTTTGAGACCCAACGTGCTCATATATCCATAGGGCATGCTCCTGATGGATTTTCAAAAGGTGGGGAGCATGATGTTCTTTTCAAAGGACGCATGATGGTACCAGTGATGTTGCGGGAAGAGGTTCTAAAATAATTTCACACTTCTCCTTTGGTAGTACATTCAGGTGTTTAAAATATGTATCAGGACCTCCAGCATCATTTTTTGTGTCTAGGAATAAAGAAATGAGTTGAAGAGTTTGTTTCTCGATGCTTTACTTGTCAGCAAGTGAAGGCTGGGAATCAAGTTATGGTGGGTTTGTATCAACCCCTTTAGGTGCTTGAATGGAAGTGGGATGGGATATTTTTGGACTTCTTAATGGGATTACCACATACATCTAGGGGACACGATGCTATCTGGGTAATCATAGACCGACTCACCAAGTCGGCGCACTTCCAAGCTATATAAGATCAGAGTTCGGTAGAGAGATTGGGATGCCTCTACATTCAGGAGATAGACTAACTCAATGGATTCTCATCAACAATTGTTTCTTATTGTGATGATTTCTTTACATTTCAGATGTATAAGGGATGCCAGAGGTGTGTGGGACTCAGTTATGCTTGAGCATAGTGTTTCACCCCCAAACTGATGGCCAGAATGAGAAGAACATTTAGGTTCTAAAGGACATGTTGTGAGCCTACATGTTGGACTTAAACCATAGTCAGTAGGATCACCTACCACTGGTGGAGTTTATGTATAAAAATGACTACCATTCCATCATCAGTATGGCACCATTCAAGGACTTTTATAGGTGACCCTCTGGTTCACCACTTTTTTGGAATGACTTGGGAGAGTCAGCACTCATGAGCCTGAAATTGGTGTGATCTATAAAAGAAAAGGTGCAGATCATCCAGGAGAGGATAAACATTGCACAGAGCTGTCAGAAGCCTTATGCTGATAGGAGATGAAGGGCCTTGGAGTTTGAGGAAGGAGGCCATGTGTTCCTACAGGTTTTACCTCGACTTGGATTATAGAGATTTGGTTGGGGTAGTAAGCTATCTCTGAGTTTCATCATCCCTTTCCAGATATTTCATATAGTTAGTGAGGTTGTGTACCCCTTAGCTCTATCTCTATAATTAAATTGGGTACATGATCTCTTCCACGTGTTGCAGTTGAGGAGGTATGTGCATGACCCATCACATGTTATCGACTAACATGAGTTGAACATCGAAGATGGAGCGAACTTTGCTGAGTATCTAATAGAGATCAAGGATCAATAGGAGAGGATCCTTCGGGGGTGATTGATTCCTTTAGTGTGTGTCCGGTGGTAGCATAGGAATCTCTAAGTGATCACTTGGGAGCGGGAGGCTCAGATTCATACTCAATAATGACATCTTTTTTAGTATATCTTATTTTGGATTTTTTGGGACATAAAGCCCCAATATGGGGAGAATTTAATATCTCATATTTTCCATGTATTATTTTTAAATATTATATGGAATATTTTTGAGACCATGTGCTGAGACAAAGTGCAGTTCCGAGGCCCGGTGTGCCCTGAATAAATATTTGAAATATATTAAAATGCATGCTGGCACAATTTTCTTAAAAAGTGTAATAAGTTATAAACAGGTTCCCAAATAATAAATTTGAGGGCACTGTTAAACTCAGAATGTGAGGTTTACCCTAGGTGTGACTTTACATTAGTCAGTGTGGGTCATTTGTTGAAAAGTTGTCGCATATGTGGAAATGAATAAAATAATTAAATAAAATTATTCTATTTCAAATATTTGATGTTGCGACTGGTTAGTCTTTAAAAATGATATTATGTTAGAATAATAGGGTTATCCTCATAACCCTAGAGATGCCATAGGACCGATAAAGAAAGATATATTTGGAGAATCCTCTTAGGTGAATGACGGTGGATCATGGATCGACAGTCAAAGCACCTTGAATTTGACAAATTTTATTGCCGACGATGACAGATCATTATCCATCAACAATCAAACCAAATTGAGGTAGGACATGTGTTTTAATTTAGTTATTCCCTATTATTTATTTCTACAATGAATGCAAACCAATCAATTAACAGATTGATCCGTGGTTTAATCTTCTTTCGAGATGGGCTTATTTTTGGGGTTTTGATGGGAGATTTATCTTTTGATTTAATCTAGATTGATTTTAATTATAACAGAAATGAACCAATATTGACACAAACATCGATCGAGGTTCATTCCTCTTGATTGATTATGATATTATCCCCCCTATTCATCATTCATCACAGGCATTCTTCATTTGGTCCGCAGCTTGACACTTTACCGATGAATCAATCATTGCACACATGTTTATTGGCACAATGATCTGATATTATAGATCCAGGATTAGTATGATGCAACAAAGTTATGATGGAAATAGTGGCGAATGAATCAGACCAGTTTGGAAACCCCTAATTTTTGAGCGATATACATGGAAGAAAATTCAGATGAACGATTCTGTTTTCAAATCAGATTTGATGTTCATAACACATTTCTCATTAATGGTGATGCTTGGCTGAGGTAGATCCATGAATCCTGTCAATATTGGAGCTATATTTCAAGGTGAGTGTGGAGTAGGCGTGAGTGGGAGTAAGAACCAAGGTTTCTAGAAAAACCTGATCAACACAGCTTATAATCTGGAATTACACGGCGTGTGGGTCCCCCTAAGTGGTGTCTAGGGTTCCAAGTAAGAGAAAGGTATCACACAATGTGTGTCTAGGCCTACACAGTGTGTGGTCCCTCCCATATGAACTCGGAATGTACTTCAGAAGGTATGCGGACACAGGGTGGGCTACACGGACAGCCTACATGTCGTGTACTCCCCCACACGACATAGGTTGGACCAAGTACACGAGCTAATCCATGTACTAGTAAATGAACATGGGTACATAGGATGAAGTTGTGCACTATCACATGGGTAGAGTAAACGGGATGTCTGCATGGTGTGTACTACTATACAGACATGGTTTGAATGACATGGACCATTTACATGGCTAGAACCCAAGGTCAAGGGACACAGCATGTAACCCCTTTACACATCGTGTACTCTTTCTTACATGACTTAGATCCCTTGTCCTTAGTGGCTTGGAAAAGTTTTGTTAAGGATAATTCCCCTTATCCTTTCCCTAAAGGTAGGTATGAATCATTTCCTACTCTTAGGACTACGATCCCTTTATCGGGACTTCTTGGATAGAGTCATTGGAATCCCTTCAAGAGGCCCAGATTGAGATCCTCTATTCATCCCTATACCCTAGGTGGAGTTCTTAGTATCGATGTGACCAGCATTACCTAGGCAATGATTCTCTACATGGAAGAGTTAATCTAGATTGAATTTGTTGGTATCACCCCATGGCCTTGGTAGTGATCCCCATCTGTGTATAATATCTCTTTGGACTATTAGAATATTATTTCTCATGATGAGACTCAATGAACATTACCTCTCGGTCATATTTCATAAGTGCTATCAGACTCATGAGTGTGTTCTCCCGGATGAGTGCTTTGTGGAATCTTTAAGCTTGAAATCATAGGCTGAGTATACTACTGTTATGACTTACCTCTAGACTATGTTTCTTGGATTGATTATATTTTTATATTCTTGTTATATGTGTTGTAGACATATACCTATGTAGATATTGATTTAATTTCCTTTGTTGTATGCTTTGTGGTTTCAATGTGTCCTACTGAGTATTGTTATACTCACCCCTACACAGGCTTTTCCCGCACGTGTCTTGTCTTTTGAAGATGATCAACCTTTTGACAGAGTCCTAGGTGGACTAGGACTAGATGGTGCTTAGTGAGACTGGACAGACCGAGGTGTGTTCCTACAAATTTTAGATAGCAATCTCAATACCTTTACTTTCATGTTGGACTTGTGTTACATACTCTTTGTAATGGGCTTGTATTTGGCCCCGTTTACTTTCTTTACTTCCTATCATACTCTGTTTGTGGGATATATATGTATGCATTCATTGGTTGTTCATTTGTTTTTACATTTCAACATTTTGTGGTATTGGAGATGTGTGTATGTGTACAGGTACTTAGGCAATGCCTCCCATGTTAGTGATATACCTACTCAGTGCTAGTCACCAGTCCCTGGCCTATTAGAGGCGGGCTTGGGGAGTTATGACATGGGCCCCCACTAAGATGGGTCATGACATATAGGTACCTATTGGGTAATTATATCAATAGTTCTCCAAAAACATTGGTATATACAAGATTTATAGCAGTGTTTATTAAGTTCATCTTTCATAGAAACGGTCAAATTGAAATCTTTCAAAGAAATAAATATATTATTACGTATAAATTTAGAAATAAAAGCAGAATTGTCCCAATAATTCAAAATAGATTTCCTAATTTTAATTATGTAATCAATATTACCAATTAGTTTTTATAAAGGGTGATAATTATGAGTTTTCCAAGATCTAGAATCAGTTTGAGAAGAGATATTATCCACCTCGACTGATACATTATTTTGAGGTTTATCTTCTCTAAAATGAAATTCTTTATATTATTCTTCAATATGCTCTAAATCTGAATTCTTTTTCGCCTTATTTTCATCAAAATTAACATGAACATATTCTTCTATAATCAGAATTATTTTATTATAAACTCTATAAGATTTATCAATATTATAATAACCTTAAAAATTCCTTCATCACATTTAGCATCAAATTTATCTAAATTATCTTTAGTATTTAGGATAAAAAATTTACATCCAGAAACTCTAAGGTAACCAATTCAATGTTTATTTTCTTCCCATAACCCAAAAGGGGTTTTCATTAAAATATTTCAAATAAGAATTATATTTGAAATATAAGGATCAATAAAAATTGAATAAACCCAAAAATACTTAGTTAAACTATATTAACTCAATATAGTTTTAACCATTTCAATTAGAGTTTGGTTATTTCTTTCAATAAATTCGTTTTATTAATGAGTCTTAGGTTCTGAAAAATTATACAAAGAACCATTATTTTTATAAAATATTTAAAATTATAAGATATAAAATTCACTTCCTCTATCACTATGAATAGATACAATAAAAAACTTTTCTTATTTTGTACTAGATTAAAAAAATCTGTAAAGCTAGATAAAGTTTCACCTTTATTAGAGAGAAAGTATACCCATGTGAATCTACTATAATCATCTATGATAACTAGTGTGAACATTTTTCTTCTAATACTATTAATATAAGTAGGACCAAACAAGTTAAGATGAATTAACTATAGAGTTTGGTTCTAGTTCATTTCCTTAACTTATTTGAATGATACTTTATGTTATTTTTCTTTCATGTAAGTATCAAAAACATGAAACTTATCTTTCTTCAAGTCTGGTAATTATAGTGCTGTTTCAAGATTAGAAATTTTATCCAATGATACAAAATTATCATGGATAAATATCTAATGATAAAGTATACTATCATTTTACACAACATTTAAACACTTAACGTTTTGAACTATTATCTCAGAAAGCTCAATTGAATAGATATTTCTTTATGGTTGGCATAAAATGAAAAATAATTATCCTTAAAAAATAAAAAAATTGTCATTTTTAAATTTTAAATTTATACCATCATCACATAATTTAGATATTATAATTATGTTATTTTATAATCTATCAACATGTAAAACTTTATAAATAATAATAGAATTAAAAATACCAATTTCACCAAAACCTTTTACTTTGCCCTTGAAATTATCTATAAATGCCAAAGTGCCTCCATCACATATGTTATATGAAATTAATTTTTATGGGTCCTATTCATATACCTATAGAATACATTATCCGTCTTCCATACATCATTAATGATACTTCCAAGGCATTTTTTCTAAAAATTCAATTAGTAGACAGTTCTGGAACCCAAGATACTTTAGGTCCTATAGGATAAGTAAAATTATTTTAAGTACTCGTACATATTTTAAATAAGTATTTGTAGGTACTTTAGAATATGGAGATTTAGAAATATGATTCTTAGCCCCAAAGACTATGGAAATCTTAATAAACATTCGTTAGCATGGTGTCCCTTCATCATACATCTAAAACAAACATCAACAAAAGAACAACCATACAAAATTTTCACAAAATAATTTTGATTCATATAATGTAATATATTTTCATATCTAATACAATCTTTATTTATGTTCATTTAATTTAAATACATCATTTTTTCATAACTATCTATTTCTTAAATAAAATGAGGTAAATTTTTCTTTAAACTTTCAATTTCATTCTTCGGGTTTTCATTCAGACTATGAACAGTTTTTAAATATTCATAAAAAAATTCATTTTAAGTAAAAGCGGTATTTCTAAGTTTATCATTTTTATAAAAAAGATCTTTATTTTATTTAACAAGTTTATTATTATTTTTTTACTTAATTATATAGTTCAACTTCTCTAATAATATATTTTATTAGTTTATCAACTTCTTCATTGAATTCATCAAGAATTGGTTTTTTAAAATCATAATCATCATCAGAACATCCATGAAAGTCTAAATTATAGTGAGATCACTGAGAGGGGGAAGGGGTGAATTGGTTATACCTTTTTATTTTTATGAATTTATCATTTATTTCAACCTTTATGGCCAATTAAATCCTCAATCTATTTTTCATGTGTTACATAGACACACCCAATTAGTGTAGAAATTGAAAGGAACCAAACATAAAGATTTATAAGGCTCTTCCTAAAAATCCAACTCCTTTCTAGGTTTGGGTTGTGTTCTCAAACCCTATTTCTCCACTATAAATCACTTGATTATAGTTACATGTTGTCTTCTAAAAGTCTTTTTAGATAATCTCCTAAAATATCTACTATAAAATCTATCAAAATTTATGGTCTTCATGTGATCATAATAGCCACCTATATATGGGTTTTTTATACTAGATCCCTCAATTTTAAGTTATCTACTAAAATGTTTCTTGAAACCTCTCGGTGAGATCTTAATACTACCCCCAATAGTTATTCAAGTGTCCTTCCAAAATCCTCCTTTGAATAGTTCTCTGACTTATTCTTTAATAGTAGATAGTCAACCTCGTTCTCCTTCAAGTATACCCTACCTCTATTCTTGGGGATTTCTTCACCTTTATCATTGAATATCCTGGAGATATAATGGTGTCACAGGTATTAGGAAGTGGTTCCTCCTTATCAATTTCTCTATAGATTCAACTCTGCAGCAACAGGTTTGGGTTCCTTATTCTTCTTCTTTGATGCATAAGATATCCTGAATATGATTGAGATATTCTTATTCAACTTCTTTGAGAGTTATTCTAGTTCTCTCACCTTCTCATTTTCTACACTAAATTCTTCTTCTTGACATGTACATATTATTCAAGACAACTCACTTAATTTTTTTTCAATAAATACATGAACATAATTTTCATGCACTGCCTATACTTTATTTTTAGGTCTTATTATATTTCCATAAATATAAATAACTTAGTAGATGTGCGAAATCCTAGAAAGTCACTTCATATATAGAATATTATTTTCCATGATCTCTATGACATTAAAGATCTCATTTTTAAACTACCTCATGTGAGTTTCCCTCACATTCTACCTTTCCTCATTTTAAAAACTCTTCTTGAATTAAAATTACTATGATTTTTTACTAATAAATAAAAAAACATGAGCATCGCCTGATTTTATTCTATATTTATTCAAAATATTTATTCTAGATATTCCTTATATTTTTCATTAAAATTAATCATTATGAAGTTTTATTCAGTATTCAATTTTATAAAAAATTAATAAATTGCATGATGCTTACATAGATGATGTATACAAATATCATGATTATATAGACTGAAATCATGCTTATGCATACTAACACTTATAAAGATGGTGGTTATGCAACACCGCCCATAGATAATGCTTATATAGGTAAGGGATGATGTTTACATAGATAGATTTAATGTGAATGTATCACTGGGTGATGGTTAAACAATAACAGGATGATGGATACATAGTGGTAGGATAATGGTTAAGTAGATTCTAAATGATGTACATGTAGATCACTGAATGATGGTTACACGGCCTCCAATCATCTTTATTTTCTAGAATTCTTCAAATGTGAATAGATTAACTTAAAAACTTTTCAATCTTTTGCCAATATTATCAAAACTTCATCCAAGATATATTCAACATTATATTTATCTATCAAAATGAAAAGTGCTCCAAATATGGTTCAACCAATTTTTACGCTAGCTTCTCTCCAACCTTTAAACCTATTTCACACTTATTATTTACAGTTACACAAGATTTCCAGTAGATTCTAGTTTATCCATCATCATTAACATCAATTCCTTCATTATTAACATATTTTAGATAGTGATTTGTACACTTTTTATCACTTTTCATAGCCATATATACCAACTAAACAATTATCACGTGAATAGGGATATTTCATTGAAGTTTTCCTACTAAATTATCCATGAATAAACCAAATTTACTTTTCAATTTATGATGTAAGCACCTAAGAATCTTACTAACACTCACCCAATACATATTGATAGTCTGCTATCATCACAGTAGTCTATAAAATAAATGAAATCAACAACTAGGCTCTTCAATATCCCCCTTTACATTTTTTGGAAATACCATCAAAATCCTATGTCAATATATGTATCCTTTCTTCTCCCCATTTTTTTCAATAAATATAAAGGAAATACAGGGGTTATACCTCACTCACTCACTCCTTATTCTCATTGATAAAAAGTTTTTCCATAATACCTTATTTTCCCTCTTTAAATCTAAATTTCATCCTAATTCACTTGTGACATAATGATGGTGCCACACACAGCTTATCTAATAGCCTTAAGTTGTTCTAATCAAAGTCTACATAGGCAAACCCAGTATAGAAAACAAGATAGGATTCACTAAGACATAAATATTGTCTATAAATTCTCATACATGTGATACTACTTCCAAACTTCTCAATTTAGAGGCTATTCAATTTACATGTATACTGCACTCAACTCAAAAAATGTTTCAAAAACATTCAAGTGAAAGACAATTCATTCCCCCTTATTCCTTTCAAACACATCAACCAACACCCCCACCCCTTTATAGAAATATCTTCTATAATCAAAATAAGGGTGAAAAGTATGATTGTAATACCTTAAACTGTGATTATTATAAGACCATCTAGAATTCCAGAATCAGTTCAGAATCATATTTTGACCACAACTTAAAATGAACGATCCTCTTAAAGGGGTTCACACACTTCACATTCATCATGTTTGATTTTTCTTCGTGTTTTTTAACCTTATCTATGATGTTTTTGTGATGAATAATTTCATTATCTGACTTACTCAAGGATGATTATGAATCTTTACTTTCCTCTTTGCTTATAAAATTACACCTGAAGTTTCTTGAATACTTTTTATTTCTTCTAAAATCACATTTTTTGTTCTTTATAGAACTTCCCTTAGAAAATTATTCTTACTCATCATCACTTTCACTTCCATCATATTTCTTATTTGGGTATTGAATGGAAAAATTACCAATTCCTCCATAATTAAAACATTTAAGAGGAAGCATACCTTTGAATTTTTCTTTCCCTCTTCTGATGTTCTTAGAGATAAAGGTCATGGATTTCTTATGCTCTACATATCTTCCATCGTCACTTTCAAAACATGAATCATATTAAACCTTCTTCTCCATGTTATTTTGTTTCATAATGGATTTGAATGTCAACTCCTCCTTTGCTTTCATTTTGAAAACATTTTCTTTTATCATTTCATAGTTAATGAGGGTGTTGTGCAGTTCATCAAGGGAGAGTTCACCTATCTTCTCCATAGTTGATATCTTTGAGTCGAATCTATCATGAAAATTATTTATCAACATATTTACAATTTTTGAATCTTCTAGATTATCTAAAAAATACTATAATATGGCTAATAATCTCATTAAACTTTTTAATTTAGTAATATATACCCTCATCATTAGTCATTTGGATATCTTCAAACTTTTCTCTCCAAATCTGAAGTTTGGATTCCTTAATCTTCACATTTCATTCATACATATTTTCCAATTTTTCCTAGATCTCATCATCAGTTTTAAGTCTTGTTATTTTGGTGTATAATTTATCATATAGAGATGATAGAGTGTCATTTATAGCTTTTCCATACACTTCAATATTACTTTTTCAGTAAAATTCATGGGAATATCTCTTCTAAATAGAGTAAAACCAATTGTTACACCATCACTTACCTCAAGGTATTGTGATGGAAGATATAGATTCATTTATTTCTTCCATCCAAGAAATTTTCTGCCATCTAAAATAGGTACTCCTATATTTTTCATAGTATTAAGACCCTCCATGATTCTCCTTGGATATTTCATAGGCAGCCTGGATTTTTTATAATACCAATTGAAATTCTGGTCTGGTCAATTCACTGAGAGGGGGAGGGGATGAATTAAGTGATCCATTTTTTTATGAATTACTCATTTAATTCAACTTTTGTGGATGATTAAATCCTATATCCACTCTTCTTGTGTTACTAATCCTCATCAAAATAGCGAAATGATTATAAGGATTTGAACACAAATATTTATAAGGTTTGACCTTGAAATCCTATTCTTTATTAGGTTTAGGTCATGTTCCAAGACCTAGTTTCTTCACTATAAATCACTTGAGTATAGATAAAAGTTATCTCCATAAAATATTGATAGATAATCTCCCAAAATAACTAGTAGAAAATCTACTAAAATGTCTGGTTTTCAAGTGATCATATAAGCCTTCTATCAATAGGTTCTTTATATAAACTCCTACCATTTGAATCTATCTTTTGAAAATATTCTTTCCACCTCTTAGTGGGATCTTCATACTACCTCCTAATAGTTCTTCAAGATCCTCCCAAACTCCTCTTTTGAATAGATATTAAACTTTTTCCTCAATGGTAGATAGTTGACTTTGTTATCCTTAAATTTTGTATGAACTCTATTATTGAGGATTTTTTCACTTTTATCACTAAATATCCTAGTGATATGATGATATAGTAGGTATTAGTAAGTGGTTATTACTTCTCACTTTATCATAAAATTAAAATCTATAACAACAAGGTTGGTTTCCTTCTTCTTATTCTTCTTCTTTAATGTATAAGAGATCCTGAATTCAGTTGATATATTCATCTTCAACATCTTTGAGAGTTCTTATTATCTCACTTGTTTATTATCTATACTACATTTTTCTTCTCAAGATGTATATCTTATTCAGGACAGATTGCTTCATTTGGATCAAGAAAATTAGATGTATAATTTTCATTTTCTTCTCATACTTTATTTTTGGGTAATCCCATATTTCTATAAATAAAAATAACTTATTAGGTGTGTTAAATCATAAAATCCACCTCACATGCAGTAGTTGATTTTCTATTATCTATATGATCTTTAGGATATCATTTTTTAACTACCTCACATTGGATATCCCCACATTCTCTCTTTACTCATTTTAAAAACTCATCTTGAATCACAGTCTATTCAAACCACTATGATGTTTGATCGATGAAGAACAACACATGATCATTGCCTAATTTTATTCCTTATTTATTCAGAATATTACTCGTATTTTTATTGAAATTCAACCTTATAAAATTTTCTTCAGTCTACAATTTTCTCAAAATTTAACTAAGTTCATAATGCTTATGTGGATGATGTATATATAGATCATTATTACATAGACTTAAATCATACTTATATAGACTGAAAACTATGTAAATGATGTTTACACAACATATAAAATTGTGCGTATGCATATGATGTATCCATGGATAATGCTTATGTGGGTAAGGGGTGATGTTTATGCAAGAAGAATTCATGAATACACAGTACTTGATGATTCTTATATAGCAATGGGATGGTGGTTATGTAGAAATAGGATGATAGTTATGTTAAAGCTAGATGATGTATACTCAAATCACTAAATGATGTTTACATATCCTCTAATCATCATTATTTTCTATACTTATTCAAATGAGATCATAGGTACTTCATAAATTCCTAGGTTTTAACCAATCCTCTCAAAATTTCATACAAGAGATATTCAATAGTATATTCGGCTATCAAAATGAAAATTACTCCAAGGATGGTTTATCCAATTTTTAGGCTAGCTTCTCTTTAACCTTTGAACTTGTTTTACACTTTCTATTAATAGTTGTACAAGTTTTCCAATAGGGGTTCAGTTTATACAGCATATTTAACCTAAATTCCTTCATCATTAACATGTTGTAGATAGTGCTTTTCACACTTGTTATCATTTTCATAACCATACATACTAGATCAACAATCATCACATTAATAAAGCTGCTACATTGAAAATTTCTAACCAAGTTCTCTATTTAGTAGTTGAATTTACTTTTCCATTTATGATGGAAGCACCTCATACTTATTTCAAAAATTCCCTAACACATATTGACATCTTATTTTCATCACAAAAATATAAAAAACAAATACAATCAAAACTAGGATCTTAAATCTAGAATAAAAATTTGAATCACTAATATTATTTATAGATGCCATAAAACACAAGTCAACTAATTCTTTTTTATTTCTAGATTCTTCACTATAATTGAATTCTTTAGTACAACTCTAGCTTGTAGTTAATGATTTTGTATATTTGTTTTTGTACTTCTTATCCTTCTTTTAATTTTTAAATATTGCGTGGTCTATCTTGATATTCCCTTTATTTCTACATTTAAAACATATAAAATCTATAGTATTATAAATAAAGTTAGTATTATCTTTCCTTTCACCCTTGTGATTATCCTTCTAATATTTCCTCCAAGATCAATTTTTGAAAGATTTATTCTTCAATCTTTTGTAAACTCCAGTGAAAATTTGAACCATATCATTTTTTATATTTCATGAAGTTAGGTATCATAAGAGTTGTAAGAAAAAAATATTAACATATCTAAAATCTACACCTTCTGTAGAACCCCGTCCCATTTAGCCACCTGAACAATGCTACGAGTCTAGTTCCACTGAGCCTTAAGCGTGTCTCCCTGTATAGTAAAGGTTTTCGACTAGCAGTGAGGGTGTAAAGAGGTGATAGTGGGGATACTATACCCTCTGTTGATGATATAATAAACATGTTCTAATACATATATAATAAGTGGAAAATAAATACCAATAGAGTGGATCGGTAGCCCACCCATGGCGGAAGCACAAGAAATTGCATACAATAGCATGTTGGAAGAGAAAGAAAATAAAAAAGGAAACTCCAGATGATGTAGTAACCTCAAGATATCTTATCATCCATCTCATTCTAAAAAACCCAACACTAAGGTCCATCTCTAAATCCAGAACCTTTTCCTGATTGCAAAGCTATAAATTCTACACTTGTCCCGAAGGGATCGTGTCGGATGTGAGAAAAATCTCAGTAGGTCACCACCAACAAGTTCCTATCTTACATTTGTGATTAAGTAGGTGTATAATAAAAATTAAATAAATAAAGTTTCTTGAATTTAATAAAAAAAAGATTTATTAGTGCTCAATATCCACCGGGAATCTATCACCTACTTCGGCCAACGTTAGAATACTATAGCAAAGAGGATCCTTAGCCTAAGCCCAAGACATCCCTTGATACAAGTCAAAACAAGTGAAGCCTCAAGTTACATCTCTATTAAAGTTACCTAGAACCTTCTACCATTAATCAAGTAACCAATTTCCCAAAGGCACACCCAAATAATAAGATCTTGGTCCCTCAGACCTCAACTCAAAAGAAACTCTATCATCCCTTGACCTGACATCCAATCCACATCGATATTTGTCCTCCAAATAATATCACCATTGGATCAACAATCGACTTCCCAAGGAATGATGATGTCCATCCAACCTAATGTGTCTTTCCCCAATGGAATAAATTATGGTGAGCCTCAGCCCCAACTGACAGCCTCATCACTATCATCTAATGGCTCCTCACCATCCTTGTGGCTTTCTATGGAAAACATCTCCATCCAATTCCCTAAGTCACATCTATTGGAGGCCTCTACCTACAAGAGTGGTTAATACCACCTCAATATCTAAGTATTACTATGTGAACATGACTCCAAATGGTGCATTGACCAACACGACTGAGCATAAATCACTAAAGAAGAACCTAAGCCAGACCATTCCAACTCCTCGTGCCCTTACGACCACATCTCTCATCTAATGGTCAACACCATCCACTATCACATGAGCATCGCCCATATCCCGATGGCATCGTCACCTCATTCGATGACTGTGTCACCCAACCAGTGATCAACATCACTCATAATGAATATATATATATATATATATATATATATTGGGTCACACCCATCATGATGATCACATCGCCTCAAATTAGATATCCAACATTATCTCGATCCTCAGGCTGAGCCCACCCCATTCCCATGGAACCATAATAAGCATCACTTTTAATTAATTTAAATAAAACCAAAAAAATTAATAAATAACCAAAAGCCTATCCTAATATACCCAAGTCCTAAATCCACTCACTAGGCTCAAAACATTTATATAATTGAGTAGCATTCCCATAGGCATCTCCAATGGGTTCAATTAGTTAATTAAAGTAAAACATTTAATTTATATGGTATCTATCAGACTAACCAATGGAAATCTAAAATTTGCACCCCCAAAACACTCATGAAATCACAAATAAAGGTAAGAACCACCTACCTCATGTTGGTAGATGCCCACACGTTCAACCTTAGCCTCTAACTCGATCCTATTTGGAAGAAAATGGAATTTTATATGAAGGAACAAAAAATAGGGTAAAACTACTCACATGTATTTAGCACACTGTATGGAAAGGGAAAAGAAGAAAATATGTAAGAGGATTTGAAACCTTATCGATACGGATCCAATGTTGCAAACGGATCGAGAAACAGAGGTTGGATAGAGAATATGGCTCAAATCCTAGTCGTAAGGAGAATCCCTACTATGTGTGGTTGAAGGAGGAATAAAAGATAAAGAAAAATAAAAGGGGGAAGGTGTAGTTTAGTAATTTCACCCCTTTAAATAGCCTATGCATTTTTTTCACACAATTTAGAAAACTATGCCCAAATTGTACAGCTCCTAATACTTAAGATTCAAGCCATGCACAGTTAGCTCTCACGGTTTGGTCAAACTGTGTTGAGACCATGCATAGAAACTGGTTAAGTGACATTAAACGTGTGGTTTGTGCATGGTTTTCCCAAACCATGTGCCAACCATGCGGATCCCTCTGCTAAAAACTGCAGAGGTTCCTGCAAGGTTGTGTTCCCCATCCAACATGGTTTACCAAACAGTTCTTGGTGTAGTTGTAGAGTGCACAGTTTCTACTAGGAGGTTGCATAGTTTTTCCAAATGATGTACCTTAGTCTGTGTAACCTAGAAATTTTGGGTTTTCAGCCTTCGACACACCCAAATCCCAACAAAAACCCCAAGACACTTTACGAACATTAAGACTCATCTAAAAGAAAGTCACTGGGTTAGAGAAAATATTGGAATTAGGTTTCGTTGACTAAGAAAATAGTTTTCCTACCCACCAAACTCTGAAAATTCAAAACTGATGAGGATTTCAACCCGCTCCAAAACCCAGGACATTATAATCTTCCCACCTTAACATAGCTCATCCTTGAGCTATAAATCATAAAGTTGAGATGGTACTGAACATACCCATCTCACCAAAAGTAACCTAGAATACCCTGATCTCAAAGGTATAGGTCAACTACCTCAAGAGGCTCCCCACCTCAAGAGTTACCTACCCCAGTCGCATCCCGACCTAAAACTCAAATAAATATGATGGTCCATCGACCATCCTTGGAATCAAAGTTCCTCTCATGATGCATCGTCACTCCTACACCTCATCATGTACTCATGTTTCATACCTAAAACCCATCATATACTACATCTAAATAGATGCATGCCTCATGTCCATGTCACACATGACGCCTACGAGATATCACATCTCATCAAATGATCAAATTAGTCTTGGTGTCTCACACATCAAATAAGTCTCGCATCAAACTGATTCCTAAATTTTTACACACCACAAGTAATCCTACATCACATCGATTCCCAGATTCCATCACACCTCATACAAGCCACGCATCCAACGATGCTCATAAAAGATCTCAGTGCCACATGCCTCATATATATATAACACATTCGATTTGATGCCAACCTAATAACCAGCATCAGGTTAGTCCAAAAGTACATATTGTTCATATCATGCACCTAAAATTGACATGAATATAAAAATATCATGCCAAAAAAAACAAAAAAAACACAACTACACCCATGGAGTACCTCTAATAGTAACTAGCTCACCAGCCTTCTCTGACCCTAGAAACTTCATGACATGCACCAGCCCTGAATCTCGACTGCCTGAATCCTATCTCCCCTATGGTGCTGCACAAACCACCATCCACTGACCCCATTGATGGGTATCATTGTCTATTCCATGAACTCTGCATGAAATAGACTCTCGACTACTAGCGCCTAATACTGCTCCCAATCTGATCTCAGAACCCTGAGTCTATCTTGGTCCCTGATTTATAGCTCTTTGAGAAGGCCTCCTATAGAACCTCTCGAGATGCTAAACCTAAATGCATGCTTGGAACTCCTTTGGTTCCTGATTACACTACATCCTCACATGACTCGGCTACCCGCACTGGAATCACACCATCGACGACCCACTCCGAGGTGGCCTGTCTGAGTCTTTGGCATGGATACCCTACCGGAACTCCTCTCAGCCTTTCTTACTACAATATAAATCATCACCATTGAAATCACCTAATGTCATCACCTGGATTGAGTACTACTGATCCTTCAAATTTCCCTCAGCTATGAGTGCCTGATTCACTACCTCTGAGAATGAAACCAACAAAAAGATGTTACCTTCACCAGAATGGCATGTCATAAATCATCCTCTAAACACCTCACACTCGAGTTGTTTTCGCCCACTATACTGGGTAAAAATGATACAACTCGATGAATTTAATTACATATACCATGATAGACATGTCACCCTACTTTAGGCTCAAGAACTCTTGAGCTCTCTCTACCCTGAGCGTCTCTAGGAAAAAGTGCTCAAAGAACCTGGCCTCAAAGTCCTTCTAGTCCAGTCCCTCATTTTTACCTTCCTGAACCTACAAATCCCACCAATAATTGTTCAGTCCCTTGATCATGTATATATCTATCTTCACCCTCCTATATGGGGGTGTATCAAGCATCTTAAAGATCATTTTTATCGACTCGATCTAGTTCTCAACTGCTTGTGGTCTGCCCTCACCCTGAAATATCGGTGAGTGTTGCAATTGAAACTCTCAAGTGATATATTACATGGAAGGATCTACTCCCTGATCTCCCCTATCAATCCCTTGGATGACACGAACCAGACTCGCTCTGAGCTTCCCATAAATACATGACCCAAAGCTATCAAATTCGGTGGTTGGCCCACCTGTACTAGATCCTTCACTTGAGATTATAACTACAGCTCATGTTTTGCCTGACCCTCTAGGGCCTCAACCTATGTTATATCTTATGGTATCACATCACCACCTTCCTGATTCTCCATTGGATCCCATCTAGGTGGAATCCCATGGAATACCAATACATATTCAGAGATATCAGATAACATATATGTATAACACAGATGAGGAAAGTTCTAATAGGAAGAACGATCTCAATACCCTTACCCTTACCCATTACAACCATGTAAAATGATATCTGACCTCTTGGAACCTTACCATCCCATATCAGAGCCAATTATCACATAAGCCTTGGGCCATGCCCGTCCTTACGAACCATGTCACATCAAACCGACGACCTAGCCGCCCAACCTGGTGATCAACATCACCCTATAAAATCATCCCTACCAACTCCTATAAGGGCCAAACCCATACATTCATACATATATATATATATATATATATCACATATCACAAACATATTTCATTGGGTCCATTTTCCTGGGTTGGTTGAGTAAGATTCCACCAAAGAGAAGCTAGTCAGGAAAACACCGCTTAACTTCATTTATTGACACTTTAGACAACCCAACCCCTCTTAGAAAAATCCAGGTCCCCAATGAAAATAATAATAAATTTCTATCACGACACGTGAATATATAGATAATCAATTCTTATGTTTCTATCAGAAGTAAATAAGCATAACAAACAAAACAAACACCCCTTACCATACCGGTCCAAGGGTCCAATAACTCCTCCCTTACCATACTAGATCAAGGGAATCATATCATAATAGATAATAATAACATCCAAGTACACCACTTAATGTAGAAATCAAATAAACTATAAAATAATCAAAATAGAATAGTAATTCACACCCCTGAAAACTTGGTATGCCCCCGTGCATGGGGCTGCAGGTGCCCAAACATGAGCTATAAACCTAGTTCTAACAACATTATAATCTCCGATCTAACATAGAAAAAATAGTAAGGCCAAGAAAAAGTAAAATAAACTTCTTTTATACCATTTGTAGTACCCCAAACCATTATCCACCTGAAGAGTGCTACGGGCTGAGTGTCACTAGGACTTAAGCGCACCTCCCTGTATGCTAAAGGTTGGTGACTAGAAGTGAGGGTGTAAAGTGGTTATAGTGGGTAGACTATACCCTCTAGTTATGATATAATAAGAAAGGTCTAATACAAATATAATTAGTTTAAAAGAAATACCAACAAACTGGACCAGTAACCTACCCATGGAGGAAGCATAAGCAATAACATACAATAGTATGCTGGAATATGAAGAAAACAAAAAAGAAACTTCAAATTATGTAGGGACCTCAAGGTCTCTTACCATCCATCCCATGATAAAAATCCCAATACTAAGGTCTAAATCCAAATCCTGAACCGTTACCTGGTCATAAGTCCATAAAGTCTACACGCATCTCGAAGGACCCATGTAGGGTGTGAGAAAAATCTCAATAGGCCACCACCAATGTGTAACTATCTTATATTTGTAATTAACTAGGTGTATACTAAAAGGTAAATAATTTTAGTGCATTAATTTAATAAACACAACCTTCCCTGGTTCTCAACGGCCACCAGGAATCCATCACCTTCTTCGGCCAATGCTGGAATACTATAGAGGAGAGGATCCTTAGCCTAAGCCCAAGGCATCCCCTAATACAAGTCAAACTAGGTGGACACTTGGGTTCTACCTCTATTAAATTCACCCATCACCTCATTCCATCAATCAATTAACTGACATCCCAAAGGCATGGCCAAACAATAAGATCCCAGTCCCTTGGACCTCAGCTCAAAAGAAACCCTATCGGACCTTGGCTCAACATCCGAGGTACAATGATATTTGTCCTCCAAATAATATCATTGTTGGATCAATAGACAAAGTCCTAAGGAATGGTGATGTCCATCCTCCCTAATGTGTTCTAGACCAATGGACTCAAGTATGGAGAGCCTCATCCCCCAACCGACAGACACATCACTATCATCTGATGGATCCTAACCGTACTTGTGGCTTTCTATGGTAAGAACCTCCATCCAATTCCCTAAGTTACATATATAGGAGGCCTATACCCACACGAGTGGTCAATACCACCTCTATATTTGAGTCCCACCGTGTACACATGACTCCAAATGGCACATTGGCCAACACGGGTGAGCAAAAATCACCAAAGAAGAACCTAAGCCACACTATTCTGGCACTACATACCCCTACAACCACATTGTTCATCTAATGGTCAACATCATCCACTATCACATGAGCATCACCCATAACCTGATGACACTATCCCCTTAATCGATGATTGTGTCACCCAACCAGTGATCAAAATCACTCAGATGTGTGTGTGTGTGTCTATCAAGCCATGCCCAGCCTGATGATCACATCACCATAAATCAGATAGCCAATGTTATCTCGATCCTCAATACAAGCCCATCATGTTCCCATGGAACCATAATAAGCATCACATTTAATTAATTTAAATAAAAAAAACAATTTAATAAATAACCAACACCCCAACCTAATCTACCCAAGGCCCAAATCCACTCACTATGCTCAAATCATTTATAGAATTGAGGATAATTCCCATAGGCATTACCAATGGGTTTAATTAGTTAATTAAAGGAAACCATTTAATTTATAGGGTCTCTTTTAGAATAACCAATGATGGTCTAAAATTCGTACCCCCAAAACACTCACAAAATCACAAATAAAGTTAAGAACCACCTACCTCATGTTGGTAGATGTATGCACGTCCAATCTTGGCCTATAACTCAAGCTAATTTAAAATAAATCAGTGTTTTAGATGAACACCTTAAAAATAGGGTAAAACCTTTGCACAGATTTAGCACACGGTATAGCAAGGGTGCAGAAGAAAATAGGTAAGAGGGTTCAAAGCCTTACTGATACAGATCCAATGCTGTAGATGGATCGAGAAACGGAGGTCGGACAGAGAATATAGCTCAAATACTATTTGGAAGGAGAAATGGGAGGAGCTCCCTATTCTACATGAGTGAAGGAGGAATAAAGGAGGAAGAAGAATACAAAGGGGGAAGGGGTAGTTCATTAATTTCACCCATTTAAATATCCCACATGTTTTTCCCACACGGTTTGGAAAAACGTGAAAAAACTGTGTGGCTCCTACTATTTAAGATCCAATCCCTTCATGGTAAGCTTGAATGTTTTGTCCAAACCATGTTGATCTCGTGTGTAACCACTGGTTAAGTGGCACTAAATGTGCGACTTGTGCATGGTTTTCCCAAACCATGGGCTAGTTATTCGAATACCTCTACTAAAAATGGTAAATGTTCATACACGGTCATGCACCCCATCCTGCTTGGTTTATGAAATTGTGCTCAGTGCGTTTGGAGGGCACATGGTTTCTACTAAGAGGCCACAAATTTGTTCCAAACCATGTGCCTCAGTCTGCGCACCCTAGAATGTTGGGTTTCTGGCCTTCGACGCACCAAAACCCCAACAAAAACCATGAGATGCCTTCCGAGCATTAATAATCTTCTAAAATAAAGTTCTTAGGTTAGATAAACCCTCATAATTAAGTTTTTTTGACCAAGAAAAGAGTTTTCCTACCCAAAAAACTCCGAAAATTCAAAACGGACTAGGAATTCAACCTACTTCAAAAACTTAGGATGTCACACCTTTCCTTTTTGTATTTTTTTCTTCAGTTGTGTTATTTAGTTCCAATTTATATTGAAGTGGTATACCAATTTTATCATCAAGGGTATATTCATTAATGTTCCTGCTTTCATCAATAGTGACCTTCTTTGCATGCCACTTCTTTGGTATAGCTCTCAAGAATATTTTAATAAGAATAACATTTTTAAAGGTTTATCTAAGAGAATTCATTCCATTTACAATACTAGTAAACATATGGAACATATAGTTGATAGTTTCATCATCTCTCATATTGAAATATTGATATTTAGCTCAAAGCATTCCAAGCTTTGTTCTGGTCAACTAATCTAAGCTAAAGTGACTAACTTGAAAAATTCACAAAATTTAATGAGCATTTTTACAAGGATAAACATGACTACAAAAACTTCTATTAATAACATAAAAATAATATTCATAAATTTATAATTTGAAACATCTTTAGCTATATCACTTCTTGTAAGAGAATTAGGTCCAAAATTCAGTAATTTATAAGATTTTACCACAGTTATCTAATGATCAATGTTGACATGCATAAGATAAACTTCCATTTTAGTTTTCTAATATCCATATTTTGTACAATCAAAGTTGTAATAACCCATGTTTTTAGAACAGGTCAAAATCCCGACCCTGTTTGAATTTTTGACTTGTTCCTGAGAGAACTGGGAAAATATGGGAACTTCTAGAAATTTCTAGACTACACGTTGTGTAATCTAAAGTAAATTTCGTGTATGGGTTGGGAGAGTACCATTCGTGTGCTCTCTGAGTACATATTGTGTGATGACCATGTAGGAATTTCTTACTACATGGCGTGTAGTTATAGAAACGCTGTGTACCCTTGACCGTATGGAGGCCATACATGGAGTGTAGGCCTGTTTGTTGGGTAGAATGTTTTTAGCATGTACACATCGTGTACTATCTGTACACTCCATGTAGCGGGGTTGTGTATGGGGATAAACATGGCGTATTGGGGATGTCAGCCGAGTAAAGAGGTACACGCTGTATACCATAGGTACACGCCTTGTAGTAAGTCGGCAAGTCCTCGACGAAATATCAATCACCTTATGAACAGTAAAATGATACACGGTGTGTAGTTATAAGTACATGTCGTGTACTTTCTTTTTTTCGCTAAAATGGGCAGTAGCCTCATTTTGAGGCAGAAACTCAACCCTTCGATGGGTTTGAGTGGGGAGAGCCGTCCAGAGCTCATTTTTGCTCCCAATCATCTATCCAAACTCCGTTTCGATCGTCGTTAGATGCGTTGGAACCCCCTCAGTAAGGCCTTGATTCTTCTTGAGCCGTTTTTCTTGATTTTTGTTCTAGAGCGAGTTATAGGGGTTTGAGATTATTTGATACTTTTGTAGATCTACCACTTTTTAGACCTAATTGGAGACTTTTATCGGGGGAGTATCATCATACGAGTCTCAGGTAGGTGGTTCATACCTATTTTTGTGTTTTCGCAGACTTTTTGGGTGGTGCAGCCTTTAGCGTGTTTTCGGGTATTCTTGAGAGAGACCCTAATTTACCTACTATTGCATGTTTAATTGTTATTTGACCTATGGGATGCCTAAGGGTATGCCCTCTTACCTGTTTTTCTTGAGTGAGGTTGGGCAAGTGGTCGTTTCTCATCGGGGCATTTTGGTCGGGGAATGAAAAAATGGTTATAATTGTTTTGTATTATTTAAACTGTTGAGTATAGTTTATTGAACTTGGATATGAATTATTGGAGACCTTAAAGACCTCAGTGTTGGTATGGGACATCACTTTCTTAGTGCAATCCAACTATTTAGATTGTTTTCCTGTTTATGTGTTCTGTTGAAATATGTTATATATGTAATTGCTGAATTGCATATGCTGGAACAGTTGGGTTGTGTTGGGCATGGCCCAAATATTCTTGAGTGATGTTGATCGTTAGGTTGGGCTTGGCCCGGGTTACTTTGGGTGGTTTTGACCACGGGATTGGGCATCATGGGGGTTGTCTTGAGGCAGGATGACTGTCAGGTTGGGCATGGCCCGGGTTATTGGGATGGCGAGGCCATCAGACTTGAGTGGCATGGTCATAGGTACATGAGGTGTCAGAGGTGTTCTTTCTTGGGTACTATTTTGGTGATTACTACTCACCCAAAACTATGAGTAGTGTGCACATAGAGAAACTTCTTGATGAGGTGGTTTTGACCACTTGTATGGGTAGAGGCCCCCATTAGTTGTGGTTTAGGTACTATTGGTTTGGGGGTTCTTGTTATAGGAAGCCACGTGGGAGGTGAGGAGCCTTCAGGGGATAGCGTTGAGGCTATCGGGTTGGGGGAAGATGCTTGCCATTATTTTGAGGGCAGACATCATTGTCCCTCTGGTTACTTTATTTTGAGGGCAGACATCGTTGTCCCTCCAGTTACTTTATTTTTGAGGGAAGACATCACTATCTCTTCGGTTACTTTATTTGAGGGTAGACATCATTGTCCCTTCAGTTACTTATTTGAGGACAGGTATTGTTGTTCCTTCAGGTTACTATTTCTTGGGCGTACCTTTGGGACATCGGTACTTGAGACACGCTGTGTTAGGGGCACATGGTGCCAGGTTACATAACAGACATATCGTCGTTGGCCGAAGCAGGTGACACTCCATGATGGTTGTTGAGAACCAATGGGTTTGTTTTTATTTTTGCATCATATTGTTTACTGTTTTCCTTATAATTGCATGCCTGCTTAAACACTTATATTAGGTATGCACCTTTGGGTGGTGTCCTACTGATATTCGTCTCACACCCTGCACAGGCCCTTCAGGACGCGTGCAGATTTTATGAATTTACGTGCAGGAAAGAGGTTAGCTTTAGGAGCGAGACTACATTAGATATTGCATGGAGATGGTATAGACCTTGACGTTTTTCCTAGCTGGAGTTTACCTTGTTTTTCTTTATTTCCTATATCAGCATGATTACTTTTTTTGTAGCTACAGTTGGTTAGCCATTGGTGACCTTTTTACATATGGATATGTATGACCTGCTTTAGATGCATGTTTTATTATACAGTGGTAGTTATAAGTGTTCAATATGCTATTGTGTTTACTTTCCACTACTATTGTTATATTTATTACTTTCGCTATTTATTGATATTGATTGTGTTTCTGATCTGCGGGTCTAGTTCAAGTATGATAATTCATTATTCCACTACATCTTTATTATTATACTCAGATCAGTACCATTATTATCCTCAGAGAGGGTATAGCCTCCCCACTATACCTATAAAGACCCTCGCTGCTAGTCGGCAGCCTTTGGCATTCAGGGAGGTGTGCCTAAGGTAGTAACACCTAGTCTGTTTAGCACTATTCGGGTGGATGTTCAGGTCTGGGACGTTACAAAGTGGTATCAGAGGATTTCTTGACAGGGATTTAGTAGTAGTGTTTCGCTGGCTAATAATGATATTGAGACTTCTCTTTTATTTTATGCTAGTTTTACTATTTGGGATGTGGTAGATTGGAGATAGGTTGTTACTGGAAACTGGGTTTCTAGCTTGTTCTTGGGTGCCTATAGCCCCAAGTACGAGGGATGAACCAAGTTTCCATGGGTGGGAATTGTTGTTTTCTTTTGCTCAGATTACAGTTTATATGATTTTCTCCTCGGTGGCTCACTTGGCATGTGATGTTATTGATTGTGATATGTGACCCTTGACCCGATGTGGTAAGGGAGAGTTGGACCTTGGACCAATATGGCAAGGCTTGTTTGCTTGGCTTTTGATAGGCACATTTTAGGGTATTTCAATTTTATAATTGCATGTATGCTTTGTGATGGGATAATACCATATGAATAATGTCAATTACCATGCATTGTATGCTTTGAAATGTGAATAGGTGAAATTCATGATAGAATTTCTTTTTAAATTGCAATGTGTTATGCCATGCTTTGTATAATTGTAGAATTGCATGTGGCGGGGTATTTTGGGTCTGGCTCTTGTAAGAGCAGGCAGGTACTACGGTTGAGGTGATTTTGATCACCAGGATTGGTCGAATTGGTCATTGTTTTGAGGAAACGTTAGTTGTTAGGACGGGCATGGCCTGAGGTACTTTTGATACTTGGCTTTGTTAAGGGCGGGTAAGGAGGCCACGAGGCTAGGATGCCATGGGGCATGGTTGCGATGGGGGAGAGTAAGGGTAGTAGTTATGCGCTTCCTTTTACTTCTTTCCTTATCTGCATTATATATGTATATATTGTTATTTATGTGGGTTGTCTGGACATTTATGGTATTCATTGGGTTCCTTTTTGGGTGACTCGGATGGAGCATCAAACGGGAGATGGTACAGTGCCACAGGAGCAGTATTAGGTTTAGGATCCGGTGCAGGTAGAGCAAGGGCCGCGGGTACAGGCTTAGGGACAGGATCAGATTCAGGATCCAGTGCAGGCAGAACAGCAGCCGGGTTTGGCAGTGTTCATACCATGGCTCGACGAGCAGCTCCGAGCTAGCCTGGTATGTATCTTGTAGGGGGTCGACAGAGGTGCGCAGGGTACAGAGTAATCTATAGAATATCTGACGTAGGAGTTCCAGTCGCAGCACCTGCCGCTTTTTCAGGGTGAGGGTGGTCTGTAGGTGGCTGAGAAATGGATATAGATCATGCAAATGATCTTCAAGCAGCTTGAGACACCTCTAGGTCAGAGGGTCAAGTTGGTGAGTACATGCTGTAAGGACCGGAAAAGCGCTGGTGGGATGTGCAAGTTTAGGCTCGCAGGCACAAGGGACTATCATGGAAAGACTTCGAGGATAGGTTTTTCAAGCACTTCTACCCAGAGACACTGAGAGAAGAGATATATTTGGAGTTCATGAGCCTTCAGCAAGGAGACATGTCTGTCATAGATTATGTAACTACTTTTACTGAGTTGTTTTGCTTTGCACCTGGTATAGTAAGTGATGACGTGAAAAGGGTGAGGCGCTTCGAGGATGGCTTGTGACACGCCATTCGGATACAGGTGAATATCTCCAGGCTGGGTTCATTCTCAGAGGCAGTGAATCAGGCACTCATAGTAGATGGAAACCATAGGGATAGGCCCCAGGTTGGTCAGGGAACAATTTCAAGTGACGGTTCGGATAGCAGGAATCGAGGATGGGATGAGTTCCAGTAGGGAAGTCAGGCTAGGGACTCAGCTAGACCACCTCGTAGTAGCTCTTCTATGGTTTTCTTTTAGTGTGGAAAACTAGGACATGTTTGGACTTAGTGTGATAGGCCTATGAAGGAGTGTCGGGCATGTGGAAAGGTCGGGCATCTAGAGAGGTTCTGCAGGCAGCCTTCTCAGACAGCTGGCAGGCAGGGACCAGGATAGACGGTGGCATCTAGAGTTGGTTTAGGTTCGGTACTAGGAGAGGGTGGTCGAGGTTCAACTGCACATGGAGGATTTGATAGAGATAGAGGGACCCAGCTGAGGGGTCAGTGACCGGTGGCTGGAGCTGCATAGTGGGGAGGTCAGGAATCGGGCAGTCATACTTCAATCCAGGTGCACACCATGGAGTTTCCAGAGGCTGAGCAGGCTGGTGAGCCAGTGACGGTTAGAGGTACACCACAAGTGTGGCCGTGATTTCCATGTTTTCCATTTGGAATGACCTATAGAGGCATGTCTGTTTTGAGTGCACGTGATGCACAGGATCTATGTGGACTAACTAGATGTTGGTCAGTGGGATTGGAACCATATCGGTTGTGTGATATATTTATATATATGTATGAGATGCATAGCATCAGGGGCATCGAGGATGCGGGTTACTTGAGGTGTCATGGGCATCGGGGCATCGAGGATGTAGGTTACTTGAGGTGTTGTGGGTATCGGGGCATTGAGGATGCAAGTTACTTGAGGTGCTTCAGGCATCGGGGCATCGAGGATGTGGGTTACTTGAGGCGCATAGCATCAAATTTTATTTGAGCGTCCATGGGACGCAGGACCTCGTGGTGGCATACACCAATGCGATGCAGGATGTGTTGGGTGTCAGAAATGACATGGGAGCACCAATGAGGCATAGGGGTGACGATGCGTCACGTGAGGACCATGAGTTTGGAAACATGTTAGTGAATCCTTATTTTTGTTGAGTTTTGTTGGGTTGAGACTAAGTTAGGCAATTCTTAAGGTGGGGATCCCCCTTGAGGAATTTAGCCAGAACCCTTGAGACCGGGGAAGTCTGTGTTATTTTAATCAGGGTGCTATGTTCGATGTCATATCTAGGTTTCGTTTGATAGCTTGGGGATGAGCTATATTAAGGTGGGGAGATTGTAAGAACCCGGGTTTTTAGAATGGGTCAAAATCCCAACCCTGTTTGAATTTTTTACTTGTTCCTGAGAAAACTGGGAAAATCTGGGAAGTACTAGAAATTTCCAAACTACACATTGTGTACTCTAAAGTACATGTCGTGTATGGGTTGGGAGAGTACCGGCCGTGTGCTCACTGATTACATGTCGTGTGATGACCGTGTAGTAATTTCTTACTACACGACATGTAGTTATAGACACGCCGTGTACCCTTGACCGTGTGGAGTCCATACATGGCGTGTAGGCCTGTTGGTTGGGTATAATGTTTTTAGCATGTACACGTCATGTGCTATTTGTACACGCCATGTAGATGGGCCATGTATGGGGATATACATGGCGTGTTGGGGATGTCAGCCTAGTAAAGAGGTACACACCGTGTACCATAGGTACATGTCGTGTAGTAAGTCGGCAAGTCCTCGGCGAAATATCAGTCACCTTATGAACAGTAAAATGATACACGATGTGTAGTTATAAGTACATGTCATGTACTTTCTTTTTTTCTCTAAAACAGGTAGTAGTCTCATTTTGAAGTAGAAACTCAACCCTTCGACAGGTTTGAGCAGGGAGAGCCGGTCGGAGCTCGTTTTTTCTCCTGATCGTCTATTCGAACTCTGTTTCGATCACCGCCAGATGCGTTGGAACCCCCTCGGTAAGGCCTTGATTCTTCTTGAGCCATTTTTTTTATTTCTATTCTAGAGCGAGTTATAGGGGTTTGAGCGGATTTGATCCTTTTAGAGATCTACTACATTTTAGACCTAATTGGAGGCTGTTATCAGAGGAGTATCATCGTACGAGTCTCGGGTAGGTGGTGTATACCTCTTTTTGTGTTTTCGCAGACTTTTGGGCGACACGGCCTTTGGTGCGTTTTTTGGTATTTTTGAGCGAGACCCTAATTTACCTGTTATTTCCTATTTAACTGTTATTTGACCTATGAGATGCCTTTGGGTATACCCTGTTACCTGTTTTGCTTGAGCGGGGTCGGGCAAGTGGTTTTTGCTCATCGGGGCATTTTGGTCGGAGAATGCCAAAATGGTTATAACTATTTTGTATTGTTTAAACTGTTGAGTATAGTTTATTGAACTTGGATATGAATTGTTGGAGACCTTAAATACCTCAGTTCTGGTATGGGATAACACTTCCTTAGTGAAATCCAAATGTTTAGATTGTTTTTTTGTTTATGTGTTCTGTTGAAATATGTTATATATGTAATTACTGAATTGCATATGCTGGAACCTTTGGGTTGTGTTGGGCATGGCCCGAATATTCTTGAGTGATGTTGATCCTCAGGTTGGGCTTGGCCCGGGTTAATTTGGTTGGTTTTGACCATGGGATTGGGCATCATGGGTGTCGGCTTGAGTCAGGATGATTTTCAAGTTGGGCATGGCCCGGGTTACTGGGATGGAAAGGCCATCAGACTTGAGAAGCATGGTCGCATGGATATGAGGTGTTAGAGGTGTTGTGGCTTGGGTACTATTTTGGTTATTACCACTCACCTGGAACTATGAGTAGTGTGCACATAGAGAGACTCCGTGATAAGGTGGTTTTGACCACTCGGGTGGGTAGAGGCCCCTGTTAGTTATAGTTTAGGTACTATTAGTTTGGGGGTGCTTGCCTTAGGAAGCCATATGGGAGGTGAGGAGCCTTCATGGGATAGTGTTGAGGCTATCAGGTTGGGGGCAGAGGCTCCCTATTATTTTGAGGGCAGATATCATTGTCCCTCTGGTTACTTTATTTTGAGGGCAGACATCAATGTCCCTCTAGTTACTTTATTTTGAGGGCAGACATCGTTGTCTCTTCGGTTACTTTATTTGAGGGCAGACATTGCTGTCCTTCCGGTTACTTATTTGAGCACAAGTATCGTTGTTCCTCCAGGTTACTATTTCTTGGGCATGCCTTCGGGACATCAGTACTTGAGACACGCGGTGTCAGGGGGAACATGGTGTCGGGTTACATGATAGAGATTTCGGCATTGGCTGAAGCAGGTGACACTCCATGGTGGCTACTGAGCACCAGTGGATTTGTGTTTATTTGTGCATCGTACTATTTACTGTTTTCCTTATAACTGCATGCCTTCTTAAACACTTATATTAGGTATGCACCTTTGGGTGGTGTCCTACTGAGATTCGTCTCATACCCTACACAGGCCCTTCGGGATATGTACAGATTTTATGAATTTACGTGTAGGAAAGAGGTCAGCTTTAGGAGATGGATTGCATTAGCTATTTCATGGAGATGGTATGGACCTTGAGGTCTTGCCTAGCTAGAGTTTACCTTGTTTTTCTTTATTTCCTGTATCAGGATGCTTACTTTTTTTGTAGCTATAGTTGGTTAGTCATTGGTCCCCTTTTTACATATGGATATGTATGACCTGCTTTAGATGCATGTTTCGTTGTAAAATGGTAGTTACAAGTATTCAACATGCTGTTTTGTTTAATTTCCACTACTATTGTTATATTTATTGCCTCCACTGTTTATTTTTATTGATTATGCTTCTGTTCTGCGGGTCTGGTTCGAGTCTGCTGAGTTGTTATTCCGCTGCATCTTTATTATTATACTCGTACCAGTACCATTATTATCCTTTGAGAGGGTATATCCTCCCCACTATACCTATAAAGACCCTCGCTTCTAGTCGGAAGCCTTTGGCGTTCGGGGAGGTGCGCCTAAGGTAGTAACACCAAACCTATTTAGCATTGTTCGGGTGGCTGTTCGGGTCTGGGACGTTACAAAAGTGAGGTTATTTCTAAGGAATCCATCCATTATTTGAACTTTTTCTTTCCATATTAAAGATCTTTTCCTTAGATGGTTAATTCTAGGAAAAGGTTGACACATAAAATATAAAACAAAATATCATAAAATTCAAAAGTATGGGGATATGATACCAATTTTTAGGTCTCAATCAAGATGGAAGATGGTCTAGAGGTGGGTGAATAGACCAATTTAAAATTTTAAAGAAATTAAATCAGATATAAACTTAAATTAAATTTTGGTTTAAGTTATAGTAAAAAATAAAATATTAACACAGTGATTTTTATACTAGTTTGGATCAAAGTGATCATACATCTACTCTTCACTCCTCTCTAATCTGAAAGTGAAATTTTTGTAATAAAAGGACTTGACTTTTGAATGGTAGTCACAATCCTATCACAAGATATCTTTTCTTGTGTAGGTATAACCACACAATAATCTTAACTTTTAAAGGGGATTCACAACCCATTTCAACACTGAATTTTTACCTAGAGTCGTGAAACATTCCTTTTGAAAGGTAGTATAACCCAATTCTAAATTTTTCAACTGAGAGTCACAACCCAAAAAGAATAATTCTTTTGTAAGTTAAATTCATTAACTAAAAATTTTTAAGCATAGGAGAAGAAGATATACAAAATTAAGTAAAAACTCAAAGAAACTAATCATTAAAAGATGATGTAGAATAGTTGAATCATGACAACTGGTTCTTGAGAAATGGATCAATCTGTCTCTTCAAAGAAATAGTGATCATAAAAGGTTTATTTATTCCTTAAGATTCATCCAGTAGTTTGAAATTTGTTCGTATGGAAGCATAAATTTCATGTCTATATGTGTTTTTGATATTCACTCATCAGTATATCTACCATGCAACATCGTTCCCTTTAAATGGAGTCTATAAACACTACACACTTAACAATGATTAAAATAATTCAAAATAATAATAATAATAAAACCTAAAATATTTTCCATGATTATCACTACTAAAAATGAACCAAGAATACTCAATCAAACTTTCCAAAATATCAATATTTAAACAACAAACAGCTTCAGAGTTATTCAATATTTTAAAATCTTGTTGAATAGATACCATAATTATAACATCTTGTTACCCGCTTTCAGGTACCTATTGAACCTTGTTTTAATAATTCTTTGTTTGGGTTTTTTTGGGTTCATTTTATGATCTTATTAAAAAAATTATAATTCTATGGGGTTGTGCATGGTTGATGCATAGTTACTTAAAACTATTCGGTTTATCCCAGAAAACTATGTGCCCTATTTATAGGTTATAAAGGGTGGCACACTATTCGTTCATGATTAGTCCAAACCATGAAGCCTCCCCTCTAAATTGTGCAGCCTTGGGAAGTGGTGGTTTGAGCGGTTGGCACATAGTTAGACTAATCGTCCACCCATTCTAAAATCCCAATGAGGGAATGCGGTTAGGTGCACGGTTAGTACTAACCATGCGTCCTAACCCAACAAACTATGTGAATGAGTTTTTAATAGCTTGAAAATTATAATTAAGATCCCAACCACCCATTATTATTCCTAAATACCTACCATTCAACCCTAATCAAATTCCTTGGTATTTGGAGGCTTTTCAGAGGTGAATTTTCTCCTCCAACATCTCTTCTTCTCATATTGAAGCATCGATGGATGTGTTTGATCCCTCTTCAGTAAGTTAATTCTCCTTGATTTAGAATTCATTATTCCTATATTCTCTCCTCCCTTAATAGTGATAAATACTCATGTTGTTGATGGATTTAATCTTTGATTTGATGGATTTTAATTCTAGGAATTCCTTTTTTATCTTCCCCACATTTGATTCTCCGTTGGTGTTTCCAATTTCAGGTGATTGATCATTTGATCATGTGATAATGGTAGGTGGTTCCATAAGGTTTTTTCCTACAACTAAAACCTTGATTGTTTGATTGATTTGAAGTGTATTTTCAATTTATTCTGAAATCTTTAATTTAGATAATTTTGATGATTTATTTCAAAGGCGTGATATTTTTTAAATAAAAACCATTTTTAAAGGAATGATAAATTGGGTGAATTTTGTGAAAGATGGATTTAAATTATAATTAATTTGATGAAATTATTTGATATTGATTCTTGAGAAAATAGATTAAAATAAAAGATGATTTTTAAAGGCATTAACTTGATGAAAACCTATGATTTTGTTTTGAAATTGAAATGGCATGTTGAAACTTAAAATTGGGAATTTGATCTATGATTGATAAATTGAATTTGATTGAATGGATTTTTTTAAAAATGATTGATTTGAAGAACATTTGATCTTGGGTAGTTAGTGGGTGATTAGGATAATCATTCTAGGACTCTGACTCCCTAGAAATGGATTGACGATGACAACTCTAACTAAACCAAGTTTGGAATTATTTCCTCAATGGGTTGTTGATTGATTATCTTGATTTCCTAGGCCTTAGGTATGTGTGTACACTCACTTGATCTATATTGATTGATTGAGTAGTTCAAGGATCCTATATCCAAGAACTAACTTATCTCAGGGATTACAAACATGTTTCTTGGTTTTGATTTGATTATTACATGTTAGTGCTTATAGACTTATTTTACTCATGCCCTTTTATTCTATATAAAATGTTCATTTAAGCCTGTTTTGATATACCTTCATTCTCTCCTTAATTTTAAAGCATGTTTTGACTAATAAATATGAAAATGATTTTCCATGACTTGTTTATTTAAAATTTAAGCATAAATGGTTTATTTGTATTGGAATTTCTTTTGGAATATTTGGTGTAATCATACTAGGATGTTTAGCTCACACCTGACCTTTTCCTTCAAGAGTTTATTGATTTTTTTATTCCAGGTCTAGGAAAAGGGAAAGTGTCACTTGGTGATGGTGGCTGTGCTTGAGAATGGGATATTGTGTAAAGGCAGTCAGAGGTGGAGCTATGATCCACTCATTGCATGGAGGTTTTTGAGTTTAGTCTTGATGGATGTTGAGTTGTATTTTAGATGATATTTTATTTGAGGATGTTTATCTAGCTACTTGTGGAACTTTTATTCTTAAGGAGTGTTTTTCATACTAACTATTTATTATTTTATCTTCCACTATTATGTATTGATGGTTTTTTATTATGGAAAAATGGTTCTCTTTGATGTTTCATATGATGTCAGGTGATAGTATCCAACCTATGGAGATTGGGAACACCCTTCAAGCTATGTCAATATGATCATGAGTATCAGTGTACCAGGGTATCCAGGTTGGTTCATGAAAAAATGGAATCAGAGTAGGTTAATTATCTTTACTTGATGTTGTTATACAGTCTGGGATGTTTTGGTGGATAATAGGTATTATTTTTAGGACTTAGGGAGTAGTTACAAGTGAGTTTCTAGCTAGATCTCCTCATATCAATACTTAAGTCACCATGGGTGTTTGGGAAAAGCATCTTGGAGGAGTAAATAGATCTGATTCTAAACTTTTTACAAACTTGATCTGAGTAATTTGAAATCCTGAAATTTTGAGTTCCTTTTTATGGAATTAATTTCTTATATATCTTGATTGATTTGATGATCTGAGTATCCTTTCTGATGTTTTTAGTGTTTCCTATTGATATTTTTTAGCACCATTCCCCCGATAATAAGTTTGAGTAGACCTTAGAAGGGGTTTGTTGATAAACCATGACAAGAAAACCCTTTGGTTGATCAAAATCTGGTTGATATATTGGGGTGTGATGTCCAAGCTCTAGGAAAGGTACCCACACCTATTCTTGTTCTGGATACGATAGTGGAACCTTGAAGGGATGAAACTAGAGATAATTCCCAAGAGTTTCTTCAACAGAAACCACTAGTTTTCTAAGGATCAAATGATCCTTAGGAGATAGAGGATTTACTGAAAAATATTTAGCTTCTTTTTGAGTTCTTGGAAACCCTAGACTCAATAAAGGTGAAATGTGCTACCATCATGCTTGAAGGTCCCAGAAGGAGGTGGTGATATTTGTTTATCACGATAAAGAAACATGAATTCTTGGAGTTTAAGGACTTTAGATCCCTTTTCAAAAAATAGTTATATCTAAATTCGGAAGTTTTGGAAAATTCCATGGAGTTTCTCATCCTCCAACAAGGTGATGGGATTGTGACTCGATATGCAAAATGTTTTGTTGGAATTGTTCAATTTTTTCCAAAGGCGGTGAATAATGAAAAGATAAAGACATGAATATTCTAAATGGTACTTCAATAGGATATATAAACTTATGTTTTTATGTTGAATCTCACTTCTTATGTGGACATGCTGGATAGAGTGTTGATGGCTAAGCTTGACCTGGCTAGTAATTCAGGGATGACGGGAGTTCCTATTACTCCTAGTGGTAGTTCTATTGGTTCCTTTAAATGAAAGAGGAAGCATGATGAGTCTCATGGTGGATCAAGATAGTATTCATCATACAGAACTTTTGTGGAGTATATAATAGGCCCATTGACTTCCATTTAGTGTGGAAATATTGGGTATTCAAAATGAGTTTGTATTGAGGAACTAGAGATCTGTAGTTCTTACAGTCGCTCGGGTCACCTATAGAAGTTATTTCATATCTTTTCTAATTCACATAATGTCAAAGGATCATCAGCATCTAAAGATACTGTGTTTTAAATAGATTCTTCAAGAACTAAGGGGTTCTAGACATAGGCATCTGGAACAAAGATTCTTCACATGATGGAAGAGTCTCCAGAGGAAGCTGATGTGGGTCCAGCGATGGTGATAGGTACCATCGCTATAAATTCATCTTTAATGGATGATTTATTTGATTCTAGTGAATAACACTCATTCATATTTAATCGTGTTGTGAACTTTTTTAATCTTCCTATAGAGATTATATATTATGTGATGGATATTACTACACCCCTCAGAATGAAGAGAGAATAGGGTATTTTATTCCCTTCTTGTGTTTTATATTTATTGGGTATCAAACTCATTTAGAATTTTCTATTTCTCAATATGAAACCTCTTGATGTCATTTTTAGGAAGGATTGGATGATTATCCATAAAGCTCGGATTGACTACTATCTTCGACGGGTCTCATTTACTACCCCTGATAGGGTGTGTCATGTTTTTCAAGGAGAATGGGACCCAATATCAAGTCGAATAAAACTTAATTTTCTAGAGTTGGGTAGGGTAATATCTATGTTTACTTTTTACTTAGAGAAATAATATTCTATTGGGGATCTTCCTCCATTTATTGTTGAGTTTCATATAGTGTTTCATTAAAACTTTTCTAGTTTTCCATTGGTAAGGGAAGTATATTTTTACATTAATTTTATACTGAGTACCCAGCCCATCTCTATTCCTTCTTTTCATATGGAACTAGATAAACTGAAAGATTTAAATTACCAATTGTACAATTTGTTAGATAAATTATTTATATGCCTGAGTGTTCCACCTTGGGTAGTTCTTGTTCCTTTTTCAAAGAAATATAATAGGACACTTCTCCTTTGTGTTGATTACCAAAAACTCAATCGAGTTATAGTAAAGAAAAAATATATGTTTCCCTGGATTGATGATCCATTTGACCGGTTGAAAGAGGAAAGTGGTTCTTGAAGATTGATCTTTAGTTTGGTCACCACTAGTTGAGAATCAAATAATCTGACATCCTAAAGACCTCCTTCAAGAGTAGGTATGGTTATTATGAGTATCTTGTTATGTATTTTGGTCTAACCAATTCCCCTATAGTTTTTATGGCCCTAATGAATAGAATATTCCATGAGTATCTTGACCTTTTTAAGGTGTTGTTTGTGGATAACATCTTGGTTTACTCTAATACTGACAAGGACCATGTGAACCATTTGAGAGAAGTTATAGGAATTTTGAGAGATCGCCAACTTTATATCAATCTATTGAAATGTAATTTCTTGATTTGGGAAGTGAAGTTCTTGGAACACATGATCTCAGAATATGGAATCTCATTCAATCCTAAGAAGGTGAAGGTTGTTATAATATGGGAACAACCATGTAATGTTTTTTAGATTCAAATATTCTTGGGAATAGTGGGGTATTACCACCAGTTCATAAAATATTTCTCAAAGTTGGATTATCCAATAACTACCCTCACTAAAAAAGGAGTGAATTTCATATAGGATGTAAAATGTAAAAATTCATTTCATTGGTTGAAGTGTATTTTTAATTTTACACCAGTTTTGACTCTTCTAGATGTTGGGCAAGGCTATGTGGTCTTTTGTGGCACATCAAGTTTGTGTTTGGGTTGTGTTCCCATGTAGGGTAATCACATGGTGGATTCTAGTTCCTAACATATTAGGACACATGAGAAGAATTATAAAACCCATGATCTTGAACATGCAGTTGTGATGCATGATCTTAATAGTTGGTAGCATTAACTTTTCAAAGAAAGGTTTACCATGTTTTCTGATCATAAAAGTTTGAGTTATATCTTCTTACAAAAATATTTTAACCATCATCAGAGTCTTTGGGAAGAGTACTTGTAATCCTTTGATTTCAACATTACTTACACCCCTGGTAAGAGGAATATTATTTCTAATTATTTGAGTAGGAAACTTATAACCCAAACTATGAAAGAATTGTTAAAATAGTGGAACTTGATGGCTCTCTTTTCTCCTATGCATTTGGGAGTCTAAGAGAATGAGATTGAGGTTATGTTTACTAGTGTTCAGTTGACCTCCTCTCTTACCGAGATGATTCTTCAAGAGCATGAGCTCAATGATGATTTTTGTGGATTTAGGGACTCTCTTCATTTTGGGGAGACCATAAAAGAGTGTTCCTTATCTTATGAGGATATTTTACGCTTTTGGAATTGATATTCCATGCCTTTACCTATGAGAAAAGCTATGATAGGGTATTTCCATGATTCCTAGTGGGCGGTGCACCCCGACACAACTAATATGTTCTATGACATACGGTGAAAATTTTGGTGGATAGGTATGATAAAAGACATTTTTTATTTTGTTTCTCATTTTTATATCTATCAACAGGACAAGATCAAGCTCCAGAAACCTTTGGGTTTTCTTCAGTCCCTTCTTGTGATGACTTTGAAGTGGGATGATATATCAATGTATTTCATGGTTGTTTTTACTTGTACTCATTGAGGGAAGAATTCAATATGGTTTATGATCAATTGTATAACTAAATCACCTCAATTAATTCCCATTTATGGTACTACTAAATTTGAGGACTTGGAAAACCTATATGTGCAGGAGATTTTCATATTGCATGGAGTTTCATCTATTATAGTTTCTAATAGAGATCCACATTTTACTTCTTGTTTTTGGAGAGGCCTCTAGGAGGAAATGGGATCTTAGTTATTTTGAGCATGGAATATCATCTATATATGGATGTATATAAAGAACAAGCTATACAGATTCTTGAATACATGCTTTATGCATAGGTTATCGATTTTGGTGGATCTTAGGATAGCCATTTGGTACTGGTGGAGTTTTACTACAATAATAGTTTCTGGTCTTCTATCAGAATGGTACTCTTTGAGGCCTTGTATGGACACCTGTGTAAAACTCTATTATTTTGGTTGAATATTGGTGAAGCTTCCTTGGTGGGTCCTAGTTTGGTCCAGGAGATTATGGAAATATTCATTTGATTCATCAGAGAATGGTGACGACACAAAACTATTATAAATATTATATTGATCATTGTCAATGCCCTTTGGAGTTTTTAGTTGGAGAACAAGTGTTTTTGATATTTTAAACTAGGTTAGGTCACTGATGGATTGGAAAATAGGGAAGTTAGCATCGAGATATGTGGGACCGTTTGAGGTTGTTGAGCAGATTGGAAAGGTGTATTACTATTTTGATTTTTTTCTTCATTTGACATCAATTCATAACATGTTTCATGTTCCTCTTATCATAAAGTATCTATCTAACCCATATCATTTTTTATCTTGGATGACCTTGGAGGGGAACCTTATTTATCTGTGATTGAGCAATCAGTTCGAATTATTTAATCTAAGATGAAATTTCTTTATAGAAAGTCCATACCCTTGGTTTGGGTGTTATGGAAAAATGGTTCAATTTTGCATGAGACTTGGGAGTGTGAAGAACTGATGAGATATCATTGTCCTCATATCTTTTGCATGGAGAATTCATGATAGGATTTTTTGGGGCTGAAAGTGTTTATAGTGGGGAGGTTGTAACATCTCGTTACCCGCTTTCATGTACTTCTTGACCCTTGTTTTAATCATTCTTTGTTTGGGTCTTGTTTCCATTCATTTTAAGACCTCATTTAAAATTTTGGAAGCCCATGGGGATCTGCACGGTTGGTATATAGTTATAGAAAACTATACATTTTGGCCTAGCAAAATGTGTTCTCTATTTAGAGGGTCTGGAAGGTCGCACATGATTGGCACATGGTTAGTCAAAACCAGGTGGCCTCCCCTCCAAATTGTGCAACCTTGGGCATTTGGGGTTTTCATGGTTGGTGCATGGTTAGACTAACCATGTGTCCAAACCATGTACCCTTTCCAAAATCCCAGTGAGGGTGCACAATTAGTACTAATCGTGCAGCCTAACCTGGTTAACTATGTGAATGAGTTTTTAATGCCCCAAAATTTATAATTAAGATCCTACCCCCCCCCATTAATCTTAAACACCTCTCATTCAACCCTAATATAATTCCGTGGCCTTAGTAGGATCTTAAGAGTTTAATTGGATCCTCCAACATCTCTTCTTCTCATATCAAAGCATTAGCGTATGTGTTTGATCCCTCTTCGATAAGTGATTTCTCTTTGATTTGGAATTCCTTCTTCCTATATTCTCTCCCCACTTGAGAGTGATAAATCCTCATGTTTTTAATGTATTGGATCTTTGATTTTATGTATTTTAATTCTAGGTATTCCTTTTTGATCTTCCTCACCTTTGATTCTCCATTGGCATTTCCAATTTTGGGTGATTGATCGTTTAATCGTGTGATAAAGATAGGTGATTCCTAAAGTTTTTTCCATAAAATTGAAGCCTTGATTTCTTAATTTATTTTAATTGTATTTTAAATTGATTTTTAAATCTTAAATTGAGATAATTTTGATGATTTATTTCAAATTCTTGGTTTTTTTGAAATAAAACCCCCTTTTCAAAGGATTGATAAATTGGGTGAATTTTGAGAAAGATGGATTGAAATGATATTTGATTTGATGAAATGGTTTGATATTTATTCTTGAGAAAATGGATTGAAATTAAATAATATTTTGAAAGGCATGAACTTGATGAAAACTTATGATTTGGTTTTGAAATTAAAATGGAATGTTGAAACATGAAATTGGGAATTTGATCTATGATTGATAAATTTAATTGAATTGAATGTTTTTTCCCAAAATTGATTGATTAGAAGAACATGTGAGCCTAGGTAGTTAGTGAGTGATTGGAAAAAACATGATAGGACTTTGACTCCCTATCAATGGATTGATGATGAAAACTCCGACTAAACTAATTTTAGTATGATTTCCCCTATGGGGTGTTGATTGATTATCCCAATGGCTTGAGACTTAGGGACATGTGTACACACACTTGATCTAGATTGACTAAGTAGTGTCAGGATCCTATATCTAGGAACTAACTTATCTCAGGGCTTATGAATATGTTGCTTGGTTTAAAATTGATTATTACATGTCAGTGATTATAGAACAGTTTTACTCATGCCCTTTTGTTCCATATAAAATGTTCGTTTAATCCTTCTTTGAGATACCTATCTTCTCACCTTGATTTGAAAGCATGTTTTCATTAATAAATGTGAAAATTATTTTTCATGCCTTTTTATCTAAAATTTAAGCGTAAATGGATTATTTCTATTGGAATTTATTATAGAACATTTGGTGTAATCATACTGGGTTGTTTAGCTCACACCCTACCTTTTCCTTCAGGTGTTTGTAGATTTTGTTATGCCAGGTTCAATAAAATGGAAATAACCACTTTGTAGTGGTAGATATGCTTGAAAATGGGACCTTGTGTGATGACGGTGATAATTGAAGGTGTTATCTACTCATTGCACAGAGGTTTCAAATTTTAGTCTTCATGGATGTTGTGTCGTCTTTTGGATGATGTTTTACTTTGGTATGTTTATCTGACTACTTGTGGTACTTTTCTCCTTTATGAGTGTGTGAAATACTAACTATTTATTTTTTTTATTTTCCACTATTGTGTATTTATGGTTTTTTATTATGAAAAAATCATTCCCTTTTATGTTTGATATGATTCCAAATGCTAGTCGTCAACTCATGGGGATCAGGAATGCCCTTCAGGATATGTCAGGACCAGCTTTAGTATCAATTTACTAGGTTATCCAGGTTGGTCTATAACAATAATAGTCGGCCTTGAATATTTCAAACTAATTTGAGTAATCATAAAAATATTTCAAATCAGTTTCCTTCTAAAACAAAATTAAATTTGGCTATCGAAACATGTAGATAATCCATTATAAATAAATATTTAAATAAAACATATAAAAATAAATATAAAACAAATAATAATTTGAAAAATTAGACTCCAAAAAAATCCTAAGTATAATTCGGTAAGATTTAGTTTTATGTAGGAATCATTTCTATGTATGATTTATTTTCACATATGAGTCATTTTGAATATCCATGTATGAATCATTTCTATAGTTTTCAACGTATGATCATTCACTTAAAACTTTATATGATTCATGTGTATACAAGTTAATTTTTCAATTGCGTATGTGTCATCATATGAGTCACTTGACATGTGTATGAGTCAACTTACAGTTTTGCATACGTGTCATTTGACACGTGGAAAAAAATTGACTATACATATCTCATAGGAGTAATTTACCAAAATCGTAAGGATTATTTTCAAAACTTTAAGGGTGATTTTTAATGTTTATAAGTATGTTTTTGAAAACTTTGTAAGGATGGATTTAAAATCCATAAGGATCATTTGACACTTAGAAAATTTTGGGAGAAACGTATTTTCATAAGGATCAAAACTAGATTTGCGTAAAGATATTTTTGAAAACAATTTTACATGGAATATATCTAAAATAAAATAAAAATAAGTAAATGATAAACAATAAATAACAATTAATTAGAAAATGTATAAATAATGAATAATAGCATCATTCTTTCCTTCTAAAAGTAGTACAAGCCTCAAACTCATGTTAGAGTAAATAAATAGAGATTTTTCAAATAAGTAATTTTTAAATTACATCCATTAAAAAATAAATTTATGACTCATAAATGATAGAGGAATTTTGAATTTGGAATTATCAAAACATAACCAAAAAAATTGGTAAGGGGGTACTTAACAATCCATTCACTGTATTCAATTATCATCTCATCTTCTTTGAAAAAAAGTAATTAGGATGAAATCATTTATTGTGTTTATTATTTGACTCATAACCTATATCATAAAAAGGGGGTGTCGTGTATATAATTTAAGGGTGAATTGAGTGAGGACTTTCATGTGGTTTCACTTGAATATTCATGCATACATTTAAGAGTTCAACCTCCTTTTTTACTCGTAAATTTTTAAATACTTTTACCAAAAACCCTTAGCCACTAAAATCACATAGAAAAACACTTTATTATTGAAATAAATTTTATGTATTATAGTGTAGAGAAATGATAGTTTTTAAAATCCTGTTAGGACAAAGATAGTGATGAAGGTGATGGTTTTCATGTGTTGTATTTTTTTGTCTAAGAAGGTTTAAAGAATGGAAATCACATATCTTTGTTTTGGTAATAATCGTTATGAGGTCTGGTTTCTAAAGGAATCAGAACCTAATTTTTGAGTGAATCGGAACCTTTTTTGATAGAATCAGAACTTGCTTTTCAAAGGAATTGGAATCATATTTTTAGAAGAATTGGAGTCTGGTTTTCAGAAGAATTAGAGCCTAATTTTCGAAAGAATCAGAGTCTGAATTTCAAAAGAATCAGAGTATGGTTTTTAGAAGAATCAGATCCTGATTTTTAGAAGAATCGGAGCTTGATTTTCAGAAGAATCAGAGTCTGATTTTTAGAAGAATCGGTGCTTTATTTTCAGGTGAATCAGAGTCACTATGACTACGATGTTTTAAATGTGATGATTCTTTGTTGATGTGTATTTCTCATAGATAATGAGTTAAAGTGAGAACTTATGATATAATATTGATGGAAGAAATGATTAATTGAGAAGTAGTGGTGTTGATGGCTATTTTAAAGTGACACCGATTAAAGTGGTGCTGACAGAAAAGTAGTACTGATGGAAGAGCAGTACTGATAATGAAATCAGTGCCGAGAAGAGTGATACCGATGTGAAAGTGGTGCCAAGGGAAGGTGACGCTGATAGGGGTGGTGATAATGATTCAAGTGGTACCTATGGATTATGAAAAAGTTATAATGATGGTCAATGAAAGGTGATGCTGATGAAGAGCAGTGTTGATAAAAGAAGGTGGTGATTAAAGTGGTGCAGATGGAAAAGGTGATGCCGAGAGAAAGGTTTTCCAGCATCAGGATGATCATAATAAGAAATAATCATACCCAAGATGATTTTAACCAGAGTTTATCGTATCCTAAAAGTCTCATTCTCTGGTTGGTCATCAAATGCCTTCATTAAGTGGGTCAAAAGAAGTGAAGAAGAAGTGTGTCTTTCTCAAGTGGGTTAAGAAAAGTGAAGAAGAAGTGTAGTTTTCATTAAGTGGGTCAAGAGAAGTAAAGAAGAAGTGTGTTGTCTCAAGTTGTTCAAGATAGAAGAAAAATATATGGATATTACTGAATGATTTGATGAGGGTGAGCTAAACCGTCAAATACAAGATTTTTATTCAAATCGGTTCTAAAGAATCGGATTGAGAAATCAGCATGGGAAAATCAGAATCTGATGTTCGGACCCTTGTCATCCTGATGATAGTAATTAGTCTCATCAATTAGAGTCTGAAAATAAGTAATGAAGGTTTAAGAAGCTTTGAGAATATTCAATAAGTGTTGACAAAGTCAAAATTGCCCTCATATTTCAGGGTAAATGATGATTAGAGTGAATTTAGGTGAGCAGGAAATCTTTTTGGGATTCTCGCCTAACCCATTTTGGGTCACCTATAAAAGGTGAGAGAGTAAATTTTACTTAGTGATGTCTAATATTGGAGAATTTTTCATCATGGAAGATATAGAATCTCCGAAGCCTGATCGTACCATGATTCACTGTGTAATTTTCACCTTTACAACACTGTGTTGAACTTGTTTTATATTGAAAATTATAAAAATAATGACAAGATTCATTTCATTTTTGAATAATTTATTTTTTTTTATCAGTGTTAAAAAGGTCAATGATACTTGTTTTGATGATTCCATTGTAGGAGGAGGTGATTTGGAGGGCCCATGATGATGTCCAAGAAAAATGGGCCAAACTGCGCAGGATCCAAGCACACTATTGGATTAATCCACACACTTCTAATAGACCATGCATCCAATTGGGATGATATTTTGTGTTATGGTCCAAATTTTATTGGGATAAATTTCTTATGAAGGAACCCATGAATCATTAGGCCATCTAGTGGCTCAGCCGACCTAATCTGTCCAGCACACCGAATCTGCATGATGTCAAAAGTTGTGTACTGTGATCTGTCCATATCTCAGGCTATAGATGTCCAATTTATGCCAAAGTTTCGAGGGATACATCCAAGAGGTGGGGATACAACTTTTTATTTTATATAAATAGAGATAAGGTTTTCTGGAGGTCGAGACACCTATGACAAGTGGTTTTAAGAATTCTGTGTGCTCAAAACCACCTTCCCATTTTCTTATAAAATGGCACCTTGGGCTCCTCATTTGCAAGTTCGACCAGGAGGAAAAGTTCTGGTATTTTGGAGACCCAAAGGAGTTCTATCCTCATAATTGAAGTTCTGGAGGCCCCTATCATCATAGGGGGATCAACAATGAAGAAGGAGTTCTACCCGAGCCTTCTCCTCCTCTCGATGGCAAGCTAAATGGTGGACGATCATTTCGAGGGAGCTACACATACTTGGGAGGGAGTTTTGGCACTTGATACTCTATTGGTTTTGTGTGATTTTTGTGTGGATTATTTCACTTATGTTTTATCTAAACATGTTTCTCCTCTGAGTTCATTTCTTGGGTTTAATTAAGTGAACTGCTTTTCATTTCAACACCGATTGGGTTGAAATTTCAAGTGGGAAACTTGAGCTGTTCCAATTGGGAAACACAAGGATACTCTTTCTCTCACACATAAAAAATATATTAGTATGCTTTGGTAGCCTTTAATCTATTCTTGAAGTCCAAACCTTGACAACATGATTTTTGTGTCAAGGGTTGGTACTTTGTGCAACGTTTAGAGAGGCAAGAGGGGAATCAAGATCTTGACAACCCTCAACCATGAAATTAAACAAAACCTTGTGAAATTTTCAAAACAATTAACTTTCCAAGATGTGTAGTGAACTTGAAGTGATCTCCTTATCTCATAATTCTTAAACCTCCACCTTATTCTATCAACTATTAAACTCTTTAAGTTAAGTTATTTTCTTAAAGCTGTTTTCAAAATCACCCCCCTCTTTTAGTAATTCTTATTAAAAATACATACTCAAAACCTATCAACGCTCCTCAAGAGATGACCAATGGTATTACCTAGACTATAAATCAATCTTAAAATCATAATCAATTTGATGTGTCATGACAACTCGGTCAAAGTCTTAGAGAGATAAAGTGATATTGGTTGTCTTGTATTGAACATTTTGTAATGGGAAGATTGATGTGTTTGGATGACTATGGTACCATTATGATTTAATCAGAACGTGGTTGTTGTATTGGGATAAACTAATCAGAATGGGTTTTCTGTACTGGGTATCACCATACTGGGTTTCTTGGACTGAGGAAGAATCGGAATGGTGTTTTTCGTACGGGGTTTTACTATACTGAAGATTTCCAGACTAAGGAAGAATCATACTAAGTTTCAACATTCTCAGGGATTGAAGTGGTGCCGATTTAACTATATCAGGAAGAATCAGATTTAGACTATCGGACTAGGAAATCAAACTCTAAATTTTTTAACATAAGTCCAAGAAGTTATTACCTTTCTTCTGGGTAAGGAATTGAATAATTGTGTTACACATGTATACACTTGTTTAATTGAAAAGAAGTGCATATAACATGAGTTGTTACAAAAGAAGTTGAATTATACTATTATGCTAAGAGGTTTCACACACACAAGTGGGATTATTTCATAGTGTTACATGAGTGTAAGGGTGCATCCTACTCATTGTAATCTAAGGATTGTTTTATAGTGGATTGTATGGTATTGGATTATTTCCAACCATACCAAGGACGTAGTTATTCTTATTTAATGGTGAACCTTTTAAATACATGTGTTCTTGTGGATGTGTGTTTGTGTTTTTTTTAGTAGGGAATTGAATATTTAATAGGAGGTGGAGGTTGTTTCAACTGAAATGGAACTTAAAATAAAAATAGTATCACTGATTCACCCCTTCCCCCTCTCATTGATACATTACACTAACTAGGCACTTTCAAGTGGTATTAGAGCCAAAGGTTTCCTTCCCTATTCTTTGATGATGGAGAACTTGAACTGTGTGAATAGTAAAGGTATTCTGGTCTTTGATGGAAAGGATTGTCATATATATAAAGATATAATGCTCCCATATCTTATATCTATCAGTTATGATGTTCTTGAAGCTACAACAATTGGGTTTCCCCCCATTGATGATAAATCTCCACTTACACCTATTGATAAGAGGTTTCTTGAGAATGATGGAAGGGATAAGAATGATATATTATCATCACTTTCTAAAAGTGAATTCTTGAGAGTGAAAGGTGTTTTCACAACCAAAGGTATATGGGAAAAACTAAAAAACATATACGAAGGCAATATAAAAGTAAAGAAGGAAAAACTTCAAATCTGGAGGTTAAAGTATAAAGACTTGAAGATGGGTGAACATGAATCTATTGGGGATTTCTTTACCAGGGGGAATGAAATTGTAAGTACTATTAGATTCCTTGGTGAAAAGCTTGATGACTCTACAGTTGTTAAAAATATCTTGAGAATCCTACCTGAAAAAATCAATGTAAAAGTTTCTTTATTGGAAGATAGAGACCCTGATATATTATCTCTTAATGACTTTCATAGCACTTTTATTACTTATGAGATGAGAAGATAGAAAGCTATGAAGAGAAAGACAAAAGTTGACAGAGAGATGTATTTCAAGGCAATAAAAAGAGATAATTATAAAAATATTCTAATCGAAGAAGAATATGGTGATTCTAATTCCAAAAACTAGGTATGAAAAAATCTTAATGATATTTTATCCTTGTTTTCTAAAAATGTCAAAAGAGATACAAGAAAATATAAAGGGACACTTCCCTTGAAGTGTTTTGAATGTGGAGGCATTGGTCACTTTTTGGCTAATTATCCTCAAATAAAAAATGAAGAGGATAGTTATAAAGAAGAAAGAAATCCAAGAAGATCGTGGAAGAAACATGGTGATAAAGGAAAGTTAGGGAAAGAAAAGAAATTCTTCAAGTACAAAAGAAGAAGTTTCCTGTATAAAAATAAAGAAGAATAAGGAAGTGATGCTAAATCCGAAAAGTTGGTTGAATATGGTATTGAAGATACCTTCATTTAAATATTGACTGATAAAGAATATAGAAGTATTAGTTCTAAAGAATAAGAAGAAACTCCACTTGAAATACATTTGAAAAAAGAGTTGAAGGAATGTTTAAGAAAGATTAGAAGGCTTGAAAAGAAAAACAAAAATTTGGAAGATAAATGTTCTTCAGTGTGAAATCTAAAAGATCTTAAAGAAAATATTATGAAAGAGATTGATGATTTTAAGAAGTCTATTAAAGATGAGAATAATCATAATGAGCATCTGGAAGTAAATATGAAGGCAAAAGAAGAAGATTTGGGACTTGTTCAACAAAAACTCTCAGAAGCTGAATTGAGAAATACAAGTTTCCAAAACTCTATCACTAAGACTAGTGAATATTCTCAATAAGATAATTCGGAGAAGGTTCAATAAAATTTACCCTCAAAGGGTGATAATAATAATGAATTTGTTTCTGTAAATAAGAATGTTGTGAAATCTGTTTTGTGGCCAAGACCAACAATGCTGGAAATTCTGAAGTCTTAAGGAAACCTAAGTCTGAAAATGTTTTGAAACAATATGAATCCAGGAAGGTTTCAAATACTTATGAATCCAATAAATTAGAAAATAATTATAATAAACTTTTTGGTAATATAAAGTTTTGTGGCTCAAGAAGAATATAGAATAAAATGGTTGAGAAACATATTCATGATTTTGATCAGTACATAAGTTTTAGAGGAAAATACTCTTTCTATGGGTATTGCTGGTATTATGGTGGATTCGGGCATATAGTAAGTATGTGTTGGTTCAACCAACAAAATTACTATTATCCCACAGGTTATGGAAGGAAGATATTGAGGGGGATTCAATCTACTCAAAGAAAGAAGAATGTGAAGGTTGTTGAAACGAAGTTTGAAAACAACAAAATTAAGATTGAAAATAGGTTCTAGCCCCTAGAAAATATCTATGAGATATGTGAAAAAACTGGAAATCTTGAAAAAGTATGTATTGTTTTATTTTTGGATCAATAAAATATTCTTAATTCTCAAAATCCTAAGATGAATAAAGAAATGAATGAAGAAAAATCTCTTGTTGTTGAAACTGCATTGAAAGCCACAAAAGGAGAGTGACCTTGGATACTTGATTATGGGTATTATTTACACATGATATGAGACTTTAAATTGTTTAAGGATGTGAAATTTTTTAAAGAATGCACTGTGACATTTGGCAATGATGAAAATTTCAAAATCAAAGGTGTTTGGTTAGTCATCATTGGAAAAGAAAAGATTAAATCCAAGAAAACATTGTATGTTGATGGACTGAAGCACAATCTGCTAAGTGTTTCAAAATTGTGTGATGAGGGTAACAAATTTATCTTCAAAAAATATGGGTTTTTTGTGAAAATTGAATAACATAGAAAGATTGTTACAAGATCCCAACGTACAAAAGGGAATTAGTTTCAGGTTGGTGATACACAAAACTCTTGTTACATGAACATATTGGAAGAGAATCAGTTATGTCATAAAAGGCTTAGAAACATGTGTTAGTGAAACATGATCAAGATATATAAAAGAGACAGTGTTATATATCCTTGATTTTCAAAGAAGAAGAGATTGGTGTTTCACTATCAGTCATAAAGGAAAGATTATGAATGTTGTGCATTAGAAAGTTAATATTTGTTCAAAGAAACCCCTGGAGTTGATACATTCTGATATATGTGGTCCAATGAGAAAACAATCAACAAATGAAGATAAGTACTTCATCACTTTCATTGATGATTTTACTCACATTACCTATGTCATGTATATGAAACACAAATTAGATGCTTTGAAATTTTTTAAAAGTTTCAGAAGGAAAGCTGAGAAAGAATGTGAGTGTCCTGTGAAGAAGTTGAGAACTGATAATGGTGGTGAGTAAAAAATTGAAAAATTGAAGACTATATTGAGAATCATATAATTCATCATAAATATAGTTCCCCATATAGACCCCAACAAAATGGGGTTGCTGAAAGAAAGAACAGAAGCTTGGTAGAAATGGGAAGAACCATGTTACTTGAACATGGCCTTTCTTATTACTTTTGGAGGCAAGCCATGAGTACTGATGTTTACATTCAGAACCATTGTTTCTATAGGTCTCAATCAGATATGAATCTATTTAAATTGTTTTATGGCATAACTCCAAGTCTGAAGCATGTTAGAGTTTTTGGGAGTCCATGCATTATAAAGAAGAAAAGTGGAAACTATGGTAAGTTTGAGCAGAAAGGTGGAGATGGAATCTTTCTTTGCTATACTCTTAAAGGAAGAGGTTATATATGCTTAAACAAAGAAACAAAGAGAATTTTTTATTCTGTTTATGTAAAGGTTACTGGAAGAAATTGGAAATAAGAACCTTCTGAAGTTGAAGAGGAAGTTGAGAAATTTGAAGAAAATGATTCTAATAAGATTATAGACAAGTGTATCCCTTATCAAGAAGAAGAATCTGACTCATCCATTTCCAATGATGAGGAATATAATCGTAAGTCTCATACTAAGCTGAGGAAATAGGTGGAAGCTAATAATATAATTGGTGATCAATATCAAAATTTTCAAACTAGAAGAACAACAAAAGCCATTATACATACTTCATTATATTCAAAATTGGAACCAAATGATATGAAAGAATCTTTTGAGCATACGGAATGGGTTCAATCCATGAATGAAGAATTGGATCAAATTGAAAAGAACAATACATGGGAACTCATACCCAAGCCTGAAAACAAAAAAAATATTGGCGAAAAATGGGTTTTTCAGAACAAGCTGAATGAAGAAGGTGAAGTTATTAGAAACAAAGAAAGATTTATTTGAAAAGTGTATTCTCTGATTAAAGGAATTGATTTTAATGAAACCTTTGCTCTGGTGTCCAGATTGGAAACTATAAGAATCTTTCTTGCTATTTCTTCACAACAAATCTACAATATCTTTCAAATAAATGTCAAATCTGTATTCTTGAATGGTGATCTTGAAGAGGAAGTTTATATTGAACAACCTTATGGATTTATTGTTGTGAAAATGAAAGTTATGTATGCAGATTAAAGAAAGCCTTGTATGGGATAAAACAAACTCTAAGTGCATGGTATTCCAAATTGGATACTTTCTTAAGGAAGATGAAATTAAAGAAAGAAAGAGTGGATAAAAAACTATATATTAGAGAAAGTCAATAGTTTTCCCTCATCATAATAGTTTATGTTGATGATATTATCTTTACTAGGAATAATGAAAGAAGTTGTGATAGATTTTCTGAAGAGATGATGAAGGTTTTTGAAATGTCTATGTTGGAGGAAATTAAATACTTTCTTGGGTTACAAATCTTGCAAAAGAAAGAATACATTTTTCTTTCCCAAAAAAAGTATGCTAAGGAACTTCTCAAGAAGTTTGGCATGGAAAACTCAAACTCTATCTCCACACCAATTTTAGTGGGAACAAAGCTGGGTAAAGATGGTGAAGGAAAGGAAATTGATTAGAAATAGTATCAAAAGCTGATTAGAAGTCTATTGTATTTGACTGCCTCAAGACCTGACATTGTTTATGTTGTAACTTTATGTACAAGATTTCAAAGTGCTCCTAAAGAATCAAATCTTATTACTGGAAAGATAATTCTTAGATATATCAAAGGCACAATAGAATTCAGAATCAAGTACTGCATCTCAGGTAGTATTGACTTGTTTGGGTATTCATATGCAAATTGGGCAAGAAATGTTGATGATAGAAGATCCACATATGGTGGAGTGTTCTTTATGGGAAAGAATTGTGTTAGTTGGAATTCAAATAAATAGAATTTAGTAAATCTCATTACGACTGAAGCTAAGTATGTTGTTTCCACTCAAGACACTACTCAACTTATGTGGATGAATACATAGTTAGAATATTTTCTTGTTGAAGTGAAGTTAACCTTGCTCTTGGGGTATGATAATCAAAGTACAATCAATCTCATGAGGAATCCAGTTCAACATTCTTGTTCGAATCATATTGATATCAAATATCATTTCATCAAAGAGAATATGGAGAATAATGAATTAAATCTTGAATATGTTTCAACATTGGAATAAATGGATGACATTTTCACAAAACCCTTGCTGAAGGAATCATTCTCAAAATTGAGGTTGAACATGGGTGTCCAACCTCTTTCTCTTCAAGGCTAAGGTATGTTTTATTATCCCCTCTCTCTTCTTACCTTTGGATTATTTTTTCAAGGGGGAGAATTGTATTGTTTCATAAATATATTTTATAAAAGAGATAGTTTTGGGTAAGCTGTGAATTCATCATTATTTAGTGTGTGAACTATTCTAACTGTTTTTTGGAGTGGTTGTAGGAAAGAAATTGTCTTGTGTTCCAGGAAGGGTGAAAAAGATCTGTGAAAAAAAAAGCCATAATCACTTCTTTTGGACAACATGGTTTTTCTGTCAATGATTCTTGTTTTCTATAATGATTTATCTCATGTATGATTAGAATTGTTGATAAGTAATCCATTACTTGAGGATACAAAGTTTAGAGATTTATGAAAAATTGGTTGACAACAAAATCCAGAGGGGGTGATTGTTAGGACTAAGCTGATGATGAAGGTGATGGTTTTCATGTGTTGTATTTTTTTGTCTAAGAAGGTTTTAAGAATGTGAATTACCTATCTTTAATTTGGTAAGAATTGTTATGAGGTTTGGTTTCCAAAGGAATCAGAACCTGTTTTTCAAGTGAATCAGAACCTATTTTTTGATGGAATCAAAACCTGTTTTTTGAAGAAATCAGAATATGATTTTCAGAAGAATCAAAGTCAAATTTTTAGAAGAATTGGAGTCTGATTTCCAGAAGAATCAAAGTCTGGATTTCATAAGAATTGGATTCTAGTTTTCAGAAGAATCAGAGCCTAATTTTAAGAATAATCAGAGCCTGGTTTTCAAAATAATCAGAGTCTGGTTTTCTGAAGAATCAGTGCTTGATTTTCAGATGAATCAAAGTAACTATGACTATGATGTTCTAAATGTGATGATTCTTTTTTATGCATATTTCTCATAGTTCATGAGTTAAAGTGAGAACTCGTGATCCCAGCTTGGTGGAAGAAAGGAGGAAATGAGAAGTAGCAGTACCGATGGTTGTTTGAAAGTGACACAAATGAACGAGGTGCTAACAGAACAGTAGTACCGATGGAAGAGCAATAGTGATAATGAAAGTGGTTCTGAGAAGAGTGATAACGATGTGAAAGAGGTTCCGAGGAAAGGTGATTCCAATAGGGGTGGTGCTAATGATGCAAGTGGTACCGATGGACGATGAAAAAGTGATATTGATGGTCAATGAAAGGCGATGTCGATGAAGAGTAGTGCTGATAAAAGAAGGTGGTAATGAAAGTGGTGCATATGGTAAAGGTGATGATGAGATAAAGGTTTTCTGACATAAGGATGATTATAATTAGAAATAATCATACCCAAGATGATTGGAACCAAAGTTGATCATATCCTGAAAGATTCTTGATTTGGTTGGTCTTCAAATTCCTTCATCAGGTGGGTCAAAAGAGGTGAATAAGTGTGTATTTCCCAAGTGGGTCAAGATAAGTGAAGAAGAAGTATGGTTTTTTTCAAGTAGGTCAAGAGAAGTAAAGAAGAAGTGTGTTGTCTCAAGTGGGTCAAGAGAGAAGAAAAAGATATGGAGATTGCTGAATGCTTTGATGAGGGGGAGAAAAACCTTCAAATACAAGATTTTGATTCAAATCGGTTTTAAAGAATCAAATTGAGAAATTGGAATGGGAAAATTGGAATTTGATTCTTGTAACCTTGTCTTCTTGATGATTGTAATTAGTCACAGCAATCGGAGTCGGAAGAAGAAGTAATGAAGGTTGAAGAAGCTTTGAGAAGAATCGAGAAGAGTTGAAAAGTCAAAATTGCTCTGAGATTTTAGGCAAAATGATGATTAGAGTGAATTTAGGTGAGCGGGAAATCCTTTTGGGATTCCCACCTAACCCATTTTGGGTCACCTATAAAAGGTGAGAAAGTACATTGTACTTAGTGATGTTTGACAGTGGAGTTTTATTCATCGCGGAAGAGAGAAGCTCTGAAGGCTCAGAGAGAGAAAGTGATATCGGCTGTCTTGCATTGAACATTTTGCAATGGGAATATTGTTGTGTTTGGATGAATGTGGTACCATGATGATTTAATCATAACGTGGTTGTTATACCGGGATGAACTAATCGAAATGGGTTTTCCGTATTGGGTATCACCATACTGGGTTTCTCAGACTGAGGAAGAATCAGAACAGAGTTTTTCATATCGGGTTTTACCGTAATGAAGATTTCTAGACTGAGGAAGAATCGTACTGATTTTCAGTGTACTCAGGGATTGAAGTGGTGCTAATTCAGCTATATTATAAAGAATCAAATTCAGAAAATTGGACTGGGAAATTAGAATCTAAGTTTCTTAACATAAGTCCAGGAAGTTCTTACCTTTCTTTTGGGTAAGGAATTGAAGAATTATGTATCACATTTATACACTTGTTGAATTGAAAATAAGCATAGGTAACATGAGTTGTTACAAAAGAAGTTGAATTACCCTATTATGGTAAGAGGGTGAACACACACTAGTGGTATTGTTTCATAGTGCTACATGATTTTAAGGGTACATCCTACTCATTGTAATCCAAGGATTGTTTTCTAGTGGATTTTATGGTATTGGATTATTTCCAACCATACTAAGGACGTAGCTATTCTTATTGAAAAGTGAAACTTATAAATACCTATATTCCTATGGATGTATGTTTGTGTTGTTTTCTGTAGGGATTTGAATCTTTAAGAGAAGGTGAAGGTTGTTTCAACTGAAAGGGAACTTAAAAGAAAAAGAGTATCACTAATTCACCACCTCCCCCTCTTTGTGATATATTACACTGACTAGGCACTTTCAAATCCTATGGTTATACATGAATTTTCCAAGTATAAGCCTAACTCTAGATTAAATTTCTCTTGAAATAAGAGTGACATGAATTTCCATGTTAGGTAATTTGTGATTGGATCCTGGATGTATTTTTAAGTTTTAACAAATTTAAATATGAGAGAAGAAAATTAAAGGATATTTTCTTTTCACAAATGATACATGATAGATTCTATTTTGGAAAACATATTGTAAATTATCTCATTATTTATTTTTGTATGAATTTTATATGGATATAATATGATTTTTTTGAGGAGTGTAAATACTTTTATGTGGGGGTGTGATCATGCAGTGAATTATCCTATATTTTCACCCATAAACAAGTTATTTATAATTTTTTTATGGTTTAGTATCCCATAATTTAATCATTTTACATTTAAACCTTATTTTACATTCATTATTTAAAAATAAATTAAAAGGGGGGAATTTACTATTTTTTATATTTTCATGGAAAAATATCAATTTAGAATTCTTGTCATTACATTCACTATGTTGATCCAAATAAAAAAACTTTTTTATAATTACATAATTGTTATGATTATTTTCATTTAACTAGATTAATTGATGAATCTATCCATTGGAGGGACAAAAAAAGAGCATACAAGTGAGGCCAAGGAAATATTAATTTAGTAATTCAATAATAATGTTTGATACACATGTTTAAAAAACTTAAATTTTTTTAGTATAATAGTTAATACATAGACAAAAAACTTCCTATATGATCACTTTTTGATATTCATTCATATAATGGGTTAAAAAATCATGAATATTCAAAGGATGGAATTGGAGGTAAAATTGGTTATCTCTCTTGCTTATAAAAAGTTGTATCCACATCCATTTAAGGTGTTATCCAATTTCATAATCAAAGGAGAGTATTTCAAAACTTTGTATTTAGTCTTTTGATTATATTAGTCTTTTTAAATTGTTTTTTCATTATTAATATATAATAGTTATCTCTATCTCTCTGTTTTTTCATTTTATGTGTATTTATACCACTATGCCTCTCATCTCTATGGTTATGGAGAATTAACCATCACCATTGTTCGATGGGGGGAGTAGTGATGCTTTTAATTTTGTTTTACTTTAATGTTTTCTCATTGTTTTATTCTGAGACTTTGGTAGTGGTTAAACTAATTGCTTGAGTGGTTTATTTTCTTTCCCTATAACTGTTTTCTTCTTCAAGTTCATCTATTTTACTCTCCTTCATCATTATAATGTTTCATACAGTGGAGTAGAATTATGGTAATTAAGTAAGGAATATTATACTAAATGAAAAGGTATTAGTATAGGATAATCACAATTTGAATAGGAGTGATGGGTCTAGATTTATAAATTAATTAAAATAATGAGATTAAATTCCTTTTAAATGAATGTGATTTGCATCACTATGAACTCCTAAGGAAAATATTTTATTTCTTCTAACTCCATTGTGTTTTTCATTTTTGTTTTGCATTTTTATTTTTATTTTTATTTTTCAAATTCATTTTAATAAACCCCCACCATTTTTGGGTTTCTTTTTTATAGTATATTTTAGTTTAATAAAAGAAGTAACAATAGAAGAATGGTTTTTGTGAGTGATCTCCTTGAGATGTCGATCTAGGGTACACCACCATGGTACATTCCAAGTTTAAAAATATTTATATGGATTTTTGAAAGATCTCTCTCATCAATTTGGTGTTATTATCAAGGTGTATGAAATCTTATAGACACTGTTTTTTATAAAAAATTAAAACAAAAATATAAAAAAATATTTTTAGGTTAAGATGGTTTCTCATATTGACTATTATTATATCTGGGTTATCAATCCACAGATGTATGAGTCTAATAATGAAGATTCTTTGAGACAAAAAGTTCAACATAATTTTAAAATACTTGAACAAGTTAGTAAGAAAATGGAACTTCTTGCCACTTCCCTGGAAGAATTGAAAAGAGATGCTAAAGAAGAGGAACATTTTTTCCTGCTTGATTTTTATATTGAATAACCTTGTGATAATGGGTTGATGTATGAATTAGATTCATTTTATTCTATTTCAAGGTTAGAGAAATACATTAACCATTAATTTCCCATTGATTTGAGTGTAATAAATTAAGTAGATTAAGATAATTAATTGGATGATTGTGTATAAAATGATATTTCATTTGATCTACCACACTTGGATAATGAGAAATCAATACCATTGACCAAAATTTTGGATAGGGATGACATTTCTTGTGAGTTAAAAAAATTTGAAGAAAGCATAGAGTGTCCACTACCCTCTTTGACAGATGAATTCCCAATGTATTTCATTAGGAGAAAGAATTTTAAGATGATATTTATGAAAGAGAAATATTTTTTGAGCATTAATTTTATTCAAAGTTCATTGATATTGAATTTCAAGTTGGCATCCCTTTTAGTGAAATCATAGATTTGGATACAACAGTATTGGCCCTAGAGAGTGATGATGAAAATCAAGTGACCACTAAAGAGGATAAAATATAGTTGAATTAAAATAATAATAAGATCTTGGAGAGCCTATGGTGATGTGACTGCCTCCTCTGCATCAAATTGAGGAGGGCACCATGAAAGTCAACAGCTAGCCCCTCTATACCCCCCCTGCACTTTTATTTCTCTTTTTATTCTTTCTTAGGGGTTAGGAAATTTATTCTTATTTTCTTTGGGGGTCCTCACTCTTGGAATCACTTATAGAACTTTCCAACTGGGGGTAGTAAAAAAACTACCCACTTGGGAGTTAAACCAAGGATTTTCCCTTTTATCCTTTCTTCTCTCTCTCCAATTTTCTTTAAATAAAATGCTTATTTTTGTTTGTTTTTCTTGTAGGTTTGAAGTGTGCAGTAGCTAGTAGATTAACTCTATGTTATCATTGTTCAAATAAACTCAGGTTATATCTCTCATTATCTGTAGTTTAGTTTCTTTGTTATTTTAATTCTACATGAGCTGAAATGAAGGGTTATTGAATTTAGGTGTGGGGGAATTTCAAGCTACCTTAAATATTTTTTTCTTTTTATTTTTTCATATTTTTAGGAACTTTTATTTTCAATGAATAATCATTATAATTTTTCACTATTGAAATTATTTTGAGAGAGTTAACTTAATTTTTGAAAAATTGATTTTTAAATGATTATTAATATTAAAGCTTTTGCTAAATTTCGATTTTCAAAAAAAATATGATTTTGATTGGTTTTTGAAATCCATATCCATGAAACACTAACCCAAATTATTTTTCTCATCCTGTGAGGTATTTTAAACCCCTTTTGACATATTCTTCTTAATACTCTCACTTTCTTGAGAGAAACTAGGTTTTTGTGTAAGAACTAGAACTTGTGGTTATTTTTCTTTAAAAAAATTTGAAGTTCTTGTAAGGTTTTTAAAATGATTAAGTCACTTATTTAGGTATTTACATTTTTAACTTGAGACCCACCCTTTAAATCAACCCTTATTTAGCCCTTAGAATCCATGATTCGCCTTCTAGGTTTACTCCACATTACAAGTCGATCTATCATTACCTACCTTCACTCTTAATGTATTTGCATTCTTATTTCAATATTGAGTGTGTGGGAAGGTCCATTTGTGTGTGTATTCTTTGGTAAGTAGGTTATTATTGGGTATGTGAGGTGTGTGTCACTATTTTGGGAAATTAATAGAGAATGATAATGAGTTATTATCATTATTTATGCTTCATTTATATCATCCTTTTCTCCTAAAAACAAAAATAGAGATAAAATTGAATTATTATTTATGATTGATTTTATGGATCATGTCCCTCTCAAAAATCAAGGGTGTGAACTATCATCCATTCACTGTATTAAATTTCAATCCCATCCTCCTTAAAAAAGGGAGAATTATGATAAATTCATTCATTGTGTTTATTGTTTAACTCGTGGACCATTTCAAAAAAGGGTGTGGTTCATGTCTTATAAGAGGAATTGAGTAAGTAATTTCCTATGGTTTCACTTGAATATTCATGCATTATATTTAAGATTTCAACCTCATTTTTCATCCATAAATTGTTAAAAAAATTACCCACCAAACAATGAGGTCACGGGCGCAGTCGAGGGAGAGCGGGTGGTTTGTTCTCCAAGAAGAGGAAAGAAAACTCACTAACAAATTGATGAAAAAGATAGGCAAGTAACTGTTGGTTATGGACTTTGTTCATTTTTATTCTTGTACTCTCTTGGAAATTTCCTTTACTTGTTTTTTAATAAAAGCCTCTAACCTTTTTAAAAAAAATTACCCACCAAACCTCAACCAACAAAAACACCTTGAAAAAGAACTCATGATTGAAAATAGTTTTATGTCACTTAGTGAGGATAAATGAGATTTTTTACAAGCCTATGGTGATACATGTATTTTCCAAATATGAGTATAACTTTATATTAAATTTCTCTTAATATAAGAGTGAAATTAATTTCCATGTGAGGTAAGTTGTGATTGAGTAATGGATCATTTTTTTAGATTATAAAATTTAAATGTGATAAAAGAAAATGAAAGGAAGTTTTTTTTACATATATTAGACATGGTAGATTCTATTTTGAAAAATATATTATAAATTTTATCACTATTGATCTTTTTGTGAATTTTATATGGATATTATATTATTTCTTCTCACGCATGAAAATACTTAGGTGTGGGGGTATGATCATACAATGAATTATCCTATTTTTTCACCCTTACACAACTGATTAACAATTTTTATATACTTTAGTATCCCATAATTTAATAATTTTACATTTAAACCTTATTTTTCATTCATTATTTAAAAATACATTAAAGGGGGGAAATTCACTATTTTTTTATATTTCTATGGAAAAATATTAGTTTGGTGTTCCTATCATTACATTCACTAAACTGATACGGATTGAAAAAAATATGTTTTATGGGATTGCATTATTTTTGGGATTCATTTCATTAAGTTGAATCAATTTTTGAATCCAATCATAGGATTCCCAAATGAATCATACAAGTGGGGGCAAGGAATTTGTCAACGGTTTGAATGAAATTTAATATTGGGCCCATATCACTCAAATTCCAGTCCAAATGAGATCAAATTTTGTGTGTGTGTGTGTGTGTCTAATTATATGGTGAACATTTTCCTCCACTATGACCTCTCTAGCTTTATCAGTTTTCAAGGCTACACATGCATGGGAAACTAGAGCATGGGAATGTGAATAGTCTATCAGGTTAGTAAATCCAACTTTAGTAATTCGGTCATAAATTTTTCTACACATGTTCAATAGACCTGAAAATTTGTGGGAGAATAGTTAATACATGGAAGAACAATGTCCTATATTATCACTTTTCAATATTCTACCATATAATGAGTTAAATATATGTGAACGTTTGAATTACAGAATTGGAGGAAAAATTGGCCACCTCTCTTGATTATAAAAAGGTGTCTCCACTTCCATTCAAGGGGTTAACAAATTTTAGAATAAAATGAGAGTATTTCATAACTTTTCCTTAATCATTGTGAGTATATTAGGTTTTTTATAACAGTTTCTACATTATTAATATATAATATTTCTCCCTTTCTATATCTTATGTCATTTTCTTTGTTTTTATCTCATGATGTATTTCATTACCATGGTTATAGAGAACCAACCCTTATTGTTGTTTAGGGGGATTAGTGATGTTTTAAGTTTTGTTTCGCTTCAATGTTTTCTCTTTATTTTATTCTAAGAATTTGTCAGGGCTTAAACTGATTGCTTGGGCGATCACCATGCTTTTCCCACCATTGTTTTATTTTTCCTATATTTATCTTACGTTCATCATTATAATGATTCATATAGTGGAGTAGCATTATGGTTATGAAGTGAGTGAGATTATCCTGCATGCAGGGGTATTTGTGTATAATAATCACAATTTTAACAATATGGTGTAGAGTGATGGGTCTTGATCTATAAAACTTTTTTTATTTACAATGCACCCAAGGATAGAAAATTGGCCTCGGGACTTAACCCTGTGACCACCACACCAAACCCCAAACCCCCTTGCCACCACAACCACCTGTGTGGGGCATGATAGGTATTGATCTATACATTGAGTATAATAGTGTTATTAAATTCATTTTAAAATACAATGATTTGCATCACTGTGAACTCATAAGGACAAAAAATTATTTCTACCAACTTCATTGTGTTTTGTATTTTTTATTTCTCATTTGAATAAATATATCTCATGAATTCTAATAAACCCATGAAATTTTAGGGTTTCCTTTTTTCTGTATATTTTAGTTTAATATAAATTGTGGCAATAGGAGAACAATGTTGTGTGATTGACCTCCTCAAGAGATCGACCTTGGGTACACCACTATAGTGCATTCCTAGTTTAAAAATATTAATAGGGATTCACAATAGATCCCTCTCATCAAGTATGATGTGACACTTCCCTCCCCTCAAGGATAAAATTAGTCAACTTACATAAACGTTAACCCCCCCCCCTGTTTGTAGAAGTGATGGAAATGTTTGATTGATTAGATCATAATTTTCATCTTCATTTATCACTGGTCGATTGTACCTCATATCAACATTATTAAAATATATAGAATAAAAATCCATGTGTTCCTAGTCCAAATAACCTTTTAACAATGGATCTATCATGATAGTTCTTATTTTTTATATAAGACTCATATTGTATATTATTCTTTCAATGGGATAAATCTAACAATAATAAACAGTACCCCCAATAAGGTTTTTTATTTGATGGTGTGCAGTAAGATACAATATGCATGTAAAGATAGACCACATAAATAATTTTTTTTAATTCATAAAGAATGATTGATGTGTCTCATTTCCTTTTCTTCGCATCATTTTTTGTCAATATTTTAGAACAAATATCTTTATATAAGTTACACAAATTAATAATAGTAACCCTTACATTGTTTGTCAGTGTGTGTCAAATGATTATTAGAAGTAAATCATGTAATATGATGTGATAGTCATGAAATTTCAGTGGTTTTAATTTCATATCTTTAGTATTCACTCATTTAGATATGTCACTAGAATAACCATCCATAACATTAGGTGTCTCTAACATATGTTGAAAGTTTTTTCTCTCTCAATTTGTCATCACATGACATATATGAGGATCTGACTACTTGTTTGTACTAATTAGTTTGGGATGAAGTTGTTTCTTAATACCCCAGTCCTATAAATCTTGACATGATCTTAAGTCATCCTTTATTTTTCCCTTAATATTCAGAATTACTCTAAGTAACAGTTTCTATTTTTTTTAAAGTGCATCACATATAAACAATATTGCAATATATTTGAGGAATAATAAGGTAATTAAAAGAATATAAATTTTTTCCTCTAATTGAAGTGGGTATCTTTCTGCATACTATATCTCTTTCTCATAAGAATTCTCCCCTTACCAGAAACAAAATGTGGTCCTTAAATCTCTTTAAATCATTCACTAACTAACATGCGTGAAGGCAATTTCTATTTTTCAATAATACCATCAAATTAGCATCGATTATTTATAAATGGATATCTCATCAAAAAGAAATGATAGTGTCCCGTGAATCTAAAATTTTGTCGATGTTTCATGCTTCTCAATCTGATTTTTTTCTATAAATTTGACAAGTTAGATTCCCATTATTTCTCTGTCTATACATCATTCTATGTGCTGGAAAATCATTTAAAGTCCACATAAGAGCATCACACATTTGAAATGACTCATTCTTTGAAACATCATACATAAGCACACCTACAGTCCACAAATGATTCAGCTCTGCTATCATTGGTTGCAGATGCACATCGATGTCATTCATATGATCATTCTCCCTAGAAATCAATATGGTCCTGAAAGCATATGACTTCTTCATGCACATATTAGGTGGAAGGTTATATTTACAAATGAATATGATCCATGTGTTATGCAGTGTATGAGTCTTTACAAATGGATTAAACCCATCACATGATAACCCCAATCTAACATTACATATCTAAGAAGAAAAATTAAGTCAGTATTATAGGTATCATTGCACACAGAGGAAGTTGGTGGGTCGGAATTTTTAAAAAAATCATCATCGGGACAAAAAAACTTGTCATCTCCAGCGATCTGAGACCCAGCAGAGGTCCGAGGATCCCATGTGAATTAAATAGAGCACAAAATATAAACCAAAAAATGACTTTTTTTTTATCTGAATTCGTGCTCAACATATGCTTGTCATCGATGGTCACTTCTTGAAGGATCCAAAGAAAAATCCCTATAAATCATCCACATGCACTTTAAGATATGCAGAAGTGTTGATCGTCAAATTCTTAGTACTATCATGGAGATTTGATTATTTCTTATACATTTTGATGATCACCTATGACATCCCACCTTTTTATCACATAAAATTTCATTACATTATACAAAATCGAGGATCTTTAAGGTTTGGTGTCTTGGAAAACAGGAACTCAAAACATGAAAACATAAAACACTCTTCTTAAACACTTGAAAGGATTCTCCTAATGAACATCCTAGGTTCATTACTGCATCTCATAACCTGGGTACATACATCAAAAGAAAGGGTGAGCAGAAGGCCTAGTAAGGGAAACAAGGGAAACATTTAACATGTGAACTTGAGATACATCAATAAAGTCGTAAAAAATAACTTTAAGGCATGAGAAAGAGTTCATGAGGCATATCATAATAAAAATAATGTGTTTAATAACTCGAAGATGTGGCTACAACATTTTACTTAGACAATCATGAACATATCACCAAGGTAAACCCCAAGGTGTCATTAAAAATTACCAAGGTAAACCCCAAGGTCTTGTTAAAATTGTAATTGTTAGAGATTACATCATTACCCAATGCATTGGAGCGCTATCAGGGTGCACCCTTAAATTTTTTTTTATTATCATGTGATCCACATATATCATCATCAAAAATTTCATAAATAACCCATATAAAATAAAAGAAATGGGTTTAATTTCATAATCATAACGTTTTAAAAACTACTTTAAAGACGAGATATGTATGTCACTTTAAACCCACGGAAAAGGAAAGCAAGTCTCATGTATGTAAATCCCAGAATTTAAAATAGAACATTTTGATATATATGTGAATACACTTATAGAATAAATAGCTTTTAGTATTCACTTAATAAAACAAAATAATTTGAGAAAAAGAGAGATATTTTGAGACAAAAATTCTGCAGCATAACGGCTATGTTATAGGGTTTTAGAAAACATTGAAAAGAGAGGGGACATGGGTCACCCACTCATAAAAGATCCATAAAACAGTATAGGGACAGAATATAATGGATATAAGAACATGGTAATGAAATTTGAAAGACATACCATATGAAATGAAATACATGGATGGAAGACAAAAATAATATTTCTCTTATGAAAATTTGGCAGCCTAACGACGTCACTTAAAACTTCAAAAAAAGAATTGACGAGATCAAATAGGGTATCTCATCATATGAACATAAAAGATCAGTATGATAGATATAGAGATCATACCCCAACATAATAAAAAGGAACTTGAAAGACTTTACATGAAAGTAGAACTTTGAAAAAAAGAGAAGGGTGAAAGAATCCCTTAAAAATTCGGCAGCCTAACGGCGCCACTTAAAACTTCAAAAATAGAATTGACGAAATCAAATAGGGTCTCTCATCATATGAACATAAAATATCAGTATGATATATATAAATATCATACCCAAAAATAATAAAATGTAACTTTAAAGGCTTGACATGAAAGTAGAACTTGAAAATGAGAAGGGTGAAAGAATCCCTTAAAAATTCGGCAGCCTAACGGCGCCACTTAAAACTTTCATAAAATGAAATGATGAGAGAAAGAGGGGATATATCATCATATGAACATAAAATATACATTAATATGAATATAAAAGAACACCCCCAACATAAGAACTTGGGGCTTAAAAGAAATGACATAAATGAGAGTACTTGAAAAGAAAGAGAGAGGTAGGATCTCATACCTTAAAACATAACTCTTAAAACTCGAAGGTTGGGACATTGAGGGATTGGGGGAAACTTGGGAGGAATCTTTGGGAGGTAATGAGACTATAGCTTCATTGGGGGAGAGTTGGGAGTGAAAACTAAAGGAGGAAAGGGTGGGTATTTATAGGGAAAGGGAGGTGATACTTTAATAATTTCAAGGGACACCTCACTAGTGGTTTTGGCAAAACGATGGGCTTGCCCATGGTATTTGCCCATGGTTTTGGCCACACGGGACCCCTCATACAATAATTCATCCCCTTTATTTGACCATCCCTTAAAATATCACATGACATCATCATGATGCAGTCATGATGTCATTAAACATACCGAAACCCTAAAACTGTATTTTTACTATTCACTGAAAATTCAACTTTTTCCGGAAACTCCCAAAAATTTATCTTAACATAATATCAATGCTCTGAATTCAAAAATAAACTCCATTTTATAAAAATATTTTTCTAAATATTTTTAATTTAATTTTTAAATAAAAACACTATTCACCGAAAATTCATTTTTTTCAGAAAAAACAACAAAAATTACCTTAACATATATCGATGCTATAAGTTCAAAAATAAAGTCCATTTTATAAAAACAATTTTCTAAATATTTTTAATTTAATATTTAATTAAAAAACACTATTCACCTGAAAAAACTAATACTTGTATAATAATTAATGAAACAGTTATTTACCTATTTTATTGAATCACACTACTTAATAAAGGTGCCTAAATTATATTAATAGTTTCTTTAAGTGATAGTACTAATCCATTTGGTCACATTACTAATCCTAAGCATAAAATCACTATTCATAATTTACTATTCATCAAAAATTAAGTTGATCTTATTAGACTCTAAATTTCTTAATGAACATATTTGCAGAAGACCATTTTTTGAAAATCATTACACATCATTAATTATTTAAGGTTTACAAAAATATTTTAAAATATCCTTTTTTCAAAATACATCAGTAAAATACATCCTATATTCATTCAAACATTTGAAAACTCACAAACTTCACCATAAGAAGAAAACACGATTTTATTTATAACAAAGGATTATGGTCTCCTTACATAGCCCCTTATAACCCCAACATAGGACCTAAGTGTAAGGTGTGTTAAGGTGAGAGAATCTGAGGGCGGCTCGGCCAACATCACACAAGTAGTAATTTCTATTAGTTTGAACTTCTCGTGAAGGCGATTCCGTTCTAGCTTCACACGATGAAGTTCGGCTTGGTTTTGGTCCAGAGCAAAGCTCAGTGGTGCTACCTCCTTCCCAAGTTCTGTTAGATGGGCTTCGATCGGTCCAAGACTGCTGGATGAGGCCATCGAATCTTCTTTCTATATTAATTAACCAAGATCGCTTGTATTTAGAGACAATAGTCACAACATTCAGTTTCCAATGTTCATACTGACTAATGGTCATATAATAGTCAAAACCCAGTAGTCTCATTTTAATTATACTCATATTATCAAATGAAACAGTTTTTTTGAGTATAAAAAATAAAATAACACACAAAATTAGGAAACAATATTTATTCAAAATTTCGGGTCGTTACATTCTTCCCCCTTAAGAAATTGCATCCTCGCAATTTTTAAAATTAGGCTTGGATATTTCATTTAAAGTCCCACATCAGAAAAAGAGTCAGTAACACTATTAATTTAAAATAAATAAAAGTAAGTACAAAGGCCACCCGAGTTAACCCATACTAGGATTCCATGTAGGAAAACATGGACATGGAAGAGAAAACAAAGGGTCACGTTCTGAGGGAGAGTGATAGAAAACATGATTAGGAGAAAGTTAACAACAAGAAAATCACAAACTTATGATGGGTTAAACGGTATTTGATTTCCCATTAGGAAATGCTAACAGACAACGTTTTTGTTTTACATTCCTTTTCATAGTTTTGAGGAATTCATTTACTACATAGAATAAAAACACAAGGAAATATATTTACCTTCAAGTAGAGTTTCATCCCTTAATAAGTTTCTACCAAAACTAATCTTTTCTCCAAATGATGAGCATTAAAAAACACTTGGTCTCATCAAAAGCACAAGAATCATCTTCTAGAGAATCACATAATCCACCAAAGATTAACTATCTATTTCTTCTATCTTTAAAAATTATCCCAAAAACAGAAAGGGTAAGATAAAACAACTCTTCCAAAATAAAGAACCCCGTAGGAAGGGAAACTGCTTTTAAATCTTCAAAATTCCATGGTACTACCCAAAGTTCATCATAGACCATTCCATAAATAATTGTCCTTAAAATTCCTAAAAATAAACCAAACTAAGATTGAAACCCAAATACAAGAAGGATTTGATAACATAGTCTTCCAAAATAAACTTCATCGTTCATCTCCAAACAACATCAACCACTCCTAACATCTTATAACAAAAGTAGCTAACCTAAACATATTTTCCCCAAGATAGGTTAATCATTTACATAAGTAACCTATATTACCATAAGTTCACCTTAAATTCATCAATTATTCAAAATATAAGTCAACATTTTTCCTCAAAGAAAATACAGTAGTAATCTATTTACCTCGATCATATAGGGTTCCCAAAATAGTTAACGTCTTCCAAAATAATCATCAACTTTTAATCCCCTAATCATCCCTTTTTTCAACATGTGGTACATGACAATAGATGTTTTCATTAATGATATAAAACCATCTTAGTTAGTGACTCGATGTTCTTAGAAAACATTAAGGATATGCTTATAGAGCACAAACTAAAATACAACATGACATGGACAATTATTGCGAAGAAGTCACATGTACTTTAGTCATCAAGATCCATCTCAGCATAGGACTTGCATTGTTCCCTTGTCCTTGAATATTGTTGATGCTCATCATGCTTCTTATCCCTTCCAAGAGAGAATTGCCTTGGATAATGTCTAACTTCTCCACATTTACGACATTGAAAAGTATAAGGTACATTAGATCGAACCTTATCTCTATTCATCACATTATCCATTTTTTTAAAGCAATTAGCTACTTTATGCCCTATCACCTCACACTTAAAACATCTCCCGGTTCCTTTGTGACATTCCCCTTGGTGCCTCTTTCCACACTTTTTGCACAAAGGAAATTAGGTCTTCTTTCCCTTATCAACTTTATTAGATGAACATCCTTGAGACTTCATCTTCTTCTTCCTTGATGAATTTGGGCATTCAACTAGGTACCAATTATTAATTGTGATTTTTGATAGCTGGTTTGGCATAATCACAATATGTTCAACTTGATCTCTCGTCATCTCTATCACATTAATAGGGTAATCATCACATTTCCTATCACATTGGTTTTTGGGACATGTTCTTCCATTTCCCACCATTAACTAAGAAAAGAAAGTATAATTAGGGGCCTTAAATACTTATCCAATAATCATGAAAAGGAAACTAAAGCATAGAAGGATAAACTTGTAGAAGAAAAGTATATCCTAACTTGTGATCCCCTAGGTTCCAATCTAGGTTATCCATGATCATATATTCTTATGTGAATCTTTATTTTATTTTATATTTTTTCCTTTAATAATGGTTCATACTAAGCTTATGAATTTACCAAAGCATATCCCCCAGGAGTGTCGTAACCAAGAGTGAAGCAAGGCCCATTGTCATGTACCAGTTCCTGTTTGATTCTAGCTCAAAGCGGTGTTTTTGGGTTTTACCCCTATGTAAATATGTGCCAAATCCACCTCTACCTACTCATATACAGACAAGGATGTATTTGCTTGATAAACCACTTACTCAATACTCACCAAAATACTAGGAAGATTTCCTATATTTAAACTTTTCTATAGGGTTCTTCCTAAAGTTTTCATATCCTAATTTCCAAAAATAACTAAACCATCCTTTGATATCAACTATGATATCCCACCTTTTTATCACATAAACTTTCATTACATTATACAAAACTCAGGATCTTTAAGGTTTAGTGTCTTGGAAACCAGGAACTCAAAACATAAAAACATAAAACATTCTTCTTAAACACTTGAAAGGATTCTCCTTATGTTAATCCTAGGTTCATTACTGCATCTCATAACCTGGGTACATACATCAAAAGAAAGGGTGAGCAGAAGGCCCAGTAAGGGAAACAAGGGAAACATTTAACATGTGAACTTGAGATACATCAATAAAGTCATGAAAAATAACTTTAAGGCGTGAAAAAGAGTTCATGAGGCATATCATAATAAAAATAACGTGTTTCATAAATTGAAGATGTGGATACAACATTTAACTTAGACAATCATGAACATATTACCAAGGTAAACCCCAAGGTGTCATTAAAATTTACCAAGGTAAATCCCAAGGTCTCGTTAAAATTGTAATCGTTAGAGATTACATCATTACCCAATGCATTGGAGCGCTATCAGGGCGCACCCTTAAATTTTCCTTTATTATCATGTGAGCCACATATATCATCATCAAAAATTTCATAAATAACACATATAACATAAAATAAATGGGTTTAATATCATAATCATAACATTTTAAAAACTGCTTTAAAGACATGATCTTTATGTCACTTTAAACCCACGGAAAAGGAAAGCGAGTCTCATGTATGTAAATCCCAGAATTTAAAATAGAACATTTTGATATATATGTGAATACCATTATAGAATAAATATCTTTGAGTATTAACTTAATAAAACAAAATAATTTGAGCAAAAGAGATAGACATTTTGAGACGAAAATTCTGTAGCATAACGGCTATGTTATAGGGTTTTAGAAAACATTGAAAAGAGAGGGGACATGGGTCACCCACTCATAAAAGATACATAAAACAGTATATGGACATAATATAATGGATATAAGAACATGGTAATGAAATTTTAAAGACATACCATATGAAATGAAATACATGGATGGAAGACAAAAATAAGATTTCTCTTATGAAAATTCGGCAGCCTAACGGCGTCACTTAAAACTTCAAAAAAAGAATTGACGAGATCAAATAGGGTATCTCATAATATGAAAATAAAATATCAGTATGATAGATATAGAGATCATACCCCAACATAATAAAAAGTAACTTGAAATACTTTACATGAAAATAGAACTTTGAAAAAAAGAGAAGGGTGAAAGAATCCCTTAAAAATTCGGCAGCCTAACGGCGCCACTTAAAACTTCAAAAAAAGAATTGACAAAATAAAATAGGCTCTCTCATCATATGAACATAAAATATCAGTATGATAGATATAAATATCATACCCAAACATAATAAAATGTAACTTTAAAGGCTTGACATGAAAGTAGAACTTGAAAATGAGAAGGGTGAAAGAATCCCTTAAAAATTCGGCAGCCTAACGGCGCCACTTAAAACTTTCATAAAATGAAATGATGAGAGAAAGAGGGGATCTCTCATCATATGAACATAAAATATACATTAATATGAATATAAAAGAACACCCCAAACATAAGAACTTGGGGCTTAAAAGAAATGACATAAACGAGAGTACTTGAAAAGAAAGAGAGAGGTAGGATCTCATACCTTAAAACATAACTCTTAAAACTCGAAGGTTGGGACATTGAGGGATTGGGGGAAACTTGGGAGGAATATTTGGGAGGTAATGAGACTATAGCTTCATTGGGGGAGATTTGGGAGTGAAAACTAAAGGAGGAAAGGGTGGGTATTTATAGGGAAAGGGAGGTGATACTTTAATAATTACAAGGGACACCTCACTAGTGGTTTTGGAAAAACGATGGGCTTGCCCATGGTATTTGCCCATGGTTTTGGCCACATGGGACCCCTCATACAATAATTCATCCCCTTTATTTGACCATCCCTTAAAATATTACATGACATCATCATGATGCAGTCATGATGTCATTAAACATACCGAAACCCTAAAACTGTATTTTTACTATTCACTGAAAATTCCACTTTTTTCGGAAACTCCCAAAAATTTATCTTAAAATAATATCAATTCTCTGAATTCAAAAATAAACTCCATTTTATAAAAATATTTTTCTAAATATTTTTAATTTAATTGATAATAAAAACACTATTCACCGAAAATTCATTTTTTTCAGAAAAAACAACAAAAATTACCTTAACATATATCGATGCTATAAGTTCAAAAATAAAGTACATTTTATAAAAACAATTTTATAAATATTTTTAATTTAATTTTTAATTAAAAACACTATTCACCTGAAAAAACTAATACTTGGATAATAATTATTGAAACAGTTATTTACCTATTTTATTGAATCACACTACTTAATCAAGGTGCCTAAATTATATTAATAGTTTCTTTAAGTGAGATTACTAATCCATTTGGTCACATTACTAATCCTAAGCATAAAATCACTATTCATAATTTACTATTCATCAAAAATTAAGTTGATCTTATTAGACTCTAAATTTCTTAATGAACATATTTGCAGAAGACCATTTTTTGAAAATCATTACACATCATTAATTATTTAAGGTTTACAAAAATATTTTAAAATATCCTTTTTTCAAAATACATCAGTAAAATACATCCTATATTCATTCAAACATTTGAAAACTCACAAACTTCACCATAAGAAGAAAACACAATTTTATTTATAACAAAGGATTATGGTCTTCTTACATAGCCCCTTATAACCCCAACATAGGACCTAAGTGTAAGGTGTGCTAAGGTGAGAGAATCTGAGGGCGGCTCGACCAACATCACACGAGTAGTAATTTCTATTAGTTTGAACTTCTCGGGAAGGCGATTCCGTTCTAGCTTCACACGATGAAGTTCGGCTTGGTTTTGGTCCAGAGCAAAGCCCAGTGGTGCTACCTCCTTCCCAAGTTCTGTTAGATGGGCTTCGATCGGTCCAAGACTGCTGGATGAGGCCATTGAATCTTCTTTCTATATTAATTAACCAAGATCACTTGTATTTAGAGACAATAGTCACAACATTCAGTTTCCAATGGTCATACTGACTAATGGTCATATAATACTCAAAACCCAATAGTCTCATTTTAATTATACTCATATTATCAAATGAAACAGTTTTGTTGAGTATAAAAAATAAAATAACACACAAAATTAGGAAACAATATTTATTCAAAATTTCGGGTCGTTACATTCTTCCCCCTTAAGAAATTGCATCCTCGCAATTTTTAAAATTGGGCTTGGATATTTCATTTAAAGTCCCACATCAGAAAAAGAGTCAGTAACACTATTAATTTAAAATAAATAAAAGGAAGTACAAAGGCCACCCGAGTTAACCCATACTAGGATTCCATATAGGAAAACATGGACATGGAAGAGAAAACAAAGGGTCACGTTCTGAGGGAGGGTGATAGAAAACATGATTAGGAGAAAGTTAACAACAAGAAAATCACAAACTTATGATGGGTTAAACGGTATTTGATTTCCCATTAGGAAATGCTAACAGACAACGTTTTTGTTTTACATTCCTTTTCATATTTTTGAGGAATTAATTTACTACATAGAATAAAAACACAAGGAAATATATTTACCTTCAAGTAGAGTTTCATCCCTTAATAAGTTTCTACCAAAACTAATCTTTTCTCCAAATGATGAGCATTAAAAAACACTTGGTCTCATCAAAATCACAAGAATCATCTTCTATAGAATCACATAATCCACCAAAGATTAACTATCTATTTCTTCTATCTTTAAAAATTATCCCAAAAACAGAAAGGGTAAGATAAAACAACTCTTCCAAAATAAAGAACCCCGTGGGAAGGGAAACTGCTTTTAAATCTTCAAAATTCCATGGTACTACCCAAAGTTCATCATAGACCATTCCATAAATAATTGTCCTTAAAATTCCTAAAAATAAACCAAACTAAGATTGAAACCCAAATACAAGAAGGATTTGATAACATAGTCTTCCAAAATAAACTTCATCGTTCATCTCCAAACAACATCAACCACTCCTAACATCTTATAACAAAAGTAGCTAACCTAAACATATTTTCCCCAAGATAGGTTAATCATTTACATAAGTAACCTATATTACCATAAGTTCACCTTAAATTCATCAATTATTCAAAATATAAGTCAACATTTTTTCCTCAAAGAAAATACCGTAGTAATCTATTTACCTCGATCATATAAGGTTCCCAAAATAGTTAACGTCTTCCAAAATAATCATCATATTTTAATCCCCTAAACATCCCTTTTTTTCAACATGTGGTACATGACAATAGATGTTTTCATTAATGATATAAAACCATCTTAGTTAGTGACTCGATGTTCTTAGAAAACATTAAGGATATGCTTATATAGCACAAACTAAAATACAACATGACATGGACAATTATTGTGAAGAAGTCACATGTACTATAGTCATCAAGATCCATCTCAGCATAGGACTTGCATTGTTCCCTTGTCCTTGAAGATTGTTGATGCTCATCATGCTTCTTATCCCTTCCAAGAGAGCATTGCCTTGGATAATGTCTAACTTCTCCACATTTACGACATTGAAAAGTATAAGGTACATTAGATCGAACCTTATCTCTATTCATCACATTATCCATTTTTTTAAAGCAATTAGCTACTTTATGCCCTATCACCTCACACTTAAAACATCTCCCGGTTCCTTTGTGACATTCCCCTTGGTGCCTCTTCCCACACTTTTTGCACAAAGGAAATTAGGTCTTCTTTCCCTTATCAACTTTATTAGATGAACATCCTTGAGACTTCATCTTCTTCTTCCTTGATGAATTTGGGCATTCAACTAGGTACCAATTATTAATTGTGATTTTTGATAGCTGGTTTGGCATAATCACAATATGTTCAACTTGATCTCTCGTCATCTCTATCACATTAATAGGGTAATCATCACATTTTTTATCACATTGGTTGTTGGGACATGTTCTTCCATTTCCCACCATTAACTAAGAAAAGAAAGTATAATTAGGGGCCTTAAATACTTATCCAATAATCATGAAAAGGAAACTAAAGCATAGAAGGATAAACTTGTAGAAGAAAAGTATATCCTAACTTTTTATCCCCTAGGTTCCAATCTAGGTTATCCATGATCATATATTCTTATGTGAATCTTTATTTTATTTTATATTTTTTCCTTTAATAATGGTTCATACTAAGCTTATGAATTTACCAAAGCATATCCCCCGGGAGTGTCGTAACCAAGAGTGAAGCAAGGCCCATTGTCGTGTACCAGTTCCTGTTCGATTCTAGCTCAAAGCGGTGTTTTCGGGTTTTACCCCTATGTACATCTGTGCCAAATCCACCTCTACCTGCTCATATACAAACAAGGATGTATTTGCTTGATAAACCACTTACTCAATACTCACCAAAATACTAGGAAGATTTCCTATATTTAAACTTTTCTATAGGGTTCTTCCTAAAGTTTTCATATCCTAATTTCCACAAATAACTAAACCATAATTTGATATCAACTATGATATCCCACCTTTTTATCACATAAACTTTCATTACATTATACAAAACTTAGGATCTTTAAGGTTTAGTGTCTTGGAAACCAGGAACTCAAAACATAAAAACATAAAACATTCTTCTTAAACACTTGAAAGGCTTCTACTTATGTTAATCCTAGGTTCATTACTACATCTCATAACCTGGGGACATACATCAAAAGAAAGGGTGAGCAGAATTCCCAGTAAGGGAAACAAGGGAAATATTTAACATGTGAACTTGAGATACATCAATAAAGTCATGAAAAATAACTTTAAGGCATGAAAAAGAGTTCATGAGGCATATCAAAATAAAAATAACGTGTTTCATAACTTGAATATGTGGCTACAACATTTAACTTAGACAATCATGAACATATTACCAAGGTAAACCCCAAGGTGTCATTAAAAAATACCAAGGTAAATCCCAAGGTCTCGTTAAAATTGTAATCGTTAGAGATTACATCATTACCCAATGCATTGGAGCGCTATCAGGGCACTCCCTTAAATTTTCCTTTATTATCATGTGAGCCACATATATCATCATCAAAAATTTCATAAATAACACATATAACATAAAAGAAATGGGTTTAATTTCATAATCATAACATTTTAAAAACTGCTTTAAAGACATGATCTTTATGTCACTTTAAACCCTTGGAAAAGGAAAGCGAGTCTCATGTATGTAAATCCCAGAATTTAAAATAGAACATTTTGATATATATGTGAATACCCTTATATAATAAAGATCTTTGAGTATTCACTTAATAAAACAAAATAATTTGATCAAAAGAGAGAGACATTTTGAGACGAAAATTCTGTAGCATAACGGCTATGTTATAGGGTTTTAGAAAACATTGAAAAGAGAGGGGAAATGGGTCAACCACTCATAAAAGATACATAAAATAGTATATGGACATAATATAATGGATATAAGAACATGGTAATTAAATTTTAAAGGCATACCATATGAAATGAAATACATGGATGGAAGACAAAAATAAGATTTCTCTTATGAAAATTCGGCATCCTAACGGCGTCACTTAAAACTTCAAAAAAAGAATTGACGAGATCAAATAGGGTATCTCATAATATGAACATAAGAGATCAGTATGATAGATATAGAGATCATACCCCAACATAATAAAAAGTAACTTGAAATACTTTACATGAAAGTAGAACTTTGAAAAAAAGAGAAGGGTGAAAGAATCCCTTAAAAATTCGGCAGCCTAACGGCGCCACTTAAAACTTCAAAAAAAGAATTGACGAGATAAAATAGGGTCTATCATCATATGAACACAAAATATCAGTATGTTAGATATAGGGATCATACCCCAAGATAATAAAAAGGAACTTTAAAACTTGACATGAAAGTAGAACTTGAAAATGAGAAGGGTGAAAGAATCCCTTAAAAATTTGGCAGCCTAACGGCGCCACTTAAAAATTTCATAAAATGAAATGATGAGAGAAAGAGGGGATATCTCATCATATGAACATAAAATGTAAATTAATATGAATATAAAATAACACCCCCAACATAAGAACTTGGGGCTTAAAAGAAATGACATAAACTAGAGTACTTGAAAAGAAAGAGAGAGGTAGGATCTCATACCTTAAAATGTAACTCTTAAAACTTGAAGGTTAGGACCTTGAGGGATTGGGGGAACCTTGGGAGGACTCTTTGGTAGTTAATGAGACCATAGCTTTGTTGGGGGAGAGTTGGGAGTGAAAACTCAAGGAGGAAAGGGTGGGTATTTATAGGGAAAGGGAGGTGATACTTTAATAATTTCAAGGGACACCTCACTAGTGGTTTTGGAAAAACCATGGGTTTTCCCATGGTATTTGCCCATGGTTTTGGCCACATGGGACCCCTAATACAATAATTAACCCCCTTTAGTCGACCATCTTTTAAAATATCTCATGACATCATCATGATGCAGTCATGATGTCATTAAACATACAGAAACCCTAAAACTATATTTTTACTATTCATAGAAAATTCAACTTTTTCCAAAAACTCCCAAAAATTTATATTAACATAATATCAATGATCTGAATTCAAAAATAAACTCCATTTTATAAAAATATTTTTCTAAATATTTTTAATCTAATTTTTAAATAAAAACACTATTCACCGAAAATTCATTTTTTCAGAAAAAACAACAAAAATTACCTTAACATAATATTGATGCTATAAGTTCAAAAATAAAGTCCATTTTATAAAAATAATTTTCTAAATATTTTTAATTTAATTTTTAATTAAAAAACACAATTCACCTGAAAAAACTAATACTTGGATAATAATTAATGAAACAGTTATTTACCTATTTTATTGAATCACACTACTTAATCAAGGTGCCTAAATTATATTAATAGTTTCTTTAAGTGAGATTACTAATCCATTTGGTCACATTACTAATCCTAAGCATAAAATCACTATTCATAATTTACTATTCATCAAAAATTAAGTTGATCTTATTAGACTCTAAATTTCTTACTGAACACATTTGCAGAAGACCATTTTTTGAAAATCATTACACATCATTAATTATTTAAGGTTTACATAAATATTTTAAAATATCCTTTTTTCAAAATACATCAATAAAATACATCCTATATTCATTCGAACATTTGAAAACTCACAAACTTCACCATAAGAAGAAAACACAATTTTATTTATAACAAAGGATTATGGTCTCCTTACATAGCCCCTTATAACCCCAACATAGGACCTAAGTGTAAGGTGTGCTAAGGTGAGAGAATCTGAGGGTGGCTCGGCCAACATCGCACGAGTAGTAATTTCTATTAGCTTGAACTTCTCACGAAGGTGATTCCGTTCTAGCTTCACACGATGAAGTTCGGCTTGGGTTTGGTCCAGAGAAAAGCCCAGTGGTGCTACCTCCTTCCCAAGTTCTGTTAGATGGGCTTTGATCGGTCCAAGACTACTGGATGAGGCCATCGAATCTTCTTTCTATATTAATTAACCAAGATCACTTGTATTTAGAGACAATAGTCGCAACATTCAGTTTCTAATGGTCATACTGACTAACAGTCATATAATAGTCAAAACCCAACAGTCTCATTTTAATTATACTCATGTTATCAAATGAAACAGTTTTGTTGAGTATAAAAAATAAAATAACACACAAAAATTAGGAAACAAGATTTATTCAAAATTTCGGTTCGTTACATCACCACATTGATGTTCCTTCAATTTATGGATATGTGCTCGATTTGATCACTTGGATCGAGATATTCTCTCTCTAGAAAGCAGGAGAGGAAAGATAGGATCTGAATAAACTCACAGTGAATAGTCATTATGTGAGAGGCTCTCTCCTCCTATATATAGTGGATGCTCAAAATACCCAAAAGGGTTCTCAAACCCCATAAATTTAATGTCCACTAAATAAATAATTATGATGAACTAAACTACTTCATAAATATTATTTATATTTTATCACATACATGTAATATATATTAAATATACTACATGATAAAACCGATTCATTTAACTCAACTCATAATTACCACTAATATTAAACAAACCTGGAATATTAAAATAATATTCGTTCGAATAATATTATTCTTCATATTTACATAAAAACTTGTAAATACTTTTAATAAATAAATTCGACCCAATTATTCTTTTCTTGAATAATAATGAATTTATTTATTCTTTGTTTATCGATGACTTGGACAATACTCAGACCTCATGGTAGGGACCACCATATAAAATATACCTATTCATTAGAATATGTAAGATTCTTGAATATGCTATTATGTGTGATCCTCTAGGCCTTTATCTCTATAGTAGTGAATAATCTTCACAAATCAAGTGCAGAGTCTAGAAACCCATCAAGGACCCTAAAGAGATAAGGAGTAGTCATAACAATGACAACCAACCTAAGAATGTGTATTGTGAAATATAATATCTTTGTATTTGTATATATAATAAAGTATTACACACACTTATTTCATCTCCCTTTCTTTCTTTATTGTTTGTTGATCTAACTAAATAGATTTACCCTCAACTGCATTGGCCAAGGATTTATGAAGGCACTACTATCCTGATCAACTAGACCTGAGATATTAATTCCTCAACCCGGAAGTGAAAAATACTATCTTGACCATTCAACCAATGTCATACCACCAATGATGTGCCCAACACAAGCTACCTCACCATGATTTCTTTATCATGGTTTTTTCCTTGCATCAAAGTACGCGATCAAATAAGACACATTGATAATGATCTCAAATCAAGAGACCAATACACATGTATGTATATAGAAACAACCATTGACACCTAAAAACATATGGTGTTCCTATTAGAAGGAATGTACTCATGATCTCACCTACCAGAGATCACCAAGTTCAAACTTCATGAGAAGAAGTCTCAATGCATATGAGCTCCTAGCACCCAATAATCAAACATCAATTGTGTCCAGACAGTATGATATATCTAGACCATATGATGTATATTTAAGATTAATGTCATAGTATCTCGATGTTCTCATTATAGCTTGAGATATTCTATAACCTTTTTATATGAAAATTAATCTACATTACCATTTAATAATGGACACAAAAATGTTTACACTCAAATGGTAAGTGTATATCATGCATATCTCACTGTATACATGTTATGGTAATCAAAAAGTATTATTTAGTTAGGTCCAGGGCACCCACTATTACAATAGGTGTTTTATAAACTCTTACCATGCTAATATATATGTTGGGTGTACTAAATGCTCGATGTTTTCATTTCTTTATTCATGTCATCTCATATCTTCTGCCATTTCTTATGACATGTACATTCATTGTAGCCTTTATGTCAAAGTAAAGTGTTTCAAAACCTTTTTGGGAACTCTAGACGGAATTTCATGTTTATTTTCCCTCCATTTACATGAACTACACTGGTTACAGTCATTTAAAGATGTGTTTTCATTCTAATATAGCATACAATCATTGGAGCATACATGTATTTTGTTAGAAGAAAATATCAACTGGTCAATTAACTTCAACACCTCATAATCAATTTTTAGAATGTTTGTTCTATTAGGAAGCAAGTATTTTATGAAATAAAGTAGGTTTTCAATCCCATCATCATTAAATCCATACATTATTTTCCCATGAAATAATTGCATCATAAATTCAAGTTTTTTCATCTTGACACGATAATGATACATTGGTATCTTATCATCCCCACCACCTTTTTAAATTTATCAATGTCATTAATTTGGTTATGTGTGATTGAAATTGAAATTGAATTTCCAATCATTACTTCTGATTTTATCACAGGTGCACGCTTAGGTTGAGAAAGTAAAGGAAACTAATCAGATATCATATCTTCCAGACTACACCTCAAGGTCTATCAACATTTTCTGGTTATTGAAATGTTTCTCTATTATGGTGTCATGCCTCATGGCTAGTTTGAAATACAACTCTTGTGATATAATAACTTACTTCTTCATGAGTTAACCATGATTTTCTAATGCAACTATTACAAGGGTATCAAATAAGATCCCCCTTTGATGCATTATTGAACATAAAATCCAAAAAAAATATTCAAGCTAAATTAAAACTCATTCGACACTCAATTAAGAGATACTTATAACTTATATCCATTGTGATTTCAAATATATAATACTCCATACAATAAAATAACTCTTTATTATCTGGATAGATTTTATATAAAAACAATAATCATATTACAAAATTACAGAAATAAAAAATCATAATTTATAAAAGTAAAACTTATGGAAGTATAGAAGTATAAATCTATTGATAAATTAATAAAAGTATATAAGTTTATGTAATTTATAAAAAGAGTATATATTTTATAAACTTATACATAGTTTATATGTATATATAAATTTATAAAATCAGATAAAAGTACATATATTTTATAAAATCATGCATATTTTTTAAAGTATAAAGTTTTATAAAACTATAAAAGTATAAAAACATAATATATAAAAGGAAAATTTTATGAAAGTATAAAAGTATACTAATTTATAAATTTATAAAACTATAAAGGAATAAAAATCTATTGACATATAAAATTATAAAAAAGTACATGCAAACATAGAAACATAACATAATATATTTATAAAAAACAATAAAATTTTATTGATTACTATTTATAAATTTATAAAAGTAATTACTAACAATATTTTATAAACCAACCATCAAATCCTAATTTATAACAGCGTGATTACTTCGAACAAAAAATATTTAATCAACCCTAATATTTTATATTAACCTAGAAAATTAGTGTAATTCATCAAAAGTCTCAAATTACATTTATTTGGATATTTATAATATCAATTATTTTAATCTTTCATTAATAAGGTAATTAATGCATCATCATTGTGTCATAAATAAATTAAATTATTTAATGTATAAAAATTATAAATAAAATACAATTATTTAGGGAATATTTTTATCTTTCTAATGAATATTTATAGTTGGATTTATATTGTGTGTAACCCAATATTAAAAATGGTTTAGTTATTAAACTTTGAATTTAACTCTTTTAACTCTTATTTAAATAAAATAATAATAAATGTCCTAATCTAATCCAAGTGGACCAAAAAGGGTCATACTTTATTCCTAATGTTGTTTTTGGTCGAATTACACTTATCCAATAGAATTAGGACATGTGTTAGGGTAATTATGATATCATTTTTACCCTTAATTACCCTATTTACTTTTAACAGTGGTAAATAAAAGTTAAAAGTTACTATTCACCATAAATTATTTTCATCTTATTGAATCACATTTTACTTACTGATATCAACCATGTCTCTCAGATTTTTGAAATTCAACTCACAGAAGTGGTAAAATTAAGTTTTATGCAAATTTTCAAATGCTCCTAGAAGGTGGGTAAAAGACGGTAAAAAGTTCAATAAAATTTTATATATCTAAACTTATTATAAAATGACTATAATTAATTACATTGAACATATATAGGTATTATGTATCTATTTATTCCTAAAATAAATTAAAATAAAATAACTAATTACTTAAATAAAAAATCAGTTTTAAATAATAACGCAATGTTTTTCACTATTCATCAAAAATTGAAAGTTTTCAGAAAAATACCAAAAATTCACCCTAAGATAATTTTGATATTCAGAATCAAAAAAATGAAGTCCATTTTTAAAAATAAAATTTATAAAATTTCAAAAAGTGGGTATTATTATTCATAACGGCTAGTTTAATTGGTTGTGGTGTGTTAAAACTCCAAGTTGCATACAACGCAAGCTACTGCATTATTCAAAGGGAAACGTACCATGGGAGCTTGGGGTGTTACATTCTCCCCTCCTTAAAATAATTTCGTCCTCAAAATTTCTAGAACATTACTACATAAAAAGATTTGGGTGGTTCTTTATCATAAGTTCATCGGGTTCCCACGTTGCCTCTTCCATCTTATGGTTTCTCCATAGAAATTTTACCAGATGAGTCGTCCGGTTTCTTAGCACTTGTTCTCTGATATCAAGAATTTTGACAGGCTCTTCACAATAAGACAGATCATGTTCCAGTTCAATTTCCTCATAGGTGAGTACATGCATTGGGTCAGGCATGTATTTTCTCAACAGTGATGCGTGGAACACATCATGAACTTTGGATAGACTTGGAGGCATTTCCAAACGATAAGCTACAACTCCAATTCGTTCTAGAATTTAGAAAGGTCTGATGTACCTAGGACTCAATTTACCCTTCTTACTGAAACGTATAACACCCTTCCATGGATATACCTTCAAGAAAACATGGTCTCCTACTTGAAATTCCAAATCCTTCCTTCGGTTATTGGTATAGCTCTTTTGCCTACTTTGAGCTGCTTTGATGTGGGTTTGGATAATATTTACTTTTTCCATTGTTTCCTCAATAAGTTCTAGGACTACGAGTTTTCTTTCACCAACATCATCCAAACAAGTTGGTGTGTGACATCTCTTCATGTATAACACTTCATATAGTGCCATCTGAATACTTGAATGGAAACTATTATTATAGGAAAATTCTACCAGAGGTAAATATTAATCCCACATACCTTGAAAGTCAAGTGATCAAGATCTCAATATGTCTTATAAGTTTTGAATAGTCTGTTCTGATTGTCCATCGGTTTGAGGGTGGTAGGCAGTGCTCAAAAAAAGTTCAGTATCTAGGGCCTTCTGAAGACTTTTCCAGAATATTGATGTAAAATAGGGATCACGATCAGAAATAATCAATAGAGGTACTCTATGAAGTCTTATAACTTCATTAATATATATTCTTTCCAGATGTTCAAGTGGTAAATCTTCTCTTATAGTAATTAAATGTGTTGACTTGGTAAGACAATCAACAATGACCTATATTACATCATTCCTTCTAGGAGTTTTTGGTAGCCCCATGACAAAGTCCATCGTAATATTATCCCATTTCCACTCAGGTATGGGAAGAGGTTTCATGACTCTTATAGGTTGTTGCCTTCCAGCTTTCACTTGTTGACAAATCATACATCTTGACACATAATGAACAATCTCTCTCTTCATGTTGTCCCACCAAAAATGTTCCTTCGAATATCTATACATCTTGGTGCTCCCATGGTGTATAGAGAAATTGGAGATATGAGCATCATACAACAATTCCCTTTTTAGATCAGGTATGTTATGAACACAAAGTCTCTTCCCAAATTTCAAAATTCCATCTTCATATATGAAGTCACTCAATATCTCATCATTCATAGCTTTAATCTTCTTTTGAAACTCTGATGTGGCAGTGTTTTCATGCCCTTTTCCACATCCCTTTTTATATTTTTGTTTACTTTTTAATATCAAACCATTGTATTGTTTGTAATATTTAGCAATTGTTGTATTTTGTAAATTACATTATAAAAAAATATGTTTATGTATTAAAATTGTGTTATTGTTATTATTTTTTATTGTTTTTCACTAATAAAATTAAGTTGTTATTTTAATTTCATTTAATTAATTCTTTTTGTTATTAGTTTCAATAATTTTTAATTCATTAATTTAATTAATTAATTCTTTATTCTTTAAATTGTAAATAAATAACTCATTTTAGTTTTTAACTCTTTTAAGAATTTAATTAGTTTTAAAATTTTAATTTTATTCAATTAAGATTTTTTATTTTTTTTAATTAATTATTTAATTTATTAATTGGTTACTTAATTGGTCGATTAATTTAAGAAAGCAACTTTACTTATTTTAGTTTGTTTTAAATTAAGTTTTTTTATAATTTGTAGTACAAATAAATTCATTGATTTAAATAAAACACAATTAATTTTATTATTTAACCTTGTTTTATTTATTTAGTTTTTAATTCAATTTAATCTGTTAATCAATTTTTAGTTTTATTTAAATTATTAATTTATTTAATCTGTTCTTTTTATTTTGTAGGTACTAACGGTGGCACATCCCAACGTTTTCACCCCTCACTGCCACCGTATCGTTTACAGTGAGACCGTGAGCATCAATCACGGTCTCACCATTTCCCCCATCAACCGTTTCGTTTCCATCAGTTCTCACTTCACGCACCATTTCAACACTCAGCTGTGGCACCATTTCAGATTTATTGTCTCACATTTTTTCTTCACGATGCCACCGTTTTCCTCACGGTCTCACCATGAGTTTCACTCACGGTGCCTGTCTCACCGTAATCCCCTGCCACACTCCTCTGCCCAGCCTCCTACTCCCTTGCTCCCATAACATTCCCCATTGCAGCAGCAACACAACAATGCAACAACATCACAGTAGCAAGAGCACCAGATCTGAAGAATCACAGAATCTCGACAGAACAATTTTTCAAGAACAACAGAATACAAATTTGGAGCAACAAATTCAAAGCATATTTGGAAAACTCAAGATCCAAACCCTTTCCATCCAAACATGGACCTCACTGAAACCCCAGCCCTCGCTCCCCTCGAACAAGCACCCCCCCCCCTCTACCTTCTCTGAGTTCGAACCCCCCTCCGCACTACATCTACCCCGTACCGCACCTCCCTCCGAGCCACCGCGACCCTACCGCAGGTCCGGCCGCACCCGCATCACCCTAACTCGTGCCTGTGTCCTCGCCTTCCTCCTTTCCTCTTCTCCCAGCTCGTCGCGGCCTCACCTTTCCATCCAAACCTAGACCTCGCTGAAACCCCACCCCTCATCGCGGCCTGAACCCCCATGCCCGAAGTCTCCTCGGCCCTCGCTACCACCCAAACCCTTCCCACTTCTCCTCTACGCTGCACAAACAGAACCATCTCGCCCCCTCTTCTTCTTTAATTTTCATTTTTCATTTTATTATCTTTATATTATATTATAACTTATAATAACATATATATATATATATATAATAGATAAAAATATTGATATTAACATACATAATAAATATAATTAATATAAAATTAATAATATATAATTGCGTACATTATTTTTATAATTCATATATTATGTGTTATATATTTTATACAATATAATAATAATAATAATAGGTATATAAGCTTATATATATATAATTTTTTATAATATATGTTATTATTATATTAATAATAATATTAGATATTAGTATTATTATTAACTTTAAGTAGTGATATTAATATATAGTGTATAAATTTATTTAGTTATACATAGCAGTTACTTTTTATTGGGCTCACATGTGTTTGTTATTGTTTCGTTGCAAGGGGGTTATATGCACTTACATAGAGTTCACCAAAGCACTGGTGACGTGTGCATAAAATCGCGCCACGTCGATCTACTGAGTTGTGTAGGGAAGATTGTAGTTTTCTGCGCACGTACATCATTTTCATTCAGTTAGGGAAAACTGCTCCAGTGACCAGCGTGGGAGGAGTAGCACAGTGAAAGCTACACATGGAGGCCAGGGAACACCTCGGGAAAGATTCCAGAGACTTCCATTGGTCATTAGCATTCGTGAAAGGCAAGAGACCATTGATACATCAGAGGGTGAAGTGCGGGACACAGAGAACTAGAGACCGGCAGGAGGGATTGAACCAAGAAGCAAGGAAGAGACCCTTGATCCAGGCTGAGGGAGGAGAGTAAGAGGAACATACGACATATTCCATCATGAGAAGATTGGAGGACCATGAGCAGAAGATCAGTGCATTTCATACCTCGATTCCTAGGGTGAGACATCGAGCGCATTCTAGCATCACATCCACCATTGAGCAGTAGGGATTATTACTTTCAGAAGAATTAGCAGGGAGTTCGAACATCTTAGTTTTCCTTATGCTCTGTTTATCTACAACTTATTTCAATATGAATTTCATTGATCTTAATTCTATTTTTGCATTAAAACCAACCATTATGTCCGGATAAATTCCTTCAGGGGGGAATAAGATGGTTGATTAGATTTTCTTATTCTAATTCATGCACTGTGTCATTTTTTGGATTGTCTCTCTCACTAGTTACGGAACGGATTTATTTTCAAAACAACAAGGTCGATTGAAAACCGATCTTGATTGAATCTTAATGAAAACTATTTAAATCTGAGGGAACTCATTGACAAATGAGTCATGCTCAAATGAGAGAGACACACTGAACGCAACTGACAAGTTGAGTCCAATGACATCTGACTTGTTATCACCATTGGATTGAATGACTTTTATAGTCAAAGGAATGTAAGATCTATTTCATCACAAGCTGACCAGACAACAAATTTGGCCAGTTACTTTTAGTCAGATCCATATTTCTTAAACTCAGTGCAAGAACAAGAGTATGCAATATTGAAATCGGCCAGTGTACTTACTCCCCCTACTCATCTATTGGTTGTTTACACCACAATTTCCCTTGATTCTCTGTCTAATCCCTTAAAACTCACCAATTCACCTTCACTTCTTCACACACTGATTCTCACTCACTCCACTTCACCATCACCAACTGTTTTTCTTGTTCTTGTGTGTGTTTTTTTGTTTAGTTTATTTTTTTATATTGCCAAACCCAACATGAGGCCTCCCTGTGGTTTGACCCTATCTTACCACTATCTTAAGTAGTAAGTAGATTATAGATTTTAGTTTATTGCTTGTTCCCAATGACGCACGAGTGTGAAAATTTTGGCGCCATTACTGGGGAGGTTGGGTGAAATTAAAAAAAAAATCACATATAAAAAAATCAAAAAAATCACTAAAAAAACTAAAAAAAATCTGCAAAAAAAATTGAAATTCAAAAAAAATAGTGTGATCCTGCTGCATGAAAACCAGGTCTAATTCTGAATACTTAGTACCTGGTAATCCTGAAATTGATAAACACCTCAAAGAAGTGAAAAAGAACAAAGACAAAGTCAAAATGGAAGATAACATAAATGAAAACTTGAACAATCCACTTCCTGAGAATTTGAACCAACCTAGAATGATGAACCCACCTGGGAATGAGATAGATGAGAGGCATAGTTTGAGAGAGTTCTTGCTACCTTCAGTGTCTAGAAACCCTTCATGCATTAGACTCTCTCATAGCTCCAAGAATTACGAGATCAAGAAATCTATGCTTAGTCAGCTGCCGACCTTCAATTGAATTCCTAGTGAAGACTCTCTTGACTTCATTAGAGCCTTCTATTGTAGTGTCCAGTAGCTACCACTTAGGGGTCTCACTGAGGAAGAGATTAAACTAAGAGTGTTCCCCTTCTTCCTCAAGGGAAATGCTAGGTCTTGGTTCCAATAGTTATAAGAAGAAATATTTTTCACCTGGGATCAAGTTCATAATGCCTTCACAATGAAATTCTATCCTAGGAGGTTGACATCTGAAATTAGGCACAAAATTACTGGATTCCTTCAGGATGAAGGAGAAATGTTTCATGAAGCCTGGGATAGGTTTAGAGGTTTTCTTAGGCAGTGTCCAAACCATCAATGTACACCTCAATTCCTCATGGACACCTTCTACAATAGTCTCACCCCTTACCACCAAACCTTGGTGGATCAGTCTTCTGGAGGAGACTTTAGTGATATAACTGTTGAGGAGCTCAAACAAATTTTTAACACCTTAGCTCAAAATTCCCAGCACAAATGCTCTAGGAGGAGAACCATAGTGAGAAAGGAAACCACCTCTACTCCTCAAGCTGAAGCCCAAGTTGCGGGCTTCTTTAATGAGAACCCACATCAAATCCTTAAGGAGGAGTGCCACCACTGTGGCATGTATGGACACTCTCAAACCTATTTTCCAAACTTTGATATGCCTATCTAGCCTCATGAGAGTGCCAGCTTTGTTGGCTATGGACCTCAGATGTAGCCTAGGGATGATCCTTTTTCTAACACCTACAATCAGGGGAATAGGAACCATCTAAACCTGTCATGGAGGGAGCAGGGAGTCCTCCGACCTACTGCCCCTCCTGGATTCCAACAGCCTCGTAGGCAGCAATTCCAACCCCAAACTCAACCTAAGGATGAGTCATCCAACTCAAAAGATGAGGTGAGAGACATGTTCCATCAATTGATAGGAAGGTTTGATGAACGAAAGACCAAAAATGATTACGATAAAGTTCAAATGGATGCTAGAATGAAGAACTTGGAAACTCAAATGGGGCAGTGGCTAGGGATGCTAGTAATAAAGAAAAGGGTAGGCTGCTCGACACCACTGAAGCCAGTTCTAGGGAGAATTCCATGACTGTAACCACCATAATTGGTCGCCAAAATCACCAAGGGACTAGAAAAGAACCCCAAAATGCTAAAAATGAAAAACTAGATGAAGCTAAAAACTCAAATCTGAAAGAACCTGAATCTGGAAAACTGGACAGCACCACTGGAATCCCTCCATTTCCTGTTGTTCCAGCTCAAAAACCCAAAGAAAATGGCTTGAAAAACAAAGAAAATAAAGGGAATAAAATTTTTGAAGAGGAAGCTGTAAATATGCCCCCAATTGTGAGGAATTTTTTCCCCTGCAATCCCTTTCCCACAAAGAATTAAGAAGTCAATTCATGATTCTGAATAATTGAAATTTTTGAAAGTGGTTAAAAAGATGAACATTGATATCCCATTCTTGGAATCATTTATTCAAATCTCTTCATATCTAAAATAACTCAAGAAAATATGTTCAAACAAAAAGACATTGGAAGAATTTTCCACCTATAGCTTAACAAAGGAGTGTAGTTCAGTCTTACAGAATAGGATACCTCCTAAGATTCGGGACCCATGAAGCTTTGTCATCCCTTGCACTTTTGGGGATAGAGGTGGTAAGTTCAACAGTTCATGTGATCTGGGTGCTATTATTAATATGATTCAACTGTCACTTTTTTAGAACCTGAGATTAGGAGTTCCCCAACCCACTACTGTTGTGTTACAGCTTGCTGATAGGTTTATTACTCATCCAGTTGGTAGGGTTGATAATCTATTAATGGGAGTAGACAAACTCTTTTTTCCCGCTGACTTTATTATCCTTGATATGGAGTGTGACCAGGAGGTTCCTATCATTCTCGGTAGGCCCTTCCTGGCCATAGGGGGAGTTGTGATAGGCGTGTCCAAGGGAAAACTGATTTTCAATATGGGTGAACATAAATAAGAATTCAATGTGTTTAATAAAATCCAAGAACCCACCCACCCATTATTACCCAAAGATGAGATGTTAGTTGCTGAGAGTAGTGTTGATAAGGAGGAATAATATTTTCTGAGAATGATAGCTGAAATCAATAGTGAACCTGAAATCCCTGCTGCCGCTTGCATGGGGATCATCTTAAGTAAGGAGAGAGAATTTGTTGATGAGTACGAGGGAAAATTCTTAGAGAACCTAGATGAGTTTGTTTTGGAGCACATTCTTACCCCGAGAGAGGAGTCTGAGTTTGAGGAGATATCTTTTGGAAGCTCTAGCACTGAGGAAAAAACCTTCTCTACTGCCTTCTTCAAGAGGCAGCATGAAGACCTTGGGCCACCTAGGCCCAAGTGTCTTCCCTTAAGATAGTCACCACCCACCCTTGAACTCAAACCCCTCCCTTACCATCTCAAATATTTCTTTTTAGGAGATAGTTCCACCCTCCCTATGATCATTTTCTCCAACCTAGAGGTGAGTTAATAGAAAAATCTGCTTAGTGTTTTGAAGAAATACAAGTCAGTCATAGGCTGGTCGATTGCTGATATCAAGGGGTTAAGTCCATCCTTATGCATGCATAAAATTCCCATGTAACCTAAGTGTAAGCCCAGAGTAGAAGCTCAAAGAAGACTCAACCCAAACATGAAGGAAGTGGTGAGAGAATAAGTAATTAGGTTGCTTGATGCTAGAATAATTTTTCCCATTTATAATAGCCCATGGGTCAGTCATGTCCAGGTGGTACCCAAAAAGAGTGGAGTGACAGTGGTTACTAATGAAAATAATGAGAAAATATAGACAAGATCAGTGAATAAATGGAGAGTTTGTATAGACTAAAGAAATTTGAATGCTGCCACAAGAAAGAATCACTTTCCCATGCCATTTTTGGATCAAATGTTAGAGAGATTGTCAAACAATGAATTTTTCTGCTTTCTTAATGGTTATTATAGTTACAATGAGATTTCCATTGCACCTGAGGACCAAGAGAAAACCACCTTCACCTATCCATTTGGTACATTTGCCTACCAGCGGATGCCCTTTGGCTTGTGTGGTTCTCCTTCCACTTTTCAGAGGTGTATGATGGCAATTTTTTCAGACATGATTGAAAGTATAATTAAAGTGTTCATGGATGATTTTTTTGTTGTGGGAAATAACTTTGAGAACTGTCTGAAAAATCTAGAACTAGTGTTAGAAAGGTGCCAAGAGACCGACTTAGTCTTAAACTGGGAAAAGTGCCAATTCATGGCCACTGAAGGCATATTTTTGGGACACAAAGTTTCTAAGAAGGGGTTAGAGGTCAATAAAGCTAAAATTGAGGTCATACAAAAGTTACCCCCACCTGAAAAATGTTAAAGGAATCAGAAGTTTCTTGGGACATTCTGGGTTCTACAGGAGGTTCATTAAGGACTTTTCTAAAATTACTAGACCCATTTTCTCCCTTCTAGTTAAGGATACACCCTTTGTCTTCGATGAGACATGTCTAGAGGCCTTTAATCTTCTCAAGGAGAAGTTGACTACTTCACCTATAATCACTGCTCCGGACTAGCAACTTCCCTTTGAGGTTATGTGTGATGCTAGTGACTTTGTAGTAGGAGATGTGTTAGGAAAGAGGAAGGATAGGAAACTTCATGTAATTTACTATGCAAGAAAGCTGTTGGATGATGCCCTGAATAATTATTCTACCACTAAAAAGGAATTGGTTGTTGTGATGTTTGCTTTGAAAAAGTTCAGGCAGTACTTGATATGATCAAGGATAATAATTTTCACAGATCATTCAGCCCTAAAGTACTTTCTGGCTAAAAAGGACTCAAAGACCAGACTCATGAGGTGGATCTTTTAGTTACAGGAGTTTTATTTAGTGATTAAGGATAATAAAGGGGGTGAGAATTTAGTTGCAGATCACTTGTACTGATTACCCAATTCCCCAAGTAAGGAACCAAAAGAGATCAACACTTCTTTCCCTCATGAACAATTGTTCGCTGCTTCTGTGCAGCAGTCTGCTTGTTTTGCAGACTATGCCAACTTTCTGGCAGTTGGAGTCATGCCCGAGTATCTCTCACACAACTAGAGGAAGAGGTTTATATCTAAACTGAAATATTATTTTTTGTATGAACCTCTTCTCTTTAGGAGATATTCTGATGAGATTTTGAGAAGATGTGTGGTTGAGGATGAGATTTTTACCACACTTGAGAGCTGACATTCATTACCTTGGGATGGCCACCACGGAGAAGAAAGGACCACTCAAAAGGTCCTACAGGCTGGTTTCTATTGGCCAACACTGTTTAAAGATGCTAGGAGTCTGGTTATTGGATGTAAAAAATGTCAAATGTTAGGAAATGTTGGAAGAAGGCAAGAACTAGCCCAAAAAGGTATTATGGAGGTAGAAATATTTGATGTGTGGGGATTGGACTTCATGGGACCATTCCCATCCTCTTATTGGAATGAGTACATTTTGGTTTTTGTGGACTACATGTCCAAGTGGGTTGAGGCAGTAGCTCTGCCTGACAATTCAGCTTCTAGTATAGTGAAATTCATCAATAAAAAACATCTTTTCTAGATTTGGTGTGCCTAGAGCATTCATCCATGATAATGGGACTCACTTAAAGAATTATAAGTTCAAAGGTTTAATGGAGAAGTATGGATGTTCACATAGGACAGGAACCACTTACCACCCATAGTCCAGTGGGCAAGCAGAAGTTTCAAACAGAGAGCTCAAACAGATTTTAGAGAAAATAGTGTCTAGCTCTAGGAAAGACTGGTCAAGAAAGTTGGATGAGGCCCTTTGGGCTTATAGAACTACTTATAAGACTCCTATAGGGATGTCACCATATAGGATACTCTTTGGGAAAACATTCCATCTACCTATTGAGTTATAATAGAGATCTTATTGGGCTGTGAAAGCTCTTAACTTTGATTTTAAGTCTGCTGGAGAGAGGAGATTGTTAGAGCAGAGTGAGTTGGAGGAGATTTGAAAATATTCCTATGAGAATTATGAAATTTAAAAAGAAAGAACAAAGGATTTTCATGACTCAATCATTTAAAATAGGAATTTTAAGGTTGGTGATAGGGTATTACTTTTTAATTCTAGATTAAAGCTATTTCCAGGAAAGTTGAAGTCCAAGTAGTCAGGACCCTTTACCATTGTTCGAGTCTTGGTTAATAGAGCTGTTGAGCTGGTTGGAGAAGAGAATAAACCTTTCTTAGTCAATGGTCAAAGAATAAAGCACTTCTTTGATGTCATCCAAAGGGTTTGTATGCCATATCTTTGTTAGAAGAATGATTTGTCTCAAGTCTAACTGAGGACTATAAACTCAGTGTTGCATGGGAACTAACACATGGTTGCTTAGTTTTTTTCCTTTTATTTCTATTATTCAATAAATTAATCCTCATTGCTTGTTCTCCAGTGCAATTTATTACCTACTTGTTGGTGCTTCATGATCTGTTGTTGTTTTAGAGAGAGTTGTTGCTGCCAGAAACTTGGCCAAGAAACCCCAAGGGAGCAATCCACTGTATCATGTGGATAACATTTCATTCTACTCACTCTCTTGGGTTATTTATCTTGAAATTAAAACTCTGAAATCTTATTTTACTTATTAGAACATGCAGGTTAATTATGAGGGGTGAACATATAGCACTGCTAAAGAGGATCTGTTGATGGAAGCCACTGTTAAAGTCCCCATAATTCAGGGAAGTGTTGTTCTTCCCCTTTTCACTTTGAATTACTTGCTTAATCCTCATTGTGAACTGAGTGTGGGGGTCTTCCCACTGATTTTTGAAACTCTTAGAATGTTTAATATTCATGGGTGTTTAGCTTCTAGTATCTACTTCGTTGAAAAAATATTTTGAGCTGATTTGTGAAACATGCTTGCACCCACTGCTTTCAATTTCATTATGTTGTTATTGCACATCACTGCTAATCATGCTACTATTTGAAGTAAATTGATAAAATCTTTTGCCTACTCATAATGATTCAAAGCATGATCTTTTGAAAAGGAAATACACTTGTTTGCTGGTGATGGTTGGTGGGGTTGGGATCTTCTATTTTTGTTTAAAGTTTTCTTTTCTTTATCTTTTTTTGTGGCAAAGAAAATCTTTGAACCTCATTGTTACCCCTCCATACCCTTTTTTCAATTGAAATGTCCATCTATTTTAAACATAAAATGTATCCCACCTTGAGATACAACATTGGGGACAATGTTGGGTTTTAATTGTGGGGGGGAGGGGTCATTTTAGTGTCATTTCAAATTCCACCTTCTTGAATCTAAGTTTGAACCTGAGTATGTGGTTGTTTAAAAATGGTCAAAAAATTTCAAAAAAATGGTTCAAAATTCCTTCAAAATTTTCAAATTCTTTCATCAATTTATGGTCATTGGAGGTTCAATGGTATTTCAATCATGTCTTGTTTAGTGGGTAACTATTTTCTGGTTATTGAGAGTGGCACTTAGTTAGAAATGGTTAAGCATGAATGATTGGTGATTGAAATTGTTCACTATCTCAATGAACCTGTCTGTTTAGGAACTGAGGATGGGAGTGTGATAGGATAGGTTTTGTGGGATGAGGATCATGACTTGGAGTAACTTGATGTTCTCATTGGAACCCAAGGGACTCACATTTTTTATAAAATTATATTCAATCACTTTAGGAAGTCAACCCGGATGATTATTAATTAAGTCCTTTGTAACTAGAGTAAAGTGGGAAAATGGGATCCCATGGTGGGTATCTGAGACAAGGTGCACTGGGTTTATTTCTATGAAGAAATAAATCTAATTTCAATCCTAATAAGTGCTATGCACAATGCTCTGCACATGGAATATGGCTAGGAAAAAGTAAAATAAAGTGCCCTTATCAAAAATGAACTCATTAAGGTGAGGGGAATTTTGAACCCAGATAAAGAAGGGAGAAATTGACTTGGTTAATATTCATTTGAGTTGAATCAATAAAGTGACAAAATTAATGGACTTTAATTTTTGGAACCTTTAGGAAGTTGAGAATAGAAGGTGCACCTGGTTAAGTTTTAAGTTCGACTTCATATAACTTGTCAACACTCCTTGAATTAGAACTTGAATTGGAAGGTGAAGTAGGACAGTTAATGAGTACATATAGGAGGCATGACATACTTGACAGTGTATGAATTTTTGAGGATTTTGATTTCTAGTGAGTTTTTGAAGCTAGAAAGGACATCATTTTTGAACACCTTTGGATAGCCTGAACCATTGTTTGGTCCTTCTCCTCTTAATGTTTAAGTTCAATCATGCACTTTTTAAACTAAACTTTACAAATCTTCTTTCTGTTTTAAATTCAAAGGAATGTATTTGTTTGAGGAAAAAGTTTTAAGTGTGGGGGAGTTTGATGTGGTAGTGTTTTCATACTCTTTGCCACATCCCTTTTTATATTTTTGTTTACTTTTTAATATCAAACCATTGTATTTTGTGTAATATTTATTAATTGTTGTATTTTCTAAATTACATTATAAAAAAATATGTTTATGTATTAAAAGTGTGTTTTTGTTACTATTTTTTATTGTTTTTCAATAATAAAATTAAGTTGTTATTTTAATTTCATTTAATTAATTCTTTTTGTTATTAGTTTCAATAATTTTTAATTCATTAATTAAATTATTTATTTATTTATTCTTTAAATTGTGAATAAATAAATCACTTTATTTTTTAATTCTTTTAAGAATTTAATTAGTTTTAACAATTTAATTTTATTCAATTAAGATTTTTTATTTTTTTTAATTAATTATTTAATTTATTAATTGGTTACTTAATTGGTCGATTAATTTAAGAAAGAAACTTTAATTATTTTAGTTTGTTTTAAATTGAGTTTGTTTATAATTTTTAATACAAATAAATTCATTCATTTAAATAAAACACAATTAATTTTATTATTTAACCTTGTTTTATTTATTTAGTTTTTAATTCAATTTAATATGTTAATTGATTTTTAGTTTTATTTAAATTATTAATTTATTTAATTTGTTCTTTTTATTTTTCTGGTACTAGCGGTGCCATATCCCACCGTTTTCACCCCTCGCTGTCACCGTATCGTTTACGGTGAGACCGTGAGCATCAATCACGGTCTCACTATTTCCCCCATCCATCGTTTCCTTTCCACCAGTTCTCACTTCATGCACCGTTTCAGCAGTCAGCTATGGCACCATTTCAGATTTACTGTCTCACATTTTTTCTTCACGATGCCACCGTTTTCCTCATGGTCTCACCATTAGTTTCACTCATGGTGCTTGTCTCACCATAATCCCCTACCACACTCCTCTGTCCAGCCTCCTCCACACCATCCTCCTACTTCTTTTCTCTCATCACATTCTTCATCGCGGCAGCAACACAACAACGCAACAACATCATAGTAGCAAGAGCACCAGATATGAAGAATCGCAGAATCTCGACAGAACAATTTTGCAGGAACAGCAGAATACAAATTTGGAGAAACAAATTCAAATCATATTTGGAAAACTCAAGATCCAAACCCTTTCCATCCAAACCCAGACCTCACTGAAACCCCAGCCCTCGCTCCCCTCGAACAAGCAGTCTCCCCCCCCTTCTGCCTGCTCTGAGTTCAAACCCCCCTCCGCACTACATCTACCCCATACCGCACCTCCCTCTGAGCCACCACGACCCTGCCGTAGGTCCGGCCGCACCCGCATCACCCAAACCCGCGCCTGGGTCCTCACCTTCCCCCTTGCCTCTTCTCCCAGCTCGCCACAGCCTCACCTTTCTATCCAAACCCGGACCTCACTGAAACCCCACCCCTTACCATGGCCTGAACCCCCAGGCCTGAAGTCTCCTCGGCCCTCGCTACCACCCAAACCCTTCCCACTTCTCCCTTGCACTGCACAAACAAAACCGTCTCCCCCCTGTTCTTCTTTAATTTTCATTTTTCATTTTATTATCTTTATATTATATTATAACTTATAATAACATATATATATATAATAGATAATAATATTGATATTAACATAAATAATAAATATAATTAGTATAACATTAATAATATATAATTGTGTACATTATTTTTATAATTCATATATTATGTGTTATATATTTTATACAATATAATAATAATAATAATAATAGGTATATAAGCTTATATATATATAATTTTTTACAATATATGTTATTATTATATTAATAATAATATTAGATATTAGTATTATTATTAACTTTAAGTAGTGATATTAATATATAGTGTATAAATTTATTTAGTTATACATAGCATTTACTTTTTATTGGGCTCACGTGCATTTGTTATTGTTTTGTTGCAAGGGGTTGTATGCACTTACATAGATTTCACCAAAACGCTAGTGACGTGCACATAAAACCGTGCCACATCGATCTGCTGATTTGTAGAGGGAAGATTGCAGTTTGATGCGCGCACGCATCATTTTCATTCAGTTAGGAGCAACTGCTCTAGTGACCAGCACGGGAGGAGCAGCATAGTGAAAGATACACATGGAGGCCAGGGAACACCTCAGGCAAGATTCCAGAGACTTCCACAGGTCATTAACATTCGTGACGGGTAGGAGAACATTGAGAAACTAGAGGGAGAAGTGCGGGATACAGAGAACTAGAGACCGGCGAGAGGGATTGAACCAGGAAGCAAGGGAGAGACCCTCGATCCAGGCCGAGGGAAGAGAGTAAGAGGAACATACGACATCTTCCATAACGAGAATATTGGAGGACCATGAGCAGCAAATCAGTTCATTTCATACCTCGATTCCCAGGGCGGGACATTGAGCGCATTCCAGCATTGCATCCTCCATTGAGCAGCAGGGATTAGTACTTTCAAGAGAATTAGCAGGGAGTTCAAACATCTTATTTTTCCTTGTGCTCTGTTTATCTGCAACTTATTTCAATATGAATTTCATTGATCTTAATTCTATTTTTGCATTAAAACCATCCATTATGTCCAGATAAATTCCTTCAGGGGGGGGAATAAGTTGGTTGATTAGATTTTATTATTCTAATTCATGCACTGCGTCATTTTTTGGATTGTCTCTCTCACTGGTTATGAAATGAATTTATTTTCAAAACAACAAGGTCGAGTAAAAACCAGTCTTGATTGAATATTAATGAAAAATATTTAAATATGAGGGAACTCGTTGAAAAATGAGTCATGCTCAAATGAGAGAGACCCACTGAACTCAACTGACAAGTTGAGTCCAATGACATCTGACTTGTTATCGCCATTGGATGGAATGACTTTTACAGTCGAAGGACTGTAAGAGCTATTTCATCACAAACTAACCAGACGAAAAATTTGGCCAGTTAATTTTAGTTAGATCCATATTTCTCAAACTCAGTGTAAGAACGAGAGTAGTAAATATTGAAATCGGCCAGTGGACTTACTCCCCCTACTCATCTATTGGTTGTTTACACCACAATGTTCCTTGCTGCTTTGTCTACTCCCCTAGAACTCACCAATTCACCTTAAATTCTTTACACACTAATTCTCACTCACTCCGCTTCACCATCACCAACAATTTTTTCTTATTCTTCTATGTGTGTTTTTGTTTAGTTTATTTTTTTAGATCGCCAAACACAACATGAGGCTTCCCTGTGGTTCGACCCTATCTTGACACTGTCATAAGTAGTAGGTAGGTTATAAATTTTAGTTTGTTTCTCATTCCCAATGACGCGCGAGCATGCAAACTCTTCATCATCATTCTGAGAACTCTTTATTCTTTCTAGTAAAGATGGTTTGGCTACCATTTGAAAAAGTATTGATGTTTCACCTTCCATGGTTATTCCCATATCCATCTTTACTAGATCCATGAAAATAGGATCACTTTCAACTCTCATCTTGTTCAAAACACCATGATCATTTCTACTCAAAGCATCTCCCACCTTATTTTCCTTCCCCAGGTGGTAGTGTATTGTGAAATCATAATCCTTGAGTAGTTCAAGCCATCGTTTTTGCCTCATGTTGAGTTATTTATGTGAGAAAATATACTTCAAACTCTTATGATCGGTATAAATCTCAAATTTTTCACCATAGAGATAGTGTCTCCATATTTTCATAGCAAAGATTACAGATGCTAACTCAAGATCATGAGTAGTATAGTTTTGATCATGAATTTTTAGTTGTCATGATGCATAGGAAATAACTCTATCATTCTGTATAAGGACACAACCCAGTCCTTTCTTTGAATCATCACTATAAATAACAAACCCATTATTCCCTGATGGTAGAGTCAACATAGGATCATTGACTAATCTTCTCTTCAGTTCTTCAAAAAATTCTTCACGCTCTTTTGTCCAAAAAAAATTAACCCCTTTACGTGTGAGCTTGGTTAATGGGTTAGCCAACTGGGAAAAATTCTGGACGAAATGTTGATAATAACCTGCTAAACCAATAAAACGGCGTACCTCATTTATACTCATCGGTGCTGGCCATTCTTGTATTTAATTGGTCTTTGAAGGATCAACAGAGATTCCATCCTTAGAGACAATGTATCCAAGAAAAGAAATCTCTGGAAGCCAGAATTCACACTTGTTAAACTTTCCATATAATTCATTTCTTTTGAGGGTTTTCAGAATAGTGTGAAAGTGATTTTCATGATCTTCGTAGATTTTTGAGTATACCAAGATATCATCAATAAATACCACTACAAATTCATCAATATATTCCTTAAAAACTCTATTCATTAGATCCATGAAGATATAGGGTGCATTAGTCAATCCAAAAGGCATTACTGTAAACTCGTAATGCTCGCACCTGGTTCGAAATGCTGTTTTCATAATGTCTTCCTTCTTCACACACAACTGATGATATCCAGATCGAAGGTAAATCTTTAAAAAAATATTGAGCTCTATGAAGTTGGTAAAATAAATCATAAATGTGAGGTAGGGGATACTTGTTCTTTATTGTTATAGCATTGATCTCCCTGTAGTCAATGCACAACCTCATAGATTCATCTTTCTTTTTAACAAAAAGGACAGGGGATCCCCATGGAGAAACACTAGGGAGAATAAATCCCTTATTACTCAATTCATATAGTTGTTTCTTTAGTTCCACTAATTCCACAGTGGTCATTCTATAAGGGGTCTTCGATATGGGACTTGAACCAGGAATTGAATCAATGGAAAACACAATTTCTCGTTCTGGAGAATGTCTAGGTAAATCCTCTGGAAACACATCAACATATTCTTGCACAATAGGTACATCCTCTATTCAAATATTATTTTCCTCACCCATAGTTATTTCATTATCTTCCTCCCCAATAATTGAATTTAGTAGAGATAATGGGGGTGGATCTAGATAAGAATCAAGTGGTGACATTTTTTCTCTAAAGATAATGTACTCCTTATCATCATAAAAAATTGTAACCTCCTTATTCTTAAAATAAGTTTTCACATCATGGTCTGAAAGCCAATCCATTATAAGGATTATATCAAATTAAATTATGGGTATAACGATGAGATCATCAGATAAAGAACATTTATATTCCCTAATGGGAACTGATTCATAAAACTTTGTTGCGACGATACTTCCCTTAAGTGTTTTGACTGAAAACTACATTGTTAAGTCAATTTTAAAATATCTAATTTTCAGAGCAAACTGGGAAGATATAAAACAATGTGATGATCCAGAATCAAATAAGCATTAGATAAACTTGAGGAAACCATTAAATTACATGCCACCATGTCTTTCAGAGCTTCAACCTCAGTCGTAGTGATCGCATAAGCTTGGCCTTTCTACCTTGGACTTTTCTAAGGTAAGTTCTCTTGGTTCTTAGGACATTCATTTTCATAATTCCCCTTTTATCTACAATTGTAGCATTCAACATTGACATCATCTTTCTTCCCCTTGAAATCATGATCTTGGTGGCCTTTTTCACCACACTTGTAACAGACTCTCATTCCCTTCAGGAAAGTACCAGGGTGTTTCTTCCCACATTTACCGTAGGATGGATATTCAAATTTTCCCTTCTTACCCTTATTTTAATTTCCAGAGTGTTAAATGGATCTCTTTTTCTCTTGCTTTTCTTTAAAGTCGTAAGAATTAGAGAATTATTTCTCTATCTTGATAGCGCATGAGACAATATCTTCGTATGATGAGAAGTATTGTGAGACTAATGCTTGGTGGAGAAATGGTTTTAACCCATCAAAGAATCAATCAATCTTACTCCTTGGGTTATGTATATAATCTATTTCATGTCTTTCTAACCTTGTAAAGTTAGCCTCATACTTTTAGACATTCTCATCCTCCTTTTGACTCAGACTCAGAAATTGTCTTTCCATATCTGCTCGACGGTCACGAGGAAAGTATTTTTCTAAGAAAATATCTTTAAACTCCCTCTCTACCATGTTCTATACTTCTTAATTTTCCTTTGTGTTTTGGATTAATGACCACCATTGATCTACATCTCTCATGAGGCGATAAACTATCATGAAAACTTTTTCCCTTTTGCCACTCCCCAAAGCATGAAATATTTTCTCTAAAGAATTTATCCATTTCTTAACTACTATTGGATTTGTACTCCTATTGAATGTTGGTGGTTGTTTCCTTATGAAGTGGTCTAACATTTATCCTCTGCGTTGTGGATCAAGGTGCTCCATATGGGTAAGGTTATTATTCATAACCTGAGTGAGTTGTCCCAGTATGGTGATAAGATGATCAGCGTTAGTTGCATCACCAGCACCACTATAATTATCTTGAGTAGGAGGGAAATCCCTACATGGATTACATGCATTGATACGGTTTTAATTCCTTCCACTAGGTGCCATTTCTAAACAATGACATACAATAGATTAGTTTATGAATTACAATACATAATTCCAAACTTGTAAAACACTTAACATAAATTGAATAGTTTATGGGTATAATCCATAATCATAAAAATGTTTTCTTTGAGGAGGTATATACTTATAAATCCTTCATAATGGTTTGTAAAGAAAATGTGAATTATCCTAAGCATATCCCCTAGGAGTGTCGTAAACAAGAGTGCAGCAAGGCTCATTGTCGTGCACCAGTTCTCGTTCGAGTCTAGCTCAAAGCAGTGTTTTGGGGTTTTACCCCTAGGTACATTTGTGCCAGATCCGCCTCTACCTGCTCTTATCCAGACAGGTATGTATTTCTTGTAAAACTAACAAAATCTATACATTACCAAAATTCTAGGAAGTTATTCTATATTAATCCTCAAAGTCTATCTTAGGGCAATGTTCTCTAATCAGAGTTTTTCTAAATCTAGTTTCCAAGGTTTTTACTAAACTTCCTCTGATACCAACTATAACACCCCGAACCTAGTTACCCAGAGTTGGTGCATTATTACATAACATTGACATGATCACAAGGGATCAAATCCCAAAATACCGATCAGTTTAGTAGCCTTGTAAGTACTAGATACATTCATAAGTTTTACATTACATTACAAAGTGAAAAACAACATCATTATTGTCTCCATTGACCACATTCATATCCCTTAGACTATCCCTACAGGTCAGCCATAATATACTTCTTCGCATCCTAGGAAAAATAAAACATAGAAAGGGGTGAGCTCAGATGCTTAGTAAGGATAACAATATAGCGAAAACTTTCATAAATAAGCATAAACATTTAAGGAAATGTATAAGACTAAAACATAAGCCTTTTAAACATAAACTTCTACATAATATAGCCAATATAAATCAAATAATGTTATTTACTTATTCACATGGATATTATACTAGTCGAATAATCATATACAATATCAATAGCCAATTTCATAATGATAGAATGCATAATGCCAGACTTCATAACCACATAGTCAAGGCCTTGTGCCAAGAATGAAAATAAGATTTTGGCAAGGCCTTATTCCAAGACACTAGTTTATCTCATGAGATCTACCGATGCATTGAGGATATTTATCGGGCTCCACCCGTCACTTACTAAGTCCAATGCATTCCTCATATGAAAAGGTTTAAACATAACATAAACGTTCGTATTAAAACTATCATACAAAATGTTAATACTTTAACCATAAACTATGAATAGTATAAAAATAACACATCCACACTCAAGCATATCACAAAACCTTCAATACAATATGAAATATTTGTATCCTAATAAATCAACTTAAAACAAGTTTAAAATCCATCAAAGGATGTTGGCATAGATGAAATGAGAACCATTTGAAATAAATACCTCTTTCTATTTTGAAATCATTTAAAAGTCACATAGTTATAAAAGAAAACATTTATTTTGAAAATATTCTTATAAGCATGTATGGGAAGCTTTGACGATGTTATAACGGTGAAAAATAGCCTCACCCGCTATATAAGTTAAAAAAATACATTCTTACCTTAATTTTGTCGAAAAGGTCATAAAGTACCTTGTTTGGAAAATGACGGAAAGATTCATTTCAAAACATATATGGTAAAATAAGGGTATAAATGACTTTAACCCATAGTCTAGTAAATAGTAAAAAAAAATTGAATTTCATTTTTAAGAAAACACGTATGTGGATGATAAAGAGGTCCCAGTAGATACTTATGTATTAACAACCTCAGATAAGTAAAGAGATTGTAGAATTAACCCTTACCTTGTACTTTTCATTAGTCGATGGTATGTTAAACTCCTATATAATAGTTAAAAAATTGTTATTAAATTACATAATAACTATATACATCAATATTATATCATATATTATCCTCTAATATTTCTTTGTTAATGATATTTCAGTAGTTTCATCGTTTCGGGTGTTAACTGATTTGTTTTCCTTTATATGATTGGTTACATAAGCCATGTTTTTTATGGATAGGATGTATTTTATTCATATACATAATTACATTATATTTATAAAAATTGTTTTTAATCATAAAATGAAAATTATTCTTGAATTATTACAATGGGGAATGAATCTCATCGTGTTCGTGGAGACGGTAATCCGTAAGTATGTATGAGCGACAATATCATTATATTGATGGTGAAATAGTATGTAATTGGATGGTATATCATATATAAAGAATAATTAAAATTTATAATTATTATTTACATCATTTATACTCATTATTATACCCATCCAAAATAATGAATTGTTTGAATTACAAACTACACTAAGACGTGGAAACGGTAAGCCGTACGTACGCACGTATGGTGACTTTGTCATTTATAGGATGGGTAGAATAAAGAATATGGTTGTACCATATTTATAATAACATCACAGTATGTACAAGTTATTGGAGTTATTATTTTGGTATGGAATCAACAAAGAAAGAGGAAGTGGAAGAAGAAAAGAACTTAAAGAGGATGGTGAAATTATTACCTCTTCTTCGGGTATTTACTTTTGAGTTGATCAAAAGGGATCCTTAGGTTGGCTTTATAATCAAAGTAAGGACTCTAGTTTTATGTGAGGGAAGTTGGAAGGATATTTTTTTAGGGTTTGGCTGAGCCAAATGGCTTTGGAGGTGTGGAATTAAGAGAAGGGGAAGTACCCTTTTATAAGAGAGGTGAGGGTCACTTTAGGAAAAGCTTGAAATATTATTTTATAATAAAATCATTTTAGATTTATAATGGCTCAAAAATGATTTATTTAGAGGCTAAGGTAGGATGGGTCGAAAACCTCTCAAACAATAGGTTTTAGACAGGTTTAGGTCACCATATTAACCTTATCTTTTAGATTTAACTCTTAGTTAAATAGTTTAACATTTACCATGTCTCTTTGTATTTTTATATTATATGGTTAATAAACTTACTATAACAAGACAAGAGAACCCCAAGTGATTAATTATTAATATATATAACCTTATCTAAGTCCTTTTTCCGAAACTTATATTTTTAGGAATATTATATCAATTAATAATATAGTATTTGTTTTAAAAACTCAATTATGTCAATTTTGACACTATTTAGTATTTGGTTTTTATGAAAATTATAACAGCGTGATTACTTCGAAAAAAATATATTTAATCAACCATAACATTTTATATTAACCTATAAAATTAGTTTAATTCATCAAAAGTCTCAAATTACATTTATTTGGATATTTATAATATCAATTATTTTAATCTTTCATTAATAAGGTAATTACTGCATCATCATTATGTCATAAATAAATTAAATTATTTAATGTCTAAAAATTATAAATAAAATACCATTATGTAGGAAATATTTTTATATTTCTAATTAATATTTATAGTCGGATTTATATTGTGTGTAACCCTATATTAAAAATGGTTCAGTTATTAAACTTTAAATTTAACTCTTTTAACTCTTCTTTAAATAAAATAATAATAAATGTCCTAATCTAATCCAAGTGGACCAAAGGGGTTCATATTTTATTCCTAATATTTTTTGGTCGAATTACACTTATCCAATAGAATTAGGACATGTGTGTAGGATAATTATGATATCATTTTTACCCTTAATTACCCTATTTATTTTTAACTGTGGTAAATAAAAGTTAAAAGTTATTATTCACCAAAAATATTTTCATCTTATTAACCACATTTTACTTACTGATATCAACCATGTCTCTCAAATTTTTTAAATTCAACTCACAGAAGCGGTAAAATTAAGTTTTATGCAAATTTTCAAATGCTCCTCGAAGGTGGGTAAAAGACAATAAAAAGTTTAATAAAATTTTATATATCTAAACTTATTATAAAATGACTCCAATGAATTACATTGAACATATTTAGGTATTATGTATCTATTTTTTCCTAAAATAAATTAAGATAAAATAACTAATTACTTAAATAAAAAGTCATTTTTAAACAATAACGCAACGTTTTTCACTATTTATCAAAAATTGAAAGTTTTCAAAAAAATACCAAAAATTCACCCTAAGATAATTTTGATATTTTGAATCCAAAAATGAAGTCCATTTTTAAAAATAAAATTTATAAAATTTTAAAAATTGGGTATTATTATTCATAACGGCTGGTTTGATTGGTCGTGGTGTGTTAAAACTCCAAGTTGCGTACAATGCAAGCTACTGTATTATTCAAAGGGAAACGTACCGTGGGGGATTGGGGTGTTACAATAAGAATCATAATAATATTTATTATATCATAAATGATTATTTTATTACTTTATATTACCCATTTATTAACAATTCCAAGTTAATGCAACATTTCAGGTAATAATCACTTGTTTATCATACATGTTTTGACTTGTTATTCTTGATCATATTACTTAGATCATGATTTACTTACTTCAAGAATGTATAATATGATTTATATATCATATATATTCATAATATAAATATATATTATAGATAGATATATGAAATGTAATACATCGTTCATAGAGATGGTAGGTCATACGTACGCATGAACGTTGTTTCCGTTTTTTTATCTTATGAAAATAAGTGAATGACATACATGTAAATATATATATATATATATATTACAGTAAGATTATTATTTCATATATTTCATAATTATTAATAATATATATATATATATTATAATCATTCTTGGATGGTGGATGTGGAAGATGAGTCTCATCGCGTCATGGAGGCGGTAAGTTGTACGTACGCACGAGTGACGATATCATTTCCTTAATGGTTAAATAATATGGAACTAGATGGTATATTAATTATACAGAATAATAATCATGTAATATTAATTATTTATGTCTATTTTACTCATCATTTTACCCATCCAAATAAAGTAATGTGGAATTACAAATTACACCACGGTGTGGAGACGGTAAGCCGTACGTACGCACGCATGGTGATATTATTATTCGTAGGATAGATAAAATGATGAATATAGTTGTAACATGATTATTATAAAATCTAAGTATATGTATGATACTTTATTTATTACTTTGGTATGAAAACAACATATAAATAGGAAGTATAAGAAAAGAACTTTGAAAAAATGGATAAAACAATTACCTCTTCTTCGGGTGTCTCCTTTTGATTTGCACAAAAGGACTCCTTAAGTTTGTTTTATTCCCAAAGTATGGACTCTATGATGAAGTTATGGAATTTGGGAGGAGATTTGGGTAGTTTTTGGGCAATCCAAAGGGATTTGGAGGTGTGAATAAAAGATAATGAGAAGTGTCCTTTTATAGGAGAGGGGAGTGACACTTTAGGAAAGTCTTGAAATGTTAATATATTATAAATTTATTTTTGGTTTTTAATGGCTAAAAAGTGATTTATTTCAAATATAATATGATTATGGGTCTAAATAATCTCAACCAATAGGTTTTATACATGTTTAGGTCATAAAATGAACCTTATCTTTTGGTTTTAACCCTTAGTTAAATAAGTTAACTCTTACCATGTCTTCTTGTATTTTTATACAATATGGTTAATATAGTTACTATAAAATTCCAAGATAACCTAAATTATATAATTAATGAAATTTTTAACATTATCTAATTTATTTTACAGAATCTTAGATTTTTAGGACTATTATATCATTTAATAAAATAATATTTGTTTTAAAAACTCATTTATGTCAATTTTGACACTATTTAGTAATTGATTTTTTTTAAAGTCATAAAAACTTGATTCCTTATAAAAAAGGAATTAAATAAAATATAATATGTCATAATATTTAAGAAAATTCATGTATGGCATAAAAACTTTCAAATTATATTTATTTTAAAATTTATAATACCATTTATTTGATTCCTTCATTAATAAGGCAAACATTGCATCATTATTGTGTCATAAATAAATTTAATTATTTAATGTCTAAAAATTAAAAATAAAATACCATGATGTAGGAAATATTTTTATATTTACAATTAATATTTATATTTGAATATATAATTTATATAAACCAAATTAAAATTGTTTTATTTAATATATATATATATATATTTATTTATTTATGTTATATTTCCCTTTTCTTTAAATTAAACATTATAAAAGATCATTATCACACTCAGGTGGCTCCATGGGGTCCTAAAATCGATCTAAGTATTCTCATGGTCATAAATATATCATAAAATAGGATTAGGATACGTGTTAGGGTAGTTTTATATTATTATAATATTATTTTTTATCTTTATTTACCTGTTTTACCCTTTAACCATGGTAAATAAAAATAATTACTGAAGTTATTATTCAAAATTTCCAAAAATAAAAGGTAACTATTTACAAATTTTTTACCTTATAATTAAAAATATGGAATCCATTTTTTCAAATTCAAATCACAGAATTAGAATAAATTAATTTAAAATTAATTCCCGTTGTCAAAACTAGAAAGCGGGTTTTTAAGAAGTAAAAACTATCAAAAGATTGGCATGTGTTTATGTCCAATTTAAATGTGAAATTAATTAAAATAACATAAATTATATTAAATTATAAATATATAATCTAATTATACTTTAAAACCACTCAAAATTATAATTTAACACTATAAATTATTTCGATTAAAAAAATTTCAATTAAAATTGAGTATTTTTCATATTCATCAAAATATGAAAGTTATCAGAAAAGTACCAAAAATTCATAAAAATTAATTTTTTATGTCCCAATTTTAAATAAGAATTTAATTTCATCAAATTTAATATATAAAAGAATCTAATATTGGATTTAAAAGGGGTTCTCTATTAAAAGGCAGAAAAACTACATTTTTTGAAAAATAATTCTTTTATCTGAAAAATTGAATTTGTCTTTATATTATATGTAAGAAACACATAAAATGGATGTTAAAATTATATGTGATATATATAAAATTCAAAATTTGGTTAATACTATCCATAACCACTTTTTAAACGACTAGTTTCATAGGTCATGGTGCGCTCGAACACGGTGTTGCATATAGTACAAGCTATTGAATTATTAAGAAGAAGTGTATTGTAAAAGCTTGGGGTGTTACATTATCCCCTCCTTCAATAAATTGTGTCCTATAAATTTTTTAATTTCGATTCGGTAACTAAGGTTTGATTATTAAAAATCCCTATATTGCAATCCCACATCGGAAAAATGGTCGATAAAACTTCCGCTTTAAAATAAATAAAGGGAAGTGAGAAGGTTACCATAAATAACACATACTAGGGTTACATGTAGGAAAACATAAACATTAAATAAAACGTAACCATCATGTTCTGATGGAGAGTGATAGATAACATTATTAGGAGGAATTTAGCAACTAGAAAGCTATAAATCTGCAATGATCTAAGGGACCATTTGATTCATCACAAAAGAAAGTACTACGAAAACGTTTTTGGTTTTATGATCCTTTCCCTGGTGTTATAGAATTAATTTACTTCATAGACTAATAACACCAGGAAGAATACTTAATTAACATGTAGAGTTTCATCCTTTAACTAATTCCTACCACAAACTCATCTTTCTCTTAAAAAGATAAAACTCAAAATATTCTATTTATCTTAATCGTACAAGGTTCCAAATATAAACTTATACCATTTAAATAAAGAAAACTATGTTATACTAACCAGGGACTTTCTATAGGCCAATGGTAGGTGATAAATCCTTGTCTCAATTTAGTTGTGGGTTTGATTCCTGCAGCCTTTTCCGACGCGACGGGTTGTTTCCCGACCTACGGGTTGTCCTTTATCTCAAACTATATTATTATAACATTACATAAATAACCATAATAAATGTTTTAACCTTAAAATATATTATACAAAGTTCAAATTAATCCATTCCACCCTTTAGATTTATCCAAAATACTTCTATCCAAACTCTTACTAAAGGGTCTCTAAATTTCCAAAATCGATTATAACATCAGATTCCCCAAACAACGTAATGTTGCTTTTATTGTCACATACTGAATATATATTTACCTTTATCATATTAAAAACTTAATGAAAACAAAAATTATTACAGTACTGTAACACCCCAAGATTCCTCGGTATGTTTCCTTTCGAATAATGCAATGGCGTGCATTGTACGCAACTTCGAGATTTTAACACACCATAACCAATCAAACTAGCCGTTATGAATAGTAATACCTACTTTTTGAAATTTTATAAATTCTATATCTCAAAATGGACTTCATTTTTGGATTCGGAATATCGAAATTATCCTAGGGTGAAATTTTGGTACTTTTCGGATAACTTTCATATTTTGATGAATAGTGAAAATTACTAAATTTTAATTAAAAACAACTTTTTTAATCAAAATAATTAATAGTGATAAATTATGAATTTGAGTGGTTTTAAAGTATATTTAGAATATATTTTTACCATATAATACAATGTGGGTCAATGAACATAATTTCACATTTAAACTAGACAAAAACAAGTGACAATCTTTTGATAGTTATTATCTCTAAAAAACACGCTTTTTGTTTTGACAACGGGAATTAATTTTAAATTAATTTCTGCCACTTCTGTGTTTTGAATTTAGAAAAATGGATTCCATATTTGGAATCAGGATGTCCAAATTGTGTAAATAGTTAACTTTTATTTTTAGACATTTTGAATAATTACTGCGGTAAATATTTTATTTACCATGGTTAAAAGGTAAATCCGGTAAATAAGGGTTAAAAAATAATATTATAATAATACAAAATTACCCTAAAACGTGTAATAACCTTATTGGTGGACACATACCCGACCATGGGCATCCTTGGGTCGATTTGGGGACCCCTTGGAGCCACTTGTATGTGGTAGGGACACATTATATTAATAAAGTTAAAATAAAAATAAAAATGGCTTAAGCTTACATCTTTTAGAAGAACAATTTTTACATAGGGTTATACATGTTGGATTTTCGATTATAAATATTCATTAGAAAGATAAAAATATTTCCTACATAATGATATTTTATTTATAATTTTTAGACATCAAATAATTTAAATTATTAATGACACAATAATGATGCAATGTTTACCTCATTAATAAATCATTTAAATAAATAAGATTATAATGATCAAAATATTATCTAAAACCTGTCCAATTCTTATTGGTTGATGTTATTTAGAAAATGAGTCATCTTATCTTCGACCTCAATTATTTTTGGACCATTATAAACCGAATATAATTATATTATAAAGTAATACTTTCACTCTTTCCTAAAGAGCCCCTCCTCTCCCTTATAAAAGGAGACCACTTCTACTCATTCCTCACACCTCTCAAGCCACTTGGCTCATCCAAAACCTGCCCAAATACTCTCCCAACTTCCCTCACTACAACCTAGAGGCCTTAGTTTGATCATAAAGCCAACCTAAGGAGCCCTTTTGATCAAATCAAAAGGAAGAACCCGAAGAAGAGGTAATGTTTTCACCACCCCTTTTCAAGTTCCTTTCTTCTTCCACTTCTTCTTTCTTTGTTCTTAGAATTCTAAAATAATAACTCCAGTATATCACATATACTGTGATGTTATTATAAATATGGTACAACCATATTCAGTATTCTATCCACCCTTTGAATAACATGTTACCATACGTGCATACGTACGGCTTACCGTCTCCACGTCGTGGTGTAATTGTTATTCCATATATTATTATTTGGATGGGTATAATAATGATGTGCAACTCATGTAAATAATAAATATAACATGTTAATTATTCTGTATATATGATATAACATCCATTTATATATTATTTTAATATCAAAAGAATGATATTGTCGCTCGTGTGTACGTACGGACTACCGTCTCCACAAACGCGATAAGATTCATTCTCCATCGTATCCATTCAAGTATAATTATCATTTGATGATTTAAAAATAGTATCTAAGGACTTGATATCATTCTGGATATGAATAATATACATCCCATTAATAACGAATATGGCTCACATAATAAAGAATATAAAGTAAAATGAACCCGTTAACACCCGAAATAACGATAATTCTAAGATATTATTAACAAATCAATGTTAAAAGATCATATATGATATCATATTAAAGTAAATGATTCTTGTATTATTCAATAACAATTATTTCACCATTATACAGGAGGTAAACCTACCATCGACCAAGGAAAAAGTACAAGTAATGGATTTTCTTATCTCACTTTCAATTCCGTGAGATTTCCATTGTTCGCCACTAAATTATTGAAAGTGGTGTATTGTGTACTGCCATTTGATATATATTATCATGATTATCTTTATATTCATGTTATTCTGTAAATCATTTGGTGGTTATAAACTTTTGGCCATACGACTTAGTTGATTAACGTGGTAAGGAGTTTCTTATCTCGCTCTTAATTTCGTGAGAATTCCATTGTTCACCACTTAATTATTACATGTGGTGTATGTGTACTGTCCATGATTGTATTCATTATGTAATATAATTTAATTTATGGGTATTTACATAGTCATGGTATGATCCTTATTTCATGGTTGTATGTTTCGTAAGTTGCCTAATCGATAAGGGAATTTGAAATTTCAATTTTCACTCATTTGGCTTTACGCATATTTCATTGATTATATTACTCCAAGATTATGTGTGGAATCACTATTCATTTGATTATGTCATAATTTCCACTCCCCTTCCTGTGGATATACGTTTGATACACATAATCACTCCATTGATAATTCTCAAGTCATTGATATGAATTTGATAAGAGTAATTTTAACTCATTCTCCATTTGTTGAGTTAAACATCCAATTCATTGGTGTTGTTTTTACAAGAATATGTGTGAATGTCCTTTGATTGTTTTACACTGAATATCCAATCATATTTAGTGTATTTATATTTGTCACACATAATTATGTCGTTGATTTATCCTTAATCTAAGGATACAACCTTTATGAGAGATTTCATCTCAATTTACATTCCATTGAGACTTCTTTGATGATATACACCAAATCACTTTTATGTGGTGTATATAATGTACTTTGACATAGTATATAATGAATCCCTTTATTCTCATGATATTACAAAGTTTTGATTACCTCAATTATTTGTATTCAAGTGTCTATTTTGGTTAGAATCTCTAATCAAAATACCATTTTTAAATGTTTTAAAGACTTATTCATCTAAACCTTTCTCATTAATGTCCATGTTTTAAAAATGGTTTTAAGGATTTATTTATATGGACATTAAAGTTTAGAAATTAAAACTCCTTTTAAAAATTTTCAAAGTGGTATGGGACACTTTGATTCAAAAATCTACTTTTAAATGGCTTCTTGACAAATAGTGTGACTTTTAAATGATTTCAAGAAAAGGGGGATATTTCCCTCAAATAGTTTTGATGATTATTTTCATCTATGTCAACATCCTTCATTATTCATGATTGAGGTTAATGTGATACAATAAAATCTTCCATATTGTATCAAATGAGTTATGTTTGACTGTGGATGTTCTATTTTTATACCATTCATGGTTTGTAGTTAAAGTATTGACATTTCGTGTGCTAGTTTTAATACGAATGTTTATTTTATGTTTAAACCTATTCATATGAGGAATGCATTGGACTTAATAAGTGACGGGTGGAGCCCTCTATAGCTCCTCGATGCATCGGTAGGTCTCATGAGACAAACTAGTGTCTTGGCACAAGGCCTTGGCAAAATCTTATTTGTAGTCTTGGCACGAGGCCTTGGCTATGTGGTTATGATAGTCTGGCATTATGCATTCCATAATTATGAAAGTGGTTATTGATATTGCATGTGATCATTCGACTAGTAGAATATCCATGTGAGTAAGTAAATGGCATTATTTCATTTTACCTTTTCCATTTTATGCTGAAGTTCAAGTTTAAAAGGCTTTTGTTTTAGTTATAAATTGCCTTAAGTGTTTATGCTTATTTATGAAAGCTTCTGCTATAATGTTATCCTTACTGAGCATCTGAGCTCACCCCTTTCAATGTTTTATTTTTCCCAGGATTATGAAGAAGTAATTTATGAATGACCTGCAGGGATAGTATGAGGGGATATGAAGACAAGATGTTTTTTTTATGATGTAATGTAAAACTTATGGATGTATCTAGTGTTTCCAAGGCTACTAAACCAATCGGTCTTTCAAGATTTGATCTTTCTTGTGATCGTGCCAATGTTATGTAATAATGCACCGACTCTGGGTAACTAGGGTCGGGGCGTTACAGTTGGTATCAGAGGAAGTTTAGTAAAAACCTTGGAAGCTGGATTTAGATAAACTCTGATTACAGCATGTAGACCTAAGATGAACTTTGAGGATTATTATAGAAGAACTTCCTAGAATTTTGGTATTATAGAAGATTTTGTGAGTTTTCCGAGCAATACATCCCTGTCTGGATACGAGCAGGTAGAGGTGGCTCTGGCACAGATGTACCTAGGGGTAAAACCCGAAAACACCGCTTTGAGCTAGACTTGAATGGGAACTGGTGCACGACAACGGGCCTTGCTGCACTCTTGGTTACGACACTCCCGGGGGATATGCTTTGGTAAATTCACAAGATTAGTATAAACCATTATTAAGGGAATACAAAAAAATGCCCCTAAGAATATATGTCGGCAAATAGATAGTGGATAACCTAGATTTAAACATAGGGTACCCCAAGTTAGGATATATTGTTTAATTACAAGATTATCCTATTATATCTATTTTTTTTACATTCTTATTAGATAAGTATTCAAAAAACCTAATTGTATTTTCTTTTGTTAGTTGAAACATGGAGGGAGCAAGATCACGAACAACTCTTCTCTCTCTTCCTGAAGAACTACTTGCAATTATTATCCAGAAGTCATGCGCAGACGATGTTGAAACTTTTTCAAATGTCCAAGTTACATGCAAACAACTTTATGAGACATCCAATACCTCTAGCATTGCACGATTCTTTCAAGGATCAAGTACCGACTATGGGATAATGTTGCGCTCTCAACTTTCTTACCACTCTAAGCGTGGGAAGTACCATCAGGGTCTTTTCAAATTATTCACTTTATCTCAAAATTACGATGCACTAAATGATTTTCTAGATGCTGCAGAAGAGGGAGACCTTCGAGTAGCCTATATGTATCAAATTATATATTTATGTCTTTTGGGATATACGAAAACTGATTTACCAAAACCTTATTTTGAAATATTTGAAGATGAATCAGTGAGAATTTTTCTAAAAAAACATGTTAAAGACGATGTCTCAAAATTATATATAAGAAATACCTATTTTTTTATGATGCATCGATGCTTCCATCGATATAATCCAAAATGGATGAGGAGTTTTTGGGTAAAGGAAGTAGATGATTTTGAAAAATTCCTGAGGTACCATTGTGACACATGAACGCATTCTACCAAAATGCAAACCCGCCTAGTCTCTCCAGAGTTCATGTTGTGATCCACATATCTCTAGTGACAAAATACATGCATGACCCAACGCATGTACTCACCTATGAAGAATTATAACTGGAACCCGATCTATCTTATTGTGGAGAGCCTATCAGAATTCTTCATACCAAAGATCAAGTGTTGCGAAACCGGATGACTCGTCTGGTAAAAGACCTATGGAGAAATCATAAGATGGAAGAGGCAATGTGGGAACCCGAGGAACATATGATGAAGAACCTATGTGGAAATAAATGGATGGTGAAATGTTTAAAAGTGTTAGTGCTCTTTATTGATGGGATTACTTTGGAATAATTTTCTCTTGTATGTGTAAACCTGCAATTTATCATGTGAAAATGATATTTGAGGAAGAATTGTCTTTTCTGTTGCAGATATAGTTATAAATAACCATTTGGTCTTACGTGATCATTGGGTTTTAGGAAATTATAAGTTATTATAATTTGGGATGAAAATGCAAGGTATGAGATAAGATTTGTGGTTAAATTATGTTATGGTATTTTGAGGAATTTATCTCATTTTGGTAATATTATAAAATATAGTTTTTGAAAAGGGACAACACGTAGACCGTGTGACAACCCGTCGCATCGGACAAAGCTATGGGAATCGAACCCACAACCAAAGTGCGATTGGGATTTATCGCCTACCACTGGACTACGTGAAGTCCCTGGTTAGTGTGACTTTTTTTTAGTTAAATGATTTTATTGATCAATAATAAGTTGATTTGGGTTCTTATGTATTATCAAATGAATACCCTTGGTATAGGAAAATGATTTGGTGATTAAGTGATAAATGTTATTTTGGAAGATGTTCGTTTTGTTAGGAACACTATATGCCCAAGGAAAATAGAATACAATGAGGTTTCATTTGTAGAGTAATGGTGGATTTTTATCTACGTTTTTATTGTTGATTTATAGTGATTTGGGTTATTTATGGAAATGATTAACCTATAACAGAGAATATGTGATGATGTTAATTACTTTTAAGTATGTGACTTTAAGAGTATTTGATGTCATTTGGAGATACAATGTAACATGGGAGACTACATAATCAAATTCTTCTATGTTTTGGGTTTCAATATTAGTTTGGATTATATTAAAGGATTTTAAGGACAATTGGTTATTGAATGGTATCTATTTAACTTTGGGGTATTGTTGGTTTAATTTTAGAAATTAAGATTAGTGCATATTTATCTCAAGGAATATCCTTTTGGGGGATCATTAGATCATTCACAAACCATTTTGGTTTTGATTAATCTTCAAAGACAATGTAAATATATAGTTTATCCTGCATGGATCATGTGATTCTATAGAAGTTTATTCTAGCTCTTCCAGTGTGACCAAGTCTTCTTGAATACTCGTCGTTTAAAAACAAATTGAGTTAGTGGTGGAAATTTATTAAAGAATGAAACTCTACTTAAAATGTAAGTATATCTCTTAATGTTCTTAGTCAATATCATAAATGAATTCCTCGTCCTTATGTAATGTAACTTAAAAAAAATGTTGTCTATTTACTTTCCTACTAGGAGACTAATGGTCGTTTGTCCCAACACAAGTTTGTGGTTTTCTTATTGTCAACTTTCTCCTGATCATGATTTCTATCCCTCTCCATAAAAACTTGACACTTAGTTTATCATCCATATCCATGTTTTCCTACATGGAATCCGAGTATGGGTTATCTTGGATGACCCTTATACCTCTCTTTCTTTCTTTTAAAGTGATAGTTTTATTGACTCTTTTTTCGATATGGGACTTTCCATTATATTCCCAAGCACAATTTTAAAAATTTCGAGGATGCAATTTATTGAAGGAGGGGAGAATTTAACACCCCAAGCTTCCTCGGTATGTTTCCTTTCGAATAATGCAATGGCGTGCATTGTACGCAACTTCGAGATTTTAACACACCATAACCAATCAAACTAGCCGTTATGAATAGTAATACCTACTTTTTGAAATTTTATAAATTCTATCTCTCAAAATAAACTTCATTTTTGGATTCGTAATATTGAAATTATCCTAGGGTGAAATTTTGGTACTTTTCGGATAACTTTCATATTTTGATGAATAGTGAAAATTACTAAATTTTAATTAAAAACAACTTTTTTAATCAAAATAATTAATAGTGATAAATTATGAATTTGAGTGGTTTTAAAGTATATTTAGAATATATTTTTACCATATAATACAATGTGGTTCAATGAACATAATTTCACATTTAAACTAGACAAAAACAAGTGACAATCTTTTGATAGTTATTATCTCTAAAAAACACGCTTTTTGTTTTGACAACGGGAATTAATTTTAAATTAATTTCTGCCACTTCTGTGTTTTGAATTTAGAAAAATGGATTCCATATTTGGAATCAGGATGTCCAAATTGTGTAAATAGGTAACTTTTATTTTTAGACATTTTGAATAATTACTGCGGTAAATATTTTATTTACCATGGTTAAAGGGTAAATCCGGTAAATAAGGGTTAAACATTAATATTATAATAATACAAAATTACCCTAAAACGTGTCCTAACCTTATTGGTGGACACATACCCGACCATGGGCATCCTTGGGTCGATTTGGGGACCCCTTGGAGCCACTTGTATGTGGTAGGGACACATTATATTAATAAAGTTAAAATAAAAATAAAAATGGCTTAAGCTTACATCTTTTAGAAGAACAATTTTTACATAGGGTTATACATGTTGTATTTTCGATTATAAATATTAATTAGAAATATAAAAAGATTTCCTACATAATCATATTTTATTTATAATTTTTAGACATCAAATAATTTAAATTATTAATGACACAATAATGATGCAATGTTTACCTCATTAATAAATCATTTAAATAAATAAGATTATAATGATCAAAATATTATCTAAAACCTGTCCAATTCTTATTGGTTGATGTTATTTAGAAAATGAGTCATCTTATCTTCTACCTTAATTATTTTTGGACCATTATAAACCGAATATAATTATATTATAAAGTAATACTTTCACTCTTTCCTAAAGAGCCCCTCCTCTCCCTTATAAAAGGAGACCACTTCTACTCATTCCTCACACCTCTCAAGCCACTTGGCTCGTCCAAAACCTGCCCAAATACTCTCCCAACTTCCCTCACTACAACCTAGAGGCCTTAGTTTGATAAAAAAGCCAACCTAATGAGCCCTTTTTATCAAATCAAAAGGAAGAACCCGAAGAAGAGGTAATGTTTTCACCACCCCTTTTCAAGTTCCTTTCTTCTTCCACTTCTTCTTTCTTTGTTCTTAGAATTCTAAAATAATAACTCTAGTATCTCACATATACTGTGATGTTATTATAAATATGGTACAACCATATTCAGTATTCTATCCACCCTTTGAATAACATGTTACCATACGTGCGTACGTACGGCTTACCGTCTCCACGTCGTGGTGTAATTGTTATTCAATATATTATTATTTGGATGGGTATAATAATGATGTGCAACTCATGTAAATAATAAATATAACATGTTAATTATTCTGTATATATGATATAACATCCATTTATATATTATTTTAATATCAAAAGAATGATATTGTCGCTCGTGCGTACGTACGGACTACTGTCTCCACAAACGCGATAAGATTCATTCTCCATCATATCCATTCAAGTATAATTATCATTTGATGATTTAAAAATAGTATCTAAGGACTTGATATAATTCTGGATATGAATAATATACATCCCATTAATAACTAATATGGCTCACATAACAAAGAATATAAAGTAAAATGAACCCGTTAACACCCGAAATAACGATAATTCTAAGATATTATTAACAAATCAATGTTAAAAGATCATATATGATATCATATTAAAGTAAATGATTCTTGTATTATTCAATAACAATTATTTCACCATTATACAGGAGGTAAACCTACCATCGACCAAGGAAAAAGTACAAGTAATGGATTTTCTTATCTCACTTTCAATTCCGTGAGATTTCCATTGTTCGCCACTAAATTATTGAAAGTGGTGTATTGTGTACTGCCATTTGATATATATTATCATGATTATCTTTATATTCATGTTATTATGTAAATCATTTGGTGGTTATAAACTTTTGGCCATACGACTCAGTTGATTAACGTGGTAAGGAGTTTCTTATCTCGCTCTTAATTTCGTGAGAATTCCATTGTTCACCTTACATGTGGTGTATGTGTACTGCCCATGATTGTATTCATTGTGTAATATAATTTAATTTATGGGTATTTACATAGTCATGGTATGATCCTTATTTCATGGTTGTATGTTTCGTAAGTTGCCTAATCGATAAGGGAATTTGAAATTTCAATTTCCACTCATTTGGCTTTACGCATATTTCATTGATTATATTACTCCAAGATTATGTGTGGAATCACTATTCATTTGATTATGTCATAATTTCCACTCCCCTTCCTATGGATATACGTTTGATACACATAATCACTCCATTGATAATTCTCAAGTCATTGATATGAATTTGATAAGAGTAATTTTAACTCATTCTCCATTTGTTGAGTTAAACATCCAATTCGTTGGTGTTGTTTTTACAAGAATATGTGTGAATGTCCTTTGATTGTTTTACACTGAATATCCAATCATATTTAGTGTATTTATATTTGTCACACATAATTATGTCGTTGATTTATCCTTAACCTAAGGATACAACCTTTATGAGAGATTTCATCTCAATTTACATTCCATTGAGACTTCTTTGATGATATACACCAAATCACTTTTATGTGGTGTATATAATGTACTTTGACATAGTATATCATGAATCCCTTTATTCTCATGATATTACAAATTTTTGATTACCTCAATTATTTGTATTCAAGTGTCTATTTTGGTTAGAATCTCTAATCAAAATACAATTTTTAAATGTTTTAAAGACTTATTCATCTAAACCTTTCTCATTAATGTCCATGTTTTAAAAATGGTTTTAAGGATTTATTTATATGGACATTAAAGTTTAGAAATTAAAACTCCTTTTAAAATGTTTCAAAGTGGTATGGGATACTTTGATTCAAAAATCTACTTTTAAATGGCTTCTTGACAAATAGTGTGACTTTTAAATGATTTCAAGAAAAGGGGGATATTTCCCTCAAATAGTTTTGATGATTATTTTCATCTATGTCAACATCCTTCATTATTCATGATTGAGGTTAATGTGATGCAATACAATCTTCCATATTGTATCAAATGAGTTATGTTTGACTGTGGATGTTCTATTTTTATACCATTCATGGTTTGTGGTTAAAGTATTGACATTTCGTGTGCTAGTTTTAATACGAATGTTTATTTTATGTTTAAACCTATTCATATGAGGAATGCATTGGACTTAATAAGTGATGGGTGGAGCCCGCTATAGCTCCTCGATGCATCGGTAGGTCTCATGAGACAAACTAGTGTCTTGGCACAAGGCCTTGGCAAAATCTTATTTGTAGTCTTGGCACGAGGCCTTGGCTATGTGGTTATGATAGTCTGGCATTATGCATTCCATCATTATGAAAGTGGTTATTGATATTGCATGTGATCATTCGACTAGTAGAATATCCATGTGAGTAAGTAAATGGCATTATTTCATTTTACCTTTTCCATTTTATGCTGAAGTTCAAGTTTAAAAGGCTTTTGTTTTAGTTATAAATTGCCTTAAGTGTTTATGCTTATTTATGAAAGCTTCTGCTATAATGTTATCCTTACTGAGCATCTGAGCTCACCCCTTTCAATGTTTTATTTTTCCCAGGATTATGAAGAAGTAATTTATGAATGACCTGCAGGGATAATATGAGGGGATATGAAGACAAGATGTTTTTTTTATGATGTAATGTAAAACTTATGGATGTATCTAGTGTTTCCAAGGCTACTAAACCAATCGGTCTTTCAAGATTTGATCTTTCTTGTGATCATGCCAATGTTATGTAATAATGCACCGACTCTGGGTAACTAGGGTCGGGGCGTTACAAGTACAATACCTATATATATCACATTCTTCTTATAACCAGAATATAATTCTTGAATCTAAAAACACAAATACATTAATTATTCCACTTCGACCATAGTAACGACATAAGCTTGACCTTGATCCATTTGCTTCTTCTGAGCTATATTTCCTTGATGCTTTGGAAAATCATTTGCATAATGTCTCGTATCTTTATAATTATAGCATTGCATAACTTCTTTCTTTCCCTTACAATCACGAGTCTGGTGACCTTTTTCTCTACATTTGTAACAAACTATTGTTCCTTTTAAGCAAGTGATAGGGTGTTTCTTCCCACAATTATCACATAAGGGAAAATATTTCTTTCCCTTTTTCCATTTATCTATATCTTTCTCCACTATTCTATTCTTCTCTTTCTTTACATTAATGTCGTAAGACTTAGAGAATTACTTTTCTATCTTGATAATACATGAGATCATATCTTCGTACGATGAGAAATATTGTGAGACTAGTGCTCGTCCAAGGAATGGTTTTAACCCATCAAATAATATATCAATATTACTTCTTGAGTTACGTATGTAGTCTGAAGAATGTCTTGCTAACCCTGTGAAGTTAGACTCATACTTTGAAACATTCTCATCCTCATTCTGCCTCAAACTCATAAATTGCCTTTCCATATCAGCTCATTGTTCATGAGAAAAGTATTTCTCTAGGAAAATTTATTTAAACACCCTACATTCCATATTTTCTACTTCTTCATCCTCCTTTGTGTTTTGAATTAATGGCCACTATTGATCTGCATCTCCTGAGAGACGGTAAACTACCATAACAACTTTTTCCCTTTCGTTACTTCCAAAAGTAAGAAATATTTTCTCTAAGGAAATTATACATTGCTCGACCAAAAATGGATTTGTAGTCCCATTTAATGTTGGAGGTTGTTGTATCATGAAGTGGTCTAACATTTATTCTCTAGTTTGTGGATCAGGGTGCTCCATAGAGGTAAGGTTGTTATTCATAGCCTGAGTTAGCTGTCCTAATATGGTTATAAGATGTTCAGAACCAGTTGTATTGTCAACTCCACTATAATTATCTTGTGTAGGAGAGAAATCCCTACATGGATTACGTGTGTTGATACGGTTTACATTCCTTCCACTAGGCGGCATTTCTATCTAATAATTAATCATAAATATGGTTCCTTTAAGGAAATATTTACTCATAAATCTATCATAATAGTTTATAAAGAAAATATTAATTATCCTAAGAATATCCCCCAGGAGTTTCAAACCAGGTGCGCAGGTAAGGCTCATTGTCGTGTACCAGGTTACCCCAAGTCAAGCTCGAAACACCTTGTTGGATTTTTCACCCCTAGGTACATCTGTGCCAGAACCAAGTCTACTTGTAGTATCTAGATAGGGATGTATTTCTTGGAATATCCACGTAATCCCTACTTTACCAAAATTCTAGGAGGGATCCTTCTATACTTATCCTCAAAGTCTATCTTAGGGTTATGATCCATAATCTAAGTTTTCTAAATCTATTTCTGAGGTTGTTGCAAAACTTCCTCTGATACCAACTGAAACGCCCCGACCCCAGAAGCCAAGAGCCAGTGCATTATTTTAATACATTGGCATGATTATAAGGAACCAAGTCTCAAAGGATCGATCAGTTTAGCAGTCTTGTAAAATAGATTACATACATGAACATTAAATTACAATTTCTAACATAAACATAGCATAAATAATCCTTTGAGACTATAATTATTCCCCTTGCTTAACCCTACATATCAATCATAAAACACTTCTTGGAATCCTAGGAAAATAAAACATAAGAAAGGGGTGAGCTTAGATGCTCAGTAAGGATAAACAATATAGTAAAATGCATCACAAATAACCATAAACATTGAAGGCAAGGTAAAAAATTAAAATACAAGCCTTTTAAAACATTATCTTCAGCATAATATGGTAATAATAAATCAAATAATGTCATTTAAAAATTCACATGGATATTATACTAGTTGAATAATCACATGTAAAATCAATAACTAATCTCATGATGAGGGAATGCATAATGTGGGACATCTTAAACATACTATCAAGGCTTTGGTCAAGACATTATACCTAATTAGGTAAGACATTATCCAAAACCCAAACATAATTGTCTCATGAGACTACTAATATATCAAGGGGATATAGCAGAACTCACCCGATACTTAAAAAGTCCAATGCATTTCTCTTATGAAAGGGGTAAAACATAACTAACATAAACATTCATATTAAAACTATCATATGAATGTCAATACTTAAACCATAAGCTATGAATGGTATAAAAATAGTGCATCCACAATCAAACATATTATAACTCATTCAATATAATATAAAAGATTATATTATAATAAATCAACCTCAATAAAGAATAATATATAATAAAGGATGTTGTTAGAGTTGAAAATAATCAATAAAACTCTTTGAAATAAATATTTCTTTTTTATGAAATCATTTAAAAGTCGCACAATTTATAAAGGAATTCATTTAAAAGATATTTTTGAATCAGAGTGTCCCATACCACTTTGAAACTTTTGAAAGGAATTAAAATTTTAAAATAATCATGTTCATATAAATGAATCCTTAAAATCATTTTTAAAACATGGATGATAGATATGTCTCAGTAAATACTTACACATAAACAATCTCTGATAATAATGAGATTGAGGAATTAACCATTACCTTAGGTTTGATACTCTTTGTACGTGTCTGAAACTACTGTATAATATTTATAAACATATTATTAACTTATATCATAATCATAATAATATTTATGATATCATATATGATTCTTTTATGACTTTATATTACCTATTTATTAATAATTCCAAGTTAATACAACATTTTTTGGGTAATAATCGCTTGTTTATCGTATGTGTTTTGACTTGTTATTCTTGATCATATTACTTAGATCATGATTTACTTACTTATAGAATGTATAATATGATTTATATATCATATATATTCATAATATAAATATATGTGATAGATAGATATATAAAATGGAATACATCGTTCAAGGAGACGGTAGGTCGTACGTACGCATGAACGTTGTTTCCGTTTTCTTATCGCATGGAAGTAAGTGAATAAAATGCATGCACACACACACACACATATTATTCCAATAGCATTATTATGTCATATATTTCATAATTATTCATAATATATATATATATAATCATTCTTGGATGGTGGACGTGGAAGATGAGTCTCATCGCGTCGTGGAGACGGTAAGTTGTACGTATGTACGAGTGACAATATCATTTCCTTAATAGTTAAATGATATGTAATTGGATGGTATATTAATTATATAGAATCATAATCATGTAATATTAATTATTTATGTCTATTATACTCATCATTATACTCATCCAAATAATGTAATGTGGAATAACAAATTACATCACAGCGTGGAGACGGTAAGTCATACATATGCACAGATGGTGATATTATTATTCGTAGGATGGATAAAATGATGAATATAGTTGTCCCATGATTATAATAACATCTAAGTATATGGATGATACTGTATTTATTACTTTGGTATGGAAACAACATAGAAATAGGAAGTATAAGAAGAAAATAACTTTGAAAGAAGGGATAAAACAGTTCCCTCTTCTTCAGGTGTCTCCTTTTGATTTGCACAAAAGGACTCCTTAAGTTGGTTTTCTACCTAAAGGGTAGCTTATAGTATGAATTAAGGGAAGTTAGAAGGATATTTGGGTAGGTTTTGGCTAATCCAAAGTGCTTTGGAGGTGTGAATAAAAGAGAAGGAGAAGTGTCCTTTTATAGGAGAGGCGAGGGGCACTTTAGGAAGTCTTGAAATATTAATATATTATAAAAAAAATCGGTTTCTAATGGATAAAAAGAGATTTATTTCAAGTTCAATATTAATATGGGTCTAAATCATCTCAACCAATAGGTTTTAGACATGTTTAGGTCATAAAATTAACCTTATCTTTTGGCTTTAACCCTTAGTTAAATAAGTTAACTCTTACCATGCCTTCTTGTATTTTTATACTATATGGTTAATATAGTTACTATAAAATGCCCAGATAACCTAAAGTGGATCATTAATGAAATTTTTAACACTATCTAAGTCATTTTTTCAAATATTATATTTTTAGGACTATTATATCATTTAATAAAATAGTATTTGTTTTAAAAATTCATTTATGTTAATTTTGACACTATTTAGTAATTAATTTTTGTTAAAGTCATAACAACTTGATTACTTCAAAAAAAGGCATTAAATAAAATATAATATGTCATAATCACCCATAAAATTCATTGATAGCATAAAAACTTTCAAATTACATTTATTTTAATATTTATAATATCATTTATTTGATTCCTTCATTAATAAGGCAAACACTGCATCATTATTGTATCATAAATAAATTTAATTATTTAATGTATAAAAATTAAAAATAAAATACCATGTTTTAGTAAATATTTTTATATTTCTAATTAATATTTATAGTCAAAGATATAATTTATATAAATCAAATTAAAATTGTTTTAGTTAAGAGATATATATTTAGGTAATATTTCATTTTTCTTTAAATTAAACATTATAAAAGGTCATTATCACACCCAAGTGGCTCTATGGGGTACTAAAATTGACCTAAGGATTCTCATGGTTGGAAATATATCATCCAATAGGATTAGGATGCAATGTCCTGGTTCCGGAAGCCACACAATGGGTGCCCCGAACCCGGATGGTCACATGACCTCAAGCGCATTTCCCCAAACGCCAGAGGCTGCCGACTAGCAGTTAGGGCCTAGGTCTGATAGTGGGAAAACTATGCCCTCATTTTTTAAAGTTTAGCACAGAAGAAAAATATAAACACACCAAAAGCGGAAGCAGTAACAATACAAAGCTGAAAGAACAACGATAGTGAAGCAGAAGATAACTAATAATCATATATATATGATGATGCAATATGTCATATTTCTAAGAAAAAGGTTAAAACAGGATACATTGCAATCAAATACAATACAGCACAAAGTACAGAAAAACAAAACAAAAAAGTGCAACAGTAGTGTAAAATAAAGAAATGTAGTAGGCTAGAAAGTACTCAAAAGTAAATACCCCTACCAGTTCCATTTCCATTTAATTATTATTTAACAATTCAATATAATTGAATTATAAGTTCTCGAGACCCGGCCTCAGCTGACAATCTCCTGTACAGTGCCACAACAAAAAATTATAGCAGGTTATCTAACAAATAGAAGGTAATAACAATAGCAAGTTTTTGCTTTAGCTTGGCAGGTATAACACAAGAAAACACCATAGTGAATATTCAAGTGAACCTTGGCCTCAGGATAAATAGTACCTTGACCTCAGTCTAATCATAACATTGCCCTCAGGCATACCAGATATTTCCCTCAGGCATAGATGCTACTACCCTTAGGCATAAGAAACGTTGCCCTCAGGCAAATCAGTACCTTTCCCTCAGAAGAATCAGTACCTTGCCCTCAGGCTAATCAGAACCTTGCCCTCAAGTGTACCAGATATTTCCCTCAGGCACAGAAGCTACTGCCCTCAGGCATAAGAAACGTTGCCCTCAGGCGAATCAGTACCTTGCCCTTAGGAGAATCAGTACCTTTCCCTCAGGAGAATCAGTACCTTTCCCTCAAGAGAATTAGTAACCAGACCAAGCCCAATGAATAAGCAAGTAATAAATATGTTTCCTCTTAAGAAAACTCAAAACATTATAACATTACGGCATACCCATGGGTATCCTGGTCAAATGGCTAAATAAGAGGAACGCACCCTTGGGGTGGCCCTGGATCAAGGCAACAATCCCAAACAGCATTTTATACATGTTCATTAGATTATCTAAGAAATTCTAGATATCTTAATAGCTAAGGCCTCATCCATACGACACCCCAAACATGGTCGTGTAGCACAATGGTACACAAAATCAACTCAACAGTTAGAAATAAACACCAGACCACCTACCTTGATCTCCTCTTATTGATATACGTGAACGACGCCCCCCGAAACAACCGAGAAGGATGTAGATCTGGGATAAAAACTCACCTATTCAAACTCAAATAACTTCCCTTAGGGAAATAATTGGAAGGATATGTTCAATAAGGGAGAATAACTAACCCGCACGGTTCAAATGAGATCATCGGCGAAGGAATCGGAGTCCCGGTGTGCGGTCAGGAGCTCTTCCAAGATCTGAAATTATCTCTCGCGACTCTCAGGTGTTCTAAGCTTCCTCTATCGAAAGAGGAGGCTTCTTCCTGTTTTAAGTGAAAAAACATAACTACACGGTGTGTACTCTCAAGTATACGGCGTGTACTTTCCATTTTTTTAACTGTTCCCCTGGTGGCCACTTTCCACCACCTCACTGTTTATCCATCAACTTGATTACACGACGTGTATTTCTGAGTACACGGCATGTACTACTATTCCACTGGCGGCTACTCCCACCACCTTACTGTTCACCTGTCGACTGATTAGATGGCGTGTATATACTAAGCACACGATGTGTAGTTATTTTTTACGCCCTTTATCGCCGACAGGCCTACACGCCCTGTATACTCATTCCACATGGCCAAGGTACACGGCGTGTGGAAAAGTACACAGCGTGTACCCACAACTTTTGGGATTTTTCCCCATTTTACTTATTTTTATCAAAAACACTTAAGGAAAAAAGAAAAGAAGAAACTCGTACCTCAAGAATAAGAAATGGGTTCTTACAAACTTCCCCCTTAAAGTAATTCGTCCCCGAATTGACCTTCCAAGGGTGGTGAAGATAAATCTGAGAACAACTCTGGCCAATGAGCACGTATGTCAGTCTCCCGCTCCCAGGTTTTATCCTGCACTCGGCCATGCTGCCATAACACTTGTACGAGAGGAACTGACCGACCTCGAAGAACCTCCATGCTCCTATCAACAATACAAATCAGATGCTTCTCAAAGGATGCATCGACCTGAAGTTAAACCTCCTCGGGATGAATAACGTGAGACATGTCTGAGTGATAACAGTGCAGTTGTGATACATGGAAGACATCATACATGTCCTGGTACCTCTGTGGTAACTATAACCGATAGGAAACTGGCCTGACTCTCTCCAAAATCTCAAACGGCCCCACATACCTCGGTGAAAGTTTACCATGTCTCCTGATCCGCCTGTGTCCCAACCTCAATAAAACACGCAAGAAAACCTTATCCTCAACCGCGAACTCCAACGGTCATCTGCAGTGATCAACATACGATTTCTGACGAGAATGTGTAGTAGCCATCCACTTCTGAATCAACTAGACTTGCTCTAAAGTCTTCTGCATGAGACGTGGTCCCAGTAAAGTTGTCTCACCTGCCTCTAACCAGCACAAGGTTGATCGGCATGGCCTACCATATAAAGCCTCATAGGGTGTCATCTCAATAGTTGCCTAAAAACTATTATTGTAGGCAAACTCGACCAGGGGTATGTGCTTCTCCCAAGATCCCCCAAAGTCTAAGACGCATGCATGCAACATGTCCTCCAGCACTTATATCGTACGCTCTGACTAGCCATCGGTCTGAGGGTGGTAAGTTATGCTCAAAAGCACCTATGTACCTAGTGTCCTCTGAAAACTCTGCCAAAAACGAGACATAAAACGGGCGTCCCTATCTGAAATGATAGAACGAGGGACCCCATGAAGACGTACTACCTCTCAAATATACAACTTCCCGAGCTCGTCAACACCAAAGGTCTCCTTGATTAGAAAAAAGTGAGCTACCTTCATAAGTTTGTCCATAACAACTCATACAACATCATTGCCTTGAGGTGACCTCTACAACCCGGTCATGAAGTCCATCGCGACATCATCCCATTTCCACTCTGGAATGGGTAACTGTTGTAACTGTCCAGCTGGCCTCTGATGCTCCACCTTCACCTGCTGATAGGTGGAACATCTCATAACAAAACCATCTACCTCTCTTTTCATACCCGGCCACCAATACTGACATCTCAAGTCACAATACATTTTGGTAACTCTGGGATGCATTGCCCAAGCTGAAGCATGAAATTCCCGCATCAACTCCTCGTGTATATCCCCTGGAACCCATACTCGTCCATGGATACACAATACCTCGTCATCGCCTATTGTCCAACCAGGAGGAGGGTCCTCACTTGCCACCGACTCCCGTAGAACTAGGCCTTCTGAATCTGATAGCTGTCTCATCCTCACTCTATCCAGGAGGGTAGGAGTCACAACTAAGGATGAAATATAGGTTTTCCCCTGACTGTCGTTCACCTCCAAATGCATCTCAGAGAACAAATCCATAAGCTTCCACTCACCACTGGCCTCCTGCACTTCTTGTATCTGAGTTCTCCTACTCAGTGCATCAGCTACTGCATTACCCTTACCAGGTGTATAGGCAAGCTCAAAGTCGAAGGACTGAAGGTGTTCAACCCACCTTCATTGTCTTAAATTCAGGTCATGCTGGGTAAAGATATATTTAAGACTTTTGTGGTCTGTAAACACCACAAAATGTTCTACCAAGAGATAATGTCTCCAACAGCGTAATGCATGAATAACTACTGCCAACTCGAGATCATGCGTTGGGTAATTACTCTCATGTGGCCTCAACTGTCGAGACCCATATACAACTACTCGATCTCCCTACATCAACACTGCTCTCAGCCCAATACCTAATGCATCATAGTAAACTGTATAGCTCTTCCCTTGCTCTGGAAGTATCAGGACCGGTGTTGATGTCAACCTTCCCTTCAGCTCCTAAAAGGTTGTCTCACAAGATTCTAACCAAATGAACTTCATACCCTTCTTAGTCAAACCCGTCAACGGCACTGCTAAGCGAGAGAAGTCCTGTATAAAGCACTTGTAGTAACTAGCCAACCCCAAGAAACTCTGTATTTCAAACACGTTCTTAGGATGCTCCCAGGAAACTACTACTGTCACTTTCTTTGGGTCCACTGCAACTCCTGCCTCTAAGATAATATGACCCAGGAAGTGTATCCGGTCCATCCAAAAGTGGCACTTTGAGATCTTAGCATATAATTTATGCTCTCTCAGTGTACTCATCACGATCTCAAGATGGGTTGCATGGTCGTGGAGAGTGTGAGAGTACACCAAGATATCATCCATGAAGACTACCACCAAAGAATCCAGATATGGGTGGAACACATGATTCATCAGAGCCATGAAAACTCTTAGTGCATTCGTGAGTCTGAACGGTATGACCGAGTACTCATATAGACCATATCTGCTCTGAAAGGCTGTAAGCGGTATGTCTGATGGTCTAACACATAACTGATGATATCCGAATCTCAATTCAATCTTTGAGAACACTCGTGCTCCTCTAAGTTGATCAAAAAGATCATCTATACTTGGTAAGGGATATTGGTTCTTGACCATCAACTGGTTCAGCTTCTGATAATCCACGCAGAGTCTGAGGGTACCATCTGCCTTCTTCGTGAACAAGATAGGAAAACCCCAAGGAGAATTACTGGGTTGGATGAAACCCTTTACCCGCAAATCCTCTAACTGCCTCTTGAGCTCCTACAACTCTGGTGTAGCCATCCTATAAGGAGGAATGAACACCGGTGTCGCTCCTGGCACAAGCTCAATTGAGAAATCCACCTCTCGCTCTGAAGGTAGACCTGAAAAATCATCCAGGAAGAAATCCCCAAAACGATTGACCACTGGAGGGAAATCCTTCTGATAGGTTCCCTGGTCATCCAGATACAAACTCACAATCTGGGCTTCCACTCCACCTTGCCCACAATGCTCGGGTCCAGCTCGGCTTTCCTGGACATCCCACTCACCCTTTTATAGAAACTCTCTACCCTATGGTGACGTGAAACTCACCCTACGACGATAGTAATCTACAAAGGCTCGAAAGGGTACCAATTAGTCCATCCCAAGAATGACAGCATAGCCCATCATCTCTAAGACATGGAGGTCCCATAGGAAGTGACACTCACCAACCTCAAGGGGGCACTCCTTGCACTGATGCACACCTTCCATTATAATTCCCAACGAAGTTTCTAGCATCATGATATCCAAAGAAGAAGAAACACAGAGCCCAAGCCTCTCCAAAATGGGCACAAATATAAAGATATATGTAGCACCATTATCAAAAAGTACCAAAGATAAAACAGAAGCAACTAGAAAAGTACCTATGACAGTGGAAGGTTCAGGATCCTGCTCATGTTGGATCTGTTGCATTGTATATGCCGACCTAGTGTCGCAGCCCTGTAACACAGCCTAGATACCCTGAGCTGACCCACCCTACTGTCTCTGAGATCCCGGTGTCTAGCTACCATGACCACGACCACCACCACAGCCTGAACGTCCTGATGTATTCCAATTCCCTGACTGGTAAGAAGCTGTTGGCCCTGCTCCTGCACACAGAGTCTGCACAAAACCCCTATCACTAGTCACTGGTGGAAACTCCCTACAAAAACGCTGAAGGTGACCCATCTTGCTGCAAGCTCGGCACTCCACTAGATCATGTGGACATTGAGGTCTCTTGTGTCCCTCTTTACCACACTAGTAGCACATTATTGGGTCATCTGAAGAATTCTTATGGCTAGTACTGTCACTGTGAGAGAAATTCATCTTCCTCTTCCTCTTGCCAGTATAAATAGTACTAGAGATCAGTGCCGAACCATCTTGGTCCGCACCACAAGCTTCCTACAGGTTCCGCTCAGTAATCAATGCCTGGTTGACAATAGCATGTACTGTAGGTAACCTGAAAAAATTCACCAGCACTCAGATATCATACCAAAGACCATCCTTAAAGCGTCTAGCCCTCAATGTCTCATCACCCACCAGAATAGGTGCAAAACGTTGTAGCTCGGTGAAGTGGGCAGAATAATCCATCACTAACATGGTGCCCTGCTGCAGATTCATGAACTCTCGAGCTCGATCTGCCCTTAGCATCTCTGGAAAGAAAAAGTCATATAAGATTGCCTGAAAATCTTCTTGTGTCATGTCTCGGTGATGCTCAGTCTAGGTGGTGACATCCCACCATCTCTTGGCAGAATCACACAGCATGTACGTAGCGAGTTTGACCCTCCTCTCTGGAGACGTCTAAAGATGCTCGAAGATAGACTGCAATGAATCAATCCATGAATCTGCATCCTGTGGTCCGCCATCCCCTGAAAACATAGGCGGATGCTGTTACTGGAATATATGTGTCAGCTCTACCATAGATTTGGCGACCGGAGGTGCTCCCTGGAAGGTCTTCATGAACTGCATGAAGCCTTCACGGAACTGCGCATCCGCACCTGCGTCTGGTATAATGGTTGGTGCCGCATCTGGCACGGCTGGAGGATCTATGCCCATGGCCTACTATCTCTGGAGTATAATCATTGTAGCTCTCTTAGCAAACAACTGGTAGTCGTCTTGGCGGAATGACTCTACAAGGTCAAACACACGCCTTAGATTAAGATCGTCAATGACTAAGAACTAAAGGCGTAATAAGGGAACAGGAGAAAGAAAACATTCAAGTTTTACGAAACAAGACTACACAGCATGTATAATAACTACATGGCGTGTTCCCTTAATTATTTTACATGGGTGTGTACTCTACCAGCATTGGTCGTGTAACACCCCTAACACACGGCGTGTTGTCCTTACACACGTCGTGTACTTGAATTTTCTTCCCCTGCCCGAGTCCTTCTACATGGCTAAGCCACACATCTCTCTTTAGAACAAGACTACACGGTGTGTATAAGTCCTACGCAGCGTGTACAAGACGAGCTTCAATGACCCGTGTTGTTCTTGACATGACCGGGTACATAGCTCACACTACACAGCGTGTTCTAGATAGGCACAGCGTGTATGGATTAGATCCAAATGCCCGTGTTGTTAGTGATACGGTCGGCTACTCGACTGACACTACATGGCGTGTTACACCCACACACGGCGTGTACACCACCCTGTTTGCCCAGCCACATGGCTAAGTCCACACAGTCTCTCATCGGTCAAGACTACACGACGTGTCCCACAGGTACATGATGTGTACTATATGAGCTTCGTTGACCCTTGTTGTTCAAGACACGGTCGGATACACGGCTTACACTACACGGTGTGTTCTAGATGGATACGGCGTGTACTAGGAAGGATAACACTGACCTGTGTTGTTAGTTACATGGATGGATTCCCATATTACACTACATAGCGTGTTTGGGAGTTACACGGCGTGTTTAAGCGGAGATTTCTCTGTCCGTGTTGTTAGTCACACGGGCGGACACAGGGTAAATATGACACGGCGTGTACAACCGGTACACAGCGTGTTCCCTCTAGAGTTTTCCCATCCTGTGTTTCTGCCTACACGGCCACTGACATGGTTGGAAACTACACGGTATGTACATAGGGTACACTGCGTGTACTTAAAAAAATTCATTTCTTCCCGAACAGAAGAGTACATGGTGTGTGTTCATAGAACCACACGCCGTGTTGTCTGGGTTTCCAGATAGTAGACCTCAAAAACTACTCTGTATCCCCTTTTTCCTTAAATTTAAAGCGTTGGTATGCCAAATTCCGATCCGTGGGGGTCCATACTCCCCGCGAACCAAATTTTAGCACCCGAACTTTCACGTTATAGTACAAAACACAACAAAAAGCTAGATCATGATCCGCTGAATTCCGGTCCAAGAGAGACCATACTTCTCAGGAACTAAAGTTTAGCATCCATCAACCCAATAATAACTTGTACCAATACCCTATCAACAGTAGGCGTATCTATCAAGGTACCTATCACAACAGCATGCATTTTCTAGCACAACATTTATCACAACAACATGCAATTTCTAATGCACCTACATGGCATGGAAACTATGCATGGCATGTGATTCTAACATGTGCCTAAATGATGCATGAGATGGCATACCCTCACCTCATTGGGCTGCAACTAAATAGAACTCAAGTATAAAAATATTAACAGCACACCACAAGTGCGTCATCCAGCGGTGAAAATCAAATCAACTATAATAATCATAACAGAAAATCGCAATTTAATTCGAGGCAATCCGACATTTACCTGTACATGGGCTAGCTACTCCCAGGAACAGTTTATTACTGAATCCCTTAACAATCTATCTCTTTCCCATTGTCACCAAATAATAAAATAACTCAGAGAAAAGAAAACCCCTCTGATACCACTTTGTAACATCCCGGTTCTGAAAGTCACACAACGGGTGCCCCGAACCCGGTTGGTCACATGACCTCAAGCGTATTTACTCAAATGCCAAAGGATACCGACTAGCAGCGAGGGCCTAGGTCTGATAGTAGATAAACTATGCCCTCATTTGTCAAAGTGTAGCGTAGCGGAAAAATATAAACATTCCAAAAGCAGAAGCAGTAACAATACAAAGCTGAAAGGACAATGGTACTGAAGCAGAAGATAACCAACAGTCATATATATATGATGATGCAATATGTCCTATTTATAATAAAATAGTCAAAACAGGATACACTGCAATCAAATACAATACAGTACAAAGTATAGCAAAACAAAACAAAACAGTGCAACATGAACTCAACAACATCTCAAGCCTAAGCTCGGTCCCATGCTCTCCCACTCCTCTACAATAATCAAGTACCTGTATAGGGACTCTTTCCCTTATCAACACCTACAACAATATAATCTATTTGGGACCAAGATATGACCCAAATAGGGTGTGAGAAATAAATCCCAATAGGCAACCACCAAAGGCCCGTGCCCAACTGACAGTGAAAATGTGCAACAGTAGTGTATAATAAAGAAATGCAGTAGGATAGAAAGTACTCAAAAGCAACTACCCCTACCAGCTTCATTACCATTTAATTATTATTTAAAAATTCAATATAATTGAATTATAAGTTCTCAAGACCCGGCCTCAGTCAAAAATCTCTTGTACAGTTCCACAAAAAAACTACAACAGACTATCTAACAAATATAAGGTAATAACAATACTAAGCATGTGCTTTAGCTTGGCAGGTATAACATAGGAAAACACCACACTGAATATTCAAGTGAACCTTTCCCTCAAGCTAAACAGTACTTTTCCCTCAGGCTAATCAGAACCTTGTCCTCAGGTGTACCAGATATTGACCTCAGGCACAGAAGCTACTGCCCTCAGGCATAAGAAAGGTTTCCCTTAGGTGAATCAGTACCTTACCCCTCAGGCAAATGAGTACCTTGCCCTTAGGCGAATCAGTACCTTGACCTTAGGCAAATCAGTACCTTTCCCTCAGGCGAATCAGTACCTTGCCCTCAGGCTAATCAGAACCTTGCCCTCAGGCGTACCAGATATTGCCCTCAGGCATAGAAGCTACTGCCCTCAGGCATAAAAAATGTTTCCCTCAGGTGAATCAGTACCTTTCCCTTAAAAGAATCAGTAACCGGGCCAAGCCCAACGCATAAACAAGTAATAAATATGTTTCCTTTCAAGAAAACCCAAAACATGCTAACATTACGACATACCCACGGGTATCCTGGCCAAATAGCTAAACAAGGGGAACATACCCTCGAGGTGGCCCTGGATCAAGGCAACGATCCCAAACAGCATTTTATACATGTTCATTAGATTATCTAAGCAATTCTAGATATCTTAACAGCTAAGGCCTCATCCATACGACACCCCAAACATGGGCGCGTAGCACAAAGGTACCCAAAATCAACTCAACAGTTGGAAATAAACACCAGACCACCTACCTTGATCTCCTTTGATCGATATACAGGAACAACGCCTCCTGAAACAACCGATAAGGACGTAGATTTGGGATAAACATTCACCCGTTCAAACTCAAATAACTTCCCTTAGGGAAAGAATTGGAAGGAGAGGTTCAAGAAGAGAGAAGAACTCACCTGTGTGGTTCAAACGAGATCATTGGCGAAGGAATCGGAGTCCCGGTGTACGGTCAGGAGCTCTTCCAAGATCTGGCCTTCTCTCCCGCGGCTCTCGAGCATTCTAAGCTTCCTCTATCGAAAGAGGAGCCTTCTACTTGTTTTAAGCAGAAAAAAACATAACTACACGGAGTGTACTCTCAAGTAAACGGTGTGTAATTTCCATTTTTTTAATTTTTACCCTGGCGTCCACTTTCCACCACCTCACTGTTTATCCGCCGACTTGATTACACAACGTGTATTTTCGAGTACACGACGTGTACTACTATTCCGCTGGCGGCTACTCCCACCGCCTTACTGTTCACCTGCTGACTGATTACACGACGTGTATATACTAAGTACAGGGCGTGTAGTCAGTTTTTACACCCTTCATCACCGACAGGCCTACACGCCCTGTATACTCATCCCACACGGCCAAAGTACATGGCGTTTGGAAAAGTACACGACATGTACCCACAACTTTTAAGATTTTTCTCCATTTTCCTTATTTTTATCAAAAACGCTTAAGGAAAAAGGAAAATAAGAAACTCGTACCTCAAGAATAAGAACCAGGTTCTTACATAGGATGTGTGTTAGGGTTGTTTTATATTATTATAATATTATTTTTTATCCTTATTCACCTGATTTACCCTTTAACCATGGTAAATAAAAATAATTACTAAAGTTACTATTCACAATGTCCAAAAATAAAAGGTACCTATTTAGAAAATTTGGACTTTATAATTCCAAATATTTAATCCATTTTTCCAAATTCAAAACACATAATTTTTAGAAATTAATTTAAAATTAATTCTCAATGTCAAAACGAGAAAGCGGGTTTTTAAGAAGTAAAAACTATCAAAAGATTAACATGTGTTTATGTCCAATTTAAATTTTAAATTACTTTTAATGACCTAAATTATATTAAATGATAAATATATAATATAATTATACTTTAAAACCACTCAAATTTATAATTTAACATGATAAATTATTTCAATTAAAAAAAAATCAATTAAAATTTTATATTTTTCACTATTCATCAAAATATGAAAGTAATCAAAAAAGTACCAAAATTTCATCCAAAATAAATTTTTCATCTCCCACTTATAAATAAGAATTTCATTTCGTCAAATTGAATATATAAAAGTGTCTAATATTGGATTTAAAATGGGTTTTCCATTAAAAGGCAGAAAAATTGCATTTTTTTTAAAAATACTTCTTTTATCTGAAAAATTGAATTTTTCCTTATATTATGTCTAAGAAATACATAAGATGAATTTTAAAATTATATGATATATATATAATTCAAAATCTGGTTAATACTATTCATAACCACTTTTTAAACGACTAGTTTGATAGGTCATGGTGCGCTCGAACTTGGTGTTGCGTGTAGCGCAAGCTATTGAATTATTAAGAAGAAGCGTATCGTGGAAGTTTGAGGTGTTACATTATCCCTTTATTTAATAAATTATGACCTCATAATTTTCGAATTTGGGTTTGGTAACTAAGGTTTGATTATTAAAAATCCCTATATTGCAAACCCACATCGAAAAAATGGTCGATAAAACTTCCACTTTAAAATAAAGAGAAGTAAGAAGGTTACTAGAAATAACACATATTAGGGTTTCATGTAGGAAAACATAGACATGAAAGAAAATATAACCATAAATTTCCGATGGAGAGTGATAGAGAACATTATTAAGAGGAAGTTAACAACCAGAAAGCTATAAATCTATGATAATCTAAGGGACCATTTGATTCATCACAAAAGAAAGTACTAGGAAAACATTTTTGGTTTTATGATCCTTTCCCTAGTGTTGTATAATTAATTTACTTCATAGACTAAGAACACAAGGAATTATACTTAATTTACATGTACAGTTTCATCCTTTAACTAATTCCTACCAAAAATCCATCTTTCTCTTCAAAAGATAAAACTCAAAATATTCTATTTATCTTAATCGTATATGGTTCTAAATATAAAAGTATACAATTTAAATAAATATAACTATGTTATACTAACCAGGGACTTCTTATAGGCCAATGGTAGGTGATAAAGCCTTATCACACTTTGGTTGTGGGTTCGATTTCTGCAGCCTTATCCAACGCGAGGGGTTCTTGCCCAGCGTGCGGGTTGTTCTTTTTCTCAAACTATATTATTATAACATTCCAGAAATAACCTTAATAAAATTTTTAACCTTAAAAAATACTATCCAAAGTTCAAATTAATCCATTCTATCCTTTAAATTAATCCAAAATACTTTTGTCCAAACACTGTCTAAAAGGTCTCTAAATTTCCAAAATCAATTGTAACATCAAATTCCCCAAACAACACAATGTTGCTCTTATTGTCACATACTGAATATATGATTACCTTTATCATATTAAAACCTTAATAAAAACAAAAAGTATTGCAGTACAATCCCTATATATATCACATTCTTCTTATAACCAAAATATAATTCTTGAATCCAAAAACTCAAATACATTAATTATTCCACTTCGACCGTAGTAACAACACAAGTTTTACCTTGATCCATTTGCTTCTTCTAAGCTATATTTCCTCAACGCTTTGGATAATAATTTGCATAATATCTCATATCTTTACAATTATAGCATTGCACAACTTCTTTCTTTCCCTTACAATCATGATTCCGGTGACCTTTTTCTTCACATTTGTAACAAACTCTCATTCCTTTCAATCAAGTAATAGGGTGTTTCTTCCCACAATTATCACATAAGGGAAAATATTTATTTCCCTTTTCCCTTTATTTTTCCCTTACTCCACCATTATCTTTTTCTCATGCTTTGCTTTAATGTTGTAAGACTAAGAGAATTCGTTTTCCATCTTGATAGCACATGAGACCATATATTTGTATAATGAGAAAGATTGTGAGACTAGTGCTCATCAGAGAAATGGTTTTAACCCATCAAATAATCTATCAATCTTACTTCTTGGTTTACATGTGTAGTCTGCAACATGCATTGTTAACTTTATAAAGTTAGCCTCATAATTTTCAACATTCTCATCCTCCTTATGCCTTAGACTCAAAAAAATTCTTTCCATATCAGCTCGTTGTTCATGAGGAAATTATTTCTCTAGGAAAATTTCTTTAAACTCCCTCTATTCCATATTTTATACTTCTTCACCCTCCTTTTTGTTTTGAATTAAAGACCACCATTGATCCGCATCTCCTAAGAGATGGTAAACCGCCATGACAACTTTCTCCCTTTCATTACTTCCCAAAGCAAGAAATATTTTCTCTAAGGAACTTATCCATTGCTCATCCAAAAATGAATTTATAGTCCCATTGAATGTTGGGGGTTATTATCTCATGAAGCAGTCTAACATTGATCCTACGGGTTGTGAATCAGGGTGCTCTATATGGGTAAGGTTATTATTCATAACCTAAGTCAGCTGTTCCAATACGGTTATAAGCTCTTCAGCACCAGTTGCATTGCCATATCCACTATAATTATCTTACGTAGGATGAAAATACCTATATGTATTACGTACGTTGATACTATTTTCATTCCTTCCACTAGGATCCATTTATAAATAATGGTATACACCAGATTAGGTTATGAATCATAATGCATAATTCTGAACTAGTAAAATACTAAACATAAATTGAAGAATTTATGAATATCTAATCCTTAATCATAAATATGGTTCCTTTGAGGACATATTTACTCATAAATCCATCATAATAGTTTGTAAAGAAAATATGAATTATCCTAAGCATATAATCTGGGAGTGTTAAACCAGGTGCGCAGGTAAGGTTTGTTGTCGTGTACCAGGTTACCCTAAGTCAAGATCGAAACACCTTATTAGAGTTTTCACCCTTAGGTACATTTGTGCTAGAACTACGTCCACTTGTAGTATCCAGACAGGGATGTATTTCTTATAATATCCACGTAATCCCTACTTTACCAAAATTCTAGGGGGTCCTTCTATACTTATTCGCAAAGTCTATCTTAGGGTTATGATCCCTAATCTATGTTTTCTAAATCTATTTTTGAGGTTGTTGCTAAAATTTCTCTGATACCAACTGCAACACCCCAACCTCAGAAGCCTGGAGTTGGTGCATTGTTTTAATACATTAGAATGATTATAAGGAATCAAGTCCCGAAGTACTGATCAATTTAACAGTCTTGGAAAATATATTACACACATGAACATTACATTACAATTTCTAACATAAACATAGCATAAATAATCCTTTGATAATGACATTATTCCCCTTGCTTAACCTTGCATATCAATCATCAAACACTTCTTGACGTCTTGGGAAAATAAAATACAAGAAAGGGGTGAACTCAGATGCTCAGTAAGGATAAAAAATATAGCGGAAGCTATCACAAATAACCAAAACATTTAAGGAAAGGTACAAAATTAAAACACAAGCCTTTTAAAACATTATCTTCAGTATAATATGGCAAGAATAAATCAAATAATTCCATTTAAACATTCAAATGAATATTCTAATAGTCGAATAATAACATGTAAAATCAATAACTAATCTCATAATGAGGGAATGCATAATTTGAGACATCTTAAACATGTCTTCAATGCTTTATCCAAGACACTATACTTAATTGGGTAAGACATTAGCCAAAACCCAAACATAATTGTCTCATGAGACTACTAATACATCAAGGGGCTATAGCAGGCCCTGCTCGATACTTACAAAGTCCAATGCATTCCTCTTATGAAAGGGGTAAAACATAACCAACATAAATATTCATATTAAAACTAGCATATGAATGTCAATACTTAAACCATAAGCTATGAATGGTATAAAAATAGCACATACACAGTCAAACATATCATAACTCATTCAATACAATATGGAATATTGTGTTATAATAAATCAACCTCAATCAAGAATAATATCCAATAAAGGATGTTGACATAGTTAAAAAAATAGTAAAACTCTTTGAGAGAAATATCCCTTTTTCATAAAATCATTTAAAAGTCGAACAATTTAAAAAGGAATTGATTTAAAAGAGATTTTTGAATCAGAGTGTCTCATACCACTTTGAAATTTTTTAAATGAATTAACATTTTAAAACAAACATGTTCATATAAATAAATCCTTAAAATAATTTTGAAAACATCACTACTGGAAATCTATGATATACCAATAGTTTTAAACCGTTAGTATAGGCTGGACAACCGTTGGTATAATATATACCAACGGTTGTCCAAACCATTGGATACTAAGCTGTGGGGATAGACATATCCCAACGGTTATTCATAAACCATTGGGGTATGTCATCTTACAACACATCATACCAATGGTTTTCTATAACTGTTGGTATAACTTTTTACCAAAAATTTTACATTGTTTCAATATAAATCACTTTATATATATACCAATAGTTTTTTGAACCATTGGTAAATAATTTTACCAACAGTTTATAGAAACCATTGGTAACAATTTAGTTAACAGGTTTATACCAACGGTTTTTAAACCATTGGTATAGACTTTTACCAATGGTTTGATGAAATCGTTGGTATAGATTCGATTTTCACATCTATACCAATAGTTTTGAAACTGTTGGCATAGAGTTTCTGCAATTCCAACAGCAAGCAGTACCAGCCTCCCCTTGTGCAATTACCTGCAATAATAACAAACCAATACATAATTTAGAATTAATTACCTGCAATTTCAACGCTCTATACATAATTAAAAATAACACCAATGAAGAAAAATATGATCCAAATAGTATTCCATCAGAATAACACCAATGCAATTGTTGTACACTATACAGAATTCAGAATAACACCAATACACCCAATAAAATACACCATTGGAAACCAGAACACCCCGAAAACAAACATCTTCATAAACACAACACTTGAAAATTTGATCCAAGGGGGGTGGAGGTTGTCCAAGGGGGTGGGGGTAGGGGGTGTCTAGGGGGGTGGGGGTGTCCAAGGGGTGGGGGTGTCCCGGGGGGTGGGGGTTGTCCAAGGGGGTGGGGGTGGGGTGGGGGTTTTCCATGGGGGTGGGGGTCTCCGAGGGGTGGGGGCTATCCAAGGGGTGGGGAATGTCCATGGGGGTGGGGGTGTCCAGGGGGTGGGGGTTATCCATGGGGTGGGGTGTTCAGGGGGTGGGGTGGTGTTAGGGGGGTTGTCCAAGGGGGCGGGGGTGTCTAGGGGGGGTGAGGGGCTGTCTAGGGGGTTGGGGTATGTCCAAGGGGGTAGGGTGTGTCCAGGGGTGGGGTGTCTAGGGGGGTGGGTGGGGGTGTATAAGGGGGTGGGGTTGTCTAGTGGGTGGGGGTTGTCCATGGGGGGGTGTCCAGTGGGGGGGTGTCCAGGGGTGTGGGGGTTGTCCAAGGGGGTGGGGGTATCCAAGGGTGGGGGTGTCTAGGGGGTGGGGGTTTCCAGGGGGTGTCCAAGGGGGTGTGGGGTTTTCCAAGGGGGTGGGGGTGTCCAGGGGGGTGGGTGTGTCTAGGGGGTGGGGGTTGTCCACGGGGGTGGGGGTGTTTAGTGGGTGGGTGGTGTCTAGGGGGTGGAGGTTGTCCAGGGGGGTGGGGGTGTTTAGGGGGTGGGGGCTCTCCAAGGGTGTGGGGGTGTCCAGGGGTATGGGGGTTGTCCAAGGGGGAGGGGGTGTCCATGGGGTGTGGGGATTTTCTAAGGGGGTGGGGGTGTCCAGGGGGTGGGGGTGGGGGTGTTCATGGGGTGTTCAGGGGGTGTCCATGGGGTGTGGGGGTTATCCAAGGGGGTGGGGATGTCCCGGGGGTGGGGGTTGTCCAGGGAGTGGGGGTGTCCATGGGGGGGGTGTCCAGGGGGAGTCCAGGGGGTGGAGTGTCTAGGGGGCGGGGGGCTGTCCACGGGGGTGGGGGTGTCCAGGGGGTGTGGGGTTGTCCATGGGGGGGTTGTCCAGGGGGTGGGGGATGTCCAAGGGGGGTTATCCAAGGGGGTGGGGCTGTCCAGGGGTGGGGGTGTATAGGGGGGATGGGGGTGTCCATGGGGGGGTTGTCCAGGGGTGAGGGGAGTCCAGGGGGCGGGGCTGTTCAGGGGGAGTGGGGGGTTGTCCAAGGGGGTGGGGTGTCTAGAGGGTGTCCAGGGGGTGTGGGGGCTGTCCATGGGGGGGGGGGGTTGTCTAGGGGGTGGGGGTTGTCCAGGGGGGTTGTCCAGGGGGGTGGGAGAGGGGTGGGGGTTGTCTAGGGGGTGGGGGTGTCCAGGGGGTGGGGTGTCTAGGGGGTTCCAGGGGGTGGGGGTGTCTGGGGGGTTGTCCAAGGGGGTGGGGGTTCTAAGGGGAGTGGGGGTTGTCCATGGGGGGTGTCTAGGGGTGGGGGATGTCCAAGGTGGGGTTTTACAAGGGGTGGGGGATGTCCAGGGGTGGGGGGTTGTCCAAGTGGGTGGGGGTGGGGGGTGTGGGTGTCCAGGGGGTGGGGATTGTCCAAGGGGGTGGGGGGTGTCCAAGGGAGGGGTGAATTAGTCACACATATATTCAGTCATAGCAATCATAAAATCAAGTTTTATTATTTATAGATAAAGAAATAAAGATAATGTGATCTACCTAATAACACATATATTCAGGCATAACAAATCATCAAACATCAAATGTCAGTAATATCAGTCAAAAATGTAACGGATCAATCTGTCTCTCATCACCATCACTATCATCACTGTCATCATCAGCCTCATCCCCGTCCTCATCTTCATCCCCATAATCATTCCTAACCTCTTCAAAACCCTCCTCCTCACCCTTGTACTTCACTTCGGCCTCCTCCTCAGCCTCCTCTTCACCCTCTTGCTCCACCTCAGCCTCCTCCTCGCCCTCCTCCTCCACCTCAGCCTCCTCCACACCCTCCTCCTCCACCTCAACCTCCTCCTCTCCATATTTTCAACCACCACTAGAACTACCACCTATTGCACCATATATAGAATTCATCAATGACATATATTCATCACAAGTTGTGCTAGCCTCTTGTGGAAGTGTTAGACATAAAACTTCCATCAGTTTCATAAATGCAGTGTTTGCCCTAGCAGACTGTTCGACCATCTTTGTAGCCCTTTTTTCAACCTGTTCTGTCTGTGCCTTACCCTGATTGAACTCGGTGCCACTAAAAATCATACCTGAAGAGGGAAAATACCACATTGGTATTATACTCTTCCCAGTTTAGCAATGTACTCTGCTAGGGTGGTCATCTCCCAACACTTGATGTAAGTGATCATTTGGCCCAAAATTTTCAGGTTCCTGGGCATCAAGAGCCTCTAAAGTAGCCTATTAAAAATATAAATAGATTATTAAGTTACAAAATAGATATTAAAATTTGAAATCAACAAAGTAAAACTTACAATCTTCCACTAAGTCGGTTTGTTAACTGCACTTCCATCTTTATTTCTTCTACTCGATCAAAATAGTTTTGCTTGAAGCACACATCCTTCAATATTTAATGTTTTCCTCTACAATGACATTGAATGTAGGAAACCATAATTAAAAATAGGTTACCAATAATTAATTTCATAACTAAAATTATATGACAACTTTATCAATTGAATAAATTATGGAGGAAACAATAGAAAATGTAAGTCGTAAAGAAAAATTATAAACAACTGTCATACCTGCTTCCTCTCATGATCTGACATCGTAGTACGTCCCAATGTGTAGTGGTATTTTTTGGAATCAATGTTTTTTATTGCTTCCAGATGATTCCTAAATAAAATTCAATAATACAAAAGATAGTATTAATGCAAAACATGAAAATTTTCATTTAAATACCTCAAATGTGATTAATAAATTAAACTGGATAGTTATCCGATGAGTAATCATCTGTCGATACTGTTATATTAGACAGTCATCCATGACAGGTACCGCCTCTAATTTTGTGCCAACTCTAGCACGTCACCCAATATAAAACTCATGCTTATAGGATCTCCAATTCTCACCTAAATCCTTTAGACGTGCTGGTCATGCACCCTCATCATTGGGGAAATTAAACCGAAGCTGACACTAAAATCTTAATTCATATAAATACAAAAATAATATATTGCATTAAATATAAAAGATTTTTTTACCCATATATCTACTCAAGCATTATCCTTAACTTCATTTGGCAACAGTGTCCATGAGAGCGGGCTGACAGGAATGATTTCGGAGTATTTGGAAAGCGTCGCCAAAACACACCGACATTGCTGCCCTATTTTTTGAATCATTTGATTGTCTTCATTATAGTCCACCATAAACTGTGTGCAGTCGTTCCACACTGAACGCATGCATGTATGCCCCCACCCCTACCTCCTATCAGTAAATGTATCTGTTATGAAAGAAAAACAAATATTTTATCAATACATTTTATAATGAAAATAAATAATTGTATAATTTTTTTAGGGTTCTATAAATATACCTGTGGCAGTTTGATCAATAGGCACCGCTGGATCCGCAGAAACTGAAGGAACACCCTGTATAGGTGGAGTGGGTCCCAATGTATGCTTCGTAGGGATAGATTGTGGTAGATCAGGAGTCAAAGAATATTGAATATAGAATCTTGGAGAGAAGGAAGTAGAAGTAAAAGAAGATGGCATAGATGGTTGGCCGAATGCAGGATGGGGAGTGGGAATCATCATCGGATATGGCAAAGATGGGTGAGGAGACTCAGATGTAAAGGGTAGTGAAAACATGGGAGGCCTAAATATCTTGTGTGTTCCTAACAACACACCAGGATCAGAATGTGGGATAGACGGTATGTTAGTGGGAGGGGTGGGGTCTAATCGGGTATGCCAACCAGATCGCCTAGCTCTCATACCACCCCCCTCATATGAATACCCTGAGTATTGGGACCACTACTAGGTTTCTCATAAAATAATTGTCACCTAAGATGTGGATCCTGTAAAAATGTTTAAAACAAAATTAATCATATTACATTATATATTATTTAAATATATACATTTGAAATAAAATACTCACTACATGCACTAGTGGTGGAAAGCCCATATCAGCCATGTGATGATTGTTGTTCATCATCTTTTTATGTCACCTCTCTACAATTGGTTGCATTTTCTACATTTGAAAACAAATATGGAAATAATTTAAAAAGGATAGCTAATGTGTAACCCAAAAAACAAAATATATGAGAGGGAATAGGGGGATTCATGGATAATTTAACTATCCATTGTTTTAGGTGAGCTTGAATGGATATATAATGAATTCAATAAATTGTACAAGATGTAATAAAAAAATTTAATTTTGAGTAGGATGGTTATTTACTAAGTGTCACCGATCTATTAAAATCATAAAACATTGATTCTGAGGCTTTATTTCACTCAATAACTAAGAGAGAGAGAGCATACTGAATTATGACTCTAGAAAATTCAGAAAGGTATATATTATGAATGATTAAAACCTTAAGATAGTTGAAAATGATGATATAAACATATGAATAAGGATAAGATATCTACCAGATTCATAAGGGGTAAAGCACTTATCGAAATTAAGGAAAATTCAATTTATTTAGCCCAAGTAGATGATGCAGGTTGCTATACATATTTTGATGAAGAAGAAAAACCATCATGTTCATTATCTAGTGAAATGTTAAAGGGAGGTCTTAGAGTTATACTAATTTTATACATGGTCAATATAGCATTGAAATTTTCACCAAGTTAGAAATGTTGGTTTCATAGGTCTGAATACAGTTCAATTCCAAATTAGAAAATTAAATTCAAATAAAATTGCAACCAATAAACATTGAAAATTCACATAACAGCCAAGTCAGATACAACATATTTGTAATCAATATTTAATCAATTTTAATAGTACTAACCTTAACAACCCAAGTCGAGCTAAACTAAAATAATTGAGAACATAGATGGATGATTCTATATATTTCCCACCACAACTTTAGGTTCAAAATCAACTCTGACAATTGAGCTATTAGAGTCATCAAAAGTAATAAATGGATTGTTTCCAATGGCAGTAGGTATGATGTCAATTCCATAATCACCATCATCAAAAATATGTCTTGTAATTATTTCAATAATGACACCAAATTCAGGTCGAAGATGGTCTTTGACATAAAAAACTTGTTTCGCCATTGATGTCAATACATATGGTTCATCGGTAGCAAGAGTGTGAGTCATATCAATTACTCAAAATCCATAATCATCAATAAATGTGTCATGCCTCGTCATCAAATCAAACCACTGTCATTTCATCATTGTGACTCGTCCATGAGAGTAATAATCCAATATTATTATTTTTTCAACGACTCCATAATAACCTACATTTTCAAATCATGGTCTACTATCTGATGCACTAGAATAACAGTTTGTTATGGCAGTAACCATAACACCATCATGTTGTGTTCTCATGTTCTTTGCTCGTTTAGAGATAATAAATCTGTACCCATTGATAACAATTGATTTACAGTCACAAACCATGGTATTGGGACCAAAATCCAAAGCTCTTATTTCCTTAGTGACAGAGTTAGCAGACAAACTCAATACTTGAAATATAAATTAATATCAAACTTAATTAAATATTGATTTAATTATTTTAAATAGTAATATTTTTACCTTCAATTTTAACCGAGCATAAAACTATGTGCTATGCAAAGTCTCCCTCCTTCTCAAAGATAAAGAACAATGCTTTCTATTTATCTTTACTCTATGTCCCCTATAGATAAAAATAAGAATAGTTTAACAGATATATATGTAAGATATACATATTCAATTTACTTACCTAATGCAGCCATCGAACAAATCACAGTTGAACAGAACTGTGTGATGTGCCATCTCCCGCTATTCAAGGCTTAATGTCGTCAATGTATATGATCCAGGAATTCCTTCTATTTAAGGAAGTGATGGAAAACTGGGTTCAATTTTCTCATATTGTTCTTCTTTGTTTTTCATTGGTCTGTTTATTCTTGTAATAAGATCAGACAAATGCATAGAGTAGAAATCCATACATTCTTGAGTCAAGTAACCGTTCACGATAGAACCTTCAAGATGATTCTTGTTTCAGACATAAGACTTTAATGTGTACATATTTCTTTCAGTTAGATACATCCAACGAAAATAAATAGGTCCTTCGAGAAGTATTTTAGTTGAAATATGGATAGTCAGATGCAACATGCATGTGAAAAATAATGGAGGAAATATTTTCTCTAACTCACACAAAATTAATGGGGCATCTACTAACATTTTTTGTAAGAAAGTCTTGGACAACTTCTTTGCACAAAGATCTATAAACAAATGGTACAAACAAATAACATCCACCCTTACATTATTGGACAAAAGTTAACGGATTGATATTGTAATCAACTCATGCATAAGGACGTGATAATCATAAGTCTTCAAAGATTTTAGCTTCAAATCTCTTTTGTTGACCCATTTAGATATGTTGCTTGAATAACCATTAGGAACTTTAATAGTCTCTAGTACTTCTAGAGATTTCTTTTTTTTATAGGTGTCGTCACATAAGAAGCACATGGAACTTGCCATTTATTTTCATTGATGTACACAGGATGCAATTCTGGTCTGATTCCCCAATACACCAAGTCACGCCGAGACCAGAAATTATCTTTTGTCTTTCCCTTAACATTTAGAAGAATCGAAAGTAAAATTTCACAAATATTCTTTTCAATGTGTATTATGTCTAAGCAATGATGTAACAAATTGGCTGAACAATAAGGCAAATCAAAGAAGATACTCCTCTTCTTCCAATTGTAATAGGTTTCAGTGGAAACATTCTTTCTCTTTCCAAATTTCATTTGACCATTCCCAAATGAAAACTTTAAATCTTTCAATTTATTAAGCACATCAGTTCCAGACATACGCTGAGGTGGATCGTCTGTCTCTATGGTATTGTCAAATCTTTGATGATTATTTCTATATGGATGGTCCATTGGCAAGAATCGTTGATGTCCCATAAAACTGAAACTACAGTGATGTTTCAATCTTTTGGATCACGTATTCTTCATACAAAGAGGACATGATAGTTTTCCCTTCATGTTATATCCAGACATCATTGCATAAGCAGAAAAATCATTGATCGTCCACATAAGCACAACATGAATCTAAAATATGTCTTTCTGACATGCATCGTATGTGCACACACCCACATCCCAAAGAAGTTTCAACTCTTTTATTAAAGGTTGTATGTATACGTCTATATTATTGTCGAGATCAGAAGGGCCAGATATGAGTATACTCATGAAAGTGAAAGGTTTTTTCATACACAAATATGGGGGAATGTTATAAATGTGTATAAAAACCGGTCATGTGTTGTGTGAAATAAGCATCTATCCAAATAGATTAAAACTGTCACATGAAAGACCCAACCTCACATTACGCATGTCAGCTGAAAAATTAGGATATCGAGCATCAAATCTCTGCCATGAAAATCCATCTGTAGGGTGAACCAACTCATCATTAGTCTTCTTTCTCTTGGTATCATTCCATCACATTTTTATTGATATTTTATCATACATAAAAAGATTCTGGAGTCTAGGGATCAATGTAAAGTGTCACATTACTTTTTGTGGAACATGGGATGGCGTTCCATTAGATTTTAGCTTTTAGTGGGGTGTGTCGCATTTTATACAATCATTTCGTTCAGTAGTTTCCTCCTAGAATAAACTGCAATATTTCAGGCAATCATGAATTTTGTTTCTTGAAAATCCAAGTTCCTCAAATAACTTCTATACCATACAGTGGTTTGAGGGAATATCTGCATCATATGTAAGTAATTCCTTTAAGAAGGTAAGAATGTAATTGATGGTAGTATTAGAAATCCCATAAATAGTTTTCCCATGAGACAATTGGATTAAAAATTCCAGATTTTTCATTTTACCGCATTGTCGATATACTGGAGTTGTGACAAAATCATTCAATTTTTTTCATCCTGACAACATCATCATTTTCATTAGATGCATCATGTGTGCTCATATCGAAGTATTCTTGGGTCGGAATCCTTTCTTTTTCATGATGACAAATAAACGAAAATCGTTCATATAACAAATTTTCCAATCCAGTCCTCTCATTTGGATCATCAGTAATTTGAGATTTCATTTTCTCCTCATTGTGATACCACACATAGTAGTTTTCTTGAAAACCATATTTGGTTATGTGGTAGATGACTTCTTCATGGATCAACTAAGGCCATCTAACACAATTCTAACATAGGCAGTGTATGAGACCACTATTTGAAGCATTGTAAAATAAAAAATCTAAAAATCTCTCTAAATTGTTTTGAAAATCACTTGAGATCCAATCAGTTTGATACATCCAACTTCTATCCATTCTGTAAAAAAATTGTTATAAGTCATTTCATCAAAATCCATTCAATAAGATTGAAGTTTCATTAAAAATATATTTAAGTAAACGAGAATTTTTCACTTTATATGAAACCATAACTGACACACTACTCAATATGATAATCATAATATAAAAGACAAAAAAATACTATATTTATAACAAAATACTATAAATTAATATAAATTCATGATATTGAATTCAATTATAAATATAATACCATGACAATTGTGCATATTGAGAGAACATATATAATCTATGGGAGAATTTTGAGAGTCCTATACATCTTGTGTCAAAGAGAAGGAGAAATTTCAAATCCATGAGCCTTTGAAGGAGAAGAATCCCACTATTCTCAAGTATTCAATGAACTAAGTAATAACTTGATCACGTGAGATCTGGAGAGTGTTTTGAGACCAAAAAAAATGTTCAAGAAGATTTTGAATATCTTTGAAGAACTATACATGAGTGTACAATATTAGGTACACTTGCGGAGGAGAATTATTCAGGAGTTGAGAGTAAATTTTAGATCGAAGAAATTTTATATTTTAGTAGATTATTTGAGTGATTTTCATAATATCTATTTTGAATAAATGGGAAATATAATCTGAAAATGATGGTAAAAAGTTCCTCAGGGATTGAAACATCATGGTCATACATGTGGATCATGATCCAAGAAAGATTAAATAGAACTAAGAGAAGTTTGGTGTCATAAGATGAAGGTTCCATGGGGAAAAGAAACATGATTCCATGTACAAGGAGATTTTGAATGATGAGATTGAAATTTATTTTACAAATGGGATAATCTATCCCCATTTTAGATATCCATAAAGGAAGGGGTTTCTAGTTGATGTGGGGGGGGGGGTTGTCCAAGGGGGTGGGGGTGTTTGGGGGGGTTGTCCAGGGGTGGGGGCTATCTAGGGGGGTGGGGGGTGTCCAGGGGGGATGGGGGTGTCCAGGGGGGGGGCTGTCCAGGGGGTGGGGTGGTGTTCAGGGGGGTGTTCGGGGGGGGGGGGGTGTCCAAGGGGGCGGGAGTGCCCAGGGGGGTTGTCCAGGGAGGTGGGGCTGTTTAGGGGGGTGGGGGTGTCTAGGGTGGTGGGGGTGTCCAGGTGGTGGGGGTGTTCAGGGGGGTGGGGGGTGTCGAGGGGGGTTGTCTAAGAGGTGGGGGTGTCCAGGGGGTGGGGGGTGTCCATGGGTGGGGTGGTGTCCAGGGGGTGGGGTGTCCAAGGGGTGGGGTGGTGTCCAGGCGGGGCTGTCCAGGGGGTGGGGGGTGTCCAAAGGGGTGGGGGTGTCTAGGGGGTGGGGGGTTGTCCAAGGGGGTGGGGTGTCCAGGGGTGGGTGGTGTTTGGGGGGGGCTGTCCAAGGGGTGGGGGTGTCTAAGGGTGGGTGGGGGGGTTGTCTAGGGGGGTGGGGCTGTATGGGTGGTGTCCAGGGGGTGGGGGTTGTACGGGGGGGGGATGTCCAAGGGGGTGAGGGTGTCTAGGGGGGTGGGGGTGGGGGTGTCCAGGGGGTGTGGGGTGTCCAAGGGGATGGGGGGATATCCAATGGGGGGGTCCGGGGTGGTGGGGGGTTGTCCGGGGGGTGGGTGGGTGTCCAGGGGGTGGGGGTGGGGGTGGGGGTGTTCAGGGTAGGCAATACCCATATAATACCTAGAAAATTACCCATACCTAATCCAACCAACATTGCAATTCTAATCCATCACCCAACCAATAGTCAATTCATCCTCAATATCACTACCCTTCCCATTATTCCTTGAACAAAAACTATAAATACAAAATCCAAATCCAATTTCAACTAAACTAAGTCCATAGAAACTACCATATCACCCCACTAAAAAAATGGAAAACCACCTACACCACTACCCCAACCGTCCCCAATCCCTTCACATAGACCATCCTTATATCCATTACCCACCTCGAGACTGTATGACTAAACTAACCCTTTGCCATCTTTGAGTGGGGATACATGTCACTAGCACCTCCATTAGTTCATATGGTTCACAAACTCTACATAGAAGGAGTGGCTACGAAGACTTCAAATAAAGTCGATTCACACAATCATGACACTTGAAGTGTATAACAAAAACAGAAAACAAATCAAAGTGTTCGGTATACCATGCCAAAGACCGCACGAACCTCTGGTTTAGGCCAAATCAAAACACAAAAAAAAATAGATGCAGAACATTAAAACTAAGGCAGCACTTACGTATTTGAAGTGTAGGACTAAAAAATTGCTTGATTGAAGATGGATCTATCAGGTGGAAGGAGTTTCGAAACCTAGGGTAAAGAGAGAGCTTTAGGAGAGCTTCAGGAGAGCTTCGGTTTAGGGCTAGAATCGCACTGATGGGGGAATTGGATCTGTTGTGTATTTGGGGGGGAAATTTCCCAACGGTTTTAAAAACCCATTGGTATACATTAGAAAAAATAAAGATTTCCCAACGGTTTGAGTAAACCGTTGGGAAAGCTTCATTCTAAAAATAGTATGCCAACGGTTTCAACAAACCGTTGGGAAAGGTTGCTGTAAAAACAGTATACCAATGGTTTTTTCAAACCGTTGGCATAAAAGTGTTGGGAAAACCTTCATTTCCACTAGTGCGTGGACATTAATTAAATAGATTTAGAAAAATAAATCCTTAAAACATTTAAAATGATGATTTAGTTAAAAAGACCCTTCCATAAAACCTTAAAAGATTCATTTTGAAGACATTTTTATGAAACATGGACATGGATGATAAATATGTCCTGGTAAATACTTACACATAAACAATCTCAGATAATAATGAGATAGAGGAATTAACCCTCACCTTAGGTCTAATACTCTTCGTACGTGTCTGAAACTCATGTATAGTGTTTTTAAACATATTATTAACTTATATCAGAATCATAATAATATTTATGATATCATATATGATTCTTTTATGACTTTATATTACCCGTTTATTAACAATTTCAAGTTAATGCAACATTTCGGGTAATAATCGTTTGTTTATCGTATGTGTTTTGACTTGTTATTCTTGATCATATTACTTAGATCATGATTTACTTACTTACAAAATGTATAATATGATTTATATATCATATATATTTATAATATAAATATATATGAAATATAGATATATGAAATGGAATACACCGTTCATGGAGATGGTAGGTCGTATGTACGCACAAGCAACGATATCATTTCCTTAATGGTTAAATGATATGGAACTGGATGATATATTAATTATACAGAATCATAATCATGTCATATTCATTATTTATGTCTATTATACTCATCATTATACCCATCCAAATAAAGTAACATGGAATAACAAATTACACCACGGTGTGGAGACGACAAGCCGTACGTACGCACGCATGGTGATATTATTATTCATAGGATGAATAAAATGATGAATATAGTTGTCTCATGATTATAATAAGATCTCGGTATATAGATGATACTAGATTTATTACTTTGGTATGAAAACAACATAGAAGGAGGAAGTAGAAGAAAAAAGAACTTTGAAAGAAGAGATAAAACGATTACCTCTTCTTCGGATGTCTCCTTTTGATTTGCACAAAATGACTCCTTAAGTTGATTTTCTGCCCAAAGGGTGGCCTCTATGATGAAGTGAGGGAAGTTAGAAGGAGAGTTAGGAAGAGGCTGGCCCTGCCAAAGGGCTTTGAAGGTGTGAATAAAAGATAAGGAGAAGTGTCCTTTTATAGGAGAGATGAGGGGCACTTTAGGAAATTTTTGAAATATTAATATATTATAAATTGATTTTTGGTTTCTAATGGCTCCAAAGTGATTTATTTCGAGGATAAGATGAAGATGAGTCGAAATCATCTCAACTAATAGGTTTTAGACATGTTTAGGTCATAAAATTAATCTTATCTGTTGGCTTCAACCCTTAGTTAAATAAATTAACTTTTACCTTGTCTTCTTGTATATTTATACTATATGGTTAATATAGTTATTATAAAATGCCAAGATAATCTAAAATGGATCATTAATGGCATTTATAACACTATCTAAATCAGTTGGTCGAATCTTAGATTTTTAGGACTATTATACCATTTAATAAAATAATATTTGTTTTAAAAATTCATTTATGTCAGTTTTGACACTATTTAGTAATTGATTTTTGTTGAAGTTATAACAACTTGATTCTTTCGAAACAAATGCATTAACTCAAAGCTAATATGTCATAATTATACATAAAATTTGTGGATGACATAAAAACTTTCAAATTACATTTATTTGATTCTTTCATTAATAAGGTAAACACTGCATCATTATTGTGTCATGAATAAATTTAATTGTTAAATATCTAAAAATTACAAGTAAAATACCACGACGTAACAAATCTTTTTAGCTTTCTGATGACTATTTATAGTCGAATAGATCATTTATATAAACCAAATTAAAATTGTTTTAGTTGAGAGATACATATTTATGTTATATTTATCTTTTCTTTGAATTAATAATTATAAAAGGTCATTGTCACACCCAAGTGACTCTATGAGGTCTTAAAATCTACTTAAGGATTCTCATGGTCGGACACATATCATCCAATAGGATTAGAACACGTGTTTGAGTAATTTTATATTATTATAATATTATTTTACCCTTATTTATCTGATTTACTCTTTAACCATGATAAATAAAAATAATTAATGAAGTTACTATTCATAATATTCAAAAATAAAAGGTACCTATTTACACAATTTGGACATTCTAATTCTAAATATGGAATTCATTTTTCTAAATTCAAAACACAGAATTGACAGAAATTAATTTAAAATTAATTACTGTTGTCAAAACTATAAAGCGAGTTATTAAGAAATAAAAACTATTAAAAGATTGACATGTGTTTATGTCCAATTTAAATGTGAAATTATTTCCAATGATCTACATTACATTAAATGATAAAAATATAATATAATTATACTTTAAAACCACTCAAATGTATAATTTAACACTATAAATTATTTCGATTAAACAAATTATTTTCAATTAAAATTTAGTATTTTCACTATTCATTAAAATATAAAAGTTATCAGAAAAGTACAAAAAAATTATCCAAACTAGATTTTTATGTCCCGCTTCTAAAGAAGAATTTCATTTTGTCAAATTGAATATATAAAAGTGTTTAATGTGTGATTTAAAAGGCGTTCGCCATTAAAAGGCAGAAAACCGTATTTTTTGAAAAATACTTCTTTTATCCGAAAAATTAAATTTGTCATTATATTATGTCTAAGAAACACATAATACGAATGTTAAAATTATACGAGATATATATAAAATCCAAAACGTGGTTAATACTGTTAATAATCGATTTTTAAACGGCTAATTTGATATGTCATGATGTGCTCGAACTTGATGTTGCGTGTAGTGCAAATTATTGAATTATTAATATGAATCATACCATAAAATCTTTTAAGTGTTACATAATTAATTTGTTCATGTGATCATTTAAAGTCATTTTTACAGTTTTGAATCTAATAATACAGGATAACATAATGTATGCTTAATAATCAAAACTGTGAACAGACATTCACATCGCTCAGTTCTGAGGTTCTATGCTTTATGCGCCGCCATTCGTAGAAGCATCCGAGCCTACGAGCCTTCGCATCCATGGTCCGCTCTCCCTTGCTCGGGCGCACTCCCTCTTCTCCTCCCTGTCCGTGTTTGCAGATTACTCACGAATATATCTTATGCAGGCAGATGCTTCCGAGCGCTACAGCTTCAAGCCGACATTACACTGGAACCCTTTGGTTGAAGACTATTTCGTCAAGGCGTACGGAGCTGATCATTTCTCTCGCATCTCCGACTCCCTAACGTACAGTTGGTCGCTCTTTAACTTCTATCTGTATTTATAGTCCGCTTTCTCATTACCTGACCGCGTGTTATGGATACCGGTGCTGCTTCCTATTACTGATTGATCATGGTTGAATTTCTAAAACCGCGGGTTATATCTCTCAACACTGTTTTTTCTGGCTTGTTCTGTTTTTGGTAACATACTGTCTACGAGGCATGTTCAATCAACTGTTCTACCCGTACTTGGTTCATTTAGTAGTTTCATTATTTTCAGCTAAATTAAATACCATGCAATTTCTGCTGAGATTATAATTGAATTACTTCTTAGTCTGTTGATATGTCAAAATGTAACACCCCTGTTTGAGGTATTTTCCATGTTCTCTTAAAGTTTTCAAGCACTTTCATGGTTTTATCTCGGTTCGGGAAGCGTTGGTAGGATGCTCAGAGAGATTGGGAGTGTTTGGGCATTTCTTGGTGCACAACGGGCAACAACACGCCGTGGTGGAGGGTGTGGTGTGCTGGGAGTGCTCCCGTGCAACACGGGCACACCAAAACATCCAAGAGAGGTTGTGGTTGCTGGGTGGCCTTGGGCGTGGCGTGCCGGGGGTCAGTCTGTGAAACACGACCATGGGAGGTCTCACCATGCCATGGTCTAGGGCGCGGTGGGTTCAAAATGGCTTGGGTCTTTGCGACATGCCGTAGTGGCTCGCCATGGTGGGTTCTTGGACTTGGGGCGATTGAAGGCACCATGGCCGTGGCAGACACCATCGGGTCATGGTGACAGTCAAACCAGTTTTTTTAAATGCCTGATTCGAGTGCCAATCTTGGGGGAAGAGTTATGGATTCACGTGCGATCTTCTTGGGAGGGTTTTAATGTGATCCGTGATTGGAAATCGCCTCTTATAACCTTTGCTCGCCCTCTCGTCAAGTTTTTCAAACCAGATGAATCCAAGGTGCTCTTTTGGGACGTTTTGGCTTGACTTGAGGATTTGATTGCTTGGTGCTGTGGGCGAACTCTCTCTTTCGTTCTTGGGTGGTGAAATCGATCGTAAGTGGTAGCTGCCTTCTTTATATCTTCGCTTTCTTTGGAATTGGAAGCCTTTGGATTTTCTAATGAATTGTTTTGGTTTTCAAAGAACCATCGTGCTGAGTTTTGATTAGAAAATCCTTTGGTCTTGAGTTTTTATACGACGCTTTCAACGCGTGATTTATGGTTAGTGTTTTCAAAGAAAAACCTTGTTGTTTTAATGGTTTATGATAAGTGTTTTGCAATGAAAACCTTTGTTGGATTTTATATAGACGAACCTCTGTTTTAAATGGTTTTGAATTGTGAATTTAGAAGTTGTTTGCAAAGTGTTTTCATTTAGAATGTTGGAAAGGAATTTGATTTGGAAAGAATGACGGTAATTGGCATTACAACGTGTTGTGAAATTGGAGATGGTTTTCGGTTAAAAACGGGAATTTGCAATGAGAACTCAACATACATAGTCGACGTGTGTGCATTTGCATTATGCATGGCCTTGTTGATACAGACTTGGCGCTTAGTGCCACACGGTGGCACAAGGGATATATCACCCTGTGACGACTTGGTGAAGGAATGAGTCGCTACTCGCGAGCACTGGGGATGTCATTCGGCATGCATGTGTGTGCGTGTGAACATGGAAGAGGTATGCCAAGTGAAATGGTTGAATGAACGAACGAATTGAATTGATCCCATTGCCTTTTTTTGAATTGTAGATTTGATGAACAATTTTGAAATCTCTTACTCCTGTTTTATATAACCACGAAACTAACTTATTTTCGGTTTTAGTGGTGTGTGTGGGAAATCTCGGGGTTTTCTTACTGGGTATGATTACTCACCCCTTGCATATGCATTTTGGTGCGTATGCAGACATTGTTTTCCACGATACAGGAAAGGGTAAGATTTCATAATTTTCTAGTGGAGCTTCTCGAGGTTGCATTCATGGATATCTGGAGTTTGAGCTTTGGTGTTAGTCAGGTCTTAGAGTCTTGAGCGGTGCCACCTTGGTGCCTGAGTCTTGTTTTTTTTGAGTCTTAGTTGTTATGTTTTGTTTATTTCCGCTATTATTATGATATCGTTGGTTGGTATTTTTGATTATATTTCATTCATCGCATAGTTTGATTTGGTTGTTATTATTGTTTTGGCAGGTTGTGTATGTTCTAAGGGCAAATCGTCCTCCCAACGATTTCGTAAGCCCCTGACATTTATTGTCAACCTTTGGTGTCTTGGGTGATGTCACCTAAGGTTAGTGACACCTCAGCTCTTTCCAAGCCAATGGATGGGGTCGGGTTGTTATAAATGGTATCAGTTTGTTTCAGTCCGTCAGTTGGGATGGTATCAAGGAGATAAAACGCGTTAGAATTTGAAATGTATAGCATAAAAAGACGCAATTAATCTCTTTATGCTGAACTTCAAGTTATCAGGGTGGTTGAGGTACAAAAGAATGTTCTAAAACACTTTTAGGTTCGTTGTCACCTCATCTTTGTGAGTTTAGCCAATGAGAGTAGAGTATCATGCTTCAACAAAGAGACTTTCTACTAGGGCTGTATTTGTCATGACCTCCTTCCCCCAAAGATATCGCAATGAAGGAAGAGAGATAATGACCCCCAAGTTCTGCCTCAAGTAGACCCCGGGTTGGCAACTAACATCGAAGGTATAAAAATTTTACACATGGGAGGCATTACCCTCTATAATAAAACAGGATCGGGAGATAGGATAAACAACCACCAAACAACTCTAACAAATAATATAATAGTAAACCCAAGACCATCCCCCAATGCATGAGTAAAGTAAACCTATACATATAAAAGTCTCAAAAGTATCAAAAGACAAGTCCTACAGCAGCAACTCAACAGTAGCTCCAAATCCAAGCTAGTAATGTCCAGCTCGGTCCGCAAAGTCCTCCTGAAAACCTGAAAAACAGTTTATATACGTAGGGTGAGCATAACATGTATACTCATTAGACATAGCTAAGGTCTCAAGTGCACTTGTGAAAAAAGTATGCTAATGCGCCAGTGAACAAACAACAAAACTAACAAGCACCTATACAGGCCAACTAACCAATCTTAGCCTCACCATCGCTCGCTCACCAAATCATGCATCAAATATAATAATATAACATCGAGATCATAACAAAGTATGACGTCCCCTTGCCGCTTCCCCACTGATTTGCCGCTCTCATGCGCCAACGTTGAACGTCCTGTGCTCCCATCTCTTCCATACATATCACATCACATACCAGCTATCTCTGATGTGGGTCGGGACGCATCCCTACCTACCACTCCCTTGCAAGGTCCAACATTCGGTGCTAGTATCAGGTACCATCACATGACGTCTCGCCCGCAGACACCTGAGCCCACACTTCACGTCTCATCACAACCACAACAACCACTTCTCGCCCGAAGACATCTGAGTCATCACTGCACATCTCGCCCACAAACACCTGGACCATCACTGCTGAAGGAAGAGCGGGGAAGTGGGGGTAGCCAGCCAGTGCACACCATATCACCACTACCGTACCACGCATCAACCATCACAACCGCTGCCATCACTATGTGCAACACACCACACGACTACCACACAAGCCACATAATATTTCCCACTTTCGTTTACAAGTCCACCACTTTTGTGATATATCAAGTTTCCACTAACTTTCATTGCCAAGCCACTTCATTTGCATTCACACAGCCCGTTCATTTATTCATTTCATTTAAGCGATTTGCAACATGTTAATTTCCATCCCATCTATATTCATTTATCGCATTACAAATTATTCCATGGCTAACCAGACAACTAATACAACCATGCCTCACCACAACTGGCCCAACTCATACAACCATCGCCACAACACCACACATCCGCTATCATCACCGCGCCACATCGACCAAGCCATCTCACCACAACAATCACACATCACACATCCCAACCACATCTTCTAACATAATCGCCGCACAGAACAACCCCCCATCGCAACCATCGCGCACCACAACCATCGTGACCACAACCGTCCTGCACCACAACCTCACATCACAATCACTGCGCACCACATCAAACAACTGTCCACATTGCATCCATGCCAATCGACCACCGCATCACAACCCCACACATCACACAGTCCAGTCGACCACCTCCATCACTGCACAACAACCGCAAGCCACATAAAGCAACACAACAAGCACAACCACACACAACAACAACACATCCCGACTTCACAATTATTCAGGGACTTTATCACATCATTTCTTTATTTAGCATGAGTATCATCCCAAAAACCAGATTCCATGAGCAACCAATTTATTAGCCAAATATACGTTCCTTAGCCTTTTATCAAGGGTGCAATCACACAACAATACAACAAGGGTCCCAAGACATATTCACTACAACGCAAATGGGGCTTCCAACAACCGTTATTTTCAGTATTGACAACAAGCATGCACAATATCAACAGCAACATATATCAAAGCATGCACCCAATGGAAAACAAAATCACCAACCCTTACTATCCACCCAATGAAAAACAAAACCTTGCAGATCTCACACATAACACGTAAAAGGAGTGAGAATGAGGATCCCCTACCTCGAAGAAGATTTCTGATCTCAGTGCGTAGCATAGGGTGAAGAAGAAATAGCCCAGAAACTACAACCGCACACGAAAAACCACGATCACCTTGAACCGCACCAGGGGTTGTAAAAAACGCAGCCCAAACTCACCTCAAACCAAAGCAACATGCCCCAACGGATTCCTATGAGAAGAACGAGGAAAACAACAGAGAAATGGGGAACTCACCTCAGATCACCAAAACACCACCACTGGAACCCACGAATCAAAGCAGGAGGAAGGGGCTCAAAGATCCTCCCAAAATTGCCCAGGGTTTGCCATAATCGAGAGGAAGAACGACCAAATGAGAATATAATTCGTCCAAACAAGATATATAAACAGATTGCAACTCGCCCCTTTTACAGTGCAAACCACACTTTTACGACGTAAAATCCACGGGTCCTTAAAACTTACACCGTAAAACCAATCTTTAGGTTGCAAACCTCTTTTCCGCCGAAAAACATGGCGCTTCAGGATTAATTAACTTACGCTGTAAATCCCTGTTTTACGGCGTAAAAAGCCTTTTCACACTTAGCCCCTCGCCGCACACAGGCCATAAATGGCTGACCACACAAGCCGTAAAACATCAACTTACGCCGTAAACCCATCTTTTACGGCATAGAAAGCCCGCTGCAGTTCTGTCACAACTCCAATCTCCACTGAACCTTCTCGAGCCTCCTCCGAACACCTCCAACCACCAAAACAGGCAAAGTAACGGGCCGGGAAGAAACATACCATTACATTCGATACCTCTCAAACGATTGTCGTCATCGAGAACCAAAACCATACCCGGAGAAAATAAAGAGGTCCGAACAACCACCCCGCGAGATACCTCTTAAGGTTCTTGTTACACCTCAACACTATCACCAGCCAAACACACCCAACCGAGGTACCCACAAACATCCCACACAACCACATCATCGCATAACCACATCACAACCTCTCACCGGGCACAACACCACACATCTAGTACCAGTCACAAGCCACCACTTTCCACACAACCATCCACGTCAACATCTCAACCTCCGCACCGCCCAAACCAACCATTGTCATAACCAACACACAACATTGCCCCGAGCACACAAATCAGGGAATCCTATCTTCCATGTCAAGACATTATCTGCTTTGGGCGACACTGACTCGCCTAGACAGATTTAATTGTGTCAAAGTATAACGCGTCTTGATTAGGAATCAGGTCTTCTCTTTTTTCATATGCCGAAAGCTTCATCACACATTCACATCAAGGGAAACAACACATATCATAAAACAGTAAGATGGAAAAACCAAACAAAGAAGAGCAAAACTCAAAACAGCTCTCGACACTAGGCACACATCCGTGTCTCTCGCTCCCAAGTACTCTCCTCCAGGCCACCATGCCTTCACAACACATGAACCAAGGGAATGGTTCGTCCACGCAACACCCTCTCGAATAAAACTTTAAATACCATGAAAATAAAGATTCATGATACATCATATCAAAGGGGTTTTAGATACACCTCATAAAAGAAGATAGACGTATAACATAACATATGTCCCAAAGAAGACAATTTGAGACGATAAATCCTTACCACTTTGGTAATTTTCAAGTCATACCCCCTTGGATTAAATAATTTGAATTGGATCTTGAAATACCATGAATTAAGAATAAGAAGCATTCATGATATAACATGTCAAAAGAGCTGTATATACACCTCATAAACATAAATAGGCACATAACATCAAACAAGTCTCAACGAAACAATACTGAGACGAAAAATCCTTACAAAGATCGTATCATTGAAGTTAGAATTAATCAATGAAGTGATTATTTGTAATAATTGTAAAACCACATAAAATAAGTGGAAATATAACATAATAATACAATCAGAGGTCATTTCTCACACAATTTTGACATAACATAGTCAATGAAGTAGAAATATAACTCAATGAATGAAAATTGAGTTAAGAAACCCCTTACCTCGAGTCCCGACTTGCTATGTATGTTCTTTAACTCCTGTATAATAAACTTATATTAATTATTTCTTTGTTTAAGAACCTTTTCCAGGTTTATTACTTTATCGTTAAACCATTTATTTCAATGAAATATTCAATTACTTAATTGGTTAAGTTTACGTCAGACGTTTTGAGGACGTTCGGTTCATAGTTGCAAAATGGCTTCTGTATGTTGACCGTGGTCAAAGAGGTAATTGTTTCATCATCTTCAGAATAATAATCATGACATAATTATCATTTTTATACATTAAATACAATTTTAGAACCATCCATGAAAGACGTCCATGAAAGACGTACAGGAAAAACGAATCACATCCCTTCATGGAGGTGGTAATCCGCACGCACGCACGAACGACACTATCATTTTCTAATGGATGGAAGAGTAAGAAAATATATGATATCTCATCTTTTCAGAATGATAATTATGTCATGAATATCATGTATGTACATTGGATCCATCATTATAAACAACCATGTGAGACGATGATGGAAAACGAAACATTTCGCTTCGTGGAGGTGGTAGCCCACACGTATCCACAAACGATGCTTTCATTCCTCATTTGATGAAAAAGGAGATGAAAAAGGGTTGTACCATAGTCATAATAACATTTCAGTACAGTGGAAATACTAATGTTATCATCATGGTTTAAAAAGATTTGAAGTAAAAAAAATAAAATGAAAACGCTCAGTTACCTCTTTTTCAGAAAACCATCTTTGCCTTAAACCTTATGCCTTCTAGGTTGGTTTTTTGATGAGGCCTGGGCCTCTAGGTCATGGAGAGGAAGGTTAGAAAGAGATTTTGACAGAGTTTGACCGAACTGGAGTGCTCAAAAGGTGTGAGGAAGAGAGGGGAGAAGGTGCCATTTTATATTGAGGGTAGGGAACTCTTGGAATTATTTAAAGTATTAAATTAATATAAATTAATTTTTATGTACAAGTGAGGCCAAATTGATATATTTCGAATATAGGATGAGGATGAGTCGAAATCCTCTCATTCAATAAAATTTGAACAAGTTTATGTGATGTTTTCACCCTTATCTCTTAGTTTTAAATCTCCGTTAACCCTTTTAACGATTACGACGATATGAAAATTTTTTACTCTTTAGAGGTCAAAAAAGTTACTATAAAAGGACATGTGACCCATAAGTGGACCATGATTGATATGCTCGGTCATATCATATTCACTTGGCCGAAGTTAAGATTTTTATGAATTTTAAATCATTTAATAATATTTTATTTAACATAAAATACCATTAAAGCCATTTTAAGAACTATTCACATATTTTGAATTTAAAAACAATAAGACAAGTATGAATATCGAATAACCATCAATTATACATTATTACTAATCATAAAATTCGCATGACACCATAAGTTATCCAGAAAATATTACTTTTGATGTTTTTAAAATCATTTACTTTGATTTTTCTACTGCTTGCACAAACACTGTGTCACCGTTGTGTAAGCATTTAAGGTAATTATAGTATCACCAAAAATTAAAAATAAATTACCATCATAAAAACAAATAAATTATGTTAAAAATAAACTTTTAGATTTGTTCATAACATATTCTTATTCTTATGTGAACATATAAGATAAATTAAATGCAAAAAAGTGACATTTTGGAATTTTTATTTATTTAAAATAATATAAGAGTTTATCAAAGACAAATATCACCAAAATGCCATATTTTAGAATATATGAAGGGGGCGGTCGAATGAAACCCATCCAATAGAAATAAGGAAGATGTTAGTTAAATTTTGTAAGTCTTATCACATTATTTTTAACTTTTATTACCCGATTCACTCTCACCGAGGTCATAAATATTTACCACGGTTACTATGCATAATCACAAAAAATAAGACCTATTTCTCATATTTGAACCATCTGATTCCAAATATAGAATCCATTTTTCACGATTAAATCTCTAGAAATGACATAAATTAATTTAAGATAAAAACAGAAAATGTAACGAAAAAACGTTTTTAAACCCAAAAATGAACTTATTTCAAAATCAGGTATAATGATGATTCCTTTTTAATTAATTAGATTATTTATAATTAAAGGAGACTTATGTTATTTTAAGATCAAATGATACTTTTAAATTACTTTATTTAGTGAAAAGGAACGACAATTTAAAAAAAAACTGATATTCTTCACTATTCACTGAAAAATTAATCTTTTCTGAAAAATCTCAAAATTTCATCCTAAGCTAATTTTGATATACTGATTTCAAAAATGACATCCTTTTTATCAAATACAATTTCTAAAAATGACAGAAATTAATTATAATATTCGCTCATAAAAAACTATAAAAACCATTTTTGAAAAAAATGTATTTTTCAAGGATAAAATCACTACGAAAAATTGAGTGCTTATTTCCCAAGCATTAATTAATACATTTGTATTGAGTGGGACCATTTTATATATATTTCACAACTCAATTACTCCTATTCATACCCGTCAATTCAACAACTATGTTATAACGGTCATATTTAAAATAATATTATTTTGTGGTTCATTTAAACTCGGTGTTGCGTGTCGTATATGCTATCAAACATAGTGTTCTTTTAAAATCTCAAGGTGTTACACCTTATGACCTTTTAATAGTGTTATAAACGGTATTAAGATTTTTATCACTTACTCGTAATATAATAAATATATTACATGATAAAAACGAGCTATTAACTCGACTTGTTATTCCTGTAAATATTAAACGAAACTTAAATATTAAAATAATATTTGTTCGTTAAATATTTTTCCATTTATTCACTTTAAAACTAGTAAATACATTAAATGAATAAATTCAAGTCCAATTATTCTATACTCGAATGATAATGAATTTATTTATTTCTTGGAAATCTGATATCTCCCGGACCCTGTGGTCGGGACCACCATGTTCTATACTCCTATTCATAAGTGTAGAGGGCGAATTCTCCTTACCTCAAGGTGACGTGGAGACATTCTTTTATAGATGGGTAAAATAGATTACACAGTGGAGTATTCCGATGCGAGACTCAGAAATACCCTTTATAATAAAACGAGGTTTAACACTCCCCCTCAAGCTGGACATGCCCAACTTGGACCAAGAGTCCCACCCACAAAAGAAAGACGACATCGAACAAGATCATACACACTCTCCCTCAAGTTGGGTCGTTGATGCTGTGGATACCGAACTTGGTACTGAGAGAGTCCAGATGAGCTCCTAAGAGACTTTTGGTGAAGATGTTGGCAAACTGATCTGCCGTCGATATGTGATCGAAATTGATATGGTCCCACTTGAGATGATGACGAAGAAAGTGGCAGTCCACCTCAATATGCTTTGTTCGTTCATTAAAGATGGGATTAAAAACAATCTTTGTGGCCGCCTGATTGTCACACCAGATATGAGTAGATTTCTGCGGTGGGAAGCCAAGCTCATGGAGGAGATGACAAAGTCAAATGATCTCAGTAGTGACCGTGACCATAACATGGTATTTAAACTCTGCACTAGATCTGGAGATGACAGTCTGCTTCTTGCTGCGCTAAGAGATGAGGTTACTTGCCAAGAATACGACATCGAGAAGTAGACTTCCGGGTAGCAAGACAACCAACATAGTCAACATCACAACAGGCCTCAACATTCAGATGATCGTGATGTGAGTACCAAAGACCACGAGCAGGGTCTTTCTTGATGTACTTGGCAATGCAGAGGACAACATCCCACTGAGATTTGGTCGGATGCTCCATGAACTGACTCACTTTGCCAACAGCGCAGACAATGTTTGGACGCGTCATGGTGAGATAATTGAGTTTTTCTACAAGACGACGATAACTCTTTGGGTGAGAAAAGAGTTCCGTGTTGTCATAGAGAGACCGTTCCCCAAGCTCAAGAGGAGTATCAACGGTAGTTGCCTGAGTCAAACCCGCATCCTGCAAGATGTTCAAGGCATATTTCTGTTGGCAGAGAAAGATGATGTCCGTAGAACGGGAGACCTCAATGCCAAGAAAGTATGTTAGTGGACCGAGATCTTTGGTATGAAAGTAGCGGTGAAGATGCCCCTTTAGTTGGGTGATTCCAGTTGAGTCGCTCCCAGTGATGATGATATCATCAACATACACCACCGACAGGATGCGGCCCGAGGATGTCGTATGGTAGAAGACGGTATGGTCCTTCATACTTCGAGAGAGCCTAAATGCGGTGACGACGATGCTGAATCGGTCAAACCAAGCACAAGGAGACTGCTTGAGACCATAAAGAGAGCGATGAAGTCGACAAACATGAGAGTCGGCTTCGGATGCACGAAATCTTGGAGGTTGCTGCAGATACACCTCTTCTTCAAGAAAGCCATGGAGAAAGACATTCTTGACATCCAGTTGATGAAGGGGCCAATGATGATGAGCGGTCAGAGAGATGAACAATCGGACTGATGCCATCTTTGCAACTAGAGCGAAGGTATCAAAATAGTCGATACCATATGTCTGAGCAAAGCCCTTCGCCACAAGTCAGACTTTGAGGCGATGGAGAGTGCCATCGACATTGAGACGGACCGTATAAACCCATTTGCTGCCGACTGCCTGTTTGCCTGCTGGAAGGGGGACCAGATCCTAAGTATGGTTGTCTTCCAAAGCTTGTAATTCATCCCGCATCGCTTGTAGCCACCCTGGGTGAGATTTGGCATCGCCAACTGTGCGGGGGAATAGATATCGTCTCCAGAGCGGAAAGACCTCTTTAGGAAGATGTATAGAGAGGAGTATCCTGACAAGAACAAGTACCTTTTCGAAGTGCAATGTGAAGATGTATAGGGAGGAGTATCCTGACAAGAACGAGTACCTTTCCGGAGTGCAATGGGCAAGTCGCCTGGTGCCGGGGCAGGAGCATCAGACGAAGCTGGGACGATGATATCCCCGGCCTGGATGGGGGACACAGTCGATGAGAGATGTGAGTAGATAGTACCAAATCGGTGATCAGTAGGGGGAGACACCAGAGGGGGGTGGATGATGAGAGGAAGACAATCATCGATGGTGGTGTCTGGATGAGGAGAGGGAAGAGAGAAAATAGAGCTCTCAACAAACGATACGTTAGCAGAGATGATATATCGCCGTAAGTCCGGAGAGAAGCATCGGTTTCCGCACTGAGTGCGTGAATATTTGAGGAAGATGCAACCGAGGTATTTGAGAGAGAGCTTGAAGAGGTTGGGACGAGTGTCACAGATATAACATAGACATCCAAACACACGGAGTGGAAGGGAGTAAGGAGGGAGAGAGGAGAACAGAGTCCGAAACGGAGTGAATGATGAGAGGAAGACAATTAGCAGGGAGAGACACCAGAGGGGGGTGGATGATGAGAGGAAGACAATCATCGATGGTGGTGTCTGGATGAGGAGAGGGAAGAGAGAAAAGAGAGCTCTCAACAAACGATACGTCAGCAGAGATGATATATCGCTGTAAGTTCGGAGAGAAGCATCGGGTATCCACGCTGAGTGCGTGAATATCCGAGGAAGATGTAACCGAGAGATTTGAGAGAGAGCTTGAAGAGGTTGGGGCGAGTGTCACGGACATAACATAGACATCCAAACACACGGAGTGGAAGGGAGTAAGGAGGGAGAGAGGAGAACAAAGTTCGAAACGGAGTCTCCCCCTGAAGGATAGAAGAAGGAAGGTGATTGAGGAGGTATGTAGCAGTAAGGATGACATCCCCCTAAAAGAGAAGAGGCACCTGCCGGTGGAAGAGGAGGGCACGAGCAGTCTTCAGAATATGGTGGTGTTTTCGCTCTGCCACTCCATTCTGCTGAGGTGTATCAGGACATGATGTCTGATGAATGATGCCGTTCGCCTTGAGAAACTGCTGAAAGGGAGTGGACAAATATTCCCACCCACTGTCCGAGCGGAGACATTTAATGGAGATGGAGAACTGAGTATGAATCTCATGGTAAAAAGTCTGAAAAGTAGAGAACACCTCAGACCGATCACGAAGAAGGTTCAACCAAGTCATTCGCGTAAAATCATCAATGAAGGATATATAATATTTATACCCTAAGTGACTTGAGACGACACAAAGATCCTATACATCTGAATGAACCAAATCAAAAGGTTTGGAGGCTGGTGTAACCATTCGAGGAAGATATGAAGTGCGATGATGTTTCGCAAATTTACATGACTCGCAATGAAAGGAAACTTGTGGACTAATATCAGGAAAAAGTTGATGAAGGGCAGAGGCGGGTAGATGTCCCAACTGAGAATGAAGGTCCAATGCACGAGTAGAGAGAGAGGTGCAGACAACTGATGTCGGTCTATCGAACATGTATACCCCGCCCCGAAGCTGGCCTCTACCAAGTTCCCGGTTCGTCGTCCGCTCCCGAAACACAACAGCAGAAGAAGTAAAGACGACACTACAATTGTAGTCATTTGTAAGCTTACTTATGGAGAGAAGGTTAAAAGGATTTTGAGACACATGTGCCACAGACGACAGGTGAATAGATGAATTAAAGGAGCATGCACCAAAGCCTGCAATCGGGATAGTGGATCCATCAGCGACAGTGATGGCTGAGGAACCAACATATGGACGATAGGTGGATAACATACCTGCATCATGTAGGTTCCACACGCAGCGGAAGCGCAAGATGGGCGTGTACCCAACTTTGCAAATTGCCATAATCGATGATTAATGCGGGATCAATACGACGATGAACGTCAGTATCCATGGAATTGAATCAAAGATAAAAGACAAAGGAGAGAACCCAGAACCGAGAAGAGATGATCGACATATTTTGTTTATAATTAATTAAATTAAATTATAGAATTACCTCCAAAGTGATTTTTTCTTCGTTGATGTGTCCGACCATGGGTCCGAGGTGCGGTTTCGCTGCGATGTAGAATCCAAGCGGTGATCCACATGTTCTCCATGTATCTCCGGACGTCGCTGAAGGAATCTCTGGGTGTTAGCGCGAAAGATATTTGTGCTTGTGATGTCTGCCTTCGACCGTCTTGAGAATCGCTTCCAAAGCGTTCTCTTTGATCCGATGGAGGATGATCTCTCTCGTTCTTGAGAGCGTTCTTGGAGAGGGAAGAGTTCTCTAGGTTCGAGAGCTTTTCTCCAAAGATGTTGTGCATACAACGATTGGTTAGCTGATCGAATGACCCCTTAGCTAATTTAAAGAATAATAACATAATGGAGAATTTAATTCACCAGGTAATAATAAATAATTAGTACAGGTGCCGTTAATTTATTATCCCATGTGAAACCCCATGTCAATAATAATAGCAATGCTATTATTTTCATGACATGTGCTTAACTTGTGCGTTATATTTAAATATTATTTAACCAAATAATATTTAATATTATTTCTCACCGAACCCATAACTTGGTCCGCCAATCCTCCTCAATATTTACAGGGCTTTGAATGATAACTATTTATTTATAAAATAAATATAACTGCATTATTCGCCGATAAATAAATATTTCGTCCGCAATATATAATCTCGAATAACTAGCGACAAAATAAATGTGGTCAGACATATTTGAATAATTATTAAACCACAATCGGGAATAATATTTATTCAACTTTTTAAATAAATAAATTATTTAACTGAGATACTGGTTACACTTAGTGTGTGACCCTCTAGGCTTCTTTCTCGTTGACATTAGGCGGGCTTGCCTAAAGTCCAAGATTACTGTCTAGCAACGGGTCAAGGCACCCAAGAGAAAGAAGTTGATGTCGCAACGACATGTCACCCCATACCAATGATTACCGTGTAATATAATCCCTCTGTTCCGATATCTCCAATCAAACGGGTTAGAATGCAAGTGCCATCAATCCATGTGTTCGATTTCTCATTCTTTGACTTCTCGGAATTGAACTTGCCTAGAGAACATCATGACCATGGATTTAGTTAGGCTATATCATTTCCATCAAAGAGCTTGAGATATCTACTTCCGTAGAAGTGACAAATCCTTTCTCGCATTATTCATTAATGCAGTATTACTCGTGATACGCCCAACATATCTTACCTCGTCGCGAACATCTGTCGCCATGATTTTTGTCAATATATCTAAGTGCGCGAGTTATAATACCCATTAATAATAATCTTAAAGTTTAAGGACCAATACACTCGTCCGCAAATAAGAACATCCAATGACACTTATGAATGTGGATTTTCTACTGGCGGGTCATGTTCTCATAATATCCTCCTAGATATTACCAAGGGTGCACACCATGAGAACGTGCCTCAAAGTTTCATGAGTCCCCACCCCTGATAGCCTGTATCATTTGTGTCCCTTCAAATGATATCATCCGGGCATAGAACATATATTCAAGAATAGTGTCATGACACTTTCGGGTTCTCATCATAGCAGAGATCTGCTATGACCTTTTAATGCGACAACTATTCTGAGGACATTATCGCATACTATGTCACGCAGAAGAACAATCATGACGTGATAAGTAGTTTATTAATATTAATCCAATGAATACAGGTTTATCATAAAGTACAAAGTAGTTGGTTTTTAGGGCACCAACTCCAACAGACTCCCATTTGCACTAGAGCCAACTGCTAACAACCTTCAGTTCGCTAGCTCTCACATGATATTCATGCTTCTGCTGAGATAGATCTTTATTCAAGGGGTCCGCCACGTTCTCTTTCGTGAACACCATGCTCACTGCAACTTTGCCCTTTTGATAGAAATCCCTCAAGAGGTGATACTTTCGGAGTATGTGCTTTGTTCGTTGATGTGACCTTGTCTCTTTTGCAAGAGCCACCGCTGTAGTATTATCATAATACAATATAATGAGATCTTTACTGCTAGACATCACATCAAGCTCTTGAACAAAGTTCCGAATCCAGACGGCTTCTTTGGCTGCATCAGAAGCCGCTATATATTGGGACTCCGCTGTAGAATCAACGACAACTGGCTGTTTCGAACTCTTCCAGCTCACAACTCCTCCGTTGAGACATAAAACATATCCTGATTGCGACTTCAGATCATTCTGATCTGTCTGAAAACCAACATCAACATACCCTCTGATGACAAGCTCATCGTCTCCTCCATACACCATGAACATATCCGTAGTTCTTCTAAGATACTTAAGGATAGTCTTGACAACAGTCCAATGTCGTTCTCCTGGATCTGCTTGATATCTGCCTACCATGCTCAGTGCATAGGCAACATCAAGTCTGATACATAACATGACATACATGATAGATCCCATCGCTGAAGCGTATGAAATCTTACTCATCCTATCTTTCTCATGTTGTGTCTGGGAACACATTTTCTTGGAAAGATGTATACCATGTGACACTGGAACCAATCCCCTCTTGGATTGTTCCATACTAAATCTCTTTAGTATCTGGTCAATGTATGTACTTTGACTTAGTCCAAGCAGCCTCTTGGATCTATCACAAATGATCTTGATCCCTAGAATGTAGGCTGCTTCGCCTAAGTCCTTCATGGAGAAGCACTTGTTCAACCAGTCCTTGACTGACTGCAAGACTAATATGTCGTTTCCAATAAGCAATATGTTGTCAATATACACTACTAGGATAACGACCGCATTCCCATTAAACCGCTTGTAAACACATGGCTCACATACATTCTTAATGAAACCAAATTCTCTTATGACTTCATCGAATCGAATGTTTCATGATCTGGATGTTTGATTTAATCCATAAATAGATCTCTGCAACTTGCATACCCTTTTAGCATCATCTGGTGCCACAAACCCTTCTGGTTGTGTCATATAGACATCTTTCTGAAGGTTCTCGTTAAGGAATGCAGTTTTGACATCCATCTGCCAAATCTCATAGTCATGGAAAGCTGCTATGGCAAGTATGATTCTTATGGTTTTAAACATGACAACTGGTGAAAAGGTTTCATCATAGTCAATTCCTTGACGTTGTTTAAAACCTTTAGCCACTAGCCTTGCTTTATAGGTACTAACTTGACTTTTCATGTTCAGTTTTTTTTTGAATACCCATTTACACCCAACAGACTTTACATCAACTGACGCATCGACCAAAACCCATACTTGGTTTTGATACATGAAATTCATCTCAGAATTCATAGCTTCTAGCCATCTTTCAGCTTCTGAGCTCTCTACTGCTTCCTTGTAGGAGAGGTTCATCATTGTCCAACAATAATGAGTCACCATTCTCGGTGACAAGGAAACCATCTCTCTTTGGTTCCCTTACCTCTCTTGTGCTCCTACGCAGTACTTGTGTTTCGGGAACTACCTCTTGCATGGGGACCTGTGAAACTTATTCCCGTACCAACTCCTGTGTATCTTGAGCATCAACTTCATCGAAGTCAATCTTGCTTCCACTATCCTTTTTGAGGATGTGCTTCCTCTCAAGAAAGACAGCCTGTCTGGCAACAATTAGTTTCTTTTCTGAGGGGTTGTATAAGTAGTATCCCTTTGTTTCATTGGGATACTCTATAAAGATACACTTCGTGCCCCGGGGTGCTAGTTTGTTGCCTGAGAAAGGCTTAACAAACGCCTCGCATCTCCATACACGTGTATGTGACAAAGTGGGTTTCTTTTCACTCCATAGCTCGAAGGGAATCCCATTTGCTGCCTTAGTTGGTACTTGGTTTAATGTGTATGCCGCAGTTTGCAATGCATATCCCCAAAAAGATAATGAAAGATCTGCATGACTCATCATTGACCTTACCATGTCCAACAAGGTACAATTCATCCTTTTAGTAACACCATTCCACTGTGGTGTATAAGGTGGAGTGAGTTGAGATAGAATCCCCGAATCCCGTAAAAGTTCGATGAACCCTTGGTTAAGATATTTTCCATCTCGATCCGATCGAAGCTTCTTTATCTTCTTACTAAGCTGATTCTCTACTTCATTCTTGAACTTCTTGAATTTCTCAAAGGACTCGAACTTATACCTCATTAAGTAGACATAGCCATATCTACTCTAATCCTCGATAAAAGTAATGAAGTAAGAATATCCACCTCTAGCTTCTACTGGAAATGGTCCACACACATCAGTGTGTACCAATCCTATAAGCTCTGTGCCCCTTTCACCTTGTCCACCAAATGGCGGTTTGGTCATTTTTCCTTGTAAACAAGCGTGACATCTATCAAGTAGTTTTAGCTCAGAAGAGTCTAAATAACCATCTTGATAGAGCTTTGTCAGGCGCTTCTCGTTTACATGATCAAGGCGGTGATGCCACAACTGGGTGTTGTATGAGTCATGTGAACTTGGTTCGTTATCAATTGCCAACACTTGGTTCTCGTAATTTAATACATACAAACCGTTATTTAAATGCGCCATACCATAACATATGTTGTCCTTATAAAAGTAACAACATTTATTTTCGAACTTGAAAATAAATCCATCTGTATCTAAACTCGATACAAAAATTATGTTCTTGGTAACACTAGGTACATAATAACAGTCATGTAAAACCAAAATTATTCCCGTCAGCAATGTGAGGTGGTAGTCACCAATGGAAAGAGCAACCGACCTCACACAATTGGCAGCTCACAGATCCACCTCTCCTCTAACAATTTTCTGGAATCTACTTGGTTCCTGCATTTGAATACAGATGTGAGCCCCATGTAGGATTGAAATAGTGATGTAGATGCTCAATTACAAGACCTCTTTTAGTTCTACCAAACAAATTTGCTAGGTTTCGGAAATATGGTTTCGGAAATGAAACTTAAGGAAAATTTACTTAGGTAAAGATTCTACCTTAAAGCGTATAAAATCTTATTTATCAGAGCACATAAAAGAATGAGAAAGTATAAGAAAGTTATATTTTCTTTCTTTATCAAAATACAACGGAAATAAACTTGAAACAAAACAAGTAACAAGTATGAAATCTTTTAACCCAAAGAGTAGGGTATCCAACAACCTTGGATAAAGGTCCCTTGATTTATATTTTCAAGAAAGTCTGTCTTACCCACACCAGAGTAAGCCTTCGATAGGAATATCGGAATCTGTCTTGCTATCCCCGCAAACCCTCGATCTTTAAAGTAGTCGGCACCTCTGTCTTCCTATCTCCAGAAGCCCTCGATTGTACTTAGCAACAATCGGAGTCGCACGAAGCAATCTGAACAAGATGTTCAGAACCGCACTAAGCATGAGAGTCTCTTTCTCTAGAAATCACTTAAGCAACATGCAATCTCTAGAGTGATGGAACAATGTTCGAGCTCGTTCAAATGAGCTCTTATTTATAGGCACTTTTCCAACGGTTGATTCCCTCCTCCAACGGTCATATTTTTTCTTGAATCTCGGAGGGACCTGTACGCGTGTCACTCAAACGACGGTTAGTTAGAAACAGATTGTACGACATCGTTTCATAACTATAACAAGTGTAAGCAAAATAAGGTTGCTTAACCAAATCTATTTTTCGGAGTCTAAAGAAAAATAAAGTTCGGAGTCTAACCAAATAATCATTCAGAATCTATAAGACATGGATATTCGAATTCTATTTTCCAAAGAATTTGGAATTTGAATTCTATAGTTTCCGGAGTCTGAATTTCAATGAATTCGGTATCTGGATTCTAAGGAGTTCGGAGTCAGAATTCGAAGGAATTCGGAGTCTGAATTTTGAGGAATTCGGAGTCTGAATTCTGATGAATTCGGAGTCTGAATTCTGAGGAATTCGGAGTCTGAATTCTGAGGAATTCAGAGTCTGAATTTCAGAGGAATTCGGAACCGGAATTTCAGAGAATTTGGAATCTGAATTTCAGAGAATTTGGAATCTGAATTTCGGAGAATTTGGAATCTGAATTTCAGAGAATTCGGAACCTGAATTTCAGAGAATTCGGAACCTGAATTTCAGAGAATTTGGAACTTGAATTTTAGAGAATTCAGAGTCTGAACTTCAGAGAATTCGGAACTTGAAAACAGAATACTCTATATCTAAGTATTTATAGGATTCCGAGGTTTTAGATGTGAAACCAAATTTTGCCTTAGTAATAAAATAAGTTGGATTTAGAGAGACTATAAAATGAACAATGAAAACATAGATAAAGATAAAAATTTCCTTAGAGAAGGGAATTTTTTTTTATGAAAATAATCCTTAAGAAAATATAATTTGCCTTAAGATAAAGTGTTTGTGATTTTCAAAACATAGAGAAATGAAAAAGTCATAAAGAAACCATATTGACTCAACAATTTCCCAATTTTTGGAAAGCAAAAACATCCTTACGAAAAAGAATAGAAGGACATAAAATTTTGCTTTATGAACATAAAAGAAAAACTTATCTCCCTTTATTTATGAATCATGATGAATACGGCTAACCCCCCCTTAGGTTTTTAAATCCCTAAGGATCGTATTCTTGACTTCCTTAAAGAGATTTTGCTTTTTCTTGCATAAGGAAATCTTCTTTGATAAAACTCCCCCTTAGATGGACTCCCCCTTAGGGCATTATCTTCTTTACTTAATATTCTTTTTATTATTCCTTTCTCCCCCTTTGTGATTTTCAAAAAAGAATAAAGGGAATGGAAAAAAAATAATATGGTACTTGAAATATTAGTACTATACAACAAAACATATGAAGAACAACCAAAATTTCATTACGATTGAAAATTTGTACAAGGAAATACAACAAAAGATCGAAGTTAAGAAAGAAAACCATCCGTCTTTTTCCTTCGACATAAGCTTCTTGACAATGGTCTTCAAGTTTTTAAGCTTCTTATGATCCTCTTCAAAACGCTTGAGCAGCTGATCCTGATCCTTATTTTTCTTCTCAAGAGTTTTGATCTTTTCTTCCTGAGCCTTGAGAATTTCTATCTGAGTCTTCAAAAGCTCTTCTTGCTTTCTAAACTTTTCTTCGAACTCAAATCTAAGATCTCTTTCCCTTTTCAGATTCAAAGCCACGGAATTAAGTTTCCAATTCAGGTCTTTGTCTTCCTGCTTCTGAGCTGTTTGTTCAAGATTTAGCTTTTCTGTGAAACTTGTAGTAAGCTCTTTGAACTTGTTATCTTCGGTATCAAAAGCATCCTTGACATTGTCTTGAAAGTCATCAAGTATTCTTAGCTCTTCAATTGTCTTCCTTGACCACTTTGTAATTTCCTTACATGACTTCTTGTGAACATCATACTCGATGAAGAAAGATTTGAAATCGGCCTCAAGCCTGACGAACTTATCCATAAGCATGGAAACAGAATCCAATTTCTGATTAAACGAGTGCTGAAGCATCTGGCACCTCGAGTCTATACTCGGAAACAAAGGAATGGTATCAACCAACTTCTTCAACGATTGGACCACAAAGTCATGTCCCAGAGAGGACGATTCCGAATCAGATTCTCTGGTTGGTGAAGATTCTTTCTCTATCTCTTCATCTTTTCTCTTTGACGAACCACCAACATCTTTCTTTGCCACTACGACTTTCCTCAGTGTATCAATCAACACCTGTTTTCCTTTATCAGTTCTCGGAATGATCTTTGCTGCTTTTAGCGATTCATGTTCACTATCTGATAATTGAACTATTTTTTCTTCCTCAACATTTTCTTTCTCGGCATCTGCCACAAGGTCATCTTGTTGAACCAATTCATGATTGCTACTCTCTTCTTCAGTTGGTTTGTTTACTTCTTCATGACCCTCTTCTTCTTTTCCTGGGGTATCAAGTTTTGAAGATTCGGTTTGAGAAGTTCAGATCGACAATTTCTCAGGACTCTTCTTCTCATGATATTCATCAACCTGCCTTATGACATCATCAGTGTCATCCCCTTCTTCCTCTTCTTCCACTTCCTCTTCCTGCACAATTTCTTCATCTTCTTCTGGTTTCGGAATCACCATTTTCTTTCCCGGAGTCACTGAAAGTGATTCTTGCAAAAACGATTCTGGTATCTGGATTTGTTCAGAGGCTTTCTCAGTGTCTTTGAGAAGAGCTTGAACTATTTCAGCTTCCGACATCTTCTTCCTCTGCTTCTTTAGCTTTTTCTGCTTCTCATGCTCCTCAGCAGCCTTAATCTTCAAGAATTTTGCTTCAGCAGGGTCTAAGCCAAAACTAGGCTCCCCTTCCTTCCTATTCTTTTTATCTTTTCTCCACTTGGCAACCACTTCATCCGTATAGGTCTTTTGCTTCTTAGATTTTGGAGGTGCGGATTGGGTTTCCTGAACTGCAGGAGTTTTTTCTTTCACTTCCGGTTCCTTCACCTTTCTCTTCTTCCCACCTTTCTTGGAAGTCTCAGCCACTTCCGGCTTCTTGGATAAGGCTTCGATCTCACTTTTTGATAAATCATAGAATTCTCCGGATTCGCTATTGAAGCCAACCTTCATCCTTCTCAAGGTATCATCACTAAGAAACATAACCTTGAAATTTCTTGGCTTAGAGCTACAAGGAATTTTAAAGGAATCAAGACAAAGAACTATGAGCTTGGAAAGAATAGCCGGATACATAATAATATGAGACTTGATAGTTCCATTCTTGATATTTGAAATTGTAAGCAAGATATACTGCATTGGATTAATCTTCCTGAGGTTCACCAGAAAATCCAGAATATAAATGTCACTTTTCTTTAGGGTGTTTATATCCCCTTTTCTCGGAATGATAAATCCTTGAACCCATAACTCCAAAATCCGAAAATTTGTAGAAAAATGGTTGATCTTCAGTGTCTTCACTCCTAACAAACCAAGACACTCTATAGCCTTCTCCTTATCAAAACTTCCTGAAACATCCGGTAGCTTGTGGGTGCATAAGTCAGCTTCCCCCTCATAAGGAATTCCAATGATATTAGCTGCCATACTGAACGAAAGAGAATATTTTTTTCCTTAACTCTTCAAAGAAAACTTATCTTTTCCATCTTGAACAAAAAACTTACGGTCTCATAAAATTCTACCAGCAACTGCGGATACACTGGATCCTGTCCCTTTGGTTTTGATACACACAGACTCTCCCAGCCATTCAACTTGATGTTCTTTGAAATAAGAGAATCATACTTAGCAAAAATTTCAGATCTACTAACCTTTCTCTGTAGATCTTTCATTCAGAAATTTCCTTTACAGACGACATTTGCTTCTGCGGGGATTCTTCCAAAGACATTCGGATTTGAGGAAACCAGAAAATTCGGAACGAGCCTTAAGTAAAGCAGCAGAGTTTCAGCATGCCAAAGCTTGATAACCGATGTGGGACAACCATCGGGGGGCCTTTATATAGGCGTTTGAGGCGACGATTCATATTCCCAAAAAGATCCAACAGTTGAAATAAGCTTGATCTGATCTGACGGTTGAGATAAAAGCCGAAGAAAGATTTTGGAAGATTCCGATCTTTTGAGGTTTTTAAGATAAAACATCGGATTTAAGGAAATTGAATCCGAAAAATTTGCTTAAAACAAGAGGAAAATACCAACAAGTAGAATTTGATTACGAAAATTTAAGGGAACATACCTTCCGGATTGTTAGGAAAATTATCAGTAATAAGGAAAATTCTTGTTGAAGAACTTTAGATTATGGAAAATTTTATTAAAGAAATGAAATTTTTTGAAATTGAGAATTTTTAGACTACGAAACTTTTAACTACGAAAAAATTTGACTGCGAAAAAATTTGACTACGAAAAATTTTGACTGAAAAATTTTGAATACGAAAAATTTTGATTACGAGAGAATTTTGAATACGAAAAAATTTTAACTACCAAGCAAATGTACTCCCCTTTTGAAAAGGAGTTGCTTAATGTAAGCATGAGAGAGACTCTCATGCTTAGTGCGGTTCTGAACATCTTGTTCAGATTGCTTCGTGCGACTCTGATTGTTGCTAAGTACAATCGAGGGCTTCCGGGGATAAGAAGACAGAGGTGCCGACTACCTTAAAGATCGAGGGTTTGCGGGGATAGCAAGACAGATTCCGATATTCCTATCGGGGGCTTACCCTGGTGTGGGTAAGACAGACTTTCTTGAAAGTATAAATCAAAGGACCTTTATCCAAGATTGTTGAATACCCTACTCTTTGGGTTAAAAGATTTCATACTTGTTACTTGTTTTGTTTCAAGTTTATTTTCGCTGTATTTTGATAAAAAAAAAAATATAACTTTTTATACCTTCTCATTCTTTTATGTACTCTGATAAATAAGATTCTATATGCTTTAAGGTAGAATCTTTATCTAAGTAAACTTTTCTTAAGTTTCATTTCCGGAACCATATTTTCGGAACCTAGCAAATTTGTTAGGTAGAACTAAAAGAGATCTTGTGAATTTACCTTGTTTAACTTCGTTAAACATAGTTTTCCTTGAGGTTAAAAACGAAAGTTTTTAAACTTAAAATTCACCCCCTTTTGTAATTGAGCATCTACATCACTATTTCGATCCTACACCCCACAAGCTGTATCTAATACCTAATGTGTTGAAATGGAAAGATTGCACTCGATAACGAACGCACCTTTGGCTTCCCCTTGCCTCTGGGTGCAGTTCCTCTTCAGGTGACCTGACTTGCCACATGCAAAGCATACTGCCTCCTTTTCCTTGCCCTGCTTCCGGATCTTCTTCTTCTTGGTTGGACGGTGCTCGGAGGCTTTAGATTGTTTATAAATCTTAGGCCCCTTTGCCCTGTTCTTCCTCTTCCTATTCACCATAAGGACTGTGGGTTTTTCACGCCCCATGTCATTATGAACTTGGCGAATCAGGGTAAGAAGCTCCGATAAACTCTTCTCATTATTGCCCATATTATAATTCACAATAAAATTAGAGAAGGTCTTAGGCAACGATGATAGTATGAGATCTGTACGCAACTCATCTGAGAATTTAATCCCTAAGATGTCCAGACGCTCAATGTAGCCAATAAGTTTGACTACATGTGGTCCAGCTAGCGCAGACTCTCCAAGCTTAGTAGTGAACAAAGCGTTGAAGATCTCATACCTCTCCTGTCTCGCCTTCTCTTGATAGAGATCCTAGAGGTTAGACATCATGCTATAAGCATCCATTTCCTCATGTTGGTTCAAGAGCTCATTGATCATGGATGATAGTATGAGGCACTGAACATCCGTAGCATCATTCAGATGTTTCTCGTACACAGAGAGTTTCTCATCACTCGCCTCATTTCTAGGCGCAACTAGTAAAGGCTCTTCTAAAACATAAAGTTTCCTCTCATGGCGAAGGATAACCCGAAGGCTCCTTTGCCACTCTTGGAAATTAGTGTCGGTGAGAAGGTTTTCCTTCATGAGTATGGATCGCAATAATATGTTTGATGTCATTTTGATTGCTGTTTCTACAAATTAAGATGAACAAAGTTTTAGTACTTTATCTTGATAAATATAGACAAATAAATAAATTAATATCTATTGGTCTCCCACTATTTTGTAGAAACCCAATAGTCCTCACCATTGGTTTCGGAATATCCTGTTGCTTGGACATTCTAGTGGCAATGATCCATATTGCCCTTCACATTACCCCAACTAGGGTTGGTCAAACAACTTGAAAGGTTTTAGGTAGGCATTCCAAATGCCAACTCAGCTCATTGATCTGTTGAGTGGACTCCCCAATCATGAAATCCTTAATTTTGGATTTCCTCAACCTTTGCCTCTTAGTTACACCGAGTCCTGTTAGGGCAGTCAACCCTTATGTAATCTAAGTTAAGTCAACCCAAAACTTCATATTAGAATTCCTCGATAATTGAAATCACCCCAACTAGGGTTGGCCAAGCACTTTGAACTATGATTCGATTCTAACCGAAGTAATGAAAGGCTATACCGACTTTATATTTAATTGAGGGATTTTATCTTTTATACGTAAATTGCCACTTATTATCTTTTCACATGCTTGTTAATGTTAAGCGGGATATACTTAAGTGATTGACCATTTATAGATAATATTTACGTATAAGCCATTTTTATTTTAGTTCCATCTTGTATGCTTGTTAGTTCATTAATTATGTGATCGCGTCAAACATCCATAATGAATAACCATACAACTGACAGAAATAAAATAAAGGGTATGATCATGAACTTTATTATTGGTTAGTGTAGATGGCGAATTCCCCTTACCTCAATGTGAGGCGAAGGTATTCTTTTATAGAAGAGTAAAAATAATTACAAGACGGGATATTTCGATGCGGGACCTGGAAATACCCATTATACTAAAATGGGGTCCAACACTCCCCCTCAAGCTGGACATGCCCAGCTTGGACTGAGAGTCCCACAAAAAGAAAAAAGACGACATCGAACAAGGCCATACATACTCCCCCTCAAGCTGGGCTGTAGAGGCTGTGAATACCCAACTTGGTAGTGAGAGAGTCCAGACGAGCTCCTGGGAGACCTTTTGTGAAGATGCCGGCAAACTGATCCGCCGTCGGAATATGACCAAAATTGATATGGTTCTGCTCCAGATGGTGGCGAAGAAAGTGATAGTCTACCTCGATATGTTTCGTCCGTTCATGAAAGACGGGATTCAATGCAATTTTCATGGCTGCCTGATTGTCACACCAGATATGATCAGATGTCTGTGCTGGAAAACCAAGCTCATGGAGGAGATGACGAAGCCAGAGGATCTCAGTGGTGACCGTGGCCATGACACGGTATTCTGCCTCTGCACTAGATCTGGAGACGACAATCTGCTTCTTGCTGTGCCATGAGATGAGGTTACCGGCCAAGAACACGACAAATCCAGAAGTAGACTTGCGGGTAGAAAGGTAACCTGCATAGTCCGCATCACAGAAGGCCTCAACATCCAAATGAGCATGATGTGAGTACCGAATGCCACGTGCAGGGTCTTTCTTTATGTATTTGGCAATGCGGAGGACAACATCCCACTGAGATCTGGTTGGATGCTCCATGAACTGGCTCACTTTGCCAACGGTGCAGACAATGTCGGGTCGTGTCATGGTGTGGTAGTTGAGTTTGCCCACCAGACGACGATAACTCTCTGGGTGAGGGAAGGGTGCCGAGTCGGCATGGAGAGAGCGTTCTCCAGGCTCAAGAGGAGTGTCCGCTGCAGTCGCCTGGCTCAACCCTGCATCCTGTAAGATATCAATGGCATATTTTCGTTGGCAGAGAGAGATAGTGTCCTCAGAACGGGAGACCTCGATGCCAAGGAAGTATGTGAGAGGTCCAAGATCTTTGGTGTGGAAGTGGTGGTGAAGGTGCGCCTTGAGTTGGGCGATTCCAGTGGAGTCTCTCCCTGTGATGATTATATCATCAACATATACCACCAACAAAATATAACCGTTTGACGTCGTACGGAAGAAGACGGTGTGATCCTTCATACCGCGAGAGAGGCCAAAGGTTGTGATGACAGTGCTGAAGCGACCAAACCAAGCACGAGGAGACTGCTTGAGGCCATATAGGGATCGACGGAGGCGGCAGACATGGGAGTCGGCTCCAGAGGCACGAAATCTGGGGGGCTGCTACAGGTAGACTTCTTCGTCAAGAAAGCCATGGAGAAAGACATTCTTGACATCCAGTTAATGAAGCGGCCAGTGATGATGAGCGGCCAAAGACATGGATAGACGGACAAAGGCCATCATGGAAACCAGAGAGAAGGTCTCAAAGTAGTCGATGCCATATGTCTGAGCAAATCCCTTCGCCACAAGGCGGACTTTGAGGCGATGGAGAGTGCCATCGGTATTGAGACGGATCGTATAAATCCATTTGCAGTCGACCGCCTGTTTGCCTGCAGGGAGGGGGACTAGATCCCATGTATGATTGTCATCCAGAGCCTGCAGTTCATCCTGTATCGCCTGTAGCCACCCCGGGTGGGATTTGGCTTTGCCAACCGTGCGGGGGATAGATATCGTCTCCAGTGCTGACAAACCTCTGTATGAAGAGGTAAAAAGAGGAGTATTCTGGCAAGAGCGAGTACCTTTCCGTAGTGCAATAGGCAAGTCGTCTGGTGCTGTGGCAGGATCATCGGACGAAGTGGGAACGATGGTGTCCTCGGCTTGGACCGGGGGGGGGCAGTCGATGAGCGACGGGAGTAGACTGTCCCAAAGCGATGACCAGTAGGGGGAGACACCAGAGGAGGGTGGATGATGAGAGGAAGACACTCATCGATGGTAGTGTCTGGATGAGGAGAGGGGGGAGTGAAAGGAGAGCTCTCAATAAACGACTCATCGACAGAGATGATATAGCGCTGTCAGTCTGGAGAGAAGCATCGGTATCTACGCTGAGTGTGGGAATATCCGAGAAAAATACACCGGAGGGATTTGGGAGAACGTTTAGAGAGGTTGGGGCGAGTGTTCTGAACATAACACAGACACCCAAACACCCGGAGAGGAAGTGAGTGAGGAGGGAGAGAGGAGAAGAGAGTCCGAAAGGGAGTCTCCCCCTAAAGGATAGAAAAATGGAGACATTTTAGGAGGTAGGTAGCAGTCAGGATGACATCAGACCAAAAAAGGAGACACCTTCATGTGGAATAGGAGACCACAAGCAGTCTCCAGAATATGACGATGTTTCCACTCGACCACTCCATTTTGCTGAGGTGTGTTAGGGCAGGAGGTCTGATGAATGATGCCTTTATCCTTGAGAAACTGCTGAAAGGAAGTGGATAAATATTCTCGTCAATTGTCAGAGCTGAGACATTTTAAGGGAGGTGGAGAACTGAGTATGAATTTCATTATAAAAGGTCTGAAAGGTAGAAAAAACTTCAGACTGATCACGAAGCATGTAAAGCCAGGTCATGCGGGAGTAGTCATCAATAAAGGTGATATAATAACTGTACCCGGGCTGACTAGGAACCCTGCAAGGACCCCAGACATCGGAATGAACAAGATCGAAAGGATTCGCTGCACGTGGTTCCGATCGAGGAACATACGTCGCCCGATGATGTTTGGCAAACTTGCAGGATTCAAAATGGAAGGATATGTGAGAACTGAATTGGGGGCAAAGTTTATGTAGGGTGGAAGCCGGTGGATGACCAATGTGAGAATGTAGGTCAAGAGTATGGGCTGAGGTAGATGAGCAAGCAAGAGATGGTGGGGTATCAAACATGTAAACCCCATTTCGAAGATAACCTCGACCAAGTTCCCGATTCGTCTTCCGCTCCTGAAAAACAACACCAGATGAGGTAAAAGTAGCAACACAATTTAAGTCTGTGGTGAGTTTGATGACGAAGATAAGATTAAATGGACTTTGAGGAACATGAGCGATCGACGTCAGGTGAATAGACGGGGTCAAGGGACATGTGCCAGTAATAGGGATTTTTGAGCCATTAGCAACAGTAATTGTAGAGGCACCTATGTATGGATGATAGGTAGTGAATATACCGGAGTCCCCTATGAGATGTTCTGACGCACCAGAGTCAAACATCCAAGCTGTCTGTTGATGAGAAACACAGGCGGTAGAGCTGCCAGTCTGAGCAATGGGGGCTGGAGAAGAGGATAGGCGGTAGAGCTGCCAGTCTGAGCAATGGGGGCTGGAGAAGAGGATGGTGGCACAATTGCCCGATAAGAGTGTATCAAAGCAAGTTTCTTCGGCGGGAGCGTCGTTCTGTAACGGTCAATGGATGAAGGGGGACCGTCTTGCGGTAGAGCCAATGACGGAGGATGGGACAACTGCTCGGGCGGTCGTACAGACGCACGGGAAGGCCGAAAATGGAAGTGAGGGTGCGCCTTTGCTGGAAAGCTGGCGACCGGAGGTGGTGTCGGAGGGCCGTGGGCGGACAAGCCAGCCATTGAAGTGTCGGTGGACCGGGTGATTTCCGCCTAGAGGGCGGTGCCTGGTGGCCACTTCCGAAGCAGGCTGGGACGTGCCGTGGGAACGCCAAGGAGCCGTCGGGATAGGCGGGTTGTGCGGCGTCTGGAGAGAGCCGTGTCGGGATCGGGAGGTGCCGGGAGGGCGGGCCGATCTTCGCGAGGGAGGAGGCGCGATGGAGGTGGTGTGCTGCGTCGGGTGGGAGTTGGAAGGAGCGCCAGAAGGGGATGGGGGGGGGCGTTGCGAGAAGATCGGACAGCGGGATGCGCATTGGGTGGTGCAGGCCGACGGGAGAACAGCGAACAACAGGAGGCGCGTCGGGAGCTGCGGGAAGAAGCGGGCCAGGAGTAGCGGCTGGGAGGGAGGGCGGTACACCGTTGGGAGGGATGGGGACGCCGGGCTGTTCGCGATGGAGGGGCGCAGGGAGCGTCGCCGGGAGGAGAACGACGGAAGGCTGGGGCGCGTCGCGCCTGGGTCGGGAGGGCCAATGGCGCCGGGAGCAGGAGCCGACGTCGGGTGGTGCACCTGGAGCGGGGGCGGAGCGCAGCCGCTAGGAGGCCAGACAACGTCGAGGAAGGCGGCAACGGCAGGATCTTGCCGGACAGAACCAGGAGGTGAGGGCAGAGGCAGGGTCAGACAGAATCGGGAATCCGCAGGGGATTTTCTCGCAACCTTAGACGGGAGAGAAAAAAAAAGAGGGAGGGTTCGGGTTAGAAAGTACCCTTTGATACCATGTAGATGGCGAATTCCCCTTACCTCAATGTGTGGCGGAGATATTCTTTTATAAAAGAGTAAAAATAATTACAAGGCGGAATATTTCGATGTGGGACTCGAAAATACCCATTATACTAAAATGTGGTCCAACAGTTAGTTTATCTAGCGGTTGATAAACTAACTCTGACCTAGGGAAGAAACACCTTGAACCGTTTAAACTTCGTGTTTACAACTTTCCAGCTTTCCACCTGTCCACTTTTGTATCTTCTTAGATTGGTTTCGCCTCGACTCCTAATTTGAACCGCCTCTACTAGCTTGGGAGTTCCATCCATCACATATGCTTTTAACTCACACGCAGGTAATGAGTAAAAGGGGGTTTACATAAAAGAAACTATGGGCACGCAGACCCTACATATTAATGAGGAGAAGGCATGCAAACCAACAATTTTAATTTAATAAATAAATTTAAAGGGAACCAATCACATACAAAGATCTGGTCTAACTCATGATCATCCACATACATGCAACGAATTATGCATTTAATAAAACTAACGTTTAATTTTTTAATTGTTCTTATTAAGATAAATTACGTTCGAATCTATTAATCATTATCTTTAATTAATCAATCCTTTTTATCTTAATTTTTTTCTGAATTTCCTTGAGATTCTCATCCATAACTTTGTACATAATTTGTACCTTGAAAGCAACCCTGTGAATACCCGTCCAAAACTACCCAGTATGTATTTATACTTGTATACACTATTCTTTGTGACATGTAGCATGCACGTAGAATTATAATTGTAATACAACTCATGCATGATGCGTAGATCTTTGAACATTACGCAGATGTCAATTAAACATTTATATATATATATATATATCAAACACCTATCACATGTTGTGGCTCGGCTTTACGCCCACACGAAGGTACATGTCTCAAGGGTTACATATTATAATAATAAAATTTTAAATCTGCATAATCTGAAAACAACACACGACATGTAGATCCAACTACACGGCGTGTACCCTCCTCACCGTCCATCCGAAGTACACGTCTTGGGAAACGGCGTGTGAGCTGTACTTCAAAAATCTTCGGAGTACACGGCGTGTCCAGTGGGCCATACGCCGTGTAGACTCCGCGTTACTCGGTCACCAGCCGATCAAGCCGTGTATGAGATACACGACTTGACCCTGACCCGAAGGGACCACACGCCGTGTCCAGTGGGCCACACAGCGTGTAGTCCGGCTGACCATGCGCCAGTCTGTCCTGGTCAACACGCGATGTAAGAATTAACTACACCGCGTGTCATTCATGCACATGACTTGAGTAATTGCTCCTGATGCATTGAACACAAATACACGACATGTAGATTCGACTATACGGCGTGTATTTTTGTGTTATCTGGACAGAACCGTCAGCGCCTCCTGATGAGATCCTCAATTTAATTTTAATCATAACATTATTCGTTTCTGTTAGATCTGCGAGAAACGATAAGGGATGAACATATCTCGAAATTCAGATTACAAGAACAATTAAACATGAATTGACAAACTAAATTATTGAAGCGTAAATCATCAACGAATTATTTAAATAATTATAAATGAAAATATGACTGCTCTGATACCACTTGTAGGTTCCGGGCGCAGCGGAAGCACATGATGAGCGTGTACCCAACTTTGCAAATTGCCATAGTCGATGATTAATCCGGGATCAATACGATGATGAACGCCAATATCCGCGGAATTGAATCAAACATAAAAGACAAAATAGAGAACCCGAAACCGAGAAGAGAGGATCGACATATTTTGTTTATAATTAATTAAATTAAATTATAAAATTACCTCCAAGGTGATTCTTTCTTCATTGATGCGTCCGACAACGCGTCCGAGGTGCGGCTTCGTTGCGATGTAGAATCCAAAGATAGGAATCCTCTAGCAGTGATTCACACGTGCTCCACGTATATCCGGACATCGTCGAAGGAGTCTCTGGGTGCTAGCGCGGAAGATCCTTGCGCTTGCGATGTCCGCCTTCGATCGCCTTGAGAATCGCTTCCAAAGCGTTCTCCTTGATCTGGTGGAGGAGGATCTCTCTCGTTCTTGAAGCGTTCTTGAAGCGTTCTTGGAGAGGGAAGAGTTCTCTAGGCTCGAGAGCTTTTCTTCAAGGATGTTGTGCACACAACCATTGGTTAGCTGGTCGAATGACCCCTTGACTAATTTAAAGAATAAAAACATAACGAGAAATTTAATTCACCAGGTACTAATAAATAATTAGCACAGGTGCCGTTACTTAATTTATTATTTCATGTGAAACCCCATGTCAATAATATTAGCAATGCTATCATTTTCATGACATGTGCTTAACTTGCACGTTATATTTAAATATTATTTAACCAAATAAGGAGGAGGAGACGTTCTTTTATAATGAATGATAAACTCCACATCGGACCACAAGTCCGATGTGGGATACAGACTCCAACACTCCCCCTCAAGCTAGGTGAGCCTAGCTTGGACACATAATGAAAAGAAAGCAACAAAACAGACGCTAACACTCCCCCTCAAGCTGTACATGCCCAACTTGATGACAAAACAAGACAAAACAAGACAAAACAAAAATAAAAGATAAAAGCTGCAAGGATGATGCTCCCCTTCACGATCGCAGCTCCCCCTCACGATCACAGCTCCCCTCAAAATGATGGATGGATGAGGTTGCGGGCGCAACAGATGACCACTCAGACCGGCCGGTTGACGGAACGCCAGGAATGCCGCACTAGTGGGGGCCGATCGATGAAACGTCGGGAAATCCAAACTAGCACCGGGAAAACCGCATTTGCGGGGCCGACGACGGGAGGTGGGGATTCCGCAGAAGTGTTGCGGGATCTGGCGGCGCCAACGGACCCAAATCCGAGGTGGTCGAGCTACTGCGCTAGCGAATGGACGTGCTGGCGGACATAGATGCGGCTGCCGGGAGTCGTCGGGAGATGCCAGCGAGGCGGGGATGCCGCAGGAGGTGTCGGAGAGCCGAAACTGAAGTTGGGCAGCCGCTGGGAGAAACTGGAGCCGGCTGGGTGCCGGAAGAGGAGCGCAGGAGGAGGCCGGCGAGGGAGCAGGACAGCAGGAGGCATAGCTGGAAGCCAGAGGAGGCCGCCGGTGTGGAGGGGCCGACAAGGGTGGGAGGCCGGTTGTTGGAGGCCAGCTGTCGGAGGCGCCGGCAGGGGGAGAGGCCGGCAGAATAGGGAGGCGGGGCGGGAGAAGCTGGGAGTGTCCGACGCGAGCCGCAACGGGAGGCCGAAGTAGAGAACCGCGATGGGAGGGATCCGCAATGGGAGGCCGAAGCAGAGAACCGCCGGGGGGGGGGGAGATCCGCCGGCAGGGGGAAGATCGCCGGGAGAAGGGAGTGCGCCACGGGATGCAGGCGCCGGCAGGGGGAGATCCGCCGGAGATGCGGCTGGGGGGGAGATCCACCGCGGCTGGATCGGGAGCAGAGGAACGCCGCGGGAGGCGGGTCGCCGGGGAAAGCCACAGGGAGCCGCGCGGGAGATGCGGGAGCAGGCGGCGGGCAGTTGTGGGATTCGTAAATACCGCTGGGAACTGGCGCCGCGGCGGGGAAGCGGGAGTCGCGCGCATGGAGGTTGTCGGGGCTTGGACGCCGGAGAGCAGCGGGCGAGGACGCCGGGAGTTGCGCCTGGAACCGCCTTCGGGAAGAACCGTCGTCGGGATCTGTGGGAGTCGCGGGTTGTAGGAGCGCCGCCGGGAGTCACGGCCGGAAGGAGGATCAACCGCCGGAAAAATCCGCAGGAGGCGGGGGGGAGTCCGTCGGAGCAGTGCGAACGGAGGGTCGCCGAGCAGGAGTTCAGGAGGAAGCCGCCGGGGAGAAGCGCCGGGAGGGAAGGCGATCCGCTTAGGGCAGGAGGACCACGAGGCGGAGGGGCGGCGACATAAAACCTAGGGCCACCGAGGCCGCCGCCCCCCGCGGGGGACTTGACGTCGGAAAGCCCTAGATGGGAGGGAGGGATCGGGTTAGAAAACCCTCTGATACCATGTAAAATGAGGAAACCCCCTTGCCTCCTTACCTCAAAGTGAGGAGGAGGCGTTCTTTTATAATGAATGATAAACTCCACATCGGACCACAAGTCCGATGTGGGATACAGACTCCAACAATTTTCATGACATGTGCTTAACTTGCACGTTATATTTAAAAATTATTTAACCAAATAATATTTAATATTATTTCTCATTGGACTCATAACCTGGTCCGCCAATCCTCCTCAATATTTACCGAGCCTTGAATAATGACTATTTATTTATAAAATAAATATAATTGCATTATTCACCGATAAATAAATATTCCGTCCGCATTATATTTTCTCGAATAACTAACGACGAAATAAATGCGATCAGACATACTTGAATAATTATTAAACCACAATCGAGAATAATATTTATTCTAACTTGTTAAATAAATAAATTATTTAACTGAGATACTGGCTACACTTAGTGTGTGACCCTATAGGCTTCTTTCTCGTTGACATTAGACGGGTTTGCCTAAAGCTCAAGATTACTATTTAGCAACGGGTCAAGACACCCAAAAGAAAGAAGTTGATGTCGCAATGACATGTCACCTTATACGAACGTTTACCGTGTAATATAATCCCTTTGTCCCGATATCTCCAATCAAGCGGGTTGCATGCAGATGCCATCAACCCATGCACTCGATTTCCCATTCTTTGACTTCCCGGAATTAAACTTGCCAAGAGAACACCATGACTATGGATTTAGTTAGGCTATATCATTTCCATCAAAGGGCCTGAGATATCTACTTCCGTAGAAGTGACAAACCCTTTCTCGCATTATTCATTAATGCAGTATTACTCGTGACGCACCCAACACATCCTACCTCGCCGCGAACATCTGTCGTCACGGTTTTCGTCAATACATCTAAGTGCGAGAGTCATAATATCTATTAATAATAATCTTAAAGTCTAAGGACCAATACACACGTTCGCAGATAGGAACATCCAATGACACTTATGAATGTGAATTTTCTACTAGCGGGTCATGTTCTCATAATATCCTCCTGGATATTTTCAAGGGCGCACACCATGAGAAGGTGCCTCTAAGTTTCATTAGTCCCCATCCCTGATAACTTGTATAATTTGTGTCCCTTCAAATGGTATCATCCGGGCATAGAACATATATTCAAGAATAGTGTCATGGCACTTTCGGGTTCTCATTATAGCAGAGATTTGCTATGACCTTTTAATGCGTCAACTATTCTTAGGACATTATCACATACTATGTCACACAGAAGAACAATCATGATGCGATAAGTAGTTTATTAATATTCTTCCAATGAATACAGGTTTATCATAAAGTACAAAGAAGTTGGTTTCTAGGGTACCAACTCCAACACATCACCCGTGAGATGGTGTGATGCACCCGAGTCAAGCATCCAGGCCGGGGAGTGACGGTTGACAAAAGCAGTGGAACCACCAGTGTGGGCAAGAGATGCCGAAGAAGAACCTGGTAGAGAGGTGGTCTGATGACCGTGAATCAGCTGAAGCTCAGTTATGGAGAGGTCCAGAGAGGGAGGAAGAGTTGCAGCTGATGGAGAAGCATTCTGGACCGCAGTCTGACCTTGCCGAGGTTGCTGAGATGGGCGGCCACGAAGAATCCAACAGCGGTCGATCAAGTCGCCGGACTTGCCACAATGCTGATAGAGGGGATGAGGAAACGAGGTTTAGCAATAAGAATAGACCAGACTTTTGAATACGCTAGGTGTGTGATCCTCTAGACCCTTATCTTGATAGCAGTGAGTACTACTCACAGACCTGGAGCGGAGCTAAGCATCCCATCAAGGCCCTAAGGAGATAAAACAATCATTGCAATGGTAATTTCCTACGAATACACGTTGTGTAATATAATCTCTTTGTCTTGCGATATCTCATATAAATTACTTTGTGTCATCATCCTTTTCTGTTTTATTATTCGTTGACCTTACTGAACGGACTTACCTTCTTCTACTATGAGCATGAATTTAGCGAAGACATTACCATCTTGATCAACTGGGCCAGAGATATTACTTCCTTTCAGAAGCGGGAAATTCTATTTTGATCATTCAATCAATACCATGCCACCAATGGTGCACCCAATGCAAGCTACCCCGCCACGACATAAATATCCTGGTTTTCATCTTGCAAGTACGTAATTAAATAGTACACACTGATAATAATCTAAAGTCTGGAGACCAATACATGTGTTCGCAAATAGGAACTACTAATGACACCTGAAATATGTGATATTCCTATTGGCAAGTCAGTCCTCATGATTTCATCTATTCAAGGTCATCAGTACAAATTTCATGAGAATAAATCTCAATGCTTATGAGCCCCCAACACTTGATAGTTACGCATCATCTGTGTCCTGTCGGCATGATGTATCTGGACCATAAGACATAAGTTTAAAATTACTGTCATGGTATCTCTAGATTCTCATTATAGCCTGAGAGCTGCTACAACCTTTTGATACGACGTGTAATCTAAGGACATTACCATATAAATAGTACATGCAAAAGTAATTATACTATTATGGTAAGATACACATGTATATATATATATATATATATATATATATATATCAAACTGTATACATGTAATGATTGTAGTCGGTGAATTCCACTTACCTCAAGGTGAGGTGAAGACATTCTTTTATAGATGGATAAAAAAGATTACAAGATGGAGTAATCCGATGTGGGACCCGAAAATACCCTTTATCTGGAAATACAATTAACCGGGTTCAATACTCCCCCTCAAACTAGTACATGATAGCTTGGACCAAGAGTCCCACAAAAAAAGAAAGACGACGCCACATAAGACCATACACACTCCCCCTCAAGCTGGGTCGCTGATGTTGTGGATGCCCGACTTGGTACTGAGAGAGTCCAATCGAGCTCTCGGGAGGTCTTTGGTGAAGATGTCGGCAAGCTGATCTGCTGTCGGTATGTGGCTGAAACTGACATGGTGCTGCTCGAGGTGATAGTGAAGAAAGTGACAGTCCACCTTGATATGTTTCGTGCATTCATGGAAGACGGGATTGGAAACAATCTTCGTAGCTGCTTGATTACCACACCAAATATGAGCAGACATCTGTTGCGGGAAACCAATCTCATGGAGAAGATGACGAAACCAAAAGATCTCAGTTGTGGCCGTGACCATCGCACGATATTCAGACTCAGCACTGGACCGGGAGACGACAATTTGTTTCTTGCTTCACCGTGAGATGAGGTTACCTGCCAGAAAAATGACAAACCCAGAAGTAGACTTTCGGGTAGCAAAACAACCAGCATAATCAGCATCACAGAAGACCTCAATATTCAGATGCTCGTGTTGTGAATACCGAAGACCACGGGCAGAGTCTTTCTTGATGTACTTGGCAATGCGAAAGACAGCATCTCAATGAGATTGTGTTGGATGTTCCATGAATTGACGAACTTTGCCAACAACGCAGACATTGTTTGGACAAGTCATGGTGAGATAATTGAGTTTTCCCACAAGACGATGATACCTATTTGGGTGAGAATAGGGTTCCGTATTGTCGTAGAGACCGTTCCCCGGGCTCAAGAGGAGTGTCAGCAACAGTTGCCTGAGTCGAGCCAACATCTTGCAAGATATCCAAGACATATTTTCATTGGCAAAAAAAGATGGTGTCCGAAGAACGAGAGACCTCAATGCCAATGAAGTATTTCAGAGGACCGAGATCTTTGGTTTGAAAGTGGTGTTGAAGCTGCCCCTTTAGTTGGGCGATTCCATTTGAGTCGCTCCCAATGATGATGATATCATCAACATACACAACGAGCAGGATACAAGAGAGATGAGCGACAAGAGAGATGAATAATCGGACGGATGCCATCTTTGCAACCGGAGAGAAAGTATCAAAATAGTCGACACCATAAGTCTGAGCAAATCCCTTTGCCACAAGTTTGACTTTAAAGCGATGAAGAGCGCCATTTGCATTGAGGCGGATTGTATAAATCCATTTGATGCCGACCACCTATTTACCTACCGGAAGGGGGACTAGATCCGAACTATGATTGTCATCCAGAGTCTGTGATTCATCCCGCATCGCTTGAAGCCACCCAGGGTGAGATTTGACGTCGCCAGCCGTGCGATGAATAGATATCGTCTCCAGAGCGGAAAGACCTCTGTATGAGGATGTGTAAAGAAGAGTATTCTCGCAAGAACGAGTACCTTTTCGCAATGCAATGGGCAAATCGTCTGTTGCCGGAGCAGGAGCGTCGGACGAAGCTGGGGAGATGGTGTTCTCGGCCTGGACGGAGGACACATCCGATGGGCGGCGAGAGTAGACAGTGCCAAATCGGTGATCAATAGAGTGAGACATCAGAGGCAGAAGTGGGCGAATGACGAGAGGAAGACAATCATCGATGGTGGTGTCTGGATGGGAAGAGGGAGGAGAGAAGGGAGAGCTTTCAACAAGCGATACATCAGCAAAGATGATATATTGCCGTAAGTCTGGAGAGAAATATCGGTATCCGCGCTGAGTGCGTGAATATCCGAGGAATATGCAACAGAGAGATTTGAGAGAAAGTTTGGAGAGGTTGGGACGAGTGTCACAGACATAACACAGACATCCAAACACACGAAGTGAGAGTGGGTGAAGAGGGAGAGAGGAGAACAGAGCCCGAAAAGGAGTCTCCTTAAGGATTGAAGAAGGAAGACGATTGATGAGGTATGTCGCAGTAAGGATGACATCCCTAAAAATGAAGAGACACCTGCATGTGGACTAGGAGGATACGAGCAATCTCCAGAATATGACGATGTTTACGCTTGATCACTCCATTCTGCTGAGGTGTATCAGGGCAGGTTGTCTGATGAATGATGCCTTTATCTTTGAGAAACTGCTGAAAGGAGGTGGATAAATATTCCCGTCCATTGTCGGAGCAGAGACATTTAATGGAGGTGGAGAACTGAGTATGGATTTCATGATAAAATGTCTGAAAAGTAGAAAACACTTCAAACCGATCACGAAGAAGGTAAAACCATGTGATACGTGAGTAGTCATTAATAAAGGAAACATAATAACTGTACCTTGATTGGCTAGGAACCCTGCATAGACCCCATACATCGGAATGAACAAAGTCGAAAGGATTAGCTGCACGCGTTTCTAGTCGAGGAACATACGTCACTCGATGATGTTTTGCAAACTTGCAGGATTCACAATGGAAGGAAATGTGTGGACTGAATTGGGGGCAAAGTTTATATAGGACGGAAGCTGGCGGATGACCAAGGCGAAAATGTAGGTCGAGGGCATAAGCAGAGGTGGATGAGCAAGCAAGGGATGGTGGAGTATCGAACATGTACACCCCATCTCTAAGGTGACCTCGACCAAGTTCTCGATTCATCGACCGCTCTTGAAAAACAACACCAGAAGATGTAAAAGTAGCAACACAATTTAATCATTGGTGAGTTTGCTGATGGTGATAAGATGAAACGAACTGTGAGGAACATGAGCTATTGTAGCCAGACGAATAGACGGGGTCAAGGAGCATGTGCCAAATCCCGCAATGGGGATTTTCGATCCATTAGCAACAGTAATTGTAGAGACATCAATATACGGATGATAGGTAGTGAACATACCGAAATTCCCTGTGAGATGTTCAGATGCACCAGAGCCAAGTATCGATCGATGAGATATACCCGCGGTAGGGTCACCAGTCTGAGCAATGGTGGCTGGAGAAGAGGAAGGTGACAAAGTAGCTCGATAAGATTATATAAATGCAATCTCCTCCTTTGAGAGTGTCAGTTTATAACGAGCACTGGATGATGGTGAGAATAGAGGCATGTCTGGGTATGTAGAGTGTGCTAGGGAAGGGGGACCGCCTTGCGGGAGGACTGGTGACGGAGCACGGGACAGTCGCTCAGGCGGGCTCACAGACACAGGGCTGAAGCGTGGGGCTGCCGTGCGGGAAGACCGACAACTGAGGTGAGGGGGCGGCCTTGTAGGAGAGTCGACGACTGGAGGTGGTGCCGGAGGGTTGCGAGCGGAAGAGCCAACCATTGAGGGGACGTCGGGAAATCTGCTGGAGCGGAGATGGAGCTGGTGGAGGGCCGTCGTGCGGGAGGTAGGCCGCTGGAGATGGGGCTGCCGCAGGAGGCGTTGGCCGGGAGAGCAACGCGCGCAGTAGTGAGGGCGACGCGCAAGAGGCGCTCGCTGGGAAGTCTGCTCGCAGGGAGTTGGCGTGCAAGGGGGGTGGCGGTGCTGCTGGATCCGTCGTTGTGACGGTGGCCGGTAGGGATCGACGACGAAGGCCAGACGACTACTACCTAGGAGGGGGGGGGGGGTGCGTCCGCATAGGAGGGAGGCGGGGCCGGGAAGCCGCACTGGGAGGCAGGTTGGGACAGGGTGGCGGGGTCGGGAGACCACGACAGAGGCGGGGCCGGGAGATCACTGCAGGAGGCGGGGACCTAGAGACCGCGACGGAGGCGGGCTGGGAAGTGTTGAGGAGGGCGGGGGCCGGGAGACCGCGATGGAGGCGAGTCGGGAATCATTGAGGAGGGCGGGGTCCGGGAGACCGCGACGGAGGCAGGCCGGGAATCGCCGAGGGTGGGGGCCTGGGGACCGCGATGAAGGCGGGGGGGGGGGGTGTCGGGAGACCGTGATGGAGGCGGGCCGGGTTGTGCTGAGGAGGGTGGACCGGGATCTCACACAGGAAGGGAGGGAGGAAAATTTATTGGAAATTTCCCTTTGATACCATATAGTCGGTGAATTCCCCTTACCTCAAGACGAGGTGGAGACATTCTTTTATAGATGTGGACAAAAAGGATTACAAGGTGGAGTAATCCGATGTGGGACTCGGAAATATCATTTACCTGGAAATACAATTAGCCGGGTTCAACAATGATAATCAAGGTTCACAAATAAGTTGGGTCTAGGGCACCCATTCACAACATGGTCTAGAATGAAGGATGGAGGCAAGTTACTGTCATCAACAAAGCCACAAAGGTTTTGGTCCTTGAGGTATGGTATCACTTGGATTTTCCCATGGAGGCAACTATTATATTTAAGCTTGATGTGGAAGTGAGATGATGATGTTGCTCGAGGAAAAACTTACAGGTAGTGTGTAAATGCTTGCTATTGGTGGTGTAGTGCTGTTTTCATTGGTGGTTGTTGAAGTTGCTAAGGCAAATGAGAAGCAACTCTCTATAGCTTTGATACCATGATGGAGCATGAGAGGTGTGAAATCCACTGAGCTGAAAATATTTCATTGTTATGGAGGAAATTTATACATGAGGAATTGAAAGAGGCAAAAGTTTCCCTCTTAACAGAATAATAAGATTTTGTTGCACATGGGTATGTGGGTATTCCATTGCGTTCACTTCATTGTCACCGTCTTGGTGGTTGAGTTGTATGGTTGGGATAGATTCATACTGTGCGTTGTCAGGTTGGAAATCTCATTTTTTGCTCTTTTATTTTCAATGACCACAGCCTAGTGATTATTTTTAGTTAGGAATACAATTAAAATTGTTACATAGCAGGACGAAAGATGAATTTCTCTCAAATTGTTTTCCTATATGTACTGAAAAAAGAATTGTCCCCGGATTTACTATATAGATGATTTTTATGATGTAAAGCTCAATATGTTTTGTCTTATAATGTATGTTAATATCACCCCTTGTGCCACCTTTGTTTTTGCTTATTCATTATTTCTCATCACAAAAAAATTAATTTACCTAGCATTATCAATTTTATAATTCCATTTTTTGTGCCTTTTTTGGATAACATTATTTCTTTCACATTCACTCTTATTTTCATGTTCTTGGTTAGGAATCCATCTTCCTATTCTTGCATTCGTGTGAATGCTCTAAAGTCAACAAGTGATGCAGTTGTTGGGAAACTGTTGTCTATGATTCAAAAAACTGGGCTCCTAAATGTAGCTGGTGCCTGCAATCGAAGTAACCGTGATGCTGTTGCCAAAATTGATATGGGTGTAAAAGCAATAAACATTTGTCGAGAATGTAGCATTTGCACTACTCTGGGACATTCTTGTAGTGCAGAGGAGAGATCTACTGATGATTTGTTTTCTTTGAAGGGAAGCTTGCATACTAGTCCCATTAATAAGTGTCAAATCCCTGGGTTAGATTATGTGGTGTTTGTTAGAGGGTCAGGACCTCATGCAATCGAGTATGGTTATGATTATGGAAAACCTTTGAAGGAGGTAATCGTGAGTCGTAAATGTGCGGAGGCAGTTCTTCGTGGTGCTCAGGTAAGCATGCTGTTTTTTGTCCAATCACGGTATATATTATTTTAAGTTGCTATCATTTTGTTAAGATTGAGTTATTGCTTCTGTTACAATTTTTTTTTTCTTGTAGTTCATAGCTTTGGCTGTGCTTATAACTTATTTTTCTTATTTATTTGGCTAGGATTTGTTTTGCTTTTTATTGAGCCTATGTGCATGTTGTCTCTTTGTTTGCGACCGTGGGTTTTTTTCGTCATTTGATTGTTTCAGTATCATGTTGTTCGGAATCCTAACAGGATGATTTTTCTATGGTATGCTGGGTCAACCATTATCTTATAATCTTCGTTTCTGATTCTGTGTAATAGAAGTATTCATCCTTTTTGTTTGAGGTATATTTCCCCGAAAACTGTTTCTTTCTGAAGTTATTTGTACACCGTAACTAACATCTATTAGTCTTGTTAGATGAACAGGAGGGCCTTTTCCTGTTTTTTATGATAGTTTATTTGCAGGTTTATGTTCCAGGAGTATTGGCTTGCAGTGCTCATGTCGAAAAAGGCGATGTGGTTGCAGTTTCTGTTGCCGTGGAACAATCCACTCTTGATGGTGGATGGGGTGTTGGTATCACAAGGGGTACTATTTTACAGGGATGTGAGGCAGGCAAGAATACTTGTCACTTATCCTTTTTTGGAGCATTTATAATTTATGCTATCATATCATAATTTATGCTATCATATCATATTGATTCACCACGGTAATTGATTTTAGTAATGTCATGTGTCTCCCCCTGGCCTTGAACGTTAACAGTCTCCTAAAACATGGAGCTGATATATGTTTATTTTTTTATCTTTACTTCTAGCTGATTTGTGTTTTGTGGCCTAGATTAAGCTTTGCGACTTTCCCTTAGGCAACTTAAAATAGACTGCAGGTTTAGCTTACGCCCGTGGATATGGAAATGCTACACTATCGTATTGTGATACTGCAAACAGTTGTCAAAACTTTAAAACAATTATGCTGCTATGCCATGATTTCATGCTTGCGTGTACTTTAGGCCTTTTCATCCCTCTGAAGTTGGGCCCAGAAGCACTGCCACACATAGAATGGTAAAACTTGGGATGAGTTAATCTGAGCTTAGTTAGAACATGTACAATAATATAAGAAATAGCCACACATATCATAACAATACAGTCAATTAGTTAGAGCAACATAGTACATAGACATCACAGGTTAAACAAGGTAAAGCTATGCGATGCGGCGCAATGTAGTCTATTTAGTTCTACCTCATTACCTTTCTGAAGGCTGCAATGTTATTCTCTCATTCTGGCTTCCATATAGGCTACTTTTACCTAAGACCTCTTTCATTGTGATACCTAATTTTAGTGCATGATTTTTAGGATAAATTTGAATGTCAACTTGTTAAGAATGGGCCGGTTGTTTCTGTTAGACCCCGACCCCTTATTTTGCATACCTATCATAGAAGGGAAAAATAGGAAGGGGATAAGGCGCTGGAGTCGGGCGTGATAGTTAGTTGGTTGCTCTTCCAACCGATTAACCCTGACTATAAATTGTTGATTGGGTGGTCTGGGGAAGGACACTTTGCATTTGATTCGAAAGGAGTCCCTGCCCGACCAGAGCTCTGGAGAGGTGGTCATTGTCCGGTTTCTTCCACCCGCAACAAGAAGGCTGACCAAAGAGGTGGTCTCTCCTAAAGCTGCAACACTTTCTCTTCCCTCTCTACTGTAACTTGTATTACCGCTGTGCAGTATCGAAAAATATAGAAAAAAAGTTCTCTTCTCTACTTTATCCTATTGCGCGTACCATTGTTAGTTGGATGCCTAACAATTTGGTGTTTTCATTGAGAGATTGATCACTGAACAATGTGTGAGCTGACGCTGAGTACTGGTCGTTGTTAGTCGAACGAGGAGAGATTGACACGTGCTCATCTTACCTTGGATGCAAACGAGAATGGGGAGAGTTGAGTTGCCACCATTGAGACAACTCTGGAGAGTCGGTAGCTGTGGTTCGAGGAGAACCAACTGGTGTGTGAACAGAGGGAGTTAGCGCGAAATCAGACGATCACAGATTTGCGAACTAGCATTGACAAGCTGGTTCGTGGACAAACTAAGTACTAGCGCTTGGGGCAAGAACAAATGCAATAATCCAAGGAAAGAGCGTTACACCAGATGCACGATGTGGAGGAGCAAACAATAGAGAGAATCATGGGGCTCGGACTGCAGGTGGAGCGTGGTTCAGAATCTGAAAAATAGAGAAAATCGTCACATCCCGCCTTCTTCAGAACCAAAGCGCTGCACCGCGAGTTTTCAAATTCAAATTCAAAAACCTAAAACCGCTTTAAGAACCACGTGACAACCGTCATCATTTTGAGTTGATCCAAGAGCCACCCCGAGACGCGTAAACATTGATTCTCTCACCTGCCTCGATTTGAGTTGACGACATATCCATCATCCAGTCACCTCCATCATCATTGCTTCTCGGAATCATCATCGTTGTCGTCGCCGCTGTCATCGACGGAGCTTCCATCACCGTCGTTGCCGTTCTCATCGCACGACATCGACGTCCACTTCGTTGACGTCTACCACCCAAAACACCCTTCACATTCAGCTTCCATACCACAAACATTGTAGAAGAACACAAATCTCCAAGCAAGACATCGCTGACATTGCCAAAATCACCAGTCGCGGCTCCATGGACACCCATCCGCTCGCACGAACACATCCCAAAGTCTCCACGGAAGCTAACGCACCCAACCGACCTGGGAAGGTGCGAAGAACCTGGAAACCAGAGCAGAGCACAAGCATCGGGGCCTCAACAGCAAACCGCGACGAAGCCAACACCATCAACGCCGCTGGAAACTCCATCTTCAAACCTGAAAGAAGAACCTTCGACCGCTGACCCACGAACCCAAAACCTCTTTGTCGCCACATTCTCCAGATCCGACATGGAGAGGAGAAGGGGAACGTGATGCCAAAGCGGGGTATGAGCGGCCAAGGGTAGTGCAACTGGGAACCTACACCAAGAACACCAAAACTTCCCCGTGGAATAGTCAATCATGAACATCACCTTGAAATTGTCGACAAAAATGAGCGGACCATCGCAAGTCATCATCCCGTCGCAAGCGAGGAAACAGAGCATCGTCGAGGAGGAGGAACGGAGAAAGAAGCCGAGGGAAGGAAGAAAAGAAGAAAAGTGGGAAAGAGGGAAGGAAAGAGGGGGAAGGCACCGGAGATCCCCCCCACCAAATCGCCGGCGAGAAAACCCTAGGACAAGAGGAGAGGGAGACGCTGCCGCTCCGAGGCCTCACAAAGCCACGCTCATCGATCAGCCAATACCCATCGGTCTTGCTAATACTCCCTTTATAGCCTGACTTATATAATTGGTTTTCTGGAACCAAATTTTCTTTAATTCTTCAAGTCCTTTTTAAATTCCTTCAAATTCATCCGATGTAGACTGTAGGAGGAAATCTCTTTACCTCAAGGTGAGGCGGAGACTCTCTTTTATAGAATGAGAAAAAGGAATACATAACGAGGTATTCCGATGTGGGACTCGGAAAATACCCAGAAGAATAAAAAGGGTTTTAACACTCCCCCTCAAGCTGGACATGCCCAGCTTGGTACACGAGTCCCACAAAAGAAAAATAACATCAAGGAAAGACCAGACACACTCCCCCTCAAGCTGGGTCGCAGATGCTGTGGATGCCCAGCTTGGAACTGAGCGAGGCGAGGCGAGCTCCTGGGAGGTCTTTGGTGAAGATGTCAGCAAGCTGGTCTGCCGTCGGGATGTGGCTAAGGCTGACATGATCGTGCTCCAGGTGGTGGCGAAGAAAGTGGCAGTCCACCTCAATATGCTTCGTGCGTTCATGGAAAACGGGATTCGAAGCAATCTTGGTGGCTGCCTGATTGTCACACCAGATGTGAGCAGATGTCTGCGGAGGGAAGCCAAGCTCCTGGAGGAGATGTCGAAGCCAAATGATCTCTGTAGTGAAGGTGTCCATGGCTCGGTACTCGGACTCCGCACTGGAGCGGGAGACGACCGTCTGTTTCTTGCTGCGCCAGGAGATGAGGTTGCCTGCCAAGAATACGGCAAACCTAGAAGTTGATCTTCGAGTAGCAAGACAACCAGCATAATCTGCATCATAAAAGGCCTCAATATTGAGATGAGAATGATGAGAGTAGCGTAGACCACGGGCAGGATCTCGCTTGATGTATTTGGCGATGCGGATGACAACATCCCAATGAGAGGTGGTCGGATGCTCTATAAATTGGCTCACTTTGCCGACAACGCATGCAATGTCGGGATGAGTCATGGTAAGATAATTGAGATTGCCCACTAGTCGAAGGTATCGCTCTGGGTGTGAATACGGTTCGGAGGAGTCATAAAGAGACCGTTCCCCAGGCTCCAGAGGAGTGTCGACAGCAGTGGCCTGTGTCAGCCCAGCATCCCGCAGAATATCCAATGCATATTTCCGTTGGCATAGGGAAATGGTGTCCGAAGAATAGGATACCTCGATGCCTAGGAAGTATGTGAGAGGACCGAGATCCTTAGTGTGGAAGTGCTGGTGAAGATGGCCCTTGAGTTGGGTTATGCCGTCACTGTCGCTGCCGGTGATGATAATATCATCCACATAAACGACTAACAGGATGCAACCAGCGGAGGTCGTCCTGTAGAACACAGTGTGGTCTTTCATGCCGCGAGAGAGCCCAAAGTCGATGACGACAGTGCTGAAGCGGCCGAACCAAGCACGAGGAGACTGCTTGAGGCCGTAAAGAGAGCGGCGGAGTCGACAGACTTGAGACTCGGCGCCGGAGGCACAAAATCTGGGGGGCTGAGACAAATAAACCTCTTCCTCAAGAAATCCATGGAGGAATGCATTTTTGACATCCAGTTGATGAAGAGGCCAACGATGATGAGCTGCCAAAGAGATGAATAATCGAACGGAGGCCATCTTGGCAACTGGAGAGAAGGTATCAAAATAGTCAATACCGTAAGTCTGGGCGAAGCCCTTGGCCACAAGGCGGGCTTTAAGTCGATGGAGAGTGCCATCGGGATTCAACTTGACTGTGTAAATCCATTTGCAGCCAACCGCCTGTTTGCCTGCTGGAAGGGGGACAAGATCCCAAATATGGTTTTCTTCCAATGCCTGCAACTCACCCCGCATTGCGGCTAGCCATCCCGGGTGAGATTTTGCTTCACCCACAATGCGAGGAATAGAAACTGTCTCCAGAGCGGACAAACCTCTGTAGGAAGATACAAATAGAGGAGTACTCTGACAAGAGCGAGTACCTTTCCGGAGAGCAATGAGCAAGTCCTCTGGTGTCGGGGCAAGAGTATCGGACGAAGCGGGAACGACGGTGTCATTAGCCGGGACGGGGGATACAGGTGATGAACGACGGGAGTATACCCTACCAAAATGGGTGTCAGCAGTAGGGGGAGACACTGGAGGAGGGTGGATGAGGATAGGAAGACAACCATCGATGACTGAGTCAGGATGAGGAGAGGGAAGGGAGAACGGAGAGTTCTCAACAAATGTGACGTCAGTAGAGATGACATACCTCCGGAGGTCCGGTGAGTAGCAGCGATATCCGCGCTGAGTGCGGGAATAGCCAAAGAAGATGCACCGGAGAGATTTGAGAGAGAGTTTGGAGAGTCCAGGACGTGTGTCTCGAACATAACATAGGCATCCAAATACTCGAAGTGGAAGGGAGTGAGGAGGGAGAGAAGAGAACAGAGCCTGAAAAAGAGTCTTCCCTTGAAGAATAGAAGAAGGAAGGCGGTCGATAAGGTAGGTAGCAGTGAGTATCGCATCTCCCAAAAAATGCAGAGGCACCTGTCGGTGGAAGAGGAGGGCACGAGTAGTCTCCAAAATATGGCGGTGTTTCTGCTCGGCCGCTCCATTCTGCTGGGGTGTATCAGGACAGGAGGTCTGATGAATGATGCCTTTCGCCTGGAGAAAGTGCCGAAAAGGGGTGGAGAGGTACTCACGCCCATTGTCCGAGCGAAGACATTTAACAGAAGTGGAAATCTCCTTACCTCAAGGTGAGGCGGAGGCTCTCTTTTATAGAATGAGAAAAAGGAATACATAACGAGGTATTCCGACGTGGGACTCGGAAAATACCCAGAAGAATAAAAAGGGTTTGAACATAGACCACGACCATTTTCTTCTCAATAAATCCCTCATAAAATAACCTGGGGTTTCACCAGCGATGTCCCAGAGGTTTGAAGATTTTGATCTTGACTTGTTAGAGTTTTGATCTGCAAGATCACTTCAGCATGATAAGTTGGTGCAGATTTTCATCATCCGTACTCTCTTTAGGGATTGTGGTGCAAGTGGTTTAACAGCATTGAGCTTAAGGTGGTTTAAATTTCTTTAGTTATATGACACATTTGTGCCCTTAATAATGATTAGAAAGATGCTAAAATATGCCTTTTGAATTGGCAATTTAGTAACCCTAATAATATCTTGGAGTGGGGACTGATTGTTGTACTTTGTACTGACCCAATGTTTAGTAAGATATTGTGACATTTTAAAAAAATGCCATAAGAATGAAGAGTTTCAAATGGGTGGGGGTGGGGGGGCTTAACATGAAGCTCAAGTTTCAGACCTTTGTATTGCTTCGTTGAAACCTTCGTTGCATGGGCCTTCTTCATTGCTTTAGGCTGCACCGCTACCTTCCTTTTGCCTCTTTTGAATACGGACTTCTTAACCTCCACCTGCCACCATGCGCTCTTTCTATTTCTGCCGTTGCATTCATTTTCCAGCTATTACTGCTGGTTCCGGGCACTGTTCGTTGGTTGACAATCTTTTTCAACGGCATCATCTGTTAGGACTATGTGTAAAACTAGTATCGATCGACAATTTTGTATATTTCCACAGACAAGAATCACATACATGAATAGCAGAAATAGAAAAATTACACTTGAGACACAGGGAAGGTTAGGCGCGTGAGAGAGACCACCTCCCATCGCCTAGGCTGCCACTGCTGTGTTGAAAAGAGAAAGAGTGAGACCACCACTCTGCTATGCACCTTCTCCCAAGCTGCGCACCCTCAAATCTGGAAAATACTTTCCTCCCCCCTCTCGATGGAACTCCTTCCCCCATATATAATCCGGTGACAGGCTGGCTTAGCTGTCTAACCAACTGACAGGCTGACACAACTAACTAACTAAACCGTAGGAGCTGACAGGTTGGCTTAATTGTCCAACCAACTCACAGGGTGACACAACTAATTAACTAACTAATATTTTCCCCTTTACCCCTCCTCTAATAAGTTTGAATAATTGGGGGAAACATGGGGCTTCCCAAGGGAAAAATACCATCACCTGAGGGAGCTGGTTCCTCTTGAGTACTAACACCATCTATCAGCTTCTTGAGGGGGAGCAACATCCATGACAATTTATATTTTGTTATGTTTTGACTTGTTATGTCATCAAGCTGGGTATGTCCAGCTTGAAGTGGAGTGCTGGAAGTGCCATGGTTTGTTTTGCTTTGATTTGTTTTCTTTAATTATGTATCCAAGCTAGGTAGACCTAGCTTAAGGGGATTTGTTTTCTTTAATTATGTATCCAAGCTAGGTAGACCTAGCTTAAGGGGGAGTGTTGGTGTCTGTGCGTCCCACATCGGACTTCGGTGTTTTGTTATCTTTATATTTCTCTATAAATAAACTCCAAGACCTCTCTTAAGTGGTATCTTGGGTATTGGGTTACTTACCCTTCTACTTTAACAGTCACGAATTGGATTCATGTTTTGACCAGCTTGGCCTTGATTCCTTTGTTTTTTACAGCCTAGTGCCTTATACATCTCCTGACCAACTAAGGATAATAATTAATACATTGAAATAATTGAATCAACTCAATTTGGATGGAGAATAGATCATACAACCTAGTTGCTCTCTTTAGCTTTCTTGGAATCGATTTAAGTTGAGCAGTACATTGGTCTTGTTGATGCGGTGGAGCTTCATGTCAATGAGAAACTTTAATGGATGCAACCTTAAAGCTGAGGCATGATGAAAAATGTCCACGATACATGCTTCAAGGTTGGGGGTCAGCTTGTCAGAGGCAATGCAGTGGCAGATTATCAAAAAAAGCCTAAAGGCTTTATGAATTGAGTTGATGGGTAGATTTCTGGTCTGCATTAGGCAATTTCGATAATCCAATGACTATTTCCATGCGAAGCCATGGTAAATTGCTCCAGGACACTTTTCAGTTTCAAGAGTGGGATCAGCACTCTTAATGGGATGGATTATACTTGCTCCCTTGTTTTTATTTTCTTAAGCATGATGCTGGGGTTGTCCATAGAAGCACATGGAGGTTCACTGTCAAAAATCTTACTGGAAATGGATGAGATGAAGTTATCTTTCAGTTACCCCTATCCTTCAAAGATACAACCAGGTAGAATAAAAGTAATAGGTTTTGGGTTCAACGGCACTATCCTCATGGAATGGAAGATATTGCAATAGGTTTACACATTGCCAGCCATTAAGAAGACAGGTTGGGAAAGAGGGTCCACAGGGACTTTCTCTTGAAAACCAGTTGGATCCTGGGGGCTGCAAAAAGTATATAACCTTACATTATTAGGTCAAATTTTTCCAATACAAACCTCTTAACCACAATTAACAAGTACATTCATTGGTCAAGTTTGCTTTATTTATTTATTTGCTGTTACTGTCAAATTTGTTTTCTCAGTCAAGTGCCAAAGTTATCACATTGCACTTTGCACCCCCATATGAGGTGAATATCTCAATCGAGTCAACCATCCAAATTGGACTGGCTTTGACTAGTGTTTTGTTGATGTTTGATATTCAAAGGAATTAAACTAAGTATTCTAATGTGTTTGTTCTGTGCAAACTTTGGTATTCAATTCGTATGTAATTTTCCTCTTCCCTAGTATTCGTATTACAATTTCTCATCAAGTTCAGAAAACATTATGTAAAAGTGGGACAAAAGGGTCCTGCCCTCAACCTCTTATATTTCTGCTGATAAAATTTTCTGCAAATCAATGCATAGCTTCATTGGACGCAGCCATTTATACCATTTATGCCACTTGTTTATCCGGCATTTGTTTATTTTAAAATATTTTTTCTTTTATCTGTGTGCACAGCCACACATGGCGAAATTAATTATTCTTGGTTTCTCTTACTGATAAAATATTTCTTCAGAAAATATTTTGCACAGCCACTGATCAACCAAGTTTTGTATGGCTGTAGATCCTCATCATTTTAAAAGAAATGGCCTTTACATTGGTCTGGGACTTGCAATGATGTCAAGGGCAGGAATTTTCCGTGTTACAGAAGGAGTTGCTGTTGATATGATTCAGAGAGTATATAACTTGCCATCCTTCCATGGTAAAACTTCTCCTTGATAATTTACAACATATATGTTTATAAAACTTTCCTCTCTAAAAATTATGGTTTTAGTAGTTGCTATTGTTGGAGAACTAGAAAACTTAAAAGCCCTATTCAATTAGGATCCATTTGGTACGCTGGAATTCATGCCACTAAAGTGAAAATGGATTCCGTCAAATAACATGTTTGGTATGATGGAATTGGACTTCAATGTAGGTGAAACTGAATTCCTCCATGAAGATTATGGAACTGGTTCGCTTCTATGGAAGCATTTTTTTTATTGGCTCACTCTTAAATAATCTTTCAATTAGTTTTTTTTTTTTACTTCCATGCCTTTAAAATGCCTAAAGATAAAAATTATACATGAATTTTTTTTGATTTCATTTTTCTTACATTCCAAACACACTTTTTAGCCTTGTTTCCATTCCTTTACTATTTCACCTTCATTTTCTTCCATAAAAAATACTTCCATCTTACCAAACAGAGCATTAGGTGATGACAATCATTGTAATTTTCAATCTGATTTGAATAAAAATGATTATTATATTTACTGTTTATTAAATTTGTGCATTGTTGGTAAAATTGCGGATTCTTCATCCTCATTATCTGCACCCTTCATCTGGGTATTGTTTGCTTCTTTTGAAATAACATAAAAACTCATGGGTTATTATCATGTCTACCAAAATTATAGTTCAATTATTTTGTAAATTATTTAGTTAAAATTGCCTTAAATGTGTCATAAAGAACCATTTTTTTCTTTCCAATCTCTTCACTTTGATCTTGAATTTCACTTGCATGCACTATTTACATCATCATTGACACTACTTGACCCCGGCCCCCTGCCTGAGTAGCTGATGATGTTGAGCATCTCTCCAATAGGATAGGGTTTGGCGACTAGCGTCGAGGGTGTAAGTCGTTTGAATATGAGACATTAACCCTCTAAAAGATCTCCACTACCTGCAATCAACTAATGCAACATCCTGAAAGTATATACGTGACAATGAAAATGATCATCAGTTAACAATGATCAAAACGAGTATGTATGAATGTCAAACAACACATCACTTACAAAGGCGGAAAACAACAGCAACGACAAACCCCCAATATAAATCCTCAAAGTAATAAATGAACGATGCGGGGAAAAACTCATGTAGCTTTTAGTACCTTCAGGAGAAGGCACGCACCACTTAGAAACTTTGGCGATCTCCGTGTAACTATACACGTTCTACTCCTTTAACCAAGCGGTCTTGGTGATTTGCATGAACACAGGACAAAAACGCACACGTTTGCATGCTGGAGTGATTATTTCTATCTAGTAAGGCTGTCCCAAGCAGTGAGTTCAATGTGTTCTGTGCAATAAGTATAATACTAACAATGTGTAATGAAGTATGTGTAGAACATCTAGATCACAAAAAATCATCGACCCCAGCTATTGTCTACTGAAACTAGTGGTACCTGTAGATCACCAGAAATAATCTCTTTCCAAATAACGATAACACTATATATGTATAATATAACCCACACCTCAATAAAAACAATGAAAAGCCCCCTCCCCCTTGCACAAACCATGCCTTGCCAGTGCTAGTTTCATGGCAACAATGCTCAACTCCATTGAAGATATCGACTGCAGCCAAATCCAGCCGTAGTGTATGATAGGCCACATCGTAATGCATTGTGAATCGTAATGTACAATTCATAATACGATTAACGAGGCAGCCGAATGTTATAACATTCAGTAATCTTCCATGCATGACTATCATTAATAAGCGTTTCATAAAGATGAAATGTGTGCAAGAGTTGAATTGGCCCAGAGCTTATGATGAGATGCAACTGCAAGCCATTTACTCATACGTTATGAACGGATGAGTAAATGTTTGAGAAGGCTCGGGTGTGTCTCGAGGCCTATATAATGAGGCAGTGGCCATTGAGATGGTTGATCCAAGCTTGCCCAAACCTTCTACCGAATCTTCCGAAGTTCTCTTTCTCCTCCTTCCTTTGCCACCCGAGATACTAGAGTATTGTGGAAGAAAGGAGGGTCCTGCCCAAATTGTTGGGTGATTCTGTTCAGCCCGTGGATGCACTACGGATGAGGGAGTTCGTTGGTTGCCTCTCAGGGGTCTCTATCAAATGTGTGGTTGATGACTGATGCAGTAGTGATCTACGGTGAAAAGTACTTAAAAGTTCTTCATTTTATCAAACGTGTGGTTGCCTCTTAGGGGTCTATCAAACGTGTGGTCGATCTTAGTTTTTGGGTTTCTTGTTGTTTCCGTTGTGTTGAACAAATAATGTCCGATTCTTAGAAACCTATCAGTTGTGGCATGACCGCCTTGGGCTTATTGGTGTGAAAGGTTTACAGACCTTGGGTGTAAAGGGATTGTTGAAGCTTAAATAATGTGGAGTATGGAACATGTGAAAGATACATCCTTGGGAAGCAGCAAAAGGTTCCCTTTGCATCTTTGGACAAGGCACCGAAGAATCAGAAGCTTGCGTTGGTTCATACGGATGTAGGAGGACCAACACTAGTTCAATTTCACGGTGGTGCACTGTACTACCTTACCTTCTTCGATGATTCCACAAAGAAGGTGTGAGTGTTTTTTTTGTTAAAATGGAGGAGCCAATAACCTAGTACCCAAGATGCCTCTCTAAAGGGGGTCTTGGTGTTTATTTATAGTGAATGATAAAGATGGCATGATACCTCAAGTCCAATGTGGGACTCGATACAACTTAACCTCTAACACTCCCCCTCAAGCTAGGTGTACCTAGTTTGGATACATAAGAAAATAAAAAATAAACATCGTTGTCATTCCCCCTCAAGCTGGACATGCCTAACTTGAAATACAAAACAAAAAAAAGAAAAAGAAAAAAAGGGCCAATGGACAGAAGTGTCAGTGAGGAATGCACGATAGGGGGGGATGCGTGATAGGGAGAGGATGTTTACCAGTTACGCCGACAGGGGGGAGACGGTTGTGACGATGGCCAAGGGCCAGGGGACTGCCGCCCCCCAGCGGGGGAAAATCTTTGGGAATAAACCTAGACGGGGAGATAATAGACGGGAGGGAGGGTCTTTGGATTAGACCTCCTCTGATACCGTGTTAAAATGGAGGAGCCAGTAACCCAATACCCAAGATGCCTCTCTAAAGGAGGCCTTGGTGTTTATTTATAGTGAATAATAAAGTTGACATGATACCGTGAGTCCGATGTGGTTCTCGACACAACTCAACCTCTAACATTCCTCAAACACAAGTCCGAGGTTTTCAGAACTTTCGTTAGATGGAGAGTCATGGTGGAAGTCGAGACCCGAATGAAGCTGAAATGCCTTTGGTTTGATAATGGTGGTGAGTATGGCGGAAGAGTTTCAGACATTCTGTTGGATGAACATAATCTGGATGGAGATTGTTCCTGGAACACCTGAGCAAAATGGTGTGGTGGAACGGATGAATCAGACATTGAATGAGGGGGCCAGGAGCATGAGGTCATGTTCCAGTTTTTCGATGGAGTTTTTGGCCGAAGCGGTTAACCGTGCGGCCTATCTTATGAATTGGAGCCTTCCGAACCAATGGGGCAACAACTTTTGGAGGAACTCTGTACCGGATGCTCAGTCGATTTGTATCATTTGAAAGTTTTCGGAAGTATCGTGTATGCCCATGTTTGTCTCGTCCTGTCCCGGTTCACTCTATAAACAACGTTGGACCGCATTTTAGTATAATGAGTATTTCCGAGTCCCACATTGGAATATCCCGCATTGTAATTTATTTTACTCATCTATAAAAGAATATCTTCGCCTCACATTGAGATAAGGGGAATTCGCCATCTACATGGTATCAGAGGGTCCTCTCTAACCCGAACAATCCCTCTTTTTTTTCTCTCTCTCCCGTCCAGGGTTGCGAGAAAATCCCCTGCGGATTCCCTGTTCTATCCGGCCCCGCCTCTGCCCTCACCCTCCTGGTTCTGTCCGGCGGTTCTCCTCCTGCCGTCACCTTCTTCCCCGGTGGGATCCTGCCGCCACCTCCTTCCTCGGTGTTGTCTGGCCCCCCGATCGCCCCCCTCTCCAGGCGACACCCTCGACACAACGCTCTCTCGTCCCGCCTCCAGTCGGCGTTTTTCCAGCCTCACGCCCGACGCCATCGCCTGGCCTCCAGTCGGCGTTTCTCCCCGACGCCACCCCTCTCGCTCGAGGATCCTCTTCCCGCGGCGCTCCTCCCACAACGTCCCTCCCCGTCGGCCATGCACCACCCGACACGGGTTCCTGCTCCCGGCGCCACTAGTCCTCCCGACCCAAGCGCGACGCTCCAGGCGGACTCCCCCGCCTCCCAACCCAGTCCCGGCGCCCCTGATCCTTCCGGCGGAACCCCTCATCTCTAGGCGGACACCCCCCGCCTGCCGACCTAGGGCCCCACCCTTCTCGGTGGAGCCCTCTGCGGTCTTCCGGCTTCGTTCGGCCTCGCCCTTCTTAGCAGCGCCCTTCCTGCGGTCTCCCGACCTCTCTCGACGTCTCCCGTTCTGCGAGCATCCGCTCTCAGTGCAGCCTTTCGGTGCTGAATGCCGCCTTCCTTGGCAACTTCTGGACATCTCCCTCCGATGGTCGACTCGGTCCTGCCTCCACTTATCACCGCCTCCACCCGCCTGGTTGATGAGCTGCTCGACTCCACCAATTTCTCTGTCTGGCGGATGACCGTGCTGATGTCTCTAACCGACATGGATCTCGATTCCCACCTCGAGGCTCTTCCACCCCTACCTACCGACCCGAAATATCATCTGTGGAAGCTTGTGGACAGCAAAATCTTTGCCTTGCTGGTCAATTCCATGGACCGCTCTGTCAAAGACGTCACCCGGACAACCAACACAGTTAAGGAACTCTGGGATTCCTTGAATCTCATGTACTATGAGACCAATAATTTGGCTTGGGTCTCCGATCTTCTTCAGCGACTGGCCCTCCTCCGCCAACAAGTCCGTCCATTTCCGGTCTACTTCATGGAATGGAAGGCTCTACGGGATGAATTGCTTGAGCTTTGACCCATTCCACAGACACCTGCAGAAGCATCAGCCCAGAGGGACCATTTATGCCTTTTCAGCCTCCTCCATGGCCTCGACCCAGAACATGCGATGACGGCTACAGAGATGCTCGCCAGCCCCTCTTCGCTAGAGATTCCGCAGGTCTATCATCGCCTTGGGAAGGCTCATCGGGCCCTTGCCTCACCCACCCTTAGCCTTGATCACACTGCTCTCCTGGGCTGTGGCAGTAGCCGCTCTTCCGGCACTCGTGGACGCGGACGTGGAGAGAGCCGACCTCGTCCCCTCTGTCAGCACTGTGGCAAGCTCGGCCACCTGGTCGACCGCTGCTAGGTCCTTCATGGCCGTCCCTCTCAACACCCACGCTAGGGCCAGACTGCGGTCCGGGATGCGTCCCAGTTCGCGACCGCTCTTCCTTCATCTCTGGATCTCTCCATGGCTGAGATCCAGATGATTCACGATCATCAGGCCACCTTCCTACCGGGCCCTTCTTCGGCATCTCTTGCCCACTCTGGTGGCTCCACTGCATTTGTCAGTTATCGCTCCCCTGCCTGGATGCTTGACTTAGGTGCGTCCGACCATGTTACAGGTGATGCAGGTATGCTATCCAACTACAGTCCCTATACTGGTTCCTTAGCCATCACTGTCGCTGATGGTTCCACTATCCCCATTGCGGGCTTTGGTACATGCTCCCTGACCTCATCTCTTCACCTGTCATCTGTGGCCCATGTACCACGTAGTTCTTTTAACCTTCTATCCATTAGTAAACTGACGAAGAATTTCAATTGTAATGCAATCTTTACATCGTCTACTGTTATGTTTCAGGAGCGGACAACGAACCGGGAACTTGGTAGAGGCCAGCTTCGGGATGGGGTGTACATGTTCGATGGTCCGACATCCGTCGCCTGCAGGTTTGTCTCTGCTCATGCCTTGGACCTCCATTCTCGGTTGGGCAGCTCTATCCAGATATTATTCAGCATTTTTCTTTTCATTGTGAGTCTTGTACTTTTGCGAAACATCATCGCACTTCATATCTTCCTCGAGTGGATACACGGGTTGCCAAACCCTTTGATTTGGTTCATTCAGATGTATGGGGTCCCTGTGCCACCTCGAGTCAATTCAAGTATAAATATTATGTCTTTCATTGATGATTTTTTGCGTATGACTTGGCTGTACCTTCTTCTAGATCGGATTGAAGTTTTTTCCACCTTTCAGACATTTTACCATGAGATCCATACCCAATTTTCCATCTCTGTAAAATCTCTCCGCTCCGACAATGGGCGAGAGTACTTGTCCACTTCCTTTCAACAGTTTCTCCAGGCAAACGACATCATTCATCAGACCTCCTGTCCCGATACCCCTCAGCAGAATGGAGTGGCCGAGCGAAAACACCGACATATTCTGGAGACTGCTCGTGCCCTTCTCTTCCACCGCAAGGCGCCTCTTCTCTTCTGGGGGGATGCTATCCTTACTGCTACTTACCTTCTCAATCGCCTTCCTTCTTCCTTCCTTCAGAGGGAGATTCCTTTTCAGACTCTGTTCCTCTCTCCCTCCCCACTCACTTCCACTCCGAGTCTTTGGATGTCTCTGCTATGTCCATGACACTTGTCCCAACCTCTCCAAACTCTCTTCCGGGGATCGCTCTCTCCGTGCCGACTCAGCACCCTTCCCTCACCCAGAGAGCTATCGTCGTCTGGTGGGAAAACTCAACTACCTCACCATGACACAACCCGACATTGCCTACGTCGTTGGCAAAGTGAGCCAGTTCATGGAGCATCCAACCAGATCTCAGTGAGATGCTGTCATCCACATTGCCAAATACATAAAGAAAGACCCTGCACGTGGCCTTCGATACTCACATCATGCTCATTTGGATGTTGAGGCCTTCTGTGATGCGGACTATATAGGTTGCCTTCCTACCCGCAAGTTTACTAATGGATTTGTCGTGTTCTTGACTGGTAACCTCATCTCATGGCGCAGCAAGAAGCAAACTGTCGTCTCCAGATCCAGTGCAGAGGCAGAATACCGTGCCATGGTCACGGTCACCACTGAGATCCTCTGGCTTCGTCATCTCCTCCATGAGTTTGGTTTCCCAGCGTAGACATCTGCTCATATCTGGTGTGACAATCAGACAACCACGGAGATTGCATTGAATCTCGTCTTCCATGAATGGACGAAGCATATCGAGGTGGACTGCCACTTTCTTCGCCACCATCTGGAGTAGAACCATATCAGTTTTGGCCATATTCCGACGGCGGATCAGCTTGCCGACATCTTCACAAAAGGCCTCTCAGGAGCTCGCCTGGACTCTCTCACTACCAAGATGGGTATTCACAGCCTCCACGGCCCAGCTTGAAGGGGAGTATGTATGGCCTTGTTCGATGTTGTCTTTCTCTTTTTGTGGGACTCTCAGTCCAAGCCTGGCATGTTCAGCTTGATGGGGAGTGTTGGACACTATTTTAGTATAATGGGTATTTTCGAGTCCCACATCGGAATATCCCGCCTTGTAATTTATTTTACTCATCTATAAAAGAATATCTCCGTCTCACATTGAGGTAAGGGGAATTCTCCATCTACAAACAGTAACCAGACTGGTCGGCGATAAGGCCTCAAGCGTGCCTTCTCGTATGCCATAGGTTGCCGACTAGCAGCGAAGGTCTAACAGACGTATTTTGGGGAGGCTATACCTTCTGGATCAATACTAAATATAGCGGTGGAAATAAATGAGATGGAATAACAGGGGAAGATAATGATAACTGCATAACCCGTCCAGTGCCAAATAAATATCCATGCATGAACATGCTGAGTCATAATACAAACAGACAACATACAATAGATAATACGTGCAATAAGGCTAGATTGACAAAGAATAGATAAATAAATAAATGAATCCAACTTTGAAAGGTAGCCCTAGCACATGCTCAGCCGCTACTCCCCTCCAAGTCCTTGCCTAGGAGGTACAATCAGCAAAGAGGCACAAGCCAAATCCTAACCTGCAGTCAGAGGATTTGTCCGGGTACCAATCGGTGGCCTGAATAGGGTGTTGTGAGTAATACTCAGCAGACCACAACCAACAGTGTCTAATGCAATCCAGTCCGTGAATATAGAATGATACAGTGTGCAGGTATAATAATAGAAGTTGTAAAATAAATAGACCATGTTGGACCGGGTTCCTCTTGAGATACCCGTCTGATACCACCTGCTTCGGCCTAAACCAAAATGTCTCTGAACCTGTACATTTTATGTAAATAGACTCGGGACCCGTGGTATGTAACCAAGGTGTCCATGTGCAATGATAACTATAAGGGGTTTCATATCTAAGTAAGGGGCATCAATCAAAACATCCAAACCAAGGGAGAGTGGGCGTCATGTCCACCAATTCCTAGTAATTGATAAGGGGCATCATGCCCAACCATTTAACTGACAATATTAATATTAATAATGAAAAGGATTGCCATGTCCAACACGTTCAATTAGAAGTAATGATAAGGGGTGCAATGCCCAACAGTTCAATTAGAAGTAATGATAAGGGGTGCAATGCCCAACAGTTCAATAAGTAATGATATGGGGCACCATGCCCAACAATTTCAATAAGCAACGAGAAGGGGCGCCATGCCCTATTACTTCTAATAATAATGATATGGAACGCCATGTCCAGCAAATTCTAATAATAACAATGAGGAACGTCGTGTCCAACAAATTCAGATAATAAAGGGGAACGCCATGTCCAACAATTACAACTAAATGGTGATGAGCGCCATGTCCAACACCGCTTAACCATTTATAATTCATTCAATTTAAAGTGCCTTACGAGCCCGTCCATGGCATTCCATACCGGAATCCAAGTGATGCTCAAGACACTAAATAGATAAGACACATTGCCTTTAATAACTAAACACAGGCCATGGTAAAAACTCACGCCTATTTACAAATCAATACTTTTAAAAATTTCATTTACAAGTGCCAAAAAGGCCAAATGACATGGCCATGCCATTCACATTCCATTTAATCCATTTAACAATTTCATTTAGTTTAACCTTTTCCCTTTTATTTGGCCCTAAGGGGTCAAATGATGGTATTCAACCATTTAAGAGTTCCTTTAATTCAATTACGAGTCCCACTAATCAGGTGGCAACTCAACACGTCTTAGGGGCGATTTAATTACATAAGCACAATATAGCATTCATGGGCATTTATACCAACACATCAAAGGGGGTGGTTCGCATTGAGGTAAACAACCACCAACGATGGAATTTGGTCTCAAGGATAACCAATTCAAGGTTCGGACAATTTATTTAAATTAAAACATTTAGGAGACGACACACGGAGAATCCGGTGCGCGACACAACGACACATTTCATAAACGACGCAACTTTAAGGGAAAGACATATAGACCACCTATATCATGCTTAGGAAGCTTTTCTCGTCTATTATCGGGCCTTGATTCGAGCCGGAACGAGAGAAATCAGAAGAATAAACAAATGCCTTGAAAATAGGACATATGAGTTCGCATGGAAATAGGATCCAATATGGTGAAAGGAAACGAAATAAGAAGCAAGAGGATCGATAGACTAACCGAGGGTGATCCAACGTGACTCACGACGTTCGATTCAGAGCTTGAAGGAAGGAGAACCATCAAAGTCTAAAGGAGGAGGAGAGGGGAGCTCGAGCGACCTACTGTGCGTGGGAAGCGAGGGAGAAAGGGAGGAAAAACACTTGAAGGCTGGAGGGGCAAAATAGTAAATTCATCTCTATTAAAGGGGCACATGGTTAGACAAACCGTGCGCCTACACTATCCATAAGGCACATGGCCTCGCACGGCTAGGCGTATGGTTAGACAAACCTTGCGCAACTCGTGCGATTCACCTTTGTAATCCTCTGCAGTTTTTTGCTTGGCCGTGCAGCCTTGGGTGTTGCACGGTTTGACAAACCGTGTTATACCCTTACAGAGCCGCACAGTTTGGGTGCACGGTTAACACTAACTAGTGCCAACTGTGTGCCTCCCCTTTTCTCTCAAAAAACTGGGCTTTCGAAGCCCGACGCTCTTGAAACTCGTTTGGACTCCCGAGACATTTTTCGGGCCTTAAACCCTTTCCAAAAACAACACTTTAAAGAGTTCCAACTCTCAAAATTCCATTTTGAAGCTCGGTTTAAGATTTGGATCGTCCACCAAACAAAAGACTCAAATTCCTTTGAAAAATTCCAACCCGTCCAAAACACGGGATGTTACAATGTTGATGTCATGGAAAAGGATAAGTTGGAAGCCAAGTCCCAAAATTGTTTCTTTGTTTGCTACGACGACTAAAACTTCGAACTTCGACTCTGGGATAACAATTGGCAGAAGGTTATCAGAGTTTGGAGTGTCCTCTTCAATGAGGAGATCGTTTGAAAGGATTGGAACTGGGTTTAAGATGCAGTTTGGAGCAATGAACTGCTGCATGCCGAGGATGATTTGAAAAGAGGCCGGTTGGTTCTAGAGGGCGCACAAAAGTTCAAGAGGTACAACCATGCTTCAGAACAAAAGACACTGATCAAGTTTTGGAAGTACCTGGGTTCGATGTACTGGAATGCTCAAAGACTGTGGAAGCTTGGGGCAGAGTTTCCAAAACGCATTGTTTAGATGGAGTTGAATCTTAGGAGTTGAGGTTGTTTACTAGGGCCAGAAGACCAGTGCTAAGGTTTGATTCTGGAATGCACTATCTGCATCTAACAGACGGTGGATAACCTGAAAGCCTAGATGAGGCGAGAAGTCTGAGCGACTCGTTGCGGTGAGAGTTAACAATGAAAGAAGAGTTGGATTCCTTGCATGTTTTTGATACATGAGAGCTAATGGAATTATCACCAGGCAAGAGGGCGCTACAATTATCGTCTGAATAAGGAAGTGGACAATAGGAAACGGTGTATGGCATAACTAGTTATGGACTTTCAACAATTAGAAGGGGTGAATTTTGATGTGATTTTCTCTCCTGTTGTAAAGCACACAATGGTTCAGATGGTGCTTAGCTTGGTTGCCATAGAATGTCTCTTTCTTGAACTGAATGTCAAGACTGCGTTCCTTTATGGAGATTTGGAGGAAGAGATCTACATGGAGCAACTGGAAGGTTTCCCGTGAAACGGAATAGAGAGTTTATTGTGTAGGCTCAAATAGAGTTTGTATGGGCTTAAGCAGGCATCGAGACAGTGGAACCGGAAGTTTGATGACTTCCTGGCAGAACGGAAGTTTGTCCGGTGTAATGCTGATCATTGTTGCTACCGGAAGATGTATGGTGATGGGAGTTTCATCATTTCACTTTTCTATGTGGATGACATGCTCTTAGGGTAGCACCGATAGTTTCAGGTACATGACTTTTTATTCATGTATTTTGAGTCTGTATATTGTTTGGGTCAAGTTTCGGGTGGTTCTGAAGGGTTTTGACATGTTTTGGAGTCTTTTCTAGAGGTGCACGGTTTGTGCACAGTTAGTAGAAACCATGCATTATCTCTAGAAAATCGTGCAAGGGAAGACAATGGGCACTGGGCAGGCGCACGGTTTGGCCAAACCGTGCGAGTGCCGAGGAGAAACCGTGCAGCTTGAAACAGAGGGAAAAACACGCTCGACGCACGGTTTGTCTAACCGTGCGAGGGGTTGACTTGAGACAATAGCACCACACGGTTGACGCATGGTTTGCTAAACAGTGCGGCCTAACCGTGCGACGTACAATTGACCCTCCTTAAATTGTGGATCTAATCCGAATTAAGCCTTCAGACCCCCTCTATTCCCCTATTCTCTTCGTAACCCGATTTCCTTTTGCTCCCAAGGTTTGAGAGACTTTTCCTTTCGATTCGGAAGCGATTCTTAGGCAAATCAAAATGCGTTGGAGATCCAGATTTGTCGGTAAGTACCCGTTCTTCATCGTTCTTCTTAGATTGGGATGTCAATCTTATTGAGATCTTGTTGAATCTAGTGAAGGGAACATGGTTTGTGATCAAATATAGAAGATCTAAGTGCCGTTCTTCGTTTTTGCCAATTGTGTGGTAAGTGGCTTGTGTCTTATCTCCACTCGATTTAGAACTTGAAGACTTCGTTTTAATTAAATGTTTTGATTTAAATTGTAGTGAAATCTTCTTGTGATTCTTGGTGGAAATCCCGTTTTGGTAATTGGCTTTGGAAAATTGTGGGAAAATTGGTTGGATTTTGGAAAATCCCTTTGGTTTATAATTTTAAAATGCTGATTTTAAAATTATGGTTTTGTTTAGATGCAAGGTTTTTTTTTGAAATGCTTTAAAAAAAGAAAGGTTTGTTTAATGGTTTTACATGAATTTTGACATACAAGGTTGATGTGTGTTCATTTGCGTTAGACGTGACCCTGTGGAAAGAGAGCGTGCCATTGGGGCATCTGGTATTGGTCACCTTGTGATGACTTGGTGGATTGACGAGAGACCGCTCGCGAGTATGAAATTTTCACCTGGGCATGCATGGTGTGTGTGGAGACTTGGTTATGTGTATGCCAAATGATTTTAAAAAGGTTTTCTGCTTGCAAATGTTTTCCTTGAAACTTGTTTATGGTTTTGACGAGAGACCGCTCACGAGTATGAAATTTTCACCTGGGCATGCATGGTTTGTGTGGAGACTTGGTTATGTGTATGCCAAATGATTTTAAAAAGGTTTTCTGCTTGCAAATGTTTTCCTTGAAACTTGTTTATGGTTTTGATATAAATTGTTTATGTTGGATTGGTGTAGCCCGATCCGCTTGGGCCAAATGCTTGTGGCCCGCAACTGTCGCGGGTCGACTGACAACGACAACCACTGTAGTATCTCTGACCACTGTAGCAGAGCTGACCGACCGACACTGTAGCAGTGCGGACTTTGATAGTCAACTTTACTGTTGCACTTTTGACTTCCAGCCGCCAGCCACTTTAGCACTTTTGACTTGGGTGACCGCCTTTCACTGTAGCGATGCGGACTTCCTGTGCGGAACAATGGATCGTCTTCCTTCTTTTGTAGCCCATTTTCAGGCTAGGATTTGTGTGAGAAATTTCTGTAATCTGTGCTCTCGAATCTTAGTGAAGTTCTGCCTCTCCGTGGATGTAGAAATTATTCCCGAACCACGTAATTTTGTGTGTTCTGTGTGTTTTTTTTTGTGCATTTTTCTTTCTGTATCTCGTTTCTGTCGTTGCGACTCCCGACGATTTCGCAACAACTGGTATCAAAGGGTGAGTTCGAAATTCTCCAACGATGGCTATGGATGAAGGCAAAGTGAAAATCGATCGTTTCGATGGAACTGATTTCAGTTTCTGGAGGATGCAAATCGAGGATTATCTTTATCAAAAAAAGATGCATTTGCCGCTTCTGGGTCTGAAGCCAACGGACATGGAGCAGTCCGAGTGGGAGTCGCTGGATCGACAGGTTCTGGGCATTGTGCGCCTTACGTTGGCAAAAAACGCGGCGTTCAACATCAGAGAGGAGAAGACGACGGCGAATCTGATGAAAGCTCTCACGAATATGTACGAGAAGCCTTCTGCGGCAAACAAGGTGCATTTGATGCGGCAATTATTCAACCTGAAAATGGTTGAAGGGAGAATTGTTGAGCGTGGATAGCCCGATGGAGTCTTGGATTTTTGACTATGGGGCGTCTTTCCTTTCTACATCGAAGAAGGGATTCCTGGAAAATTATGTTTCTGGAAATTTCGGCAAGGTACATCTTGCTGATGATGAGCCCTTTCAGATTGTGGGGAAAGGAGATGCGCGGATCAAAACCAACAGTGGGAGTTTGCTGGTTCTGGAAAACGTGAGGTATATCCTTGGCTTAAGAAGAAATATTATTTCTATCGGATAGCTTGATGATGCAGGGTTGAGTACCACGTTCACTGGTGGTGCATGGAAGATCACCAAAGGAGCTATGGTCATAGCTCGGAGAGCAAAGAATGGTACCCTATACAACATGATAGAAATTTGCATAGACATGGCTGCATCACTCAAAGCTGTAGGAGATTCACAACTGTGGCACAACAGGTTAGGCCACATGAGTGAGAAGGTGATGAAGGTGTTGACAACAAAAGGGCTGCTACCAGAGCCGAAGTCGGTGGAAGTTGGCCTATGTGAAGATTGCATCTTCGGAAAGCAGAAAAATGTGTCTTTTGCAAAAGGAGGCAGAACACCGAAGGCTTGGAAGCTGGACCTGGTGCACACTGATGTTTGGGGGTATGCACCAGTACATTCCCTTGGAGGGTCACAATACTAAGTGACATTCATTGGCGATTCAACATGGAAGGTATGAGTTTACTTTCTGAAAAGTAAATCTGATGTGTTTAAAATGTTTCAGAAGTGGAAGGTCGTGGTGGATAATGAGTCAGGAGCTAAGCTGAAATGTTTAAGGTCTGACAACGGTGGAGAGTATGGCAGTCAGGAGTTCATAGAATTCTGTTCTGATAATGGAATTCGGTGGGAGAAGACTATCCCAGGAACACCACAGCAGAATGGTGCTGCTGAAAGGATGAATAGGACGTTGAATGAACGTGCCAGAACTACGAGGTTACACTCGGGGTTACCCAAGACCTTCTGGGCCGATGCAGTGAACATGGCAGCATATCTGATCAACAACAGTCCATCTGCGCCAATGGGAGAACGTCTACCCGAGGAGCTCTGGTTTGGTAAAAAGATAAAACTCTCACATTTACGAGTCTTTGGCAGTTTGGCTTATGCACACATTAATGCTAACTCAAGGGACAAGCTTGATGTTAAGTCCAAGCCATGTTCCTTTATTGGCTATGGTGTTGAGCAGTTTGGTTACCGCTTTTGGGATGATCTCAAGAAGATGGTCATCAGGAGCCAAAACATGGTATTCAATGAAGGTGTCACACACAAGGATCGCCATACAGTTAAAGATGAAAATGACTGAAAGTTAAATTTTTTATTATCAGAACACTTTTTAGGAAAAGTGAGAAACCCCAAGATCACCCTGGTACACCACTAAAGTAAACCACATAATTGTTGAAAACTAACTTAAGCCTACCGGAGGCATTCTCCCTACATAATTCCTAGGAAAGAGATGGTACCTGTAAGCCTCGGTCCTCTGTTATTAGATCTTCAAAGTGTGTTGCCAAATGATCCCAAACCTGTAGGTACTCATCAATATTGATCTTCCCTCCGTTGAAGCCCCTGATCAAAATAAGGTCGTGCATGTCAATCCATTCACTTTGCTTACTATTAGTGTCCACGCGTATCTCTCTTTCCATCATCCTCGCTGCTTCCTCTTTTGTGGCATTAATTGTAAGGACTTTCTCCTCTACTTCTTCTCCTGAATGCATAAGAATTTCCAGAGCTTGTTTAGGTTCTATAGTAGCCTCCCACTGCTGTCCATTAGACTTGCCCACAGTGACTGTAGCCTCCTCTTCCATCCGCACGTCCTCAGATTGCAATTGATTCCCTCCAGGAAGGTCCCCAGCCTGCTGCTCTTCTGCCTCCCCTTGAGAAACCGCCAGTGTTTCCAGAAGATCATTCCCCTTTGTAACCTCATTGACTTCACCAATTGGCCCAGGATTCCTCTTGCTGCCCTCCACTCCCTGAAGCTCCTGCTTCTTGATGTTACCACCTTTTTTAGCCGACCGCGTCTCCATTGGTTTAGGGAGGCCTGAGTAGTCTTTACGCCCCTTATTTTTCTTCTTCTTGTTGGCAATGAAACTCCCTGGATCCCTATTTTCCTTATTCCCTCTCTTCCTCCTTGGGCTGTGAAGACCCTTACCATACTCTCCAATTGCATTGACATTGTCATTGTCATCTGAGATTTCCTTTCCTGACTCTGCTCCGGAGAGGCTACTACCGCTGCCCTCTGCACAACCATCATCACCCAGGCGATCAAAACGGTTATTCAAGTTAATATAGAACAAGGTCCTTCTCGGTTGGAGTCCCTGTTTATCGTTCGACACTCTATCGTAGCCATGTTTTGGGTTCTACCCAGTCCTGGCCATCCTTAGCACTACCCTCCCCAGTCGGTTGGGACACTCCTTCATCATTTATACCACTGCCTGCTCGCAAAGCCAGTGCATAAGTTCCATGGCTAGAGTTCACAGTGCCATCCTCGCTAACCACACCACTTTCCACTAAACCTGCAGGTTCCTGCCCAGCAACCTGAGGAGCTCCCAGATCCTTCCTCAAGCGTTCGAAGATATCAGCCACCTTCGGATTGTCCTCTGTTCTCTTATCCAGTAACTTCTCCACCTTAGGTTGGTCCCTGGAGGCACCCAGTAATGATGGCTCCATCATCCCTTCTCCAGATCCAACAACCAAACTATTACCGCTGCCTCCAGAACCAGTATTCAACTCACTTCCACGCCTGCAAGCAGTCATGACATGACCCAGTTTTTTGCACGTAGAGCAATAATCAGACCACGATTCAAACAAAACAGGTTGTTTCCACCGAAATTCTTCCCCAACTGTAAGCCACACAAAATCAGCTGGCCTTCTAGACACGTCCACTTCCACACATATTCGAGGAGCTACCGGATGACATACTGACCTGGTTTTACTATCGGAGCACGGATATCTTCCAACCAAGTTTCCTAACATGTGCAATATCGAAGGATTTTGAAACGGTAGAGGAAGTTCAGGTAGACTAACCCATATTGCCATTGTCGAGACATCGCGCTTCATATGAAAATCGAAGGACCACCTGAACAGAAAGAATCGGAACCGTTGCATATTTGAGGAGCACTGGACCACGCCTTGATCAAATCGTCCTCCGTTGCAAAACGAATCATGATATGTTTGCTGTCAAGTAAGCCCACCGTCGCACGATCCTGTAAATCCCAGGAGCCAAAAACATACCTGTCGAAGACATCCACTGAAGGACGTCGCTGTTTGAACCGCGCAATCAGGGTTAGATTCAGAAGAGATGAAGCTTCATGATACTCGGCGGAAGAGATTGGAAGATTAGGGCATCCTTCGAAAAGATATGGCACTTTCGGGTTGAGCCGAATCTGGGGAAAGGGAGGAAGGAAATCGGGGTTGGAGAAGGGGGAGAAGAATTGCGAAGTTTTAGCTGGAAGCGGTAAGGATCCCTCCCCCGTCGGGGGGGAGGGACCGGCACGGTGGAACCTATTACTCCAGTGGAGTTGAGGAGATCAACAAGGGTGAGAAGGCCTGTGCAGAGGTATTCACCACCCTTGCATTATCTGTTATTGACTGACAGTGGAGAACCAGAATGCTTTGAAGAGGCAATGCAGCTGAAGGAGTCGAGCAAGTGGGAGCTGGCTATGAAGGAGGAGATTTCCTCATTGCATGATAACAACACTTGGGAGCTGACACCTCTGCCAACAGGAAAGAAAGCATTGTAGAACAAGTGGGTCTACCGGGTCAAGGAAGAACATGATGAAAAGAGGAGGTACAAGGCAAGACTGGTAGTGAAAGGTTTTCAACAGAAGGAAGGTGTGGACTTCACTGATTTTTTTTTACCAGTAGTGAAGCTTACCACCATCTGGGTGGTTCTCAGCATTGTGGCATCAGAAGACTTGTACCTTGAGCAGTTTGATGTCAAGACTGCTTTCTTTCATAGAGATTTGGAGGATATCTATATGCAGCACCCAGAGGGATATGTAGAGTTTGGGAAGGAAGACCTGGTGTGCAAACTCCAGAAAAGCTTGTATGGGTTGAAGCAGACACCCAGACAGTGGAACAAAAAGTTTGATGCATTCATGACTAAAATGCATACAAACGATGTGGCATGGATCAATGTTGCTACATAAAATCCTTTGGTGATGAATATATTATATTGCTTCTGTATGTGGATGACATGCTCATTGCAGGATCATGTATGCAGAAGATTAATGAGCTGAAAGGGCAGTTAGCTGAGGAGTTTGAAATGAAAGATTTTGGAGAAGCTGACAAGATTCTGGGGATGAAGATCAAGAGAGACCGCATAGCTGGAACGTTGATGTTGTCACTGACTGATTACATTGGGACGGTTCTGAGAAGATTCTGTATGCTGGAAGTAAAGACAGTCTCTATTCCCCTGACGAACCATTTCAAACTATCAAAGGAGCAATCACCGAAGACGGCAGAAGAGACTGAGTAAATGGCAAAAGTTTCATAGGCATCAGCTGTTGGAAGCCTGATGTATGCCATGGTCTGTACTCGACCTGACATCGCTCATGCAGTGGGAGTTGTGAGCAGGTATATGACTAACCCTGGAAAGCAACATTGGGGAGTTGTGAAGTGGATACCGAGGTATCTGAAGGGCACCAAGGAGGTATCCCTGTGCTTTGGGAAAAGAAATTCATTACAGGGGTATGTGGATGCTGATCTTGGAGGCGATGTCAGCAGCAGGAGGAGTACCACGAGTTATGTCTTTACCTGTGGAGGAACTGCGGTAAGTTGGATATCTCAATTGCAGAAGGTGGTGGCTTTATCCACCACAGAGGCAGAATACATTACTGTAACAGAAGCTGAAAAAGAGATGGTTTGGCTGAAGAACTTCTTGGATGAATTGGGAAGAAAGCGAGAGGAGAATGTATTGTACTGTGACAGTCAGAGTGCTATACATCTTGCAAAGAATCCGGTATTTCATGCCCGGACGAAGCACATTCAGTTGAAGTACCATTTCATCAGAGGTTTGATATAGGATGAGTTGTTGACATTGCAGAAGATTTGTGGAACCAACAATCTGGCAGACATGTTGACAAAGCCTATGGTGATACAGAAGTTGAGGCACTGTTGTGCCTCTGTTGGTCTCCACTGATGAACAAAGGATGAGAGGCAGAATAAGGGAGGACACGATGAGAGCACAAGAGGAAAACAACTTGTATTTCATAAATCGTCAGGTTGAAATTGAAGCTGTGAATGGAAAGCATGCGCACTGGTGAGTGAAGAAGAGGAATAACTCAGATTAAGTAAGTTGTCTTAGTCAGTGGCATCGAAGCAGAGCTACGTAGTGGATCGGGCTCCAAGTGGGAGATTGTTGGATTGGTGTAGCCCGATCCGGTTTGACCAAATGCTTGTGGCCCGCAAAATCACTCCTCAAGCTAATGAGGAGGGGCGAGATGTTACAAATGGTATCAATTTTATTCGATCCGTCTTTAATTTTGGGACAAATGGTATCAATTTGTTCGGTTTTTGACATAAGAGATGGTGTCGGTTTTGTTTGGTCCTAGAGTTGGAAATGGTATCAGTATGTCTCTTGGGACGGTAGTAAGGAGTAGAGATTGTCGGAACTTGAAATATAGAGTATAAAATGGCGTAGCTAACCTCTTTATGCTAAACTTCAAGTTACCAGGGTGTTTGGGTACATAAGTGTTTGGAGACACTTTTAGGTGTATAGTCAACTCATCGTCATGGGTTTAGCCAATGAGAGTTGCCTGACATGCGTTGATTGTAAGATTTCCCACTAGGTCCGCATTGTTCATTCTGAGTTTAATGGTTTATAAAACGGAAAAAAGTGATGTTTTTTGAAAATTGTGAAAATGGTTTTTTTGAAAAGCATGGTTTTAGTATTTTCAATAACGGTTAAAATGTTGATAATGGTTGAATTGTGGAAAGCTATGTCGTAATATGCGTTAATGTGATAAATTGGAATTGCTAAGCCTTGAATTTCTAATGAGTGAGACTAAACTGAGTTTGGTTATGGTTATAGTGAATGACACCGAGTAGGCGTTTTAGAAATAAACCGGAGAAGACTGCTGAAAATGTGGTTGCACATGAGGCACATGTGAACCAACAGGTGGTCCAATGCATTGTGCAGGCTTTTCAGGCCGTGGATAAGGGTAATAGGAATGATGAACCTCGACAAGTGGACCACTCGGTTTAGTTCCAAAAGCATAATCCACCCATCTTTTGGGGGGATTCCGAGCCGAAAAAAGCAGAAGTCTGGTTGAATTGAATGAATCGAGTCTTCGATTTCCTTGGAACACCAACAAAGCTGAAAATAAAGTTGACAACGTATATGCTGGAGGATTTGGCACGCGAATGGTGAGAATTAGCAGTTCATGCTAAATTGGACCAAGACATGACATGCGAGGATTTTGAGGAATTGTTTAGCAATCAATTCTATTCTCACACTTTCCAGATTGTGAGAACAACAAACTTCTTCAGCTCGAAACAAGAGAACCTCACAGTGACAGAGTTTGCGGCTAAATTTATGAATTTAGTCCGCTTTGCTTCGGAAGTTACTGCAAGTGCGTCCTTGAAGACACATTTTTTAGTTGGGGTTGAGGATGGATATTTGCTCAAAGATTGTGGTTTTTTGTATAACGGATTATACAAAAATAGTCAATAAAGCGACGGTGGCAGAAAGAGATATCTTGGGAAATACGGTTGGAGGGAGCATGTTTATTCCTACGGGAACAGGTGGGAACTCTAATGTTGAGAACAAGCGGAAGAGGGACACCTACTTCAAGAGTGGTGGTGCACCTTAGAATCAAACCACGGGATGGTAAACATTCCTCAACTGAAAAGTAAGTCGAGATGTTTTAAATGCGGTTCTTTCGACTATATGAAGTGAGATTGTATGACACCACCTAGAGCATGTCACAATTGCAACAAGATGAGACATCTTCAGTGCTATTGTCGCAGTGCTCCAAGGTTTAGTCCTAGAGGCACATCTCATGTTTATCAGGCATCTTATGCTTCGACGAGACGAGTGCAACAAAATAACTCTCGTCATCAGAATAGAGCGAGCCAAGGTGATTCTTGGAACACCATGACTCCTCAACCAATGCAATCTCAATATGGTAACAAAGAGCGAAGTGCAACGAGTAAGCAATTGTATGAGAGTTGAACAAGTGACCATGGATGATCAATATGGTCCTTCGACAGTGAGAGGTACGATTCTCTTGAATTTTACCCTTATGCAAGTTTTGCTTGATACGAGCGTGTTCCAGTCATTTATTGTTTTTCGTGTTATTGATAATATGAGTTTGCATGTCGAGATGGCGCCTTCTGTTTTGAAACTTCAAACTTCTCTTGGCCAAAGAGAATGTCGAGCCTTTATGTGTAAAGCTTGTTTTATAACTATCGATGAGGTTGAGTTGCTTTGGGATTTCTTTGTGCTTGAGATGGATGTCTATGACTTGGTTTTGGGTATGGATTGGTTGACATCTGTAAGAACCCGGGTTTTTAGAACGGGTCAAAATCCTGACCCCCTCTTTGAATTTTTGTCTTGTTTATGAGAAAACTGGGAAAATCTGGGAAGTTCTGGAAATTTCCAGACTACACGCCGTGTGCTCTAAAGTACACGCCGTGTGTGGGTTAGGTGCGTACCGGCCATGTGCTCGCTGAGTACATGCCGTGTGATGACCGTGTAGGAATTTCCTACTACACGACGTGTAGTGTTGCTCGACACGCCGTGTACCCTTGACCGTGTGGAGGCCATACATGGTGTGTAGGCCTGTTGGTTAGGTAGAATGTTTTTAGCAAGTACACGCCATGTACTATTTGTACACGCCGTGTAGAGGGGCCGTGTATGGGATATACATGGCGTGTTGGGGATGACGGTCAGGTAGAGAAGTACACGTCGTGTACCTCTAGTTACACGCCGTGTAGTCAGTCGGCAAGTCCTCGGCGAAATATCAGCCGTTTTATGAACAGTAAAATGATACACGGCGTGTGGTCATAAGTACACGTCGCGTATTTTCTTTTTTTCGCTAAAACGGGCCGTAACCTCGTTTTGAGGCAGAAACTCAAACCCTCAACGGGTTTGAGCAGGGAGAGCCGGCCAGAGCTTATTTTTGCTCCCAATCGTCCGTCCGAACTCCGTTTCGATCGCCGTTGGATGCGTTAGAACCCCCTCGGTAAGGCCTTGATTCCTCTTGAGCCGTTCTTGATTTCCGTTCTAAGACGAGTTATAGGGGTTTGAGCGGTTTTGATTCTTTTGTAGATCTATCGCGTTTTAGACCTAATTGGAGGTTGTTATCGGAGGAGTATCATCGTACGAGTCTCAGGTAGGTGGTGCATACCTCTTTTTGTGTTTTCGCGGACTTTTTGTTGGCGCGGCCTTTGACGCGTTTTCGGGTATTTTGAGCGTGACCTTGTTTTACCTACTATTGCCTGTTTAATTGTTATTTGACCTATGTGATGCCTTTGGGTATGCCCTGTTACCTGTTTTGCTTGAGCGGGGCCGGGCGAGTGGCCGTTTAAGTATTTCATTTGACTCTATATGTGATACGTGTCATTGCATATGCTGGAACCCTTTGGGTTGTGTTGGGCATGGCTTAGATGTTTGTTGAGTGATGCTGATCACAGGTCGGGTTTGACCCGGGTTACATTTGGTGGTTCTGACCACGGGATTGGGCGTCATGGACGTCGGCTTGAGGCAGGATGACTGTCAGGTTGGGCATGACCCAATTTACTTGGATGGCGAGGTCGTCGGACTTGAGCGGCATGGTCGCAGGGACACGAGGTGTCAGAGGTGTTGTGGCTTGGGTACTATTTTGGTGATTACCGCTCACCCGGAAATTTGAGTAGTGTGCACACAGAGAGACTCCGTGATGAGGTGGTTTTGACCAATCGTGTGGGTAGAGGCCCCCGTTAGTTGCGGTTTAGGTACTATTGGTTGGGGGTGCTTGCCGTGAGAAGCCACGTGAAAGGTGAGGAGCCTTCAGGGGATAGCGTTGAGACTATCAGGTTGGGGGCAGAGGCTCGCCGTTATTTGAGGGCAGACATCGTTGTCCCTCCGAATACTTTATTTGAGGGCAGACATCGCTGTTCCTCCAGTGATTTTATTTGAGGGCAGACATCGCTGTTCCTCCGATTACTTTATTGAGGGCAGACATCGCTGTCCCTCCGATTACTTATTTGAGGACAGACATCGCTGTTTCTCCGGGTTACTATTTCTTGGGCGTGCCTTCGGGACGTCGGTACAAGAGATGCGCGGCGTCAGGGGGCACATGGTGCTGGGTTACATGACAGAGATTCCGGTGTTGGCCGAAGCAGGTGACACTCCATGGTGGCTGCTGAGCACCAGTGGAGTTTGTGTTTGGTTGTGTGCATCGTACTGTTTGCTGTTTTCCTTATAAATGCATGCCTGTTTAAACACTTATATTAGGTACGCACTGTTGGGTGGTATCCTACTGAGATTCGTCTCACACCCTGCACAGGCTCTTTGGGATGCGTGCAGACTTTATGGATTTACGTGCAGGATAGAGGTCAGCTTCAGGAGCTGGATTGCATTAGCTATTGCATTGAGATGGTTTGGACCTTGAGGTTTGACTAGCTGGAGTTCACTTTGTTTTACTTTCTTTCCTGTATCAGCATGCTTGTTTTGTAGTTATAGTTGGTTAGCCATTGGCGCCTTTACATATGGATATGTATGACCTGCTTTGGATGTATGTTTGTTGTTCAGTAGTAGTTACAAGTGATCGACATGCTGTTGTGTTTACTTTTCGCTACTGTTGTTTATATCTTGCTTTCGCTGTTTATTGCTATTGGATATGCTTCCGCTCTGCGGGTCTGGTTCGAGTCTGCTGAGTCGTTTACTTCTGCTGCATGTCATTTATCATTGCTCGGACTAGTACCACTATTTTTTTTCTTCCTCCGAGAGGGTATAGCCTCCCCACTATACCTATCATACCCTCGCTGCTAGTCGGCAGCCTTTGGCGTTCGGGGAGGTGCGCCTAAGGTAGTAACACCCGACCCGTTTAGTGTTGGATTGGTGTTGCCCGATCCGGTTGGGCCGAATGTTTGTGGCCCGCAACTGTCACGGAGCTGACCGATTGACCACTGACAGGCACTGTAGCAGTGCGGACTTCGGAGTCAACTTTACTGTAGCGCTTTTGATTTCCAGTCGGCAGCCACTGTAACGCTTTTGACAAAGCTGGCCGCCGTTCACTGTAGCGACGCGGACTCACTTTTCGAACAGTGATCGTCTTCTCCATTGTTTTATAGCCCATTTTCGGGCTAGGGTTACCATGGAAAAACCTCTGTATTTTTTGTGCTCCCGAATAGTGAAATTCTGCCTCTCCCGTGGACGTAAGGATTATTCCCGAACCACGTAAATCGCCGTGTCCTTTGCTTTCTTTCTTTCGTTTTTCTCGCTTCTGTCGTTGTGTCTCCCGGCGATTCCGCAACAACTGGTATCAGAGGGCGAGTTCGGAATTCTCCAACGATGGCTCTGGATGAAGGCAAAGTGAAGATCAATCGCTTCGATGGAACTAATTTCAGTTTATGGAGGATGCAGATCGCGGATTATCTTTATCAGAAAAAATGCACTTGCCACTTCTAGGTGTGAAGCCAGCGGACATGGAAAAGTCGGAGTGGGAGCTACTGGATCGACAGGTTCTGGGTGTTGTGCGCCTGACGTTGGTAAAAAACGTGGCGTTCAACATCAGAGAGGAGAAGACGACGGTGGACCTGATGAAAGCCCTCACAAACATGTACGAGAAGCCTTCTGCGGCAAACAAGGTGCATTTGATACGACGATTGTTCAACCTGAAAATGGTTGAAGGGAGACCTGTTGCAGATCATATCAACGAATTCAATACCATTATAAGTCAGGTGTCATCGGTGGACATTGATCTTGGTGATGAGGTATGTGCTCTGGTTTTACTATCTTCGTTACCAGAGAGTTGGGAAGCAACTGTAACAGCTGTGAGCAACACTTCGGGGAATACGAAGATGACTCTGAAAGATATACGGGACCTAATCCTTAGTGAGGATGTTCGAAGAAGAGAATCAGGCAGATTCTCTGGTTCTGCTTTGAACGTTGAAGGAAGAGGAAGGTACCCACAGCGGGACAATCGCAGAGGACGATCGAAGTCAAGAGGAAAGAGCAGAGACAAGGCAAAGGGGCCTGGTCCTACCTGCTGGACATGCGGGAAGAAAAGACATGTCAAGAAGGAGTGCAGAGATAACCGGAAGGGACCTGAAACGAGTGGAGCAAACACTGCAGCTGAAGGAACTGATGTCGTGTTGCTGCTGAGCGTGGACAGCCCGATGGAGTCTTGGATTTTAGACTCTGGGGCGTCTTTCCATTCTACATCGGAGAAGGGTTTCCTGAACAATTTTGTTTCTGGAAATTTTGGCAAGGTGCATCTTGCTGATGACGAGCCCTTGCAGATTGTGGGTAAAGGAGATGCACGGATCAAGACCAACAATGAGAGTTTGCTAGTTCTGAAAAACGTGAGGTATATCCCTGGCTTGAGAAGAAACCTTATTTCTGTTGGACAACTTGATGATGCAGGGTTGAGTACCACATTCACTGGTGGTGCATGAAAGATCACCCGAGGAGCTATGGTCATAGCTCGGGGAGCAAAGAATGGCACCCTGTACAACATGACAGAAACTTGCATGGACATGGCTGCATCATTGGAAGCTGTCGGAGGTTCTCAACTGTGGCACTACAGACTCGGCCACATGAGTGAAAAAGGGATGAAGGTGCTAGCAACAAAAGAGTTGCTACCAGAGTTGAAGTCGGCGGAAGTAGGCTTATGTGAAGATTGCATCTTTGGAAAGCAGAAGAAGGTATCCTTTGCAAAAGGAGACAGAACACCGAAGGCTGGAAAGCTGGACCTGAAGCATACAGATGTTTGGGGGCCTGCACCAGTACCATCCCTCAGAGGGTCACAATATTATGTGACATTCATCGATGACTCAACAAGGAAGATATGGGTTTACTTTCTGAAGAATAAATCTGATGTGTTCAAGATGTTTCAGAAGTGGAAAGTCATGGTGGAGAACGAGTCAGGAGCAAAGCTGAAATGTTTGAGGTCTGACAACGGTGGAGAGTATGGCAGTCAGGAGTTCAGAGAATTTTGTTCTGAAAATGGAATTCGGTGGGAGAAGACAATCCCAGGAACACCACAACAGAATGGTGTGGCAGAGAGGATGAATAGGACACTGAATGAACGTGCCAAGAGCGCGAGGCTGCACTCAGGATTGCCCAAAACCTTCTGGGCTGATGCAGTGAACATGGCAGCGTATCTGATCAATAGGAGTCCATCTGTGGCAATGAGAGAACGCCTACCCGAGGAGCTCTGGTCTGGTAAGGAGGTAAAACTGTCACATTTAAGAGTCTTTGGCAGTTTAGCTTATGTACACATTGATGCTAACTCAAGGGACAAGCTTGATGCTAAGTCCAAGCCATGTTTCTTTATTGGCTTTGGTGCTGATGAGTTTGGTTACCGGTTTTGGGATGATCACAAGAAGATGGTCATCAGGAGCCAAAACGTGGTATTCAATGAAGGTGTCATGTACAAAGGTCGTCATGAAGCTGAAGATGAAAATGAGAACATTGAATCAGAGTGCAAAGAGCAAGTGAAGCTTGAAGGTGTGTCTGAGTCGAACCGGTGGAACCTACTACTCCAGTGGAGTTTAGGAGATGATCAAGGGTGAGAAGGCCTGTGCAGAGGTATTCACCATCATTGCATTATCTATTATTGATTGACGGCGGAGAACCATAATGTTTCGAAGAGGCAATGCAGCTGAAGGAGTTAGGCAAGTGGGAGCTGGCAATGAAGGTGGAGATTTCCTCATTGCATGACAACAACACTTGGGAGTTGACATCCCTGCCAGCAGGAAAGAAAGCATTGCAGAACAAGTGGGTCTACCGGGTGAAGGAAGAGCATGATGACAAGAGGAGGTTCAAGCCAAGGCTGGTGGTGAAAGACTTCCAACAGAAGGAGGGAGTGGATTTCACGGAAATATTCTCACCAGTAGTGAAGCTTACCACCATCCGGGTGGTTCTCAGCATTGTGGCATCATAGGACTTGCAGCTTGAGCAGCTTGATGTCAAGACTGCATTCCTTCATGGAGATTTGGAGGAGGATATCTACATGCAGCAGCCCGAGGGATACGTAGAGTATGGGAAGGAAGACCTGGTGTGCAAACTCCAGAAGAGCTTATATGGATTGAAGCAGGCACCCAGGCAGTGGAACAAGAAGTTTGATTCATTTATGTCTAAAAATGAATATAAACGATGTGGCATGGATCAATGTTGCTACATCAAGTCTTTCGGTGATGAATACATTATATTGTTTCTGTATGTGGATGACATGCTCATTGCAGGGTCATGTATGCAGAGGATTAATGAGCTGAAAGGGCAGTTGGCTGAGGAGTTTGAAATGAAGGATCTTGGAGAAGCTGGTAAGATTCTGGGAATGAAGATCAAGAGAGACCGCACAGTTGGAACATTAATGTTGTCACAGACTGATTACATTGGGAAGGTTCTGAGAAGATTCAGCATGCTGGAAGCAAAGACAGTCTCTATTCCCCTGTCGAGCCACTTCAAACTATCAAAAGAGCAATCACCGAAGATGGCAGAAGAGGTGGAGTACATGGCAAAAGTTCCATACGCATCAGCTGTTGGAAGCGTGATGTATGCCATGGTCTGTACTCGACCTGAAATCGCTCATGCAGTGGGAGTTGTGAGCAGGTATATGGCTAACCCTGGAAAGCAACATTGGGAAGATGTGAAGTGGATACTGAGGTATTTGAAGGGCAGCAAGGAGGTATCTTTGTGCTTTGGGAAAGGAAATTTATTGCAGGGGTATGTGGATGCTGACCTTGGAGGCGATGTCGACAGCAGGAGGAGTACCACGGTTTATGTTTTTACCTGTGGAGGAACTGCGGTAAGTTGGATATCACAAATGCAGAAGGTGGTGACTTTATCCACCACAGAGGCAGAATACATTGCTGTAACAGAAGCTGGGAAAGAGATGGTTTGACTGAAGAACTTCTTGGATGAATTGGGAAGAAAGCGAGAGGAGAATGTATTGCACTGTGACAGTCAGAGTGCTATACATCTTGCCAAGAACCCAGTGTTTCATGCCCGGACGAAGCACATTCAGTTGAAGTACCATTTCATCAGAGGTTTGATACAGGATGAGTTGGTGACATTGCAGAAGATCTGTGGAACCAACAATCCGGCAGACATGTTGACAAAGCCTATGGTGATACAGAAGTTGAGGCACTGCTGTGCCTCTGTTGGTCTCCACTGATGAACGGAGGATGAGAGACAGAATGATGGAGGACCTGATGGGAGCACAAGAGGAAAACAATTTGTATTTCATGAATTTGTGAATGGAAAGCACGCCACTGGTTAGTGAAGAAGAGGAAGAACTTAGATTAAATAAGTTGTCTTCATCAGTTGCATCGAAGAATAACAGTGCAGCGGATCAGGCTACAAGTGAGAGATTGTTGGATTGGTGCTGCCCGATCCGGTTGGGCCGAATGCTTGTGGCCCGCAACTGTAGCAGTGCGGACTTCAGAGTCAACTTCACTATAACACTTTTGACTTCCAGCCGGCAGCCACTGTAGCGCTTTTGACAAAGTTGGCCGTCGATCACTGTTGCAACGCGGACTTACTATTTAGGAACAGTGGACCGTCTTCTTCATATGTAGCCCATTTCGGGCTAGGGTTTACTACTGAAAAAAACCCTCTGTAATTTGTGCTCCCGAATAGTGAAATTCTGCCTTTTCCGTGGACGTAGGGATTATTCCCGAACCACGTAAATCGCCGTGTCTTTTGCTTTCTTTCGTTTTTCTCGCTTCTGTCGTTGTGTCTCCCGGCGATTCCGCAACATTTAACACTGTTCGGGTGACTGTTCGGGTCCGGGTCGTTACAACATCTTTCAAGGCTCACATTGATTGTAATGCCTGAAAGGTTAGTTTCAGATCTCTGGATGGCATCAAACATCTCTTTAGAGGAGATTGGGATGTAAAGGCAAGTAGAGCAGGACTTTTGGCACTGGTGGTTGGAACCATCTCTTATCAGTTGGCAGTGCTTACCTTGGCATCTATGGATGATATTGAGAATAAAGATTTTCCAACTACTGTTGACCAATTTCTTGATGTTTTTTCTGAAAAATTCTCGAGGTTGCCATCAAAAAGAGAGGAGGCGGAGTTTGCGATTGATCTCTTATCGGGAACTAGTCCCATTTCACTTTCGTCTTATAGGATGACACCAACAGAATTGAGGGAATTTAAAGTTCAATTGGAAGAGTTGAAATGTAAAGGGTTCATTTGACCAAGCATGTCTCCACGGGCGACATTGGTTTTGTTTGTAAAGAAGGCTGATAAAACTCTTAGACTTTGTGTAAATTTTCGTAAGCCTAACCAAGTTACAATAAAGAATTGGTATCCTCTTCCATGTATTGATGACCTGTTTGATCAATTGAGGAGAGCCCAGTGGTTCTCTAAAATTGACTTAAATTCGGGGTATCACCAATTGCGAGTTTAGAAGGAGGATATTCCAAAAACATTTTTCAGAAACAGATATGACCATTTCGAACTTGTTGTTATGTCTTTTGGTCTTACGAATGTACCGGTCGTCTTTATGACATTGATGAATCGAATCTTTCAAAGGTACTTGGATTCCTTTATGGTGGTGTTTGCCGATGATATACCGATGTATTCTAGGACAAAAGCGGTTCATGAACAACATTTGGCTATAGTGTTAGGTATCTTGAGGGAGCATGATTTGTATGCTAAGTTATCAAAGTGTGGTTTCTGGATACAAGAGGTACGTTTCCTTGGTGACATCATTTCTGAAAAAGGTATTTCTGTGAATCTTAAAAAGATAGAAGCTATTATCTCTTGGAAACCACTCAAGAATGTCTTTGAGATATGTAGTTTCCTTGGCTTAGCGGGATACTACAGGCGTTTTGTACGTGATTTTTCACATTTGGCGTCGCGATGACAGATTCAGTGAGGAAAGACGTTCATTTCCAATGGAACGAGGAATGCCAAAAATCCTTTCAAGAACTTAAGGTTAGACTTACATCGGGTCCTATCCTTACGTTGCCAGAGTTTGGACAGAGCTATGTAGTCTATTGTGATACATCGGGATCTGAGTTGGGATGTGTTCTCATGCAAGAAGATCATGTTGTTGCTTATGGTTCACAACAATTACGGTTGCATGAGAAGAACTACCCAACACACGATTTGGAATTGACTGGTGTGGTTCTTGCTTTGAAGACTTGGCGTCATTACTTCTTTGGTGAGAAATTCACAGTGTTTGCAGATCATAAGAGTTGAAACACATTTTCTCACAAAAAGATTTGAATTTAAGGTAGCGCAGATGGATAAAGCACTTGCAAATGTTTGACTTCGACTTGATGTGTACTTCGGGTAAAGGGAACTCTGTGACAGATGCATTGAGCAGGAGGTCATATGCTCAACTGGCTAAAGAGGTTTCAGACCAGTGGCAACTAATGGCAGTCATAGTGGATATGCATCTAGATTGCTCGGACTAAGGTGATGTTGCAGTTTTCTTTTCAGTTTCGTTTGTTTCTGATTTGGTTGAGCATGTTAGAGTTGCTATCCGATCCTGAATGTGTTACCATGAGGTCAAAACTCAATAGTGGGAAGACCCTTGAGGGTTGAAAGCTGGATGAGAGTAGATAACCATGGATTTTGTAATAGGTCTACCAAGGATGGTCAGGAGACACGATGCCATATGGGTGATTGTGGATGAACTCACAAAGTCGGCTCACTTCATCCCTATTCGTGAAACTAATTCGGTGGAAGACTTGTCAAAAATCTTCATTCGAGAAATTGTAATGATACACGGTGTTCCATGTAAGAACCCGGACCTTCTTTTTCAGGTATGTTTTCCTTTTCTGGCCGTTTTTGAGAAAAAGGGGAGAATTTGGAAATTTTGTAAGTACATGCCGTGTACTTTACAAGTACACGCCCTGTACTTTTCTTCCGCTCGAGGCCGAGTGCTGGCCGTGTCCGGGCCAGTCACACGGGGTGTAGCGATGAGGTGGAGTCCGATTAATACGGCGTACGGAAAAGGTGAGTACACGCCGTGTACTCAAGAAGCACACGCCGTGTACTTTTCTTTTTATTTCATTAATCGGACCGGGGTCGCGCCTCATCCCCGTTTTCATCTTCTTCTCCGCCTAATTACGTCCAGAGCGACCTAGAGGGCCGATTCTTCTCCGAGCCACCGATCCTTCACCGGTTGTTCGAATTGAACGCCGTCGGGTGCAATAGAATCGCAGCGGTGAGTTCTCGATTCTTCTCTGGCCATGTTTCCTGATTCCTCCTCTTGTGAGAGTTATCTGAAGTTGGACGTTTTAGACGTTTTTGCAGATTTACTCCGTTCTAGGCCGATTCACAGGCCAAGGTTCAAGAATATCAATCTCCTAGGATTGAGGTAGGTGGTTTGTTGCCCTACGTTGAATGTCTTTGAGTTTTTGGTGCAAAAGTGCCGGATACCCATGTATCGGGTATCTCGGGTTAGGGTTTGATCCTGTATCGTTATCTGCCTTAGATTGCTTGTATGCTTGAGGTTATTAGATGATTAATAATTGCTTGTCAGCATGTTTGAGGATCACCCCATGGGTGTTTCCCCTTGTTTTGGCCGTTGATTGCCGTTTGGCATGGTCTGCCTACGAGGCAACCCTATTGCACATTGCTAGTATGCCTGTTGACTTGATTGCATGTATTGCCTGCTGTTTATATGCTTGTGGATGCATTGTAGCTATTAGCCAAGTAGTTGCTGAACTTACTTAGCCTGCTAACAGTCGATTACGCACGACTAAACTGCTCAGGGTTGAGTGAACCTGGTGTGGTAGACTAAAGGGGGAATTGACGATTATGACTTCCCTAGAGAGCCTGTTATAATTAGTATCGATCGCAGGACCTAAGGGAATGGGACTTTGTGCTTCCTCAGAGTGTCCTTAGTTACGTAGCGAGACTATAGGGGGAATTAGACGTAAGTGCTTCCTCAGAGAGTATATCTTTCATTGCAAGACCGCAGGGGAATTGACGGTGAGAGCTTCCCAGAGTGTCTGTGCCTTTGTACGTCTACTTGGCTAGAGGGGTTTGCTAGTAGGAGCCACCCAGAGAGTCAGTGCTTTATTTGTTGGTTGGTTGTGACGAGTCCACCAAGCCAAAGAACAAACTTGGGTTTGTACTGCTTGCAGTTTAGGTAGACTGGTGAGTTACCTGTTGTGATTACTTGCTTGCCTTGGGCGTATAGAGCTGTTGCTAGGTTCCATGGTTGATAGCTAAATGATTGTACTGAACTAATAAATAACTGTGAATGGAGTTTGGTAGGATTGCTTACTTTAGTGTACATCTGCTTCTCTGCTGCATTTATTTCCTTTACTTTTGCTATATTACTCACTGACAGTAGGGCACAGATCTCGTGGTGATTGCCTACTGGGATTAGTCTCACACCCTGTTTGGGTCCTGCTTTTCGGCCCAAACAGGTTATATGGTTGCAGGTGTAGACAGAGATTGTGACCCTTCTACTTCAGGTACATGATTGCTGGTTGGAGCTGGAGAGCATAGGACCGAGTTTAGGCTTGCGATGCTGCTGGAGTTGCTGTTTACTTTCGTACCTTGTTTTCAGTTGTATTTCAGTACGTTGTTGTGTTTGCTGCTTTCTTTAGATACTTGTACCTGCTGCATCATTATCATTATCATTATATGTTCATTGCTTCCGCTGTTTAGTTTCAGTGTTTGCATGCTGTTTACTACTTCCGCCATTGACTGTTGTTTTCTTGCCTTGTATACCTTACCATATGAGGGCATAGTTTCCCCAATAACTTACCAAGGCCCTCGCTGCTAGTCGGCAGCCTCTGGCGTTTGGGGAAATGCGTTTGAGGTCATGTGGCGAACCAGGTACGGGGCACCAGTGGAAGGGCTCCGGATTCGGGTCGTTACATTCTAGTCTCGATTGTATCTGACGGTGACTTCAGGTTTACGTCTCATTTTTGGAAATCCTTGCAGCAAACAGATGGGTAGTCTGAACGAACAGTCCAAACGTTGGAGGACACGCTTAGGGTTTGTGTAATGGATTTTGGTGGCTCATGGGAAGAACATTTGCCATTAGAGTTCTCATATAATAACAGTTATCAGACCTCAATACATATGTCTCATTTTGAAGCATTGTATGAGCGTCCTTGTCGTTCTCCACTTTATTGAGTGGAAACATATGAGAATTCATTAATTGGATCCAGCATTGTACAAGAGACAACATAAAAGATTCAATTGATCAGAAAGAGGATGAAGATGACTCAGAGTCGTCAGAAATCGTATACTGATCATCGTCGACGGACATTGTCGTTTGAGGTGAGTAATCATGTGTTTTTGAGAATCTCTCCAGAGCTTGGGCATCACCATTTTGGTAAGCAGTGCAAGTTGTCTCCTTGATACATAGGCCCTTTTGAGATACTTGAACGGGTTGGTGAGGTGACATATTGATTGCCTTTGTTGCCAAGGTTCAGTTCAGTGCACAATGTGTTTTATGTATTTTAGTTAAATAAGTATTGTTGGACCCCATTTAAGGTTAAAGGGGTATTTCTGTTCTGAGTCCCACATTGGTCTTACCACCATGTAATTAGTTTTTACTTCTCTATAAAAGAGGATCCCCACCTCACATTGAGGTAAGGGGAATTCACCCACTACATGGTATCAGAGGGATTTTTATCCCGCACCCTCCCTCCCTTGCGGATTCCCGGCGTTCTCCCGGCCCCGCCTCTCTCACTCCTGCCCTAGTGTTCCCGGCAGGCCCTCCCTCCCGGCGCACCTCTCCTCTCCGGCCCTCCCTCCCGGCGCCCCCTCCCTCCCAGCTCGTCCCTCCCGCTACGCCTCCACCTCCCGGCGCGACGCGGTTCCCGGCTCCTCCCGCTGCTCCTCTGCGCATCCCGTCGGCCCGCCCCTCCTGCGCGCGCATCCCGTCGCCGCGACTCCCGGCTGCTCCCGACGGCCTCCCGCTACTCCCGGCGGCCTCCCGCTGCTCCCGGCGCCTCCCGGCTGCTCCCGACGGCCTCCCGCTGCTCCCGGCGGCTTCCCGCTGCTCCCGACGCCATCACCCGCTCGCTCCGCCGGAACGCCCTCGGCCGCTTTGCTCTGCGCGGCTTCCCGGCGCCTCCTGCTGCTCCAGCGCGACCCTCCTCTGCGCGCTCCCTCCCGGCGGCCTCCCGCTGCTCCCGGCGCCTCCCGCTGCTTCCCGGCGCCTCCCGCTGCTCCCAGCGCCTCCCGCGCCTCCCTCTGCTCCCGCGGCCTCTCGCGGCTCCCGGCTCCCGGCGGCTTCTCCCGGCTCCCGGCTCCCCGGCTCCCGGCTCGCCCCGCCGTCCCCGCGCACCTCCTCCCGGCGTCGCGCCCTCGCGCCCAGCCCTCAGCGCCCCGCCCCGGCGTCTCGCCCTCGGCCTCGCCCCGGCGCCGCGCCCTCGCCCCCCCCCCCCCAGCAGCTCCCTACCCGCTGCCCTCTCCCGGCGTTGCTCCCGGTTCGGCCTTCCAGCGCCCGGGCGCCCAGGTCCAGCCCTGCTCTCGGCCCTGCGGCGCTCCTGTCCCGAACCCGCGCCCCAGCACCCGCGCCGCCCCTGCCCGGCCGCACCATCCTGAGCGCGACCCCCTGTCGCTGCTCCCTCCGGCTGCATCTCCGGGCCGCTTCCCTTCCACCGCCCGACTCCCGGCGAACGGGTCCAGCGCCCGCCCTCCATGGACGCGTCCTCCGTTCTTCCGTCCCTCATCACGGCCTCCTCCCGGCTTGTCGATGACCGGCTGGATGCCACTAATTTTTCCGTCTGGCGGAAGACGGTTTTGATGTCCCTCCGCGGCATGGGGCTTCATTCTCATCTTGAGAAACCCCCACCTGAACTCACTGATCCTAAGTTCGACTCTTGGCAGCTGGCGGACAGCAAAATCTTCGCCCTACTGGTCAACTCCATGGACCGCTCCGTGAAAGATGTCACCCGGACTGCCAACACCGTCAAGGAGCTCTGGGATGCCTTGATTGTCATGTTCTCCGAGACCAATAACTTGGCCCGGGTCTCTGACGTTCTACAACGTCTCTCCCATATCCGCCAGCAGGATCGGACCTTCCCCACCTACTTCATGGAATGGAAGGGTCTCCGCGATGAACTACAGGAACTCTGGCCGATTCCTCAAACTCCGGCCGAAGCGCAGACTCAGCGGGACCAGCTCTGCCTATTCAACCTCCTGAATGGCCTCGCACCGGACTATGCCACGACGGCCACCGAGATGCTTGCCAGCCCGTCTACACTGGATATCCCGTAGGTCTATCATCGCCTCCAGAAGGCACATCGGGCCCTTGCACCACCCGTCCCCCTTCCTGATCACACTGCGCTCCTCGGACGTGGCGGTAGTCGTCTTCCCGGCCCTCGTGGGCGCGGCCGTGGGGACGGCCGACCTCGCCCCCTCTGCCAGCATTGCGGCAAGCTTGGCCATCTGGTGGACCGTTGCTGGGTCCTGCATGGTCGTCCTGAGTCGCACCCCCGTCGGGGCCAGACTGCGCTCCGTGATGCGCCCTCACCTGCTGCTACTCTTCCCTCGTCCTTGGATCTCTCCCTGGCTGAGCTCCAGTTGATTCACGATTACCGGTCCACCTCCATCGCGGGCTCTTCGTCAGCTTCTCTTGCCCATTCCGGTGGTCACACTGCCCTTGTCAGTCATCGTTCTCCGGCATGGATGCTTGACTCTGGTGCGTCCGACCACCTCACCGGGGATGCAGGTATGCTCTCCCACTACCGTCCCTATAGTGGATCCTCTGCCATCACTGTTGCTGATGGGTCCACTCTCCCCATAGCCGGCTTTGGCTCCTGTTCCCTCACCTCCTCCCTTCACCTCTCCTCGGTGGCTCATGTACCCCGGAGTCCTTTTAACCTGCTTTCCATCAGCAAACTGACCAAGGATCTCAATTGCACTGCTCTCTTTTCCTCGTCTTCTGTTTTGTTTCAGGAGCGGACGACGAACCGGGAACTTGGTAGAGGCCAGCTTCGGGATGGAGTGTACATGTTCGCTGGCCCGCCTTCCATCGCCTGCGCGTCTCTCCCTGCTCATGCCGTTGACCTCCATTCCCGGTTGGGCCACCCTTCCGCCTCTGCACTTCATCGACTCTACCCCGATATTAGTCCCCGTTTTTCCTTTCCTTGTGAGTCGTGTCGTTTTGCGAAACATCATCGCACCTCCTATCCTCCTCGAGTTGACACACGGGCCGTCAAACCCTTTGATTTGGTTCATTCTGATGTATGGGGTCCCTGTGCTACCTCGAGTCAATCTGGGTATAAATATTACATTTCCTTCATTGATGATTATTCCCGGATGACATGGCTTTATCTTCTTCGAGATCGGACAGAGGTTTTCTCCACCTTCCAGACATTTTTTCATGAGATCCAAACACAGTTTTCTATCCCTGTCAAATGTCTTCGATCTGACAATGGGCGGGAGTACTTATCCACTCACTTTCAGCAGTTTCTCCGCGCCCACGGCATCATCCACCAGACCTCTTGTCCTGATACCCCTCAGCAGAATGGGGTGGCCGAGCGGAAACACCGGCATATTTTGGAAACCGCTCGTGCCCTCCTCTTCCACCGCCAGGTCCCTCTTCTCTTCTGGGGGGATGCCATCCTCACTGCTACTTACCTTCTGAATCGTCTTCCCTCCTCCATACTTCAGGGGGAGACTCCCTTTCATACCCTGTTCCCCTCTATTCCTCCTCACTCCCTTCCACTCCGCGTCTTCGGCTGTCTATGTTATGTCCGGGACACTCGCCCCAATCTCTCCAAACTTTCTCCCAAATCTCTTCGCTGTATTTTTCTTGGATATTCCCGCACTCAGCGCGGGTACCGCTGCTTCTCTCCAGACCTCCGCCGGTATATCACCTCTGCCGACGTATCGTTTGTCGAGACTTCTTCTTTCACTCTCCCCTCTCCTTCTCCTTCTCCTGACACTACCATCGATGACTGCCTTCCGCTCTTCGTTCACCCACCTCTGATATCTCCCCCTCCCGGTCATCTCTTTGGCCAGACCTACTCCCGTCGTCCATCCGCTGTACCTCCCATCCCGGCCGAGGACCACCTTGTTCCTGCTTCGTCTGATGCTCCTGTCCCCGCTCCCGCGGACGAGCCGATTGCGCTTCGGAAATGTACTCGCTCCTGTCAGACTACTCCTCTCTTTGTATCTTCCTACAGGGGTCTGTCAGCCTTGGAGACCGTGTCGCTTCCTCGGACAGTCGGTGAAGCAAAATCTCACCCCGGGTGGCTTGCCGCCATGAGGGATGAATTGCGGGCTCTGGATGACAACCATACATGGGATCTTGTTCCACTTCCGGTGGGCAAACAGGCGGTCGGTTGTAAATGGATTTTCACTATCCGTCTCAATCCCGATGGCTCTCTTTGCCGCCTCAAAGCCCGGCTTGTCGCCAAGGGATTTGCTCAGACGTATGGCATCGACTACTTTGAGACCTTCTCTCCAGTCGCCAAGATGGCCTCGGTCCGCCTTTTCCTTTCGCTAGCTGCTCATCATCACTGGCCGCTTCATCAACTGGATGTTAAAAATGCTTTTCTCCATGGCTTTCTTGATGAAGAAGTCTACCTCCAGCAGCCTCCTGGTTTTTCGGCCTCTGGTGCCGGCCGCCATGTCTGCCGTCTCCGTCGCTCCCTCTACGGCCTCAAGCAGTCTCCTCGGGCTTGGTTTGGCCGCTTCAGCACGGTCGTCACAGCCTTTGGCCTCTCTCGCAGTATGAAGGATCACACCGTCTTCTTCCGTACGACGGCGCATGGCTGTATCTTGCTTGTGGTTTATGTGGATGACATCATCATCACAGGGAGCGACTCCAGAGGCATCGCCAGCCTTAAGGCGCATCTTCACCAGCACTTTCACACCAAGGATCTTGGTCCCCTCACTTACTTCCTTGGCATCGAGGTCTCCCGGACTGCGGACACTATTTCTCTCTGTCAGCGCAAGTATGCTCTTGATATCTTGCAGGATGCCGGGTTGAGCACCGCCACTGCCGTGGACACTCCCCTTGAGCCTGGGGAACGCTCCCTTCATTCCGACTCGGAACCCTTTCCTCATCCCGAGAGCTATCGCCGCCTGGTCGGTAAACTCAACTACCTCACCATGACACGTCCTGACATTGCCTGTGCCGTTGGCAAAGTCAGCCAGTTCATGGAACATCCCACCCGCTCTCAGTGGGATGCTGTCCTTCGCATTGCCAAATACATCAAGAAAGACCTTGCCCGTGGCCTTCAGTACTACCATCATGCTCACATGGATGTTGAGGCCTTCTGTGATGCGGACTATGCCGGCTGCCTCGCTACCCGCAGGTCTACTTCGGGTTTCGCCGTGTTCTTTGCCGGCAATCTCATCTCTTGGCGCAGCAAGAAGCAGACTGTCGTCTCCCGGTCGAGTGCCGAGGCCGAGTATCGAGCCATGGCCACCGTCACTACTGAGATCCCCTGGCTTCGTCATCTCCTCCATGAGCTCGGTTTCCCCGCATCGACTCCTGCTCATATCTGGTGTGACAATCAGGCCGCCACGAAGATTGCATCGAATCCCGTCTTCCATGAACGGACGAAGCATATCGAGGTGGACTGTCACTTTCTCCGCCACCATCTGGAGCAGCACCATATCGGCTTCGGCCATATCCCGACGGCCGATCAGCTTGCCGATCTCTTCACCAAGGGTCTTCCCGGAGCTCGTCTTGAGTCTCTCACTACCCGGCTGGGTATTCACAGCCTCTCTGGCCCAGCTTGAGGGGGAGTCTGAGATGGTCCTGTGTCTTTGTTGTCTTTTTCTATTTGTGGGACTCTATCCAATCTGGGCATGTCCAGCTTGAGGGGGAGTGTTGGACCCCATTTAAGGTTAAAGGGGTATTTCTGTTCTGAGTCCCACATTGGTCTTACCACCATGTAATTAGTTTTTACTTCTCTATAAAAGAGGATCCCCACCTCACATTGAGGTAAGGGGAATTCACCCACTACAAGTATCAACCTGATCCTGACCATGTGATTCGATGAGATCACGTTGACTTAGAGCTAGATGCTACGTTGATTCATGTGCTGGTACGGATTGTGGATAGGCAACAGAAGTTCTTGCATGGGAAAATCATTGGTATAGTGTGGGTTTTATGGAAACATGGTCAGATTTGGGAAGAAACCGAGGAGCGCGAGAAGGAAATATTAGACCAGTGGCCCGAACTCTTCCAACGCGATGAGGTTTTTTACTTTTCGGGGATGAAAAAACAAATGGTGGGGAGAATGTAACAACACCCCCAGTTTCAAGTACATGACCCTTTATTCATATATTTTGAGTCTATATAATGTTCGAGTTAAGTTTCGGGAGGTTCCGAGGGGTTTTGGCATGTTTTAGAGGCTTTTATAGAGGTGCACGGTTAGTAGAAACTGTGCACCATCTATAGGAAACCGTGCAAGGGAAGACAATGAGCACTGGGCAGGGCACAGGGTTTGGCCAAACCCTGAGTGTCTAGGAAAAACCGTGCAACTTAAAACAGAGGGGAAAACACGGTAGACGCACAGTTTGTCTAACCGTGCGAGAGGTTGGTTTGAGACAGTAATACCGCACAGTTTTCCAAACCATGCACCCTAACTGTGTGGTGTACAGTTGACCCTCCTTAAATTGTGGATCTAATCCGAATTAAGCCTCCAGACCCCCTATAATCCCATATTTTCTCCATAACATGATTTTCTTTTGCTCCCAAGGCTTGAGAGACTTTTCCTTTTGATCTGAAAGCGATTCTTAGGCATATCAAAGTGCGTTGGAGGCCCGAATTTGTCAGTAAGTACCCATTCTTCATCGTTCTTCATCGTTCTTCTTAGATCTCTTCCTTTTCTCTCTCTCTCAGAACCATAAATCTAGTCCGTTATGGATAGATTTGTGTTGTGGGATGTCAATCTTATTGAGATCTTGTTGAATCTAGTGAAGGGAATGCGGTTTGTGATCGAATCTAGAAGATCTAAGTGTCGTTCTGCATTTTCATCAACCGTTGTGACGTTGATGGCTTCTCTCTTATCTCCACTTGATTTAGAACTTGAAGGCTTAGTTTTAATTTAATGCTTTGATTGAAATTGTGGTGAAATACCCGTGTGATTCTTGGTGGAAATTCCGATTTGGTAATCGGTTTTGGAAAATTGTGGGAAAATTGGTTCGATTTCAGAAAACACCTTTGGTTTATAATTTTAAAATGTTGATTTTAAAATTATGGTTTTGTTTTGATGCAAGGAAATTGTTTGTTGAAATGCTTTGAAGAAAGGTTTGTGGAATGGTTATGGATTTTGGCATACATGGTTGGTGTGAGTTCATTTGCATTAGACGTGTGGAAAGGGTGTGTGCCATTGGGGCACCTGGTATTGGTCACCTTATGACGACTTGGTTGATCGATGAGAGGCTGCTCATGAGTATGAAACTGTCCCCTGGGCGTGCATGGTGTGTGTGAAGACATGGTTATGGGTATGCCAAATGATTGTAAAAAGGTTTTATGCTTACAAATGTTTTCCTTGGAACTTTTTTATGGTTTTGATACAAATTGTTTAAACTGCTTTTAAACTGTTTATATAAATTGCACTAACCAGTTTTGTCTTAGTGGCACGAGTTGGGAAGTCATTGGAGAGATCCTACCGAGTTTAGACTCACCCCTACTTGGGCATTGTTGTGCATTTGTAGATGTTATCTATCGAGACACAGATAAAAGTAAGTGTAGTCGGTGAATCCCCCTTACCTCAAGGTGAGACAGATACATTCTTTTATAGATGGATAAAAATGATTACAAGGTGGAGTAATCCGACGTGGGACTTGGAAATACCTTTTACCCGAAAATACAATTAACCGGGTTCAACACTCCCCCTCAAGCTAGTATATGATAGCTTGGACCAAAAGTCCCACAAAAAAGAAAGAAGACACCACACAAGACCATATACACTCCCTCTCAAGCTGGGCCGTTGATGTTGTGGATGTCCAACTTGGTACTGAGAGAGTCCAGTCGAGCTCCCGGGATGCTTTTGGTGAAGATGTCGGTAAACTGATCTGTCGTCGGTATGTGGCTGAAACTGACATGGTGCTATTCGAGGTGATGACAAAGGAAGTGACAGTCTACCTCGATATATTTCATACGTTCATGGAAGACGGGATTGGAAGCAATCTTCGTAGCTGTTTGATTATCACACCAAATATGAGCCGACGTCTGTTGCGGGAAACCAATATCATAGAGGAAATGACAAAGCCAAAAGATCTCAGTAGTGACTGTGACCATCGCACGATATTCAGACTCAGCACTGGATCGAGAGACGACAATCTATTTCTTGCTTCGCCATGAGATGAGGTTACCTGCCAGAAAAATAGAAAATCCAGAAGTAGACTTTCGGGTAGCAAGACAACCAGCATAGTCAACATCAAAGAAGAGCTCAATATTCAGATGATCGTGATGTGAATACCGAAGACCACGAGCATGGTCTTTCTTGATGTATTAGGCAATGCGAAGGACAACATCCCCTTGAGATTTTGTTGGATGTTCCATGAATTGACTAACTTTTCCAAAAGCGCAGACAATGTCTGGACGAGTCATGATGAGATAATTGAGTTTTCCCATAAGACGACGGTACCTATCTGGGTGAGAATAGGGTTCTGTGTTGTCGTAGAGAGACCGTTCCCCAGGCTCAAGAGGAGCGTTAACGGTAGTTGCCTGAATCAAACCAGCTTCCTGCAAGATATCCAAGGCATATTTCTGTTGGCAAAGAAAGATGGTGTCCGAAGAACGGGAGACCTCAATTGTCACGACCCGCCCTCGGGGTCCGTGCCGTGACTACCCCAAGCCCGCCTTCCATAGGCCAGGGGCTGGCGACTAGCACCAAGGCGTAAATCCCAGTAAAAAGGGAAGGCATTGCCTTTGAAAAGTAAACAAACACCACAGAGTAAACAAGCGGAAAGTAAACACTAAACAATAGCAGAGTACGACTGAAAGTGCGGAAAAGTAAATGGGCCAGAATACAAACCCAAACTGAAAGTAAAGTACAACTCGAAAGGGAAAACAACAACTGAAAAGTAAAAGCCGCTACACCGAGCTGTCCACTGGAAATCCCACCTGAAGGGTGGGTACAGATAGCTCCTCTGCTCCACGGGTCCCGCCGTCCGCTCCGTGCACGTCCCGCCCAGTGGTCCACCTCCGGGTACCGTCCCGCTCTGTAGGCCTCAGCTAAGGTCAACGCTGTCCGTCGTCTGCAACCAACACAACGTAGTGCGGGCAAAGCCCGTGCAGGGGTAGTATAAGCTACTCAGTAGGAACCCCGAGACCCCTGAAGGTCTCTCAAATCCACAAAGGATAAACCACGAAGAAAAGTACAATCACGAAGTAACAACTGACACTGCTTAGGTATATGCCCATACATATACCTAAGTCATCAATTCAAATACGCTCTAACCTCCGAGCCCAAGTACAACTCAGTCCACACAGGAAAGTAAACGTATTCCACACAGGAAAACAAAACGTAAACCACACAGGATTGCACAACACAATCCACACAGGAAAGCAAAAGGATTCAGCTCACACAGGTATACTTCTTCAAGGACGATAAAGATGATCACTGATCCATCTAAGTCGTCGGACCCACGAAGGATCGATAGGTAACTAACCCCCGCAAAGACCCACACAGGATCGGGCCCACACAGGACCTGTAGGCGCTGGCTCACACAGAACCGCTGAGCGCGGACCCACACAGGATCGGGCCCACACAGGACCTGTAGCACTGATCCACGTAGGATCGCTGAGTGCTGTAGTCGTCGTCGTCGAATCCACACAGGATCTCTGTACTGTCGTCGTCGAATCCACACAGGATCTCTGTACTGTCGTCGTCGCAGCCACAGTAGCAGTCGTAGCAGTAGTAGTAGCAGTAACAGTCGCAGCCAGCACTAGGGTTCCCGCACACAGCAAGCTCGTTCGGAGGGTCCGCTCCACGAGCCGAGAGGCTGATACATCAACTGTCACAAAGACCAGAGTTGATGTATCCAAAAGTTCCGTATCGTCAACAGGAACTCAACGCAACAGACGGCGCGTCGATCGGACGCCCGGTCTGAGAGTTATTGGCATTTTCGTCTCCGGGGCCCGGTTGGTTTTTAAGGCAAAACCAACCCGACCGTACTCCACCTGCGTCCAAACCTCGGGCGGAGTATGCCAAAAGATTCGTCTCACTAAGAGGAACACAACGCGACTGACGGCGCGTCAATCGGACGTTCGTAGCTCAAGATATGAGCGTTTCCGCTCCGAAGGCCCGGTTGGTTTCGTGAACGAACCAACCCGGCCGAACTCAAAGTAAACCGAAACCTTGAGTGCGATATACCGAAACGACCGTCTCGATCCAAGGATCGCGTTGCCGCAGACGGTTCGTCATTCGGAGGTCCGAGGCTCAAGATATGGCCCAAAAACCGATTCTGGTTCGAAACGGGGGGGTCCGGGTCCGGGCCGACCCGGCCCGACACCCCCCTGGGGCGGCGGCGGCGGGCGGCGGCAGCACGGCAGCACGGCGGCCGGACGCGGCGCGGCGGCGCGGCGGCGCGGCGGGGCGGCGGCGAGGCGGGCCGCGGCGGCCTGGCGCCGCGAGGTGGCGGCACGCGGGGAAACAAACCCCCGCGGTTTTTGAGGGGCGGCGCGGCCTTTGTGCCGCGCCCGTTTTTTTTTTTTAAAACGCCCCCCCCACGTGGGGGGCCTGATTTGAGCGGAACCGGGGGGCCGGCTGCCCCCCTCCCTTCAAAGAAAACCGCCCCCCTTTAAGAGGGGGGTTTTTACACGCTGGCCGGGGGATTAATTCCCCCGGTTTTAACGGCATCCGGCCGGCCAGCTGGCCGGCCGGTTTTCTCCAACGGGACCGGAAATTCCGGTCCCCTCTTCGGCTTCCGACGCCGGCGGCCCGGCCGCCGGTCTTCTCTTCCGCCGCGGCCCGGAACCGGCCGCGGTCTCCTCGTCCCGCCGCGGCCCGGAACCGGCCGCGGTGTTCGTCGTCCGGCGCGGTGCGACGACACCGCGCCCCTTTCGCCGTGCCTTGATTCCTTTCAACGCGGCGCGACGGCGTCGCGTTCTTGAAGATTCTACCTCGGCGTAGCGCAACGGCGCCGCGTAAAATAAAAGCACGATTATCCGCGTGGTGCGACGGCACCACGCCACTTGCTTCCACCCGCAAGAATAAACAAGAACGATGGAGGGGGGTTCGGCCGTGTTCGTGCGGTCCGGCCCCCTCACGTTAAAATAATAACGCAACTTTAAATAATTCAAGCCACACGTTAGACTTGCTATTCACGATCAAGAATAAAATAAGGAAACCAAAAAGAAATCAACAACCCCTACCTCGGGTATAAGGTTCGAAGATTGTGAACGTTCCGCGGAAGACGACGTCGCGGAGGTCGGGCGTCGCGGTAGCCGTTCGTCAAATCCGATGACGAAGAGATGCGTTCGAAGAGACACGTCGTTGGCGAAACTTGTACGCCGACGAAGGTTGTCCGAGGAAGAAGTGGCGTCCCCTTTCGTTGACACGGTAAACGAAGAATGGAGGTGCGGCGTTCTTCGTCGGAGCTTGAACGTTCTTCGTCAAGATGAACGTTCTTCGAGTTCCTCGTCAGAGTTGAAGGAGAAGAAGGAAAAGCTCTCCACCTCTCAAGAAGACAAACAAATAACCCCAAAATAAAATAAGACAACATCTTATTTTATTATCACATAACACATTAGAATTTCAAAAGTTTGAAATTCAAAAGGTTTAACTCCCATAATTAAAAGTAACTCAAGTCATTTAATTAGGGGTTAAGCAAGTTGAGAGAATTTGAAAGGATTAGGGGTTCGTGTGGGCCCCACCACACTTAATCCTCCCAAGGGAGGTTAAGTGGGTGTGGGTCCCACTTCCAACCTCCTTTGATAGGTTTTAACAAGTTATAATAAAATTGTTCTACACAATTTTATTTAACTCAAACTAAAAACCCCAAAACTAACTTTCAACCCGCAACAAACGCAACTCCCGAAAAGGTCTCTTTAAGCGAATATCGGCGCTGCGAGTTCATCGGTGCCCTCGGATTTCAATTCCGAGCACCGGAACAAAAGTTAGGAATTCCCGCTCGCTCGTTCACTGAACGTACCCGAGCCAAACTTCGGAAATTAATTCCGGGCACTCCGGGTCTCGGAATCAGGTGCCGTCTGAAACCGCGCCCTTGTAAAATTCTAAAGAAAATTAAGAAAAAATTTCCCTTGAATTTTACGGGTCTTTACATCAATTCCAAGGAAGTATGTCTGATGATCGAGATCTTTGGTTTGAAAGTGGGGTTGAAGATGCCCCTTTAGTTGGGCGATTTCATTTGAGTCGCTCCCAGTGATGATATCATCAACATACACAACCAGTAGGATACACAGCCAGAGGATGTCGTGCGGTAGAATACAGTGTGGTCCTTCATACTCTGAGATAGTCCAAATAAGGTGACGACGATGCTGAATCTACCAAACCAAGCATGGGGAGACTACTTGAGTCCATATAGAGAGCGATGAAGTCGACAGATATAAGAGTCGGCTCCTGAGTCATGAAAGCCAGGTGGTTGTTGCAAAATATACCTCTTCTTCAAGAAAGTCATGGAGAAAGACATTTTTGACATCAAGTTGATGAAGAAGCCAATGATGATGTGCGACAAGAGAGATGGATAATCGGACAGATGTCATCTTTGCGACCGGAGAGAAAGTATCAAAATAGTCGACACCATATGTCTGAGCAAATCCCTTTGCCACAAGTCTGACTTTAAAGCGATGAATAGGGTCATCTGCATTGAGGCGGACCGTATAAATCTATTTGCTGCCGACCACCTGTTTACCTGCCGGAAGGAGGACCGGATCCCAAGTCTGACTGTCGTTCAGAACCTGCAATTCATCCCGCATCGCTTGAAGCCACCCTGGGTGAGATTTGGGGTCGCCAACCGTGCGAGGAATAAATATCGTCTCCAGAGCGGAAAGATCTCTGTATGAGGATGTGTAAAGAGGAGTATTCTGGGAAAAACGAGTATCTTTTCGCAATGCAATGGGCAAGTCTTCTGTTGCTGGAGCAGGAGCGTCGGACGAAGCTGTGGAGATGGTGTCCTCGGCCTGGACGGGGGACACATTCGATGGGCGACGAGAGTAGACAGTGCCAAATCGGTGATCAGTGGAGTGGGACATTAGAGGCAGTGGTGGGTGAATGATGAGAGGAATACAATCATCGATTGTGGTGTCTGGATGGGAAGAGGGAGAGAAATAAGAGCTCTCAACAAACGATACATCAACAGAGATGATATACCGCCGTAAGTCTAGAGAGAAACATCGCTATCCGCGTTGAGTGCGGGAATATTTGAGGAATATGCAACGGAGGGATTTGAGAGAAAACTTGGAGAGGTTGAGACAAGTGTCACAGACATAACGCAGACACCCAAACACACGGAGTGAGAGTGAGTGAGGAGGGAGAGAGGAGAACAGAGCCCGAAAAGGAGTCTCCCCCTTAAGGATAGAAGAAGGAAGACGATTGATGAGGTATGTCGCAGTAAGGATGACATCCCCAAAAAAATGAAGAGACACCTGCTTGTGGAATAGGAGAGCACGAGCTGTTTCCAGAATATGACGATATTTACGCTCGGCTACTCCATTCTGTTAAGGTGTATCAGGGCATGATGTCTGATGAATGATGAATTTATCCTTGAGAAACTGCTGAAAGGAAGTGGATAAATATTCCCGTCCATTGTCGGAGCAGAGACATTTAATGAAGGTGGATAACTGAGTATGAATTTAATGATAAAAGTCTGAAAAATAGAAAACACTTCAGACCGATCACGAAGAAGGTAAAACCATGTCATATGCGAGTAGTCATCAATAAAGGAAACCTAACAACTGTACCCTGACTGGTTAGGAACCCTGCAAGGACCCCATACATTGGAATGAACAAGGTTGAAAGGATTCGCTGCACGCGTTTCCAGTCGAGGAACATACATCACCCGATGATGTTTAGCAAACTTGCAGGATTGACAATGGAAGGAAAGATGTGGACTGAATTGGGGGCAAAGTTTATGTAAGACGGAAGCCGGCAGATGACCAAGGGGAAAATGTAGGTCGAGGGAACGAGCAGAGGTGGATGAATAAGCAAGGGATGGTGGGGGTATCGAACATGTACACCTCATCCCTAAGATGACCTTGACCAAGTTCCCGATTCGTCGACCGCTCCTGAAAAACAACACCAAAAAATGTAAAAATAGCAACACAATTTAAGTCTTTGGCGAGTTTTCTAGTGGAGATAAGATTAAACGGACCGTGAGGAACATGCGCTACTGAAGTCAGACGAATAGACGGGGTCAAGTAGCATGTGCCAAATCCTGCAATGGGGATTTTCGATCCATTAGCAACAATAATTGCAGTGGCATCAGTATACGAATGATAGGTAGTGAACATACCGGAATCCCCTGTGAGATGTTCAGACTTACCAGAGTCAAACATCCAAGCTTTTGGTCGATGAGATATGCCCGCGGTAGGGCCACCAGTCTAAGCAATGGTGGCTGGAGAAGAGGAAAGTGACAATGTAGCCCGATAAGATTTTATAAATGCAATCTCCTCCTTCGAGAGTGCTAGTTTATAACGGGTACTGGATGATGGTGAGGATAAAGGCGTGTCTGGGTATGTAGAGTGCGCCAGGGAAGGGGGGACCGCCTTGCAGGAGGACTGGTGAAGGAGCACGGGACAGTCGCTCAGGCGGGCGCAAAGACGCAGGGATGAAGCGTGGGGCTGCTGTGAAGGAAAACCGACAACTGAGGCGAGGGGGCGACCTTGCAAGAGAGCCGACGACTGGAGGTGGTGCCAGAGGGCTGTGGGTGGAAGAACCGACCATTGAGGGGACGCCGAGAAATTTGCTGAGGCAGAGATGGAGCCGGCGGAGGGCCGTTGCGCGGGAGGTAGGCCGCTGGAGATGGGGCTGCTGCAAGAGGCTGGGAGAGCAACGTAGGAGGCACCAGATGGGAGAGCAGTCACGCGCAGTAGTGAGGGCGACGCGTAGGAGGCACTCGCTGGGAAGTCTGCTCGTAGGGAGCCGACATGCAGGGGGGTGCTGGGGTTGCTGGATCCGTCGTTGTGACGGTGGTTGGTGGGGAACGATGGTGAAGGCCAGACAACTACTACTTAGGGGGGGGGCGTTCGCACAGGAGGGAGGCGGGGCCGGGGTCGGGAAGCCGCACTGGGAGGCGGGCTGGGACAGGGAGGGTTTCGCCCGGTGGGAGTTGCGCGCTGGGAGGAGCCGTGCGCAGCCGGGGCAACGTGTTAGATTGGTGTTGCCCGATCCGGTTGGGCCGAATGCTTGTGGCCCATTTTAGCGGAGCTGACCGACCGACACCGACAGGCACTGTAGCGGTGCTGACTTCGGGGTCAACTTTACTGTAGCGCTTTTGACAAAGTCAGCCGCCGTTCACTGTAGCGACGCGGACCACTTTTTCGAACAGTGATCGTCTTCTCCATTGTTTTTTAGCCCATTTTCGGGCTAGGGTTTCTACTGAAAAAACCCTCTGTAATTTGTGCTCCCGAATAGTGAAATATTCTGCCTCTCCCGTGGACGTAGGGATTATTCCCGAACCACGTAAATCGCTGTGTCCCTTGCTTTCTTTCGTTTTTTTCTCATTTCTGTCGCTGTGTCTCCTGGTGATTCCGCAACAACTGGTATCAGAGGGTGAGTTCGGAATTCTCCAACGATGGCTCTGGATGAAGGCAAAGTGAAGATCGATCGCTTCGATGGAACTGATTTCAGTTTCTGGAGGATGCAAATCGAGGGTTATCTTTATCAGAAAAAGATGCACTTGCCACTTATGGGTGTGAAGCCAGGGGACATGGAGAAGTCGGAGTGGGAGCTACTGGATCGACATGTTCTGGGTGTTGTGCGCCTGACGTTGGCCAAAAACGTGGCGTTCAACATCAGAGAGGAGAAGACGACGATGAACCTGATGAAAGCCCTCACAAACATGTACGAGAAGCCTTCTGCGGCAAACAAGGTGCATTTGATACGACGATTGTTCAACCTGAAAATGGTTGAAGGGAGACCTGTTGCAGATCATATCAATGAATTCAATACCATCATAAGTCAGCTGTCATCGGTGGACATTGATCTTGGTGATGAGGTATGTGCTCTGGTTTTTCTATCTTCATTACCAGAGAGTTGGGAAGCAACTGTAACAGCTGTGAGCAGCACTTCGGGGAATACGAAGATGGCTCTGAAAGATATACGGGACCTAATCCTTAGTGAGGATGTTTGAAGAAGAGAATCAGACAGATTCTCTGGTTCTGCTTTGAACGTTGAAGGAAGAGGAAGGTACCCACAACGGGACAATCGCAGAGGACGATCGAAGTCAAGAGGAAAGAGCAGAGACAAGGCAAAGGGGGCTGGTCCTACCTGCTGGACATGCGGGAAGAAAGGACATGTCAAGAAGGAGTGCAGAGATAACCGGAAGGGACCTGAAACGAGTGGAGCAAACACTGCAGCTGAAGGAACTGATGGCGTGTTGCTGCTGAGCGTTGACAACCCGATGGAGTCTTGAATCTTAGACTCTGGGGCGTCTTTCCATTCTACATCGGAGAAGGGTTTTCTGAACAATTTTGTTTCTGGAAATTTTGGCAAGCTGCATCTTGCTGATGATGAGCCCTTGCAGATTGTGGGTAAAGGAGATGCACGGATCAAGACCAACAGTGGGAGTTTGCTGGTTCTAGAAAACGTGAGGTATATCCCTGGCTTGAGAAGAAATCTTATTTCTGTTGGACAACTTGATGATGCAGGGTTGAGTACCACTTTCACTGGTGGTGCATAGAAGATCACCCGAGGAGCTATGGTCATAGCTCGGGGAGTAAAGAATGACACCCTGTACAATATGACAGAAACTTGCATGGACATGGCTGCATCACTGGAAGCTGTCGGAGGTTCTCAACTGTGGCACTACAGACTCGGCCACATGAGTGAAAAGGGGATGAAGGTGTTGACAAAAAAAGGGTTGCTACCAGAGTTGAAGTCGGTGGAAGTAGGCTTATGTGAAGATTGTATCTTTGGAAAGCAGAAGAAGGTGTCCTTTGCAAAAGGAGGCAGAACACCGAAGGCTGGAAAGCTGGACCTGGTGCATACAGATGTCTGGTGGCCTGCACCAGTACCATCTCTCGGAGGGTCACAATATTATGTGACATTCATTGATGACTCAACAAGGAAGGTATGAGTTTACTTTCTGAAGAATACATCTGATGTGTTCAAGATGTTTAAGATGTTTCAGAAGTGGAAATTCATGGTGGAGAAGGAGTCAGGAGCAAAGCTGAAATGTTTGAGGTCTGACAACGGTGGAGAGTATGGCAGTTAGGAGTTTAGGGAATTTTGTTCTGATAATGGAATCTGGTGGGAGAAGACAATCCAGGAACACCACAACAGAATGGTGTGACAGAGAGGATGAATAGGACATTGAATGAACGTGCCAGGAGCATGAGGCTGCACTCAGGGTTGCCCAAAACCTTCTGGGCTGATGCAGTGAACATGGCAGCATATCTGATCAATAGGAGTCCATCTGTGCCAATGGGAGAACGTCTACCCGAGGAGCTCTGATCTGGTAAGGTGGTAAAACTCTCACATTTAAGAGTCTTTGGCAGTTTAGCTTATGTACACAATGATGCTAACTCAAGGGACATGCTTGATGTTAAGTCCAAGCCATGTTTCTTTATTGGCTATGGTGCTGATGAGTTTGGTTACCGGTTTTGGGATGATCACAAGAAGATGGTCATCAGGAGCCAGAACGTGGTATTCAGTGAAGGTGTCATGTACAAAGGTCGTCATGAAGCTGAAGATGAAAATGAGAACATTGAATCAGAGTGCAAAGAGCAAGTGGAGCTTGAAGGTGTGTCTGAGCTTGAGAGATCCAAACCGGTGGAACCTACTACTCTAGTGGAGTTGAGGAGATCATCAAGGGTGAGAAGGCCTGTGCAGAGCTATTCACCATCATTGCACTATTTATTATTGACTGACGGTGGAGAACCAGAATGCTTTGAAGAAGCAATGCAGCTGAAGGAGTCGAGCAAGTGGGAGCTGGCTATGAAGGAGGAGATTCCTCATTGCATGAGAACAACACTTGGGAGCTGACACCTCTGCCAAGAGGAAAGAAAGCATTGCAGAAGAAGTGGGTCTACCGGGTCAAGGAAGAACATGATGACAAAAGGAGGTTCAAGGCAAGGCTGGTGGTGAAAGACTTTCAACAGAAGGAGGGAGTAGATTTCACTGAAATCTTCTCACCTGTAGTGAAACTTACCACCATCCGGGTGGTTCTCAGCATTGTGGCGTCAGAAGACTTGCATCTTGAGCAGCTTGATGTCAAGACTGCTTTTCTTCATGGAGATCTGGAGGAGGACATCTACATGCAACAGCCAGAGGGGTATTTAGTGTCTGGAAAGGAAGACCTGGTGTGCAAACTCCAGAAGAGCTTATATGGATTGAAGCAGACACCCAGGCAGTGGAACAAGAAGTTTGATTCATTTATGTCTAAAAATGAATATAAACGATGTGGCATGGATCAATGTTGCTACATCAAGTCTTTCGGTGATGAATACATTATATTGCTTCTGTATGTGGATGACATGCTCATTGCATGATCATGTATGCAGAGGATTAATGAGCTGAAAGGGCAGCTGGCTGAGGAGTTTGAAATGAAGGATCTTGGAGAAGCTGACAAGATTCTGGGAATGAAGATCAAGAGAGACCGCACAGCTGGAACATTAATGTTGTCACAGACTGATTACATTGGGAAGGTTCTGAGAAGATTCAGCATGCTGAAAGCAAAGACAGTCTCTATTCCCCTGACGAGCCACTTCAAACTATCAAAGGAGCAATCACCGAAGACGACAGAAGAGGTGGAGTACATGACAAAAGTTCCATACGCATCAGCTGTTGGAAGCCTGATATATGCCATGGTCTGTACTTGACCTGACATCGCTCATGCAGTGGGAGTTGTGAGCAGGTATATGGCTAACCCTGGAAAGCAACATTGGGAAGCTGTGAAGTGGATACTGAGGTATTTGAAGGGCAGCAAAGAGGTATCTCTGTGCTTTGGGAAAGGAAATTCATTGCAGGGGTATGTGGATGCTGACCTTGGAGGTGATGTCGACAGCAGGAGGAGTACCACGGGTTATGTTTTTACCTGTGGAGGAACTGCGGTAAGTTGGATATCACAACTGCAGAAGGTGGTGGCTTTATCCACCACAAAGGCAGAATACTTTGCTGTAACAGAGGCTGGGAAAGAGATTGTATGGATGAAAAACTTCTTGGATGAATCGGGAAGAAAGCGAGAGGAAAATGTATTGCACTTTGATAGTCAGAGTGCTATACATCTTGCCAAGATCCCAGTGTTTCATGCCCGAACGAAGCACATTCAGTTGAAGTACCATTTCATCAGAGGGTTGATACATGATAGGTTGCTGACTTTGCAGAAGATTTGTGGAACCAACAATCCGACAGACATGTTGACAAAGCCGATGGTGATACAGAAGTTGAGGCACTGCTGTGCCTCTGTTGGTCTCCATTGATGAACGGAGGATGAGAGGCAGAATGGAGGACCTGATGAGATCACAAGAGGAAAACAGTTTGTATTTTATGAATCTGTGAATGGGAAACATGCCACTGGTGAGTGAAGAAGAGGAAGAACTGAGATTATGTAAGTTGTCTTCATCAGTTGCATCGAAGCATAGCAGTGCAGCGGATCAGGCTACAAGTGGGAGATTGTTGGATTGGTGTTGCCCGACAGGCACTGTAGCGGTCTGACTTCGGGGTCAACTTTACTGTAGCGCTTTTGACAAAGCCTGCCGCCGTTCACTGTAGCGACGCAGACCACTTTTTCGAACAGTGATCGTCTTCTCCATTGTTTTTTAGCCCATTTTCGGGCTAGGGTTTCTACTGGAAAAAACCCTCTGTAATTTGTGCTCCCGAATAGTGAAATATTCTGCCTCTCCCGTGGACGTAGGGATTATTTCCGAACCACGTAAATCGCCGTGTCCTTTGCTTTCTTTCGTTTTTTTCTCATTTCTGTCGTTGTGTCTCCCGGCGATTCCGCAACACAACGGGTAGGGAAGGGGGTGCGACGCTGGGAGAGCCGCAGGGAAGCGGGGAGGCGGGGCCGGGAAATCGCAAGGGAGGCGGGGGTCAGGAGTCGCCGAGGTGGAGGCGTGGCCGAGAGTCCGCGGGGGAGGGCAGGCCTGGAAGTGCCGAGGGAGGGCGGGCTGGGAAGCGCCGAGGAGGGCGGGGTCGGGAGCCAGCGACGGAGGGTGGGCGGGAATTGCCGAGGAGGGCAGGGGCTGGGAGACCACGACGGAGGCGGGCCGGGAAGCGCCGAAGAGGGCGGGGCCGGGAGACCGCGACGGAGGCGGGTCGGGAATCGCCGAGGAGGGCGGGGCCGGGAGACCGTGACAGAGGCGGGTCGGGAATCGCCGAGGAGGGCATGGGCCGGGAGACCGCGACGGAGGCGGGCTAGGAAGCGCCAAGGAGGGCGGGGGCCGGGAGACCGCGACGGGGGCGGGGGGGTCGGGAGACAGCGACGGAGGCAGGCCGGGGCGCGCTGAGGAGGGCGGACTGGGATCTTGCACAGGAAGGGAGGGGAATTTATTGGAAATTTCCCTCTGATACCATTTAGTCGATAAATTGTCCTTACCTCAAGGTGTGGCGGAGACATTCTTTTATAGGTGGATAAAATAGATTATAAGGTGGAGTGATTCGATGTGGGACTCGGAAATACCCTTTACACGGAAATACAATTAACCGGGTTCAACAGTAAGGTATCTCAGTTTTTTAGTGATGCTTCTTGATATCGTGGGAATGACATGTGGAGTTGGAGCCTGGGGCTGGTTGGGTGTTGCTGGTTGATGTTATTTGAGAGTTTTGAGTTTTTCAGTCTTTTGGTTCTCTTTGAGTATGTCTTTTGGTTTCCGCTTGGACTCTTATATGTTTTATTGATTTGGCTATGTTTTGAGTTTTATTTTGCACTCGTGCATCATATAGAGGTTTGGTTGGTTATTGTTTATATAGTTTGGTTGTTTTATTTTTCAAAGGGCAAATCGTCCCTCAAATTTTTTTGAGGCCCTTGGCATTTATTGTCAGCCTTTGGTGTCTTGAGGATGTCACCTAAGGCCTAGTAGCTCCCTCGTCACTCCTCAAGCCAATGGGGAGGGGCGGGATGTTGCGCTTAGCTAGACCTATGATGGAAAGACTGAAAGAGTTAAAGTTTGCTTTGTCTTAAAGATTCTATCTAAAGAATCTTGGTTCTGCAAAACAAATGTTGGGCATGAGGATTGGAAGAGACTTAAGTCCAGAACTTTGTTCCTGACTTAGTCGGAGTACATTCGAAAGGTGCTGGAAAGATTTAGAATGAGCGAGTTGAAACTTGTGAGCACCCTCTTGGCCGGACATTTCAAACTCTCCAAGGAGATGACACTGGAGATGGATGAAATGACTGCATACATGGAAAAGGTTTCGTATGCGTCGGTTGTGAGAAGTCTAATGTATGCCATTGTTTATACAAGGCTTGATATCGTGCATGTGGTAGGTTTAGTTAACAAATTCATGGCGAATTCGAGGAACACTGAGGGGTCGTTAAGTGGATTCTTTGGCATCTCAAAGGTTTGACAGGTCTGGCATTTTGTTTTAGAATGAATGATCTGTTACAAGGGTTTGCAGATGCTGACTTTGGAGGAGATGCAGACTCAAGCAAGCGCACCATTGGCTTTGTGTTTACTTACAGAGGCGCTACTGTGAGTTGGATGTTGAGGCTACAACTTGTAGTAGCATTGTGAACTATGGAAGCTGAGTACGTTGCAATAACAAAAGAGGAGTTGGTGTGGTTGAAGGGTCTGCTGGAAGAAATCGAAAGAAGGTAAGAAATCAGAATGTTGTTCTGTGCCAACCAAAGTGCAATAATTTAGCCAAGAATTCGGTGTTTCACTCACGAACGAAATACATTCAGCCGAAGTACCACTCCATCTAGAAGCTTGTGGAAGTCAAAATGTTGGAACTATGGAAGGTGAGTGAGAGTCAGAATCCGGTGGATATGCTGACTAAAGTCACAGTCTGGGAAAGTCTGGAGTGGCACTGCGCTTCAGTGGGGCTTGGATGATTGGAGGCTGTGAGATCCCAGAAGCAGTAACGGAATGGTAGAGTTGAACCGAAAAATGGATGTTTCGGGACATAGTGACTTGTGAGAGATTGTTAGACTTGGTATGAGAAGAAGCCGTTTTTTGGCTAAGTGTTGTGACTTCCGGAAAGGAGAAACTTCTAGAAATATGATGCGGAACCAGATGGAGTGGTGGAATGAAATTACAGTTCGAAACCAGCAACAATGACAACTTTTGGAAGTGCGGATGCAAGAGGACAAGTTCTAGACACGTGCACTGTTCACCGAAAGCAATGATGAAGTTGGTGCATTCAGCGGGTAGCTGGCGGTAGCCATGACCATGCGAGGGTTGTCCATGAAAATCGAATGGCGATGGAATCAGTCGGTTGCTTTGGGAACTTGTCTATAAATAGACGGGTGATGTCTCGTTTGTTGGAATGGTGTAGTCCGATCCATTTGGATGAAGTTGGCTCCGCGGACTTCTGGCCACCTACACTGTAACAATTCGGACTTGGGTGGCTGTGGTACTGTAGTAGTGTAGACTTGAGTGACTGCAACACTGTAGCATAGTGGACTCATTGTGCGGCTAGTGAAACAGTGCATCATCTTCTTTATTAGCTAATTTGAGCTAGAGTTTCTATGTTAGAAGCTATGAAATTCTCCTTATAATTATGCTCTAGAAATTAGTTAAGTATTCTGCCTCTTTGTGGATGTATGGATCATTTCCCATACCACGTAAATCGCTGTGTCCATGTTCATCCTTTTCTTCTTCTTTTGTTCCGTCTTTTCTTCATCTACAAACCCGTCTCTGTGACCCCAAACATTTCCGCAACATCGTTGTCATTGTTAAACTTCTGTTAGCTTGTTCTTTGAAGTTACTGTAAAGTTTGGTTCCGTTTCTCCTGGGCAACATACTTGTTTCGAATACTTGTAACTCAATGAGGTTTCTCTTGTTTTTCCTCTTCTATTGTAGTTGCCTGTTTCCCATGTAGTAGGACTTGTTCTGAACCACGTAAATCCTAATGTTCCGTGTGCGATTGTTTCTTCCGTTTTGCTTGTTTCCATTTTAGGAGTGTTCTATGAGTTTTCGCTTGTGACGGTTCAGTGCGTGGCTAAGGTGTGAGGCTTCTTAGTTTTGATACACTGATTTCGTGGTGCTGTGATGTTTCAGACCTTCTAGTTTATTTAATTCCGCATTTTAGGTTTTGGAGGTTAGCGTTCCAAATCGTGGAAGCGGCGCAACAACAAAGTCACGTGAAACCGTGAAACCATCGAATCACATTGCATGACTTACAAAGTCGTGTGACGCTACACGACTTCCCAGGTCGTGTGGTGCTACATGTTTACTCTGGTCATGTGATGCTACACGTCTAACTGGTTGCGTTACATGACTTATGAAATCATGTGATGCTACGTGTCCACCTGAGTTGTGTGTCGATACATAATTGCGTGAGTCGTGCATTGCCTAGTAACTAGGTTATCTTTTTGGATGAACTTACACGATGAGTATATGAATTACACATTGTGTGAGTCGTGCCTTGCATCCTGGTCATGCACTGTTGGTGGATTATAGAGACCATGTATGCCACCTGGAGTAGTTAGAGGGAATATTATGAGGAATATTATATAGAATATGTTGTGGGCCCCAAGAGAATATTCTGGGGACTATTTTTAGTTGGTTAGAGAGGGAGATTATAAATAAGGGTGTGGGGTTAAGGTGAGGGCATCCTGGAGTTTATCAGTTTAGTGGGCTGCTTAGTGCAGATCGGTCATTGGCTTGGGCAGGTTGAGGGCGAGTCCCCTTCCTGAGGTTCTCTTCCTCCTCTTTTCTCTGTTATTCCCCTGTTGTTGCTGTAATTTCCCCCTATCTACTGTATTTCTGCTTCCTTTCTATATAAATACAAGTGGTCGGTGCTTTGGTTCTTATCAATTGGTCCGACCTCCCGTTATTCCTTGCTGCTGGAGCCACTACCGTTACTCCCTTGGACTTGCGATCCTCTGCTGCAGGTCGCACGAGCAGTTCCGCAACGAGGTACTGGATCAGGGTCTCGTACGGTACCGAATTGGAGCCGTGCACAAAGGACGCACGCCTCTGCTGTTCGTTTTTGAGGATTCGCGCCAGAGGCGCATGCAGGTTACTTCACCTCCAGCGTCCACAGACACAACAACGGCAGCCGCAACGCACTGTTTTTCTTTATCCGCTCCCTCGGACGCTCGAGCTGCTGCTGCGGCATAAGCACCTCTCATTTCTTCCTCTGCCGCCGAAACAGACGCGCGACACCGTTCGTCTAGTGCAGACGCACTACTGTTCTCCCGCGGGCTTTTATCCAATACGACGAGGCGTCCTGCCTCACTCAGTCGACGCCTCCCCCAGCCGGTTTATCTTCATCGCGAGGCGCGCTTCGCACCGGTCCGCTCTTCTGCCCCGCACTATCGTCGTCTGCTGCACCTGTTGACGCACGCACCAGAGGCGCTCACCGTCCGCTCCGCCGTGTCCACTGACCACTGCCCTAGCAGTGCGGCGAATTTTACCTGGTCGCGCGGACCGCACAAGCTTCTGTGAGCAGCCGCTCCGACGACCGACCAAGTTCGTTTTTCAGATTTATCAAAAAAAAAGGCCAGGGGCGGCCTGGTTTTCTGACTCGGGAGGAAAACGCTGGAACAAAGGGAAAAAAGGGGTGTGTCCGACTCTATAAAAACAAACAAACAAAAAAAAAACGCGGAACTTGTTTTCGGATGCAGCCCTTGGACAACCGACGCCACTATAGACTAACGCCTCGAAGCAATCGACCAACAACTCAGGAGCGCCTCGCTTCGGTTATTGCAGGAGCAAGCAGAATTTCGGGCCAATCTCAAACTTTTGGAGCACCGTCTTGAGACTCTACTGCCGCAAGAGGAGGCGACTCTACCTTATCACATAACCACGCTGCCTGCTGCACATACTGCGAGGTCTGGCGCTCTGACTGTAAACCCGAGCCAACCTGAAGGGACAGTTTCGTGCATGAGTTTCATCAAAGTCGGCATGCCGCATCTGACGACCAAATTGGAAGATCCCCCTCTGCACAAACACCAATGTGATCCGGAGCAGTAACGGAGGGCACTCGCGCTGCCTTTGGTGCAGCAGCCAGAGCACATTACACCCAAGCAAGGGCACATTACACCCGTTCCAGTTCTGCCGGATGGGTTGCCAAATGAGGGTACCATTCAGTCCACAATGATTATGGGGGCAACACTTTGCGCGGTGGCAACTCTGCCTGACACCACTGTTGACACTCCCACCAGCCAGTTTGTGATCGCCTTCCCAAATATTGAGGAGTTGGACACTTCGAAGTTCGTAATGATGAAGCACGAGCCACAACAAATTGAGCTGGCTCATACATGGACTCTTGTTATTTGTCCACCAGTTGTATAGGGCTCGCCCGCGGTGTCGGAATGGGGTCTCCAGGTTCATGAAGGAGGTTCTTCCTTTTTTTTCACCCCAGCGGCCGGGTGGTACCGGTTGTACTTGCGGCCCAACTCACGACATGACCTTCCCACTGGATGGAGGTCAGACATTACGGCGAGCGACACTCTCACCTCTGTCTCTCCATCCCTGATCCATGATGGCGGCCGTTGTGTTTGAGAGATTGCGTGGCGAACACCTGCGGTACAGACACTATATACAGGACTGCAGTGGAGGATATGGAAGATTGCCTGACACCATTGCCTGCCTAGCACCCCTCGTCCTCCGTTCCTTGCTGCACGGATGATATGACAAATTGCCTGACATGCCTACACGATCCACCACCTTGAGGACAAGGTGTTTTTTCGGGACGATGGCAGTGATAGAGACCATGTATGCCACCTGGAGTAGTTAGAGGGAATATTCTGAGTAATATTATATAGAATATGTTGTGGGCCCCAAGGGAATATTCTGGAGAATATTCTTAGTTGGTTAGGGAGAGAGATTATAAATAAGGGTGGAAGGTTAAGGTGAGGGCATCCTGGAGTTTATCAGTTTAGTGGGCTGCTTAGTGCAGATCGGCCATTGGCTTTGGCAGGTTGAGGGCGAGTCCCCTTCCTGAGGTTTTTTTCCTCCTCTTTTCTCTGTTATTCCCCTGTTGCTGCTGTAATTTCCCCCTATCTACTGTATTTCTGCTTCATTTCTATATAAATACAGGTGGTCGGTGCTTTGGTTCTTATCAGTGGACATGTCCTCTTACCCGCTGATAACCTTAACTTCTTACTGGAGGTGAATTTGGGCATGCTACTTCAAGGATAGGTTTGTTTTGATGAGATCTACAATTTTCCCTTCTACAATCACCTGAAAATCTGCACCAAATCAAAGTTATGGTAGCAAAAAGATTTCCAACTTGGAAAACTTTAAAGTTTGATCCTTGATTCGTCACTTGTCCATTTTTTTTGGAATTTTTGGACCAACGGATTATGAGCAATGAACTTATCTTCAAAAATCACATAAATCAGTTTTCAGAATTATGATCCTGAATTTTATGTAATAAAAAGAAAGAAAATTATTTGGAGAGAAGATTTGTAAATCCAAAATCCTGATTTTCTAGATTTAAATTATTCAAATTTAGAGTTAATTTTCTGGAGAAATGGATGAATTACAATCTAGATCACACAAGATGGTATTAATTCTTGAGAACAAGATCTAGGTCAGAGAACCTTACAGTTGATCTGCTCACTCCCATGTTGATAGTTAAATATCAGAGCCAAGAGAATCCTCTTAGGTTTATCTACAATGATTAGGGAGAAAATGAGAGGGATTGAAGGGTTAACTATGCCTATATAGCGAGATTTGGGCATAGTTCACTTTAAATGACCCAAAATTGGACAATATCGGGTTGACTCGAGATTGACGTCCTCAAGGAAGCCTAATATTTTAAAATCAGTGTTGCAATTGAAATTTAATTTCAGATTCATCTCCATGGTCAAAATTATCATTTAGTCTTTTGGGTCAGAAAATGACCAAATTGTCCTTAAGATTCTGCAAATTTTGAAACTGTCGCCACAGTGATCATTAGTTGCTCACTAAATTTTTTCTTGGCCCCTGTGTAGGTCTTACTGTTCTTACATGTTTTAATGTTAAAATGAATATGAGCTGCTCTTACATCACTCATTTTTTTTGGCAGAAGTTCTTGATGGAGAAATATTTCTTCAAAACTTGCCATGCATCGTTACTGCACATGTCCTTGGTATATCACATCTTTCCCAAGCTCTTCATCCTCTTGTATCAGTCAATTGTCTTCTATTTGTTGTTATCTTTTTCCTGTTTTTCAAGTTTCAATGTTCTTCTTTTCGTAATTTTGGTAAGTTTCCTTGTTCCCAAAACTTTTTGTCACTTCTAATTTCGAGGCAGAGAATTATGAAGTGTTTTTAGTTGTAAAGCTGTTGCTTATTCAAGACACAATTTTTTTGCTTGCTTTGAGGAAAATTTTCGAGTGCAATTTGTAGTTAAATGCGGCCTTGTTTATGTGTTTGCTATGAAGCGACAGTCACATTGGAAATATGTGTGCAACCTGTTCAAATTATTACATTTTTAGATTGAGCTCAATATTCAAATAGCTGAAGGGTGCACGGGAGGAAGAAGATGAACAATAAATGTAAGTAGACAAGTGACTTTTTATTAAGACAATTGGTTTAATGATTTCTTTTCCGGAGGCAGTGGATCTTGATGTCCAAACATATATACATACATACATACATATATATATATATATATATTTATGTTGGCATGTCCAATCATGTCATGTTCTGGCTTTGTAGAAGTAGATTTATTAAAGTGATTTTGTAAAAATAGTAGTTTTATTAAAGCAAGTTTACAGAAAATAAGACGAGTGGGGTGTCTTTGTTTTTTGTTTTTCTCCTTAGTAGAGATGGATTTTATGGGGGTAGGGGGTGAAAATAAAATTAAATATAAAAAAAGACAAAAAAATTAAACCAATGGTCATCATATTGCAAGTGTCTTGGACAATTTTTTGGGGGTGAAATTTTTATACCTGAGTTTGAATTAAATTACTCATTAGTAGAATTCACACGTTCCAAATTTTCAAGTATCTGAAGGGGTTTTTTATTTTTTTATTTTTTAGATTCCATGGACATTAAAAGGCAGTATAGTATTTGGATCTTGATTATGTTTTCTGCATATAAAAGGTCAGCAAAGGCTTTTATATGCTTTGTGTGGATAAAATTAAATATAAAAAAAGACAAAAAAATCAAACCAATGGTCATCATATTGCAAGTGTCTTGGGCAATTTTTTGGGGGTGAAATTTTAATACCTGAGTTTGTATTAAATTACTCATTAGTAGAATTCACACGTTCCAAAATTTCAAAGTATCTGAAGGGGTTTTTTGTTTTTTTATTTTTTAGATTCCATGGGCATTAAAAGGCGGTATAGTATTTGGATCTTGATTATGTTTTCTGCATATAAAAGGTCAGCAAAGGCTTTTATATGCTTTGTGTGGATAATCCAGTGGTTTAAAATGGTAAGTCCCAAATAGTTATATCTCAATATATTGTTGAAAAAAAATACACAGTTATTATTCACATGATAAGAAAATTGCTGGGATAAGTAGTGTTGTTTGACATTGAGACATTCATTTCAAATTCTTCTGTTGTATAACATGATGATCAATTAGTTTTTTGCATTTTCATAAATTTAATTTTTCTTAAAAGGACAAATGAAATTAAAATTGATTATTATTTTTTGTGTGAGAAGGTTGAAGTTCCCATCAGATAATGATCATGATATATTGTATTTGTTGTCAATAGTTTGTGGCAAAGTCAATGAGTAAGATGAAGGTAAAGGTGCCTATGAATGTTTCAGAAGAAATTCCACTGGAAGAACATATTCCGGATAGAGGAACCATCGGAAGCAGGAACGCTGTAAATTCAAGATATACTTTCGGAAGATGACCGGAAGTAATGAAGATAAGTGAAGTGCTGCTGACGGATGGAGAAATAAATGGAAATGTTTATATCTGGAAGCAGCCATATACACCAGACGATTGCAGAACCGATCATTATTTTCATGACTAGTGCTGAAGGATAAAGAAGCAATGTCAACAACGATTGGAGTTGAAGAAATAAGTGCCAGGAGTTGGGGAGTTTGAAGACCCAGATGAGGAGATCGAAGAACCGTGTTAAAGCTGGCTAAAATAAGTCAACCGGAAGATACACACTGTATTTCTGAAGGATGATGCAATATCCAGAAACTGAGTTTACCGGAAGTTGAAGAAACCAGGATGATTGGAAGAATGAACCACACTGAAGAATTGACAAAGTCCTTATGATTTATTCCAGAGGAATGCAAGGCCACCTTCATCTTATAGAGAGAGTTGCTGCCATAAAGATGGCAAAGGTCTGAAGCACAGCACCATGGAAGATACTTTGAACATAATGTGCTGAATGATCTCCAGGATTATGCTTCAGAGTAAGTTGAGAAACCGGAACCGCTGAAGTGTTCGGAAGTCCGGAAGGAGATTTTGGAAGGAGTGTTGTGACTTCACTAAAGATTAATGTTGCAGTAGGTGTAGCATGGAGTTGAAAGTCTTGGGAAGCATAAGCTGAGAAACCCAACAACTGAAGATTTTGGAAGAACGAAGTCAAACGATGCTAACTGTCCATTCATCGGAAGAACATCACTTCGGCTGAAGACCAACAGTGATCCAAGCTGAATTGAATTTACAAAAACCTGCGCGCCAGAAGTTGAGGATGCATATAAAGCATCATGGAGTTTTGAACTTACTGGAAGATGGAGCATTGACAGAAGAGATAATAAAGCACCGGAAGAATGATGAGGTGCCTGAGAAGATCACTAAGCTAAGGTTGATCGGAAGATGAAAGGCCGACTCTGAGTTGGATTGAAGGTCAAAGCACCGGAAGTCAAGATAGTAAGTTATGCTTATAAACTTCGGTTGATGTAAATCCAAAGTATCAGAGGGAATGCAAGTACATGTGAATGATCTAAAGTAAGGAGCTGAGAAATCCCAAATAAGCGGAAGGAGTAATATCGGAAGCTGGAGGCTGAAGTTGAGTCGATCAAGAGATGAAGCTTCAAGCTGAGTTCGAACTTTATGAAGGTGCAACGGGTAGAGGCCACCGGAAGCACATGAATCAAGCTGGAGAATTTTCGAAGTACTAAAGGTTGCAGAATATTGAAGCAAATACAGAACCAGAAGTAGCTGATTGACTTCTATGGAAGAACATTTTCTGGAAGATGCAAGAACTTTACTTTGTTGTAAAGTCAAACATTTTGATGATGCTGAGCTGGATGTTCAAAGAGCAACATTCATGGAAGAAAAGTTCGTGATTCAAACCGAGATAAGAGGAAAAGTTAAACATAGCTAACGCCAGGTTTTGTGGGATCTCTGATGAAATCAATTCCCGATATCTTCTAAAGATATTAAAGGCGGTCAATTCAAGAGTTGAGATAGTGAGGATTTCAAATAGAAGCCTGCACGCTCCCCACATCTATCGGAGGAAGCTTGACTATATAAAGAGGAACAACACTCGAGTTTAGTATGAAAATAGAGAGGAATTGAAAGAGTTGATAATCGAAGAGAGGAAGCATCCGACCAAGCACTTCCATCAAAAGAACAAAATGGTCGAAGTTTGAGAAGACCGGAACTTGAAGTTCCGATGTACCGAGTGCGTTCTCCGGATCCAGAAGATCGGAAGGAGGAAAGCCAGACCGACGTCAAGCACCGACTTGCAGTTGTTCCAAACGTCGAAGTTCATGGCAGTGAGAGCTCCGGAAGTTCAATCTGTCGGAAGTAGGATAGGACCGACGTGCATGCGAAGTAGAACGGAAGATCAAGAGGATTCCGTCTATGAGGAAGTTCGTAAAAAACTTTTGAAGACCGGTGGTTCCTGTATAAACAACGCCAACATTCCTACCGGGAGGTAGAAGAAGCTTTTCGGGAGATTGCTTAATTGGTGGGACGTCAGTATAAAGATCCTTCAATTGTGTAATATAGTGAAACATTTGGAATCGACATGCCAAGGAGTAGGTTATCACATTGAGGCCGAACCTTGTAAAAATCTCCGTGTGTTGTTTACTTTATTGTTCTCCTATTTTTATCATTATGAGAATTGATCAACAAAATTAAGGGAAAAATATCATTTTCTGTGCTTGCGCTTTTTTGTTGTTGTACTGCTCGATATTCGTGTCCTTTCTTGACATCTAATTTCATGATTGATGACTCATTATATTAGACTGCTATTGTTCCAATATTTTTTATAATTATGAGAATTGATAAACAAAATTAAAAGCAAAATATTTGCGTCTATTCTACTCAAAATTTGTGTCTATTCTTTGCATCTAGTTTTCATAATAGTGTGTGCGATTTTGCAACTTCTCATCTTGTGGTTGTGAGTTGTAAAAAAAAACCCAATATATTTACAATTTCTGTTTTCTTTAGATAATTTTGTAGGCATTTATTTGGCTTTGATAGTGTCTGGAAGTACCAAGTACTGTTATTTGACCATTGCTGTAATTCATACGATAGACATAATGTGTTATCAATTAATCTTTAAATCGTTAACTTGTTTTAATTAAGTATGCTTTGTTTTGCACATTTTCTTGTCTTGTGCTAGATTGTTGTTGAATTTGTGATTCATTTTTGTTAATGATTTAGATCCCCAACCTGGAGAGCAGATTTTGGACATGTGCGCAGCTCCTGGTGGGAAAACGACTGCAATTGCAATTCTTATGAAGGACCAAGGAGAGGTTGTTGCACTCGATAGATCTCACAATAAGGTATGGCTCGCATGAACAACAAGTTTACATGAAGTTTTGAAACCAATTGTTTGTTTTGTCATGGTATCTAGGAGGCATAAAGAAAAATTTCCTAAATGGATTGTTAAGAAAGCCAGTCAACCTGATTTTTTGCTGGCATTGTTTCTGGAAGTGCAATGCTTTTAATTAAGGGCCAGAGCCAGCAATTCTTGCTTAAATAAGTTTAGCACTTTCAATTATTTTTGAGCTGCTCTTTTTTTTTTCTTCTGTAATTAGAAAATTTTCTTGCAGTCAATCTCCTTTGGACTTCATATACCCAGATTCGATTTTCTTCTGTGGAGTTCAAATTTACTCTAATTTTCATTTTCATCTTTATGTTGTTTTCTCAAGGACTTCAAAATACCTTTTCAGGTGCTGGGCATTCAGAAATTGGCTATTGAAATGGGATTAAATTGTATAACAACATATAAGTTAGATGCTCTTAGATCTGTTTGTCCATCAAAAGAGCCCAGAGATGGAAGTCACCAGTCTTGTGGAAACGATTCCAAGCATATATTACACATGAGTGGCGTGTCTCGCACCATTTCCTCCGAAGGGTGCCATGTAGACCAGGCTTTCAAAGAAAATGGTATAGATTTTATGTGTACTGCTTATTCATTACAAACTACATTCAAGGCCATTTGTTGAATGCTTTTATTTCATGGGTGTAGTATTAATATATTTGCGCTCCATTTTTTTGGCAAATTTTTGAATAATTGGCCCCCTCACATCATCACACTCTTCCAGTGGTGTGCAGGCCTTAGACATTATGGTTTTGAAGAAGCTTAGAGGCGTAGGCACAACACAGATGCACAGGCTAGAGGTGCAACGCATGGAGGTCAGAGATGATTGGTGTCGAGTGCCCGAGCATAGGGGAGAGAGAGACGATAGACTGTAGAGATACCCTTATATGGTTTTCCAAGTTCCGAAACCATGTAGAAAGAGTGGGCTCAAAAGCCGTTTCTCTTGATTGAGGTCGAAACCCTATTCATGGAGATATGATGAGATACATGACTCGTTAGATACGAAATACAAAATTCAAACTAGTGGAAAAATGGGATGGGATAAACCTATTTAAATATATTGATCTTAGATAGACACATATCCTAATTATTTCAAATACTCTTACATATACTTTAAAACACCAAATTTTGGTAGAAATCATGGCATAATTCAATTAAAATTTAAGCAAAAAATGTATGTAAAATTAAAATTATCACAACCTTAGGAGGTGGTTGTCATGCTAGTGTGTGTGTGCGCGGCTCGAAAGAGAAAGTTCTAGCAGAAGAAACAAGAGAATTGGTTGATATTACCAGTAGAATGTGTTTACAACTGTGTGAGATATACAACAAGAATCAGAAGAGTCCTCTTGGTCTTCCTCCTACTGCTGGTGAAACTTGTTCGAGAGTCTGTCTGCAACTCCCGCCTGGTTCTGTTCCAACAAATACGGTTTTTACTTTCTAACTGAATACCCCGTAACAACCATGTACAACTGTCTTTATACCCATCTAAGAGACTAACCCAAGTTTCCCTTTCTACCCCTCTGCTGATATGTGTGTAGAATAGGGGGTCGTGGATTAACTAATGGGTCAACACCTGAGTGCGGGCCCAAGCTGCTAACATTTTCCCCTTCCCCAAATGACACCTTGTCCTCAAGGTGTAAGTCTGGAAATTGGGACAACATTTGCTCTGATAGCCAAGATATTCACTGGGACAAATTTGAGGGAAAAGTTGCTATCCCACGGTTCTGGAAGCTCGGACTGAACTGTAGAATTCCCAACTGTCCGTTTGAGTTGGGATACATGGAAAACTGGGTGAAGCCGAGAGGTAGCCGACAAAGAAAGTCTATAAGCAGTGTTTCCCAAACAGGCTAAAATTGGATATGGGCCATAAAATCGGGCAACTAACTTGGGATTAAGCTTAGAAGACTTTGAAGTCTGAACATTGGGTTGGAGTTTGACAAAAATAAGTTCTCCAACGTCAAAAGAAACTTCTCTTCGATGTTTGTTGGCAGCCCGTACCATCAACTGCTGAGCGCGGGAAAGATTGTGCCGGAGTTGGAGCAGTAGCTGATCACGTTCAGTAAGGAGTGTAGCCACGGTTTCTACTGGTGAATCCCCTCCCAGAAAACGCTGCACAACAGGAGGCTTACGACCATAGACAACCTCAAAAGTGGACATTTTGGTGGAAGAATGTGTAGCCGTATTATAACAATATTCGGCCCAAGGAATCCATCAGGCCCAAGAAAGGGGCCTCTTCGAACCAAAACAACGCAAATAAGTTTCAAGATATTTATTAACAATTTCTGTTTGACCATCCGTTTGTGGATGATATGAAGAACTCATTTTTAAGGTAGTTCCCTCTAAACGGAATAGCTCCCTCCAAAAATGACTAACAAAAATAAGATCCCGATCGCTGAGAATGGAACGAGGAATACCATGCAGACAGACTATTTCTCTAAAAAACAATTCAGCCACAATCTTAGCTGTGTAAGGATGTTGTAACAGTAGAAAATGAGCATACTTTGTTAAACGATCCACAACAACTAAGATAACATGTTGGAATCTGTATCCCACATCGGACCAAGTCCGATGTGGCCTTTATCATTCATTATAAAAGAACGCCTCAGCCTCACTTTGAGGAAAGGAGGCAAGGGGCTTTCCCGCCGGCCCCGCCTTCTGCGACGCGTCCCGACCCCGCCCTCACGCGGCTTTCCCGGCTTCCGTCGACGGCTCATCCGACACCGCCTCCTTGTGCGGTTTCCCTGCCGCCCTCCTCCCCTCTGCTGCGACGCGTCCCGTCACCCGACCCCACCTCTTCCGGCGCGCCTGCCTCGTCCGACGACCTCGCCCGACCTCCCAACGGATTCCTCCCGGCGAATTCCACCCGGCGCCCGCCCGTTCGGTTTCTTCTATTCCAGCCGCGGCTCCCGGCGGATCGCCTCCTCCCCGCTGCGCGCATGCTGTTTCCGTCGCGCCTCTCTGCCCTAAGCGGCCTTCCCTCGTCGGCTTCACCCTGTGCGCGCGACGAAATCCAGGCGGCTCCTCCCTGCGCAATTCTCTCAAGGACCGGATCCTCCTCCTCCAGCGGCTTCCCTACTTCTAGATCCGGCCAGATCCGGTCCGCACGCACCATCGCTTCGACTCCGCCTCCTTGCGCGACGCATCAACAGCTGCTCCCTCCATGTCGGCCTCCTCCAGCTTCCTGCGGATTCCCCGACGCTTTGATGACCGGCCCTCCCGTGCGGATTTCTCGGCGCTTTGACGATCGACCTGACATTGCGGATTTCTCGACACTCTGACTGACCGGCCTGTAGTGCGGATTTCCCGACGCTCTGACGACCGACCCACCGGTGTGGATTTCTTGGCGCTCTGTTGTCCGGCCCCGCACTTTTTTGGCGTTTAGCCACCTTTTTTTTTTCAGCGGCATCATATCAACATCGTCAGGGGGAGCATCAATGTTGAAGCTTTATCTTTTATTATGTTTTGTCTTGTTTTTGTCATCAAGTTGGGCCCCTCTAGCTTGAGGGGGAGTGTTAGCGTCTGTTTTGTTGCTTTCTTTTCATTATGTATCCAAGCTAGGTACTCCTAGCTTGAGGGGGAGTGTTGGAGTTTGTATCCCACATCGGACTTGTGGTCCGATGTGACCTTTATCATTCATTATAAGAGAACGCCTCAGCCTCACTTTGAGGAAAGGAGGCAAGGGGCTTACCCGATCTACATAACACAATACCCCAGGGACTTGGGCAGACCGGAGATAAAGTTCATCGAAATCTCGTCCCAAACTAAATCTGGAATCGGAAGTGGTTGGAGAAGTCCCGCAGGAGACATAGCCAGATGTTTATGGCGGTGACACGTATCACATTCGCGGACAAACTGCTGGATCTGCTTTGTCATACCCCTCCAAAACAAACTAGCGACCATCCGTTTATAAGTTTTGTGGAACCCAGAATGGCCACCAACCGGAGATGAGTGATAATATTGCAGAAATTTAGGAATAAGGCTTGACTGGGAAGACAAAACTAACTGATCTCGGAAGTACAACAGCCCGTGACACAAGGAATATCCCAGTCATGAAGCTGGTTGGAGTTCCAAAGTTGAAACCAAACTTCGTAATATAGGATCTTGCTGGATTTCTGCTTTCACTGTGTCAACATCCAGCCAAAGTGGTTCTGAAACTGCAGAACCCAGTAAAATAGGTTCACTGCAAGTGTCAAGGTTGCCTGTAACTCGGTGGGAAAGAGAGTCCGCTGCCTGGTTTTGCGCCCAGGTTTGTACAACACTTCAAAATCCAGAAAAATACGCTCACTGCAAGTGTCAAGGTCGCCTGTAATTCGGTGGGAAAGAGAGTCCGCTGCCTGGTTGTTGCGCCCAGGTTTGTACAACACTTCGAAATCAAGTCCCAACAACTTAGCTTGCCAGTCCCGCTGATTTGTGGTGTGATACCATTGACTAAGAAGGTGTTTGAGAGCTTTATGATCAGTATAAATAACAAAATGTCTGCCAATCAGATATTGTTGCCAATGGTTAACTGCTAAAACGAGTGCCATTACTTTTTCATAAACAGACTTGGAAAATTGACTTCGGCCAAAGCCTTACTGAAATACGCCACTGGACGTCCTGCTTGCATTAGGACAGCACCAACCCCACATCTGGAAGCGTCACACTCAATGACAAACCAAAAAAATCCTCGAACACCCTTAACAGTTTGAGGGCTTGGCCAGCTAAGAACACACCCCACCATCGTGGGATCCATCGAAACTTTTTTGGAAGAGATAACATGACCCAAATATTCCATAGACGGTTGTGCAAAAAAGCATTTCTTCCTGTTTAAGCTGAGCTGATTGTGCTGCAGTACTTGGAAGATAGTTTGTAAGTGGCCCATATGGTCTGCCCAAGTTTTACTATAAACAAGAATGTCATCAAAGAAAACCAAAACAATTTTCCGCAAAAATTCTTCGAACATTCTGTTCATGGTGGATTGGATAGTGGCCGGTGCGTTCATCAATCCAAATGGCATAACAAGGAATTCATAATGCCCCTCGTGTGTTCGAAACGCAGTTTTGTGAACATCCCTTATCTTAACTCGAATCTGATAAAATCCTGATTTTAAATCCAACTTAGAGAACAACTTGGCACCATGTAACTCATCCATAGTTCCTCTATGATGGGAACGGGGAACCTGTCCGGAACAGTGAGTTTATTAAGTGCTCGGTAGTTGACACACATTCGCCAACTTCCGTCCATTTTCTTTACAAGTATAATGGGACTAGCAAAATGATTGTTACTGTAGGAGAATAAAAGAGAGAGATCCGAACCCCCAAGGTGTGCTCTCTAAAGGAGCCCTTGGGGTTAATTTATAATGAATACTAAAGACCACACCGGACCTCAAGTCCGATGTGGGATGCAGACTCCAACACTCCCCCTCAAGCTAGGTGTACCTAACTTGGACACATAAAGAAAAAATAAAGCAAGCAAAAGATGGTGCAAACACTCCCCCTCAAGCTGGACATACCCAGCTTGAGTACAAAACCAGACGAAACAGAATAAAAGAAAAAAGCTGCAAAGGCTGCTGCTCCCCCTCACGATCGAAGCTCCCCCGCAGGATGATGGATGGATGATGTCGCGGACGCAGCAGATGAACCACTCAGACCGGGCCGATGGGCGGAGCACCAGGAATGCCGCACTAGTGGGGCCGGTCGATGAAATGCTGGGAAATCCAAACTAGCACCGGGAAAACCGCATTTGCGGGGCCGACGACGAGAGGCGGGGATTCCGCAGAAGTGTTGCGGGATCTGGCGGCGCCAACGGGCCCAAATCCTAGGTGGTCGAGCTGCTGTGCCAGCGCATGGGCGTGCCGGCGGACAGAGACGCGGCTGCCGGAAAGATGCCGGGAGATGCCGGCGAGGCGGGGATTCCGCAGGAGGTGCCTAAAGGGAGCAGATAAATCTGGTCGGAGGGAGGGTTGACTTACAGGAGGAGGCCGGCAAGGAGGGAGTGTAACGACCCAAAATTTTGAATAAATCTTGTTTCATAATTTTGTGTGTTATTCTATTTTTTTTATATACTCAACAAAACTGTTTCATTTGATAACATGAGTATAATTAAAATGAGACCGTTGAGTTTTGACTGTTATATGACCATTGGTCAATATGACCGCTGGAAACTAAACGTTTCGATTTTTGACTCTAAATACAAGTAATCTTGGTTAATTAATATAGAAAGAAGATTCGATGGCCTCACCCAATAGTCATGGACCGATCGAAGCCCATCTAACAGAACTTGGGAAGGAGGTAGCACCACTGGGCTTTGCTCTGGACCAAACCCAAGCTGAACTTCATCGTGTGAAGCTAGAACGGGAGCGCCTTCGCGAGAAGTTCAAACTGATAGAAATTACTACTCGTGCGATGTTGGCCGAGCCTCCCTCGGATTCTCTCACCTTAGCACACTTTACATTTCGGTCCTATGCTGGTGTGATAAGGGGCTATGTAAGGAGACCGTAGCTGCCTTGTGTAATCCTTGGTTTTAAATAAAAATTGGCATTTCTTCTTATGATGAAGTTTATGAATTTTCAAATGTCCGGATAAATATAGTATGCATAATTTTGATGAATTTTAGAAAAAGGATATTTTAAAAATGTTAAGGTAAACCTTAAATAATTAAAAATGTGTAATGATTTTCAAAAAATGATCTTCTACAATTATGTTCAGTACAAAATTTAGAGTCTAATAAGATCATAATTTTTGATGAATAGTAAATTATGAATAGTTATTTTATGCTTAGGATTAGTAATGTGACCAAATAGATTAGTAATCTCACTTAAAGAAAGTATTAATATAATCTAGGCACCTTGATTAAGTAATGTGATTCAATAAAATTGTTAAATAACGGTTTCATAAATTATTATTCAAGTATTAGTTTTTTCAGGTGAATAGTGTTTTTTAATTAAAAATTAAATTAAAAAAATTTAGAAAATTATTTTTATAAAATGGACTTTATTTTTGAACTCAGAGCATCGATATTATGTTATGGTAATTTTTGGGGCTTTTTCTGGAAAAGATGTATTTTCGGTGAATAGTGTTTTTATTTAAAAAATAAATTAAAAATATTTAGAAAATTATTTTTATAAAATGGAGTTCATTTTTGAAATCAGAGCATTGATATTTGGTTAATGTGAAATTTTGGGATTTTTCTGAGAAAGTTGAATTTTCAGTGAATAGTAAAAATACAGTTCTAGGGTTTCGGTATGTGTAATGACATCATAACTGTGTCATGATGATCCCATGAGATATTTTAAGGGATGGTCGACCAAAGGTGTTGAATTATTGTATGTGGGGCCCCATGTGGCCAAACTCCATGGGAAATACCATGGGAGAGCCCATGCTTTTGAGAAAACCACTTTTGAGAAAACCACTTTTGAGGTGTCCCTTGGCCATTAATGCCTTGTCCCCTCACTTTCCCTATAAATACCAAGCAATCCTCTCATCCTTTCGGCTCCCCACTCTCCCCCAACGAAGTTCTGGTCTCATTATCTCCCAAGGAGTTCTCTCAAGGTTCCCCCAAGCCCTCAAGGTCCCAACCTTTGAGTTTTAAGAGTTACGTTTTAAGGTAAGGGATCCGACCTCTCTTTTTCTTTTCATTAAATCTCTTTTATGTAATTTCTTTTATGCTCCATGTTCTTATGTTAAAGGATGTTCTTTTATACTCCTCTTACTGCCCTTTTCATGTTCATATAATGAGAGATCCCCTCTTACTCTCATTATTTCGTTTTATGAAGTTTTAAGTGGCGCCGTTAGGCTGCCGAAATTTTTGTAACGGATTATTTCTACCTTATTTTTCAAGATCTATTTTCATGTAAAGTATTTCAAGTTCCTTTTTATTATGTTGGGGTATGATCTCTAGATTTATCATACTGATCTTTTATGATCATATGATGAGAGACCCCATTTGATCTCTTTAATTCAGTATTTTGAAGTTTTAAGTGGCGCCGTTAGGCTGCCGAATTTTAAGTGGTTCTTTCACCTTTCTCCTTTTTCAAAGTTCTAATTCCATGTCAAGTCTTGCAAGTTCCTTTTTATTATGTTGGGGTATGATCTCTAAATCTATCATACTGATCATTTATGTTCATATGATGAGGGACCCTATTTTATCTCATCAATTCATTTTTGTTGAAGTTTAAGTGGCGCCGTTAGGCTGCCGAATTTCTAAGGGGTTCTTTCACCCTTCTCGTTTTCAAGATCTACTTTCATGTCAAGTCTTTCAAGTTACTTTTTATTATGTTGTGGTATGATATCTATATCTATCATACTGATCATTTATGTTCATATGATGAGAGACCCTATTTTATCTCATCAATTCATTTTTGTTGAAGTTTAAGTGGCGCCGTTAGGCTGCCGAGTTTCTAAGGGGTTCTTTCACCCTTCTCGTTTTCAAGATCTACTTTCATGTCAAGTCTTTCAAGTTACTTTTTATTATGTTGTGGTATGATATCTATATCTATCATACTGATCATTTATGTTCATATGATGAGAGACCCTATTTGATCTCGTCAATCCATTTTTGGATGTTTTAAGTGGCGCCGTTAAGTTGCCGAATTTCTAAGGGGTTCTTTCACCCTTCTCGTTTTCAAGATCTACTTTCATGTCAAGTCTTTCAAGTTACTTTTTATTATGTTGTGGTATGATATCTATATCTATCATACTGATCATTTATGTTCATATGATGAGAGACCCTATGTGATCTCGTCAATCCATTTTTGGATGTTTTAAGTGACGCTGTTAGGCTGCCGAATTCTCATAAGAGAAATCTTATTTTTGTCTTCTTTTCAAGTTCTTCGTTTCATATGGTATATCATTCAAATTTCATTACCATGTTCTTAAATACTATATATTTCGTTCCCCTACTGTTTGATGTATCATTTTTGAGTGGGTGACCCATGTCCCCTCTCTTTTCAATGTGTTCTAAAACCATGTATCGTAGACGTTATGCTGCATAGTTTTCATCTCAAAATGCCTCCCTCCTTATCTCAAAATTATTTTATGTTATTAAGTGAATACTCACAGCTCTTATTTCTACAGGGGTATTCACATATATATCAAAATGTTCTATTTTAAATTCTGGGATTTACATACATGAAACCCGCTTTCCCTTTTCCGTGGGTTTAAAGTGACATAAAGATCATGTCTTTAAAGAAGTTTTTAAAACGTTATGATTATGAAATGAAACCCATTTCTTTTATGCTATATGAGTTGTTTATGAAATGATTGATGATGATATATGTGGCTCACATGATAATAAAGACATGTCAAGGGTGCGCCCAGATAGCGCTGCAATGCATTGGGTAAAGACTTAATCTCTAGAGATGACTTTTTAGACTGATACCTTGGTGAATAACCTTGTTAATTTTTAATGACACCTTGGGGATGGACCTTGGTGAAACGAAATGATTGTCAATATTAAATGTTGTAGCCACATTTTCAAGTTATGAAAAATGTTATTTTTATTATGATATATCTCATGATTTCTTTCTCATGCCTTAAAGTTTTTTTCATGACCTTATTGAAGTATCTCAAGTTCACATGTAAAATGTTTCTCTTGTTTCCCTTACTGGGCCTTCTGCTCACCCTTTCTTTTGATGTATGTCTCCAGGTTATGAGATGCAGTAATGAACTTAGGATGAACATGTGGAGAAGCCTTTCAAATGTTTAAAAAGAATGTTTTATGTTTTCATGTTTTAAGTTCCTGGTTTCCAAGACACTAAACCTTAAAGATCATCGGTTTTGTAAAATGTAATGAAAGTTTATGTGATAAAAAGGCGGGATGCTATAGGGAGAGCAGCGGACGGGGAACCTGGTCCGTCGGAAGTCTCGCACAGGAGGAGCTGCGTTCCGGTACGGTGCCGCGTCGAAGGCAGAGGGCCGGCTTCTGGAGGAGCCGGCAGGGATGGAGGCCGGCTGCTGGAGGAGCCGGCAGGGATGGAGGCCGGCTGTCTCGCGGGAGAGGTGCCGGGAGTCGCGAACTGGGCCGCGTAGGGCTGGCTGTCGGGATGCCGCGGAAGGAGATGCCTGCAGGGGGAGGAGATCCGGCGCCGGCAGGGGGGAGGTCCGCCACCTGGGAAGAGCCCGCGCACCTGCTGGGAGGGAGGGCCGTTGCGCTGACAACAGATCTGGATCGGGAGGGTGGCGCTACGGAGGAGGCGAGGCGGAGGAGCCCCCCGCGTAGGGCAGAGACGGCTAGAGCCCGTCGCACAGGGGAAGTGCGCAGGGAGGGGCCGGGATCGGGATCTCGGGAGGGCACCGGAGGAGGTCGCCTGGACAAGGGCCGCCGCGCGCGCAGAGGCGGAACCAGGATCAGGACGCCGAAGGGGCCGCGGGCGGAAGTGTCGCGCGAGGGAGATGCCGGCAAAAGAGGGGAGATCCGCCGGACAGAGGGGGAGATCCGCCGTCAGGGGGAAAGAAGCACCGGCAGGGGGAGAGACGCCGTCGCGCGCAGGGAGAGTCGTCGGGCAGAGGATCCGCGGGAGTCGCCGGGCGAGCACCTGGACGATGGCGCCGGGAAAAAAAAAACAGGAGGGAGCCACCAGGAGGTGCCGCCTGAAGGGATCTGCCGGGAGGGGCGTAGGGAGCGTCGCCGGCGCGCGCAGAGGAGGCAGCGGGGAGATCCGCCGGATGGGAGGGATAGCCGGCAGGGGGGGCGGCGGGAGATACCTATGGCTTGCTGGCCATGGAGGCCGCCGCCCCTCAACCGGGAGAAACACTAGAGGCCAACGGGGGAAAAAAAATAGATGGGAAGGGGGGTCAGGATTAGGTTCCCTCTGATACCATGCAGGAGAATAAAAGAGAGAGATCTGAACCCCCAAGGTGTGCTCTTTAAAGGAGCCATTGGGGTTAATTTATAATGAATACTAAAGGCCACACCAGACCTCAAGTCCGATGTGGGATGTAGACTCCAACAGTTACTATGCCGGATTATTTCTTTTTCCATCATTGTATTAATTTGTTGCTCTACCTCATCTTTAAGGTAATGAGTTAAGTTGTATGGCCTAATACTCACCGGTATTGCCCCCGCCACAAGAGTAATAACATGGTATGTTTCCCTGCTCGGTGGTAGGCCTTGAGGTTTCTCAAACATAAACTGAAATTTGTTCAAAATTTTCTTCAACTGTTTCTGGTCATCACTAACACCACTTCTATCTACCATTGCTGGAATCTGAAGGCGGGCTTGCCATTTCCACCCTTCTTCAAGCAGATTCTTTGACTGAATGAGGTTTTGACACCCATTTAAAATATCCTTTCCAGCAGAATTTCCCTGCAATTTGATCTCCTGCCCCTGCCAAAAAAACTCCATGGTTTTATGTCCCCGGTTTGTCAAAACACTACCCAAACTTCTCAGCCATTGCATCCCTAAAATCACATCTAGTCCTCCAGTGTCAAAGACAAAAACATCAATTGTGATAACAAAATTTTCTAAACTGATATTTATATGTTTACATAATCCTCGAGAGAAAGCTCTCGAGCCGTTTCCAAGTTTAATTCCGAAAGTGTTAGTCAGGGTGACCTCCACATTTGCTAACTTGGCAAGATGTCTTGATATGAAATTATGACTGGCTCCACTATCCACTATCCACTAATATCAATACCGGAACACCCGAGAGATGTCCAACGAACATCATCGAATCTGTCTCGGCTTCGCTCATACTACAGAATTCTACAGATTCTCCTGCCATAACTGCCAGTTGCTCAACCGGTTTCCCCCCTCAGTTATCAAACATCCATCTTTCTTGGCATTTTCTATCTCTCCTAGCGGTTCCTCTGGTTCTTCAATTTCTCAAACTAACACCCAAAGATGTTTGTCGGGGCATTTATGCATTGGTCTGAATGATTGTCCACAGCGGAAACATATACCTTTCAACTTGCGGTCTTCTCGTTCCTGTCGACTCAACGCTCTTACCCAATTCCAGCGTTTCTCCCCTACATTTTTCAATTCTTCCTCTCGATGATTTCGTACAAAAACAGGTCGTTTCGTGGGCAAATTCGCCGTCACCACTCTTGAAATTCGCGACGAAGGAGGTGCTTCAAAACGCGGATGAGTATTTGAATTACTCCCTCACTGATGAGCTCATTTTCAACCTTTCTTGCCAAGACCAACATCCAAACTTTATTTGCCGGCTCATGCATGGAGATTCGGTTCTCTATCTCGGGCCGTAACCCTCCCATAAACATACTCATATACCATGGTTCTGGAAAGTCCGTCAGTCTCAAAGCAATCTGCTCGAACTCCTCAATATATTCATCCACCGAACTGGTCTTTCTCTAATTTTAAAGATATTTCAATGGATCTCCATAAGTATTTCTTCCATATCGATCCATAAGCGCCGACTTGAACACACTCCAGGATGAACCAGGAGTATCTCTGTGCCAGGAAAGAAACCAATATGATGCTGTACCTTCCATGCATATCTGTGCATAATGCAATTTCATATCCTCTGGAGTTATGTTAATCAGGAAATAGGTATTTGCTTTGGTAATCCATCCAAATGGATTGTCTCTAGCAAACATTGGCAGTTTGACCCTCCTTGACACATTGCGCTTCCCATTTAGCAACACAACTTCGTCAGCAGTATAATTTTCCCCTGGTTGCGTGCCAAATTCCACAGTTTCCGACTCTCTGCCTCCGAAATTTTTTGGCGCAGATTTGCTTGGTTTCTCCATTTCTGATTCCCGTTCCAATATTTTTTTTTACTCCTTTTAAGCGTTCCAAGGTTTGTTCCTCCAAGTCTCGAACTCTTAGTATAACGCGTTCCTCTGTTTGTTGTGCCACATCCAAAGTCACTCGTTGACTCTCATTCTGCATACGCATAATTTTCTCCATGTTTTCCTGCATCGAAGTCATTGATTCCTTTATACTTTTCCTGGCCGATTCAACCGATCCCAACCGATTCTCCATTCTTGTTTGCATCAAAATCAAAACGCAACTTTCCTGCTCGTGCAGAGAGAAATTTGAACTCCCTGTCGTCCGCTTTTAAACTATTTGGAAACGTACGTACGTGTACAATGTATGCAACTCGCGTGACTCGCTACTCCGAATGTAAGATGTCTCTGCCTCCGATTTTCCTCTCCAGCGAAAAGTGTTTCCCAGCGGAGTCGCCAAACTGTCACGCTAGCGCGTGTGTGCTTGGTTGGGAAGAGAAAGTTCTATCAGAAGAAACAAGAGAATTGATTGATATTACCAGTAGAATGTGTTTACAGCTGTGTGAGATATACAACAAGAAGAATCGAGAGAGTCCTCCTGGTCTTCCTTCTGCTGCCGATGAAACTTGTTCGAGAATCTATCCGCAACTCTTGTCTGGTTGTGTTCCAAAAGATACAGTTTTTACTTTCTAATTGAATACCCCGTAACAACCATGTACAACTATCTTTATACCCATCTAACAGACTAACCCAAGTTTCCCTTTCCACCCCTCCACTGATATGTGTGTAGAATAGGGGGCCGTGGATTAACTAATTGGTCAACACCTGAGTGCGGGCCTAAGCTGCTAACAGTGGTGGTGGAGGTCGGATAAATGGGGTAATGGTGAATGGAATACAAGCCTCAGGATCGGTGCTCGAGGTATCTCGTGGGGCGGGAGGCGACTCAAATAGGGATATCTTGACAAAAGCAGCATCAACAGACACAATGTAGTTTCCCAAGTCAAGGTTGTAGCAACGATTTTCCCAATGTGTGTGAGAATAGTAAAAATAAATGCATCAGAGAGAACGTACATCAAATTTGATGCGAGTTGGACAAACATCATGAACTTAACACAAACAACCGAAGACGCGAAGTAAAAGTGAGTGTAGTGGGATAGATGCTCTCAATGGCTCCCTGCCATTGCATACTCAACATTCAAAAGAAACAAATTGAACACACCCTTCAATAGATTAGTGTTGCATTGATCTCAATGTAGCCTTCACACCATTACTTCAATTTTTCAATGAATCTCCCCTCGTCTAGGTTTCACATAGATCTCTGATCAACAATTGAGCATCTCTTTGCGTTACATCTCTTCTAACTTTTTCTCAAAAAACATTCAATATCTCTCTTTAATTTTGAATTCCTCCTTTAATGCTGCGAAGGTTCCTATTATTTGTTTTGGAAAAATAACTCTTAGATTTGTTCATTAAGTTTGAATTAAATAACCCATACCAATCTCCATCTCTTCAATATTTTAAGGAGATAAAGAAAGAAAATCTGGACAAAAATCACCTCCACCACCGACGTGGTTTTCTATAGTTAGTGGAGATCTAGTAAACCATGACCTCAAATCACGAGCATCATAAAATCATGATCACCTATCTACATTTCAAATATCATGGTGTAATATCAACTCTCAGTAGTGTGGTTGTCCACACAGCAGGATGATTTCTCCACTACGACATTATTATAAAACTTCCTCAAAAGAATGGGGTTACGACCTCTCCATGCCATTATTTGATGACTCCATCCAGACACAAACCTCAATTCTTCATTCATTATCACACCGCGACATTGTTTCTAAATAGGTTCACCAACCACGATGTTATCTGAAATAACATCCAGCGTGGAATCCACTGAGTACTGGTACCTCAAATTCTACCTCTTCTATCTTTTGAACAAAATAGCTTGTGTATCACGATTTCTGGAACGTGGCTTGACATTCTTCGTCACCATCACCACGACGTTACATGATTCTTCATCCAAACCAACCACCGACACTTTCAGTCTTATGCCTATAACTCTACGATTTCTTCTTCAAAACGGTATGAAAAAATGGCTTCACCATTCACTATGCCTAAGAACCACAACTATCTAGTAGCCTCCTTTGCAACTTCTTACTATACGAATGGTGAACCATGGCGTTACCACCTGCGACCAGAACATGGTTTTTGCTTCAGTATAAAACTCCTTTGACTTCATTCTGCTTTACTTCAAGCATCTTCAAATACTTCCACGACTTTAACCATGTCATCAAACCTTCATTCTTTCATCAGATTGCTAACAAATACAACCAATATACAAACTTCAAAGTTGGCTCAACAAGCATTATTTCACTTTGCTTTTGATAAATTACTTTTCCATAACACCAATCACATTCCTTCATTGATAGGAGGGCACGAGGTTGTGAAGGGGGTGGTGTTGTTATGTAAGAGGAAGGCCAAGGGCATAATTGATTCTCTATGAGGGGGTTTGTTGGGCCAACTGTAATTGGTTGGAGTGGTTAGTAGTAGAAGGGAATTAAATAAGGAGGTTGGGGGGGAGAGGGTTAGAGAGAATATTTCTGTTGGGGTACGACCTTTGGATTGGGCGAGTGGATCCAATACCCAAGATACCTCTTAAGAGAGGCGTTCAAGTTTATTTATAGAGAATTATAATGATAACAAAACTCCCAAATCCGATGTGGGACACACACTCCAACACCCCCCTCAAGCTAAGTCTACCTAGTTTGGATACATAATCAAAGAAAACAAATAAAAGCCAAACAAAGCATAGACACTTCCAGCACTCCCCCTCAAGCTAGACATACCCAACTTGATTACATAACAAGACAAAACAGAAGAAAATATAAATACCCATGGCTGCTCCCCTTCAAGAAGTTGACGGATGATGCTGTTGAAAAAGATGTGTCGACCAAGGACTAGTGCCCGTCATGTGGAACCAGTAGGAATAGCTGGAAATGGATTGCAACGGCAGCAATAGCCGGATCGAGCCTCGACAGGAATGGTCGGATTAGGAGCACACGACGGGACACTGTTCGAATGTCCGACAGGGATAGTGGGATTGCATTAATGGGTAGAGGAGAGGACTGGACAACCAGATTTGGCGAAAAAGGGGCTGGAGTGCGAAGGGTGGTGCGCGTGCAGATGAACCGGGGGGTGTTGCCAATCCATGGGGTTGCGTTCGACGTCAGAGGAGGGAGGGGCGTCGTGCATCAGTTGCGGGAACAAGGTCAGGTCGGGCGCGCCTAAAGGAGGAATCGCCAGATGTGGGAGTTGGTCGGGGAGACGTGCGTAGCAGCAGTCGTTGTGTTAGGACGGGGTGATGGGAGGGATGCGCAACCGGCAAAAAGCACGCGCGTCGGAAGGGGACGAGCAACTGGGGGTTGTTTCGCACAGAGGGGCGATGGGGAGGTGTGCGGTCGCACGAGGGGGGGGGGCAGGATGGGAGGCCGTCGCGCAGGGGCTCGGGGGATGTCGCCGATCTGGGTGGAGGTGCGTCGCTTCGTCGAGGGTCATCGTGCAGGAGTTGTCGTGCAGATAGGGCGGTGGGGAAGGCCGTCGCGGAGGTGGGGAGCCGCTGTACAAAGTCTCCAAAGTCCGACAGGGGCGGACGATTGTGACGGTGGCCAAGGCCTTGGGCCGTCGCCCCCCAATGGGGGAAAAACGCTGGAAACAAAACCGACGGGGAGATAATAGATGGGTGGGTCTTTTGTATTAGACTCCCTTTGATACCATATTAAAATGGAGGAGAGTGGATCCAATACCCAAGATACCTCTTAGGAGAGGTCTTGGAGTTTATTTATAAAGAATTATAATGGTAACAAAACACCCAAGTCCGATGTGAGACACACGCTCCAAAACCTTCATTGATAGGAATGCGCGGGGTTGTGAAGGGGGTGGTGTTGTTACGTAAGGTGAAGGCCCAAGGGTAGAGTTGATTCTCTATGAGGGGGTTTGTTGGGCCAACTGTAATCGGTTGGAGTGATTAGTAGTAAGAGAAGAGAATTAAATAGGGAGGTTGGGGGGGGGGGTAGAGAGAATATTCCTGTTGGGGTACGACCTTTGGCTTGGGCGTGAGAGGCCTCTCGAGTTTCTCCTTGCTTCCTCAATTCTTCATATTCTACCACCTCCTCTTGTAATTTTGATTCAAGATAATTTTTCACAAACACATAGAAGTCGATTCCAGTGGGACCGCTGGAGTGGGGGTTTTATCATTTGGTCTGACCTGTCGGATATCCTTTCAAGGGAGGCGAGCATTGCTGGAGACCGCTACTTGACAAAGGTGACACTACTTGATATTCTGCTTAAAATTTTTTTCTCGAGGGAGGAGAACATTGGCGATGGAGGCGCGACTGGATGACGTGAAATAACGCATGGGGCATCTTGAAGTTGCGTTGACAGGATTGACTTCAATGGTGGGGAATATAGCGTCGATGAGGGAGACTTTCACGCAACGCGATAGGGATCCGCTCCAATAGAAGATAACAAACAATATATGATCGCCAGTAGCAGGAGAATTACTGGCAGTATGCAGAATAAGGAATGGGCAAGAAGAAAGATGGAGGAAGAAGAAGAAATCGAGAGGCATGCAAGCACTCCCACCCAAGCCAATGAAGGTTCCGGGCGCAGCGGAAGCGCGTGGGTGGATGTGCCCACTTGGCTTTTTGTCAATAGCAATGATCAATTCGGGATCAATACGATGATAAACGCCAGTCTCCACGGATTGATTCACAGAAATAGACAAAGAAGAAAAGTCCCGGAACCACAAAAGTGGATCGTCATAGGTTGATTATAATTAATCTAATTAATTGACAAGAAGTACCTTTTGGGTGTTCTTTCTTCATTGATATTCTTGATCACGTTCCGATGTGATTCGTCGTTGCGTCGCAGAAGCCAAGTGTAGACTTCCTCTAGCGGTGATCCAAACGTGCACCTCGTATCTCTGGACGTCGCCAAAGGAGTCTCCGGATGCTAGTGTGGAGAAACCTTTGCTTGCGTTGTCCGCCTTAGATCGTCTTGATCCGATGGAAGAGGATCTCTCTCGGTCTTGAGAGCGTTTTGGAGGAAGAGGTTCTTTCGGTCCTGAAAGAATTCTCCAGAATTGTTGTGCACAACGATTCTCTTGTTCGGAAAAGAGTTGGGGTTGTGAGGATATTTATAATCGGGTTTGAGATTGTAGAGTTATGACAATAAATAAACGCGTTACGCGTTTTATTTATTTCATTGACTCTTATTGAAAACCCCCATGTCGAATAATTAATTCCTTGACACGCGCCCATGCTGATTATAATAAAATATTACATCCTCAAAATCCCGACTGGAAAACTACACGGCGTGTAATCATTAATACACGGCGTGTACTTGTTTTCCATAAAACTACACGGCGTGTAATCATTAATACACGACGTGCACTTGTTTTTCATTTCCTTTCCAAAATGAAAACTACTCGGCGTGTAATCATTAATACACGGCGTGTATTTGTTTTCCATAAAAAACTACACGGCGTGTAATCATTAATACACGACGTGTATATCTTGTTTTTCATTTCCTTCTTCCTCCATCATTAAAACGATTTAGGCTTCCTTGAATAATTATTAAACCACGTACGGGAATAATCTTTATTCTACTTGAGATACTTGGATACACTTAGTGTGTGACTCTCTGGGCCTCTTTCTCGTTGGCATTAGGCGGGTTTGCATAAAGTCCAAGATTACTGTCCAGCAACGGGTCAAGGCACCCAAGAGAAAGAAGTTGACGCCGCATTGACGTGTCACCTCATACGAATGCTTATTGTGTAATTTAATCCCTTTGTCTCAATATCTCATCAAATAGGTTTCATGGCAGTGTCATAAACCTATATGTTTGATCTGTCATTCTTTGACTTCCAGAAATAAACTCGTCGTGTCACCATGGCCATGAAATTTGTTCGACAGTTCTATTTCAATCAAAGGGCCCGAGATATCTACTTCCATAAATATGGAAGGGACAAATCCTTCCTCGACTTATCCATTAACAACATGTCATTCGTGACGCACCCAATGTACCCTACTTCTCGCGAATTGTCTTCGTGACAGTTTTCGTCAGCAAATCTAAGTGCGCGAGTCATGACATTAGTTAATGATAATCTTCCAGTCTAAGGACCATTACACACGCTCGCAGATAACAATATCCGATGACACCAAAATATGCGAAATTACTACTGGCGGGTCTGTTCTCATAATCTCCCATCTTGAAGATTACCAAGTGCGAACTCAATGAGAGAGAGTCTCGTCTTCTTATAAGTACTCGCACATGACGGTCTGTATACTATGTGTCCTATCATAATATGTTATCCAACCGCAGAACTTTATTTAAGAATATTTGTTATAGCATTTCAAGATTCTCATTATAGCGGGGATCTGCCATGACCTTATCAATGCAACAAATATTCCAGGACATTATTATATTATAGTCATGCAGAACAATGAACAATATATAATAAGTGAAAACTCATGTAATCAAAGTACAAAACAGTTGGTTTTCAGGACACCAACCCTAACAGCCAATAGTGGTCGACGTCCCAAGCCAAAAGGCCGAACTACAACATTCTCTCCCCCCTCCTCACTTCACTCCCAACTGTTTATATAACCCAACTCCAGCCCCACAAGTGGGGCCTAGAACCTTCCCCCTAACAACCTAACCGACTCACCCTAAAAGACTGTTTTACCCCGTAACAGAATATTCCCTCACTAATAATCTCTTTTATTCCCTTTATGCCCAGGTTTGTATCACTCCCATCGTCTTGAAAATCAGTTTTGTCCTCAAGACTGAGGAAAAGAAACTGATTGCGGTGCCCCAAAAATCTCCAAGCAATATGCCAAATGGTCCTCCCTACTCCACGAGCCTCCATCGTCTGTTGGCAACGTACTTGAACATCACTTAGTTTTCAGGCAATCACCCAGATGGTCCTTCCAGCACTGTTGGTCGATCGTGTGTGTTGCTGCTCGAGCATAGCTACGTCATCGCCCCCTTGTGTGATTGATTTACCAGCACCCGCGCCATGCGTCAAAGAAAGCAGTATCACCACCACCGACGACATCGTACTACTGAATACCTGGACTGCAACTAGTTCAACGGTGTCTGATGTCCAGATCACATGCCCCATGTTCGTCCCCCTGTAGCCACCTCTGTCGGGATGAGTGTCCATCTCGCCAAGTCGCACCTGTGGTGCGTTGCTTGCCGATGTTGATATATCCCCGACGTCACACCCCATTATCGCACTAGAGGCTTCGGGTTGCGTCTTAGGGAGAGCCATCAACCAAGGAGACGGAGTCGCCCCCACTGAGGGCACCTCCTGTTGTGTGGTTGTCAGAGAAAATGGGTGCATCTTCTGCGGCCGATCATTCGCTAGCATCCCCGACAATGCTGCGTCACAATGGTGTTGTAGCGACATGATTTCAGTTACCTCGGGCACCTCCTGCTCTTGCACCGAAGGTTCACTAAATTTCGCAGGAGTTGCTTGCAGGACCTGCACAACCATTGGCTGGTGCGGCTCCTCCTGGTGAGCCACTCATTGGAGAAGAATCTTCCAAAATTCAGCCTCCTCGCGCCAGTGACGGTCACATATCTCCTCCCATGTCATCTGGTCGGACTGCATGAGTAGCAACACGTCCATCTCTTTTCTTTTGCTTTTTTTGAGTTACGTAACAGTGAGGGCACGCCTTTTTTTTTTATTAAGCGTGCGTCACTCCTGCAGTCGGTGAAAAGCGGGAATGCTGCGAGTCGTGTGTCGCCTCCTCCCTCGCTTGCCTCCTGTGTGAGTGAAACTGACAGAGACCACAAAGGTCGATGGTGCGGTCGGCTCCTGCGAGTGAAGTGCGGTTGACGATGCGTCCGATCGGCCCGAGAGTCAGCCGCGTTACACCAGGGCAAAACCAGAACGGCCAACTCGGACGAAGACTGAAACGACTGCCAAGAGTGCGCGCCTTCGAAAACCCGCGTGTCTATTTCTGAGGAAAGCGGCAGTGCAATGGAAAATGGAGGAGAGAATGGCAGTGAAGCGTTCGGCTCGCACGAATCGTCCCGTCCAAAACTAGCAGTGTGCCGTCGTTGATCTCCGAGAAGGCATCCTTCAGCCGTTGTTCGCGCCTCCTCGCTGCGTCTCCACCAAAACGAGCGATGTCTGTCGTGGAACGTGACGACGAGGCATAGGAACGTGAAGAAATAGCAGCAGTTACGCCTTAGTTGAGTGCATGCTCCTGTGTGAAAGACGATCCAGCCGTGTGAATATGGAGGAAAGAGGCAGGTCGGACCAAATGATAGGGATCCGCTCCAACAGAAGAAGATAACAAACAATATATGATCGCCAGTAGCAGGAGAATTACATGCAATATGTAGAATAAGGAATGGGCAAGAAGAAAGATGGAGGAAGAAGAAGAAATCGAGAGGCATGCAAGCACTCCCGCCCAAGCCAACACTGGCCGACGTCCCAAGCCAAAAGGCCGAACTACTACATTCTCTCCTCCCTCCTCACTTCACTCCCAATTGTTTATATAACCCAACTCCAGCCCCACAAGTGGGGCCTAGAACCTTCCCCCCTAACAATTTAACCGAATCACCCTAAAAGACTGTTTTACCCCCTAACAGAATATTCCCTCACTAATAATCTCCTTTATTCCCTTTATGCCGTGGTCTGTATCACAATGCTTGGTTTAGGAAGCACAAGAGCAGGTTGGATTCCGAAATTTTTTCACTAGAGCAATGTGATGATTGGAGAGGCGATCATAGCAGGAGGGTGGTTGACTGTTGTTGATGACGGGGGAATCGAGTGCGCGATCCTGAGGAGTTGGCTAGTGGGAGACGCGGGAGTGGTGCATGGCTTGGGCGACAAATACAGCTGACGTCGTGCGAGAACAGATTTCGATCGCCAAAGGGAACGAGTTACCGGTGTTCGACGGGACAAATCCTCAGGAGTGGATTACATGAGTGAAATCGTATTTCCGCATTCGGCGGACTCCGGAAAAATCACATCTACCTCTTACTCAGGTTTGTTTGGAGGGTGACACTGGATACTGGTTTAACATAGTGATGAAGGTCTATCCATATTTAACATGCTCAAGTTTAAAGACGAACTCATGGAGCGTTTTGGTGGATGGGAAATGCAACATCCATATGAGATCACAGTTCAGTGGAGGGCGTTAACGTAGCACAGCTAGGACCGAACTACAGACCTTCAGTTTACAAAATCCAGTGGTCAGGAAGCTCAAAATTCATGTGTGGAGATAGTAGAGTTCTCAGTACGCCATCCCTTTCTTGGGCAAAAGGTGCAGGTAGAAGAGAATTCAGAGGAGACGGTGAGTGCTGCCCGTGTCAGTTATTGTGGACACAAGGAGCAGAGACTCAACTATGGAAAGAGAATCATGAGGATCAGAATCTTTGCCGGAATAGAAAAAGGCGCCTCACCCGCTGCTCAAACGTCCAGAGAAGTCCTTGCTAGGTGACAGGTGGAGTTCGTGAAGCAGCAACTTCAACAAGCTTTTCCAGTACAAATTAAGTGCGTGGAAGAAGGCATGGCAAGCTTGAAAAGCTTCCAGACTGGACAGGAAAGATTCTGCGGGGTGCAGAAGAACGCCAGACTTGTTCGGCATCACCTCGGACTGAGTTTTCTGCTAGCAGGAGAAGTTTGGGTTCCCCCGGCCATTGGATGTGAGTTGTTACCGAAGCCGCCGCTCGAGCCACCACCATGGGCACATCCTAAATTGTTTCCAAAGCCGTCGACCGGGCCACCACCATGGGCACGTCTTTATGCTATGCATAAAGAATTGTCCTGTGCTGTTCTGCTGTTCTAATTTCTCTGGGGGACGTCACTGCTACCCTATGAAGTGGCATTGCAGAGATGATGAAGCAAGTGCGGATTGTTACTGTGGAGACCGCATGTTTGCCATTTCTTGTGGCTGCAGTGGTTCAACAGGCAAAGATATTAGACGCCTGTTTGAAGAAATCCCTGTATGATGATGGGGAATACGAAATTATTGGAAGTATTACTCCCTTGACCTCCTTTGTTTCTGAACAGCAAACGACATGGGGTACTTGTGGTCATCAGCATGCCCTGCAAATCCTTTAAAGGATTCAATTCAGCTGAATCCCAAGGGGCTGTTATTGATCATAGATACGTACAGGTTGGCAAATGTTGGGATGGTGGGTCCAACTGGATTATTATATCTGAAGGTTTCTGCATGGAAAGGACAGCCAACAAGTCTTGAAGGGGACATCCAACTGAATTGCAAAGCCTAGCCAGGTTTGGTGGAGCTGCTGGCTGTGGCAGTTGCTGAAAACAGGTCCAAAGCATGCTTCACTCAAGAAAAAGACAAGCTTATTTTTGATTCGCAAGATGAGTTTGTTCGGACAAGGGAAAGTTGCTCCCACTCAAACCCGAAGAAGAAAACTGCGTTCATAAATAAGGTTAACACGCTTTATGAAGCAATGATAAGCACAGGTTAAAAGGCAGCACCATAGAGCAGTTTGCTCAGCTGCAACTCGAGGGTGTCATCCGCCAATGGGAGGAGTGTGCATGAACTGCTCAGATTTGAGTAACCCCACTGCACCTGCGCTGGGGATCAACACCCACCACTGCAGTTGCATTGCAATCTGGTTCTTGTCAAATTCTGGGAAACTGGTCACCGGGGGGCGGGACTGCGCCGTCAAACTAAGGGACACGTCCACCACCTTGAGGACAAGATGATTTTTTCAAGCGGCGACAGTCATAGGAATGCGTGGGGCTGTGAAGGTGGGGTGGTGTTGTTACGTAACGGGAAGGGCCAGGGGTAGAGTTATAATTCTCTATGAGAGGGTTTGTTGAGCCAGCTGTATTTGGTTGGAGTGGTTAGTAGCAGGTGAAGAGAATTAAATAGGGAGGCTGGGGGTGGGGGGACACAGAGAGAATATTTCTGTTGGGGTATGGCCTTTGGCTTGGGCGAGAGAGCTGCAGGGTCTCTCGAGTTTCCCCTTTCTTCCTCCATTCTTCTTCTACTCTTTCCTCCTCTTCCTTTAATTCTCGTCCGGGATAGTTTTCCATAAATACATAGAAGCTGGTTCCAGTGGGACTGCTGGAGCGGGGGTTTTATCATTCATCCAACATTTTCTGTTGAACTGCTTGCACAAAACATGTGTTCTGTTGAGCCTACACATTATGCATTCCTTTCTTTTTCCAGCCATCTTTTCCTTGCTCCAACAATTCTCCAACACATGTTCTGTGTGGTGCTCCTTTGCCAATGCTTTGTGTACTATAGTCCATAACTCCCAACACAAAACCATAATTTCCAACAGAGAACATGTGTTTTGTGTACTCCAACACATACCTCTCAACACAGAACATGTGTTCTGTTCATTACAGCAGTTGTTTTGTCCATGCCTTCAATATTTCTCCATTTTCTTTGATACTTCTTTAATATGGGTATTTCATTTTCTCATCATGGGGTTGGCAACAAAATCCAACCAATATACAAAATCCATTCTGTTCAACATGTAAGTACTGTTGGAGTTGATGCCATAGAACCAACTTCTTTGTACTTTATGACAAACATCTATTCATTATTTTGAATATTAATAAACTATTTATGACATCATGATTGTTTTTCTGCGTGACATAGTATGTGTTAACGTCCTAAGAGTAGTTGTTGCACTAAAAGGTCATAGCAGTTTCCCGCTATAATGGGAACCGGGAAGTGCTACGACACTATTCTTGAATATATGTTCTATAGTCGGATGATATCATTTAAGGGACACAAATGATACAAGCTATCAGGGGTGGAGACTCATAGGACTTTGAGACACCTTCTCATGGTGTACGCACTTGGTAAATATTATGAGAACGAGACCCGTCAGTAGGAAACCCAAATTTATATGTGTCATTGGATGTTTCTATCCACAGACGTGTGTATTGATCCTTAGACTTTAAGATTATTATTAATGAGTATTAAGAGTCGCGCATTTAGATGTATTGATGAAAACTGTGACGACAGATGTTCGCGGTGAGGTAAGATACGTTGGGTGCGTCACGTGTAATATTGCATTAATGAATAATACGAGAAAAGATTTATCCCTTCTGTTCTTTAACGGAAGTCAATATCTCAAGCCCTTTGATGAAAATGATATAGTCTAAATAAATCCATGGTCATGATGTTCTATAGACAAGTTCTATTTTCGAAAAGTCAAAGAAAAAGATAATCGAGCACATAGGTTTATGACATTGGCATGCAACCTGCTCGATTTGAGATATTGTGATAAAAAGATTATATTACACGGTAATCGTTCATATGAGGTGACATGTCATTGTGACATTAACTTCTTTCTTTATGGGTGCCTTGGCGTGTTGGTAGAAGCTAACCTTGAACTTTAGGCTGCTTCATCTAATGCCACTGAGAAAGAGGCCTAGAGGGTCACACACTAATTGTATTCAGAATCTCAGTTAAATTATATATTATTATTTATTATTTAACAGGTTGAATAAATATTATTCTCACATGTGGTTTAATAATTATTCATGTATGCTTGATCGCATTGATTCCATCACTAGTTATTCGAGAAAATATATTGTGAGTGGAATATTAATAAATATTTATTTTCTATTTAGTGAATATAATATTTATTTATTTATTGGCGAATAATGCAGTGGTATTTATTTAATAAATAAATAGACATTATTCAAAGGCCGATAAATATCATGGAGGAATGACGAACCGTGTTTAATGGTTCGGTGATAAATAATAAATATCGAATATTATTTAATTAAATAATATTTAATTATAATTCGCAATTTAAGCGCATGTCGAGAAATAATAATATACTATTATTATTTTTACATGGGGTTTTGCTGGGATTAAATAAATAATTAAAGGCATTGTGCAATAATTTTATTTTTAACCCTAGCAATATAAATATCCAATTATGTTATTTTCTCAAGAGCCAATTTAGTTGTGCACAACGAATCTTGGAGGATCCTCTCAAGCCTAGAGAGCTCCCTTCTCCAAGAACGCTCCCAAGAACGACGAGCAATCCTCCTCCACCGGATCAAGGAGAACGCTTTGGAAGCGATTCTCGAGGCGATCAAAGCGGATGACGCAAACACAAGGATTTTCCGTGCCAACACCTGAAGACTCATTCGGTGATGTCTGGAAATTTCTGGAATACGTGTGGATCACCGTTAGAGGAAATCTACACTTGGTTTCTACAACGCAACGACGGTGCGCCACAGATCTGTCGCCAGATTCATCAAGAAAAAAAAAATTCTCTAGAGGTAATTCTTTATCTAATTAAATTAATTATAAACAATATGTGTTGATCTCCCCTCTCTCTGGTTCCAGTGTGATTAATGTTGTCTATCTTTGATTCAATTCCATTGATCACAACGATTAAACATCGTATAGATCTTGGATTGATCATCGATTATGGTAAAAAACAAAGTTGGGCACCGCCCATCGCACGCTTCCGTTGCGCCCGGAACCTACAAGTACGCCATTCGGTTTTTGATAAACTTGACCCTAAATTTGATAAGTTTCTATTTCTTGGATATTCCAAGAGAACGATGAGTTGTTACTTTCATAATTCATCGAAGCACAAACTGTTTGTGGCTCGACATAATTTCTTTCTAGAAAAAGTCCTTATTTCTAAAAGAGCTGGTGGGAGTAAATCTAAGTTTAGTAGTTCAATCCCAATAAACGAGAAATGTTCTTCAAATGGAAGATGTGTCTATTCCACAAGAAGTCGTGAAAGTTGAACTGACTTGTGTTGCAGAAGCAACTCGAAGGTCTTGTAGCATTCTTTAGAAGCCAGAGAGAGATGTATGTCTTGTGGTTAATGATGATGAACAAATCATGGTCCATCCATGCAAAGGAGATGTTGGCTATTGTGAAGGTATTCATGTGTGGTGACCTTCTGTACTTGGTAAAAAAGTTTTACATCCAGGAAGATTGACATGACCTCGTGTACTTTATGTAACGTGTGATCACTCGAGAACAACAAAAATCTGTTTCCATGTTGATGGGCTATAACAACGTGATTCTTTACAAGCTGAGCCTACAAAATGTTGTTTCTGATGCGCTCTCATGTAAGGATGATAATCTTGTTCTTAACCATTTGATTTTGTTGCAAATCAATACATGAGAAGCCATGAAGAAAGTCATGTATTGCATAGGTAGGCTAGCATGCAAAAACCAAATTTTGATGGTCAATGAAAGTGTTGACATGATTCAATTTCATACAAAAATAATGTGGTGGTTTTGAAAATGTGATTCTTTACAAGCCGAGTCGACAAAATGTTGTTGTTGATGCACTCTCATGTAAGGATGATAATCTTGTTCTTAACCATTTGGTTTTGTTGCAAATCAATGCATGGGAAGCCATGAAGAAAGAAGGAAGTGATATGCATGTATTGCATAGCTGGGCTAGCATGCAAAAACCAAAATTTGATGGTCAATGAAAGTGATGACATGACTCAGTTTCATTCAAAAATAATGTGGTGGCTCGGTGACAGCCTTTGTTGTGGATCAAGTTAATGAAAGCGTTCCACAATAGCAAGATGGATGGCCATTCTAGGCTTTGGTAAACCTACAATAGGCTGACCCAACAATTTTATTACCACAAAATGGTCAGGGATGTTCATACATTTGTCATCTGGTGCGCTGTTTGGATGACATCAGTTTTGGATTTTATTAAATGCCTCCTTGTGTCACATGAGACTGATAACCTTCTAGTTTTTGTCGACTGACTTAGTAATTACATGTCTTTTGTACCCTTCCCTTGGCTTTTTGTACCAAAAATTATGGCAGACAATTTGTAGAAAATGTGATTAAGTTGCATGGATTGTCGTTGTCTATGATTAGCAATCAAGATTGTATAGGCAAATTTTGGTTAGAATTCTTTGCAATGTCTGGGATGAAGCTTAATCTTAGTTCATTTTAGCACCCCAGTATGATGGTCAGTTGGAGGTTTTCTGTCGTTGTCTTGAGCTATATTTGTGTAGCTTTGTGAATAAGTGGCCAAGAGAAATGGAACGATTGTCTTCCTTGGGCTGAGCTATGGGATAGCACCACATATCGTAGTTCTACTAGAATGACTCCCTTTCAGGTTCTCTATGGTTGGCCAGCTCCATCGATTCTTTTCTATTAAGCTGTATTCTCCAGTGCATGAAGTAGATAAACAGTTACTTGACTATGATGAACCTCATAGAAAAATTAAAGCATATCCTGAGGATTTCAATAAACCGAATGAAGCAAGTTACCGATGGTAAAAATGGGGCTTTGAATTCGTCAAAATTGACATTGTTTACTAGCAATTGGAACCACATTGCCAAAAATCTACTTTAAAATTTGCTCATCATAAGTTGTCCATAAAGTTCTTTAGGTTCTACTGTGTTCTTTGTCAGATTGATAAGATTTCATACAAGGTAAAGCTTTACCCATCTCTCATGGCATGCATCCACCCAATCTTTCATCTTTCCTTGTTAAAATAAGCTGGTGGTGACCACACAGAGGCTAATTTTGAATTGCCTCCCATTGTAGAAGAAGCTGAGGTTGTATTAGAGTCTGTATTTTCTGGAGATGCGCTAGTCCAAACAGGTTGCAAAGCTCATGGAAGAATGTTGCTGCAATGGCGTTCACTGCCTAAGGAGGATGCCAAGTGGGAAATCATTGAAACATTGAAGCAACAGTACCCTATTTTGGATCTTGAGGACTATGTTCCACTTGAAGGGGAAGGGAGGTGGTGACGCATCATGAAGATCTTGTCAATCTATCTTTGAGAAACCCATGTACTATTTGAGCGAGTAGTTCAACCTCGGGTAACTGTTTTGGGAATTGCTTCACCTATTTCATTTTATTATTTTATTTTATGCTGCTTCAATTGCAGTTGTAAGAAGTGACGTGAGTTATGGGTCATGGTTGGAGATGATTGTCATTGATAGGGTATTGAGGTGGTGGCATGAGCATGAAAGGAGTGGGTTGGGGTGGTTGTTATCCATCGCAGCAAAATGAGAAGAAAGAGGAAGGAAAACTGATAATGAAAATATTGGTTTGCTTTTATACAATAAAGTGACTTCCTACTTTGATTGGGTTCAGCTCATAAATTTTTTCTCTGTTTGTAGTATAAATACAGCGTTTGCGTGTGTTTATTTTATTTTTCAGCCTGACACACACCGTTAAAAACTGTACACTTCCCAACAAAAAATAGAAATATCACAAATTATATTGTGCATTTCTCGTTCATGGTTGGCAATTGGTTGAATTTTGAGGGGAGGTCAGTGTTGTGAAGCAACCGAGGTCTTGGTTACTCTTATTTATTGCTTTGCTTTGCTAAAATGGCGTGTTCAGTTGAAGTTGTGGGACTTCAAATTGAATGATTTAGCTGACAAGTGATGATCGGTAAGGCCTGATTTGAATTGGAAATGGGAAACTAGTATATCACATCGAGTCTCTGATTCCTCTACTGAAATGATTTATTTATATTGCTTGAGCTTTACCCTGCTGCTCCTATGTTTGCTTGTTGCATTCTTTTACAATTACACTGCTGCTTGAGATAAATTGAAAATTCCTTACAATTTATGATTCCATTTCTGCTTTCTTAAGTTGAAACTTTAGTTGAAATTCTGACTTAATGAAATTAATAGTTCCTTCATGTTATGTGTTGTGTGTAATTTTTCTGTTGGGCTTTGGCTTCTGCATTGGTCGCCCACATCCCATATTGCGGCTTATTTTAAAAAAAAAGGATTGAGCGAATGTGTTGTGTGTAATAATGATAGATAATTAATGACTGTCAGTTGCAACACATGGGATTCTCATGGTCATGTTGCATTATTTATAAACCTTTGATTTAATTGTTTGGCATCCTCAATGACATGGCCAGAACGCTTATTTCAAGTTTTCTAGATTTATCTTTCGTTGTTGTTCTTCTTTTCAATCTTTGCATATTTTATTCTTTGGCTTTCACAATTTTTTTTAATGTTACAGTAACTAATGTTCCCTAAAAATTGTGGTGCAGCAGAGAATAACAAAAACTCCACTTGTAATGGTGATTTTCTGAAAAATATAGGAAGTAAAAGGAATGGACCAGGGAAACATCAATGCATGGGTGGCCGGGTCAAAAAATCAGGAGGATTTTCCCCTAATACTTTTGATCGAGTTCTTCTTGATGCTCCATGTTCTGCTCTTGGCTTAAGACCTCGTCTATTTGCTGGGGAGGTGTGATTGCAAAGTTATCATTGCTTATTTTTTTTACCGTGTTCTTAGTTTCACTAGATTCTGTTTTTACTCATGGTTCATGTTTGGCTGCGCTTTGTCAAAAGAAAGTTTATGGGCTACTTTAAACGATGCATTGGGACCTGTCATTAGTGCAATAGATCACATTGGTGTTCCACCTTTCCATCTTGAATTATTTTCTTTTGGGTGTGATATTTGCATACAAGCAATTATGTATGTTTATATGTATGTATGTGTGCATGCCTGTATTTATGAACCTGAAATCAATTGAAGTCCTAAATGCCTCTTTTTCTTTTTGTATTATTTTATATTTATTTTGTTTTGAAAGACAGTGATGCCTCGTTTCTTATTAACTTGTTTTGTTTTCTTGTGTTAATATAGTTTTGTTTAGGAACTGGAGTCTAACCTCTGAAAAAATACAGGAGACTGTTCAGTCTTTAAGGAACCATGCAAAGTATCAAAAGAGGATGTTTGACCAGGCTGTTCAGCTAGTCCGGCCTGGTGGAGTTCTTCTGTATTCCACGTAAGTCCGTATTTCATTTTAAGTGTTGCTGATTACATCTTGGTTCATGAATTCTTGTCCCGTCAATCATTATAATTGTTAAGAGGATGCGAGTCTCACATCGAAGTTGAGGTATCATGTTATGTTTACCATTCATTATAAATAAACACCAAGGCCTCCCTTAGAGAGGTATCTTGGGTATTGGGTCCAACACTCGTGGTCTGATGATGGCGTGATGCCGAAGAGAGACGCCATAGGTGAGCAGGGGCGCTGGGAGGCCGAGACTTGGAGCGCTATATGCGTTCAGCTGGAGGGCGAGGTTGAGGTATGCTTAGAGGAGGCAGAGTCCTTTATTTATAGATAGAGGAAAATGAATACAAAATAGAGCAAACCATTGTTAGACTCTAACATACACATAATTGGATCCAACAATGATATTTAAAATTTTGAATAGCCAGAACATTATTAATGCAATTAATTTCTGTTTATTTTCACACTATTATCGTATTAGTTTGAGCAGTTATGTACCTAGTACATGTATGTCCAGGCTTATATAGTTTGACTTGGACCGTACTATACTCTTATTCCGTGTGTTTAAATTTTAAATCTTTCATTTATCTCAAGTAATGCATTTCTCATCATGATCTAAAGATAAAGTGACTCGGCCTCACTTGAGAGACACAGTTTCGGGTTTTACTTCTACATGGTATCAAAGCCAAACCCTCGTCGACCATTGCCGAAACCCTAGCTAGCCTCTGTCACACGTTTTTCTCCTCCCTCTCCCTCCCTCCCTCTGTCGCACTGCCCGAGACCCCCCCCCCCGCCCCCCACCCATTGTCGGTGCCAGTGCCCTATCACAGACTGCCCCCACGCCTCCCCGACTAAGCCATGTGTCCTTCCCCTGGATCTGCACTCTGTCCATGGTCCAGGCTAGGAGCTTTGTCCAGTACACTCGCTTCTCTGTCGATGCTTGCTTGCCATGCCTCCATGCACCCCTTTTTTTTTTACTCTTTGAGTTTTACAGTGATTCGTCCAGGCTTGACCATTTGCATTACTGATAATCTTATGTTTTTTGAGATCTTTATACCTCCTCTTTAAGACAAAGTTCCTTCTTGAGTTCCTCAAAGATGGAGGTTGTAGTATATTGATGAAGGCAATCATTGAGTTTTGCAACATCTTTGCCACATTTCCAGATATTTGAAACCTTTTTTCCTTGTGCGCATTGTGCTTATTCTGAAGCCTAATAAAAGCACTGCTTAAATGTGTTCTTTTTCATTTGGGGGGAGACTCCATATCATATCATTTATCCTTCTCTCCCACCTCATTCACTTCCACTACGCATCTTTGAATGCCTATTTTATGTCCTTGATATCTGTCAATCTCGTTCCAAGTTGGATACACGTTCTCTTAAGTGTCTCTTTCTTGGATACGCTTGGACACAACGAGACTATCGTTATCATTCCCCGGGAATTTAGTGTTATGTGGTATTCGTTGATGCGTTCTTTGTCAAGACATTACCGTTCAAGTTCCCACTAGTTCCTCATGATTCTACCACCACTGGTATGAATGTCCGTCTTTCTTTTTCCATCACTCCCATGATTTTTTCTCCACAGTTCCCCCAAGTCTTGTTATCTTTGTTTTGACACTCCTATCTATTAGCCCATCTTTGTTATCTCCTCTTGGGATTGGTGGAGTTCTATTTGGCTGTGTTTATGCTCACCACACACATGATCCATCTCCTGCAGCGCTTGCTGATTCCATCTAATGATTGCTCCTTCGCGTATCACTGTGGATCTACCTATTGTATTGTGAAAAGGCACTCGTATTTTCCAAGTTTTAGTCACTCATATTATGTTTTCTCTGCCTGTACTGCAACTTTTGTCGGTACTCTGACTCCCACTTGAATACCACATACTCTTGTTGAAGTCAAAACTGTTCCTCGTTAGCTACGTACAATGTGTGCCAAGTTATAGACTCTTGAAGATAAGTGCACCTGAGATCTAGTCTCTCTTACTCTAGGTAAGCTTACTGGTAAAGCAGACAACTGGATTTAAGTGAATTTATAATATTCATGTCAATGCAAATGGTTTGCTTCTCAATTGAAAGCTCATCTTGTTGTCAAAGTATATGGCGAGAAATATGACATTGACTATTTTGACACAATCTCTTTGGTTGTCAAAATGGTCTTAGTGCGTCGATATCTTTTTGATTGTCTTTCATTAGCGACTCTTACATTATATATATGCAAAAATGTTTTTCTGCATGTCTTTTTGAATGAAGAAAATTATATGGAGCAACCTCCTGGATCCGTTGCTTAGAGGGAGCAATCCAAGGTTTATTTTCTTTGGCGATCTTTATATGGGATTGAACAGTGCTCGAAGAATGTTCCCGAGTTCAACCTTGATTGTGATGGAATATAAGGTCCAGGAACAGGGTATGTGTCCTTGTTATGCTAGAATTGAAGGAGTTGTTGGATGAAGTTCATAGCTCATCATTCTCTATTCATCCTGGTAGTACAAAGATTTATAGTGACCTTCAGGAACATTTTTGGTGGGATAACATGAAGAGAGATATTGCAGAGCATATATCTTATGACAACAAGTTGAGCCTAAGCGACAAAAGTCTAAGAGGATGTTGCAATCATTACCCATACCTGTATGAAAATGAGAAAGCGACACAATGAATTTAGTCGTATGACTTTCCAAGACATTTAAAGGGCATGATGCAATTTGGATTGTAGTCGATCGTCTTATGAAGTCAGCATATTTCATTGCTATTAAAGAAGATTTTTCTCTTGATCAGCTTGCCCAGATATACATTAAGGGAGTGATAAAGTTGAATAACGTACCACGTTCTATTGTATCTGATCGAGATCTGAGGTTTATTTTGAAGTTTTGGATACGAAGTTGTGTTTCAGTGCTGCTCTTAGAGGATATGAGTCTCACATCGAAGTTGATGTATTATGTCTTCTTTATTATTCATAATAAATAAACACCAAAGCCTCCCTTTGAGAGGTGTCTTGGGTATTGGATTACCGCTCCTCCATTCTAACATGGTATCAAAGGACGATCTTAAACCCTAAATTTTCCTCCCTGCTTATCCCTTAGGGTTCGACCTACGTTTTTCCCTCTTGGGGTGGGGGGGGGGGGGCTCCCGGCCAAAAGCCACCATTTTAGTCGGCCACACCCTATTCTCGCTGCCCTCCCAACAGTTGCGACAACCCTCGACAACGCGTCGCCCCCCACCCAGCTCAATGATGCACCTTCTTCTCCCAACAGCTGTGCCGACCCCCCTTCCCAACGTCGTCCCTTCCCACCTCTCGCCGCATTCCCCAGTTGCGATTTCCCGCTGTTGCGCATACCTCCTTGCGCTGCCCCTGCTTGCACACTTCTGCAGCAAAGGCTGCACCTCCTCCTCTAATGACGTGTTGCTCAGACACGCCAGTTACAGCGGTCGCACGTTCCACAAGAGCATGGAAGCTTCCTTGAAAAGTTCCTCCCATGCCCGCCTCTTTCTCCCGATCTGTTTTTTACCAAACGTCGGGCTACAACCTATTCACGACTCTTCAGATCTACTTCTCTTGGCACGCCAGAGTTCTGTCGGGGCCTCTTCATTGCTACTTAAGGATTCTCCACTGTTGACAACCTTCTATCGAGTCGCTTCGTTGTTTCTCGGATTTTCATCGGTTATTGTTGTTGATGCACCGCCATTGTTGATGATATGATATGCTTTCAATTTGAGTCCGCTATTCGGGTACCATTTCACTCGACCATTTGGGTCCTCTATTTGAATGTTGTATCACCTAGCCTTTTGGGTCCGCTATTTGGATATCGTTTCACCCAAACTTTTGGGTCTGCTATTCGGACGCAGTTTCACTCGTTGGTTTTGAGGCTGTTTCCCAGCCGCCGTTTCATTCGACATCTTCAAGCAATGGTCGTTTTCAGTCTGAGAGCATGAGAGTTCTACAATGGTCATCTATTCTTTAGTAGTTATGGGCGAGAGCGCAACCGTCGGAGTAAAACTAATAGGCAGTGCATATGTAAGATCCCGGGTTTTTCTATGAGGTACAAATCTTTTTAATTTCTGTCTAATTGCTTGGTTTTGACATAATGTGAATACCTAATGAGGTCACGGGAGTTTTGGGGTTGTTCTGGGCTTGTTCGGAGCTTGGAGCCCGACTTTTGGAGAATGAAAGTTGGGCCGCACAATTAGGAGTAACCGTGCGGGGTTGGACAGAGAGCAGAAAAGGGCACACAATTTGCCATAATCGTGCGCCTAGGGTCGCAGGCCCGTACGGGAAGGTCTATAGTTTTTTGTAGAGGCGTGCAACACGGTTTGCGCACGATTTTCTCAAACTGTTCGCATAAACCGTGCGGGTTCTCTGTTGAGGCAGTAAGGGGCGCATGGTTGGCGCACGGTTTGACCAACTGTGCGGTCAAACCGTGCGACTCGGTGTTTTTGGGTAAATTGACCATTTTTCCCTTAAAAATCCTCTTAACCTTATTCTTTCTTTCTTCATTTTTTAGCAAATTTCTTCTCCCGTGAGAGTCTCAAGCCTAAGCTAGGCTTAGCTCCCGATTCTTCGTTCAGACTCGGATTCAAGCGTCGATCGTCTTGTTGAATAGCTCTCGGTAAGTGCTTCAATCCTTTAGCACCTTTCATCGTTTTCTTTGCTATCGGCTGTGCTATTTAGGTGCAAGCTGATATGCTCTATTTCTAGGGCGTTCGCCCGTTCTTTTTTCTCCTTATCTGGACCGAATCAGAGGTCGATACTGGACGAATGTTCTACCATGGACATAAGGCAGGTGGTCCATACCTTTCCCTTAAGGTTTGGTGTTTTATATACCTTGTTGCCGTTGTGCAGCACGCTGGGCTTTTCATCATTGCCCCTAAAATTAAATGAATGTCTTGATTAATTTGTTTGGGACCTGTTTAGGGTGCCCACTAGTACTGTTATACGGTTGGAGGTCAATCGCCTCAGCCTGAGCCACCCATGGGGTGCGTTCTGCCTTTGTATATTGTTTTGACCACCCGTGAGGTGTGTTGTTGTATCTGCCCTATGTTATATCGCCCCGTTGGGTGTGTGTGAGCTCGCCACTTGTTTTGGGAGCCTTGTTGAATTAAATGAGAATTAAAGGAATGATTAGGAGAGGGATTATGCCTCTTTTGCATGTGAATAGTTATGATTAAATGGGTTGAATGGAAAATGTGAAGAGTTGGATGAACTCATGATAAGTGAATGATAATGAAATAGGTTATGAAATGAGATGATGTATTGATAATGGTAGTGGATGCCTTGGACATTTCTACTTGGTTCCTGATTTCATTGGATGCCACGGGCAATTCTACTCCATGGATTCGTATCGATTGTTACAATGGATGCCTTGAACATTTCTACTCTCAGGATCCTGATGATTTCATAGGATGCCAAAGACATTGCTACTCCTTGGATCTGGCTTGGTTGGACTCGCCTTGGACATGCTACTTGGGCTCCACCCAAGTCTTTACCGAGTTGTCATCGCGATGCTCCATGGACTCGATGAGGATGCCTTGGTCATTTATACCTTGGATTCGGCCCTTTCAGGACCGACACTTGATTACACGGCATAGGCTGATGTGGATGCTTTACCATGATTTACCGTGTGCCCGTGATTACGGTTGCTTGTTTATAGCCACCCTTAGTTCATGGGAGCTTGATTATTGTTCATAGGGAGGCATGTTTGGCTGGATAGGATCACATCTGCATTTGACACTTTACTTTTACTACTGTTATACCTGTGATATACTTGCACACTGCTTCATTATTTATACACAGACTGGACATGTTATAGACATTGTTGGTGGGCTACTGAGTGTTATCTCACACCCTGTTCGGGCCGTCGTTGGGTACCCAGATAGATTTCATGGATGTAGGTAGGGACCGGGACAAGCGCCCACTGTACGATGTTTGATTTGATCGTTGCTTAGGAGCAGGGGAGCACAGGACCGAGCTATGCTTGTGCTGCTAGCTAGAGATAGTTCCTTTTTGGTCTTTTTGCATTTTGATACATGTATTGTACTGGATGCCTGTTGCCGTGTATTGCCTGCCATTTTATATAGATGCATGACACGATCATCATATTGTACATGGCACTACTTTTGTCTTTATTATTATTATAGTCTTCTGGATGTTATCTTTTGTCTTGATTTATATTATGCTTCCGCTTATTATTTCATTTGTTATACCGCTGTGTTACTCTGATCATGAGGGTATAGTCTCCCCACTGTACCACCTTAGACCCTCGTTGCTAGTCAGCAGCCTCTGGCGTATGGGGAGGCGCGCTTGAGGCCATGTGACCCACCGGCTCGGGGCACTATTCAGTGGCTCCTAGGTCGGGATGTTCAACATACGAGGATGCTCTTCTTTTTAGTCCTTTTTATGTATACAAGTTGGGCATGTCTAGCTTGAGGGGAGGGGTATTAGGGGTGTGAGAATGTTTCTTTTTTTCTTTCTTACATATCCAAGCTAGGTACATCTAGTTTGAGAGGGAGTTTTAGAGGATGTGAGTCCCACATGGAAGTTGAGGTATTATATCATCGTTATTATTCATTATAAATAATCACCAAAGCCTCACTTAGAGAGGTGTCTTGGGTTACCACTCCTCCATTCTAACAACTGCCTATCATCCCCAGACTGATGGTCAGTTTGAGAGAACCATTGAAACTCTAGAGGATATGCTAAGATCCTGTTATCTTGGTTTCAAAGGTGGTTCGGATCAACACCTTCCTCTTGTTGAATTTTCTTATAAAAATAGCTTTCACTCGAGCATTTAGATGACTTCTTATGAAGCCCTCTGCAGAGAGAAGTGCAGAGTTCCGACATGCTAGGATGAAACTGAAGAAAGAAAGCCATTGGGACCTGAGTTAGCTAAGGAAATGATAGAGAAGCTTAGAGTCATTCTGCAACACATCAGGGCAGTTCAGAGTCGACAGAAGAGTTATGCTGACAATCGTTGATGAGATCTGTAATATGAAGTTGGTGAGAAGGTATTCCTGTGAATTTCTCGATGAAAGAAGGGTATGAGATTCAGAAAGAAGAGAAATGTAAGCCTTAGGTATATTGGCACCTTCGAGTCTCTTGATCGAGTAGGGACGATAGTTTATCATTTGGCGCTTCCACCGAACCTCTCTCAAGCACATGATTTGTTCTATCTCTTTTGAGGAAGTACACATCTGATCCTTCACATGTACTGTACTCAAAGGTTGTACTGCTGGAGCATGATCTTTCTTTTGAAAAACAATTGATGGAGATTTTGGATCGTAGAGAGAATATGTTGCAAAACAAGACCACCCACTTGATCAAAGTTTTGTTGCGAAACCGTAAATTTGAGAAACTACGTGTTAACCTGAAGATGCGATGAGACAATGTATCCTTGGTTGTTTGTATTTGAGTAACGGAATTTTGAAGCCGAAATTCATTTTAAGGGAGGCATAATGTAACACCCCAAGATTTTATATGTATTCATTTGAAATAAATTCGAAGTATTTGATAGCTTGTTTTACACGCAACCTCGAGTCTGAATGAACCAAAATATATTATGACATTTATATCCTAGCTGTTGGATTAACGGGTATTAATAGGATTAATCACATTATGAGATATATGTAGAAATGTTTTCCTTAATTAAAATGTATTGATTAATGCCTAAGAAATAATCATTAAATTTTTCATAAAATTATTTCAGGATTAAAAGGCCTATTTTTTTGAAAAATGTATTTTTCTGAAGAAATGTATTTTTCTAGATGTTATGAATTTTTATATAAAAAAATATATTGATCACTCTTTATTAATGATTTTTAATGAAATGTATTGATAATGTATGAATAATCATTTATACATTAGTTATCTAATGGTTAGGAATGAAGATAAAATCATTTGCGGCGGTGACGAGTCGATGATGTGGCAATTTGTTTTGGTTGGCTTGCGGTTGAGGATGCCGTTGGTTGTGATATTGAAGGGATCTGCTGGTTTTGAATGCTCCGGTCATCGGCTCCGACGGTAGGCGTCGATGTCGACGGTAGTGTCTAATGATGGTGGTTAGTGGCGATGTTATTCTAGCTGCGGGTAGGGTGAGCATCGTGAGGCGGTAGGCTGGAGGCAGTGATGATGGCCTCTCGTTTGAAATTTGAAACAGGGTACGTGATTCGTGGCGCGATGATGATGGGTCTTTTTAACTTTCTGAAATTTGTATTCTGTAGTGCGGTATTTGTTTTTGTAAAGGTCCGTGTAACTTGACGATGTGGTTCCCACTTAACCTTAAAGTGGCTTATCAATAATTTAAAAAATGGATTTGAGGAGGAAATGATGTTAATGAAATGTGTAGATTATATATTCAATCAAATATTTTAACATTCATTTAATAGTTTTTATCCGGCAAAGAATGAAAGTAAACTTAGTTTTATGCTTGAAAATGTATTATTCTAAAAAAACGGTTTTCGTTGCGTTTTGCGTGTCTATTTTAAAATTAATTTATGTCACTTATAGAAATTGCATTTGATAAAATGGATTTCATATTTGAAAATACTTTGTTCAAATTTGGTAATGACACCACTTTCATTTTTGATCATAGTGAATTGTAAAAACAGTAAAAAATTTGTTACTACGGTTAGGGTTAAAACGGGTTTAACGGAGGGGTTAAGCTAAGAAATAAGAGTAAAAATTTCTTTTAAACTTGTCTAGATCTTATTGGATGAAGATATTTCAACCTTATCTTGTCTTTGAAGTTTTGGCCATTTGTTGCCACTTACGTATGGAAGTGTTCTTATATTATTGAAATCTTTTAAGTAATTCTATGTGTATCCCCTCCCTCACTTATAAAAGGGAATCTATTTTCTTCCCTTATTCACACAATTTGAGTCTTCTAGCTCGGTCAAGCCCTGCCCAAAAACCTTCCTAGCTTCCTTCCTTTCATTCTTGTGTTTCTGGTCTTACCTTAAGACTATCCTAAGAAGATTTAAAGTGTAATCCATAGAAGGTCTCTCAAAGGAGAGGTAATCATTTTACCCGAATTTTTCAAAGTTTATTTCTTCTTCTACTTCCTTTAAATCTTTTGCATCCATCCTAACATAATGACTCCAGTATCATCAATATACCAAGATGTTATTATGATTACGGGATAACCATTTTCCACCTCATTTCCATCAAATGAGAAATGAAAGTATTGTTCGTGCATATGTGTGGGTTACCGCCTCCACATAGCGATATAATTCATTTTTCGTCACCATCCTTCATAGTTGGTTATTATGATGAATTTAATGTTTATATATGATATTTTTTCCATAATTATGTTTATGAAATTATAAGATCTTATCTACCTTATCTTGCCATCTGTTGGAAAATGATAATGTCGTTCATGCGTACGTGAGACTATTACCTCCATGAAGTGATTTAATTCGTTTTTTATTATCGTTTTATATGAATATGAAAGTGTATATAAAAAGTTAAATAAGATACTTATGACATGATTAAGATTTTGGAGATGATGGAACCATAATCAAAGTGCAAGAACCATAATTGCCCTACCGAAACATACATGAAAAACGAAGCAGTTAACACTTGAAATGATGATGATAATGAAAGATTGTTAATGAATGAGTGATAAGATGTTATAAGTAAACCGTGTATGATATTATTATAAGTATGAATATGGTTCTGGTATAGAAGTATAAAAATTTTAAATTTATTATACAAGAGGTTAAAAGCACTTACGAAGCAAGTCAGACACGAGGTAAGAGTTTCTCGTTTCACTTTTATTTTTGTGAGACACATGTCATATCCACCACTTGTTTCTTTCATGCGGTGTATATACTGCCAATTTGATATGTTATATCATGAATATCTTTATATTCATGGTATTTAAAGTTTCATTTGAAGTTATTTCTTTCAAAGGGGGTTATGATTCAAAAGCTAGCATAGCGGTAAGGGTCTTAGGTTGCAATCTCATTTTTTACCAGGATTGTTTATTTTTTAAATTTTCTGATGAAATTATATGATTTATGTCTCACAAATCTTATGTCTTTTCTTCTCTTCTCGTTATTTCTGAAAATCATAATTTTTCCTTTACTTTTTCTCTCTAGGTACTTCAAAGTCTGAAAGAATGTTTTTAAGGAAAACCGACTTTATTTCTCTTTTCGGTCAAAAATCTTTTTCTTTCATGTTCATATTTTCTTTAAAATGTTTTCAAGAATGTTTTTACTATTCTCCAATGATCGATTAAAGTCATTTTTTCCCTTATTTGATTTTCTATAAAAAGGTTTAAAAAGTTTTTTTTTGACGTTTTCCGAATGAGCTACTTTTTACTAATGATGTGAATGGAATCTTTGTTTTAACTTATACCGCATGAACGACTTTTCCTGCCGTCATGACTACTTTTTTCTTTGATGTTTCCTTTATAAGTTTTCATGATTCTTTTCAAAGAAAATGTTTTTCTTAATATTCTGGAAATTTTTAGATTTTAATTAAGTGATTTCAAAATGAAAAGGGTATTTTCCTAAAGAAATGTTTCGGTCATCTTTTAAAGATATTTTCATCCATAACTACATCTTCTGGCGTTTCTTATGCTTGATTGGGAATATGATCCAATGTTACCATCTTTATTCTTTGTTTGGATGATTATTGAATTTGATGATGAAATTTTGATGAAACCCGTTTTATTTTCCGCGGGTTATGTTATGACAAAATGCTAAATGTTTTCATGATCTTGTGACATACATATGAATGAATTATGATTATCTGACAGGTGGGTCCGTTATGCATTGAGTAATGTATAATGTTTATGAGCTCAAATGGTACACAAAAGGTTATCCCAAGCCTGAAAGAGGGTACACAAGAGGTTATTTCAAGCCCAAAGAGGATACACTGGTGGATATCCCAAGCCCAACATGTGATGAATGTCTTGGTAGATAGTCTGAACAAATGATTTCTATGATTGTGATTATTCCACACATTTTATGTCACTCTATTATGACATGTTCTTATGCCAATGTTATGTTCTCATGACTCATTGATAGGAGTGTGTTGAGTGAGTTAGAGGCTAGACCTCCCATGTTGTATACCTATAGGAGGGGGGTTCGTTAGTTGTTTTGGAGCGTGCTGTGTGTTCTGTTAGTTTGGGGGTATACTTGTAATTTGGTATTTTTGTTCTGTTAGTTGGGTATAACTACCGAGTGTGGTGTAGCAGAGGCTGTATCGTGTATTTTGTTATGTTGGAGGCGTTGAGCCTAGGCCCGAGGAAGTGAAACCTCTGGGAGAATCTGTAAGTTCTTCTCCTGTATTTCCTTAAAGCAATTGAATTTCTAGATTCTTCTTCTTGCAACTCTCATTTTGGTGCTCTCATTGAGAGAAGAGAGATGAACTACCTGGGAGTGATGAATTCTTAACAGAAGTCAAGTTTGTTTCTGTGTTGTTGTTTTTTTCCGACTGAGTTTATCTTCTGCATGACCACATGAATGGATAATCATGTCGCGCTGAAAACAAATGTTTATCTTCTGCTCGTGGAGACAAATGTTTTTGAACTGTCAACAAATATCACAGATTTGAAAACTAATTTCCAACGTCAAGAAGCGATGATGCTGGAATTTTGCTCAGTGCTGACTGCTATGTACAAAGCACAAGCAGAAAATGTGGAACAATAGATTCGTGAGCACCGAACGACCGAGGTAGTGGACGGTGCAGGAAGTTTGCACGCTGATGATGGCAGTGGTGCTTGCACTAGCGAAGGTGTTGGCTAACGACGACTTCCTGTCGAACATGAAGTGAGGGTGGAATTTTTACCACATAATGAGGAATTGCGTGCTTCCTTAAGGCAGGTGGAGATGCCATTTTTTGCTGGCGATGATCCTGTATCGTGGATCTCCCGTGTGGAGACTTATTTTCAAATACACCCGTACTCGAGAGCAATTAAAGGTTCTTTTAGCACAGTTAAGTATGGAAGGAGTTGTTCAATACTGGATAATTTCTCTTAAGTCTATTCAGGAGAATTTAACATGGCGGCATTTCAAGGAAGAGCTTCTTGGTCGGTATGGCAGTGCTGATGAGGAAGATCCAGTTATCTTTCTCAAGAGTCTTCGTCAAACTGAGACTGTTGATGCTTATATCGATGAGTTCGAGCGAGTGTCAATGCGGATTCCTGATTTATCAGACAAGTGGTTTTGAGTCTACTCATTGGTGGGTTGAAACCAGAAATTGGAAGCACAATTTTGACGAATGAACCACAGTCGAAGGCTCGACTGTTGACCTTGTCAGGGCGAGTCGAACGAGAGTTGATCGTTAAGGGGTATATTAAGCAGACTGAGGATCGTCCGTGCCGGAGTATGGGTGGCGGATAGGGAAGATCTTGGAACCCAGGAATACCAAAATCCGTTCCACTTGTTGAAATTAGAGACCACGACAAACAAGTTACTGGAGTTCCGGGCTGGAAGGGAGTTAGGAATCTTTCTAGAGAAGAATATGAGGAGCGTCCAGCTAAGGGGCTATGCTATTCCTGTGGGCAGAAATTTGTTCCTGGACTCAAGTGTCTTGAAAAAGGCTACATGTTTATGATTTGGGAATGTATTGACCCTAGCGAAGAGGAAGTGGAATTTAATGGAGCCCAGAACCAGGAGGAACTTTCTGGGGAATTTAGGGAACTGAAAATGTTGGGGGCCGTAACAGATTTCCAGGATACTAGAAGGTGTGCCACTCTTGGTTTTAGTGGATAGTGGCGCGAGCCACAATTTTGTGTCCAAGCGTCTTTTGGGCTTTTTGATATCGCAAATCTCTGAAACTGAGCCATTTTTTATTCATTTTGGTGATGAACAGTGTGTGGTTTCCAGGGGAATCTGCAAGTCTTTAACACTGAGTTTAAATTCCCTAAGGTTTGAGATAGCATCATATATTTTTAATACTTCCGGCCTTGATTTGGTTCTGGGTATATCTTGGCTTGAAACTCTGGGATTCGTTACCACACACTGGCAAAATATGACAATGAAATTCGTTTGGAAGGGGTGTAAAGTTCTTTTATAGGGAATCAAACACTCTCAACATGTTCCAGGCGTTTTGCAAGAATATCTTGGATGGGAGCAGCAATTAGTCAAGGGAGTGTGCTGGCCAAAAATAGGGGGACAACCTAAGGATGAGGAGGTGCTGGATTTTTTCCGAACCGATCAATTACAGAGGATTTTCCTTATCAAGCTATATTCTCTGTTCCTATTGGATTACCTCCAAAGCGTGAGCATGACCATGCAATTATGCTGGTGGAGGGAGCGAATCCACTAAATATCCGACCTTATAAGTTGGCATATCATATGTAGAATGAGGTTGAGAAACAAATTCAGGAGCTACAAAACCAGGGGTTCATCCGCCATAGTACAAGTCCATTTTCTAGTTCAATTATTTTGATCAAAAAGAAGGATAGTAGTTGCAGGATGTGTGTCGATTATCGGGCCTTAAATAAGTTGACCGTTTCTGATCGTTATCCTATTCCAATGATTGAAAAACTTTTGGATGAGTTGAATGGCACAATTTTTTTTACGAAACTTGATCTCGAATATGGTTTTCATCAGGTCCGAATGTGGGAGGAGGATGTGGAAAAAACGACATTTAAAACTCATGACAGGCATTATGAATACTTAGTCATACCTTTTGGTTTAATGAGCACTCCGGCTACTTTCCAAGCTATTATGATTTCGGTTTTTCGGCCTCTTTTGCAAAAGGGGGTTCTTGTTTTCTTTGATGATATTCTTGTTTACAGCAACAATTGGTTTGCCCATTTATTACTTCTCGATAAGGGTGTAATTTTGGCCCGGCGGCCCGAAAGCCCGACAGGCCCGGCTCGAAAGCCCGAGCGGCCCGGCCCGGCAAAGCCCGCATCGGGCTAGGCTGGGCTCGGGCCGCAGGTTCGGCGGGTCGGGCCTGGGCTTTTCCAGGCAGGCCCGCGGGCCAGGCCGGGCCGGCCCGAAAAAGCCCAGCCTGCTGGCCCGCGCGAAGCCCGGCCTGCTGGCCCACCTGCTGTAAAAAATATAACGGGGGAACTGCCGGTAGGGGGATTTGATCCCCCTACCTCGAGCTCCCAAGGCTGCGTCTGGACCAACTGGTCCAGGCACTGCACCTGTAAATTAATCACAGGTCTATATATATATAGATCTATTTATATATATATATATCTATAGATCTATTTATATATATATATATATATCTATATATATCTATATGTATATATCTATCTATATATATACATATATCTATGTATATATATCTATATATATCTATATATATCTATATATATCTATATATATCTATATATATCTATATATATCTATATATATATCTCTATATCTATATATCTCTATCTATATATATATATACATATATATATCTCAATATCTATATACATACATCTCTTTATATATCTATATATCTCTATCTATATATATATATACATATATATATCTCAATATCTATATACATACATCTCTTTATATATATGTATATATAAATATCTGTATATATACATACATATATACATACATCTATATATATATCTACCTATATATCTATATATACATGTATCTTTATATATTTATATTTATCTATATATGTATCTATATATATGTGTGTGTATATATATATTTCTATCTATATGTGCATATATCATTATATATTAACAAAAAATGATATTATATATATACATATAATTATTATTATATATAATTATAATGTGTAAATATATATATACAACGATATATAATTATATATATAATAGTGTATATATATAAACAAAGTCATTAATAATATATATCAATTAAGTGTGGTTTTTAAAAATCCATTAATAATATATATGTATATGTATATGATTTAATATAATATATATATATATAAACAAAGCTATTAATAAATATATATATATCAATGATTTAATATTATATATATATAATAACTTGTATATTAATAAAAAAATAAGTGTGGTTTTTAAAAATCCATTGATAATATATATATGTGTGTGTGTGTATATGTATATGTATATGTATATGATATAATATATATATATATATCAATGATTTAATATAATAGTGTATATATATAAACAAAGCCATTAATAATATATATCAATTAAGTGTGGTTTTTAAAAATCCATTAATAATATATATATATGTATATGTATATGTATATGATTTAATATAATATATATATATATATATATAAACAAAGCTATTAATATATATATATATCAATGATTTAATATTATATATATATAATAACTTGTTGTATATTAATAAAAAAATAACACACTCGTCTAATGATGTTCGTGCAAGTCCCTCAACTTCATTAATTTTTTTCAAATATGTTGCAACATGCATAAATTATATATACTATACATATATAAATCTATTTAGAAAAAAAAAATTAACTCACCCAATGATGTTCGCGCACCCCCCAATATATATATATAAACAAAGCCATTAATATTATATATAAAGGTATTAATAATATATATCAATTAAGTGTGGCTTTTAAAAATCCATTAATAATATATGTGTGTGTGTCAATGATTTAATATTATATAATAACTTATTTTATATTAACAAAAAAAAATAACACTCACCTAATGATGTTCGTGCACGTCCCCCAACCTTATTAATTTTTTAAATATGTTGTCACTTCCATATATTATATATAAATTTATTTAGAAAAAAAATTAACCCGCCCACTGCAGCGCACCCCCAAACCCCTAATTATTTTTTTACAATTTTCTCATATTATATATATATATATATATATATATATATAAATAGAATAACGTATTATATATTAACAAAAAATAACTACTCACTAAATGATATTCGCACACCCCCAACCTCATTATTTTTTTAAAATATGATAAAACTTTTATATATTATATATACTATATATACATATATTAATCTATTTAGAAAAAAATTAACTCACCCACTGCTGCGCACCCGCTAAAGGTGTAATTTCAGTCCAGACAGGGCCGGGTCGGGCCTGCCCTGCAAAAAAATTAAAAAACGTTTAAAAAAATGTTTTAAATTAAACAAACGTTAAAAAATAATTTTCATAAATAAGTTAAAAAAATAAATGTAAAAAAAACGTTTTAAATAAATGATAAAAAACATTTAAATAACAACACTTTAAACTCACCACTCACTGGTGCGCACCCCCCAAAAAAATATGCGTTCAAAAAAACACTTAAAAAAAATAAAAATGTAAAAAAACGTTATTTTACATTAATAACACTTAAAAATGTTATTTTTTAAATAACATTTAAAAAATATGCGTTCAAAAAAACTTTTTAAATTAAACGTCTAAAAGTAAATGTAAAAAAACGTTTTAAACAAGTGTTAAAAAATGGTTTAAATAAAAATGTTTAAAAAGTTTTTAAAACAAACATTTAAATTAATTTTTTTAAAACAAACACTTAAAAAATACTTTTTACATTAAAATGTGAAAAAAAGTTAAATGTTTTAAAAAAATACTTGTAAAAAGCATGCGTTTAAAAAAATTCAGAAATGTTTTAAATTAATCATTTATAAATAAATGTAAAAAAACGTTTTAAACAGATGTTAAAAAACGGCTTAAATAAAAATGTTTAAATAAAAAATACTAACAAACACTTAAAAATTATAAATAAGTTAAAAAATAAATGTAAAAAATGTTTTAAATAAATGTTAGAAAAACGTTTAAATAATAAGGTTTTAAACTCACCCACGGCAGTTGCGCACCCCTCATTATTTTTTTTACAATTTGCAAATAATATATATATATATATATATAGACAAAAAACATATCCACCCACTGTAAAATGTTAATAAAAAATAAAATAAACGTTTTTACAAAAAACATGCATTTAAAAATAAATGTAAAGAAACGTTTTAAATAAATGTTATAAAAATGTTTAAATAAAAAAATTAAGAGACAATTATTTTGAAAATAATAAAAGCCCACCACGGCCCGACTTGAAAAAGCCCGGCCCGGCCCGAAAAAGCCCGGTCCGACCTGATGGTTCGGGCCGGCCCGAGGCCGGTCTCAGGCCGCCTCATGGGGTTGTTCTGGCCGGCCCGGTCTGGCCCGAATAGTGGTCAGCGGCCCGACTCTTTGCATGGCAGGCCCGGCCCGGCTCGGCCCTGTCCGGGCCGGGCTGGGCCGAAATTACACCCCTACTTCTCGAGCAGGTTTTACTCTTGCTGCAGTCTCAAGTTTTGTATATTAATCTGAAAAAGTGCACTATTGGTCGCCGCTCAGTTGAATATTTGGGACATACAATATCCGAGGAAGGGGTTTCCATGAACCCCAAGAAAATTGAAGTTGTCCAGAATTAGCGAGTGCCACAAAATCCTAAAGTGGTTAGGAGATTTCTTGGCCTATCAGGTTATTACAAAAAGTTTATTAAAGACTATGTGAAGATTGCTAGGCCCTTTACTGAGTTAATAAAGCAAGGAATGTTTCTTTGGACAGCTCCTACTCAAGAAGCTTTCGAGCAGTTAAAAGCAAAGCTAATTTCTGCTCCTGTTTTCGGTATGCCAGATTTTTCTCTTCGATTTGCAATTGAATGCGATGGCTTGGGTGCTGGAATTGAGGCAGTTCTCATTTAGAAGGGTCGGTGACGGGAGGAGAAATCAATGGATTCTATCATTAGTGACCGCGATCCTTTGTTTGTTAGTAGTTTCTGGAAGGAATTGTTTCGTTTGGAGGGCACAACCTTGAAAATGAGTTTATCCTACCATCCACAAACAGAGGTTGTCAATAGTGTCTTGAGACTTATTTGAGGTGCTTTGCTTCTGAGCGACCTTTTTCTTGGGTCCGGTGGTTACCTTGGGCAGAATATTGCTATAACACCGCATCTCATTCAGCTACGCGAATGACTCCTTTTGAGGCTGTTTATGGTCGGCAGACACCGACAATACACTGATTTATTCCAGGAGAAACTCTTGTTGAATCAGTGGTGCAAGCTTTGGGTGATCGGGATGTTGTTTTATTGCACCTTCGACAAAATCTTTCTCGAGCTCAACAGTTAATGGTTCATTATTCAAATAAGCACAGGTGGGAAGAACATTTTGTTGAGGGCGATCTTGTTTATCTTAAGTTGCGACCCAATGTTTAGACCCCGACTTCTAAGAAAGTTTGCCCCAAACTTTCTGCTCGATATTTCGGCCCCTACCCAGTTTTGTCTCAGTTTGGAGCTACTGCTTACCGCCTTTCCTTGCCGGAAGGGACTCGAATACATCCGGTATTTCACATCCCTCAACTTAAACAGGATATTGGAAACCATCAAGTTCAAGAAACTTTACCCGAAGTTTTTGAAGAAGGGCTAGTTTGCCAGGTTGTTTCTGCTGAAGTTTTGGCTTATAAAACCCAGTCTGGTTCATCAAAGGGTGTATGTCTCATCCGGTGGCAAGGACTTCCAACAGAGGCATCCACTTGGGTGGATGCTGCCTATTTTCTTGAACAGTTTCCAGAATTTCACCTTGAGGACAAGGTGAATTTTAAGGAGGGGCGAATTGTTAACCATATTGGGCCTGGGCCTGCCAGCCAATCTAGATAGTAGGCCTCCCATCCTTCATACTTATCGAAGGAGGGGGAAAGCCTAATAAGGTGCTGACATTGCTGGCTTTTTCTTTCTAATAAAAAGGTGTCGGGCAGTTTGGAAAGGCATTCCGGAATTGTGGAATTATAGTCTTGATCGAAAAAAACTATTCCGGACGACGATAAATTTGCCGGAAAATCGGGTTCATCCAAAATCAATTTGGATGGTCGCTGCCCTCGGGTTAAAACAACATATATATATATATATATATATATATATATTATATATATATATATATTATATTATGTTCTTAGTAATGAACCTGCAAAACAACTGGTTTTAAATCCGATCTAAACCTTCGAATGACCGCACAATGGTCATCCGATGTCGGATTAAGACACGGTCTAATGCGTTGGGATCAAAAAGACACCCTTTAATATTAAATGCAAATTTAATTTTTGTTTGCCTTAAATTCTTCACGCGCCCCTTTGATTCCCGTTGAAGCTACCGAGCACGCAACGAAAGCCCCGAAATATGTGATTTTAAAATTTTTCACTGATGAATAACATGAACTCGTCATCATCAGCTAAACACTGCCCGATTTATGCCGAGGATTTCGCGTGAAGAAGATTAAGCACAAAAATAAAACTATAAAATACTTGGTTTAGATCTGAAGCTGCGCTCAACGTTTGCTCATCGTAGGCGATCGCTGCTCGAAGAATCCGAAGCCGAATTCTTCTAAATCGTCCACACACGCTTCAAGAAACTGTGCGAGCGTTGATCGTCGAATTCTGGGTGCTAGGGCGGAGATCCGACGACTCCTTCGACGCTCCGACGATCACCGCATTGTCTTGCTTACGATGTCTGAGTGAGGGCTCGATCCGAGCTCCTAGATCCAGAGCATCTCTCTAGAACATGGGCGAAAGAATAAGAGAGAGAAAGCCCATGAATTGTTCCAAGTGAATTCCTCTCTTCTTCTATTTATAGGGTGTTGAGAAAATACCTGGTAATGCCTTCCTGACCCCCGAATAATTAACACTCTTTATAAACAATATTTTGACTACTAAATTGAGTCATAAATATCATTTATTATTATTATTATCACAGGATATTACTTGATAATAATTGAGCCATTAACTCTGCTCGCCGTTCCCACAAATATTACATGAACCTTGAATATTTGAATATGTGTTCAAATAATATTTTTTCATGTATTTACTTAGAATTTGTAAGTACATTAAATAAATTCAATGCTCATTATTCTTAACTTGAATAATATGAATTTATTTATTCCTTGATTATCGTCTCTCTTTGGACATATCCTGGACCCAAGTGGTGGGGCCCACCATGTCCAATATACCTATTCAATTGAATATGGAAGATTATTGAATACACTCTTATGTGTGACCCTCTAGACCCTTATCTTGATAGCAGTGAATACTATTCACGTACCAAGAGCGGGATTTAGAAACCCATCATGACCCCTAAAGAGATAAGGATTGTCACAATAGTGACAACCAACTTATGAACACGTACTGTGTAATATAATCGTTTTGTCTTTAAATATATCATAAAGCAGGACGCACACCCGTGTCATCGTCTTTTTCTTGCTTTATTATTTGTTGATCTAACTGGATGAGGGACTGCCATGACCATGGTCTTATGAAGGTACTACCATCCTAACCAACATGACCCGCGATGTATAACTTCCTTAACCTAGAAGCGACAAATCTTTTTTTGACTATTCAGCTAATGTCATACCACCAATGACGCACACAACACAAGCTACCTCACCACAATTTCATTATAATGGTTTTGCCTTGTATCAAAGTCCGCAATCAAATGACACATATTGATAACGATTTCAAGTCAGGAAACCAATACACATGTCCGTAGATAGGAATATCCAATGACATCCAAAACATGTGGTGTTTCTATTGGCGGGTCTGTTCTATGATCTCACTACTAGAGATCACCACGTGCGAACTTTATGACAAGTCTCAATGTTTATGAGCCCCCATCACCTGATAGTCAAACATTTACTGTGTTCAGTCAGTAAGATGTATCTAGACTATAGGATTTTTGTTCAAGATTAATGTTATAGTATCTCGAGGTTCTCATTATAGCCTAAGATCTGCTATAACCTTTTGATATGACAATTAATCTATGAACATTACCATTAAATAGTGGACGCCGAAATATATACATTATAATGGTAAGTAAATATCACGTATAACTAACCATATACACGATATGGTAATAAAAAACACTGCATAGTTGGGTCTAGGGCACCCACTATTACAACATCTTTTTTTGAATGTGAGTCTTGTCCCTACGCAAAGCATCACCGGGTCACCTATGTTTCTTGAGCAATTCCCCGTGCATCCACTCATTTTCATTTGGTTCATTCTGATATCTGAGGGCCCAGTCTTAGTTCATTTAAACTGGGTTATCGATATTTTGTTACTTTTATCTGGACCATTCCAGTCTTTTCTAGATGGCCATGACATTATCCATCAGACTTCTTCTCCTGACACACCTCAACTAAACGGTGTTGCTGAATGAAAAACTGACATTTGTTAGAAATTGCTCATGCACTTTTATTTCAGAAGAAAGTTCCAATCGTTTTTTGGGGTGATTCCATTCTCACAGCGACCTATCTTATCAACAAACTTCTCTCATCTGTTCCTCAGGGCGAGATAATCTTCCATTCTTTATTTCTGTAGAATGGGAAACCCCCTTACCTCAAGGTGAGGCGGAGACCTACTTTTATAGATTGAGAATACAAAATACATACAGGAGTATTCCGATGTGGGACTCAGAAATACCCAGAATAATAAAAATAGGGTTTAACACTCCCCCTCAAGCTGGACATGCCCAGCTTAGATAACAAGTCTCACGAAAAAAGAAAGATGAAATCATACAAGACCAGACACACTCCCCCTCAAGCTGGGTCACAGATGCTGTGGATGCCCAGCTTGGAACTGAGTGAGGCTAGGCGAGCCCTTGGGAGGCCTTTGGTGAAGATGTCGGCAAGCTGGTCCGCCGTCGGGATGTGGATAAAGCGGACGTGATCATGCTCCAGGTGATGGTGAAGAAAGTGGCAGTCCACCTCAATATGTTTCGTGCGTTCATGGAAGGTGAGATTCGAAGCTATCTTTGTGGCTGCCTGATTGTCACACCAGATGTGAGCAGATGTCTGCGGAGGAAAGCCAAGCTCCTGGAGGAGATGTTGAAGCCAAATGACCTCCTTGGTGACGGTGGCCATGGCACGGTACTCGGATTCCGCACCGGAGTGAGAGACGACCGTCTATTTCTTACGGCGCCTAGAGATGAGGTTGTTTGCCAAGAAGACGACAAACCCAAAAGTAGATCTCTGAGTAGCAAGGCAACCAACATAATCAGCATCACAAAAGGCCTCAATATTCAGTTGAGCATGCTGGGAGTAGCGAAAACCACAGGCAGGGTCTTGCTTGATGTATTTGGCGATGCGAAGGACAACATCCCAATGAGAGGTGGTCGGATGCTCCATAAATTGGCTCACTTTGCCAACAACGCAGACAATGACGGGGCGAGTCATGGTGAGATAATTGAGTTTGCCCACCAGTCGACGGTACCGCTCTGGGAGTGAATACAATTCCAAGGAGGCATAAAGAGACCGTTCCCCAGGCTCCAGAGGAGTGTCCACAGCAGTGACTTGTGTCAGCCCAGCATCCTGTAGAATATCCAACGCATATTTCCGTTGGTAGAGAGAGATGGTGTCTGGAGAATAGGATACCTCGATGCCTAGGAAGTATATGAGAGGACCGAGATTCTTAGTGTGGAAGTGCTGGTGAAGATGCCCTTTGAGGTGGGTGATACCAGCAGAGTCGCTGCCGGTGATGATGATATCATCCACATAAACTACCAACAGGATGCAACCAGCGGAGGTCGTCCTGTAGAACATTGTGTGGTCCTTCATGTTGCGAGAGAGCCCAAAGTTGGTGACGACAGTGCTGAAGTAGCCGAACCAAGTACGATGAGACTGCTTGATGCCGTAAAGAGAGCGACGAAGGCGACAGACTTGAGACACGGTGCTGGAGGCACAAAATTCAGGGGATGTTGCAGATAAACCTGTTCCTCAAGAAATTCATAGAGGAAGACATTCTTAACATCCAGTTTGATGAAGAGACCAATGATGATGAGCCGCCATAGAGATGACTAATCGAACGGAGACCATCTTGGCAACTGGAGAGAAGGTATCAAAATATTCAATATCGTAAGTCTGTGCGAATCCCTTTGCCACAAGGCGGGCTTTGAGTCGATGAAGAGTGTCATCGGGATTCAGCCTGACAGTGTAAATCCATTTGCTGCCAACTGCCTGTTTGCCTGCTGGAAGAGGGACAAGATCCCAAGTATGATTTTCTTCCAGATCCTGCAACTCATCCCGCATTGCTGCTAGCCATGCCGGGTGAGATTTTGCATCACCAACTGTGCGAGGAATAGATATCTGTCTCCAGAGCTGACAGACTCCTGTATGAAGATACAAAGAGAGAAGTACTCTGGCAAGAGCGAGTACCTTTCCGAAGGGCAATGAGCAAGTCGTCTGATGCCGGGGCAGGAGTATCAGACGAAGCGGGGATGACGGTGTCATTGGCCGGGGCGAGGGATACAGTTGATGGACAATGTGAGTAGACCCTACCAAAATGGGTGGCAGCAACAGAGGGAGACACCGGAGGAGGGTGGATGATGAGAGGAAGACAATCATCAATGACAAAGTTAGGATGCAGAGAGGGAAGAGAGAACAGAGACCTCTCAATAAATGAGACGTCAGCAGAGATAACGTACCTCCGCACACCTGAAGTGGAAGCGAGTGAGGAGGGAGAGAGGAGAACAGAGCCCGAAAAGGAGTCTCCCCCTGAAGGATAGAAGAAGGAAGACAATTTATAAGGTAGGTAGCAGTGAGGATGACATCGCCCCAAAAAAGTAGAGGCACCTGTTGGTGGAAGAGGAGGGCACGAGCAGTCTCTAGAATATGTTTGTGTTTCCGCTCGGCCACTCCATTATGTTGGGGTGTATCAGGATAGGAGGTCTGATGAATGATGTTTTTCGCTTGGAGGAATTGCCGAAAGGGGGTGGAGAGATATTCACGCCCATTGTCCGAGGGAAGACATTTAACAGAGATTGAAAATTGGTTATGAATTTCATTATAAAATTTCTGGAAGGTGGAAAACACTTCGGAGCGTTCTCTAAGGAGGTATAGCCAAATCATTCACGAAAAATCATCAATAAAAGATATATAATATTTATACCCCAAATGACTCGGGATGGTACAGGGACCCCACACGTCTGAATGAACCAGATCAAAAGGGTGTGAGGTCCGTGTATCCACCCGAGGAATGTATGAAGTGCGATGATGTTTCGCAAAAGAACAAGACTCATAACGAAAAGAAAAGATGCTGACTAAAATCTGGATAAAGCTAATGAATGGTGGAGGCGAGTGGGTGTCCCAACCGGGGATGAAGATCCAATGCTCTAGCAGCGACAGATGTACAGACGACTGTTGCCGGTCCATCGAACATGTAGACCCCGTCTCAAAGTTGGCCTCTACCAAGTTCCCGGTTCGTAGTCTGCTCCTGAAAGACAGCGGAAGATGATGTAAATATGACAACACAGTTGTAATCCTTTGTAAGCTTACTGATAGAAAGAAGATTAAATGGACTGCGGGGCACATGTGTCACAAAGGGCAGGTGAAGCGAGGAAGTTAGGGAGCATGCACCAGAGCCCGCAATGGCGATAGTGGAGCTATCAGCGACGGTGATGACTTCGGAACCGGTATAAGGGCAGTAGGAGGTCAACATACCAGCATCACCGATGATGTGGTCGGAGGCACCTGAGTCGAGCATCCAGACAGGTGGGCGACGACCGACGAAGGCAGCAAAACCAGCAGAGTGGGCTAGAGAAGCCGATGACGGACCAGGTCTTGCGGAGGTCCGAGAATCGTGAAGCAGTTGGAGGTCTGCCATAGATAGGTCCAAAGATGGTGGAAGAGCTGAGACTGATGAGGAAGCCTCCTGGACCGCCGTCTGACCCTGCCGTGGTTGCTGAGATGAATGGCCATGAAGAACCCAGCAGCGGTCGATCAGGTGGCTGAGCTTGCCACAGTGCTGACAGAGGGGACGAGGACGACCCTCCACACGGCCATGTGCACGATTGCTCGAGGAGCGTCCACCGCTACGACCAACGAGAGCAGAGTGATCGATGATGGGGGTGGGCGGGGGAAGAGCGCGTTGGGCCTTGCCCAGACGATGATACACCTGTGGTATCGCAGGTGTAGACGGGCTGACGAACATCTCGGTAGCCATCGTGGCATACTCAGGAGCGAGGCCATTGAGAAGATTGAAGATGCAGAGTTGGTCCCTCTGGGTATGAGCGTCCGCTGGTGTCTGGGGAACGGGCCACAATTCTTGCAACTCATCGTGAAGACCTTTCCACTCTATTAAATATACCAGGAAGGATTTGTCCTGTTGTCGGATATGCGACAGTTTCTGAAGGACATCGGAGAGCCGAGCCAAATTGTTGGTCTCGGAATACATGATGGTCAAGGAATCCCAAAGTTTCTTGACTGTATTCGCAGTCTGGGTGACATCTTTGACTGAGCGATCCATTGAATTGACCAGCAAGGCGTAGGTCTTGCTGTCAGTAAGTTTACACGGACGGTATTTGGGATCGGTGGATTTCGGTGGAGGATCCTCAAGGTGTGAATCAAGGTCCATTCCGTTTAGGGACATCAACACCGTCTTCCGCCAGATGGAGAAGTTGGTGGAGTCGAGCCTTTCATCGACGAGGCGGGTGGAGGCGGTGATCATCTGGGGCAGAGCAGAAGAGGCTGCCATGGAGGGCTCGGACATCGGCAGAAGATGACAGGTTCAGCGGTGCGCCGTGCCCGTAATGAGAGGCCGTAAAAAGGTGGTGCCGGGTGAATCCGAGAGGCAGAAGGGGCGAGCATCGTAGGGAAGCACCAGAGGCGTCGCAGCCGAAATAGATGGCTGCTGCGGGAGGTCTGAACGGAGAAGGCAGGGCCGGTAGTCGCCGAAGAAGGCGGTAGCCGGGAAGCCCCGTTAGAGGCTGGGCCGGGCGTAGCCGCTGATGGAGTTGCGGGAGCCGGGAAGCCTTGTTCGATGGGTGGGCCGAGAGTCGCCGCTCGGAAGGGCGGGTCGGTAGTCGCCAGACGAAGCAGGCATGCCGCGTCTGAGGGAGGGCGGTTGCCTGGAGATGCGGGAGTCGGCAGGTGCGGGAGCCGAAAACGGTGGGAGCCGCTGGAGGCGAGCTGGGAGTCGCAGAGAGTTGTCGGGCTGGGAGTTGCCGAGGGGTTTGGAGGTGCGCAGTCGGGTGAATGCCGGCGAGAGCGCACATAGGAGGAGGCGGGGCCGGACTTTGCCGGGAAGTCGCAGGAGAGGCGGCAGCGGGGAGAGCTGCGTCGTGGAATGGAGGGGCGCCCGAGATGTAGCGTGACGGAGGGGCGACGTCGAGACGATGCCGGAGGAAGCTGCCGGAGGGAGCGCCTGGACGAGGCCGTTAGGGAGCATCGTGAAGGGCGGGCCATCGGGCGAAGTCGCCGGGGAGCACCGGGAAGGGCGGGCCGTCGGGCAAAGGTGCCAGGGAGTGGCGCGATGAGAGGGGCCGAGATCGGGATGTCGGGAGGGTGGCGCAGCGAAGGAGGCGAGGCGGAGGAGGCGCCGCGTAGGGCAGAGTCGAGGTGGCCGCGTAGGGCAGACCCGCGGGAGGGGGTGGGGGTGGCTGCGTAGGGCAGACCCGCGGGAGGGGGGGGGGGTGGCCGCGTAGGGCAGACCCACAGGAGGGGAGGGGGTGACTGCGTAGGGCAGACCCAGAAGGGGAGAGAAGTAAAAAAGAAATTAATGGGATTTACCCTCTGATACCATGTAGAATGGAAAACCCCCTTACCTCAAGGTGAGACGGAGACCTACTTTTATAGATTGAGAATACATAATACACACAGGAGTATTCAGATGTGGGACTCGGAAATACCCAGAATAATAAAAATAGGGACAATTTTCAACATCCCCTCATTCCCTGCCCATACGCATTTTTGGGTGTGTGTTATTTTCGAGATATTCGCCCATCAATTACCAAGTTTGATATGTGTACTCTAAAATGCACCTTTCTTGGCTATTCCAGCACCCAACGCGGTTCTTGATGCTTATCTCCAGATTTGCGTCGTTATGTTGTCTTAGCAGGTGTTTTCTTTGTTGAATCATCCGTTATTTCTGTTCCTATGTTTCCACCGCCATCTCCTGTTCCTGACTCCGAAGTTATTTTATCATATTCTCTCGATACACCACCGCCTCTATCTCTTCCTAGTGATGTTGTTGGATCACGATTTGACCAGGTATATACTCACCGACCTAGCACACCTGCCACCCTGACACCTGACGTTGTTGTCTCACCTGACGACTCACCTGCTCTTGTTCCTCCATCACCGGAGTTGCCTATTGCGCTTTGCAAAGGCTCACGTTCCTATTAGTCTTATCAGAGATTATTTGCGGCTACCTCATGAGTTATTGAGACACTAACTGCTCACTCGACACCGCACACTGTTGCTGAGACTATATCTCATCCCAACTGGTTACATGTTATGCAGGATGAACTTCAGGCTCTGGACGCCAACCATACTTGGGATTTTGTCCCTCTTCCTTCAGGTTAGAAGGTGGTTGGTTGCAAATGGATTTATAACGTACGTGTCAACGCTGATGACTCTCTTAATCGTCTCAAGGCTCACCTTGTTACCAAAGGTTATGCACAAACATATGAGGTTGATTATTTTGACACCTCTCCAGTGGCAAAGATGGCCTCAATTCGCCCTACTAATCTCTCTTGCTGCCTCCTCTCACTGACCTCTCCATCAATTGGATGTTAAAAATGATTTTCTTCATAGTTTTTTTTAATGAAGAAGTTTATATGGAGCGACCACTCGGGTTTGTTGCCCAGGGGGAGTCCCTCCAAGGTTCGTCATCTTTGTCAATCGCTCTATGGACTCAAGCAATCGTCATGTGCTTGGTTTGACCGTTTTTGCACTGTTATGCTTAGTTTTGGCATATACCAAAACATAAATGATTCTTTTGTTTTTTATCATAAATCTGCAGTAGGAAACATTCTTTTGGTGGTCTTTATGGATGATATTTTTATTAATGACAGTGATGCTGCTTGCATTGATCGACTCAAGTCTTTTCTTCATCAAAATTTTCAAATAAAATATTTGGGTCCACTAAAATATTTCTAGGGAGTTGAGGTCTCCATATGTGGCAAAATAAATTTTCTATCTCAGAGAAAGTATGTCCTTGAACTATTGTAGGAGACTGGTATGACTCGAGCCGACTTGGTTGACTCATCCCTTGAACCTGGTGAAAGGACATTTCATACTGAGATGTTTTCATCACTCGATAGATATAAACGACTTGTTGGGAAGTTTAACTACTTGACGATGATTCGACCCAATATTGCTTGTGCGGTTAGCAAAGTGTGTCAGTTTATGGAATTGCCAACAAAATCACAATGGGAGACTGTTCTTTGCATTGTTAGATATGTGAAAAAAGAACTGGGTTTAGATCTTCTATATTCTGATCATGGACATACAAATGTTGAGGCATTTTATGGTGCAGATTATGTTGGATGTCTCTCTTATGGGAGATCTACATCTGGTTTTATAGTATTTGTTGTAGGAAATTTGATCTCATGGTGAAACAAGAAACAGACGGTTATCTCCCGATCAAGTGTAGAGTCGGTGTATCGTGCCATGACATATGTGACTGCAGAGATTATTTGGGCACAATAAATTCTTCAAGAGATTGGGTATACTGTCAAGAAACCGACACATATCTGGTGTGACAATCAAGCTGTTATCTAGATTGCCACAAATCCAATCTTCTATGAGCGGACAAAACATATTGAAGTTGATTGTCATTTCATTCGAGAAAACTTTGAGAAGATCACATTCGGTTATGTTTACAACTCTGATCAACTTGCAGATATTCTCACAAAAGGGTTGCCTGGGCCACGTGTCCAATTTTTATGTAACAAGCCAGACATGATAAATATATATGTCTCAGTTTGAGTGGGAGTGTTAAAGAGTATTAGAGTATTAGATATTTTTAATATTCGTATTCCACATCGGTGTGAGTTATCTACAGTATTCCTTTTCTCATCTATAAATTAAGGATCCGACCTCATTGTGAGGTACGAGTTTCCATCCTAACATGAATAATTGAAGGAATTCCTCCCAAGACACTTCCTCCGGGTTACAACAATTCATCAACCACCATCACCAAGCCGCTTTCTGACACAAATCGATAACCAACGCAACCTAGAACGATCCTGCGTCTTCACCAACCCAAAAGCAACGTCAACTTCCTCCAACCAATCCTCAACATCAGGGCTGGAGGATCCATCGAAGAACTACAACACTTCCAACCTCTAAAATCTCAACAAGGCTCTATCTCAAGATTCCTCCTTGTCCTTCTCACGCCTAGCATCATGAGGGTGTTTTGACAGCATAACTTCATATTAACAACAACAAGGTCCGCTTAAACCACACAAAGCACGTCAATAATCACAAAATACTACAACATTAATAGGAAGGTTGCAAGCATACAATTTGAGGAAACCCTTCCACCGTACCAGGATATTATCTGTTTCGGGCGGCCCTGACTCGCCCGCATGGTTTTTAAATGTTTCCAAAAGAACATTTCCTATTGGAGGAGGTGTTTCCCCCTCTTGATTCGTTTGTAGTCATACATACATTACCAACATAAGAGAAACACATCAACCCCACAACACATACACCGCTGCGATTAGAACAGATCACAACGTCTCATGCCCACCAAGGCAACCTGCTTCAAACCCGTTGCTCGACACATCTCACACTATCAGCCAAACCATTGTTGTCAAAGGCGCATGTCTCAGTGCGCCTTGGCGTGAGGCGAGACGAGGCGCACCTGGTGCACCTCACCACTGGTGAGGCGGTGCAACCTCATCAAGGCGTGCCTAAGGTGCGCACCTCGTGCGCCAATCCAAGAGGTGCTAAAGCGCTAGGCGCCGTAAGGCGCACCATTCATTTGTGGGATTCAGGGGGAACAAAGGAGGTAAATCGGGGTATAGGCGGTGGAAATCGTGAGTATAGGGCCGGTGAAAATCATGGGCGAGTTGACGGAAATCAGGGGTGGCGGCGGAAATTGGGGTAGGATGGAAATCAGGGGTGCAGTGAGGTGAAGGCGATCTGTCGAAATCGTGGTGGCTGTACAAGGATGGAAATCGAGGTACACTAAGTTTAACATTTAATATATTAATAAAAAAACTTTACCAGACCAGGCTTTATAAAAATAGCACTCTCTCGCCAAAAATACACATCATGCTGCACCTGTTGGAATAGCTGCAAACAAATGCATTGATTATTTGATTATGATTTGGTTAAAAATTATCGGTATGTATTTTAATTTGTATTATTTTGATTGTTTTTTTTAATTTAAAATATTGTTGAAAATTGTGTATATTTAATTATGTTCGCATGCGCCTCGCGCTGCATCCCCAAGCGGACTTTGCACCTTATTGCGCAATGCGCCTTTGACAACACTGGGCCAAACCATCACTGCCGCAAGCACACAAATCAAGGGGACTCATCCACCGCATTAACATACTATCCGCTTTGGGTTGTCCTGACTCGCTTCCATGGTTTTAAAACATGTCGTTTATATAGCGCGTCTTGATGGGGGTAAGAGTTTCCCTCTCCATATGCTTGAAGCCATAACACATGCCACCATCATATGATCAATTATAATAAACGCAATCAACAGGATAGAAGTCAAACAGTTTCGTCACTTCTTTCATAATAATTCTGGTGTGCCAAGCACGATCATTTTCATCAATTCCAAGATTTTTCAAACAACCGTTTCTATTACCGACTTTAAGTGATTAATCTTTTATGGGGGGTGAGTAATTCCATCAATACAACCACAACACAATACGCAATCACAATAGGGATACATTTCCACGACAGCAAGAGACGTGATCTCAATGATCACTCAGTTTCCGTGTTAAAAGACATAAAGATTCATGGCTTAGGCTTCATCATGGGACATCTTCTTCATAAACAGCTTTTCAAACATCATTTTATAATTTTGGAAAACAGGTTTTAACCCAGGCATACCAACACTTCAAAGCAACAATCAATAAACTATGCAATCACAAGCAACATCCAGTGTTTCGAAGTCATTTTCAGGGAATCATCATCATGCCTTGCATTTAAATAACTTTAACATGCGGCCAAGGGTATTAATAACGGAGGCCTGTAGAGAGATGGCTGGCAGGGCGTTCCCAATCACCACTGCTGTTCACCTATCTTAAAAGGGGAACTCGGTTGGGCGTCCAGGGGGTTGGGTTGTTTGGGACCGTTTTAACTACCAGGTAGTCTTGTAATTGTGCTTTCTGTTTGGAGCAAGGGGTATTAATAACGGGGGAATAGTCAATGCAGGTCCATTCGGTTATTTTGTAGATTGAAGGTTGTAAGCCTGGGCTCTAGAGGGAGAGACCTTCCTTGAGAGAGTTGACCGATACTTGTAACCAACACCTCACTAGCACGATAAGAATCTCTTGTGATTAGTGAAAGATTCTTTTTTAATTCAATCACACTCTATCACAAGATGTTGGCTTATAGGAAGGAAAGAATGGAAGTCAACTAGAGAAGAATGTTGTGAAGTTTGTTGCTTTACATGAAGAAGTCCAGAAATCTATTAAATATGGACATGTCAAATTTGAATCAAAATCTGCGACAAATGGGCATGAGAAAAAATTGTGAAAAATGTTTACATTGAAGAGGAAAAAGTTTAGCACACCCCATAATTTTGGTGTGCAAAAAGGAGTTCAGAAAAATGCTCAAAAAGGCAAAGTTCAGCAAGGTATGTGTTAGATACTTGGGGTAGGACTGAACGAAAGTGGGCTGATTGCCAGATGCAATATTGTATTTCCAAGGGAGGATTTGTTAGGGGAGTTAGGAGCCATGTGGTGGGTTGGAGTTGTTATAAATAGGAGAGCGGTGAGAGTCGGGGGAGGGGGGGGGGATACACGATTCTGTTAACAGAGGAGTCTGCCGTGGCATGGGCGAGTGAAGCGGGGCTTCTCTCGAGTCTTCTTCTTCTTCATTCTTCTTCTTCTTCTACTTAGCCTCTCCTATAATTATGATTCTTATACTGCAATACATACAAGTAATCTGTCCTCGGAAGACTATTTGTGTGAGGGGACGTATCATTTGGTCCGACCTGCCGCTTGATTCCACAACTTCATCTCTGCTCCGCTCCAAATGATGTTTTTCGACGAGCTAACAAGCAGCGCTGGGATCGTCATTTTCAGGAGGAAGCTACATTCCGAAAATTCATGATTGGTGTGGTGCGTCGCTGGGAGACAAGGCTGCCGCAGGAGGTTGCACGCCTACCGCTGGGGCTGGGAGAATCTGACTCCTTTGTCTCGCGCTTGGTTGATAAGGATACACACGAGTCGACGCTATTTGGACTGGTGACTACTTCGGCTACGAAGGCGACCGAATCGTGCTCAGACGACAGTAGCTGGGGAGACGAGTTTCGGTACTTCATCAGAAAGAAGCCGCTGCAGGAGGTGACTCCGCCTACTCTGATGTTCGGGATTCTTGAGGCACACTCGACATCTTCTGGTGCTCCGTTGACACCAGTGGTTGGCGCGGGTTTGACTGCGGCATCTCTTCGGGTGGTGACGAAGGCGCGAGTGGGACGATGGACCTGCGTGCCGCCGACGATGATCAGTTTGGTCTGGCGGGATGGGATGCGGTTTTAACGAAGGACTTTACTGGAAACGCGCAATATCATTTACCTTCTCCCTGTCATCTACAACACTCATCACAGTCAAACATACTGGGAGCATCAGTCATGTCTTCAGTTGTCCAAACAGTGCTTGGCATGATCTCAGCCAACCTATACACTCAACACCAGTGCATCCGGCAGCGACTCAGCCACCGCTAGTTATGGGGGAGCTCGGCCTGGGTTTGGAAATCAGCGATGATGATGAATTGGAAACGCGACAGGCGATCTGGCCATCCAAAGTCGACCGGCCTTGTTTGGCGTCCAACCAGTCTGCAGCGGATTCTGAGGTAATCAACAAAACGACAGTGCCTGTGCGACACAACGATGTTTGGTTCGGTCAGCCGCAGGGGCGACTTGTGGTTCTTTTAGAACTATTTTTCGGGCACAAAATGCAAGAGGGGGGACGCATCGCCGTTGTCGGGGCAGATTGAGGCTTCAGCGAAAAATACAGCTGTTGACGTGCTGATGCACCACTTCATGGTGACTTGACTTTCTCTGATGCCTGGGCAAACTCATTGTTGTCAAAGGTGCGTTGAGGCGCGCGCCTTGGCAAGGGGCGCGGCGAGGCGAGGCCGGAGCGCCTCGCCGTCGACAAGGCGAGGCGACTACGCTGAGGCGCGCCAAAGGCGTGCGCCTCACCCGCCATTCCTTGAGGCGCTCAGGTGCCAGGCACCAGGCGCTGTAAAGGCGCGCCTCACCCTCATCGTCCTTGTTGGGAGGCGAAAGCGCTAGCAGGCGGGGAAGCGGATGATGCTGGCGATGATATGGGTTTGAGTGCGCGACAGATAAATCGTTGTAGCGTAGATCGGGGTAGGAGGCGATAAGGCGGAGATCAAGGTAGGAGGCGAAAATCGCGGTGCACAATGATGGAAATAGGGGAAGTCCTAATTTCAATTAAATAGAATATTTAATATAATAATAAAAAAAAACACAGCAGACTTTTTTTTTAAAGGGAAAACATAGCAGATTATAAAAACATTGTTGTAACATCACTCACAGCAGCACCTCTTAAAAAATATCGGTATATATTTTAATTTGTATTTTTTTTTATTGAATTTAAGTTTTTTAAAATTTAAAATATTATTGAAAACTTTATATAATTAATTTTGTGCGCATGCGCCTTAATTGCGCCTCACGCCGCGACTCGCGCCGCATCCTTAAACGGCCTTTGCGCCTTATTGCGCCGTGCGCCTTTGACAACAATGGGCAAACTAAGGCGCAACCCGCTCTGACTGGAGTTTCGACAACTCACGGGTGCGGCACGAGTGTGTATGCCCCACAGATCCAATACCCTTTGTTCATCACTAAGGCTCCACGAGGGAGGGGGGGGATTGATGAGCCATAAAAATTACAAATGGGGAGATTGATGAGCCGTGTGAAGTTAGTACATGGGGAGATTGATGAGCAATAAGGAGTTGATGAGTTACGAGAAATGTTGGTTTCAAAAGAGGAAATTGTTGGGAAGACAACTAGGAAGAGTAATGGAGTATCCACATAATTTAATTTCTTTTGTTTTCAACTATATCAACCATATCGATCATATGAATCATGGTTTAAAATGGTTAAGTGGATGAAGAACATGTGGTATATCTTCTGATTAAAGAAGGAAATCAAATGGAGTCGATTTGTGAAGTTGAGAAAGAGTTCAAGGCCCTACGTAAGTGTGAAGGAAGAGTTGCAAAGACTACGTAATGGTCAACTGAGAAAGCAAAAGTGTGAATGCTGTGTATGTGAGAAAAGCCCGGAAGTTCTTGCGTAACCGTTATGAATAAAAGAGAGATAAGGAGTCGAGGGAAAAATGTTTGCTATAATATGTATTTTCTGTAGGTAAGTTTGTATCAGAATACTCAATTACAATGGAAAATTAGTAAAAGACTGCAATTAGAAGAACCTGAAAGACCACTTCCTCGGTTATCTTGCCTGTAGAAGAAAAGAGTCCCAATTCTGAAGGTTGACCCACAACTCTTCACCACGAATGGGCCCTCAGTCGGTTGCAACCGATTCCCCCCGATACGCCCCCTTAACAGAATCTCTAGCTGTATTAATAGCCCTTTCCATTCAAACAGTCTAACCGCCCCCTATGCCACATTTACCACTTTACCCTTTGATAAGTGTGTATTAAAGGGGGCCTCGAGCTATTATTCCTAACATTTCGCCCCTCCTCAAAAAGCACCTTGTCCCCAAGGTGGATGTTAGGAAACTGTGAGCAAATCAGCTCGGCGTCTTCCCAAGTCGCCTCCTCTTGTGGCCTACCTTTCCATTGTATGAGCCACAACTCATGTGGGAGCTCGACTGCTGGTTTAGTGGCCAGAATAGTTGCCTTTTCTGCTCCTGTAGTGAAGGCACTGTCCTGCAATTCTAGTCAATCAGTATGCACCATTAACTTCCCGACCGCCTGTTTGAGCTGCGACACATCGAACACTGCGACACATAGAACACTGGGTGAATTTGTGTAGTATCTGGCAGGGAGAGCTTGTAATTTGTGTTTTCCAGTCGAGGGAATCTGGTATGGGCCATAATATCTTGCAGCTAGCTTGGGGTTAAGTTTGAAAGATTTTGAGGTCTGTACGTTAGGCCTAAGCTTCACAAAAACTGACTCTCCCACTTCATATAACACATATCGTCGGTGCCCGTCGGCATAATGTATCATCAACTGTTGGGCGCAAGAAAGGTTACTTCGGAGCTGGAGTAAAATTTGATCCCGCTCTGCGAGGGCAGAGGCAACAGAATCAACTGGTGTGTTCCCACCAACGAACCGCAACATTGTTGGTGACCTCTTGCCATACACTACCTCAAAGGGGGTCAGCTTGGTGGATGTGTGGGGAGTAGTGTTATAGCAATATTCTGCCCATGGTACCCAACGTGCCCAAGAAAGAGGTCGTTTCGAAGCAAAGAAATGGAGATAAGTTTCTAAACATTTGTTGACTATCTCCGTTTGTCTATCTGTTTGGGGGTGGTGGGAGGAACTCATTTTCAATATGGTTCCCTCTAGTCGGAATAATTCTTTCCAAAAAATACTAACAAAGATTGGGTCTTGGTCACTGACGATGGAACTGGGAATCCCATGCAAGGGGACCACTTCTCTAACAAAAACCTCAGTCATTGATTTTGCTGCATAGGGATGTCTTAATAGCACAAAATGCGAATATTTTGAAAGGTGGTCCACAACAACAAGTATAACAGTAAACCCCTGTGATTTGGGTAGCCCATCGATAAAATCCATCGATATTTCGTCCCAAACTAATTCAGAAATAAGCAACGGTTGTAGGAGACAACATGAGCCATGGCATGACTTTTTTGTCGTTGACATGTGTCACATTCTTGAACGAACTGCATGATGCATCGTGGCATCCCCTTCCAGAATATTCCCATCGCTAAACGTTTATATGTCTTGTGGATGCCCACATGTCCCCCTACTGCTGAAGAATGGGAATAATGCATAAATTTTGGTATAAGGCTGGATTGGCTGGACAAAACCAGCCGTCATTTCTTGAATAACAGCCCGTCGTTTCTTGAATAACAGCCCATCCCGCAGGCTGTATCCAGGGTATGATTTTGGTAGTTTTTCAATAGCATTGAAGATTTTTTTAAGTTTCGGATCCTGTTGAATTTCTGCTTTAACAACATCTTTTTCCATCCAAAATGGCTCTGAAACCGCAGTTCCCAATTGTTTATATTTGGCATTGATGCATGACTTTTTGAACGAACTGCATGACTTTTTTGTCGTTGACAACATGAGCAACGGTTGTAGGAGACAACATGAGCCATGGCATGACTTTTTTGTCGTTGACATGTGTCACATTCTTGAACGAACTGTATGATGCATCGTGGCATCCCCTTCCAGAATATTCCCATCGCTAAACGTTTATATGTCTTGTGGATGCCCACATGTGCCCCTACTGCTGAAGAATGGGAATAATGCATAAATTTTGGTACAAGGCTGGATTGGTTGGACAAAACCAGTCGTCGTGTCACGACCCGTCCTCAGGGCCCGTGCCGTGACTACCCCAAGCCCGCCTTCCATAGGCCAGGGGCTGGCGACTAGCACCAAGGCGTAAATCCCGGTAAAGGGAAGACATTGCCTTTGTAAAGTAAACAACAAACACCACAGAGTAAGCAGCGGAAGAAGTAAACACTAAGTAAAAACTGAGTACAACAGTAAGTGCGGAAAAGTAAAGGGGGCCGGAAATACAAGCCCAACTGTAAAGTACAACTGAAAGGGGAAAAACAGCAACTGAAAGAAAAAGCCGCAGCGTCGAGCCGTCCTCTGGAAGTCCCACCTGAAGGGTGGGTACAAATAGCCTCCACTGCTCCTCGGGTCCAGCCGACCGCTCCGAGTACGTCCCACCCAGTGGTCCACCTCCAGGTACCGTCCTGCTCCGCAAGCCTCCACCACGATCAACGCTGTCCGTCGTCTGCAACCAACACAACGTAGTGCGGGCATAGCCCGTGCAGGGGTGAGTATAAGCTACTCAGTAGGGACCCCGATACCCCCGAAGGTCTCCCAGAATCCACAAAGGATAATCCACAAAGGAAAGATACAATCACGAAGTAACATCCGACACTGCTTAGGTGCCTATACATATACCTAAGTCATCAACTCCCGTTCGGCTCCAACATCCGAGCCCAAGTACAACCCAGTCCACACAGGAAAGCAAAACGTAAATCCACACAGGATAGCACAACACAATCCACAAAGGAAAGCAAAACGTAAATCCACACAGGATAGCACAACACAATCCACAAAGGAAAGCAAAACAGGGTTTCAGCTCACACATGTATACTTCTTTGAATGATGATAGAGATGATCACTGATCCATCTAAGTCGTCGGACCCACAAAGGATCGGTAGGTACTAACCCCCGCAATGACCCACAAATGATCTGACCCACACTGGATCGATAGGTAACTAACCCCCGCAAAGACCCACACAGGATCGGACCCACACAGGATCTGTAGGCGCTGGCCCACACAGGACCGCTGAGCGCTGACCCACACAGGATCGGACCCACACAGGATCGGTAGCATTGACCCACAAAGGATCGCTGAGTGCTGTAGTCGTCGTCATCGAATCCACTGAGGATCTCTGCACAGTCGTCGTCGTCATAGTAGCAGTCGCAGCCAGCTCTAGGGTTTCCGCACACAGCAAACTCGTTTCGGAGGGTCCGTTCCACGAGCCGAGAGGCTGATACATCAACTGACACATAGTCCAGAGTTGATGTATCCAAAAGTTTCGTATCGCCAACAGGAACTCAACGTCGCAGACGGCGCGTCAATCGGATGCCCGGTCTGAGAGTTATTGGCTTTTTCTTCCCAGGGGCCCGGTTAGTTTTTAAGGCAAAACCAACCCGATCGTACTCCACCTGCATCCAAACCACGGGCGGAGTATGCCAAAAGATCCGTCTCACTTAGAGGAATACAACAAAGTCGACGACACGTCAATCGGATGTCCGAAGCTCAAGATATGAGCGTTTCCGCTCCGAGGGCTCGGTTGGTTTCAGTACGAACCAACCCGGCCGAACCCAAAGTATTCCGAAACTTTGAGTGTGATATACCGAAACGACCGTCTTGATCCAAGGATCGCTTCGCCGCTGACGGCGCGTCGTTCGGAGGCCTGTAGCTCAAGTTATTAGCAAAAGACCGAAAAGGTCCGGAAACGGGGGGTCTGGGCCTGGACCGACCCGGCCCGACCCCCCTGGGTCGGCCCGACCCGGCCCGGCCAGGGCAGCCCGGCCGGCGGGTCGGCTCGGCTCGGCTCGACCGAGCGACCGAGCAAGGGAAGCCGCGGGGCGTGCTGTCCCCGCGGGAAGAGGATCTGCGGCCCCGCGTGGGGCCGCGCTTGGTCAGCGGACGCGGTAAAGCCGCGTCCCGTGTCTCGCCGGACCCGCGCGGTCGCGGGTCTGGTCGGCCGCTGCCGCCGCGCCGGCGACCCGCGCTGCCGGTGGAGTCCACGGGCCACCGGAGTTGCTCCGGTGGTCCGATTCCATTTCCGTCTGCGCCGGAGCTCCTCCCGGGTCCCGTTCTTCACTGCGGAATTAACAAATCGTCTTTGCGACCCGTTTTGTCGTCGTCCGCCGTTCCGCACACCAAGAACAAACGGCGGTGGGTTCGGACTTGTTCGTTGGTCCACACCCACCGCGTTAGCGGTTTGAAACAACACCATAAAATCCCAGCAATTAATAAACCTCGACCCGCAATAATAATCTGCGGACCAACTTGTTAATTGGTTGGTCCGCGTTCTTGCCTTGGAGGAAAACAACATGGGTATTACATTTTCAAAACGACCACTACCTCGTAGCTGTCGTCGGACGAGTGCGAGTACGTCGCGGAATTGACCGTCGCGGTAGGAGGTGATCGTCGCATCGCGGAAGGTCGTCGCGTCGTCGCGGAAGGGCGTCGCGCCGACGATTTCCGAGGGTTAAAGAAACACACGGATTTAATTATAACAATTAAATCCCTGTTGAGGATAAAAACCACAAAGGAATTAAAAGGACCGCAATCTCTTACCTCAACGGACGATCGAAGATTTGTCGCGGAAGAAGCGTCGCGGAGGGAGAATCGTCGGCGTCACGTCGTCGATCTCTGGGGGGCTTGGCGTTCTTCGTCGCCCTTCGTCGGAGGCCGGCGTTCTTTGCGTTCTTCGCGTTCTTCGCGAAAAAGGAAGATCTCTAGAGATTCTCCAAAGGTTTAACACAACATTCAAGAAGAAGGTGTGTTGACCTTATTTTATTAACATGCCAACAAATTGAAAACGTGTTAAGAAACAAACAAAATTAATTCATAGAATTAATTTCAACGAATGAACCGCCCAATTAATAGAAGCGTTTAAGAGTTTAGAAAACGCGTCAGTTGACTTTCATTTAATAGGGGTTTTCGCGGGTGCGTTACTTAGCGGAAAAGAAACGGTGGGGCTCGTGTGGGCCCCACCTCACAAATATCCTACCAAGAGGGTAGGATATTTTGAATTTCACCATATCCGCTTTAACTCATCTTAAGCAGCTTTAAGTGGCTTTAAGCGGCTTTAAGTGAAATAAAATAAAATTTGTCGTACCACATTATTTTATTTCTTAACTTAAAGCCCAAAAATTAAAAACCACACCCGAGCAAACGCAACTTCGGAAGAGACGTTTCTAAGCAATTACTGGCACTGCGATTCCATCGGTGCCCTCGAAATTCAATTCCGGGCACCGGTTCAAAAGTTAGAAAAACCCGCTCGTCCGTTCACTGAACGTACCCGAGCCAAACTTCGGAAAATGATTCCGGGCACACCGGGCCTCGGAATCAGGTGCCGTCTGAAACTGCGTTCTTGTAAAATTCCAAAGAAAATTAAGAAAAAAAAATTTCCTGAAATTTACGGGTCTTTACACGTCGTTTCTTGAATAACAGCCCGTCGTTTCTTGAATAACAGCCCATCCCGCAGGCTTGTATCCAAGGTATGATTTTGGTAGTTTTTCAATAGCATCGAAGATTTTTTTAAGTTTCGGATCCTGTTGAATTTCTGCTTTAACAACATCTTTTTCCATCCAAAATGGCTCTGAAACCACAGTTCCCAATTGCTTATATTTGGCATTGATGTCCGCTTCTTCTTTGGCCATTCTGGAAAGAGTATCCATCGCCCGATTTTCTCATCCGAGTTTGTATACTACCTCAAAATCGAGTCCTAGAAGTCTTGTTTGTCAATTTTGTTGGTTAGCTGTGTGGTGTTGGTGGCTGAGGAGAGTGCTTTATGGTCCGTGTAGATCACAAAATGTTTTCCAATCAAATATTGTCTCTAGTGGTTCACAGCAAGGACAAGGGCCATTACCTCCTTATAGACTGATTTGGAGAGATTGACTGATTTGGAGAGATTGAACTTTGCTAAAGCTTTGCTGAAGTATGCAACTGGCCAATGCGACTGCATTAGGACTGCTCCAACTCCCCTTCCAGATGTGTTGCTTTCAATAACAGATGTTTTCTGAAAATTTGGTAAAGCCAACAACGGGGAAGTTGCCATACATTCCTTTAAGGTTTCAATTGCTTGTTTAGCTGCTGTATTCCAAAGGAAGTTGTTGGACGCCATTTAAGGTTAAAGGGGTATTTCTGTTCTGAGTCCCACATTGGACTTAACACCATGTAATTAGTTTTTACTTCTCTATAAAAGAGGATCCCCACCTCACATTGAGGTAAGGGGAATTCACCCACTACATGGTATCAGAGGGATTTTTATCCCGAACCCTCCCTCCCTTGCGGATTCCCGGCGTTCTCCCGGCCCCGCCTCTCTCCCTCCTGCCCTAGCCTTTCCCGGCGGGCCTCCTCTCCTCCCGGCGCACCTCTCCTCCCGGCGCACCTCTCCTCTCCGGCCTGCACCCTCCCGGCGGTCGTCCCTCCCGCTAGGCCTCCACCTCCCGGCGTCCGTCGTCCCCCCGCGGTGCGCCCTCGTCCCAGCTCCCTTGCCCCGTCCGCCCCCGCGCCCTCGCCCGCGCGGCTCCCTAGCCCTCGCCCGACGGCCCTCTCTCTCCCCGACGCGGCCCGCGCCGGCTCCTCCCTGCGACCTTCCTCCCCGATGGCGCTCCCTCCCGGCGGCCTCCCGCTGCTCCCGGCGCCTCCCGCTGCTCCCGGCGCCTCCCGCTGCTCCCCGCGCCTCCCGCTGCTCCCGCGCCTCCCGCGCGCTCGCGGCTCGCGGCTCCCGGCGGCATCTTCCGGCTCCCGGCTCGACCCGTCGTCCCGACGCACCTCCTCCCGACGTCGCGCCCTCGCGCCCTGCCCTCGGTGATTCGCCCCGGCGCTCCGCCCTCAACGCCTCGCCCCGACGTCGCGCCCTCGCGCCCAGCCCTCAGCGCCCCGCCCCGGCGTCTCGCCCTCGGCCTCGCCCCGGCGCCGCGCCCTCGCCCCCCCAGCGGCTCCCTTCCCGCTGCCCTCTCCCGGCGTTGCTCCCGGTTCGGACTTCCGGCGCCCGGCGCGCCCAGGTCCAGCCCTGCCCTCGGCCCTGCGGCGCTCCTGCCCAGAACCCGTGCCCCAGCACCCGCGCCCCCCCTGCCCGGCCGCACCATCCTGAGCGCGACCCCCTGTCGCTGCTCCCTCCGGCCGCATCTCCGGGCCGCTTCCCTTCCACCGCCCGACTCCCGGCGAACGGGTCCAGCGCCCGCCCTCCATGGACGCGTCCTCCGTTCTTCCGTCCCTCATCACGGCCTCCTCCCGGCTTGTCGATGACCGGCTGGATGCCACTAATTTTTCCGTCTGGCGGAAGACGGTCTTGATGTCCCTCCGCGGCATGGGGCTTCATTCTCATCTTGAGAAACCCCCACCTGAACTCACTGACCCTAAGTTCGACTCTTGGCAGCTGGCGGACAGCAAAATCTTCGCCCTACTGGTCAACTCCATGGACCGCTCCGTGAAAGATGTCACCCGGACTGCCAACACCGTCAAAGAACTCTGGGATTCCTTTATTGTCATGTTCTCCGAGACCAATAACTTGGCCCGGGTCTCTGACGTTCTACAACGTCTCTCCCATATCCGCTAGCAGGATCGGACTTTCCCCACCTACTTCATGGAATGGAAGGGTCTCCGCGATGAACTACAGGAACTCTGGCCGATTCCTCAAACTCCGGCCGAAGCGCAGACTCAGCGGGACCAGCTCTGCCTATTCAATCTCCTGAATGGCCTCGCACCGGACTAGGCCACGACGGCCACCGAGATGCTTGCCAGCCCGTCTACACTGGATATCCCGCAGGTCTATCATCGCCTACAGAAGGCACATCGGGCCCTTGCACCACCCGTCCCCCTTCCTGATCACACTGCGCTCCTCGGACGTGGCGGTAGTCGTCCTACCGGCCCTCGTGGGCGCGGCCGTGGGGACGGCCGACCTCGCCCCCTCTGCCAGCATTGCGGCAAGCTCGGCCATCTGGTAGACCGTTGCTGGGTCCTGCATGGTCCTCCTGAGTCGCACACCCGCCGGGGCCAGACTGCGCTCCGTGATGCGCCCTCACCTGCTGCTGCTCTTCCCTCGTCGTTGGATCTCTCCCTGGCTGAGCTCCAGCTGATTCACGATTACCGGTCCACCTCCATCGCGGGCTCTTCGTCAGCTTCTCTTGCCCATTCCGGTGGTCACACTGCCCTTATCGGCTTCGGCCATATCCCGACGGCCAATCAGCTTGCCGATCTCTTCACCAAAGGTCTTCCAGGAGCTCGCCTTGAGTCTCTCACTACCCGGCTGGGTATTCACAGCCTCCCTGACCCAGCTTGAGGGGGAGTCTGAGATGGTCCTGTGTCTTTGTTGTCTTTTTCTCTTTGTGGGACTCTATCCAATCTGGGCATGTCCAGCTTGAGGGGGAGTGTTGGACCCCATTTAAGGTTAAAGGGGTATTTCTGTTCTGAGTCCCACATTGGACTTAACACCATGTAATTAGTTTTTACTTCTCTATAAAAGAGGATCCCCACCTCACATTGAGGTAAGGGGAATTCACCCACTACAGAAGTTATCCTTTTTGGTTAGCTGAGTGGTTTGACAATCTTTCCATATCCTTCAATAAATTTCCTATAGTACCCCGTATGGCCTAGAAATCCCCAGACTCCCTTCGCGGTTTGCTAGTGCGGCCAGCCTTGAACACATTCTATCTTCTTAGGATCCATGGTAACCCCCTTACTTGAAATAACATGTCCAAGGTATTCCACTGACAGTTGTGCAAAAAAACATTTTTTTCTGTTCACCAGCAGTTGATTCTCCTCTAATATTTGGAAGGCTGACTCAAGATGGCTTAGGTGCTCGGTCCATGTCTTGCTATAAACAAGTATGTCATAAAAAAACACCAATATGTACTTCCTAAGGACCCCTTTAAATACTCTATTCATGGTAGACTGGAAAGTGGTCGGGGCATTCATTAGCCCAAATGACATGACTAGAAATTCATAGTGCCCTTCATGTGTTTTGAAGGCAGTCTTGCTAACCTCCTCCTCCTTCACTCGAATCTGGTGAAATCCGGATTTCAAATCAAGCTTGGTGAAGAATCGGGCGCCACGTAACTCGTCCAATAACTCTTTTATAATAGGAATTGGAAATCTGTTTGGAATCGTCAATTTGTTTAGCGCCCTATAATCCACACACGTATGCCAACTTCCATCTTTTTTTTCGAACTAAAATAACAGGATTGGAAAAAGGGCTATTGCTATGTCAGATCATTCCACTTGACAACATTTCTGTTATTTGTTTTTCTATCTCATCCTTTAAATAATGTGCCAACTTGTAAGACCTGATATTAATTGGGGCCGCCCCTGCTACCATGGTGATTGCGCGATCCGTCTGTTTGGTGTAGCCCTTTTGGTTCCTTAAACAAATCCTGAAACTTCTACAACACAATACTCAACTGTTGTTGTTCACTTGTTTCCTCCCATGTCTCCCCACCCGCTGGAGACAACAACTATGTTTGTCAATACCACCCTTCTAAAAGTAGCGATTTTGTTTGGATTTGCTGCTGCTTGTTCACCGTCTGTCCCTATTTCTTGGTTACCCCTTGCAATTTAATCTCCTCCTTTCCAGGTGAACTCTATGGTCCTGTGGCTCCAATTTGTCAGAACATTTCCCAGACTCCTTAACCGTTTTATACCCAACACTAAATTTGGTCCCCTAGTGTCAAACACAAACGCCTCAACAGTAAAAGGTACATTTTCCAGACTTACTTCCATTTGCCTGCACACGCCTTGAGATATTGCCTGGTATCCATCCCCAAGCTTATTTCCGTAGGGCATAGTTGGGCTCACCTCCACATTTGTTAGCCTTGCAAAGGACTTAGAAATAAAGTTATGGCTTGCTCTGTTGTTTACGAGTGTTGCCACTGGCAGCCCTGTTAGAAACCCGGAAAATGTCATAGACTCTGCTCCTGTGATACCCATGCTGTGGAATCTAACCCGTTTGTTTGCCTACCCTTCATCGTGTTCCCCTTCCCTGTTTTCTCCAGTCTAGTGTCAAGATCATTCTCCTGCTCAACTTCGGGTTCTTCATACTCCCATACCAACACTCTTAAGTGTTTGTCTGGGCATTTATGCAGTGGACTATACGGTTGGCGACAACGGAAACATAGCCCTTTCTGTTTTCGCTCTTCACGTTCCCGCCAACTAATTGCTCGGACCCCACTCCAACGAAAACACAGCTCTTTAAATCATCTTCCCTTCTATTTCGCTCAACAGTGGCTCAGTTGATAGGGGAATTTGACGACGCAGTCCCAACTCCTCGTGGTATAGGCAGTGGTACTGGTCGCCTGCGGTTTTCCTTGAGGATCCCTTCTCTTATCAACTCCTATTCAATTTTTCTTGCCAAAACGATTATTCTGAATTTGTTTGTCAGTTCATGTGTCAAAATTCGGTTTTCAATCTTGTTTCTCAATCCCCCCATAAACAAGCTCATGTATCAAAGCTCAGGAAAATCCTCAATGTATTCGTCTACCGATCCGGTTTGCCGAAGTGTCTTTAAGTACTTTAAAAAATCTTTCTCTGTTGTTTTGTCGTACCTTTCCGTGAGAGTGATTTTAAATTTCCCCCACGTTAGTCCTGACATGGCGCAGTGCTAGTAGAGGAACCAGTGTAGTGTTGTTCCTTCTATATAGATTTGTGCATAATGAAGTCTCATATCTTTTGGAATGCGATTTATCAGGAAATATGTATCCGATTTTGCGGTCCATCTGAACAGGTCTTCTCCAGCAAACGACGACAATTCCACCTTAATACATTCCGCATAGCATCTGTGTAAGCGATTTCGTCGAATGCCGATTCCTCCTCTGGTTTTTCTCCAGCTACCGCACTCTCCTGTCTACTACCTCGTGGTTTCTCAAGTGCGGCTCTGCTCTGTTTCCCGGTTTCTGGTCCTCTCTCCATCTGAAGTTCAATTTTCTTCAATCTTTCCAGTGTACGCTCTTCCATGTCGCGCATCAGAAGCACCGCGCGCTCCTCCAACTGCTGCGCTAGGTTCTGTGCTATTCGTTGGCTTTCGTTTATCTGCATCATCTTCTCCATGGTATCCTGCATTGTTGTCACCGCCTGCCGAAAGCCTTTCAAAGTTTTCTCAACGGCTGAAACTCGATTCTCCATGATCGTCCATTCCAGCAATGTCACTCTCTTTCTCAAAGTTTGGTTTCCCAGCGGAGTTGCCAATTTGTTACGAATAAAAGAGAGATAAGGAGTCGAAGGAAAAATGTCTGTTATAGTATGTATTTTATGTAGGTAAGTTTGTATCAGAATACTCAATTACAATGGAAAATAGGTAAAAGACTGCGATTAGAAGAACCTGGAAGACCACTTCCCTGGTCATTGCCTGCAAAAGAAAAGAGTCCCAATTCTGAAGGTTGGCCCACAACTTTTCACCACAACTGAGCCCGCAGTCGGTTGCAACAGATCCCCCCCCCCCCCTCAATACCCCCCTCAATAGAATCTCCAGCTGTATTAATTGCCCTTTCCATCCAAACAGTCTAACTGCCCCATATGCCAGATTTATCACTTTACCCTTCCTTTGATAAGTGTGTATTAAAGGGGGCCTCGAGCCATTATTCCTAACAGTAATGGTATAATGTTGTTGCGTAAGTGAGAGAGAAGAAATCAACAAGCTGTGTAAGTGAGAAGTGAACAGAAACTGGTTGTTTAAGTGAAGATTGAAGCTGCGTAAGTGAAGTCTGGATCTGCACAAGTATGATGTGCGTGGATGGATGTTAGAGTTCCAGACCAACAATAGACAATAACACGCAATTTGTATATAATCTGATGTAAATCAGTAGCAGAATTGCAGGCGGAAGTAGCAGAAGAATGGAAGGATAAAAGTAGGAGAATTACACGGGAGTTCCCTAGGAACTGCCGCCCAAGCCCAAGGCTGGATGATAATACAACTCTTCTTCCCCCCAGTACCCCCTTCCTCTTTCCTCTTATAGCCAAAAAGATTCTATAGTAGATGCCCCAGAATATTCCCATAGCCCCACCACATATTCCCCTTAGGATATTTCTCTCTAACCACTTCTTAACTACCCATGGCCCACAGCTAGCCACCCTCTTGCACAAAGACTTATTTGCCCCTTTTGGAAAGTGTTTTTCATGCTGACTGGGTGATCTCTATTACTCGCCACCCCTTGAGAACAATGTTGTCCTCAAGATTAAAGGAATGAAACTAAATGAGGTTGGAAAAGACCGCTTTCCAAACTACTCATAGTTGGCTAACTGATTCCGTGAACGGTTTTAAGAGGAAACGTGAACCCAAGCACTAGACCCCAATCCGAGGCAAAAAAATCCATCACCACACTGGACCACTATACGCACCAGTGGCGGCGCTCCAATATTTCTATGATAGATCTTTTAAGTCGAGCTTGGAGGTACATTGTAGATCTTTGAAGTCGAGCTTGGAGGTACATTGGAAATGGTCTTCAATCATATAAACTAGAAAGTCCACAACCGTGAGATAGTCCTCCATGGAGAAATCATCAGTTTCTAATTCCAAAACAATAACATCGAGGTGTGAGTCAAACCATTGCTTTGCCTCATTGTCGAGGCCATGAGGACAGGTCTTTTCCTGTAGTTTTGTTTTTTCCTCTGGAGTCAAATTTAAAACCCAATGTTGAAGGCTGGTTATTTCTGTAGCAGAAGCCCCACCAAACATGTCGTAAACAATTTTCATCTTTTCTGAGAAAATCCCAGGAAAGGTATAATCCCCAGAATACGGATCTCTCAACCCCTTACTGTGGGGGCTGAACTGCTGGGTTAAAGCCTTGCTGGCTTCTATAAAATCCTCCTTTGAAGTGGGTAAATCCCAACTTCTTGCCAGCACACAGCCTTTGGATTCTAACCCAGAGTCCTGTAAGTCCACGTCGTTGTACATCCCAATTTTAGAAGCTAAATTGGTCGCTATCGGCTTAGAGAAGTTGGAATAATCCCTGTGATGTCTGACTTTCTCTCGGGGACATAGAGAAATATCCCGTGACAATAATTCCCTTTTTGCCGTTGTGTGAACTTGTACAGTAACACAACAGATTTGATGTCGTCATCTTGTTCGCTTGTATTGTGGAAACAGTCCTCCTGAGCATGTCCATGCAGCTCGTCAAAGTTCTCTTCCCCTGATTTTTTTGAATCTGCCTTCGAACCATCTGAGGATTCTGTGGCATATCGCTTCTTTTTAGATTCAACTTTTGTCTACCCACCGCCCTCTTTGGAGTCCATTTCATTTCCTATAGAATTGCTCATGCAATTAAACTGGTTAAAAATAGGTGTAGAATGATAAAATAAGAGAAACCGAACCCCTAAGGTGTTCTCTCTAAAGGAGCCATTGAGGTTCTTTTATAATGAATAATTAAGACCACACCGGACCTCATGTCCGATGTGGGATGCAGACTCCAACACCCCCCCTCAAGCTAGGTGAACCTAGCTTGGACACATAAAGAAAAAAAACAAACCAAACCAATGATGACAAAGCAATCAACAGACTGCAAACACTCCCCCTCAAGCTGGACATACCCAGCTTGATGACAAAACAAGACAAAGCATAATACAAGATAAAGTTGCAAGGTTGTTGCTCCCCCTCACGATCGCAGCTCCCCCTTCTGGATGATGGATGGATGAAGTTGTCGCGGGCGCAGCAGAGAAACCACAAAGACCGGGCCTGTTGACGGAGCACCAGGAATGCCGCACTAGTGGGGTCGGTCAATGAGACGCCGGGAAATCCACACTAGCACCGGGAAAGCCGCACTTGCGGGGCCGGTGACGAGAGGCGGGGATTCTGCAGAAGTGTTGTGAGATCTGGCGGCGCCAAAGGGCCCGAATCCAAGGTGGTCGAGCTATTGCGCCACGGTGGAGGAAGTGCGAAAACGTGTCAGCGCCAAAGGGCCCGGTCCGAGGTGGTCGAAGTGCTGCGCCAACGCAAGGGCGTGCCGTCAGACAGGGATGCGGCTGCCGGGAGTCGTCGGGAGATGTCGGCGATGAGAGGCGGGGATTCCGCAGGAGGTGGCCGACATGAAGGGAGCAGCTGTTCACCGGAGGAAGTGTCAGACGATGAGATTCGCTGGACTGAAACGGATGAAACCGGCTGGAGGGAGGGCTGCCTTGCAGAGCAGCGCATTGGAGGGGGGTGGGGATCCGAGCAGAACCGGAGGCCGATTACTGGAGGAGCCGGCAAGGGTGGAGGCCGGCTGCTGGAGGAGCCGACAGGGGTGGAGATCCGCCGGGAGGGAGGTGGGGCGTCGCGCGCAGGGAGGAGCGCGAAGAGGGTGCGTTGGGCCGAGCGCGCCTGGACGAGGGCGCCTGAACGAGGGCGCCTGGATGAGGGTTGGCCGTCGGGATCCTGCGGAAGGACCCGCCGTGAGCCGTCACGGGATCTAGTGGCCGGACGGCGAGGCGCGCGCTGGAGGGTCGTCGGGATCGGGACGCCGGGAGTCGCGCGGGAGGGAGACGCCGGAAACTGGCGCTCGAGGTGGGGGCCAGGGCGATGGGAGCGGGAGCCGCGCAGAGCGGAGGAGCTGGGGAACGGGAGGCACGAGTCGGGCGGGAGCCGGAAGCCGCCGGGCGGGACGCCGTCGGGAAGAGATGCCACGGGAAGGGGGGAAGGAACCACCGGGATCGGGGGGGAGATCTGCCGAACAGAGGGGGAGATCCGCCGGCAGGGGGAAGGAAGTACCGGCAGGGGGGAGATCCGCTGCCTGGGATAGATAGCCGGCAGGGGGGGCGGTAATACCTATGACTTGCTGGCCATGGAGGCCGCCGCCCCCCAACCGAGAGAAACCCTAGAGGCCGACGGGAAAAAAATAAATAGATGGGCGGGGGTCGGGATTAGGTTTCCTCTGATACCATGTAGAATGATAAAATAGGAGAAACCGAACACCGATTGTTGCTCTACCAGAGGATCGATTAGAGGGCTTGATTCAAGGGTCTGATCCAAATTCTTCTTTGGTTGTTGGTCATGCCTCTGAAAGCGGTATGTAATCATGGAGGGAACACCTTGGGCTCCTGGAGCAATTATCTACAACAATTATATGAAACATGACCTTGACAAAGAAAATTTGCGCCATAACCAATTTGAGATTCATAAATGATGGGTTGCCTATACTGAAGCTCTCCGGAGATGACAATCCAAATGAAATCTGGTAAGAATTTTGAAATATCAACCTCAATGCAAATTCGAGAGGCTATCGGGTGCTGAAGAGATCGGGTGCGTGAATCAGAACAGAGAAAATGCCTTAACGAATTACCTAAGAGCTTCAAACTCGACGGATTCTAGAATGGTAATGGAAGCTGGAGAAACCTGACCCAGACAACGGTTGTTGGAGGATCTTTTTGCAATGAGAAAGCAAACGTCCATCTCAATAAGATGAAACGTATCGACTGAAATACTCGAGACACTCGAGATCATGCCAAAGCAAAATCATTTTCAGTTGAAAGTTGAATAAATATATGTTGAGGATCCAGAAGACCTACCACTGCTCGGTTTTTCGGACCCCAATCTGAGTTGACATGTCGATCGAAAAGCAGCGCTGGAGGCCGGCGACGCTTAAACCGAGCAACCAAAGAGAGACTGAAAAGATTTGAAGCTTCAACAAATTCGATCGGAGAAATTTTTACAGCAGGTTGTCCCTCTATTGGAAGGCAAGTGTGACACTCGATTGTAATTCCAGAAAATTCTGAGAACTCAGGGCAATTCTGTTACCCCTCCCCCAGCGCAATGGATGAATTATCCATGGATGAGTCCCGAGCTCGGGCACCGGTATGCTGTTGACGTCGACCAACACTAGTCACCCGCTCAAATATACTTTCTCTGCCGCTGCGCACCCCTACGTAGAAAAAAAAGACTGGTAGTACAAGTCACAGGTCAGAATGCCTGTTGTGCGCGCGAAAGAAAACAACGAGGCCTGTGAGCGCCTGATGTGCTTGCGGACGCCGCAGCGGAAATCGGGTGCAGTCTGCGGTGGTGTTGATCACGGTAGGAGGGAAGAAGAGTGCTACAGCGAATGAGGATTCGGTCCGGTATAGCGAGGCCTCTCGTGCTGGAGCTGCTGAAAAGCGAGCATGCTGGTGGCTCCTCTCTCGATCAACGAACCACCGTGCACGCATCTCTCCTGCGAGCGCAACAAGGCGAAGCGCGGTGTGGCCGAAGACGAGGTGACGTGTGTACCAGGGAGAGGAAGCAGAAATACAGTGCGCCTCGTGGGAGCAATCGAGGCGAAACGGCAAGTCGGACCAATTGTTAAGAGTTCCAGACCAACAGTAAACAATTACACGCAATTTGTATATAATATGATGTAAATCAGTAACAGAATTATAGGCGGAAGTAGCAGAAGAATGGAAGGAGAAAAGTAGGAGGAGAATTACACGAGAGTTCCCCAGAAACTGCCGCCCAAGCCCAAGGCCGGATGATACTACAACTCTTTTTCCCCCCAGTACCCCCTTCCTCTTTCCTCTTAAAGCCAAAATGATTCTACAACAGATGCCCCAGAATATTCCAATGGCCCCACCACATATTCCCCCTAGGATATTCTTCTCTAACCACTTCTTAACTACCCATGGCGCACAACCAGATGCCCCCTTGCACAAAGACTTATTTGCCCCCTTTTGGAAAGTGTCTTCCACGCTGGCTGACTGATCTCTATCAATGGAAGCTGCGTATGTGAGAAGTCCATGGATATGGGACTACGTAAGTGTCATCGGTCATCGTGTAAGGGTGAAATGCGGTTTTTGAAGGCTGTGTAAGTGTGAGTCCGATGCTGCATACATGTGTGATTGAAGCACTATTCACGGGTGAAGATCAGAATTTCTGATAACGCTGAATTAATCTTGATACTCTCCATCTGTTGCCGAGATTCTAGCCATGATTTGAAGAGGTTATTTTGTGCAATAATTATCCTTAGTTATCGGTGATTATTCTCGTTGTGGTCTGGGCAATTCCATTCCATTAAAGAAGCAGTTATGTGTCAAATTTATGGAAAAAATTGCTCTTGTCATGGATTGTGGGTGAGAAGAAAACGAAGGAGAAGAAGAGAAGGTCATTGCTGGCTTGTGTGACTCTGCGTCAATTTTGGTGCGACTCAGAGAGGGGAAGAAGGCTGTTGGAGTCGATGATGTTCGACTGAGAGGTGGGTTAGGCCATTGGCCCAGGTGTTGCGTATAACAACCCTGCTCTTTATTACACACATAAACATGATTTATTACATAAACTTGCACTTAAGACAACTCTGAGGATCGAGAGGTCTAGTGTCTTGGAAAATTAGGAACATTACATAACAACTTAGAACATAAAACACAATATCTTTATTGAAAACTTTTTTTACATGACCACAACATTCCTTCGTACTTAGCATTGCATGGAATAACCTGAGGACATGCATAAGAAAAAGGTGAGTTATAAAGCCCAGTAAGGGAGTATCAAGGCATAACATGAAGAATATAGTACATGCTAGGCAATAGGTATATCAATGGAGCATAAGAGAAACATGAACATAAAGGCATGATATAGCATGATTATCATAACATGGAAATGTCGTAACAACATTTAACATGATATTAGCATGAGCCAATGCTCATTGCACATGGAGCATGAGTAAACTCTCATTGCACTTGAATTAGCATGAGTAAACCCTCATTGCACTTGACGTATCATGATACTATTCTTTACCAAATGCATTGGAGCGCTATCAGGGCGCACCCTTCTTAATCATTTCATTTCATGCATAAGTGTGCCACATAGATCATAGAACATGGATTTATTAAACATCATCATTTATTCCGCGATAAAGGAATGTGAAATTTATATATGAAACTCTATAATCAATAAGTAAATGTGCATAAAAGTGAATACCCTTGATAGAGAAATGAGCATGATATTCACTACACAATGACTTTGGTTTGGAAAATCGCGGTGCAATTTCGGCAGTATAACGACGTTACATAAGAATTCATAAAAATGGTTGATGAGAGAGAAAGGGGTGTCTCATCATATTTATATGAAATGGACACTAAGGGGTTCATATAGATACATGTCCCGACATATGTAATGGAATATAGATTCATAAATACAAAAGAATTGTTTGAATATAAATGAGGAGAGAGAAATCCCTTACGGAATTTCTGCATGGTAACGTGTGTACATGAGAGACATTAATGAGAGAGAAATGGGTTTCTTATCATTCAAACATAAAGAGAGAAGTATAGGACAGCTGCGAAATCATACCCCAACATTTGTAATTGAAATGACAGGGGTATAACAACATAAAGAAACTTGAACAAAAATGAGAGGAAGAAATCTCTTACTTGGAAGTGTGATCCCAAAGGCTTGGGAGAGCCTTGAGAGAGGCTTCTTGGGAGCTTGGGGTGCCTTGGGAGGATTCTAGAGGAGGGCAGAGGTTGGTCGAGCTCCAAAGGTTTTGAGTGAAGAGGAAGTGAGAGTTTGGATGAGTTTATATAGGAAAAGAGAGAATTCTTTATTATTTAGGTTTTGGATACTAAACATTAAACCAATCAAAACCACAAACCATCCCATGGTTTTTGTCCATGATTTTTGCCAAAGGGAAGTGGAAAACATTATTTTATAAGACTAATGACCGAACTTCTTAAAATATTAGGCTTTTTTATATGGAGGTGAGTCACACTCCCAAGGAAATTATTTTAAAAGTTAAAATGTTTTATAAGTCTTGGAGGGTCCACCAAGACACCATAAAATTAATCAAATAAACCTAAAATCACATTATTTTAAAGGTAAAACATATATTTGTTGAACATCCCTTTTATAGTATTTTATTATATCACTATTGGGTCATTATGATGTTATAAAAAACATTATATATTTAAACGGTATTTAATTTTTACCCAAAAATTCGACTCGGAAAATTATGAAAAATTTACCGTTGGATAATTTCGACATCCTGATTCCAAAAATAATATTCATTTTATCTAAATAATTTTCTAAATATGTGAATTTTTACTTTTAAAATAAAAACCGACATTTATCGAAAATTAATGGGTTTTGACAAAAACGGCTTTCAAACTTTAATAAAAATTACAATTGTATTCATAAAAATTATACGATCATTTATATTTAATAAAAAGTAATTTAGTAATAATATTTTATTAGAATATTATTTAATTCAAAAATCCATTAATTTATCAAAATAGATTTTTTAATTGAATATTAACTGAAAAATACTATTTGTGCTTTAAAAACTATTTACAAAGTAACAATAATAAAATTAATATATATTCTTTATTCTATACAAAAAATGCACATAATCATAGTGCTAGGGTCTTGTTACACAACCCCTTATAACACCCGCATAAGACCTAAGGGTAAGGTGTGTGATGGTGACAAACTCTTGGGGAAGCTCAGATAACATCGCTCGGGTGGTAATCTCTATTAACTTTCACTTCTCCCGTAAGCGGTTTCGTTCAAACTTAACATGTTGAAGCTTGACTTGGGCCTGGTCAAGAGCGAAGCCCAGTGATGTCACCTCCTTTCCGAGCTCCGACAAATGGGCTTCGTATGAAGTAATTCTACCGGATGAGGTCATCGCTTCCTTTGAGTAAATTGGATTTTTTAAAGACCTATATTTATACTAATCATGTGATCACTGATCGATGACTATATTAGCAACGGTAATATTTCTTAACAGTATTTTGAAATCCAAAAACATAAAACTAAGGAAGTGCATATTTTATATAACCATTTTACATAATAATACATTTAATTAGATCAAGATGAATTTTCATTAATAAAAGTTTGGATTGTTACAATCTTGCCACCTTAAGAAATTCCGCCCTCGAAATTTCCTTTTCCCACACTAAAACAGATGAGGGTAACTTTGTTTCACCACTTCCTCTGATTCCCACGTTTCTTCTTCAAACTTGTGGTTTCGCCATAACATCTTGACGATGAATATTGTCTTATTTCGTAGAACTTTTTCTCTACGATCTAAGATCTTCACCGACTTCTCTTCATAGAAGAGGTCATTCTCCAATGGTACCACCTCTGGATTGAGTACATGCGATGAGTCAGGTATGTACTTCCTCAAGAGTGATAAATTGAATACATCATGTACCTGAGATAGGTTCGGTGGGAGTGTTAATCGATAGGTCACTGCTCCAATGCGATCAAGGATCTCAAAAAGGTCGATGTACCTTAGACTAAGATTTCCCTTCTTCCCAAATCTTATAACTCTCTTCCACGACGATATGTGGAGGAATACCATGTCCCCAACATCAAACTCTTGGTCTCGTCGACGATTATCAGCATAGCTCTTTTGTCAACTCTGAGCAACTTTAATGTGTTGCTGGATGGTCTTAACTTTCTCCACCATTTCTTTGACCATTTTTGGACTTAAGAGTTTTCACTCTCCAACTTCATCCCAACATGTCGATGTTCTGCACCTTTTCCCATACAGGGCTTCATAAGGATCCATTTGGATGCTTGAGTGAAAACTGTTATTGTAAGAGAACTCAACCAGAGGAAGATGTTGATCTCATCCTCCTTTGAAGTCCATTGAGCATGCTCTCAACATGTCCTCAAGTGTTTGGATAGTCCGTTCAGATTGACCATCCGTTTAAGGATGATAAGTTGTACTGAAGTTCAGCTCAGTATTCAGAGCATGTTAAAGACTCTTCCAGAACTTAGAGGTGAATCTTGGATCTCGATCGGATACAATAGATAGTGGTACTCCATGCAACCTTACCACTTTTCTGATATATATCCGTGTCAGTTGATCCAATAAGAAATCCTCCCAAATTGCAATGAAGTGTGCAGTCTTTGTAAGACGATCCACAACAACCCAGATAGCGTTGTTTCCTTTGGATGTCTTTGGAAGTCCGGTGACAAAGTCCATGGTGATGTTCTCCCATTTTCATACTGGTATGGGTAATGGTTGCATCATCCCCTTAGACTTCTGCATCTCAGCCTTCACTTGCTGACATACCAGACACTTTGATGTATACTCAGCGGTCTTCTTCTTCATGTTATCCCACCAATAATGCTCTCGGAGATCTCAATACATCTTTGTGTTTTCTGAGTGAATGGAGAAATTCGAACTATATGCATCATCCAAAAGTTCTTTCTTTAACTCTGAATTTGATGGAACACATAGTATTGTCCCAAATCTCACAATTCTTTCTTCATTAACATTGAACTATGAGGATTTCCTTTTTCTGATAGTTTCCACTTTCTTCTGAATTCTCACATCATTTTTTTGAGCATCTTTTAACCTTTTCAAAAGAGACGGTTGAACAATCATTTGTGAAAGGATTGATGATGTTTCTTTGTTTATGATTTTCATGTCCATCTTCATCAAATCTAAGAAAATTGGATCTTTTTCAATTCTTATCAATGATAGAATCGCTGAGTCCTTTCTACTTTGAGCATCTGCCACCTTGTTCGCTTTCCCAGGGTGGTAATGGATTGAGCAGTCATAACCTTTGATCAGCTCTAACCATCTTCGTTGACGCATATTCAACTCAATCTGTGTGAATATATACTTGAGGCTTTTGTGATCCGTATATATTTCACACTTGTCCCCAAAGAGGTAATGTTGCCAAATTTTTAAAGCAAAGATTACTGCAGCTAACTTCAGATCATGTGTTGGATAATTTTGCTTATGATTTTTCAATTGGCTTGAAGCATAGAGAATGATTGTCATTTTGCATCAACACACAGCCCAGACCTTTTTTCGAAGCATCACTAAATACCACAAAAAGTTCTCCAGTTGTGGGTAGTGTGAGGGTTTGACAATCACGAGAAATTTCTCACAAATCGGCGATAATATCCAGCTAACCCTAAGAAGCTACGGATATCCGTCACCGATGTTGTTGACCTTGGTAAGAGGGTTTGACAATCGTGAGAAATTTCTCACAAATTGACAATAATATCCAGCTAATCCCAGGAAGCTACGGATATCCGTCACCGATGTTGGCCTCGGTCATCTCTCAATTGCAGCTGTCTTGGAGGGATCTACAGATATCCCATTGCTTATGATGATATGACCCAAGAATGAGACATCCTTCAACCAGAACTCACACTTGTTGTACTTTTCATAGAGCTTCTCTTTTCGCAAGGTTTCTAGTACAGTGATTAGATGCTTCTCATGCTCCTTTTTGGTTTTGGAGTATATTAGAATATCGTTTATAAAAACTACCACAAATTTGTCGAGGTAATCTCTAAAGACTCTATTCATCAAGTCCATGAAGATTGTTGGGGCGTTAGTGAGTCCGAAAGGTATTACTATGAATTCACAGTACCCGTACATTGTACGAAAAACAATCTTGGGGATATCCTTTTTCACCCTTGATAATATCACGACTACAGATCCACCTTGGAGAAGTATTGTGCTCCACGTAGTTGATCGAACAAGTCATCAATTCATGGCAGATGATACTTGTTCTTTATCGCGATTTTGCTGAGCTCACGATAATCGATGCAAAGGCGCATTGACTCATCTTTCTTCTTGACGAAGAGGACTGGTGCACCCCATGGTGAAGCACTTGGGCGTATAAATCCTTTATTCAGATTCTCCTGTAGTTGTTTTTTCAGCCTCTCAAGCTCCACAACAGCCATTCTATACGGAGTCTTGGATATTGGCAACGCCCCAGGTATAAGATCAATTGAGAATTCAACATCTATTCTCGGAGGAAGACCAGACAATTTCTCGGAAAACACTTCAGCGAATTCCCTCTCAATAGGCATGTCTTCAAGGATGGTTGTTTCCTTAGATTCAATCATCTGAACAAGATACGTGTGCTCATAGAGCAGTAATATCCACGCTTGAGATGATGGTGCTCAGGAAGATTCATCCTCCTCCTTGCACTTGTACAGAATCGGGGGTCGATTCACCATATGGAGAGTAATTTTCCTTTCACGGCAATTTATGTTGGCTCTATATAGGAAAAGTCAATTCATGCTAAGAATTGCATCAAATTCCACCAGAGGGAGTATGATGAGGTTCGTCGGGAAGTTCAATCCACAAATTATTCATGGGATGCAATGATTGCCCTATTTGTCGTTCTCACCAATATCTTTACTTTCATGATTTGTAGTGGTGTTGGGATTGTTCTACTAAACTTTCGGAATATAAAAGAATGCGTAGACTAGAATTAAAAAGTACGTTAGCTATTCTTGAATGAATAACTAGTGTACCTGTCATCACTTCGTTGTCAGGGTTCATTTCGGCGGTAATGATGACAAAAGCTCGCCCTTGCTGCCTTGGTGGTTGTTGGTTGCCTCCGAAAACCCTTGGCTTAGGACACTGGTTTGCAAAGTGCTCTGGTTCTTTGCAGTTGAAGCAATGAACAACGCGTTGAGGGTCGAATGGAGTGTGCCTCTACTTTGTCGCTGTTGCTGGTTTTTCTTGCCGGCAGTTAATGACCAGGTGCCCTTCTATTCTGCACCTAAAGTATTTCCTCATCCCCTTCAAACAATTTCTGGGGTGCTTCTTTCTGCACCTTTGGCAAGTGGGGTGCTGGATTTTCTTAGTACTGTTGGATTTATCCATCGGACCGTCAGAATTAAAGTCCACATTACGCTTCTTATCCCCATGATACCCCTGAGATTCGCCGATCTCCATTTCGACTTTGAGGACAAATCGGATAATTTCCTCGTAGCTCTCGAAGTCACGGATCACTAGGGCTTTCCGTAGGCTCGGTTTTAGCTCACCAAAGAAGCACTCAACCTTGCAGTGATATGGTTTGTCATGAGTGAGAGAGGTCTGATGTCCTGGTTAATATGTCCCAAATTAAGTGGCATTCTCACATTTGGAACACTAAAATCAGGGGCAGTGTTAATCCCTGGCCAGCCAACAATAAGGGATCTGATGTGCTTACACAATGTCAGGATGTTGGGTCCTGATACTTCAGTTTTTAACATTTTCTGGAAGCCTGTTGGCCATAATTTTGCTGCATTTAGTCGTACAATTCCTTACGGGAAAGCTGCTCTTGAGTGTTGTGATGCAGTTCGCCCCATTGCAAAGCCGATATGGACTGTTAATTGTGTTGCCGGATGGCCGGATGATGGGAAGTTGGTTGGTGTCAACTATGACTATGTTGGTGTTATTTCTGCTATTGAGGATGGCATACATGGTTCGTATGATGCAGGTGGTTTGTCTAGTTTACCCTTAGCTGGAAAAGTGCTTGTATTCTTTGATGCTCGTTGAGCTGGGAAAACATTTGTCTCCAATTTTGGTGTGCTTGTGTTGGCTGATTTAAGTGGAAGAGGCCGACCCATTTTTCAGTGCTTTATTTCTCCAGCTTTAATATTTTTGATTACTTGCGAAATATTATGGCAGCATGGGCTTCTAAGCAAAATATATATATATATATATATATTATGGCAGCGCCCCACTGTTGGTGGTGGGGTGGTAAGGGTTTGGTGGGATGAGGGGCAGATCGCGAGGTCAAGTCCTCGGGCTTGCAATTTAATGTAATTTTCTTCCTTGTGTCGTGTGCCGCTTTCGCGATTATATATATTATGGCAGCAAGGGCTTCTAAGCAAAAAAAAAACATCGGATTCCTAGTCAAGGGGAGGCCGCACACGTCCCCTAAAATTAATCCACAGCTTGAGGACAAGGTGTTTTTTTTAAGCTGGTGGGATTGATAGGGAGTAGGGGGCCGTCCGTGTTAGTGTGTGCTTAGTGTGTGCTGCGCAATGAGCTGTAGGAGATATTAAATAAGGGCAGTGGTGTCATTTTTCTTCAATATGTTTTTTTGGGGTTGGTGGCAGTAGTTGGGGAGAATAAATGTGGGTGTTGGGAGTTGTTGAGGTCTGTCTGGGATTTTGGATTGTATTCTGCTCGACAGAATCTGGCTGCGGCCTTGGCCCTGGAGTACCAGCCCCGGGGAGTCCTCTCTTCTTCTTTGCTTCATCTCCATTAATCCTCTGCTGTAATTCTTGTAATACCTTCACTGATAATAGAGCTTTCTTTCTTCACTCTAGCACCAACGTTTCCAAACAGGCAGAGTTTTGTTAGGCTGCAGTTTGGGGCATTGGCCCTTGAGAAGGGGAGCCCCCTCTTTGTTAATAGAGTTTTGCAAACGAATTTAAGGGACGGTGTAATTGGGCTCTAGGTGGGCGGATGATTGTTAGTTTGTAATTCAGGGGCTGGCCCTGTGAAAGGGCTGTTAATTTAGTATAATTTGAGCTTTCTATCATATGTTTTGCTCTCTAGATGCCTGAGTTGGACATATGAGTTATCTGGTATCCTTAATGATGGCTTATGCAGTACACATATAGCTATTGAATAATTGTACCTTTCAAGTCTCAAGAAGGAAGTTATCTTCAGAGTTCACTGAATTATCTGGTATGCACTTGAATATTCATTATCAATGGACTGTGAAGATAACTCAGTTTTTTATTCTCCATGACTAATAATCATTGCTTACAATACTGTTTTTGACTTTATTTCCTTTATGTTTCTAGGTGCACAATAAATCCTGGTGAGAATGAAGCAGTTGTACGATATGGTTTGGATACATACACGTTCCTCTCTTTGGCTTCACAGGTTTGGATACAATTTACATACAATCGAGCATCAATGTTAGGAAGCTTTTGTAATTTTCTACTCCCTCTCTTCAATCAATACAGAAACCGAGAATTGGAGGGCCAGGCCTTATTGGTTCTTGCTGCTTCAGTGATGGATTTGTTGAGTAAGTATATTTGGACACCTACATTCATCCATTCATTAGTTATTTTTATATAAATAGACTATGAGGACAATATTAATGTGTTGTTTATTTCAACTGGTTGGCAAAAACTTGCTAGTCATGTATTTTTAAATGTAAATTTATTAGCTTTTGTCAAAAAAAATTCACGTTTGAGGAGACCTTTTAGGGTTGGAATATATAACAACCTGTTTTTCATCTTTCTGGAGTTGGAGGTGCTGAAAACTTAATTTTATTTCATTGGAGAAGGGTACAATATACACAGTTGCTAGGAATTGGTAAATCTAAATAATTTTGTGTGGTGAGTTGTGGGCTTTTGTTGCAGGGAATGGTTGAGGCCTGGGGAGGAGGAACTTGTTCAGAGGTTTGATCCTTCGTCTCCACTGGATACCATAGGATTTTTCATAGCCAAATTTCATGTTGGCTGCAAAGATGCCTCATCCTGAGGTGCCCTTTTGATTAATTTTATTCAACATTAATTACATATTTGTCGTGGGAATCTTAGAACGTGGATTATGTTTCTCAATTCTCACTTGGGAAAAAATCTTTATTTCGTTCACTACCGGTTATTGGTGGTAACATCATCTAATCGAACCAAGGCGAATAAAACTTCAGACGTGTAAATTAAATTTATATCTACTCTTAATTTCTATTTTTTTCCAAATTAAATTTCAAGATGTTTAATGTTCTCCTATAATAGACCACTATTTAATTTTTGACCACCTCGTGGAGCTTACTGTTTTTTTTTCTTTGTTCAGCCATTATTTCGTCTAATAGCTATCCCATGACAATTATTGATTATAAATCATCAATAAATCGTGAACCCGTCTAATTGTTTTAATTGAGTATTTATACGTGGATAATCTTATTCATGCAAAAACAACATTCACTTTATCAATGGTATTATCACAAATAAAAATAACTTTTTATATTTATTGAAATACATTGTCAAGTAGAATGTTTGATCTGTCATGACCTGATTCCATTGGAACACCACCTAGACCAATTATGAAACCAAGTGTGACTCTCAAAACCTGTTTTCAATAGCCCTAGTGTTGAAGGGGCTTAAATTTCACAAATGAGACATTATCCTTTAGAAAACACCGAAGGCTATCTACTAAAAATGCAAATCCACCAACTGTTATCATAAACAATGTATAGTGCATGAATGTCTTATTAGACAATGAGTGCAAAACTGCTACAATAGGGGCCAAACATTTTACATTCACCAAAATCATAATACAGCTATCATCCATATTCCTCAAGCTAATGTCGCCCAACATCTCCTCCAATAAACCCTGCAAACCTGAATGTAAAAGTAGGTGGTGAATATATCCACAACTCAGTAGGTCATCCCTGTAGGAAGAGCAACCATGTCAATATCATGCACGCATAATAATCAAAGCACCAAAATCATAATACAGTCATGTCGCCATCAACCATAACCATGTTGGAAAATTATGCACCAAGTCATAGACTACGACATGGTGAAGGTTACCACACCGCGGTTGATGTTTGGTTGTTGTATATAACACCATGATGTAGTGCATGTGAGAATGGTATGAGATACCATTCGATTGATTCTTCCCATTTGATTATTGCGACACTCGTTAGGTCATTGATATGTCGAATTTTGAGTTTTATTTATCTTTTCATGTGTTCTTGGAGTTACCAGATATAGGGGGTCAAAATCAGGAGTTTTTGGGAAGACAGACCAGGGCACACAATTAGCGTATGATTTGTCTGTGTGGAAATGGTGTGAGGGTGCTGCAATTTGTGACAATGGATTTTTGCACGGTTTGAGCATGGTTTGTCAAACCGTGCAGACAAACCGTACGACTCTATCCAACTCATTTAAAAGTGTCTTTTTACCCTTTTGTCCCCGTTGATTTCTTAAGGTTTGAGGGTTTTTTTCCCTTCCCCTATGCGTGTAGTCTCTTCCCTTTGGCTGTGGAGCTCTCGCCACCTCCTTGGTGGTGATTTTCTCTTAGAAATCTTGGTGGTTTGGCTTGAGGCAAGTCAATTTCTTCATGATTTCTTCTTTTCCCATTTTCAAGCCTTGTTCTTCCATTTTTTTGTAGAAGTGTGGAACCCTAGGGGTGGTGTTGGCTGAAACTAGGGTTTTTAATGGGGGTTTTGGTTTGATTTCTTGTGGCTTGGGGGTGTGAGGCCTTGTTCTACCTCTTTCAGGTGGTCGTCGTCAAGTGTGACGAGTTTTGGATCGAATTCGTGGTAGGTGTCTCTATTTAAGGGTGTTTTCAATGACATACCTTTAAATTTCTAATCTACTTTGATTTGTTGTGATTAAATTGTCATTTAAATGATTTATTCTTGGTGCGTATTACATGTTCGATGTGTTTCATGGATTGGCTTGCCCATTTGAGGTTTAAAGTGGGGTTTTCCATACGGGGGTGACTTGTATGTCCACCAAGTGTTTGATAAAATGGATCAAAGAGGTTTTATGGTTCTAAATGGATTTATAAAACGATTTTACCTTAGCAAAGGTGTTTTGATAAAATTGGGCATGCTTATTTATGAAATGACTTGTGATATAGCTTGATTGATATGAGCACTTGTTTGTGAATGTGTTGGCATGGAGTAACACATGGGTTAACCGGGGTGTGAGTGAGGGGTTTGTTCGAGGGACTGTGAGCCTTCAGAGGGAAGATCATGTGAGTTTCCATATTGGTTTGTCTGAGTGGCCGTGTGAGCCATCGGAGGGAGGACTGTGCGAGCCACCAACTTGGTTTCCAAGGGACTATGAGAGCCTCTGAGTAAGAAGACCGTGATAGATTCCATGTTGGGCTCGGGGAAGACCGTGAGAGCTTCCATTGCTTAGCTAGCCGGCATACTTGTTACTCACTCATGATAGGCCTGATGGTTAGAGCCCTAAGTGCATATTACTCATGTCGGTTTGGTTTTATGCTTTATGCATTTGATTAGTGGCATTTTGATGTGATGAGTTTCATTATGCCCGTTTCCATTTATATGGTTGTTGTCGTTATGCTCACCCTTGTTTATGCTTTGGTTGTGATATTGAGAAGGATGTGCTTTGTGGCTATGCTTATCTATTTGAGTCGTGTTGGAAAGCCTTAAATAGATTCATGGTGGTATCCTACTGTGTTTCGTGCCTCACACCCTGTTTGGGCCCTTTAGGCGTTTGCATATTTTGTTTTTTAGGACACAGGTAAAGGCAAGAGCACCATGTTCCAGGGTGTCTCTTCTTGATTACTGTCATCTAGTGTTTTGTGGAGGAGATGTGGTCTCACAGGGATCGACTCATGTAGAGTCACTGTTATTTTGTATTTGTTGGGATGTACTTGGGCCTTGTTTGGCGTTGTACCAGTTCTTTTGAATTTTGGGTTTTGTTTTTGAGATACCATGTACATACATTTAGTTATGACATGTTTGTATATGATGTATGTTATTCTTTGTGATATCTACTTGTCTTGTGTTGTTGACTCTGATGTGATTGGTGTGGTCCTCTCGTTTTATGGATGGGTCGTACCGGTTTACCTGTGGTGAAATCATTCCTAATCGATAATAGGTTATGCACAATGCTTGTCACCAACTCGTGACGACCAGGAATGCGCTTCGGGCCGTGTGGAGGGCTGGCTTGGGTGACCTGTTGGGTCGACCTGAGTTGGTTTGTAATAAAATGGTATCAGAACTTGTTATTTTGGAGTAGTGATCAGGATGAGGGACCTCTTGAGAAATTTCTCAGAGTGTGTGTGAATGAAGACAAAACACACTGAAAGAATATGTATGTGGGGACAATCATTAGTCTGATGACCCATTTGGGCACTTGGGTGGACCCCAGGTAAGGGACCACGTGTCTGCGAAGCAATTAGTGGTGTTTAGCGGGCAAGGACCCAACAACCATGTTAAGGCAGGGTGTATGTGCTGTCAGAAGAGCGTAATTGTTACAATTATCATGTCTTCTTTGGCTGTCAAGACATCATGTGATGATGTGTAAACCAAATCCCATTGTTAAAAGAATTTTAATGCTCGATTTAATCAATGAAGTGAGAGCCAAAAGGTTTTGGGTGTTACATAACGTTTGAAACATTATGAACTCCTACAAGAATTTGCATTTGATGTATGCGTCCTATATAAAGGAGTTTGATCACTTCATTGTAGACACCATAGTTCATTCTCACATAAAAGAAGCTCTTAAACTCTTGAATCTCCATTTTCCTTGAATGAGGTATTAGCACACCTTTTGAAGAATTGAGATCCTACAGAAGTGTTCAGTGATTTTAGTGGCTAGTGGATATAGTTAGAGGTAAGAACCCATTGATTGTTAAGGGAACTCAATCAAGTTCATTGTTGATATCATATTTGCATGGGTAGTGAGGAATATATGGATTATCATTTTATCATTTTATTTTATTATTTTATCTCAGTAAGATCTTAGGCATGGGATTTGTATTTTCCTCCACTCCAATTAGGGATTGGGATGTCCCATGAATCTCATCAGTGATATCAAAGAAACTATTGATGATAAATCGATAGGATGAAGATTCATCATGTAGGCCCAAAATGGCTTCTTCCCAAGCACCAAGACATATTTTTCTTCCCAATGATCTCTTCTTTTCTTGATTTTTCTGACCACAATATAGATGGTTACGAAACATGTGTGGTTTTATTAGATCGTACCATAGTTCAAGTGAAATGGGTGTAGAGAAGCATCTTGGAAAACAAATCGTCATATTCGATGTCTCTATGTCGTGGTCTCGAAATTTCTATGTCGCAGTGACCTCCACCACAAGGACAGGCCATGATATAGCGGAAATTACCAAGCTGTTTTAGGACTTCTAAAGTCTTGCTCGAAATGCCTTGGTTATGCAAAATGGATTGGCCAAAATGGCCAACCCAAAATGACATTCTAACCAAAATGCCTTCCAAAATGATCGTGGTCTATAGTATGACCATATGGATAAAATAACTTGAGCTTATGGATAACATGCCTGACACTTCCCATTACAAGGGTTGTATTCAGGGAACACCACGTTATGGTGCAAGCTGTTTTGAGTAAAATTTTAAAGAAAATATATTTTTATTAAAATTATCAAAAACCTTCCTCAACATGGACCCTTTAGACCGTTTCAAAAGTAGTTTTGATAAAATTGATTGCCAAAGTTTTTTTCTCATGTTAAATAATTGAACCGTTCATTTATTTAAGTTATTTCTATTTAATTATTAATTTATATGAACTATTTATATAATGTGAATATTGTATGCTTTAGTTTGAATTATTTCAACGAATTCTTATAAAATTGTCATACCATGCATTACATGCTAGGTATAATAACATAAGATTTAGTTTTCATCTACCTTGACTTCAGTTTGTTATGAAGTTATAAGGTTTAATTTAGAAGTCAAGTATAGTTTATACTATTATGTGTTAGAGCTGTGATGAAATTGAAGTCTCTCTTGAGTAAAGAATCATGAGTAGAGAGACTCCAGGTCAGACTACCCACTATCCTAGTGGCTTATGTCTTATCTATAAAAGTGGGGGTTGACTGCCTATAACTTCATGCTTACTCTTGTGGATATTATCAGCTTTATATAATTCTAAACCTTTACATGAAAGGGTTTCATGCACCTTATGCATGAGATGCATTAGGCTATGTGTAAATATGTTTGGCTTCTATTTTTAGGCAAGTAACACAAATTGGGAGTTGTGTAAAGAGTTACATATTAATATGATTTGAAAATATTAATATTTTGGATCCAAAACTAAATTTTTAGAAGAATGCATACACATAGGAATATAACATGAGGTAATAAAGATTGCATGAGATGCAATAAGTATGAATTTAACATACATATGATATATATTAAAATGATGAGAATAATAAAAACCCTCAAATACTATGTGTGAGATTCATTCTAAAGCAAACATATGGAAAGACCTCGATCATCAAACCAGGCGGGTCATATTAAAGCCGGGTTCCCATTAATTATCTTGTGTAAGTTATGTTGGGTATGGGTGACCCTAATGGAATTAGTTGCTCATATTCAACTGTGGGATCTGGGTTCACTTGAATGGGAAACCCTAATAGGATTAGGATATCAAGGTAATGGGGTTGAGTTTTTCCATATAATGGATTTCGATAAAGGATTGTTCACTCAACTATTCAAGAGTCATGTGTGATATAATTGGCATGATGACCTACCTAAATAGCTAAGTGGCAGGAGAAACATTAAAGCAACTCAAAATTTAGTAAAATATGGATCTTGGCCCAGGTAATGACGTATGGGGTTATCATTTTAGTGGGAGTACTTTCATAAGAAGTCATTGATGAAAAGATATAAAACATGACACTCACCTATAAATATGTCTTTGTTGTAGATTATAACATGCATCATGATTATCATTTTGAGGTCTCTTATAGGTATGGCCTATAATAAAATCTATATTGGAATCTAAGGTTGATAAGTGTTCTCAAATAGAAGCATTCTAAGCATTTGGATTTGAATGTTATAGAAATCAATTTATCCAATTCCGAATAATGGGTATTGGGTTCCACATATGCATCACACATTCATGCTAATAAAAACAAACTCAGAAATAAGAGAGGATTGATGAAAGGTGAAGTAGTTCTATGTGTTGGAAATGAGGTAAGATTTAGTGCATTGGAGGTCGACACTTATAATCTAAGTCTGCCTAGCGGATTAGCTATGGAGTTAGGAAAATGTTATTATGTTCCCGCTATAAATAGAAATTTGATTTTAGTATCTTGTTTGGAAAAGAAAGGATTTTCATTCATTATTAAAAAAAATAGTTTTTGTATATATATGAATGAAATGTTTAATGAAATTTATAATAAGTTGAATGGTTTATACATGCTAGACATGGATAATCCAATATATAACATTCAAAATAAGAAGGCCAATGTTGATTCTAACACTGCTTATCTTTGGCTTTGTCGCCTTGGATATATAAATGAGAAACATATTAAAAGAATCTATAGAGATAAATTTTTGGACTTACTCAATTATGAATCATTTGATACATGTGAATCTTATTTATTAAGAAAAATAAACAAAACACCTTTTAGTATAAAAGGTGAGAGGGTTAATGAACTATTGGATCTTATACATAATGATGTATGTGGACTAATGAGTACTCAAGAAAGTGGTGGATATAGGTACTTTGTAACCTTTATGAATGAATTTAGTTAGTATAGTTATGTGTTTCTCATAATACATAAATTTGAAAATTTTGAAAAGTTTAAGGTGTTCGAAAGTGAAGTACATGATCAAATGGGAAGAGGTATTAAGATTCTCCAATCAGATTGAGGTGGTGAATACTTGAGCTAAGAATTTACTGATCATCTGAGAGATTGTGGAATTATTTCACAACTTACTCCTCTTGGAACACCATGATTTAATTGTGTGTTTGAGAGGAGGAAGTGTACCATGTTGGATATGAATTGATCGATGTAACCTTCTTATATTATTATGGGGATATGATTTCACAACTGCTGCATCCCAACTTAATCACATTCCCTCTAAAGCATTCATGAAGGTACTAATGAGATATGGGTTGAGAGGCATCCCAATTTTTCTTTTATGAGAATTTGGGGCTGTGAAGCATACATATGATCCTTGACTTCTGATAAAATTGAATTTAAATCACACTAATGCTTATTTTTTTGTCATCCCAAGGAGACTATAGGATATTATTTCTATAATCCTATTGAGAAAAAAGTGTTTGTTTCCTAAACTAGTATATTCCTTGGGAAGGAATATATAAATTGAGGAACTAGTGGGAGGAAAATTGAACTTATAGAATTTCAGGACCAACAAACAAGAAATGTTCTTGAGATGGAAGTTGAGTCGGTTCTACAAAGAGTTATGGAATAAGAACCAACTTAGATTACATAAGAACCTCAGTGGTCTGGTCGGATTCATCAGAAGCCCAAGAGATGGATTTCTTGTGGAAAATGATAATGAGACAATGTTAATAGATAATGAAGGCTATTAAGAGTTGTGATTATAAATCAAATGGCACCCCACTCTCCTGACTCATCTCGCTTTTTCAACATCACCTTCACCCCTTATTAGGGTTTCTTGTGTGCTTCTTTGATGGTGGTAGTGTTCTCTCTAGGCCTTTCACTCTCTTACTTTCTCAGTGGTCTTCATTCTTTCTTGGTTCCCACTCTCTTCTTTGTTTTCTTACTACCTGCGTTTGTTTTTTTCATATAGGATTCTCCCCTCATTTCTCTCCTTTGGGTTTGTGGTTTCTTTTTTTTGGGACATCACCCATGCCTTTCTCCTGCCCTTTCTGTCAAAACCCATTTTTGGTCTTGCTCGATGATGCTCATAGTGGTTTGGGATGTGTTGGTGGTTGTTTCCGGTTTCATTTTTCCCCTCAGGTTGCTGGTTTTTATGGTTTGTTGCTTTTGGACTCCTTATTGTATGGTCCTTGTGTCAGTATTTACCTATTCCTTTTCTTTTTAACTCATCATGCAAGTCCCTATCTCGGTCTGAGATTATTTTGTTATAGGAAATTTTGGGACTATGATGGTGGATGGGTTGGAAGTGGCTCCTTCATGTGTGTCTTGGGTCGTTTTTCCTTTCCTCTTCGATGGTTATTGGTCACTTTTGATGTGGTCTCGGTTCATGTCATTGGTTTCTAGTTCATTTGGATTCCTTTCCACGCATCAAGTTCATGGAGAAGACTCTCCTCTTTATCCATATTTTATTTCACTCGGTTCTTTAGTCTTGACTCTCAAATCTACTCATAGGGTAGTTATCTGATAAGGCAGCTATGGTGGTATTCTTTGATAGAGATAGTGCATCAATGACGTGATGAAAACCTCTGATGGATCGATGGTGGTTGGAGGAAAGAGAGATAAGATAAGCGAGGATTGGATCTTTGAGACCATGCATGAGATGCAGGTTTGAGGCTTTGATTTCAGCAGTGGTTGCTTCATTTCCATGCCTTTGAGGTGGTGGTTTCATGTATGCTTCCTCGGTGGTCTTCTACATCTGGTGCTAGTGAGGTTGACGAATATGGTTCAATGGTGGTTGTTTTTCATTCTTGTTGGTTTGGTGGAGTCGATGATGGTCGTGTTGTTGTGGTGTTCATGTTGATTACTAGTAAAGGAATCATTGGTTCTAGTTCTGACGGGTTGATGTTCTAGCTGTGATGGAAAGTGGGGTGTTGGGCATTGGATTCTGTTAGCAACGATTGATGTGTTGGGGTAGACGATTGGTTCAAGGATAATGCGGGTCATGTCGACATTGGGATTGAGGCATCGATTTGATTTGATAACTTGAAATCTCATCCCAGTCTTTTATTTTTTGAATTTTTGAATTGAGCTTCTATGATGTTTTAATTTTGTGGCTTTTTTCATATGTGGTGGTTGGTTGGTCAATGCATGGTTTTTGGTTGGTCAGTGCTTGTAAGGGTTACCACTAATCCCAAAAAGTGATTTCATTCAAAAAGATGGATTTGAGGGTGTTCTGATTATGAGAAATGGCTAAATGTTATGAAATCTAAGATGGAATCCATATACACTAACTAAGTTTGGAACTTGATGGATACACCTAAAGGGGTGAGGCCCATAGGATACAAGTGAGTTTTTCATAAGAAAACCAACATAGACTATAGAGTTCCTACCTATAAACCTTGACTGATAGATAAAGGTTACGAACAAATTCATGATATCGACTATGAAGAAACTTTTTCTCCAGTTGTGATGATAAAGTCTATTAAGTTATTTCTTTCCATAACAGCTTATTATGATTATGAAATATATCAAATGGATGTCAAAACCTATTTTCTTAATGGGAATTTAATTGAGGATGTGTATATGATACAACCTGAAGGTTTTTGAAGTACTAAATGAGAATACTAAGGTTTGCAAGTTACAATCTTCTATCTATGGATTGAAGTAGGATTCTCAAAGTTGGAATATCCGATTTGATGATGCAATCAAAGAGTTTGGTTTCATCATGAATGTATCTGATTCTTATATATACAAGTAGATTAGTGGGTGTGTTTTGGTATTTATGATATTGATTGTGAATGGTATACAACTTATCAGAAATAATATCCCCACTTTACATTCTATAAAGGTGTAGTTGGGAAATTTCTTCTTGATGAAAGACATGAGTAAAAAATCCTACATATTAGGTATGAAGATCTATAGAGATAGATTGAAAAGGTTTTTTGAAATGAGTCAACACACATATATTAGTAAAGAGATAAAGTGGTTTAGTATCCTTTTAAGGAGTTAGATAGCATAAATATGATTCCTTATGCATTTTTTATATGATCTATCATGTATTGTAATGCCCTAAGATTTTAGAATGTATTTCCCATTTAAATAAATTAAAAGTGTTTGATAACTTTCTTTATATGAAACCTTGAGCTTAAATGAATCATAATATACTATTCAGATATTATTTTTAAATTGACTATTATCTCCTAGCCATTGGATTGGAAGGTATGAATAAGAATAACTATATTATGAAATATATGTATAATTTTTTTCCTTAATCCATTAATTAATTCCTAGAAAATAAGAACTCAATTTTAAATGTGAAAAATAAAATCATTTTATGTGAAAAGACCAATGTTTCTAAGTATTGTATTTTTTTCCATATATTATGTACCTTGATAACTAATGAGATATGATTTTGATGAAATATATTAGTATTGAATGTAAAAAAATTAATAATCATTCATACATTGATTATCAATTTGTTATAATTGAAGATAAAACCGTTTGAAGGTAAAAAGAGTTATTTTTCAAAAAATTGTTTTTATGTATACAATGTATTTTATCTTAATAAATTAAATTAATTACTATTAATGAATGGTTTTAATTAAATTTGTAAATAATATATTCAATGAAATATATTAACATTCATCTAATGGTTGTTTCTAGGTAAGGAATGAGAATAAAATATTTTTTATTCTTAAAAATATATTTTCTCTAAAAATGGGTTTTATGCGTTTTGTGTGCGGATATTATAATTAATTTATACCACTTCTAGGAATTGAATATTGTAAAATATATTCCATATTTGGAATTATTATAATTAATATTAGGTAATAAGTTTAACTTAATTTTGGACTTAATGAGTAGTTACCATGGTAAAAATATTGTTACCATAATAAGAGTTAAAAGGGGTTAAAAAGGGGATTGACCTAAGAGATAGAGTTTAAAATACCACAAAACACTTTATTTAATTTTATTGGATGATTTTATTTTGAACTTACCCTTATAATTTTTAAATGTTTGGAAATTTGGATCCACTTGACTTGAGTAAGACATATATTATATAATAAAGTTTGAAGTATTAAAAAGTTTTCCACCCACCTCACTTATAAAATTCCACCTCCTCTTCACACTTCTCCACACCAATTGAAACCTTTATCTTTATAAATATCTGCCAAAATAACCTCTAAACATCCTTTGGAATGATCTTGAGGTGTTTGTATTCCGAAAAGACCCATCCAAGAATCCTTAAGGTGTTTTTCATAGGAAGATACATGAAGAAGATGTATATGTTCTTATGGACACTTTTCATGTTTCTTTTTCCTTAAATAGCCTTAAAATGTTATATAACCATCTTAACATAATAAAATCAATATATTTACTATACTAAAATATTTTTATGTTAATGGTATATTCATTTTCTATCTTTTTTCCATTTGATGAGAAATGAAAAAAATCTCTCATATGTACGTACGGACTACCGTCTTCATGAAGCGATGTATTTTCACTACAAAATATTTCACTTTTTCCAACATGATCATATCTGTCGGTAAAAGTGCATTTTCTGTTGGTAAAACATTTTACCAACATATATGTCCATGTCACTAAACTGTTGGTAAAAACTCTGTCGCTAAATACTTTTGCGACAGATAAAATCATTATGTTGCAATTATAATAATACCAACAGATAATATATATATTGGTTATAATGTTTATCAATAGGTTATAATGAAATTTTTTTATGTTGGTAATAATATTACCAACATATAATATATATGTTGGTTAAAGTGTTTAACAACAGGTTTTGATGACAAATTTATCTGTTGGTAATAATATTACCAGCATAGAATATATATTTATTTATAAATTACATTTGAATAAAATTTATAAAATTTTATTTCTCGTAAAATTAAATATCATATTTATTATTTTATCATATATAATACATCGATTTTATTTAATAACCCGAATACGATTTTAACACATGTTCAAACAAGTTTCATATTATAAATATTAATTAATTTATCATATATAATACATCTACATTAATTATTAAACCAAAGAAGATTTTAACAAATGTTCAATCTTAGAAAAAAATTAATTATATTAATAATGAAATTTAATACAAAAAGATCCATCACACCCCACCCACACAACGTCGAGACCACCCCCGACCCATCTATGCCTCCACAAGAGCATCCCATCCATGTGAGCAAACATCCATGCCAGCGAACCAACTCCCACACCAGACACTAGCGAGTACCACCAACAAACCATCCATGGCATGAAAGCGAGCAATCCATGCCAACGAATCATATCCAGCACCAGTCAATCCATATCTCCTGAACCATCTCATCCATGCTGGCGAGCACCAACAACCCATCCATGCTGGAAAGTTAGAGCTCCAGCGGCATTCTATCCACACCAGATCCATGTAATGAGTTATAGAACAAAACCCCTAAAAGGGGAAGCCTCCATCCATGTGTTAAGTATGAATAAAACATTGGTGAATAGAAAAAAAATGAATAAATCATTCCCTTTTAAATAAACATGTGTTAAGTGATGATGAAAGTTACCTCAATCAAGATCTTTGTAAGACTGCCAAATGTAGGAGTAGAATGCCTAAACATCCAATTCTTCACATGTTGGACTGCTAACATGAGAAGTAACATTTTCCAATTTGAAGAGATCTCTAAGAACATATGAAAATAATATGATATGAATACACTACAAAAAAAATCTTTAATTTTTTTTATAGAGAAAGTGGAAACATGAATTGGTTTCCCAATTCATGCCCCAAAGGAATTTATTAAAAGAAAAGATAATAGTACATACACGAGGTGCAAAGAGCTTGCACCAGCCGGAAAAAATATGGGGGAAACAAAAGAAGAAATCATACAGTCCACTCAAAACTGGAATACTGACTAAGAGAGGAAGCAACATCAGCTTCAATGTTGTTGAGCATTCTAGACAATTCAAACCTTTAAATCCGGAACTAGAATCAGATGACATTCTAAGAGAGCTTGAAAAAATTTGTTAATGCATGCAGATCATCAAGAGGCATCCTTATCTTCAGCTCATAACTGATAAAGAAAACCAAAAGAGCTTCAAAGAATTCCAAAAAAAGCAGCGATGAGAACAATGCACAGAAGAATCAGATTACACTATCCATGTAACAGAGGCAGAACAGGCTCAAAGTCAGGATTAAAAATCAGCTCCAAACCAGTAGTAAGTAGATAGTGCAGTAGAGTAGACAGGCCAAAAGTAGAAATCAGAAAACATCACCCCATATGCAGAAACAACTCTAGAAGCAGACAGAAACATAGCAACAAGCAGCCAACAGCAGAAGATATCCCAGATTCCAGCATCAAAAAACCTTTCATACCAGAAAAAACTTTCCAAAATAGTGGACAAAATAAGCTGAAACCAGCACTTCATAAGATGCAACATCCTTGGAAAGAACAACATCATATCATATAAGGTAGTCATAAGAAACTAAATCAGAAACAATGAGCAGCAAGTCACCAATCAAGAACTATGGATTATGGAGTTTTTTGGAACTCTTTCTTCATTCTATCATTGAAAATGTCCTGCTTAATAGCTAATAAAATGTCACTCAACACATTATCTAAAATGTGTTTTCCATGGTTTGTTTTAACAATGCATAAATATTTTTCCACAACTTATTTTAAATGAATAAAAACAAAAAAATCTTATCTTGTGAGGATGGTGTTTTCTATAGTTCATTTTAGCAACCTCTACCTAAAAAAAAACCCAAAGTATCAAAAATATGTCCATAGGAAAACAACCAGGCTTTAAATGAAAACATGTAGAAAAAAATCCAATTTCACTCAAGATAGGTCCTACCAAAGTGTAGTGAATATAAAAAGTATTGAAATGATTGAAAAAAACAACAAAATTCATAATAAATGAAGAAAGGTAGGTTGAGTCTAACCTCACTAATAAGATATTCAAATGTCACCTCCATCCCAGATAGCTTCATGCAAATCCCAAAAAACTTCTCTAGCTTGTACGCTCTCATTCAGGGACCTGGGTTCAAAAAAAAACCTTACTAGTTCAATCAATAGCATAACTTTAGATTCCATAACATGCAAATTCAAGAAAAATAAATAGACTATAGAATATCACCCTTCATTTACCTTTATTAACTTTTACCCGTCAATCCAATAATTTATGAAAAATCAATAGAGAATAACTAGAATTAAATGTCACTATCTGAGTTATCATACAGATCCAAGTATACCATAGTAGTAAGGTTAGAGTTGTGGCTTCCTCATGGAGACACATATTGTAACTGTGAGATCTTGGTAGAGACCATTCATTGGATACTTTACTTTTGAATAATGTGGAGGTGGACTTCATTGTGTCTTTCAAAAAAGGTATTACCTGTACAATAGGGAAATAAACATTCAAAGTTAGCCTTTAATTTATAAAAAATTTGGACTTGGCATTAGGTTTGAAATAATAAATTGTATAAAGTACCCATTATATCAAATTCTTCTAGTCAATGGTCTTAACAGTATCAATAAAATTCCTTCTAGAAATCATCTCCATGAAAATTAAACCAAATCTGTACCATATTACTTAGTAGGCAACCACCCAACCCATGCATACTCAAGAGAAAAATATAGATAGGTCCCCATCACCATTATAGAAACTTGGTTTTTATCCCAAGTTGGAAATATCTATAAAAGACTAAAATAAAAGAGATTTGGATTGAATTCATCATCAAGAAATATGTTCAATGCATTGAAATCAAGGTATATTACTTGTGAGTAAATCAATTCAATTAAAATTGGAAGATGAGTACTATGAAACTTGGGTGAGAGTAGAATTGTAGACTGGGATTTAACACACAACCTGTACAGGACATGATGTAAAGGAATATGTTCAGAATTTTATAGAATTGTACGGGCCATGTATTCAATCCATGAGTACTTGAGAGAGGATATGTGTGTTCCCATGTATTTATTGTAAGCTCATTCAGGGCATGTGAATGATGAGGAATTGTTGGAAGTTGGTGGTTTGGATCCCCATAACACACTTGGGGGTCCTCATATAGGGGAGGCACAATCCGATAGTGGTAATAACCCTATATTGGATTAACTAACAGTTGATGATGGATGGATCAAGTATCTCATGACTACATCATATGATGATGCAGTACATTCAGAGAACAATACCAGTGGTAGAGGTAAGAAATCTGCATCTAATGCACCAAGGGAGGGTGACACTTCATGTGGAAAAGCTTTGGATCATTTCATGGGGTGAGTCCTTTATTAGGACAATCCTAATATTGTTGGTAGTTATTATTGATCTTGTCAATCAATTTGAGGGATTGGTGAATGATGATCTGGATTAGAAGAACGAAGCAGCTCAGATTGTGCCTTCCACGGATGAGCTGGGGGTCTTCATCAATGAGTCCAGTGAGGAGTTTTCAGATCATTTTTCAAGTGATACTGCAGATGATTTACAAAGTAGCATGCTTACCAATCCTAGGAGGATAAAAATACAAGTGGTAAATATAAAATGGAGAAATGACTACTCATTTTTTTCTCTACTCGTGGAAACATGATCCACCAAGAAATCGAAAGACAATATACTGGACAGTGATTCTACGGCTCCTAAAATTTCTGCTTTGGAAGAGACTATGGATCATGGGGCTGTGTTCCCCAAGGGTTCTTCATCTGGTCAGCAGTGGATGTCAGGTGAAGCACATGAAAAATATCTCAGCTTCAATTTCACTTGGAAGAAGAAATGGTTGAAACTTTTCTAGTGATTGGTTCTTCTAATAAAGATGCCAAGAGGATTATGGGAATGTGGTTATGGGTAAATTCTAACGATGAAAAAAGAACATGGATAGAAAATAAAGATCTAATATTGAAATGGGGATTCAATGATGGGATGATCAGCCAAGATGAGTACATGAAGTCTTGGTAAAAGACGATGTATCAATTTTAAAGATTTATTAAAGGGTGGTCCAGAGACTCTGTTAAACACTCTCACTTCGAAACCAAAAAAAATTAGGAGCAATGAGACGTGTTGGTCAACCAAATCATACCTATAAAACATTATTAAATAAAAAAAGTTGCAATTAATACACATGGTTTAAAGAGGTTACACGAAATTAAAATTGAAAATTGTTTCAAAAAGACCAAAAGCAGCAAAGGAAAATGAATCACCTCATCTCCCAAGAAATAAATCCTATAGTATATATAGATCCATGCTTTGATAGTTTAGATATAATGTAACCTTTTAATTTAAAACCAAATCCACATATGAACTGACCGCTCAAATTAGAGGTTACCATCATATGAAGGTGTACACCGAAATTGGATTTCACTCTTTCATTCTTCATTATGCCGCTATCCATGCAATATTGATATTCCATTTTAGAACTGGATACTTCTTTTGACCCAATGGACTTCAATACTAGAAGAAATAAATCTTGTATGATTTCATCCATACAAGAACATCAAGATCAGAAGATACATATTCAGCAGAGTCTTGAAATCTTAAAATGTTGATAAGGGAAGAAGCATACACCAAGAAGTGAATGTGAAATGGATCAATTCATCCTCAAAGAAATAATCCTTCTACCTTTAGAGATCCAAAATATGACTGTTAGAAAAAATCAGATGCCATTTCCAAAGGTATGTCCATTTGATCGTGAAAGTTGATGATCTAGGGAAATCATGACTATGTTGACCCAGGTACAACGAGATTTTAAACAAGTTTTCATCCTGCAAACCGAGTCGAGAAGAAATAGAAATTTCAAATCTAAATAGTCCCAAAAATACTATACTATCAAACCATCTTCAAACTGCTTCATCATACACAAAATCAGTTAACATTATATTGAATGTAGTGCAATTCCATTCCATTTATAGCACTAGTATATGAAGTAGGCAAATCAAACATGAAATAGAACAAAAGTAAGACCCCCAGAAAGACCAAAAATGGGGTTTCAAAGCTCAATCCAACCACCAAAACTAAGGATCCAAAATATTTTTTTGAGCCCTCCATAGCTCAGAAATGCCAAACAGCCCATAAAACATAAACAACTTCACTTTTAAAACTAATGAATCACTCAACAGCATCTGTTGATGTTCCTTGATCTAAAATTTAGCATAAATATCAAAACAAGTAATCCAAATTTATATACTAGTGAGTTCCATCAGAATAAAGTTTTCAAATAAAGATAAATCACATAAAACATCTACAATATTAGAATCTTGATAGTACTAAAATCTAAGACTTATTTAACCATTAAAACTAATTCTTCCATGCTTCAAATCCATCATAAAATCTGTATGCAACCATCAAAAAATAAGGTAAGTAGAGTCATTACCATGGAATGCCTCTGTATTTAAAATTAGGATTTCGATTAAATTCTCTCACCATTTAAGAAATCATTCATTCTCTGGTTTGATGATAAAATTCTATAGTGACTTCACCATCATTCTATTTTTGTAAATCTAGTCCATGTCTTTCAATGAAACAAGAAACCAAACAAGTGGAAGCTCATTAATAAAATTAAAACAAAAAATTCACCTTTTTCCCATAATTGAACACATCAAGTACTGAAAATTCACATCTCTTGAAAGCCATCAATAATGGACTTTAAGCTCATCGACTCTAGAGGGGTAAAGGTGATGCCCAAACTTCTAGCTTTCTCTTTGTGTATAGGGTAAAAAGGATTATCGTCTATACACCTTTGAGGAGTGGGATGAAAGATAATAAACATCATAATGCATGTATGGTTAATATTTTTGATGAATAGGTAATATTTGAATAAGTAAATATTCTACAACTCTAATGTCAACAGGTCCTAGAAGGTTTTATATGATCTTTTAATGTAGAAGAATGGAAGACAATAAAAAATATCTGATTAAATCAATTCCCCATTTCTTTCATGTTGGGAATATAACCATAGTTATAAAAGTAAAATCTCTTGTCTTTGTTCCCCATACTACCCAACTATTTATTTTTAGAGTTTATCATAATAATGATACATGTAACATCACATATAAAATCATTAATAGGCTATATAATGATAAAATAGTTTATCTTCATCACCTGATTATCTCATAGGAACAATATATTATTCTTAAAGGTATGAGTATTCATGGGCTGGTAGTTTTATCATAAGAGATATTGATAAAACAATATGTTGTTCTTTAATGTGTAAGTCAAACAAAATAGGCATTACTAAATCAATTTTTTCATATCCAGGTACTATGGTGACTAAACCATGGTCGTCCGGATGCCATGTAATGTGTTTCTAAGCATCTAAGATGGCTTTTAACTATGAACTATAAAACCACAACTACAAAAATGACAGACCACATTAGCTAACAACATATTAAAATATGTATATTGATGTATTGAACATGACTCACATTCTGAAAAATATAGGCATTCTGGCATGAAGTGCACATTGGTACCCTCATTCTAAATAAAAATGTATAGACCCATGTAATGCAATTTTCTTTGTTATACTACTTTCTTCCCTTGAGGAAGAATATTATCAATGGGATTTAATGATTTTATCTTTAAAGTAGTTGGGACATTCATAAGAACTCAAAAATCAATAATAACATGAAGAGTGTAGGATTAGTCAAATAAAAAATATAGATTATCCTACTATAAACTATGTTTCTTTATTAATAATGTGTACCTGTTTTTATTGTTTTGAAAAGCTCATTCATCACAACATCAACGGCTCGATCAAAAAACTTCATGAGGAATGGATTGACAAACGTAAGGGGTTTCGTTTTATGAAGTCAATATTCATTGCTACATCAATACTCAGTTTTTGAATGGTAGGAATCCACATATCACATGGCTTCACTAAACTTAAAAGGAAACGTAACAACTAATCGATAAATGGATTAAATCTGAAAAATAAATTTGATATAGGGGAGGGATATTGAGGAAGGTAAATATGAAATTTGAGAGTGATACATATATATAGAGTTATGAAATTTATAAGAAGAATAGATATTCAATAAAAATTAAGGTATATATGTAATAATAGAAAGATGAAATTTTTTCATTTGTTCATTGAAGCAATAACTCTCGAATTAAGGACAGTACCAAAACGTTATACCCACTGTTATTTAACGAATAGACCCACTCCATTTTGGGATTCCATCAACAGCTTCACTTCTGTTTTTCCTATTGTTTAACCTTGAACAGTTTCATCTAATGCCTCTAGTGACATTTCTACTAATTTGTATGAATAAATACATGTTGATTTGTATAGAAAATGTGGGAATTGGGGATATTCTTTTACAAATAATTATAATAGAAAAGTGGAAAAGGTATCAACTCAACATAAAAAAAACTACATATATTTGATAGAATTTACCTTGACTCCCAGCTTGAGTACACATGGAATTAATACATGTTGGCTTTTAGCTTCCCCAGCTATCATATTTCCATCATCCTGTGAGAAAATTAACCACCTGCACATACATCTAATTAGCTCCATCTTAGAAACCTCCTAGTCATGTTTCTTGTCCAAACTCTTCATTCGATTTCAACTATAATTTTGTTAAGAAAATCAAGGCAAATTTACCTCCTAAACAAAATCCCAATTAAACATAATACAAATATGGCATTAACAAAATAAGAAACCTTTTAAAATCTTTTAACAGTGATGGAATTAACAACATGAGAAACTCTTTGATGGATTCATACTAGAAGTAATTTTAAAATCTTTTAACAGTGATCTATTACCTTTAAACAGATGTAGAACATACTCCTTCAATCATGTCAAAGAATTTATTGATGTTATGGTTCTGGGAATCTCTATTGAAGCTCAAAGTTAAGAAAAAATACGGGACTCTATGGGGAACGTGTTGGTGCACTTATTATTCTATGTAAGACTGCAGATGTGGTAATTAGAGTTGAGATTCATCTTAAACTTTTCATCAGGCCCATGTACTCAGGCCCAACCATTCATGGAGCATCCATTGGCTACTACATGAGAAAAATAGGATGAACATCACTAAGATTACACAAACATATTTTTACACATTTTACAGACAGATTAAGATTTCACAAACTGATTTTTACACAATTTATATAATGAGTTTACAGATTAAGAAGCTAGAGTTCAAGAATTATTCAAAGAAACATCCTGACCACACCTGTCCATGATCTCCAGAAATACAGTGGTGTCAAATGCACAGGCCCTGTCCTCCACCTGTCCATGATCTCCAAGAATGCAGTGGTGTAAAATGCACAGGTACTCCATTCCTGACATGAAAGTCTTTGACAGTCGAGCATGCCCTTCATGAATTCCCTCTATGTTCTTAAGCCAATGTGTAGCTATAAATCCAAGTATGAATCTGTAATGTCCTGGGTCCGGGTGCCACGCAATGGGTTCCCCGAGCCCGGTTCTCCACGTGACCTCAAGCGCATTTCCCCAAACGCCAGAGGCTGCCGACTAGCAGTGAGGGCCCAGGTCTGATAGTGGGGAAACTATGCCCTCATTTATCAAAGTGGAACAACAGAAGAGTGGTGGGCCCATAACCCACAGGTCGGAGGATCGAAACCTCCCTATGATACCACTTTGTAACGTCCCGGGTCCGGGTGCCATGTAACGGGTGCCCCGAGCCCGGTTCGCCACGTGACCTCAAGCGCATTTCCCCAAACGCCAGAGGCTGCCGACTAGCAACGAGGTCCCAGGTCTGATAGTGGGGAAACTATGCCCTCATTTTTCAAAGTGTAGCGCAGCGGAATGGAAATAAAACATACAAAAAACAAAGGAAGTAGTAAACCATACACAACTGAAATCAACAACAGTAGTGGATATAACCATCAGTATATAAAACATGATGCTACATGTCTCAAGTTCTAAGAAAACAGCCAGAACATGTTATACATCAATACAGTACAACAAAATATAGAGTATAGAAAAACAAAGCAAACAGCTGGTAGTGGCATCGCGAGCCTAGGCTCGGTCCCATTCCCTCCTACTCCTCAGCAACAGTCAAGTACCTGTTTAGGGACTCTTTCCCCTATCTACACCTGCAGAAACGTAATCTGTTTGGGCCAAAAAGCGTGACCCAAACAGGGTGTGAGAAATATATCTCAGTAGGCACCCACCAAAGGTCTGTTCCCAATTGCGTGTAAGCATGCAAAAATAGTGTGCAATAGTAAAATGCAATAAAGTAAGAAGTACTGAAAAGTAACTAACTTAATAATTAAATTGCCATTTTATTATTCATTTAATTCATTTAATTTAGTAACATTTTTGTGTTCAACAGCACCAATCCCTCAGGCCAACCAGTACTGTGCCCTCAGGCTAAAATAGTAAACCACGCCCTCAGGATTTCCCTTAGGTTATACAGAATCCAACCTGCAGGTATTTCCCTCAGGCGTAACAGAAATTTCCCTCAGGCGTAGGAAGTGTCGCCCTTAGGCACAAAAGTCAATCCCTCAGGCACGAAAGGTTTCCCTCAGGAGAAATAACTACAACCCTCCGGCTAAATAGTGCAGTGCCCTCAGGCTAATCAAAACAACGCCCTCAGGCTAAACAGGTAATCGGGCCATGCCCAATAGTTAAAAAAGCAGTAAGAATCAATTCCTCTCAAGGAAATTCTACAATTACTACTTTAAAGGCATACCCTCAGGTATCCTGTCCAAATGGCTAAACAGTGAAACACACCCCTGGGGTGGTTTCAGATCCAAGAAACGATCTCAACCAGCATTTTATTATCAAAATTTAATCACCTATGAAATTATGGGCATTAAATATATAAACGGCCTTAGCCACATGACACACCAACATGGGTTTGTGGCACGAAAATGCACAAAAAAATGCACGACAGTTGGAAATTTACACCAAGCCACCTACCTTATACACCAACGAACGTTATAACCGAATGCCGACTCCAGAAACGCCTGAGAACGGCGTAGATCTGACGAAGAACAAAACCCATTCAAACATAAATAACTTTCCCTCAGGAAAGAATTGGTAAGAACGATACCAAGAGAGGAGAGGGCTTACCCGTGCGGTTCCAACGAGATTGTTCGAAGCCGAATCGGATTTCAGACGAACACTCGGCGGATCTTCAAAGTTTCGGCCGTCCTCCTTGGTTATAAAATGGATCAAATGCCTCCTCTGCCAAATGAGGAGGCTACTGCCTGTTTTAAGCCAAAAAAACAAAGTACATGGCATGTACTTCTGAGTACATGGCATGTAATTATGAGTACACGGCGTGTACTTATCAGTACACGGCGTGTACTTCCTTCATTTAATTGTTCCTCTGGCGGCACTGCCACATTGTTTATCCGTCAACATGAGTACATGACATGTACTTCCGAGTACACGGCGTGTACTGTCGACTAGCTGGCGGCTGCTCCACCGCCTTACTGTTTAAGCCTACCAACTGACTACACGGCGTGTAAGTACCACTACATGGCGTGTAGTCGGTTCCTACACCCCTCATCACCGACAAGGCTACATGCCCCGTGTACCCATTCCACACGGCCAAAAGTACACGGCATGTGGAAAAGTACACGACGTGTAGTTCCAAAATTTAGGATTTTCCCCATTTTCCATATTTTCTCAAAAACACTTAAGGAAAAGAAAAAAGGGAAGCCCGTACCTCAAAAATAAGAACCGAGTTCTTACAGAATCAAAGCAGATAAAGCAGAAATCTGATCAACACACAGAAAAATCTAAACAAAATCTATTCAACTTTAGGAAAAGGTAGGCAGTCCCAGAATTTTGCAAGCATCTGATCCATAATCCTGCACTTGAAATCAGAAGGCATGTCTAAAACATTATGACAAAGCAGATATCAATGAAGAAAAAATCAGAGGACATGATAAGAACTACAAGCCGCTTAGTCCCAATGTTTTAGATCTGAAAACTTCAAAAAATTCTCATGATCAAGTGATCCAAACAGAAACATTTCATCTACAAGTAGTTCCTAACAACCGTCAATCAAAGAAGATCAATAATTATAAAAATCAAGTCTAGATATAAAAAAATGGAGAGAACCAGACTGAGAAGACCCAAAGAATTCCAAAAATCCAAGAAAAATCCAAAATCCAGTAGCAAGAATACCAACAGTAGGAGAAGTAATGCCAGCAAACAATAGAATGCAGAAAACCAAAGTGACTTAAAACGAGGTGGGGGAGGGACAAACATCAGAGCTATCAAAAAAATGTATGTAAAGCAAAAATAAAGAGACTCTTTGTCGTCATTTTCTTCGTGACAACCATCAGAGCTGTCAACTTCACAATTATTTTCCTCATCACCAAGTAAGAGTCGACTCGTATATCTTGCCTACAAAAAAATACAATGTGAAAAATTACATTCCTCTACAAGAATGTGATAACCACGTTTGGCCAAGGTTGGGTCAAACCCACATGACTAGAAAAAAATGTAAAAAAAACATATTCCAAGAAAAAATAAATACACAAGTACGAATACCTGGTGTGTTATAATAACTTCTACTAAATCTGACAAATGTGATATTTTTCAAACAACTTCATCAATTTGTTTCTCAATTTTCTCAAATTTTTCCTCACTCTTAATCTTTATAGTATGCTCTTCCTCTAATGCACATATCTTTGCAGGAGCACATGGATACTTAGCACCCAAACCAAAAGTTTTTAAATATCCATTTTTATCCTCTCCTACATTTTTTTTGAAAATCTCATTTTTTTCAATAGTAGAGGTGTTCTTTGAATGAGAAGATAATGCATTATCAATTTATTGCTGTAAAAAACATTAATCCATGTCAAAAAAAATCCAATATTAAAAATACATAATATTTTGTAAGGTGGTAACAGAATCCAAAAAGTACCTTAACTAAGGTAGAAGTGTCATCAAGTTTTGAACCTTTTTTAGGTTCATGGGTTTTGATCCATATTTGAAGATTATCAGCCTCTTTACCTTATTTTTCTTAAACACAAAATATATGATAAAATCAAATAAAAAATATAATAAAAGGAAACAATATCAAAGAGTGGAGAAAAAAGTAATACTTTAATTTTAGCACGTATACGTGGAAAATTCTTTGTCCCTACATAATGTGGCATTTTCAAATGTGAACGATTTTCTGCACCCCTCTTAGTTCTTTCCTAGAAAAAAATTTAAATTATATTGGGATGAAACATATTTTTTAATCTTAATTAATGATTAATCAATACCTGAAATATATATTAGTAATTGAAAATGGTTTAAATACATAAATCATGGAAAAAAATATTACTTGTCCAGCTAATGATTCCCAAAACTCCACCAAATTATTCCATGTGTCTTCATGAATGTGTTTTGGCCTTTTTTCCTTAACCTCATTGTGTGTTCTACTATCAAAATAAGTTACCTTTAACTCATATTTGTAAGATCTCCATGCAACACCCATTTTTTATATTCCCCAATGATATGTTTCATGCCCTTCGGGAAAGTAATATGATAACTAAAACATAAAAAAATGACATCATGTTTATAAAAAATATATTATTAAAATAAAAATAATAATGACTAAATATGCACCTTAATTTCATCCCAGATATTGCCCTTTTTTTAATATCTACTAATCTCCAATCACGACATTCTAATGGTAATCGCCCAGGGTCATGAGCCAAACAACCGATGAGTGAAGATAATTTTCTTGCTGAATTGCCAACAGGTTGAAGCAAGCCGTTGACGTCTACAAAAACATGTTCTGACAAAATTTTAGTCTTGCTCAATCCACGACCCTTTTAATTTCTCACATGAAATGCCCGAGCTCTCCTTCTGCTCATAGTGGAATAATGAGGAAGACTTGATTGTTTCGTCAATTCAACCGATATTTCTTTAGCATTCAAAATTGATGACTGAATTATGCCAACCTTTTCATTATTTCCAACTTGATGAGATTGTAACCCTTCAAATAAAATGGAAATTTTAAAATATGTTTAAACACATTTAAACCGGTATAAGAAAATCAATAATTTGAATAAATAATGGAAAACCACTTACCAACAATCTGAGTGTCTTCTCTTCGATAGTACACTATATAAAGAAAAACATTGGTTGTATATTTAAATTAATAATAAAAGAAATAAGGTCATAAATTTAATTAACTTACCCATTCTTGTAAATAACATGCACCACTTATTCAAGGATATCTCTTCAATTTTTTTAAGTTTTATCCTTTCATGCACTATTTAAAACAAATATGAGAAATAAAAAATTATAATTTATCTAAAGACAGCCTAAAACAATATCCTATACAGCTTACTGGTAAATTACAAGAAACTTACAATTTGAATCATGCATTTCATCTTCAACTATCAATGACTTTAGACGTTTTTTTTCAGAGGCATTGGAAGGGTTTTCTGTCAAAAATAAAGAATGTTTCAATGGTTTATTTGATGTCGCTTGTCCCTTTTTGCTAACACGTGAGCCTAACAATTTCTACAAAGAAACAAGAAAAGGTTGTCAATATAAAACAATAAAAAATGGAAGCAAAGGAGAAGGTGTAAATTTAAATAAAATTCATAAATTAATACCATTAATTGATCTCTTGAAACCACATTTCACTTGATTAAAGAGTTCTCGATGGATGTCATCTCAAAGCTATATATGAAATACAATAACTAAAATACCAAATAAGCATATACAAGTGTCAAATATAAAGTAACATTTACTAACCTAAATCAAATAATAATATTTAAAACCTAAAACTAAATATATTATTAAGTGTCAACAGAAAATGTAATAATCAGAACCATGAAACATGTAATTATCATGATCATAGTCACAAAAATCAAGTTTCTGGAATTTCATTATCAATATACTCATGTCTTCATGACATCATTCAATGAAATGAAGTTAATTATCATCAATTAAAACTACTTCCTCATCCTAAATGTCATAATTTTCCACATTGACATCAGTTTACAATCTGGTTTGTAAGCCATACACTTCAGGTATGAAATCTTCCTCCATTTCAAATAAGTCTCTTGGTTTAGTGATGGTTGCAACATGAAAAATTTTCTCTTTAGATTCCTCCATATAAAACAATTGTAAGTATTGAGATGCAAGTACGAAGGGCTCATCGGTTTTAATAATCCTCTTAAGGTTGACGAGAGTGAATCCAAAATTATCTTCTTTGACGCCTTCAATGGGATTTGACCAATCACACCAAAATAAAATAACACTCCTTCCAACTGGATACGTCAACTCAATAATTTCTGTCAACACGCCATAATATGATACATTGCCCGTATTTATTGTTACACTCACAAGAACCCCACAATTTTGGGTCGCACTCCTCTTATCAATAGATTTCACACGCCACTGATAACCATTGCAAGTGACATTGGTCATTGTTTTAATCCACGTGTTAGGAAACTGACTTAATTGTGTCAAATCAGTTTCTATACAAGTTTCCTTGGGTAGAAAAGTCATAACCTGAATAATTAATGAAAACTAGAAATGTTAGAAACAAAAAGAAACATAAAATTTTAAATTCAAAGTATGATATAAAACGCACATTATCATCAAACCATTTATAAAACTCATTTTTATGGATGTCATCAATTATTTCTGGTCTGTGTTGATATTTTATATGGAGAATTTCATAGTGCTCCCTGCAAATGAATAATAAGGTAATAATTTTAAAAACAATACAAATATAACAAAATTTATGGGTATGTATCTTACCATACATATACTTGAACTTCGTCATATTTTCCCAAAACATAATTATGTTCTTGAAATATCATTGAAATGTCAGGTAGAATATCTTTCTTTTTAGACATTGCATGACATTTTAAAGAGAATATGGATAGCCCTTTACGTGTTTCATCACCTTTACCAACATTGTTTCTTGTAGACCTATTTTCTATGAGTTGAATATCATTCAAATATCTTGAATAAAATGTCATACACTCTTCAACAATGTATCCTTCAACAATTTATCCTTCTGGGCGACTTTTTTTACGAACATACATTTTCAATCTTCGCAAAAACCTTTAATCAATCAACATAAATAATTTAATCAAATGTATACAAAAGTGAAAAGATGAAAACAAAGTTTGCGTACCTCTCAATTAGATACATCCAACGATAATAAATAGGTCCAACAATCATGGATTCATGTGCTAAATGAACTACTAAGTGTACCATGATGTCAAAAAATGAAGGTGGGAAGATGCACTCCAGATGACAAATCATGGCAGCAACATGATGTTGTAACCTCTGAAAATCTTCAACTGTTGCCACTTTTTAACATAAATCCTTAAAAAATTTACTTAGATCAATCAACACACCACTTACCTTCTTATTTTTTATTTTCCTTAGATCCAATGGTAACATATGTTGCATTAAAACACGGTGTTCATGAATTTTCAAACCAACAAATTTTCTATCAATAATTTTCCTCTTAATGTTTGATGAATACCCATCTAGAACTTTGATAGAGGCTAGTACACTTATCATTTCAGATTTTTCTTAATCTGTCAATGTAAAGCATGCTGCAGGTAGATATGTTCGACCATGATCCTCGTATGGGTGAAGATCATGTCTTACATTTAAATATACAAAGTCAAGTCAAGATTGCAAAGTATCTTTAGTTTTCCCCTCAATGTCAAAAAGTGTGCCAATAAAACTTTCAGAGAAATTTTTTTCTACATGCATAACATCCAAATTGTGGTGTAGAAGAATATTCTCCCAATATGGGAGTTGAAAGAAAATACTCTTCTTTTTCCAAGGTACATCAACATCTCTCTTCCGTTTATTATGTCTTTGAGTCTCCATATTTTTTCCAAATATGACATCCAATCCTTTCATCTGATCTAACAATTCTAATCCATTATGAAATTTAGGCGGTAGCCTTGTTTCTATTTCCCCATTAAATGCCTTTTTATTTTGACGAAATTTGTGACTTCGATCCAAGAAGTGTCGATGGCCCATGTAACACATTTTCTTACTTTTTCTCAAGTAAAATGAACATGTTTCAACATTGCAGCATGGACATGCATTTTTACCCTTGGTCTGCCAACTTGATAGATTACCATATGCAGGAAAGTCATTAATTGTACACATTAATGCTCATTTTAATACAAATAACTCGTTCTTTGACGCGTCGAATGTTTCAATACCAAACTCCCATAACACGTTCAACTCGTCAATTAAAGGTTCTAAAAATACATCGATATCATTTTCAGGTGACTTAGGGCTAGGTATCAATAATTAAATGATAAAATATGATAGATTCATACATAACCATGGAGGCAAATTATAAATCATTAAGACAACAGGCCATATGCTATATTGACTAGACATCATTCCAAATGGATTAAACCCATCACTTTCCAAGCTTAGCCTAACATTTCTTGGATCACTTGCAAACTCAGGATACTTATCATTAAAATCTTTCCAAACAAACAAATCTGCCGGGTGCCTTAACTTGTCATCTTTAACTCGCTCATGCTCATGCCATGTCATGAGAGGGGTCATTTTAGATGACATGAATAGCCTTTCAAGCCTGGGTATCAAAGGGAAGTGACGCAAAACCTTCATTGGTACTTTTTTTTACCATTTGTTAATTTCATAATACTTCCATCATCAGCAGTTTTCCACCTCAAAGCACCACAATTTGGGAAATTATCATGGCAATGTTTTTTCTTATGAAACAACACACAATCATTCAGGCATGCATCAATCTTATTATAATCAAGCCCAAGTTTCATGATAATCCCTTTCACCTTCATAAATGAGTCAGGTAATGTTGAATCATTGGGAAGATCTCTCTTAAGCAGTTTTATAAGAGCATCAATTTCCACGTTAGTGATCCCATGTAAACATTTTAGATGATACATTTCAAATATAAAATATAATTTAGTAAATTCTTCTCATCTAGGGTATAAAGGTTTCCCAGCATCTTCAACCAATTTAAAAAATGTTTGCACCTCATTAGAACGACATGATGAGGTGTTGTCTGGTTTCTCAAATTCGAAGGCATCCCCCAGCATGTCAATCATATCATCTTGCGAAGAAATATCATGTTCAACACTAAAAAAATTATTATCACCGTTTAACGTCAACTCCCCATGAAAATTCCAAATACATTTTTGATAATCGGTGTCCATTTCTTTGATAATGAGATGAGCTTTCACAACATCTCGATTCAAATAATGCCAATTATCACAACTTCGACATGGACACACAATCATGTTATCCCTTGCCGAAGTTGCAAAAGCAATATCAAGGAGTAAATCTACACTATTTAAATAATCTTGAGATGTTCTCCTTAACTTCACCCAACTCTTATCACCGAATATATTCATTATGAATGTTCCTGCATATTATTATATTTTTAAGCAATTAACCACAATAAAAAACAATTTTTAGCTAAATCGTATTACAATTTAATATAGATTATAAAATTGATTAACATGAAATCAAAAAACAATAAACCTCGAACCATAAAAGAAAATAAACCAAAATTGAATACTGATTTTTCATTTGTTTCATCAGTCTTTTTAGGGAAATGGAATAAACTATTATCTCAAATAAAATTCACCAATGTTGTAGTAGAATATGGGACAAGAGGGGGGGGGGGGCAGTAGAGGAATACATGCACAAATGAATAGGAGGCTATTAAACAAATCAAAGACTCAATAAATCTTAGGCGATGGGAGGCCCATACCTAGAAACAAAAATCATATATTAAGGTATTTTACGGTACCTTTTATGCTTCCAAACTGGATTGTGGGGTGGGAACGTCCGACCTGAAGATTGGGGAAAGAGGCGTGCGCGAGGTGGATTTGGCAGGTAAAGATTTCCCGGGAAACCTAAAGGTCCCACGCAGAAGATTTAAGGGGAGATAACCGTGGGGTGAGGGGGGCGGCGGGTGCGATGTCTGCTGGGGCGAGGGCAGCGGGTGCGGCGTCTGCCGGGAGCTAGGGCGGTGGGTGCGGCAGCGAGGGCGGCGGCTGCGGGTGCGGGTGCGGGTGCGGGGGGGGGGGTGCCCTCAGGTTATCGGGGGGGGGGGGGGGGTGACATAGGGTTATTTTTTTATTTACATAAAACATATTTATATATAAACATTATTATGTATATATAAAAATTATTAATTTTGTAATATAAAATAATATAATATATAATAATGTATTATATAAAAAATTCAATCTCTAAATACCCATTACTTAATTACTTAATTTATTGTTATATAATGAATATAAAAAATAATAAAAGTTAATATTTTTTCTTTATGATATAAAATATAAACATTACTTCATTACTTAATTTATTGTTATATAATGAATATAAAAAATAATAAAATTTAATATTTTTTCTTTATGATATAAAAATTTTCAATATGTGAATATCAATTATTAATTACTTATATTTCAATTATATTTATTATTTCTTTATCCATTACCGTGTTTTTATTTATTATGTTTATTAAATTAAAATATTATAATGATTTAATTTTTTTTATGAAAATCATTCAAATGTTTATTATAATGAAAAACATTGGAAAATATAAGCAGTGTATATATTCATATATATGAGATGTTTTTAATAAAACCTTTAAAAGTGAATATTGACTTTGGTCATAAAAATAATAATATATAAGAAAATTGGTTTCTCTTGGTTATTATCAATGAATGGTTTATTGTAACATATTTTATTTATGATAAAAGATTTGTTAGTAATGGTTATTATTAATAATAGATACAGGTGTTGGAAAAAAAATGTTGGTATTACTATGATAAAGCAATAGATTTTGTTGTTGGAAAAAGATCTGTTGGTGTTAAATGATCAATACCAGCAGATATATTTATTGGTAAAAACAAGTGTTGGTACTTAAAATTAATACAGATAAAATTTAATATCTGTTGGAATTGTTCATTTTTACCAATAGATATATTGTCTGTCAATAAATTTCTGTTGGTATAAGTCATTTTTTTGTAGTGTTTATTTGTCATCATCGTCTCTCTTGGATGATTATATAGATAAATTTAATGGATATATATGATGTTTATAACATAATTATGATTTTGAAAATGTGAATTATTATTTCTTTTTCTTTTTTCCATCCATAGAAAAGTAGAAACATCAAACATACTCCATGAAGTGATTTAATTCATTTTTTTATCATCACCTTATATAGATTATTATAAAAATGTATATTATAACGTCTTATTTTTTGGATCGGGTTGACTTTTTTTAAGGAATTTGAATTATTAATTTGACTGATGGGCCTTTTTGAATTTTGGGAACTAGAGTGAGGTATTGAGGGTTTAAACATCCTCAAGTGATGTTTTTAGACGTAATTTATGTTTCAGTGGAATCCATGAAGGTTTGGGAGAGCACCAGAGGAAGAACAAGAAGTTGGGCTGTTGAAAGCAGCAGTAGTTAGAAATTCATGTAGTGTATTATATACATGAAGTGAATGTGTTTCATGGGATATAGTTAAGGAGGTTATAGGATGTGAACACACTAGGGGTTACCCTGACTAATTCATAACATAAACCCGGTTCACGTCGTGAATCTGGTTCACGTCGTGAATCCAGTTCACATCGTGAACTTCATGGGGTCTTCTTTTTAGAAAAGGGGAATAAGGGTCTCAACCCCCCCTTCTTTTTCTTTAGACAGAAGAGGCAACCAGAGGGTGCCCTCATAAGTGGCTCCTCTACCTCTCCTAGGGTTCCCTAGTTCTCTATTAGACCTCAAATTCAAGTTTTGTCTATCACATTGGTTAGATCTTGGTAAGTTATTTACTCCTCTTTCTTCCTTTTTTTTGTTTATCTCATTGTTTTTAGCGTTGTTTTAGTGTGATCTCATACGCCCTATTTCTAGGGTGTTTGTCTGTTTCTTTGATTTATATCAAGTTGTCTTGATTCAAATCTCGATACTAGATGAGTGGAACTCCCTTGGTATAAGGTAGGTGGTATATAGACTTTTCCCCAAATTCTAGTTGATTTATAATTTACGCCATTGCGCCGCACGTCAGATTCTCCATGTGTTTATCTTAAATTGTGAAATTAATTATGTATGAACTAATGCCTTAAATCATATTTATGTTATTATTTAATTTAAACCATTATATGTTTTTTTCCTTAACCCAAACCACCCCTTGGGGATCAGTTGTTTATACGCCTTTACCTCCATGCTTGGTTACATAATTAAAACACCCTCCCTGGGTGTTGTTTCAGATGATTATAATTATAATGTCCAGTCAATTAATAAATCACCTCTCATTCTATGTTGAGTTTCCCCTCATTTAAGGGTGAATTATTGAATTTAATAAATTGGAACTACAACCGCGCCTTGTTATGTAATAAAACCACATGTTGGTTGTGCTGACTTCCTTAATAAAATGGGGAAAAAGAACGGGGTATTTGAAAGGATAGGTGACATGATTATGTACATAGAATCATTTATTATTTTATAATTGAATTGATAAATGATAATGGTCCTATTTAAGTATAATTGGCTTGTGATGAGGCATGCTCATGGACATGGCCTCTTAATTAATCATACATGAATATGTGATATGACATGCTTATAAACATGGACCTCCTTATTGTGAAAAAATTAATGATTAAATGATTGATTTACCTTGAGTGATACTTGTGTTTCCTTTCTATGGAATGCGAGGGATGGGCTTTTAGGTTACTTGAATTTTGTACACCATGAGCGATACTCAGGTTCCTTTTTACAGAACTCCTTGGATGGGATCATAGGCTATTTGAGATTACATGTACCATGAGCGATACTTGGGTTCCTTACACGAGACACCTTGGACAAGATCATGTGTTAATTTCATTATATTCTACCTTGAGCGATAGTTTATTTTCCTCATTATGTAATGCCTTGAACGTTCTCATAGGATAAATGAATTTCCATATGCTCTGAATGATACTCAAGTTCCTTTTTATGAAACACCTTGGATGGGATCATAATAAAATTAGAAGTTATGAGCAATACTTGGGTTTCCTTTTAATGGAACACCAAGGATGGGCTCACAAATTAACAACATTATGAGACTCCTTGGGTGATACTCTGGTCCCTCATTATGGACGCCTTGGACGAGCTCATAGAATGTGCAGATTATTTCAGTTAAACACTTGTTGAAGCATTTTGTCTACAACCAGGACCCGCGGTCAGTGGTCGATGGAGCGTGTGTTGTGGGATGAGTTCCCATTTTTAGTAAATCTAAAAATAAGGACACTCCTAAGGTGGGGAGCATCGCATTGATCACAGTAAAAGTGGGTCCTTTTAAGTAGAAGGAAAACAAGTGAGGAGGACCATTTTAAGATGGTCAGTACTTCTTTTTTAATTCCCATGTGGATTTTAAACTTTCAAATGTGTCAGTGTATGTGAGGCAACACAAAAATGATATGGTTGGATGAGTACACAACCGTTGAAAAACACCATTGGTCATGGATGGACTCTAATGGTTGTGCTTGAGTAATCACATGGTTCCTCAGTAGTGAGTACATTATGGTCATTTTATGACGATGCATCGATAGGTTCAGCCGTGCCTCTTCAAAAGAGTCATCCCAAGGTGGTCTGAAATTCCTTTCCTTTTCATAGTTGGATTACAAATGGTTAAAAATCATACTGAGAACTTTGTTTTGATGTAGCAGGAGTGTCTTGGGTATTTTTTTGGAAATATTTTAAATACTCTTACGTACCCTTTTCTTAGTGATGATCATGCCCCCTATATTGACATCATCTAGGATTACACTAAGAGAGCATCAGTTATATGTCGATCTAAAGAAAAAAAATAAAATTCCCTTATGTTTCGATAAATAGACTCCGCGAGAGTTATGCTTCTACAACTTTGCATGTTTAGAGGAATGGTTAGTCTTGATTGATACTTGGGTTCCCAAGTAGGAATGCCTTGGACAAACTCATGGACACCAGCTGTCTCTTAACCTGACCATTGTTGGGATCAGTTAGTGTTCTTGATACGTGGACATCTCAACTATGTACTGACATCTCACTTGTGAACATCATAGTATTAACTACCTTGGATGAGATCCTTGGACTTTGGTTGATGATTCTAAGGTTACCCCAGACTTCAGTTGGGCTTAGATGGGATGTTTTGAGAGTGATTATCCAAGTGTGTTGGATCAGGTATACACCCATGTTCATGTAGGGGCATGATGATATCAATGAATGTTTTATATAGATACATAATAAAAATCCAATTGTGGGTATTGGTGAATGTGCTCAGAGTAATATTGAGGTACCTTCATTGAAAGACACTAAAATCTAGTTTTTGAAATGCACCAGCCGTCTAAGATGAGTATTTTGAAAATAGTCAGTTGAAAGTAGCACAACTTGATTTCCTTTTGTTCGATGAATGGGATCAGTGAGGAACCACATCAGGAACATCATCATGATGAGAAGGGTGTAGTGCATGGTCATCCATGGACTTTCTAGGGAAGCTGGTGCTACAAGGTTAATTTTGGTCGATTGGAAATTGATTGTTTGACCAATTGAAAATCATTCTAGGAGCATTGTTAGAATGAAAAGGGCATGATTGCATAGGTAATTCCGACAATGGAAGTACCACATCAGGAACATAATTAGAATGTTTGGAATTGGTTGTTCATGTTGGCACTTGTGGCGGAAAGAACCATGAGTTGGTGGATTGAAGAGATGATGATGTGATCATGTATCTAGTTTGAGAGGCTCAGGAAAGTGTTGTCTCGATGATTTAGTTTTGAATTTGATAGTTGAATTGAGTTTCTACGGATTATATATTGTACGCTTAAATGGATGTTTGATGGTGCATTAGGAATTTAGAAACACGACATGCCTGTTTGAACAAAAATTCACGACCGGAGTAGGTCAAGTGATGATTTCATTGTTCCCCAAAGCTTCTTGAGGATGAGAATTTCTAAGGTGGGGAGGTTGTAACATCCCATGTTTTGGACCAGGTTGAAATTTATAAAGAAATTAGAATTCTTCATTTGATGGATGGGTCATTTTGAATTTCAGGAACTAGAGTGAGGTTATGAGGATTTTAACATCCTTAAGTGATGTTTACAGATGTGGTTTATGTTTCAGTGGAAGCCCTGGAGGTTTGGGTGAGCACTGGAGGAAGAACGGGAAGCCGGTCTACTGAAATTAGCAGCAACTGAAAATTCATGCCATGTATTATTTACACGACATGAATGTATTTCATAGGATGTAGTCAAGGAGGTTACATGAAGTGAACGTCTTGGGGGTTACCCCAAGGAATTCATGACGTGAACCTGATTCACATCATGAATTGTGGATTCAAGATGTGAATCCAGTTCACATAATAAACTTAGAGGTTATTTTTTTAAAAGGGGAATAGGGGGGATCACCCCCTTATTTTTATTCAGATAGAAGAAGAGCCCATAGGGTGACCTCGACAGTGGATACTCTCTATAGCGACTCAATCCTTTTACATAAAACATTTCATGATTTTAAGCATAATTAATCATCAGAGTACAAGCCAAGGATCGTTAAGTCTAGTGTCTTGGAAGACTAGGTACATATAACATAAAACATGGGACTAAAAAAAACTTCTTTATTTAATATCCATAAAGATATTATAACTTCTTTTGAGCTCTTACATCTGTATAGGTTACCCTGGGGATCACAGGAACAAAGGGATGAGCTAAAAAGACCAGTAAAGGAATGAACATAAGGATACATCTCAAGCACATGAGTTAGGAGGCATGGCATAATGATATCCAAAGAATGAAACTTATAAAATCATTTAATATAAGAATGGGATCATATAAACATGGAATCAAATTAATGTGGGAGAATCATAAATCATATCTTTAGTACGGGTCAAGGCTAACCGCCAATCCCGTTTCCCATTTCAGTACGGGTCAAGGCTAACCGTCAATCCCATTTCACATCGCATCTCATGAGAATTATCCTTACCCAATGCATTGGAGTGCTATCTAGGCGCACCCATCTCAACATATTCATGAATATTCTTTCCACATAAATAATCTTTCTACATAAATAATCATACATAATCAACCATACATAAACATAAGGGTACCCATGGAAAGAATTGGGTACCACAATCATGACATAAAACATATCCAATGGGCGTATAAAGAAAGTGTCCATCAAAGGAAAGTATTAGAACATACATGGAAGTTAATAATTTAAAATATGAATATAACATGTTAAGTGTTGTCAAATATAAGTGACAACATATTAAAAATGTATTTTAGAAACATTAGCATTAAAACATTTTTGTGCGGTTTTAAGGAAAACACTCTAGAGATTTTCAAATAGAAAAGAAGACATTCTTTTATATAAAACCAGAATTTAAAGAAGAAGGTTTTCATAATAAAAATACTAATTTTATAGATAAAATGGTGTTTTAAAACATAGGATAGAGTGCACTTGAAATTTGGGTAAAAATTTGGGAAGTCCCCTTAAAACAGGTTTGCTTATCGGAAAGTTCTAAGGAGGGAATCTTTCAAAATCATGTATATCCCCGAAAGAATGTGATGAAAGGGTATTGATATAAGAATCTTGTAAAAATAACCAGAATTCATAAGACTCACATAAATAGATAAGATAACACCATTTTGAAAGAAAGATAAGGCCACCCGAAAGAACAAAGAAGGTTCGGGTAGAATTTGTTACAATTTTATCAGCATGGAGTCGGGTGTAACCAAGAGGGATTGATGAGAGAGAAATGGGGATTATCATCACTTATAAATCTAGAGGGAAGTATGGGGAGGTTATTAAACATACCCCATCATTTTCTAGTACACATAAAAAGGCATAGTATAGAGGACAATCTTGATTAAGAGAGAAAATAGAGAGGATCCCTTACCTTAAATCTGATGGTGTTCTCCACTTGTTATTAATGACCTGAATAAAAAAATTAGGATTATTAATTCATAATTCCAGAACCTATTATATATGTAATTTATTTATTATAACCCTTTTTATTTCATTAAAATCCTTTTTTATTAGTTATAAGGTTCAATTTCATTGTTCGAGCTCATTTGTTTACTTGGCTTTAAAGATCGGTTCACTTATATTCAAGTTTGGATTATATGCTAGATGAAAGTGGTTGTAAAGAATTGAAGTTATATTCTTTATTTCATATCCAGGAGATTACATGGTTTTAATTTTAATTAAGTTACTTAGAGTGATGTCAAATTATTATATATATAACCTTAGTGATAACCATTTTTGTTAATCGGTGGATTTGATTACAAAGAATGTGTTTTGCTTTATAAATTAATTCCATTTGAACCAAAGGATTACAGAACCAAAAATAGGATATATTACATATATAATAATCTGGTTCAACCATAACACAAATTGTTTCATGACCATAATTAAAGACAATAATAGAAATTGATAAACCGTTGTCCTTGAATGTGCTAAATTAGCACATCTCAAACGGTGCTTTCATTTCTTTCAAATAAAAGGGTGGGGAAAGGAGAGAAGATAATGAAATATACCACTAGAATGAAGAAATTAAAGTACATGTATGTTACTGGATTTATCATACTATTATGGTGAAGGGAGGTGAGGAAATAAATAAAAAGAAAAGAACATAAAAGAAAAGAAGAAATTTGGGAAGATGAATTTACCTCTTGAGACTTCCTCCTTTGAGAACCTCTTAAGGGGAGAGGTTTTAGTATTTTGAGGAGGATGTGAGATTTTGGATGTGGGGGAGGAATTTGGGGGTAGATTTGGGCAGAAATTATAGAATAATTGGATCTTGAGAGGAGTGGAGAGAAGAGGGAGTGAGGGGGGGGGGGTTTATAGTGGAGGAGAGGAGGGATTTCATGATATTATAATCCTTAATTTATTATTTCTTCACAAGACAAAAAATAGTAAGTATTCCATGACCAAGAATAGTAAATGGGTCATTTGAATTCAAAAAAAGTGGGCTTACATCAGCATAACATCATCGATGACTCAATTAATCCATTATTTAGCATTTATTGTGAATTATCGGATTCTACTATTCATAAAAAATTCAAGTATTTCAGAAAAATCCCAAAAATTCACCATGACCATTTTTTGACGTGTAGAATCCAAAAATGAAGTCCATTTTTCAAAAATAATTTTCTAAATATTATTATTTTAATATTTAATTAAAATAATAATTTATTATCAAAACCAGTTTTAAAACATTCATTAACTCATTCTAAACTATAGGTATATCGTACTTCCAACATGAATATTATTTTTATACTACCATAGGTGAGGTTACTATTAATTAGGGTATATCTCTATTTACAAGGGTATGTTACTATTCATTAGGGTAGGTTACTATTCACAAAAAATTATTTTTGTTTTATTAGACTCCAAAAAAACATCTTGAACACAACTGTGTATGTCAGATTTTCAAAATTCCAAACACAGAAGTGACAAACTTATGTTTAAAGGTTACTCATCACTTAGTAGTTCATTATTATGTGATTTTATGGAATATTTATAAGAAGATAATTTCCATTAAAAATATTGGGTCGTTACATTCTTCCCCCCCTAATAAATTTCTCCCTCGAAATTTCATTTTATATCCTAGGCCAAAAACAGATGTGGGTACTTTTCCTTCATTGATTCCTCCAGTTCCCATGTTTCTTCCTCAAACTTATGGTTCCTCCACAACACTTTGAGAAGATGGGTTGTCTTGTTGCGTAGAACCTTATCTCTATGATCCATAATCTTTACTAGCTGCTCCTCACAGGAGAGATCTTCTTCCAGCTGCACCTCCTTTGAGTTTATTACATGTGAGGGATCATGTATGTACTTTCTCAAGAGTGATACGTGAAAAAAATCATGAACTCGAGCCATATTTGGTGGAAGTTCAAGCTAATAGGCCACAACTCTTATGCGGTCAAGGATCTCAAAGGGGCCAATATACCTTGGGCTTAGCTTCCCTTTCTTCCTGAATCACATGACTCTCTTCCATGGAGATATTTGAAGGAAGACTTTATCTCCAACATTGAACTCCAAGTCCCTTTGATGGTTGTCAGCATAGCTCTTTTTCCGACTTTGAGCAGTTTTGATGTGTTTCTGGATGAATTGAACCTTCTCTATCATCTCTTGAACAAGATCAGGTCCAAGTAGCTTTCTTTCTCCAACTTCAACCCAACAGGTTGGAGTTCTACATCGCTTTCCATAAAGAGCTTCATATGGAGACATCTGAATACTCTAGTGGAAGCTATTGTTGTATTATAACTCAACCAATGGGAGATGCTGATCCCATCCACCTTTGAATTCTAGAGATCAGGCTCTAAGAATATCTTCAAGCATCTGAATAGTTCTTTCAGACTGGCCATCAGTTTGGGGGTGATTGGCCGTGCTGAAATTTAATTCAGTACTCAAAGAATGTTGAAGGCTCCTCCAGAATTTAGATGTGAACCTTGGATCACAGTCAGATACAATTTAGAGTAGAACACCGTGCATTCTCACCACTTCCTTCACATATAACTTTTCAAGTTGTTCAAGTGAGAGATCCTACCGTATAACGATGAAATGGGATGTTTTGGTGAGTCGGTCAACCACAACCCATATCGCATTATTTCCCTTCGACGTCTTCGGAAGACCCGTGACAAAGTCCATAGTAACATTTTCCCATTTCCACATGGGTATAGGCAATGGCTGCATCACACCTTTGGACTTTTTTCGCTTAGATTTGACTTGCTGACATACCATGAACCTTGATATATATTCCACAATATCCTTCTTCATACTATCCCACCAGAAGTGTTCTCGGAGAACATGATACATTTTGGTACTCCCAGTATGGATAGAGAAGGTCGAGCTATGTGCATCATTCAATAGCTCCTTCTTTATCTCTGGATCAGATGGTACACATAATCGTGTCCCAAATCTTACAACTCCTTCCTCATCAATTTTGAAATTGGATGATTTCCCATTTTTAACAGCTTCCGCCCTTTTCTGAATTTCCACATCCTTTCTTTGAGAAACCTTTATTTTCTCCATGAGGGATGGTTGAGCAATCATTTGAGAAAGGATTGATGATGTTACTCCCTTAATGATTCCCATGTCCATCCTTTTTAAATACAAGAAGATCAGATCCTTTTCAATTCTCATCATTGATAAAGATGCAGGATCATTTCTACTTAGAGCATCCACTACCTTGTTTGCCTTACCGGGATGGTAGTAGATTGAACAGTCATAATCCTTGATGAGATCTATCCATCTTTGCAGGCACATATTAAGATCTTTCTGTGTGAATATATATTTGATACTCTTGTGGTCAGTATATATCTCATATTTTCCCCATAGAGATAATGCCGCCAGATTTTCAACGCAAAGATCACAGCCGCCAACTCTAGATCATGCGTGGGATAGTTTTGCTCATGGATTTTCAGCTGTCTTGAGGCATAGGTTATCAATTTATTATTTTTCATTATCACACAGTATAAGCCTTTCTTAGAAGCATCACTATACACCACAAAGAGTTCTCCACTTGAAGGGAGTGTGAGTACCGACACAGTGATAAGCCTCCTTTTCAACTCCTTGAATCAGTCTTCACATTACTGTGTCTAGACGAACTTTACTCCCTTCCGTGTCAGCTTGGTCATTGGGTTTGAAAATCGTGAAAAGTTCTTCACGAATCATTGATAATACCCATCTATACCTAAAAAGCTGTGGATCTCCATTACAGAAGTTGGCCTCGGCCACTCTTCAACTGCCTTCGTCTTGGAAGGGTCCACAGATATCCCTTTTCTGGTGATAACATGCCCCAATAATGATACTTCCTCCATCCAGAACTCACATTTATTGTACTTTGCATACAACTTCTCTCTTCACAAAGTCTTTAACACAGCTTCCAAATACTCCTCATGTTCCTCCTTTCTCTTGGAGTATATCAAAATATCATCAATAAAGACCACCAAAAATTTGTCGAGGTAATCTATAAAGACTCTATTCATTAAATCCATGAAAAATTATAGAGCATTAATGAGTCTGAAGGGCATCACTATGAACTCATAGTGTCCATACCTCGTTCGAAAGGCAGTCTTGGGAATATCTTCCTTCCTCACCTTAAGTTGGTGATATCCCGACCGAAGTTCCACTTTAGAGAAATAATTGGACCCACGAAGCTGATCGAACAAGTCATCTATCCGTGGAAGGGTATACTTTTTCTTTATAGTAATTTTATTGAGCTCATGATAATCAATGCAGAGGCACATTGATCCATCCGTCTTCTTGAGGAAGAGGACTGGAGCACCCCACGGTGAAGCACTTGGGCGTATAAAACCCTTATCCATATTCTCTTGTAACTGCTTCTTCATCTCTTCTAGCTCTACGGTGGCCATTCTATAATGTGTCTTTGAGATTAGCAGAGATCCATGGATAAGTTCAATTGAGAACTCAACCTCTCGGTCAGGAGGAAGACTAGGAAACTCTTCGGGGAATACATCAGTGTAATCCCTCACAATGGGCATGTCTTCAAGCATGATTATCTCCTTTTTCTCAATCATTTGAGCTAGGTATGCATGGTCATAAGGAAGCAGTATCCAAACTTGAGATGAATATTCTAAAGGAGACTCATTTTCATCCTTGAACTTGTAAAGAATCAGAGGATGCTTCAGGATGTGAAGAGTAATCTCCCTTTCCTGACAATTGATGTTGGCCTTGTACAAAGATAGACAACCCATGCCCAAGATAGCATTGAACTCCACTAAAGGAAGTATGAAAATATTTACTGGGAGGTTCAGTCCACAAACATTAATTGGGGAGGAGTTATAAACCATGGATGCAATAATTTCCCCATTCGCTGTTCTCACAGATAACTTTTCCTCCAAATTTTGAGGTGGTGTTTGAATAGTTCTACTAAACTTGCACGATATGAAAGAATGTGTAGAAATAGAATCAAATAGTACGTTCACTATTCTTGAATGAATAACAAGGGTACCTATAACCACATCGTTTTCTGGCTCCACCTCAACAGTAGTGATAGCATAATCCCTTCCTTGTTTTCTTGGAGGTTGTTGCTAATTACCTCCAACAACCCTCAGCTTAGGGAAATTGTTCTCATAATGCCCAAGCTCCTTGCAGTTAAAACACTGCACTGCAGGCTGAGTGTTGATCTGAACCTTCCGTTCTTCAAAATTAGCGGAATTTTTCATATCCCTTCGGCAGTTCTTGTCCAGATGACCAAAATTTCCACATTTTAATCAATTCTTGGTTCCCTTGAGACAGTCACCAAGATGCTTCTTCCCAAAATTCTTGCAAAGGGGAAATTGAGGCTTATTTCCATCATGGGATTTGTTTGATGAACCACCCATTTTATTCTCTATTTTCCGCTTCTTATCACTAGGTCCTTGAGACCCCTGAGAGTCTCCAATATCTATTTCAACCTTGAGGGCAAAACAGAAAATCTCCTCATAGATGTCGAAGTCTCGAATCGCCAACACTTTTCGTAGACTCGGCTTTAGTCTGTTAAAGAAGTGATCCACCTTGCTATTGGTGTTCATGAAAAAGATAGAGGCATACCTTGAAAGCCTTGTAAAGTTCGCTTCATACACCCTGATGGACTCATCTTCCTTCTGATTGAGTCCAAGGAACTCTCTTTCCATCTTGAGACGGAGGGTTCAAGGAAAATATTTTTTGAGAAACATCCTCTTGAATTCCTCCCAATCTATGGAATCAATTTCCTATTGGGACTTTGTATTCTTGATCAATGTCCACTACTAATCAACTTCCCCATCAAAATGATAGACTGGCAGTACAACTTTCTCTTCTTCCGAGCACTGGAGGGCAGAGAAAATCTTTTCAATGGAGTTAATCCATTGTTCTGAGAGAAGGGGATCATAATACCCTCTAAACATGGGAGGCCTTTGATGCATAAAGTATTCTATGACAACTTGATCTTTACTTGGAGAAGGGGGATGTTCCACCTAATTCAAGTTATTATTCATAACTCGAGTCAGCTGAGCAAGTACTGCCATGAAGTTTTGAGCACCCGCTTCCATCACATCAGGCATGTCATTAGGGAAATAATCACATTGCCTGTGAAATTAGTTGTTGGAACATGTTCTTCTATTTCCAGCCATTAACTAAGAAAAAGAAAGTATAATTAGAGGTCTTGAATACTTAGCTATTGAGCATAAAAAGGAAACTTTGAACATTAAAGGATAAACTTATAAAGAATAAGTACATCCTAACTTGTGATTCCTTAGGTTTATATCTAGGTTATCCTTGATATATTTCTTAAATTATATTCTTATGGGATTCTTTTTGTCCCTTAATAATGGTTTGTACTAAGCTCGTGAATCTACCAAAGCATATCCCCTAGGAGTTTCATAACCAAGAGTGTAGCAAGGCCCGTTATTGTGCACCGGTTTCCATTTGAGTCTAGTTCAAAGCGGTGTTTTCGGGTTTTACCCCTAGATACATCTGTGCCAAAGCCGCCTCTACCTGCTCATATCCAGACAGGGATGTATTTTCTTGATAAACCACTTACTCTATACTCACCAAAATTTAGGACTGTTTTCTTATACTTAGTCTCATCCTTAAGGTTATCACTAAGGTGCTCTATTTCTAATCTCCAAAAATAACTAGACCATCCTCTAATACCAACTATAATGACCTAAGCCTTTTACATAAAACATTTCATGATTTTAATCATAATTAATCATCAGAGTATAATCCAACGATCGTTAAGTCTAGTGTCTTGGAAGACTAGGTACATATAACATATAACATGGGACTAAAAAAACTTCTTTATTTAATCTCCATAAAGAGATTCAAACTTCCTTTGAGCTCTTACATATGCATAGGGTACCCTGGGGATCACATAAACAAAGGGATGATCTAAAAATCCCAGTAAAGGAATGAACATAAGGATACATCTCAAGCACATGAGTTAGGAGGCATGACATAATGATATCCAAAGAATGAAACTTATAAAATCATTTAATATAAGCATGGGATCATATAAACATGGAATCAAATTAATGTGGCAGAATCATAAATCATATCTTTAGTACAGTTCAAGGCTAACCGCCAATCCTGTTTCCCATTTCAGTACGGGTCAAGGCTAACTGCCAATCCCGTTTCACATCGCATCTCATGAGACTTATCCTTAACCAATGCATTGGAGCACTATCTGGGCGCTCCCATCTCAATATATTCATGAATATTATTTCCAAATAAATAATCTTTCCACATAAATAATCATACATAATCAACCATACATAAACATAAGGGTACCCATGGAAATAATTGGGTACCACAATCATGACATAAAACATATCCAATGGGCGTATCAAGAAAGTGTCCATGAAAAGAAATGATTAGAACATACATGGACATTCATAGGGTAAAATAGGCATATAACATGGTAAGTGGTGTCAAATATAAGTGACAACATATTAAAAATGTATTTTAGAAACATTAGCATTAAAACATTTTTGTGCGGTTTTAAGGAAAACACTCTAGAGATTTTCAAATAGAAAAGAGGACATTATTTTATATAAAAAAAGAATTGAACCAAGAAGGTTTTCATAATAAAAATACTGATTTTATAGATACAATGGTGTTTTAAAACATAGTATAGAGTGCACTTGAAATTTGGGTAAGAATTTGGGAAGTCCCCTTAAAACAGGTTTGCTTATCGGAAAGTTCTAAGGAGGGAATCTTTAAAAATAATGTATATCCCTGAAAGAATGTGATGAAAGGATATTTATATAATAATCTTGTACAAATAACTAGAATTCATAATAATCACATAAATATATAAGATAAAACCATTTTTAAAGAAAGATAAGGCCACCCGAAAGAACAAAGACGGTTCAGGTAGAATTCGTTACAATTTTATCGGCATGGTGTTAGGTGTAACCAAGAGGGATTGATGAGAGAGAAATGGGGTTTCTCATCACTTATAAATCCAGAGGGAAGTATGGGGGAGGTTCTTAAACATACCCCATCATTTTCTAGTACACATAAAAAGGCATAGTATAGAGGACAATCTTGATTAAGAGAGAAAATGGAGAGGATCCCTTACCTTAAATCTGGTGGTGTTCTCCACTTGTTATTAATGACCTGAATAAACAAATTAGGATTATTAATTCATAAGTCCAGAAACTATTATATATGTAATTTATTTATTATAACCCTTTTTAGTTCATTAAAATCCTTTTTTATTAGTTATAAGGTTCAATTTCATTGTTCGAGCTCATTTGTTTACTTGGCTTTAAAGATCAGTTCAATTATATTAAAGTTTGGATTATATGCTAGATGAAAGTGTTTTTCCAGAATTGAAGTTATATTCTTTAGTTCATATCTAGTAGATTACATGGTTTTAATTTTAATAAGGTTACTTAGAGTGATGTCTAATTATTATATATATAACCTTAGTGATAACCGTTTGTGTTAATCGGTGGATTCGATTACAAAGAATGTGTTTTTCTTTATAACTTAATTACATTTGAACCAAAGGATTACAGAACCAAAAATAGGATATATTAAATATATAATAATCTGGTTCAACCATAACACAAATGGTTTCATTACCAGAATTAAATACAATAATAGAAATTGATAAACCGTTGTCCTTGAATGTGCTAAATTAGCACATCTCAAACGGTGCTTTCATTTCTTTCAAATAAAAGGGTGGGGAAAGGAGGGAAGATAATGAAATATACCACTAGAATGAAGAAATTAAAGTACATTTATGTTACTGGATTTATCATACTATTATGGTGAAGGGAGGTGAGGAAAGAAATAAAAAGAAAAGAACTTAAAAGAAAAGAAGAAATTTGGGAAGAGAATTTTACCTCTTGAGACTTCCTCCTTTGAGAACCTCTTAAGGGGAGAGGTTTTGGTATTTTGAGGAGGCTGAGAGATTTTGGAAATGGTGGAGGACCTTGGGGAGATATTTGGGAAGAAATTAGAGAAGTATTGGAGCTTTAGAGGAGTGGAGAGAAGAGGGAGTGAAGGGGGGAGGGGTTTATAGTGGAGGAGAGGATGGATTTCATGATATTATAATCTTTAATTTATTATTTCTTCAAAAGATAAAGAATAGTAAGTATTCCATGACCAAGAATAGTAAATGGGTCATGTGAATTCGAACCAAGTGAGATTACATCAGCATAACATCATCGATGACTCAATTAATCCATTATTTAGCATTTATTGTGAATTATCAGATTCTACTATTCATAAAAAATTCAAGTATTTCAGAAAAATCCCAAAAATTTACCCTAACCATTTTTCGATGCGTAGAATCCAAAAATGAAGTCCATTTTTCAAAAATAATTTTCTAAATATGATTATTTTAATATTTAATAAAAATAATAATTTATTATCAAAACCAGTTTTAAAACATTCATTAACTCATTCTAAACTATAGGTATATTGTACTTCCAACATGAATATTATTTTTATACAACCATAGGTGAGGTTAATATTCATTAGGGTATATCACTATTCATAAGGGTATGTTACTATTCATTAGGGTAGTTTACTATTCACCAAAAATTATTTTTGTTTTATTAGACTCCAAAAAAACATCTTGAACACAACCGTGTATGTCAAATTTTAAAAATTCCAAACACAAAAGTGAAAAACTTATGTTTAAAGGTCACTTATCACTTAGTAGTTCATAATTATGTGATTTTATGGCATATTTATAATAATGGAATTTCCATTAAAAATATTGGGTCGTTACACTCTCCCTCTCCTAGGGTTACCTGGTTCTCTCTGTCTTGCCATATATTTGAGTGTTGTCTGTCACATTGGTTAGCTCTTGGTAAGTTCTTCACTCCACTTTCTTCCTTTTTCCATTTATCTCTCCATCTTTGACATAGTTTTGGTGTGAGATAATATTCCATATTTCTAGGGCGTTTGTCTGTTTCTTCAATTTTTCTCGAACCAGATCGATTCAAAGGTCGATATTAGATAGTTGAAACTCCCTTGGTATAAGTTAAGTGGTCTATGAATTTTACCCTGTAGTCTAGTTGATCTATAATTAACACCATTGTGCCACATGTTGGATTCTCCGTTCATTACTCTTAAAATGTGAAATTAATTATGTAAGACCTAATGCCTTAAATCATATTTCTATTATACTTTAATTTAAACCATTGGAAGTTGTTCACCTCAACCTGAACCACCCTCTCAGGGTGAGTTTTTTATATACCTTGACCTCCATGATTGGTTACATAATTAAAACACCCTCCTTATGTCTTGTTTCAAATTCTTATAATTATAATGTCTGGTCAATTAATAAATCACCTCTCATGGTGTGTTGAGTTTTCCCTCATATAAGGGTGAATCCTTGAATTTAATAAATTGGAACTACAACCACGACCAGTTGTGTAATAAAACCACTTTTTGGGTGCACTAACTTCTTTTATAAAATGGGGAAAATGAATTGGGTATTTGAAATAATAGATGACATTCTTAAGTACATGACCTTATTTATTATTTTATAATTGAAGTGATAAATGGGCGTGGCCCTCTTTAAGTATACTTGACTTGTGATGAGGCATGCTCATGGAAATGGCCTCTTAATTAATCACACATGAATATGTGATATGGAATTCTTGTATACATATCCCTCCTTATTGTGAAAAATTAAATGATTAAATTATTTATAAACCTCGAGTGATACTTAGATTTCATTCCTATGGAATTGTAGGGATGGATTCATTGGTTACTTGAATTATGTATGCCTTGAGTGATACTTGGGTTCCTTTTTACTGAACACCTTGGATGGGCTCACATGTTGTTTGATATTACATGTACCATGAGCGATAATTGGGTTCCTCACACGGGATGCCTTGGACAGGCTCATATGTTACTTGAATTATATTCTTCCTTAAGCGATACTTGGGTTTCCTCATTAAAGAATTACTTGGATGGGATCATAGGATAGATGAATTTCCACATGCTCTGAGTGATACCTAGGTTCCTTTTTACAGAATGCCTTAGATAGGCTATAGGGAAGTTAGAAGTTATGACCAATACTTGGGTTTCCTTTTTACGGATCACCAAGGATGGGATCATAAATTAACATTATTACATGACTCCTTGGGTGATACTCAGGTCCCTCATTGCAAACACCTTAGATGAGATCATATGATGTGAAGATTCTATCATGCATGTTTATCTATTACATATGTATAGTAGTGATTCCTTATTTTGATGTCAAATTTGACATACCAAATCCCTTGATTAGATTCTTGGGATTATGTCCTCTATTTAAAATGTGAAACCATATTGTATAATGTGATACTGAGCATGACATCCTCTATTTAAAATGTGAAACCATATTGTATAATGGGATCATAGGCTATTTGAGATTACATGTACATGAGCGATACTTGGGTTCCTTACACGAGACACCTTGGAAAAGATCATGTGTTAATTTCATTATATTCTACCTTGAGCGATAGTTTATTTTCCTCATTATGGAATGCCTTGAACGTTCTCATAGGATAAATGAATTTCCATATGCTCTGAATGATACTCAAGTTCCTTTTTATGAAACACCTTGGATGGGATCATAATAAAATTAGAAGTTATGAGCAATACTTGGGTTTCCTTTTAATGGAACACCAAGGATGGGCTCACAAATTAACAACATTATGAGACTCCTTGGGTGATACTCTGGTCCCTCATTATGGACGCCTTGGACGAGCTCATAGAATGTGCAGATTATTTCAGTTAAACACTTGTTGAAGCATTTTGTCTACAACCAGGACCCGCGGTCAGTGGTCGATGGAGCGTGTGTTGTGGGATGAGTTCCCATTTTTAGTAAATCTAAAAATAAGGACACTCCTAAGGTGGGGAGCATCGCATTGATCACAGTAAAAGTGGGTCCTTTTAAGTAGAAGGAAAACAAGTGAGGAGGACCATTTTAAGATGGTCAGTACTTCTTTTTTAATTCCCATGTGGATTTTAAACTTTCAAATGTGTCAGTGTATGTGAGGCAACACAAAAATGATATGGTTGGATGAGTACACAACCGTTGAAAAACACCATTGGTCATGGATGGACTCTAATGGTTGTGCTTGAGTAATCACATGGTTCCTCAGTAGTGAGTACATTATGGTCATTTTATGACGATGCATCGATAGGTTCAGCCGTGCCTCTTCAAAAGAGTCATCCCAAGGTGGTCTGAAATACCTTTCCTTTTCATAGTTGGATTACAAATGGTTAAAAATCATACTGAGAACTTTGTTTTGATGTAGCAGGAGTGTCTTGGGTATTTTTTTGGAAATATTTTAAATACTCTTACGTACCCTTGTCTTAGTGATGATCATGCCCCCTATATTGACATCATCTAGGATTACACTAAGAGAGCATCAGTTATATGTCGAGCTAAAGAAAAAAAATAAAATTCCCTTATGTTTCGATAAATAGACTCCGTGAGAGTTATGCTTCTACAACTTTGTATGTTTAGAGGAATGGTTAGTCTTGATTGATACTTGGGTTCCCAAGTAGGAATGCCTTGGACAAACTCATGGACACCAGCTGTCTCTTAACCTGACCATTGTTGGGCTCAGTTAGTGTTCTTGATACGTGGACATCTCAACTATGTACTGACATCTCACTTGTGAACATCATAGTATTAACTACCTTGGATGAGATCCTTGGACTTTGGTTGATGATTCTAAGGTTACCCCAGACTTCAGTTGGGCTTAGATGGGATGTTTTGAGAGTGATTATCCAAGTGTGTTGGATCAGGTATACACCCATGTTCATGTAGGGGCATGATGATATCAATGAATGTTTTATATAGATACATAAACAAAATCCAATTGTGGGTATTGGTGAATGTGCTCAGAGTAATATTGAGGTACCTTCATTGAAAGACACTAAAATCTAGTTTTTGAAATGCACCAGCCGTCTAAGATGAGTATTTTGAAAATAGTCAGTTGAAAGTAGCACAACTTGATTTCCTTTTGTTCGATGAATGGGATCAGTGAGGAACCACATCAAGAACATCATCATGATGAGAAGGGTGTAGTGCATGGTCATCCATGGACTTTCTAGGGAAGCTGGTGCTACAAGGTTAATTTTGGTCGATTGGAAATTGATTGTTTGACCAATTGAAAATCATTCTAGGAGCATTGTTAGAATGAAAAGGGCATGATTGCATAGGTAATTCCGACAATGGAAGTACCACATCAGGCACATAATTAGAATGTTTGGAATTGGTTGTTCATGTTGGCACTTGTGGCGGAAAGAACCATGAGTTGGTGGATTGAAGAGATGATGATGTGATCATGTATCTAGTTTGAGAGGCTCAGGAAAGTGTTGTCTCGATGATTTAGTTTTGAATTTGATAGTTGAATTGAGTTTCTACGGATTATATATTGTACGCTTAAATGGATGTTTGATGGTGCATTAGGAATTTAGAAACACGACATGCCTGTTTGAACAAAAATTCACGACCGGAGTAGGTCGAGTGATGATTTCATTGTTCCCCAAAGCTTCTTGAGGATGAGAATTTCTAAGGTGGGGAGGTTGTAACATCCCATGTTTTGGACCAGGTTGAAATTTATAAAGAAATTAGAATTCTTCATTTGATGGATGGGTCATTTTGAATTTCAGGAACTAGAGTGAGGTTATGAGGATTTTAACATCCTTAAGTGATGTTTACAGATGTGGTTTATGTTTCAGTGGAAGCCCTGGAGGTTTGGGTGAGCACTGGAGGAAGAACGGGAAGCCGGTCTACTGAAATTAGCAGCAACTGAAAATTCATGCCATGTATTATTTACACGACATGAATGTATTTCATAGGATGTAGTCAAGGAGGTTACATGAAGTGAACGTCTTGGGGGTTACCCCAAGGAATTCATGACGTGAACCTGATTCACATCATGAATTGTGGATTCAAGATGTGAATCCAGTTCACATAATAAACTTAGAGGTTATTTTTTTAAAAAGGGAATAGGGGGGATCACCCCCTTATTTTTATTCAGATAGAAGAAGAGCCCATAGGGTGACCTCGACAGTGGATACTCTCTATAGCGACTCAATCCTTTTACATAAAACATTTCATGATTTTAAGCATAATTAATCATCAGAGTACAAGCCAAGGATCGTTAAGTCTAGTGTCTTGGAAGACTAGGTGCATATAACATAAAACATGGGACTAAAAAAAACTTCTTTATTTAATATCCATAAAGAGATTATAACTTCTTTTGATCTCTTACATCTGTATAGGTTACCCTGAGGATCACAGGAACAAAGGGATGAGCTAAAAAGACCAGTAAAGGAATGAACATAAGGATACATCTCAAGCACATGAGTTAGGAGGCATGGCATAATGATATCCAAAGAATGAAACTTATAAAATCATTTAATATAAGAATGGGATCATATAAACATGGAATCAAATTAATGTGGGAGAATCATAAATCATATCTTTAGTACGGGTCAAGGCTAACCGCCAATCCCGTTTCCCATTTCAGTACGGGTCAAGGCTAACCGTCAATCCCATTTCACATCACATCTCATGAGAATTATCCTTACCCAATGCATTGGAGTGCTATCTAGGCGCACCCATCTCAACATATTCATGAATATTCTTTCCAAAGAAATAATCTTTCTACATAAATAATCATACATAATCAACCATACATAAACATAAGGGTACCCATGGAAAGAATTGGGTACCACAATCATGACATAAAACATATCCAATAGGCGTATCAAGAAAGTGTTCATCAAAGGAAAGTATTAGAACATACATGGAAGTTAATAATTTAAAATAGGAATATAACATGTTAAGTGTTGTCAAATATAAGTGACAACATATTAAAAATGTATTTTAGAAACATTAGCATTAAAACATTTTTGTGCGGTTTTAAGGAAAACACTCTAGAGATTTTCAAATAGAAAAGAAGACATTCTTTTATATAAAACCATAATTTAAAGAAGAAGGTTTTCATAATAAAAATACTAATTTTATAGATACAATGGTGTTTTAAAACATAGGATAGAGTGCACTTGAAATTTGGGTAAAAATTTGGGAAGTCCCCTTAAAACAGGTTTGCTTATCGGAAAGTTCTAAGGAGGGAATCTTTCAAAATCATGTATATCCCCGAAAGAATGTGATGAAAGGGTATTGATATAAGAATCTTGTAAAAATAACCAGAATTCATAAGACTCACATAAATAGATAAGATAACACCATTTTGAAAGAAATATAAGGCCACCCGAAAGAACAAAGAAGGTTCGGGTAGAATTTGTTACAATTTTATCAGCATGGTGTCGGGTGTAACCAAGAGGGATTGATGAGAGAGAAATGGGGATTCTCATCACTTATAAATCTAGAGGGAAGTATGGGGAGGTTATTAAACATACCCCATAATTTTCTAGTACACATAAAAAGGCATAGTATAGAGGACAATCTTGATTAAGAGAGAAAATAGAGAGGATCCCTTACCTTAAATCTGATGGTGTTCTCCACTTCTTATTAATGACCTGAATAAAAAAATTAGGATTATTAATTCATAATTCCAGAACCTATTATATATGTAATTTATTTATTATAACCCTTTTTATTTCATTAAAATCCTTTTTTATTAGTTATAAGGTTCAATTTCATTGTTCGAGCTCATTTGTTTACTTGGCTTTAAAGATCGGTTCACTTATATTCAAGTTTGGATTATATGCTAGATGAAAGTGGTTGTAAAGAATTGAAGTTATATTCTTTATTTCATATCCAGGAGATTACATGGTTTTAATTTTAATTAAGTTACTTAGAGTGATGTCAAATTATTATATATATAACCTTAGTGATAACCATTTTTGTTAATCGGTGGATTTGATTACAAAGAATGTGTTTTGCTTTATAAATTAATTCCATTTGAACCAAAGGATTACAGAACCAAAAATAGGATATATTACATATATAATAATCTGGTTCAACCATAACACAAATTGTTTCATGACCATAATTAAAGACAATAATAGAAATTGATAAACCGTTGTCCTTGAATGTGCTAAATTAGCACATCTCAAACGGTGCTTTCATTTCTTTCAAATAAAAGGGTGGGGAAAGGAGAGAAGATAATGAAATATACCACTAGAATGAAGAAATTAAAGTACATGTATGTTACTGGATTTATCATACTATTATGGTGAAGGGAGGTGAGGAAATAAATAAAAAGAAAAGAACATAAAAGAAAAGAAGAAATTTGGGAAGATGAATTTACCTCTTGAGACTTCCTCCTTTGAGAACCTCTTAAGGGGAGAGGTTTTAGTATTTTGAGGAGGATGAGAGATTTTGGATGTGGGGGAGGAATTTGGGGGTAGATTTTGGCAGAAATTATAGAATAATTGGATCTTGAGAGGAGTGGAGAGAAGAGGGAGTGAAGGGGGGGGTTTATAGTGGAGGAGAGGAGGGGTTTCATGATATTATAATCCTTAATTTATTATTTCTTCACAAGACAAAAAATAGTAAGTATTCCATGACCAATAATAGTAAATGGGTCATGTGAATTCAAAACAAGTGGGCTTACATCAGCATAACATCATCGATGACTCAATTAATCCATTAATTAGCATTTATTGTGAATTATCGGATTCTACTATTCAAAAAAAATTCAAGTATTTCAGAAAAATCCCAAAAATTCACCATGACCATTTTTTGACGTGTAGAATCCAAAAATGAAGTCCATTTTTCAAAAATAATTTTCTAAATATTATTATTTTAATATTTAATTAAAATAATAATTTATTATCAAAACCAGTTTTAAAACATTCATTAACTCATTCTAAATTATAGGTATATCGTACTTCCAACATGAATATTATTTTTATACTACCATAGGTGAGGTTACTATTAATTAGGGTATATCTCTATTTACAAGGGTATGTTACTATTCATTAGGGTAGGTTACTATTCACAAAAAATTATTTTTGTTTTATTAGACTCCAAAAAAACATCTTGAACACAACTGTGTATGTCAGATTTTCAAAATTCCAAACACAGAAGTGACAAACTTATGTTTAAAGGTTACTCATTACTTAGTAGTTCATTATTATGTGATTTTATGGAATATTTATAAGAAGATAATTTCCATTAAAAATATTGGGTCGTTACATTCTTCCCCCCCTAATAAATTTCGCCCTCGAAATTTCATTTTATATCCTAGGCCAAAAACAGATGTGGGTACTTTTCCTTCATTGATTCCTCCAGTTCCCATGTTTCTTCCTCAAACTTATGGTTCCTCCACAACACTTTGAGAAGATGGGTTGTCTTGTTGCGTAGAACCTTATCTCTATGATCCATAATCTTTACTAGCTGCTCCTCACATGAGAGATCTTCTTCCAGCTGCACATCCTTTGAGTTTATTACATGTGAGGGATCATGTATGTACTTTCTCAAGAGTGATACATGAAAAAAATCATGAACTCGAGCCATATTTGGTGGAAGTTCAAGCTAATAGGCCACAACTCTTATGCGGTCAAGGATCTCAAAGGGGCCAATATACCTTGGGCTTAGCTTCCCTTTCTTCCTGAATCACATGACTCTCTTCCATGGAGATATTTGAAGGAAGACTTTATCTCCAACGTTGAACTCCAAGTCCCTTTGATGGTTGTCAGCATAGCTCTTTTTCCGACTTTGAGCAGTTTTGATGTGTTTCTGGATGAATTGAACCTTCTCTATCATCTCTTGAACAAGATCAGGTCCAAGTAGCTTTCTTTCTACAACTTCAACCCAACAGGTTGGAGTTCTACATCGCTTTCCATAAAGAGCTTCATATGGAGACATCTGAATACTCTAGTGGAAGCTATTGTTGTATTATAACTCAACCAATGGGAGATGCTGATCCCATCCACCTTTGAATTCTAGAGATCAGGCTCTAAGAATATCTTCAAGCGTCTGAATAGTTCTTTCAGACTGGCCATCAGTTTGGGGGTGATTGGCCGTGCTGAAATTTAATTCAGTACTCAAAGAATGTTGAAGGCTCCTCCAGAATTTAGATGTGAACCTTGGATCACAGTCAGATACAATTTAGAGTAGAACACCGTGCATTCTCACCACTTCCTTCACATATAACTTTTCAAGTTGTTCAAGTGAGAGATCCTACCGTATAACGATGAAATGGGATGTTTTGGTGAGTCGGTCAACCACAACCCATATCGCATTATTTCCCTTCGACGTCTTCGGAAGACCCGTGACAAAGTCCATAGTAACATTTTCCCATTTCCACATGGGTATAGGCAATGGCTGCATCACACCTTTGGACTTTTTTCGCTCAGATTTGACTTGCTGACATACCAAGAACCTTGATATATATTCCACAATATCCTTCTTCATACTATCCCACCAGAAGTGTTCTCGGAGAACATGATACATTTTGGTACTCCCAGTATGGATAGAGAAGGTCGAGCTATGTGCATCATTCAATAGCTCCTTCTTTATCTCTGGATCAGATGGTACACATAATCGTGTCCCAAATCTTACAACTCCTTCCTCATCAATTTTGAAATCGGATGATTTCCCATTTTTAACAGCTTCCACCCTTTTCTGAATTTCCACATCCTTTCTTTGAGAAACCTTTATTTTCTCCATGAGGGATGGTTGAGCAATCATTTGAGAAAGGATTGATGATGTTACTCCCTTAATGATTCCCATGTCCATCCTTTTTAAATACAAGAAGATCAGATCCTTTTCAATTCTCATCATTGATAAAGATGCAGGATCCTTTCTACTTAGAGCATCCACTACCTTGTTTGCCTTACCGGGATGGTAGTAGATTGAACAGTCATAATCCTTGATGAGATCTATCCATCTTTGCAGGCGCATATTAAGATCTTTCTGTGTGAATATATATTTGATACTCTTGTGGTCAGTATATATCTCATATTTTCCCCATAGAGATAATGCCGCCAGATTTTCAACGCAAAGATCACAGCCGCCAACTCTAGATCATGCGTGGGATAGTTTTGCTCATGGATTTTCAGCTGTCTTGAGGAATAGGTTATCAATTTATTATTTTTCATTATCACACAGTATAAGCCTTTCTTAGAAGCATCACTATACACCACAAAGAGTTCTCCACTTGAAGGGAGTGTGAGTACCGACACAGTGATAAGCCTCCTTTTCAACTCCTTGAATCAGTCTTCACATTACTGTGTATAGACGAACTTTACTCCCTTCCGTGTCAGCTTGGTCATTGGGTTTGAAAATCGTGAAAAGTTCTTCACGAATCATTGATAATACCCATCTATACCTAAAAAGCTGTGGATCTCCATTACAGAAGTTGGCCTCGGCCACTCTTCAACTGCCTTCGTCTTGGAAGGGTCCACAGATATCCCTTTTCTGGTGATAACATGCCCCAATAATGATACTTCCTCCATCCATAACTCACATTAATTGTACTTTGCATACAACTTCTCTCTTCACAAAGTCTTTAACACAGTTTCCAAATACTCCTCATGTTCCTCCTTTATCTTGGAGTATATCAAAATATCATCAATAAAGACCACCAAAAATTTGTCGAGGTAATCTATAAAGACTCTATTCATTAAATCCATGAAAAATTATAGAGCATTAGTGAGTCTGAAGGGCATCACTATGAACTCATAGTGTCCATACCTCGTTCGAAAGGCAGTCTTGGGAATATCTTCCTTCCTCACCTTAAGTTGGTGATATCCCGACCGAAGTTCCACTTTAGAGAAATAATTGGACCCACGAAGCTGATCGAACAAGTCATCTATCCGTGGAAGGGTATACTTTTTCTTTATAGTAATTTTATTGAGCTCATGATAATCAATTCAGAGGCACATTGATCCATCCGTCTTCTTGACGAAGAGGACTAGAGCACCCCACGGTGAAGCACTCGGGCGTATAAAACCCTTCTCCATATTCTCTTGTAACTGCTTCTTCATATCTTCTAGCTCTACAGTGGCCATTCTATAAGGTGTCTTTGAGATTAGCAGAGATCCATGGATAAGTTCAATTGAGAACTCAACCTCTCGGTCAGGAGGAAGACTAGGAAACTCTTCGGGGAATACATCAGTGTAATCCCTCACAATGGGCATGTCTTCAAGCATGATTATCTCCTTTTTCTCAATCATTTGAGCTAGGTATGCATGGTCATAAGGAAGCAGTATCCAAACTTGAGATTAATATTCTAAAGGAGACTCATTTTCCTCCTTGAACTTGTAAAGAATCGGAGGATGCTTCAGGATGTGAAGAGTAATCTCCCTTTCCTGAAAATTGATGTTGGCCTTGTACAAAGATAGACAACCCATGCCCAAGATAGCATTGAACTCCACTAAAGGAAGTATGAAAAGATTTGCTGGGAGGTTCAGTCCACAAACATTAATTGGGGAGGAGTTATAAACCATGGATGCAATAATTTCCCCATTCGTTGTTCTCACAGATAACTTTTCCTCCAAATTTTGAGGTGGTGTTTGAATAGTTCTACTAAACTTGCACGATATGAAAGAATGTGTAGAAATAGAATCAAATAGTACGTTCACTATTCTTGAATGAATAACAAGGGTACCTATAACCACATCGTTTTCTGGCTCCACCTCAACAGTAGTGATAGCATAATCCATTCCTTGTTTTCTTGGAGGTTGTTGCTAATTACCTCCAACAACCCTCAGCTTAGGGAAATTGTTCTCATAATGCCCAAGCTCCTTGCAGTTAAAACACTGCACTGCAGGCTGAGTGTTGATCTGAACCTTCTGTTCTTCAAAATTAGCGGAATTTTTCATATCCCTTCGGCAGTTCTTGTCCAGGTGACCAAAATTTCCACATTTTAATCAATTCTTGGTTCCCTTGAGACAGTCACCAAGATGCTTCTTCCCAAAATTCTTGCAAAGGGGAAATTGAGGCTTATTTCCATCATGGGATTTGTTTGATGAACCACCCATGTTATTCTCTATTTTCCGCTTCTTATCACTAGGTCCTTGAGACCCCTAAGAGTCTCCAATATCTATTTCAACCTTGAGGGCACAACAGAAAATATCCTCATAGATATCGAAGTCTCGAATCGCCAACACTTTTCGTAGACTCGGCTTTAGTCTGTTAAAGAAGTGATCCACCTTGCTATCGGTGTTCATGAAAAAGATAGAGGCATACCTTGAAAGCCTTGTAAAGTTCTCTTCATACACCCTGATGGACTCATCTTCCTTCTGATTGAGTCCAAGGAACTCTCTTTCCATCTTGAGACGGAGGGTTCAAGGAAAATATTTGTTGAAAAACATCCTCTTGAATTCCTCCCAATCTATGGAATCAATTTCCTCTTGGGACTTTGTATTCTTGATCAATGTCCACTACTAATCAACTTCCCCATCAAAATGATAGACTGGCAGTACAACTTTCTCTTCTTCCGAGCACTAGAGGGCAGAGAAAATCTTTTCAATGGAGTTAATCCATTGTTCTGAGAGAAGGGGATCATAAGACCCTCTAAACATGGGAGGCCTTTGATGCATAAAGTATTCTATGACAAATTGATCTTTACTTGGAGAAGGGGGATGTTCCACCTAATTCAAGTTATTATTCATAACTCGAGTCAGCTGAGCAAGTACTGCCATGAAGTTTTGAGCACCCGCTTCCATCACATCAGGCATGTCATTAGGGAAATAATCACATTGCCTGTGAAATTAGTTGTTGGAACATGTTCTTCTATTTCCAGCCATTAACTAAGAAAAAGAAAGTATAATTAGAGGTCTTGAATACTTAGCTATTGAGCATAAAAAGGAAACTTTGAACATTAAAGGATAAACTTATAAAGAATAAGTACATCCTAACTTGTGATTCCTTAGGTTTATATCTAGGTTATCCTTGATCTATTTCTTAAATTATATTCTTATGGGATTCTTTTTGTCCCTTAATAATGGTTTGTACTAAGCTCGTGAATCTACCAAAGCATATCTCCTAGGAGTTTCATAACCAAGAGTGTAGCAAGGTCCGTTATTGTGCACCGGTTTCCATTTGAGTCTAGTTCAAAGCGGTGTTTTCGGGTTTTACCCCTAGATACATCTGTGCCAAAGACGCCTCTACCTGCTCATATCCAGACAGGGATGTATTTTCTTGATAAACCACTTACTCTATACTCACCAAAATTTAGGACTGTTTTCTTATACTTAGTCTCATCCTTAAGGTTATCACTAAGGTGCTATATTTCTAATCTCCAAAAATAACTAGACCATCCTCTAATACCAACTATAATGACCTAAGCCTTTTACATAAAACATTTCATGATTTTAATCATAATTAATCATCAGAGTATAATCCAAGGATCGTTAAGTCTAGTGTCTTGGAAGACTAGGTACATATAACATATAACATGGGACTAAAAAAACTTCTTTATTTAATCTCCATAAAGAGATTCAAACTTCCTTTGAGCTCTTACATATGCATAGGGTACCCTGGGGATCACATAAACAAAGGGATGATCTAAAAATCCCAGTAAAGGAATGAACATAAGGATACATCTCAAGCACATGAGTTAGGAGGCATGACATAATGATATCCAAAGAATGAAACTTATAAAATCATTTAATATAAGCATGGGATCATATAAACATGGAATCAAATTAATGTGGCAGAATCATAAATCATATCTTTAGTACAGTTCAAGGCTAACCGCCAATCCTGTTTCCCATTTCAGTACGGGTCAAGGCTAACTGCCAATCCCATTTCACATCGCATCTCATGAGACTTATCCTTAACCAATGCATTGGAGCACTATCTGGGTGCTCCCATCTCAATATATTCATGAATATTATTTCCAAATAAATAATCTTTCCACATAAATAATCATACATAATCAACCATACATAAACATAAGGGTACCCATGGAAAGAATTGGGTACCACAATCATGACATAAAACATATCCAATGGGCGTATCAAGAAAGTGTCCATGAAAAGAAATGATTAGAACATACATGGACATTCATAGGGTAAAATAGGCATATAACATGGTAAGTGGTGTCAAATATAAGTGACAACATATTAAAAATGTATTTTAGAAACATTAGCATTAAAACATTTTTGTGCGGTTTTAAGGAAAACACTCTAGAGATTTTCAAATAGAAAAGAGGACATTATTTTATATAAAAAAAGAATTGAACCAAGAAGGTTTTCATAATAAAAATACTGATTTTATAGATACAATGGTGTTTTAAAACATAGTATAGAGTGCACTTGAAATTTGGGTAAGAATTTGGGAAGTCCCCTTAAAACAGGTTTGCTTATCGGAAAGTTCTAAGGAGGGAATCTTTAAAAATAATGTATATCCCTGAAAGAATGTGATGAAAGGATATTTATATAATAATATTGTACAAATAACCATAATTCATAATAATCACATAAATAGATAAGATAAAACCATTTTTAAAGAAAGATAAGGCCACCCGAAAGAACAAAGACGGTTCAGGTAGAATTCGTTACAATTTTATCGGCATGGTGTTAGGTGTAACCAAGAGGGATTGATGAGAGAGAAATGGGGTTTCTCATCACTTATAAATCCAGAGGGAAGTATGGGGGAGGTTCTTAAACATACCCCATCATTTTCTAGTACACATAAAAAGGCATAGTATAGAGGACAATCTTGATTAAGAGAGAAAATGGAGAGGATCCCTTACCTTAAATCTGGTGGTGTTCTCCACTTGTTATTAATGACCTGAATAAACAAATTAGGATTATTAATTCATAAGTCCAGAAACTATTATATATGTAATTTATTTATTATAACCCTTTTTAGTTCATTAAAATCCTTTTTTATTAGTTATAAGGTTCAATTTCATTGTTCGAGCTCATTTGTTTACTTGGCTTTAAAGATCAGTTCAATTATATTAAAGTTTGGATTATATGCTAGATGAAAGTGTTTTTCCAGAATTGAAGTTATATTCTTTAGTTCATATCTAGGAGATTACATGGTTTTAATTTTAATAAGTTTACTTAGAGTGATGTCTAATTATTATATATATAACCTTAGTGATAACCGTTTGTGTTAATCGGTGGATTCGATTACAAAGAATGTGTTTTTCTTTATAACTTAATTACATTTGAACCAAAGGATTACAGAACCAAAAATAGGATATATTAAATATATAATAATCTGGTTCAACCATAACACAAATGGTTTCATTACCAGAATTAAATACAATAATAGAAATTGATAAACCGTTGTCCTTGAATGTGCTAAATTAGCACATCTCAAACGGTGCTTTCATTTCTTTCAAATAAAAGGGTGGGGAAAGGAGGGAAGATAATGAAATATACCACTAGAATGAAGAAATTAAAGTACATTTATGTTACTGGATTTATCATACTATTATGGTGAAGGGAGGTGAGGAAAGAAATAAAAAGAAAAGAACTTAAAAGAAAAGAAGAAATTTGGGAAGAGAAATTTACCTCTTGAGACTTCCTCCTTTGAGAACCTCTTAAGGGGAGAGGTTTTGGTATTTTGAGGAGGCTGAGAGATTTTGGAAATGGTGGAGGACCTTGGGGAGATATTTGGGAAGAAATTAGAGAAGTATTGGAGCTTTATAGGAGTGGAGAGAAGAGGGAGTGAAGGGGGGAGGGGTTTATAGTGGAGGAGAGGATGGATTTCATGATATTATAATCTTTAATTTATTATTTCTTCAAAAGATAAAGAATAGTAAGTATTCCATGACCAAGAATAGTAAATGGGTCATGTGAATTCGAACCAAGTGAGATTACATCAGCATAACATCATCGATGACTCAATTAATCCATTATTTAGCATTTATTGTGAATTATCAGATTCTACTATTCATAAAAAATTCAAGTATTTCAGAAAAATCCCAAAAATTTACCCTAACCATTTTTCGATGTGTAGAATCCAAAAATGAAGTCCATTTTTCAAAAATAATTTTCTAAATATGATTATTTTAATATTTAATAAAAATAATAATTTATTATCAAAACCAGTTTTAAAACATTCATTAACTCATTCTAAACTATAGGTATATTGTACTTCCAACATGAATATTATTTTTATAAAACCATAGGTGAGGTTAATATTCATTAGGGTATGTCACTATTCATAAGGGTATGTTACTATTCATTAGGGTAGTTTACTATTCACCAAAAATTATTTTTGTTTTATTAGACTCCAAAAAAACATCTTGAACACAACCGTGTATGTCAAATTTTAAAAATTCCAAACACAAAAGTGAAAAACTTATGTTTAAAGGTCACTTATCACTTAGTAGTTCATAATTATGTGATTTTATGGCATATTTATAATAAGGGAATTTCCATTAAAAATATTGGGTCGTTACACTCTCCCTCTCCTAGGGTTACCTGGTTCTCTCTGTCTTGCCATATATTTGAGTGTTGTCTGTCACATTGGTTAGCTCTTGGTAAGTTCTTCACTCCACTTTCTTCCTTTTTCCATTTATCTCTCCATCTTTGACATAGTTTTGGTGTGAGATAATATTCCATATTTCTAGGGCGTTTGTCCGTTTCTTCAATTTTTCTCGAACCAGATCGATTCAAAGGTCGATATTAGATAGTTGAAACTCCCTTGGTATAAGTTAAGTGGTCTATGAATTTTACCCTGTAGTCTAGTTGATCTATAATTAACACCATTGTGCCACATGTTGGATTCTCCGTTCATTACTCTTAAAATGTGAAATTAATTATGTAAGACCTAATGCCTTAAATCATATTTCTATTATACTTTAATTTAAACCATTGGAAGTTGTTCACCTCAACATGAACCACCCTCTCAGGGTGAGTTTTTTATATACCTTGACCTCCATGATTGGTTACATAATTAAAACACCCTCCTTATGTCTTGTTTCAAATTCTTATAATTATAATGTCTGGTCAATTAATAAATCACCTCTCATGGTGTGTTGAGTTTTCCCTCATATAAGGGTGAATCCTTGAATTTAATAAATTGGAACTACAACCACGACCAGTTATGTAACAAAACCACTTTTTGGGTGCACTAACTTCTTTTATAAAATGGGGAAAATGAATTGGGTATTTGAAATAATAGATGACATTCTTAAGTACATGACCTTATTTATTATTTTATAATTGAAGTGATAAATGGGCGTGGCCCTCTTTTAAGTATACTTGACTTGTGATGAGGCATGCTCATGGAAATGGCCTCTTAATTAATCACACATGAATATGTGATATGGAATTCTTGTATACATATCCCTCCTTATTGTGAAAAATTAAATGATTAAATTATTTATAAACCTCGAGTGATACTTAGATTTTATTCCTATGGAATTGTAGGGATGGATTCATTGGTTACTTGAATTATGTATGCCTTGAGTGATACTTGGGTTCCTTTTTACTGAACACCTTGGATGGGCTCACATGTTGTTTGATATTACATGTACCATGAGCGATAATTGGGTTCCTCACACGGGATGCCTTGGACAGGCTCATAGGTTACTTGAATTATATTCTTCCTTAAGCGATACTTGGGTTTCCTCATTAAAGAATTCCTTGGATTGGATCATAGGATAGATGAACTTCCACATGCTCTGAGTGATACCTAGGTTCCTTTTTACAGAATGCCTTAGATAGGCTATAGGGAAGTTAGAAGTATGACCAATACTTGGGTTTCCTTTTTACGGATCACCAAAGATGGGATCATAAATTAACATTATTACATGACTCCTTGGGTGATACTCAGGTCCCTCATTGCAAACACCTTAGATGAGATCATATGATGTGAAGATTCTATCATGCATGTTTATCTATTACATATGTATAGTAGTGATTCCTTATTTTGATGTCAAATTTGACATACCAAATCCCTTGATTAGATTCTTGGGATTATGTCCTCTATTTAAAATGTGAAACCATATTGTATAATGTGATACTGAGCATGACATCCCTAGGCATGACACCCCGTACCTTATGATGCTCGGGCAAGGTGTCCCTTAATTAGAATGAGAAACTCATTATTACTATCTCTCAGATGAATTCCTTAGTATTAAACCTCAGGTCCATGTCAGTTCATGTATATATGTGAAAATGATTGTTTTAAATATGAATATATATACTTGATGGAAGGTGTAAAAATGAAATCTGACTTAGGCTGAAGCAGGTATGGTCGGCTAGGTGTCATTGAGGAACCTAAGCCCGACTCATTTACTTTTTATTTATTTTATTATTTATTCATTATACCTGCACACTGATGACTTTATATTCCTAGTATGGATAGATTTAGACACTGTTTTCAGTAACCTATTGATTATATCTCACACCTTTTTCAGGCTTCCATTGCACCGGGGTACCCGAACATACATCATGTTTGTAGGTTCAGGTTTATGGATTATGCTTGTGCTGTTCATTTGTACATGGAATATTAGGAGCATAAGACTGAACCAGATATTAGGATGCTCATAGAGTTATCCCTTGGGACTTTTTGTTCAATTTCATTATTCATGTACTATTCAGTATTGTACCACCTACTATATGTTTAATATTTTGGTTTATGTAGCCTCATCCAAACATGTATGCATAGTTGTATATTTGGCGTTGTCTATCTTATCACATATTATTATCTTCCACTACTCTGTCTTTTATAAATAATAATTATGATATTTATTGAATTATTTATTATTAAACCACTGTGATACTATGATCTTGAGGGTATGGTCTCCCCATTGTACCATCATTAGACTCTCACTACTAGTCGACAACCTCTGGTGTACGGGGAGGCGCACTTGAGGTCATGTGACCGATTAGCTCGGGGCACCATTCTAATGGGTCCAGGGTCGGGACATTACAAATATAATAAATAAACATGATATTTATAATATTATTAATATTTAGGAGATGATAAAACCATGAATAAGGTGTAAGGATCAGAACCGTCGAACTAAAACATGTATGGAAAACATATGAGTTTTCACCTAAAAAATGGTTTTATTGAAGGATTATCAATAAAAGGGTAATTGGAAATTATAATAGAATGATATATAGTAATATATATATATGAATATGATTTTTTAATATATGTATAATAAATCTATATTTATTATACATGAGGTTTGAATGCATATGAAGCAAGACGGGACTTCAGGTAAGGTTTTATGTTGCAATCTCTTTTTGTTTCAGGGTTGTCTATATTAAATTTCTATTGAGGGAAATTATATGATTTAATAATTTAAACCCATATATTTTCTTATTTTTTGATTTTTGGATTTTTCATGTTTTCTTTACATTTTTCTCTCTTTGGTGCTTAAAATTATTGAGAAAATGTTCTCAAGAAAAGTCATCCGTATTTCTTCTTTTTGGGTTGGGAATCTTTCTCCTCTATGTCCATGTTCAAAAATGTTTTATGGAAGTTTTTATCTATACTTAAATGTTTGATAAATGTTATTTTTAATACCTTTTACTTTTGTTACAAATTATCAAAAGGATTTTTTTTATTTTTTATATGACTCACTTTTGACTTTTTATAAAAGTGTGAAAAGATTTTTTTTCTTTCAACATACATGACATGAACTAATTTTCCCATTGTCATGTATTTTCTTCATCATTATGCTTATTTTATAATTTTATATGGTTTTTCAAAGAAAAATATATTTCTATTATTCTAGAAATTTTCAATTTTAAACTCCACTGAAAGAAATTGATGTTTTCTCATATTTTCTAGAATATTTTTAATTATTTTATAAAAGAGATTCTTCATCCATGTCATCATCCTTTAAGAATTTTTATGATTCACTGAGGATATGATCTAATAATACCATTAAATTTCTTTATATTAATGACTTATGATGATGATATTTTCAGAATGATTTTATAAAACCCATTACTTTCCCATGAGTTAACAAAGTTATAATGAAATCTTTACGAAACCCATTTATTTTCCACATGTTATGATATGATGAATGTTTTTATGATATTGTGGCATATTTATATATGGTTTTAATTATATGACAGGTGATCCTGGAATTATGTATCCCTCTAATGAATTTGATAAATAATGTTATCTCATGAGATAATAGGAACTAGAATAAGGAGTGAACCTTTCAGTAAGGGACTCTATCCACCTTGATTGTCTTGACAGTGACCCTTTACTAAATAAATTATACAAATAGGGAGTGAACCCAATAAACTATGGGACTCTATCCACTATGATAGTCTTGGAACTGAGTTTTGACTAAGGAAATGATTTTCGATACTTATGTGTATGAAATAAACTTATATCTTATGATTATGATATATTCTCATGGATCATGATTTATTATTGATGATTATGAACTCTTATAAATTATGACTTTTTTTATGAAAATTCCTTGTTTCATGACTCATTGTAACATTTCAGGCCTTCTCGGCCTATTACTTGTCTATTTTGGGTAGTCATAGGTGTTTGGAGGAGGTCCCAGAGGTTCCAGAGGAGTTGTAGGGGCAGTAGGGAAATTTATAGTGTAAATGAGGGGCTTACGATGTAAGGTGGGGGTTTAAGGATTGCATGGACAACTGATTTATGGATTTTATGTAGCGTAAGAGTGGTTGTAAAATAGGTTTATGTTGTAGAATTTTAATTTATGATGTAAATCTTTTAATTATCAATGTGCTATATCTTTTGATGGAAAAGGATTTTATGGCCTAAAGGTTGGTTTTACAGTGTAAGTTTTATGAGCCTATGGAATTTATGGTGTAAAATTTTAATTTACACCATAAAGTGGGAGAGTTACAGGTTGTTCATAAACCTAGTTTGGCCAGTTATCCTCTCATTAGATTGCTCATCTCTCTCTATCATTGTGAATTAACCCTAATCTATTTTGGGAGGATTTCTATCCCATATTTCCTTACCTCGATCCTTGGGTTCTGTTGGTTTCTCATTGGTGATCAGTGGTGAGTTCCCTCCATTTTATACCCATGTTTCCTTATGTTATTATTATAGGGATCTACTATAGTGGTTTTTCTTTGGTTTGAGGTGAGTTTGGGCTATGTTTGTGATTATCCCTTGATGCAGTTCAGATTAATCCAGGATTTCCATGTGTGTTTATGGTTTCCAGGCTATTCCTTCTTTACCTTATGGCATAAAAAAATACAGTAAAGCATCTTTGAGGTAGGGGATACTCATTCTATCCCTTTATATGTGATATGTGTGGGGATTTCATGAATTTTATTTCCTTCGAGTGGATAGTAAGGGTTGTCATAATAAATATAATTAATTGTCAATAATAAAATTGATGGTTATGGGGGAGATATCATTTTCTTTACTGCTTTGATATATTTTGTTGATGATATTGAGCATGCTTGTTCCCAATACTAAAAATAATGGTTGTTGGGATCCTTTCATTCACAGTATTTGATATTCCTTGAGACCCTTTATGTGTTTTTGTGTGATCACACCCTGAATAAAAGGCTAATGAATTTATATTTGGAAAATAAATTGGTTTCCCATGGAATCTGATTTGTGTGATAATACCCATGATAAATAAAAGTAATGTGATAAAATCCCCTGAATAATTTTGGATGTTGGGATGTTTTTTTTTTCATGGTTTCTTTTTTGTGTTTCCTTGTGTGTCTTGGGATATTGTGTGATGATAAGAGTGATTGAAAGAGTTGTGTGGTATGTGGGGTTGTGAACTATGTGGTTAGTTAACATGGATGTGATGTGGGAAGTTGTGCGATCTGGTATGAAGAGATTGTGATGCACATTGGTGATGATGTGTGGTATGAAAATTTTATGGTACACTGTGGAAATGATGTGTGGTGTACATTGGTTTTGGTACATAGAGGTTTTGGTGCACAATAGTGACGATGTGTAGTGCACAGTGGTTGTGGTGCATAGAGGTTGTGGTGGATAGTGGAGATGATGTGTGGTGGTGATGTGTGGTGGTTTTATGATTTTTGGTGGCATGGTGCAATGCAGATATGGATGTTGTGGCAGGATGGTGTGGCTAGTGTAGCATGGTGATGAAAGTTGATGTGAGATGGGCCACTTGTGGCATGGTGTGGTTGTGTTAGTTTCCCAGTTAGAAATTAAATAAATTGTGTTGCTGAATAAAATGAATAAATTAATGGGTTAGTAATTGAATATAATGGTATAGAAGTTAATGTGTGGTAAATGGATTAATGAATAAAATTTGTGGAGTGTGTAATTGAAAGTGGGAAATGTTGTGTGGCTATGTGTGGTGGTGTGATTTTTTTCATATAGTGGTGGAATTGGTTGTGACAGTTAATGTGTGGTAAGGTAGTGGTGTGTGCTGGTGCATTTGTTATGAACCCATAGGTTGGGTAATGTGTTATATCTATATATCATGTATGTTTATTCTATTTCTATACATTCCCCACCTTAGTTGGATAACCTTACCAATACTAGGTTTTAGGTTTTGGGTGTTTTCTCCAACACCTAAGATGGTGGTGATATGAATGGATGACTACACTCTCTCCTCAGATCTTTTTTCCATAGTGATGGCCCAGGTGTCCACGAGTGAGATGTGCAGTGTTTTCCTAGGTGTCTTCAGGTAATATGTGGTTTTTGTGGCTGTGATGAGATGTGATGGCCCATGAGACTTTGGGAAAGATGTGTTGTTATGGTCCAGGTGTCTTTGGGAAAGATGTGACGTGATGTTACCTGATACTAGCATAAGATGTTAGACCTTTCAAGGGTGGGGTATTAGGGATGTGTCCTAACCCATATCATATATGGATGGTATGAGATGTGATGTGATGTGATGTGAATCATGATGAGGCTGGGTTTGGTTAGTTGAGCTGTTTTGGTGCTTGTTGGTTCTATTTTTTGTTCACTGACATATTAACATGCTCTTTTCACATGTACACTTGAGATCCTGGGTTATGGCCCTGCTGAGTATACATGTATTCTCACCCTATGTATATAAACTACTTTTCAAGTTTATTGGAGGACTTTTGGGACTAAGATGGACATTACTAGCTGGGTTGGAGATATTTTTTGAGTCATTTTCATTGGCTTGTCTTTTGGTATACATTGGATACTTTTATATGTATCGTCTTTACTTTATTAATGTATTTTGGGATAACTTTGGTTTTATTTTATATTATCTACTGGAGTTTTTTGGTGGTTATTTATCCTATCTATCGATCATGTTTTATTATAGAGGGTAATGCCTCCAATATATGTGAGATTTTTATACCCTTGGTACTAGTCACCAACCCAGGGCCTACTGGTGGCGGGACTCAGGGGTCATTATCTCTCTTCCTTCATTGTTGTATCTTTGGATAGAGGGGGTCATGAAACTCATGATTAATGATATTTGACTTATTGGGTATTGATTTCATAATTTGTGATCATGTTATCATACTCTTATACTTATCTTATACTCACATATGATCATTGATTAATATCTCCTATGTTTACCATTACTGGGAATCTAATCTCACTATTTCTTATGTTTCCATTTACCTCAAGTTGTGAAGAAATTTTTTAAGAAGAGTTTGTTTAATAAGGGTATTGTGTGAGAATAAATTTGTTGGATATGTTGAATATCTTTCATGAAATAGGTTTATTATGTATATAGTATCCAAAGACACTGAACCTTTATAGTTCTAGGGTGTGTATCATTATGAGATGAATTTAATATTCATCTAAAATGATGTAATATTTATGTATGAAATTATTGGGCCACCTCATGTATACCATGTTATGTACTTGAACTGATGTCACTTATAATCTGAGCATAACAAGTAGATATCAATCCAATATTGGTGAAAATCACTTGATTTATATCAAGAATATCCTCAAGTACTTAATAATAAGTAAAGATAAGTTCTTGGTCTTTTTTGGCGATGATGAGATCATTATAAGGAGTTACATTGATGTGTGTTTTCAAATTTATAAATATGACATGAGACCTCAATTTGGTTTCGTGTTTTTCTTCAATGATGGAGTCATTAGCTAGAAGAGTTCCAAATAAGCCACTATGGAAGACTCAATTACAAAGGTAGAGTACTTCATTGCATTAGATGCTGTGAAGGAAGTTGTTTGGATCAAGAAATTTATCACTAAACTTAGGGTTATTCCTAGTATTTAAGGATCAATTAAGCTTTACAATGACAACAATGGAGTTATTTATCTAGCGAAGGAACCCCAATCTTACTAAAGGACCAAAAAAAACCTTCCTAAATACCATCTTATTCAAGAGATCATTGAGAGGGGTGATGTAAAGATCTGTTAGGTGGATTCAAAATAAAAAATAGTTAATTCATTTAAATCCCCATTAATGAAAAAAAATCATGAGGGTCATGTTGAATCTCTTGGTATTAGATCCATGAGAATTTGGATATAATGGTTGTGAAATGTATCATGGTTTATAATAAAGGAAATATTCATTTATCATTCATTCATTCATGTGTGCAACATATATTATATGAATAGCGGAATTCCAATATATCCTCAAAATATGAATTTTATTTGTCCCTAATAGATGAAAATCATGGAGTATTACAGGTTATGGTGATATGTTACAATTAAAATCAATAGAATATCATATGTGATACTAAGTAGACTCATGAGTTAATAAATAAAGACTTATTTAAAGGGTTTCTAAGGATAGGATAACACTTATCTAGTGTAGTGGAAGACATTAGAAACATAAAACCCAATATCACCATGCTATGAAAATTAAAACCTTCTATAATCTAAATGAATATAATTTACCTTTTACTATTTATACTTGCTACTCCTATTATTTAATAATAGTGGCTAATGAATATCACTGAGTAACAACCAAAATAATATTCCTTATGAGGTGTATCCACAGATCGACTAAACCACCCAATGATTGGGTGATATTCCACTCACAACCACAATATTCTTGTATATCTAGTAAACTAAAGAGAAGGAAAAGAGCTTTGGGGAGTTTCAGCAGTAGATAAATATCACCCAGACAACTATATTAATGGATATTTCCTCATATATCCCTTAGGGATGCCACTATATTATCCATGTATTTACTCATGCATTAAAATATGTATGTGTAATATCAATTTTTCATTCATTTATCATATAAATGCACTATTGATTCTTCCATATGTTTCATCATATGAAACATTAGTCATTGATGATACTTGTGGAAGATTCCCAAATATCAACTCTTAACATTCAAATTCCATTCTTAATCTTAGAGTGATTTGTGTGTCATATGATATGATCTAGTGAACTATAATATGCCCATGTCATATAATATGATTGATCTATGATATTTTCAATATGATATATCTATATCATATAAAATGATATACCTAAAGGCATAAAACATGCCTTTTTCAACACGTTTTTCATAATTTATGACACACCCATATTGTACCATATGATTTAAACATAAATACATTATATATATCTATGGATTTAGGACATATCTCCATTAATATCCCACTTTCACTAAAGTATCATAGAGTTTGTGTCATTTCACCTTATATTGCATCATATACAATAAATTTTTAAACCACATCTAAAAATCCTTTTGGATATTTCCAAAACACTTTTGGAAATATATCATCAATTTCATCATGAATCACATCATATTCAGTACCTTGTGAATATCTATCTAAAAAACCTTTAGGATAAACTCTAAAAAACTTTTAGAGCATCTATTTAAGTTTCATAAAAGTCAATCCCCATTTAGTTAACCAAAAATTGTGACCCCATGGGTCTTTTTAGCATTGAAAGAAACTATGAATTCATAAATTCATAAATGTATGAAAATAGTGTCCTCTAGAAAATCATCAATACTACTCAAGTTATAAAGAGAACTTGTTTTATCTTCATCAAACACATGTATCTCTATACATGTTTCCACCATCTATATCATGTACAAGCATACATTTTCATATGATCCCTTTTCAAAGACATCGGGTAACCATAGTACATAGAGTATGTCAATCCCATATAGATATTCATATATTCTTGATTCTATGAGTATATACTGATCAGGTCGATGAATACATCACATGTCCTTCATTTAAGTGGATGATCACATCATATTCCCCTCATCCAATAGATAATCACATCACATCTGCTTTGGTATATCTCAATAGAGGGTCTAATGAACCTATATTACTCAATAAAACTTTCCAAAATACCATCCTTAAAATAATTAACTACTTAAAAGTTGTTTAATACTTTGAAATCTCTTTAAATAGATTCCATAATAATCGTTCTTGAATACTTATTCAAACTAATTTTAATAATCACAATAATCTAATAAATCATTTTCCATTTAAAAATATATAAATTTGAATATTGAAACATGAAGGGAATTAGTCATAAATAAGTATTTAGATAAAACATATAATAATAAATATAAAAAATACAATAATTTGACAAAAATCCCTAAAAATACTAAGTAAAATTTCTTGAGATATTGTTTTCTATAGGTTTCATTTCTATGTATGAGTGATCTTCACATTTGAGTCATTTTGAATATCCACACATGATTCATTTCCATAGGTGTAAATGTATGATTCATTCACTTAAAATTGAATACAAGTCATGAGTAAATCCCTAAAATTCATATTCCTTACTAAAAGTCTTGTTTCCCCTCCTTGTTTTTTTTGGACCATTTTTTGTTAGGTCCAAAGAGATTTTGGATGTTTTTGGAGTCTTAAGGGGTGTTTTGGAAATATAACTACCAAAATTAAGGTGGTTGCATCGTAGACTGTATGACCATGCCACAAAGGCCTAGGCTATGGCATAACATGACTGTCAGTGTCGTAGTGTTTTGTGGGGTTTAGGATAAAAATTAGTGGAAGGAGGTTACACTATGGTGATGTGGGGTTTCACCATAGTGGAGATGTCTTGTGAAGGCTGTACTTAGTGGGTTAGACCACACTAAAATGTTCTCTCTATATTAGTTACAGATAGTGTTTCAAGGTTGCTAGTATTTGGGTGTGATTCCTTTTAATAGGTTTTTACAGAATTTAATCAAGGGAATTCATTTTGGAATTGAAGAGGGATTTTGATGGGGATTTATGAGGAGTTTCTCATGTGGAAGGGATTTCCTGAAGAATACTGAAAATACCTATTCCCTATCCTCTATTCTTCATTATTCTAAATATTAGAAGGGTTGCATACAATACTCTACACTAGAGTCCATCTCCCTTGAGCCATAGTGGTGCATTCCCCATCCTGGTTCTATGCCACAATGCCCCTTCTACATCATAGGGTTTGATCTTCGATGTTTTCCACACCACAACCTCCTACATTGTTCCATGGAGGTCGTTCTTCAGCACTGTCCACACCATAATTCATAATTCTATGTCATGGTGTTTATTTTTAGTTCACCTCCATGTCGCAAACCCTACCTTGTGTTGTGGAGACCCTCAAATTTTCAGTAGAACTCCTCCTCCCGTCTTGGACTCTGCTTGGGAACTCCTTAATGATGATAGACCCTGAGTAAGAATTGGTTCTACCCCTTGACTTGTTTCTTCAATCCTTCTCTAGAACCCTTTTTATGTTTTTTTGGAACCCGTTCTAGGAGACCATGATGGTTGATCATGTTTCAGTTGGTGTGGGAGTGTGGATTGGTTATAAACACCTATGACAGACCTTGACGTGGACGTCAATGACTTGAGGTAGAAAGTTACTTAACATTTTGGGCTCATGTTTACACTTGATTACATAATGATTTTTTGTGTTGATATAATTGATAACCATGCATGATTTTGATAACATGTGGGTGTGTGTAGCTCATGAGACCCGTTGATATATGTGATTCCATGAGTGATACTAGAGTAGCTTGTTTACATGTTTGATTATGACTGCATATTGTTATGTGTGATTCTATATACTCATGATGATATGATATGTCTGCTTTTTATTCTTCACCATGTATGTGTTTTACCATTCCTTAGTGGTTTTTATTGGTACTTGAGATTGTTGGACCATTGTGACATGTTTATCCCTTAGAAGAAGATTGTACTTAACTTGCGACGATGGTGATGAGGGACCTGGGCATAGGGTGGAGGTACGATGTAGCCATGGTGACTATGTTGAGGATACACTCGAGGTAGCCTAGTTATTTACAATTCCCATACCCTCAAGGTATCCTCGTGGATGTTAATACATAGTTATTATTTTCTATAGGACGCCAACCAGCTATACATACTTGATGACTAGAATACATCGGGTTGCATACTCACATGACTCTATGAGGATGATGTATAGGGGCTAGTTGGTTACGAATAAAATCATCCATTATATTTCTAACATGGAGCTGAAGTAATTACAACTAGGGGTTTTTGGTGGCTTGGTTAGCACAAAAATTCTCATTTTTGGATTGTATGTTATTCCATTACACAATTTTTGTTATTATAGAATGCACTTATTATACTTGAGAACAATAGTTTAAAGACACATTGGTAGTGTCATACCGAGTCTTGTAATCACACCCCACTAGGGAATTTCAGTTCTCTTATTTATTTAATAAGGGATTCAGTGAAGGAAAAGGGCCCTATAGTGGATAGATGAGAATAGAAGTATGAAGTAGGTGGCAGACCAGTGCAGACTCTAGGGGACCCAATTTTAATCTATTATTTTTTGTTGTTATTTACACTAGATGGTCTCACTACTTTGGGTGTTACTTTTATTTATGAAATGTATGTCATTATTTTAGTTTTTTCATGATTACAATGATTATTTATTATTTATTATATTGTTTATGATTTATAATTGATCCTATGACATGATACATAGGGTATATTTACCCTGGAATAAAACTCTTGTTACTAGTAGGTAGCCTCCTGCATAAGGGGAGACATGCATGAGGTCATGTGACCTTATGGATCAGATCTGGTGGTTCGGTTTGGGGTGTTATAAAATGGTATCCAGGGATAAGAATCCACTGAATTTTCATTTCATTTTGTCTTGATTTGGGATAAGGTGGATGGGAGTTAGAACAATTGGGACTTGGACAGGGGAACTATGATGGCGCCTAACCAGCATTGTATAGTGGAACTCTAAGTTTCTATAGAGTGGTAATTTTATATTTTGTTGTTACTATTGATTAAATTCACCTAGGGTGATGCACATGATATTGATATGTGATTTATGATATTTCTACATTTTTAGGTTTTTTGAGTAAACTAAATTAGCTGTGAAAATAGACTAATTCTAAAATTATAACTATTTTAACTTAGTTCAATATTTTTTCCACAACTATTTATACACTAATCAAAATTTTAAAAATCCTTTTTTTAGGATTCTAGTATTGATGGAATAAATTTCATTCAATAAGATAAAATGTTGAATCCAAATTTTTGATGCCCAAAAATTACTTACAATCCATACCTTGGAATTTGTGCTTAGATATGAATAATTTTAAATATGGGATCATATCTCATAATTAAAAGTACTAATTGTTCTAAAATATTCAATGAAGATAGAGAAAATCCTAAGGAACATTTTTTATTTCTGTAGCTATGTGTGATTCTGGATTATTCAATGCCATTAATGCATGGGAACTTGGTGCATGGGAATTTGAACATTCATCCAGTACAAAAAAATTAAATTTAAATCTATGATAACTCGTACTGCATAAATAATATGAAACTAAAATTTTATGGGTTGATATAAAAGACATAGGTTAAAAACGTTAAATAATTACACTTTCCCAAAATTTTCCATTTATTATTTCTACCTTGCACTAACTTTCAGAGGAAAATTTTTGAATCCAAAATTTTCACCATTCTTAACTATAAAATGCATCTTCTCTCCATTTCAAAGAGTTGGACATTCTAGAATCTATGTTGGGTGGAATGATGTTGTAATAGTATACTATATTTTAAATATACATTAGTTTAGTTTTCTTCCTCTCATATCTATTGTTTTCTTTTCAGTTTTGTGTTCTTCCACCATACCTCTATAATACTCACGATGGTGAGTACTAAAACTAGGCTTGGACTTGGGGGATTTTTTCATGGCGTTACTAAATTTCTTCTCTTTAATTTTCAATGTTTTTGTTCTATTTGTGGTGAGGGAAAGATTATTATTATAAGTTAGTATATAAATCATCCAACACTCCTTAACATGACTCTTGAAATTGTTTTATTCTATAAAAAATCATTATTCCATCCCTTATATTGGGAATTCTCTTTATACGATGGATCTGAGTGTGTTCATGGGATAAAATAGCATGAGATAGTGTTGGGTCTTAGAAGGCGTCAAACTCTTGATTGAGGCGTGTTCATAATTATTTACTATTATGGGAGGAGAGATTTGGTGTGTCGAGGAGATATCCTAATCATGATATGTTTCACACTCAAGGTAGAGGATAGTGGTTTTTATACAATGGCATGAACTATAAAATGAAATTTAAACAATAATAATGGATAATGAAAGAACCCCTGTATCCAAAATTAGGACCAATTCCTTTTTGTATAACTCATTCATTCCACCTACATTTCATGTTTATTAACCTATATTTCATTCCATATTCCAAACACCCATATTTTATTTATTTTTATAGGTAGATACTTAAGTGGTTATGAATAGAAAGTGTTTAATTGTGAAGATCATCAAGAGATATAACCATGGTCAACCACTATGCTACACTGGGTAAAATAAATAGTTTCCTTTTCTACACCCTGCAATAGTTGTATGTCACTCATTTTAAAAACATTGATTGAATCATAATCCATTAAAATTTCTATGATGTTTGGTCGATAAAGAAAAAAAAATCATCATTTCCTAATTTTAGTATTTATTTATTCAGAATATTTATTCAGAATATTCCTCATAATTTTAATTGAGATTCATCCTTATAAAATTTTATTTGGTATGATTTTTTCTCAAAATTTAGCTAAGTGCATGATGCTTATATAGATGATGTATATACAGATCATGATCATGAAAATTGAAATTATTATTACAAAGACTAAAGTTTATATATATGATTCTGGCACAGTGATTGAAATTATTCTTATGCATATGATTCATGTATAGGTAAGGCATGTTTTTTATACAGAAAAAAATTATTCACACACAACAATGGATGATGCTTTCATAGTAGTAGGATAATGGTTATATAACAGTTAGATAGTGGTTATGAAAAATTTATATGATGTATACTTAGAGAAATAAATGATGCTTATGAAACTTACAATCATCCTAATTTTACAAACTTCTTCAAATGATACAAAAGGAAATTTAAATCTTCTCAGTTCTACACCAATCTTCTAAAAACTTTATACAAGTGATATTCAACACTATATTCAACTGTCCAAATGAAAATTACTCCAAGGACAGTTCATATAATTTTTAGGTGAGATTTTTTTCAACATTCGAACTTGTTTCACACTTGTTATTCATAGCTATACAAGCTATCCAATAGGGTTAAATTCAGAAAACATGTTCAACATCAATTACATCATTATTAACATGTTGTAGACAATTCTTTGCAAAAATTTTATCACTTTTCATAGCCATACATACTAGATCAATAATCATAAAATTAATAGAGACGCTATATTGAAGCTTCCCAACCAAGATCTACATGAAAAAACCAAATTTCCTTTAATTTTTATGATGGGATAACTTTAGACTACCTTAGACACTTACCCAACACATATTGATAGCCTATTACCATAAAAAAGTCTAGAAAACAAATACAATCAACAACTCGGATCTTTAATCTAGAATAAAAACTAGAATCCCCAAAATTATTTATATATTTCATAAAACACAAGTTAGTTGATTCCTTTTCATTTCTAGATTATTCACTAGAATCATATTCTTCAGTATAACTCTGAGTTTTAGTTAAATCCTTTTTCTCTTTAATTTTATACTTATTATCCTTCTTTTCATTTTTTAATCTTGTGAAGTCTGGATTGATATGCCCTTTATTTCTATATATAAAACATGCATCATCTAAAGTATCATAAATACAGTTAATATTAAATATAATTTCACCCTTGTGATTATCATTATAATATTTCCTTGTAGATTAGTTTTTAAAACCATTCATTTTCATTCTTTTGTAAACTCTGGTGACAATTTGACCCACATATTCTTTGTAATTTTTCTAAAGTCAGAAATCAAAAGTGTCAAAATAAAAAATATTAACAGATCTAAAAGAAATATCTTTCATTTATATAGTTTTTTCTCCAGTTATGTTCTTTAATTATAGTTCATATAGAAGCAGTAGACCAATCAACTCCTGAATAGTGTATTCCTTGAAGAGTTTTCTTTAATCAATGGAGGCCTTCTTTGTATTCCAATTCTTTGATAAAATATAAACACAATGATTTTTATAGTAGTACAAATAAATGTGATACTATATCTATTCTTTACTCCTCTCTACTCAAAAAGATAAATTTCATACACTAAAAGGACCTAACTTTGAAGGGTAGTTACAAACCTATCACAAGATACATTTTCTTGTGGAGGAAAAACCGTACAACAACCTTGAATTTTAAAGGGAGTTCATAACATATTACAACACCAACTTTTTACCAAGATTCACAAAGAAAACACACCTTTTGAATGGTATTATAACTCAAACCTGATTTTTTAACCAGAGAGTTACAACCTAAAAATAAGAATACTTTTAGAAAGAAAAATAATAAAGCCAGAACATTTAAGCATAGGATAAGATGATAGACATAATTAAGTACATTCTCAAAGAAACCAATTAGTAGAAGATAATGTAAAATATTTGAAACATAAAAATTGGTTCTTGAGTAGTGAATTAATCTATCTATTTTAAGGTAGTAGTGATCATTAAAGGTTTAGTTCTTTATTGAGAGTCATCCAGTTGTGTGAAACTTGTTCACATGGGATCAAAAAGTTTACATTTATAGGTGTTTTTTTATATCCATTCATTGACAAATCCACCATGCAGCTTCAATCCATTTAAATGGATTTTACAACTTCCACATAGTCTACAATGTTTTAAATAATTCAAAATAATAATAATAACAAAAACCATAATATTTTTCGTGATCATCACTAATGAACCGAGAATACTCGGTAAAACATTCCAAAATATTAGGCTCAAAATAACAAACTACTTCAAAGTTGTATACTTTAAAAATATCATTAAAAAATTCCATAATAATCATTCTTGAATACTTATTCAATCTAATTTGAATAATCAAAAAAACATTACAGGACAGTATCCATTTGAAAAAATTTAAATTTGAATATCAAAACATATAGAGAATCTGTTGTATATAGGTATTTAAATAAAATAGATAATAATTTTAAAAATAGGTCTCCTAAAAAATCCTAAGTACATTTTTTTAATATATAGTTTTCCATAGGATTTATTTATATATATGATTGATTTTCATGTATGAGTCATTTTGAATATACACATATGATTTTTTAGGTGTCAATATACGAGTCAGTCACTTGAAACTATGTATGATTCATGTGCATATGATTCTATTTTTCAGTTGTGTATGTGTTATCGTACGAGTCACTTGACTTGTGTATGATTCAACTTGCAGTTTTGTGTATGTTGTTGTACCTCTCGAACCCCTCAAGGTTTTATTTTCATGATCACAATCACCCTCATATTTATCTAATCCTCTTTCAAGTGTTTTTGGATTGATAGGAATCAAATCAGGTGGCCAAGGAATTGGGCCAAGCAAGCTTAAGTGGCAAAGGAACACAAGTGGACTGAAAATCAGTCCACCGGCCAACCGGTGGCTTCACCACCGGTCGGCCGGTGGACCCTGGGAAGGATGCTGAGCCACTGCCATCTCACCGGCCAGCCGGTGGCCAAGCACCGGCCAGCCGGTGGCACCCAGAATGAACAGGGTTTGCTACTGCCTCACCACCGGCCAGCCGGTGGCTCTGGCACCGATCGACCGGTGGAGCCTGAACAAGAAGACTCAGCCACTATCAAGGCACCGGCCAGCCGGTGGCCCTGCACCGGCCAGCCGGTAGCACTGGTCAAACTAGCCGTTGGCTTTGACCAGTCAACTCCAAAAGCCTCCCAACGGCTCCGAGGCCTTTTCCAACGGCTCCAAAGCCCTCCAACGGATACTTGAAGGTTCCTAGCCTATAAATAAAGGCCTAGGAAGCCCCGGAACAACACACAAGCCACCGGACACATTTTTACATCTTTGGCGAAGCTCCGACGGATTGTTCCAAGGGAACCCAAAGTGCTCCAACAACTTCCACATCCAAGAGCACCTCCATAGAAGCTTGGAAGCGGCCCTCAAACATCATCAATCAATCAAAGGCGCCCAAGGCTTCTCCATTACGGGTTTTATTGTTTTATTTATTTTTGAGCTTTAAAATTGGGTTTGTGCCTACAAACCCCAACCCTTTTCTCATCCCCCTTTCTTTTGGGTTTCACACCACCACTAAGGTGTGAAGAGGTTCACAAGCTTTTCCTTTAAAAAGCTTGAGAAAAAGGTGAGCTATCCTTCACTTGTAAGAAGGATAGTGGGTTCTTGCTAAACCATCAAAAGCAAGTGGGTTCTTGCTAAACCACAAAAGCAAGTTGTAATAGGTCCTAGTGCTACCTCAAAGCCTAGTGGGTTTCTTGCTAAAACCATTGAAAAGCAAGCGGTAGGAATCTCTCAACGGCTGAGTTGGGAGCGGAGACGTAGGCCGGGTTTTGGCCGAACTCCGTTATCAATTTTGTGTGTCTTGCCTCTTTTATTTCCGCTGCACTTTACTTTGATTTTTAATTTGTTAATCAATTTTTTAAAAGGCAATTCACCCCCCTCTTGCCATCCTTCTTGTTTTCTTCCGCCCATCAATTGGTATCAGAGGAAACTTTGAATAATTCCCTAACTCGGTTTCAAATTTAAGATCCATTAAGATGGCATCAACCTCTTTCGCCCCCGAGGGCCTCTCATTGGGTCGGGCTCCATTTTTTGATGGGTCCGACTATAATTATTGGAAAACCCGCATGACCACTTTTCTTAGAAGTATAGGATATCCTATTTACAAAATAGTCATGCAAGGTTACACTTTGTCTACCCCCGACGAATCCAAATAGACCCAAGCCGACATTAGAAATTTTGAGCTTGATGGCAAAGCCATGAATGCTCTTCATTGCGGCCTTGACCGAAATGAGTTCAATCGAGTGTCTACTTGCACCTCCTCACATGAAATTTGGAAACTTTTAGAAGTAACTCATGAGGGAACTAACAAAGTAAAAGACACCCGATTGGATATGTATAGACAAGATTTTGAGTCATTTTCAATGCATCCAAATGAGTCTATTTCCGATATGTTTACTCGCTTTACTGACGTGTGCAATGGAAGGAAATCTCTTGGTGATGATGTTTCAGCCGAGACGATGGTCAAGAAGATCTTATGGGTCCTTCCGAGCTCATGGTCACCTAAGGTGACGGCTATCCAAGAAGCTAAGGATGTAAAGAATATGCCGGTAGAAGAGCTCATCGGATCCCTAATGACGTACGAGATCACGATGAGGAGGCAAGCTCAAAAGGAGGGCACACCAATCAAGACACCAAAAAACATTGCCCTCAAGGTACAAAAAGAAGTAAGCTCCTCCTCCTCATCATCATCTTCATCTTCCTCATCATCAAGCGGCGACTCGGAAATGGAGAATCTCGCCCGCCAAATGCACAAATTTATGAAGAAGCACAAGAAGAAGAAGAAATCTCGCAAGGCGCGAAAGCAAGAACCCACCGCAAGATCCGAGCCCAAGGTAAAATGCTACGGGTGCGGCGAGAAGGGCCATTACAATCCCGATTGCCCACTCAACAAAAAACGGGCCAAGGAGAAAGGAAAGAAAAAAGTCCTCAAGGCAACATGGAGTGACACCTCATCATCCTCCTCCTCCTCCTCCTCGAGCGACCAAGGTACAAAATGCTTAATGGCATTCCAAGAGGTAACTTCTTCCGATTCCTCTTCCTCATGTTCTTCAAATTCAAATTCTTTAAATCATTTGTCATATGAAGAACTCTCACATGCTAGAGATCAATTAGAAAAAGGTTTTCATGAACTTTCTTCAAAATTTGTTTCTTTGAAAAAATCTTTCAAAAAACTCTCCTCCGAAAAAGAACAACTTCTCAAAGAGAAGGAGGAGATGTCTCTTAAAATCCAAAATTTCCCAAATGTTGATTCCATGGAATCAACCATCAAAGACCTAAGGGAGACCCTAGCTAAGTTCACCCAAGGGGAACAAAATTTGAACAATCTCCTAGGTTCCCAACGAATATCCCGAACCACCAATGGACTTGGCTACACCAACCAAGCTTCCTCCTCCCATTCTCCAACTGTTTTTGTAAGGGGGAGCTCCAATTTTAAATTTTGCAATTATTGTAAGAAAACCGGGCACCTTATTTATGAATGTAATTGCAAAAATTCCCGGTACGGCCAACCAAAGTCTATTTTCTTTTCCGATGAATTTTATAGGAGAAGACCCGCTATGAGACAAGTATGGATTGAAAAATCCCTTCTTGCAAGTCTCTCCGGGCCAAAATTTATTTCCACTCCCTAGTAATTCATTGTTTTTATTTAGGGGGAGTTAGGATCTTTTAAATTTTTAAGCCTTTTTGTGTATTCAAAGTTTTCATTTCAAACTCAACACTTGGCTTCGAAATTCTCTATTTTCTATTAAATTTTCATTTTTAAATATCCAACAGTTGGTATCGATTTTTTTCAAAACTCTCAATTTCAAAAATTTCATTTGGTTTCAAATTTCGAATTTCAATTAGTTTTTGATTCAAAACTTTCAATTCAAACTGTTATTCAAATTTTTCAATTCAATTTTTCATTTCAAAATTTCCAACAATTAGTATCATTTTCAATTGTTTTAAAAATCTCGTTTTTCATTGAATCCCTCAATCAAGTTTTATGCCCCATTCTATTTTGATAATCACAAAGGGGGAGAAATTTCTTGATTGATTGGGGGAGAATCATTTTCATCATGCTTAGTATTTCCTTTCAATTTCAGCATTTTACATTAATTGTTTTGGTGATTGTGATCATCAAAATAGGATGGAGATTGTTGTACCTCTCGAACCCCTCAAGGTTTTATTTTCATGATCACAATCACCCTCATATTTATCTAATCCTCTTTCAAGTGTTTTTGGATTGATAGGAATCAAATCAGGTGGCCAAGGAATTGGGCCAAGCAAGCTTAAGTGGCAAAGGAACACAAGTGGACTGAAAATCAGTCCACCGGCCAACCGGTGGCTTCACCACCGGTCGGCCGGTGGACCCTGGGAAGGATGCTGAGCCACTGCCATCTCACCGGCCAACCGGTGGCCAAGCACCGGCCAGCCGGTGGCACCCAGAATGAACAGGGTTTGCTACTGCCTCACCACCGGCCAGCCGGTGGCTCTGGCACCGGTCGACCGATGGAGCCTGGACAAGAAGACTCAGCCACTGTCAAGGCACCGGCCAGCCGGTGGCCCTGCACCGGCCAGCCGGTGGCCCTGCACCGGCCAGCCGGTAGCACTGGTCAAACTAGCCGTTGGCTTTGACCAGTCAACTCCAAAAGCCTCCCAACGGCTCCGAGGCCTTTTCCAACGGCTCCAAAGCCCTCCAACGGATACTTGAAGGTTCCTAGACTATAAATAAAGGCCTAGGAAGCCCCGGAACAACACACAAGCCACCGGACACATTTTTACATCTTTGGCGAAGCTCCGACGGATTGTTCCAAGGGAACCCAAAGTGCTCCAACAACTTCCACATCCAAGAGCACCTCCATAGAAGCTTGGAAGCGGCCCTCAAACATCATCAATCAATCAAAGGCGCCCAAGGCTTCTCCATTACGGGTTTTATTGTTTTATTTATTTTTGAGCTTTAAAATTGGGTTTGTGCCTACAAACCCCAACCCTTTTCTCATCCCCCTTTATTTTGGGTTTCACACCACCACTAAGGTGTGAAGAGGTTCACAAGCTTTTCCTTTAAAAAGCTTGAGAAAAAGGTGAGCTATCCTTCACCTGTAAGAAGGATAGTGGGTTCTTGCTAAACCATCAAAAGCAAGTGGGTTCTTGCTAAACCACAAAAGCAAGCTGTAATAGGTCCTAGTGCTACCTCAAAGCCTAGTGGGTTTCTTGCTAAAACCATTGAAAAGCAAGCGGTAGGAATCTCTCAACGGTTGAGTTGGGAGCGGAGACGTAGGCCGGGTTTTGGCCGAACTCCGTTATCAATTTTGTGTGTCTTGCCTCTTTTATTTCCGCTGCACTTTACTTTGATTTTTAATTTGTTAATCAATTTTTTAAAAGGCAATTCACCCCCCTCTTGCCATCCTTCTTGTTTTCTTCCGCCCATCATATGTGTCATTTGACACTTAAAACAAAATGAGTATACATAACTCATATGAGTCATTTACTAAATCCACAAAGATGATTTTTAAAACTATAAGGATGATTTTAAATGTGCGTAAGGATTTTTTTGAAAAAAAATTAGTGATGGATTTAAAATCCATAAGGATCATTTGGCACATAGAAAATTTTAGGAGAATAGTGTTGTGTAAGTGAAATCCTTGATAGATCAATCTTGGTTATACTAATATAATTCATTACTAGTTTAAAAATATTGATAAATATTTGTGATAAATACCTCTCATCAATTTGACATCATTTTCAAGGTGGAAAAAATCTTAAACACGCTATTTTTTATAAAAAAAAAATGAAAATCTAAAAATGAAAATCTAAAAAAGTTTTTTATGTCAATATGGATTTTAATTTTTACACTTCTTATAATTGGTCTTTCAATACACAAATAGATGAGTATAATAATAAAGAGTCTTTGAGATGAAAAGTTCAAAATAATTTTAAATTACTTGAACAAGTTAGTAAGAAAATGGAACTTATTGCCACTTCTCTAAAAGAATTGAAAAGAGAGGCTCAAGAAGAGGAAAAGGTTTCCCCACCCACTTTTTTAATTGAATAACCATGTGAGGTTGGTTTTATGGATGAATTAGATTTGTTTTATTCTATTTTAATTCTAAAGGATGACATTACTCATGAATTTCCTATTTATTTGATAATTAATGGGATGGTTGTGTAGAGGTGAAATTTTATTTGATCTCCCATGCTTAGATAATGAGAAATAATTATATTTGGCCACTTTTTTGGTTATATATGACATTTATATTAAGGTGAAATAGTTTAAATAAAGAATGGAGCGTCACCTACCCACTCCAATGAATGAATTCCTAGTGGATTTTCTTGAGACAGAATTTGAAGATGAAATTTATGAAGGAGATATATTTTTTGATCATTAATTTTATTCAAAGTTCGTTGATATTAAATTTAAATCAAGAATAAATTTTACTAAAATAATATATTCATCTAAAATAGTGTTGGACTAAGAGAGTGATAATGAAAATAAAGTGACCGCTACTAAGGAGAAGATAGTGGTGGGATTCAAATAAGAATAATTGATTAGAGATCCTGTGATGATGTGACTACCTATTCTATATTAACTTGAGGAGGAAACCAAGAGATTCAATAATCATTCCCTCAATATTTTCTTCCCTCCCCATTTTCACTTTTATTTCACTCTTTCTTCTTTCTTGAGGTTTTGAAAATTTATTTTTCTTTTCTTTGATGGTTCCCACTCTTGGAACCACTTATGGAACTAATCAACTAGGGATATTAAAAAATCTACTCATTTGAGAGTTTAATCAAGGATTATCCATTTTCTTTCCCTTTATTGTCTTTTTCTAGTTTTATTTTAATAAAATTATTAATTATATTTGTTTTTCTTGTAGGTTTGAAGTGTGAAGTAGCTATAATCTTAACTCAAGGCTATCATTGTTCAAATAAACTCAGTTTTTATCTCTTATTATCAATATTTTAGTTTCCTTATTATTTAAATTCTAAATGATGTGAAATAAATGGTTTTTGAATTTAGGTTTGGGGGAGTGTCAAAATACTTCAACGTTTTTAGCTTTCTTTTTTTCATCTTTTTAGGAACTTTGACCTTTAATGAATAATCATTATTATTTTTCAATCTTGAATTTATTTTGAGATAATTTACTTATTTTTTTTAAAGTAATTTTTAATTATTATTGATATGGAATATTTTCCTATATTTTTATTTTCAAAACATTTTTATGATTTTGACCAGTTTTTGAAACCCATGACCATGAAATAGTGAACCAAATTATTTTTCTCATCCAATGAGGTATTGTAAAACCTTTTTGTTATATTCTTCATAATACCACTTTCTTGAGAAAATATTGGACTTTATATGAGAAATAAAGCTTTTGGTTATCTTTATTTCAAAGAATTGAAGTTTATGAAATGATTTTAATATGATTGAGTTACTTTATTTGGTAGTCACATTTTTAAACTATGACCTACTATTTACATAAACCCTTGTTTATCCCTTATAATATACGAATTTCCTTCTAGGTTTACTCCAAATTATAAGTCTATTTATCCTTACCTACCTCCACTCTTAATATATTTTTATTCCTATTTCAAGTTTGAGTGTGGGGAAAAGCCATTTCATGTGCGTTATTTTGTAAGTAGATCATTTTTGGGTGTGTGAGGTGCGTGTCACTATTCTAGGAAATGGAGAGAGAATGAGCATGAGTCATTATCATAATTTATTGTTCATTTTTATTATCCCTTTCTCATAAAAAAGGAAAAATAGATATTAGATTGAATCATTTATTGTGATTACTTTTATAACTCATGTATCTCTCAAGAATAAAGGGCATGAATTATCATTCATTCACTATATTAAATTTTCATCTCAACCTCCTTGAAAAAAAGGATAATTATTATGAAATAATTTATTGTGTTTATTGTTTGGATCATGAAATGGGTGTGGTGTATTTATTATAAAATGAATTGAGTTAGAAATTTCTCATGGTTTCACTTAAATATTTATGCATTATATTTAATATTTAAGCCTCCTCTTTTTAGCCTTAAATTTTTAAATGTTTTTATCCTCCAACCATCAACCAGAAAAATCACCTTAAAAAGGATATCATGATTGAAAATATTTTTATATATCATGGTGTAAAGAAATGAGATTTTTTATAAGCCTATGGTGATACAATTATTTTATAAATATAACTATAACTTTAGATTAAATTTATTTTAAGAGAAAAGTGACATAAATTTCCATGTGAGGTAAGTTGTGATTGGGTCATAGATGTATTTTTTAGGATGAAAAATTTAAAATATGATAAAAGAAAATGAAAGGAATTTTTTTTCATATATGAGATATGGTATATTATATCTTGGAAAAAATCTTGTAAATTCTCTCATCATTGATTTTTGTGTCAATTTGAGATGGATATACGATTATTTATTCCTATGTGAGAAAATTCTTAGGTGCATGGGGGGGTGATCATGCAATGAATTATCCTATATTTTCACCATTACATAAGTTATTTAAAATTTTCATATGGTTTAGTATCCCATAATTTAATAATTTTTCATTCAACACTTATATTTCATTCATTATTTAAAAATACTTTAAAAAGGTAAAATTCACTATTTATGATATCTCTATGGAAAAATATTAGTTTGGTATTTTTACATTACATTCACTAATTGATAATTTACTTTTTTATATTATTATATTTTTTTAGATTTATTTCATTAAAATAGTTCAATTTTTGAATCCAATCATAGGATTACCAAATGAATCATACAAGTGGGATAAGAATTTTGTCAATGGTTTGAATGAAGTTTAATGTTCAGCTCATATCTCTCAAAGTAACATCCCAAATAAACTTCAATTTTGTGTGTGTATGTTTCATTGTACAATGGACATTATATTCCACTATAACTTCTCTAGATTTATCTATTTTCAAGGTCATACAAGCATGTGAAACTAGAGAATGGGAATGTAGATATTTTGGAAATTTATTGGACACAACTTTAGTAATTTGGACATAAATTTTTCTATACATGTTCAATAGAATTGAAATTTTATGAGAGAATAGTTAAGGTGTGGAATAAAAAATTCCTATATGATCAATTTTTAAGATTCATGCCTAAATGAGTCAAATATGTGTAAACATTTTAATTATGGAATTGGATGAAAAAACAGATACCTCTCTTTATTATAAAAATGTGTCTCCACTTCTATTCAAGGGGTTAGAAAATTTCATAAGAAAAGGAGTGGATTTAGAAACTTTTTTTTCAAACTTGTGAGTATATTAGGTTTTCATTAATAATGTATGCATTATTAATATATAATAGTTCTCTCTTTATCTCACTTATATCATTTTCTGTGTGTGTCTCCCACTCCATCTCTCATCTCCATGGTTATGGAAAACTAACACACACTTTTTTCAAGGGGAAAGTAGTGATGTTTTTAGTTTTGTTTCATCTTAATGTTTTTGTGTTATTTTATTATAAAAATATAGTAGTGGTTAAAATGATAGCTTGATTGGTCACCTTACTTTTTACCACTATTTTCTTCTTCTTATATCTATTTTCTTTTCCTTTATCATTATAATAACACATACAGTAGAGTAAAATTATGGTTATAAAGTGAGTGATATTATCCTACATACAAGGGTATTTGTATACGATGTTCACAATTCGAACAAGAGGGTGTGAAGTGATGGTTCTTGATCTCTAAGTTGAGTATAATAATTATACTAAGTTAATTTTGAAATACAATGATTTATATCATTATGAACTCCTAAGGGAAATAATTTCTTTCTACAATTTGTTTTTCATTTGAATTTATATATTTATATTTCACATGCATTTTAATAAACCCCCACTATTTTCAGGTTTCCCTTTTTAGCATATTTTAATTTAATATAAATAGTGATAATATGATAATAGTGTTGTGTGACTTGAGACCTCGAGAAATCTCACTTTGGTACACCAATATTGTGTATTCCTTTTTTAAAAATATTAATCGGGATTTATGAAAGATACCCCTCATTAAGTACTATGTTCCATCTCCCTCCCCTCAAGGCTAAAATTAGTCAATGTACATGAAGTTGAAACCCCCTAGTTATGGATTTTATGGAAATTTTAGCTCAATTAGATCATAATTATCATATTTATTTATCAATGGTCAATTATACCTCATATCACAATTATTCAAATATATAAAAAAAATCCATCCTCTTCTAGGATAAATAACCACATAATAATGTATTTTTTATGATAGTTCTTATTTTTGACATAAGAATAATATTTTATATCATTATTTCTATGGGGTATCTCCAAAAATAATAAACAGGACCCCCAATAAGGAAATCTATTAGGAGGTGTGCAGTAATATTCCACATGCATGTGAAAATAAACAACATTAATATATTTTTAATTCATAAAGAATGATCGGTTCATCTTGTTGACTTTAATTCACATAATTTTTTTCAATCATTTATAGAAAATATATTTATATATGTTACAAAAATGAATAATTATAACCCTTAAATTTACTTTTATCACGTGTCAATTAATTATTGGAAGTAAATCATGTAAGATGATGTGATTGTCATGAAATTTAAATGATTTTAACTTCATCTATTTAGTATTCATTCATTTAGATACGTTACCATAATAACCATCCATAACCTTATGTGTCTCTAACACATATAGAAAGTTTTTTATCTCTACAATTGTGAATGCATAACATGATTGAGGAACTGACTACTTATTTGTACCAATTAGTTTGGGAAGAAGTTGTTACTTAATATCAAAATCCTTTAAATCTTAACATGATCTTAATTCATCCTTTATCTTTCTCTTAATATTTAGAATTACTTTAAGTAACCATCCCCATTTTTTTCAATTTTCATCATATCTAAACAATGTATCAATAGATTTGAGGACCAATAGGGAAATTCAAAGAATATACTTTTTTCCCTCTAATTTAAGTGGGTATATTTCTATATAATTTTTCTCTTTCTCATAATAAGATTCCCCTTACCAAAAAAATGTATTCCTTAAAGATATTCAAATAATTCACCACCCGACATGCATAATTGAAATTTCTATTTCTCATTAATACCATCAAATTGGAACCAATTATTTCTATATTTTTGTATCATTGATAGGAAATGACATTGTCCCATCAATCTAAAACATTGTCTATGTTTCATTCTTCTTGATCTATATTTTTCCAAAAAATTTACAAGATATTTTCCCATCAGTTATCCAAATAGACATTATTACATGTTTTGTAAAATCATTTATAGTTTAGATAAGAGTATCACACATTTTAAATGAATCCTTACTTGAAGCATCATACGTAATCACACTTTCGGTATTGGTATCATTGGTTACAAATACACATCAATGTCATTTATAGGATCATTAATCCTAGAAATAAATATGGTCATGAAAGTATATGGATTCTTTATTCACATCCAATGTGGAAGGTTATATTTACAAATTAGTATGATCCATGTGTTATTCAATGTATGATTCTGTCCAAATGGATTAAACCCATTACATGATAACCATAATATAACATTACGTATATGAGAAGGAAAATAAAGTTGGAATTTTGTAAAATCTTACCATGATAATCTATATATCGGGTGCACCAAATTCTCATTTTTTTAATTTCTTTCTATATGCCATCTCATATCCTCTACCATTTCTTCTCACATGTACATTCATTGTAGCCTTCGTGCCAAAGTAAAGTGCCACATGACCTTATTGGGAACTATAGATGGTGTCCTATATTTATTTGGCCACCATTTACATATACTTTACTACTTAAATTAATTTAAATATTCATTTTAATTACAATATAGAATACAATAATTGGATCATAAATGTATTTTATTTGAAGAAAATATTATCTATTCAATTAACTTTGATGCCTCGTGATCATTTTTTATAAAGTTTTTACCATAAGGAAGTAAGTCCTTCATAAAATAAAGAAGATTATCGATATCACTATTATTAAATCCATACATAATTTTCCCATAAAATAATTTCATTGTAAATTAAAATTTATTCATATTGACACAACAAGGATACATTTGTATCTTAGCATCCTACATCACCTTTTTAAATTTATCAATATCATTATTCTAGTTATTTGTGAATTAACATGAAATTGAAATTACAATAATTACTTCAGATTCTATCCTAGTCCCATGCTTAGTTTGATAAATAAAATGAAACCTAAAATATATCATATCTTCCACACTACACCTCCTAGGTTTGTCAATATTTTTATGGTTATTGAAATGTTTCATTGTTATGGTGTCATTCCCCATAGTTATTTTTAAATATATCTCAGGTGATATAATAACTTACTTCTTCATGACTTAACCATGGTTTTCTAATGAAACTATAACAAGGGAATAAAATAAGCTTCCCCTTTGATGAATTATTTAATGTGAAATCCAAGAAATATTTAAGTTGATTTTAAAAACCATTCAAAACTTGATTAAGATCTACATCCAACTTCTATCCATAACGATTTCAAAAAAAATATAATACTATGTATAACAAAATAACTCTTGATTAGTTAGATGTTTTTTTTGTAAAAATAGCAATCATATTTAAAATTTATAAAAATATAAATTTATAATTTATAAAAGTAAAACTTATGAAAGTATAGAAGTATAAAACTATTTATAAATTAATTAAACTATATAAGTATATGTAATTTCAAAAAATAATATATATTTTATAAACATATACATAGTTTATAGATGCATATAAATTTATAAAAGTATATTATAGTACATATATTTTTATAAAAGAATACATATATTATAAAATTATATAGTTTTATAAAACTATTAAAATATAAAACCATAATATATAAAAGTAAAATTTATAAAAACATAAAAGTATACTAATTAATAAATGCATACAACTATAAAGGTATATAAATCTATAAATGTATAAAACTATAAAAGTATTAATGATTAATAAAAGTTTAACTATAAATTATGGAAGTATAATATGATATACTATAAAATTTATAAAAGTATATAAATTTAGAAACATATAAAACTATAAATGTATAAATAATTAATAAAATTATATATATTAATTATATAATTATGATACATTAAATTATATAATTTATAAATATATAAAACTATAAAATTATAAATGTTTAATAACACTTTATATATAAATTATATAAGTATAATATGATATACTATATAATTTATAAATGTATATATAAGTATAAAAAATTACATCTACAAGTATAAAAAAACATAGTATATTTATAAAAAACAATAAAATTGTATTGATTAGTATTTAAAAATTTATAAAAGTAATAATTAATATTAGTAAAATCATATAAAAACCCTAACTAACATCCCAAATAACACCCATTTTTAGAAAAAAAATGCATTTTCAAACCATGAATACTAATAAAATTTTATAAACAAACTATCAAACCCTAATTAACACCCAAGGAAATATAAATTGATTTGAAAATAATTAAATGTATTAATAATCATATAAATTTGATCCAAAATTGAACAGAAAAGGTGGGATCCAGGTCTGTAATTTATATTTTTTAAGGTAGAGGAAATGATTAGGCTATAGGGTGATGGTCAGAATCATACTTGATGGTGCAATAACAGTAGGGTGATGGCATGGGAGGAGATCAGAGAGGGGGTGTCGTCAGAGTTCATGGGAGCATGAGAATTCATGATAGGCCTATGAGGAAGAAATAATCAAGGTTGTTGGATGTTTATTTTTTTTACAATTTTTATGAACTATAATAATAGATGTTTTACTATTACGGTTTTTAAAAACATGAATAATTACTTCTCATGGGCCATCTATAATTACATTTTTTTAAAACTGTAACAAAAAATACATATTATCACAGTTAAAAAAATTATGGTAATAGATCTATGACCATATCCCAAAAATATAGAAGTGTTATAAGATAGTAACATATTATTTTTTATATAGTATTGTGAATGAACCTCATTGATCCATTTACAAAAATCTTTGTTTAGATAGGTTATATGAATAAAAAAGAAAGAGATGAGGTTGAAGTTTATAGAATATAATATTTATAAATATAAATCCAATGATTTATTTAGGTAAATTATAATGAATGTGTTTATAGGGTATTAACAATCTACTAAAATGATTGATGATTTTGAATTCTATTGTCCCAAATACTTATAATTAATATCATTTTTTATGAAAAGTGGTTGGATTATAAACTCTCAATGAGATTTTAATATTCAATAAGTTTTTTATTCTAATAACAGAAATAAGTTGTATTATTTCACATATATATACTTTGAAGTGATAACATTTTTCATGGGATTTATTGAGTTTAATAGTAATTTTGTTCATGGAAGGGACCAAAGTACATGACAATAAAAGCGCTATAAAATTAAGAGATTGGATGAACACAAAATTATTATATTCATGGTATTTATGTTTTATTGAAAATATGACCAAATTTAGTGTTTCAATAAATTGAACATTTGATAATTATTTGAGACATTGATATCGAGTAAATGATTAAAATAAAAGATAAATTTATTATATATGATGATTTGATTTTTTTTCAAACACTATATTAAATGAATAAAGGTGAAAAATGATATACATTTATTTTATTCATTAAATATTTATGGTGTCCTGAATTGAAAGTTTGAGGTAGTGAAATATTTGTAAAACCTTTTAAAAGGTGTTGGGAGTGCAATCCCACATTGAATGTTTTTAGAAATTATCATTCCTTATTCCTTATAAAATAGAATTTTGGGAAGTTTCGTTTTTATAAACACACACATCAAATAAAATAAACTTTAAAAATTGACTAATATGATGATCAATCAATTTTGTTGGGTTTAATTTATTTGAAATAAATTCCTTGAAAAGTTATGAAAAGGTGAAAATTTTTAGTGAATTATTTCTTCATTTGATTTCTTTAGAGTGTCATAGTTTACAATAGTAAACATAAATTTGGTGTATAAATACTCTATTTATTGGATTTTATTTGATATCCAAAAAATTTCACCACTATTTCTTTAAAATAATGAAAAAATATACCCAAGAAAATTTCAAAATTATTTTTTGAAAAATTTTATAGAATAAAATCCATGGACTAAAAGAGGTATGTAATTTCAATTAATGATCCAAAATTAAAAAAAAACACTGATTAAGGACTATCATTTTTTATATTTGAGGATTAAATTACTCATATAGCCCTCTAAATTTCCTATTCATAGTAAATCCAATCACTCTTAACCCAAAAAGGAGTGAACCCTAAATATTCATCACCCTCCTCTCTCTCTCATGTCTATCTTATCATCAACCTCCTCTCTTGTTGACTATTGCCTTTCATTGTCTCCTATAGTCTTCATTCCTATCCTACAATTAGCCTCCACCCAAAATCTTTGTGCTCCTACCATCACCTATTCTCTGGTATATCATTGTGTCTCTTATTCTAGTGCATTAATCCTCATGCATTCAACCCTACCTATTTGGTCTCCTCCCATCATTATCTATTCTCAACTATAACTCTTTCTCATCATCTCATCTGGTAATGTTTTCATGTTAAAATTATATTAATTATATTATTTAATTTCTCTTAGTAGTCATCAAATAATTAATTGGATTTTATCAAGTATTTTAGCCTTTATTAGATAAAATGTTAAATCTTGGAAGGTTTTTGTTTAAGGATGGAAGCTATATTATGTGAATTAGGTTTTTAATGTTTTTTTAGAATTTTGGTGTAATTTTTAAATTTATCTAGGTCAGTGTAGAATATTTTATGGTGGATGTTACATACTTGATGGATTCTTAGTAGATGTTATATTTAAGATGTGAAGTGTTAATTTTTATAAGTTGAATATTTAATTATAGAAGATGAATTTTTCAAATTATTCAATGTTATTATTGAATGGTTTAATTTTAAAAAACATTTAATTTAGCTATTTTTTGTTTTCTTACTATTCTATTATTTGACATTTTGTAGTTGCAGTTTTTAATTTTTCATCTGTTAAAATGTGGAACATTAGTGTTAAAATATGGAAGTCCTAAATTTTTGATAGCCTAGTGTTCTAACTTGAAAAACAGATTTTAAAAGTGTGATATCTTATTATTAATATTTGAAATTGGGTTTTGTGATTAGTTGTAGGATATTAATTATTTATTTTGGGTCTGGGTATAAATTAATTATAGCATCCTGCCTTTTTATAACATAAACTTTCATTACATTACACAAAACTGAGGATCTTTAAGGTCTAGTATCTTGGAAACCAGGAACATAATACATGAAAACAACATAAAACATTCTTCTTAAACACTTGAAAGGCTTCTCCTTAAGTTCATCCTAGGTTCATTACTGCATCTCATAACCTGGGGACATACATCAAAAGAAAGGGTGAGCAGAAGGCCTAGTAAGGGAAACAAGAGGAACATTTTACATGTGAACTTGAGATACTTCAATAAGGACATGAAAAGAACTTTAAGGCATGAGAAAGAAATCATGAGGCATTTCATAATAAAAATAACATTTTCCATAACTTGAAGATGTGGCTACATCATTTAACATAGAAAATCATGAACATATCACCAAGGTCCATCCCCAAGGTGTCATTTGAAAATTACCAATTTTATTCACCAAGGTATCGTGAAAATTGTAATCTCTAGTGGTTACATCATTACCCAATGCATTGGAGCGCTATCAGGGTGCACCCTTAAATTTGCCTTTATTATCATGTGAGCCACATATAACATCATAAAACATTTCATAAATAACCCACATAGCATAAAATAAATGTGTTTCATTTCATAATCATAACGTTTTAAAAACTGCTTTAAAGGCATGATCTTTACGTCACTTTAAACCCACAAAAAGGGAAAGCGGGTCTCATGTATGTAAATCCCAGAATTTAAAATGGAACATTTTGATATATATGTGAATACCCTTGTATAAATAATAGCTTTGAGTATTCACTTTATAACATAAAATAATTTTGAGAAAAGAGAGAGGCATTTTGAGACGAAAATTCTGCAGCATAACAGCTATGTGACAAGGTTTTAGAAAACATTGAAAAGAGAGGGGACATGGGTCACCCACTCATAAATGATCCATAAAATAGTAGGGTGACAAAATAATAAGGATATATGGACATGGTAATGAAATTTGAAGGACATACCATTTGAAATGAAAAACATGGAAGGAAAAAAATTAGATTTCTGTTATGAAAATTCGGCAGCCTAACGACGTCACTTAAAATTCAATAAAAATGAATTGACAAGATCAAATAGGGTCTCTCATAATATGATTATAAGAGATAAGTATGATAGATATAGAGATCATACCCCATCATAAAAAAGGAACTTTAAAGACTTGAAATGAAAATCGAACTTGAAAAATGAGAAGGGTGAAAGAATCCCTTAAAAATTCGACAGCCTAACAGCGTCACTTAAACATTCATAAAACGAAATGATGAGAGTAATAGGGGATCTCTCATCATATAAACATGAAAAGGGAAGTAATAGGAATATAAAAGAACATATTCTCACATAAGAACATGGAGCATAAAAGGAATGACATAAAAGGATTACATGAAAAGAAAGAGAGAGGTCAAATCCCTTACCTTAAAACGTGACTCTTGAAACTCAAAGGTTTGGACCTTGAGGGCTTGGGGGCACCTTGGAAGGACTCATTGGGAGGTAAGGAGACCAGAAATTCGTTGGGGGAGAGTTGGGAGTGAAAACTAAAGGAGGAAAGGGTGGGTATTTATAGGGAAAGTGAGGGGACAAGGCAATAATGGCCAAGGGACACCTCACTAGTGGTTTTGGAAAAACCATGGGCTTGCCCATGGTATTTGCCCATGGTATTGGCCACTTGGGACACCTCATACCTTATCTTACTATTCATAATTCGACCATATTGACTATATACTTAATACATCATTTAATGATGTCATTAAATACCCATAACTTAAAAACTATATTTTCACTATTCATCAAAAATCCAACTTTCTCAGAATTACCCCAAAATTTCACCTTAACCAAATATCAATGCTCTGATTTCAAAAATGAAATCCATTTTATAAAAATAATTTTCTAATTATTTTTAATTTAATTTTTAAATAAAAACACTATTCATCGAAAATTCATTTTTTTTCAGAAAAATCCCCAAAAATTACCTTAACATAATATCGATGCTCTGAGTTCAAAAATAAAGTCCTTTTTATAAAAATAATTTTCTAATAATTTTTAATTAAATTTTTAATTAAAAAAACACTATTCATCCGAAAAAATTAGTACTTGACTAATAATTTATGAAACCGTTATTTACCCATTTTATTGAATCACATTACTTAATCTAGGTGTCCAAATTATATTAAAACTTTCTTTGAGTGAAATTACTAATCCATTTGGTCACATTACTAATCCTAAGCGTAAAATCACTATTCATAATTTACTATTCATCAAAAATTAAGTTGATCTTATTAGACTCCAAATTTCTTACTGAACACTTTTGTAGAAGACCATTTTTCGAAAATCATTACACATCATTAGTTATTTAGGGTTCTCATAAATATTTTAAAATATCCTTTTTTCCAAAAAATTCATCAATAAAATACATTCTAAAATTATCTGAACATTTGAAATTTCACAAACATCACTAAAGGAAGAAATCTCAATTTATTCACCCGAAAGGATTACACAAGGAAGCTAGGGTCTCGTCACATAGCCCCTTATAACACCGGCATAAGACCTAAGTGTAAGGTGTGCTATGGTGAGAGAATCTGAGGGAGGCTCATATAACATTGCCCTAGTAGTAATCTCTACTAACTTGAACTTTTCCCGTAGGCGTTTCCGTTCAATCTTGACACGCTGGAGTTCGGCTTGGGCTTGGTCCAAAGCAAAGCCCACAGATGCTACCTCCTTCCCAAGCTCTAATAAGTGGGCTTCATAAGGTTCAAGTCTACTGGATGAAGCCATCGCCTCCTCTTTCTGCATTAACCATTAACATCTTATTAAATCATTAAGAGTAAGTTAATATACTACTCAAAAAGATTGGGTCGTTACATTCTTCCCCCCTTAAGAAATTTCGTCCCCGAAATTTATACTTGAGGCCTAGTCGAAAAGGTGAGGGTACATTTGCTTCATCGTTTCCTCAGGCTCCCAAGTCGCTTCTTCATACTTATGATTCCTCCACAACACTTTCACAAGGTGGGTAGTCTTGTTTCTTATAACCTTGTCTCTACGGTCCAAGATCTCCACTGGCTGCTCCTCATAAGATAGGTCATGTTCCAGTTGTACCACCTCTGGGTTCAGTACATGCGAAGGGTCGGGTATGTACTTCCTCAAGAGAGATACATGGAAGACATTGTGAACTTGAGCTAGGTTCCGTGGAAGTTCTAGACGATAGTCCACTGCTCCTATGTGATCAAGGATTTCATAGGGGCCAATGTACCTAGGGTTGAGATTCCCTTTCTTCCCAAACCGCATGACTCTCTTCCATGGAGAGATTCGAAGGAAGACTTTGTCACCAACACCAAACTCCAAGTCCCTTCGATGATTGTCAGCATAGCTCTTCTGCCGACTCTGAGCTGCCTTTATGTGTTGTTGGATGGCATGAACCTGTTCCGTCATCTCTTGCACGAGATCAGACCCAAGAAGCTTCCTCTCACCAGTTTCATCCCAACAAGTAGGAGTTCTACACCGCTTTCCATATAGAGCTTCATAGGGTGCCATCTGGATACTCGCATGGAAGCTGTTGTTATAGGAGAACTCCACTAATGGGAGGTGTTGATTCCATCCACCTTTAAATTCCATTGAGAATAATCTCAACATGTCTTCGAGTGTCTGAATAGTCCTTTTAGATTGGCCATCAGTTTGAGGATGATAGGCCGTACTAAAATTCAATTCAGTATTCAGAGCATGTTGAAGACTTCTCCAGAATTTTGATGTGAATCTTGGGTCACGATCAGATACGATGGATAGTGGTACCCCATGCAGCCTTACCACTTCCTTCATGTATATCTTGGCAAGCTGATCCAGAGAGAAATCTTCCCGAATAGAGATAAAATGGGTTGTCTTGGTGAGACGGTCCACAATAACCCATATCGCATTTTTTCCTTTGGATGTTTTCGGGAGACCAGTTACAAAGTCCATAGTGATATTATCCCACTTCCATACTGGTATGGGTAGCGGTTGTAATACCCCCTTAGGAAGTTGTCGTTCTGCCTTTACTTGCTGACACACCAGACACCTTGTAGTGTAATCAGCAATCTCCCTCTTCATGTTATCCCACCAATAATGATCACGAAGGTCTCTATACATCTTAGTGCTTCCCGGATGTATAGAGAAAGTAGATCTATGATCTTCATCCATCAGTTCTTTCTTTATCTCTGGAATAGATGGAACACATAGTCTTGTACGAAATTTCAATACACCTTCTTGATCAATATTGAAATCAGGGAACTTCCCATCCTTTATAGCCTCGAACTTCTCCTGCAGCAAATGATCTTCTTTTTTAGCCTTCTTGATCCTCTCTAGTAATGAAGGTTGAGAAATCATTTGGGATAGGGTTGATGATTTCCCTTTCCTTATAATTCCCATGTCCAGTTTTACTAGATCTTTAATCAAGGGATCTCCTAGGATCCTCATTGTTTCCAGAACAACAGGATCTTTCCTGCTTAACGCATCCGCGACTTTGTTTGCTCTTCCAGGGTGATAATGAATTGAACAATCATATTCTTTAATAAGATCCAACCATCTCTTTTGTCTCATGTTCAATTCTTTCTGAGTGAAAATATACTTTAGACTTTGGTGGTCAGTGTATATATCACATTTCTCCCCATAAATATAGTGCCTCCATATCTTTAGAGCAAAAACAACTGCCGCCTGCTCTAGATCATGCGTAGGATAATTCTGCTCATGAATCTTCAACTGTCGAGATTCATAATCAATTACCTTGTCATTTTGCATGAGGACGCACCCAATCCCTTTCAGAGATGCATCGCTAAAAATAACGAATCCTTCTCCGATAGAGGGTAGTGTTAACACAGGTGCAGTAACCAATCTCTTCTTCAACTCTTGGAAACTTTCCTCACATTCCTTTTTCCAGATGAACTTAACCCCTTTTTGAGTCAACTTGGTTAGTGGATTAGAAAGTCGTGAAATTTTTTTCACAAAGCTCATATAATATCCCGCTAAACCAAGGAAACTACGAATCTCAGTTACTGTTGTGGGTTGAGGCCACTCCTCCACAACCATTGTCTTTGCAGGGTCAACCGAGATTCCTTCATTGGTTACGATGTGCCCCAAGAAAGCCACTTGTTGTAACCAAAACTCACACTTTCTGAACTTCCCAAAGAGCCTCTCCTTCCGTAGAGTTTTCAAAATAACCCTCAGATGATCTTCATGCTCCTCACGAATTTTTGAATATATCAAAATATCATCAATAAAAACTACCACAAAGTTATCAAGGTAGTCCTTAAAGACTCTATTCATCAAATCCATGAAAATAGCAGGAGCATTAGTCAAGACGAAAGGCATAACAGTAAACTCATAATGCCCATATCTTGATCGGAAGGAAGTCTTTGGAATATCTTTCTTCTTCACCCTCAGTTGATGATATCCAGATCGAAGGTCAATCTTAGAGAAGAATTGAGCCCCAAGAAGTTGGTCAAATAAATCATCAATTCTTGGAAGAGGGTATCTGTTCTTCACTGTGATCCCGTTCAGTTCTCTATAATCAATGCATAGCCGCATTGATCCATCCTTCTTCTTCACAAAGAGAACTGGTGCTCCCCAAGGAGACACACTCGGTCGGATAAACCCCTTCTCCAATAAGTCTTGGAGTTGTTTCTTTAGCTCTTCTAGCTCCACATTTGCCATTCTATACGGAGTCTTTGATATCAGTTGAGACCCAGGTACGTGTTCAATGGAGAACTCTACCTCTCTTTCTGGGGGAGGTCCAGGTAACTCCTCAGGAAATACATCCATGTATTCCTGAACAATCGGAACATCTTCAATTTGTATGCTCCCTTTCCCTTCTTCGTCATCACAGATTAACTCCATAAAGAAAGCTATAGGATGTGCTTCTAGATAGGGATCAGTTCGGGATATCTCTCCTTGGAAGATAACTGTAGGTTGTTCATTCAAGACTACTGAGATTTCCTTACTTCTGCATTTGATCTTAGCATTATACTTTGAGATCCAGTTCATCCCTAGTATAATGTCGAATTCCATCATGGGAATGACTACTAGATTTGCGATAAGATTGTGCTCACCAAAGTAAACACTAGAGTCTCTAAATACTTTTGATGCAAGGATAATCCCACTTGGAGTCTTGACTGACAACTCTACCTCTAGCAGTTTGGGGATTGATTCTATATTCCTTGCAAACTTGGAGGAAATAAAGGAATGCGTAGAACCAGAATCAAATAAAGTACTTTCTAGTTTTGAGAGGACAACAAGAGTACCTGCTACCACATCGTTCGGAACTTCAACTTCAGTTGTTGTGATAGCGAAAGCACGACCTTGCTCCCTTGGCCTCTGCTGAGGTTGATGGTGATTCCCCTCCACCGCCCTCGGATTTGGACATTGATTAGCAAAGTGCCCAAGCTATCCACACTTGAAGCATGTGACTTCGGGTAGGGCCAGAACCATCTTTCCTCTATCATTAGTGTTGGGAAGTTGAGGCTTCACATCACTACGACAATTCCGAGAAATATGGACTTCTTTTCCACACCTATAGCACTTACCACTTCCGATCAAGCAGTTCCCCGAATACTTCTTCCCACATTTATTGCATGTGGAATATTGCATATTCTTTCCACCTATTTCTTGATCAAAACTTCTTCCCAGGCTCGGTTCTAGAGTTCTCTTCTTCTCATTAGATTTGTGAGACCACTGTGTCTCCCCAAACTCTAGTTCAACTTTCATGGCACTTCGAACTATTTCTTCATAGCTATCATAGTCCCTGTTGGCTAGATTCTTTCGCATATGAGGTCTTAGTCCACCAAAGAATCTATCAACCTTCCCATTAGGGTCCATGACAAAGCTTGAGGTATAACGGGAAAGCCTTGTGAAGTTCATCTCATAGGTTCCAACTGATTCATTCTCCTTTTGCTTCAGCTCGAGAAATTCTTTCTCCATTCTCGTTCTCATCGAATGAGGGAAATACTTATTAAAGAATATTCCCCGGAACTCTTCCCACTCCATAGCTTCCATCTCTCCTCGTGGCTTCGTGTTTTTGATCAGTGACCACCACTGATCAGCTTCTCCCTCTAGGCGGTAAATAGCAAGGGTGACTTTTTCTTGTTCCGAACAATGAAGTACAGAAAAGATATTTTCAATGGAGCTTATCCATTGTTCCGCAACCAATGGGTCAGTAGATCCACTGAATGTTGGTGGTCGTTGATGCATGAAGGACTCAACAGAAAGTTGTTCCCTTCGTGGTGAGGTCGGCCTCTCAGCTTGATTCAAGTTATTACTCATAACTTGAGTCAGTTGGTTCATCATTCGCATGAATGTTTCCATTCCGGCTTCCATCGGAGGGCCGTCAGCACATGGTGCATTGCGGTCACCATCGGCACGGTTCCTCCTATTGCCCGCCATTTTCTAAAAGAATAAAACCTTAGTGAGAAACTTATTTCATTTATGGATCTTTTAACTAAGACTTCATGCTTAGACAATTACACTTTTCTATAATTCCTTCATAATGATTCATAAAAAGCTTGTGATTAACCAAACATATCCCCCAGGAGTGTCGTAACCAAGAGTGCAGCAAGGCCCGTTATTGTGCACCAGTTCCCGTTCGAGTCTAGCTCAAAGCGGTGTTTTCGGGTTTTACCCCTATGTACATTTGTGCCAGAGCCGCCTTTACCTGCTCGTATCCAGACAGGGATGTATTTGTTTGATAAACCACTTACTCAATACTTACCAAAATACCAGGAAGTTTTCCTATATTTAAACTTTTATATAGGGTTCTTCCTAAAGTTTTTATATCCTAATTTCCACAAATAACTAAACCATCCTTTGATACCAACTATAGCATCCCGCCTTTTTATAACATAAACTTTCATTACATTACACAAAACTGAGGATCTTTAAGGTCTAGTGTCTTGGAAACCAGGAACATAATACATGAAAACAACATAAAACATTCTTATTAAACACTTGAAAGGATTCTCCTTAAGTTTATCCTAGGTTCATTACTGCATCTCATAACCTGGGGACATACATAAAAAGAAAGGGTGAGCAGAAGGCCCAGTAAGTAAAACAAGAGGAATATTTTACATGTGAACTTGAGATACTTCAATAAGGACATGAAAAGAACTTTAAGGCATGAGAAAGAAATCATGAGGCATTTCATAATAAAAATAAAATTTTCCATAACTTGAAGATGTGGCTACATCATTTAACATAGACAATCATGAACATATCACCAAGGTCCATCCCCAAGGTGTCATTTGAAAATTACCAAGGTTATTCACCAAGGTATCGTGAAAATTGTAATCTCTAGTGGTTACATCATTACCCAATGCATTGGAGCGCTATCAGGGCGCACACTTAAATTTGCATTTATTATCATGTGAGCCACATATAACATCATCAAACATTTCATAAATAACCCACATAGCATAAAATAAATGGGTTTCATTTCATAATCATAACGTTTTAAAAACTGCTTTAAAGGCATGATCTTTACGTCACTTTAAACCCACGAAAAGGGAAAGCGGGTCTCATGTATGTAAATACCAGAATTTAAAATGGAACATTTTGATATATATGTGAATACCCTTGTAGAAATAAGAGCTTTGAGTATTAACTTTATAACATAAAATAATTTTGAGAAAAGAGAGAGGCATTTTGAGACGAAAATTCTGCAGCATAACGGCTATGTGACAAGGTTTTAGAAAACATTGAAGAGAGAGGGGACATGGGTCACCCACTCATAAATGATCCATAAAACATTAGGGTGACATAATAAGAAGGATATATAGACATGGTAATGAAATTTTAAGGACATACCATTTGAAATGAAAAACATGGAAGGAAAAAAATTAGATTTCTTTTATGAAAATTCGGCAGCCTAACAGCGTCACTTAAACTTCAATAAAAATGAATTGACAAGATCAAATAGGGTCTCTCATAATATGATCATAAGAGATCAGTATGATAGATATATAGATCATACCCCATCATAAAAAAGGAACTTGAAAGACTTGAAATGAAAATCGAACTTGAAAAATGAGAAGGGTGAAAGAATCCCTTAAAAATTCGGCAGCCTAACGGCGTCACTTAAACATTCATAAAACGAAATGATGAGAGTAAGAGGAGATCTATCATCATATAAACATGAAAAGGGAAGTAAGAGGAATATAAAAGAACATATTCTCACATAAGAACATGGAGCATAAAAGGAATGACATAAAAGGATTACATGAAAAGAAAGAGAGAGGTCGGATCCCTTACCTTAAAACGTGACTCTTGAAACTCAAAGGTTTGGACCTTGAGGGCTTGGGGGCACCTTGGGAGGACTCCTTGGGAGGTAAGGAGACCATAACTTCATTGGGGGAGAGTTGGGAGTGAAAACTAAAGGAGGAAAGGGTGGGTATTTATAGGGAAAGTGAGGGGACAAGGCAATAATGGCCAAGGGACACCTCACTAGTGGTTTTGGCAAAACCATGGGCTTGCCCATGGTATTTGACCATGGTATTGGCCACTTGGGACACCTCATACCTTATCTAACTATTCATAATTCGACCATATTGAATATATACTTAATACATCATTTAATGATGTCATTAAACACCCATAACTTAAAAACTATATTTTCACTATTCATTGAAAATCCAACTTTCTCAGAATTACCCCAAAATTTCACCTTAACCAAATATCAATGCTCTGATTTCAAAAATGAAATCCATTTTATAAAAATAATTTTCTAATTATTTTTAATTTAATTTTTAAATAAAAACACTATTCATCGAAAATTCATTTTTTTCAGAAAAATCCCCAAAAATTACCTTAACATAATATCGATGCTCTGAGTTCAAAAATAAAGTCCTTTTTATAAAAATAATTTTCTAATTATTTTTAATTAAATTTTTAATTAAAAAAACACTATTCATCCGAAAAAATTAATACTTGACTAATAATTTATGAAACCGTTATTTACCCATTTTATTGAATCACATTACTTAATCTAGGTTTCCAAATTATATTAAAACTTTCTTTGAGTGAAATTACTAATCCATTTGGTCACATTACTAATCCTAAGCGTAAAATCACTATTCATAATTTACTATTCATCAAAAAATTAAGTTGATCTTATTAGACTCCAAATTCCTTACTGAACACTTTTGTAGAAGACCATTTTTCGAAAATCATTACACATCATTAGTTATTTAGGGTTTTCATAAATATTTTAAAATATCCTTTTTTCCAAAAAATTCATCAATAAAATACATTCTAAAATTATCTGGACATTTGAAATTTCACAAACATCACTAAAGGAAGAAATCTCAATTTATTCACCCGAAAGGATTACACAAGGAAGCTAGGGTCTCGTCACATATCCCCTTATAACACCGGCATAAGACCTAAGTGTAAGGTGTGCTATGGTGAGAGAATCTGAGGGAGGCTCAGATAAAATTGCCCTAGTAGTAATCTCTACTAACTTGAACTTCTCCCGTAGGCGTTTCCGTTCAAGCTTGACATGCTGGAGTTCGTCTTGGGCTTGGTCCAAAGCGAAGCCCACAGATGCTACCTCCTTCCCAAGCTCTGATAAGTGGGCTTCATAAGGTTCAAGTCTACTGGATGAAGCCATCGCCTCGTCTTTCTGTATTAACCATTAACATCTTATTAAATCATTAAGAGTAAGTTAATATACTACTCAAAAAGATTTGGTCGTTACATTAATGGTTGTAGTGATCTCTCTATACTCAATTTCTGTTGTTCTTGAATTGTTATTATTAAATGGTTTAATTTAAAATACCTTTGATTTAGTTCTATTCCGATCAATTAGATTTTTTTTTATTTTAGGTTTCATTGTTGTTGTTTTCATATTTTCATCTGTTAAAATGTGGAACATTGGTATTAAAATCATGAAGATTAGTGGTAATTTTTTGGGGGTTTAGTATTAAAATCTCTAGAACATAATTTAAAAGGGTGAAAACTTATTATTAATATTTGAATATGGGTTGTTTTATTAGTTAGCTAAAATTTATAATTTTTTAGGTATGGGAATTAATTAGGGGATATAAGATCTTTAGAATTGAAGAAGTAATCTATAAATTTTCCTTACCTACATAATTATGGTTGAAGATTGAGATTCCTTGGAATTACAAATTTGTGATGGGATAACCAACCCGTAACTGAGTTGGTGTCTATCATTTTATTTTAACTTTTCTAATAGGTGTCTTGTAAAATGATGTAATAGGATGGAAGTAGATTTTTTATGAAATATATTAATTAATTATAAAATAATAAGTAATTATTTTTTATTTTATTGAATTGTTATTTAGGGGTTATATAACAAACTAATACATATTAGTGTTTAATTATTATGATTTCTATTTTTTTATTTTTATGCATTTTATTGATTGTATAATTGAGGTATGATGAGTGATTGATTTGTATTTTCATTTTTTATAAATTGTTTCTAGGAAATGAAATGTGTTATTTATTGTAGATTTGTTCTAGGTTTTCAAAAGTGTGGCAATTGAAAATGTGTTGATAATTATGATTTAAAATTTTATCTAAAAATGGTTTTTTAGAAATATAAAGTTTTTATATTTAAATAGAAACTTCAAGTTTTGTTTCCAGTTTTTTTTTGGAAAAATAATGAGCTTTAAATTAAATGAATTAGTATATATTTCAAGTTTTTTCCTCATGTTTATGATTTTTTATTACTTGATTATGCTTATGTAATTTTGAATTTAATTGTGCCACATTTTTTAATAAATTTTTGAATATTATTTTTAATTTAAATTCATGTTAGTTATCTTTTCATTTATAATTGTTTTATGGGTGAAACCATGTTTATTTTTTATATGGGATTTTTTCATTTTATGATTTTTTATAGTTTATTTTAAAATTATATCACATTATGAGTAGATTCCTTGAGATGTGTTAAAATTATTTCATGAGTTTCATGTTATCTAGGGATTTAATGATATTGTTGATAAAATGTATAGTTAAATAGATGCTTAGTTATTTTGGGATGATCAATATATTTAATTAAGAATTTTGATAAGCATGATTGTTAATTAACCGTGATTTTTAATTCAAGTTTTGATAAAGTGGTGGGTTTATTACATATATAATATTATTTAATTGACATGGTTGCTTTCATTATCTTTAATTTGTTTACTTAATTTTTTTAAATTCCATGAGTTATGAAAATAAGTGAAGTATATTCTTATTTTTATTAATTAAAATATTATAAAAGTTATCTATATTGGTTATAGAATCCGTAATTTCATTAAGTAATAATCATTTTAATTGATTTTGTAATAATTAAATATATTTAATTGATGTTTTTTTCATTAAATATTGAAATAATAGAATTTTATTTACTATTTTAAATGAAGACTTAACTTGATTAGGAATTTAATATTAAATAAAGAGCATGCTTAGAGTAGTTAGTTTATGTAGTTTATAAATATTGGCATTGGTATGTTTATATTTTATGTATTCAATACCATTGTAATAACATGGATAAATTCATTACCTAAAATTCATAAATGAATAATAAATTCATGAATTCTTAATATGTTCCATAATGAATTGATTCATGAAAACTTTTAGGAAGTAATATGATTAGAAATTTAACTATGACCATTCTTAGTTATCCATGATGTTCTTTTTCTTCTATTTATTGATTTGGGAAATTATGGAATTGAGGTGATACAAAAGATAAGGTAAAAATAATTTAAATAATGAGTGGATGTTAATTATAAATTAGGTAATTAAATTATAATCTAATTATTTATTATTTAATTTAAATGTAAGTTCTTGATTTTTTAATAGTAATATAAAAAATAACTAAATAAAAATTATGTGTTAGATGTTGTTTCTAATAACATAATTCTATATTTTTTGTATAATATTATAAAATTTTATGATCCAACAAATATTTATAGAGTTTGACATATTAAAATCTTTATTTTAAATGTATTTTTTATCCTGGAGAAGTGATTTAAAATTTAGTTTTCAAACCAAAACCTAGTAATTTTTTAGATTTTTTATTTATACTAAAAGATCATTTTGATTAATAATATGGTTTTGAACATCCTAATATGTTTAAGGTTTTATGAATTGAATGGTAAGTGGTTTGGTAAATTATTATCTGTTTGGTTATGGAATTGAAAAACTATATTGATTTCGACTAAGAATTAGATGAAAAATAAGAATACATTAATTGTTGACGAGCACGTAATTTAATGTAGTTTTACATTGTTTTTTTATCACATACCATTGTTTAAGGTTTTATAGTTGTAGGTTTCATTTTTTCATCTGTTAAAATATAGTACATTGGTGTTAAAATCTGATGATTTAGTGTTAAGTTTCTAGTACCTTAGTGATAAAATCTACAAACTATGAGTTAAAAATATGAAAAATTATTATTAACATTTTAAAGTGGGTTGTTTGATTAATTATATAATTTTTAATAATTTTTTTGGTATGAGAAATTATTAAAATCTGGAACATTGGTGTTAAAATTTGGAAACATAGTGTTAAATTTATGGTAGTTTAGTATTAAAATATATAATCTGGGAGGTATAATTGTAAAAACATACTATTAACATTTCAAAGTTGGTTTTTTTATTACTTAGATGGAAATTTTTTTTTTTGGCCTTATTCGTAATTAGGGGCTATGTAAATTTTCAATGGTTTAAATTTAAAACATCTTTCACAACTATTAAATTTTAGAAGTTTGGTGTTAAAAGTTGGATTCTTAGTGTTAGAATCTGGTAGGATTGTTTCAAATTATGGAATTTTACCTTCTTGTTGTCATTTTTTCATAACTGTTAAATTATTTGACTTTATTGTTAAAAGTGGGAAAGTCGGTATCAAATTTTGGAAAATTACTTTCAAAGAGTTTCAAGCTATGAAATATTTCTTATTTCCTCCCTAGTTTTGAGGCTCTAGAATAATTTTTTAGTTATATTATCTAGTAGAGGATCATAGAATAGAGAAGAAGGGATCCTTTAGTTTGAAAAAAAATTCCTTTATGTTTTTATTTATAGTATGTTTAATTATTTGACAAAATCATGGTATATTTAGTTTGTGATAAAATTTTATTTTCCCCTATGATGTGCAGGAAAACCATTTTTAAGAAAATAAAGGTGTATTTAAAAATTATAGGGTCGAAAATGTTGTCATATTAGACACATGGTTTAAACTATCAAAAACTCAAAAGAAAAAAAATATAATATTATAGAAAAGATGCAATATCTTGACCCTCACCTATTGGATTGGAAAGAGGTGGAGGTGATACTAACCTTAGGTGACATCCATAAGACACCAAAGAATGGTAATAAATTCCAAGGTCTTAAGAGGACATTAGGGGTGATTTTACCTAAGAACACAAACAACCTTTATTGAAATATTTAACAACCAAGAAAAACTAAATGATTAATGAGAACAAACCATATATCTCGATAAAATATCAATATAGAACAATATCAGAGTAAAAGTGGAAAAATAAATAAAGGTGAAAGGCTAATAATCCAAGTATAAAGACATTGGAACCAAAGTGGCACCATCCTAGATCAAGATTTCAACACTCACCATCTCCAGCTTTAGCAACCAAATCATGACATTGAGGATTACTACTAGAGAATTAAGAAACGTGACCATTACATGTATCTCAATAGGTGAAATCTATAAACACACCAAATTTCCCAAGAAATGGGTGAGTATATCACTTAGTATGATTTCCCAAAAAACTTCCCACACATGCCACTTAGATGAGAACAATTTATAACATTTCATATAAAAAAAGGGCGAGAATATCAAAGTAGTTTATCAAAGGAAGAATAGTTAAAGAAAGAAACTTAACCAAGTCAATAATTTAACTTTCTATTTCACTTTACACTTGTCATACCCAAACCATGTTCCATAACTACACTCACATATATGTATACTGAATGACAATCCCTATACTTACATGAGCGGTGATCCATCCCTCATCTAGTCATCATTAGGTGTATCCCATTATGCCTTTCTAGGTTAACATCGAGTAGTAGTCTATTTGACCTATCCTCTTACAATTAAAACTAAACACATGACACCATGTATTCTAAGGACATCATCCATATCAAATAGTTTTTCACACAAAACACTTCTTTTGAAAAAAAATCCTTTGAAAATTTTTAATCAAACATTTCATGAGCATTTTTAAAAACTAACCCTTTTTAAATCAGATCAAACTAAGGATTTTCCAAATAAACTACCCAAGATATCTCTAATCAAAGAATAAGGAAATTTTATCAAGATTAAAGCCTACATGTTTTAGAATAGTAGAGTGGGATAGAATCCACCTACCTTGATTTTGTTTGCACAAAGGATCTTAAATGATTCCATGGGAAAAACTATTATTACCATTCCATTTTCGAAACCCACAAAGATCACATCATATAAATTAAAAACCCATAGATCATCTCTTACACACCGATATATGGATCCAGGTGAGACAAATCAAGGAGATCCAAGATGAGAAAGGAGGAGATCCTAAAATTTTATTCCACAAACAAACACTCAAAGATTTGGTGTCTAATGAGTCCAGATGTATAAGATAATTGGAAATCATCTAGGTTTTACCTAGAATTCAATATATAGAATAAGTTAAACCTATGAGAATTTATAACCACTATACATAATAAAAATAAGTCGGCCCTAACTATTTATGACATAAATTGAAAACTGACATCGTAAATTCATCAAAGGTCACTTACACTGAAAAACAAATATCCTTGGTCATTTCTCTAAAAAAACCATTTCTATGGTGTAAAACCAAATTACATCATAAATGGATTTCACACCTTGAACATCTACCTCATACTAATTATGCTGTAAAACCACAATTTATAGTGTAAATTTTTCCAAATTTTTTTTCCAGCAGTCCACTCCAAGTTCTTCCCTTTTAACATATCCAAATAGTTCCATAAGCTCTCCTAAAGACTCTAAAGATAAGAAAAAATGTATAAAATGATGGATCAACTCAAAAACGGGATGTTATATTCTCCCCACATTTTGGATTTCTATCCCCGAGAAGTTGGATATCAACATTTCTCTTGAAAAATCCAGGCCATTACTCCTGCATAACCTTTTCCCATTACCATGTTTCCTCTTGAACCTAACCATGCTTCCATAATACCCATGCTGAAAAAATGGTTCTCCCTTGAAGGGTATTTTTATATCTATCTATAACCCATACCAACTCATATATTTTAGATTGGGATGATACTTCTTTAGTTGAGAAACAAGGAATGTGTTATGAACAACACTGAATCTCAATGGTAATTTTAATAGGTATGTAACAGTTCCAATATATTCTATAACTTGTAATTATCCAATATAAAATGGTGATAACTTCCACTATTTTCACAAAAATTGGTTACCAAGTTTCAGTGACACTTTCAAGAAGATGTGGTCTCTCACATCAAAAAGGTAAAGGTTGGTAATGATTATCTTCATATGAATTCTATCTTCTTTGTGTCTTAGCCATCCATTTATAGATTATTTGGATTTTCTCTATAGTATCAAGGAAAATACTTTGTCCAATCAAATATGTATCTCATATTTCTACCCAACATAAAGGATAATGACATGGATGACCATACAAATCCTCAAACAGTGGCATCTGTATTGTCGCCTGATAACTGTTGTTATAGGAGAATTCAAACAAAGACATATGATCCTCTCATTAACTACTAATTTCCATGACATACTCCCTGAGCATATCTTCCAATTTCATAATAGTGTGTTCCAAATTCCCATCTTTCCATGGATGATATGTTTTACTTATAGTCAATTGACCTCTAAGATCCTATTATAATGATTACCAAAATTGAGAAGTGAAATGGGGGTCTCTATTAGGTAAAATCAAAGATGGAACTCCATGTAACGTGGATACTTCTTAGATATGCAATTTTCTCATTTCCTCAATCGTTTTGAATTATCTAATAGCAATAAAGTGTTTCAACTTCATAATTCGATCCACTACTACTCATATAGCATCATGTTTCTATAATGTTATTGGTGGACCTATGACAAAATCCATCACAATTTTCTCCCACTTCCATATAGGTATAGGAATAGACTGCAACATAACTACCAGTCTTTGATATTCATCCTTTACCTATTGACATGTCCGAAATTTAATCACATAGTCCAAAATCTTATGTTTTATACCTTCCCACCAGAAATGCACTTTCTTCACCTTGTACATTTTCTAAACACTTGGATGAATAGCCCATTTAGAATGGTGTTATGTCTAAAAGATCTATTCCTAACTATATCTAAGAAATAAAATTCAACCGTGAAATTATGATGAAGGGTTTTCATCTTTTCTCCAATTATTAGAAGTCTCTCTATCATTTAGGTTTGACCTAATGGTGATACAATCATGATATGATGTATAAGTTTCTTATACAAAATTTATCAATTATAGAAAAATACTTACCTCAAAGAAAATTTCATGATAACCTTGTACAGTATAATATAAATTAATATCAATGATTATGATCATTAATTTCCATTGTACATGAGATTCTAGAATCACTTCTCTATATGATTTCAAAATCAATGCATATTTTACATAATTCCATTTATTGGGTGTGTATACCAAGTCAAAATTGAACATCTGGAGGTACTCCATCCATATTCATTTCCTCAAGTTCAAGTATTTTTGGGAAAATATGTATTTAAAACTCTTATGGTTAGTGAAAATTATGAACTTTTCTCCAAATAGGTTATTACTCCATGTTTTTAAGTCATGGAATACCATAGATAATTCCAAGTCATGCATAGGATAATTCTTATCATGCACTTGAAACTACCATGAACCATATGTCACAACATGATTTATATTCAGGAGAGCACAACCAAAACCAGATCCAAAGGCATAAAAATATACCACATAGTTATTACCTTGTTTTAGAAAGATTAGGATACGTCTTGGGGTGAGATGAGTTTTAGGTTCCAAAAATAATTTCTGACATTCATCATTCCATATGAATGGAATGCATTTTATTATCATAGAATTAATGGGAGAATAAAGTCTTGATAAATCCCAAACAAAGTAGCGATAATAGCCTACTAATCTCAAAAAACTATGTACCTCAAAAATATTTTTAAGTGTCTTCCAAGAGACTACTGCTTCTATCTTTCCAAGGTTACCTAATATTCCTTCTTCATAAATGAAATACCCGATGAAGCAAAATTCCCAGATCAAGAAGTCACACTTATAAAATTTAGAATATAAATGATGTTCCAACAACATACTCAATACAATTTTCAAGTGTTCCTCATGGAAATTCTTATTTCTAGAGTATACCAGAATATCCTAAAAAAATACAACAAAAAAGTATTTTAGGTACCTATGGAAGATTTAGTTAATCAAATCTATGAAAACTGCCAATTAATTCATCAGATAAAATCCCTGAATACATATTCATAATTTCCACAACATCTCTGAAATGTTGTCTTTGGAATATCCTATCTTCTAAATCTAAGATGATGATAACCTGAGCATAGATCAATTTTATAGAACCAATTGGATCCCTTTAATTGATTAAATAGATCATCTATTTGAGGTAGTGTATACCTATTTTTAACCATTACTTTATTAAAATTACAATAATCAACACATAGGTGGAGTGTACCACCTGACTTCTTTATGAATAAAACCGGTGCAGCCTAAGGTGGTGTACTAGGTCTAATAAACCCTTCAAATTCTAACTCCTCTGGTTAAAATTTTAATTCCCACAACTTAGTCAGGTCCATTTTGTAATATGGTAGTGAAATAATACTTGTTATTGGGAGAATGTTGATATAAAATTTGATTCCCTTTTTAGGTGGTAACTCAGAGAAATCATTCAAAAAAAATATCTAGGTATCAATCTACTATTTCAGGAATAGTTCCATTCCATATTTCATCATAATCTTCCAAATTCATTGCTTCTAGCTTTCTATAAATAGTTTCATCAACTTTCAATAAAGGCCCTACTCTTTCTACATTTATATACCAACCCCATTGAAAAGATGAAGGACTCTATCTGAGGATGTAAAGGTTAACACTTATGTGTAATAGTCTATATGAGATTTAAATCCCATAAGGAAATCCATACCAAATATTCCATCAAACACATCTATATCTTGGACTATAAAATCCCAGGGAAATTGTACTACATCAATGGTAATTGAACATACTAGGAATTTGAAACCTATACACTCTCATTGTCCAAGGGGTGTTTTGATAGTCATGAAATGAGGAAAAAATTCCACATGAAATCCCAATTGTCTATCCATATAATAAGAAATGAAAGAATGGGATGTGTCGGTATAAAAAAGACATGCATAAGAGTGGATTTCAGAAGAATGAAACCTCTCACCATAGAGAGACTTGGTTTCTCACTCAAAATATCCCATTCTATTGCCTATAAATGTTACTAAGTTATCATGGGATAGCTCATGTCTCCCTATTGATGTGTTGATTGAACAACTAAATTGTTCCTAGAAACATCCAAGTTCACCTGTGTTTGTGGACATGAACTATTTTGATGAGACTGTTTCGTCCAAGCATACAAAAGTTGAGGCTGAGTCGATCCAGTTGCACCTATTGATCTCTAAAGTTTAAGACAAAACTTCTTGATATGGCCTCCTTTTCTATAGTGTTGGTAATTACTTGGTGGTGTAGTACATTATTTCTTCCTGTGTGTTAACGAACCACACTACAAAAAACATGGTTTAACATCATATATTATAATAAAATTAACTTATTCTTTATTCATATTATGAGGTGCACCACCTCCATGAGAGTAGACAACCCTCTTTCTCTTATTTCCAATACGAGGTTTGAAACCTATTCACATGGGAACAAATAAACTACCACCCATATGATTCCCAATAAGATCCCCTTCTATCATTATTTCCCTATTAACCATCTCCATATAATCTATAATACAGAGAATAGTTATCTTTGATCAAATATATGGTTGAAATACCAACTTAAAAATGCATACTTTCAAGGATGCACTAGAATCTACTTCTGAGAAAAAATGAACTAAATTCATAAACTTGGTTGCATACTTTGGCATGGATAGGTTTTCTTACTTCAAGTTGAATAAATTTATTTTTATTTTTATTTTGAATGTGTATAGTTATAATTGTGTATTGGAAAATTCCTTAAAATCATCCCACATAATTACATGTTCATATTTATCTTGTAAAGATAAATCATGCCATTTTCATGAAAGATATTCCAACATATAGATTTTTAACTTAATATTTAGCTCTGTTGGTGCACCAAGAAAATCAAAGTTTCTTTCCATTAGGTTTAGCCAAACTTATTCCTTTTCAAGATCATAATCCCCTTAAAAAATAGGTGGATTATATTTCTAAAACAATACCAAATGATCCACTTTTCTTAGTTTATCATTTTGATTTCCTATATAAATAGATTAAAATTCTTGAACAATACTCCATAAAAGTTGTTGGTTCACCTATGGCTCAGCTGCAACAACATTTTTAGAAGCTTCTTCTTAATAATTTCTATGGTGTCTTCCTAGTTCATTTTTATATAAGATGAAAAATACACCATTTAGACCATTTATCTCTAATAATTGAAGACTTGAATAAATTCCAAAACATTATAAACAATTTTTAATTACCATGAGAAATATTCAGTGAAACTATCATTTAAAAAATAAACCATTTTAATCATTTTGATTATTTTTTAAAAAATCGTCAAAAAACAAATGAATAATGCAGTCCTAGTGGGAAGTCTTAGAACTAATGCATGGTATGAAAAACTCATCAGTTAAACCCATGAAGATTCGATGACAACACCTCTAAAAGTGTATTAGAACACTTTTGTACCTAGGCACCCTGGTAACTTGAAGTTCAAAATAAAAAGGTTAGATACATATTTTTATTTTATACATTTTAAGTTCCGACAATCCTATATCCTTTCTACCAACATAACTCAAGGATTAAAAATAATAATACCATTTGTAACATCCCACCCCACACCCATTAACATGGAAATATATGGAGGTTCTACTAATGTTAGATGGCATACCCAAAGACATAAAAGTCTATAAATAAATTCTAAGGGCTTAAGAGGGGATTATGGGATGATTTTCCAAAGAACCCAAATAATATATTAATAAATATATAAAAACAAAGACAAAATAAATGATTTATGATAACAAAACACATATCTTGATAGGATACCAATAAATAAAAATATTAGAGTAACTACAAAAAAAATAATTAAAGGTGAAAGGATAATAATTCAAATAGAAAGACATTGGAACCAAATTGGAACCATTCTAGACTAAGATGTAGAAAATCCCTAGATACAGCTTCCAAAACCAAACCATGACTTCAAGTATTACCACTAGATAAGTGAAAAATATAACACTTCCTTATATCTCAGTATAATACATCTACAAACAAACCAAAGTTCCCAACTAGGGGGTGATTATATCATTCAGTAGGATTTCCACAAAAACTCCCCACACATGCCACTAGGAGAAGATTAAGTTAGAACATTTCTTGTAAACAAAGGGTGAGAATATAAAATAACTTTATCAAATGAAAAATATATAAATAAATAAATTTAACCAAATAAATCCTTTTAATTTCTCTTTCACTTTCCACCTATAATACCCAAACTATGTTCCATAACTATACACACATATTAATATTGAATAATAATCCCTATACTCGCATGAGTGGTGATCCACCCCTCACTAAGTCTTCTCTAGGTGTATCCCCTTATGCATTTATAGGTTGGCACTAATAATTAGTCCATTTTACCTAGACTCATACAATGAAAAATGAACACATGTCGCCATGTGTGATAATACATCATCTATATCAAATAGTTTTTTCACATAAAACATTTCTTTTCAAAACCAATTCCTTTGAAAATATTTAATCAAACATTTCATTAGCATCATTAAAAACTACCCATTTTTAAATAAAACCAAAAGAAGGGTTTTCTATAAAAACTACCCAAGAAATTTCTAATCAAAGAACAATGAAAATTTATCAAGATTCAAACCAATATGTTATAGAACATTAGAGTGGGATAGAATCCACCTACCTTGATTTTTTTTCACCAATGATCTTAAACGATTCCATGGGTCAACCACTTCTTCCAATTTTCTTTAAAAACCCCAAAAGATCTCATCAACCAAATTCAAAACCCATAGATCCAGTCTTACAAACCGATCTACGGTTCCATACAAGAAAACTTTAGGAGATCCAAGATGAGAAATAAGGAGGAGATCCTAACCTTTGATTCCACAAAAAAATGCTCAAATATTCATTATCTAAGGATTCTAGATGTCGAAGGTTTCTATAAATCACCTAGGTTTTACCTGGGAGTTAAGACGCATAATAAAGGCACCCTATGAGGATTTACAACTGCTAGCCGTAATAAAAATCATTGGGCCCTAAATATTTATGGTGTAAATTGAGAACTTACATCATAAATTCATAGAGTATCACTTACATTAAAAAACTCATTGCCTTAGTCATTTCTCTAGAAAAAAAACCATTTTTACGTTGTAAAACCATTTTATGGAGTAAATTGATTTCATACCCTAAACATATGCAATGAAATATTTATGTAGTAAAACCAAAATTTATGGTGTAAATTGTTCCTATAAATTTTTCCAGTATTTGACTCTAGGTTCTTCCCTTTTTACACCTCCAAAAACTTATGGAATCTCACACAAAGACTCCAAATACAAGAAAAAATTCATAAAAAAATGACATACCTCAAACTGGGGTTGATACAAAAGTAGAGAGGTATTATTTAATAGTTCAATGACTTAGACCCTAAACTATTAAAAATTATAGATGTTATCAGAATTTATTTAAAGTGGTTTTTGATTACATTATTAGGATGATAAGTTAACAGAATTAGCGATGGAAATAAGATTTGGGGCATTGTTGGATTTTAAATACCAATGATTTCCAAAAGATCTTTGCATGAATATTTTATATGTTTTTCACCCTCAAACCTATAGAATAACTGTTAGAGGAAAAGAAATGAATATTATGGTGGTGGATATTAATTACTAATTATATATTTCTTTTAGAGGAAGATATATCAGTTCTGAAAGGTATAGTCATGAATACATAGAAACTTAAAATATTTACATGGGAAAGAAGTTAACTGCTCTAAGAGAAATTATTTTTAGAGGGATAGAGGAAAAGGAATTTGTGATACATTTATGTTTTTTACATTGGGAACCTTATTGAATCCCAGTTCAATTTATTTTTTAAAAGAAAGAAATATCGGGATGTTGTGTGGCTGCTAAAAAAAGTTGGATAATGGTATTGGTCACAATTCATTTTGTTAGATCTTATTTGTGAAGTGGCTATATATAATAATTCAATCAAAAAATTACAATAAAAGATTCATGTGGGTAGATTCTTAGTTATAATATTAGTATGTTTAAATTTTTTTAACTATATTGATTTTTTTATCAGTTAATAGATTTATGTTAGTGATATGAATATATTGACACTTCAGTGTAGCTATTTTTCTCCATCAACTACCCACTTGGAGAACTTCTAAATTATGGTATCCAATTTTTTTAATAAAATTTTGGGACGAGTAAAATATCTAAATATGAGTGAATTTAGATATAACTAGTAAAAAAATGCATTTTATATGCCCTGATTGCTTCAGCAAGTAGCAGTCTTCCTAACCCATCTTTGTTCATCCATATGATAAAATATTCTTATTTTTTTTTTAAATCTTCTTAATTAATGTTTCATGTTATAAATATGGAGTTACAGTGTTAAAATATTTATTTTTAGTGTTAAATTTTGGATTATCATTGTTAAAATGTGGAATTATACTATTTTAATCCAAATGGTTTATTTTATAAGCTTTATATTGACATTTGGAATTATTGTGTTAAAATACAGATTGTCAGTGTTAAAATATGAAATTTTAGTGTTAAAATATGAATTTTTAGATCTAAATTATGGATTATCACTGTTGAAATATGGGGTTTTATTATTGAATTATTTATCATTAATTTTATAAGCTTCATGTTGACATGTGGAAATGTAGTGTTAAAATTTGTAATGTTAGTGTTAAAATTTGGAGTGTAACTATTAAAAAATTGATGATTGGTATTAAAATATGAATTGTTAGTGTTAAATTATGGATGCTTGATGATAAAATTTGGAGTCTCACTATTAAAATATCAATTTTTCATTTTATAAGTTTCATGTTAACATCAAAAATTATTGTGCCAAAATCTAGAATGCCAATGTTAAAATCTAGATGCTCTATTTTAAAATTTGGAACTACAGTGTTAAAAAATCTAGATTATTAGTGTTAAATTTTGGATGTTCATTGTTAAAATGTGGGGTATTTATATTATGTTCTTGGTGATTCATTTTATAATCTTCATGTTGACATCTAAAATATTTACAACCATGAATCTTGCAGTATATTAATGAACTTTATGATGGATGTATAAAAGATGTCAATGATAACTAACATGAACACATAATATTTTAATTTAATTTATTACAAGGAACCCCTAGTTCTGAAGAAAACATAGTTGATTATGTTGAAGATAAATAAGTAGTGAAAATATAATCTAAAGAGAATGTTGAGGATATTGAATAGAAAGATGAGGAGGTGGAGGAAGTTGTGGAAGAATAAAAGGAAGAATAGGTGGAGGTGAATGAGGAATTTGATAAGGAAGATATATGAATGATGGTTGTGAGTGAGGAATATAGTAAGGAACAAATCTCACTATGAGGGTGTGTCAAGATCTAGTTTGGATGTGGTCTATAGGATGCGGTGGATTCTCATGGATATTTCTTGGATAATTCCCAACTGGATGGAGGTCACCACTTTCAAGTCTATCTCACTCATGATACAGTATCGCTGCAGTGCTAACTTACCTTGTGGTTATTGGATTAGCTAGTATCCCCATAGGTTTTGCCTCAAACTTAACACTAATAGCTCTTACATCACGGTTATGATAAGGGGTGGTGGTGTGGTTCGGGATGTTAGTGGATCAGTTCTTCTTGCATTTACTGATTCCTTTGGAAATAGGGATTCTCTCTAGGGAGAAGCTCAGGAAATGATGTTGGGTATGGAGATGTGTGTTAGTAATAATATTTTCATGTTCGCTGATTCAAAAATTATCTAGGATTCCTTGAGAGAGAAAGGTATAATTACTTGGAGCATCACTTATTTCATTTGAAAATTCAAGAGACTTATCAACAATGGTGTCGAAATCCTTCATATCTATCACGAAGGTAATAAAGTAGTAGACCTCATCATTTCTAGAGCTCCTCAAAGCATGTTGGTTACTTTATTTTCTTATTTGGGCTCATTACCTACTGAAGGGGCTGACTTGTTTTGAGGGGATTACCTAAGCCTTCACTATTTCCACCCCCTTAGTGTTTTCTTGCTTTGTTTCTTTATTGCTTTTGTTTTTAGCTATCTTGTACCCCTCTTTTGTTAATATATTTAAAAATATTTGGCTTGGGTATATTTATGGTATTTGGTCTTCATGAAAAATTATTATTGAAATGTTTAATTACCATATGACTGAGCTAGAGTGTTGTTTCTTGGGCCCCAAGGATGACTCAATAACAAGTTTTTTGTATATTTCCTTTTTAATTAGCTATTTTTTCATAAAAATCATTGATAATATATGAATGTAAATATTGGAATCATATATGGTGACTATGATCATAATAAAACTTATAAATGATCAAAATATTTCTAGAATTTTATACATACACATATATGATGTCACAACCCCCACCCTCCAAAGGTACCCCTCCTGGACCAATAATGAAGAAAGCGAGATAATGATCCCCTGAGTCTCACCTCTAGTAGGCCCAGGTTGGAGATAAGCATATAGGGTATAAAAATCTCACACATGGGATGCATTACCCTCTATAATAATATAATACTAGGATATTGAATAAAAACCCACTAAGAAACTCCAAAACATAATATAAATGTAAAAGCAAACACATCCCACAATTCATGAACAATGTCAACAAATAAAATTAATAGTCACTATGTAAATACCAAAATATAGTCATATGGAAGTAACTAAATAATAGCTCCAAATCTCAATCTAGTAATGTCCATCTTGGTCTCTATAATCCACCTAGAAACCTAAAAAAAGTTTATATACATAGGGTGAGAATAACATGTATACTTAGTAGGATTATACCCACGGTCCCAAGTTCACATTTGAAAATATAATACTAATGCACCGGTGAACAAAAAATAGAATCAACATGCATCAAAAGAGGTCAACTAACCAATATCAGCCTCACCATGGTATGCTTACCAAATCACACATCTAATATAGCAACATAATTTCAAAAGAATACAAAGAATAGGCTCTTTGTAGACACTTCCCACTGATTTTATGCTCTCATTCTTGAATTTTAAATGGCATGTGTTCCCATACCTTCCATACATATCATTTCCCATGACCAACCATATCTAATGTTGGTTGGGATACATCCCTACCTATCCCAACCTTCTGTAGGGTCTGGAATCTGATGCTAGCATTAGAAATCATCACATTACAACCTCATAATACACATTATATTATCACATATCCATGGAAGTAGGGTATCATGAACATGAAGAACATTAACCTCACACCCTCCTCCCACCACACATTACCCCCACCACATATTATATCCTCATCACCATTAGGTAATCATCAACATCTACTCGTATCATCACTGGGTAATCTCCAAAACCAATCCATGTCATTATTAGGTAATCTATAACACCAACCTACATATTTACCTGTAATGTCTCAATTTATTCCATGATAATATTTAAAATATATCTTGTAATATTTTTGGATCCAGTCACTGAGACGACATGAGATTCTGATCCCCAATGATCCCAGAATTGATATTTAAAAAATATTAAATATATTAATAACACATGCACCCAATTTTATTGAAAAAGTGGAATAAGTCCAAAACAAAATCTTAGATCATAAATCTAATTCCACCATTGATTTCAGAATGTGAGTTTTACCCTATTCATGACATAACCTTTATCGAGGTCGGGCATTTGTGAAAAAGTTTTTACAAGCACTAAAAATAATTAAAATAATTATTTAATTTATTTTGTTTCATTATCAAAGATATCTAAAGTCCTACTCTATAAAAAAATATTATGGTAGATTCTTAAAGTTATCTAAATTACCCTAGATACCTATATAGGATCTATTGGAGAGATTTTGGTGAATGACATCATATTGAAGGATTAGATCAGTACTACACAGGTCGTCTACACCAATGGAGTTCATGGATCTCACCAATGATGTCAACATAGAATTTTTTTCATAATTTATTGATACAAACTATAGGTATGATGTTTTATTTATGTGTTTTCATCCCATTTATTTATCCCATGTTGAACATGGATCAATTCCATGAACAAGAATTGATTCGCGCATTGATAAATGATTTATTTTATGGTTGATTTTTTTATTGATTAATACTCTTCATCCATATATTATTTGAAAAAGGATCAAGTCCAAAGTGAAAAAAGTTCAAGGTTCATTCCTCTTGTTTATGGTTTATTATTTTCTCCTTCATTTATTCACACATTCATCATGAGCAATTCCTTTGGCCCCTGGTTCTGCAAATACTAGGTATTTGATTATTGTGTGGATTTTCTTCAATGAAATAGATCAATATCATGGGTGTGGTTCATGATTGACGGTGAAATCTATGTGTGATGATGGTAGGTAACCAAAGATGAATCATATTGGACTGGTGTTCCTTTTTCTTCCTATTTTTATGTATAATAACAATGCGGTATGATGATGGCATAGATCGAGGTGGCATTTTTTGAGAAAATTGAGGGTTGGTTTTCAATTAGTAGAGATGGAGAGGCTTGTCCAAACCTATATATAAGTTTCCTAGTGAGAATGATGATAGAAATTTTATATCTGGATGGTGCATGAAGGAACCATGAGTTATGGAAAATACCATGGTATGCAACATGTAATCCAAAGATACATGCCATGTGGAGCCCCCAACTATAGTGCTATGGTTTTCAAGGAATAGATAAAGATCACATGCCATGTGGTCCCTACCACATGTTGTGTGACCCGTGGTTAGTAGCTCGATGTGTATCTCAAAGGATACACAAGAATGAACATAGTTAAGAACATGGGAATGGGTAGAGTACATGGGCACGACTTGGTACTCAGACATGACCAGGTACATGGAACGACATCAGTACATGGGAATGGAAAAATATACGTAGGCATGGATAGAGGTACATGATCACAGGCATAGATAGGTTCAATATTAGTGGTACATGTTGTCTACCCTACTTACACATCATTTAATTCTTCAAATATTATTTAGAGACCTTATTCCCTTAGCATGGACTAGTTTCCTTAAGGGTGTATTCCCTTAATCCATCCCTGTGAGGGTATAGTATGGTATTATGTCCTGAGCATAGGATTTTGATCCTATATAAGGGATTATTTTTATATAGATTTTTGTAAGAACCCATTTTTTGTTATAAAAGACTTTGGAATATTATTGATGTTATTCCAGAGCAGCGCCTTTAGACGGCGTGCGATTCCGAGCCCCGGTGTGGCCGAAATTATATTTTCAGTGCGTTCACACTGGGAACGCCAAATAAATTAGATAACTCCTAAACGGTGCTTTGGATCCAAAATCTGAGTGCACGGATGGGTCTGAAATGGGGTGTTTACCCTAGGAACGACATAAAGCATGTCGGCACGGGACGTTTGGACCCCTTGCCCGTTAACGAAACGTTAAACGGATAATTAAAATAATTAATTTATTCGTTTAATGGATTAACTCATGTATCTATTAAACGATGGCTCGGATTGGAAAACCGAGGGAACCTTTGAGTCTGGAACGTATCGTTTACCCTAGGAGGGGTGTAAGTTTCGTGGGCGCGGGCCTTCTGTAAAAAATGGCCCCAGGGGCGTTTTCGTAATTTGGTGGCCTCAAGCGTTGAGTTTAATAACTTTTGAACGGAGCCTCGAATTAAAATTATGAGACCTCTGTTATGCTCGGGAGGTGGTTTTTACCCTAGGGGAAGTTTAATCTTGACCGCGCCGGAGGTTTCGGATGCGGGTCATTATGGGGGTTTAAATTAATTAAATGTTTTAATTAATTTTTTTATATAACCCCTCTTCCCCTTCTCCTCCTCCCCTCCCTTTGCATCCCCTGGAAAAACCCCCCCAACCTCCTCTTCTCCTCCTCCTCTCTCCTCAATAAAGGTGGAAGTGGAAACGGCGGGGTGCGGATCGACGACGAAGCTCCGGGCAACGCCAAACAAGGTAGGATCGTGCGTTTCATTTTATTTTCTTTCCCGCACCTACATTGAGCATGCTTAGTCACGTCGAATTGCTGTTTGATCTTCGAAAAAATACCTTTTATGCATAGTAATTTTTCGGTGCTATCTGACGCACTTTTCGGATTTAGAATCCGAGTCCCGACGTTTTCGCAAACGTCCGGCGAAGTTCGCTGGTTTTTGAAGTTTCCGGCGGTTTTCTTTTCTTCCGGCGAGCTCAGGCGGCGGGCTAAGGCGGCGGTGCGGCGCTGTGGGTGAGCCGGGACGACGGCGAGCGTTGGCGTGAGGCAGAGCAGCTGCAAGCGAGGCGGCCGGGGTCGTGCGGCGCAGGCGGCCGCGGGGCGTCACGGTCGAGCGGAGGCCGGCGGGGGCGCGGGGTCAGCGGATGTCGGCGGAGGCGGCGACCCCGGGGGAGCAAGACCCGCAGCGCGCGGCTCTTTGCTTGACGCGGCGCGAGAAAGGGGGACCTGCCAAAATGGGCGGTCCGTTTGAAAAAAAACCGGACCCGAGGTGGGTCCGATGGGTTGAGACGGGCCGCGGCCAGCGGGCCGCGGCGGGTTGGTCCGGACCGGCCCATTTTGGGCCCCCTTGCATTCGGGGGGTCGTAATTTCCAAACGGCGTGTCTGTTTGACGTGTCGTCTGTGGTCGTGAGTCCATATCGACGAGGAGGACCATTTAAAGTGATTTTAGGGGTTTTTTGGTTGCGCACCCGAGGACGGGTGACCTGAGGGGCTTTACTTTAATAATATTAAATTTATTATTAATGTTGCGACAGACGTGGCTTGCAAGCCGGACGTCCGTTTGACACGCCGTCAGAGGCGCGGTGGCCCCAGAGCTGAGGCGGTCCTTCCAAAGTTGGTTTGGAGCCCTTGCGGATTGGTTTCTTTGCTCAGTGGCATGAAATGCTTTTTTTTACGAACAATTAATCAATTAATCAATTAATTAATTAATTGTTGCCTCAGACCTAACTCCTGTCTGGGATGTCCGATTGACGCGCCGTCAGCGGCAGCGTGACCTCAGTCCTCGTGCGGACTTTTTGAGATGCTTTTCAAAGCGCCCGGGTTGGAGACAAGGTGTGGGCCCCAAAGGGCCCAGTTCACACGTTTTACGGTGAAACGCCACTTTTTCACCCGACATTTATTTAGGGTGAATGAGCACTCGTTTCTGAGTGTTTTTCTGAGGGGATTGCGACGGCGCAATCCGCCAACCTAAATTAGGGCTCGAGGTGTGGGCCCCACAGGGCCCCGTTCACATATAACACGGGGAGTTGCAGCTTCTGCATCCAGAGCCTATTTTAAGCGCTGTCAGTGGCGTTGTAACCCTGGCATCGAGGCGAAATCGAACGGGGTGGTTTCGGGCATTGAAGCCAGACTTGAGGCGTGGGCCCCACGGGCCGTCTTTTAGGCTGTGAACAATGTATTGCGAATTTTTAATTGGACGTCCATTCGGGGGCGCATGAATAGTCGATCTGACGTGTTTTTTCGAGAGCGTTGCGATGGCACAGTTCACCCGACCTTTTTCAGAATCGTGGTGTGGGTCCCACCCGGGTTGGCTATGGTGAATAGTACCTTTTTCCCCAGGTGTCTGTTTGGGGCGATTGAGTAGTCAATCCCATGTGTTTTTCCGAGGGGATCGTAGTGGTGTGATCCGTTTGTTCAGTTTTGGGATCATGGTGTGTGCCCCACACGGGCTGGCTACGGTGAATAGTACCATATTCACCGGTTGACCGTTTCGGGTGAGTAAGTAGTCTATCTCGCGTGTTTTTTCATGAATATTACAATGGTGTAATCTATTCCTGCGAGCTGAGCCTCTTACATGATCTTATTAAATGTGGAAATATGAGAGGTGCTCCGGTGGCGGTTCTTCTTGCTGTATTCGAAAGTGAACCCTTGGCGTGTGATCGCGTTCACTCCCATGTGAGTGGAGTTGATGTTTGAAGAGATGTGGTTGGCCGTGCTGGGGCTGTGGAGGAAGCAAGTTGGCGAATTACGTTTTCACCCTTCGCATGGACATTGGGTGTCATGTGCATAATAGCCTTTGGGCTAGAGATGTGGTATACTCTGGGAGTATACAGAAATGCTTGGAGGTACATTATGTAGTACGTGCTGGAGAACGTTTGTGCTTGGTTGGGAGATGAGCTGGGGCCACACATCGTGTGGGCCCCATGTGTGTGTCATGTTCTACTTTACGTACCTTTGACCTATCATGACATAGAGGGTCCTCCTATTTATGATGGTTTAGACCATGAGGGTTGAGTGGTTTCCCCTGGTTTTGTTTTGGAGTTGGGTGGTTGCACGATACCCACTCTGAGTTCTGTTGGCTAGTGTTGTACCATCCATTAGGGATGGCCAGAGCAGTTTCGGGTTTACCTTCCAGTAGAGACTGGGTAGTGGGTTGCTCACTAACTTCTAGGGTTTACCCTCCACCAGAGACTGGGCAGTGGGTCACCCGACGACACTCTTAGTGTTTACCCTCCAGCAGAGACTTGGAAGTGGGTCGCCCGACGACTCTTGAGGGTCTACCCTCCAGCAGGGCTGGGCAGTGGGTCACCCATCATCTTGTTCCTGGTCTACCCTCCAGCAGGGCTGGGAAGTGGGTTGTCTGTCGACTTATTCCAGTTCTACCCTCCAGCAGGGCTGGGAAGTGGGTCGCCTGGTGATGTATTAGGGTTTACCATCCAGCAGGGCTGGGGAGTGGGTCACCCGATATCTTATTATGATTTACCCTGCAGCACGACTGGGCAGTTGGTCACCCGATATCTTATTATGAATTACCCTCCAGCAGGGATGGGCAGTGGGTCGCCTGTTGGCAATTCAGACTCAGTCCTTTCTACTAGGCTAGTCTGTGGCTTTACTCCATGACTACCGGAGCGGGACCCTTGTTTGTATGGGTCCGTGATGTGACAGCTTTGACTTTGAGCAGACCTCTCGATTGTGGGACAGTGATGAGGTGTGGTTGGCTTAACCCAGAAATCTCAAGTACGAGGGGTGCTTTCCCCACCGAGACACGTCCTTGTGATACGACCTAAAACCATGCGGGCGAGTCAGTGCCACCCAAAGCATGCGGACGTCCTTGTGATACGTCCTTGAGGTGCGGTGATTTGAGCACCTTGGCTTGCAGTTTTGGGCAGACGTGTGGGATGTTGGGCATCGATGATGGTTACTTCTGAGACTGATGGAGGCTCACTTTCTTGGGCTGATCTACGGGATGGTGATCCCCTTACGACCTTGTTCGATCTTCTTTACAAAGCATATATATATGTATATACCTTGTTCCAGTACCCACTTCTTGGGTTTTGGTTACTCTCTTTCCAAGAGAGGCGAAGACGCGCAGGGTATGCCTCGTGCTTTCTATGTCTAGCTTCTCGTGGTTGGATGAGTCTACTCTCCTAATATAGGTAGCAAAGACTCGATGAGAAGTTCATCTTATCACCGCTTCTAGCTCCTTGTGTTTGGATGAGTCTACTTCCTTCCTCTTGTTGGGTTGAGTTTTACTCTTTACTGCACTCTCGGTTGTACTCCTTTACTTTTCATGTTCGATCTACTGCTCACCCTTCGGTACCTCTTTTATTGATCCCTTGAGCCTTCGGGTTATCCTACTGATTATTTTTATACACACCCCTGCTTGGGCTTTTCCCGCACTTGGTGTGCCCTTACAGACGACAGACAGGTTGGTCGTGGCGACATAGGAACTTAGGAGTTTGGGAGCTTGGACTGTGTGCGGTGGTTGTAGTTGGGTTCTAGGTGTGGGACGCTCCCAGCTGTTTTACTTTTGTTTACCTACTGCCGGGTTGTAGCACTTTTCTGGTTGGGCATTTGTTTGCCCATTTTCTTTTCAGCTTTTACTTTCTACTGTTTAGAGGTCGATGCACTCTTGTGGTTATTTATAGTAGTTAGTATTTTACTTTCCCTTTTAATCTGAACTTTTTCATTGAGTGTGTTGTCTGTGTGTGTACAGGTACTCAGGCAAAGGCCTCCCTGAGTTGTTTAGCCTTCGGCACTTGTCGCCAGCCCCTAGCCTATGGAGGCGGGCTTGGGGTTGTTGCGTCTCGAGCCCGGGTAGGGTCGGGTCGTGACAAAGTGGTATCAGAGGTGGTTCGTTCCTTGGGACGTTGTGCGGACATCACTAAACAGGAATTGGTTTGGATCTAGGGCAACAGTGTCAATGTGTCTCGAGAGTGGCTCTCAGACCAGGGTGTCCAGTGATGGTGCGGCGGACGACGTATACATTCATCAGGACCCTGATAACCCTCTTGTCGACTCAGCATGCTGAGAAACTCGTTGTAGAGAAATTTGTCTGTGCATCATATAGGATTGAGTCTTTGACTATTTTTCTTGAGTCATCTCCCCATCGTTGTTGTTGTTTTGATATACATATATGCTCATCTGATCGCAGAACTCCTTGATAATATTCAGGGTGTCTCCGTGAAGACAGCCATCCAGGATACCAGCTTTGGTTTATGATGAAGACCCTGTGAGCTATGAGGCCACAGTCCAGGACCCATCATGCGAGACCCTTTCTCCAGGTGGGCCGGTATCAGCACCCCCACTTGGTGAGCAACAGACAGCTCCAGCAGAGTAGACGGGTCTTGAGCACAGGTTGAGCGTGCACCGTGAGTTCCAGAAGCAGAGACCACTAAGGTTCGGTGGTGATCTAGACCCTCAGGCAGCAGAGGTTTGGCTAGAGACAGTGGATCACCTTTTCAGGCTTGTGCAAACACTGAAAAATCTAATGGTGGCTTGGGCCACTAGCTTTTTCCACGGAGCAGTTGGGCATTGGTGGAGTCTCATGAATCAGTTTCTTGAAGAGTCTTCGCTTTCGTGGGGTGACTTTCAGTTGTTGTTTTGTGAGGAGTTTTTCCCCTCCTACTTACGCTCCATTTGGATTCAGGAGCTCCTGCAGTTTCAGCAGGGAGGGATGATGGTGGCCGAGTACGCGGCTAGTTTCGTAGACAATGCACGCTTTTACTCGGACTTGGTCCACGACGGCAACTTCCGAGCGTAGAAGTTTGAGAAGGGTCTCCGCCGAGAGATTCACGCTGTCATGGTACCCTTGGGAATTCCCACCTATGCCGGGGTGCTAGATCAGGCGCTGGTGATAGAGGGATTCCTATCATGCTCTATAGTTGGTGGTGGTAGCAGGCACGACAGAGCCAAGATGTCTACCGCAGCTAGCAGGCGTCAGCAGACAAAACCTCAACACAGGTGGCTTACCGATAACCGGACTCAGGGGTGTAGTCGTACACCACAGTGGCGCCGGAGGGCACTAGGGCAGCCCGGAGAGCACCGATGTTATGCTTGCGATGGGTAAGGTCACCTGGTGCGGGACTGCCCGACCAGGCATGCTGAGAATATCAGGCAGGCAGCAGGTGCACCACCGCGGAAGAGGCAGCGCAGTGATCGGAGTAGCGCCCTGAGAGGTGGTGCTTGTAGAGAAGCGGGAGGAGCTGGTAGTGGGGGATGACTTTAGGAGGCCTTCCCATCACCACCAGGCGGTCCACGTCAGGCTCCGGGAGCTGACAGTTGGGACCACGAATAGTCATGAGCTTTGGATGTCTACGATCCTGCAAAGCATGGGTGATAAGAGGTATGCTCTACAGCACTTCTACCTGTTTCAAGTAGAATTGTTAGACTCTGTGTGAAATGATTTTCTCCCTAATTCTGGTTTGAGGTGTTACCAGGGTGGCGCGGGGCGTTGGTGTAACCCTGTGTTGGTAAGGTAAAAGGTCTGGGACCTTTTTCTTTATTTGATGGTGTTGACTCCTTCGCTCTTCAAGCATGTAAGAGAGTCTTGGTTGCGAGACATCGACTATGAAATCTTGCATGACCAGATACCCTTGGGTGTTTCACCATACGGATATTCTGAAGGAGGGAATCATTGGGCTTTGTCCCAGGTCCAAATGGTGATTCCAGTCACGGCGTGCGACGTAGGAGTTCAGCTAGGGAGGTGAGTTACCCCCGAGGTCCTTCAGGCCGATTGAGACTGTGCTAAGGGATGGCGAGGTTCCATACCGCCTTGCCCTAACCCCAAAGTCTAGAGTGGGTGCACGACGTCTCTCGTGTGGCTTACCTAAGGAGATGTGTGTGTACTCCTATGAACATCATTAGCAAGGGCAAACCTTGCATGAATAGATCAAATCCTTTGGTCTGTGTACGGTGACGCGGGGCTGTGCAAGAGTTCTTCTGGGTACGGGAGAGCCAGGTGTGGACTTAGTACCCTGTGTTGTTCCCTGGTTTTTCTTTTCGAGGATGAAAATCTTGAAGGAGGGAATGATGTAAGAACTCAATTTTTGCTATAAAAGACTTTGGAATATTATTGATGTTATTCCAGATCAGTGCCTTCAGACGGTTGTGAGATTCTGAGCCCTGTTGTGGCCAGAATTAAATTTTCAGTGCATTCACACTAGGCATGCCAAATAAATTTGATAACTCCTAAAAGGTTCTTTAGATCCTAAATCTGAGTGCACGGATGGGTCCGAAATGGGGTGTTTACCCTAGGAACGACATAAAGCATGTCAGCGCGAGACGTTTGGACCCCTCGCCCGTTAACGGAATGTTAAACGGACAATTAAAATAATTAATTTAGTTGTTTAATGGCTTAACTCAAGTATCTCTTAAACGGTGGCTCGGATTGGAAAATCAAGGGCACCGCTGAGTCCATAGAGTGTCGTTTACCCTATTAGGGGTGTAAGTTTCACGGGCGTGGGCCTTCTGTGAAAAATGGCCCAGGTGCGTTTTCGTAATTTTACGGCCTGAGGCGTTGAGTTTAATAACTTTTTAACTGGGCCTCAGATTTAAAATTTGGAGACCGCCATTGTGCTCGGGAGGTGGTGTTTACCCTAGGGTAAGTTTAATCTTGACCGCACCGGAGGTTTCAGATGCGGGTCATTATGGGGGTTTAAATTAATTAAATGTTTTGATTAATTTTTTAATATAACCCCTCTTCCCCCTTCTCCTCCTCCCCTCCCTTTGCATCCCCTGGAAAAACCCCCCCAACCACCTCTCCTCCTCCTACTCCCTCCCCAATCAAGGTGGAAGCGGAAATAGCGGGTTGCGGATCGACGACGAAGCTCCGGGAAACGCCCAACAAAGTAGGATCGTGTGTTTCATTTTATTTTCTTTCCCGCACCTACTTTGAGCATGCTTAGTCATGTCGAATTGTTGTTTGATCTTCGAAAAAATCCCTTGTATGCATATTACTTTTTCAGTTCTATTTGACACACTTTTAGGATTTAGAATCCGAGTCTCGATGTTTTTGCAAACGTCCGGTTAAGTTCGCGGGTTTTTAAACTTTCTGGCAGTTTTCTTTTCTTCCGGCGAGCTCAGGAGGCGGGCTAAGGCAGCGGCGCGGCGCTGCGGGTGAGACAAAACAGCGGCGGGCGTCGGCCTGAGGTGGAGCAACCATGAGCGAGGTGGCCATGGTCGTGCGGCGCAGGCGGCCGCGGGGCGTCGCGGTCGAGCGGAGTCTGGCGGGGGCGCGGGGTCAGCGGATGTCGGCGGAGGCGGCGACCCCGGGGGAGCAAGACCCACAGCGCGCGAGTCTTTGTTTGACACGGCGTGAGAAAGGAGAACCGGCCAGGATGGTCGGTTTGTTTGAAAAAAAAACAGGACCCGAGGCAGGTCCGGTGGGTTGAGACGGGCCGCAGCGGGTTGGTCCGGACCGCCGGTCCGGACCGGCCCATTTTGGGCCCCCTTGCATTCGGGGGGGCTGTAATTTCCAAACGGCGTGTCCGTTTGACGCGCCGTCTGCGGCCGTGAATCCGTATCGATGAGGCGGCCCTTTTAAAGTGAGGTTAGGGGTTTTTTAGTTGCGCGCCCGAGGACGGGTGACCTGAGGGGCTTTAATTTAATAATATTAAATTTATTATTAATGTTGCGATGGACGGGGCTCGCAAGCTGGACGTCCGTTTGACGCGCCGTCAGAGGTGCGGTGGCCCCGGAGCTGAGGCGGTCCTTCCAAAGTTGGTTTGGAGCCCTTGTGGATTGGTTTCGTTGATCGGTGGCATGAAACGCTTTTTTTAAGAACAGTTAATCAATTAATCAATTAATTAATTAATTGTTGCCTCAGTCCTAACTCCTATCTGGGATGTCCGATTGACACGCCATCAGCGGCAGCGTGACCCCAGTCCTCGTGTGGACTTTTTGAGATGCTTTTCGAAGCGCTTGGGTTGGAGACAAGGTACAGGCCCCACAGGGCCCAGTTCACACATTTTACGGTGAAACGTCACTTTTTCACCCGACGTTCGTTTAGGGTGAATGAGAACTCGTTTCTGAGTGTTTTTTCGAGGGGTTTGTGACGACGCAATCCGCCCGCCTAAATTCGGGCTTGAGGTGTGGGCCCCACAGGGCCCCGTTCACGTATAACACGGGGAGTTGCAGCTTATTCATCCGGAGCCTGCTTTAAGCGCCGTCAGTGGCGTTGTAACTCTAGAATCGAGGCGAAATCGATCGGGGTGGTTTCGGGCATTGAAGCCGGAGTTGAGGCATGGGCCCCATAGGCCATCTTTTAAGCTGTGAACAGCGTACTGCGACTTTTTAATCAAGCATCCTTTCGGGGCGCATGAACAGTCGATCTGACGCATTTTTTCAAGAGCGTCGCGATGGCGCAGTTCGCCCGACCCTTTTCAGAATCATGGTGTGGGTCCCACCCAGGTTGGCTATGGTGAATAGTACCTTTTTCACCGGGTGTCTGTTTGGAGCGATTGAGTAGTCAATCTCGTGTGTTTTTTCTAGGGGATCGTAGTGGTGTGATCCGTTTGTTCAGTTTTGGGATCATGGTGTGGGCCGCACATGGACTAGCTACGGTGAATAGTACCATATTCACCGGTTGACCGTTTCGGGCGAGTAAGTAGTCTATATTGCGTGTTTTTTCATGAGGATTACAACAGTGTAATCTGTTCCGGTGAGCAGAGCCTCTTACGTGATCTTATTAAATGTGGAAATATGATAGGTGCTCCGGTGGTGGTTCGTCTTGCTGTGTTCGGAAGCGAACCCTTGGCGTGTGATCGCGTTCACTCCCATGTGAGTGGAGTTAATGTTTGAAGAGATGTGGTTAGTCGTGATGAGGCCGTAGAGGAAGCAGTTTGGAGAATTACGTTTTCTCCCTTCGCGTGGACGTTGGGTGTCATGTGCATGATAGCCTTTGGGCTAGAGATGTGGTATACTCTGGGAGTATACGAGAATGCTTGGAGGTACATGATGTAGTACGTGCCTGAGAACGTTTGTTCTTGGTTGGGAGATGAGATGGGGCCACACGTCGTGTGGGCCCCATGTGTGTGTCGTGTTCTACTTTACATACCATTGACCTCTCGTGATATAGAGGTTCCTCCTGTTCACGGTGGTTTAGACCAGCAGGGTTGAGTGGTTTCCCCTGGTTTTGTTCTGGAGTTAGGTGGTTGCACGATACCCACTGCGAGTTCTGTTTCCCAGTGTTTTACCATCCAGTAGGGATGGCCAGAGTAGTTCTGGGCTTAACCTCCAGTAGAGACTGGGTAGTGGGTTGCTCACTGACTTCTAGGGTTTACCCTCCAGCAGAGACTGGGCAGTGGGTCACCCGACACTCTTAGGGTCTACCCTCCAGTAGAGACTGGGCAGTGGGTCACCCAACGACACTCTTAGGGTTTACCCTCTAGCAGAGACTGTGCAGTGGGTCACCCGATGACTCTTGAGGGTCTACCCTCCAGCAGGGCTAGGCAGTGGGTCACCCGTCGTCTTGTTCCAGGTCTACCCTCCAGCAGGGCTGGGCAGTGGGTTGCCTGTCAACTTATTCCAAGTATACCCTCCATCAGGGCTGGGCAGTGGGTCGCCTGATGATGTATTAGGGTTTACCCTCCATCAGGGCTGGCCAATGGGTCACCCGATATATTTTTATGATTTACCCTCCAACAGGGCTGGGCAGTGGGTCACCCGATATCTTATTATGAATTACCCTCCAGCAGGGCTGGGCAGTGGGTCACCCGTTGGCATTTTAGACTCAGTCCTTTCTACTAGGCTAGTCTGTGTATTTACTCCATGACTACCGGAGCGGGACCCTTGTTTGTATGGGTCAGTGATGTGACAACTTTGACTTTGAGCAGACCTCTCGACTGTGGGACAGTGACGAGGTGTGGTTTGGCTTAACCCGGAACTCCCAAGTACAAGGGGCGCTTTCCCCACTGAGATGCATCCTTATGACGCGACCTAAAACTGTTCGATCGAGTCAGTGCCGCCCAAAGTGGATAGTGTCGAGGTGCGGTGATTTTAGCCCCTTGTCTTGCAGTTCAGGGAAAATGTGTGGGATGCTGGGCATCGATGATGGTTACTTCTGAGACTGATGGAAACTCACTTTCTTGGGCTAAGCTACGGGATGGATATCCCCTTACGACCTTGTTCGGGCTTCTTTACATAGCATATATATATGTATATACCTTGTTCTAGTACCCACTTCTTGGGTTTTGGCTACTCTCCTTCCAGGAGAGGCGAAGATGTGCGGGGTATGCCATGTGATTTCTGTGTCTAGATTCTAGTGGTTGGACGATTATACTCTCCTGCTATAGGTAGCTAAGACTCAACGAGTAGTTCATCTTCTCACCGCTTCTATCTCTTTGTGTTTGGACGAGTCTACTTCCTTCCTCTTGTTGGGTTGAGTTGTACTCTTTACTTAACTCTCGGTTTTACTCCTTTACTTTTCCTGTTCGATCTACTGCTCACCCTTTGGTACCTCCTTTATTACTCTCTCGAGCCTTCGGGGTATCCTACTAAGTATTTTTATACTCACCCCTGCTTGGGCTTTGCCCGCACTTGGTGTGCCCTTGCAGATAATGGACAGGTTGGTCGTGGCGACAGAGAATCTTAGGAGTTCGGGAGATTGGACTGCGTGCGGTGGTCGTAGTTGGGTTCTAGGTGTCGGATTCTCCCAGCTATTTTACTTTTGTTTACCTGCTGTTGGGTTGTGTCACTTTTCTGGTTGGGCGTTTGTTTTGCCCCTTTTCTTTTCAACTTTTACTTTGTATTGTTTAGAGGTCGATGCACTCTTGTGGTTATTTATAGCAGTTAGTATTTTACTTTCCCTTTTACTCTGCACTTTTTCATTGAGTGTGCTACGTGTGTGTGTACAGGTACTCAGGAAAAGGCCTCCCCGAGTTGTTTATCCTTTGGCGCTTGTCGCCAGCCCTTGGCCTATGGAGGCGGGCTTGGGGTAGTTACGGCTCGAGCCCGGGTAGGGTCAGGTCGTGACAATTTGTCGGAACCCCCCCCCCCCCCAGAGGCCTAGGATGGGATCCTCTATCATCTTTTTCCAAGGGTGGGGTTCTCAGAATTGGCGTGACCAACTGTACACAGGCACCGATCCACTACATAGTTGGTTATTCCAAATTGGGTTTTTTGTATACCCTATGGCCCTAGGTGTGATCCCCATATATGTATTGATCTATTAAGACTTCCAAAATGTACTTCCTTATAGTGATACATGATGATAATGACATATTGGATGGCCACCATCAGTGTTATCAAACTCGTGGAGTGAGTTCTCATGGGAAAGTGTGGTTACAAACTCTCGAGTAGAATCTTAGGATGAAAATGCAGTCGTGATGTTACCTTGAGATTTATTGTCTACCATGAGTATATCTGGATGTTTTATTGTATTTATCTTATTATTATTTATGTATCATGTTATGATATGACTACTCTTGATGCTTTATAATTAGTGATTATGGGGTGTCACACTTGGTATTGTTATACTCACCCCTGCATGGGCTCTGCCCACATGTGTCGTGTCTTATGTAAAGGACTATCCATTTGATTGGGTTTTTTGGTAGAATAAGAGTATAAATAACTTATATTGGGATATAAAGACCATGTTGCATTCCAAGAATCACATTTTAATGTAGTCTCCTCTTACTAATAGGTTGGAATTATTTATAGTTTTTGGTGGGCTTGTATTTAGAACTTTATACTTTTTAGTATTATTCATAATAATCTAATTGTGGTATTTATATGTATTCATGAATTTGGTATAATGTTTTTTACGTTTTATCATTATATGGGATTTGAGATGTGTGTGTGCGTACAAATACCTTAGACTAAGGCCTCCTATGTGAGTGTTATGCCTACTCGATGTTGGTTGTCATCCCCTGTCACATTAGAGGTAAGATTAGGGTTTTCACACTTGGATTATCATTGTACATGCATTAACTAGTGGCTAACAATTTAATATGATGTTTGGAGGAGAGAGTTTCTTATGGGATCTCTTTATGGAAGTGTTAAGGCCTTACAGTGTCATCTTAGGCATGGAATGACTATACACCGTTCATGCACATATTGACTATTTTAGGTAGAGGATGCAGTGTGTCCACATTTATGAGGAGGTTGTTTTCCTTTTTAGGTGAGAAGGATACCCAGGATAAGTAGTATGGACTCATACGTAGAATGTTTCAGTTAATTACTCACCATTTTACTAGAACAACTCTTGGAGTAGTGGATTTTATGGGCTATTAGTTTCCTACTATGGTGGATGAGTACAAGGACTTATTTCCTGAGGACATACCAGGATTACTTCCCTACCTAGATATATACTTTTTCATTGACTTGAATCCATGGAAGGCCTTGATATCTATTCCAACATATTTAATGGCTCCAATAGAGATTTGTGAGTTATGGGTGCAGTTAGAGGACTTTCATATAAAGGGATTTGTGAGACCTAATTTTTCCCCCTAGGCATACCCAGTGTTGTTCGCTAAGAAGAAAGATAGGAGATTGAGGTTGTTAATATATTATCATTTAATGAACTATGTTACTATTAATAATAAGTATCCACTACCAAGTATTAGGTAACTCTTCAAACAGTTGATAGGGGTGTGATGGTTCTTGAATATTGACCTTAGACCAGGCAATCACCAACTGCGAGTATGAGATGAGGATATACCAAATATGGCATTCAAATATATCTATGGTAACTATGAGTAATTGGTGATTCCCTTCAGTGTGAGAAACTCCCCAGTAGTATTCATGGGACTCATGAACTAAATCTTTCATCATTTATTTGATTGGTTTGTATAAATTTTCATTAATGATATCCTAATGTAGTCAGTGTCCAAGGAGGAGAATGTGAGACACTTGAGGATGGTTCTAGACACACTCTGAGAGAAATAGCTTTATGGGAATCTCTTCAAGTTTTAGTTTTTGATTTAGGAGATCTAATTTCTGAGATATATTATCTTAGTTGATGGTGTAGTAGTGGGCCTGACAAAGGTCGAGGAAATGTTAGCTTGGGAGTAACCCAAGAGCATGATAGAGTTTTAGAGCATCCTTGGATTTTTAGACTAATACAGAAGATTTTTTTCTTGATTTATCTGGGATATTATAACCTTTGAATTCTTTGACCTATAAAGGTAAGCCTTTTGCATGGAAAAAAAGGTTCCAGAAGGATTTTCAAGAGTTGTGGAAGAGGTTGAAAAGCACCCCCATCTTGATATTATCGAAGGAGGGTGTTGAGTACGTAGTGTTACATGATGATGCAGGGAACAAACATGGTTGTGTTCTGATGAATATCCATGATTTGATTGCCTATGTGTCCAAGAAGTTGAGAAAACACGATCATAATTATGTGATACATGATCTTGAGTTGGCAGCGGTAGTATTCATACTGAATGTGTGGAGACACTACCTTATGACTTCAAGATAGTCTATACTCCTGGGAAGGGGAACTTGTGGAAGACGCTCTTAGTAAGAGATTTTGTTCTCAGTTTTTGGTTGAGGTGTCAAAGCAGTTATCTTCATTGGAGTTTTCATTAGTAAACAAGGATGGTGAATCTTATCTTCAGTTTATGGTTGTTACCCCACCACTTCTACAGCATGCTAGGGAGGCCCAGATTAGGTATACCAATTGTGAGACTTTACATACTCAGATATCCATTGGAAATTCTTGGATTTTCTAAAGGTGGGGATCATGTTATACTTATTAGAGTATGAACTATGGTACCAATTAAATTTCAGTAGGAGTTGATGAGGAATTTTTATATATCTCATTTGGTGTAACGTCTTGATGTGGAAAAGATGTACCAGGACCACTGATGTTAGTTCTGGTGGCCAGGCTTGAAGATGAGTGTAGCGATGTTTGTCTATCGATTCCTCACTTGTCAGTAGGTGAAGGTTGAGCACCAAGTTATAGTGGGTTTAGATGAACCCTTAAGGTTCTATAGTGTAAGTTTCATGGTATATATATAGACTTTTTGATAGGGTTACCATGTACATCCATAGGACACGATTCCATATGGGTGATTGTAGAACGACTCACTAAGTCAACCCACTTCCTAGCTATTAGAGAGTAGAGTTATTTAGAGATCTTAGGATGCCTTTACATACAGGAGATAGTCTATCTCCATGGAGTCTCCTCAATGATCATTTTAGACTATGATTGTCACTTCACATTCTGATTATGGAGAGAATTAAATGAGGCCTTTAGGACTCAATTATATTTGAGCAAGAAATTTCATCCCCAAACTAATTGCCAGATAGAGAGGACCATTCAAGGCATGGAGGAAATATTTCAAGCTTTCATGCTGGAATTTGTGAATTTTTGGAGGATCATATACCCTTGATGGAGTTTATTTACAATAAAATCTAACATTCCACCATCAAAATGGCACCATTTGAGGCCTTTTATGGGAGACCATATAGGTTACTACTTTGTTGGACTGATCCAGGTGAGTCAACACTCATGTGACCAGAGTTGGTACGAGCTACAATAGAGAAGGTGAAAATCATTTAGGATAGTATAAGGATTGAACAAAGTCATCATAAGTCCTATAAGGACCAATGATGGTGGAACTTGGAGTTATAGGAGGGAGACCATATATTCCTGAATGTCTCACATCAATGTGAATTATAAATATTTGGTAGGGGTGAAAAGTTATATTTGAGGTTCATTATACCTTTATAGATATTGTATAGGGTTATTAAGGTGGAATACCACTTGGATCTACCACCCTGGATAGACTGGGTACACGATGTCTTCTATGTGCTGCAGATAAGAAGATATGTACATGACTCATCGCATGTTATCAAATGGGGTGAGCTAGACATAAAAGATAAAGATAACTTTGAAAAGTAACTGATAAAGATCGAGGATTTGTAGGAGAGGATCCTCTATGGGTGAGAGATTCCTTTGGTGCATGTCTAGTGGAAACAAATGAATCTTTAGGAGAGCACTTGGGAGTATAAGTCTTAGATGTGAGCTCAATACCCGCACCTTTTTGAGTAGTCCTTTTCACTTTTTAGGATAAAAATTCCTAAGGTGGGTAGAATGTAATTTCTTGGTTTTTTTCTATGTAAATATTTGAAATATATTTAAAAATATTTTTAGATCTAGGAACTGAGGCAACATGAGGTTCTAAGGCCTAGTGAGCCCAGAGTTGATATTTGAAAAATATTAAATATATCAATATAATTCATGCAATGTTTTCCTAAAAAAGTGTAATAACTCTCAAAATAATTCACATATTAGAAATATGAGTCCACCATTGAGTTTAAAATGTGGATTTTACCCTATTTGTGACATAACCTTTTTTAGCATCCGGAATTTGTGAATAATTTGTCACAGGTGATAAAAATAAATAAATAAATAATTTATTTTATTTGATTTCATTGAAGTAGTGACCTAAATTCCACCTCTATAAATACTCTATTATGGTTGAGTCTCATGGTTATATGCATAGACTTGAAGACTTAGAGAGGAGCTGTTAAAAAGACGTCGGTGAATGAAATTAGATCAGACGATTGGATGTGTACCACACAAATCTTCTATGCCAATGGAGTTTGTGGATCTCACCAAAAACATCAATGAAAAAGTGTTCTTCATTAGTGATCAATCCAAAATATAGGTATTATTTTTTATTTATGTGGTTTCATCTTGTTTATTTACCTCATCTAGAAAAAGGATCAATTCCATGAATAAGAATTGATTCTCTCATTGATGGTTGATTTATTTGTTTTTTATTGATCAATCCTCTTCATTCATCTATTATTTAATAACTAATTGAGGATAAAATGAGAAAATGCTGAAGTTTGTTCCTCATATTTATGGTTTATGTTTTTATCCCCTGTTTCTTTTCACGTTCATCATGGGTAATTACTTTGGACCATGGTTCGACTAATACCAGGTATTTGATTGTTGTGTGTATGTTATTCAACACAAGGAATTAATACCATGGGTGCGGTTTTCAATCAAGGGTACGATCGAGGTGAAATTATAGATGATGACTGGAGTCGGTAAGTATTAGACCGGTGTTAAAAATTCTTTTGGGTTTGACAAGCAATGACGATGTGGTACAATGACAACACGACTCAAGGTGGAATTTTCTAAGAAAATCATGGATCAATCTATGATGAGTGGTAAAAAAAGGATCATTTGAACCCATATCCAAGTTTCCTAGAATTAATAATGGTAGTGGTGGAAGATCTACATGATTTATGAAGGAACCATGAGTTATGGAAAATTTCACAGTATACAGAATGTAATCTAGAGATTAATGTAGTGTGGGACCCCTAGCTGCGGTGATAGGGTTTCCACAGAAGAGATAAGGATTACACGTCATGTAGTCCCTACCACACATATTGTAACATATGGCTATAGTCTTAGCATGTATCTATAAGGATACATAGGAACTAACATGGCCAAGCACATGGGAATGGGTAGAGTACACAGGCACAACCTGGTACTTGGGCATGTCCAAGTACAATACATGACCTCATTACATGGACACAACCAAATATACATGATCACAGGCATAGATACATGATCACATACATGAGAAGTTCCAAAATTAGTTTTATATTCCATTTATCATACTTATATGCCATGTACTTCTTCGAAGATGACTTGGAGACTTTTTTCCCCTCAGTGTGGACTAGTTTCCTTAAGGTTGAATTCCCTAAATCCATCCATGTGAGGGTATAGTATGGAATTATGTCCTAATTATAGGATTTTGATCCTCTCTAAGGAATTAATTTTTATAGAGTCATAGGAATCCCCCCTAGAGGCCAGGGATGGGATCCTATATAATCTTTTTCCCTAGGTGGGGTTCTCAGAATCTATGTGACCAACTGTACATGAGTATTGATCTCCTACTTAGTGAGTTAATCTAGATTGGGTTATTGGTATATCACATGGACCTAGGTTTAATCATCATCTATGTATCGATATCTTTAGAATTCTAGGGTGTACTTATTTATGGAAAGACCCAATGAGCAAGACATCTCGGATGGACACCATTAGTGTTATCAAACTCGTAGAATGAGTTCTTCTAGGCTAGTCTGGTTATGGAATCTCAAGAAAAATCTTAGGCTAGCAATGAAGTTGTGACCTTAAATTAATAAATAGTGTCTACTGTTAATATATATAGGTATTTTATTGTATGTCACATATTTTGATTGACATATCCTATGATGATATGACTACTCTTTATGATTTATGCTTACTAATTTTGGGGTGTCCTACTGGGTATTATTATACTAACCCATTCACAATATCTAACCACACATGTCATGTATTATCCAGATTACCTGACATTTGATGGGGTTCTTAGTGGACCAAGAGCTAACAGAGCTTAGTTTGGGATAGATAGATCGTGGTTTGTCCCAAGAGTCACATTTGACTATGGTCCCATTTTACTAGTAGGTTAGTTTTCTTTATAGTTTTTGGTGGGATTGTATTTAGACCTTTATGGTTTTTAATATTATTCAACATAATCTGATTGTGGAATTTATATGTATTCATGCATTTGGTATCAATTATATTTTACATTTTAGCATTGTATAGTCTTGGAGATGTGTTTTTTCATATAGGTACCTTAGTCTAGGGCCTCCCATGTGAGTGTTATGCCTACTTGGCACTGATCACCAATCCTTGGCCTATTAGAGGTGGGCTTGGGGTTGTCTCCCTTGGAATATCATTGTCTAGGCGGGCCCTGGTGGGTCAGGTCATGACATCACTATTGAAGGAAGAGTGGGGGAGAGGGGGTATCTAACCATCCATATCACCACCAACCTAGATGTTGGGGGAAAACTCCCAGATCCCAAAACATTTGGGTGTTGGTAAGGTTATAAAACTTGGGTGGGGTGTGTATAGAAATAGAATAAAAATATATGAGAGATAGATAACACACAACACCACCAAAAAACGTATGCCACGACTACTACCGCCACTAAATTCATCACATCATACATCCACCACACATTCCCTCTTTCAATTACAGGTTCCACCATTTTCTAGATTTAATGAGTCTCCAATAAATCTCATTTACTAAGCCATTTTATTCACATTAACATAGACCATTTTTTTATCTTTCAATTCTTTTAATCCATTTACCACACATCAATTCCAACCCAATATTATTCATTTACCAACCAATGTCATTATATTCCACATTACAATTTATTCCATGGATAACTAAGAAACTAACACAACTACACAAAAAAAAAACTCGCCTATATCACACCAACCATCACCACAACACCACATCAGCCAAGACATATAATCATAAAAACCACCTATCAAAACTACTTCACAACACAACCACCACACATCACAACCACCATACAACATAACCAACACACATCACTATGACTGCACATCACTAACATCACACAACTGCCCACATCACATCCCATGCCAACTAACCATCACATCACTTACCTATACATTTCATAACCCAACTAGTCACCACCATCACTTCACAACAAACCATATCAGATAAGGAAAAAAAATAATCACAACCACACATAGCATCACATATCGGATTCCATAATTTAGTTTCAGGCTTACATTACTTTACTTCATTATTTAGAATGTACATTATCACAAAAATTCTATATTTCCATGGGTAACCAATTAATTAGACATTTATATGTTCTTAGAATTTTATTTAGGTTTTGATCAAACAATCAACACAACAAGTGTCTCACATACATATAAACTAAATCTAATAAAGGCTCCCAATAGTCATGATTTTCAATAATGGAAACAAGCATGCATAGACTCATTAGAAATATCATCAAAGTACTAAAACATGTGATTTATCCCCAATACCATCAATTTTTTATTAATCCAATTAATTATATATATTAAGACAACCCTTATTATCTAACCAATGGGATTAAAAAGAATGAAATCCACACACATGTACATAAATAGGGAGAGAATGAGGATCCCCTACCTCAAATGAGATTTTTGATTCATCACGCACAACAGGGAAAAAGAAAAATGACCTGGAAATAAAAATCACACTAGGAAACCAAAAATAAACCTGAACCACACCAAGGGATCATCAAAATCACATCCCAAACTCACCTTGATCAAAACATCATCACCACTATGAATTACCAAAAGAAGAATGAAATGAAAATAGGGGATAAAGAGGAAAACCAAACTCACATTTCCAATGATCAAACATCATAAGACAGGGATCAAAGTAGGAGTAAAGAGGTTGGAATATCCTCTAAAACTACCTAGGGTTCTACCCAAGTTTGAGGGAAACATGAGAAAAAGAAAACAATTTGGGTGAGCCTTGAAATTTTTAAACAAGATGGAACTCTCCATATTCACATAATGAGTTTTTGTGAGGCTATAAGTTTCAATTTTTTTATCTAATTCACATTGTGAACTCCTCAAACTCAAAACCCTATGAACATATAGTTATTTTCATGTTGCCTCGTCCTTGATTTAATTCAAATCATGAATTTCCCTTTCACGTTGTGAGTTCATTAGGCATAGAACCCCATATAAAAATCAAATTGTGAATCTCAAACCTCCTATCCATGAATAAACCTCTTATATAAGGAATACATAACCATGTGATGAACTACAAATTGTAGTATAACTGCATCTTGAGCCCTCCTCAAGCCTCATCCGAACACCTCCAACTCACAAATCAGCAAAGTAACAGGTCATGAAGGCACATATTGTTACATTAGATACCTCTTAAATGATTCTCATACTCAAGAATCAAAATTAAACCCAAAAAGAAAGGGGAGGGTCCCAACAACCCCCCATGAGATACCTCTCAAGGACCTCATTACACTCCAAATAGTATTACCATCCAAACACATCTACCCAAGATAAAATTTCCACAAAACACCCCACACAACCACATCACTATCTATCCATTATGAACTAAAACACATCATAACATGCCAAAAGCCACATATCTTCCACATAACCATCCTCAATACCATTTCAATATCTTCATAAATCAATCAAACAACCTCCTCAACTATTACACAACATTACCGTAAGTGAAAAAATCAAGGAAACCCGACCTCTAAATAAAGATATTGTCCGCTTTGGGTGAAACTGAATCACCCACACAGTTTTAAAATGTTTTATAATATAATTGGTCTTGATTAGGAATGGGTTTTTTCTTATTCATAAACTAAAATTCATAAAAAACATCACCAGTAAGGGGAAAAGGTACATCTCATAAATCAACATGGTTCAAACATCACATCATCAAAGAAAAATATAGAAAGGAAAAACTAAAAACAACTTTGGTTATTGGGAATGTGTTTTCATTTCACACTCCAATGTACTCTCCTATAGTAAAACATGCCTACACAACACATGAACCAATGTTATGGTTCATTCATACAACACTTTTTATCAATGATCTAATATCTCTACTGGTCACTCCACAAATGTCATTCCATTTTTGAAATATAACTCTCCCCATTCAATGATGTGGAAGTCATCATGAAGATACTGATAAATCTAGGACACATGGAATATTTTTTTGGATCATTTCCAACCTTAGTGGTAGTTCTAACCAATATTACACATCATCAACATGCCCCAACACCTCAAAATGCATGATAAACTAGGGATAAAAGTTACCCCCTCTTCCAAACCTCCACTACCCTCAATGACGGAAAACCATCAAGAACACATGGTCTATAAACTCAAACTTTAGGGGGCTCCACATATGGTCATCCTAGGCCTTTTGATGGTCCTGCACTTCCCTCATCCTATCTCGGACCAACTAGATCTTTTTAGTCATGCTTTGTACCACATTATGACTGAGAACTATTGACTTCCCAAAATTTATCTATCACAATAAATAATGTCATGGACTCCCATACAATGCCTCAAATAGAGATAGGATAATGGATAATTGATAGATAATTTTCTATACAAACTCAACTAGAGGTAGGTTTCTTATCCACAGTCTGAAAAATTCTAAAATTCAAGCTTGAAATATATCCTCCAGTACCTGGATGATATTCTTTGTCTTCCCATCTGTCTGAGGGTGGAAAGTAGTGATAAGTTGCAACTAAGATCCAAAGTCATGATAAAATACCCTCTATAATCACAAGATAAAATTAGGATCATAATCAGAGATTATGGTACTCAATACCCCTTGAAGCCTAACCAAGTCATCTATATATCTCCTCACCAAGAAATCCATGATACTTGATTCATGGATCATAAGAAAATGAGTTGAGTTCATTAGTCGGTCCACTATCACCCAAATTGCATCACGTCTCCTTGGTACTTCCAACTTAGTACACTAGAAACAAAATTCCCTTTTTATAAGGTGAAATAGATCTCAAAACCATAATACTAGATAAAATTAATCAACCTCCACTAGAGTAGATTAAAATATCAATGATAGAAGATATATTTTAGGATCTTTTAGTCCATTAAAATCATAAAAGCGTTTTTGATGAGGTAATTTCACCACAACTTTAGTGAAAAAAATACTTTTAACAACTCTAGATCATTGGTGGAATAGTTATAATTATAGAGGCAAAATTTATTATAACCATAATAGATCACTAACCTATACTACATAAATAAGCATCATAATCCCAAATAGGATGTTTCATAGAAAACCTTGAACATTACACCCTCTTTTGGAAACTGAATCATTGTGGCACTAATCAGCTTCTCCTTCAGGTAACCAAATTTTTCTTGGAACTGATCAGTCCACATGAAGGCATGATACTTACTAGTCAATTTTTTCAATGGGGATTCAAACCAAGATAAATTATACACAAAACTCTGATAATATCCTAGAACATCAAGGAAACTATGAAACACTTCCACATCCTTAGGTGATTCTTAATAAAAAATTGCCTCGATCTTTATAGGGTGCACATCCACACCCTGATAAGACACAGAATTTTTTAGGAAATGTACCTATCATGTCCAAAACCATAACTTGTATAGAATTCTATAAAGGTGGTGGTTTTGGAGGGCCTTTAAGAAAACTCTGAGTTTATTAGAATTATACTCCTATGACTTCAAGTAAATCAATATTCCATTGATGAAAATGATGATGAAATGGTCTTGGAACTTGTGTAATATAGATTTCACGAGTCCCATGAACATAGTTGATGTATTCATGACACTGAATGGTATGGATATGAACTATAAGTGTCCATACTTTCTCATAAAGGTATTATTTTGGATATCTTCATCTTTCACCCTCGTCTAGTGATATCCATGTCACAATTTGACCTTTGAAAACCAACTGGATCATTTCATCTAGTTAAACAGATCATTGATCCTCAGAAAAGGGTAACGGTTATTGAATATTACTTGATTCAACCTTTGGTACTCCACACACAACCTTAGAATATCATCTTCTTTAGATCATTAACCTTGAACCTCATCTCACGCTACTCCAAAGGCCTTATTCGATAAAGAGTCATCAAAATCATAGGCTCTTCTGGTTGTGAATCTATCCCAAACTTGACATCACATTGAGGGGGAAATGTCATAACCTTATTCGAGGAAGAATTTAGGAACTCCACCATAACATGAGGAAAATACTAAAATTGAGCTTCTACTGATAACTCTGCCAACTAAGACAAAATAGGATATAATCCCCTTCCACCCATATGATAATTTTGTTTACTAGTGTACGCCACTTACTGACCCTCCACATCGAAAATGAAGGTATCCTCTTGAAGCAGTTGATGACTGTATGCATGGTATACAACCAATCCATGTTGAGGATAAAATTTTATGGTTAAATCCATAGTAAGAAGAAATATCTCACTAACTGGTGTTTCCACATCAATGATCTACATCCCCAAAACACATCAAACAAATAAATTTCATATCCGACCAGTGTGGATAACATTGGGAGTACTGTAATTATATCAAAATCCAGTCCCATGGTATGGACCAAAGTGGGAGAAATAAGGGATTGTGAGGGTCTTGAATTAAATAAGAAACAAACAAGGTTAGATGATAAACTAATCATACATTGAACAACCTATGGCCCTACTAGAACTACTATCTCCATCACATGCATCCAACCACACCAATCTCCTCAACCTCTATAATTTTTTCCTATAAAACAACACTCTATCATAGGCCCCTAAGTATGGGGACCATAATGAGGCTACACCATACCAACACCATCTTCCCTCAAATGTTGGAAAAGCACTGGCAGTTCCTCTTACTAAAACTTACTTAGATGAAACTATCGTAACTTTTGAAAAGGGGTCTAAACACAAATTTAAAACTGGACTCCCTGAGTGGTTGGACACTAAGCTCACTAGTGACCATGTCCCTCATAGGCATAGTGTGAAAATTTTAATCCCTTGGTAGGTGCTCAGATTCCACCTTCCCTAGAAGTACATAAAGGGATTTTCCATGGTTGATTCTCCACTAGTCAAAACCCCAAATATCTAAACATATGAAACACACTATCTGAAGATCTTATCCTCAATATTCCCTACTAACCACTCTCTCAGAGATCGTATATAATATAAATCATCCATTTGATAACCTTAACCTTCTACAACTCTTGGTATGTAGAAATCATAAACAGGGTGACCGCATACCTGATCACTGGGTGCAATACCTCCTCCAGACACTAAACTCTAGACTTATCATCTAGAAAGACTGGTTGCGCCCAAATTTACCCTACTGGTAAAAGCGGTCGTTGAAGTACAAGTAGAGATCGAATCCACAGGGACCGAAGAAGTAACCTTGAGACGCTATGATTTGGTGCATGATGAGATTTGAAGTAGCCAACTTTGGGTTCGATTTTGGATAGTTTAAATAACACTAAGAAACCTACGTGAATTCAATTTAATGAAAATGGGTTGATCTAGGATTATGCTCGGGGTGGATTGAATGAATTTTACTTCTTTAAACAGTTTTGGTTTTATTAATTCTTGATGAATCCATTCTTCAAAAATAACACTACCTTCATAATTTTATGGTTTGGTGCTTAATAAACACAATTAATAATCCCCTATACACTTAGAGAACAAAATTCATGATCTCTCCAAGGTATATGGTCATTTAGTAATTGAATTTATTTTGCTCAAACACAGTAAAGATGAAGAGTAGAAATAACTGAAGAATGGATGTCTTAAATTAATTATCCAATTAACAACAATTCGTTCATAAAATAACATTCAATCCAGCCTTTGCATCCTCCTAAGATCAACCCATTAAGAGTTTAGCCCTCCATTGATGGTATACTCTCAATGGTGTGTGGAAGATGGAAAACAAGAATTGGATTGAAGAAATTAAAACCACGGAAATAACGAGAACTTCGTGTGTGTGAATGAAATTCACACCTATGTGTGAACTAATTCACAACAACACAGAGATATCACTGTGATTTGTGATTATAAAGTTTTAATAAATGAAATGGAAAATATATAAGAGAAATAAGTTTATTAATAACATAAAGATACAAAAAAAGAAACTTACATGGAAATGGAAAACATTACAAAGGAAATTTGGAAGCAAAACATTACAATGAAACAAAGCATCCAAGATGAGAAGAAAAATTTTTCCACCCCAATTACCTTCACCACTAGCTCCTTATATAGGAATATTAGGAGCCTTAGGTACATCCCCCAACAATTAATTCACCCCCCAACAATTAATAGAGTCAAATGGAGGGTGAATAATCAAAAGGAAATTGATGTTTTGAATTTGACCCGGAAAACTGTCCAGATTCGTCCACCACATTGACGTGTGAATTAGAAATTGAAGAAGGCCTAATCCAGAGGGTCTGTAGAAGAGAAATATCTTCATACATCTGTCCTCTATTATCTTTAAAAATTTCAGGAAATTTCGATCAGCCGTTTGGAAGTTATAGTTGAAATGGTGGGACGGATTTTTGAGCATTAATGTCATGTCCACCATTTAAATCTCAACTTCAGATCCATTTATCATCATGATAACTTCAGAATTAGCTCCAGACACAGTTGAATAAAATGATCCTCATATTTTTATCTTTCTACTGTATAAATTTGAGCTTCATTGGGCTTGGTGTCTGGGCCCCACATTTGTTTGATGGGCCTTAGGCCCATTATGCTTTTTCCAGCATGTTTCTGCCTTCAGGCGCAAAATTATCCATCTTCCTTTGGGATTCATCCATCGGACCTAAAAGATAAAATGTTCCAAACAAAGTTATAAATCATATCCCAAAATTTAAAATTAAAATGATGAATATTGTAATTTACACAAGCAAATTATTGAGTGGGCCCAAATTGACATTTTAAGCATGAATTGCACAATGATGGGAAATGAAGTTCAATTTCTAAATTGGACTAAAATTGATGTTTATGAACTTTTAAACACATTAATATTAAGATCTTAACAATGAATATTAGCCACTTTCAGTGACTAATCACACCCCCCAACTTGAGTTTTGCTAGTCCCGAGCAAAATAAATTACAAATATGAAATCCAAATCCCCTTTTCCAAAAACATTTAAATACACATTACTCACCCAAATATCTAATACCAAAAAAAAAATTATGAAAACCCATAAAAATCATTTAAAACAAGCTAGGTACATAAGCATATCCCAAGCCCAAGCCCATTCCTTTGTTCAAATTCCTCGTCACATTTCATCCAATTCCAATTAAGCATGATAAAGTGTTGTGCATCATAAAAGATATGGGGCCCATTTTATTGTTCAAGGAGAAAAAATGGAAGCGCTAGGTGGGAATCACATTAAACCTTAAGATGAGTATCCATTTTTTTATTTTTTTTAACCACAATAGATATGAAAAGACTAACTCTGGGCAAGACAACTATGGAGTCACGATCCCCAAGTGCCGGACGCCACGCATTTTGTCAATTTCATGCTCTACAATAGAGATATAAAGCCTAACTCTGGGCAAGACAACTATAGAGTCACGATCCCCAAGTGTCGGATGCCACACATTTGGACAAAACATTTCTCTATGTGGTCATTATTATTTTTTCATTTTTTTTTGTTTTTTTTTATACTCAAATTAAACTAAAAGTGACCCCATAACCCTATGCTATAATGAAAGGGACCCAAGAACTCAAATTTACACCCACAATCTAAAAGATGTGCATTGTGGCATTTTTATTAAGAGGATGAAAATGTAAACTTTGAAAAATCACATCGGACAACTGCACTTTCCAAAAACTATGCTCATGAACTTAAACTTGCATTAAAATCAGAATCAAGGCATGTAAAATTTATTTGATATCCAATTTTAGAGTTTGCAATGTGTCTTTATCATGTTTATGGTTAATGGAATTTTTTTTTCATGCATGTTCTTATTCAAAATAAAAATCATTTTTATCCCCCCCCCCAACTTAGAATAACACTGTCCCCAGTGTTTAAAGAAAAAAAAGTTAGAAGGGGGTAGGAGAGGAGTTCAAAGATAAAATTGAGAATGAAAAACATGAAACAAATTCACCTGGTTTTTAAAGTTGAGGTTTATGATGCTCCAAATTACTCCTTTGATCTCTTTGGGGATGTAGGCACCTCCTTGATTGAACATGTATCACCCAAAATAGTTCCTGAACCATAAAAAGAAGGACAAAGCAGACAAAACAAACAACACAATGATTTATTTAATTCCAAGTACCATCATTTTCATGTTTTTTTTAAATCAAACTAATGATGCATTGTCTTATTTTAAATTTCTGGGTAAGGTATTACTCAGGGATCACACCGCGTGACACGGATGAATACGGTGCTCCCATTTCATACCCATCCATACTCATAAAAGAAGAACAGGTCAAGAGTCTAATAATTTTTTTTAAACCTACAAAAACATAAATAAAATAAACTGATGATACATTGTCTTCTTTAAATTTCTGGGTAAGGTATTACTCAGGGATCACACCGCGTGACACGGATGAATACGGTGCTCCCTTTTCATACCCATCCTTACTCATAAAAGAAGAACAGGTCAACAGCTTATGTTAATTTATTATATGAAAAATAAAATGATTCAAAATGATTAGAAAACATGAAAACCATGGGTTGCCTCCCATGCAGCGCTTTTGTTTAACGTCGTTAGCTCGACTTGAACCCCCCAACTTATCCAATTCCAACTTTCAACATTTTTAGGACCCCATTTTTATCCAACTCAACAAGATTCAGATTATGCTTTTTTTTAGAATTTTTTTCATGTGAAATCCCATGCTTAACAATGAGTGTGAAAGTCCAAGGAATTCCGGTAATGGTTGATTGAGTTTCATTTTGAGTATTTCCTAATATTTCAAGGTTCATTCCTACTTTGTGAGATTCTTGATGAAAATGGATGATAATTGAATGGTCTAGGTTTTCATAAATAGAGGGATTCTTGAGTGGGGAAGGAAGGATTATAATGTTGAGTTCAGTTTCATTGAATTTTCCTAAAGAAGAATGATAATTTGAATAAAAAATGGTGTCTTCTTTAAAAACATTTGAAAGAATTGGTTCCTTTTGAAAAGATGATTCATCCCCAAAATTTTCCATTTGAATTTCATGAGTGGGTATAGACAAAATATTCGTTATATCTCCCAATGTTTCAATGATCGGTGATTCTAAAAAATTGTTATTAGAGTAATATTATGAACACTCAATCCATGAAGACAAATTTTCCCCTTGTGAATCCATAAAATTAATTTCCTCTTGATTTAAGCACCCATCAACTATTCCTTTATTATCTTCAACTATCCCAAATCCAATGGTTGGTTCTTCAATAAAGGCATGAGGGGTTTGTGTGTTACAAGATTCTTCTATCAATATTGAGTAAGGGATGGTTTGAGTGGGAATGGGGTCCACACAAGTTTTAATGATTTGAAGTTCTTGTCTAAAACTTGATACCTCTGAATTCATTTTTTCTATTTGTTCACACAATTTTTGAAGAATTGTTTCAGGATTAGGATTGATAGATGTTTTGACATCATGTACTTCCTCATTATTCATCTTTTGAATCATTCTTGATAGGTATGGAAATTGATCTTTTAAACATTCAGCATCCCATTGATTGTTCATGTTATCGGGTGTGGGGTAATCATTCAAGTGTTGATCAAAGTAATTTTCTATATGAGGGGATTCCCATTGTTGATTTTCAAACTGATTAAATCTTGAGTTTGTGAAGGGATATTGTTGATGATACTCCATTGGATTTGAATGAAATTTGGATTTGGATTTTTTTGGGCACACGAAAATAGAAAGGGGAAAAGATAAGAGAAATATGGGTGAGAATAGAGAATTTGGGGTGAGAAAAGAAGATGAGTGTCTAAGGTACTTACTTGGGTCCCCGAAAACGGCGCCAAAATTTGGTTGCGCCCAAATTTACCCTACTGGTAAAAGCGGTCATTGAAGTACAAGTAGGGATCGAATCCACAGGGACTGAAGAAGTAACCTTGAGACGCTATGATTTGGTACGGGATGGGATTTGAAGTAGCCAACTTTGGGTTCGATTTTGGATAGTTTAAATAACACTAAGAAACCTACGTGAATTCAATTTAATGAAAATGGGTTGATCTAGGATTATGCTCGGGGTGGATTGAATGAATTTTACTTCTTTAAACAATTTTGGTTTTATTAATTCTTGATGAATCCATTCTTCAAAAATAACACTACCTTCATCATTTTATGGTTTGGTGCTTAATAAACACAATTAATAATCCCCTATACACTTAGAGAACCAAATTCATGATCTCTCCAAGGTATATGGTCATTTAGTAATGGAATTTATTTTTCTCAAACACAGTAAAGATGAAGAGTAGAAATAACTGAAGAATGGATGTCTTAAATTAATTATCCAATTAACAACAATTCGTTCATAAAATAACATTCAATCCAGCCTTTGCATCATCCTAAGATCAACCCATTAAGAGTTTAGCCCTAAATTGATGGTATACTCTCAATGGTGGGTAGAATATGGCAAACAAGAATTGGATTGAAGAAATTAAAACCGCGGAAATAACGATCACTCCTCCGTGTGTGTGAATGAAATTCACACCTATGTGTGAACTAATTCACAACAACACAGATATATCACTGTGCTTTGTGATTATAAAGTTTTAATAAATGAAATGGAAAATATATAAGAGAAAGAAGTTTATTAAGAACATAAAGATACAAAAAAAGAAACTTACATGGAAATGGAAAACATTACAAAGGAAATTTGGAAGTAAAACATTACAATGAAACAAAGCATCCAAGATGATAAGAAAATTTTTTCCACCCCCATTACCTTCACCACTAGCTCCTTATATAGGCATATTAGGAGCCTTAGTTACATCCCCCAACAATTAATTCACCCCCAAACAATTAATAGAGTCAAATGGAGGGTGAATAATCAAAAGGAAATTGATGTTTTGAATTTGACCCGGAAAACTGTCCAGATTCGTCCACCACATTGACGTGTGAATTAAAAATTGAAGAAGGCCGAATCCGGAGGGTCTGTAGAAGAGAACTATCTTCATCCCTTTGTCCTCTATGAGCTGTAAAAATTTCAGGAAATTTAGCTCATCCGTTTGAAAGTTATAGTCGAAATGGTGGGACGGATTTTTGATCATTAATGTCATGTCCACCATTTAAATCTCAACTTCAGATCCATTTATCATCATGATAACTTCAGAATTAGCTCCATACACAGTTGAATAAAATGATCCTCATATTTTTATATTTCTACTGTATAAATTTTAGCTTCATTGGGCTTGGTGTCTGGGCCCCACATTTGTTTGATGGGCCTTAGGCCCATTATGCTTTTTCCAGCATGTTTCTGCCTTCAGGCGCAAAATTCTCCATCTTCCTTTGGGATTCATCCATCGGACCTAAAAGATAAAATGTTCCAAACAAAGTGGTCAATCATATCCCAAAATTTCAAATTAAAATGATGAATATTGTAATTTCCACAAGCAAATTATTGAGTGGGCCCAAATTGACATTTTAAGCATGAATTGCACAATGATGGGAAATGAAGTTCAATTTCTGAATTGGACTAAAATTGATGTTTATGAACTTTTAAACACATTAATATTAAGATCTTAAAAATGAATATTAGCCACTTTCAGTGACTAATCAAAGACACTAGTTAAAAGTTTCATGAGGCCCTTGAACCAGATCTCAAGATCCCACACACTTAGACTCTCCTACTAAAGGGAGAGTAACTCTTACCTCATTACTGTCTTCATCGTCGATGATAGGAATTCAAACTGAAACTATTTCTAAAAGTTTTTCCACAACTCATATGCATCCTTGAATACACTAATATAAAACTTCCACCACTAATATAGTAACCCAAGTCTTTTACATATATTATTACAATTTTTTATCACAAATATTCATTAAATACAACCAAAGGATCGAAAATCCTAGTGTCTTTAGAAGTCTTAGTTCATAATACATCAGTGTGAAACTAAAATAAATAAAATTTATTTTAATATCCATTATTAGCTCCAAAATCCCTTTGATATCATAAATCTATATAGGATAACCTAGGGAACATATAAAATAAAGGGGTGAACTAAAAATCCCAGGAAGGGAATAAATATGATAATGAATCATAACATATGAGTCAAATGACATAAAATGATATCATGAATAAGAAGGCTCATGAATAATAACATGGTAGCATAACATTTTTAACATGGTATAATATGATCATGGAAACATATGAAAGTGTAAGCAACATATAACATGACATAAACATAAGTTAAGGCTAACTGCTAAGACAACATCATATGGTGGACAAAGTCTCATAATAGATTAGGTTTACTCCCTAATCCCATACATAACGTATCATGAGACAAAACCATTACCCAATGAATTTGAGTTCTATCTTGGAACACCCATAATAACAGGTACATTCTTATGTTTTCCACAAAAGTAAACCAATATTAAGGCATAAACATTAAAATTTTCCATGGAAAGAAATGTGTTTTATTTGAAAAAAGAACTTATGAAATGTATTACCCTATCAAAGGAAGGGATAATAAGATAGGTATATATGTTAGAGAAATAAATATATAATTTAGAGGAATTATAAAACATTAAATAGATAGGTAAGGTGATTTATAAAGAGAAAGTTCATAACCCAAAGAAAAGGGTAGTTTAGAGAGATCCCTTACCTTATGTTCCAGAATCAATTTTCACTTTCACTTAATGTTCTAGATAATAAAATTAGATTAATTAATTAATTCGGAACCTTTTAAATATATACTTAATTTATTATAATTTTATTATTCTTGTTTATAATCTTTTCAATGATATGTAAGTTTAATTTTTTTGTTCTGGTAGCGTTCGTTTCACGGTTCCAAGGTTGGATCACGTGTGGATAATTATTGATGTTCTTGTGAAATGGGACTAAACCTCTAGAAGTGAGATGAAATATTATTCATGAACTTCAATAAATTATAATTTTATGAAATTCCCATATGTTTTCCAACATAGGTACAATTCTTTTATTAAACAAGTTAACGTTAAATGGTTAGTTCATTTAGGCGGTTTTACCAGCCATCTTGAAATGGTTTCATTTTAGTTAATATTATGGATATATATTCATATATAATGTGAAAACATATAAAATATACATATTTAATTCATTTAAAACAATTATAAGTGAGTTTAATCCCTTCATGAAGGAGGTAGTGTAAAACAAAAATTCATCATCCGGGAAGGTGGTAAACTAACATAGTATGAACAATGATTTCATTTTTATTTGAATAAGAGGAGATGAGAAAGGGGTGGATGATAGATATTCCATTTTAAATATAAAATTTAATTATATATATGATACTAGAGTTATTATTCTATGTTGGATGAGGTAGGTGAGGATAATTTAGAATAATAATTGAATTTAAAATAGGTAAATTGAGAATATTACCTCTTAAATGTTACCTCCTTGAAATACTCTTTAAGGAACTTGGAATTGGTATTTTGGTGACACCAGTTGTAACATCCCAGGTAAATAAAGAAAATGACATTATCATATTTATCAATATTTGTGAATAAAATGTTAATATTACTTTAAAGGGAATTTTATGCTTGATGGCGTACCCAATACGCAACAACGAGTTTCTTTGAAATCTTACGTTGCACACTAATAATAAAATATTATTCTTTTAAATGGTAGTTAATGATTAGCCGTTGTAATGGAGAGAATGAACAAAACTAACTACAAAATGATTATATATGTTTGTTAAATATTTTTACTTTTATCCAATAAATGTTAGACGCTTAAAATGCTAATGAATCCAATTTTAAGCATAAATACTCTAATATTCTTTAAAAGGTCGATTAACCGCCTTTTCATGGAGAACCCTTTTTAAATACACTTTTTGAAAATTTTATATGTTATATTTGACAAAATAAAATCCTTCTTTAGAATCAGGACATCAAAATTTACTTTCTGTATGTTTTTGGTATTTTTCCGATAAAGTTCATTTTTTGATGAATAATGAATGATGTTGTATTTTAATTCAAAACCTCATTTTAATCTAATTTATTTATATGGTTAGATTATATTTTTAATTGGTTTTAAAGTTAAATTAGAATATATTTTTACCATTTAATCCAATGTTGGACATTTTAATTAATTTCACTTTGAAATTGTACATAAACAAGTGTCAATCTTTTGATATATATTGTTTCTTAAAAACACGCTATTTGTTTTGACAATGGGAATTAATTATTAAATTAATTAATGAAACTTATATGTTTTGAATTTTTTAAAATAGAAATAATTTTTGAATTCGGAATATCAAATATAGCTTAGGATAAATGTTTGGTATTTTTCTGAAAAACTTCAATTTTTGATGAATAGTGAAACCACGAAGTGGTAGTTAAAAAACTGATTTCTCATTTAAATGAAATTTTACCGCATATATGAATTGAATTTTAAAAATCCAAAGTACATGGTTTTAATTATTAAGTAAAATTTGGTTCAATGGGATGAAAATAATTTTGGTGAATAGTAACTTTTGAGTTTTATTAATCACGATTAGAGGTAATTAGTGTAATTTAAGGTAAAAATAATGTTTTAATAATATGAAATTACCTTGAAACATGTCCTACCATTATTGGATGAGTCATGGACGACCAATAAAATCCATGGGTCAACTTGGGGACCCCATGGAGCCACTTGGGTAAGAAAATGATATTAATAACTTTTTATTTAAAGTTAAAATAAAAATGTCACAAACATGTATTGTTTTACTAAAACAATTTTTTACTTGGGGTTATATAAGTTATCTTTTTGACTATAAATATTAATTAGAAATATAAAAATATTTCCTAAATCATGGTAATTTTTTTATAATTTTTAGACATTAAATAAATAAATTTATTTATGACACCCTGATGATGCAGCGATTACCTCATTAATGAACGATTTAAATAAAATGAAAATCTAAGGTAAAATATAAGACTTAAAATTGTCTAAAACCTATTGGATGGGTATATTTCTAACCCTTATCACCTTATACTTGAAATATATCATTGTGGGACCTTTAAAATCCGAAAATCATTTCATAATAAAGTAACATTTCAGGACCTTCCAAGAGTGCCCCTCCTCCCTCTTATAAAAGGCCCCCACCTCTACTCCCTTACCCACACCTCTCAAGCCCTTGTCTCATCCAACACCTGCTCCTATTTCCTCTCCACATCCCTCTCTTCATCCTATAAGCCTTACCTTATGCATAAAGCTCTTCAAGAAACCCTTTTGGTTCAAACCAAGGGGAGTTACCCGATTTAAAGGTAATGTCTTCTCTTATGTTCTTTTGTTTTATTTTGCTTCTCCAACCCCCTAAACTCTTTTTATTCCTTTATTTTGTAACAAAAACAGTATCTTAAATATACTAGGATGTTTTTATGAGAATTATTCGAGCTACACTTACACACACCTCTATCTAATGGTTAAATAACATACTGTTTCCGTGGATGGCGAATTAATGCCTCACGAAACGATGATTGTTCAATTATCTTCTACCACCTCTCATGGTGGCAATTATGATGTCACTGTATTTTATATATGATATATATGTTATTTATGTTTTATATATGCTTCTGTATTTTATATTTAAAACATACCTTTATGATTTGCATGTTGTGCAAATGTGATAATTTCATATGAGGAAGTGTGGGCGACCGCCCCCTCAAGTGATGTGACTCGTTCATGCAATACATGGAATGTATAAAGAATAAAATTAATGAACTTATGTTACCTATGTAACATATATATTATAATTTAATTATAATATATATATCTCTCATTTAGTTTTAATTCCATTAATATAACAAAAAAAAGAAAGTAGCGTTCATGCGTACGTACAGCCTACCGTCTCCATGAAAAGTGCATTTCATTTTCTATCTCCAAATGTTATGGAATAGTATAAAATGAATTTATACTGGATATATAGGATATTTAAATTATTAATACTATTCTGGAGATTATTTACTTATAACTACATGGACAATTCTTTTAAAACAAGTTCATTTTTGACTCATGTACCGAACATCGACAAAAACGTCTGATATGAACTCACATAATTAACTAATTATTATAACATTATAATATGTGATATGAATTGAATAATAAAATTTAAATGAGTTACTTCAGCAATTATAAATTTACCAAAGTTTATTATTTAGGAATATAAAGAAACGAATAAGACAAGTCGGACTTGAGGTAAGGGATCCAACCTCTCTCTTTCTTTTCAAGTACTCTCTTTTATGTCATTTATTTTATGCTCCATGTTCTTATGTTGGAGGATAATCTTTTATATTCACCATACTGTAATTTGTATTTTTATATGATGAGATACCCCTTCTTACTCCCATCAATTCATTTTAATAATTTTTAAGTGGCGTCGTTAGGCTGCCGAATTTTTGTAGGGGGATTTCTTATCTCACTTTTAATTCTATGAGATTTCCATTGTTCGCCACTTATTTGTTTCATGTGGTGTATTGTGAACTGAAATTTCATATATATTATCATTATTCTATTTATATTCATGTTATTATGTTATTCATTTGGTGTTTATTATCTTTTGGTCATACGACTCGATTGATTACAACGAGGTAAGGGGTTTTTATCTCACTTTTTATTCCCGTGAGATTCATGCTACATTTTCCACTATTTCCTTTTGTGTGGTTTATGTACTGCCCATGATTGTATTATTTGTGTAATATACTTTCATTTATGGGTATTTACATCTTCATTGTATAACCCTTCTTTCATGGGGTGTACATTTTGAAAGTTACCCAAATCGGTAAGGGGACCTTTCACCCTCTCCTTCTTTAAAAAGACTTATTTTTGTTATGTATTTTAATTTACATCTTCTTATGTTGGGATATGTTCTCATATATCCTTATTTCTGTAAATTTAATGTAAAAGTGATGAGATACCCTTTTTATCTCTCATCGACTCATTTTTCTGAATTTTTAAGAGACGTCGTTAGGCTGTCGAATTTTTGGAAGGGAACTTCTTAAGCCAATTTTGATTCTTTGGGTTTAACTTGTACTCCTTGAATATGTCATTCTATGAATATGTGTGAATGACCTATGATTGTTTTACACATAATATACACTTATATTTGGTGTATTCTTTTTTCACACATAATTATGTAATTGATTTATCCTTAATCAAAAGATACCGTCTTTGTAAGGGACTTCGTCTCAATCTCATTTCATTGAGGCATATTTTCATTTATACACAACTTTCTTTTATACGGTGTATAAACTCTTTTGAATTTTCATTTCATTCAAAGGGAATCTTTTTCTACGAATCGTTTTACTAAACGACAAAAAGGAATGTTTCTTTTAACATAAGCGGTGACAACGACCTTTCCATCGCCGCGAGTATTATTTGATCTTTGGCTTCCTCAACAAGCCATAATGTTTTTAAAAGAAAATAAATACCATATACTCTTTTATGTATTTTGGTATTGAAAATGGTTTTGATAATGGATTTTTTATGTCAATATATTTAAGTGATATATTGTGATTGAAATGTGAAAATGTTTTCTTTCCTTTATATTTGTTTTATGTTATATGATTTTATAATGGTACTTGGAAATTTGAAGGGTGGTTACATGATAAACCAAATGACAGGTGATTCCGTGAATACCAGGATGGGTGGTTATGTTATAACCTCTAATTCATTGGGTATGAAATTCGGTTGTATGGTTATTCCATTTAGTGATATGTGTGGAAGTCAACCGTATGGTTATTCCATTTAAGTATGTTTATGTACCAAGTTACCTTTATTTGTTATTTGTTCTTTATATGGGTAATATTTTGGTTACAAAAGGGTAAGTAGTGATCTTTTTTTTCAGTGAAGAGTATTTACTACTTCGTAAAGGTGAAAAGTATTACTTATGTTAAAGTATTCATGGTTTACTTGTTGTTTTGAAAAACTAATAGTTTACTTCTTTGTGTATCCTTTACTGGGCTTTTTAAGCTCATCCCAAGTTTTTGAAATGTTTTCCACATGACTTAAAGATGAATAGGGTCAAGGATGGGATCAAGGAAAGACATGCTATCTAAAACATGGAACTATACATGTTTTTTTAAGAGTTTTTATTTTATGGAAACTTAGTAGAAGTGTCTACTTTGTAATCTTTTGAGATGTAATAGTTATGTCCTAATTCTCTAAAACTCTAAACCTGAAAAGATCCTCTATGCGAATTATACATTTAATTCATGATTATGTAATTTTTTAAGGTTGGGTCCTTATAGTTGGTATCAGAGGTCAGTTTAGATAAATTCAGAGGTTAGACTGTTCTTTAAGCATAAGTGACAAGTTGTGTATAACCACACTGATTATTATATTATATGGATTCATTTTTATGAGTTTGAGATAACTTGGATAAGTATATCTTAGTGTTTATATTCCTCTTTAGCACATGATGATTTTTTTGATATACTAACACTGACATTTTGGTTTTAGTAAATGGATGGATCTAGCAGGCACCAAAGTGACAATGGGTATGAAGGAAACTGTGGTGGTTCTCTGATTAAGAGACTGGATGAAATGGGGGATTCAATGAGGAATCTCGTGGTTATTATAAACCAACTATCATGGAGTCGTGATTAACCACTTTAACCTTGGTGAGTTATCTAATACATCATGTATGAGAGAACCAACTCGATGTGGAAGTTCAGGTAATAATTATAAAGTTAACCATTAGAGTTTATATGATCCTTACTTTTGAGGTAATTATGGGTTACTATATGTTATTATGGAAAATGAAAGGAATGAGATAAAATTGAGGTTAAATTATGTTATGGTTATTTTTGAAGATTTTATCTCTTTTTGGGGAATGTTTTAAGAATTATATAGTTTTTTAAATATAACAACATGCAGACCGTGTGACAACCTATCGCGTCGGACGAAGCTGTGGGAATCGAACCCACAACCAAAGTGGGACTGGTATTTATCGCCTACCACTGGACTACGTGAAGTCCCTGGTTAGTATGACAAATTCTTTTTAGTTATATGATCTTATGAATCAGGAATATGTTGATTTTGGGTTATCTATGGAAATGATTAACCTATAATGGAGGACATGTGATTAAGTTAATTACTTTTCAGTATGAGACTTTAAGAGAAACTGATGTTATTTGGAGATAAATGTTAAGATTTATCGTGGAAGACTATGTGATTAAATCCTTCGAAGGTTTGGTTTTCAATCTTATTTTGGATTACTTGGAAGAATTTTATGGATATTTGTTTATTGAATGGTCTTTGATGAACTTTGAGTTTTGTTGGACAAATTTTGGAGATTAAGAGTAGTTTTTCTTTTTGTAAAATATTATCCTTTTTGGGGATTATCTGATCTTGTACCAACAATTTTAGTTCTGGTTAAGGTCTAAAGACATGGGAAATATATAGTTCATCTTGTGTGGATTATGTGATTCTCTCGAAGTTGATTATAGCGCTCTTAATGTGGAAAAGTCATCCTAAATACTCATCTTTTGGAGAAAATATGAGTTTGTGTTAAAAATCTAGTAAGAGATGAAAGTCTACATGAAAAGTAAGTATGCTTACTTAGGTTTTAGTTAATCCCATAAATAAATTACTCATTGAAAAGTAACTTAAAACAAAAACGTTGTCTATTAACTTTTCCTACTAGGGAATCAAATATAGTTTAACCCATCACAAGTTTGTGATTTTCTGGTGGTTAACTTTCTCCTAATAATTTTTTCTATCACTCTCCATCAGAACTTGACCGTTTTTTTCTCCTCCATATCCATGTTTTCATGGAACCTAAGTGTGGGTTATCTTGGGTGACCTTTTTACTTTTCTTTATTTCTTTTAAAGTGATAGTTTAATTTACTCCTTTTCCGATGTGGGACTTTCAATGAAGTTTGCGAGCTCAATTTTAAAATTGAGAGGACGCAATTCCCAAAAGGGGGGGAGGATGTAACATCCCAGGTAAATAAAGAATATGAAATTCTCATATTTATCAATATTTGTGAATAAAATGTTAATATTACTTTAAATGGAATGCTATGCTCGATGGCATACCCAATACGCAACAACGAGTTTCTTTGAAATCTTACGTTGCACACTAATAATAAAATAATAGTATTTTAAATGGTAGTTAATGCTTAGCCGTTGTAATGGCGGGAATGAATAGAACTAACTAAAAAATGATTATATATATATTTGTTAAATATTTTTACTTTTATCTAATAAATTTTAGAGGCTTAAAATGCGAATGAATCCAATTTTAAGCGTAAATATTCTAATATTCTTTAAAAGGTCGATTAACCGCCTTTTGATGGAGAACCCTTTTTAAATCCAATTTTTGAAAATTTTATATGTTATATTTGACAAAATAAAATCATTCTTTAGAATCAGGACATCAAAATTTACTTTTTGTATGTTTTTGGTATTTTTCTGATAAAGTTCATTTTTTAATGAATAGTGAATGATGTTGTATTTTAATTCAAAACCTCATTTTAATCTAATTTATTTATATGGTTAGATTATATTTTTAATTGGTTTTAAAGTGAAATTATAATATATTTTTACCATTTAATCCAATGGTGGACATTGGAATTAATTTCACTTTGAAATTGGACATAAACAAGTGTCAATCTTTTGATATATATTGTTTCTTAAAAACATGCTATTTGTTTTGACAATGAGAATTAATTATTAAATTAATTAACGCAAATTATATGTTTTGAATTTTTTAAAATAGACATGATTTTTTAATTTGGAATATCGAATATAAATTAGGGTGAATTTTTGGTATTTTTCTGAAAAACTTCAATTTTTGATGAACAGTGAAACCACTAAGTGGTAGTTAAAAAACTGATTTCTCATTTAAATGAAATTTTACCGCATCTATGAATTTAATTTTAAAAATCTTACCTACATGGTTGTAATTATTAAGTAAAATTTGGTTCAATGGGATGAAAATAATTTTTGGTGAATAGCAACTTTTGAGTTTTATTAATCACGATTAGAGGTAATTGGTGTAATTTAAGGTAAAAATAATGTTTTAATAATATGAAATTATTTTTACACATGTCCTAACCTTATTGGATGAGTCATGGACGACCAAGAAAATCCATGGGTCAACTTGGGGACCCCATGGAGCCACTTGGGTAAGAAAAAGACATTAATAACTTTTTATTTAAAGTTAAAATAAAAATGTCACAAACATGTATTCTTTTACTAAAACAATTTTTACTTGGGGTTATATAAGTTATCTTTTTTACTATAAATATTCATTAGAAATATAAAAATATTTCCTAAATCATGGTATTTTTTTTATAATTTTTAGACATTAAATAAATAAATTTATTTATGACACCATGAGGATGCAGCGATTACCTCATTAATGAACGATTTAAATAAAATGAAAATATAAGGTAAAATCTAAGACTTAAACTTGTATAAAAACTATTGTATGGGTGTATTTCTAACCCTTATCACCTTATCCTTGAAATATATCATTGTGGGACCTTTAAAATCCGAAAATCATTTCATAATAAAGTAACATTTCATGACCTTTCAAGAGTGCCCCTCCTCCCTCTTATAAAAGGCCCCCACCTCTACTCGATTAACCACACCTCTCAAGCCCTTGGCTCATCAAAAACCTGCTACTATTGTCTCTCCAAATCCATCTATTCATTATAGAATCATTACCTTAGGCATAAATCTATTCAAGAAACCCTTTTATTTCAAACCAAGGGGAGTTACCCGATTTAAAGGTAATGTATTCTCTTATGTTCTTTTGTTTTATTTTTGTTCTCCAACCCCCTAAAATCTTTTTATTCCTTTATTTTGTAACAACAAAAGTATCTTAAATATACTAAGATGTTGTTATGAGAAGTATTCAAGCTACACTTACACACACCTCCATATAATGGTTAAAGAACATATTGTTTCCGTGGATGGCGAATTACAACCTCACGAAATGATGATTGTTAAATTATCTCCTACCGCATATCATGATGGCCATTATGATGTAACTATATTTTATATATGATATATATTTTATTTATGTTTTCTATATGCTTCTGTATTTTATATTTAAAACATACCTTTATGCTTTTCATGTTGTGCAAATGCGATAATTTCATATGAGGAAGTGTGGACTACCGCCCCCTCAAGTGATGTGACTCATTCATGCAATACATGGAATGTATAAAGAATGAAATTAATGAACTTATGTTACCTATATAACATATATATTATAATTTAATTATAATATATATATCTATCATTTAGTTTTAATTCCATTAATATGACAAAGAAATGAATGTAGCGTTCATGCGTACGTACGACCTACCATCTCCATGAACAGTGCATTTCATTTTCTATCTCCAAATGTTATAGAATAGTATAAAATGAATTTATAATGGATATATAGGATATTTAAATCATTAATAATATTCTGGAGATTATTTACTTATAACTACATGGACAATTCTTTTCAAACAAGTTCATTTTTGACTCATGTACCAAACATCGACAAAAACGTCTGATATGAACTCACATAATTAAATAATTATTATAACATTATAATATGTGATATGAATTGAATAATAAACTTTAAATTATTTCCTTAAGAAATTATAAATTGACCAAATTTTATTATTTAGTAATATAAAGAAACGAACAAGACAAGTCGAACTTGAGGTAAGGGATCTGACCTCTCTCTTTCTTTTCAAGTACTCTCTTTTATGTCATTTCTTTTATGATCCATGTTATTATGTTGGAGTATGATCTTTTATATTCACCATACTATAATTTTTATTTTCATATTATGAGATACCCCCTCTTACTCTCATCAATTCATTTTAAGAATTTTTAAGTGGCGTCATTAGGCTGCCAAATTTTTGTAAGGGGATTTCTTATCTCACTTTTAATTCCATGAGATTTCCATTTTTCACCACTTATTTGTTTCATGTGGTGTATTGTGTACTGAAATTTAATATATATTATCATGATTATATTTATATTCATGGTATTATGTGATTCATTTGGTGTTTATTATCTTTTGGCCATACGACTCGATTGATTACAACGAGGTAAGGGGTTTTTATCTCACTTTTTATTCCCGTGAGATTCATGCTACATTTGACACTATTTACTTTTGTGTGGTGTATTTACTGCACATGATTGTATTTTTTTTGTAATATACTTTCATTTATGGGCATTTACATCTTCATTGTATGACCCTTCTTTCTTTGGGTGTACGTTTTGAAAGTTACCCAAATCGGTAAGGGGACCTTTCACCTTCCTCTTCTTTAAAAAGACTTATTTTTGTTATGACTTTTAATTTACATCTTCTTATGTTGGGATATGTTCTAATATATCATTATTGCTGTAAATTTAATGTACAAGTGATGAGATACCCTTTTTATCTTTCATCGACTCATTTTTCTCAATTTTTAAGAGACGTTGTTAGGCTGTCGAATTTTGCAATGGAACTTCTTAACCCAATTTCGATTCTTTGGGTTTAACTTGTACTCCTTGAATATTTTGTTCTGTGAATATGTGTGAATGAACTCTGATTTTTTTACACTTAATATCCACTTATATTTGGTGTATTCTTTTGTCACACATAATTATGTAATTGATTTATCCTTAATCAAAGGATACCGTCTTTGTAAGGGACTTCGTCTCAATCTCTTTTCGTTGAGGAATATTTTCATTTATACACAACTTTCTTTTATAAGGTGTATAAACACCTTTGACTTTTCATTTCATTCAAATGGAATATTTTTCTATGAAGCGTTTTACTAAACGACAAAAAGGAATGTTTCTTTTAACGTAAGCGATGACAACGACCTTTCCGCCGCCAAGAGTATTATTTGATCTTTGGCTTCCTCAACAAGCCATAATGTTTTTAAAAGAAAATAAATACCATATACTCTTTTATGTATTTTGTTGTTGAAAATGGTTTTGATAATGGATTTGTTATGTCAATATATTTAAGTGATATATTGTGATTAAAATGTGGAAATGTTTTCTTTCCTTTATATTTTTTTTATGTCTTATGATTTTATGATGGTACTTGGACATTTGATGGGTGGTTACGTGATAAACCAAATGACGGGTGGTGTCGTGAATACCAAGATGGGTGGTTACATTATAACCTCCAATGCATTGGGTATGGAAGTTGGTCGTATGGCTATTCCATTTAGTGATATGTGTGGAAGTTGACCATATGGTTATTCCATTTAGGTATGTTTTTGTCCCAAGTTACCTTTATTTGTTATGTGTTCTTTATATGGGTAATATTTTAGTTACAAAAGGGTAAGTAGTTATCTTTTTTTCAGTGAAGAGTATTTACTACTTCATAAAGGTGAAAAGTATTACTTATGTTAAAGTATTCATGGTTTACTTTTTTTTTGAAAAACTAATTGTTTTCTTTCTTTGTGTATCCTTTACTAGGCTTTTTATGCTCATCCCATGTTTTTGAAATGTTTTCCACAGGACTTAAAGATGAATAGGGTCAAGGATGGGATCAAGGAAAGACATGCTATCTAAAACATGGAACTAGACATGTTTCTTTTTAAGAGTTTTTATTTTATGGAAACTTAGTAGAAGTGTCTACTTTGTAATCTTTTGAGATGTTATATTTATTTCCTAATTCTCTAAAACTCTAAACCTGAAAAGATCCTCTATGTCAATTATTCATTTAATAAATGATTATGTAATGTTTTAAGGTCGGGTCCTTATACCAGTAAAACTATGAAATGGGGGAGATTTTTGGGGAGAGATTTAGGTAGAATTTGGAATGTTCTGAGGCTTGTAATGTGTGATGAGAAGGGGTGGTGAGGGGTGGTATATATATGGGGAAATTGGTGTTTTGGAATATTATATTCATAAGTTTATTATTTTTTCTCAATACGATTAATATTATTGATTCTTGTGACTATATATAGTAAATAGTTCATGTTAGTTCGAACTAATGGGTTCTTACACCATCCATGACTCAAAAATTCATGTATCTAGCTTATAATGTTGAATAAAGTATTTTACTATATCTTTCTATTCACCAAAAATTAAAATATTTTATAAAAATAACAAAAATTCACCATACCATTTTTCAAAATTTAGATTCCAAAAATTAAATCTATTTTATGAAAATAATTTTCTAAATATGATAAATTTAATTTTTAAATAAAATCTTCATTTATTTGAATTTTTTTAATTTTAATATTATGATCGATTTTATAACCCACTAGAAAATTACTTATATTCTCATAAAATTATTTCATCATTATAATAAAAATTATTATAAATTTATAAAAAAAAATTTTGAAAATAAACTTTTATTTAGATCATTATATTTATTATAAAAATACAATTAAAACATTTATGTTTTAAAAAAATACAAACACCTAATTTATCATTTTTAAAACATTTATTTACTTGTATCATGATATAAATATGATATATTCTTATTTTATAAGAAACCTAAATAATATTTTACATTTCCAAAGGTGATTTTACTATTCTAATAGTAATTTTATTATTCCTAATGGATAGATCACTATTCCAACGATCATGTTACTACTCCAATAGCTATATTACTATTCTAACAGTCATATTTGTAATGGTTATATGTGTTCCTGACTTTATATAAATACCTCATGTTACATTCATTATTCATTCACTTATATTTTTCTTATCAAGGATATATATATATATATATATATTCATTTTCAAAATGAATACTGCATTAAAAATATTTCACTTCATTTCTATATAGTTTTTCATCAGTGATTATTCTAGGGGATCGAGGATATCAAAAATTTCCTATTCTTATTATCATATTTTTTATTTTTTATCCCATTGTAAGACTTTCAATTATTATGGCCACATTTGTTCTATAAATGTAATGTTCAAATTATTATAATATTTTTTTGGTTTCATCATGTGGTAAATGTGCATTATATAATATTATATTACTAAATATGACACAATTATACATTCAGAAGGTAAATTTCATTGATAAAATTATGGGTTGTTACAATTGATGTGTTGCTTACCACATATTACTAACTACCAACTACACCCATAACACAGACCGAGCTTGAATTATACTGAAGACGATTAGGATATACTTGAGATAGTTCTATATCTTTAGATCAAAGGCACTCCCCCCATACTTCACCAATCTCTATCACTGAAATTCATGAAAATACCTCTAGCATACATCATCATACTCAATTGTTTTAATCATCCAATGATCAATCAGACCAGCCTACTAAACCTCTAGTACCTAAGCTACTCATAGATGACAACTAGGAGTTGTTATTAAAAAGGAAGAAGTCTTATGCCTGGTATGATGGAATTTCATCAATGTTTATTTAAGTAATTCATTTTAATTTTCCAAGATCACCCAATAAAAACACAAACATAATCAATCATGATGAATATACCTCTCCTAGTTATATACCCTACAAGTAGCTCCACCTCACTTGGTCATTCAATAAGTCTAGAGTCCTTGCATTGGATCATGAGTCCCCCTAAAATCTCGTGTCTTAGTCGATCTTCATGGCCCATGTCACGCACCAAGATCAATTGGCATCATTTACCTACTAACCCATGGAATCCTCATAGTTACTAACTCCAAAATCTATCTTATCAATCAACCAAAACCTCTGATACCATTATTTCATGACCTCATCTATCTATGGGTACCCCTCTTAGGATGATAATGAATGAAGATAGATGATGAACCCCCTAGTCCTATCTTTAGTAGGCCTTAGGTTAGCAACAAGCACTGAGGGTATAAAAGTATCACATATGGGAGAAATCACCATATATAATAATATAAGGCCAGGAGATAGAATAAACAACCACCAAGAAACTCCAGAACATAATATAAATTTAAACCCAAAATCATCCCACAATGAATGAACAATGTCAACAAACAGAAATAAAATTCTCCAAGTAAATACCAAAAGAAAATACTATGGTAGTGAATCAATGAAAAATCCAAATACCATGATAGTAATGTCCATATTGGTCTTCATAATCCTCCTAGAAACCATAAATAAAGGATTTTATATATGTAGGGTGATCATAACATTTATACTCAGTAAGATCATACCAAAGGTCTCAAGTGAACATGTGAAAAGAGGATGATAATGATCCAATGAAAAAACAAAAGAACCAACATGCACCTAAATAGGTTAATTAACCAATCCAACCTCACCATGGAATGTTCACAAAATCACACATCTAATAAAGTAACATTGTATCAAAATAATACAAATCATAGATTCCCCACAACCTCTTCCCCGCTGATTTTCTACTCTCACGCCCCAACATCAAATGTACAGTGATGACTTCCCTTCCATATATACCACGTCACATAACCAGTCATCTATGATGTGGTTTGGGATACATACCTTTCTATCCCAACCTATCGTAGGGTTTAGCATCTAGTTCTTGCATAAAAAATCACTACCACAAAAACAGTTTTCCGCAGCACCCCCCCTTTATCAGTGCTAACGAAAAAGCGCTGATAAAGGGCCCCCCTTTATCAGCGCTTTCTTAGTAGCGCTGATAAAGGGGGGCCTTTATCAGCGCTTTTTTTAGCGCTGATAAAGGGTCGGCTTCAAAAAAAATTAAAAATATATTAATATATTAATATATAAATATAGTTATATTGTTATATAAATATAATATATAATTTTTAAATATATTTTAGATAAGTATAAATGTACATTTACACTTATTATACTTAATATATAAGATATTTAGTGAAAATGACTTCTTAAAAAATTAAAAAAATATTTTTAATTAATATTTTGATAATCATTATGGAGTAATAGTCATTTAATAACAATTTGAGGACTAAAAAAATTAAAAAAATTAAAAAAAAGATCCAAAATATGTTGAAAACACAACTCAAACTTCAAACGGCCATAACTTTTGATCCGGGTGTCCGTTTGAGATCTACCACATATCAAATCGAAGCATGCGACAAGCTCTACGTCGCTGTGACCCGGGGGGACCCTGGTCAAGCGTTTTTCGAGGCCAAAAGAGGCCCAGAAGGCCTCCAAAACTGAGTTTTTTTTTTCGGGGTACCCATATTTTTTAACATTTTGTGGATTTTTAAACTCGTTTAAGGGGGTATTATTGGATTTTCTTGGTGGGGAATGAATTTATTCCAAGGTATTACATTCATATTGATATTATGTCTTTGAAATTTCATCCTTTTTTATAATGAACTGTTATTTATAATCAAATATATAACTATATGTACATATTTTTTATATATTCGCACCTAAAAATTAAATTTTTTAAATAAATAATTAAAAATATTTATATATAAAATATATTAGCTTTATCTAAATAATAACTAATATCCATTTTACTTAAAATACCAGTATATGAATCTTTATATACCTATATATTAATCTAACTATATATATATATTAATCTAACTATATATATATATATATTAATCTAACTATATATATATTAATATAACTACATATATATATATTAGTATTACTATAAATATATATATTAATATCACCATAAATATATATATTAATATCACTATATATATATTAATATAACTATATAAATATATATTCATATAACTATATATATGTTAATATAACTATATATATGTTAATATAACTATATATATGTTAATATAACTATATATATGTTAATATAACTATATATATATTAATATAAATATATATTACTATACGAATAAATATAACTAAATATATATATATATATATATAGATATAGATATATATTAATACCACTATATATATATATTAATATTACTATATATATTATAATATAACTATATATATATATATATATTATAATATAACTATATATATATATATTAATATAAATATATATTACTATATGAATAAATATAACTAAATATATAAATATATATATAGAGAGATATCATGAATTGGAAAGAAAATCAAAATAGAGTAGTGGTAAGGGCTTAGACGCGCAGGGGGAGGTCTTGAGTTCAAATCCTGGTGGAGGCAGGGGTGCGCGTGCATGGGGAATATTGGAGCAAGCGCTGTTAAAGGGTGGAGGGGGTGTGTGGGGTGCGTGGGGTGTTGTATAGGGGACGAAAAGCGCTGTAAAATGGGGGGTTCAAGCGCTATAAAATCCCCCCCCCCCCCGATCGGCAGTATTTTTTAATTTTTTTTAAATTTTTTTAATTTTTTTTAATTTTTTTTAAATTTTTTTAACTTTTATCAGCGCTTTTTTAAAAGCACTAATAAAAGGGTCCTTTATCAGCGCTAAAACGAAAGCGCTGATAAAGGAAGGGCTGATATAGGACCTCTATATCAGCGCTAAAAAAAGCGCTGATAAAGGGGTCCTATATCAGCGCTTTTCGGAGCACTGATAAAGGGGACCCCCCCCCCCCCCTTTATCTATGTTGGCTTTATCAGCGCTTTTCTAGCACTGATAAAGACCATTTTTAGCGCTGATAAAGGCCGTGTTTTTAGTAGTGCATAATCACATTACAACCTCATCACACATCAAAACCTCATCGCATATCTAAGGAAATAAGGTATCATGAACTTGAAGGACATCAACATCATGTCGTCTCCCACTATGCATGACCCCCCCCCCCATTTATCACATCTGAAGTTACTGAGGTGCACAAAAGAATCCGGTGGGTTGAGGATTTAATTTTTTTTTTCATCACCAAAATGATATAACTTCATCGTATCCATAAATTAGAGCCTTGGCAGAGGTCCTAAGATCTCACATGAATATTTTAAAGCACAAAAAAATTAAATAAACAAGTACCTTGTTTGAATCAATGGTGTGTTCATATATCACACATTTTTGGAAATCATTGATTAAAGGATCTAATAACTATCCCCTCTATATCATCCTCACATGATTCAAGAATCTATGAGGATGTCGGTAATCAAATTATGGGGTGATAATGAGGAGCTACAATGATTCATTTTATTTCATGATGATCACCATGGTCCTATCCATTTGATCTGTGAAGAAGATCGAAGATCGAAAGCTTGGTCATGAGATTTCTCTCTCTTGGATGTGTGAAGGAAGATAGATGAGATCTCAAATTCTTAGGTATCAATAGTTTCCATGAAAAGAGTCCTCTTCTAATTATTTATTGAAAGGTAATTACCCATAAAGGGTTCCCTGATTCCTAAATAAGTAATGTCCACTAAATAAGTAATAAACAACTGGTTATGATGAAATAAATGCATCATAATTTCATTTATATTTTTATCACATACTTTTAATATATATATATATATATATTAAATATATTACATGATAAAATCAATTCATCAACTCAACTTGTAATTCCTATAATATTAAACGAACCTTGAATATTAAAATGACATTCATTCATATAATATGTTTCCATGTATTTACTTAAATACTTGTAAATAATTTTAATGAATAAATTCAATAAAATTATTCTATAATCAAATAATATTGAATTTATTAATTCTTAAGTGATTGTTCATACTTGGAAAATACTCGAACATAGTGGTGGTTCCACCATGTACTATACACCTATTCTCCATAATAGGGCAGACAATTGAATATTCTATTATGTGTAACCCTCTAGGACCTTATCTAGATAACATGGAATACTATTCACATACCAATAGTAGAGTCTAGAAATCCATCAAGGCCCCTAAATAGTTAAGGAATAATCATAGCAATGAAAACCATCCTATGAACACACACTATGTAATATAATCTCTTTGTCATGCAATATATCATAAAGTGGGATGCATAACTTATATCATCATCCCTTCTTGATTTGTTATTTTTTTTATCTAACTGGGTTAATTTACCTTTTACTATCATGTAAATTAATAAGGTACTGCCATCCTAATCAACTAGAACCGAGATATCACTTCCTCAACTCAGAAGTGAAAAATTATATCTTGACCATTAAACCAATGTCACACCACTAAAGATGCACCCAAAACAAGCTACCTCACCTTGACTTCAATGTTAGGGTTTTTTCCTTGCATCAAAGTACAAAATCAAATGGCACACATTAATAATGATTTCAAGTTAGGAGACTAATACACTGTTCATAGATATGAACAACCAATGACACCCAAAACATGTGGTGTTCCTATTGGATGACCTTTCCTCATGATCTCACATACTAAAGATCACAAAGTGTGTAGTTCATGAGAAGAAGTCTCAATGCTTATGATCCCCTATCACCTAATAGTCTGACATCAACTATGTCCAGTCAGTATGATGTATATAGGACCATATGACATATGTTTAATATCAATTTCATAGTATCTCCAGGTTCTCATTATAGCCTATGAACTTCTATAAACTTTTGATATGACAAATAATATATGGAAATTACCATTTAAATAGTAGATGAAAAAATATCAACACTATTATGGTCAATGTAAATCATTCATAAATCGCTTTATACAAGATATAGTAATTGAAAAGTACTGATAAAGTTGGGTCCAGGGAACCCAATTTTACAACACTCCCACTTTCACTAGAGCCAAATTGATAACCAAATTTGTTAGCTCTCACATGATTAGATCATGTTTATGTTGAGTTATGGCTATAGACATGGGATTAACACATTTATTCTATGTAGCTATTCTGTTATTTGTGAATTTACCTCCTTGAGTAAAACTTATCAAGATATGATATCCCCAAGTATATATCTTTTGTACATTTTCAAAACATGACATATTTTGTAAGGAACCAGAATCCAATACCCTAGATTAGGTTCCTTAATTTATTACATTTTCATAGATCACTACTGGAAATCATGGTTTTCCAAACATTTGTATACCAACGGTTCTATTAAACCGTTGGTATAGGTGATTTTTTCCAACGGTTTGATGAAACCATTGGGAAAGATTAGAAAAACATTAGTTTTCCCAAAGGTTTCATCAAACTGTTGGGGAAGATGGGGAAAAAATCAATTTTCCCAATGGTTTAATGAAACCATTGGGAAAACTCTATCTTTCCCAACAGTTTTTACAAACCGTTGGGAAAGATTTCCCCCAAATACACACCAGTCGAACCCCCCACCCAACCCGATTGCAAATTGCAGACAGAACCCAGATCCTGAATTCTTCTCATCCGCGACACTCTTTCCACCCAAGATCCATCTTCAATAAAACAAAATCTTATTTCACACTTCAAATTAGTAAGTTTTACCTTAGTTTTAGCGTTATTTCTCTATTTTTTTGGTGTTTGATGTTTTGATTTAGGCTAAATTAGGGTTTCTGTCTATGGAACCCTTGATTTGTTTTATGTTTCTTTGTTCTAAACTTCAAACATGGTAAAGGGTTTGTTTAGTGGGGTGATATGGTACTTTTGGTGGAATTTATTTTAGTTGAAAATTGGATTTTGATTTGGATGAATTTATGTTTCAATTTGAGGTGGGGGAGGGTGTGCAGATGGGGTGGGGGAGGATGTCGAGGGCTATCCAAGTGGGGTGGGGGAGGGGCTGTCTAGGTAGGGTGGGGAGGGGGTTGTTTTGTCCAAATGGGGTGGGGGTAGGGCTGTTTAGGGTGGGGGAGGGGATTTCTAGGTAGGGTGGGGGAGGGGGATGTCTATGTAGGGTGGGAGAGGGGGCTGTCTAGGTTGGGTGGGGGAGGGGGCTGGGTTGTCCAAATGGGGTGGGGGTAGGGCTATTTGGGGTGGGGGAGGTGCTGTCTAGGTAGGGTGGGGGAGGGGGCTATCTAGGTAGGGTGGGGGAGGGGGCTGGGTTGTCCAAATGGGGTGGGGGTAGGGCTGTTTGGGGTGGGGGAGGGGCTGTCTAGGTAGGGTGGGGGAGGGGGTTGTCTAGGTAGGGCGGGGGAGGGGGTTGGGTTGTCCAAATGGGGTGGGGGTAGGGCTGTTTGGGGTGGGGGAGGGGCTATCTAGGTAGGTTGGGGAAGGGGGCTATCTATGTAGGGTGGGGGAGGGGGTTGGGTTGTCCAAATGGGGTGGGGGTAGGGATGTTTGG